>CM067325.1:70147500-72730000 GCA_034376525.1 Nicotiana benthamiana
TTACCTTTAAGACATCTGGAGTCTAACACTCTAACACTTATTGAACACTTTCAATTCAATACTCCTGCACCCTTACTCTCTTCTAAAATCTTCTTGCTGTGTGTTTGTAATTTGGCTTTACTACAGCTCTTTTTCTCTTTGTTTTCCTAAAACTGGTATGTTCTAATTTCAGTTTCAGCCCCATCCCTATGTGTTTACTTTACAATTTCTACAATTTTGTCTACTTTGTTGCTTATATTCATTAGTGACTATGTTGTTCTCTTTGCATCTGTTACTGATAAGAATTCCCCATACCTTATTCCATTATATGTTTTTGAGTTAAAGTTCAGGACTGACAGCATCCTAATTGTTGCTCATGTCTGGACTTGATCAATTCATGGATCCTAACTCCCAAACAATGTGGCTAAAAGGCTGGTTAGGGTGTGCCAGCACTCCTAATTGCTGGGTATGACCACCAGCCTGTAATGGCTTTTTCCCAAAATCCCCTCTATGCGCTTGTACTCTTTCTTAGATTCTAAGTCCCGCCTCCCTCCTATGATCCTACTTTGGGACCTTGAGCTTCTATAAACTTGGACATTTGAGGGCTAACCCGTCCATACTGCACTATAATATAATTTTGTAATAATGTTGGGTGTAAGAACTTGCCAGAGTGCACTATAGACTCTTAGGGAACTCTGACACATCCCAAATAAGAGAAAGGCTTTGGAATATGATCTTTGGAGTTGGTTTACTACATGCTTTAGATAGAAGTCTGAATTAGGCTCTCCTTGGTTGAGATTTAAGCTTTCTGATGTATTTTCTTTTTTGTATTCATTATGGGTTGTAATAATTTGTATTAACTCTTGGGGTTTATAGTGAAAAGGGGGTGGGGGGGTTTACTTATTGTATGCATAAGGATATATATCCTATTCATTAGGTATTTACTTCTGGACTTACGTAAAAAATCCTGTTTAATGTTGTGCATTTTTCAAATAGAAATCCTGTGTTAAGTTATGCACTTCTTCACTTTCATATAAAATCCATTTTAAGGTAGTGCATTTTTCATATTGAAATCCTGCTTTAAGTCATGCAAAAAATCCTATTTTGCACTTCTACACTTTCATATAGAAATCCTGCTTTAAGTTATGCATTTTTCTAGAAATCTTGTTTTAGGTTCTGTACTTTTGTATATTTTTTTAGGAAACCATGTCTATGAACTTCTGCACTTTTTCATCTTAGAGATCCTGTCAATAAGTATATATAATATGTCATATTAGTCGTTTCTGTATTTTTGTATCTCATATAGAGAACCTGTCCATAGGATGTTACATTCTTGCCTATTATATAGAAAGCATGTCTGTAGGCTTCCTAAATTCTGCACCCGTATCTATCACTAGGCAAATGATATATAGGTTTAAATAATATAGAAATCAATATGCTAAACACTATGCCTATAGGATTTTCTGTCAAGATTAAAATCAGTGATACTTAGAGAGCATGGCTATAGGAGTAATCAACAAATCTGAATCCCTCGGCTCATTTATAAGTGTGAAATTTGTAACAACAGTGCTTAAACACTTGCAGAACTTATTTTCCAGCCGTTAATAAATTCTTTTCTGATATCAGTAGCCTTCTCTCATATTTAGATACCATGCCTATTGGATTCACATAGCCAAACGATAACGTAAATTAGTTAATAGAATTAGACTCTATTAATTCCAGCCAGCTGGCAAGTCTGATTCCAGTTTCTTATTCTGAAATGTGTAGTAAATTAGTCTGCCTTATTAAAGTTTGAGTTTCGTTCAGACCACAACCAGTATTTGCAAGACATGCTAAACAATTTGTCCTTAAGTGAGGAGCCCTATTTGAGCCTTTTAAATTGTTATGTGTTTCCCATAATCTGCTTTATGTGTTTTTGTTCGTTGCTTTAGAATTTTGTCCTTTTAAACCATATAAAACCCGAATTTCCCTCCCCTTAGCACTAGTAGCCCCCAAATGCCTTCGGGACTGATTGGATCGGGGTAGGTATTAGTATGTAATAAGTAACGAAACCATTTCACGTTTAATACCTCAATGGGGAGGGAAATTGTAGATATGGATATGATGACCAGTGTGCTAATACCACGCGTAGCCCCTCTTTTGAGGATTGATTACCGGGTATTGCATTGACTCGATCCATATTATTTCTAAAACTGGGACCCCTCCCCCTTTTCCTTTTATTTGATTATTGCTTTTCAGAATTTTCGAACCATTTCCACAAAATTTCAGCTTTCTTTGTTTCCCTTCAAACTTTAACTCATTTGCCGCCATTATGTGGCAACCCCTCATATTTTGAATCTTTGTTTGCCTATTTTTTTCTTTTACATGAAGTCACAATTTAACATTACCGGGAACCACACTAGTGGATCTTGAGGGATACCTAACACCTTCCCCTCGAAATAATTTCTAGCCTTTACCCAAATCTCTAGTTTCTAAATCAAAAACTTCTTAGTGTCCTAATGTACTTAATTAGGTAGCGACTCTTCAATTCAAAAACCCAATTCCCAAAAAGGGAACGCGTTGTCTTTCTAAATGCCATAAATTCGATTTGCAAGAAAAAGGGGGCATCGACACAAATTAGCCTAATTTGCCTCTCTTTTAGGACTAGTACTCCTAAATGCCTCCGGTACTGATAAGAATGGGGAAGCTAATAGCATGCAATAGTGACCGACACTGATCCATGCTTTAGTACCTTAAACGGGGTGCGAAAAGGTAGATATGGATATGATGATCGGTGTGCCAATACCACGTTTAGCCCCTCTTTTGAGGAGTGATTACCTGGTATTGCATTGATGTGATCCATATTGTAAATAAACCTAGGACCCCCTTTCTTTATTTTCCTTTTCTTTTAAAAGCATTGCAACTCCTTGCTTAAAATGAGCCTTAATTTCTCTTTCAAACTTAGTTTACATTCAGACAGTTGTGTATTACAATCCCATCATATTTGAGCCTTATCTGTGTATATGTTAATTGCATCCCAAATTCACAATAAATTGTATGGCCGAGAACTACATTAGTGGATCATGAGGGGTGCCTACCACATTCCCCTTAGGATAATTTCAAGCCCTTACCCAATCTCAGGTTATTCAAATGAACATAGAATTGAACCCTATTGGCATTCTAATGCACCTTAAATAATTATGTAGCGAATCTTCAAATGCAAAACCCGGTTCCCTAAAGGAATGAGTTGTCCCAACCAAATGTCATAAACCCGATTTCGCGAGAAAAAGGGGGCGCGACAACACGCAAAACCAAATAGATTGCTAAATCCCTTTTTAGCTCCCCGGCAACGACGCTAAAAAATAAAATATCATCCAAATCACACCTTTATTTAACATTATCAAACGGTCGATGCAATAGTATTAATGGGATTTTGGGGGTATATATTATAGTGTCTGAGCATGAATTATCTCAAATTGCACTTTCACAAACTTGGGTTGCTCCTATGTCTTATTTAAACTAAGATTACAAACTAAGAATTGAAACTAAGAAATTACTCTTGTTGATGTTTTTCAAATAATATAAAAGACCTAAGGTTATGACCTTCACCTAGGTGTTTGTCCGACAGGTTTATAAGTATTAAAGATTTTTTTATTGGTCGGGGTGTATTATAGCTATCAACTATGGAGTACCCAGTCAATACCTCTCGATCAGAGATTGACTTTTCCCAATTTGAATTTCTCAAGACAAAATGGGTATTGAAAAAAACGGTTGATACAAACCTAAAGTCGTATTTTACTATCTATAGGTTCAACCGTTTAATTAGACTATCAATCTCTTGACTTACCTAATTTCTTGTTAGCCAAGTTCTCCTAGACTAAGTATGTATTTCTCAAGTAAAGACCAAGTGAAATAGGCATGAATTAATGCTTGCAACCATTCATTCTATAATTAAAATCAAGAAAAAGGAAAATTAATAAACACCCGACCATAAACAAGCAACAAATCAAACACCCATTAAGATTATACTATAGGGTTGAGTCACAACCCTAGTGAAAATATAGCTACTCATGCTTAAGATCGAAGAAATAGGATAAGAAATAATAATATAGCCCATATTAATAATTGAAATAATGAAATCTATATTCTAAAAGCTCAAAATAGCAAAAACTACTAAAGAGAGTAAAGGAAACCGTCTACGGTGGCTGCTGATGTGAAAACTTGACCTAAAAAAGTGAAACACTTTTATTTATACAAGGCTGGAATTATCGAACAAAAATACCTTTTCGGGGGTTCTGCGGCCACACAATTCCAAGCGTGATCCGCAGTTTGCTTCAGCATAGCAAGATTAGGAACTTACGGTCGCATGATTTTGAATTGTGTCCGCACTTTTCTCTTTCTGCGGTCCACAAAAATGTGTTTGCAGCCGCACTTTGCACTTTTACGGACAACAAAAATGTGATTGCGACCTCGTAGCTATTCTTCTGCAGCCGCACAATAATTGTGCGGTCAACACTTCTATTTAACTTGAGAGACATGTTCTCTGAACTTTTGCTCTTGCCCAGTTGCTGCAGTCGAACATGTCATATGTGGACCGCACTTTGAACATGTCTCTCATGAATTAGTCAACTAGCTTCTTTCTGTCAAAGCTTAAGTTATGAGTTTCTTTAGAATCTGCAGCCGCAGATGATAATCTGCGGTCCGTATTTTGAGTTTCTATGTCTGTTTTTTGTCCTTGAATTTAGATCACTCCTTCTTGAGTTGTATTTCATTTTAGGGGCTTATTTTTCAATATTCCTTCAATTAAGCATATTTTGTCAGTTTTCGAGAACATAATTAAACACTTTTGGACTCAAACGATAGCTAAAAGGAGCTAATAAGTAGTCAAAATCCCCAGTTATCAGTTATCACCATAGAGGGAGATTGATCACACGATTGAACTTAGTCATGGATCATTGCCACCTAAGCATCCTCCTTACCGCATGTTTTCTATGGAGCTGACTGAACTAAGGAAGAAATTGTTAGTATTTTTTGATTATGGGTTAATTCAACCATCGATGGTTCCATACGGTTCTCCTATTTTGTTCTAGAAGAAACAGGATGGTACGTTGCAGTTGTGTGTTGACTATAGGGCACTGAACAAGGTGACTGCTAAAAGTAATTATCCGATCCCTTTGATTCAAGATCCGCTAGACAAGCTTTCGAAGGCTAGTTATATTACTAATTTAGACCTAAGGTTAGGCTATTGACGTGTTAGGATTACCGAGGAGGATGCCCCAAAGACCACTTATGTAACTAGATATGGTTGCTTTGAATTTCTTGTAATGTCATTTGGGTTACCGAATGCCCCAGCAACTTTCTGTAATTTAATGAACAATATTCTGTATGAGTATCTTGATGATTTTATAGTTTTTTACTTAGACGAGGGTCCTCTATAGCAGGACCCTTGAAGATCATTTGTCTCATTTAAAGGAAAGTGTTGGAAAGACTTAGAGCCTATCCACTCTATGCCAAGATGGAGAAGTGTGAATTTGCAAGTCACAAAATCAAGTTTCTAGGTCCTTTGGTTTGTTAAAACCAAGTGCGAATGTACCCAAAGAAGGTGCAAGCAATAGTTGATTTGCAAGCACCAAGCGAAATAAAGGAACTTAGATTATTTTAGGCTTGGAAAATTATTATCGGAAGTTCATTATAGGATATTCAAAACGGGCTACTCCTTTGATGGATTTTGTGAAAAAGAATATCAAATGGTTTGGTCAGATTCATGTGATAAGGATTTCAATGCATTAAAGTAGAACACTACATTCGAACAAATCTTGAAGCTGCCAGATTTTGTTTAGCCATTTGAATACACTCTTATGATTCAGATTATACTATTGGTAGTGTGATGGTCCAGGAGGATCATATGGTTGCATTTGAAAGCACAATAGTTGAACTTCGCGGAGCAATGTTATTCTGCATATGGGAAAGAGATGGTTGCAATAATTCATTGCCTTTAAGTTTGGAGAGTGTACTAGCTGAGAACAAAGTCTATGGTGCGGACGGACAACGTCACTGATACATACTTCAATACTCAACAGAAATTGAGTCTGAAGAAGGCCTGGTGGCAAGAGTTCATATTACAATATGGCTTCGTGTGTGTGCACAAACTTGGAAAAAAAGTCAGGTTGCGATGCACTTAGTTGCTATGAGGTATTTTCTACAACTTGTGCACTTACTCAAGTTGAATCTGATTTTCTAGATACAATCAAGTTATGTGCTGTAGACGATCCATTAAATGTGAAACTGATGGATCAAGTGATATAAAGAACAATTATGCGATATTTGATCGAGGATGATCTGTTGTACCTCAAGGGGGGAGAATTGAGGTTCCTCAAGGTTCTAGATTGTGTCATTATCTTCTAAAGAAGACACATGATACTCCTTATGTTGGTCATTTGGGTGTTGAAAGGATGTTGGCGTTGCTATCCAGAAATCATATTTGGCCAAAAAGTGGAAGATGACGTTGATGCCTATGTGAAAACTTGTCTGGTTTGTCAACTTTGCAAGACTGAACAAAAGAAAAAAGTTAGTTTGCTACAACCTACCAATTCTAGGGTGCCCATGGACTTCTATTTATATCGACTTTATCCGCGGGATTCCAAAAGTTGATTGCATACCATCAGTTATGGTGGTGATAGACATATTCTCATAGTATAGAATTATTGTTGCTGCTCCAACCAATTGTTCTTCTTAAATAGCTGCTAAATTTTTCTAGAAGAATGCCTTGAAGTACTTTGGAGTTCCAAGGAATATTGTGAGTGATCGGGATCCGAGATTTACAGGCCAGTTTTGGACTACTTTGTTCAAATTCTTGGGGACTGATTTGAAATCTTGACTGGAAATCACCTACAAATTGATGGGCAGACCGAGCATATTAATCATATTATAGAAGAGTACTTGAGGCATTATGTGACTACTAATCAGAGGAATTGGGTTGAGTTACTAGACAATGCACAATTTTGTTACAACTTGCACTGACCTTTGGCAATTGAAATGAGTACGCTTGAGATTATGTTGAGAAGATAGCCTGACACACGGTTAGAATTTACTTAGTTAAAATCAGGAGGCATGTGTCCTACTGACTATAGATATGCTCGTGACAAACATAAGTTTTTGGCTTAGGCGCAAGACAACTTGAGAAGAGCGGCTAAAAGAATGAAATAGAATACTGACAGAAAATAGGTAGACTTTGGAGTTCAATGTTGCTGAAAAGGTATTGCTGAAACTTACCCCACAAATTTGGAAGAAAATCTGTTGCAAAAACCGTCATAGTGGGATGATTCAAAAGTATGACTACCCGTTTGAAGTTGTAAAGAAATTTGGTGAAGTGACCTACCGATTGAATATGCCAGAACGTCTCAAATTCACCCAACTTTCCATGTGAGTTTCCTGAAATAGTTCCATGAAGAAGCTGAGGATCTGACATGGGTGGTGCCAAAGCATGATCCTCCAGTAGAGCGCAAGAAATTTGAAGAGACTATTGAGAAGATTTTGGATCAGCATACACTGGGTCGAAGCAAAAAGAACTAGTGGACAAAGTTCTTGGTTCAATGGGTGGGAAAGCAGGGGTGTGAGGAAAATTTGGAGACTATGACAATTTTAATATCAAATCAAGGTGTATTTAGATTCTGTCTTATAGAGGGAGAGAAGCTCACCTGGTGGGGGAGGTTTGTTAGCCCGTCAGCATGAATGATCTAACATGGCATGGGCGTGATGAGGGATTTATATGTTGCACGTCAGTTTGATGCTATGATGACTCCGACATTATGTTGACAAGACTGTCCAACATGGGCAGGTGCTGATGGGAATGGAATGTTGCACGATGACATGTGGCTTAGATGTCGAGGCATGAAAAAACCATGGCATTAGCGTGGCCATGGCAAGGCAAAGACAATAGGCAGCAAAAGCATATCAAGGGCTAGAAAAACTAAGGCAAGCTAAGGCAGGGCAGGACATCACAGATGGACGCGGGCAAGGCAGTGTCATGGGCGAGTTAGGGAAGCGGCATTAGAAGACATGTGCACAAGACGTATTGCACCAGGGCATGGCATGAAGACATGACCGGAGTTGGCCTGTTTGCGCCAAAATCAAAGGTTGAACCCATGTGCCATGCACATGCAAGGCAGTTGGCCAGTTAGGCAGTTTAGTGTTTTTTAGCAGTAGTAGCTATGTAGGGGCTTGGACAGTTGTCCGTTTGAAATTTGAATTTTGAAATCCTTTGCATTCGAGGATGTTAACTGCTAGTTTTAAATAAGGTTGTGAGCCAAATACGTTTGCATATATATATATATATATATATATATATATATATATATATATATATATATATATATATATATATATATATATATATATATATATATATATATATATATATATATATATATACAGGCTAGGCAGACTTGTCAAGGAAAGTGATGGCCGTCTTTGGCTATCTTTTTGTAAGGCTTTTATATGTATTTCTTTGTAGTACGAGTTTGATACAAAGTTGGGAAGTGGTTCGTGTAAACTGTACCTTGTCTGATTTCTGTTGCCTTTTATATCTAAGTATCAAACCAAAATGTGAGGGAATAAGGAGGAGGGTTGAGTCATTGTTGTGTGACTGTCGTGCAATGTCAAAACCAAAAAGATTGACCCTGTAACGTCGACCCTAGTGGGATAGAGATGTTGTTTTCGATAAACACGTAGCAACTACAAAATTCAGAAGAAATGCAATTCTTTTTTAACATTGAAGCATTTTAAGTTGTTATCAATAAATTTCAAACATCCTCAATTTGGTTTCATATTTTAGGTTCATATCAACAATGATGAATTATAGACAAAATTGTTTATGTATGAAAAGAACAATCTTGTGCATTAAGGTCCCCGTTAAATGCAGGATTCGTGAAAGGGTCTCAAACTATCACATATAAATTTTTGTAATGATCAAATCAATCTAAGTGGAATCCAAATGTTTCGAAGGTCTAAAACTAGAACCAAATTGGTAATCTGATTTTCTAAATAACAGACCGTAGTTGTTTGAAATTGGACAACTTGAATGGTTTGAAGAACCTTTTGTTTGTTTTTCCACGGCAGGAATTCATTTGCTGATCACTCTCTTATTAGAAAAGCCTGCGAATCTACACACAGTTCTATTATTCTTTTCTTTTGGCCACATCGGCCTTCACGAGTTCACGTAAAGGAAAAAGAACTAACAAAAAAGACAAAAGACACTACTTTATTTCGGTTATCCTAACACAGTCATGAGAAAATATATCCTAATGACACTGTCCCATTGAATTTTCAGACAGCCATTTAATTAGGATAATCCAATTCTAATTTCTGCCAGCGAGGTTTGGCTAAAGTGGGAAGGTGAATGTGCAAAGATACTTGAAATATTTGGTTATGATCTTTATATTGAAAGAAGGGTAACTGTATTTGCATTAACATCTCTCCGGTGGAGGATTTCCGCGTAATTTCCTTGGAATATAATTAAGCTGACATCGTTATTCAGTTGAAAAAGATCTTTTCAGAATTATAAATGAAATTTCATCTCATACGGCTACTTCTTATGTGTATAATGAGAATAAACATATAATTGAAACGACGATCTTATCATAGTATATTTTTTTTCTCAACTCTTCCGAGAATAATAATGATGACTCTTTAATTATTAGCACTTTTTTGTCTGATTTTTTCTTTTTCAAGTTGGTGTGTAACCGCTAGAGTTGGAAAAAAAAAACATAAAAAGGTTGCCTACCACCTTTTGCAACTGACAGACATGATTCCTTGAAAACCTTATATAAAGACAATTCAAAAGTTGAAAATCCAAGCTGTCGTAGCTTGATCTTATATCATGAGAAATAGTAGAATGAACCTATTGTTAATAAAGGGTTTTCAACGTAACTGGCAAACTAATAGTATCATATCCACTTTCATAAACAATATATTATTTAGTAAGATATGCAAAAGTTTACAGATCATTTATGATGATAAATGGAAGGAATGAAATATGGGCAACTGAAGGTTACAGATCATACTTACTAAGCAATGCAAAAGATAATGGTCCCCTAAATATAAAGGATAATAGCCAGCTAATTTGAAGTAGTAGCTTCAGACATTATGGGGCTACTATACCCCTAAACGAAGAAGCTATGATTGGATAAGTAGAGAACATTTGTAATTGATTAGGTGTTTGAATGGGCAGACCAATATATACCCTAATTGCTTAGGTCACAAAGTCCTACATGTTTGCTTTTTTCCTTCTCCTTTTCGACTTTGTGGCATTCGATATTCTAAAATCTAATTCCTCTAACTCAATTAATCCAGATTTTTATCGGATAAATTCTCTAAGATGATAAAACACACTGGAATGTATCAATAAGTTTTCTACTGTACCCAAAACTCATACATAAGACCTCTAATTAAAAGTAAAAAAGATATCACAATTATCACACCACAGTACTTGTTAATGACATTTTTCTGACCATGTGGTTTTGGTCCTGTCGGAACATGCAAACGTCTACATATTCACCTTCCATGATTCTCCTCATCTCCAATAAGAAGAAGATTCAGTTTAATGGGTCACGTATTGTTATAAACTATAGAGTCAAACAAGCATGCAAATTAAGTCAAACATGAATAAAACCACAAAATTCTCGGGTCCCAACCTTTATAGGTCTTATTTAGGTGACATGATCATTACAATATGTGGATTAATTACCAAATTATGTATTGAATTACGCTATGCACTTCCAAATGCTTATAATTAGACCAAACCTAAGGAAATGATAAAGTATGACAGAAAAGGGCCATCTAAGTTTTTTTTCCTTAAACTTCTCACGGTTTGTTTAGTTGGTCATAGAAGAAAAATAATTTCCGAATAGAATTTTGCATATCTAATACTTCCTCCGTTTCATATTAAATAAGTTACTTTCCTTTTTATTTTATTCTAAAATAAATTACATTTTTTTAAATTTAGAAATAATTCAACTTTAAACTCTTTATTTTATAATTTTTGCCCTTAGTGGGAAATTTTTATTGCCATGCAAATTATATGGCCGTACAAGCTTTTTACTCCCTAAACTTTTAAGAGTACAAATTTTATAGTCTTTTTCTTTTTTAAATTTCACGCCGAATCAAACTAGCTCAAATAATATGAAACAGAGGTAGTACAATATTTGGTGTGTAATCTTCAAATGGTTAATTTGACGTTTCGTTTAAAAAAAACTGCAAAACTAATGCAACATTTGGTTATCAATATTAAATTTTGCATTATTGATACCAACCTAACTTATGGGGAAATCTATATAGTTTTTTACGTGGGATAGTATGTGGAACAAGCATATGGGAAAGCAAGATCTGCATATTGTTTAGACTATCTATTATTATCCTTGCTTAATTAATCTCCGAATCAAGTAAACCCTGATGAAATTGTAAGATATCCTTCGAGGGCTATCACGTGTCACAAATATGACTCCAACAAAAGATAGATTCATGGTCGAAGTGTTCTGACAAGAGATGAAGGATTAGGTTGATGAGTCAACAGAGATCAAGATCGAGGATGAGTACTCTTCTTAAACAGAGTAATAACAACTAATTTTAGTATAACATTTTAAATAAAATATTCCAGTAAATATTCTCTAGATTGGTACTATTAGGGTTATGTTACACATATTACATAATAAATAGAATGTGACATGGACACTTTGACATTCTTTGAAATTCTTGCTTTATGACATACATACAAAAGACACTTTTTTTGTTGAGATCCTTGCTAAATGTTTCTCCCACGATCTAAGGAGAATCTAAATATTCAAGGTGTATATCTCATTAATCATTCTCAGAAGGAATATTACACGGCTTCAACTTCTCTTTCGATCATCTCTGTTACATATATTTATATAAATAACATTATACATTATTATACTATTGAATGCCATTTACTCCATATTTACGTCATTAAGTGTAGTTCATTATTATATATTGATTACTGTTACCACGGATCTGGTAATATTTTATCACGACACTAGTTAAATAATCCAATGGATATTATTGTTGGCTAATTTTAACCCTATCTTGTTAAGAAAAATCTAATTATTTAAACTTAGATCTAAATTTTGGGTCAAATAGTTTGGATCCGTGTCTGGGGGTTTCATAGTTAAAATTTTAGTTTTAATTAGATCTATAACTCATGTGACTTGCTAACTTGACAAGTCAGAAAGTTTTTCTCCTCTCTGCACGTACACAAACTTCCATGGCAAGTAACTAAGGAAATGAGACTAGGGCGACATATGATGTCCTCAGTAACCTCATGAACACCATCAATCAGAGCTATGAAACACAAGGCAAAGATGTGACGCCGACTACCTCCCCAGGTGTTGGAAGTCGCCTCCCCTTATTGTAGCATAACAAAATCAAATGGAAAAAGAGCTTCCACATCGACGAGAGAAGGGATGCCACCTCCCATGAAAAATCTCCTCGAAGTATGGCTAATCGATACCCTAGTTAGTGTGCTTAACAAACAAGCTATATGAACGACCACAAAAACAACAAGAGCCCATATGGTGTAGCGAGGGGACGAACAATATGATCAACCAGACACCCCAACTCCAGGAATAACTCAAAATGTTACTGACAAAGTAAGTGACAACATCCTCACCGCCATTTTGAAAAGAATAGAAGAAATGAAAAATGAGAACAAGACGCTCAGAGACCAAATGAATGATTACCAGCAACGAGTAGACAAAATACCAAGCGCCCCTAAGTTACTGTCAAAAGGTTCGTAGAACAGGAGTATAGTAAGGAGGCAGCCCCACATTCCATACCAAAGACCTTCAAAATGCTACCATATCTCAAAAGAAAACATACCCCAAAGACCATGTGACTCATTACGTCACTGCCGTAAAGAGCAACAACCTCATCGAGGAACAGGTAACCCCCATTTTGCTGAATATATTCGGCAAAATCCTCATTGATGGGCCTTAACATGGTATTCACAACTATCAACCCACTCTAGATAAACATTCGAAGAAATAGCAGACAAGTTTGTGACGAAACATGTCGGGGCCAAAAAAGTCAAAACGAGAAAAAACATCTTTGCCATAAAGAAATCCTTAGGAGAAGGACTTCCTTACCCGATTCAACAGGGTAAGGATGACCTTACTAAATGTGTTCGAAGGGATGAAAGTCGCAGCCTTTGAGAATGTGTTGAGTAAGGAGGGTTCAAGAGAAATCACAAAAATGCCGAGTCAGTTGATGAAGTATCCTTCAACCACTTGGGATGAAATGCATAATGTCTATTGTGCTGACTTCTAAGCAAATGATGATGACCTCAATGAGATGACTTGATGACTCATCTCGGTACAAATCAAGCCCAGGAAAGAGATGAGAGTTAACATGAGGAGGGATTACCCAGTCTCACGACCAAATAGGGAATGACATCAGCCTTATGTCAGGGCACCCACCCCTCTTTCCTTTCGTTATGATGATGGCCCATCTAGGCCGAGAACGGGGACTCTCAAGAATGAGAGAGGTATGATCCCTTTGTTATATGCTCATAAATTTTGTGTTTCACCTACGGATAAAGTCTACGCGTTGGAGAAGCTCGAAACAATGGTAAAGTGGACACCAAAGATGAGGTCCGATCGAGCACCAGGAAATTCGACTCCCTCTACGATTTCAACAAGGAATGCAGATACAGAATAGAAGATTTCATTGCCTTAAGGAAAGAGGTAGTGAACATGTTGCACAAATGGCACCTCAAAGGACTGCTGAGTGACAAAGAAAAAAACACCTTTACCAGGGGTCAAGAACGTCAAGGCCTGCCGAAGCCGCCCTTACTAGCTTGCACCATCAATAGGATTATTGGTGGTAGCAATGTCACCTACATCAATGGCATCAAGTTCACTACCTTTCAGAAGCTCAAATGATCAATTACCCATAAGACAGACTCGAAGAAAATATCATCATCGACGAGTTAGATATCGATGTTTTAACTTTCCCTCACAATGATGCTCCAGTCATTACTTTACAAATTCTGGATATTGATGTCAAATAAATCGTGGTAGATGATTGGAATGGATCGTGCATCATCCCTAAGTCCTTGATTAGATGGTAATTAGGGACAAGATAATGCCACATTGCATAATGCTAGCTGGTTTTAACAATGCAGTTAAATAGAAATTGGGAGAAATTACTCTCCATGTCCTTACCGATAACATAACTTTTAAGACGACGTTCCACATCATGGACTAGGCCAACACATACAACTCCATAGTACAACGACCATGAATACATCATATGGGAGTCATCCCCTCTAACTTATACTAAGTGATCAAGTTCCTAATGCCTTGTGTAGTATTAAACATACGAGCGGAACAATGCACATCCCAAGGATGCTACCGTATCGCAATGGATATCACGATAATTCAACAAAAAAATGACAAGGAAAAAAAAACATAGCAATCATCAGGGTCAAAGTCGCCATAAGAAGGATCTAGGGATGTTATTATGGACCTCAAAATGGTCGAAGACACTGAATTAACTATAGAGAATCTCAACCCTGTTCCTTTAGACCACTGCGACCCCAGTAAAAAGTCCTACATCGGTTGAAAACTCTAAGAACCAGGTATATTTAGCCACAAATTTATTTGCTTTCAGCCATTTTGATATACCAGGCATCCCTAAAGAGACTGACACACACAAATCAAATGTCAGCCCCTTCCATTCCGTGGTAAGGCAAGTCAGATGGAAGTACAACCCCACCATCAATGCTGTTGTCCATAGGAGGTAGAAAAACTATTAGTAAATGGCTTCATCAAGGATTCGAAGTACCCCAAATGGATAGCCAACGTTGTGATTGTCACGCCCCAAAAACCGAGGAGTACGATCGGAGCTCAGCCGAGTAATACCAACTGAGAAAGCCTGTTAGGTTTCATTCTACTCAAACTAATTCATGAATAAATAAGAGATGGACTCACTTAATCAATCATAGTAAGTATTTCATTAACAACTTTTATTTCATTTCCAGTAGCAGCTTAAATCATAATTATCAAAATATTACAAGTTTTTATAAATCTTTGCCAAACATCAATATTTTCTATTTTAATTCCAATACCCGATACTACCAACAACCTATTTATGAAGCCTCTAAACATAATTGAAGAGTAATGTAATGTGGAAATGCCGGCAATAAAGCTCCAGCTATACCTCAAATACAAAGTACATTATAAATAGATGAAACAGGATTTAGGCTCACCAAGTCAGCTGAAAGGATTATGCGGCACTAGCTACGACCAACACTGCCTGCTATAGAAACACTTACATCCATTTAAAGATGTAGTGCTCTCGGCCAAAGTGACGTTAGTGCCATCGAATACCACTAGTATGTATAACTAAACACCATCTAGTTAGAAAGAACTTTCATACAATAATAAGGAAATCACAAGTACAACTTAAAAACTTGAAATAATCACAACATTTTCAAATAAAAGAATCATGCAATTTTAACATCATTTTCCAATAGCTTTTAGTTTTGGGGCATTTCATACTATTCATCATTGTTCACAATACCTCCGCTATCTTGAGCGGAGTCCGATCTCGACATGATCGGCTAGGTCGCCTCATTTGAGACAATATTTCAATCACAATCTCATTTTCTCTTTTCTCAGAATTCATTCACAATACCACCGCTATCTTGAGCAGAGTTCGATTTCGGCCTGATCGACTAGGCCATCTTACCAAAGCATTGTTCCCTTCTCATTTGCAATTTTTGTTTCAGATATATCATTTTATAGGAACTTGTGGCCATAACCTATCACATTATTCTTGGCACTAGGCTGCATTTTACATCATTCCCAATTTTAATACTATCATTGCCATTTAGGCCAGTAGGTGTACACATGTGATTTTTGACCCTCCCCAAGATTTTTCATATTTTCGCACGTAATTTTAATTTAGGTCTAATATTTCTATTTCAACACATTTTTACTATGTTAATTTTATTTTATTATAAGAAAATGAAAATTACAAAAATAGGTTCATTAATATTTTGTAGTCAATTTTCATCTTGAAAAAAATACAAAAAAATAATTTTGTTTTAATGGTCAGTCTTATTTTAATAATTATTTTTACTTAAGTAGAGATAATTAATATTTTTAGTTAATTAAGCTAATTTTAAACATAGCTAGTCATAAAGGCCCAAGTTCTAGCCTATTCCTTAAGCTCAATATCCAATACCCATTAAACTAATCCTAAGGAACCTTCTAGACTCTTATTTGGAACAAAAATAAATAAAAAGACTCTAAAAACCTGACACAAAAGACCTAGGGACTAATTGAAAAAATACACAAAAATAAACCTAAAACTTAGACCTATATTTTAGGTAATGCCTATCAGCTAAAGGGGGAGACAAGAAAAAAAAAACATACAAAATAACACCCAAAAAATACACTAGCCTGAATGGAATAGGAACGCCATTCGCAACAGACCCTACCCCTGCCCCCCATATTTCATCTTCCTCGCTCCACCAAACGACCCTCTGTTCAAAACACACCGAGCTTCAGCCGCAGGCCACCCTTCCCCTAAAGGTTTTCTTCTGGAGACACTCACAAAGATTAAACAAAAAGGATCCCTCCTTCTTCACTTATTAAACCTTGAGCACCTAACATGGAACCCTAGAGCAGAGAGGCCCAAGCCATTTCTGATCTAAATCCAGTGACCCTTCAATGAACTTTATCACAAATACACACAAACACACAGAGATACGCATTTGTTTCAGTTTCGTTATGATGATTTCAATTTTCAGTTTTGCTATGGAGTTCCTCTAAATTTCAAATGTTCGCTTGTTCTGATTTGAATGGAGATTGATTCAATATTTGGGATGGAGTTTGTTTGAGCTTTATTTCTTCTTTGTTGGTTTGATGGTGACTATTCGAGGTCGAAGTTCGCGGTTCCGTGGACCGATTTCGTTGCTGCTTATTTCGTCGTATTTTGTGGTACCAGTTTTGGGGTAGCTACGCTGGATTTGTGCGTATCTACGGGTAGTAGAGAACTCAGACAGAATTGTGAAATAAATTAGGATAGAGGTTAACTGGAATTTCAGTTTTTTTAGGCTCTAAATTATTGATGCATATATAAAGAGATTTAAGTTTTTTTCAGCTTTCATGTTTTCGATTTCACATATAAGGACAGAAGGATTCTAATTCTTCTTTGGTTTCTAGTTGTGGGGTTCATTTGAACTCGGCTTAGCAAGAATATTTCTGGTTCTATTTTATTCATTCTAATTTTGCTGGAAATAACTTGTTGCTATGGAGTCCGATTGAAATGGCAATTGTCGCTCGAGGTTTAGGTTCAAAGTTTTCTGTCCAAGTTTACATATTTCATCATATTCAAAAAACAAAAACAAAAAATATATTTTCTCTAAGTTATTTGGTAATTTTATTTCCCCGCACGTATCCAATTTGCCCGAACTACGCATACCTAATTCTCATCTTTCGAGGCATGATACGTAGGCAACTCACATAGGATCCGGCCTTCCTAGCGAGTTTAGGTTCTTAGCTTCGCGGGGTCTAAGACAAATCTTGCATTTTTAGTCACTTTTAGCCATATAGGTTAATTTAGGAAAATAGCCTCAATCATGTCTTACATGTGTCTAGTAGGGAATGTTATTGTCTCACATAGTGTTAGTTTATATATTCACATACAGTTGTAGATATACATACCGGAGTTTCAGCATGACAGATACCCCAGGGCCACTACATTTAGAAGTTGTTTAAGGATATTTTTATTGTTTTTTTTATGTCGTCTTTTACTTTCTAGTTTTGTGAAGTAATGTCGAGTTTCTTTATTACTATCATATTTTCTATTTTGCATATGAAAACGTGTGTTATAAATCAAAAATCCAAAAAAAAGAGATGTTGCATCTTATATTTCCATTGGAAGTTTTCTTTAGAATACTAATTGTCGGAATAAAAAAAATCATTTGAGATGGTTTTCCTTTATTGAATTAATATCAAGAACTCAAATAAAATTGCTTTTATACTTCCTTCTAGTATATTAACACTAAAAAATAAAAAAAAATAAAAAAAGAGAAGAGAATTTCCTTGTAGTACCTCTTTAAAAGTTTTCTTTAAGATATTACTTCTAAAAATCCAAATAAAATTTCTTTTGAGGTTATTCTTTGGGAAATTAATGAAAAAAATAAAAATTCCTTTTATTTTACTAGAACTTTAGGAAATTGTACATAGAAAGAAAAATATACTTTATCTTTTATTTATCATTAGAATTTCTTGTTTAGGCAATCAAAATTGAACCAAAAGTATTTTGTTTTATTTTTTTTGTTGCTTGTTTCGGAATCTTGGGTCAGGAAAAGAATTTTGAATTTTAATTTGATATCCTGGACAAATTGGGATAATACCAAGTGACAGTATGACCCTTGAAGTTATTCTAGATCCATTAATTGTTGCTAGGTGCATTGCAGGCAATGTGATATTTTTGTTGATAAATGCCCCAACACTAACGGGATTACCCCATTTTGTTCCTTTGATATCTTTATAGCAAAAAGGTGGTTGGTTTGTGTTTTTCGAAGTAGTAACTCCTCTCCATTACATCAGGTTAAAAGGAAACGCCGGATAATAAGAAAATTGGGTTAGTTGATACCGGTACCCGAAAGCAGTTGGTTGAATATGACACTTGTTTGGCTGATGAGCTAAGGATGTTAAAACAACATATTACAGACATGTATCAGGCCTGAATGACTGGGAAGACACCACCCTCCACCGCCACCTATTTTCTTAGATGCTACCCTTACCCAAAATTTGGTCATAGTGCCGTCTAATCCCGTATGCTCTCCAGATCCACCAGTTTATCATAGCTTTTCCAATCGTCCTAATAGCTCCATCACCCATCCTCCAATTACCTCTCCTCAAAATTGCCCTCCTGTTATATCCACTTTTCCCAACAATGAATATCCACTCAAAGCTCATGATGCCCAATACTACCCGACAGAGGTTGTCCACAAGGTTCCTGACTCATAAAAGAAGAGACCCCGAGATGAGCTTCATGCTGAACATTAAAAAGTCATAGGAAAGAAGGGCGAGATACGATATCCAGGAAGCTGAAAGGCATAGAACAATACTTAAAGAATAAGCAAAGAATGGGAGGCCAGGAATATATCTTATAAAGAATTATCTATGTCCCTTGACATTTGCCTGCTCCCGGGTTTAAAGTGCAAACGTTTAATTGGTATGATGAGGGTGGGATTCAGTAGCCCATCCGAGGGGTTATTGTAGTGAACTACGAAGCGTTGGCGTGAAAGATGATTTGTTGATGGTTTATTTCAGTGAGAGCTTGACTGGGGAAGCATTGGAATGGCATAATCGTCAAGATGTCGGTAACTGGCATACATGGCTCGAGATTTTTTGTAACACTTCCAGTACAACATAGAAATTGTCCTAAACCGCTCCTCCCTACCTAAGATGGAAAAGAAACCCAAGGGAAGTTTTAGGGATTTTTGGCTCAGGTGGAACGAACAAGTTGTTCAGGATAGTCCTCACATTGATAGAAAAGATGTTGCTGAGCCCCATCGGTAACAGGGTCCAGTGGTCATTCTTGCTAAATGATTTCAGCCTTAATATCGACCCCGTGAATATCTTGTAATCCTCCACATAGCTCCTTCTTTCTATAGAACCCCAGAATCGTATATCACTTTCTCGATACCCTGTCCACAATGCACCACCATATCTTCCACATCCCCGAGGCCCAAGATGGCTCGCACCACTTCTACAAATGTCGTACCTGCTCTCTCAGGCATATCAACCACCTGCCGGCAAAAGGTTCCAACTAAGGCCAGAGTATAAAATGAAAAGACTGTTGAAAAAAGAAAATGCTTTCACACCCATCAAAGAATCCAATACAGTTTTTCTGAAAAGATAAAGCATTCTGGCCTGATTGAGCCACTCCTTAGTTATACTCTAGACCCATATGCAAAAGACTTTGATCCTGCGGTATAATACAAGTAACACTCTAATGTATAAGGCATAGAATTGTAGAGTGTCACTCTTTTAAAAAGGAAATAGAAAGAATTATTCAAGAAGGGGTAATTGTGGTCAATGATAGTGATAGGGAGCATGTGAAGCCTCTTGGGAACTTGTTTAATAAAGTTGACAATGTTGAAGTTGGTAATGGTCTTGGCAATATTGATACAAAACTCAGTGGCTAACACGCCGTGCTTGGTAATTGAAAAGACACTCTATATCTTGTCTAGCTGTACAGGAGTCTTGGTGGTTTATTTTGCTGTCATTTCTTTGTCCTGGTTATTTTCAAGGTTGTAATCCGGATATTGTCTTTTGACTCAAACCCTTCTATCCTTTTACTTTTCCTAGTCTATTTAGTCGTAATAGCTCATTTAGTGTTTTCAAGGTTTGTTCCAAGGTTGTAACCCCAAATTAGTTTTCTTGTTTTGTTGCTCAAACACTTCCACTATCTATCTAATGCAATTTTCTATCTTCTGGTATTTCTAGTCATTTTTGTATAGTTCTCTTTTCCCTTTATAATCCTTTTCCTGCTGACATGATATGCACGAGTAATTCTCAGCCTTGTTTTTTAAAAGACAAGTTAGTTTAATCATGAAGCAATTGGGAGGATGATATAGACATTTGAGAGAAACAAGTAAAGGGATGTTGAGATCACTTCAAGCCCAAATTGTGTGAAACTAGGGCATATAGAACATAAAGAAACACTATTGAAATGCATCATGCCGCATCGGGTTGAAGCTAAAGGCAAGTTTGCCCCGAATTGGCAGGGACGTTCATGGTAACGAGAGTGTTTTCCAATGGTGCTTTGTATTTAACTGATATAGAAGCAAATGTGTAGAAATGACTATCAAATATTATGCAGTCAGAAGATATTATGTATGATTTCTTTGGTTAAAATGTGTTTGTTTGTACTTGGCATGGTTTTAAGTTTAGAATGATGAAGGCATTTTGTTCTGCTATCTAAACACTTTATCTTTTGTTACCCTTTTGAGCCTTATTTATTTCCTTCCATACATTTCTTATTGGAATCAGCAACAAAGATCAGAAATGCAAGCGCGAAATATAAGTAAAGGAAAAGAGTGAAAAGAAAAAAATGATGAGGAAAATGAAAGAAAGAAGCAATTTCTATGACATGAACTACGTTCGACCTAATTCCTTTTAAGGATACGTAGGCAGCCTCACAGTTCAGTCCCATCAAAATAAAAATTCAAAAGTTCCCAAGAAAAGAAACTAGGGCTAAAGTTGTGGTATGCAAAAGACCTGATTCAAAAAGTTGTAAGTTTGAACCTATTCGAGTTGATCTGAGCCTTTTTTATATCCTTTATTTCTAACCCTATCCAAAATCCACATTGCTGTTAAAAGAAAGACCTTCCGATCAGTCTTCGAGAGATGCCAAGTCAAGCAAGTTGAGGTGATTCATATCAGGGGCAACACTCTGGTCTAAATAGGGAAAATGAAAATGAGAGAGTCTTATTGATGAAAACCCTTACGGGCACTTAAAGGCAATGGAAATATGGGAGAACAAAATAAGAGAGTCTTATCGGTGAAAACCTTCATAAGGCACTATAAAGTGATGGCGAGTTGAGAAAATAGAACAAAACGAGAGAGGCTTGATGGTGAAAACCCTTTGGGAAACACAATTGAAATAATGATTGTGAATTAGATCAGATAATGGGAGCATTGAATCCCAGTTTCATAGTTTAGGGGTATAAAAAGAGTTGAACATCAGACTTGCTTGACAGAATAGACCACAAGTGCATGTCACGGTCATTAGAGTTGGTATCCACATTTGATAGGTTCTATTTGTAGTTTCTTGTTAGTAATCATCTCTTTCCATCATCCTTTACACTTTTCCTTTTGTATTTTTTACTTCCTCTTCCTGAGTGTAAGTGGTTAAAAAAAGTGAGAAATGACTTGAAAATAGGATCTGGCAAGCCATCAAAGTGTCGTAAGTCAGGAAAGAACAGCAAGCGCGCTGAGTTGGTATCAATCAACATGATTTGGGATTAATGTGAAATAAAAAGGTTTGGTATTTCAATTTATTAACAATGCAACAGATAGAAGGATGTTGGGTGAACAGATCAAACGTATTCTCTGTGATGAGGTTGATAGATAAAGTGGTTAACCAATGGCAAACAAGGTCTTCCAAGCAGAATCAAAGTTCATGGCAAGTGAAGGAGCAATAGACCTTATGGCCAAGGCCAAAGGTTTAAGTCAAGAAAGAACAACATACGCACTGAGTGGGTGGAAACTAACGTGTTTTGGGAGTCACATGAGACACAAAGGTTGGGTAAATGTCAGTTCATTAGCAATGCAACAGATAGAGGGTATTGGGTTTGAATGGAGATGAGGTATTTTCTGTGATAAGGGTGGCAGAAAAAGTGGTTAGTCAGTAAACAAGCATGTTCATCGAGTAGAAATCTATAATCATAGGAAGTGAACGAGTAATTGCCCTCAAAGTCAAGGCAGCAAACCAATCACCATATTTTTAAACTGACAAGATTTTTCTTTGATTTGAAACAGGGGCAAAAAATTTCGTTTGTTTCAGAGAAACTCTCTGTAAGGAATAGCAAGCACCAGATAAGTTTGATCGTAAAATCTCAGGACCATCATATAAAATTAGACCTAGTTTAATTCATATCAACCATGAGTAGCAAAATCTAGCATAAATGTACCCCAAAGAAATATGAATCCGGAACCAAAATGCGGTTCTTTTTGAAAAGTAGCACCTTAATAGGTGTAAAAAAAGATGATATTTTTATATATAGCACCCAAACACTGGCATATACATTAACGTTAATTGTGTCGTAATGTATAACACCGAGAATTTGGGTGTTATATATAAAAAGCTAACACTAACAGGTATAGCACCCAAATACCCGGTGCTATACCCCTTTTTAAAAAACGAGCCGTCTTCTTCAAGACGACCGTTGTGCTTCTTCTTCTTCAATATTTTATATGTTCTTCTTCTTGGTCCCCCGTTCCTCCCATACCCGCTGTCCCATTATTTAAAAAATGGAAAGACTTGGTTCCCCGTCACATAAAAGGTGAAGAACGTAGGTCTCACATTCGAGTAGAGCTTCGTATTATTGTTGATTTACACTTCCTAATTCAAAGTTTCAATCTACTTGCTTTCCAAAAATTCTAAATCGAGGTATTTTGATTTAATTTAAGTTAACTTTTATAATAATCCATATTATTTTATTTGTATGTGTTCTATTTCTATTTGTATTTTCTTCTTTCGAAACTAGTATGTTAAATTTATCCAGATTTAATATTAGTGTTTTATAAAAACATATAAGTTTGTCAAATAAATTTGTTTGTTAATATCCTGATATATATATATATATGTGTGTGTGTGTGTGTGTGTGTGTGTGTGTGTGTGTTTTTTTTCATGCCTTCTTGTATTTTATTTGGAATTGAATTTATTTGTTGTTTATGTTTAGTTTAGATTATTTTTTAGCGTAGTAAAATCTAGACCTTTTTGGCGTAGTAAAATGTAGACCCTTTTAGTGTAGTAAAATTAAGAGCCTTGTAATGTAGTAATGTGTAGTATTTTAGCTTAGAATTCCTTTTGTTTATGTATCTTATATTGGTAGTTGAAAATGCAAACTTTGTTCAATTAGGTTAATAATTGTATCATCACACGTAATTACTAATGTTAATTTGGTACCACTGGGCCTCAAAATATCAAGCTCGGGACCCAGAGGTATATATATATATATATATATATATATATATATAATTAATTAATTTATTAAAAAATTATGAATTTAAATTATAAAACAAATACAAAATTATTAATGATAGTTTGGTGCTACTGGAACTCAAATATCGAGCCTCGAACCCATAGGTATAACTTTTGTATAGCAATAAAAATTATGTATCTCAAAAAATTAATATTTAATATACAAAATAAAATACAATTAATGTTGTTTTAATTTAAAGTTGACGATATAGACTTGACTATACATTCCGGCCCTCGGACTTTGGATCTATTAGCCCTGTAGCTCCAGTGTAGATCCGAGTATATATGGGACGGATAGTTGCTTGTGCAGACTTTCCGAGCCAGGAGAGTGGATCTATTGTGGGACTTTTTGAGTCATAGATTTCTACATCCCTGCATGGTCCATTACTTGGAGAAGATTCTTATTTGATAGTTCATTTGGATGCCATAAAGCGATGGGGTGATAGGTACCCTGCCAACGTATTGCACATTCGGCCGACATATTTGGAGGGATTCTGTCCTACTCATATGCCTCATATTGTCGAGCATCATGCCTTCGAGCATGTGTTTCGTCAGTTTGGCCTGCCGCAGCCTATGCCGAGTCTGCCTAAATGGAATGCTTTATATTATCAGAGGGATGATCCGTCCAGGGCGGATGACACATTTATGGTATGGCTTGACGAGTAGTTTTGTATTTGGGAGAGGCAAGGGGACTTGACCCCACCTCTGCAGAACTTTCCTATTCAATGTTATATGGCACGGTACCACACTATTTCCCGCTTTTACTCGGTAACCCAGTTCATCAGACCCACGGTCGGTACGTCCCATACGCCATGGGACACGAGGCTCTGATATGTTTTCTCTTAGTATTAATTATATACCTGTAATTTAGTGCCAAATATGTAGTTTATATTTTTCACTTTGTGTAAGCGATTGGATTGCACACTGTCTATCATATAGGGCAGTAGAGTAATGTCCACAATCCTGTGGCCATGCAGGAGTATAGTCATTGATTCATGGATGTGGCTGCCTAGACACTGGAATGAGCCCGGTCGGATCAGTATTTGGGACATGAGGCTGGTTTTATAGACCGAGCGCAATACCAGCAAGATCGTGGTATCCCATGACCTTGTGGTGACCGACGAGCTGGTGGTGCCGAACGATGTGGTCGTGGGCGGAGAGGAGGAGGTCCCCAGCAATGGGGTGTTGAGGCTTCTGCTGATGACGTTGTTGCTAATATGGCATGTGGCATGTATGAGACTGACATGCCATCTTTTATCCTTGGAATTTATTGCATTCCAGTGCCATCGTAGGTGACCCCATTGAGTCAATTATTAATCACGGGCTCGTCTATTCAAGGAGTGGATTAGGATAGATACTTCCCAGGACTGTCTACCACTTATGAGGATCAATCGACCTGAGATTTTTATAGTGGGGGCCGACTGAGTTATGGCTCCACATCACATGCATAGGTATGAGTTTATTAGTATTGAATTTGAATTTATTTTAACTGTAACTTATTTATTTTCTTAAACTTTATTAATTTTCTTTTCAAGGCTTTATGCGATGCTGCAACAGATGACTACATTCAAGATCCATACACGATGATGGTATGACAATATAAATTGCTATGAATTGTTATGTAGTTTTCTATACTAAATTTCATATTATTATCTAGCCTTTAATTGGACCTGACAGCACCACTGATACACGTTATTCTGCACCGCATCCGGCTATAAGGAGACGAATTGATGATGATGATCCTGATAGCGTACCCAGGCGGGAGGAGATGCGCCTCTGGCCAGCAGCTGCTTTGAGAAACACCAGATGCGGGAGAAATTGATTCGGCCTTTATTTTTTTTATTTGGTGTAAATAATATTTTTGTATACATTGACAACAATATTTAATCCAATATGCCCATTACTTTTTTTATTTCCCCGTTCGTTTGATAGTTTCATATGACAAAACAAGCACTTAAACTTAATTTCCACTTCAATTAAACTAAAATTTAGTACAACAAACAAGAAAAATATTACTACAGCACAAACACAAACATAGCAAGTCAACATAATAAAAATACATCAAATATGAAAAAGAACACTGCACACATACATGCCAATGTTTAGCCCCGGTTCTTATTTATTCCCCGCTCGAACCACTTAAGTCGTTCTTACAGTTGTTCTTTTTCTTCTTCTACCTCTTTCACTTTTGCCATCACCTCCACAAATTCCCATATATATTTTTTTTATGTTGCTTTTATTCTTCACAATTCCATTGTGTTTTTCATTTTTCTTCTCCCACCTCCTTCAGTTTGGACCTCAAGTATTCAATAATTCTATTGTTTTATTTTTCATGTTCCCATTTTCTTAAACATATATTATGAAGATACAACAGTTGATCTCTGTAGCATTCGTGATAACATGGTTCATCAACCCATTCCTCAAAATCATAAATAGGTTCGCCGGGAACCTTGTAAAACTGGTTCATACAGTGCTTGTAGAGGCATCCAACTTCACCAACATCCCAACAATTTTGCATCAAGCATGCTTTTCCAAACTTGCACTTTCGTGGATGAAGAGGTTGAGCCATTTATGAAATATTTTCTTTCAGTAAAAGAACCTTACTTTTAATGAAATATTTGCTTTTAGTAAATTTTGATCACACAAAATAACTACATTGAGCCCGTTATTTATAGGCAAGACAACACCCATATAATTTAGTGTTTAACCGCGCTAAATACATAATGTACTATGTAATGGTACTATATTTTGCGTGTTAAATATCATGATGTTGACAA
Source organism: Nicotiana benthamiana (assembly GCA_034376525.1). Taxonomy (NCBI): domain Eukaryota; kingdom Viridiplantae; phylum Streptophyta; class Magnoliopsida; order Solanales; family Solanaceae; genus Nicotiana; species Nicotiana benthamiana. The sequence goes on from CM067325.1 coordinate 70,174,041, forward strand.
GATAACTTTATGTCAGCTGGTCAGCTTTTTCAGTTCAGCAAGACAACACACACATAACGTAGTGTTCAACCGCGCTAATTACATAACATACTATTTAATGGTGCTATATTTTGCGTGTTAAATACCATGATGTTGACAAGGCAACTTTATGCCAGCTGATCAGCTTTTTCAGTTTGATAAGGCAACACACACAATATAGTGTTCAACCGTGCTAAATAAATAATGTACTATCTAATGGCACAATATTTTGCTTGTTAAATATCATGATGTTGACAAGACAACTTTATGTCAGCTGGTTAGTTTTTTCAGCTCGACAAGAAAACACACACATAACATAGTGTTCTACCGCGCTAAATACACAACGTACTATGAAATGGAACTATATTTTGAGTGTTAAATATCATGAAGTGGACAAGACAACTTTATGTCAGCTGGTCAGCTTTTTCAGTTCGACTAGACAACACACACAAAAGTGAATATTTAACCGTGCTAAATATACAGATAATTTAATTAAATTATTATTTAAATAGGTAAAATAGAAAAGTACAAATCATAATGAACAAGAATAATTTTATTTCATAAATCTTTCAACATAGACATAGCAACTAATTATTACAACATCAACTCATGGGTGTTAGGTACACTAGAAGAACACCCACCACGAGCTTGATTAGTTTTTCCACCCAAACCAGCTGAAGGACATTTACGTTTTCAGTGTCTTGTTTGCGAGCATATACCACATTTTCGTGCATAAACAGTATCATTAACATCTATTCGGTTCCGTATACGAGTTCTCTTCTGCACCTGCATTTTATGCAAATAGAACTTGCTACATACCATTTTAAATGGTTCTACAGGCTAATAATGCTCAGCATCCACTAGCTGCAACTGACCACAATATGTTTAGGTACTTGGAAACACTATAATTTTGATCAACAATAGTTGGTCTCTACATAACCAACACGTTGAAAATACTTGATGGCATGTGAGAAAGGCATGTGGTAGACGAACCATTTCCTACAGGAGCATAACCTTGATGATTCATTTATAGTACGTGCATTACTACCATGATTATTATGGATAGCGGTGCGAACTTAAAAAAAATACCTCTTTTGTTATCATACTGCAAAAATGAATGCCAATGTGCTCATTGTCTGTACTGTGAGCATGTGATTTTTTACCCTGTTGAAATGGCTCCTACAGGACTCTCAAAATTTAGGATTTTCTTTAAATATCTATTTTTAGGATTTTTTTTAGAATTTAATCGTGTACTAGCGCGTGTTCAATAATGCACGTTTAAATTGTTTAGGATTTAATTATTAAATAAGTTTATTTTACAAATTGAAAAACAAAAAAAAATATATTTCCGGCATTTTTGATTATTTTGGGTTAACTTCAGCTTGTTGCATTTTATATGTGATAATTATAAATTTTGTTTCAAATAAATTAGGAATTAATTAAAAAGAAAAAAGACAAATATATACATATGCACAGCCACTCAGGCTGGCCACAATTGGGCCAGACCTGAGTTGCCCAAACCAATTAACCCTTTGAAACCCACGGACCCAGAGCAAGAACCATTCCTTGATCAAGCCTGTTTATTGCCAGCCCCAAAACGACATAGTTTAGAGATAGGGCCATCACAGCAGTCGATCATTGATCATCCAACGGTCACCAAACCCCCCAAAAATTCATATACATATGTCCAAACACCTCTATACACCTAGAGACAGATCCCTCTTCTTCCTCGTACCGTCTACCAGCGACGTATCCTCACCCTTGACCACCCCTTGGCTACCCATTGACCACCCGTCTACCACCCTAATGCCGCCCCCAAAAATCACTTCACGGCAGCGGACGACAACCAAACCTCCCCAAATTTACACCACCAAATCATCTCTACCTCCTCCATCCCGTCATGTGACTAGTATCCGTCGAATAAGTCCCATCCGTCTCGAATATTCAAAAATAAGGTCGTCGGAACCACCATCTCCGGCAACCTTATTCCAAACTTCCCCAACTTTACACCATAGGACCATTAGAACCCCCTTGCCCGTCCTGCATTCCACTCCCTTCAAGTAACCCCCCATCAACTCAAATCTTCACAGAAAGGTCGTCGGAACCCCCCATCTCCGACGACTCGACTCTAAACCCCTCCAAACTTACACCCCTAAAACAACTCAACACCCTCTTTCCAACCATGTGTATTACACCCTTCGAATCCAGTCAAAACGTGTCGAATGTCAATTAAAAGTGTAACCCTAAAACTCAAACGATGTCGGAACTTGGTCAATGTCCTCCCAGGAAACCCTTGGCCTTTCCTTCCCCAACCACGCCACCCATGACTCCCAAACACCACACTGAAGAAATTCAGATCTGAGACCTCACGGGGGTTTCAGAATCACAAACGCCCTTTCCTGAGCTCATAAACCTATTATCCATCATGCCAGTTGTCCTAGGAGGTTAACAACCTCTACAGAAGAGGTCAGAAAACAATGAAGTAATCTCAAGTGGACTTGCATGTGCAAAAGAATCTAAATATTTTGTCTTTTTTGTATATATTTGCTTCATTTTCATTTGTTAGAAGCTTTGAGTCCTTTTGAATAACTGTTTGTTTATCCACAATCTCATATGAAATTGGTTCAGTAGTTATATGCCTTTGGTTGTTATTAGTTTGAAATCTCTTCGTCTCTTGAATAATTTGATACCCTGTTAGCATCAGCTCCTTGATCCTGAAAGCTTAGTTTGCTAATCCTTCAGTAATGTGATTTCTGTGGTTTGTTGACCTTCATCTCATGATCTCGATTTGTTTTATTTCCTGTTATTCTGAGTAGTTTGGTTGGTTGTTTATGCTCCTAAGTAGTTGATTTCCATAATAATTTTGATCTTCAGTATTGATAATAGTTTAGGCTGATTTGTTTTGTTGAACTTTTAATTGATAGTGTTAGCCTTTACTTTTCTAATTGATTCATGAACTAAGTGTTCACTTTGGCTAATTTTGAACTTTAACAAGCCTGTTAATTGTGACCCAAACTTGAACACAATTGACCTCGGTCCATTATAACTAGACCAACTGACAAACTAAGGTTAAAATTTCAGGTTGGATAAAAGTAGGGGTATAAGAGGTATTTGAACTTTAAAGGAATCTGATAGTAACCCCCTAAAACATTCTAGTGAGGGATTAAAATACAATTTCTGCCTCAAACTTGAGGCACAATTCAGGAAATGAGGGATCATTCAAGAAAAACTGAAAACTAACTCAAGGACTAAAGGAAAAACAAGGGAAAAATTGATGCCCTAAGGCTGCACTATAAAAGAAACCATCTGAGCATTTTTTAAAGGGCTCGGAATCTTTTTTCTAATTTCTATAGAAAAAAAAAATATTCTTCCTATATATGTGATAAACAATCAGCTCTAATTCTTATTCCTTTGAGATTTTTAAATCCCTCAAAATCTGTTGAAACCTTGGGTATACTGTTCGATTGGTTTGCTGTTGTGCTTGGCTTATTCATTGCATTTACTCATAGGCTTTTGCTTTCTGCTAAATTACAGGTACATTTGATGCTCATTGATGTATTGAAGCTCAAGTAGAATGTATCTTTAAGTATGAAGAATCTACTGCTATTATTTTTGTCCAAATCTTCCCCTGTTTGCCCTTTCCTTTAATTGTAATATATCTAATTACTTTGTAGCAGTTTAAACATTTGAATCATTCTTTTTTGTAATAACTGGACATTGGGGATTTTTTTATTTTATATTAATAAATAAACACAAATATAATTACATTATCCGGAGGTCTTGCGAAATGAGAGAAATAAATTTGACAGTTACGTTCATCCTATTACGAAAGTTAAGTAGTATACTCAAACTTGGTATCACAAAATGCATACTATACGTTAAATCTGATGCCAATCCTTGTAATTGTACACTAGCTCCATACTTTGTCTACCATGCACTTGCAATGTCACCTTTCCTTCCTCAAGAGAATGAGCACAATGTGCTAATACAACCCAAAGAGGTCGTATTGAGTGGCAATGCAGTAATACATGGATACGTCCATTGCTTGGTTCCATAACAAAAAAAATGCCATGAAGATTCCAGTTGTATGGGTTGGTCTTGAAGCATACGGTTCATTATGGTAGTCCTAATTGTGATAAAATTAAACATCTCATGTCTTCTTATTGTTTGTTTCCGTCTGCTCCTGTATCCTTTTGTATTGATTAAAAATTCTATTGTTGTGCCTCCTATTGTTGCCTTATCGATGGAATACTATTTCCCATGATAGTATCGAGTGATGCAAATTCACCTGCAAATATAGTTAGCGAAACAAAATCTCTCACATCCCGCCAATTCAGGCATGTTGTGCCTTGAATCTTCTGAGACATCTTTGCTTAGAATATGAACCCAATGTGCATACTTCACAGCCTAGTAAATTGTAACAATATTCCAACTTGACAGTTGCAGCCGCGTATTGTGTAAAAGTTGTCTGCATTGTCTGACCATGTGCGAGCAAATCACTAAAGCATATATCATTTTTCGTGCAAATCCAATTCAAAATGCTGCATTTTTTGTCCAGCTTCTCACGCTTGCACGAACATAGAGCTGGCCTTGCACTTTATCAAGATCAGTGTTGCATTGTGTTTCCCAAAGCTGCATTCCAGCATGCGTGCTTGGTGTCCGAAATCCCATTGTCCTTGCTGGTTGTTCAAATGTTACTATCCACACTGCACTGCTCCATTCACAAGAAAAATAACAATGTTTCCAATGCAGCATGCTTGTAATAAAATAATAGAACTCAACCATTTTCCAATTAGCATTGTCGTTGATGCATTCCAAAGGTTCCATGTGGACCTTTTTCCTATGCATATAGTCTGGCGTGATGTGATAGAATACAGGCGTGCAGTGACAGTGTCCAAAGCCTTTTGATTCTCTCGAGTTCTGTTCTTTTATCTTGTGCATGTGGTTACATGTCATGCACAAAATATTGGCTGAACTTCCACATTTTTACTTGAACTACCAGCTATCCCTTTCTTGAGTAAGATCATTACAAACTCTGCACAGAATTTTTGTTTGCAGATCTCTTCTTCTCTGTTGAGTATTATTGATGAAGTAACCATGTTATCTTGTTTGTTGACGCTTCCATGGTTTGTACCACTGTCCCTCTGCAAGTTACTTCCATTGGAATGGATGCATTGCATTAATACCACCACTGGAGATTTCTTGACAACAAAGAACAGAAGTATAAATTTAGTACCTTAAAAAACGAAACAAATGTTAATGAAAAATGTTATCTCCATGTTCTCCTCTGGTCGATCATGGTGACTGCATGTTGTATTAATGTCGATTGCATTTGTTTCTTCCCTTTCCTTCTCTAATTTCTTGCAACTCTTATTCTCAGGTTTGGACATTGTAGCTTATCCTCATTTACCAACCTTCTGCTCGACGGATCAAGTTCCCATAAATCATAACTCTCTATGTTGCCACTGTCAAGTGCATAGTTTGCAAGGTGATCTGCTAGTTTGTTTCCCTCTCTTAAAATGTGAGATACCTTGAAATTACACCCCACTTTGAGTCTGTTGTTTTTCTCCACTGAATCCACAATATTCCAGGGTGGTTTCCATTGTCCATCTATGATCTTTTGAAGCATCATTGAATCTGTCTGAAGCCAAACATTGTGGAGGTTCATTATTTTGCACATTCTCATTACCTCTACTATTGCTGTCGCCTTAGCTTCATTTTAGAACCCTCCTTAATTTGTGTTCCTTCTGCATATATCAAATCACCTATCTCATCTATTAAACAAAAACCAATTGAACTCCTCCCTGGGTTCCCTCTGCATGCTCCATCAGTATTCACTTTGATCCAGCCTGTTGGAGGAAATTCCCATAGCACTTTATCATATTTCAATCGAGGTGTGTTATGCTCCATCATTGTCAGTAAGTCCAGCCACTTGTGAGGCACATGTAGTCCGGGTTTTTTCAGTTGGCCTAGAGCTTGCAGAGTAGATGACACCTGGAAAATAACTCTTCTTACTGACACTGCTTCTCCCTATTTCAAACTTTTTTTTTCTCTTCCATTACTCTAATACAATGCATGCAGGTAAAGCTTGCAAGACTGGCTTCAGTCTATGTACAACTCATGTCATCCAGCACTTTGTTAATTGCTTGTTGTAAAGACAACCCTTCTAATGCAATTCCTGCTCTTCTCAGGAAGTAAATCCAAACACTCTTAGCTGCATTGGATGTGAAGAACAAATGTACTAAAGACTCCTCCTTAGGATCAGCACATCACCAATATTTAGATGCCATGGAGTATCCTATTCTATGCAAGAAATCATCAAGTGACGGTTTGGCTTTCCACACCTTCCACAGGAATAAGGATATCTTAAATGGTAAGCCTTTGACCCATATCATCTTGTAAGATAGCCTAGGAATGTCTCTTCTTCGCAAGTAATCCCATGCAGATTTCACTAAAAAATGTCCCCTTGTTTCAAGCATCCAGAAAGGTGTATCTAACTCTGCACATTCAATTGAAGGTCTAATATTCTGCACAATGTGGTTTGAAAAATATTCAGATAGAGTTTGAAATAATTTTTCCAAATTCCACATACCATTTTAAACCATATCATTGACACTGTGAATGTCTTCATCAACGACAAACTGTGCAGGCAGTTGGAAATATAAGGCTCCCATCTCGGTCCAATTGTCGAACCAGAATTGAGCCGATCCCATTCTCAATTTCTTGTACATTTGATGCTCAATCAAGTCCCTGCATTCAAGCATTTTTCTCCACACGTGGGATCTACCCTTCCACAGTACAATTACATGATTTAATTACTTGCAATACTTTTGACACATAAATGCACTCCATAAGCTGGGTTTTGTCCTGAAATTCAACCACAATTTGGAGAATAGTTCCTTGGATACATCATGAAGGGATCTGAAAGCTATACCCCCTCCTCATAAGGCATACACTGGTTAGTCCATGATGACCAATTTCTTGAGCTTCCTCCCACATTGCTGCTCCAGAAAAATTTGGCAAAAATGCTATGTAACTTGTTGATCACATAGCTTGGTGGATTAACTGCTAACAAAATATGAATTGGGATACTCTGCAGGACAATTGCGATCAACACAGCCCTACCTCCTACAGATAGGAGTTTGCCTTTCCTCGACAGCAGTTTGTCCATATCCTTAGTAATTAATCTCTGGTAATAATCACTCCTTCTACTGACATAAAAAATAGGACATCCAAGATAGGTCATAGGGAAACATTGTCTTCCTATACCAGAAATCCTTTCCACCTTGTTAATCACCTCATTGTCCGTTAAATGATGCAGATATATGGCTTATTTGGCTTTGTTCACCAGTTGACCAGATGATGATTCATAAGCTTGCTGAACCTCCATCACAAATGTCAATGAAGTTGCATCAGATGAGCAGAAAATGATTGTATCATATGCATATGCAAGATGATTTATTTTTTGGCTCCATTTTGGTAGTCCATATCCACGAAAATACAGGTTAGTATGTAGTAAGTTCAAACCTCGAGACAATGCTTCTGCTGCAAGAATGAATAGGGTTGGTGACAAAGGGTTTCCCTGCTTAACTCCCCTTGATGATTTGAAAAAACCATTTGGCTGACCATTTATAAGAATAGAGTACCAATTATTCCCAATCAAATCAAATATCAAGCCAATAAAATCTTCAGGAAATCCCATGTACCTTAGCATTTTAGTCAGGAATAGCCATTATAATCTATCATAAGCTTTTGTCATGTCTAGCTTAATCACAACGTTTGGACCTGCTTTTGTTCTTAACCTGATATCCTTAACGATTTCTTGAGTTAGCAGTACATTCTCAAGGATGCTTCTTCCCTTCACAAAACCTGCATGTTCCTCTGAGATTATGCTCGGTAACAATTCAACCAACCTTTTATGAATGACCCGCGAGAAAATCTTGTTATCTAAGTTGCTAAGACTGATTGGTCTCATGTCTGCAAAGGTAGACACTTCTTTTTTCTTTGGTAATAAAACCAGGTTTGTGTGCGTCACACTCTTTGGCAGCTGCTGGCCGCAGAAGAAAGACTTGACCATGCCGATTACATCTTCTTCAATGATTTCCCAGCATGTTTAGTAAAAGGCTCCAGTGAAACCATCCGGTCTGCCTGCTGAGTCCCCATTCAGCCCCATAACTACTCTCTTCACTTCCTTATTAGAAGACAATGCCATCAGTCTCTCATGTTGATCATATCTACCATTGAAGGTACTTGATTTAGAATATCAAAAGCATTAGGAATTGTATAAATTGATCCTTGTAGACTTTTACTGCTTCCTCTGCTATTAAGTGATCTTCTTCAATCCAGTTACCAAGGCTATTATGGATCCTTGATAATTTCAGTCTCTTCCTTCTCCCATTAACTCGAGCATGGAAAAATTTAGTGTTTCTATCGCCATCTTTGAACCATAACATGCCTGCTTTTTGTCTCCAAATATCTTCTTCTAATGCAATATATTTAAGCATTTCAGCTTGGACTTGTCGTAATCTCTGTCTGATTATCTGTGTATGATTAACTTCAAATTGTCTTTCATGAACCAGGACCACCTCCTAAAGACTTGCAATTTTCTAGAATATGGCCCCATATGTAGCTCTGCTCTAGGTAGATAGTGCATGTTTAAGCTTCTTTAACTTGTAGTTAAAAATGCTGAAAGGATTAGCACTAAAATCAGCATTCCAATTCTCCTTCACTACATCTTTGAATGTTTCATGTTTTGTCCAGAAGTTAAGAAATCTGAACGACTTCTTAATTGGAGGTGTTTTTGTTTCACATTTCAGCAACATCGGCCAATGATCAGAGCCAATTTTGGACAGGTGAGTTACCTCCAATCCAGGAAAGGTCTCTTGCAATTCGTCATTGCCTAAACATCTATCCAATCTTTTGAATATACAGTCCTCCTCTGATCTCTATCCACCATGAAAATATGCTTTCTTTAAATCACAAATCTGTCAAAGTGCAGGTATTTATGCAGTGTCTAAAGTCATCTACTTCAAGGAGAGAAACTGGCAAGCCTCCACACTTCTCTTTCTCGTCCCATATCACATTAAAGTCACCTCCAACTAGCCATGGTACTGTCATATCTGATTCCATTGCATACAAAGAATCCCATAGATCAATTCTTTCAATGCGATCACATTTGGCATAGACTAGCGTAAGGATGAGCTCAGCATGAGTTTTAGTGTGCATCAATCTCAAAGTCAGCTGTTCAGTCATGTTATACAGAATAGTAACTGCAAAAATTTCATCAATAAAAGCCCAAATCTTGTATGACACATTCACCACAGCCTGTGCCAAACCAATTCTTTCTTTATACCTCTCCATTTTGTGAGACTGTTGCATAGGCTCAATGATTCCTATGAACTGAAAGTGATGTTTTCTAAGCATTGTAATCAGCCTTTGAAATGCTTGCATTGTGTTTACTGACCTCACATTCCATATAATGGCATCCATTAAATGTTTTTAGGTTTGGACAGTGTACTCCTTGTTTGTACTCCACTGACATGTACAGTAGAAGTCTCTTTTGACCTTTTCTTTTTTCCTTTTGTTGTAGATTTTATAGGTTAAATATGCCTTGGTGACAGATCCCCATGCTTGGCAACATTAAGGAAATTTTGTGGTGGATTCCTCATCCATGTCTCTACCTTTAAGTTCTGCATGGTCATCTAGGTCATGTGTTTCTATTGGTTCTTTTGCTGTGACAACATCATATGGCTTATTGGTAAGCTCAGCATTGTTTTCCTGATTGGTAACTTCAGCAGCTTTTTCTCAATGATCATTGGTCAACAACTGTGTATTGTTCGAATGAAAAAAACTTTCTGCTACACCCTTCGCTGTGCTTAATATTACAACACTTCTTGCATAGACCTGCACTATCTTCTCTTGGTTCTTGTCTGAAAATTTCTCTTGATTCGTATGTACAATTTCTACTTCTTTCAAGACATTACTCAAAACATTATGCGAAGTACCTCCTGGATCTATGATATTGATGTTTTCCTCTGTTGTCTTTTCTTCTACTGCATTTGCGCTTTCACTTATGCTTTGAATAGCGATTGCATTGATATTACCATTAACACTTTGGTCCTCATTTTCCACTTCATTTCCTCCATTTTCATCATCACTATGCATTGTATCTGGAATCTGACCATCTTCTAAGACTTCCTCTGTTTGGTTGAGCAGTAATTTACTTGCTGCCCATTTTTCTTTTTCATTGGTCCTGAATTTCTCAAAATCTGCATCTTCAACAAATTCATTTTCATTGTTGTTTGCTAATTGTTGTTCATATTGGTGTCCTGTGAAGGAATGTCTTGACATAAAGTATTGACCTGAACTGCATTATTTTTGAAAGCTTCCTGAACCCATTGGGCAGTTGAGTAATTGTCAATATACTGCTCTTTCCCCAAATCTTGTTGTACACAATCTGCTTGATCCCCTATTGTCTTCAAGATTTTTTTTTTCTGTAGGATTGAATGTAGGTTTGCATGGTTCAATTTCTTTGGTTGTGTATTGGATGGTTGTATCCTGGAAGAGCTAGGAGAAGTTATCTTTTGTACCAATTCCTGCTCCTCTAAAATATTTTCCACACCTGTTGTGCAATTATTTTGCTGAATATCATTGTTGCTTGTGGTTTTTTGAACTGGAGATTCCTCTATCACTGCTAGTTGGTTACCTTAATTGTTCTCACCATTTTCGATTTCTAAAACTGCAAATTGGTTGGTAGTTTGGATTTTGGGATCAACTTATCTTGCAATAACTGGACATTCGACTGTTATTTTAAGTATGTACACTTGATAGTACTGTTAGCTATTGGTATAGCTATTTTGGGTGATTATTTCCTGTTTTTTTTAGAGGTAAAGGATTAAGGAAATGTTAGCTTAGTAATTATTTAAAATCCAAAACGTTGTGTATTGTTCTCGTTCACTCCAGTTTTCAATGCATGTAGCAATGATTTGTTTCTGATCTATTTAACATGCTGTAATCTGAATCATAATTGAATTTTTGAAGCAAGACTCGCATACTCCGACTGACGAGTATATGAGTTATGTAGTTCAGATTAAAGATTCAAAACTGATATAACCTAATCACTACTAGCTCCCATGTGAAGTTTGTAGATATATTTGATAGTTAAATTCTCTTGTGTAAACTAAAACTGAAAGGGAACATCTCTAAAATTTGTTCATGATGAACTCTTCTGTCTAATTAACTCTTGGCCCAGTTGAGAGGCCCAGCAATGGCTAGATACAACATGTGTCCTGGGCTGGCCCAAACGTGAATCAAGTGTGTGCAATTAGCCATGAATGAGGCTAAGATGCAACTATTATTTCCCAAAATACACAGTCTATGCATAAACTAATTAGTGCATTTGAACATCAGCAATAATAGAGAACTTAAAATGCACTAGAATGTCACCTTAATTGGGCAATCAAAATTTCCTCGATTTGGGATTTTAAATAAACCGGTGACTTGGGACACCAAAAGCCAAAACTATCCCAAATGGTGACTCTTGAAATAAATAATTAATCCCATATCGAATAATGTCACCTTAATTGGAAAAACTCCTATACAAGTGTCATCTTTCGGGGTAGCCACGTGTAAGCCAAAAAGGAGGTGTGACATGTACTTCTCAAATCTCTGCATCGACGTTGGCGTAAATTCAACACCTCTTTCTATCAATTTCATTGCAAATGCAGACCGTTAAACACACATCTCCACCATCTACTTGACTGAAATCTGCACCTTGGCTACGATGGGCAATCCTCTAGCCGACTTCGATAACCCATTGAAGGACTTTAACATGTTTTTAGTAAGAACTCCCCATTGTCTTCCACCATCCGCATGCAAAGTCCACTTTTCCGCGTGATGTCGCATTAAGCAACAATAGGCTGCCTTATTTTCTTGCCTGATATATTCCATATGCCTCGGAATTTATGTTGTTGGTGGTCTGTTGCTTCCATCCACATCAAATCATGTAGATCCTTGTTGGGATGTGCCTTCTTGAAATTAGCCTTATAGTACCTCACGCAGTAACGGTGTCACACATACGGTTCTTCCCATGCAAGCAAGTTCTCCATAGAACTTAATATACCACTGTGCCAATGAGATATTAGACAAATACATGAACGCTGTTTGACAACATGCTCTTTCAGGTGTTTCAAAAACAACGTCCATGTCTCTGTGCTTTCATGCCACAAATAGCAAAAGCTAGAGGAAATATTTGTCCATTAGCATCCATTGCCACGGCTATCAATATCTTGATCTCTTACTTTCTATAGACAAGAATTCCATCTATAGATATTACGGTCTGGCAATGAGAAAAACCATTAATTGTTGGCTTTAACACCCAGAACACTTAATTGGATATGTATTCTTGTGTTCCCAGAATCTGTTCAAGCTTCCATTCAACAACTGTCCCGGGGTTAAGATGCTGCAGTACGGCCATGTATGCAGAGACGCGAATGACTTATCCCAATTACCATTGACAATTTCAAATGCTCGTTTGTGCCTGAGAAATACCTTTCTCTTCGTAATGGTATGGCCATATTCCTGGTGGACTGGTGTAATGCGCTCTTTGATTTTATACCTTATGGACGCTTTGAAGTGCAAAATAAGTACAAGAGAAATCAAGTCAATATCCAAGTTAAAGTAATTCCCATTGAATGTGTCCATTTCACATGTATGTGTGGGAATGTATTTACCCACTTTCCACATAGATGTCTTCTTCTTGGTCGCACGCAGCATCAAATTACATGGCCATAACCACATGCGGCAAACTTTCTTGTATACCATCGGACTTGACTCATTTACCTGCATCTAATGACACTACCATATTCAGTCGTACCCCCAATTAAATATATGGCCGTTAATACATATTCAATACACCAAAAATATACATAAATAGCATAAAACAAAAATTGAAGTTTACCACTCGTCTTGTGAACTATGGAAGCAGGGTAGAAATTTTTTTCTCGCTGCTCAAGTTACTAAGCCGGATAGCCTTTTGGTTCCCGGTACGTATCCCCCTCCTCGACCTGAGTTGTCCGCTCGTGTACATAGTCTATACCCTATACGGAGGTTCTAAACTTAGTATAACAAAACCTCATGTCGGATCCCTAGTAGGAACGTTATCTGCATCATGCATTTTGACTTAGGAGACTCAACATAGGGGTTGCGTTCGTCTAGGACAGCAGCCCTAAAATAAAAGACCATTTTGATGCATTTTACGTTCTACTTGCGCATTTCTTTGCCTTGAATTCGCATGCTGCCTCGACTGTAAACAAATGGAATAATTTGAGAAAAATAGCAGTGCTAGGGTAATAATCTTTAAAACAAATGCTCAAATAGTGCCGAAATGCTTCCGGATTTTTCAAAACAAAAAAACAAAACAAAAACAAATAGGAAATGGCACCAAATTTTGGAGTTTTTCAATAATATCTGTGGGTTTTGATAAATTATTTGGGCCAGGGCCAATCCCTTTTTCAAAATTGTCAAAAATGACCGAATTTATTTTCTTACTTTGAAATGACTTGGAAGGTGCCATTATGGCGATAATAGCTGAATGTTGTTACAAGGTACGCCAGAAGGCTGATCTTGCTCAAATGGCCACCTTTGAATTTTAATCGGACTGGTAAGAAAGCACAACCTGAAAACCCTTCTCGCCGAAGTGTCGAAAGGCTGTATTCGCGATACCGGTCCTGGTTTTTAAAATAAAATTCGTAAAATGTCAGTTTTAATGTTTGAGAATGCTAATTCGCCCTAATAAATGTGCATAATGAGCATGATAACGAAAAAAATTCCCTTGGAGCTGCGGCTGTGGTTGAGTGATCTCGGGGAAGCAGGAAAAAAAAAGGTCAACGCACATTTGGGAGGTCTCACTTGTTTGTTGAAATTGACCCCATGGGGACATCATAAAAGCCTTAATCACCTTCGGGGACCCGGCCCACAACGTCTTCCACTTGTCGAACTTTGAGCTAACCCCGACTTTAGAAGAAATGACCGGATATATTGGGACCCTTACAATCCCTTTGAGACACCAATACTTGATTTCACCCAGAACCCTCACCGTGCATAAATTCCTGGATACCCCGAAAATCAGCAGAAAAATTCACAATCCCGACTTATCGGCTGGCTTTTGCACCCTCCAGTTTATATACTAAAGATACGGCCACATCGGAAGATTCTACAACCCTAAAAACCTTATTTGTAGCAAGGGTAATCGGTTCAAGTGGGAGGAGCACCGATGCTTCGCATTCATGGTGTCTTTTATGGGTCTTTTACTATTCCCACGAAAGGACGGGAACACCAACATACGGATAGCAGAGGTCGTTAGTACTTTGATAATCCAGGCAAGGCAAAGAGTACTCTTGCTCCAATGATCTTGTCTGATATCTTCCGAGCCCTTACCATTTGTAAAGTGGGAGGGGATTTCTTTGAAGGCTGTAACTTGCTATTGCAAATCAGTTTGATTGAGCATTTATGTCACACACCTCGGTTCACGAATTACGGGCTGTCAACAAAAGGTTTCAAAGAAGAATTTGACAACAGGGTGAATGGGTTTAAATTACCAGAGGGTGTAGCAGAGTGGGTGTCGCATCTCCGGGTTATTTCTGCAAATCAAATAGAATGGACATTTAGTTGGCTCCCTATGGACGAGATTGTGTATATGCCTACCAGCGGACCTCATTTCCTTTGATGAGCATCCGAAGCATCCAACCATATCCGCCGCATAGAGTACTCAGGCAATTGGGTAGATGCCAAATGGTTCCCAGATACGTGGATATATGCAGCCATGTAGTTGAGATAAGCCCGAATGGTCAATTCCCTGAAGCTATGGTACGCCAAATTGGAGCGAATGCCATACTTGACAGGGACACTCGAGTACGTTACATATCTAAGGGTAAGGTTGCACTGGAGTATGTTACTTGGTACAAGAGGAATATAGAGCTTGGGAGGCCGGCAAAAAGACCCCATCTCTAGGAATTTACTGAGACATCACAAGAGCACTGTGATTAGTTGGCAAAAGAAAATGAATACCGGGATATTATAGGAAGGCCGGATAAGAAATTCAAGAATTGCAATTCGGAACAACATGCAATCCGCAACCAGCAAGGGAGAAAAGAAGGAATTGGTCAAAGAAAACGAAGCCCTACGAGATAAGATTCAGAAAATGAAGGCAGCCACAGAAAATCCTCCAAGGAGTACAAAAGATAAAATCTCGTAGAGAACCTATGTCGAAAAGTAACTGAATACAGTTTTGACCTAAATAAGGCAGAGGGTGAACTGTCTAGAGCTCGGAGGCAATTAATTAAAAGCGTAGAAGAAAGGGACCGCATACCGGAGCAGATAAAAGAAGGAAGAGGCACTGAAAGTGCTGGTTTAAAATAGAGGATTGTCATAGCTGAAAACAAAATGGCCAAACAAGCCAAGGATTTCAATGCCGAGAGAGAACATTGCTATGGGTTGATAGCGGGGTTGGAAAGGGTTTTGAGGTAGTTTCAAAAGCTGAATCAGGAAGCTGAACGGACTTTGGAAGCACGGGCCAAACAAATAGGGCGTGTACTACAAGAAAAAGGGGTTATCATGGAGAAGGTGCTGGCAATTGCAGAATATATTACCACTAAATTCAATCACTGTGAGGACATGACAAAATCTATGTTCTTCGCCGCTGCTATGATATTTGTCCAACAAGTGATGGAAGATTTCCACTATCTCCAAGAATATCTCGCGCGCAAACCTGCGGCAAGGCCGAATGATACCCCGCAAGTTCCAAATACATTTGAAGTGTTAATGTGCTCATAAATTTGTATTTCTCAAAAAGAGTCTATTTGTTGTCCTTTCGAGTCTGTAAGGTTATTAAGTCACAGTCTGGTAGTTGCTTTTCATAATCAAATTTTATCAAAATTGAAAATCGCAAAAATATTTTTCTGTGTGCTTTACCTTTTATTCCCATGAACTACGCTCGGTCTGATTTTCGCAAAGTCATGATACGTAGGCAATCTTTATTGGATTCGACCGTATTCTTTAAAAAGGCTAAAAAGAGAGGAATGAAAGGCAGGAAACAAAAAGGAAATTGGAATAAATACCGGGACGACACATGCGACCATGGCAAGCATATAGAAACCCATTATCTACATAGGTGCATCATGCCCACCGTGTGATTTTATGTTTGGTTATCTACCTCGAACTAACTACATTTTACAGTGTTATAGTTCAGGTGTTTAGAACAGTGATTGGTTTTGTGGTAAACAGTCTTCACATGGATACTTCACTAGGTCAAAGGGAAATTTTGAGATATCGACTGAAATGACTCTTCCCACCGTCCCTATTCCAGACGACGGTCCAATCACAGGAGTACCATCCTCTGAATCTGCAGCGGATGAAGAGAACAAGATCCTGCGGCTCCGAGTCATAGAAATGTGGGATGCCTGGACCAATGGGAAGGAACCTCCCAGCGCTATCCCTGGATTTCTCGAGCTATTTCCAAGGTCAGGGGTACCTCCACTATCCCTATCAGTCACCCGAGTATTCTCCTGGGGTAGCCCACCCACAATGTCAACCAATTTTTTTGGGGCGCCTTCTTCAACCCACCCTCCAATGTTTGCATCCGTGCTAGTTCCCAACATCTTTACGGCCCCTCTGTGCACAGCGATCACACAGCCTGCAGTACCGAGGCCTGTGTTCGACTCGACAGCCTTTACATTCCAAACTCCTAACTACCAAAATGAGCCCACCCTTTACCCTATATACAGCTACCCTCAGCATCATATGAACTTCCTGCCGTGCAAGACAAAACTTCCAAAACGTGCGAACAAGATGAAATCACAAGGAGAATGAAGAGTCTTGAACAAAGCCTGAAGAACATACAAGGGCTAAGTGGACAGAAAAGTGTATCTTATTCAGACATGTGCATGTTCCCCATGTACATCTTCCTTTGGAGTTTAAGATGCCGAAATTGGAGATATACGATGGCCACGGCGACCCCATCGCCCATCTAAAAAAGTATTGCAATCAATTACGTGGAGCCGGCGGAAAGGAAGAACTCCTGATGGCGTACTTAGGGGAGAGCTTAGTGGGTATTGCATCCGAATGGTGTATAGATCAAGATATTACCCGATGGCACATATGGAATGACCTCGCCTAGGAGTTTGTACGACAATTCCAGTACAACATCGACATCGGCGCGGATAGGAATTCCCTAGCCAACTTGAAGAAGAAACCCACTGAAAGCTTCAGAGAATATGCTATTAAATGGTGAGAGCAAGCATCAAGAATGAAGCCTCTTATGGACGAAACGGAGATTGTCACCGTCTTTTTGCAAGCAGAAGAGGCAGACTATTTTCAAAACATGATGTCTGCAATGGGCTAACCATTCTCAGAGGCAATAAATATTGGGGAGAGGGTAGAGAATGCACTCAAAACAGGGAGGATTCTAAGTCAATCTACCATAAAAGCAACCTCCCAGGCCACACAAGGACGGGCGGGAGGAATTCCAAGGAACAAGAAGAAAGAGAAAGCAGTCATGGCAGCTTCCGGGATGAGAAAACAACACACTCACAAGCATGCATTCTCTGAAAGCGCGCCTCAACATTACTATCCTCACCGAGACATGCACTATATCCCTCAACCCTACGCAGTTATGAAGGCTCAGCCCTTCACCCGACCTCAACAGCATAGCAATAGAAATCAAGCTCCAAGAAATCAACTTCCTTAAAAGCATTACAATCCCCGCCCTCAACAAAATAATTATTGTCCCAGGGAGCCACCCAGGAGACAAAACTTCACCCTAATAGGAGAATCATACGCCAGCTTGTTCCCAAAGCTGGTCCACATGGTTCTCCTCCAGCTTGTACCCCCAAACAGACAGATTCCTGAATCACATTCTTACCAAAGGGGCGTGCGTTGTGCTTACCACTCTGGGGCAGTGGGTCATGATACTGAAAATTTCTAGACTTTAAAAAGATATATGGAGGACTTTATAGATCAAAAAAAGATAGTACTAAGATATGATGAGGTCCCAAATGTAATTGATAACCTGTTTCCGGCCCACAACAATGGGACGGTCATCGGAATGATCTGCGAGGACAAAAAATTTGATCCCGCTCTAAAAGTCATCATAGCCATCGCCGAATCAAATACAAAACCAAAAGTCACCCCAAAGAAGATATAAGAAAAGAAAATTAATGAATCCAAATGCCCTGAAGCAGAAAAGAAGGTTGAGGTCGAAGCTGAGATGACCCCTACCAAGAAAACAATACTCTACATCCCATGAAGATGCAAAGAAAAGCAGCCCACTTTAAGCACTCCTATAAGGTTCGAGCTGAACAAAACCATATATGTACCCAAGAAAGCCTATGTGGTACAGGGATCGATTAAACAACTGGTGTTGAATGAGCCCGTTGTTATCGGTCGTGCGCCACAGAAGCCCATGACTAACCCCTCAGCCGTCCCTTGGAATTATCAGGAAACCATCGTTACATACAAGGGCAAAGGATTCTTCGAAGAAGCCCAAAAAGGGTATCCCACAAAGAAATACTCAGACATCAAAGAGGGGAATGCCGCTACCAAACGGCGATTTCCGCCAAAAAGGCTAGTGAATGCTGAGGAAGCGGAAGCTTTTTTCCAGAAATTGAAAATGCCGGAGTACGAAGTGGTAGATCAGCTCCGATAATCCCCTGAGCAAATTTCTTCATTGTCACTCTTCATAAAATTTCCCGAGCATCAGCAGGTGTTGGCCAAAACCTTGAACGAAGCTTATGTATCGGCTGAGACCTCTGTAGAGCAACTAGAGAAAATGGCGTAGAGATTTTTCGCTATTAACCAGGTATCGTTCAGTAAGAATGACTTTCCGCCAGAGGGAGCTGCCCACAACAAGGCTTTGCACCTCTCTGTCAAGTGTGAGGGATATTATGTAAAGAGAGTGATGGTCGACGGGGGTTCCGGAGTGGACATTTGCCTACTATCTACCTTAGAGAGAATGGAGATCGGGACAGGGAGGATTCGTCCTAACAACGTATGTGTCCGAGCCTTCGATGGATTCAAAAGGCACACCATAGGTGAAATTGATTTGGTTTATTGGTCAAGTCGAGTTCGAAGTAACATTCCAGGTGTTGGACATGGACACCTCCTACAACTACCGCCTGGGAAGTCCGTGGATTCATGCAGCAGGGGCAGTTCCCTCTACCCTGCACCAAATACTGAAATTTGAGTATGAAAACCAGGTGATTGTAGTTCATGGAGAGGACGAACAATCAATTTATCGGGATCCCTCTGTTCCCTGTCTAGAAGCCAATGAAGAGAGTGAACATATAGTCTATTAAGCTTTTGATGTTGTATTAGCTGATCAACATGAAGAGGGCAAGAGGCTCCCCCAACCTTTCCAATCAAATCCATTAATTATGGTAGCAAAAGAAATGACGCGCCAAAGGATTCAAGCTAGGAAAGGGACTCGGGAGCTCACTATAAGGAATAACCAAGCCGGTTGCCTTGCCTGCCACAGAAAAGTTCTTTGGATTGGGATTTCATCCAACCTCAGAAGATATTACCTGGGCTGATCGTAGAAAGCTCTAGGGATGGGCCTTACCACGACCCCTACCCCACTTGTACAAAATGTTTATAAAAGAAAAGTACAGTGAGGAGGAGGAAGAAGAAACCTTCATAGCAGAAGAAATTGATGAGATCTACTATAATGTAAACATGGTCCAACCGGGAGAAGGTTCAAGCGAATTAAACATGGTCCAACCGGGAGAAGGTTCAAGCGCCCCTGAAGTTCTATATATGGGGCAAGATGCTAAACTTCAAACTTGGAAGGCCACACCTTTTCCGGTCAGGCGGGAGACCTAGTAGTCTCGCCTTGCTACCTCTTCCCACATCACGAGCTATTTCAGGGTGTAGCTCGGTTGTTTTTTTTCTTTTAGCATTTCAAATCTCAATTATAAACCCTGTTATCTTATACGTTCAAGGAAATAAAATCAATATTTTGTCATTCATACCTCTTTGCCTTTCTCTAACTTTTGTCTTTTTTTATTTTTCATCTTTTGTTTCAGTACCAATAATGTGGCTTTAAATAAAATGACATGCTCAAGGACTTCTTGCCACGACCCAAACTCGCTGCCTATCTTTGAAATAACGAAGCATGAACCCAAATACAATGAAGAAGATGCTTTTAGGGAAATCACTCGAGAGTTGGAACACTTTGAAAAAAAACCTAAGCCTAATTTAAATGATACTGAACTGGTTAACTTTGTAAATCTCGATGAAATCAAAGAAACCAAAATAAGTATCCACGTAAATAAAGAAATACGAGATTCATTGGTTCAACTCTTACTGGAGTTCAAAGATGTATTTGCATGGTCCTATGATGACATGCCCGATTTGAGTAAGGATTTTGTGGTTCATAAGTTTCCTACATACCTCGAATGTCCTACAGTCCAACAAAAGCAAAGAAAGTTCAAGCCTAATGTCATCGACAAAATCAAAGAGGAGATAGCAAAACAACTTGAAAAGGGGGTGATCTGGGTAGTTTGGTACACCACGTGGATGGCCAATGTGGTTCCGGTGCCAAATAAAGACGGGAGAACTCGAGTGTGAATGGATTATAGAGATTTGAACAAGGCGAGTCCCAAGGATAATTTCCCTCTACCCAACATCCATATCCTTATTGACAACTGCGCCAAGCATGAGATTCAATACTTCGTAGATTGCTATGCAGGATACCACCAAGTGTTGATGGATGAGGAAGATGCTGAGAAAACCGCCTTTACCACACCTTTGGGAACGTACTGTTATAAAGTTATGCCTTTTGGATTGAAAAATGAGGCAACATACAAGAGGGCTATGACCACCATCTTCCATGACATGGTGCATCGAGAGATAGAGGTGTATGTCGATGACGTGATTATTAAATCCAAGACGCAGGGCGGTCATGAAAAGGATCTTAGGAAATTCTTTGAAAGGGTCCGCAAATATAATTTGAAACTAAATCCAGCAAAATGCACATTTGGAGTCTTGTCGGGCAAACTTCTGGGGTTCATCGTGAAGAGGTATTGAATTGGATCCAACCAAGATCAAATCCATTCGGGATATGCGCGCGCCAAAGGCCAAAAAGGATGTAATGAGTCTATTAGGAAGATTGAACTACATCAGCCGGTTCATCGCCCAGTTGACTTCAACATGTGAGCCAATATTCAAGTTACTAAAGCAAGATGCGGCAGTTAAGTGGATAGTCGACTGTGCGGAAGATTTTTCATAGAATCAAACAATACTTGTCCAATCCACCAGTTTTAGTTTTGCCTGAACCAAGAAAGCCACTGTTTCTCTATATGACGGTCTTGGAAGGCTCTTTCGGTTGTATTCTCCAGGCAGCATGATGCCACGGGAAAGAAAGGGCAACTCCATATTTGCTGGTCTATGGAACTGAGGCTGTTATTCCATAACGAGGTGGAAATCCCTTCGCTCTGAGTTATTGACGAAGTAGAAATTGAAGATAGTGAATGGGTCAAAACCCGGTTGGAGCAGCTGGCATTAATTGATGAAAAATGAATGGCTGTGGTATGCCACGAGCAATTTTACCAACAAAGAATGGCCCGTGCCTTCAACAAGAAAGTGCGCCCTAGGAATTTTGAAGTCACGGAGCTGGTTTTGAGACAGATACTGCCCCATCATCAGGAAACCAAAAGAAAATTCGCCCCAAATTGGAAAGGCCCATACATCATCAGTAAGATTCTACCTAGAGGAGCATTGTACCTAGGCGACATTGAAGGAGATGAGCCCGAGGAAACGATAAACACAGATGCAGTAAAGAGGTATTATGTTTGAATCCCCTGCAGCCATAACCCTAGTGGATTGAAATGAAAAAGAGTTTGCTTTCCTGCTACCTCCACCCTCTTTGTAACCTAGAAATGGTGTTAACAAAAAGAGAAAGCAAAAGAAAAGCAACAAACCAAAATTAGTTTAGGAAACACTTCCTGAACTACGTCTGACTTGATTCCGAAAGAATACGTAGGCAGCCTTTCCATGAGATTCAGTCAAATCAAAATAAAAACCCCATTTACCCAAGAAAATAAAAAAATGGGGCAGAAATGTATTTGTTCGGTTACAAATCCGCCCGAATGGTTACAAAGTTATAGATCCACGGGGAGGAAAATATCCTTTGTTGGGGTTTGGTACCAATAGAATTTGTGAGAGAAATAAATGAGAGAGTACTATTGGTGAAAACCTCCGGGCATCATAAGGCGACGGCGAGCAGAGATAGTCTGTTTAGCGAAAACTCGCAAAAAGCGCTATCGGTCGACTAGAGAAGAGAAATGACAGAGGACGATTGGCGAAAACCCCCAAAGGGCGCCGTCAGCTTAAAAGAGGAAATATTTCTGCCCAAGTCTGAGTTAGATTCTTTGGTTTTAGGAAAGTTGAAGTCATAAAGCATAAATGGGTTTGGGTCGGGCATCCAGTCCAAGAAGCATGTTGTCGCCATTTAAAGCCGACTTATATTTCCAGATAAGTTCCCTGTTTTCCTTCAAAAGAACATACCTCTCTAAATTCATACTTCACCCCTTTCCACTTTAATTTTATGTCCTGACCATTCCTTAAGAAAGGTAGTAGGTGCGGCTTCGCGGTTTTCTCCTGGCAAGAATTAAGGGAATGGCCGACATCATCAAGTGCGCTTATCCCGTCCCGGTTGATCATGACAGTTAATGATCCAAAAGTAAGGAAATAAAAGAAAGGAAACTCAAAGTCAAAGAGGCATGAAGGTGAAGCAAAATCAAAGTGGTTTTAAGCCAAACAAGATGTTGATTCTTACCAAAAGTCATGAAGGCAAGCCCAAAATCAAAGTTGGGAAAAAACTCACAACCCAAGGCCCAATAAACGAAGACCATTCCAAAATGAGGATCCCCTAATCCATCAACAAAGCAAGGATTGAAAGTCAAGGGTTCACTTTTGAACACAAATGATGTTGAAATCAAGCGTGACAAGGCCGCAAACAAATCACTATTCAAACTAGCAGTTTGTTTTGCAATAGACGCATGTGCAACCGAGAAAAGCAGAAGGAAGATACGGCAAAAACAACCAAAGGGTTGGCGCAGGGACCAAAGGTGGTGTTGCGTCAATAACAAAAGGGGCATTTTCTTTTTCACTTTCCCGCAAGCTCGTATATAAGCATGATAGCACGTGACTCACATCCTTAGTTTCCCCTTGTGTAGCTTGTGGGTTTCCTAGGCGTTACCTGAGGATTTAATTCCACACCTTCTAGCATAAACCGAGGAAGTTTTCCTCCACATCCCCAGCATAACCTGAGGATTCCCCCATGCACTTTCTACTCCCCAGCATAGTCTAGGAGCTAACGCTCCCCTACCCTTAGCATAACCTAAGGGTTGTTCCTTTCCTCCTCCATCCCCAGCACAGTCAAAAGGATCTCTGTGGTCCTCCACTGCCTTGCTTTCTCCTAGCATATCCTAGGATTTTCATTCATCCCGGCATAACCCGTGGATTTCCCTAGCATAACCTAGGATTTTCATTAATACCGGCATAACTCGCGGATATCCCTAGCATAACCTAGGATATTTTTCATTCATCCCGGTATAACCCGCGGATTTCCTTAGCATAACCTAGGATTTTCATTCATCCCGGCATAACCCGCAAATTTTCCTAGCATAACCTAGGATATTTTTCATTCATCCCGGCATAACTCGCGGATTTCCCTTGCATAACCTAGGATTTACATTCATCCTGGCATAACTCGCGGATCTCCTTTGCATAACCTAGGATATTTTTCATTCATCCCGGGATAACCCGTGGATTCCCTAGCATAACCTAGGATTTCATTCATCCTGGCATAACCTGCGAATTTCCCTAGCATAACCTAGGATATTTTTCATTCATCCCGGCATAACCCGCGGATTTCCCTAGCATAACCTAGGATTTTCACACATCCCGGCACAACCCGCGGATTTTCCTAGCATAACCTAGGATTTTCATTCATCCCGGCACAACCCGCAGATTTCCCTAGCATAACCTAGGATATTTTTCATTCATCCCGGCACAACCCGCGGATTTCCCTAGCATAACCTAGGATTTTCATTCATCCCAGCACAACCCGAGGATTTCCCAAGCAAAACCTAGGATTTTCATTCATCCCGGCATAACCCGCAGATTTCCCTAGCATAACCTAGGATTTTCATTCATCCCGAAATAATCCGCGGATTTGCCTAGCATAACCTAGGATTATCATTCATCCCGGCATAACCCGCAGATTTGCCTAGCATAACCTAGGATTTTCATTCATCCTGGCATAACTCGCGGATTTGCCTAGCATAACCTAGGACTTTTAAAATCCCGGCATAACCCGTGTATTTTCCTAGCATAAACTAGGATTTTTCCATTCAACCCGGCATAACCCGCGGATCTCCCTAGCATAACCTAGGATTTCTCATTCATCATGGGATAACCCGCAGATCTCCCTTGCATAACTTAGCATTTTTTCATTCATCCCGGCATAACCCGCGGACCTCCCTAGAATAACCTACAAATGTTTCATTCATCCCGACATAACCCGCAGATCCCCTGGCATAACCCAAGAATTTCTTCATAACCCATCCTTAGCAGGAACTTTCCTATCCCGATATAACCCGCGGATCTTTTCTTTCCATCCCCACAGAGATCTCTTTTCATTCCTTTCCCGGCATAACCCGTGGATTCTCATCTTATCCCCAGCAGGAACCTTTCTCTTCCCCAGCATAACCTGGCGATTTTTCCAAGAGACTCACAATTCCTCTTTTTATCATTTTTAGTAAAAGTAGCATGGATATGTGTAGCAAATAATTCACTAAATTTTCCAGCGAAAACTGGGGCAGAAAATTTTGTTCGTTCGTTTGTGTTGCTGTCTGAGCAGGTTTCACCTTAAGGCACAAGATTTGGAATGATTGAAAGCATGAGTGTTAATTCAGAACAAAAGAAAAGGAAAAGGACAAAAGAAGTGAACTCAAAATGAGAAGCGGACCAAGACACGGACTTCTTAAAGTGTAATTGAAGTCACAAGCTCCGCACGTCCCGCTTTATTTCACAATTGAAGACTGAGCCAATAGTTGCATCTAACGAGCATCAAGATTCAGATCGGAGTCTGCCGCAAAAATAGCCAAGACTCAAAATCAAGCTTCAAGAGACTCATAGATAGGAATCTTGTAACTTGTAGTTGATAGGCTTAGCTAACTTAGCTTTTGATTTTCATTTGGTGTAATAAGGAGCTCAGCAAGCAATAACAGCAACAACATCAGTCAATCACGGTTCCCCGGTAGTCCCAGGTACCACAACTTCCAGAACTACACTGACCCGGTGTAAAAATGTTCGAGGCCGCAACATATATGAACACCTGGGGGCGAACCTCAAAAGATGTTCCCACGAAATGAGCTTATATAGTTGGTGGTCCTAGTGGGATACTTAGGTGACTGATTGGGACATTGGAGGTACCACCTGTTCTAGGGAAAAGTTCGGGGAATCCCAGGATTGTGCTTGGTGACTCTCTTCCATTTGCCCAAGCGTCCCATATTTCCATAACCCTAAGACGCAAGAGTCTGTTCTCTTCGGCAGCTGCCGATTTAGAGGTCCGGATGCCCGAGATGGGGCTATTATCTGCGGTGGGAACCGTTGGTAGAGTCAGTTTTGAAGACATTCCAATGCTCCCTTTTGATCTAGTGAAGTATGGTTGTGAAGCCAGATTACAACGAAAACAAACCACCGTTCTATAAAAAAAACCGGACTGGAGAGGACACCAGCAACGGTTAGTTTGTGACAAACAACAGATAGGTACTTGCAAGTTGGGGTGTGATGTACCTATGTATATAAATGGGTTTCTACATGTTTTGCAACAAATGCATGCTCCGTCCCGGCTTTTCCTTATTCTTTCCCATCTTCTCTGCTTTTGATTTCACTCTCTTTTTTCTTGTTTTTCTTTTCCTCTACCCTTTTCTTATTTCATACTTTCCTCATTTCCTTTTCTTATTGGAGTTATTTATAAGATTACGACCAGATCCGATGAGGATTGCCTAGTATCACGACCCTGTATGAATCAGATCATTACGTAGTTCAAGAGAAATAAATACGAAAAGTAAAGAAATAACTTTTTGGGAATTTTTTATTTTCAGTAATAAAACTTCTATTACAAAAGATATTAACTACTCGTTTTCTCTGAAATAAAACTAAGGACTCAAAATAAAGCAAAAATACAGACTCAATGATTGATAAATTAGGAATATATTAAAATTTCAACTATTGGAGCCCGTGGGGCATCATTCGGCCTCGCTGCGGGCCTATGTGCGAGACCCCCTTGTAGTTGCTGCAAATCACTCATAACTTGGCGAACAAAAGTCATCACTCTGGCAAAGAAGGTGGTACAAAACATGTTCTCGTATGCTTGGCACTTAATGGTAATGTAGTCAGCGACGATTCTGATCCTTTCTCTAATTCTACCTTTTTCCTGAAGTAATAGCCCTCTCTGCTGGTTCCGAGCTTCTAACACTTGGGAGTCATGAAAGTGTTTATTTTGCAATTGTCGTATTTCTTCCTCCATTTTAGTCACTGGATTATAATGGTGCTTCCTACCACTTTTGAAATATTTAGCTCGTTTGGTTGCGTCATCCTCAAGAGTTGTCACCTTTCTTCTTAAGCTAGTAATGGTCATTTCGTATTTCTTCTTCATTTGTTGCAAAAATCATGCCCGTTCTTCTGCTTTATTTGTTCATTGTGACCGGATTTTACTAGACTATCTTCGGACTTTTGCACATCTTCATGACATTCAAGGACTTTCATTTTTAGACCACTTATAAGTCTTTCGTCAGCCCGACTTCTTTTCGGGTTATTGGCAGCTATTTTCATCTTCCTGATCTGAGCTTTATGGGCCTCATTCTCCAGTGCCAGTTTCCTATTTTATCCCTCGTCTCCGACGGCTTGAAAACCATTTTCAAATTGAAGCTATATGACTTGCCTTTCTAATTTGCTTATTTTGGCCCTGTGTTCATTATCTTTGGTCAACTAGTCCCCCTGCGCTTGTGCGTCAACCGTGAATTGTTGGACATATGGTCTCTTTGCAGGACTTTCCGGAATTTGGAAATTCTTGCCAAACCAGTCAAGGTACTTAGGGTCTACTTCACCTCTAGCTTAGTCTTAGACTATGGTCTTGGGTTCAAGAAACCTACACTCATTCCACACTTGGCGAATTTTCCCTTCTAGAAATGCAGCTTTTAGGCCACGTTCAATGACATGTTTACTCAAATCTTCATCATTGTGGATGGTTTGAAATCTTCTTAATTGGTGCAACACTTAGTAGGGAGCATAAGGTTGGATGCTCTGAATACCTATCAAGAGGATATAAGACACTTCAACTGACATGTACACCACTTCGGTAGCGGGAAGCCATCAAATTGCCTACTCAATTTTATCGGCATTCAAGGATCTCAAATATACAATCCAAGCTTCAGTACCCCCAGGGAAATCAATACATGCTACTCGGCTTTCAAACTCTTCAATGCAATTTAGACCGGTTAAACAAAAATTCATGTAGCCAACCCGTTAACAGAGGTGTTCTTGCATCCATAATTGAAGTAGAAAATTGCAACCCTGGAAAAACTTTTTCCCTTCCCAACAGATAGTCAAGGCTCGGCAAATTCCTGACATGATAAGAGGAACCACAATGTTGTTGGCTTTCTTGATTGCAATATCGATCATTCCTACAAGACCTATCTCTATATTCCCATCTTTCCGGGGACAGACCACAACACCATAGAAAGCTACCATAAAAGCTAAACCCCGCCTTCCCTCCCATTTATCTTTATTTCTGGCATGGGTTAGACCAGTGTTCATCTCTTCAAAACCTCGAGGTTTACCATATCGGTGGTACGAAAAATTGAGTGTGCAATGCACCTCAGATAAATTTTTGTCCTAAACATCGCGACCAGTACTTAGTAAATCCAAAAACCCGCGGGGGGACACTGGTCTTGGTGACAAGTGAAAGAATCGTTAGATTATGGAGTAGACGATTTTGAATGGAGAATGAATGAAATAGAAGAGTCTGACAGAATCGTATTTTAGGGAATGAATATCGGCTTCTAAGGTTTCCATTGTGCTCGCATAACCCCCAACTTCCTCCAATGTAGGTGTGAGCTCAAAGTTAACGAATTGGAATACATCTTGAGTCGGGTCCCAAAAAGGTATTAAAGCTTCAATTATGTCCAACCTTGGCTTAATCTTTAATAGTTTGACAAGGCCTCCAAGACTTTTACCATTGTTTCTCTACTGCCCTTTCCTAGATCATCCACCACATATGGAGCTTTAAGGGGATCTCATTAAGGATTGTGAAGGGTTCAATTTCATTCGTGCTCATCCTGCACATTTATTAAGGTGATTCAATAATTCATTTTGTCCTAAAAAGGAAATATAACACTTTTTTTCAAATATTTTCATTTTTTAAAAAAACATAAAACCCTGGCTTTGCAAATACAACCTTTTAGCACTTTGGGAAGAAGAATTTAATGTTGTGCCTGTCAACCGTTGAAAAAATGTTGCAAGGTGGTTGTTCTTGCAAAATAACTTCCTGCACCCTTTTAGGGGACATTCAGCTTATTTTAAACAAGAATGGAATCGCCTAACTTATTTGTGACTAAACTAAAATCTTGTGGTTTTTGGCTATTTTTGCAAAAAGGGAAGTTGGACCTGATGAGGGTCGCCTACGTATTCCGCATCCGGTGAGAATCAAACTGGTATAGTTCAGACAGATTTGACAAAATTGACTATTTTTGAAAATAAAAACCTTTCTTTTTCTTCTTTCCTTTTTTTTCAAAACATTTCACCAGAGTTTCAGTACCATTTGGGCATTGGTTTTTCAAAGCGGGTTATTACCCTCATTAACCCGAACATTGTTATTTTCTTTTCAACTCTCTCCCATTATCCATAAGCCGTTTAACATGCGAATCTGAAGCAAATAAATGCACAAGTAGCAAGTAAAATAGATCAGAATGGTCTTTTCATTTCAGGAACACCTGTCCTAGACAGACCCAACCTATGTGTTGAGTATCCTATGTCAAATGCACGTGATGCAAACAAACGTTCCTACTATGGATCCGACATGATGTTTTGTTATACTAGGTTTGAAACCTGGATTTATTATTCTAGACCTGGCTTAACCGAGCGGATAAGTCGAGCCGGGGGGCAGCATACCGGAATACAGAAGCTTCGCCGACTTAGCAACTTGTCGAACCTCGTTCTAAATGCGATAAGACTCTAAACAGAAAAGAAGTCACATGAAGTGCACCCTGCTCTATGATGTAGAACACTCAGAGAGGAAGGGTTTTGCAGCAGTTTATATATACAATTCACCAAATATTAAAGCGATAAAGTATTTAGCACATTTAGCATGAAACATGTA
This sequence comes from Nicotiana benthamiana, assembly GCA_034376525.1. Classification (NCBI taxonomy): domain Eukaryota; kingdom Viridiplantae; phylum Streptophyta; class Magnoliopsida; order Solanales; family Solanaceae; genus Nicotiana; species Nicotiana benthamiana. Next base: position 70,203,499 of record CM067325.1, read on the forward strand.
GGAAAATCACATAATAGGTAAAGCCAATCATAACAGTTATTCTAAGCTCTTTCTTGAACCCTGAACCAGAGATTTTGGGTTCGATCCGTAGCAGAGTCGCTAGAGCTGTCACACCTCCTTCTTACACACCCGAAGGTAGTAAAAGGGAGTTTTTCCAATGTAAGTGACATTATTCGAAATGGGATTATTTATTTATTTTCAGAGTCCCCACTTGGGATGGTTTGTTTTCTGGTGTCCCAAGTCATTTGATGCTAAGTTTTATTATTTAATCGACTGTTCTTTGCAAATTGGCCACAACTATATAGGTCTTATCTGACAATATTGCTTTAAGATCTAACATAAACATGTTTCCGTTTTATTCCTAATCTTTACCACTACCTAAGACTTTAGGATAAATATCCCATTTTCTCTCTTATGTATGATCAACTGACATGTTAATGTGTAGCTTATCTAGCCCGTTCACATTCCATAAGTTTCTTTTCACGACTCGAATTCCCAACCTCTTAGGGTCGTGATAGAGCTTACTCATGAAAATTAGGCAAGCCGAGTATTACAGATTTTATTACCCCTTTTCCTTAACCTTTTAGGAATTACAAATCAACATATGATCAACAATGGAATAATAATAATAATAATAATAATAATAATAATAATAACAGCAGCAACAACAACAACAACAAACAGAAATGTAGATGATGAAATCAATAGTTTAACTTAATACAAATACGATTCTAATACAAATACGATTCTATAACATAATCCACCCAGAACTGGTGTCACAATCTCACTGACTATCTAAGACTACAACAAATAGGGCCTGAACAAAGAAAAATACATCTTTGTCTCAGAAATAAGTACTAACTAAAGGAAATAGGATAGAAAGGGACTTCAACACCTGCAGACATCTGCAAGACTACCTCGAGTCTCCGTTGGACTGAAGGCAGCAACCCCTCTATGGTCAAAATGCTCCAGTACCGAGATCTGCACACAGTGTAGAGTGTAGTATTAGCACAACCGATCCCAAGTGGTGGTAAATGTCTAGCCTAACCTCGGCAAAGTAGTAATGAGGCTAGGACAAAACTACCAAATAAACATGTGCAGTTAAATTATATACAACAAATAATAACAGAAACTAGTTATTAAAGATGTGAAGGGGGAATATACTGTGGGGAAGTATCATGTACTAACACAATTTCAGTAAAGAAGCATAAATCACACCATTATTTCATATAAAAAAAATAAGGAAAATAGTAACAAGTGCATGATATCACACTTCGTGCTTATGAGAATCAATAGATTCGGAACGACATCACCTTTCGTTCTTTTGCCTCACATAATAATGGCACGACATTATCCTTCGCCCATTATCGCTCATATCATGGCAGGACATCACCCTTGGAGCATTAACACTTACTCACTAATATAATGCACGGCATCAGTCTTTGCACTTTACACTTTTCCTTAACTAAGCAACAACCACAAAGCAATTCAGGCAAGGGAATAAATAAAATCACAATAGATTCTTGGCAGGGGGAACAATGGTGTAACGATAATGTCCCGACAAGGGAAAAAATATCGTAAGCAATAACATCACGGCTAGGGAAGCAATATCATAAAAAATAACATCCCAACAAGAAAAGCAATATCAACAACAACAACAACAACTACCCAGTACATTCCCACCAGGTGGGGTCTGGGGAGGGTAATATGTAGACGAGCCTTACCCCTGCCCGAAAGGGCAGAGAGGCTGTTTCCAATCGACCCTCGGCGTGTAGGATAAAAAGAAAAGCTGCATTAAGAAACAAAGGCAAAATTAGGAACACAAGCAAGACAACAAAATAATAAAGCATAAGTAATCTCGCAGAAGTAACGTAAATAATTATGAAAACATAAGCAACATAAATACAGTCGCCTGCAATGATAACAAGCAGTAACTACCACACTAACAACCATATGGGAACATAAGCTAAAACACTAATCACCTCTGGGTAACCCTACTATCCCACACCCAACCCCGGGCGAGGCGTACGAAGAACTCTATGAGCCCCTAGCCTACAATTCTGATTCTAGACCTCCAGACTCCCCTATCAAGGGTCATGTCCTCGGTAACCTCCATTCTGGTCATGTCCTGCCTAATCACCTCTCCCCAATGCTTCTTAGGCCTCCCTCTCCCTCGACGACCACTAACAATCTCCAGCCGCTCGCAGCTCCTCACCGGGGCATCGGGGCCCCTCCTCCGAACATGCCCGAACCACCTCAGCCTCGCTTCCCGCATCTTCTTGTCCACCGGGGCCATCCCTACCTTCTGTCGAATAACTTCATTCTTGATCTTATCCAGCCTAGTGTGCCCACACTTCCACCTAAGCATCCTCATCTCCGCAACCTTCATTCTCTGAACATGCGAGTTCTTCACGGGCCAGCACTCCGCCCCATACAACATCGCAGTTCTAACCACGGCTCTGTAGAATTTCCCCTTGAGTTTGTGTGGAATTTTCTTGTCACACAGGACCCCTGAAGCGAGCCTCCACTTTGACCACCCCGCTCCTATCCGATGGGTGACGTCCCCGCAATCTCTCCGTCCCCCTGAATCACAGACCCAAGATATCTTACACTGTCCCTCTTGGCGATGGCCTGAGAACCAAGCATCACTTCCATGCCTACCCCACTCGGCTCGTCGCCAAACTTGCACTCCAGATATTCTGTCTTAGATCTGCTTATTTTGAAACCCTTAGACTCGAGGGTCTGTCTCCATATCTCTAACCTTTCACTAACACCGGCCCTCGTCTCGTCTATCAATATTATATCATCAGCAAAAAGCATACACCAAGGCACATCCCCTTGGATATGTCGGGTTAGAGCATCCATCACTAAGGCGAACAACAGGGGGCTCAGCGCCGATCCTTGATGGAGCCCCATTACCACAGGAAAATGGTCTGATTCGCCCCCCACCGTCCTAACCCTAGTCTTAGCTCCATTGTACATGTCCTTGATTACTCTGATATCGGCTTCTGGCACACTCTTCGCCTCCAAGCACCTCCATAGCACCTCCCTCGGGACCTTTTCATACGCCTTCTCCAAGTCGATAAGCACCATATGAAGGTCCTTCTTCTTATGCCTGAATTGTTGCGCCATCCGCCTGACTAGGTGAATCGCCTCTGTGGTGGAGCGTCCCGGCATGAAACCGAACTGGTTCCCAGATATAGTTGTCGCCTCCCTCACCCGCGCCTCAATCACCCTCTCCCAAACCTTCATCGTGTGGCTTATTTATTTTGATGCCCCTATAGTTGTTGCAGCACTGGATGTCCCCTTTGTTCTTGTACAAGGGCACCACTGTACTCCACCTCCACTCATCCGGCATCCTTTTAGTCCTGAAGATCGCATTGAACATCCTAGAGAGCCACTCTCCTCCAGATTTACCCATGCACTTCCAGAACTCCACCGGGATCTCGTCAGGCCCGGTCGCTCGACCCCTACTCATCCTACGCAAAGCCCCTAAGACCTCCTCCACCCTAATGCGCCTGCAATACCCAAGGTCTCTATGACGCTCTGAACGCCCCAACTCCCCTAGCTCTATGCTCCGATCCCCCTCCTCGTTAAGAAGGTCCCGAAAGTACGCCTGCCACCTCTATTTGATTTGCGATTCCTCCATCAAAACTCTACCATCCTCGTCCTTGATACACCTGACTTGGTCTAGATCACGTGCCTTCCTCTCCCTTGCTTTAGCCAACCGGAATAACTTCTTATCTCCACCTCTCTCCCCTAGTTCCTCATACATGCGACCGAACGCCGCGTTTTTAGCTTCCGTGACTGCCATCTTAGCTTCTCTTCTCGCCTCCCTGTAGACCAACCTGTTCGCTCTCCGCTCCTCCTCGCTTGTGCTCCCTGCCAACCTAGCGAACGCCGCATTCTTCACCTCCACTTTTCCTTTGACTACCTCGTTCCACCACCAATCACCCTGATGTCTGCCTGAATAACCCTTAGCTACCCCGAGCACGTCCCGTGCTGCCCCCCTAACCAAGTTCGCCGTCACTGTCCACATAGCGTCCGCTACTTCGTAACTTCTCCAAGCTCCGCCCTCCACTAACCTCCTTTTCAACTCCTGTGCTTTCTCCTTAGACAAAGCTCCCCATCTAATCCGCAGTTGACCCTGGGCGCCCCTCCGCTTCTTCTTCACCCAGAGATCGACATCCATCACTAGAAGTCTATGAAGAGTTGAAAGAGACTCTCTGGGGATAACCTTGCAGTCCTTGCACAAGCCCCTATCGCTCCTTCGGATGAGGATGTAATCAATCTGAGTCCTCGCCGCCGAACTCTTGAAGGTGACCAAATGCTCCTCCCTCTGCCGGAATGTCGAGTTCGCAATCAGGAGCTCGGAAGCCCTGGCGAAATCAAGCAGCGAAGTGCCTCCTTCGTTCCTGGCACCAAAGCCAAAGCCCCCGTGCACCTCGTCATATCCACCAGTCTCAGCCCCAATATGACCATTAAAGTCCCCTCCAATAACTAACTTCTCAGAATGGGGAATACTCCCCACCAGATCATCCAAGTCCTCCCAAAAGCGCCTTTTAGCCTCCTCGTCTAAGCCTGCGTGCGGCGCGTAAGCGCTGATGACGTTGAGGACTCCACCCCCAATAACCAACTTAATAGACATTAACCTATCATTCACTCGCCTAACCTCGACCACGGACTCCCTTAGGTCCCTATCAACAAAGATGACCACTCCATTCTTACCCCTCTCGAGCCCAGAGTACCACAGCTTAAACCCATCAGCATCCCGCGCCTTTGTCCCTTTCCACCTAGTCTCCTGGACGCACGCTATGTTAACCCTTTTCTGCTGAAGAACCTTCGCCAACTCAATGGACTTACCCGTCAGAGTGCCTATGTTCCAAGACCCAATCCTTAATCTATGGGTGTCCGCCGCCCTCTTCCCACCCTTACCTCCCGCCCTGCCCGTAGTGCCACCCCCTGCTCCCCTACTCACCCCCGCTACCACCCCCACCCCCTGAGGACAAGAAAAGCAATATCATAAACAATAATATCCCAGCATGGGAATCAACAATATCTCATCTTGTTTCCATAATAGCTTTTATTTTAACCTTTTTACACCTCCGAAGGTAGTACAAGGGAGTTTTTCAAATTTAAGTGACATTATTCGAAATAGGATTATTTATTTATCTTCAGAGTCGCCACTTGGGATGGTTTGCTTTTTGGTGTCCCAAGTCACCAGTTTATTTTAAAACCCTAAATTAAGAAAAATTCGACTTTCTTTTTGAAGTCTGCGAACCAGAAGTTCTGAATAAGGAATTCTATTAACGCGAGGGAAGGTGTTAGACAACCACAGATTCCGTAGTTCTAGCACAGTCGCTTAAACTATTATAATTGGCCTATTCCCAGATTTTAATACATGTTCAATCTTATAGTGCAATAATAAATTATCTACCGCTTTTTATTAACTTTAAAGAAGATTGAACGCCGTTTAAAATATGTCTTTGGACCGCCTCACATGAAATGCAACCAAAATTCGAAACACATTTAACTCAACGCTTTAGGATTCGGATTTAGGTCATATGAAATGCACACCCGAGTTTAGGAAGGTAAAAGTTTCAAATAACATGCCTAAAAGCAACTAATGCATTGATAAATTTGCGGGAGGCCATGAAAATTTGCTAAATGGAACGTCCCGTGTTCTAAGGATTTTTAAATATATAATTAAAGAGGGCCACTCAATTCGTGATTTTTATTTAGCGCGGCGCACCTCAATTTTATTTTTAATTACGTTTTAAAATTTGAGAGGGCCAATAACTATTATTATCTAATACGGCTCAAACTCCAATCTAATTAATGGGATCCACCAGTAACAACTAAATCTGATTGAAGGTTTCCAACCAATTAATTAAAGATTCACATTTGGGGGAATTACTCATTTTGAATCTTAGATCAGCAAAACATAAATGGACCAAGGGCCCACTAATAAAAGATACAATTAAATACAGAAACAAGATTTAATGTATGAAGAGTTGGGCTCCAGATGAAGCCAGGCCCCATGGTGTGTTCACAAAAAGCAATGATTAGAACTGGGCCCTCGTTAGTCATGTTTCTTGCGACCTGACCGGGCCATGCCCAAGACATAATAATATAGGCATAGTTGACATTAATCACATAAACATGATATCTAATTAACATATTTAAGTTATGATTTAAATCCTTTGACATAAATTTACTGAAACTTCAATCAACTTCATTTTTTTTAAAAGAATTGCCTGGGCTGAAAATAAACCCAAATCCGTACAAGGAGATCTTCCCATAGGGACAAAATCCTTAGCTCGAATATGCGATTCAGAACATAGGCCAGCTCTTTTAGCTTCACCTATTCAATTTCAATTAAATGGACAAACTACAGTAACTAACATGTTCAAACTAAAGAAGATGCATGAATGACTGAATGCAGATTTCAAAACTATAGTCAAATTATCTCAAAGATGAAACTATGGAAACTAAACACTGAAGCATAGAACCATTTCAAACATCTATTAACCACAAAATTAACATTGGTATCAACACACATATTAGTCTTAGAATCATTTTCAGGGTCACATAATATTCCACAAATTAACGTTTAAACTAACATGATAGCAAACCATGAAAATACTTAACATGGATTACTAAAATTAAACTATACTAGAGATAACACTACCAAATAGGATATACATGAGTCCAACAATCCATATATACAATTTCTCGAATGTTCAACCAAAAACATAACAGATAAGTTAGCAAAAGAGCATCCCAAATTCTAAACATATTATTACAATACTAAAAGGAACCAACTAGGCTAAAGATAATTACACTTTATTATTGAGTTTCAAAATTCTAAGCAAGTATTTGACATTGGAGATTTTAAAGAAAAACCATCATTAATTCATGAAACTTCCAACAATTACAACTTTCGTCATCTCATCCTCATCAACCATGGAGTTTTAAGGATTAGTACCTGGAAATCAAAAGGGAAAAGAGGCGAGGAATTAGCAAATATTTTCGAATGTCAGCAACAGAGTTAAACCAGAAGCAACAAGGGTGAAATCAGCTATTGAAACAAGTTCGAACCACCAGGATTTATAAGCAATATTCAGCAATCACAAACTGCCCGAAATTGAAACAAAGCTCTTACAAACCAATCAAAATCAAACAAATTTTAACCCCCTTGGATATCCAGAATATGATTTCAAACTTAAAAGTTTTAGGAATCCACTAATTCTTAATGGAACAGTGAATTCTTTGTATTATTAGTCGTATGTATTTGCTCTTTTTTTTAATTCTTCAAAAATCTATAGGCTCTAAAATCTCATGTAGTTTTTTATCTCTCTGTAGGTTCTGAAATCCTTTTTGTTCTCTAAAATCTCCCTTACAAGGCAAGGATGGCATGCCTTTATAGGCAAACTTCAGACTTTATTTTACCCTTTTAGTCCTTTTTTAAAACAAGAGGTGACATTGGAGATTTAACATGCCATTAACTAAATAAACCAAGAAAAATCAGAGAAAAATCTTTTAAAAGGGAAAACAAACACCAAGAAAAGAGGTTCTGGGTTCAAAATTTTGGCCTAGTCTCAGTTTAGATTGACCTTTGACCAAAGAAAGGAGAAGAACAAAAGTGCAACACAAATAAACTGAAAGAAAAAATGAAAAGGACTCACCAGCTAGGCTGCAAATCAAATCTGGTACTCTAAGCTTGACTCACTTTAGCATTTGATCCCTAAATAATGTTATCCACTTATTCTTTGCTAAGAACAAGAAAACAACCTTATTTGAAGACCAAACAAACTCTGAATACTAAGGGGACCTTGAGAGGTGCCTCTACATGAACGACCTTGGCTATGGTTGGTGGGGCTTGAACATAGATTTGAAATTTAGAGAGTTGAATCCACGTTTGAGGAAAAATGATTATGGGATAGGGTAGAGGAGATGAAGGAGGTAATGGGTTGTAAATTTGGTGATGGTTGGTGGTGGCACCACTACGGGAGAAAATAAGAGCGGCGGCTAGGGTTCTGATGTTTTGAGGGATTCCAGTGGGGTTCTAAAGTAGCCGATGGTAGATTTATGATGAGGAAGGGGGAGAGAGAACTCTAGTGTGAGTTTGGGGGTGATTGGCCGCCAGCCACCGCTGTGGGCGATTTCCGGCGAGCGGCAGGCTGCGGAGACGGTGGCGTTTCAAGTGTTCTAAGAGAGTTGTAAGATGGTGAGTGATGGGGGGGTAGGCAACCTTTGGACATATAAATATTAAGTGATCCAGACTTCAAAATTAAAATAAAAATTAAAAAATAAAACTAGATTAAAAACTAAAAATTAAATTAACCTACCTAATTGTATTAAGCTCTAACTAATAATCAACACCATTAATTAAATACCAATTTAAAGGAAACTAACGAAATTGAAAGCTAAAAATTAAACAAAGCAAAATAAATCAATTTTTTTATTTTTGTAAAATCCTAATTACTAATTAATCTAAAAATATGTAAAATCAAATCCTAAAGGCAACATATATTTATTGTATTTTTTCATGAATTATATAGATTAAAAATGCACCCAAGAATGCAAAAAAAAAATGAAAATTATGCGATTAATCCTAAAGATCAAATAATTAAAGGAAAAATCCTAAATCTCAGAATTTTGTAAGAGTAATTCACATGAGGTAAAAATCACGTGCTCACAGCTTCACAAAATAAATCTCAACTTAAGACAATGCTCAACCATGGTCAATTGCAAGGAATACTTTTATATGCATTGTTCAACATTAAATAATCATCATATTAAGCACGGACAATACATAATGGAGTCGCAGCGATCACAGTACAAGACTCATGAGCATGTTTGACACTAACGTATAGATACTCGTCACTATGCCAATACCTTGTACTCAACACTTAACACATAGAAAATAAGACCACAACTCCTATTCCCTAAAGCTAAGGTTAGACCCAAAAGTTAATTCAATGCCACGAACACAACTGAGTCTCTCTCGACTCAAACCACCTAAGTGGCGAAGGACACCGCTTAACATATAATGCCTCATAGAGAGCTATTTCGATGCTCGACTGATAGTTGTTGTTGTAGGAAAACATTGCAAAAGGAAAGAACTGATCCCACGAGCCTACAAAGTCTAAAACATAAGCTAGGAGCATATCCTCCAAAATATGAATAGCACGCTCGGACTGTCTGTCCGTCTGAGGATGAAATGTTGTGCTCAACTCGACCCATGTGCCCCACTCACACTGAACTACCCTCTAGTAGTGTGAGGTGAACTGCATGCCTTAGTCACATATGATAGACAGGGGCATGCCATGAAGACGACCAGTCTCCCGGATATAGATCTCAGCTAACCTCTTTGAAGAATAGGAGACTGCCATTGGAATGAAATATGCTGACTTGGTCAGTATATCAACAATAACCCACAGTGTATTGAACTTCCTCTAAGTCCGTGGGACTGCAACAACGAATTCCATAGTGATATGCTCCCACTTCCACTCAGGGTTCTTAATCAGAAACAAACCACTAGGTCTCTGATGCTCGTACTTTACCTGCTGACAAATAAAAAACCGAGCCACATATGCAACAATAACTTTCTTCATCCTCCTCCACCAGTAATGCAGCCGCAAGTCCTGATACATCTTTGCGGCGCCGATATGAACAGAGTACCATGAACTATGGGCATCCTAGAGAATCAACTGTTCAAGCCCATCCACATTAGGCACACATACTCAACATTGCATCCTCAAAAACTCTATCATCCCCAACTACAACCTATTTGGCACCTCTGTGCCGCACTGTGTCTCTATGGACACACAAATAAGGGTCCTCATATTGTAGATCTTTTATGCTCTCAAATAATGAAGAATGAGCAATTGTACAAGCTAATACATGGCTGAACAAGTACTGCAGACTCTTGTGATCCATAAACACCTCACATGACATGCCATATAAGTAGTGCCTCCAAATCTTCAGCATGTGAACAATGTATACTAGCTCCAAATCATAAACTGGATAATTCGTCTTTTAAATCATCAACTGTTGTGAAGTATAAGCAATGAATTACCATCCTGCATCAATACTGCACCAAGTCCAATACAATATGTTTCACAATACACTATATATGGCCCTGAACATGTGGTCAAAACCAATATCACTGCCGTAGTCAAAGCTATCTTAGGCTTCTGATAGCTCACCTCACACTCGTCTGACTACCTAAACTGGGAACCCTTCCGGGTCAACTTGGTCATCGAGTATGCAATAGATGAGAACCCTCCACAAACCGACGGTAAAATCTTGCGAAACCCAAAACACTCCAGATCTCTATAGATGATGCGAGTCTAGGCCAGTCCTTGACAGCCTCGATCTTCTTTAGATCCACTAAATACCCTTACTGAAACAACATGACCTAAGAAGGAAACGAAACTCAACCAGAACACGCATTCCAGAAGCTTAGCATTTAACTAACTGCACCTCAGAGTCTGGAGAATCACTTGAGCACGTTTCTCATCCTCTTGTCGTCTGCGGGAATAAATCAAAATATCTACAATGAATACAATTACAAAGAAAACCAGGCAATGCTTGAATACTCGGTTCATCAAGTCCTTAATAGCTAGTAGGCATTCGTCAAACCAATTGACATCACCAAGAACTCATAATACCTCTACCGAGTGCGAAAAGTTTTCTTATGGACATTAGATGCCCTAATCCTCAACTAGTGGTAGCCCAATCTCAAATTAATCTTCGATAATACCTTGGCACTCTGAAGTTGGTCAAACAAATCATCAATCCTCGGCAATGGGTACTTATTCTTGATTGTGACCTTCTTCAACTGCCAATAATGTATGCATATCCTCATCGACAGACCCTTTTTCTTTACAAATAGCATTTGCGTACCCCAGCGCGAGACACTACGTCTAATAAACCCTTATCAAGCAATACTTGCAACTTCTCCTTCAATTCGTTCAAATCTAGCAGGGCCATACGATATAGCAGAATTAAAATAGGCTGAGTTCCCGAAACCAAAACAATGCAAATATCAACATCCAAGTCGGGTGGCATGCCCGGCAGGTCTGTAGGAAAGACCTCAGGAAACTCACAAGCAACATGCACAAAATCCATAGAAGGAACCTCGACACTTGAATCATGAACATATGCCAAATAGGCCAAACATCCCTTATCAACATGTGTTAATCCTTCACATACAAGATAACTCTACGAGTGGAATGACTAAAAGTCCCTATGCACTCCGAATGAGGTAAACTTGGCAACGCTATGGTCATAATCTTGGCATGACATTCCAAGATAGCATGGTAAGGTGTTAGCTAGTTAATCCTCAATATGATACAAAAATCAACCATATCCAAAAGTAACAGATCTACCGGGGTCTCAATACCCCCAATCACAACTATACATGAATGATGGAAATGATCTACCACACTAGCATTATCCAACGGTATAGACATATATACAGGAGCACTACAGGAATTACTAGGCATGACCAAATACAGTGCAAAATAATATGACACATATGAGTATATAGATCCTGGATCAAATAGAACCGAAGCATTCTACTACAAACTAGACCGACATCCAAGATAACTACATCAAAGGCCTCAGCCTTAGGCCTGGCTAAAAGAGCATAACATCGGGGCTCGGCCCCACCTCTTTGATCTACCTCTCTAGGACAGCCTGTTTCTGATTATCCTCCACCCCAAGCAGCTAGACCTCTACCTCAAATAGCTCTACCTCCACCTCGACAACTTCTACCTTTACCTCTAGCTGGCTAAGCGAGCGGTGGAACTCGGTGCATGAACCATGAATAGGAACCCTGATGATGAGGGCTACTAGGTACTAGGGGGAAAATCTAGCAATATTCCTCGTGTTATAACATGTATAACATGCCCTCAGCTATTGGGATTGACAACCCTGAGAACTCTGGAAAGGAGGTGCACTGATAGGAGTTAACGATTCACTATAGAGCAGCTGATCAGAATACTTCATGTGAGAGCCATGACCACCTAGAGCACTGTGAGAAGCCTGCAGCACCAAATGAAATGTCTTGGAAGAACAACCCCTACCAAAAGCGTTCCTGCCTCTAGTCGAGACACCACTGAATCTACCCAAATGGCGAGTCCTCTTGTCAAACCCCTGACCTACCCCAGGGATAGAACCGTCTCAACTCTCCTGGCCATATTGGATGCATCTAGAAAAGAAATATTGCCCCCATCTCCATAGCCATCTACAATCGAATAGGCTGAACGAGTCTCTCCATGAACCTCTCCACTCTCTCTCTCTCTCTCTCTCGGGTGAAGTATAAGAGGAGCATGATGGGCCAAATCAATAAATATGTTCTCATACTAAGTGACCGTCACAGAGTCATGTTGGAGACGCTCAAACTACCTTCGATAGCTATCCCTCTAATTGAACGGAAGAAAATTCTCCAAAAATAGTTGAGAAAATTGATCCCAAGTCAAAGTCGGTGACCCAACTTGTCAAGCCAAATAATAATCCCTCCATCAAGTCCTGGCGGATCCAAATAATGATCCCCATGTTCTATAGAATCCCATGACGTTTGTCCAAATAATCCCTAGGGTCCTTAGAATATGTACCACAAAAAGTGGTAGTAAAACGCTTGGTGAACCTGTCCAACCTCCCTAAGGAATCAGCGGAAATTATTGGCCACTCACTAATCTGTGCCACTCCACCCGGCTGAACTATCCTAGCTGGCTAAGCTGCTAGAGTCTGAAACTGAGGAGCCATCTGGTCTGGAGTGCGAGTAATTGGAGTATGGGCTCCACTTCCAGTCTGAGAGACAACTGGAGCTACAGGAAACATGCTTGCTTGTGTGATGCTCTCCATAAAGCCCACTTGACAGACCAGAGCATCCTGAAGTACCTGTCATAACCCGAGTTCGTCCTCCGTGAACTATCATGATAGTACCTATTCGATATGACTATGTACGCCTAACAAATGCGCAAAAAGAAACAATTGCGGAATGAAAATAATTAAAAATCAAGATAACTATATGAAATAGTGTTTAACATGCCGCCTGGGATATAATAATACAAGAATCTCAACCTAACACTCCCAAAATCCGGAACCCCATGAATCACAAGCTAACAGATACATAAAATTCTCTTAGTCCAGAAATGTCTATCAACAAGGACAATACAGAAGAACTATACTAGTATAGAAAATAGAGAGGAACTCCTCAGTCTGCGAATGCGACGGATAAACCACAAAGTCTCTACTAAGGCACCTCGCGTAAAGGGTGATAAGATTGAGTGAAAGTACCTATATATGCACATGAAAAACATGCATAGAAAGGTCATGAGTACACCACAGCAGTACTCAGTAAGTACCAAGCCTAATCTCGATCAGGTAGTGACGACTAAAGTCACGGCCCTACTGAGGTTAAATGAAATACAAGATACAACATTGTATGATAAGATAGTATAATTAAGTGCAACAATAAGATGTAATATAGGATAGAAATAACAACAACAACTATAACAGAGACAAAGTAATCACATAAAAGAATACAACTCAAATAAGATAGAACAACTGGGGACCTCCAAGGATACCATCTCGTAGTCCCAAATATAAATATCTAGTAGCTCTTCTGAGATACCGTTCTATATTCCAACTTATAGTGTGCGGGGATCTAATGGAATCCCTATCTGTGGTCCTAATGTAAATACCCAGTACTAGGATAATCTAAGGGGTACAGTCTCGTAGTTCCAAGATAAATGTGTAGAGGGATCTACCGGTGTAAGGCCCCATGAAATTCCTACTCAAAAACCTGGATCTCGTAGTGCATGGTTGGGATCAGGCTGACCTTTTGAGTTTATCACTGCATTAAAAAGTCAAGATATAATTTTTTCCAAAAATGCGCAATTTCACAGTCGAGAATGTGATCGCAAAGTGAGTGTGTTAGTCAAATTAATGTCACTAATGCGGTCAATTATGCGATCGCATAACCGATATGCGGACCGCATATTAATCGTATAATTCCCTTTGGATTTTATTAGGGGCAGTTCTGTTGTGCATTATGCGACTGTAGAATGGGTATGCGGACTACATTTCAATCGCATACCCAGAGAGTGTGTTCAGGTTTTGGGGAGCATTTTTGCGGTCCATTATGTGGGCCACATTTTAACTTTACGATCGCAAATGCGGTCGTAGATCTGACTGGGGGCTCCTATTTTCTAATTTTTAAATCTGACCCTCACCCTATTAAAAACACCCCAATAGACCATTTTCTGTTACTTTGAACAACATAGAGAGAGGGGGGAGTTCTAGAGTGAGAAAGAGTGATCTTCATCAATCTCTCCTTAAATCCTTGCCCAAATCTTTGAAGATAGTCAATTGAAGCTACTAGGTCTTCAACCTAAGAGGTAAGAACTATACCCTTCTCAATAATTTTAAAATTTCTGCTAAAATAAGTAACTAGCAAATGGGTACATGGGTGTAAGGCTAGTAATCTTGCATGCGTAGGAGGTAATGGGACATACGGGGATGAGAACTAAAAAGAAAGCAATAGGGGTATAAACTGATAGAAATTTCTCTCAAAAAGAGCCTAAGATTGCAATGCACCTTTAGTGTTTGATAAAATGCTCAAACAAGCTAGAATCTCAATCTCATCTATAATTATCAGTTCAATTTTTAATTCATACAAAATAAATCGAAGTTCTAAGAGTTTTGGAATTTTGTAAGGCTTAAGGAAAGCTACATTGAAGTATGTATGGCTAAAACCCCCCATTTATTAGAAATTGAGCTCCATTGGCGTTTTTCATAGGTGTGGTAAGACTGGAATTTGTTGATATATTAATTGTTTTTTCACATTAATTGAGTTGTAATTATATACATATATGCATGAAAGATGTGCCTCAATCTGAGTAATATACTATTGTTGATATTTAGAGAAGTGTGAAGAATACGAATCATGTATTGAAATGCTTACGCTATAAGCTAAGATTAAAACCGAGATTTTTCATGCCAATAATGTAGAAACTTACTTGTTCTTGCAACTTGAATTGCTTGTGTGTGCCTATGACCATGAAATTTCAAGATGAATATTGAAAAAAGAATGATGTGAATAGTGGCCCTAAGTGCCAATGAATTGATATGAGCTATGTGAAACAAAGATTCAAATGAGATGATAAATGAGAAATGAGCAATGCCTAGGTAAGGTGGCTTAGCCAATCGGGCCGTAATCGGACGCCATGGTGCACACATCGTGGTTATGTGCTAACATTGAATTCTGGAAAAAGGGCAATGAAATGGTGATTGAGATATATGCCTCAGATGAGGAAACCTAGCCAACCGGGTTATGATTGGACTCCGCTCAAGATAGCAGTGGTATTGAGGGCAGTGATGAACATATGAAAGAAATGCCGCAAACCTAGTTATGGAAACTATGTGAAAGATTATATGGTTCATTTATTTGATAATGTGGTTTATGGTTAAAACCTTTCATTTACTCTTGTGATTTCCGTGTTCATGTTTGGTCGTCTTTCTAGTAAAATAGTGTTTAGTTATACATACAAGTACTATTCCATGATACTAACGTCCAATGCCGGGGGCGCTACATTTTTAATGAATATAGGTGGCTCCATTGGAGATAGTTCCAATCGCGCATAGGGGATCACCTTCTTTTCATGTCTTGGTGAGCCCCTTTCTCCTTCAAGGGGTTGTATTGTATATCTTTTATTGTTGTGGACTTTAACTTTTGAGGTATATCCGGGGCCTTGTTACCAGCATTGTCATACTTATCATTTATATTCTTAGAGGCTCTGTAGACATATGTGTGGGTTATGTACGGGTGCTGGAATGGGTCTACAAACTGTGTTGAAATTCTTAGCTTATGTGGCCTATTAGTTGTAACTCTATGGGAACCTTGGAACTAGCTTAACGAAGGTTTAATGTTGTGCTTTTACATTAACTAACAATGTATATCATAATATCTTTCCCTTTCTAAATAAATGAATGAAAGCATGGTTTCTTAATTCATGTCGAGTTGGGTAGGAAGTGTCTGATAAGACTTGCTCAGTTTGGTTCACTCGATTGAGCGCTGGTCGTGCCTCCCAAGGTTGGGCAAGACAAACGAAATACAACCTGTAGTCCTAAAGTAAACATGTAGGGGGATCTTATGGGATACCATCCTGTAGTCCAAAAGTAAACACACAACAGCAACACAACGAATATTCAGTTCCAATCATTTTTTGATACCAAGGTAAAACAAGTATTTCTAACCTAAGCATTCAGTACATAATCCAAATAAGGCAGTTTGTGCAAATAAGAAATAAAGTCAATTACACATGTTTCTCTCAACTAAAAGTAGGCTTAAATTGCATGTAGTGTAAATAGGAAAGGAAACACAATTTTAGTTACTTAATGAAAATGGATTTTCAGAAATTTGCACAAGTACACACTCGTCACCTCACGCACAAGGCGTTTCAAATATTAACAATAGAAAATCTTAAGGTGGAGTTCCCAAACACAAGATTAAACAAGCCACTTACCACGAACGGGCTCAAAATCAACCCCAAGCTATGCTCTTCCCACGAGTACTCGACTCCAAATGGCCCATATCTATTCAACTCAATTGCATAATGTAAATAACACTCCAAGTAAGTCATTCTACAAATAAATTCTAAGCTAATACGCGAAATTAGGTAAAACGAACAAAATTCCCTCCAGGCTCACGTCTGGGAATCAGGTAAAAATTTTATTTTCAGAATAATTATACTCTCACGAGTCTAACCATACAAAAATTATCCAAATCCAATATCAAATTCACAATCAAAAGTAAAAAATTATGTCTAAGAACATTTTTGAAATTGTCCCCCAATTTTCATCCCAAAACTTAAATTAGATGATGATTTCATGTTTAGATTAAAGGGTTACAAGCAAAAAGGAGTAATAAATCATTACCCAATTGAAATCTCTGAAAATCGCTGAAATCTTGCTCAAATCCAAGCTCCTAAGCTTTATTTTTGGTAAAACTTGCTAAACCCTCAATTTTGAAATTTTATATTCTCCCCTGGCAATTTCTTCTTCCAGAACACGGAAGGAACCTCGTATTCGCGCAACACTGCTCCGCATTTTTTAGTTTTCCTTCATCACGAACGCGATGCCCATGTCATGAACGTGGTGACTAACCTCTTCCTTTTGCACTAACGGGGGACCATCTTCGCGAACGATTAGGTATATGACCTCACAGCGTTATGAATGTGGGACCACCTTTGCAAACACAATGTTTTAATCTTCCACCGGCCCTAGATCGTCTTTACGAACACGAGACCTCACTCTCAAACGTGAAGAAGGAAACCAGAACTAGAGAGCTGCTGAATTTTCAACAATTTTCTATGTCCAAAAATAACCGTTGAGCATCTGAAAAACACCCGAGGCCCCCAAGACCTAAATCAAACATACCAGTAAATTCTCAAATATTATTCAAACTTCTTCCAACCATAAAAATGCTCAATAATAAATCAAACACTAAATCGACATCAGATTCTTGCGTAAGAACTCAAAAAACTCTCAAGTTATGCTTTCGATCAAAGAGACTATCAAATCTCACCCGAAAAACATGAAAGTTTGCAAGCACGTCACATTAAACACTATAGAGATATTCCAACTTCTGAAATTCCATCCCGACCCTGATATCAAAATCTCATTATCCAACTGGAACTTAAAAAAGTGAACTTTCACCATTTCAATCCTAAATTAGTTACGGACCTCCTAAACACAATCCAAACGCGCCCCAAGCCCGAAATCAACCAACAAAGCTAACGTAGTCGACATAATTCCATTCTAAGGCCGTCTTCGCATTGCTGCGACTATGGTCCAAATTCTAAAGCTTAAGCTCTCTTTAAGGGACTAAGTGTCCAAAACTACTCCAAAACTCAAGACAAAACATCTCGGCAAGTGAAAATAGCAGAAACAAACACGGGGAAAGCAGTTAATAGGGGATTGGGGCATAAATTCTTAAAACAAGCGGTTGGGTTGTTACATCCTCTTACACTTAAACATTCATTCATCCTCGAACAAGCATAGAGACATACCAGAAGTAGTAAAAAGAATAGGATAACGACTACTCAAATCCTGCTCGGTCTCCCATGTCGCTCCTCGACTGGCTAGCCCCATCACTGAACATTTACTGATACAATATTATTTGATCTCAACTTTCAAACCTGCCTATCTATTACTGCCACTGGCTTCTCAACATAAGATAGATCCATGTCCAAATGGACTAAACAGAAATCCAACACGTGCGACGAATTGTCGGGATATCTATGGAGCATCACATCATCAAATACCTAATGAACTGATGCCAAGCTTGATGGTAGGGAAAGCTCATAAACAACCTCCCCAACACGCCTTAGTATTTCAAAAGGGCCAATAAACCTTGGAATCAACTTCCCTTTCTTCCCAAATCTAATAACGCCATTCATACACAAAACTTAGAGCTGAATCCGTTTTTCAACCACATAGGAAAATTCAACAACCTTCCGGTTTGCGTAACTTTTCTGTCCATACTGGGTTGTACGAAGTCTATCCTGAATCACCTTAGCCTTCTCAAACGCATCTTAGACCAATTATGTGTCCAATAATCTACACTTACCTAGCTCAAACCAACCAACCGTGATCTACACCTCCTACCGTATAGATCCTCATACGGTGCTATCTGAATCTTAGTGTGATAATTGTTGTTGTAGGCTAACTCCGCCAATGGAAAAAAATAATCCTAAGAACCTTCAAACTCAATCACACACACGGAGCATATCCTCAAGAATCTGAACAGTACACTCAGAGTATTTATCCGTCTGAGGGTGAAATATTATACTCAACTCCACCTGAGTACCTAACTCATGCTGAACAACCCTCTAGAACCATGATGTGAGCTGAGTGAGTCTATCTGAAATGATGGAAATTGTAATACCATACAGATGAAAAATCTCTCTGATGTAAATCTCCGCCAGCCGCTCCAAAGGATAGGTAGTACACACTGGAATAAAATGAGCGGACATGGTCAACCAATCCACAATCACCCAAATGGAAATAAAGTTCCTCAAAGTCCGTAGGAGTCCAACTTCAAAGTTCATGGTAATCCTCTTCTAGATACACTCCAAAATCTCTATCTGCTAAAGCAATCCACCCGGCCTCTAGTGCTCACACCTCACATGCTGACAATCAAGGATCGAGCTACAAGCCCAACTATATTTTTCTTTATCCGCCTACACCAATAGTGTTGCCTTAATTCCTAAAACATTTTGCGAGACACCTCAATGGATGGAGTACCGTAAACTGTGGGCCTCCTCTAGAATGTACTTTCGAAGCCCATCAACATAGGGTATACAAACTCGACCATGTATCATCAATACCCTGTCACCACCAATAGTCACATCTCTAGCATCTCTATGCGATACCTTGTCCTTGAGGAAAAGAAAATAAGGGTCATCAAACTGACGCTCCAGGATAGGATTAAACAAGGAAGATTGAGAGAACATGCAAGCTAGAACCTGACTGGGCTCCGAAAGATTCAATCTCACAAACTCGTTGGCTAAATCCTGAACATCCATCGCCATGGGCCTCTCCGCTGCTAGTAAATAAGCTAATCTCCCCAAGCTCTCCACCCGGTGACTCAATGCATCAACCACCAAATTGGGCTTGCCCGGGTAATACAATATAGTGATATCATTGTCCTTCAGCAGATCTAACCATCTCCTCTGATGAAACTTTAGATCTTTCTATTTGAACAGATGACGCAAACTACGCTTATCAATATAAATCTTACAAGGCAGGCTGTACGTATAATGAAGCCACGTCATCAAGGCGTGAACACCAAAAACTAACTCAAGATCATTGACATGATAATTCTTCTCAAGTACCTTCAATTGTCTGGACACATAGGATATCACCCAATTGTCCTGCATCAATAACGCTTCTAGGCCAATCCTCGAGGGATTACAATAGATAGTGTAAGACCCCGAACCTGTACACAATATCAAAACTATCGTTTTAGTCAAAGTTGTCTTGAGCTTCCGAAAGCTCGCCTCACACTATTCTGTCCCTTAGAACGGAACACCCTTTTGGGTCAAGCTTGCCATAGGTGCTACAATAGATGAAAAACCCTCAATAAATTGATGGTAATAATCCATCAAGCCAGAAAATTGTGGATCTCTGTAGCTGAGCATGGTCTGGGCCAACACTATAGTGCTTCCACTTTCGTTGGATCCACTTGAGTACCCTCCGTTAAAACCACGTAGCCTAAAAATGCTACATAATTCAACCAAAAGTCAAACTTTGCATATAACTTCTTTTCCCTCAAAGTCTGAAGCACTTTTCTCAAGTGCTGCTCTTGATCCTCCCGACAGTAGGAATACACCAAAATATCTTGGATAAAAATAATAATGAACTAGTTAAGATATGGTCGAAACACACCGTGCATCAAATGCATGAAGGCTGCTAGGGCATTGGTCAGCCCAAATGACAAAACAAGGAACTTGCAATGACCATAACGAATCCTAAAAGAAGTGTTCGGGATATCTGTCTCACGAAACATCAGCTATGGTACCCTGTACGCAAGTCAATCTTAGAAAACACTTGTACACCCTATAGCTGGTAAAAAAAAATCATCAATAAGTGGTAAAGGATAATGGTTCTTCACTGTAATATTGTTCAATTGGTGATAATCAATGCACAAACGCATAGAACCATCCTTCTTATTCCGAAACAAGACAAGCGTACCCAAAGGTGATACACTCGGCTGAATAAAATCATTATCGAGCAATTCTTGTACTCCTTAATCTTAGAAGGAGCTATGCAATATGGAGGAATAGAAATGGGCTAAGTGACCGGCAATAGATCAACGCTAAAATCAATATCTCTATTGGGCAGCATGCCCGGAAGGTCAGCTGGAAACATATCAGAAAAATCTCATACTATTGGGACTAAATCAACTGTAGGGATATCGATACTGACATATCTCACATAGAATAGATATGAGTCACACCCCTTCTCAACCATTAGATGAGCCTCAAGGAAAGAAATAACTCTACTAGGAGTGTGATCTAAAGCACCACCCTACTGAACACACGGTATACCTGGCATAGATAGTGTCACGGTTATGGCGTGAAAATAAAGAATAGCATAATGGAGAGACAACTAGTACACGCCCAAGATAATATCAATATCTACCATGCTGAGCAACAATAAATCAGCTCTAGTCTCAAAACCACTAAGAGAAACCAAACACGACCGATAAATGCAACCCACAATAAGAGAATCTCCTACAAGAGTAGAAACATAAAGAGGGGAACTCAAAGAATCCTGAAATATACCCAAATGCTAAGAAAAATAAGAAGACACATAAGAGTATGTTGAGCCTGGATTGAAGAGAACCAATGCAGCTTTGCGATAAACCAGGACAATACCTGTGATGATAGAATTAGAGGCAACAACCTTGGTACCGACAGGAAAGGCATACTATCTTGTCTAGCCTCCCCCTCCAGGGCGACTTCTAACTCCCGGACCTCTACCTCTAGCTTGGTAAGCAGGTGGGGTAGCAACTGGAGCTGTAACTACAGCCTGAAAACTATGCGGGGCACGCTGTGACTGAGAAGTCTATGGAGGTGCACCCCTCCTAAATATGCGGCAATCCCTTATTATATGGTGTGTGCCACAACACTCAAAATAAGCTTTTGGAGTACGTGTGAGTACGTGGCGGATGTGACTGGCTCGGTCTAGGTCTTCTGGACTAACTAGTGAAAGCACCCCGCATAGGAGGCGCACTAGATACTAGGGGTGCATAATAAGGCTCCTGAGGCCTACGAGGAGCTGAAATACCATTGGCTACTAGAAGAGATGAATGAATGCGGCGACTCATATAACCCCTACTAGGGCGACCTATAGTTGGAGCAGGGGCACCAGAATAATGGCGCTACTCGTGATACCTCTTGGCCTCCCAATCCTCTCTATCCTTAGCATGCATACCCTCAATCCTCGTATCAATGCTTACCATATGCTGATATGAAATATCTATCTCCCACTCAAGAGTCATGCTAGAACTTATGGTGGGAATAAACCAAAGCTAATGCAGGTCTAGACAAGCAGGTGTAATAGATAGCATACTCTAAGACAGTCATAACATCCTGGCATAAATTTTTAAACTTTGCGCACTATGCATCCCATAGTCTTCGAGAAGCATGCTCTTTTCGTAACATATCTAAAAACTAAGTCCAAGTTAAGGAAGTTGCCTCATCCGGACTGTCTAACTCATAAGTACACCACCGCTAGCTTCTCGAAGCTGGAAAGTAGTGAAGAAACCCTACTCGATCTTGATACACCCTCGGCACGAAGAACATGGTGGCACTCATCTAGAAATCCTAAATCATCATCCGATGCAAAACCACTTAATACAGAAGGCTTGTACTTCTTAAACCAATCAAGCCTCAGTTGCTCATCCTCGAAAACTGCTACCCTATACTTAGGATGATATGGGATTGCACATTGTATCGGAATAATCTATGGGACATGTTCAACATATGATCACTACTCTGGAGTGCTGGCAGCGGGAGTGTAGGCTTCTCTCTTGGCTTGAGATGTAGCTGCAGCAAGGGAAAGCAACCCTGCCTAAGACAAAATGGTGTACATGCGCATGAACTGTGTCATGTCTTTTGAAGTGCTGGAGTAGTGGTAGCATTAGGCGTATCAGGTGCATTGGATCTAGTTGGAGCTACTTGTGTCTCCTCAGTGGCAGCTCGCATGGGTGCTCTGGCTGCACTGCATTTGCGCCCTCAGCCTCTACCCGACCCTAGCCTCTTATGGCTGCAATAGGGGGTGTCGGTTCTTGTTCATCTCTGTTAGCACGTTTCCTCACCATCATTGAGAGAATAGAAGATAAACGTTTAGAACTATGACATCAAAATCTCGCACGATAAGGAAATGAAGTGAAGTGGAATTTTCCTAACATTTACAAAGCCTCTCATATATAAGCACATGCATCTCCTAAACGATCCGCGAGGCACTAATAAATTTGCTTCTGATTCATGGCTCCTATGAATAGAGTTTTTACACCAATTTGTCACGACCCCAGTTCGCCCTCCGTGAACTACGCAACAGCACCTAGTCTCTACCACTAAGTAAGCCTAACAAATGCGGAAAAGGAAACAATTTCGCAAAGAAAATAATTAAAAACCAAGATAACAAAATGAAATAGTGCTTAAGATACCAGCTGGCATATAATAGTAGAAGAATCTCAAGCTAACACTCCCAAAATCCAAATCCCCATGAATCACAAGCTAAGAGATACATAAAAATCTCTAAGTCGAGAAACGTTTATCAACAAGGACAATACAGAAGGACTATACTAGTACAGAGGGACTCCTCAGTCTGCGAGCACGGTAGATATACCACAAAGTCTCTACAAGGCGCCTCGCGTCAAGGGTGATAAGACTGAGTTGAAGTACCAATATCTACACACGAAAAACATGCGTAGAAAGGGCATGAGTACACCACAACGGTACTCAGTAAGTACCAAGCCTAACCTCGATCGGGTAGTGACGATTAAAGGCAGGGCCCTACTAAGGTTGAATGAAATACAAGGTATAAAAGTGTAGGATAAGACAGTATAATTAAGTGCAAAAATATGAAATAACGGTGGATAGAAAGAACAATAAGAATTAATAAAGATAACGTAGTCATCCAAAAGAATAAAGCTCAACATAGAGATAACAACCAGGGATCTCATAGGATACCATCCTACAATCCAAAATAGAAATATTTAGTGGATCTCTCGGGATACCGACCCGTAGTCCAACTGATAGTGTGCGAGGATCTATTGGAATTCTGATCCGTAGTCCCAATGTAAATACCATGTGTTAGGGGAATCTACCGGGCGAAGTCCCATAGTTCCAAGATAAATGTGCAGAAGGATCTATCATAATACAATTTGTACTCCAAAAGTAAACTTGCAGGGGGATCTACCGGGATAATGTCCGGAGTCCCAAAGTAAACACACAACAGCAACACAAAGTATATTGAGTTCAAATCCAAATTCAATACCAAGGTATAATAGATATTTCTAACTAGCATGCTGCACATAATCCAAATAATACATTTTGAGCAAATAAGCAATAAAGTCAAATAGATATACTTCCCTAAGCTAACAATAGGCTCAAATTGTAAGTAGTGTAAACAGGAAAGGAAGCACAATTTTAGTTACATAATGAAAATGAATTTTCTTCAATTAGCACAAGTACGCACTTGTCAACTCACGTACAGGGTGTTTCAAATATCAACAACGCCAAATCTGAAGGGGAAGTTCCCTCACACAAAGATACACAAGCCACGTACCTCGAATCGTTTCAAAATCAACCGGAAACCGCACTCTTGCCAATAGTACTCAACTGCGAATGGCCCAAATCTATTCAATTCAATTGCATAATGCAAATAATACTTCAAATAACTGATTCTACAAATAAATATTAAGCTAATACGCGAAAGTAGGTAAAATGACAAAAATGCCCTCTAGGCTAACATCTCGGAATCGGGTAAAATTTATATTTTCGGAATCCTCATACACTCACGAGTTTTACATACAAAAGTTATCCAAATCCAATATCATATTCCCAATCAAAACTCGAAAATTAGGTCTAAGACCTTTCTCCAAAACGTCCCCAATTTTAATCCCAAATCCGAAATTAGATAACAAATTCATGTTTAGATTAATTGGTTATAAGCAAACGAAGTTAAGAATAATTAACCAATCGAAATCTCTAAAAAATCCCTCAAAATCTTGCTCAAATCCGAGCTCCTAAGCTCATGTTTTTGTAAAAATGGCTAAACCCTTGACTTTGAAATTTTATATTCTGACCAGGCAATTCTTTCTTCCCGAAGGTGGAAGGACCCTCGCGTTAGCCAAGCACAACTCCGCTTGGTCCAGTTTTCCTTGATCACGAATGCAAAGCCCATGTCACAAAAGAAATGACCAATTTCTACCTCATATACGAAAACAGGACTATCTTCGTGAATACCTAGGTATAAGACCTCACAGCTTCGCGTAATGCGGGATCATCGTTACAAACGCAATGCGATAAAAATCAACCATAAGAAGAAAACAAGAATTTTAGACCTGCTGCATCTTCTGTAATTCTATACGTTTAAAACTGACCTGTTAAGCATCCGTAACACACCCGAGGTCCCTAAGACCTCTTCCAAACATGCCAACCAATATAAAAATATCATTCACACTTTTTCCAACCTTCCGAATACCCAAAACAGCATCAAAATACAAAATTACTATCGGATTCAAGCCTAAAAACTTCAAAAACTCTCAAATTAAACTTTTGATTAAAATGCCTATCAAACATTGTTCGATACACCTGAAATTTTGCAAGCAAGTCACATTTAACACTATGGAGCTAGTGAAACTTTTGGAATTCCCTTCTGACCCTGATATCAAAATCTCACTATCGAACCGGAAACTTCCAAAATTTAACTTTTGATAGCTATGCACCTCCAAAAACAAACTGAACACGTCCCCAAGCCCAAAATCACCTAATGGAGCTAATAGAGTCGACAAAATTCAAAATCTAAGTCCGTCTTCACACTTCTTCAACTACGGTCCAAATTCTAAAGCTTAATCTATCCTTTAGGGACTAAGTGCCCCAAAACACTCCGAAACTCAAGACCAAATATCCTGGAAAATAAAAATAGCAGAAACAAATACAAGGAATGCAGTTAATAAGGGATCGAGGAGTAAATTCTTAAAACGACCTATCGTACTGGGGTGGCGATGAACCCCTCTAGGACCTAGGCTGGTCATGCTGGAACTATCTAATCTAGAACCTCATCGTCAAACTCAACCTGATGCTCCACCGCTGGTGTTGCTACTCGACCTCTAGGCTGAGCTCTGCCTCTACCTCGAGCACTAACATGGCTTCAATCCCTTCCTCTCGCAGGAGCTACTACTGGGGGCGCCGACTGGTGGTCCGCAGATGAACCGGTATGTGTTCTCGCTATCTGCGAAAGAACAGAGTGGAAGTTCAATTAGCATTGAGAAATCAAGTCGCACGACATGAAATAATAGATGTGAAGTTTATCCTAACTTTGCAGCCTATAGGGGGGTAAACATAGATATCTCCGTATCGATCCCTTAGACTCGACAAAGCTTGTCTGTGAAATTTGAGATCAAAGCAACCTAGAGTTTTGATACCAAATTATCACGACCCGAATTTTCTACCCTCGAGAGTCGTGATAGCTCATACTCATGAAAGTTAGGGAACCCGAGTATTACAGATTTAATTACCCTTTTTCTTAACCTTTAAACAAATACAAATCAACAAATGATCAACATCAAAATAATAACTAGATATGCAGAAGACGAAATCTAATAGTTTAACTTAATACAAATATGATTCCATAACAATAATCCACCTAAAATTGGTGTAACAATCTCACAGACTATCTACCATAAATATGGTCTGGACAAAGAAAAATACATGACTATATCTGAAATAAGTAAGAACGAAAGAAAATAGGATAGAAGGGGACGCCAAGGAATGCGGACATCCGCACGACTACCTCGAGTCTCCATTGGACTGAAGGCAACAACCTCTCTAAAGTCCAAATGATCCAGTACCTAGATCTACACACAATGCAGAGTGTAGTATCATCACGATAGACCACATGTGCTGGTAAGTATCGAGCCTAACCTCGACGAAGTAGTGATGAGGCTAGTACATGACTTTATACATGTAATTTCTTACCCTCCCCTTGATTTTACACGTTTTAGAAATATTTAGTTTTGGTCTAATATAGCTATTTTAACTTGTTTTGACTCTTTTACTTTATTTTATCACAAAAATAAAAATTTAAAAAATATTTTTCCCTTATTTAGCTAATTGATATTTTCTTTAGTTACTTTTAATTTATCTACCTTTCATAAAATAAAAAAATATACAAAAATAGTTTCACTTTTCATATTTAGTTTTATTCTTGTAATTTATTTTAATTAGGAATGATTTCACAGTTTTATAATTGTTATTGTAGGAATTAATATCTTTAGTCTAGTAGAGTTAATGGGTCACTTTTGGCACAATTTGGATCTAGCCCATAATAACCCAAACCCAATACCATTAGTCCCACCATATTTTTCTAATAAATAAACCCTATGACCTAGACACTCTCCCGCCATCGGTTGACCCCTCTCCTTCATCTTCACAAAAAAGACAAGACCAAAAACCCTAGAAGACCTAAGCAACAGGACTCATCTCCTCCACACAAGAGTAGCTGCTCATCGACCACCCATATCTAGCCAACCCTCTAAACCATAGAAGAATCCCTCCCAAGGAGACTACGCCGATCTTATCATCACCAATGGACTCACAAGAGTTTCAACAAATTCATTCTTATTTTCTAACTTACTTGCCTCACTCTTAAATCCATCTTCTCATTTCTTTGGTCTACACTTTTAAGTCTGAACCATGGGTGATGTTAACACTGACAAGTACAATTCCGGTTCAATGTTTACTGCTGAGATAGTCTCCAAATTGCTTAAATGGTTGAGGCTTCGAGCTCTCGCATTACAATTGCACTAGTGCGCGACGATCAGTTCGGATAGAATTTCGTGTTGGGTTCAATAGATTCGAGTTTTTTGGTGAGTAGGTCATCGAAGGTTGTAGTCCGAGGTTTGTAGGTAGATTCGTGGTTCCATCGGGATTATCGCTGTCCAAATTTCACTGTGATCAGCTTTTTTAGATTTAAAATTATTATTTGTTGAAGTGTATCACTATCTTACTTTTTATTTATTGGTTTTGGTTCTTATATGTTATTTGAATAATTTTAGTTTTAGTAATCTGCATTATATGTTTGTGATTATGTTGAAATCATAAGAAAGGTGTTATGTTGCAAAAATGTTTCTGCAAAGTATGTTATGTTACTGCTCAACTATCTAGTAGAAGTGACCCCTTCCACGTAATAATATAGGTATGCTTTTCTCAGCACCAATTTCCACTTGTTTTTCTATTAGTTGTCGTGCAAATGAACAAAAATGTGAGATTAGTTGTAAGTGATAGGAGTAAAGAGCACAAAAGTATGTAATGTGTCTGTTTTCATCTAGCTCGAGACTTATAGTATGTTTAAAGTCTTTCACCATAGAAGCTTCTTACTTGTAGCTCTCTTATTATGAAAACAAATTTGCTTTATTAATTTCCCGAAAGCACATGGGTAGGCAAATTTTTTGGTTCCTATATAATCATCCTCACTATTAGTAGGGCTCACGTGGCATAGTCATGATACATACTCGTAAATTTAGGTGCAGATCTCATGTGAGTCGACCATAAATTGAAACAATAATAAAATAAACATATTATAGATCGTGGGTGCGGTTCCCACAACGCGATTCTTAATGTGTACAAAAACAAACGAGTGCGCTACATCGTGACTTATTCTAAAAAATAAATTCCATAAATTAAAAGTAGTTAGAAAGTTAAAAATGCATGTAGGTTTAAAATATGTAATTAATCAGATAATTAGGCCAATTATTAATAGTTATGCTACCGTGCTAAAACCACGAAACTCAGGAATGCCTAGCACGTTCTTTCGGGTTAACATAATTTCATACCTAAATTTTTGTGTTCGTAGACCATAAATAAGAGTCAATTTCCTCGATTTAGAATTTAAAATAAACCAGTGACTTGGGTCACAATAAACTCTCCCAAGTGGTGACTCTAAATAAATAAAATAATCCTATTTTGATTTTGTCACTTTAATTGGAAAACTCCGTTATTCCCTTTTTTGGGAAAAAAGGAGGTGTGACTAAGACTATGAAATAAATCCGTGCAATTAAATCATATACAATAAATAATAACAGAAAGTAGCAGTCACAGATGGGAAGGGGGAACATGCTGCGGGAAAATATCAAGTACTAAGAAAGTTCAGTAGAAAAGAAAAAAGTACACCATAATTCCGTGTCAGCGGAATATTGAAAATAGTAACAATTGCACGGCATCACCCTTGATTTTATACTCGTTCTCATCATAAGAATCAATAAATTTGGCACGGAATCACCCTTCGTGCTTTTACCTTACATAATCTTGGCACGACATTATCCTTCGTGCATTATCACTCATATTATGGCACGACATCACCCTTTGTGCTTTTACATTCACAATATCGGCACGACATTACCCTTCGTGCATCACTCTCAAATATCATGCACGACATCAACCTTCGTGCTTTACACTCTTCCTTACACAAGCAACAACCATAAAGCAATTGGGGATAGGGAATTAATAGAATAAAAATAGAATCCCGGCAAGGGAACAATAGTATAATAATAATATCCCGTCAAGGGAAATAAAATCATAAGCAGTAACATTCTGGCAATGGAAGAAATATCATAAACAATAACATCCTGGCAAGGGAAGAAATGTTGTAAATAATAACATCCCTGCAAGGTAATCAACAATTATATCTCATCCCGTTTCCATAATCGCTTCATAACATAATTCTCAACTTGAGCCAATGCGCAACCATGGTCAATTACATGAATAATTTCATAAGCGTTGTTCTACATTGATAATAATCATATTAAGCATGGACACTGCATAACGGAGTCATAACAATCACTGCATAACGGAGTCATAACAAACCTATAGATACTCTTCAACACACCTATATGTCCTACTTAATGCTTAACACATAGAAAATGAGGCAACAACCCATATTCCCTCAAACTAAGGTTAGACCAAACACTTACCTCAATGCTAAAAACACAATCAAGCCTCAAATACCGCATTACCCATCGATTCCACATTCAATTCATTTTTCTCTACTCACGATTTACTTAATAACATTAGTAAATGCTAAATAAATCAATTCTAATGCATGAAAATAGGGTTTCTAATGAATTTTCCTGAAAAGTAAAAAATCGACCTCGGGCCCGCTTGGTCAAAATATGAAGTTCAAGCAAAACCCCGATCACCCATTCACCTACGAACTCAAATATAAAATTTATTTTGAAATTGCACTACACATTGAGTCCAAATCCAAAAAAAATTGAAAATATTAAGTTCTACCCAAAATCTCCTAATTTCCCCAGAAAAACTTTGATTTTGAAATGAAATCATAAAAAAAAAGATGGATTTGATTCAAATAAATGAGTTAGCAATGACTTACTATTGATTTGGAGAATATCATTTCTTTGAAAAAATCGCCCAAAAGAGCTTAGGGTTTCAAAGAGTTGGAAAAATGAAAAAAAATTCCATCTAAGTTATACTTTACACGGGTGCCGTTATCGCATTTGGATGACAGGTTTGCAAATGCAGCCCACGCTTCGCAAATGCAAAGGTAGACCTATCAGGTTCTCTTCTCAATTGGGAACAATTATTTTCAGTAGCTATGACTAACTTCCCCTGACGACTTCGCAATTGCGAAGGGTAAGATCAATAATGCGATCATAGGCTGGCCATACTTCCTCGCAATTGCAATGAAGTCGTCGCAATTCCCAGGCCTTATCGACTCACAATTGCAACATCCGACCTCATAATTGCGAGATAAGAGCGTGCAACATGTACCTGATGAAAATCTAAAACTTCCTAAGTCCAATTTCACACTGTAGCATATCCTAAACTCACACTAGCCCTCAGAGCTTAAAACCAAACATGCACGTAAGTCTAAAAATATCATATGGACTTGCTTGTATGACTAAATCATTAAAATAACATCAACAACAATGAGTTCAACCACAAATTTATAAAATTACTCAAGAACATAAAAACAAATTTCTCAACTATATACTCAATTTATATTAAACTATTTTCGATCTTTACCTAATTTTACAGATTCAACTAAATTACTTTTTAAAACTTGTAGTGGGCTCCATACATAAAATACGGGCCCGATACCATCAAGAAGGCATATAATTTCATTTCCAAAAGCCTTTATATCTTCCAGCAAATAATTTTCTTTAAAAAATTTATTCTTGGGTTTGGGACCTTGGAATTCAATTCTGGTCATATGCCAGAGTCCTACATTTTACTACGGACCGTACGAGATCATCAAATCAAAGTTCTGGATCTGCTTAAAAGATTGTTGACCCAAGTCAACATTAGTCAATTTTAAAGGCCCGTTTTCCTTATTTTACTTTGATTTCACATAAAAGCTTTTCGGAAAATGCACCTGACTGCGCAAACAAATAGAGGTGAGAGAAAAAAGGTTTTTAAGGCCTTATAACACAGAATTTACTTTTAAAATGAGTGATGACCTTTTGGATCATCACATTTCTGTAGTATGATCTATTCATCATCATGTTAAGTTTTCATGAGTTTAGTTAAATTGTGCCATTCTGAAATCGTTTGGCATTGTGCACCCTGCTTACCTTAAAATTTGAGTAATGATTACACTCGCATTGTGGTTTTAAAGATATGTGATTCAATCCAATACTAATTGATGAACAAGGAATCAAATGTATAAATTAAAGAGTAAAGTAATTCAAACCAGTGTGCAAGAAAGTCTCGACCTCGAGCTGTGGCAGCCTCGAAGTGGGTCAGCGAGATTATAAGTCAATTTAGATGAACAGTAAGCAAGAAAGTGATATATGTTTATTCTCTTGTCAAGGATTGATGATGTTACAAATGAATGAGCTCACCTTTAAATAATACGAGAGTCCTAAATAGGGTACATTTCCATTTTTAGTAGGGAATATTAATAGATAGCGATTTCAAAGTCAATAGGCCTACATCAGATCAACGATGATGCGAGCCTATGTACCGATACATCTGCTTGATATGTGAAGATAATGTCGAGCAAGTGAAAAAGGACTTCAATTGGGAGGATAAGGAGGTTGTGATTCCTTCCTCAGAGGAGGACAATATTACAAATATAGAAGGGTACTTAAGTGTATATACTTATCCTTTCATACTAGGTCCCACGAACCCGGTGATACTAGATTTTTGTCATCAATATCGGGTGACCCTTGGCCAGATCTACCTTATTTTTGAGGCATTATCATTTTTCTTAGGTATTTTTTGAGAAACGTCAAGGGGATGTATCATACTACCGATCATCTGATCAGGTTGTACATCACTCACTCTATAAAGGTTGGTTGATAAAGCACCAGTGTCGGTCCATGAAGGCAATTTTCTTGAGAATTGATGATGAAAAGGATCGAGGGTGGATGGGACGATTCGTCCGAATCAAGACCTACGACCTAATTCTCACTGAAAGGATTTCATTCCCTAACTAATGGAACACGAAGCATAAGTACAACCCCATTAATGATGCTCAGTATTTTGCCTTCTACACTCTTCTTCGATCTAATTTCTTTTTGATGGCGCAGTTTCCCCTTGGTTTCCTAGTGCAATTCTGGACCTTACAGGTTGGGTTTGACAACTGGCCTCCACTTTTTCACATACTGAACATTGTTGGCAGAATTTTCCAAGGGTCGGTGGGAAGCTAAAAACCATGGTGAGTTCCTTTGTTCACATGTTGATCTTTCACTATAAAATACATATTTTCCCCTTACGCAAGTTTCAGAGATAATGTTTTAATGAAACCTCCACTTTCTGATGAAGAGGATATTACGAAGCCAAACAAGAGAAGAAAAGGATAAGGGCTTTGCAACCAAGTACCCTGAAGGCAAGGGAAAATAGGGACCAAAAGCCTAGGGCCGAAGACTGTTGTCGCAGTCCAACAATTTTGGGATGACGAGGAAGAAAAAGAGGATGATGACTTCTTACTGGTAGCTCGGAAGAGGTGAAGAACTAAAGCTTCAAAGGTCGCTGAACCGGTAGTGGCTGATGCTGTTCAATCTCGAGCAAGGTCCCAAATCCGTCGGGTGATAAAAGTGCACCTCACTCTGAAGAAAGTCTTTCGGGTAAGCCCGAAGGGACAAATTCCAAGGCATCTCAAAGAGAAGAGAATATCCCAAGTGACTCACTTGGAACAATTAACATAGATGTATCACCATCTAACCCTATGTTCTCTGAAGGGCAATTTCGAGATGCATAGGCAGTGAAGATTCCCGACGTTGGGATGAACCCCCAAGGAAACGATATTTTCTTGGGATGCTTCGCGGGGGTCGAAGATGGTCCCAAATTGAATTCTTCATTTATTTTGACGAGTCTCAGTGAACTTATTAAACAAGTACGTTTCAACCTACATACTTATACTTGTGTTTTATTCTCATTTTTAAAGTCTGACCTTTTTCTTTGTGCGAAGGCCATGAGGCTCGATCAGGAAGAATTTTCCAAATCTCAAATCGAGCTTTACCAATGCGAGCCTGAACTCAAGAAGCTTTTGAAAGAGTGGGATGACCTCAAACTCCTCTACATTCAAAAAGAGGGGGAGATCAGGGACCTCTGAGCTGAATTGACGAAGGCTCATCGAGAACAGAATGAGCTAATTGAGAAAGTAATGTAAACTTTTAGGAGTTCATTACGTGTTCATTTGACTTAGAAATTATCCTTTCGACTTTGCAGGACTAACATAAGGGGGAGCTAGTGGAGCAACTTTGAGAGGAGGTCAAGTTGAAAGAGACCGAGACCGTGGGGTGGGATCAGCATATGAATCCTCTTGCCTCTGAGAATGAAACGCTTCGGGCACAAGTAACTTTAGTAAAATACCAACTTCAAAATGTAAAGGGGGAAAGCTTGGAGCTGAGTCGAAACATTGAGGAGCTCGAAGCTAAATCAGCCGCCGAATTGGCAATTGTTAAATATGAGGATGAGGCATTTGTGGCCTCTTATCGAGTTGACGTTGAGGCTGCCGACATTTGGGCACAGGAGATTACTATTGTTTCTAAAGTTAAATTCTCGTGTTCTATCAATCGTGCCGGTTGACAATCCTGAAGAGAGACATTTAAGGTGTACATGCTCATGGATTTGACCTCTCAAACGATATGAAAATTCAAAAGCATTAGAGAACGAGGCTGCATCTTTACTCTCCTATGATGAAAACACAGCTAATGGTTCTGAGAGTGGAGGAGATGAAGATGAAATCCCCGCGGAGGAGGTTCTCGAAGATGTGTCTCCCAATGATACGGCTCCTAATATTGACTAGGCCCTTAGGATTTTTGTTTTTGTGTAAGGCCCCTTATGGAAATTGTAAATACCTTCTATGTATAAAAAATCATTTTCGTG
Organism: Nicotiana benthamiana; assembly: GCA_034376525.1. Classification (NCBI taxonomy): domain Eukaryota; kingdom Viridiplantae; phylum Streptophyta; class Magnoliopsida; order Solanales; family Solanaceae; genus Nicotiana; species Nicotiana benthamiana. The sequence goes on from CM067325.1 coordinate 70,237,668, forward strand.
CCGCTCCATCTCATTTTCTTGGTAAAGTCCGCTTTATTTTCGTCTTGTGAAACTTTTTGTTGTTATAACTTCAATAATCGAGTGAGCACTAGCTCGGACTCAGAGTAAAATAGACCCTTAGGTTGTTTGAAACTTAATGGGAAAGTATTGAACTTATAATAGAATACCTTATGTAGCACATAGTTACTGCCTCGTTAACAACATTGTGCGAATAACCCATTTGAGATAAAACCCAATCCAAGGGAAAAAGAGTACAACACGTGCTTTAAAACCATATCTCTTCGTGTAGAACGGTTCTCTCAATGTCTTCGATTGAACACCTCCAATAAGTTAGTATCAAATACAAATGGAAAAAGGAGAAAGACAAACCCAACAATAATATTGTTTGAGTATAGATACATTTCAATTGTTTGGCAACTATCCACCCTCCATTGTGTCGAGTTTGTAAGATTCCTTTATGATGATGCCGATAACTCGATATGGTCCTTCCCAATTTGGGTATAGTTTCACTTTATTTGAGTCCTGAATATTGAGGGTGACTATCCTTAGGACTAAGTTCCCGATTTTGAAGTGGCGGAGGTAGGTTCTTCTATTGTAATATCTCTCGATTGTTTGCTTCTGTGTAGCAATCTGAACGAGTGCAATTTCTCATTTTTCATCTAATAATTCGAGGCTAGTATCATAGCCTTGTGATTTGATTCCTTCATTTCATGTATATATTATGAGTTGGGTTCCCCGACCTCGACTAGAATTAGGGCCTCAGAGCCATATATTAAGGAGACCAGGCTTTCCCTCGTGCTAGACTTTGAATTTGTTAGATACTCCTAAAGAACTACTAGTAGAACTTCTCTCCATTTCACCTTAGTGTCGTTTAACCTTTTCTTTATGTTTTGATTGATATTCTTGTTTGTTGATTCAACTTGTCCATTCTCACTCGGGTGATATGGAGTTTATAAGATCTTTTTTAGTTTGTGCTTTTCCAAGAACTCAATTACCTTGCTGCCAATTAACTGCTTTCTTTTGTCGCATACAATTTCGGCAAGTATCCCGAACCGACATACCATGTGATCCCACATGATGTTGAAACACGTTCTCAAGTCGCTAAAACTAAACGTGTGTTCATTTCTGTAGGTTTTGATAAATTACAAACCGACGCGCACGGAACATTGACATATGCCAAAGACCAAGAACATGAGAAACAAAGAGAAAGATCAAGAATATCAACAAAGTTATAAATGAGTCACTTTATAGTGTGATCTTGATCCGACAACTTATTCTAGTCTTGGCTTCTCTCGTAAAATCATTTTCATGCATCGTTGAGTTAAACCAAAATGATTTTCAAACATTCTCATTTTAGCCAAAATGATTTTCAAACATGTTTTTCAAATCTGGACATAAATAATCGATTATGTATTTCTTATAATCGATTATGTTAAGACAGTGTTAACCGAAATTTGCAAATCAACAAAATAATCGATTATGTCTCTTCTAATAATCAATGTATTACCGGATTTTCAAAGCAACGAAATAATCGATTATGTCTCTTCTAATAATCGATTATGTTGAGGCAGTGTATAACCGGATTTTCAAAGCAACGAAATAATCGATTATGTCTCTTCTAATAATCGATTATGTTGAGGCAGTGTATAACCGAATTTTCAAAGCAACAAAATAATCGATTATGTCTTTTAGGTAATCGATTATGTTATGACCGTTGCCAAAGTATTTTTAAATCGCTGAAATATAATCGATTATACACAAGGCTATAATCGATTATGCTTGCACAGAATCTGCATCCGATTTTTTAACGTTAACTGATAATCAATTATGTAACTTGAATAATCGATTCTAATGCTTAAAATCCGCATATGATTTTTGAACGATCTGCAGATAATCGATTGTGCAGATCATATAATCGATTATGCAAGCACAAAATCAGCAAATAGTGATTGGCAATTAAGCAACGGTCTTGATGACTTTGAGCACTATAAATACACCTCAAAATCACTCTTTTAAGTACAAAAACTGATTACATTCTTGCTTAAGCTTACATACTCTCATATCAATCATTTTGTATTCATTTCATAGCTTTTTGAGAGCCAAACTCTTGACTAAGTTGTTGTGTTCTTGAGCGTATTGTTTTTACTCATATCTACTCTATAAAGAGAGTCTTCTCTTGAGTGCTAAGTGTTTGTACACACTTGAAGGGATATTCTAATCCCTTGTTGTAAGAAGGAAAAGTAGTTCCTTGGTTTGAAGTCTTGAGGTGCGGTATCCTCGAGCAGGTTGAAGTCTTGTAGAGTGTATATCTATGAGCAAGTGTAACGGTTTGTTAGGCACCCGTAAGCTTAACGAAGTTAGTGGAAAACTCGAGAGAGTCTCTCGGGGACTGGACTAACCACACGTCAGTGAACCAGGATAAAATTGGTGTGTTATCTCCTCACTATTTTAATTACTGCACTTACGTTATTCCTGCAATTTTAATTCCGCAAATTTACATTGATTTTTATTAAAACACTATTCACCCCCCCCCCCTAGCGTTAAGCGTATATTCTAACAATTGGTATCAGAGCCATACTCTCTGAAAGACTTAACAGCTTGAGAGAAACTTTCCATGGCTTCTACTCGTAGTGTTTATGCAGGACTAGGTGAAGGATAATGCTTCACAAGGCCACCACTATTCGATGGCACAAACTATGCTTATTGGAAGGAAAGGATGAGAATATTTATTCAATCAAATAATTTTCTACTATGGAAAATTATCAAGAATGGAGAGCAAATTCCAACCAAAAAGGTAGAAAATGAAATGGTGCCAAAATCGGAAGATGAGTATGACGCAGACGATATTAGAAAGGTGGAGAACAACGCAAAAGCGATCAGCATGATGTACTGTGCTGTAAATCCCGATGACTATCGGAAAATCTCATGTTGCACCATGGCTAAGCAAATGTGGGATAAATTGGAAATTACCTACGAAGGTACGGACCAGGTAAGAGAAGCTAAAATAGATTTTCTAACCCATGAATATGAACTTTTTCATATGAAGGAAAACGAGAAGATAGATGATATGTTCGAACGATTTTCAAAAATCGTTAATGATCTTCATGCTCTTAAGAAGACTTTCACGGATAGGGAACTTGTCCGTAAAATTCTTCGAAGTCTCACTCCGGAATGGCGCTCCAAAACCGACGCTATTCAAGAGTTAATTGGCATTACAAATGTCACAATCGACGGGCATAGAGGTAATCTCAAAACCTATGAATCTACTATTCTTAACCCTCCTTTGGATGATCTAAGGAAACGAAGAATCGCCCTTAAAGCAAGCACGGCTCAACCTCAAAATAATGAGGATTCAAGCGACGAAGATAACGAGTTCGGACTCATTATTAAGAAATTTCACAAGTTCATGCAAAATAAGTATGAACGAAAAGGTAAGCAACAAGGAGACCAATTAAAGTGCTATGGATGCGGAGAAATCGGGCATATCAAATCAAATTGTCCAAATACCAAAAAGGAGAAGAAACCCGTCAAGAAACAAAGAGCATACATCTCTTGGGGAGGCGACTCCGGAAACGAATCAAGTGATGGAGAAGGAAACGAGACCGCAAACTTGTGTCTTATGGCACACGAAGAATCTCAAAATGAGGTATGTACCACTTCTAAGAACTATTTCAATTTAGAAAAAATGCAAGATGCATTTGATGAGTTGTATAAAGAGTTTATTAGCGCTTCTAAATCTATAAAGGATTTAAGAAAACAAATTTCTTCAAAAGAAAAGGATTTTGAAAAACTAACTCTTGAAAATGAGAAATTAAAAGAGGTAAACAAGTTTTATGGCAAAAGAAGCGCCGATAAACCCGAAAGCTCAAATAAGGATTGTACTTCTTGCAAATCTCTAAAGGAAGAAGTAGAAAGTCTAAGAAGCACTTTGCACAAATTCAATTCTTCACACAAAAATCTCAATGAAGTGCTTGTAAATTTGAAATCCACTAAGCACGGTATAGGCTTTAAACACGAGCCAAAAGAAAAGGTTGAGTCCATTCCTAAACCACCTAAGACTCAACTTAGGCAAAATAAAATAAATGTCAACACTCAACCTAGAAATTTTAATCCTAGAAGTGCAACTCATCCTAGAACAAATGCTAGAAGAAATATTGGCATGTATAGACCACCTAGACAAGATTTTCGAAAACCACATCAAAACTATATTCCTAACAATAGAGTGAATACTAGAAGAAATATTGGCATGTATAGACCACCTAGACAAGACTTTCGAAAACTACATCAAAACTATATTCCTAAAAATAGAGTGAATAAATTTAGACCTCCTAATTACTATCATCCTAGAAAAATGCACAATCCGAATGTCATTTGTCATTATTTCAATAAAATTGGACATATTGCTCCCGCATGCTTAACTAGACATAGACATTTCACTGCAGGTCAATATTACCACCATTTTGCACCTAACACACAAGGACCCAAAATGGCTTGGGTACCAAAATCTCATTAATTTGTTTTGTAGGTGTGTTTGAAGGGATCAAGTGTACATTGGTACCTTGATAGCGGATGCTCCAAACATATGACCGGAGATGCATCAAAATTCCTTCAACTAAAACCCACGGAAGGAGGAAATGTTATTTTTGGAGACAATAACAAAGGAAAGATTATCGGCATTGGATCGGTCGGTAAGGACGAATCCTCCTCCTTTAAGCATATTTTGCTAGTTAAAGGTCTTAAACATAATAAGTCAATTATGTGACAAGGGAAATCTTGTATTGTTTGACTCCAAAGAATGCTTAGTTATCCGTCGTAGTGATTTTAAAATTATTCTTCGTGGTATTAGAATGGATAATATCTATATGGTTGATCTTGAAAATTCTTCATCAAGTTATGTGAATTGTCTTTTGAGTAAAGAAGACGACATGTGGTTATGGCATCGTAGAGTAGCTCATGTAAATATGAATCTTTTAAACAAACTAGTTTCACAAGATTTAGTAATTGGTCTTCCAAACATGAAATTTGAAAAAGATTCTACTTGTCATTCATGTCAAAAAGGGAAACAAACAAAAGCCTCTTTTAAATCCAAAAATGTTGTTTCAACCACTAGACCTTTACAACTTCTTCACATGGATCTTTTTGGACCATCTCGTGTTGAAAGTCTTGGTGGAAATCTTTATGCTTTTGTAATTGTTGATCACTACTCTAGATTCATATGGACGTTATTTCTTGCTCATAAAATGATGCCTTTCATGCTTTTATAAATTTTCTTAAACGTGTTCAAAATGAAAAGAACACAACCATCACTTCCATAAGAAGTGATCATGGGGGAGAGTTCGATCACAATCTCTTCGCGGATTTTTGTGACGAACTCGGTATTGAACATACCTTTTCGGCTCCACGTACACCACAACAAAATGGAATGGTGGAACGTAAAAATCGATGTCTCGAAGAGATGGCTAGAACCATGCTCGATGAGGCTAAGATTTCCAAAAAGTTTTGGGCAGATGCCGTGAGTACCGCAAGCTATGTTTTAAACAGAGCTGTCATAAGACCAATACTCATAAAAACTCCCTATGAACTCTATAAGGGTAAGGAAACCAAATCTTTCCCATCTTAGAGTCTTCGGTTGTAAATGTGTTATTCACAACAACGGAAAAGATAATTTGGGAAAACTTGACGCGAAATCTGATGAAGGAATTTTTCTTGGTTACTCATCGCGTAGCAAAGCACATAGAGTTTTTAATAATCGAACCAAAACAGTTGAGGAATCTCCTCATGTAGTATTTTGTGAAAATGATGCTCGCTTGGCGAGAAAGGATTCTTGTGTTGATCTTGCAGATGCTTTAAAGAAAATCAATCTTCAAGACGAGGTACAAAAGGAGGATCCAAAGGAAGTTCAAGATGAAGTCATGGAACAACCTTCGGAAGAAGTACCACCACAAGAAGAAGAATCGATGATGCCTAAGGCTTGGAGGACGTCTAAAGACCATCCTCTTGACAAGGTAATTGGCAACATCGAGAAAGGGGTAAGTACACGAAATCTTCTTAAAGACACCGTAGGACATATGGCTTTTGTTTCACAAATAGAACCTAAAACCATTTCTGAAGCAATTGGGGATGAGCATTGGACCTTGGCAATGCAAGAGGAGCTTAACCAATTCAAACGTAATGATGTTTGGGAATTGGTGCCAAGACCCGATAATCACACCATAATTGCTACGAAATGGGTTTTTCGGAATAAATTAGATGAAAATGGTATAATCACTAGAAACAAAGCTAGGCTAGTTGCTAAGGGATATAATCAAGAAGAAGGCATTGATTATGAAGAAACCTATGCACCCGTTGCACGCCTAGAAGCCATTCGTTTATTACTTGCTTTTTCATCATCTATGAATTTCAAATTATTTCAAATGGATGTCAAAAGTGCCTTCCTCAATGGGTTTATTAAAGAGGAAGTGTACGTTGAACAACCCCCGGGCTTTGAAGACTTTAAATCTCCCGATCATGTCTTCAAGCTTAAGAAAGCGCTATATGGACTTAAACAAGCTCCTCGAGCTTGGTACGAGCGCTTAAGCAAATTTCTTTTGGACAATGAGTTCGAAAGGGAGAAAGTTGACACTACACTGTTTATCAAAAATAAGGACAATGACATTCTATTAGTTCAAATTTATGTCGATGATATTATTTTTGGCGCTACTAATGATTTTTTATGCGAGGAATTTTCTAAGTTAATGACTAGAGAATTCGAAATGTCAATGATGGGTGAGCTAAACTTTTTCTTGGGGCTGCAAGTGAAACAAATGAAAGAGGGAACTTTCATTTGCCAATCAAATATTGCAAGGAGTTGCTAAATCGTTTTGAAATGAGCAACGCCAAAGCAATGGCCACCCCAATGAGTACATTCCACCATCTTGAAAAAGATGAGAAAGGTAAGGAAGTAGACATCAAGAAGTATCGAGGTATGATCGGATCCCTTCTCTATCTTACTGCTAGTAGACCAGACATCATGTTTAGCGTGTGTTTATGCGCTAGATATCAATCATGTCCGAAGGAGTCACACTTAACTGCGGTAAAACGGATTATGAAGTATCTTGTTGGAACAATAAATGTGGGACTATGGTATCCCAAAGATTCTTCATGCCAATTTGTTGGCTATTCCGATTCCGATTTTGCGGGTTGCAAATTTGACCGCAGGAGCACTAGTGGCACTTGCCATTTGCTCGGTAGCTCCTTAGTTTCTTAGTTTAGCAAGAAACAAGTTAGTGTTGTGTTATCCACAACCGAGGCTGAATATATAGCCGCGGGGAGTTGTTGTGCACAAATCCTTTGGATGAAGCAACAACTCTCGGATTATGGTCTTAGTATTGATCATGTTCCTCTTCGATGTGACAATACTAGCACCATAAGCTTGACGAAGAATCCTATTCTTCACTCAAGAAAGAAACACATAGAAATTAGACATCACTTTATAAGAGATCACATTCTCAAGGGCAATGTCGAAATTGAATTTTTTGAAACCAAAAATCAGTTGGCCGACATCTTCACAAAGCCTTTAGAGAAAGAGTCATTTTTCCGCATTCATAGTGAACTCGGAATTCTTGACTCCACGATGATTAATTCATGCATTGCATTTTTCTTTATATAATTACTAACTTGAGCGTCGGAGGCGCCTAATTCTTTTTTGCAGGTATCGCCCCAAAGACAGGGGGAATTTTCGGGCACTGGTAACAAATAATCTATTATTGACTCAGAACAATCGATTATTTCTAACATCTCGGTTTGCAGGAATTTGGCAATAATCGATTGTCATATTTTACTAATCGATTATTTTGTTGATTCAATATTACAGGTTTTATAATAATCGACTATTTAGTACTACATAATCGATTACCTTTTATCATCTCGGCTTTTCGTCACTTCACTGGATTGAAATAATCGATTATCATATTAACCAAAATCGATTATTCCCCGAGCCCGGATCCTCATAATACTTACTGCCTTCAAATAATCGATTATCTCCTATCGCATAATCGATTTCTGCTCTGACTACAATTCAAAATATTGGAAATAATCGATTATTCAGCCTCCATAATCGATTACCAACGGTCAGTATTCAAATTTTTTACCGTTCATGACCGTTTGGCTTCATAAATCTGAAGCTTTTTTTGCTCCATCAATGCCTCACTTCTTCAATTCTATAAATAGATGTTTTCATCCTTCAAATTTCTCACTTCATACTTCACTCTTAGCGTCAAACAATCTTCCAAAGCCTTCAAACTTTTGAAACAACTCCTATTTCTTCATACTAATGGCAAGCAAGCACTCTAAACGCTCTCGTTCCGGCAAAAAAATTGCCTCCTCTTCTGCCGCTCCTCCACCCGTTTTCAACTATAAAGACGGGTCTTATTTGCGTTTTGATACTCAACCCGAACTTCTTCGTTTCATTGAAAAATTTGAGAGTCGAGAAATCCTTCCGCCTCGTTTCTCAACTACTAGATATCTTCGAAATAGAGCACCCCCATCAACAGAAAATATTCTTATACAAAGCCAACTCATTGACTTTCTATATCTTCAAACTCCTTACATTCACCCTACTCTAATCCGTGCCTTCTATTCAAATCTACAGAAGGACGAAGATGGTGACCTTGTCTCTAGCATAAATGGAGTTCCAATTATTGTAAATGAGGAAAACTTGCAACTCCTCACTGACCTTCCACTAAATGGTGAAGACATTTCTCTCTACACTAGAGAAGCAGGCGCTTTATTTGATGAACAACTTCTTTTACACCAAATTGGTATTGGCGACTGTCCGGAGAATCGTCGCCCAACTATTACGCACATGCGCCCAGAATATCGTCTAATATTTTATTTCATCACCCGAGTTCTCAAACCCCGAAAATTCAATCATACAACTCTCTCTCATGAGGATTCAAAACTCTTACATGCAATTATCACCGGGGCTCGCATCAATTGGTGCAAGTTCGTCATGACTCATATGTTTGATGCAATTGGGGACGATAAGCCACTCCCATATGCCTTTCTCATAATGGCTATTTTTGAAGCCTCCGGTATCGACACCTCCGTCGGTCCACACAAAAAGGCAACAAAGCATTGGGAAATTCAAGAATCTTCATTTCCCAATATTGGTGCAAAACCTCCTCCTCCTCCTACTCAAATACGTCGTCCTCAAGCTCCTACTCTTCAAACCATCTCGGACCAACTTGCTTCTTTGTCAACCTCAGTGGCTCGTATTGATCAAAACGTCACTCATTTGACTTATGAGCTTCATGGGTACTTTGATCATGTCAACTATTCATATGCCCAAATTGTTCTTCCGGATGGAGTGCCGGATGCCGAGCCGGATATTAATGATGACAATGAATAAATTTTTTATGTATTGTTTGAATTATATTCTGTCTATTTCTTGCTTTCTCATGTATGTTTAATATTTCTTTAATGAAAGTTCATTATTTTTGCTAATGTCAAAAGGGGGAAGAATAAGGGCTATGCACACTAATACATTTTGGCATAAGTTGAGGGGGAACTCATAAATTGAGGGGGAACTTATACTTATCTTATGCATATCCCGATATTGGTTTGCCATTATCAAAAAGAGGGAAATTGTTGAAACACATTCTCAAGTCGCTAAAACTAAACGTGTGTTCATTTCTGTAGGTTTTGATAAATGACAAACCGACGCGCACGGAACATTGACATATGCCAAAGACCAAGAACATGAGAAACAAAAAGATCAAGAATATCAACAAAGTTATAAATGAGTCACTTCATAGTGTGATCTTGATCCGACAACTTATTCTAGTCTTGGCTTCTCTCGTAAAATCATTTTCATGCATCGTTGAGTTAAACCAAAATGATTTTCAAACATTCTCATTTTAGCCAAAATGATTTTCAAACATTGTTTTTCAAATCTGGACATAAATAATCGATTATGTATTTCTTATAATCGATTATGTTAAGACAGTGTCAACCGAAATTTGCAAATCAACAAAATAATCGATTATGTCTCTTCTAATAATCGATTATATTGAGGCAGTGTATAACCGGATTTTCAAAGCAACGAAATAATCGATTATGTCTCTTCTAATAATCGATTATGTTGAGGCAGTTTATAACCAGATTTTCAAAGCAACGAAATAATCGATTATGTCTCTTCTAATAATCGATTATGTTGAGGCAGTATATAACCGGATTTTCAAAGCAACGAAATAATAGATTATGTCTTTTAGGTAATCGATTATGTTAAGACCGTTGCCAAAGTATTTTTAAATCGCTGAAATATAATCGATTATACACAAGGCTATAATCGATTATGCTTGCACAGAATCTGCATCCGATTTTTTAACGTTAACTGATAATCGATTATGTATCTTGAATAATCGATTATTATGCTTAAAATCCGCATATGATTTTAGAACGATCTGCAGATAATCGATTATGCAGATCATATAATTGATTATGCAAGCACAAAATCAGCAATTAGTGATTGGCAATTAAGCAACGGTCTTGGTGACTTTGAGCACTATAAATACACCTCAAAATCACTCTTTTAAGTACAACAACTGATTACATTCTTGTTTAAGCTTACATACTCTCATATCAATCATTTTATATTCATTTCATAGCTTTTTGAGAGACAAACTCTTGACTAAGTTGTTGTGTTCTTGAGCGTATTGTTTTTACTCATATCTACTCTATAAAGAGAGTCTTGTCTTGAGTGCTAAGTGTTTGTGAACACTTGAAGGGATATTCTAATCCCTTGTTGTAAGAAGGAAAAGTAGTTCCTTGGTTTGAAGTCTTGAGGTGCGGTATCCTCGAGCAGGTTGAAGTCTTGTAGAGTGTATATCTACGAGCAAGTGTAACGGTTTGTTAGGCACCCGTATGCTTAACGAAGTTAGTGGAAAACTCGAGAGAGTCTCTCGGGGACTGGACTAACCACACATTGTGGCGAACAAGGATAAAATTGGTGTGTTCTCTCCTCACTATTTTAATTACTGCACTTACGTTATTCCTGCAATTTTAATTCCGCAAATTTACATTGATTTTTATTAAAATGCTATTCACCCCCCCCCCTCTAGCGTTAAGCGTATATTCTAACACATGAAGTCTATAACTTCTTTTTTTCTACCCATCTCTAAGGCATGTGCTTCCACCCATTTAGAAAACTACTCAATCATAAAAAAAATTAGATTAGCTTTAACTGGGGCTATTGTTAGAGGGCTGATGGTGTACATTCCCTATTTCATGAATGGTCGTTGGGACAAGACTGAATGAAGTTGCTCTCCGGCCTGATGAATCATTGGTACAAACCCTTGACATTTATCATATCATACTTATCATATCTCTTGGCCCCAAACATATTGCCAGTGCTCCATCGAATGTCCTTATGTGTAATGATCCATAATTATCCAACGTTAATCGGGCATCTTTGGTTTGTAGGGCCCTGGACTCTTCAGGGACTGATGGGAGATTTCCGTTCTTTAGATATTATATATATTTATTCCTCCCTTCCCAGGTCAAGCTTGTATAGTTTATCTCGGCATAGCCCTCCTCGACCACAAATCTCGATAACTAGAAGGCAGTCCCCGAGATAATATCATCCTTCTCGACTGATACGAAATTTGCAAGTATATCTGCCATGAATTTTTGTTCTCGAGGTACGTGATCCAGAGGCCTTGATGCAAATCAAGAAGCTATTTAGCCTTTTGTTATTTAGCTCGCCAAAAACAAGTTCTTATATGCCCGTGGATAGGTATATGGACGTGTCTTCAAGTTTAAAAGGCCTAAGATTGATTTCAAGAAGCTAATGCCCTTTCCTTTTTAAAATAGGATTTAGTTTATTCCTTTTAGAATAAAGGTTTTTCTTTAGTAGAATTCTAATTTCTTTTCCTTATAGAATAGAGATTTTACTTTCCTTGTCTAGTTATTTTATTTCCTTATTAGAATAGAAGTTGTAGTCATCAAAGAAGAGACTCTAGGCCTATATAAAGAGTTCTCTTGCCTTGTAGAATGCAATTTATGTTTTCAAGGTTTACCTCGCTTTACAATATAGTGTTTTTCTCTATTTTTTCTTCTTTATCCTTCTTTTTCGTTCCAAGCAAGGTGGTGATAGTCTTTATCTTGTTTCCAATTGCGTGTGGTGTTTCTTTAACACGTTAATTGACTCGAAGTGGTGACATTAGGAACTTGTTTAGTTCTTGATATTTTAAAAACATGTTTCTTGATCTAAATTCATTCTTTGGGTATCATATAATCCTATCCATAATTAAATTAGTGCATCATCATTATTTACTTGTTTTGAGCGAGTAAATAGTCTCTCTTATAATTCAGATCGTCATCTTTCACCTCATTTTTGAATCATTAGATTTCGAGTCCTAAAACTTGAGATATTTTTTATTTGAAACCAGCCAACAAACCACGTATTCGATTCAAGATGTTGATCCTGGTCGGTTGATTCTTTGTTAAGTCAAAGAATCACATCAATTTGGTATCAGAGCAGCATATGGTGAACCTAATATGCAAGCAAGAAAAGGTCGTTGGGTTCAAGAAGGTGAAGGAAGAATATCCAATCGTGACAGGAAGATAGAAGAGATGAAAAGGACAATTTATAAACTATAGAGGCAACTCCAACACTACGAAAGACAAGAACGATGTAGAAGGCCCAAGGAAGATGATGAAGGGGAATCTTATACTAACACCTTTCATATGGTTGATGGAGATGACTCTAGTGAAAATTCAGTTCCTCATAGGACACAATGAGATTATGAGTCTGATCACCTAAGGAGAAAGAGGAACCATATTTGAGAGGAAAGGGATGATGTGAAGGTTGATGTTCCTGACTTGATGGAAAATAACAAAAGGGTGCATTTATCGAGTGGTTAATGACCGTTGAACAAATCTTTGAGTTCAAAGATTATTCTAAGGAGAAAAAGGTTAAGATCACTGCTATCAAGTTTAAGGGATGTTTCAGCTTGGTGGTAAAATTTGAAGCGAGAAAGAGAAAGAGAAGGTCGTAGTAAAGTTCGAACTTGGGAGAAAATGAAGAGAGAACTTTGAAGACGTTTTCTTCCTAATACATAAAAAAAAGAGAATTACCTTAAATTTTATAACTTTATCCAAGGATACCAGACTGTAGAAGACTATACTCGAGAGTTTGAATACCTCATGATTAAGTGTGATACCCAAGACCCTGAGGAATAGACTATAGAAACATATATTGGTGGCTTAAGGCATGCAATCTCTAATGGTATTTGCCTATAACCTTATTGTACATTCAACAATGTACGAAAGCTTGCCATCAACATCGAGCAACAACAAAAGGAGCAAAAGAAATTATACTCCAAGAAGAATTACCCCAACCAAGGAGTACTAGTAATGTCAGTGGTGGAAATTCCAAGACCAATTATAAAGGTAATTCTTCTAATTCATCTTCAAATAGTGATGAAAAGAAACCTCAGGGGGGATATGACTAGGAGAAGATGTTTTAAGTGCCAAGGTTTTAGTCATGTGCGAGCTGATTGTCCCAACTGAAAAGTTGTTATGTTAGTTGATAAAGAAGATATTCCAATCATGAAGACAACAAGCTAATTGAGGAAGTTAATAAGGAAGATGAGGATGCACATGTAGAACTTGATGAAGGAGATATGTTTGTTATCCAAAGGATCTTACATGCTGAAATAAAGATGAATCATCGCAACGAGAGGCCCTTTTCCACACAAGGTGTACATCACATTATAAGGTATGTTCAGTGATTATCGATTGTGGAAGTTGCACTAATGTTGTTTCGAAAGAGATGGTTGTCACACCTCCTTTTTTACACTACAACCCCGGCAAATGGTGTAGCGCGATTTATTTATTTAAATGTTTCTGAGTCGCTACTTGGGATAATTTATCGTGTCCCAAGTCGCCGATTTAAAATCCCGAATCGAGGAAGGTTTAACACTGTATACAGTCTGCGAGCCAGAAATCTGGGTAAGGAATTCTGTTAACCCGAGAGAAGGTGTTAGGTACTCCCGAGTTTTGTGGTTCTAGCACGGTCGCTAGACTGTTATATTTGGCCTAATTATCTGATTTTAATACATTTTATACCTATGTGCATATATTAACCTCCATCCACTTTTGTTTAACGTTTAAGGAATGTTGCAACATCGTCAAAACGTGTCTCGAACCACGTCACATAAATGCACTCGTAGTCTTCGACATATTTCGACATTGTTGGGATTTGAATTTGGGTCACATAAATGCACACCCATAATTAGGAAGATACATTATTTAACTAACGCGCCTAAAGCAATTTCGTGTGCAACTTTGCAAGGACCGTAAAGTTTAGCTAAACGACGCACCTCGAATTCTAAGGATTGAAATTAGTTAAGTGAGGGCTCTAGATAAAAGGAGTTCATTTGTATATGGCGTACCTCAAATTATCTCAAAAGAAAGTATGAAACTAAAACAAATCGCGGATGTTCGTATTTAATTATTTCCTAAATTATTTTGAGATCATCGCGAGGTTCTACTACTAAGGAATTATGTGGGACTCAACTAACTTTTTAATTTAACAAAGTTATCGATAAAGAAGAAAACAATGAATGTGGAAGTAGATATTTCTATATTAAAGATTTCAAGTTTTCCCAGTAATAGCTCAATCAAACCAGGAAAATAGCTGAATGAAATATAGACATAGAACAAACAACCTAGATTGCGATCTAAAATCGTGCACATCGATGCTTGCCACTCAAGCGATACTTTGAGGTAAACCTGATTTCAAATTACTACATGTGTATTTAGAAATAAAAGCGCAACTTTTGGAAGATGTGATTCCATATTAATGTGTAAAATTCCAAGCAAACCCAATATCAATATTCAACTTAACCAAGTAAACAAAACTAATTTCATGAAATCAATTGAACTGATATAAGCCCAATGAGACACGTTTCAAAAGGTTGAAACAACTAGGCTAATTCAACTAACACATCAAGAACATATAGTGAGAATCTAACTACTTGAAGCTAACACAAATATGCCAAAACACCCATGAAAGTTGTTAGAGAGTTGTCACTGACATCATGATCCCTCTAATAACGGTGTGACCATGCCAGTTTTAGTTTATATGGTTAACCAGGGACCAACCATGAATTTATTTGAATCCATGCTACAAATTATACATCAATTGGGGTCCATGCAGGGCTGAATAATACCTGGAGTTTACACAAAGAAAAATAGGTAGGGAGCAACAAATAGCAGCAGTGATTGCAAACAAGAAGAAAAAGAGTTAGCATTGCCTAGATTCAATAGTCAAAAGAAATGAAACCATTTCCCAAGAATTCAATAGAACAGGAAACCCAACCACAAAGCTTCAACCAAAATTTTGACCCCAACTCTAATCCATTTCCACCATCGGAGGAATCACAATTGTTTCAGGACTTGAATGAACTGAAAATTACTGAAGAAATCTAATGAAATGTGCAACCGTTTTTATTTTTGTCCCCTTTATTCTTTTTCAGCCTTAGGTTATAATGCCTATCGGCCAGTAAATAGGGCAAACACTTCAGATTTCAACCTTGCCTTTTAGTTCCTTTTTATTCTTCCTTCAACTTAAAAGTGCCTCACTTATTTGCTTGCTACAACACTTATGCTGTTAAATGTCTGAAATTCATACAGAACCTCTCATTTGGAACTTCCAAATCAGTTACACTGAGATTGCTTGCCCTAAACTACCCCTGAAATGCCCTATTTTTACCTCTTACTAGCTGGAAAATATTGGGTTTATTTGACCCAAAACAATATCAAATCCGAGCTTAATGAACGGGACATCGTCCAATGTTCAATTTGGGCATTCTGTTTTCAAAATCTAACAGAAACTCCCTACTTGAGACCCCTATAATTTTAGGCTGACCATCGACACCCCCCCAAAAAAATCCACTAAAATGTCGCAAACAAACCGGATTAAATGCTAAGAGTTTCAAACGGATCAAGATGGAATTCTTCGAAAAAATTATAACACACATAATATGAATAACAAACAATATTTCCAATATTAGTTAAACCAGCATGCAAACGGAGACTCGATTACCAACTTTTCGCGAATAAGACTAAACAAACTAAAATGAAACAACATCTAAGCTACTTGAGCTGATAAAACCAAACCTAGAACAAAATCTATACAATTTTACTTAACAGGACAAATATAAAATCTTAACGCAACTAAAGTTAAACTTAGGAATGAGATTCAAAGCAATGTAATGTGAATTATGTGACCTAACCATAACCTTGAACCAAATTAACAAAAGAGATGAGGACTAGGAAATTCAGAAAAGAGAATAAGAAAACTTAGCTTAATTTATCTACATGCACCATGGTCAGGGTACGATTCTGGATCGATTTGGCGGTGGTGAAGTCGATAGCCTCTTTCGAATCCGCATTTGAGAAGATCAAAGAGTGTTTGAGGGATTTTAAGGGCATATTTGAGATGAGGGAGAGGCAAGGGTCGTTTGGTGTTAATTTGGGGTGATTTAGATGGCGGCGCCGCTGTGCACGGCGGAGGCGGCTGCTAGGGTTTCAATTACTCGAACAGTTTGGGTGGTATTTGAGGGAAATGGGGTATGTCTTTGTAGAGAGCAGAGGGAGACGATCAAGTGGTGTTAAATGGTTTTATTTGGAGTTCCGCCGCCGGCGAAGACGATTTTCGGCCTGCAGTGCACGGTGGATTATGACGGCGTTACATTCTCTGATGAACACGAGTTAGAGATGAGGGTTTTTTGGGGAGTGGGGTGGGGTTTTTGCATATATATGTCAAAGGGTGTGGGCTTCTGGACCGTTGGATTTATTATCATAGACGGCTAGGATTGGATTGCCCCAAAACGATGTCGTTTTGTTTAATAAAGGTTGTACCGGGCTAGGGGTTGGGCTGGACCGGCTTGGGTGGGTTTATTTAGGCTGAGTATTTCAAATGGCCAATTTACTCTTGTTATTTGTTATTTTCAGATTTTTTTCATTTTTTCATTCATTTTTTCTTTCTTTTTTTAAAAAAATTAAAATAAAACTTAAATGACAATTTACAAAACAATTAACCCCTAATTATTGTTAATTAGACCAAATTGAAGGACAAACTACCTAAATTCGAAATTGAAATAAAAAATATAATTATTATCACAACTAACGAAATTAACGAAAATCACCTAAAACATAAAATTAATATTAACAAAGCAAATTAAGCTATATTTTTTTATTTTTCTTCCTTTTTCTTTTTGAAATGACTAAAATGATAAATAAATTTTAAATTGTTAAATTAATTCCTAAATGAACATGCAACATATATTTTTATATTTTTTATTAATTAAAATACAAAATAAAAATATAAATAATTAACGAAATATGCCCCAAAATCCACAAAATTACCAACAAATAACCAAAATTATTTTATTTGAATTTATAGGAGTAATTGATGTAGGGCAAAAATCACATGCTCATAGCTGCCCCTCTTTGCCCAAAAACATGAAAAGTTTTCGTGCAAAGACAAATGAGCGGACATGAGCGATTTTTACTCGCTTGAATAATCTGTGAGAAGCATTTTGAAAATCTTGACCGCACCCTGCTTTAGAGGTTGCCTACATATCCTCGGCTAAAGGGGAATCAAGTCAGTGTAGTTCATGAGTTTTAGGTAGCTGGGACTACCGAAGTTGTGATCTCACTGTTGATGCTACTGCTGGTACTTCTTGCTAGACCCCTTATTACACTAGGTAAAACTAAAAAGAAGCTAGACTAAACTATGAACTATGGTTAATAAAAGAACCTATCTACGTCTTCAAACTTACTCTTGATCTTGGTTGCCTTGTTGCTTTGTGTATCTCTGTGTGAAATTTCTTGTTATATTGTTGTGCTTCCTTCTGAAACTTCTTGCTGCCCCATTACTATGTTTCTTCTTCTCCATGTTGATGCATAGTTGTTGGATTTGAATAGTATTCCCTTGTTACCAGGTGGGCGCCTGATTACCAAAACTTGGCACTTGAAAAATATTCCCTTGTTCTCCAGGTGGGCGCCTGATTACCAAAACTTGAAACATGAAAAGTATTCCTTTGTTCTCCAGGTGGGTGTCTGATTACCAAAACTTGAAACTTGAAAAAATTCCCTTGTTCTCCATGTGGGCGCCTGATTACCAAACCTTGCAACTTGAAAAGTATTTCCTTGTTCTCCATGTGGGCGCCTAATTACCAAAATTTGAAACTTGAAAAATATTCCCTTGTTCTCCACGTGGGCGCCTGATTACCAAAACATGAAACTTGAAAAATATTCCCTTGTTCTCCAGGTGGGCACCTGATTACCAAAACTTGAAAACATGTAAAATATTCCCTTGCTCTCCAAGTGGGAGCCTGATTACCAAAACTTGGCACTTGAAAAATATTCCCTTGCTCTCTAGGTGGGCGCCTGATTACTAAAACTTGAAACATGAAAAGTATTCCCTTGTTCTCCAGGTGGGCGCCTGATTACCAAAACCTGCAACTTGAAAAGTGTTCCCTTGTTCTCCAGGTGGGCGCCTGATTACCAAAACTTGCAACTTGAAAATTATTCCTTTGCTCTCCATGTGGGTTCCTGATTACCAAAACTTGAAACTTGAAAAGTATTCCCTTGTTCTCCAGGTGGGCGCCTGATTACCAAAACTTGAAACATCTAAAATATTTCCTTGTTCTCTAGGGGGGCGCCTGATTACCAAAACTTGCAACTTGAAAAGTATTCCCTTGTCCTCCAAAAGGGCGCCTGATTAGGAAAAACATGAAACTTGAAATGTATTCCCTTGTTCTCTTGATGGGCGCCTGATTACTAAAACTTGACATTTGAAGCGTATTCCCTTGTTCTCTAGGTGGGCGCCGAATTACCAAATGTTGAAACTTGAAAAGTATTTCCTTGTTCTCCAGGTGAGCACCTGATTACTAAAACTTGAAACATGAAACAGAAATTGCCGCCTTTAAACCTGATTACAACAAACGAACAGAACAAAATAATTTTTTTCTGCCCTAATTTGGTGCTGCGCACACCTGTGAGTATTAATCAAATCTCATTCCAAAGGTATTATTTTCCCATATGCCTTGTCATGAGTTCCATCTGCGGGATCTACTGGGGACCAGTAATTAAAGCAACATCCCATTATCCCGGAAGGGTCCTAACAACTCTTAATTAGATGATAAAATATGTCTGCTGAGGATTAGTATTTAGGGTTACATCCTATTATCCAGGAGGGTGCTGAAAGATTCTACAATTAAATCTCATTATCGAGGTGGGTCCTGACAACTCTTAGTTAGATGACAAAATATGTCTCTTGGGGATTAGTATTTAGAGCTGCATCACATTATCCAGGAGGGTCCTGATAGCTTCTACAATTAAATCCCATTATCCAGGCGGGTCCTGACGACTCTTGTTGGGGAAATATATGTGCCTGACCATGTTACCGGTGAATGTTTGAGTTTTAAACTAAGTCACATTTTCCAGGAGCGTCCTGACAACTCTTAACTGAATCATGTTTCAATCATGCAAACCCTTTTATGCTCTTGCTATTCATGATTATCTCCCACCTTTAGATAAGTGTCAATTTCCAAGAGGGTCCTGAGGATTCCAAATTAAACGCTAATTCTAGTTGTCGGTTGTCTTTGCCGGGGTTTGCTAGTTAAAGTTACGCCCTATTGTTCATGAGGGTCCTGACGACTCTTGTTGGGGAAGATGTTTGTACCAGATTATGTCTGTGGCTCTTGATGCACTTGTTCCTACAATTGAGATCCACTTTCGGATTTTTGTTCTTCATTTACATTATACATTATAGCTCTCAAGACTGTTTTTGTTGTCAATGACAAAACCTTTTGGTTTTGCAAAGATGAAGGTAATCCGCCCTTTGATTGTCATTCTTTATTTGAATTTGACCTTGTATCTTGGAAGATTTTTTTTTCGTCAACGACGAAACCTTTTGATTTCGCAAAGATGCAAGTAATCTAGCTGGAATGTGGTTGGATATTTTCTTATTTTTGCTTGATCAACCTTCTTGATTCATGACTATTCAAATATTTTTCAGATTTTGAAAAGCAATCACAAATAGGTTACCAGAGGAAGAGAACTGATTGACACAGATAGAATAGAAAGATATGAATGCTTGTTGTGTTAATTGTGTATCTATTGTTTAATGTAGCAAGATACTTTAAAGATTTTATGATATAGTACATGTATAAGAAAACATAAATGCATAGAATGCAGCTGGATCACCATGAAGAAAAACTAACATACAGAAATGAGTGCTCTGTGTAATAAGTTCTGCCTAACAAACTATCACGACCCCAATTCTTCCTCCATGAACTATCGTGATGGCATCCAGTCTCTACGACTAGGTAAGCCTAATAAAAGTGGAAAAGAAAAGATTTCGGAAAATAAAATAACTAAAAATTGAGATAACAAAATGAAACAGTGTTTAAGATGTTGTCCGGCATATAACAGTACAGGAATTTCAAACTAACTCTCTCAAATTCTGGAACCCCATGAATCACAAGCTAAGAGATACATAAAAAGCTCTACCTCCAGAAATGTCTATCAACAAGGAAAATACAAAAGGGCTAAACTTGAATAGAGAATAGAAAGAGACTCTTCGGTTCATGGACATGGTAGATATACCTCGAAGTCTCTACAAAAGCTCCTCGCCTCAAAGGCGATAAGATAGAGTGGAAGTACTTGGATCATCACGTGAAAAATATGCGCAGAAAGGGCATGAGTACACCACCTCCGTACTCAATAAGTGTCAAGCTTAACCTTGGTCGGGTAGCGACAAGGAAAGTTAGGACCCTACTGAGGTTAAACGAAAAACAAGGTAAAATAGTGTAGAATACGACAATATAATTAAATGCTAACACTAAGAAATAACACAGAATAATGAGAATAACAACAACTATAATAGTGACAAAATAATCACAAAAGAAATACCGCTCAAAATAGAGAGAACAATCGAGGATCTCTCAGTATCCAAAGGATCTCTTAGTATCCTTAACTATGTACGCTGGGGATCTCTTAGTATCCTCAATATACATGCAAGGTTTCTCTCGGTATCCCAAGGATCTATCAGTATCCTCAATATACGTGATGGAGATCTTTCGATATCCCCCACTACAGTCTAAATCAATATATGTGCAAAGGATTTCAATGAAATACAAATCCATAGTCCAATAGTAAATATGCAGGCAGATCTCTCAGGATACCATCTCATAGTCCAAAATTGAATGCAAAAAAACACCACGAACAATACCTAATTCACTTCAAGTTTCATACCAAGGTAAAACAAGTATTTCTAACCTATCATGCCACACATAATCCAAATAAAGTTGTTTGAGAAAATAAAGCAAGTAAGTCAATTTGGCATGATTCCCTAAGCTAACATCGGCTTAAAGTTCAAGTAGTATAATCAGGAAAGGAATACAATTAATTTTACATAATAAAAATAGGATTTTTCAAAAATTAGCTCAAGTATCCACTCATCACCTCACGTACAAGGCATTTCAAATATCAACAATACCAAATCTTAAAGGGAGTTCCCCCACACAAGGTTAGACAAGACATTTACCTCGAACTGACTCAAATCCAACCTGAAACCATGCTCTTGCCACGAGTACTATACTTCAAATGGCCCAAATCTGTTCAAATCAGTTGCATAATATAAATAACATTTCAAGCAACTGATTCCACTAATTAATTCTAAGCTTATACACGAAATTAGGAAAAATAACCAAGATGCCCCCTGGCTTACTTCAAAGAATCGGGTAAACCTTAAAAGTGCACAATCCCTACAGTCTCACGAGTTTATGCATACAACAATTACCAAAATCGAACATCAATTGGTCTCTTAAAGCATCACTCAAAGTTCTCAAGTTAGCAAACCCTAATCCCCAATTTACCACTAATTTTCCTTCAAATTTCATGCTTAAAATTATAAAAATCAACATAATAACAAGTTTAGGTTCAAAAAATCTTACCTCATTGAAGCTCACTTGTAACTCAAAAACCTCCCAAAAAGCTCAAAATCCGAATGAAAATTGTGAAAGAATGGGCAAAAATCGTCATTGAACTTCTGGCCCAGGACTTCCGCACCTACAGTCCCAGGTAAGCATCTAAAGATTTCATTAATTCCATTGGGCCGCACATTTTCTTCTTCTACTGCACATGCGGTCTCGCAGGTGCACTCGAACTGCCACACCTAGAGAAACTAGCCTTCCCTCGCATGGCCGCATCTGCGGTTTATCAGTTGCTTATGTGGCACTGCACCTATGGTCCCCAAGCCAGAGGTGCAGTTGTTACAGCAGACTCAGCAACTTCAGCTATAAATTCAAACTTCAAATTTCCCATTAACCATCTGAAATCACCCCAAGGCACCAAGGACCTCAACCAAAAGTACAAATAAGTAATATACCACAATCCAAACTTATACAAATCTATAAAACACCTCAACAACATCGAATCAACAAATTTGCATTGGATTCAACCCTAAGAAAAAAACTCTCAAATTATGCTTTCGACCAAAAAGTCTATCAAACCTCGTTTGAATGACCAGAAATTTTGCACGCACGTCACATTCAATAATGTAGAGCTACTCGAACTTCCAAAATTTCATTCCGACCCCGATATCAAAATCTCACTATCGGATCAGAAACTTTAAAAATTCAACATTCGGCATTTCAAGTGTAATTAAGCTACGGACTTCCAA
Source organism: Nicotiana benthamiana (assembly GCA_034376525.1). Lineage (NCBI taxonomy): Eukaryota > Viridiplantae > Streptophyta > Magnoliopsida > Solanales > Solanaceae > Nicotiana > Nicotiana benthamiana. Next base: position 70,260,409 of record CM067325.1, read on the forward strand.
AACACAATCGGAACATGCTCCTAAACCCAAAATCACCCAAGGGAGCTTACAGAACAACAATAATTCCATTCTGAGGCCATCTTTACACTGTACGACTATGGTCCGAATTCTAAAACATAATCTCGTATTTAAGGACTAAGTGTCCCAAGACTCACCGAAACTCCGAATAAATCCTCCCGCCAATTCACAATAGCAAAAATAAACATGAAGAATGCAGTATATAGGGGATCAGGGCATTAATTCGTAAAATGACCGGCTGGGTTGTTACAGTAGAGCCTGATTTTGGATAAAGGTAGAAGCTTCTTCATTTCTATAACAATGGCGGAACCTAGGGTTGACTAGGGTTAGGCTATAGGAGAGAGACGAGAGATATAGGTATGGAAGAGTCCAAATGGTCTCTAAAGCGTGTTCTCAGATAGTTTTAAGAGGATAGGAGATGGCATGCTTGTTGGAAACACGTTCTTAATGCAATATACTAAAACGTGTGTTCTTTTGTATAGGTTTTGATGAATGACAAACGAAGCGAAAGTTGATATATGACGAAGTTCAAGAAACAAGCGCACAATTGATATACATCGAGATTCAAGCTCAAGACAAAGTTTTATAGTTTAATTGAGTCATTCTTAATTGTGATCTTGATCCTACAACTTGACTCGTAACATGGCTTCTCTCATAAAACTATTTTCCAAAATCATGCATATTTAATTTAATGCAAAATGATTTTAAATCATGCATATTTTCATTAGTCAAAATGATTTTTAAATGCCTCTGAAAACTGGACAAAGATAATCGATTATGTACTAATGATAATCGATTATGTTGAGCCAAGACTGCATGACAATCGATTGTGAACTAATGACAAGCGATTGTGTTAAGGCAGTGAACATCAGGTTTCTTCAAACCTGCATGACAATCGATTGTGAACCTTATGACAATCGATTGTGATGAGGCAGTGTCCATCAAAGTTTTTCAAAACTCAGAATAATCGATTGTGAAACTAATGACAATCGATTGTGAAGAGACAGTGTCCTTCAGTTTTTTCAAAGTCACAAAATAATCGATTGTGAACTAATGACAATCGATTGTGTTGAGGCAGTGACTTCAAGTGATTTTCAAATTTATTAAATAATCGATTGTTAGTATATAACAATCGATTGTCAAGAGGCAGTGTCTAAAATGTTTTTCAAAAACTGATAAGTAATCGATTGTTGACTTTGTGCAATCGATTGTGAAGCTAACCGTTGTCGTAAAGTTTTCAAATACCGTCAGGTAATCGATTATTGATTCTGTATAATCGATTGGTTTGATTAAAATCCGGAAAAGATTTTTTGAACGTTATTGGGTAATCGATTATTGATTTTGTATAATCGATTGTTTTGATTAAAATTCGGAAAAGATTTTTTAAACGTTGCTGAGTAATCGATTGTTTATTCTGGACAATCGATTGTTTGTGGTAAAATCCGGAAAGGATTTTTTGAAAGTTGCTAGTAATCAATTATGGATTGCAAGTAATCGATTATCAAGCGTAAAATCTGGGATTGAATTTTGATCTGACTGGCAGACAATCGATTGTTGGGGTTTGACAATCGATTGTCAGTGAGTAAAATCAGCAACTCTTAATTGGCAATTAGGCAACGGTAATGCCAAGTTTTTCAACTATAAATACAGCTTCATTTCAGTGTTTTAAACACAACAACATAATACAACTGATCATTACATTGCTATAAGCTTGCATACTTTTGTTTATCATTTTATATTCAATTTCATAAAGCTTTTGAGAGTCATATTCTTGTCCAAAGTTGTTGTGATCCAGAGCTTACTTCTTTTACTCATATCTACTCATTAAGGAGTATTTTGTTTGAGTGTTTTAGTGTTGTATACGCTTGTAAGAGAATTGTAATTCTCTTGTTGTAAGGAACTTGTGTTTCCTTGGTTGAAGTCTTGGAGTGTTGTAGCTCCGAGCAAAGGTGTTGAGGCTTGCGTCCTCAAGTTGTAAAGGTTTGTTAAGCACCCGGAAGCTTGACACGTTAGTGGAAAATCTCGAGAGAGTCTCTCGAGAACTGGACTAGCCACACGTTGTGGTGAACCAGGATATATCTGTGTGTAAGTTATTATTTATCGCACTTATTTACTTCCTGCAAATTTTAATTTCCGCAAGTTTATGCTAAATTTTATTATAACGCTATTCACCCCCCCTCTAGCGTTAAGCGTATTATTAACAATTGGTATCAGAGCCCAACTCTCTGAAAACTTAACAGTTTGAGAGAACCATCCATGGCTTCTACTCGTGATTCTTTTGCAGGAATTGATGAAGGACAGTGTTCCACACGACCACCTCTATTCAACGGTACAAATTACACGTACTGGAAGGAGAGGATGAAGATCTTCATTCAGTCCAACAGCTTTCACCTTTGGAAGGTGATAATGAAGGGAAACCAAATTCCAACAAAGAAGGTGGAAAACGAATGGGTTCCTAAGTCCGAGGATGAGTATGACGCGGATGACATCCGAAAGGTTCAAAATAATGCTAAAGCAATTAATTTATTATATTGTGATGTTAATGCTGACGATTACAGGAAAATATCGTGTTGCACAACGGCAAAGGAGATGTGGGACAAGCTAGAAGTTACGTACGAAGGTACGGACCAGGTAAGGGAAGCAAAAATTGATTTCCTAACTCATTCTTATGAATTATTTCACATGAAGGAAGGTGAAAAGGTGGACGAAATGTTTGAGCGATTTTCAATAATCGTAAATGACTTACATGCTCTCAAGAAAACATTCACGGATAGATAGCTCGTTCGAAAAATTCTTAGAAGTCTCACACCGGCATGGAGATCAAAGGCCGATGCAATTCAAGAATCCATTGGCGTTTCAAACGTCACCATCGACGCACTAAGAGGTAACCTTAAAACCTATGAATCTACTATTCTTAACCCTTTTGTTGATGATCAAATGAGGCAAAGAATAGCTCTAAAGGCGAGCACAAGCCAACCGCAAATTGATGAGGAAGGAGACAACGAGTTTGGACTCGTTATAAAAAGATTTCAAAGGTTCATGCGCAAGGAGTATGAACGCAAGGGCAAAAAGCAAGGCGAACAAATCAAGAGCTATGAATGTGGTGAAACCGGGCACATCAAATCAAATTGCCCAAACATCAAAAAGGAGAAGAAACCTTTTAAAAAGCAACGTGCATACATTTCTTGGGGAGGTGACTCCGGAGATGAGTCAAGCGAAGGAGAAGAAGACGAAGCAGCAAATCTTTGCCTTATGGCACAAGAAGACAACAAAGATGAGGTATCTCAAATTTCGTCTAAAAACTTCTTTACTCTTGAAGAAATGCAAACTGCTTTTGATGAATTATATGCTGAGTTTATTAAGGCTTCAAAAACTGTTAAGGGCATAAAAGAAAATGCTTCATTAAAAGAAAAGGATTTTCAAAAACAGCTTTCTTTGAAAGAAAAGGATTTAGAAAAACTGGTTTTAGAAAATGAGAAGCTGAAAGAGGAAAACAAGTTTTTTGGAAAAAGAAGTTCCGATAAGCCCGAAAGCTCTACTAGAAATTGCACTTCTTGTTTGCTTCATAAGAATGAAGTAAGTAGGCTTAAAGGCACATTAGATAAGTTTAATTCTTCGCACAAAAACTTGAATGATGTTCTTGTTAACTTGAAATCAACCAAGCATGGAATAGGCTTTAAGAATGAAGAAAAGGTTGACGCAAAACCCCAACAACCTAAAGCTCAACCTAGGATTAACAACAGAAATGCTTATCCTAGAAACAACAACTCTAGAGCCAATATGCATGCTAGACAAAATGCTGAACTTTTTAGAAGACCTAGGAATTACTTACCACCTAGAAATAGTCACCCTAGAAATGATGCATATTTTAGGCCAAATTTTGAACCCCTTAGAAGACCTAGCAATGGCCCTCAACCGAGAAACAATCACTCTAGAAATGCTGCCCATCCTAGAGCTCATAGTAGGAGAAATAATTCTCATGAAATGCGAAATAGTCATAGTGTTCAAAATAGAGTAAGAAATTTTCATCCATCTAGTTACTATGAACCTAGAAGGATGCATAACCCAAATGTGACTTGTCATTATTGTAGACGTATTGGTCATATTGCTCCTACATGCTTTACACGTCATAGACATGTTACTCAAATCGCATCATTATAATATGTCTAACCCCCAAGGACCCAAGATGGCATGGGTACCTAAAGAACATTAATTTGTTTTGTAGGTGTGCTTGAAGGGATCAAGTGTACTATGGTACCTTGATAGTGGATGCTCCAAGCATATGACGGGAGATGAATCCAAATTCCTTCAATTAGAGCACAAAGAAGGAGGAAGTGTTATCTTCGGTGATAACAATAAAGGAAAGATCATCGGCATCGGCTCGGTCGGTAAGGATGAAAATTCCTCTATTAAGCATATATTACTTGTTAAAGGATTAAAGCATAATCTCTTGAGCATAAGCCAATTGTGTGACAAGGGAAATCTTGCTTTATTTGATTCGGATGAATGCTTAGTGTTCAGACGTAGTGATTTCAAAATTATCCTCCGTGGTTTTAGAGTAGATAATATTTATATGGTTAATCTTGCTAATTCCTCACCCGATTATGTTGATTGTCTAATGAGTAAAGAGGATGATACTTGGCTATGGCATCGTAGAGTAGCACATATCAATATGCATCTTTTGAACAAATTGATTTCTCAAAACTTAGTTGCTGGTCTTCCCAATTTAAAATTTGAAAATGACTCTATTTGTGACTCGTGTCAAAAGGGGAAGCAGACAAAAGCATCTTTCAAATCTAAAAACATTGTTTCAACTTCTAGACCATTGCAATTGCTTCATATGGATTTATTTGGTCCCTCTCGCATTGAAAGTCTAGGAAGAAATAAATATGCTTTTGTGATTGTTGATGATTACTCGAGATTTACTTGGACTTTATTTCTTGCCAATAAAAGTGATGCTTTTCAAAATATTAAATATTTTCTTAAGCGTGTTCAAAATGAGAAAGAAACAACCGTCACTTCAATTAGAAGTGATCATGGGGGAGAGTTTGATCACAATCTCTTTGCGGACTTTTGTGACGAACTCGGAATCGAGCATACCTTTTCCGCTCCACGTACACCACAACAAAATGGGGTGGTGGAAAGGAAAAATAGGTGTCTTGAAGAGATGGCTAGAACCATGCTCGACGAAGCTAAGATACCCAAACATTTTTGGGCGGACGCCGTGAATACCGCTTGCTATGTTCTAAATAGAGTAGTAATTCGGCCGATACTCATGAAAACCCCCTATGAACTTTATAAGGGTAGAAAATCAAATATTTCCCTTTTTAGAGTTTTTGGTTGCAAATGTTTTGTTCATAACAATGGCAAAGACCAATTGGGTAAATTTGATGCTAAGTCGGATGAAGGTATTTTCATTGGATATTCCTCACGTAGTAAAGCATATAGGGTCTTTAATAAAAAGAACCCAAATTGTGGAGGAATCCCCTCATGTTGTATTTTCCGAAAATAATGCTCGCTTGGCGAGAAAGGATTCCAGTTTTGATCTTGCAGGTATCTTAGATAGCTTGAAAGACAAAATACAAGAGGAACCACCCAAGGAAAATAAAGATGAAACTGAGGAACAACCAACGGAAGAAGCACCACAATTGGAAAAAGAAATGAATATGCCTAACGAGTGGAGGACAATCAAAGATCACCCTCTCGAACAGGTAATTGGCAACGTCGGAGGAAAGGTAAGTACCCGAAACTCTCTTAAGAACACTTTAGGACACACTTCTTAAGAGCTCACGTTCTCACTTGGCAACACTAGTTTAAGTTATTACTTCTTTACACATTACTGACTTGAGCGTCGGAGACGTTTAATTCTATTTTGCAGGTATCTCCCTAAAAGATAGGGGGAATTATAAAGTTTTGGCACAAAACAATCGATTGTTCCAAGCAAATAATCGATTATTTTACTGTGCTGAAAATCGATTAGCAGTATCACTAATCGATTGTTTATGGTTTTTGTTTATTATGCAGTTTCGTTAAATAATCGATTCTTTAAGCTGCAAAATCGATTTCCGTCTCAATCATTCAGCAAGGCTTTTCCAAAACAATCGATTGTTTCAAAATATAATCGATTCTTTTCAAAATCAGAAAATTTCTGTGCTCACTGTAACATAACAATCGATTACCATATTTTGACAATCGATTATTTCATGTCAGAAATTTAAATTCTTGTTACCGTTTGGCTCCTCAATCGATTTGTGTCATTTCCAAGTCAGGTCATAACTCTTCAACAATCGATTATTGCATCTCAACAATCGATTGTCTAACCGTCAGTGAATTTATTTTACCGTTTCTGACTGATTTGGCTTTAAATTCTCAGCAGATTTCTTCCATAAATGATAAGCCACTCACCCCTCTATAAATAGGCTTCATATATGTTCATATTCATTCATTCAAGCATCAATTCTAGCTTTCAAAATATCAAATTCTCTCTAATTCTTTGCAAAATCCAGCAGCTTTCATTAAAAATGTCGGGCCATCACTCAAAAGGTTCCCGTTCTGCTAGGCACAGCGCATCCACCTCGGCTGCCCCTCCTCGTCCGAACTATCCCTATCAAGATGGTTCCGTTCTATATTTCAATTCCGACATCGAGCTTACTCGATTCCTAACCAAATTTGAAAAGCGCGACATTCTTCCACCCTGCTTTTCAACCCACAAGTATCTTGAATCATTTGGGCCTGCTGCAAATATGCTCAAAAATTCTCAACTTCTTGACTTTTTACTCCTTACTCATCCTTACATCAATACTACATTGGTTCAAGCATTTTATTCCAACCTCCATGAGGATGATGATGGTGAGCTTGTCACCAACATTAATGGCGCTCAAATTCTTCTTTCCGATGAAAATCTTCATACCATTGCCCGTCTTCCTCATAACGGTGAAGACATTTTTCTGTACACCGGAGAGGCCGGAGCCCTTTTTGATAAAACAACCCTCTTACACCAAATCGGTCTTACTTCTTATGATCCAAATATCTCCTCCCGTCGTCCTACAATTACGGGAATGGATCCAAATTACCGATTAATTTTCTATTTCATCACCCGAGTCCTCAAGCCTCGTAAGCACAACCATACCACCATTTCCCAAGAGGACACCAAGCTCATGCATGCCATAGTTACCGGAGCTAACATCAATTGGTGTCGGCTTATCAAAATTCATATGCGTGACGCTATCAGAGATGATAGGTCCTCTTCCTTATGCTCTCCTCATCATGAACTTTCTTGAAGCCACCGGATTCGTCACTGGAAATGGTCCTCTCAAAAAGAGTACCAAAAAGTGGGAAATTTCGGAATCCTCCTTTCATCATGACGGTGATCATGTAGCGCTGCTCCTCCTCCAACCCGTCGTGCTCCTCCGCCTCAAGAGCCTTCCCTCCAATTCATTTCCGACCAAATTGCTTCATTGACCTCTTCTTTCGGTCAATTAACTCACGAGATCCATGGATATTTTGACCACGTTCATTATACATATGCGGGTCTTGTTCCATATGAAGCAGCGCCGGATGATGAGGCGGAAAATGATGAATGAATAATTGTAGTTTTTTTTTTTTACATGTTGTATTGTCTTCCCTGTTGCTGTAATTTTTATTAAATAAATAAACAAGGTTTATTTCATCTTTGGCATCTTAGTATTATGTTATTTTTGCTAATGGCAAAAGGGGGAAGATAACGGGTATGCAACTCTCAATATTATTTATAAGCTTTAATTGAGGGGGAATTCATATATTGAGGGGGAACAAATTGCATACTTGTTGCATGAATATACTTGTCTTGAATCGTCAATATAAATTGCTTGTCTTGCATATCCCGCAAAATGTTTGCCATTATCAAAAAGGGGAAAATTGTTGGAAACATGTTCTCAATGCAATATACTAAAACGTGTGTTCTTTTAAATAGGTTTTGATGAATGACAAACGAAGCGAAAATTGATATATGACGAAGTTCAAGAAACAAGCGCACAATTGATATACATCGAGATTCAAAACATGGCTTCTCTCATAAAACTATTTTCCAAAATCATGCATATTTAATTTAATGCTAAATGATTTTAAATCATGCATATTTTCATTAGTCAAAATGATTTTTAAATGCCTCTGAAAACTGGACTAAGATAATCGATTATGTACTAATGATAATCGATTATGTTGAGCCAAGACTGCATGACAATCGATTGTGAACTAATGACAAGCGATTGTGTTAAGGCAGTGAACATCAGGTTTTTTCAAACCTGCATGACAATCGATTGTGAACCTTATGACAATCGATTGTGATGAGGCAGTGTCCATCAAAGTTTTTCAAAACTCAGAATAATCGATTGTGAAGCTAAGGACAATCAATTGTGAAGAGACAGTGTCCTTCAGTTTTTTCAAAGTCACAAAATAATCGATTGTGAACTAATGACAATCGATTGTGTTGAGGCAGTGACTTCCAGTGATTTTCAAATTTATTAAATAATCGATTGTGAGTATATAACAATCGATTGTCAAGAGGTAGTGTCTAAAATGTTTTTCAAAAACTGATAAGTAATCGATTGTTGACTTTGTGCAATCGATTGTGAAGCTGACCGTTGTCGTAAAGTTTTCAAATACCGTCAGGTAATCGATTATTGATTCTGTATAATCGATTGGTTTGATTAAAATCCGGAAAAGATTTTTTGAACGTTATTGGGTAATCGATTATTGATTTTGTATAATCGATTGTTTTGATTAAAATCCGGAAAAGATTTTTTGAACGTTGCTGAGTAATCGATTGTTGATTCTAGACAATCGATTGTTTGTGGTAAAATCTGGAAAGGATTTTTTGAACGTTGCCAGTAATCGATTATGGATTGTAAGTAATCGATTATCAAGCGTAAAATCTGGGATTGAATTTTGATCTGACTGGCAGACAATCGATTGTTGGGGTTTGACAATCGATTGTCAGTGAGTAAAATCAGCAACTCTTAATTGGCAATTAGGCAACGGTAATGCCAAGTTTTTCAACTATAAATACAGCTTCATTTCAGTGTTTTAAATACAACAACATACTACAACTGATCATTACATTGCTATAAGCTTGCATACTTTTGTTTATCATTTTATATTCAATTTCATAAAGCTTTTGAGAGCCATATTCTTGTCCAAAGTTGTTGTGATCCAGAGCTTACTTCTTTTACTCATATATACTCATTAAGGAGTATTTTGTTTGAGTGTTTTAGTGTTGTATACACTTGTAAGAGAATTGTAATTCTCTTGTTGTAAGGAACTTGTGTTTCCTTGGTTGAAGTCTTGGAGTGTTGTAACTCCGAGCAAAGGTATTGAGGCTTGCGTCCTCAAGTTGTAAAGGTTTGTTAAGCACCCGGAAGCTTGACACGTTAGTGGAAAATCTCGAGAGAGTCTCTCGGGGACTGGACTAGCCACACGTTGTGGTGAACCAGGATATATCTATGTGTAAGTTATTATTTATCGCACTTATTTACTTCCTGCAAATTTTAATTTCCGCAAGTTTACACTAAATTTTATTATAACGCTATTCACCCCCCCTCTAGCGTTAAGCGTATTATCTAACAATGCTGGCCGTTAGATGCTGGGCGATGGAAGGCTTAGATTAATCTGCTTTGAAGAAACTCAAAACAACGTAGTATTGGCTTCATACTATGTTGTTTGGATGGTCTAGCTAATTTGGACCGAGTATGGGCCGACTTTTGGACCTGATTTGGGTGTTTTTGGGCTAGGAAATTAATAGAACTAGCCCAAATTTGTTCTTCCTCTTTGTTTCTTTATTTTCAGATTTTATTTCTCTTTTTCTTTTTTTTTCAAATTAAAACTAAAAATCCTATATTAAAAAATGCATCGACAATCAACCTATAAAAATGCTAATTAATCCTAAGTAATAATTATCACAAATAGTTAAAGCAAAATTAAAAGAAAAGAAATCACCTAAAAATAAAAAATTAGAATTGAAGTGCAAAAAAAACTATTTTGATTTCCCCTTTTTTTTAAATGAAACAATTACTTAATAATTCTTAAAATGCAAAATTAACTCCTAAATGCACATGACACATATTTTTGTATTTTTAATTAATTAAGATAAAATAAATATGCATAAATAAATGCAAATCATTAATAAAGAATGCCACGAAAATCAAAATTACAAATAGACAAAAGAAATTATTTGATTTTAAATTTATGGCAATGATTCATATAGGGCAAAAATCACATGCTTACAGCTATCCCTGTTTGTCCGGAAACACAAAGAGTTTTCGTGCAAAGATAATTGAGCGGACATGAGCAATTTTTGCCCACTTTAATACTCCGTGAGAAGCATTTTGAAAATTTTGTCCGCACCCTGCTTTAGACGTTGCCTACATATCCTCAGCTAAAGAGGAATCAGGTCAGTTTAGTTCAGGAGTATTTTGTAGCTGCGACTACCGAAGCTGTGATCTCGTTGTTGTTTTTGCTGCTGGTGCTGCTTGCTAGACCCCTTATTACACTAGGTAAAACTAAAAAGAAGCTAGACTAAGCTATGGATTAAAAAAGAACCTATCTATATCTCCAAACATTCCCTTGATCTTTGTTGCCTTGTTGCTTGGTGTATCTCCCCGAGAAATTTCTAGTCACCTTGCTGTACTTGCTTCTGTGAAACTTCTTGTTGCCCTATTGATAGGTTTCTCTTTCTCCATATTGACACTTGGTTTTTGGATTTGAATTGTATTCTATTGTTCTCCATGTGGGCGCCTGATTACCAAAACTTGAAAAATATTCCCTTTTTCTCCACGTGGGCGCATGATTACAAAAACTTAAAACTTGAAAATATTCCGCTGTTCTCCTAGTGAACGCCTGATTACCAAAACTTGCAACTTGAAAACTATTCCCTTGTTCTCCAGGTGGGTGCCTGATTACTAATACATAAAACTTGAAAAATATTCCCTTGTTCTCCAGGTGGGCGCCAGATTACAAAAACTAGAAACTTGAAAAATATTCCCTTGTTCTCCAGGTAGGCGCCTGATTACAAAAACTTGAAAAATATTCCTTTGTTCTCCAGGTGGGAGCCTGATTACCAAAACTTGAAACTTGAAAAATATTCCCTTGTTCTCAAGGTGGTGCCTGTTTACGAAAACTTGAAACTTGAAAAATATTCCCTTGTTCTCCAAGTGAACGCCTGATTACCAAATCTTGAAATTTGAAAAGTATTCTCTTGTTCTCCATGTGGGTGCTTGATTATCGAATCTTGAATCTTGAAAAGTATTCCCTTGTTCTCTAAGTGGGTGCCTGATTACCAAAACTTGAAACTTTGAAAGGTATTCCCTTGTTCTCCTGGTGGGCACCTAATTACCAAATATTGACACTTGAAAAGTATTCCCTTGTTCTCCAGGTAAGCGCCTGATTACCAAAACTTGAAACATGTAATGTATTCCCTGAGAGTGATACATGTGTATCTAATCATAACAAAACCAACAAAACAAAAGAACTTCTGCCCCGGTTTGGTGCTGGGTGCATCTGTGAGTGTTAATCAAACCCTATTACCAACTATCTCTTCAAATTTTAAAGCTAATCCCCATTATCCAGGAGGGTCCTGACAACTCTTAATTAATGACACTTTTAAGATTAGGTTGTGTTATCAAAAGGTATTATTTTCCACTATGTCTTGTTATCCGAGCTATATCTACTGGAATCTGCTAGGCACTGGTAATTTCAAGCTACTTCCCATTATCCAGGTGGGTCTTGACAACTCTTAATAAGATGACAAAATGTGTCTGCTAGGGATTAGCATTCAGAGCTACACCCCATTATTCATAATTAAATCGCATTACCCAAGTGGGTCCTAATGACTCTTATTGAGGAACTATTTATACCTAACCGTGTTACCCGACTGTTTGAGTTTGAAGCTAAGTCCTATTTTGTAGGAGGCTCCTAACAACTCTTAATCGAATCATGGTGCAACGTGCAAGTCACTTATGTTCTTTTCTATTCATAATTATCTCCATCCTTCAGGCAAGTCCCATTTTCCAGGAAGGTCTTGATGATTCAACATTAAATGCCAATTCTAACTCTCAGTTGTCTCTGTTGTTGATTGCTAGTTAAGTTTTCATCCCATTATTCAGGCAGGTCCTGATGAATCTTATTGGGGAAGACGTTCGCCCAAGATTATGTTCCTTGTTGAAGTTTAACTCCATCCCATTCTCCAGGAGGGTCCTGAGATTCTCAATCATACCTGCCATGTGCTCGCCCTCCCCGTGGAGGATGTCCCCGGGATCTTTCAAAATTTTTTGCCCCTGTTTCACTCAAAGAAAATCTTGTTAGTTTGAAAAAGTGGTGGTTGGCTTGCGGCATTCTGAAGATGGCTTCCCCACTGTCAAGTTCCGTTGTGTGCAAATTTTTTGTACTGATGATGACTTGCCTGATTTGTTCGGCTGATCCCTGAACCCTATGGCTTTACTCTGCTCCCACGTCCATGTGTTACAATCCTGACCATTTTTCTGAAATCCATACATCCTTCCTGAGATTACTGAGTCATTTTATTATACTTGGTTGACCCCTGCTAGGAAGTGCGTCTCCTAACAGGTAAAATTTTAATGACTCCAACTAGGATGTGCATCTCCTAGGGATGAATTCTCAATTTAGGAAGTGCTTCTCCTAAAACAAAATACACCCTGAACTGCTCAGACTAGGAAGTGCATCTCCTGGGGGTGATGTGTGATCTTCTCAATAGCCTTTCCATTAGCCGAATAAGGGCATTACTCCTAAAAATTTCAAGCTTCCAAACTTTGATATGAACACAGCTTTTGTCCCTGTTTCAAACAAAGAAAACTTGTGAGTTCAAACATGGTGGTTTGTTTGTGGCCTTGGCTTTGCGGTGATTGCTCCTTTACTACCCATGGTAACTTTGGTTTCCGTTTGAAAGATATTGCTCGCATATTGCCAAACCAATTTCTCTATCACCCTTATCATAAAAAATACCTCTTATCCATTCATACCCAATACCCTTCATGAACTAAAACTTACCAAACCATTTTGTGTCACATGAATACCAAAGAATGCCAATTGCTACCCACTTAATGTGTATGCTGTTCTTTCTCACTCAAACCACTGGCCTTGGCCTTGAGATCTATCGCTCCTTCACTTTCCATGATAATTTTGGTTTCCGTTTAGAATACCTTGCTTGTCATCTGGTAACCACTTTCTTTGTCAACCTCATCACAAAAAATGTCTTTGATCTGTTCACCTAACATCTTCTACCTGTTTCATTGTTCATAAATTGATATATACTGAACCTTTATATTTCACATGAATCCCAAAGCTTGTTGATTGTTACCAGCTCCGTGCGCACGTTATTCTTTCTTGACTTATGCCACTTTGATGGTCTAGCCAGATCCCGCTTTGTACAATCCGAAAGTTGGTGGCAGATTTTGAAGTCATTTCCCACTTGTTTGACCAAACAGACTCAAGAAGGGGGGGGGTAAACAAAACAAAAGGAATAGAGTAAGGGACAATGGAAGGAGATAATCCCTAACAGGAGAACTATACACTTATCATATATGGATGCAAACTCTAATGACCATGACATGCACCTTTGGATTATCAAGCAAGTCTAGTTTTCAATTCGTATTGCACCACTTCGCCATGAAACTGGGCTTCAATGCTCCAATTTTCTAATTTGATTCACGATCCTTATTCGACTTGAGTTGCCGGAAGGGTTTTCACCATCAAGCCTCTGTCATTTTGTTCTTTCTCTCAACTTACAGTCGCCTCAAGGTGCCCCTGAAGGTTTTCACCAATAAGACTCTCTTATTTTGGTATCTCTTCGAAGACTAATCAGAAGGCCTTTCTTTAGACCGTAACGTGGGTTTTTGGACAGAGTTAGAAAGAAAGGGTATCGAAGGCTCAAAACAATTCAAATGGGTTCAAAATTACCACTTTCAGAAATAGATTTCTTACAACAACCACAACTTTCGCCCCAGTTTCTTGCTTGAGGACTTTGGATTTTTTTTATTGGACCGAATCGTGAGGTTGCCTACGTATCCTTAAAAGTAATTAGGTCGAGCGTAGTTCATGACATAAGAATTGCTTTGTTTTGTTGTGATTTTCTCTTTTCTGTTTCTTTTCTTTTTCCTTTGTTTTTTTCTTTTTGTTGTTTTGTTGTTCCTTTTTCTTTACTTTTCTGCTCCTTTTTCCTTTTTTTTCTTTTCTCATTTTCATTTTTCATCACTTTTTTCTTTTCTCTCTTTTCCTTTACTTATCTGTTGCGCTTGCATTTCTGACCTTTGCTACTGATTCCAAAAGAGGGGTACGAAATAAAATAAATAAGGCTCGAAAGGGTAACGAAGGATAAAGTGTTTAGATAGCAAAACAAAATACCTTCGTCATTCCAATCTCCAAAACATGCCAAGTGCAAACAACACAATCAATAAGCCACAGAAAACATTTGTAACATTTGATTGTACCTGACTTGATAACCATATCCACACATTCGCCTTCTACATCTGGGGGAATACAAAGCCTCATTGCACAACACTCTCACTCTCCTTACCACGAATGGCCCCTATCAATTTGGCAAACTTGCTTTTAGAATTTCATTATGTTCTATCTGCCCCTGTTTCACTTGGTTCGGGCTTCAAAAGATCTTAAAGTGTCTGAATCTATTCTTATTTCCCTCAAGTGGCCCTGTCATCTTCAAAAAATTTTCAATGCGTCATGACTAAACTAACTTTTGAGCTCAGGCTGAGAATTACGCATGCTTTCATATCACTAGAGCCAACAGGAAAAGAATTGTTAAATGAAAAGAGAACTAAGCAAAAGAAAATGGTTAGAAATAAGAAAATAGAAAATCACATTAAACGGGCGGTAAAACATTTCGAACAATAAGACAAGAAAACTAGACTAGGGTTACAAACCTGGAACAAACCTAGACAGCACTAGACGAGTTACTATGACTAAACAAACCAGACAGAATAAAAGGATAGAAGGGTTTAAGTGACAAGATAATGTCTAGATTACAACCTTGAAATAACCCGGATAACAGAAATGACAATAAAATAAACCACCAAAACTCCTCCCTGGATAACCAAGAAAAAAGCGTCTTTCCAATCCTAAAACTCAACATCTTAGCCACTATCTTCTACATGAACAATACTAGGAACTTCCCAAGTCTTCATCACATTGTTCTTAACAAATTGCTTTTGGGTTCCTTTCACCAGCTTGTTCTTAAGATCAACCTCTAATACCGCTGAAAGCTTAGCATCATGTGTGCCTCCGAGGCTCCCAGAAGAATTCTCACATTCCTTTTCAAAACAAATCACACCCCACATGTGCGTCTCATTATGCACGGGCGATGTACTTTGGATGGTGTCTGTTGTATCCTAATTTTTTACGACAATGTCACATGTATCAATAAGCTTCTGAATTGCTTTCTTTAGACTCCTAAACTTCTCTATGCCATGCCCCGGGGCATCTGAGCAGTATGCGCACCTTCGAGAAGCATCAAACTTCTTTGGTAGAAGGTTTGGCATTTTTGTCTGAATCAGCTTCAACATGTCCAATTGCTTTAATATTTGGAACAAACTGGCATATGATTCTCCAATAGAGGTGAAAGACTTTTGTTTTTTTAGTAGCCTCTCGTTCTTAAATGCTTTCTTGGGCCGGAAACCTTATCTAAGAGGTTTTCGGTATGCTCGTAGGGGTAGATAGGAATTTTTTGGAGCTGGGTAGGGGGAAAGTGATGTATGATTTTTGGAGTTCTATGAAGAAAAGTAGCATTGGGAAAGATCATTTGGTACACAAGGATATCCACGGGGATGCTGTCGAGGCAGGAAATCTTGATCGAGAAAGCCCATCGGATCATCTTTTCTATTTCTCTTTCTTCCACCGAAGCGTACTTGGATGTTTTGAATGTCTTTCAAACAACTCATGATTTTGCCTAACTTGATTCCCTCTTCTACTAGCTCCCCCATTTTTAACACATCATTGAAAGGATTTCCCAAAGCTGGGATCAAATGATTAAAGTAGGTGGGCTCATGAGCTTGTAATAAAAGCTTAACCATTTCTTCTTCACCAATCGGGGTACTGACTCGAGCATCTTACTCCCACCATCTGAGCCCAAACTCCTTAAAGATTTCCTCTGGCTTCTTTTCCATTTTATTTAGGGAAGAGCGGTCTGGGGTAACATTGGATTTTGTATTGAAAGTATCGAACAAAATCTTGAGCCATGTCACCCAATGTAGGCCATTTACCGACATCTTGACGAGTATACCAGTCCAAAGTTGCCCCAATCAGGCTCTTACTAAAATGTATCATCAACAGGTCATCTTTTCTCCAACGCTTCTGATTTCACAAGAGTAGACCTTCAGATGGGCTACCGGATCTCCATACCCATCATAGAAGTTAAACTTTTGCACTTTGAACCTTTCGGGCAGGCGAATATTAGGGGACACAAACAGTTCTTTGCAAGTCATATTGCCCAGGTCTCCCATTCCCGTTCCTCAAGGACTGTTCTATGCCTTCAAGCCTTCTGGTATCCCATCTTTCCCCTCTCTTCCTGTGAATTTTTCATTTTCAACATTAGTCTCATCCTGTGGGCTCTACTTGTACGAGTTAGGAACCTTGTGGGCAACCTCTTCGGGGTATTATTTGGACATCATGAGCTTTGAGTGGGTTTTCATTGTTGGGGATAGTGGATATGATAGGAGGGCACTTTTAGGAAAAGATAGTTGGAGGACGAGTGATAGAGCTACTAGGGTGGTTGGGAAAACTGTAATAAGCGGGTGTATCTGGAGAGTATGGAGGATCATTCGCAACCATGATCGGAATTTGGGTGAGGGTAGCATCTAGGAAGCTAGGTGGTGGCGGGGGTGGTGCTTTCCCAGTCATCCAAGCCTAACACATATCCGTCATGTGTTTTCTTAACATCTTTACCTCTTCAATCAGCCTCTTGCCTTGTTCAACCAACTACTTTCGGGCACCGTAATAAACCAACTCAGCTATGTCGTTGTCTGTCATTGCCTTTTGACTTTGTGTTGTAGAGAATAGTTACCACTTTAAAAATTACAAACCAACCCCCCATCTACAATGAGTATAATAAAATAAAGTCACAATGTTAGCGTTAGGGCAAACAGCTAAAATATCACATTACGTGCAATGCACCTAGTCCTAGTTACCGGTTCTAACATGACTTCGAGGGCATGAAGGTCATATGACATCATCCCAATTTGTTCATTTCAATCCTCTCCTTCCTTTTTTTTCTAGCACTTCTTGCTCATTTTCCTTCCTCTTTTCCCTTCTAATTATCACTCCTTTTTTTTATTTCTCACACCCAATGATTTCACCTTTTTTTTCTTTCTCTCTCCTTTTCTACCAACTTTTTTCCTTTTCTTTTTCCTTTTAATAAATAAAAAAATGATTCGATCGAACCATATGTAGGTTGCCTACATATCATGACCCCGTATGAATCAGATCTTTGCGTAGTCCTGGAAGAACGTAAATAAAGTAGACAAAATATTATCCTCATTTTTTTTTCTTTTTCTTTTTACTACTTTAATAGCTACTCTGATGAGTAAATAAAAACCAAAAAATTAAAATCCCACATGTATTTTGAATTTTTTAGACTTAATGATTTATCCAAATGAAATTTTTTTTCTTTTTTTTCTTTTTTTTATTTTTGAAACAAATACTCTATCAAGAAAAATTCTTGAAGCAGCAAATATTTTCTTGATTATTTTTAGGAAGAAAATATAAAGAATAAACCATAGAAAAATATTTTGAATTTTTACTTGATAACCCTGAAGAAAGACTACGAAACGAGCATTGAAAATGATAAAACAACATGTTTTTGGATTTTAATTTTGATTGTCTAAAGATGAAATTCTAATGATAAACAAAAGGCAAAGTATGTTTTTTTTATATGTACAATATCCTAAAGTTCTAATGATAATAAAAACAACTTTTTTTTTCCAGTTTTAACTAATCTCCCAAAGAAACACCTCAAAAGAAAATCGTTTTTTTATTTTGGAATTAATACCTTAAAGAAGGCTTTTGTTTTTTTTTTAAAGGTATAAAATTTTTGAATTTTTGTCCTAAAGAAAAACCAATCTCAAAGGAACTTTTTTTTCATTTCTAGAACTAATATTCTAAAGAAAACTTCCAATGGAAATATAAAATGCAACATTTCTTTTTGAATTCTTGATTTATAACACACATTTCCAGATGCAAAAAGGAAAATACAATAGTAAAAAAAACTCGACATTACTATGCAAAACTAGAAAGCAAAATAAGCCATAAAAATAATAATAATAAAAATCTCCTTAAGCAACTTCTGACTGCAGTGGCCCTGGGACATTAATCATGCTCAAATTCTGGTAGGTAGATCCACACCTGTATGAGAAAACTTAAGTCAACACTATGTGAGATAATAAAATTCTCTATTTGAACATGCAAGATATGGTTGCGATTATTTTTGCAAAATAACTTATTTAGCCAAAAGGTGGCTAGAAGAGCAAAATTTGGCTAAGACCCCGCTAAGCCAAGAACCTATGATTTACTATGAAGATCGGACCCTATGTGAGTTGCCTACGTATCACGCCCCAAAAGACGAGAATCAGATTTGCGTAATTCGGGCAAATTGGATATGGACAAGAATAAAAAATAGCTAATTTTGGAGAAAACATTTCCTTTTTGTCTCTTTTTTCGAAAAATGATGAAACATGTAAAGTCTTTTTTGGACTTTCTTTTCCCTTTATTTTTGATTTTCAAAAAATGATGAAAAGGTGCAAAATCTTTTTAAATTTTTCATATATCTTTTGTATTTTCTTTTTTTTTTTAATAAAAATATAACAAAACATAACTAGACCCTACTTGCTTTATTTTCACACTTCACCCTCTCTTTTCATTTTTTCTTTTTTTCTTTTTTTGATTTTTTCTTTTTCTTTTCATTTTTCATTTGCCCTCAACTATCATTGGTCCGCCAAATGACCCTTTTACCCTTGAATAAATGCAACATGGAGCACATTCGATGAATCAAGATGGTCTGTTATTTTTGGTATACCTGTCCTAGACGGACTCAACCCCTGTGTTGAGTCCCTTAAGTCAAATGCATGATGCAAATAAACGTTCCTACTGGGGATCCGGCATGAGGCAGAGTTATTCTAGGTTCAAAACCTGAGCATATGTTCTAGAATGTGTACCCGAGCAGAAAACTCGAGTCGAGGAGGGGGCTACGTACCAGGAACCAAAAGGCCATCCGTCTTTGTAACTTATCCGAGCCTCTTTCTTATTTGAAGGTATGACACTAACAGAATAGGTAGTCTTGACCAACAAGCACATGCCCGAAGATGATAAGAGAAGGGTTTTACGGCAATTTATATACAGTCCAGATAATATTAAAGCGGTAAATAATATTTAAAATATTGGGCAGAATTATGCAATAAAATCAAATAATGATAAAGCCAGATACAACTATTATTTAAAGTTCAAATTCTTGAACCCTGAAACAGAGATTTTGGGTTCAATCCCCAACAAAGTCGCTAGAGCTGTCACACCTCCTTTTTACATCTACAACCCCGGAGAAAAGCGTAGATAAGGGAGTTTTTCCAATTAAAAGACAATCGACATGGGATTCATTTATTTAAAAAGAGATTTTAGAGTCGCCACATGGGATAATTAATGGTGTCCTAAGTCAGCGGTTTAAAATCCTGAATCAAGAAAGGTTTGACTCTGTTTAACAATCTGCGAGCCAGAAATTCGGGTAAGAAATTCTATTAACCTGGGAGAAGGTATTAGGCACTCCCGAATTCTGTGGTTCTAGCACGATCGCTCAATTGTTATACTTGGCTTGATTATCTAATTTTAGTACATTTTAATGCCTATGTGCATATTTTAATCTTTAACCGCTTTTATTTTATTTTAAGAAGATTGCAACGTTGTTAAAATGCTTCTTGAACCACGTCACATAAATGCACCCGCAGTTTTTGACATATTTCAACATCGTTGGGATTTGTATTTGGGTGACATAAATGCGCACCCGAAATTAGGAAGGTAAAATTATTAAATAACATGCCTAAAGCGACTAACGTGTTATTAACTTTGCGAGACGCCATGGAAATTTGCTAAATTTTTAGAAAAATAGTTAATGAAGGCCACGCTATTTGTGAATCTTATTTGGTGCGGCGCACCTCAATTCATTTTAAAATGACTCCCTAAAGAGGACCTAATATTATCTATTAAGGATTGTCTCTAAAAACTTAATTGATTGGCATTATTGATTAACTACTATTACAAGAATTCAAGGAATTCGGGCCTTAAGATCATGTTCAAACTCAAACAATAGGATCTTCATTATTGAAAACCTCTCAATTTAAGTTGTCTACTTAACTTGGATGGCCCAAAAACTGCATTACACCATTAAACCAATAGCTTCGATAAGTGGACCAGGACCCTCAGCAGGTTGGGCCTCGAACCCAGCCAAAAGGATGAAAATCCGTTCATCCCTATAAAGGATTGTTTAACATTGGGTCTAAGAATCATCCCAATTTGGAAGGGCTCATGACAGTCCATAGTTCAGCCAAATGCCTTGATTCAAAGACTAGTCATACTTGGCTTGTTATTATACTACTGGGCCCAAATTTTATATATATATTCGTTTGGGTCCGCTAACAGTTGCATAAACTAATAAAGTGGTCTTTTTCAAATCAAAACGTGTTCACCCTTAAATTAAATACAAACAGGGGACTACAAAATTAAGGGAATCACATGAGCTTGCAGGAAATATTCAATAATTTGTAAATAAAGTTTTGCACTTATCTTCAGCTAGGAGTAGCGATTTTTGTATTGACATGCTGATTTTATTTTAGACCTCTATAATACTGAAATTAAGGCCTATTTAGGCTTAGTTATTTTAGTAAACATAAAAAAATTCAATGGCTAACCAAATTGAATTACAGAGTGATTTTTAACTTTAAGTTTCATACACATTCACTTATTCACCTACTGATGAACCAACACTCTGATTTCCTGGATATTAAGCAACTAAACCTAATCTATTACCAAGGACTGGATCCTTGGAAATAGCTACTGGAATTTGACCAAAATTAGCATGAATCTAAGTGTTGAAATGTTTCTAGCAAACAGTCTTATTATACAGTCCTTAGAGTATCCAAATATGCTAATGAATCCAACAATTTCAATCATGTGTAAGGACAACATAGGCAAATCGGTAGGCTAAGCTACTTATCCCTATATTACACTAACAAATCTAAGGATTTGAATAGATAAAGGAAGTAACAGGACTGGATAAAAGAAATCAGCCATGGACATCTCAGGATTCAATTCATTCTTCATTCACATATTCCACAACCTCTTGCAATTTAATAGTTAGGTGAATACCTAGAATTTGACCAAAAATATTAAGAGGAAATTGAGGGTCAACTAGGCAGCCACAAACAGCAGCAATAAGATCAGATTTAAACTCAGAAAATAATCAAGAAACCCAAGACTTAATTGCATATGAGTAGCACCAATATACAATCAAAAACAAGCTCGGATGATCCCAATTACACCTCAAAATCACCCAAGGAACTCTAATGCTTCGACTGCCAAAAACAAAGATAATTCACGCCAATTTCAACCTTAGATAATCTGGAGTTTTAGTTCAAAAAATTGGAACTCAAGATCACTCTAAGAAAATTCAATAGAATAGTGATTTTCTAGAGTTTTTGGTTGCCCCTATTTTCAGAGCTTTCGGTCTTTTTTAATGCTGGGAATCCCTCCTCCAAATTCAGATAATGGGGCCTTTTATAAGAAGATGTTAGGGCAGCAGGGATGAAATCATAATTTTTACATTTGCTCTTCCTAAAATTTCATCTTGTTAAACTAAAACCCCTAAATTTTAACCTGATTACTGAGCTACCCCCTTCCCTCTTTCTTAGAAGCTTCCTAGTTAGTTATAGCCAGAGTCCTTCAACCATAATCCCCAAATTACCCCTTTTGACTAATTTTTTTACTTTCTTAAACTAGTCTGAGCATGGGTCATGCTAGATAGAGCTCAAGAGCTGTTGTTGGTATGGGCCATAGTAAATTGAGGGCCCGAATAACTATACCCAGCATATGAACAATCCTAGACCCAAAAGCTCTGACCTAAACCCCCATTTATAGACAATGGACTTCAAATGAGCCCGATCAATTCAAGACTCACAAACCGAAGTGGTTCTAACCATTTAAATGGATTAATTAACTCAACATGAATTAAAATAAGAACACAAGGGACAAAATAAAAAGAAGAAAGAAGCAAAGATATGGAGAAGTAACAACAGAAAATGAATCCAAATAATTTTAATGGATGAAGGAGGATGACGGAGAACAGACAGACATAATACCTTCACAGTCGCCTAGACAATACTTGACGAACCCTATGGCTTCGATTTGATTCGAAACAAATATCACTGAATGTTCTCAAAGAACCCTATCGCTCAAAGGAACTGAAGGCTTGATGGGTGCTCTTTTTCTTGTGCTTCCAGATTCAAAATCGGGTTGCTTTAGTGATGATTTGGGGAGAAATAATGATGGACTAGGTTTCAGGGAGGAGTGGTAGTTGTAGAGCCTGATTTTGGATGAAGGTAGAAGCTTCTTCATTCCCGTAACAATGGCGGAACCTAGGGTTGACTA
Organism: Nicotiana benthamiana; assembly: GCA_034376525.1. NCBI lineage: Eukaryota > Viridiplantae > Streptophyta > Magnoliopsida > Solanales > Solanaceae > Nicotiana > Nicotiana benthamiana. The sequence continues at coordinate 70,283,110 of CM067325.1, forward strand.
GGGTTAAGATATAGGAGAGAGACGAGAGAGATGGGTGTGGAAGAGTCCAATGGTCTCTAAAGCAAGTTTTCGGACAGTTTTAAGAGGATAGGAGATGGCATGCTGGCCGTTAGATGTTGCGCGATAGAAGGCTTAGATTAATGTGCTTTGAAGAAACTCAAAACGACGTAGTATTCGCTTTATACTACGTCGTTTGGATGGTCTGAGGGACTAGCCAATTTGGACCGGGTAGGGGTCGATTTTTGGACCAGATTTGGGTGTTTCTAGGCTAGGAAATTAATAAATTTGGCTCAAGTTTGGTTTTTCCTCTTTGTTTCTTCATTTTCAGATTTTATTTCTCTTTCTCTTTTTTCCATTTTCAGAATTAAAATTAAAAAAATCCTAAATTATTTAGTGAATCCATAATTAACCTATAAATACTAATTAATCCTAAGAAATAATTATCACTAATAGTTAAAGAAAAATTAAAAGAAAATAAATCACCTAAAAATAAAAAAGTAGTATTAAAGTGCAAATTAAACTATTATTGAATTTTCTTTTTTTATAAAATGAACCAATTACTTAATAATTCTTAAAATGCAAAATAACTCCTAAATTCAAATGCCACATATTTTAATATTTTCATTCATTAAGATAAAATAAATATGCACAAACAAATGCAAACAATTAACAGAGAATGCCACGAAAATTAAAATTGCAAATAAACAAAAGAAATTATTTTGTTTTGAATTTATGGGAATGATTCATATACGGCAAAAATAACATGCTCACACCTACTAAATTTTGTCTTAACATTATTATGTAGATATCTCGAAAAGTAAAGCACTCATCGGCCACAACCCCTCTATTATTGAAGCTTCTAGACTAGATCGATTACGTACAAATGCCTTGTACTTACATAGGTTCCTCTCAATGGGATACATCCAACGAAGATGAGCTGGACCTTCATCCTTAATTTCATTTATTAAATGTATAGGCAAATGTGGCATTATGTCAAAAAATGTTGGATGGAAAATCGTTTCAAGCTCGCATATTATTTAAACAATTTCAAACTGCATTGTTTCAAGATCTCTTTGCCTTGACCTTACTACATATAGCTCTAAAATTAATTCCCAACCTAATCAACGCCAATGAATCATTCTTGGGCTACACCTTTTTAACAACGTGGATAAAGAAATTCAGTATAAAATGAGTGTCATGACTCTTGTACTATGATATTTTCATCTCCTTCACATGCACGCGTTTTGAAATATTCAAAGCACACCCTTTTGATAATTTAGCATTTTTATTACAGTAAAAAATAAACTTTTCTGTTTTGGTTCTATGTAGAAACAAGATTTAGCCACACTTATAGTTCCATCATTATTTATTCTTTGTTTTAGCTCCTTTCATATCCCCATTTCTTGTAAGTCATAGCAAGATTTTTTATGATCCTTTGATTTTTCATCTATTTCTAATAAAGCCCCAAGTAAAATATCATCTATGTTTTTCTCGATGTGCATCACTATCAAAATTGTGCCTCAATTTATTATGCATCCAATATGGCAATTCAAAAAACGTGGATCTCTTTTTCCACGAGCCCTTATCACTCCGAGGCCTTTTTTTATTGCTCTTTCCAAAGATATTGTTGAATTCAAGCAGCTCTTCAAACATTTCTTCACCCGATAAGGAACCAGGTATAGGTCTATGCTCCTCCTTACCATGAAAAGACTTCTCATCTCTTTGAAATGGATGATCAAGGCAAACATCTGGCCCAAGTAACACATCTTGCGACTATATTGAGATATTGAGAACATGGTATCATAATTGCAAGTAGGCAATACTAATATCCCCTTACTGCTCTATCTTGAAAGAATTGATAATTCTTGAAAGTCACTAAATATCCACAATAAGGTAGCACGCATTAGGAAAGATTGGTTGGTTTCAGCATCATATGTGTCTTTCCCAGTTTCCCATAGCTCCTTCAATTCTTTAATTAATTTACACATCTATATCTTTTTTGGGAGATTATGGACTAGGAATGATCATAGACAACATTATATACTTCGTCTTCATGTAAATCCATAGTGATAAATTATAGTTCAGTAACATAATAGGCCACGTGCTGTGAGAAATGCATATGGTCCGAAACGGGTTAAAACTATCACTTGAAAGGCTCAATCTAACATTTTTAGGATCTCTAGAGAAGTCCGGGTGTAAAGAATGAAAAGCCTTCTAAGCTTCCTTGTCAATAGGATGTCTTATATTCCCATCATTGGGTTGCTCATTAGCATGCCATCTCATTGCAGCAGTCGTATCAGGACACATAAATAACTTCTAAAGCTAGGCTGTAAAGGAAAGTACCTTAAAATCTTTGTAGGGATTGCAGAGCTTGCTTTAGTCAAAGGACCAACACTCTTCCATCTTGACGACCCACAAATAGAGCAATTATCAGTATTCACATTTTCTTTCTAAAATAACATGAAATCATTTGGGCATGCGTGTACTTTTCCATAACTAAGACCCAAATCTTTTATCATGTTTCTAGCATTGTTGAAATATTCTGGTACCTAAGAAAATAAGAATGTCTCTTTTATCAACTCTAACAAATCATTCAAAGCCACATTACTCAACCCATGCACTGATTTAAGCAAGTACAATCGAATAGTGAAACTCAGTTTACTAACATTTTTACACCCCGGATATAACTCTTGTTTTCCTTCCTCTAGCAATTCGAAGAACGTTTTTGCATCTTCACATAGTATATCCCCAACTTCTTCTTCATCCCTTTCATGACCCTCTATATTTCTAACTATATCATGAATTAGTCCATTAATATCGTCACGCATAGTAGAACCTTCATCACCATTGCTAGGATGAGGTGTAGTTCTTGAGGAAAATCCTTCCCCATGGAAAAGTCATATTGTATAACAATCAACAAATCCATGAACAACCAAATGATCCTCCACCACATTTTTATAATACCAATAGCGATTAGTTCACTTTTTGCAAGGGCATAACATTTTATTTCCTTGGATGGCTCGTTCAAATGCTTTATAAAGAAAATCATTCACTCCACGAATATACTTATCCGTCCATCTTTGGAGATTCATTCAACTTTTGTCACCATTATCCATTGATATCCTATACGATAAAAATAAATCAATAAAACTAACAAAATAAACCAAAACAATATCATGTTATTCTTGCAAAATGAATAGCTACCACCAAATACTGTGGTGGTAAGACCATGATCTTTACTTTTTCTATATATGAATAACACTTTCATTTTATTTATTAACAAATTTTGTGTATGTGCCGTTTGATTTGCACGATTATTATCCACACACACGCACATTTCTTCAAGGTACGTACGAAAGATTAGAGATCTTGTGCAAAATATACTACTATAACTTCACATCAATACACATATTTTATGAAAAAAATTAATAACCTAAATGTTAAATGACATATAATCTGTCCCTAACAAATCAGATCAGTAATCAGAAAAATAAGACAGAATAACATCCTACAATCTAATGATACTGTGAAAATTATTTACTATTTGTTCATACAGGTTGAACAAATCATCAGATTATAGTAGAGAAGACCATAAGAAGATTTGACCAAAAGCGAAATCATATGCACTGCTCACACCATAAAGCTTAATTGAAAAAAGAACGATTACTACAAATAGGCCTATTGGGATGGTTCATAAACCGTTCCTATAAAAAGACCTATGGTAACGTGAAATATCAATTGGAACGGTCTAGTATCTAAAGTGTGCCGGTTTTATCCAAATTCTATTGTAATGGTTGTAACCCTTAACGTATCTATTCTACTAAAATTCTTTAATAATCGTTGCAAGAAAAACTGTTCTGATATGCCTATTTTTCAGTTGTGAAGGACCCTTGTGGGATTTTGTAATCAGATGTAACAACCTTTTGTGGACTTTTGTAATCACGAGTTTATGAATATAAAGACGTTCCTCCAATTTTATCTTTGCTTTATGCTATGTTTCCTTTTATTTGTATTTGTGGAGATTCTTGATGCATGACTCTACTTGTTGGTGCCAATATCGAGCCCAGGTGTAAGTATTTTTTCTTGCCTTCGATTGATTAACGCGACTCCCTGCGCAATCCATTGTCGTTCTTTGGACCAGGCTTGGGTTGGACTAACAAACTCGGGTCGTTGGGACCCTGGCTTTGAGTTGAATGAGAGTAGGGCTTTGAGCCCTCAAGATGAGACTTAGTCTCTAGGCCCTACACTGATCTTCGATGGAGGAATTTTCTTTGAAGCTCGAGAATGGAGGCTATGTTAAGGCTTTTGAGAGAAGTCTCCAAGTACGGGTTTGTTCAGACTCAGGCCATCTGAAAAATTATTTTGAACTTGATGTAGATAGCCTTAATGCGTTGTAGATAGATTCTTTATGAGGGTTTACCAAAATTTAGATGGTACCTCAAGCCCATACAAGTCTTACAATGATATCAATGACCCGGTTGAGAGGTCCTCGAGATCGGGTACCATCTCGGGACCGGCAATTATGCCAATGGCTTCCTGGAGCCTAACTTCATTTTGAAGGTGGACCTCGAGAGCGAATACCATCTCAGGAGTGGTGATGATAACAATGGTTTTTTGGAGCCTAACTTTTTTTTATGGAAGACCTCAAGATCGGGTACCGTCTCGGTGCTGGCAATGATGCCAATGGCTTCATGAAGCCTAACTTTTTTTGATGAAGAACCTCGAGATCAGGTGACATCTCAGGACTGGCGATGTTGCTAATGGCTTCATGAGGCCCAACTTTGTTTTGATGGAGGTCTTGAGGTTGGTACCACATCAATACCCATGGTGGTACAGGGATCTCCAACAGTGAAACATCGTATGACATATTGTTACCGCTCTTTCCGTATATAAGGTTGTTTTTGCCCTATTGAAGATTCTATCGTTCTGATTAGTTACCCTTCTTTCCTGCATTAGGCCTTTTATTATTTCTGCATTCATACTTTTGCCCAAGTTCCTTCTTAAATTCTCTTATTTTGCAACAGTCACGACTGCTACATGAAGCTCCATTCGGCAGGGAGGAAAGAGTTCTACCTCCAGTTCTCACCTTGTTGGTGGAGTGCTGTTGATGCTAGGAGGGCCTGACTTGGGGTGTTTTGCATTGAGAGGGGACTTATTATCGGAGAAGTACCCCAATGTTCAGGACTAACGAGAGCATACCTTGAAGTTTACTTCTTTGATAGGAGAATAACACATTGGATTAGAGAGAAAACACTTCGGATGGGGGCAAAAGTGGTGTTAAAGATACCTTTTGCTGCTGAGGGCATCACGGACCATGCCGATGGGTTTTTTAATGTGTACACATATCCTTTCATAATGGGTGATCTTGATAGGATTTTGCTCGACTTTTGTTCAAAGTATCGGGTTACATTGGCATAGATTCACCCGTCATTTTGGTGAATAGCGTTAATGATAAGATTATTTGTAGAGAAGGCAAGGCTTGATCTTATGCTTTGTCATCTTATCAGGCAGTACCATCCTTTTTACCATATGGTCTACTGACCTTACGATGTCGATCTACCACGGCCTTTGTTTTTAATTATGAGGAAGATGGAAATCCGGAGTGGATAAGTCGATTCGTCCGAGTACTGACCGTTTATATAATCCTCGAGGAGTTTATGCCAATCCTTGAGGAGTGGAATTATACATGTAAGTGGTACACTTGTGCCTTCTTAGTTTTGTTTATGGCAAAGGTTGTCTTCGTGAACGTGCCTTCTTTTCTTTTTCTATAGGAATTTCATGGATTCCAAGTGACATTTCTGATCTATTGGATTGGGTTAGGAAGTTGGCAACCCACTCGACTTGCAATGAGCGTAATCGGCAAGCTTTGTCCAAGGGAAGATGGAAGCACAACATCATAGTATGTGTTATGCGATATTTTCCTTTGCCTCTTTTCATTTTGATAGACATTTTTTCTTTTTGCATACTAATCCTACTATTGTAGGTATAAGGGAGTCTTCCACAGCGAGGTCATGCTTCCTTAGAGAGCAAGAAAGGATGATATGCTCCGCACAAAAGAATGATATCAATAAGCGAGAGACGCCTTTGTAGAGCGATGACGCTCAAAGTAGGGTGACACTGGACTGGGGACCCGGAGTGGAAGTATTGTTTTGACATGATGTGCCCGTGGCTACTGACTTCGGAAAGATGGTTTCCCTGTCGATGTCGTCCTCTTTTTTAATCGAAAGTACTTTGAGGGGTACTTGAAACTTGAGGTTGCATGCACTGAGCGATTGTGCCTTGACTAGAGTTGACTCTTTCTGATATGAGGGAGCTATGTTAGCAGATGTGCGCTCAACCTTTGAGGAAGCCCATCAACTTCACTCTTTGGTGAGATTCGGTAGAGGTCTTTTAATCTTCGTGCCCTCGTTCCTTATTGAGTTTTCTTTTATATGCTTTCGACAAGCTTATGTCTGAGTTGCTCCAACGTGAGGCCATGCTACGGAAAGTTCTAGATGAAGAGAGATCCCTTAGGCTCCTTTGCTATGAAAAGGAAGTCGAGTTGGCACATCTATGGTATGAGGTGAGTTGGAGCTTGAATTATGTGAGCTACTTGAAGGAGCAGGTAGTTTTTTTCCTGAGTGAGATTGTGCCCCTCCTTTTAGCTCCTGAGACTTACATTTTGTTTATCTTACTTGCAGAAAATATGTAGGCCTTTTTCTATATATGAATAACACTTTCATTTTATTTATTAACAAATTTTGTGTATGTGCCGTTTGATTTGCACGATTATTATCCACACACACGCACATTTCTTCAAGGTACGTACGAAAGATTAGAGATCTTGTGCAAAATATACTACTATAACTTCACATCAATACACATATTTTATGAAAAAAATTAATAACCTAAATGTTAAATGACATATAATCTGTCCCTAACAAATCAGATCAGTAATCAGAAAAATAAGACAGAATAACATCCTACAATCTAATGATACTGTGAAAATTATTTACTATTTGTTCATACAGGTTGAACAAATCATCAGATTATAGTAGAGAAGACCATAAGAAGATTTGACCAAAAGCGAAATCATATGCACTGCTCACACCATAAAGCTTAATTGAAAAAAGAACGATTACTACAAATAGGCCTATTGGGATGGTTCATAAACCGTTCCTATAAAAAGACCTATGGTAACGTGAAATATCAATTGGAACGGTCTAGTATCTAAAGTGTGCCGGTTTTATCCAAATTCTATTGTAATGGTTGTAACCCTTAACGTATCTATTCTACTAAAATTCTTTAATAATCGTTGCAAGAAAAACTGTTCTGATATGCCTATTTTTCAGTTGTGAAGGACCCTTGTGGGATTTTGTAATCAGATGTAACAACCTTTTGTGGACTTTTGTAATCACGAGTTTATGAATATAAAGACGTTCCTCCAATTTTATCTTTGCTTTATGCTATGTTTCCTTTTATTTGTATTTGTGGAGATTCTTGATGCATGACTCTACTTGTTGGTGCCAATATCGAGCCCAGGTGTAAGTATTTTTTCTTGCCTTCGATTGATTAACGCGACTCCCTGCGCAATCCATTGTCGTTCTTTGGACCAGGCTTGGGTTGGACTAACAAACTCGGGTCGTTGGGACCCTGGCTTTGAGTTGAATGAGAGTAGGGCTTTGAGCCCTCAAGATGAGACTTAGTCTCTAGGCCCTACACTGATCTTCGATGGAGGAATTTTCTTTGAAGCTCGAGAATGGAGGCTATGTTAAGGCTTTTGAGAGAAGTCTCCAAGTACGGGTTTGTTCAGACTCAGGCCATCTGAAAAATTATTTTGAACTTGATGTAGATAGCCTTAATGCGTTGTAGATAGATTCTTTATGAGGGTTTACCAAAATTTAGATGGTACCTCAAGCCCATACAAGTCTTACAATGATATCAATGACCCGGTTGAGAGGTCCTCGAGATCGGGTACCATCTCGGGACCGGCAATTATGCCAATGGCTTCCTGGAGCCTAACTTCATTTTGAAGGTGGACCTCGAGAGCGAATACCATCTCAGGAGTGGTGATGATAACAATGGTTTTTTGGAGCCTAACTTTTTTTTATGGAAGACCTCAAGATCGGGTACCGTCTCGGTGCTGGCAATGATGCCAATGGCTTCATGAAGCCTAACTTTTTTTGATGAAGAACCTCGAGATCAGGTGACATCTCAGGACTGGCGATGTTGCTAATGGCTTCATGAGGCCCAACTTTGTTTTGATGGAGGTCTTGAGGTTGGTACCACATCAATACCCATGGTGGTACAGGGATCTCCAACAGTGAAACATCGTATGACATATTGTTACCGCTCTTTCCGTATATAAGGTTGTTTTTGCCCTATTGAAGATTCTATCGTTCTGATTAGTTACCCTTCTTTCCTGCATTAGGCCTTTTATTATTTCTGCATTCATACTTTTGCCCAAGTTCCTTCTTAAATTCTCTTATTTTGCAACAGTCACGACTGCTACATGAAGCTCCATTCGGCAGGGAGGAAAGAGTTCTACCTCCAGTTCTCACCTTGTTGGTGGAGTGCTGTTGATGCTAGGAGGGCCTGACTTGGGGTGTTTTGCATTGAGAGGGGACTTATTATCGGAGAAGTACCCCAATGTTCAGGACTAACGAGAGCATACCTTGAAGTTTACTTCTTTGATAGGAGAATAACACATTGGATTAGAGAGAAAACACTTCGGATGGGGGCAAAAGTGGTGTTAAAGATACCTTTTGCTGCTGAGGGCATCACGGACCATGCCGATGGGTTTTTAAATGTGTACACATATCCTTTCATAATGGGTGATCTTGATAGGATTTTGCTCGACTTTTGTTCAAAGTATCGGGTTACATTGGCATAGATTCACCCGTCATTTTGGTGAATAGCGTTAATGATAAGATTATTTGTAGAGAAGGCAAGGCTTGATCTTATGCTTTGTCATCTTATCAGGCAGTACCATCCTTTTTACCATATGGTCTACTGACCTTACGATGTCGATCTACCACGGCCTTTGTTTTTAATTATGAGGAAGATGGAAATCCGGAGTGGATAAGTCGATTCGTCCGAGTACTGACCGTTTATATAATCCTCGAGGAGTTTATGCCAATCCTTGAGGAGTGGAATTATACATGTAAGTGGTACACTTGTGCCTTCTTAGTTTTGTTTATGGCAAAGGTTGTCTTCGTGAACGTGCCTTCTTTTCTTTTTCTATAGGAATTTCATGGATTCCAAGTGACATTTCTGATCTATTGGATTGGGTTAGGAAGTTGGCAACCCACTCGACTTGCAATGAGCGTAATCGGCAAGCTTTGTCCAAGGGAAGATGGAAGCACAACATCATAGTATGTGTTATGCGATATTTTCCTTTGCCTCTTTTCATTTTGATAGACATTTTTTCTTTTTGCATACTAATCCTACTATTGTAGGTATAAGGGAGTCTTCCACAGCGAGGTCATGCTTCCTTAGAGAGCAAGAAAGGATGATATGCTCCGCACAAAAGAATGATATCAATAAGCGAGAGACGCCTTTGTAGAGCGATGACGCTCAAAGTAGGGTGACACTGGACTGGGGACCCGGAGTGGAAGTATTGTTTTGACATGATGTGCCCGTGGCTACTGACTTCGGAAAGATGGTTTCCCTGTCGATGTCGTCCTCTTTTTTAATCGAAAGTACTTTGAGGGGTACTTGAAACTTGAGGTTGCATGCACTGAGCGATTGTGCCTTGACTAGAGTTGACTCTTTCTGATATGAGGGAGCTATGTTAGCAGATGTGCGCTCAACCTTTGAGGAAGCCCATCAACTTCACTCTTTGGTGAGATTCGGTAGAGGTCTTTTAATCTTCGTGCCCTCGTTCCTTATTGAGTTTTCTTTTATATGCTTTCGACAAGCTTATGTCTGAGTTGCTCCAACGTGAGGCCATGCTACGGAAAGTTCTAGATGAAGAGAGATCCCTTAGGCTCCTTTGCTATGAAAAGGAAGTCGAGTTGGCACATCTATGGTATGAGGTGAGTTGGAGCTTGAATTATGTGAGCTACTTGAAGGAGCAGGTAGTTTTTTTCCTGAGTGAGATTGTGCCCCTCCTTTTAGCTCCTGAGACTTACATTTTGTTTATCTTACTTGCAGAAAATATGTAAGCCTTGGAGCTCCTTGGGGATGAAGCTGGCCTAGCCAAGTGCGAGCATGATGAGCTAAAAGCTCAAGCAGAGGTTCAGGCTTCAGAGAAGAAGGGTGCTCTGGCTAAATATTCTGCCTTTAATGCCCAACATTGCTCAACATGTGGTAATGCCTTGGTGCGAACATATATGATTGCAAAGCTCGAATCTGAGCTTTTGAAAGTCAAGGTAGGGGTCATTGATACATGGGTTGAAACTGTAATTAGCCAAACTAAGGCTGACCATAAGATGGCGGTCCATTTGAAGGACTCTGTTGATGCTTAAGCTGGGCTGAGAAAGACTCTCGACCACAAAGACAGGATGAAAGAATATGCTCATTGTATGTCTCGGAGGAAAATTATACAGTAGATCTATGCTAGTGGATTTGCCCTCTCGGAAGAGTTGGTGGTAGTGAGGGCAGACGAGCATGATTTATGGTTACTTCTACCTCGCACCGAAGATAGCAACGATAAGGCCAATGGGCCATATCCCCTAGAGGGAGACGTGGATTTAGCTTTCCGATTCTATATATAGCATTTTCACGTATGTAGGCAGAGCTTGTGTTTTTTTGTATATGTGTACAGGAGAAAACCTTGTGGCTTTATTTTGTGTGTATCTATTTCTGTCTTGAATTTAGCCAGATGAACTAGTCTTTAAGTTAGAAGGAACCCTTAGATTTGTAGTATGGTATGGAGGCTCATTGGGCTGGCCTATAGGCTCTTATGCGCTTGGCCGATGCGCGCCTTTTGTATAAGCCGAGATTTGAGGTCTTATGCTTTTTCTTATAGACATGTTTTGATCAACTATTTTGGGTTCAGTCTTAGAGTCGGGTATCGACTCGAGCCTTTTTGACCATCAAGATATCAAATTTTAGGTTGACGACAGTGGCTCTTATGCATTTGGACGGTGCGCCCTTTTAGTGTTTAAGCTCTTACGCATCTACTCTCAGGCATACTTAGTTAACTATTTTGTGTTCAGTATCTGAACCGGGTGTCGACACAAGCTCATTCGACCCTCAAATTTTATAGTTTCAAGCTAGCCCTTAGGCTCTTACACGTTGGGTCGGTACGACCTTTGATGAGGGATGGCGATAGTGGCTCTCACACCTCAGATCGATGCGACCTTTTATGTGGGTTGGAAATAGAGGCTCTTACGCGTTAGGTTGATGCAACCTTTTATATTCTTTATATTTCCCAAGTTAAGGACATTTGACATAATATTTGCCTGACTCTTCAAGGGGTTAATATAGAACCTCAATTACGAGCGTTATATGGTGATGATCGAGAACCTCGGGAGGTTTTGCTCGAAGGTTGAGTATCTCGAAGCCAGTGTTTAGGAGATGACATGGTTGAAGCTCTTTCGCCTATGTCAAGGTTAGCCCATTTAAACAGGTTCTTTTCAAAGTAGATTCGAAGTAATTGAAGACATGTGCTTGTGTAGCAACGGTCGGGCGTCCTCAAGTCACGTTAGTCTGGCTGGTACACCCTTATGACCGTAGTTATTTATGCTTTGGCTGGGGCCATTTTTATTCCCCAGGGAAGTAGTTATGTGGTTCATGCCTTGCTCAAGTTCTTACATATATTGTTAATACCTTATGTAGGTCTTACAAGACCAAGTTTTCTCGCTTGGGGTCTTGTGGCCTCAAGTTTTTAATAAGTGGTGATTGGCGACAGTCCTCGAGTCACCAAGGGTATATTTGCTCAGGAGACATTATTCGTATACTTAGTATCGTCTCATTGACGGCTTAAGATTTTGGAGATTCTGACCCTGAGGTCGTGCGACTTTTAAGATTTTGACGCCAGTCCCTAAGTGTTTGGAATACTTTCGGCTTTGGAGACATTATGTGATTTTAATGTTGCCTCTTTGAGGGATTATGAGTTTGGAGTTCCGACCCAGAGGTCATTCAGTTTTTGGATTATTGACACCAGCCGCCAAGTGTTCTGGACGTCTTTGACAGAGGAGTCATTTTATACGAAAAAGGCTGAATTTATTTTGAACCGAGAAACGCTTTAATGAAAATTATTCTTCGATTAATTTGTACAAGTATACATGTTTTTGCTGTCGGGGCCAGGCAAACCTATGCGGATACGGTTTTTTCGACCATTTGGCCTAGTACATCATTTTCCTATTGGGACCCCACTCAGTGTTTCTTGACTTGTCCGAGTGGACGGCCTTCCGGAGGGGGATGCCCTCAGTATTTGAGGTTGAATGCAAAAGAAGCCTTAAATACTTGGGGAGTCTTCCTTAGGTAAGATATGGATGATTCCTTATTAACAACCTTGCCAGTAAAACCCTTTTTGGGATATAAACCCGGCTGAAGGAAAAGAGTGCAACGAATTCTTTAAAACCTTAAGGTCTTCGATCTAGATCAGCGTTTCGACTGCCTTGGTCGGGCGCCTTCATAGGGGTTAGCATGAACTATAAAATGAAAAGAGATTGTCATACCTAGCGTAGAACGTGTTAGTGGTGTTATCATCAAATAGGAGTCGCCATTTCTTCTCTTTACTCAAATAGAAAAGCAATTTAGAATAGACTTCACCAATGCGCCAAGGAGGAGTTGAAGCGGTATCTGACTAGTCCGTCTTTGCTTCACATACCAAAAGAGGATAAAACAATATATTTATACATGGTTGTATCCGTATTAGATGTATGGGGCATGCTAATTCGAGAAGAGCAAGGTATGTAATTCGCTGTCTATTATGTATGTCGGACCCTAGGGGATGCTAAAACTAGGTCTACACTAGGAAATATTAGCTCTTGCATTAATAAGCGCATCGCGAGAACTGAAACCTCATTTTCAATGCCACCGTATTTGCATTTTAATAACTTATTCCTTCCAAACATATTGAATAAACCCAAACTATCATGCCGATTGGCCAAATAGGTCATCGAACTCGGGGGATACGATATCGAGTATCAACCCCGAATAGATATCAAGTCCCAAATTCTAGCGGACTTCCTTGCCGACTTTTCACCCTCCCTCGTGCCCGAGGTAGAAAAAGAACGTTTGCTAAAAGCAAGCACATCTTCCAGGGTGTGGACCCTTCTCATTGGTGGTGCCTTGAACATTAGAGGGTCTAGACTCGATACAGTCCTAAAGCCGCCTATAGGCAGCATAATCAGGAAATCAATAAAAATTGCAAGATTGACTAACAACGAAGCTGAGTATGAGGCTATGATTGCAGGTTTGGAATTGGCCAAAATCCTAGGAGTTGAAACCGTCGAAGCAATATGCGATTCACTCCTTCTAATAAGTCAGGTAAATGGGAGCTTTGAGGTCCAAGAAGATAGGATGCAAAGGTACTTGGAAAAAATCCAAGTCATATTACGTTGTTTCAAAGAATGGACCCCGGTCCACATACCCGAGAGTAGAACAACGAGGCCAATGCCATCGCAAGCCTGTGATCATTTTTTGATGAAGATGATCTACTCTCTGAGGCTGTTGTCCAACTATCCAAATCAAGGATCGAGGAAGGTCATGCGGAGATTAACTCCACTAGCCTAACATGAGACTGGAGAAATAAATATATTGACTACTTGAAGATGGTAAACTGCCCATGGTTCAAATTATTCATATGTATCACCGTATTTTGCTCATTACCTGGATATGCCCTGTGAGTCCCTTGTTTCATCTATTCATGTATCTACGTCAATGGGCGATAATATTGTTATTGACCATGTATATCGGTCATGTGTAGTGACTGTTGGGGGATTGCATACTAGAGTTCATCCCTTGATGCTTAATATTGTCACGCCCCAAACTTGAAGAGACGAGGTCAGCACCCGGTACCATACTTGGCCCAACCTATAAATGTAAACTCTAGAGGGGTAACCCTCAACTTAGGCCGATGAGGCCATTTCTACATCATCTGAAAATAATGTCCACAACCAGCATTACCAAACTAAACATCTATGTAGGGCTGGAAAAGCAACAATACTGATATAAAAATGTATAGGACTCGTCTACAATCCTCTAGGGACGATTGACCTATGTCATGGTCGGGACAGGGCCTCGACTTACCTATCAAACCTGTATATATAAAATAGATTCCAAGGTGTAAAAATGTTAACTCTAAGGAAGTGGATATTACCAACTAAGTTGATGTTTGACGTTGTCTACTAGGAAGGTTTATAGCTGTCTATTAAGACCTACAGTCTTGAAATGCAGTGTCCCCAGAAAAAGGGGCGTCAGTACAAAATAATATACTGAGTATATAAGGCAACCGAATAAGTGGAAGCTAAAACTGAACTGATAATATAATAACTGAAAGTATCTGCATTCAAACACATTTGAGAATATGCTTACCTACTGATACTGACTTATATCTCTTAGTATAGTAAGTAAAATAGATGTCCAACCCTATTAGGCTCGGTATGTGTAACTACTCTGCCATAATAGACTCGCTCATAGGCAGTCGACCACACTAAACTCTGTATATTGGCCATTTTAGGCTCGTTCATAGGCTCCCAGCCACAGTAGGCTCAATTTATAACTTACCATCTTATCAGAGTTTGCCTAATAGGGGCCCGCCATTGATTATAGCTCGCTGGTGATGAAAATAATACAATATTATATATATATATATATATATATAGATTCTCTGCTCTTTTGGTTGAAAGAAGACAAAACTAAAATGAATATGAAGTCCCAATAAGGGAAAATGATGTTATTTAGGAGACTAGGATACTGTACATAAATTTAAGAATAGAAACTTCTCTTTGTGTCTCATTATCAAACACATGTAGTTGTTGGATCATGCCAAAATAAAAGAAAGGATTAGCCTTAATGTACTTTAACTCTGTTGAGTCCTTAATATTTTTGAAGCAATGCTTCAAACAACTCACCTCAATCTCCCACAGCAAGAGGAGATTCAATATCAATGCTCAGCAAAGGCTAAGTTCACAACTTAAATTAGTAGCTCATTTTCATAAATTTAGGTGGCATCTCCCCTGGTATAAGGGCCTCCTCCAATACCATATACCAACACCACCAAGAACAAAACAATAACAACATGTATGCATTATTTTCCAACATTATCTCTGTCACATTATATCATAAAACAACCCACACACCCTACACTTCATACATAAAACGACAACAACAGTAGTGTCAAAAAACCTGAAAATGTAAAGATGAATGACCAATACATTATTCATATTTATGTGGTGTTTCTCCATACCTTTTATCCTCAAAAACACCATAAAAATAGGCAAAAATAGACATCCTAGAAGCAACATAAAATAGTCCACTACATGTCGAATAACTCGAACTCACGGCTTTCGATCACCATCCCATGAGTTCTAGATTATCAGCCTTCCTTGATATATAAAGCTACATAAAGTAGACATTTTCTTAACTATGAGGTACCTTCCAAATCTCAAACTACAAAGAAAAAGAGAGCGATATAGCAATACTTTACGTTGTAGGGATCGCTCTAATGTTATCGCTTCTTGATTTCTTACCCAGGATATTAATATTCTTGAAACCCCTTGTGGAGAGCTTGAGGATAAGTTTAGGGGTCTTGTTCTGGTCTTGTTATGTGTAAAAGTAAAGAAAGAAACTACATAAGGCCTATATATATATATATATATATATATATATATATATATATATATATATATATATATATATATATATATATATATATATATATATATATATATTTTTGAAAGCGGTGCTAGCTTGGCACCCTATTATTGGCTATTCTTTAGACGCTTATATCTTTATATCCGTGTGTCGTATGAATGAGTGGTTAAGAGAATTAGAAACAAAATTCCAAGATCTTCAAATTTGGTATACAATATGTCCCAAAAAAATTCACATAACACACGAAATATATTGCTCAAAAGCTTTAGTAACACACCTAGTATTCACCTATGCAGTATGTGCAGTCTCATGAAACTGTAAATATATCTCTACTCCTATGTAGTATCAATAAAAAGTTTAATAATATAGAAATAGACTCTTATACATTCAGTTTTGTAGGTAGATCATCCCCTAATTCCATGTATATTAGTAGAAAAGCTCAGTTATATTTTACCTAAATTTCAGCATATTTATGAATGTAACTCGTGATAATCTTTGTCAACTTTTGTTCCACAACTCACTTGACTTAAAAACATAACACATGACTATAATAAGACAAAATAACTCATAACATAATCTCCTTATCATTTTGAGCACCCTAGTCTCACCCCAAAAATACATGTTATAACATTCCCAACTTGTCGACTTTCGACGAAACTTATTTTCTTCAATTGGTTTAGCTTCTAAGCCTTCCAATCCTCTTGTTACTTGCAGTCCATAATTTTAAATATTTGTAACCACCAAGCTAACGTGATAAATTACTTTATATACTTCCAAAGATGATCTCATTTTTTGTGTTACATTAGTTTACTTGTGATGCATGTTTACATGCGAAAACATGGGGTGTAACATCATTCCCTCCCCCCTTTTGGAAAAGTCATCCTCGAATGTTGGATAATATGCTTATCAATCCCGTAAACCTTAGTTGATACGAATATTTTAATATTGTCCTTTCAATCTAGGCAACTATTTTGTGAATAAATCTTAAGGCTAGGGCATCCCGCTTTTAGGCCTCTTTCTCAAACCTCGACTTGTTGTCTTAATTCTTCTAATCTCATAATTATTTATGCCTTATGTCATGCAGCATGTACTATTATGTCCTTATATGTGCGCCTATGTGACTTTTCTATCCTTTTTCCTTCAGATTTTAGTCAATCTCTAGGCCTCAATTTGTGAACATATACAGAACTATGACAAGTTGTCCCTCTAGGAATCTATAGGTGTACTAATGTTTTTTGATTGGTAATTTGTTGAACCTACGACTATTACTATATCTTGTTTCATAGCCTCGGTTAGCTATGCTTATGACTTTACTTATCTAGGTATCTTATATTATACCACAACACATACTTTAATTTATTATGACCAAAGTCTTCTACATAAATCCAGGTTGCTCTCTAGATGCTTATCCTATATGTATAAATTTAAGTCCCTTAATTCCTCATTACTATACATCTTAAGCATGACAGCCTAAACCCATCTCACAATTTAATATATTCATCCATCTATTTTTGATTCACTTTAATGTTGATCTATAATCTACCACTAATGACTTGAAACCTATTATGTAATACAAGTTTTTCATTAGGGCTCACGTCTCATCGGGGAACACCTAAAGTTATTTTCGTGATTCACCTAGGGACAATACTATACGTCAATAACTGTATTTCATGGCATCCCAATGTGATTCACCTTACGAGGTTATTCTAATCATGTGTAATTCATGAAATCCTTTTCTTTAAATCATTAACCAATAAAAGGAATTAATGCCATCCTCTTATCTATCACAATTACAACCTTATTTTACTACCAGGTTAGCATTTTATCTCTTCAAATTGCTCAAAGTCTTAGACTCCTTTGAGTTTATTCAAGCTATACTGAGCTTTCTATAACTTACAAAATTTATCAATCCTACTAAATTGATAGGCTTAATCCAGAGGCCTTACATATTCTTATTACCTTTTAACCTGTGTTTTTCTTATTTTTACTCATGTCTAGCTAAAACCTTGTCACTCTAGCATACTTTAGCTTGCGACCTACCCATATCGATTTATACTACTCGCAGCCATCCTTTAACTTGCTAGCACCATAGATTTCCATATGTTATTCTGGAACCTCAAGAGAGACATCAGGCTATATCTAACTCTTCTTTACTCTCTTAACTACACATCTCAATAACTAGAAACCATAGGGTGGAAGATATGCTACTGACGGCAGTAATATCATTTTGGATACTAAGTCACACCGTTTTTAGCCATCTACCTGAAGTATGGAGTATTCACAACCTTCTAAACTTGAGTATCTCGTACCTTATTCATATTTACCTCTCTTATCTTTAAATATTGCGCCGTATATTCTGTCACTTTTATAACATCCCGTCTACATAGGTGGAATTCACATCCACACCTTAAAGTTTTACTAGAATGCTTGCATGTGTGATGCATACATAATCTAGTGATAGCTTCATACTAACTTCTTACGAGGCTGGTACTCTGCTAATTAGATTTATTATAGATCTATCATAGAATATGTATGTTTACTATCTCTTCTATATCTATTATATTAAGAGTGATTCTACAATGTTCTAAATCATGATTTCTGTCAGACTCCCGATTCACTAAGTTGATGTAACTCTTTAGTTTCATCTTCTCTCCCGCCTTTAAGTAGGCTTAAGATATCTTCCAATTTGGGATCAACGTATTAGTTATTACTTTTACCCTCATGGATGCTATGGAACATCGATGATATAACCTTCTAGCAATTCAAGCTTTTGTCATGTGACGTGGACGCACTTGTTTCTTTTAACTTATACTGGAGTCTCCTATAATGGTATCATTGTTAACATATGTGTTGCATGGATAACACTTTGAAATCATAAGTGTGTTCATAATGTAACTAAATATAGGTCATAGATCGAATAATTCCTTTCGGGCCTTCTCAGCTTTTGTTAAAAGTAAGCAATTACTTTTCTTGGACGTTCTGCCACTTTTTGCATGAATACTTGTCTTATCTCAGTGCCCACATATATTGGAATTTTGTGCAACTCATATAGTCACAATAGGTACCACTTTCTTATAGAGTGCATACAATGTTGTAGTGATACTGTTGTTATATGGCCATTATTTATTTAGCTCACCATGTTTAGTTTGAAGCCTTCTTCCTTATTTTCTCATCTAGTCTTTCATTGTAGAATTTAGGGAAGACTCTCTGACTTTTACAAAGTTGTAAGCTTATCACATCATATACCTGACAAAATTTTTGATGTTCTTACTCACCTACAAATATCCTTAGTTACATACCTCAGTGCCCTTGTTCTCATAGTGTTACTTTTGAACTCAATTTTTTTGTCTCCCACTTGGCACTCTCTTTTATTTTCATAACACTTTTACGGAAACTATAACTACCTCAAATCCTAGATGAATATTTCCCAAGGATTATGATGTACTATCTACGAGACCGAATTTCCTATGTTGGGGTTCACTAGGTTTATTTTGCATGATCAGCTGATTTATCTGTATCCTAACTAGTTTTCAACTACTAACTATTCGTTGGTCCATTATCATATCTATATTCCGTGTAATCTCTCTAGAGTTGTTTCCTTTGTCTTAACTTACTTCTCGCTCTGGCTCCTTATGTATTTGTCACGACCCTAGTTCACCATCCCTGAACACGTCATGACGGCACCCCGTCACGAGGACTAGGTAAGCCTAACGGTGCGGAAATAACAACACTAAAGATAACAATAATAACTTAAACTAAGTAACTTAACGAAATGTATATAATTCTCCGTTTGGCACATACACATCACGCTACAACTGTAAAGCAGAATCCCAATAACCTGGAATCTCACGCGCAACACAGGCTATAGAAAGTACATAGTACGGCACTAACTCCGGAAATATGTACATCAATGAAATGCAGGAACAAACTAGCTAACTACAAGATGGTACAGGAAGGAAACTCTTCGGTCTGCGGATGCGGCAGATATACCTCAAGTCTCCGTTAGATGTCTCCACCTCGCGATACTGCGCCTGAGATGAGGTGCCTGGATCTGCACATGGAAAACATACGCAGGAGAGGCTTGAGTACACTGTAGCGTACTCAGTAAGTGCCAAGCCTAACCTTGGTTGGGTAGTGACGAGGAAGGTCAAGACCCTACTGAGGTAAATATAATATATAATGAGATAAACAAAATAGTATAAGTAACTCTACAGCGAGAATCTAAACTGAATATTTAAGGGAAAAACAGCAGTAGGAAAAATAGAACAAACCAATACAAGGAACATTACTCACAACAGGAAATGATACCCGGGGATCTCTTGGTATCCTCATCATATCCGCTAGGGATCTCTTGGTGTCCCAAGGATCTCTTGGTATCCTTATTATATTCACTAGGGATCTCAAAACCACAAATAGTAACTAAACATGACCGAGAGACGAGGTCCACAATAAAGAAAATCTCCCAGAGGAGTAGAAACAAAGACGGGGGCACTCAAAGAATCCCGAGGCTTGCCCAAATGTGGAGCAAAATAAGAAGACACATAAGAATAAGTAGAGCCCGGATCGAATAGAACCGATGCCTTTCTGTGAAAAACCAGTATAATACCTATGATAACATAATCAGAGGCAACAGCCTCGGCACGAGCAGGAAGGGCATAATATCTAGCCTGGCCTCCCCCTCGAGGGAGACCTCTACCTCCTCGGCCTCCACCTGTAGCTGGCGGAGCGAGTAGGGCGGCAACTGGAGCGGTGATAGTGGCCTGAGAACTCTTCTGAGCACGCTGGGACTGAGAAAGATGTAGGGGTACACTTCTCCCAAGTTTAGGGAAATCCCTCACCACATGCCGGGTATCGCCACATTTAAAAATAACTCTGGGAGGGCGTAGTGGATGTGACTGACTAGGGCCAATCCGTTGGACTGACCTCTGGGAACACCCCACGAGGGAGGCGCGCTAGAAATTGGAGGTGCATACTAAGGCTCACGAGGTACAGGCTAGAGCACTGCTGGCTGCTTGAAGGGCTGAATGAATTTGGCGACCCACAAAACCCCTACGATGTCGTCCTGTTCGGGCACCAGAGTAGTGGCCCGGCTCTCGATACCTCTTAGCCTCCCTCTCCCCTCGCTCCCTGACGAGCATACTCTTGATCCTCCTAGAAATGCTCACTACCTGCTGATAAGGAACGTCCATCTCCAACTCTCGAGCCATGCAAGATCTGATGGGTGGAATAAGACCCTCGATGAACCTGCGAACTCTCTCGCGAACTGTAGCAACCAAAGCCGGTGCATGCCTGGCCAATCTGGTATAACTGATGGCATACTCCGAAACGGTCATAGCACCCTGGTGCAAATGCTCAAACTCTGCATGCCACATATCTTTGAGCCTCTAGGGAACAAACTCTCTCATAAACATATCCGAGAACTGGGTCCAAGTCAGTGAAGCAACCTCTACCAGACTGTCTATCTCATAAGTGCATAACGAATCATAGGCAGCTCCCCAAAGCTGGAAGGCAGTCAAGGAAACCCCGCTAGACTCTACTATGCCCATAGAGCAAAGAATACGGTGGCACTCCTCTAGAAACACCAAGGCATCATCCGTCGCCAGTCCTATGAAAACTGGAGGATCGTACTTCTTGAATCTCTCCAACCTCCGCTGCTCATCCTCAGAAGCAGCTGCCCCATCCACGGGCTGAACTTGCAGTATAGGCAGAATGGGAATGATCCCTGGGGCATTCTCAACCTACACTCACTGCATAGAGTGCAGACAGTGGGAGTCTGTGCTCATCTCCCGGCATGGGACGTGGCTGCAGCAAGGGGAAGCAACCCTGTCAGAGCCAACGTGGTGTACATAGACATGAACTGAGCTAAGTCTCCCGAAGGGATGGCGTAGTAGTGGCAGTAGTAGGCATGCCGGGAGCTTGAGCTCCGGCTGGATTTGTTGGCAGTGCCTAGGCGGTAGCTCGCGCAGGTACTCAGGCTGCAGCACGTGCGCGTCCTCGACATCTACCTCGGCCCCCGCCTCGGACGGCTGCGGTAGGGGGCGCAGTAGTCTCATTATTGCGAGTAGCGCGTGTCCTCACCATCTGTGAGAGAATAGAAGATAGAATTTTAGATTTGACATCAAAATATCGCACGATAAGGAAATCAATGAAGTGAAGATTCTTCATAAACGGTTACATAGCCTCTCGTAGATAAGTAAAGACGTCTCCATACCGATCAGCGAGATTCTAATAAACCGGCCTTTGTTCCGTGACACCTACGAACCTAGAGCTTTGATACAATCTTGTCGCGACCCTAGTTCACCATCCGTGAAAATGTCATGACGGCACCCAGTCACGAGGACTAGGTAAGCCTAACGGTGCGAAAATAACAACATTCACGATAACAATAATAACTTAAACTAAGTAACTTAAAGAAATGTATATCATTCGTTGTTTGGAACATACACTTCACACTACCACTATGAAGCAAAATCCCAAAAACTCCGAATCTCACGGGCAACACAGGCTATAGAAAGTACATAGTACAGCACTAACTCCGGAAATATCAACATCAAGGAAATGCATGAACAAACTAGCTAACTAAGAGATGGAATAAGAAGGAAACTCTTCGGTTTGCGGACGCTGCAGATATACCTAGAGTCTCCGCTAGATCTCTCCACCTCGGTGATAGTACGCCTGAGATAAGATACCTGGATCTGCACATGGAAAACATGCGCAGGAGAGGCACGAGTATACTACAGCTATACTCAGTAAGTGCCAAGCCTAACCTCGGTTGGGTAGTGACGAGGAAGGTCAAGGCCCTACTGAGGTAAATATAATATATAATGAGATTAAAAATAGTATAAGTCACTCTACAGCGAGAATATATAGAATAAATAAGGGGAAAATAGTACTAGGAAAAACGGAACAAACCAATACAAGGAACATTACTCACAACAAGAAATAATAACCGGGGATCTCGTGGTATCCTCATCATATCCGCTAGGGATCTTTTGGTATCCCGAGGATCTGTTGGTATCCTCATTATATTCACTAGGGATCTCTTGGTATCCCGAGGATCTCTTGGTATCATCATTACATTTAATAGGGATCTCTTTGTATCCCGAGGATCTCTTAGTATCCTCATTATATTCACTAGGGATCTCTTGGTATCCCGAGGATCTCTTGGTATCCTCATATCTTACGATCTCATGTGCCAGGGATCTCTTGGTATCCGCACCCACAGTCCATAACATATGCGGTGTAGGGGGATCTCCCGGGAGGCCAACTCGTCGTTCCAAAGTAAACATGAGCAATCATAATCAAGAATATTCATAATGAAGTAAAACAATACATGTAACAGGTAATTCCAGCCCAACATATTTTACATCATGCAGTTAAGGCAATTTAAGCAAGTAGGCAAGCTAAATTAAACGAGTATATCTCTCTAATCTAGCATAAAATAAATTCTCAATTTAAAATGCACTGTAAGTAAGGAAATTCAATTTAAATGCCTCGAGTAAAAACAGATTCTCCAACAATTTGCTCAAGTACGCGCTCGTCACCTTACATACAAGGCACTCAATTATCAAATAACATATCCTAGGGGAAACGTCCCCCACACGAGGTTAGACAAGCCACTTACCTCAATCGGCTCCAAAAATCAACTTGAAATCACTCTTTTCCAAGAGTATCTAACTCCAAATGGCCCAAATCTATTCATTCCAATCACATCCCGTAAATAACATCTCAAGCAACTAATTCTACAATTAAAATTACAGCTAAGACGAAATTTTACGTAAAATGACCAAAACACCCCTCGGGCCAACATGGTCAAAACCCGAGGTTCGAACAAAAATCCGGTTACCCATTCCCCCACGAGTCCAATTATATGATTAGTTTTGAAATCGAATCTCGAATTAAGGTCTAACCCCAATTTGGCAAAACCCTAGGTCCTACCCAATATACCCAAATTTACCCATTAAAACCTTTGATTTGATGTTGAAATTATGTAAAACGTTATTAAAGAGTGAAGAAAATAAGTTAAAAACCGGTTACCAATCGTTTGTAAGAAGAAATATTACTTAGAAAATCGCCTCTTAGGTTTTTGGGTTTTTGTAAAGTGAGAAATAACTGAAAAATCCCGAATCTATATATATATATACACACACTCTCTGAACCTCCAGCGCGGAGTTCTTGTAGCTGAAATTTGCAGGTCTTCTGAGGTAGGCAGCGCGGGCTGCACGAGGTGACCGCGGCCGCGCGGCTCACGCTGCGGACCGCACAAAAACGGACACGGCCGCACGAAGAAAGTAGAAGGCTGCAGGTCCTCTGAAGCGTGCAGAGCGGACCACCCAAGGGTGACCGCGGCTGCACAGCTCACACCGCGGACCACGCGATCGTGACCGCGATCGCAGTGCAACCTGCAGCTCGCATCCAACCTGCAGCTCGCATCCAACCTGCAACATCTGGTGTTTTAACACTAAGACACTCCCGGAACCTACTCAAAAATCACCCGAGCTCTCAGGGCTCCAAACCAATATCCATACAACCTCAAAAATAACCTATGGACTTGTCTGTGCGATCAAATCACCTAAATTAACATCATGAACATCGGATTGAGCCTCAAACTCATGATTTCTTCAAAATTTTCATAAGACATACAAATTCCCATTTCGGGTCCGAAACACGTCAAACGACGTCCGTTTTCAACCAAACATTACAAGAAAATCCCCAATCATATATAAGACTTGTACCGGGCATCGAAACCAAAATGCGGGCCCAATACCCCAGTCTTCCAATCAAATTTCATTTCCATTTTCTTTAATTTATTTCAGAAGATAATTTCACATAAAAATTCATTTCTCAGACTTGGGACCTCGGAATCCGATTCCAGGCATATGCTCCAGTTCCATATTTTCCTACAGACACTTCAGGACCGTCAAATCACGGGTTCGGGCCCATTTACCCAAATTGACCATAGTCAACTTTTAATAATATTAGTATCAAAATTTATCATTTTTCATACAGAATTTATATGTAAGCTTTTCGGCTACACGTCGGGACTGCACACACGAATCGAGGCAACCCGAGAGGAGGTTTTAAGGCCTCGGAAGTACAGAATAGAGAATAAATAAAGTGATGACCCCATTGGGTCATCATAGTAGCAAGTGTCAATTCACACTTATTTATCAATGACATCCTTGCGGGGAACCCTTACTGCCTTTTCTCAGCATCGTACTTGCATAATGTTCTGGAGTCGTAATATATCTGTAGGATCTGAATAAATATAATACCATTCCTTTCATTATTTTATTGCATTTTGCCTTTACTAGTCCATAGTTACCTCTTCATTGTTGGCATCTTTCCATATATTTTTTGTTTGATGAGCCTTACTCACCTTGCAATAACCCTTCTTGTACAAAGAAAACTGAATTTCTTATGCGCGAGGGTGACACCTAGTGTAACGAGCATACCTTGTCCCTTAATCATAACTCTACTCATAGTGCTTGCTTTAGAGATGTATCTTCATGAATGACCTTTAAAGGTTATTATTATATTGTCCATTCTATTTTAGCCGGAACGCGGTCTCTAAAACTCTCACGATGTCGACTATTATCAAATTCTCCGGTCCCTAATTCATGGATTTATCTTTTTTAATATCTTATGATAATTTGTATTACTCCTAGGGTCTAACTTAGCCTTCTGGTAATTACGTTGGAGTCACCAACTCATTTTCTCGAAATAAGGATATGACTTCATGGCTTATACTCTTTTACTGTCTTAAGACTTATCAACTCTTGTCTTTTTCATTCACTTGACCATAGACTCTATCATCCTACCATATTTAAATTTGTCGTTATCACTTATTTATCACATCTTACTCGTAATGCTTCATTTACTCTCTTCTTATTATCCTGTTAACATTATATCTATTACCTTATCATGAGAACTTCAACAAAGTACTTTTTTTCTTTTAGCTCCTCTTTTCTATCCACTGACTCTTCGGTCACCTAGCATTATGTCTTTACTAGGATGGGAGACATACAAAGGTATATATTTATCCCTTCTAGGATTCCATTACCTGTCTTCTGAAATTTTTGAACATTCTATTATTCATATATGACTGTTCTATTCTAGAGTGCACCATACAACATTTGCACTATCCTTCAAAATATTTAGCTAATGATCATAATCTATCAACCATTTTGGATTACTCTAACCCCAGCTAGATCCTGAGGTCTCATCTTTCTCTTAAACAATAAATATTAGCTCCAGTAAATACCTAATTTTTGCACTATTTTAACATCTCCTAAAGCCATTATTTTTGTTGTTGTTGTGTGTGTTATTTTAATTTTTTGTGTATTTAATTGCTTTATTTCTTACTATAAAAATAATACCAAAAATAAATATAATTCTTTCTTCATTTGTGTATTTTAGAAATTAACTAGATGTTAAATAGGTTAAATAATCAAGTTAATTGATCATTTGAATAAGTTATTTCAGTAATTTTTTGGTTTGTGTAAAATTTAGTGAAATAAGTAGGATTAAGGAAGAAATTTGGCCAAATTTGAAAGAGAAACTGGCCAAGAGTGCAAGATAAGGGGCCGCCATTAAAAGGGTCCGAAAATACGTAGTTTTGCCTCAAAACTACATCGTTTTATTAAATGAATCAAGATTAAATCTCATCCATTCATCCCTCCCTCATCCAATGGTCCAAAATCAATCTTCCAACTAGGTATTTAAGACTTAGAAATGCTGAAATTTTTCCCCCATTTTCTCCCATAATTCTTTTCTCCTCCATCTATCTCTTCACTCTCTCTTTCTCTATAACCCCCGCCCCTCCACCGCCACCGAAAATTGTTCACTGACAGCATACCACCTCCAAACACCTCCAAATTCACACCATGTAATCTACACAACCTCCTCTTTCTATATCTCCAAACCAAATCTTTCAGAAACCCCTCAAACTCCTTGAATCTTAGCTCTAGAAAACTTAGCCGTCATTTTTTTGCAAAAATTCTTGAAGCTTCGGCCACTACCGTCCCAAAATACCTACATCAACGGATAGAGCTCCTCAAGGCCTAGATATTGATGTCAATTCCACCCTAAATATCCGGCGACCAAAATCTGACCAATTTCTGGCGACCTTCCGGAACACTCTCACTCGGTATACCACCATTGTATCGGCCACTTGAATTGTAAGATGGTAAAAACCTATTCTATGTTGTATTGCTGATTTTTTATTCTTTTATTTTGTCTCTTATTAATTATTTTAGCATTAGTTTTTGAAGTTTGAAATTCTAAATTTTCTGTTTTTGCGCTTGTTGAAGTAGTAGAATAGTTTTGTATTGATGAAAGTGAGGTAGTGAAGAATACTTGAGAG
Organism: Nicotiana benthamiana; assembly: GCA_034376525.1. NCBI lineage: Eukaryota > Viridiplantae > Streptophyta > Magnoliopsida > Solanales > Solanaceae > Nicotiana > Nicotiana benthamiana. Next base: position 70,310,225 of record CM067325.1, read on the forward strand.
TATAGAGTACTTGTTTGTTTGTTTATTTACTATTTCAGGACTCTTTGAGTACAACACTCAAAAGTCAAAATGTTTGGTAAGAAAATATAGACTTTTGTATAGTGTTTGAATAAAAGTCTGTCTTTTAACAGTGAAGATTAGATTTTTTTGTTGAAATACTTTACAAAATTTGAACTAGAAAGTTTTGCCGTTAGAATTTAAGAGCATATTTTGTAGAAAAACATGCCCAAAAGATTGATTTTTAATTTTGAAATAGCTTGTTGTTTTGATATGTAAAGAAGACACATCTTTTACTCAGGGAGAAAAGATTTAGTCATCATCTCTTAAACTCTAAAAAGATATATCCTTAAGAAAAATCAAGAACCAAATAATAAATAATGATCTGAAAATTTTGAGCTTATGAGTGCTTCTTAAAGTGAAAACTCTTTCAAAAAGAAGAAGTCTTTTAGAATTGATTCTAGACTTTTTCTATAATGTTTTGGGGCTGTTTGGATACAAATCTATTGCTGTTTTTGCTTGTTTTCATTGTTGGTTCTTCTGCTATCTTGCTTCTGTTTCTGCTCATCTCAATGGTGTATTTTTATTCTGCGAACCAAGTAATTTCTACGTTTTGTATTGCAGATTTTAATAGTAATAAGAAGATTCAAACTTGTCTCAATGGCCGAGGCATGTTGCACTTGATCTTTGCTTAAGAATAAATATTGTGCCTATGTAAAAAAACATGTAAATATGCAGTAGCTGTGGCTTTTAGAAGATAACTTTCTAATTATTGTTATCTGGTTTAGTCCATTTGTCACCTTATTATACTTAAAAGCCATTAATCTACTTTAGGTGTGCATGTTGTAGATGTAAATCTAATTTCTTTAGTTTCTAAAATATCCTTGTTCAATTTTGCTTGAATCTTTATTTTGTTTATTAGCGTCAGATTTTAGTGAGCTTTTATCATGTTTCGGTTACATCATTTATTGAGGTAAATTATTATTAGCATCAAATTTGGTCAGTTCATGGTAATTAGATTGAAATAAAATTTATGACTTAAAAAGTTATTTGGGGTTTAACTGCTAATAAGCTTTAGGGATACAAATATGTATATATTTGGCTCATTGATATCAAGTATCCATAAGCTGAGTTCTTTTCTTAATCAACGAACCAGCTTTTTTTTTTAACAAATAAGTAAGCGGCTTAATGTCATACAATTCCAATAAGCATAAGCCTAGCAAATTCAAGCTATAGGTTAGTTAAATAAAATTCAACAATAGTATATCTCTCCTCTTGAATAATTAATTAAATAATTTAATCTCTTTCTACATTAACTAATTTAAATGCTAGGCAATTAGTAGGCGCTTTTTAATTCATGGAATCGCTTGCACATCATGATACTTAATATGTAAAAAATTAATTTAATAATCTCATACCATACCCATTAGTTTAATCAATTTCTAATCTAATTAACTTTTTTGCTAAAATCATGGATTTGCTTGCTTAGTGCGATACTTAATATTTTAGTAACTTCTTTAAGTGTAATAACTTTTTTCAAAATAATAATGTACTAATACTCTTTGTCATAACCGCGAATTTCCTTGCGTAGTGCTATTATGATAAAATTAATAAATTTTGTTTAAATCACACATTCGCTTGCGTAGTCTAGTTATGACATCTCCTTATTCAAAATTTTCTTTAATTTTCCTAATAATTAAGGAATAAAATCGAATAAGTAAAACATGAAAATCATATCAATCACAGTTTGTCCAAAATTAATTCAAGCCAAGTTTTAAGTTAATAAAGCGACCATGCTAGAACCACGGGACTCGGAGAATGCCTTACACCTTCTTCCCGGTCTACAGGATTCCTTACCTGAACTTTATTTTCGCAAACCAATAATAATAGAGTCAAACCTTCCTTTGTATATGGATTCAAATAAAAGATGACTTGGAACACCAAAAAAATTAATTTCAAGTGGCGACTCTGAACAATAGAATAATCCCTACTCAAATTTGCCACTTCTATTGGAGAACTCTTTAACCCACGATATGTAACACACATATATCTTCATCTTTTGGGGGTAGAAAAGGGCGTGACAGCTCTGGCGACTCTGCTGGAGACAACCATAATTCGAGATTGTACATGTTGACTTTTTATGTGGCTTTATTAATTTTGTATATATTGTGATTTATCTGTGCAATGTGCTACCTATTCAATTATTATCATTTTGATATTGTTGAACTGTAGATATAAATTGTTCTCTTATATACCCCCTTTGAGTCTTCTTGAAAATAAATTTAGGCATTTGCTTGATATAGTCCACTTTCTTTGAGATAGCCGAGGTGCTTGTCACATGGTGAAGGATTTTAGTCACACATATTTTAGGCGGGGAGCACCACCAATTAATATGGAAAGCAATGCTACCAGTACTTTGACCTTCCTCGGCTCGAGTTGTCCGCTCGAGTAAGCCAATCTAGATACCTTCTCCACCAAGATTTAAACCTAGAAGAACAAATGCCAGATATCCCTAGTAGGTTCGCTTTATGTGCATCACGTGCATTTGACTTAGCGAAACTTGGCATAGGGTCCGGGTCTGTATAATACAAACATCCTCTTTGAGACCATCATGTTCACGTATGTGCTACTTGATACATCATTTGGAAGGCTTACTTGCATTGTCGATCGGCTTCAAAAAATTAGTATAATTATTAAAAATGAAAAAAAAGAACAATTCTCCTAATTTAGTGCAAATAAACCTTTTTGAAAAAAAATTGTAGTAGTTTGGTGTGATTTGTAAAGATAAATTTTTATAAAAATAAAATAAAATAAAAAACAAGACGAAAACGTATCAAGTTTCACCGGACTACACGGATCAAATTCTTACTAAATGTGAGATGCATAGGCACATCTTATTGGTTTCGGCCCCCATTTTCAAAAGAAAAAAATCACAAAAAAATCACTTTAGTTCCTTCTTTAGAAAAGAATTTCTTAGAAACCCCGGTTTTAAAATAATCCAAAAAAAATCCCTTTCCATAATTCCTTCTTAGAGTTCTTTTTTTAGAAAATAAAACATTCTTTATTCTTTAGAAATCTTTCTTTTGAAAATTAAAAAAAAGCAAAATCCAAAAAGTATACATTTTCTTTCTTTTGAAAATTTAAACAATAAATGAAAAATCTAATTTCCTTTATTTTCGAAAGTTCCAAAAAAAAGATTTTAACTCCAAAAATTTGAATTAAAAAAACTAGAATTAAAATAAAACAAACTTTATTCTTTAGAATCATTTCTTTCAATAATTCAAAAAAAATAGAATTGAAAAAGAAAATCAAAAATTCTTTCTTCTTTAGAAGTCTTTCTCTCTAGAATTCCCAAAAAAATATCTAAAACTATTTTCTTTGTTAGGACCTTTTGTGGAGTTATTTGTATATTAGTAAAAAGCAAAAAAAAAAGTTGGTTTATTCACTTTATTCCTAATTCTCCTGAACTATCTAATGATCCAATTCATGCGGCGTCATGATACGTAGGCAATCCCCATCAGATTCGATCATAGCCGTAGAAACTGAGCGAAAAAAAACCAAATGAGGAGAAATAAAAAAAGAAAAAAATTAAAAAAGAAGAAAAAAAAATAGAGAAAGAAAAGGACAGAGGAGGGAGCCATGATCGCTTCTAGCTCGAGGGGACCCACAGGTCATTCAACCAATCATATATGTTTCCTAAGGTCCACAACACCATTATCCCCATCAAGAATTTTCTTATATTATGGAACCGCCTTCCTATACAGTGGTGAACGCACAACCTTAAACTCAGCCGCAATATTATACACAAAATTGAGCCCCACCACCCAAAAATATCCATCTTTACTAAGATCTATATAACCCCCAACCAAATGATTCCCAATATAGTCCTCGCCCAAAAGAGACTTTCAGAAAGAATCCATTCACCCATATTGTTGAATCATACTCGAGCTTCTTCCAAAAGTTAGTCAGGCTAGGTTTGTTGCAGCCAGTGGCCCTGAACTGGCCAAACCCCGAGTCCCCCTCGAACCAGACTAATGCTAGATGTGAATGTCACTTTGGATCAGTGGGATATGATACAAAACATTTTTGGATTCCTAAGAGAATAGTGGAAGACTTCATCGAGGTCAAAGAAATAGTGCTTAGGGGTGATGCTGCCCATAATGTGATAAAAAATCTATTGCCTGCTCATACCAATGGGCCGCTAGTTGAAATGATCTGTGAAAATGAGGAATTTTATCCAGTACTAAAGGAAAATGCAGCCATTGTCGAGATAGAAGAAAAGCCAAAAAAAGATCGACAAACATGAAAAATCCCCATTAGACGGGAGTCTCGGTAGCCGGTCTTGCTATCCTTTCTACTTCCAGATTATTTCGGGGTGTAATCCGGATGTTTTACTTTATTATCTTGCTTTCTGATGTAAACCCTTCTTTCTTAAAAATGAAAAAAAAATTAAATGAAATTAATATTTTATTGTCCTGGAATATATATTTTTTCCCTTATTCTTGCCACTGTTCTTATTCTCTTTTCAGTTCTGGTAATGCAAATTTTAATGACATGACATGCTTGCGGACTTTATATCTAGATCCTAAACGCTGTCAGACCCTAAAATAATTAACCAAGAAACCAAGAAATAGAATGTTTTGGAGACAAGTCTTATAAGAAATTAAATAGAAAATTGGAAAAAAAGTTGAGATTCCCTCTCTTTAGATCATTGTTGAAGATGAGATTGAGGATAAAGATTCAGTCATGAATTGTGATTGATGAAAAGGGGCTTGCTGCAGTCTGCCATGGGCAATTGTACCAACAAAAACAGCCCATGCCTATAACAAGAAAGTGCAGCCTAGAAAATTTGGATTTGGGTAACTCATTATAAGACGTATTCTCTCGCATCACGAAGAAGATAAACGGAAGCATGTTCCAAACTAGGAAGGTCTGTTACATTGCAATAAGAGTAGTGCCAAAATAGAGCATTGTACCTGGGAAGCATTGAAAGAAATGTCCTTAAAAATAGATGTCAACGTGGATGCAGTCAAAAGGCACTGCGTTTGACCCTCTTTGTAGCATCAATGTTCTTCGATTGAAATAATGAAGGCTTTCATTCTCGCTATCCAAACATCATTAACCCTTTTGCTAACCCTTTGAGTTGGTTACCTTTCTTTGATTATCCTCTTCGGAACCTAAAGGTGTTATTGAAAAACAAAAAAAAAACAAAAAAATATTGAAATGAAAATGAATTCAAAAAAATCAAAACAAGTTCAAGTTAGTTTGAACTACGTTCAACTTGATTCCGAAAAGATATATAGGCAGCATCTCTCTAGGTTGAGTCATACCAAAACAAATTCACATTCCTCAAAAGTGAAAACTAGGGCAGATGTTACAATGGTTCAGCGATTGTTTGGCCTGAAAGGTTCGAAAGTTGTAATTTAATCCAAGTTATTTTTACCCAAATCCTTTTCAAGTTCTTCCAATCAATCGACGAGAATGTTCAAGAATTGGAGGATACAGTTACTTCGATATTATACAACCAAATAGAAACCAAAATGAGAGAGTCTTGTTTGTGAAAACTCGCAAAGAGCACCATAAGGCAATAGTGAGAAGATAAACGAGAGAGGTCAATTGGTGAAAAACCGTAAAGGGTGCCACTGATCGAAAAGAGGATCCTCACAGCCACATCGACACAATCCTAGGCAAGGTCTCTCGGTTTCAAGGATAAATTTGTGATGAATTTCTCAAGGTCGAACAATTTACAAGGATCAGGTGTCTAGTCTAGAAGGTTTGACATGTTTATTGAAGTACGCATGTACTCCGGGATATGTCCTTTAATTTACGTTCCCCAAAAGGGACACCTTTTGATTATACTCATTCCCTATTCCATTATTTATTTTTCTTTGAATCTCTTTTGGTCTAACTCTGTTTCAATATTAAGCCAAAGAAGGGATGGCAAGACTGATTTATAGGACTCTCATCTGAAGTACTGAGATACATTGAAAAGGCACCCAACCTCGGTAAGGTCATCAATGCCACAAACCGACCACCAATTTTAAAACTCACGAATTTTTCTTTGTTTAAAGAAGGAAAAAAGTATTTCAAAAAAGATGATTCTAAATGAACGCATTTCACCAAAGGTAAGTTCCTCAAAATCTCTATTTTTAATTTATTTTAGGCATGCGTCATTACTTTTTGTCCACGATTAGTTTTGTAGCTTAACCGAAGTAGAACCTTTTCACCTAGGGGGATCCAGCTCATATTTCTGGGCATAAGTACTCTTTACCCAGGTATAATTTCCGTAGCTTAACCTAGGTACAACCATTTCGCCTAGGGGGATCCAGCTTATAGTTCTGGGTAGAAGTACTTTTTCGTAGCTTAAAATAGGTATAATGTCTTCGCCTACGGGGATCGAGCTCCTATTTCCGGGTAGAATTACTCTTCACTCAGGTTTTTTTACATAGCTTAACCCATGTATAACCTTTTCACTTAGGGGGATCTAGCTTATAGTTCCGGGTAGAAGTACTCTTTACTCGGGTTGTTCTACATAGCTTAACCTACACCTTTTCACCTAGGGGGATACAGCGTATAGTTCTAGGTATAATTACTCTTCGCTCAGGGTGTTTTATGCAGCTTAACTTATGTAGAATCCGTTCACCGATGGGGATCCAGCTCATATTTCCGAGTAGATGTACTTTTCGCTCATGGTGTTTTACGTGGCTTAACTCTGATAGAACCATTTCGCCTAGAGGGATCTAGCTCATAGTTCCGGGTAGAAGTACTCTTCACTTAGGTGGTTTTACACTGCTTAGCTCAGGTAGAATCTTTTCACCTAGGGAGATCCAGCTCATAGTTTCAGGTAGAAGCACTCTTCACTCGGGTTATTTACCCAGTTAAACTCAGGTAGAATCATTTCGCCTAAGGGGATCCCGCTCATAGTTTAGGGTAGAAGTACTCTTCACTAGGGTTGTTTTATGCAGCTAAACTCATATCGAACCATTTCTCCTAGGACGATCCAGCTCATAGTTTCGAGTAGAATTACTCTTCGCTAATGGTGTTTTATACAGCTAAATTTAGGTAGAATTCATTTCGCCTAAGGGCATCCAGCTCATAGTTCCGGGTAGAAGTACTTCGCTCAGGGTGTTTTTGTAGCTTAACTGGGTAGAAGATTAGAACTATTTTCATCTTGAATCTAGCAACCTCACAAGGTACTATTCCTCACTAAAAAAATTTACGAAAGCTGGAACTGTTTCGCCTAGGGGGATCCAGCTCATAGTTCCGGGTAGAAGTATTCTTCGCTCAGGGTGTCTTACGTAGCTTAACTCAAGTAGAACCGCTTCACCTAGGGGGATCCAGATCATAGTTCCGGGTAGAAGTATTCTTCACTCAAGGTGTTTTACGTAACTTAGCCCCTATTTATGCTCTTTCATAGAGATACAAGGTGCCAACCCCTGGTTACGTTCCTTTCCAGTAATACAGGGTTCCAAACCATTAATACGTTGCCTTTCAATAATATAGGATACCATCCTCTAATTCCATTTCTTTGGTAACATATGGTACTACCCCTCGTTGGTTTCATATCCTCATATAGATAGTTTGTACTATTTCCTCTGTCTTACTTTTAACAAATTAAATAGTTTATAGCTTTCTCTAATAACTCACAAAATTTTCCTAGTGCCAAACTGGGGCAGAAAAATTTTGTTCATTTTGTTCTTCTTTGATGGATTTAAGGGCTCCGCCCTATAGAATAAGTGATGATTAAAGCTTGCAATTTCATTTTATCATCAGAAGAGACAAGTCTTTCGATCACAAAATAGTTGGGGTTAGCTTTGATAATGTGTCAGCAAGCCCAACTTCTCAAGATTCATTTTCTCCAATTCTGATCCGGAAAGCAAGCAATCGAGAATAAGCCATAATCTTTATTAGCATCAACATCCAATCTAAGGTCAACACAAGCGAGCAGGTCAAGAATCAATATTTAGCCCCATAAGACACATAGATAGGAATTTTTTATCTATTAGCTTGCAGGCATATGTAGTGCTCTTCTCTTTTTCTTTTGATGTAAGAAGCGAGTAACAGTAACAGCAGTAGCAGCAGTAGTAGCAGTCTTAACTCCAGTGACTGGTAGTCCCAACTACCAAATTTTCTCAGAACTACACTGACTTCATTCCTTTATAACCAAGGATATGTAGACAACCTCGGAAATAAGGTTCGGCCACATGTTTCAAAAATTGCTTCCATTGGAGTGATATGTGAGCAAAAATTGGCTATGGCACTGACTTTTCGTTGCATAGAAACTCTTCATGTTCTCGAGAAAAGAAGAGCAGCTGTGAATACCTAATTTTTACACTATTTTAACATCTCCTAAAGCCATTATTTTTGTTATTGTTGTGTGTGTTATTTTAATTTCTTGTGTATTTAATTTCTTTGTTTCCTATCATAAAAAATACCAAAAACAAATATAGTTCTTTTTTCAATTGTGCATTTTAAAATTAACTAGTTGTTCAATAGGTTAATTAATCTAGTTAATTGATTATTTGAATAAGTTATTTAATTAATTTATTGGTTTGTGTAAAATTTAGTTTGATAAGTATGATTAAGGAAGAAATTTTGCCAAATTTTAAAGAGAAAGTGGCCAAGAGTGCAAGATAAAGGGATGCCATTGAAAGGGTCCGAACTACGTAATTTTGCCTCAAACCTACACCGTTTCATTAAGTGAATCACGATTAAATCTCATCCATTCATCTCTCCCTCATCCAATGGTCCACAATCAATCTTCCATCTAGATATTTAAGACTTAGAAATGTTGAATTTTGGCCCCCATTTTCTCCTATAATTATTTTCCCCTCCCTCTCTTCTCTCTCTCTCTCTCTCTCTCTCTCTCTCTCTCTTCACTCTCTCTCTCTCCATAATCGCCGTCCTCCACCGCCGCCGTAAATCACCCGCCAGTAAACTACCTCCAGAAACCTCCAAATTGTCACCGTGTAATCTTCACAACCTCCTCTTTCCATATTTCCAAACCAAATCTTTCAAAAACCCCTCAAACTCCTTGAATTCTTAGATCTAGGAAACTTAGCCGTCACTTTTTTGCCAACATTCTTGAAGCTCCGGCCACTACCACCCCACATGACCTACATCAATGGATAGAGATCCTCAAGTCTTAGCTATTGATGCCAATTCCACCCTGAAAATCTGGTGACCAAAATCCGACCTAATTTCAACGACCTTCCGAAACACCCTTGCTCGGCATACCGCCATTGTATCGGCCACTTGAATTGTAAGATGGTAAAAATCATATTCCTTTTTGTATTGTTGATTGTTTTAGTTATTTTTTTTTAGATTTTGTTATTTTGTCTCTTATTAATTATTTTAGCATTAGTTTTGAAGTTTGAAATTCTAAATTTTCTGCTTTTGCGCTTGTTGAAGCAGTAGAATAGTTTTATATTGATGAAACTGAGGTAGTGAAGAATACTTGAGAGTATTGAGTACTTGTTTATTTATTTATTTACTACTTCAAGACTCTTTGAGTACAACAATCAAAAGTCAAAATGTTTGGTAAGAAAATATAGACTTTTGGACAGTGTTTGAATAAAAGACTCTTTGAGTACAACAATCAAAAGTCAAAATATCATCTCCTCTAGAATAATTAATTAAATAATTTAACCTCTTTCTAAATTAACTAATTTAAACGCTAAGAAATTAGTAGGCGCTTTTTAATTCACAGAGTCGCTTGCGTAGCGTGGTTTTTAACATGTAATAATTAATTCAATAATCTCATACCATATTCATTGGTTCAATTAATTTCTAATCTAATTAATTCTTTTGCTTAAGTCGTGGATTTGCTTGCATAGAACAATACTTAATATTTTAATAATTTCTTTTTGGGTAGTAACTTTTTTCTCAAAGTAATAATGTACTAATAATCTTTGTCATAAACGCGGATTCGCTTGCGTAGCGTTGTTATGATAAAATTAATAAATTTTGTCTTGATTACGCATTCGATTGCGTAGTATGGTTATGACATCTCCTTATTCAAAATTTTCTCTACTTTTTCTCATAATTAAGGAATAAAAGCAGATAGTAAAAACATGAAAATCATATAAATTATAGTTTCTCAAAAATTAATTCAAGCCAAGTTTTATGTCAATAAAGCGACCGTGATAGAACCACGGGACTTGGGGAATGTCTTACACTTTATTCCTGGTCATTACATTATTTTTGAAGACCAATAATAATAGAGTCAAATCTTCCTTTGACCAGAGATTTAAACAAAAGGTAACTTGGAATATCCAAAAAATCAATTCCAAGTGAAGACTCTAAACAATAGAATAATCCCTACTCAAATTTATCATTTCAATTGGAAAAACTCTTTAACCCATGATCCATAAAACACATATATCTTCATCTTTTGGGGGTAGAAAAGGGGTGTGACAGCTCCTATAGGATATAATTGTCACGACCCAAGATGCACAAAGGGTCATGATGGTATCGGACACCGCTGTCAAGCAAGCCAACCAAAATACATAATTAAATCCTCATTTTAAACATTTCTAAAATCGCCTCTTTTATAGGTTTAATTAATACATAGTAAATTCCTCTGAATTAATAAAATAATTAACAACTTTTGAAATTTTTGAATAATCCCAAAGATATCTCAGAATCCGGTGTCACAAGTGCATGAGCAATTTCTGAGAAATAATGCAATACAATAACCGTCTGGAATACAATATTTGATAAAAAAATAAATATAGTAATCTGAAAGAGACTTGCTGGCTACGGTTATCTCAGAAAATGTAGCTCACCTAAGTCTCCGCATCAACCATGCTATTACGCCCACTAGGCCACTAGAGATGCATGTGCATGTGCAACAAAAATACATAGAAGTGTAGTATTGTCACACCTCCTTTTTTCGCTAACACGTGGCTACCCCGAAAGATGACACGTATACGGGAGTTTTTCCAATTAAAGTGACATTATTCGAGATGGGATTAATTATTTATTTCAAGAGTTGCCACTTGGGATAAGTTTGGCTTTTGGTGTCCCAAGTAATCGGTTTATTTACAATCCGAAATCGAGGAAATTTCGACTGCCCGATTGGAGTTTGAGAACCAGAAATTTCTGAGCAAGGAATTCTGTTGACCCGAGGGAAGGTGTTAGGCATCCTCGGATCCCGTGGCTCTAGCACGGTCGCTCAAACTTATTATAAGTGGCTAGAGATCTGATTTGCTATACCTGATTAAACCTATAATGCAATTTTAAATCATTAACCGCTTTTAACATCTTTTAGGAATTTTGAAATGTCTTTAAAATACGTCACGAATCACGTCACATAAATGCGCACGCAATTTTAGGCATATCCTAACTCCATCGAGATTTGAATTTCGGCCACATAAATGCACACCCGAATTTAGGAAGGTATTTTTATTAATAACATTCGCGCCTATAGCAACCACGTCTTCAAAATTCATAGAAGGACGTGAAATTCGCTAAAGGGCACTTCACATTTTCTATGTATTTTAATGAATTAAGGAGCCATCGCAGGGTATTGGATTAAATTAACGCAGCTCACCTTATTTTAAGGACGTTATAACGCGTACTGAATTCTCTACTATCGCTGGTGCTTAAACGCACTCATTATTTATATATAGGCAGTGTATTTTGGAAAATAGCATTTGCAACTTAGCCTCATTCGGGGCTGATTGTACACGCTGACTTCAAGTTTGGGCCAGCCTAGGAACACACATCGTTTATGTTGCGAATGGCAGCTATTGTGGCTGGCTGGGTTTTTTTTTATTCAGTCATCCCAAAAACGTGTAATGTTACATATTGGGCCTCTCAATTGGGCCCAGAGTTGATTTGGACGGAAGAGTCCATTATGAACAAACCTCAATAATGTTTCTTTGGTTTGAAACAATACACAAAATTAACTATCTACCCATTCACAAAGAAGATACTAATGATTATGTTATACCAGTTTTCAATATCAGAACTGAACTAAACAATTCACATACTCGTCAGTCAAAGTATACGAATTCAGTTTCCAAAATCCAATTGTAATTCTGATTACAACATGTTAAATAAACATGAGTCATTTCTAATGTATTGAACTTGAATGAATAAAAAATGCTACACTATGTCTCAATTTTTAATGATTACCAGACTGACATTTCTTAAATCAGACGTTTCTAAGCAATACTATCAGCTAATATTACTACTACTAATTGTGCATGTCTAAAATAGCAGTCTGAATGTTCAAATATTACAAAACAGGTCAGTCCCAATGTCCAATTATTAGAAAAAATGAACTAATCAAACATTTAATTACAACAAATGATTATATTATCATTACATACATTCAAACTAGAAAAGGGGGAAACAGGGTGAGGGCTTAGAATAAAGTAATGAACTCAAATCTTCACACTTAGGAATACGTTATGCTTGACTTCATATATTAATGAGCATCGAAATGTACCTGGAATTTTAGCAAGGAAAAGAAGCCTATGAGTAATGAGGTTAATCAACAAGCAAAACAGCAGCCAATCGAATAGTGTACCCAGGTTTTCAACAGAGTTTTGAGAGAATTAAAATCCTAAAAAGAATAAGAACAGCTCTGGTAGTTTCTCACAGACATAGGAAGAGCTAATATGTATTTGTTAGATAATACGCTTAACGCTAGAGGGGGGTGAATAGCGTTACAATAAAATTTAGCGTAAACTTGCGGAAATTAAAATTTGCAGGAAATAATTAAGTGCGTTAAATAAACAAAAGGAAAGAACGCACCGATGTATTCTGGTTCACCACAACACGTGGCTAGTCTAGTCCCCGAGAGACTCTCTCGAGATTTTCCACTAACTTGTCAAGCTTACGGGTGCTCAACAAACCTTTACAACTTAAGGACACAAGCCTTAACACCTTTGCTCGGAGATACAACACTCCAAGACTTCAACCAAGGAAACACAAGTTCCTTACAACAAGAGAATCACAATTCTCTTACAAGTGTACAAAACACTAAGCACTCAAACAAAACACTCCTTAATGAGTAGATATGAGTAAAAGAAGTAGGCTCAAGATTACAACAACTATGGACAAGACTTTGGCTCTCAAAAGCTTTATGAAATGAATATATAGTGATAAACAATAATATGCAAGCTTATAGCAATAGAATGATCAATTGTTGTGTGTTGTTGTGTTTAAAACACTGAAATGAAGCTGTATTTATAGCTGAAAAACTTGGCATTACCGTTGCCTAATTGCCAATTAAGAGTTGCTGATTTTACTCTGTGACAATCGATTGTCAGGAAGCCACAATCGATCGTTTGCCAATTGTTCCAAAAATCAATCCCAGATTTTACGCTTAACAATCAATTGTCCAAGATCAACAATCGATTATTGGCAACGTTCAAAAAATCATTTCCAGATTTTTCGTAAAACAATCAATTATACCAAATCAATAATCGATTATTCAGAAACGTTAAAAAAATCTTTTTTAGATTTCAATATCAACAATCGATTGTACAAAATCAACAATCGATTACCTGACGGTATTTGAAAATTTTACGACAACGGTCAGCTTCACAATCGATTGTGCAATGTTAACAATCGATTATTTATCAGACTTTGAAAATCATTTTAGACACTGCCTCGTGACAATCGATTGTTATATACTCACAATCGATTATTAAATAATTTTGAAAAAGTCTGGAAGTCACTGCCTCAACACAATCGATTGTCATATGTTCACAATCGATTATTTTGTGACTTTTAAAAATCTGATGGACACTGTCTCTTCACAATCGATTGTCATTAGCTTCACAATCGATTATTCTGAGTTTTGAAAAACTTTGATGGACACTGCCTCATCACAATCGATTGTCATTAGCTTCACAATCGATTATTCTGAGTTTTGAAAAACTTTGATGGACACTGCCTCATCACAATCGATTGTCATACAGGTTTTGAAAAACTTGATGCTCACTGCCTTAATACAATCGATTATCATTAGTTCACAATCGATTGTCATGCAGTCTTGGCTTAACATAATCGATTATCATAAGTACATAATCGATTATCTTAGTCCAGATTTTAGAGGCATGTTTAAAAATCATTTTGACTAAAGTAAATATGCATGATTTAAACGATTGTTGGAAATGATTTTTAAACGATTTTAAATCATGCATATTTACGTTTAGCATTAATGGCAAACGATTTTAAATCATGCATATTTATTTTAAATCATGCATATTCCCCCTTTTTGATAATGGCAAACTTTAAGCGGGATATGAAACTTAAACAATTTATAATGACGATTCAAGACACGTAAAGATATGCAATAAGTATGCAATTAGTTCCCCCTCAATATATGAATTCCCCCTCAATTTAAGCTTATAAATATTGAGAGTGCATACCCGTTATCTTCCCCCTTTTGCCATTAGCAAAATAATATAAGAAGATGCAAAAAATGTAAATAAAACTTGTTTATTTATTGGAAAGAAAACGTGATTACTTAAAGAGAGTACAATAACTCAAGTAATAGCAGAACAATCGATTATTGATACGAGATAATCGATTATTTAGACGACAGAGACCGAATTTTCTGAAGAAGACTTGATTATTGCGCGTCATGCTTTATAATTCCCCCTACCTTTAGGGCGATACCTGCAAAAATTTGTTAGACGTCTCCGACGCTCAAGTTAGAAATCATGTAAGATAAAAAAGATGCAATGCATGACTTAGATCAACGTGGAGTCAAGAATCCCGAGTTCACTACGAATTCGGAAGAAGGACTCTTTCTCTAAGGGTTTAGTAAAGATGTCGGCCAATTGGTCTTTGGTTTCAACAAATTCGATTTCGACATCGCCCTTGAGAACGTGATCTCTTATAAGATGATGTCTAATTTCAATGTGTTTTGTTTATGAAGAACGGGGTTCTTCGTCAAGCATATGGCACTAGTATTATCACATCTAAGAGGGATATGATAAAGACTTAGGCCATAGTCCAAGAATTGTTGTTTCATCCAGAGGATTTGAGCGCAACAACTCCCCGCGGCTACATATTCAGCCTCGGTTATGGACAACGCAACACTTACTTGTTTCTTGCTAAACCAAGAAACGAGAGAGCTACCGAGCAAATGGCAAGTGCCACTGGTGCTTTTGCGGTCCAATTTGCATCCAGCAAAATCGGAGTCGGAATAGCCAACGAGTTGGCATGAAGAACCTTTGGGGTACCATAGACCCACATTTGTAGTACCAACAAGGTACTTCAAAATCCGTTTTACCGCAGTAAGGTGAGACTCCTTCGGACATGATTGATAACGGGCACATAAGCACACGCTAAACATGATGTCCGGACGACTAGCAGTAGGATAGAGAAGAGAGCCAATCATACCTCGATACTTCTTAGTGTCGACTTCCTTACCTTTCTCATCTTTGTCTAGATGATCGGATGTGCTCATGGGAGTCGCCATTGCTTTTGCATTGTTCATTTCAAATCGTTTCAGCAACTCTTTGCAATATTTGGCTTGGCAAATGAACGTACCTTCTTTCATTTGCTTTACTTGTAATCCCAAAAAGAATGTTAACTCACCCATCATAGACATCTCAAATTCGCTTGTCATTAAGTCGGAAAATTCCTTGCATAAGACATTGTTAGTAGCACCAAATATGATATCATCCACGTATATTTGAACTAATAAAATATCATTGTTTTTATGCTTAACAAAAAGGGTGGTGTCAACTTTCCCCCTAATGAAATCAATTTCCAATAGAAATTTACTCAATCTTTCATACCAAGCTCGGGGAGCTTGTTTTAAACCATAGAGAGCCTTTTTGAGTTTGAAAACATGATCGGGAGATTTAAAATCTTCAAAACCGGGGGGTTGTTCAACATAAACTTCTTCTTGTATAACACCATTTAGAAAAGCACTTTTCACATCCATTTGATATAAATTGAAATTCATAGAAGAGGCAAACGCGAGCAATAGACGAATAGCTTCTAATCTAGCTACGGGAGCATATGTTTCTTCATAGTCAATACCCTCTTCTTGATTATAGCCTTTTGCTACAAGCCTAGCTTTGTTTCTAGTGATTATACCATTTTCATCTAGTTTGTTTCGAAAAACCCATTTCGTACCAATTATGGTATGATTTTTGGGTCTTGGCACCAAATCCCAAACGTCATTCCGTTTGAATTGGTTAAGCTCCTCTTGCATTGCCAAGGTCCAAAATTCATCCCCAATTGCTTCGGAGATGGCTGTTGGTTCAATTTGAGACACAAAAGCAGTATGTCCTAAGGTGTTCTTAAGGGAGTTTCGGGTACTTACCTTTTCTCCGACGTCGCCAATTACCTGTTCGAGAGGGTGATCTTTAATTGTCCTCCACTCGTTAGGCATTTTCGTTTCATTCTCCAATTGTGGCGCTTCCTCCGTTGGTTGTTCCAAGATTTCATCTTTATTTTCCTTAGGCGTTTCCACTTGTATTTGTCTTTCAAGCTATCTAAAATACCTGCAAGATCAAAACCGGAATCCTTTCTCGCCAAGCGAGCATTATTTTCGGCAAATACAACATGAGGGGATTCCTCCACAGTTTCGGTTCTTTTATTAAAAACCCTATATGCTTTGCTACGTGAGGAATAACCAATGAAAATTCCCTCATTGGACTTAGCATCAAACTTTCCCAATTGATCTTTGCTATTGTTATGAATAAAACATTTACAACCGAATACTCTAAAATAGGAGATATTTGGTTTCCTTCCCTTGTAGAGTTCATAAGGGGTCTTCATGAGTATTGGCCTTATGACTACTCTATTTAAGATGTAGCATGCGGTACTCACGGCATCCGCCCAAAAATATTTGGGAATCTTAGCCTCTTCGAGCATGGTTCTAGCCATCTCTTCGAGACACCTAAGACTTCAACCAAGGAAACACAAGTTCCTTACAACAAGAGAATCACAATTCTCTTACAAGTGTACAAAACACTAAGCACTCAAACAAAACACTCCTTAATGAGTAGATATGAGTAAAAGAAGTAGGCTCAAGATTACAACAACTATGGACAAGACTTTGGCTCTCAAAAGCTTTATGAAATGAATATATAGTGATAAACAATAATATGCAAGCTTATAGCAATAGAATGATCAGTTGTTGTGTGTTGTTGTGTTTAAAACACTGAAATGAAGCTGTATTTATAGTTGAAAAACTTGGCATTACCGTTGCCTAATTGCCAATTAAGAGTTGCTGATTTTACTCTGTGACAATCGATTGTCAGGAAGCCACAATCGATTGTTTGCCAATCGTTCCAAAAATCAATCCCAGATTTTACGCTTAACAATCGATTGTCCAAGATCAACAATCGATTATTGGCAACGTTCAAAAAATCATTTCCAGATTTTTCGTAAAACAATCGATTATACCAAATCAATAATCGATTATTCAGCAACGTTCAAAAAATCTTTTTCAGATTTCAATATCAACAATCGATTGTACAAAATCAACAATCGATTACCTGACGGTATTTGAAAATTTTACGACAACGGTCAGCTTCACAATCGATTGTGCAATGTTAACAATCGATTATTTATCAGACTTTGAAAATCATTTTAGACACTGCCTCGTGACAATCGATTGTTATATACTCACAATCGATTTTTAAATAATTTTGAAAAAGTCTGGAAGTCACTGCCTCAACACAATCGATTGTCATATGTTCACAATCGATTATTTTGTGACTTTTAAAAATCTGATGGACACTGTCTCTTCACAATCAATTGTCATTAGCTTCACAATCGATTATTCTGAGTTTTGAAAAACTTTGATGGACACTTCCTCATCACAATCGATTGTCATTAGCTTCACAATCGATTATTCTGAGTTTTGAAAAACTTTGATGGACACTGCCTCATCACAATTGATTGTCATAAGGTTCACAATCGATTGTCATGCAGGTTTTGAAAAACCTGATGCTCACTGCCTTAATACAATCGATTATCATTAGTTCACAATCGATTGTCATGCAGTCTTGGCTTAACATAATCGATTATCATAAGTACATAATCTATTATCTTAGTCCATATTTTAGAGGCATGTTTAAAAATCATTTTGACTAAAGTAAATATGCATGATTTAAAATCGTTTAGCATTAAATTAAATATGCATGATTTTGTAAAAATAATTTTACGAGAGAAGCCATGTCATGAGTCAAGTTGTCGGATCAAGATCACAATTAAGAACGACTCATTTAAACTATAAAACTTTGTCTTGTGATTGAATCTCGTTATCCACCAATTATGCGCTTGTACTTGAACTTCGTCATATATCACTTTGCGCTTCGTTTGTCAGTCATCAAAACCTACACATAAGAACACACGTTTTAGTATAAAGCCTTGAGAACGTGTTTCCAACAGTATTGTTATCTCTAGAATTCAAAAGAAAGGTTTCGGATCCTTCAAAAAAATGCCCATATGGTTTCTTTTATAATAGAGCCTTAGGGCATCAAATTTTCCTTGTTTTTTCCTTTAGTCCGTGAGTTAGTTTTTAGCTTTTCTTAAATGATCCCTCATTTCCTGACTTGTGCCTCAAGTTTGACGCAAATATTGTGTTTTAATCCCTCACTAGAATGTTCTAGGGGATTACTGTCAGATTTTTAAAGTTCAAATCCACCTTATACCCTTATTTCTTTTCCTAAATAACCAACTTAAGGTTTTAACCTCAATTATTCCTTGACCCTGGTCGATTCTATTTGGGTTATGGGCCAAGGTTTGGTTTGGATTAACAGGTCGATTGGATCCATACCACTAAGTGTCCTAATATGAATTGGCTTATCAGTTATTATAACTTAGGATCACAAACATTCAGATATCTTTGTATTAAGACCAATGGATCACTACCAACCAGAAAACCAATCAACTAATACTCATTATAAGAGAATCCTAATTGAATCACTCAAATAAAGCTTGAAGTAGGGATTGAACACTTAGTTCATGAACAAAATTAGAAAGCAATTAGAGGTTCAACCAAACAAATCAGCCAAAATTATGCCAGTACTGAAGATCAAAAATTACTATGAAAATCAAACACTTAATAGCATAAACACCTAACCAAACTAATCAGAATATCAAGGAGTAAAACCAATGAAGATCATGAAATGAAGGTCAACAAAACATAGGATCAAACTGCTGAAGGATTAGCAAACTAAGCTTTCAGGATTAGAAGGCTAATGCTAACATGATATCACAACTACTCAAGAGACGAAGAAATTTTAGATTAATGCCAACCAAAGGCATATGACAATTTAGACCTATTTCAGATGAGATTGTGGACAAACAAACAAAAATCAAAACATCTAACAATTAAAAGGAATGAAGCAAATATATACAAACAAAGACAGAGTACTTAGATTATTTTTACACATGCAAACCCACTTGAGACCATTTTGTTGGTTCCTGCCCTCTTTTGTAGAGGTTTTTAACCTCCTAGGATAGCTAGCATGGTGGATAATAGGTTCAGGAGTTCAGGAAAGGTCGTTTGTGATTTTGAGACCCCCGTGACGTCTCATATCTGAATTTCTTTAGTGATTGGTGGTGTTTGGGAGATGCGGGGGTATGGTTGGGGAGGGGAATGGCTAGGTATTTCCTGGGAGGAGTCTGGCCAAATTCAGACAGGGTTCGAGTTTTAGGGTTACACTTTAAATTGATATTCGAAATGTTCTGAATGGATTCGAAGGGTGTAACACGCATGGTTGGAAAGAGGTTGTTGAGTTGTTTTAGGGGTGTAAGTTTGGGGGGTTTGGAATTTAATCGCTGTAGATGGAAGTTCTGATGACCTTTTTGTGAAGATTTGAGATGATGGGGGGTCATTTGAATGGAAAGGACTGTAGGACGGGGAAGGAAAGGTCCTGGTGGTCCTACGGTGTAAAGCTGGGGAGGTTTAGGACAAGGTCGCCGGAGACAGTGATTACGATGACCTTATTTTGAATATTCGAGAGGGAGGAGGCATATTCGTCGGAAACTAGTCACATGACGGGAAAGAGGAGATTGTGATGGTTTGATGGTGTAAACCTGGGGAGGTTTGGTTACCAGCCGCCGCCATGAGGCGATTTCCGACGGCAGCTTTAAGGTGGTAGACGGGTGGTCAATGGTGGTCAAGGGGTGGTCAAGGGCGGTGATACACCGGGGGAGATGGTACCAGGAACAAGGGTAGTTTAGTCTCTGAATGTATAGAGGCACTTGGGCATATGTATATGTTTTTGGGGGAAAGCTCTATGGCCGTTGGATGATCAAATGGTCAACGGCTGAGATGGCTGGTTTTTAAACTACATCGTTTGGGTTGGTCTTGTGTGAACCGGACCGAGGTTGGTTGTTTGGGTTGGGTCTGTGTTTTAAAGGAAAAAAGGTTAGGGCCACTCAGGTCTGGCCCAATTGTGGCCAGCCTGAGTGGTTGTGCATATATATATATACATATATATATATACATATATATATATATATATATATATATATATATATATATATATATATATATATATATATTGTCTTTTCTTCTTTCTTTTTTTTAAATTTTAATTAACTCCTAGTTTTATTTAAAAACCAAGAATTCCTAATTAACACAAATAAAATGCAACAAGTTGAAATTAAACCAAAAATAATTAAAAATTTCGTAAATATATATTTTTTATATTTTAATTTGTAAATTAAACTTATTCAAAAATTAAATCCTAAAATATTTTTAAACATACATCAATAAACACGCACTGGCACACGATTAAATTCTAAAAAAATAAAAAATCCTTAAAATAAATATTTAAAGAAAATCCTAAACTTTTGAGAGTCCTGTAGGAGCTGTTTCAACTGGGTAAAAATAATATGCTCATTGCTGCCCCTCTTTGCGCGGGAACACAAAGAGTTTTCGTGCAAAGATAAGTGAGCAAATATGAGCGATTTTCGTCCGATTGAATACTCCATGTGAAGCATTTTGAAAAAAATTCTGACCGAACCTTGCTTCAAAGGTTACCTACATATCCTTGGCAATAAAGGAATCAGGTCAGTGTAGTTCTGGAGGTTTTGGTAGCTGGGACTGCCGGGAAACTGTGCTTGGTTGTTGTTGCTACTGATTTGCTTGTTAAGCTCCTTATTACACCAAAAGAAAATCAAAGCTAGGCTAGCTAATCCTAAAAACTACGAGTTACAAGATTCCTATTTATGAGTCTCTTGAAGCCTGATCTTGAGTCTCTGCTAGCCCTTCGTAGCAAACCCTAATCTGAATCTTGATGATCATTAGCTGCAAATGCCAGTTCATTCTTCATTTTGAGATAAAGAGGGACATGCGGAGCTTGTGACTTTAATTATATTTTGAGCAGTCCGTGTTTGTGTCCACTTCATCACTTTAAGTTCAGTTCTTTTTGTCTTTTTTTCTTTTCTTCTGATCTGAATTGACACTTATGCTTTCAGTCATTCGAAATCTTGTACTTCAAGGAGAAACCTGCTCTGTTAGCAACAAACAAACGAACAAAATTTTTCTGCCCCAGTTTTCACTGGAAAATTTCATGAGTTATTTGCAACACACATCTATGCTACTTTTGATTGAAAACAATAAAAATCGAAACTGTGTATCTCTTGGAAAAATCGCCAGGTTATGTTGGGGAAGAGAAAGGGTTCCTGCTGGGGATAAGATGAGAATCCACGGGTTATGTCTGGATATGAATGATAAGGGGTTTCCATGAGGATGGAAGGAAAAGATCCGCGGGTTATGCCGGGATAGAAAAGTTCCTGCTGAGGATGGAAGGAGGGTCATGGATTATGAAGTAATCCCTGGGTTACGCCTGGGGATCCACCGGTTATGCCGGGATAAACGATAAATTCCTAGGTTGTGCTAGGGAGGTCCGCATGTTATACCAGGATTGGAAGGAGATCCTGGGTTATGCCAGGGGAATCCACGGGCTATGCCAGGGGAATCCACGGGTTATGCCAGGATGAATGAAAAATTCCTAGGTTATGCTAGGGAGGTCTGCGGGTTATGCCGGGATTGGAAGAAGATCCTGGGTTATGCTAGGGGAATCCGCGGGTTATGCCGGGATGAATGAAAAATTCCTAGCTTATGCTAGGGAGATCCGCGGGTTATGCCATGATGAATGAAAAATCCTAGGTTATGCTAGGGAGATCCGCGGGTTATGCGGGGATGAATGAAAATCCTAGGTTATGCTAGGGAGATCCGCGGGTTTTGCCGGGATGAATGAAAAATCCTAGGTTATGCTAGGGACATCGCGGGTTATGCTGGGATGAATTAAAATCCTAGGTTATGCTAGGGATATCCGCGGGTTATGCCGGGATGAATGAAAAATCCTAGGTTATTCTAGGGAGAGCCGCGGGTTATGTCGGGATGAACGAAAAACCCTAGGTTATGCTAGGGATATCCGTGGGTTATGTCGGGATGAATGAAAAATCATTGGTTATGCTAGGGAAAATGTCAGGCAGTGGAGGACCACAGAGATCCTTTTAACTGTGCTAGAGATGGAGGAGGAAAGGAACAACCCTTAGGTTATGCTAAGGGTAGGGGAGCGTTAACTCCTAGACTATGTTGGGGAGTAGAAAGTGTAGGGAGGGAATCCTCAGGTTATGCTGGGGATGTGGAGGGAAAATTCCTCGGTTTATGCTGGAGAAGGTGGAATGCATCCTTAGGTAATGCCTAGGAAGTCCACAAGCTGCATAAGGGGAAACTGAGGATTTAAATCCCGTGCTATCATGCTTATTTACGAATTTGCAGGAAAATGAAAAGAAAACTTCCATTTGGCTATTGACACAACATCAACTTTGGTCCCTGTGCCAATACTTTGGTTGTTCTTGCTCCATGTTCCTTCTGCTTTCTCGGTTGCACCTGCGTCTATTGTAGTTCAGAAACAAACAAACTGTTAGTTTGAACAGCGATTGGTTGTGCGGCCTTGTCACGCTTGATTTCAACTTCGTTTGTGTTCAAAAGTGAACCCTTGACTTTCAATCCTTGCTTTGTTAATTGGCCAGGGGGTCCTCATTTCGGATTGGTCTTTGTTTCTCGGGCCTTGGGTTGTGAGTTTTGTCCCGCTTTTCATTTTGGGCTTGCTTTGGGGACTTTTGATAAGAATCAACATCCTGTTTGGATTAAAACCCCTTCGATTTCACCTTCATTCCTCTTTGACTTTGAATTTCCTTTCTTTTATTTCCTTACTTTTGAGAAATTAATTGTCACGATCAAACGGGATTGGCTAAGCGCACTTAACGATGTTAGGCATTCCCTTAATTCTTGACAGGAGAAAACTGCAAAGCCGGCCCTGCTACCTTTCTTAAGGAATGGTCAGGACATCAAAATTAAAGTGGAAAGGAGTGAAGTATGAATTTAGAGAGGTATGTTCTTTTGAGGGAAAAGAGGGAACTTATCTGGAAATATAAGTCGGTTTTAAACGGAGACGACATGCTTCATAGACTGGATACCCGGCCCAAATCCATTTCTTCTTTCTGACTTCAACTTTCTCGAAAACCAAGGAAACTTACTCAGACCTGAGCAGCACTATTTCCTCTTTTCGGCCGACGGCGCCCTTTGCGGGTTTTCGCCAATCGGCATATCTCATTTCTCTTCTCCCGCCGCCCGATAGCGCTCTTTGCGAGTTTTCGCTAAACGGACTCTCTCATTTTGTTTTTCTCTGCTCACCGTTTCCTTATGGTGCCCAGAGGTTTTCACTGGTAAGACTCTCTCATTTTATTTCTCTCAAAATTTTGATTGGTACTGAATTCCAAGAATGGTATTTTCTTCCCCGAGGATCTATAACTTTATAACCATTCGGGCGGATTTGTAACAGAACCAATACATTTCTTCCCCAGTTTTGATTCTCTTAGGTAAATGGGGTTTTTATTTTGATATGACTGAACCTCAGGAGAGGCTGCCTACGTATCCTTTCGGAATCAACTCAGACGTAGTTCAGGAAACTTGATCCTAAATAAATTTTGTTTGTATTCTTCTTTCTTTCTTTTTTTGTATTTTTCTTTTCTCTTTCTTCCTCTTTTTCTTTTCTTTTTATATTGCATTTTTTTATTGTTTTTCGTTCTTCTTCTTTTTTTCTTCTCTTTTATTATTTTTTTAATAGCATTTCTGGGTTACAAAGTGGGAGGGGATAGCGGAAGAATGAAACCTCGTCATCTCAATCCACCGGGGTTATTGCTACAGGGGATTCAAACATAATTCCTCTTTACTACGTCTACGTTTACCGCTGCCTCGGGCTCATCTCCATCAATGTCGCCCAGGGACAATGCTCCTCTAGGCAATATCTTTCTGATGATGTACGGGCCTTTCCAGTTTGGAGCTAATTCTCCTCTGGCTTCCTGATGATGAGGAAGTATCCGTCTCAACACCAACTGCCCGACTTCGAATTTTCTGGGGCGCACTTTCTTGTTGTAAGCACGGGCCATTCTTTGTGGGTACAACTGCCCGTGGCATACTGCAGCCATTCAATTTTCATCGATTAATGCCAGCTGCTCTAACTAGGTTTTGACCCATTCACTATCCTCAATTTTTTCTTCGACAATCACTCAGAGCGAAGGAATTTCTACCTCGGCATGTATAACAGCCTCAGTTCCATAGACCAACAAATAGGGGGTTGCTCCTACCGATATACGTACTGTGGTACGATATCCCATCAGTGCGAAGGGCAACTTTCATGCCATTGCCTCGAGCTTTGACTCATTTTCCTCAAGATCTTCTTGATGTTCTTGTTGGCTGCTTCGATCGCGCCATTAGCCTTGGGCCGATAGGTAGTGGAGTTTCTATGTGTTATCTTGAATTGTTCACATATCTCTCCCATCAGCCAACTGTTTAGATTAGCTGCATTGTCAGTAATGATAGTAGCAGGAATCCCGAAGCGGCAAACGATGTTGGAATGCACAAAATCCACTACTGCTTTCTTGGTAATAGACTTGAGGGTGATGGCCTCAACCCATTTTGTGAAATAATCAATAGCGACCAATATAAATCTATGCCCATTTGAGGCGTTTGGCTCGATCGGCGCAATGACATACATACCCCAAGCGGCAAATGGCCAGGTTGCTGATATGGGATGCAGCTCATTTGGTGGTGCATGGATCAGATCACCGTGCACCTAGCATTGATGACATCTTTTGACAAAGCTGAAACAGTCTTTCTCCATGGTCATCCAGTAATAGCCAGCTCGGAGTATCTTCTTTGCTAGTACATAGCCGTTCATATGGGGCCCACACACGCCCACATGTACTTTATGCATAATTCTCCCGGCTTCTTCGGCATCAACACATCTCAAAAAATTAAGATCTGGAGTCTTTTATACAAGGTGTCACCACCTAAGAAGAAATTGCTCGCATGTCGTCGGATGGTTTTCTTTTGTTCTCCGGTGGCTTGCTCAGGGTACTCCTGTGTTTTCAGGAATCTCAAGATGTCGTAATACCAAGGCTGTGGGCTAGGATCTTCTTCGGTTGCATTGCAATACCCATGTTTTTCTTTGATTTGGATTTGTAAAGAATCCACATAGGCGTTCCCAGGGTTTGGCAGTATGGAAGCCAAGGTTGCAAGTGCATCTGCTAACTCATTGTGGCAACGGGAAATGTACCTGAACTGTACCGATCTGAATTGTTTGCTGGGGTCTTTGACATGCTGTCTGTACGGGAGGAGCCTAATGTCCCTTGTCTCCCATTCTCCTTGAGCTTATCGGATGATTAGGTCAGAATCTCCCATGATTAGCAGCTCTTCGACATCTTGGTTAATAGCTATGTTCATACCCGTAATGTAAGCCTCATATTCAGATGTATTATAGGTGCCGAAGAACCAAAGTCTGGCTGTAGCTGGATAATGTTGGCCTGTGGGTGAGATTAATATTGCCCCAATCCCTACACCCTTTGCATTTGCTGCTCCGTCGAAGAACATTCTCCACACGGGGGTGTGCTCAGCTGCTATTTCCAATGAGTTCACTTCTTTGTCAAGGAAGTAAGTGTTTAGAGGCAGATATTCGTCATCAACATGGTTCTCTGCCAGATGGTCTTCCAATGCCTGAGCTTTCATCGCAGTACAAATGACATAAACAATGTCGAACTCGGTGAGCAAGATCTGCCATTTGGCCAGTCGTCCTTTGGGCATTGGTTTTTGGAATATGTACCTTAGTAGATCTAGCCTAGTTATGAGGTACGTGGTATGAGCTTGCAGATAATGCCTTAGCTTCTGAGCTACCCATGTCAAGGTGAAACATGTTCTTTCTAATAGTGTGTATTTGGCCTCATAACTGGTAAACATTTTTCTTAGATAATAAATAGCCTTCTTTTTACTTCCTGTGGCGTCATGCAGCCCGAAAATACAACCGAAATAGCCTTCCAAGACCGTCAGATAGAGAAATAATCGCCTTCCTGGTTCTGGTGGAACTCAAAACTAGTGGATTAGACAAGTATTGTTTGATTTTATCAAAAGCTTCCTAACACTCGGTTGTCCACTTAACTGCCACATCCTGCTTTAGTAACTTAAACATAGGCTCACATGTTGAAGTCAACTGGGCGATGAATCGGCTGATGTAATTTAACCTTCCCAGTAGACTCATTACATCCTTTTTGGTCTTTGGCAGGGGCAACTCCCGAATGGATTTGATCTTGGTTGGATCCAATCCAATGCCTCTTCAACTGATGATGAACCCCAGAAGTTTGCTCGAAGGGACTCCAAATGCTTATTTTGCTGGATTTAGTTTCAAATTATATTTGCAGAGCCTTTCGAAGAATTTCCTCAGATCCTTTACATGATCGCCCTGCATCTTGGATTTGATAATCACGTCATCGACATACACCTCTATCTCTCGATGCATCATGTCGTGAAATATGGTGGTCATAGCCCTCATATATGTTGCCCCGGCGTTCTTCAATCCAAAAGGCATAACTCTATAGCAATATGTTCCCCAAGGTATGGTAAAGGCGGTTTTCTCCGCATCTTCCTCATCCATCAACACTTGGTGGTATCCTGCATAGCAATCTGTAAAGGATTGTATCTCATGCTTGCACAATTATCAACAAGGATGTGGATGTTGGGCAGACGGAAGTTGTCCTTAGGACTCGCCTTGTTCATATCTCTGTAATCCACACACACCCGAGTTTTCCCATCCTTCTTCGGCACCGGAACCACATTGGCCAGCCACGTGGTGTACCGAACCACCCGGATCACCCATGCTTCAAGTTTCTTTCTAATGTCCTCTTTGATTTTGTCGCTGACATCGGGCTTGAACTTCTTTGTTTTTGTTGGACCAGAGGGCATTCGGGGTATGTTGGAAACTTATGAACCACCAAATCCATACTCAAACCTGGCATGTCATCATAGGACCACGCAAATACGTCTTTCAATTCCAACAGGAGTTGAACCTATGAATCTCGCATCTCTTTATTTACGTGGATGCTTATTTTGGTTTCTTTGATTTCATTGAGATTGTCCAGGTTAACCAGTCCAGTATCATTTAGGTTAGGCTTAGGTTTGTTTTCAAAGTTTTCCAACTCTTGGTTGATTTCCCTAAAATCCTCTTTTTCATCGTATTCCGGTTCATGGTTCATTATTTCACGGATGGACGGCGAGTTTGGGTCATGGCATGAAGTCCGCGAGCATGTCGTTTTATTTAAAGCCGCATTATTGGGACTGAAAAAAAAGATGAAAAATAAAAGAAAGACAAAATCAGAGAAACGCAAAGAGGTGTGAATGATAAAATATTGATTTTATTACTTTGAACTTATAAGATAATAGGGTTTACAATTGAGATTTAAATTGCTAAAAGGAAAACAAACAACCCAGCTACACCCTGAAATAGCTTGTGATGTGGGAAGAGGTAGCAAGCGAGACTACTAGGTATCCCGCCTGACCGGAAAAGGCATGGCTTCCAATTTTGATGTTTGGCATCTGGACCCATATACAGCACTTCAGCGGCGCTTGAACCTTCTCCCAGTTGGACCATGTTTACTTCGTAGAGCAACTCTCTCATAGCCCCGCAGATCTCATCAATTTCCTTTGCCGTGAAGGTTTATTTTCCTCCTCCTCAATGTACTTTGGTTTTATAAAAGTCTTGTACAAGTGGGGTAGGGGTCATGGTAAGGCCCATCCATGGCTCTTTCTACGATTAGCCCAGGTGATATCTTCTGAGGTTAGATGAAAGCCCAGTCTAAAGAACTTTTTCGTGGCAGGCAAGGCGACCAGCTCGGTTATGCCTTGTAGGGAGCTTTCGAGTCCCTTGCCTGGCTTGAAACCTTGGCGCGTCATTTCATTCGCTACCATAATTGAAGCATTTGAAAGGAAAGGTTGGGGGAGCGTCTTGCTCTCTTCATGCTGATCAGCTACTACGACTTCAAAAGCTTGATAGACTATGTTTTCACTCCCTTCCTTGGCTTCTAGACAGGGAATAGAGGGGTCCCGGTAAATCGATTGTTCATCCTCTCCATGAACTACAATCTCCTGATTTTCATACTTAAATTTCAGGATTTGGTGCAGGGTCGAAGGCACTGCCCCTGCTGCATGAATCCATAGCCTTCCTAGGAGGTATTTATAGGACGTGTCCATGTCCAACACTTGGAATGTTACTTCGAAGTCGACTGGACCAATGGTGAGCACCAAATCAATTTCACCTATGGTGTCCCTTTTTATTCCATCGAAGGCTCGGACACATACGTTGTTAGGACAAATCCTCCCTGTCCCGATCTCCATTCTCTGTAAGGTAGATAGTGGGCATATGTCTACTCTGGAACCTCCATCGACCATCACTCTCTTGACACAATATTCCTCACACTTGACAGTGAGGTGAAAGGCCTTGTTGTGATCAGCTCCCTCCGGTGGTAAGTCATTCTTACTGAATGATACCTGGTTAACAGTGAAGAATCTCTCCGCCATTTTCTCTAGTTGCTCTACCGATGTCTCATCGGTACATAAGCTTCGTTCAGTGTTTTGGCCAACACCTGCTGATGTTCGGGAGATTTCATCAAGAGTGACAATAAAGAAATCTGCTAAGGGGATTTTCGGAGCTGATCCACCACTTCGTACTCCGACATTTTCATTTTCTGGAAAAAAGCTTCTGCTTCCTCACCATTCACTAGCCTCTTTGGCGGAAATCACCGCTTGGTAGCGGCGTTCACCTCTTCCATGTCTGAGTATTTCTTTGTGGGACACCCTTTTTGGGCTTCTCTGAGGACTTCTTTGCCCTTGTATGTAATGATGGTTTCCTGATAATTCCAAGGGATGGATTAAAGGTTGGTCATGGACTTCTGTGGCGCGCGACCGATAACCACGAACTCATTCAGCACCGGTGGTTTAATCGATCCCTTTACCACATAGGCTTTCTTGGGTACATACATAGTTTTGTTCAGCTCGAACCTTTTTGGAGGGCTCAAAGTGGGATGCTTTTCTTTGCGTCCTCGTGGGATGTAGACTATTGTTTCCTTGGTAGGGGTCGTCTCAACTTCTACCTCAGCCTTCTTTTCTGCTTCGGGGCATTTGGCTCCTTCATTTTCTTTTCTTCCATCTTCTTTGGGGTGACTTTTGGTTTTCTATCTGCCTCGGTGACGGCTATGATGGCTTTTAGAGCGGGATCAAATTCTTTGTCCTCGCAGATCATTCTGATGATCGGCCCGTTGTTGTGAGCCGGTAACGGGTTATCAGTTACATTTGGGACCTCGCCATCTCTTAGTACTATCTTCTTTTGACCTATCAAGTCCTCCACTGCTCGTTTTAAGGTCCAGCATTTTTCAGTATCATGTCCCTCTGCCCCAGAGTGGTAAGCACAACGCACGCCCCTTTGGTAAGATGGTGATTCAAGATTCTGTCTGTTTGGGGGGATAGGCTGGAGGAGACCCATGTGGACCAGCTTTGGGAACAAGCTGGCGTAGGATTCTCCTATTGGGGTGAAGTTCTGTCTCTTGGGTGGCTCTCTGGGACGATAATTATTTTTTTGAGGGCGGGGATTGTAATGATTCTGAGGAAGTTGATTTCTTGGAACTTGATTTCTATTGTTCTGCTGTTTAGGTCGGGCGAAGGGCTGAGTGTTCATAACTGCGTAGGGTTGAGGGACATAGTGCATGTCTCGGTGGGGATAGTAATGCTGAGGTGCTCTTTCAGAGAATGCATGCCTGTGAGTATGCCTCATCCCGGAGGCTGCCGTGGATGCTTCCTCTTTTTTCTTGTTCCTTGGGATTCCTCCCGCCCCTCCTTGTATGGCCTGGGAAGTGGCTCTTATGGTAGATTGACTTAGAATCCTCCCTGTTTTTAGACCATTCTCTACCATTTCCCCAATCTTTATTGCCTTTGCGAATGATTTGCCCATTGCGGACATCATGTTTTGAAAATAATCCTCCCAAGGCATTCACTGCTTTAACGCATAGACAAGTATCCTACCATTATACCAATATTTTGCGATAACAACACACGAATCGTCATAACAATTACGGCCAAATCACAAAACCTTAGGTAATATTGTTACTGAGCGGAAAGGACAGAACGGCCTTCCACAAGGTGACGATAATAACCCAATCAAATATGTAGGGAGGAAAATCCTGCATCGTATCTGTAGTACCATTATAATATCTCAATTATTGATCGATATATCAAGCGTTTCACGTTGCATAAGATTGAGTAGGAAATAAACGAAGGCAAAAGTATCAAAGGAATCAAACCGCATGATGAGGGATCAAGAAGTCAAGTGCTCTTAACATCCTTGTAGCCTCTTAAAGATAAATACAGACGTCTCCATACCAATTCGCAAGACTCTACTAAACTTTCTCATGACTCGTAAGACCTAAGTGAACCTAATGCTCTGATACTATATTGTCACGACCCAAAATCCACGGAGGGTCGTGATGGCGCTGGACACCACTGTCAGGCAAGCCAACAAAATACTTAATTAAATTCTCGCTTTAAACATTTCCGAAATCACCTCTTATATACATTTAAACAATGCATATTAAATTCTTCTGAATAAATAATGAAACGTATAACAACTTTTAAAATTTTCAATAAACCCAAATACATCCCAGAACCCGGTGTCAGAAGTGCATGAGCAATTTCTGAGAAATAATGTGATACAACAATCGTCCGGAATACAATATTGGACAGAAAATGAATATAGTAATTTGAAAGAGACTTGCTGGTTGCGAGTCATCTCAAGAAATGCAGCTCACCTAAGTCTCTGTATCAACCATGCTGCTATGCCCGCTAGGCCACTAGAGATGCATGTGCCTATGCAACAAAAATGCACAGAAGTGTAGTATGAGTATGAAAAACAACGTGTACCCAATGCGTATCCCATCTAATCTCAATGAAGTAGAGACGAGAGGTCGACTCGACACTTACTAGTGGTCCAATAATGTTATATCAATAATATATTAAATCGTGGATTTTTATAAACATGATTGTAATTCGATAGGTTGAAGCAAGTAAACCATTCTTTCTTTTATAGGAAATTTCCAAATTACTTTTCATCATTTATGCATATATTATTAAGCGGGGACAACACAATAACAACTTCAATAAGTTTCAAGGCAAGCAATACAAGCATGCGCAAATCATGCCGAGGTCGTACGACCCGATCCAATAGAAATGTAAAATGCGCATTGCTTGAGTGTCGAACAGCGAGAACCATAGATGTATCTATTACCCCGCTCGCGAATCGTACGGGCGACGCGGTCAAATTTATATAAAAATAACCCTGCTCGCGAATGATACATGTAACGTAGGTACACATAGAAATACATGCTCAAACAACCAATTAGGAATTTATCGGGAGAACATTTATCCAAATAAAGCCAATTCTCGTTTAGTGATTTAGGAAAATGAAGTTTAATCTTTTTAGAAATTCATTTACCAATTCGATAGGATTTAAGTAATTTAACTACCAACAAGATTACAGATATTCCAAGTATAGAATGCTTTAGGGTCATAGACTACCCGGACTTACACATATTAGTAGCTATGCATGGACTCTTATCACCTCGTGTATACGTAGCCCCATCAAATAGGAGCACACATAACCAATTATTTTACCTGTGAGGACAATTCTCTCTTACAAGATTAGAAAGGAGACTCACCTCGCTCCGAAGATCTATAACCGGCATTCCACGCCTTTCCGAAGACTCGAATCAATGCTAAATGCTCCAAAGCTAGCCAATAATTATGAAATTCCATTAATATATACCCAATTACTCATTACAATCTAATTTATAACAATTTCTAACCCCAATCAAAATGTTAACAAAATTTCCCTCGGGCCCACGTGCCCCGATACCTAAATTTTTCAAAGATAAATTTTACCCATAGCCTCACAAACTCAAATATATAGTTGGCTCTCAATTTCATGTCCAAAATCATGGTAAAAGGTCTAAAAATACAAATATCTTAGGTTTTCTTCAAAATCCCAAAATTTCTACTAATTTACATGATTTTCCATGTTAAAATCTAGATAAAATCCAAATAATTAACTTGCAATAGGTGGGAATCACTTACCTTGACATGAAGGATGAAAATGGAGCTCCAAAATCGCTCCTAGGTAGGCTTCCATGGAGGAAATGAGATGAAATAAGCCAAACCCATTTCTTTACATTTATAAACCACCCGTACGACTCTTCATCGCTTTCGCGAGACCCCCATCGCATTAACGAGGAAGAAAATTTCCAAAACCATTTTCGAAACTCTTCTCAAATAGCCTCTAGTTTAATAGCCATAACTTTGTGTAAAAAACTTCAAATAGCAAATGGTTTAATGTTTTGAAAACTAGACACCATGATCTACAACTTTCATGTTTTGACCATCTCCCAATTCCTTAAATCTTTTGAGATATAAGCTTCCAAAGTCATCCTTATGCAACCCAATTTCTTCTTCATCTTTCAAGACAACCTATATTGTGCCAGCCATAACTTTTTGTACACAAATCCAAATGCTAAATGATTTACTTTTCTGAAAACTAGACAAAAAGGCATAAAATTTTTATTTTTAGATTGTTTCCAAATTCCTTATATATTGCAAGATATGAGCCTCTGAATTTAGACATGTGCAAAAGAGATTTCCTTCTTTGCAAACGCGAGGATCTCTTCGAGAACGTGAGAAGATCCTCGCGAACGTGAAGAATAACACCAGACACCAGCATCAACTATTGCAAAACAACCTAAAATGATTCGAAACCAACCCAAAAAACATCTGAGGCCCCCGAGGCCCCATCCAATCACGCAAACCAGTCCTATAACACACTACGGACTTGCACAAGGCCTCAAATTAAATCAAATAATTGTAAAACCATCAATCACACTCCAATTCAAGATTTATGAACTTTGAAATTTCAAACTTCTACATTCAATGCCGAAACCCATCAAATCACATAGGATTAACCTCTAATTTTGCACACAAGTCATATTCAACAATACGGACCTATTCCAACTTCCGGAATCGAAATCCGACCCTGATATCAAAAAGTCCACTTCCGGTCAAACTTCTCAAAAACCTTTAAATTTTTATCTTTAACCAAGTGACTTCAAAATGACCTAAGGACCTCCAAATTTATTTCAGATCACGCTCCTAACTCCAGAATCACCATACGGAGCTACTCTCAAACTCGGAATCTCAAACAGACATTAATAACACTAAAATGTACTTCAACCTGAAATTCTAAAATTTCTTCTAAAATGCTAACTTCTACAATTGGTGCCAAAACGCTCTCAGGTCATCCAAAACCTGATCCAGGAATACACCCAAGTCCAAACCATCATATGAACCTACTGGAACATTCAGATCCCGACTCCGAGGTTGTTTATTCAAAAATCCAATCTTAGTCAATTCTTTTAACTTAAAGCTTCCGAAACGAGAATTCTCTTTCCAAATCAACTCTGAACTTCCTGAAATTCAATTCCAACCATACGTACAAGTTATAATACCTGAAGTAAAGTTGCTCATGGGCTTAAACTACTAAAGGATATGCTAGAGCTCAAAATGACCGGTTGGGTCGTTACAACAATTGAGAGGAGTGTGGACAATTTTACAAAATTCTGTTATTATTGACGGTAACTCAAATACTTATATTTCTCTACCAAAATTGTAAATATTGATAATATTCACTAAATAGTGCCACATACCATTCTTCACCTTGCTTCTTTTACTTGTTGAAGGTTGTGTCTACTTTGTGATTCTCTTATTTCTTTTTACCATATAGGTGTATAGATATTCATTCCCTAGCGTTCCTTATCAAGAAGCTTAAACGTCTTAGTACACACATGATTTTTTGAAGACCTCACATTTACTCATCATAAGCACGATACAGAATTGAGCTCTTTTGACTCAACTCTGCTACAACCACATTCAATGTCTTACCTACCTTCTTTATGGATATATATATCATTGTATTACGAATAAAATAAAAGTTAAGATTTTAAATCTTACAAATGAGCTCTACCACACGATTTAGACTAAGAAGAAATAGTGATAGTCTTAAATGCCCTACAGCCTCCTACTTATAAGTGCAGTGTACATCATACCCATAAACAAGACTCTACTAGACACAACTTGTAGAGTCCTTAGGATAGAACTGCTCTAATACCAAGTTTGTCACGCCCCAAACCTGAAAAGGCGTGGCTGGCACATGGTGCCATACTTAGCCCAAGCATACCACTATATAAATGTAAACTCTAGAGGGGTAATGCTCAACTTAGGATGTTGAGGCCATATTCTGAATCATTTGAAAAGAACGTCTACAAGTAGCAATACCAAACTAAACATGTACACAAGGCTGGTAAAGCTGATATAAAAAATGTACAGGACTCGTCTACAAAACTCTAGGAATAACTAAACTGTGTCATGGTTGAGATAGGTCCTCGACCTACCCATCATACCTACATATATAAAATGGACTCCAAGGTATAGACCTTGTAACTCTGAGGAAGTGGAACTTATCAACCAAGTTGATGTTTGACTTTGTCTACTAGAAAGGTCTATTCAACTGTCTATCAGACCTGCAGCCATAAATTCAGCGTCTTCAACAAAAGGGACGTATGTATGAAATAATGTACCGAGTATGTAAGGCGACATAATAACTGAAAGTTGAATCTGGATTCATAATATAATAACTAAAAGTACCTGGAGTCAAATACAATTTGAGAATAGGATTACCTGTTGATATTAACTCATCTTTCTCAATATAGTTAGTAAAATAGATGGCTGACCCTATAAGGCTCGATGAATGTAACTGTTATGCCATAGTAGGCTTGATCATTGGCGCTTTGCCATGCTAAGATCTGTATCTCGGCCATTCTTGGCTCGCTCATAGGCGCTCGGCCAAAGAAAGCTCGGTATTTACCTTACCATCTAATTTGAGGTTGCCCAATAGGGGCTTGCCCAACGATAATAGCTCAATGGTGGTGAAGATACTATAATATATATATATATATATATATATATATATATATATATATATATATATATAAGCTTTACATCTAAGAGATTGTTTGCCTTCACGATGTGCTTGTGTTTATCATTTCAAATCGGGGCACGCAGTTTACATCTCAGCTTTGGAGAGCAATGTAGCGAGAGTTGGGCACCCAGGTTGAGTTGAGTACAACATTTCACCCTCAGACGGATGGACAATCCGAGCGCACTATTCGGATATTGGAGGATATACTACAAGCTTGTGTCAATTGATTTCGGGGGTTCATGAGACCAGGTTCCGCCACTCACGGAGTTTTCTTACAACAACAACTATCAGTCGAGTATTCAGATGGCTCCATATGAGACTATATATGGGACGCAATTTAGATCTCCAGTATGTTGGTTTCATCCAGGTGAGGCTAGATATTAGGTACTGACTTGGTTTAGGATGATTTGGACAAGGTTAAATTAATTCAGGAGCGGCTTCGCATGGCGCAGTCTAGACACAAGCGTTATACCAACAGGAAGGTCAGTGATGTGTCTTACATGGTTGAGGAGAAGGTTATGATGAAGGCTTCACCCATGAAGTGTGTTATGAGGTTCTAAAAGAAGGGAAAGTTGAGCCCTCGGTTCATTAGCTTTTTGAGGTACTTCAGAGGATTGGAGATGTGGCTTACAAGCTTGCCTTGCCACCTAGCTTGTCGAGTGTCCATCCAGTATTTCAAGTTTCTATGCTCCGAAAGTATGTCGGCGATCAACTTGTGTTTTGGATTTCATCATAGTATAGTTGGATGGTAATTTGACTTATAATGTGGAGCCGATTGCCATTTTGGACCGTCTGGTTAAAAAGTTAAGGTCAAAGGATATAGATTTAGTGAAGGTGCTATAGAGAGGTCAGCCAGTTGAGGAGGCTTCCGTGGAGACCGAGCGGGAGATGCAAAGCCAATACTCACACCTATCTGTGACACCAGAGATACAAATCTGATTCTCTTAGGTTAATTTCAGGTGATTAATGGATCAAATTTTGAAGTTGTAAGGTTGTTGGAGAAATTTCATTGTTGGTGTAATCACACCTACTGAGTGAGAACTGCAGGTGCGAGCCTGTAGAAGCGAGAAAGAGCCACAGAAGCGTACAAGGGAATGATAAGCAGAGGTCGTAGGTGTGAAGATTCTTTCATACCTATGAGGCTGCAGATGCGGGTCCGGTGTCACAGAAGTGGAGGCAACTGGGTTAAGTGACTTTCGCAGAAGCGGAGTTTCCACCACAAAAGCAGGACCGCAGAAGCAGATTTTGGGCACGCGGGTGCGGCATCAACAAATAAATGCTAGGGTTTATGATTTTTGCTTCATTTTAATATTTTGGACTTGGAATTGGGCAAGTTTTTAGAGAGATTTCGAAGAAATTTTTTAGGTAAGACACTTGTGGTTAAATTCCTCATATAATTATGTTTCCTTATTGATTGTGCCACCCAATTGGTATATTTTTTAGAATAATTTGGAGGTTTAAGGCTAGGGATTTGTAGAATTTATTTTGGGATTTGAGTGGCGATTTGGTGTCAAATTTGAATAAATCTGGTATGGTTAGACATGTAGATGAATGGGCTTTTGGGTTTTGTAATTTTTGTTAGATTTCGAGATGTGGGCCTGGGGGGGGCGGCTTGAAACCGATTTCAGATTTTGATTCAAAATTCCATATTCTCTTGTGTAATTGATTCCTTTAGCCTATATTTATTGTATTGTACTTCTTGTGCCTAGATTCGGGGACATTCGGAGGCCGATTTGCAAGGAAAATGCATATTAGAGTAGAGTTTTGGCTCGAATTTGAGGTAAGTAACAGTTCTAAATTTGGTTCTAAGGCTACAAAACCTCATATTACGTGTTATGTGATTGTTTTGGAGGTGGCGCACATACTAAGTGATGGGAATGTGGGCGTACACCATGGGAACTGTGACTTTGTCACTATGTGGAATTGTAAAGTTGAATATTTGCTGTTAGCTATATGCTCTCCATGTGTTATAGAAATTTGACTATAAATCATATAAGTAATCATGTTTAGGCTATGTGTTGGTACTGTAGGGACCCACACAGGCCATGATACCTGTTGAGTTACCTACTAATTCCTACTTGTACTCAATCGTAGTCTTACTTGTATATCTTACCTCAGTCTCTATTATTCCTTGTTGATACATTATACAATTTCTGTTTTGAGCAGATTTCAATTATTACTGAGAGCCCGTGAGACTAAAGAGGTTGACGATTGAGTGAGGACAAGGGCCTGATTATGATATATTGATTACATGAGTCAACAGTGCGGATACAAATATTTATACTATAGCATGTGAGTTGTTCGTGCAGATCCTGATATGATACTATAGCATGTTAGTTGTTCGTGCAACATATGAGTTATCCATGCAGATTATAGTGCATAGGTTGTAGGAGCCCCTCCAGAGTCTGGACACCCGCAGTGAATGCAGGTACCTATTGAGTGCGAGTGTTGAGGGTTGCGTGTCGAGTAATCAGCTATTGAGAAAGATCGAATTAATGTTTCCCTGAGAGGCTGCATTTGTGTAAGTCCCCGAAAAATTTCGCTAAGTAAATTAGGATTTCATGGTGCCATGTAGGCTATCTATAATGTCTTATGTGCTATTAACATGATGGGCATCAATTGGATTTGGTAAATAAGTGTATAAGTCATTTAGAGTCTAAGGGGAAGCCTAAGTCTAAGCCAAGTTGGAAAATTTCATAATAGAATAAAGTTGTAAATGAGTATGCATAAGACCTCACTTTGGACAAGCATATCTACATTTATATAGGGTTTCGTGTGATGCACAGCCTATTAAACTAAATCTCTTTGAATCTAGTTTCCGAAAAATAAAACCATTTGTCATTTGGAGGTGTATACAAAAGGTTACGACCATTTTACTTGGCATATGTCATATGCGCGCCCAGATGTGCGGGGAAGCGCGACCGTGCATAATGAGGAGTATTCTGCCTCGTGAGCGCAGACCATGCGCTGTCATTAGAGAGGGCATGCTAGTAGCAGGCCTCTAAATATACCTAAGGATGGGAAATGAGAGGATATAAGTCATTTTTTGAGCTAGGGCTTGCTCTATCAAGGGGAATCCATCCCATCTTCCTTCCTATGATGCAAGGTAATATATTTGGAGTATTTTGAGTTGATTACTACTCTTACACACTTATATTAACAAATATTGATCTTGAAAATCCATAGATTCCAATCCAAACTCCTAAATTGATCAAGAACACTTCAAGTGGGGGATTCTCAAGATTCTTACCACAAGAGGTATGTTTATCATCTCTAACTACTCTATGGTGATTATTTATGTATGATATATATCTTAGAACTCATGGGATAGTGATTGGAAGACATAGGTGTCTAACCTAGGTTGTGTCGGTGTTGTAGAGATTGTGAGATAGGTTATTGGAGGTATGATTCATGGTGTAATGGTATTATGTATACATGCATGTACAAATTAGGTTAGTGGGAAGATTGTTGAACATGAATAAGTAAATATTGGGTTGGGTGATGAAGGAAATATTGTAAAAGAGATTTGAAATCAAGATGTTCAACTAGTGTTTGATAAAATGCTCAAATGAGCTGAAACCATGAATACCTTCCTAATTTTTTTTCAATTTTGTTATGTCTCAAGTAGATTGGGATTGCTAGAATTTTTGGAACGTCATAGTAACTTAAGAAAAGCTCAAACAAGGTATGTATGGCTAAAACCCCATCTTTTTAGAAATTGAGCTCCATTGGTGCTTATGTAAATACAGTAAGACTAAAGTTCGAGTTCTTGTATTGATTGTTATCCCACATGAATTTGTGTTGCTACTTTATATGCATGAAAGAGTATGCTATTCTTGATAACTTGAAAAGGTGCAAGGAATGTGAATCATGTATTGAAATGCTTAGACAATAAATGCTAAATTGCCTAGATTTCAAATCAAGATTAAATTGTGATTATTCTGCCTAATCATGAGAATTCCTCCTATCCTTATAACTTGAATTTCTCTTATGTATGCCCATTATCTTAAATTGTAAGTTTGTTGTTGAAAGTGAAGTGATATGGAATGTGAGTTGTAAAATATGGCCTAGTGCCAAGTATGATGTGATAATTATGGTCCTAAGTGCCTATGAATTGATATATATGAAGTAAATATTGAAATGAAATTGTGATTGAGGTAATGTCTTGTAAGACGGCTTAGCCCAGACTCCAGTACACCAATGAATTCAACAAAGGGGAAATTGGAACCTTAAAAACAACAAAGGGAAGGACACGACTACCCCAGACTCCAGTACACCAATGAATTCAACCCGGACGGAAGGAAAGGCTCTCCAACATGACGTCCACATGTTTATTAGGGGAACCAATGTTCCCGAAGGACCCGTGTTCAAATGAACAAGAACATAATACGACGATTGAAGGACTGATCCGAAACCATATGCCCGAAAATATAATCATATTCAATAAGGAGGACCTCGAGGCCATGATAGAACCTCACAATGACGCACTGGCGATCTCGTTTCTCTAAAATAATACCCGGGCAATGCGCGTGCTCGTGAATCCTGGTAGCTCAACCAACATAATTAGATCAGAAGTAATAGAACAGCTGGGGCTGCTCAATCAATTTGTCCCCGCCCCTCGAATCCTCCACGGCTTCAACATGACCGGCGAAGTAATGAAAGAAGAGATTACCAGCCCGATCGACACGTCTGTGCGATCTAGAACATCGAGTTCCAGGTCATCAACGATGACATGAGGTGCAACACTTTACTCGGCAAGCCTCGGATCCACAGCATGAGGGTAATGCCCTCAACCTTACACCACATGATAAGGTTTCCCACGAACAAAGTCATAAAGGCCATTCATGTAGAACAGCAAGGCAGCGAAAGAAATGTTCGTAGTCCACCATGAGGTGACAACCCCCATATGCCTGGCCTCGGACTAGGAGAGAAACATACAGACCCTCGAAGACAACGAGGAAGATTTATTCACCCCCCGCCCCCCGAAACTTTCATTGCTCCCGAAGAATCGGATGTGACCAAACCAATACTCAAAGAGCTGGAGTAGACTATTTTAATCGAGCACCTCCCGGATTGTAAGGTATACCTGGGAACGGGATTATCCCCCAAACTCAGGACAAGGTTTATTCAGTTTCTTAGTAAAAATATCGATTGTTTCCCAAGGTCCTACCTAGATATGACAAGAATCTCATCATAAATAACCTCCAACATGCGGAGAGTTTATCCCAAATTCAAAGTCGTAGAGAAAAAGAGAAGGCCACAATCCAAGGTAAAATGTACCTTCATCAAAGAGGAGGGTAGCGAAACCTTTTAAAATTGGATCCATTAGAAAGGTAATGTATAATGAATAGCTGGATAACGTAGTAGTAGTTCCAAAAAATGGGAACAAGCTAAGAATGTGTGTAGATTATAAAGATTTTAATAAAGCGTGCCTTGATTCCTTCCCGTTGCCTAATATCGATGGTTTGATCGATGCTATGACCGGCCACGAGACCCTCATTTTCCTGGATTCGTACTCCCAATATAACCAAATCCATATGAACCCCGAAGATAGGGAAAAAACCTCGTTTATCACAAAGTATGATATATATTGCTAAAATGTAATGCCCTTTGGGCTAAAAATCGTAGAAGAAACACACGAGGGCCTAAATAATAAATATTTGATAAATCAATAGAAGTATATATTGATGATGTGCTAGTCAAATTCCTGCGCACAGAGGACCACTTGACCCATTTGCAGGAAACCTTCAACATCCTCAAAAGCTACAACATGAAGATCAACCCTGAGAAGTTTGCATTCGGAGTAGGTTCGGGAAAATTCCTGTGCTTCATGGTTTTAAACAGGGGGATCGAGATCAATCCTGACAAGATAAAAGTCATCGAAGAAATCATGGTTGTGAACAATATAAAAGTCGTCCAACGACTGATAGGGGGGATAGCGACCCTAGGCAGATTCATATCGAGGTCATTAAACAAAAGTCTCCATTTCTTCTCCTTAATCAAAAGAAAGAGCAACTTTGAATGGACTCCTGAATGCCAACACACCCTAGAAGAACTGAAACGATACCTGACTAGCCCGCCTTTACTGTACACACCTAAGGAGAATAAAATGCTATACATATACCTAGTCGTGTCTGATATAGCACTAAGCGGCATACTGGTTAGAGAGGAGAAAGGTACATAATTTCCTATTTATTATGTAAGTTTAACATTGGAGGACGCCAAAAATCGGTATCCCCATATAGAAAAATTGGCTCTCGCACTAATAAGCGCCTCGCGCAAGCTGAAGCCTTATTTTCAGTGTCACCATATCTGCATTCTGTCAACTTATCCCCTCTAGAGCATAGTGCATAAACCAGAGTTATCGGGTTGATTGGCAAAATGGGCCATAACTCGGAGGGTATGATATCAAGTATCAACCTCGAACATCCATCAAGTCCCAAATCATGGAAAACTTCGTGGCTGATTTCTCGCCATCCCTCATGCCCGAGGTAGAGACAGAAGTTTTATTGAAATCGGGCAAGTCCTACGGGGTATGGAACCTGTTCACAGATGGTGCCAAAAACATAACAAAATTCGAGCTCGGTATAGTCCTAAAGCAGCCCGTTGGCGGCATAATCATACGATCCATAAACACCGCAAAACTAACTAACAATGAAGCCGAGTATGTGGCTATGATTGAAGGTTTAGAATTGGACAAAAGTTTGGGGGCTGAGACTGTCGAGGCAAAATGCGATTTGCTCCTCGTAGTAAGCCAAGTGAACGGAAGCTACGAAGCCTGAGATGATAGGATGCAGAGGTACTTGGGCAAACTCCAAGTCACATTACGTCGCTTCAAAGAATGAACCTTAGTCCATGTACCCCGAGAGCAGAACAACGAGGTTGATGCCCTCTCAAATGTGGGATCTTCTACTAAAGAAGAAGACCTTCTCCCCGTAACTATCATCCAATTGTTCAAATCTATGGTCGAGAAAGGTCATGCGAAGATTAACTCCACCAGCCGGACATGGGATTGGAGAAATAAATATATTGTTTATCTAAAGGACGGGCAGCTATCCACAGATCCAAAAGAATAGGGGGCCATGCGAACCAAAGCAGCCCAGTTCTCGCTCGACAAAAATGGGACTCTATACATGAAAACTTTTGATGGCCCCCTAGCAGTATGCTTGGGACTAGGCAACACAGATTAAGTGATCCGAGAGATCCATGAGGACACCTATAGATATCATTCCGGGGCTGATTCTTTAATCCGAAAGGTGGTCCAAACG
This sequence comes from Nicotiana benthamiana, assembly GCA_034376525.1. Classification (NCBI taxonomy): domain Eukaryota; kingdom Viridiplantae; phylum Streptophyta; class Magnoliopsida; order Solanales; family Solanaceae; genus Nicotiana; species Nicotiana benthamiana. The sequence continues at coordinate 70,352,904 of CM067325.1, forward strand.
GGCTACTATTGGGACAACATGGAAAAAGATGCCAGAGAATTCGTCTAAAAATGCGACAAGTGCCAGAGATTCGCTCCCATGTATCTACCAGCCCGGCGAGCAAGTACATTCTGTTTCATCACCGTGGCTATTCATGAAATGGAGAATGGACATCTTTGGCCCTTTGCCGATGGCACTGGGTAAGGCTAGATTCATTTTATTTATGATTGATTACTTTTCAAAATGTGTGGAAGCACATGCCTTCGAGAAAATAAGAGAAAAGGAAGTCATCAATTTTATATGGGATCACATCATATGCACTTCAGAATCACATCCGAAATAATATGCGATAAACGGGAGGCAGTTCATCGGGAGCAAGGTAACACGGTTCCTTGAAGACAACAAAATCAAGAGAATCCTGTCAATGCCTTACCACCTGTGTGCAAACAGCCAAGCAGAATCTACGAATAAAACCATCATTCAGAACTTGAAAAATAAACTGGAGAGCGCCAAGGGAAAATGTAGAGAAACGCTGCCTGAGGTGCTGTGGCATATCGAACAACTTCAAAATCGAGCACTGGGAAACAGCCTTCTCTCTAGTATATGGCACCGAAGCATTAATACCAGTAGAGGTCGGGGAACCGAGCGCTAGATTCCAACATACTAATGAGGACTCAAACAACGAGGCCATGACAACGGCCCTCGAGTTTCTCGACGAAAGACGGGAAACCTCACTGATTCAGATGGCTGCCCAGAAGTAGAAAATCGTAAGATACTACAACAGAAGAACAAATCTCCAGTATTTTGGGTGGTGACTTGGTCCTAAGGAAGGTTACTCTCAACACCCGGAACCCTAACAAAGGGAAGCTGGACTAGAATTGGGAAGGGCCATACAGTGTCCTCGGGATAGTTGGCAAATGATCCTATAAGCTTGGAACCATGGAGGGCGAACAACTTCCGAGCAACTGGAACGTATCGATTCTTAAGCGGTATTACTGTTAGGGCATCTGATCGTAGAATCTCACAAAGATCCTTAAGCAAACGTCGTAGTCTTTTCCTTCGACCAAATTTTATTACCCCGAAACAAGCTTTTAACAGCAAAGTTTTTAACGAGGCAACATCTACGCATTTCCCAAGAAAGATTCAACGAGACTACTGCCTTTCTTTGCAATCAGCTCCATCCCGAGAAATGACAAACGAGGTTCCAATAGGAAATGATGTACCATACCAAATGGTCGAACGAACCGTGTCCACATGAGCTAAGATTACGCAACCCAACAACATGTAGCCACGTTAAGCAATCAAAGAGTATCTCCCACCGAATATGTCCCAAAATACTCGGAGACTTAGCGTCAACAATTTGGCATCCGCACGACCTCAGGGTCGGAATCCTAGCTCATAAGTCCCCAACAAGGCAATTTTGAGGTCACGAATAATAACCTTAGAGCCTAAGCAAACTCGATGACTCAGAGACTGTCGTCAATCACCATACATTGGAAAACCCGAGGTAGTAAGACCTCGAATGGGCAGACTCGGTCTAGCCAGATCTATTTTACATAACAATAAAACTATAAGACCTCAACAGGCATGACAAACTGTAAGATCTTAATAGGCATGACAAAACTGTAAGACTTCAACATGCATGAAAAAACTGTAAGACCTCAACATGCATGACAAACTGTAAGACCTCAACAGGCATGACAACTTGTAAGACCTCTACATGCATGAAAAATTTTTAAGACCTTACTATAGGAATAAAACTCAATCCCGAAGCTTAGGCTATATGTCGCATTTGTAAGACTCTCGAAAGGGAATACCCTCGAGATAGATTCCTAAACTATCACTCAAGATAAAAATGGCTCCAGTGAAACACATATGACTACGGTCAAAACGGGTGCACCAGCCAAATTAACGCGACTTGGGGACGCCCGACTGTCGCTAACAAAATCACTGGCCATTACTTTGAATATACTTCAAAAAGAACCGATTGAAACATGCTTCCCTCAACAGGCAAACGAGCTTTGACCATGTTTGCACCAAATCACAAGGCTTCGATACTCGGCCTACGAGCTAAAAGCTTTTCGAAGTGCTAAAAAATTGCCGCTAACGACTTGAAATCGAGGTTCTTCCCAAACCGACGATGGGTCATGTAAAATCATTTCAAAAGTACCTTAACAAGAGGAAAATAAAGTCTACGTATACCTAAGGACAAAAACGTTAGAGCCATAGTTGCAAATTAAATGAGCCTCAAGGCCACACACTAAAAGGTCGCAACGACCAAAAGCGTAAGAGCCACTGTCGCCAGCTAAAAATTTGAAATGTTGAGGGCTAAAATGAGCTCGAACCCAAAATAGTTCACTATATATGCCTAAGGTTAAAGACGTAAGAGCCATAATCGTCAGCCAGACGAGCCTCAAGATCATGTACCTAAAAGGTCGCTTCGACCCAAGGCACTTAAAAGCCATTTTTTATCCACTTATGCAGGCACAAAATATTGAAGTTCGAGTAGGCTCGAGTCAGAATCCAACTCGGAGAATCAACACATAACATTGAGCAAAGTTTAAGAGCTCCAACGGTAGTTTACACTAAAGGTCGCATCAACCAGGCACGTGACAACTCCCGAGCTGGCCTAAACAAGTCACAGTGCCATATCGCGGGTCTAAGGCTAGTGCGCCAATTCTTGCTAATTTTAGGATAAAAAGGGGAATGAGGGAAACAAAGCCGCAAGATTCGCTTTATATATGCCAAAATGAAAGCACTATATACAAATAGGGAGATCGATAGGAAAAACAATAAAGATCCTAATATGTTATCGAACCAGCATCCTCGATGGTTCACTAACAATTATGCTCGGTCGACTAGAAGTCCCCCGACGGCCCCTTCTCAATGGAATCCTCTTTCTCCGGGTATCCACCCCCATTTTTAACACCATTCGAGCTTCCTTCCAATGCACCTCCAACGATCTACTTTCGGCATTCCGTCCAGGAACGATCCGCTGCTCGAGGCAAAATCGGGCTAGCTCTCTTAAACGTCCTCTCAACAAAAGAATTTACGACGACTTCTCCCCCCTCCCCCGTGTAAATAAACAAGTGCCTCGGCCTGAGCTTTTATCTGAACCAATGCAGCCGCCAGTTCGGAATGGAGGCCCTTGTAGTTGTCACTATCCTCCTTCACATCCTAGAGCTAATGCTCGATCAAGGAAACTTTCCCCTAAAGGTTGTCCCTCTCAGAATCCATCTCGCTCACGTGCCAACTTAGTTTGGAGACTTTAGCATCTCTCGTCTAAAGCTTCCCTATTAGCAGGACGTTCTACTTCTCAAATTGCGTAAATTAAGGCTCGAGGAATCTCCCAAGGTCTTAAAAGATAGTAAAAATAGAGGATGGATAACATGCTCGGTAAAATAGCCTTTGTTGCATTCGTGGTGGCTCACCTCATCCGGCTACTAGGCGAGAGCCTAGTTATAAAACACTTTAGCCTGAGACCATATAAGGAGACAAGTTAGGAGAACAAAGATCGAAATAGCCCAGACCGACGGACAAGGTTAGCGAAAGTTACCCACTCGCAAAGTCTGCCTATCTCGCATAAAATAAATGAACCATCAACCTCGACATTATCCTCGAGAATGGTCGCCAACCTCACAAGTGCGTCTCCACCTTTGATTAGTGCTCCTGCCTCAGAAGGCTCCTTGCGAGGGACGTCTTGCACTTTATGGAGATGGAAGGATCTCTCCCTAAGGAGAATCGACAACAATCAACGGGTTAACAGGATCACCCAAAATCTCTATCCCGTATTCACCTTGGATCCTAGATCGAGGCCCCTCCGGACTGCCTGCCAAGGGCATCCTGGCTCGAGAAGAACTTCGGCCACTTTCCAATTCCCTCACTCCCATGAAGCTAGGCCATGGTGGCATCAGACTTCTATTTGGGAGCATCCATCCTCCCGACCCGAGGATCAACCAAATCTATGCACTCTTCAGGGCTGTTGAGAAGCTGATTTTTCCTTCACCTTCAGCTCGAGGGTTTCCCATCACCTCGGAGGTCAAAACTTCTAGGTCAACCTTGGAATCATCCACTCTGACCCTCTTGGGCTCTAGAGACCCAACAGATGGAGTCCCCTGCCTTTTCTTCTCCTCGCCAAGTACCAGAGCATCCCCTCCAACGGACGGTGCCTCCCTCGTCAAAAGGATTTCCCCCAGACCTACATGAATTCAGAGATTAAATGCAAAGGATGGAGAAAGCTAATAACAACAAACTCCATCAAAATATGCGGACGCCACGAGGCTCGGGGCTCACCATGATCTTTGGCTTCCCACCCAGCTCGGGACAAATCTTGCCACACTCGTTCAGTATATGGGCAAATCAAGTATAAATGGTCAACCCAACCCTAAATATCAAGCACTGCATTAGGGTAGATCGCTACGACTAAAAAGGCAAGAAAAATAGAGTTATATGCACAGGGAGATATCGTCAAGAAAGAGAAAAGACATCACATTTACATACGCCCAACATTCCACTTCTCAGGAAACGACATCTTTTCCACTAGAATCAAGTCAAGCGTCCTCACTCGGACGAATTGGCTTATCCATTCCTCATCCCCGAACTCCTCGGTGCAGGCAAAAAGGGATTTCGAGGCTCAAAAGCAGAACTTGATTAAGCCCCCATAAAGAAGACGGAGACTATACATCTAGATTAGATGGTTGAGGGTGAAGGGCAGTCCCTCTATCATATTCAAGTAATACCTGATCATATATACAACGCGCCAGAACGAAGGATGAATTTGACCTATAGTTACTTGATAACTACGGCAGAAGTCGAGAATCACGGGGTTGATCAGGGGCGAGGATGGCACCAAGGTAAATGGATAGGTATACACATTATAAAAGCCAGCTTTATAATCCGTAATATCTTCCTCTCAGCGGGAATCTCGACGAACACGGTATTCCCCCAGCGATAGTCGGCCCTCACTCCCTGACGTCTATTATAGAGATGATATATCAAGTCATAGGCTCGCGGCGTCCTAACCTCACAGAAGGCCTCTCGACCCTAAAATCAGAGGTCATCGCAAAGGATCCTGGGACGCATTCCTCAACACGGGGGGAAATGGCCACTTCAATTTCAGAGAAAAACAAAGAAGATGAGCCCACAACCTCCTGGGAAGCAGAAGTGGAAATTTTCGCCATCCTTGGGAGAATCTGAAGGAAGAAAAAATAAAGGGGTGGGGGTTGCATTCCTAAAAGGGAGCGAGAACGAGGGAAAATCATACCTTACTAGGGGTTTTTGGCATGAGATGGAGCCTCGAAAGGGAGATGGGAGTATTTATAAAAGTGTCGTGTGTGCATTGAACGAAGCCAACCGCCGCAGTCAGTGCAGAAACTTGAAGGAATAGCGCACATGGTGCACCTTGACATCTCGTAGCCGTTTGCAAGAACATCGAAGGAAGCATGAGTTCAAGACCGTTTCTTATCATTTCTTGCCACTTTCACTCTAAGAAACACATAGACTATCTGTATATAGTGAATCCGAGAGTCAGATTTCCCCATCATAAGGTCGTCTCGCGGTCATGCTCCTCGAAGCTCAAAGCCAAGGTCGAGACTCACCCTCGGGGCTCGTCAGGTACCAGTTCGGAGGGCATCGCATTCCAACGGCTATAGTAGGCAAGAGGAGAGTTCCCAAGGCACATGTCTTGATATGATAGGGCTGACCAATCCGGGGCCTATTTCAAGATGTCATGTCCAGCCATCCTATCTTCATGCCTTTACAGTTAACACATTTTGTACTATAATGGATTCCCCCTACATAAAGGGGATCCCCATCACCTTATAAGCCCCCGGATTGCTGTGGCTCCAACTATTCTCCACAAGATCAATAATATCCCTCTCCCTCTTTTCTCTCTAAACCTGCTCGCTCTTACTAGCTCGAGGCCACTCTTAATATTTATTGCCTTCATACTTGTTCTTCTGTTGTTGCTTGTCATTGGCCATAAAGAGCATTCTCTAATTATTTTCTAACTGTTATCCCTCTCCCGGTACCCTCGACAGCTCGAGCTCGAGCCGAATATCGACCTCGAGGTCCTTCATCGACCTGTCCGAAGCTCGGATAGCAAGCCCATCGGTTTTGATTACTGCTTCATTTTAGCTCGTATCTCATCGTTAAAACTTCATATTTTTAGCATCAACTGCTCTAACAACTGGCATAAAAATAGATCACGTATTTTTAGGGTCCCATTTACAAATTTAATTATCGTTATTATTTTTATGGTAAATACGATACATTATGAAACGTATGTAACAAGCATCCAAGCAAGATGTAAAGCGTTGTTTGGAATGATGTTTAAGTAAATAATCATAGTACATATTTTGGTACTTATAACTTTATTTGATGTTTGATTTATATTATGAATCATGTATAACTAGTCATTGTATAACTTAATACACTAATTGGTGTACTTATTTTATACTACCAACAACATAGAATACTAATCTACTTATAAGTTATACGTGGATAGCATCACAAGGACAACAATATCCTTGTCTTTTTCTTAGAAATGAATGAAGATCAAGCATCCAAGGATATAATTGCAGACTTGTAGCCTTTTAATTTAAAAAATAAATAACTATTTTAAACAATATCTTGTATATGCAATTTTAGTATAATTAATCAAACACCCAACAAAAAATAATTCTTGTATTACTACATCATATATTACTAGTCCTCATATAATCGATCCCTGGGACAACTTATTTTCGTACTAAACAACCCATAAGTATTAAATAAAAGGCTTTTGAGTCTTTGGATGGGTTGGTCTTAGTATAAAATTTTGTACAACTTATATAATATCTAGTTGGTTTTTAGTTTTTGTATAAATATAGCATAACTTATACAATATTTTGGTTAGATTTTTTCTTTTCTTATGCCTGCATAAAATAATACTTGTATACAGTAATACGAGAATCTTAATATTATTTTATTTAGGATAAAATATGAAATAAGCACACATGTATTAAATACACGGATTAAATAATAAATGATAAAATTATCCTTTCATTTTAGACTTAAATTCCTTTTGTGTTTTTTGTGCGTCTTTAATTCCTTTTGTGTTTTTTGTGCGTCTTTAATTCCTTTATTTTTCTTCTAGTGCTTTTAGATTTCAAGTCATTTCAGATTTTAGGCGTTTGTACAATTTACTCACTTCGACAAGTCATTTCAGATTTAGGCGTCACTTCGGCTTGAGTAAACTGATTCTCCCGCTGCTAGCGAAGCGAGCAGGAGAAGAGCATCTGAGCATGAGATACAATTTCGACTTCTCGGAGCCCCGTGACGCTGACTACGGTGGCCGTCAATCAGCAACGCTAACTTCAGCTTCAACACCCAAAGAAGAACTCGAATGGCTACCCTTACAAAACCACCCTGTCTTTTCTGCTCCCAACAGGGATGGCGCCGCCCATTCCTCCAACTTCACAATGCCTAAAAACCTTTTGGCGTGGGACGGAGCTTCTCGTCTCTACTTTTGGGACTCCTGCAAAAGCTGTCTGCATCGGCTCTCCGTTCGGTTGGGCGAACCGGACCCTACTTCCGTCCTTGCCGCTTCTCCCTCTAAGGTCCTTCTTAATTCTACATATGTTCACGAAATGCGTATTCCCTCTCCATTCTTTTCGATTTTAGTATTCTCGGAAAAGTGACCGCGAGAAACTTTAAATTAGGGGTGAATTGAGGATTATGACATTCTCCTAAGATTGTTCTAGTAACATATGGAATGCAGTTCCAATGTTTTAAATACAACTCTACCCGAACTCCAAAAAAAGAGAAGAGAAAAACTAAAGAAAAAGAATTTTATACGCATGGATTGTGTAAAACAGTAAAAGTAACTAAGCATGATGAGATGGCACACAAGGGAGCGTGAATGGAGCAGGATGCATATAGATGATTCATATACTGACCCTGAATAGTCTGTGATAGAGGCTGAATTGATTGATATATGACAAAAAATGAGATTATTATAAAGACATGACACTTAAGCTAGACTCATTAGGCTTATTGAAGATAATGGGGAATATAACCTTGATGTTGTTTGATCCTTGTGAACTTTAGAACCTGTGGCTGTGGGATTTATCAACACATTATGCTTCTTTTTTCAAGGAGCTAGAGGGATCGCTCCTTCGAGTTCCTCAGACGTTGCTGCTGAAATATTGATTTTCCTTCTCTAAAAGTAACATAATAAAGCTGAACAATTTGTATTATATGTTAGAATAAACTTCAGCACGATCTTAAACTATTATACCTCTTGTTTCTTCAGGTTCAGCCTTACAGGTACTGCCTAGTTGAGACATATTTTGAACTTCTCTTACATTGTTCTTAGATGCTCTTGGCACTCTATCTGAAAGAGGAAATTATGCTAACTTAAACAGTTAAACTTGGTTAGTATTTTATTTCTTTATTTAATTTAAACAGATCATTCTTGGGGCTTTGAGATAATTGTTATATCAGATTCATTCTGCTAGACAATAGTTGATTTGACACTTATGTTCACTTGGATTGCTGAACTGTTATTTATCTACTGCGCACCAGAATACCTATTCTATTAGACTTCTACAGAGAATGCTTCCCTCTTCCTACTTTCGAAGCTTCTTTTTCTTGTTGTGCAACGTGAAGAACGACATGCATAGGACAAGAATTGAAGACTAACACTCGTATGACCTATCTGTGTTATCAGGTCACTAGTCCATTGATGACAAATAAAACATGTCTGTTCGCTCTGATTGCTTTTTTTTTTTTTTTTGTTGAAATGCATTGGTACTACTACCAAGTTACTGCTTCTTTAAGCTACGCATTTGGTGATGCTGGTTGTTGTTTAGGTACTGCAAGCTGATATGCAATTGGATTTTGAGGTTCAGGGAATTTCCATTAATAGAAATGGATCAGCACTTTTCCTAGTTGGCTTGGATGGTTTATACGTCATGTATCTCTACGGCAGGACTTCGATGAAAGAAAATACAGTTATATGCCGGTATAACTTCCTCCTTTTGGTTTTGCTAGGTTATGTTTGATTTGGGCTCCAAAGTGTTAAAAACAATAGTGTTACCAATGTCATGGTCTTGTAGGTGTTTGTTAAAAAATTTTCTTTTACGAGTACATTCTCCTTTATCTTCGAAAGCATCGTGTGTATTTAGTCTGATGCAATATTATTGCTCATCGGATGAAAGAAGTTATGATCTTTCTGGTATAGCTATTTAAAGCCACTGTTCCTTTAATTTTTTTCCAATCATTTGAACCTTATGACTTAACATTTGGAAGTAGCATTGGTTCTTGAAAACTGATTTTGATCTTGCATATGTAATATCCCCCTTGTTTTTTTCTTTATTTAATTGTTTATTTATGTTTTTGAGATTTATCTTTCATCAAGATGCCTGAGAATCCGTAGTTACATGCTGATGTCTCGTCTGATTCAAAGCGGTTCAGATTTCATGTGACTGCAACTTACAGTAATACCATCTGTTTGTTCTGGCCATTGCTAATCTAATAAAGAGATTGATATGAATTCACACATGGGTCCTGAATCTTGTCAAAAATGTTTCCTGGGATTCTTGTAAAGAGATATTGTACTTTGTGCTTTAAGAAGAAAGTGAGTGAGTTAGGAGCTTAAAAACGGCAAGTGATTGCAAAATTTGGTTGTTGGGGTTTTCTGGTGAAAAATAGGCTTATTCTTCTTCATTTGAAATTGAAGTGTTTGAATATATCTAATGACGGTATACTTATCCTCATATGCCGTGAATGAGCAGTGATGGCATCCTAATATGAATTCACAGTCTAATGCATTGTGCATAAGCCGATTGGTCTGAGGTGTAGCAGTGATGCTTGGTTTAGTAAAGGACATGTTACATATGTGGGCTTTTTTAAAGAAGAGAAGACTCAGAGCATAGAATGTTGCCACCCTAGCCATCATGTAGGTCTTGTGGAAAGAGAGATATGAGAACTTCTGAGGGGGTATAAAAAGATTCTGCACAATTTAGAAATAGCCTATTGGTTTTAATTAGTCTTTGGTGCACCCATGAGGTTCTTATTGTGTAAAAGTTTAGTGCCATTTATGGAGAACCATATTCAGTGTAGGTTCTTCCTTTTTGATACATCACTTGTATACAGGAGCTATCCTGCACTTAACAAAATTATTTACTTTATTATAAAGTAAAAACTTCAAAATTTCTGGTTTATTTTCATTTGTTTGTATTTCATATAAATAAAGGACTTTTATAGGGTCAGAATGCAGGTTATTTTTTTTGACCTCCTAATTTATTCTATTGTGTAAATAGCAATATCAGGAAAATTCAAGTGAAGAAGAGTTTCTTTCTAAGTGTGAAAATATTTATTACTGTAATTCTTGAATAGACCAGTCAGGTTATCCTCTCTCCTGTATTAGGAGATTAAATGAAAATAGATATGATGGATTCCTTCTTCAGTAACAAGATTTGATGGTAATTATGTTTTCTGATAATTAGTTGCGGTGCACTAGAAGTCACTTTGAATGTGTTCATTTTCTTTTGTCGGTTGCAGGACAGTTTCAGTTGGTTCAGAGATTTACTTTGACAAAAACAACTCAATACGCACGTTGCAGGTTTGTTGGCACCCTTACAGTGACACCCATCTGGGAATCCTCTCTTCTGATTCCGTTTTCAGGTACTTGTTTCTTCATTGTCAAATTGTATTAGGACTATTTGATGATAAAGTTCTCAACTGGTGTATGTTAAAAACCTGTAAAGAGTTTTTAAATCTTTGTTTGTGTAGACATCTTAACTGGATTAGTAATCATTTTGCATTAAAAACTGTGGTTGCTTCCTCGTGATCCTCTTAAATCATGGTTTAATGCATATAGAGACATACCTAACACTTATTGGATGTCTTATACTATTGATGGTACTGGCGCTGGTACTTTATCTACTACTGAAGGATTGTTAGCACGAGCAGAAGGCACTTCTCTTGGATATCGTACTGCTTGATCAGTTTTAGTTACTAATATTCTGCTCCTTTTTTCTTTTGATGACTTGAATTATGGTGTTTTGCATCTATTAAGATGCTTAATCACATTTTTTTCCTATGAAATAAATGTTTTAGACAGAATCTTGAAGTTTAAATTGTTTAACACAAAGTTCACTAGAGTAAGTTTCTCTTTGATATATGCCTCGTTTTTCTTCTGATATGGTTCCGCCAAAATTATTGGAATTTGGCACCTAATGATGTGGCCGTGGTCAATGAAGCGGATGCAAACCTTGGAGATCAGGGTTCAAATCCGAGCATAGACAAAAGATACTAGGTGATTTCTTCCCATATGCCGAAGCCTTGGTGGATAGATTTGCTAGGTATCTGTGCTGCTAGAGGGTAGATCTCTGGCGGAATAGTCCTGGTGTACACAAGTTGTTCCAAACACCATCATTATTTAAAAATTTGCTGAAATTTGGGTAAGATGGTCCTGGTTGCCCTGACTTGGGATAGTAAATTAGTGTTTCTTGACAATGACTTCGCTTAAATAATCTAAGCGATTAGTATTTTTTAAGATTTTCAATTTATTTAGTGGTTACTGGTCATTTGAAATGCATATGGATGCCTCAACGACAAAAGCCACGGTTGGTTTCGAGACGAGGAAGGAGGCATCAAGATGGCTCATTCCCTCATCTTGTCTCTGGACACGAAAAGGCATATATGGATGAGTCATTCCAAGACACAGCCTATCCTAATATGAAAGATTATTTAATTATAGGGGAAGGTAGTATAGATAATAACATATTAAAAGAGACTATTATGCAATTAAAACGAATTACCAAGCTACAAATGATGTGTTGCTTCATGTTGCTGAAGAGACACTACTAGTCATGTTGCTTCCTGCTCAAGTAGCTTGGTAATTCGTTTGTTCTGTGAGCTGCTCCTGCTCAAGTACTGAGTATACCAAAGAAGTTGTGGTGCAATTTATTTGTTCGGTTTCTCTAAGGGATACCAAATTAAATGGATATGCGGGTGCAAACAGGACTTAAACTAAGATACAGGAGGACCTCACTTATTTTTTTAACTGTATTTATGAACCATTAGATAGGTTGACTGTGAGAATGCATGGGAGAAAAATATTATTGATATTATTTACAATGCTACAATGAGACATATATATACACACATAACCTATCCTACTCCTAATATATATTGGACTAGGGTTATTTACTCCCATTTACACTATTATTCTAACACTACCCCTCAAGCTGGTACATATAAATCATATGTACCGAGCTTGTTACATATGTAGTTAATACGAGGACCAGTGAGGGACTTGGTGAAAATATCTGCAAGCTAATCATTCGACTTCACAAACTTTGTAGCAATATCTCCCGAGAACATCTTTTCTCTAACAAAGTGACAGTCAATCTCAATGTGTTTAGTTCTCTCATGGAACACTGGATTTGATGCAATATGAAGAGCAGCTTGATTATCACACACAAGTCGCATCTGACTAATCTCACCAAATTTCAACTCCTTGAGCAACTGTTTGATCAAAATTAGCTCACATGTCGCCACACCCATCGCTCGATATTCTGCTTCTGCACAAGACCGAGCAAACACATTCTGTTTCTTGCTCTTCCAGGGCACCAAATTTCCTTCTATTAAGACACAATATCCAGATGTAGAACGTCTATCAGAAGGTGATCCTGCCCAATCAGCATCTGAATATCCAATGATCAGCTTATGACCGCGATCCTCAAACAATAAACCTTTACCGAAGAATGTGAACAACTGCATCCCAATGGCTATCACACGGAGAACCCATAAACTGACTCACAACACTCACAGAAAAGGAAATGTCAGGTTTTGTCTAAGATAATTTAATTTATCAACCAACCATCTATATCTTGAAGGATCGCTAAGAGGCTCCCCTGTCCTGACAGAAGTTTAGAATTCAGATACATCGGAGTGTTAACAGGTGTACAATCTATCATTCCTGTCTCCTCAAGAAAATCTAAGGGATACTTTCGTTGTGGGATCATAATACCTGAGCTAGACTAAGCGACCTCAATACCCATAAAATACTTTAGTTTGCCCAGATCCTTAGTCTGAAAGTGTTGAAAGAGATGTTGTTTCAATTTAGTAATACCATCCTGATCATTGCCGGTAATAACAATGTCATCAACATAGACCACCAGATAAATACAGAGACTCGAAGCAGAATGCCGATAGAATACAGAGTGATCAGCTTCACTCCGAGTCATGCCAAAGTCCTGGGTAACAGTGCTAAACTTACCAAACCAAGCCCAAGGAGACTGCTTTAGACCATAAAGTGACCGACCCAAGCGACATACAAGGCCACGAGACTCCCCCTGAGCAACAAACCCAGATGGTTGCTCCATATAAACTTCATCCTCAAGGTCACCATGTAAAAAAGCATTCTTAATGTCCAGCTGATAGAGGGGCCAATGGCGAACAACAACCATGGAGAGAAAAAGGTGGACTGAAGCTATCTTAGCCACGGGAGAGAAGGTATCACTGTAATCGAGCCCAAATATCTGAGTATATCCCTTGGCAACAAGACGAGTCTTAAGACGATCAACCTTACCATCCAGACCAACCTTGACTGCATACACCCAACCACAACCAATAGTAGATTTTCCTGAAGGAACGAGCTCCTAAGTACTACTCGTATGTAAAGCAGACATCTCGTCAGTCATAGCCTGTCGCCATCCTTGATGAGACAATGCTTCACCTGTAGGCTTAGGGATGAAAACAGAGGACAAAAAAGATAGAAAAGCATAACAGGGTGATGACAAACAATGATAACTCAAACCGACATAATAGGGATTAGGATTAAGGGTGGTCCTTATACCTTTCCGAAGTGCAATCGGTGCATTAGTAAGAGACAAGTCCGCAATAGGAGCAGGGTCAGGTGCATGCCGTGAATCAGCTGGGCCTGAAGTTGGGTGCAGACGACGATGATATGTCAAAAGTGGTGTTCCTGCGACATGGAGTCTAGGAGGAGCCACACTAGACTCCTCAACTGTTGGAATGGGTAAGACTTCAGTAGCGGAAGGTGAATGAGGAGCTATAGTAGACTCGGGTAAGACTTCTATGGTAGAAGGTGAAGGAGGAGCTATAGTAGATTCCTTAAAGGTCGGTATAGGTAAGCTCTCAGATATATCAAGGTGGTCACAATGGTCAGAAGAGGTAAAGAAAGGTTTAGACTCAAAAGATGTGACGTCAGAGAACATAAAGTACCTACGAAGATCAAGTGAGTAACAACGATATCCCTTCTGAACTCGAGAATAACAAAGGAAAACACACTTGAGATCACGAGGAGCTAACTAATATTTCCCAGGGGCTAAGTTATAAACGAAACAAGTGCTCCCAAAAACACGAGGGGGACAGAGTATAAGGGTGATTCGGGAAACAATACTGCATACGGTATCTGATTCTGTATGGGAGAGGAAGGCATCCAATTAACTAAATAACAAGCTGTGAGAGCTGCATCGCCCCAAAAACGCAGCGGAACATGAGATTCAATGAGAAGTGTGCGAGCAGTCTCAATGATGTGCCTATTCTTTCTCTCTGCAACCCCATTTTGCTGAGGCGTATAAGGACAAGAGGTCTGATGAATAATTCGTTGAGAAGTCATATACTGCTGAAATTGAGAGGATAAATATTCTAAGGCATTATCACTGCGAAAAGTGCGAATAGAAATACCAAATTGATTTTTAATTTCGACACAAAAATTCTGGAATATAGAAAACAACTCAGAACGATCTTTCATTAAGAAAATCCAAGTACATCTTGAATGATCATCAATGAAACTAACAAAATAACGAAACCTTAAGGTTGTACTGACTCTACTAGGACCCCATATATCAGAATGAACTAAAGAAAAAATAGACTCTGCATGACTCTCAATACTACGAGGAAAAGGGGCTCGGGTATGTTTCCCGAGCTGACATGACTCACACTCTAATGTGGATAAACTAGACAAACTAGGCACCATCTTCTGAAGCTTGGATAAGCTTGGATGTCCTAAACGTCTGTGAATTAAGTCCGGAGGATCTGTAACTAGACATGCCTCGGAGGATTTTAGTGAGTTAAGGTAGTAAAGGCCTTCTGATTCAAGTCCTGTTCCAATCGTCTGCCCCGTACTGCGGACCTGCATAATAAAGGAATCATCAATAAAATATATACCACAATGGAGGGCAGAGTCAAACGACTAACAAATGCAAGATTAAAAGGACAGCCAGGGACATAGAGAACGGAATCTAGAGTGATAAAGGGTAGGGGAGTCGCTTGTCCGACTCCTTTTGCTCTGGTTTGAGACCCATTAGCTAAAGTAACAGTGGGAATAGACTGTGAATACGCAATATTTGACAAAAGTGATTTACTGCCAGAGATATGTTTAGAAGCGGAGGAGTCCATAACCCATTGTCCAAGAGTACTAGACTGGGAAACACAAGCAAAAGAATTACCAGCAACAGAAGTATTAATCTTAGCAACAGGAGCTACTTATGGGGATGTCTGCTTACTTGCTCGATACTGAAGGAACTTATTATACTCCCCTTCAGATAAAGAAAATCCCTGGTTACCTGTAGTCTCAGTCTGAGCAACATAAGCATTTTTGGGTGGGCAGCCATGTAAAGAATAACACACGTCATGAGTGTGTCCAAGTTTATGACAATAAGAGCACTTGGGTCTAGATCTTCCAAAACGACCTCCTCCTCGTCTACTCTCTATAGTATTAGATGCCCGATTGTCCACTGACTGGGATACGAGGACAGATGAGTCAAGTGTCTGTAATGAGCTCACTGGGTGACTTGGTGCTGTAGCAAGGCGAAATAATCGAGAGAATAGTTCATCAACTGTGGGGACAGCCGGACTAGCCAAAATCTGGTCACGTACTGAATCAAGGTCATTAGGGAGTCCAGCTAGTGTTAGAACTAGAAACATCTTCTGTTGTTGCTCTTGTTGCTTTTTAATACTAGCAGAAACTGACATCGTCTCAAATTCTCCATGACTGCCTGTACTTGTCCCAAGTAAGTAGACATCCAATTCCTGTTTCTTCAAGTTTGTCATTCGCGATATTACATCATAGAAACGAGATATGCCGTTAGTGTATAAATTACGAGCCTTTTCCCAAACTAAATAACATGTCTGGAATGGACGGAACAAGGGCATCAACTTGGAATCAATAGATCGCCACAGGATACTACATAACTGAGCATCGACGTTCTCCCATAGTGATTTGACCTTTTCATCACCTTCGCTAGCCTTTTTTGTTAAATGATCATGAACTCCTTTACCTTTACACCACAACTCGACAGACGAAGCCCAAGCTAAGTAGTTTGAACCTCCCATTAAAGATTCTGAGGTAATAATAACACCGGAACTGCCAGAACCTGGGTTTTTAGACCCGAAAGCATCGACTCCCAAAGACATCGTTGGATTATCACCGAATAACAAAAAGAATCAATCCACAATTTGCTGAAACAGATGAAGGAAACACTGTGTTTGCCGGAAAAGTACTGTAGTTGCCGGAAAAAAAAAATCAAAGTGGTCGGAATCAAAAAATAAAATTATGGATAGGCTCGGAATTTGAGGGCGACCAGGCTGTTCTGAAGAAGCGTGGCTAAAAAATGGCTGGAAGAAGCCTCACACGCCGACGCGTGAAGTCGGAGGTCGCCGGAAAAAATTATCCTGGCGGCACGTGAGGGCGCATGGAAGGGTTTCTGCCGGAGAAATTTTTGGGGTTTGGTCGCCAAAAGATGATCTATCTCGTGGAGGTGTTGGTTCTTGCACAATACCAACAGATATGGACTTTCCCTCGGACAATACTGTTTTGCTGGAAAAAAGGTAAGTTTTTTTTTCTTTTTCTTTTTCCGGATGACTATCTCACGATTGCTCTGATACTATGTGAGAATGCACGGGAAAAAATATTATTGATATTATTTACAATGATACAATGAGCCCTATATATACACACATAACATATCCTACTCCTAATACATATTGGATTAGGGTTATTTACTCTTATTTACACTATTATTCTGATACTGATAATAGACAAGTTTGAAGGATAGAGAAAAGAATCTCTTTATAATAGAGGAGAAGGGGCTTTGGGTATGTTAGTTTTGACTATTACTTCACGTTTTGGGAGTTTTAACTGATATGAAATCTTAACTATTATTAAAACTTCTCTATTTGTGTAAAATAGATGCCACAAGCTTTGTTATTCACGAGTTCCTATAATCAAATTAATCAACTTTACCGTTGACTTTTTTTAATGACTTAAATGATGTGATTCTTAACTATGTCGATTCTTTATTTGTTTAAAGTAGATGCTACAAGCTTTGTTATTCATGAGTTCCTATAATCAAGTTTGTCTTTGACTTTTGAATTCTTAATAAAGACATATTTCTTGTAAAATGCCTACCTAATCTTTGACCTCCTCACCATGTTTTGATTTAAAAAGTTTGCTTATCAAAAAAAAAAAAAAAAATTTAATTAAAATGAAGTTTCTTTGTTTACTCTTAAACTCTTTCTTAGACAGGCATACAAGTACTCCCCAAGTTGCATGTTAGTCATACTTTCTCTGCTGGTTGACCCTTTTTTCTGCGCGGTCAATATATATGCCACTTCCACATAGAAAAAGAAGACTTGTGGCGAGGACGACTTCATAGAAAACATGTTATTAAATTGGCGTACTTAAACTACATTAACTGTGAAACATCTATTGAGTATTTGAACTAACAAAAAGAGGTTTCCATTTGTTCTGTCCTTCTTTTGGGTGCTTGTCGTCATGTTTCCTTTTCTGTCAATGATATATCTCTAAACTAAATTGTTCCCTAATTTGGACAAGTTGGCCTCTAAATCAAAGAGTTATGGAGAACACCATGCTGTTTTTTGGTCTGCTACACGAGTCTAAATGTACTTGTGGCCATCTGAGAGCTCTCTAAATTGTCTAAGTCAGATGCAATACATCATTAGCATATTCGTTCAACCGCTGATCCTTTTGGACATGGTGAGCTGAAAAATGTTAAGAAGCAATAAATCCCAAAGATGTAGATGAACAAGGACAACAACCTTTCTTTAGGAAGTGATCTGTCAGTAATTTCACCCATATGGTTTCTCATCAGGACAAATTGATGATGCTCTTTCATTTGCAGCAGTACAAGTTGATAGAAATTGGAACTCAGAAGACTTGGATCCATTTACATTTAGAGCCAAAACCTTGGTTTCATTGGAACCATGTTATTGCATAAAGCGACACTGCCTAGACAGTAACATCTCCTCCCCTTCACTTCTCACTGGGTGTGCTTATGCAAAGGATCACTATTTTTGGGGCTTTTAGTTGTCAGAGCACGTAGAACTGGTGTGTGGCACGATCTTTTTGTTATCCGATGGCGGAGACATTTTTTTTTTCTCAAAGAAAATTTATTCTCTACGACTTTCTTAACATATCAGATGCATGTTAAATCACTTGCTGATTGGAGAATTATATGTTATTTCTTTTTATCGACAAATTACATTGAGCTATATTTACTGATGTTCCTTCATATACAGGGTTTATGATCTGTCGTCGGCCCTTGGTCAGCCAGAACAGGAGTATTATTTGCAGCCTGTGGAGCCTGGCAGTTCGCACGATGCCACATCAATCTGCCCCGTCGATTTTTCTTTTGGGGGTGATCATTTGTGGGACAGGTTCAGTGTAAGCTCCATTCTTTAACACTTCTCCTGTTACACTGTAGACCTAGTGCTTATATGCTCAGGTATTCTGTGGTGATGCCCTGATGACACATTCTGGGGACTTGATAGAATTGGACTTCATCAGTGATTCATAATGTTTTAGCTCTATGGATATGTTGGATGATAAGAATAGAAGGAATGGCATGGTAATAGTTTATGACTCAAAGCTGTATCGATATTTTGGTGATAACTATATAATGAACAAGGTTTACACTTCCAGATAGATCGAGTAATAAATGTAGGGTAAGCAAATTTAATGCCCATTATCTAACATCTCCAGGTAGCAGCGGTTATTGATCAAGTGGTTTTACTGTCACTAAAGTTGTGTGGTAAAGTTGAGTTTTTATTTTATTTTCTGCAGGTTTTTATCTTGTTTAGTGATGGCTCAGTTTACATCCTATGTCCTGTTGTTCCATTTGGAAGGTAAGTTACCAGAGATCAGAGTTATGCTATTCTTAAGATTTTGTTCAGAGGTACTTATGGACTGAAAAATTTAATTTTGAATTGATGGTTGTGAAGTCACTGTTGTCAAAGGCGTGCTTAAAGTGCTTAAGCCCTGAAGGAAGGCTCAAAACATGTTGAGCGCTTTACCTCGCTTCGTGAGTTCTTTAGTGTCGCATCAAGGCTCTAAGGCATATTTTTTCTTGCCAATGCGTGTAATCATGAAAAGGCGATATTAAACAATTGATATTTAACTATCGTAACTTTTTTCAATTTCTTTTTCCATATATTTGTTATTCATGCACATAATTATTTGTCTTGGACTACATATACATAGTTTTACTTTTTCACCAGTTGCCCCTTTTTTCATTAAAGCTCACACTTTATTTGTGCTTTGCGCTTAAAGTCCCAACAAACTTTAGAGTTTTTTGCGCTTTTCGCCTTTGATAATAGTGTGTGGAGTAATATGAAATTATTTTAAAGGTCTTTATACAAAATATATTTCCATAATTTTCTGACTTTTCTTGTTCTTGCTCAGTTGTAAAATTGATCTGCTGATTGGTAGTATTTTTTAATTTTTTTTTATAGGCTTGTCTGTCTATATAAGAGATCTCATAGACTATACTCTTGCCCCAAGAGGACCATATTTCTCGTTTCATTTTTTCCTGAAGACTTCTAATTTGAAAATGTTTTTACTTTTTCTTTGTGTCTGCTATTTTTAGCCTATGCAAGAGGCAGGTCGCAATATTTCACTTGATCTCACTAAAGTAGATTCTTTCCATTTGAACAGTGTGTACAAATGGGAATCTATACTGGAGTTATATAGTGATGCGCATGTGTTTGGTCTGAAATCATCGAATTCAAAAGCTGTGAAAAACTCAAATTTGGCAATCTCATGGTTGGAAGCAACATTTCCTGAACTAGCCCGGAAAGAAGTTCATGCAGAAAATACTTCTGTACTTGGAGCTCAGCCTTATGCTTTATTTGATGCGTCAATCTCATTGCAGGTACTTTACTAACTAACAGTTCTTATGTTCTTGAGTATATCCATCTGGTCCATATCCGCCAATTCCCACTTTGACTTGCTTAGGTGGATGAGAATCATCGTAGAAGTTAAGGGAATTTAATCTCTTTTGCATTATGGCTTGATTCATTTTTCTTCTGTTATTTTTTCTCTCTCTTGTTATTCAATGCCATCTGTGAATATTCATGAATATGAACTGTCAGATTTGATTGCCCTAATTGATATGCTGTGCAGAATGCTGTCCTTCCTTACAGCAGGAACAGGCTACTTGTGTAAATTAGTTCTTGTCTACTAATTTCATCTCACATTCACTTAACACTTTTAATTATTACCCATCATAAAAAGAAAGTTGGACTTCGTCGGGCATCATTTATACCTTGAACTTCTTCAGAAACCAACATTAATTTGATTTTCAGATTTTCAGTGATTAACGATATGAAGGAAGAATGCATCCATGTTTACCTTGTTTTTATGTTTAATCGTTCTTGTTAGAAGTGTAAATATAGTAGAACTCTAATCCAAAGTGTATTAGGAGTAGGTTAGGTTATGTGTATTATATATAGGGCTCATTGTATCATGTTTTTATCAATATATATTTTTCTCCCGTGCTTTCTCACATGGTATCAGAGCTTCAGTGAGAATATTATAGCTGTGCGTCATTCCAGCTACTTCCGGGAAGAAAGACCTCGTCGCCGTGCAATTTTCCGGCGACTTAAGAGGCTGTTCGAACTAAACCACCTTTTTTGTTGGTGTTGTGCAAAATCCAAGACCACCACGAGGTTCGGCTCAGAATTCCGACCAAACCCCAGAAATTACTCCGGCAGATTCTTCCACACGCGCCGCCAGAGCTGTCGGCGCGTCAGACCACGCGCCGGCGCGTGAGGTGCTTTCCGGTCAGTTTTTCAGGTTGAGTCTTCAGGACAGTTTGATCGGCTCTCAATTCCGACCCTACCCATCCTTTTTTCGTTCGATTCCGGCAACTTTCAATTTTTTCCGGCGACTTTATTGACTTTTCCGGCAGCTACAATACTTTCTGGCCAGAATTTCTTCAGGACAGTTTGCTCAACCTTGAATTCCGAGCCTATCCATATTTTTACTTTTCAATACCGACAACTTTGAATTTTTTCCGGCAGCTACAGTGCCTTTCCGGCAGCTACAATGTTCCCGTTTTCCGGCAGCGCCAGTTTTCAGTTCTCTGTTTCAGTTTCAGCGAGTTTTCAGTTGATAATCCAAAGATGTCTTTGGGACTAGATGCTTTCGGGTCTAGAAACCAGGATTATGGCAGTTCCGGTATTATGATTACCTCAGAACCTTTAATGGGAGGTTCAAACTACCTAGCTTGGGCTTCGTCTGTCGAGTTGTGGTGTAAAGGCCAAGGTGTTCAGGATCATCTAACCAAGGAGTCTAGTGACGGAGATGAAAAAGCCAAAGCACATTGGGAGAAGATTGATGCTCAATTATGCAGTATTTTGTGGCGATCTATTGATTCCAAGTTGATGCCCTTGTTTCGTCCATTCCAAACATGTTATTTGGTTTGGGAAAAGGCTCGTACTTTATACACTAATGACATATCTCGTTTCTATGATGTGATATCGCGGATGACAAATTTAAAGAAACAGGAATTAGATATGTCTAGTTACTTGGGTCACGTGCAGGCAGTTATGGAGGAATTTGAGACGTTGATGCCAGTTTCTGCTAGCGTTGCAAAGCAGCAAGAGCAACGACAAAAGCTGTTTCTAGTTCTTACTCTTGCTGGGCTTCCTAATGATCTTGACTCAGTACGCGATCAGATTTTGGCTAGTCCGACTGTCCCCACAGTTGATGAATTATTTTCTCGCTTACTTCGCCTTGCTGCAGCACCAAGTCACCCAGTAAGCTCATCACAGACACTTGATTCATCTATCCTCGTCTCCCAATCCGTGGACAATCGGGCTTCTCATACTATGGAGTATAGACGAGGAGGAGGTCATTTTGGAAGATCTAGACCCAAGTGTTCTTATTGTTATAAACTTGGTCACACTCGTGACGTGTGCCATTCTTTACATGGTCGACCAACAAAAAATGCTTATGTTGCTCAGACCGAGCCTACAGGTAACCAGGGATTTTCATATCTGAACGGGAGTATAATGAGTTCCTTAAATATCGAGCAAGTAAACAGCCGTCTCCACAAGTAGCCACTGTTGCTCAGCCTGATACTTCTGTTGCTGGTAATTCTTTTGCTTGTGTTTCCCAGTCTAGTCCTCTTGAACAATGGGTTGTGGGCTCAGCTGCTTCTAATCATATCTCTGGTAATAAATCTCTTTTGTCAAATATTGCGTATTCACAGTTTCTTCCCAACGTTACTTTAGCTAATGGGTCTCAAACTAAAGCAAAAGGAGTTGGACAAGCAAATCTCTCTACCCTCTGTCACTCTAGATTCCGTTCTTTATGTCCCTGGCTGTCCTTTTAATCTTGCATCTGTGAGTCGTTTGACTCGTGCCCTCCATTGCGGAATATATTTTATTGATGACTCTTTTATTATGCAGGACCGCAGTACGGGACAGACGATTGGAACAGGACTTGAATCAAATGGACTCTACTACCTTAACTCACTAACATCCTCTAAGGCCTGTCTAGCTGCAGATCCTCCAGACCTACTTCACAGTCGTTTAGGCCATCCTAGCTTGTCCAAACTTCAGAAGATGGTGCCTCGTTTGTCCAGTTTATCCACATTAGAGTGTGAGTCATGTCAGCTCGGGAAACATACCCGCGCCTCCTTTCCTCGTAGTATTGAGAGTCGTGCATAGTCTATTTTTTCTTTAGTTCATTCGGATATATGGGGTCCTAGTAGAGTATGTTCAAACCTTGGGATTTCGTTATTTTGTTAGTTTCATTGATGATCATTCAAGATTTACTTGGATTTTCTTAATGAAAGATCGTTCTGAGTTGTTTTCTATATTCCAAAATTTTTGTGCTGAAATTAAAAATCAATTTGGTGTTTCTATTCGCACCCTTCGCAGTGATAATGCCTTAGAATATTTATCCTCTCAATTTCAGCAGTTTATGTCTTCTCATGGAATTATTCATCAGACCTCTTGTCCTTATACCCCTCAGCAAAATGAGGTTGCAGCGAGAAAGAATAGGCACATTGTTGAGACTGCTCGCACACTTCTCATTGAATCTCATGTTCCGCTGCGTTTTTGGGGCGATGCAGTTCTCACATCTTGTTATTTGGTTAATCGGATGCCTTCCTCTCCCATCCAGAATCAGATTCCGCATGATGTATTGTTTCCCCAGTCACCCTTATACTCTGTTCCCCCTCGTGTTTTTGGGAGCACTTGTTTCGTTCATAACTTAGCTCCTGGGAAAGATAAGTTAGCGCCTCGTGCTCTCAAGTGTGTCTTCCTTGGTTATTCTCGTGCTCAGAAGGGCTATCGTTGTTATTCACCTGTTCTTCGTAGGTACCTTTTGTCAGCCGATGTCACATTTTTTGAGTCTAAACCTTTCTTTACCTCTTCTGACCACTCTGACCATTTGGATATATCTTAGGTTTTACCTATATCGGCCTTTAGGGAGTCTACTATATCTCCTCCTTCACATTCCGCTACAGAAGTCTTACCCATTCCAAACGTTGGACCCTCTACTGTGGCTCCTCCTAGACTCCCTGCACACGACACTCCACTCTTGACATATCATCGTCGTCCTCGCCCAGCATCTGGCCCGGCTGATTCACTTCCTGCACCTGACCCTGCTCCTACTGCGGACTTGTCTCTTCCGATTGCCCTTCGGAAAGGTATACGGAACACCCTTAATCCTAATCCCCATTATATCGGTTTAAGTTATCATCGTTTGTCATCACCCTATTATGCTTTTCTATCTTCTTTGTCCTCTGTTGCCATCCCTAAGTCTACAGGTGAAGCATTGTCTCATCCAGGGTGGCGACAGGCTATGATTGACGAGATATCTGCTTTACATACGAGTGGTACTTGGGAGCTCGTCCCTTTTCCTTCAGGTAAATCTACTGTTGGTTGTCGTTGGGTGTATGCAGTCAAGGTTGGTCCCGATGGTAAGGTTGATCGTCTTAAGGCTCGTCTTGTGGCCA
Organism: Nicotiana benthamiana; assembly: GCA_034376525.1. Lineage (NCBI taxonomy): Eukaryota > Viridiplantae > Streptophyta > Magnoliopsida > Solanales > Solanaceae > Nicotiana > Nicotiana benthamiana. The sequence continues at coordinate 70,377,170 of CM067325.1, forward strand.
AGGGATATACTCAGATATTTGGGCTTGATTACAGTGATACCTTCTCTCCCGCGGCTAAGATAGCATCAGTCCGCCTTTTTCTCTCTATGGCTGCTGTTCGCCATTGGCCCTTGTATCAGCTGGACATTAAAAATGCATTTTTACACGGTGACCTTGAGGATGAAGTTTATATGGAGCAACCACCTGGGTTTGTTGCTCAGGGGGAGTCCAAAGTCCTTGTATGTCGCTTGCGCCGGTCACTTTATGGTCTAAAGCAGTCTCCTCGAGCTTGGTTTGGTAAGTTTAGCACTGTTATCCAGGACTTTGGCATGACTCGGAGTGAAGCTGATCACTCTGTATTCTATCGGCATTCTGATTCACGTCTCTGTATTTATCTAGTGGTCTATGTTGACGACATCGTTATTACCGGCAATGACCAGGATGGTATTACTAAATTGAAGCAACATCTCTTTCAACACTTTCAGACTAAGGATCTGGGCACACAGAAGTATTTTCTGGGTATTGAGGTCGCACAGTCTAGCTCAGGTATTGTGATGTCACAACGGAAGTATGCCTTAGATATTCTTGAGGAGACAGGAATGACAGGTTGTAAACCTGTTGACACTCCAGTGGATCCGAATTCTAAACTTCTTCCAGGACAGGGGGAGCCTCTTAACGATCCTGAAAGATATAGGCAGTTAGTTGGTAAATTAAATTATCTTACAGTGACAAGACCTGACATTTCCTTTCCTGTGATTGTTGTGAGCCAGTTTATGGGTTCGCCATGTGATAGTCATTGGGATGCAGTTGTTCGCATTCTTCGGTATATAAAATCAACTCCAGGTAAATGTTTATTGTTTGAGGATCGAGGCCATGAGCAGATTGTTGGATACTCCGATGCTGATTGGGCAGGATCGCCTTCTGACAAACGTTCTACTTCTGGATATTGTGTCGTAGTAGGAGGAAATTTGGTATCTTGGAAAAGCAAGAAACAGAATGTGGTTGCTCGGTCTAGTGCAGAAGCAGAATATCGAGCAATGGTTATGGCGACATGTGAGCTAGTTTGGGTCAAACAGTTGCTCAAAGAGCTGAAATTTGGTGATGTTAGTCAGATGGGACTTGTGTGTGATAATCAAGCTGCTCTTCATATTGTGTCAAATTCAGTGTTCCATGAGAGAACTAAGCACATTGAGATTGACCGTCACTTTATCAGAGAAAAGATACTCTCGGGAGATATTGCTACAAAGTTTGTAAAGTCAAATGATCAGCTTGCAGACATTTTCACCAAGTCCCTCACTGGTCCTCGTGTTAACTACATATGTAACAAGCTCGGTACATATGATTTATATGCACCAGCTTGAGGGGGAGTGTTAGAAGTGTAAATATAGTAGAACTCTAATCCAAAGTGTATTAGGAGTAGGTTAGGTTATGTGTATTATATATAGGGCTCATTGTATTATGTTTTAATATCAATATATATTTTTCTCCCGTGCTTTCTCACAGTTCTGCTAATATGAAAGAGGTAAAAAAATGGCCCGGATTGCTGATTATAGTAACATGGCACCGTTGAATATTGTAAGCGGTAATATTGTTAAAAACAGAAGATTGGTTGATTCTGATCTATATGGGAGAATGAAACAGTTTTCTACCTTTCATTTGAGCATACACGGAGGAATTAGTACTCATAGTGCTTTCTAGCTGGATTGCTCTAGCAAGAAGCAAGATACAGTAGAAAGTCTTTTCTGCCTGTCCTAATTATCTAATATATTGATTTTTTGGGATAATGTCTTGTTGGCTAAGGCACTCTTTTTCTGTCTCAGTTGCTTCTGTATCGGTGAAGGATGCCAACTCGGACAAGTCTTATAAACCTTAGTGTAAAGATTGAAGTGGAAAACATGGTAAAACAAATTAAGGCCGTATTTTGAACGGAAATAGCCCCTATTCTTCTCTTCATGTGTCTCCTCGGAAAAGCAATCCACTGAACTTTTATTTCTTCATGTGGAGGGCCTCATTTCTGTTCTCTCTTATTCTTTTTATGCTGAAATAAAGTATACTATAATCTTGCATAAATGAGTACTGTATTGTCCTTTTTTCCTATTTCTTGAAGTAAAAAATCTGTGAGAAATTTTAATTTCACATGGTAACATCTAAATTTGGCTGCACTACTATTCCTTATCTCACTATGAAGGAAAAGAAGTTATTTCCAGTGATCACAAAGCAAGCCATTTTTTTTGCTCTGTCTTAATCTCTTGGTGGAGTCGTTTTTAAGAAAAGCTCGTTTATTTGTCTTTCCAACTATATAGCACCGTTTTTACACTGGCTTTACTTGCAGGGGCCTTTACGTAAAGTAAGTCACGGCGTTGAAGAAGACTCTGTTCATCCTCCAGTTTGTGAAGGGCGTGCTGTCAGTTTTCTTTATGATTTAGTTAGCAAAGATTCTATTGTCGTAACTGCTTGGAGTGGTGGCCAGTTGCAAATTGATGCTTTAGCTGATGAAGTACAGCCGGTTTGGAAGGTCGGCAGCCCACCTCGGGTTTGTCTGGATTCAACTGATAGTATAGTTGGCCTTGCAATGATTTGCGAGTCATTGTCCAGTGACACCTCTATTTTGAAGCTTGACCTGCCACCTGATCATACCTTATGGTTGGGGCATTCACCTCCTCTTTTGAGGCTTGCTATTGTGGATTTAGCTCTGCCCAGAAGAAGCGGTTCCATTATATCAATGTTTGTTGATCCCCTTATTTCAGAAAGAATATATTGCCTTCATGATGGAGGAATTGATTCAGTAGTGTTGCACTTTTTGCCTTTCACTAATCAGAGTAGTGGCAAAGAAGACATGATGAGAAGTCCCTCTGTGCATCCTCTTCTTAGCACTTTCCAAGGAGAAGCATCCTCAGCCTCCCCACTTTGTGGTTTCTTGGCTCTGGCAGATTCTTTCGGAGATTCATGGATTGTGGGTCTTACCCCTTCTCGTGAGTGTATAGTGTTGGAGATGGAGACTTGGAATACACTGGTTCCCTCAATTATTGATAAGGTTGACAAACTCACAGACTCGGAGGGGCCAAAAGATATAGATATTCCTACTATCATAAGCAAAGAGCTCCTTACTGGGCCCAGGGTAGTTCTTTTGCCCCCTTCATCGCCTCATTTATGTTCCGATGCTGCTGATTCAATTGAAGGCCGATCAACACTTCATCAGTATTTCAAGCTTTTTCATGAAAATTATGTGGAATATGCCCACAAGGTAACTTTGTGCTGTCGTTACACAATAATCTTGATAGCAGTTGTTACTTTTTCCTGCTGGACTTCTCCTTTTAAGTTGGATTTTACCTTATTATCTATCTGATCCTTCAAATTTTGCCCTCTTTTGAGGTTTCAGTGGAGTGTCTGTGTCTGTGTCTCTGTGAGTGTGTGTGCCTGTCTCTCTTATTCATTGTGCTACGTACTGAAAGTTCTGGTGGCAATTTGTTTTTATGAAGTAATTTTTCTGTCAGTTTAAAAATGTGTTTCACCATTAACCCTCTTTGACATGTCTGGTTTCTTAAACAGTTAAACTTTCTCACAATTGTGCATTTTCTTTTTCGGATATTGGAGTAGCTTTTTGTAGTTGAACTTCTATCGGTCCTGATAGATGTATCATGTATTTCATAGTTTTAGAATGTTCATCATGCTATTTTTTTGGAAGGTACAGGATGAGTTTGGAGAAAGAAACTTATCCTTCTCTCTAGATTTCTGGCAATACACCGTCTCCAACCAACTTTACTCCAAAAAAACAAAATATCTTTCCAAATCGAGTAGGACAATATCAGACAGTTGTGAACCATCTTTAATGATCAGAAATTGAAACCAACCATCCTGAAATCCTAAAAAACCTTCAACCCACACCTTCCACATCCTCTTTTAGAAACTTTTGGCAAGTGAATTTGGATTTAAGTTTGGATTGCTTTTCTTAGTAACTTAAACTTAGTACAGGAGGATGAGACTGGAACATAACTTAGGTAACAATGGAATGGAAAATTTCTGTCTGCTGTTGGATTAAAGAGTTCCCAAACAATAACAAGGAAAAAGTTTGCAAGATTCGAACTCTTTGAGGCGATGAAAATTTATGAGCAGGAGGTGATGGATTGAGAATGTATGGTGGATCTGCAGTCATAAAACTAGCTTCTGAAGGAGTTGGTCGAGAGGATTATGATGGGAGAGAGTGGTTCATAGAAAGAAAGAGGCTTTATCTCAAACAGTGGTCTCCAACTATCGCATGCAGTTGGAACACAGAAGAATCAGAACAAGTCTGATCAGATTGGTGGTCGTTCTGCATCACTTAAGGATCGGAATGTTTTCCCATACAATTGAACCTACATTTGAAGGATTTCTATGTTTATACTAGAGAAACGCCCTCTCAGATAGGTGAGAATTAGAGTTAGAAAATCGAGAAAAGGTTTCTGCAACCATTAACATAGAGAAATTGGATCCTCTAAATTCCAATTTGGGTTGAGTTCACAATAAGAGTGAGAAAAAGCCATTGTAAAAAAAAAAAAGCATGGTCAGAGATGGTCACAATGGCCGAGCTCTGTTCTCTGGTGAGGTCCTGTGGCCAGCTTTTGAAATGTTGGACGTTGCAAATGAACATAGTTTTTGGAACTAACAAGATGCTGGCCTAAGGTATGCGGCGTGCTATCTCTTAAAATTTCATACAAACGAAAGCGGGGGGATACACAGTTCCCCTTTTTTACTCTTGATAAGGGAAAAGCTGATGAACTGGATATATGAGTAATGAACCAGATAAAATAGATTAAAGAAAAGGAAAAGGGTAAATATAAGTAAAGTGCTGGGATAGCAAGAAGCAAGCCGAATGGTAAGGCCTATACTGACTCCTGCAAAGCAAAATGCAGAGCTCAAATTAAACCTGATATGCTTATGCCAGTCACTTGAGATAATATACACACGTAGGTAGAGATAGTGGATTCGATGGTTCTAGAGGTGGAGTTAGTGCCTTGTTGGAACCTCCTATGCTATCACAAATCTCTATTAATCTTGTTCTTACTGAGGAGGATCGCAATGTGGAATTGAAAAGAGCAAGGAAAATTCGTCAATGAGGACTCTCCGAAGGTCCTAACAAGAAGGAGAAATGGTAGCCGAGCCTATGGGGGTCCTGATATGGACCTTTGAGAAATCTGAACCAATTGCGGTTCAGATCTTTGACATCCCGTGATGGTGTTAATATGTTGATTTACCAGCATGTATCGAGAAGTCTGGGGAAAAAATAGGTGCCAAAATGGGTCAAAGAGAGCATACTGAAGCTCAGTAAGAAAATGGCACGTGGTGCCCACTGGACTGGGAGATTAGTGACCTACTATGTTCAACTCTTTAGAAGGCCACATCAGTGATGATCAGCACCCAGACAAACTCAGATGGGAAATACTTGAGCTAGTAAAATGATACTCGGATCATATAAAATTTATCAGCTCCCTCCATAGCTCGTTATGGAAACTGCATAATCTGTAATTTGGTTTTTCCAGGCATCATCTGTAAATGGATTTTGTGATCTAGCAGCCCCTCGGTGCTACATATATCTATAGTCACCTTACCTTCTAGGGAAAAAAAGATTGTTCGTCATGCCTGTAGACTGTAGTATTTCATTCTCAAAATCATCTATTTTTTACAATTATTCATTGGAATTCTGTTGTGCAATTTGATTGGATGAAAAGATTATTGTGCAAATAGTCTTCTGTTCCTAAATGACACGTGCAGGCCATCTTGTGCCCAGGATACAGCTTGGGTAGATGACACGTGCATCTGTTGGACGCTACTTTCTGTGGAGCATCCACCCCCCCCCCCCCAACCCACACCCACAACTAATTCATTATAAATGATTTACTTAATTAAAAAGTTGAGGGAAAGACATTATTTTATTTATTTAATTTGGTAGCAGTTCTTCTGCTTGTTTTCATGGTATTGTTAATCTCCCCATTCTCTGAAGATATTTATTTTAAATCTCAGAAGTGTGTGTTTTGAAGTGGAGGAATTTAATACTTTGATTTGACGCCCTCATTTCTTCCCTCCTTTTCAGTTCTTTTGACACTAGACTGGCCTCTTAGTTTGATGATACATGGTACTTTTTTTCTGTTATTAGGTGTACTTTGAACTTCAGCATCATGCACCTCATGTAAAGAAGATCATCAATGACCAGCACTCTCGATTGCACAAAGCACAACAGAAGATTTTGGAAGTTGAAAGGAAACAGGAAAAGATAGAGGATCGTATTGAGCATGCTGTTCAGTTTCACAGTAAGCTAGAAGAGCGCTTGCAAAGCCTGCGACACCTGCCTGCAGCACACAAGAGATCTCTATCAAAAGCCGAACGAGAGTTCAAGTCTGAACTTGGTATTTGCTCCTCTAACGCTAATGCTTAATGTAGTTTTATTTGGTTTATTGTGACTTATCATTAGCGTAAAAAACAGTATATTGCATGTAAATATGTTGTCTTCTGCATATATCCAAAAGACTGTCTTTACCAACTCTCTGATGCTCTAGAAGCATCCCTAAAGGGAACTAACCTATAAGCCCGAGAAAGGGCTACTCAATTTATTTTCTGGTTATACACCTTAAAAGATGGGGTTCCCTTTACAAGACTTAACTTCAAAATTCCACAGCGAGTTCCCCATAATTTGGAGACGTGTCAGGCGCATATATTTCAATTTTTTCGAGGGCGTGAAGAGCTTTAAATTGAAAAAAGAAAAAACTGAGATAGAATCACCTGTCCAGATCAATTCAAACAATCCTAAGGTCTAAATCCTTTTTATTTTTCATTTTTTTATTTTTTTCTTTTCCACCTCCACCCCCATCTCAACCTACACTACCTCCACCACCAGTGACAACACCCCATTTCTTCGACACCACAACGCTACCTCCAAGACCTTGACCTGCTCCACCTTAGACCATCTTAATGCATTTGCTGGAGTCGAAGAGAGGTGTTGGCTGGCATTTATGGTGTAGCTGTTTGGGTTTTTTCTCTTTCTTTTTGGGTTAAACTGAGGTGAGACTGGTGGTAGAGAAATTGTGAGGTGAGCGAGATCAGAGAAAATGGAGATTGGCGGAGAGTGGTCGACGGTTGGCAGTTAAAGGTGAAAATGTTTGGTTGCGCAAGGAGCTGTAAAGTTTTTTTTATATGGCTGAAGGTGTTGTTTTTGCTGCAGTTAAGGATGTAACAGAAAAGAGATGGTGTTTTCTTCTATGTTGCTTGGACTCTCTGAAAATATCGCCGGCTGTGTGTCAGATTCTCCAAAAGCAATGTATTTTTGGAGAATCCGACACGGGTGCGGCAGTATTTTGGAGAGTCCGCACAACATAGGTTTTCTTTTCCTTGTGCCGAAGCCCACCTGGGGAGGTTGCCTTTCGTTTTTCTTTTCTTGAGTTTATGGGTTCTGCAGCTGAATATAGATAGCACAACTAAATTTGCTTATTTAGATAGTGACTGTAGTGTCTGTGAGAGGAAGCAAGTGTTTTGGTATGGAACATACATAGAGGGGTCTGTAATGGTGGTTGAGTAGTAGGACGGAGTCTGGGATGGGGGTGGGTGGGTGAGGGGATTTTCAGTAATTCTTTGTTTAATTTTCGACACACGTCACTCTATGGTTGGCCCATGTAATACACTTCCTGAGACGAAGTGGTCTTAGGCCATCTTCGGGGTTGGGGCAGTCTTAGCTACGTAAACTTTTAAATATTAGTTGTGTAAAGGAAACCCTGTTATCTAGGGTGTGTAAATAGGAAATTGGTGCAAGTTGGGCGAAAGTATGTATTAACCTTTTTCTGGCTTTAACCTTCTCGTATATGGAAGTGACTTATGTTTTTGATAATGCAGACAGATATAGGGGAGTGGAGTTGGATGCTCTGCGCTCTTCTATTGAAGCAGTAAATGCCAGGTTGAAAAGATTCATACATTCTCCACAGGCCAATCGATCAAATGAACAGCGACAATTATCAGTGAGGAGAAAGAACCATGTTGAGGAAAACGAAATGTCATTGCTTAAAGCATCACTTGAAAAGCTCTCACTGGTGAGCAGTGAAAATGCAAAGAAGGTTAAAGTAATTGAATCCGCATTGAAATGCCGCGAAATAGGTACTTCATGAGGTCACACTGGTTATTTTCCCTCAACTATATATTTAGGATAGCATGTTGAGTTTTGCTTCTGATGTACAAGAATGCAAACAATTTGCCTGGAGTCAAAAGCTATTGGCCGTGACCACAAATTACTCTTTTAAGCAGCTTGATTGCCATCCCTAATTTCCGGCAGGAAGATCTTAAATGTTAGTGAGTGTTGATCGCAGAATATATGGTCTAATTAGGTCAAAGGCATTGCTCTCTAGGAGAAATTACGAGTTGAGTATCTTCGGGGACGAGGTTACCTCTGCAAAAGCGATTTGTGAGGCCAAATGTTAATTTGGATGCATCCTTTCAGTGAGGTTGTATATGGAATCATATCCCCCACTTTATCTTCGCTTTTGTAACTAAAATAATTCCATCTTTTATTCCCCACTGTTCTATAGCCTTTATTTTTCTCGCCTGCTACCCAAGTCTCTCGACCACTCCTAAAGCAAAAACATTAAGAAAGAAGCTGATCTACTTTTTCAAAACAAAAAAAAAGAACCAAATAAGAATGTATCTAACAAATAAAAAGGGCACATAGCTAGAAATCATTTCGCATATCATGTTATGGTTATAAACTTGGAGGTTTAATGATATTTTAATTTCCGGTACTTTTGTCAAAATTTTATCTAAGAGAAATATAATTTCAGACAATTATAGAATAGTAGTTGTGTTTCAAACAACAGCCATAAAAGTGGCTATTTGACCGAACCTCACCTTTTCTATTGTGATCGGCATTTCTCCAAGGGCTACGGTACCCTCCAACTTAGCCTTGCTTCGGTCCAAGAAACTGTTCCAGGCAAAAGATTTCAACACCCTTTCATTTAGGAAAATTATCAGTTATGTCCATTTATAGATAACTTATTATAAAATTAGCTAATTAATAAAATATTATTAATATTAATCAAATTAGCCAATTAACTATTTCTAGCAAAAAAATTATCAAAATTTTACTTTCTCTTGAGTGGGTGCTATTAGAATAGATTGGGAATGGAATGATATGTGCATCACACTGTGTATCATTTGTATATCACATATTTATCATATTTGTATCGACTGTGTATCACAAGTATATCCATGTATACATATGTGTGAGATACATGCGTGCTACATGTGTCGCAGAAGAATTTTTGAACTCGATTTAATTACCAATTTTGATATAAAACCAGTCCAAATCACCTCAAATTTTCCTCAAATTTTGCATATTAACTTATCTATATGTTTTTAATGAATTTCAACTATATCCATTAAAATAAATTCTTTTTGTTTAGATTTTTGAAATATATATGTATATATATCATCACCTTATTTGTCTACCTCATCCATGAAATTTTCTTTCCGTCTTACATCTAACGTTGCTAATCATGATTAAAATATATGGAAGGTGATTTTTGCATGTGATTCTTAGAGGGAAAGTACCTTACTTATTTGATTTTTCAATTTTTATATATGTTTGACTAGTTTTGATAAATCTATGACTAATAGCTTAAAGTAAGTAAGTTAAAACTTATTTAAAATATTTGTGTAAGTTTCCCTTTCATTTATCCAAGTGATTTGTTTCCTGGAAGACTTCTTCTGTACGATTCCCTTTTAAAAATATAATGCATCACAACGCTGATAACATATAAACAAAATTTAAAATCTTCCAAAATAATTGTTGTTCATTTTCTCATACAGCTAAAAAGTTTATACTTCCATTCTGATCGTCACGATTTTGTACACCTAATCTTTAAAACTAGGTAAGCGCAACACATGAGATCAAACAAAATAAAGCAACTTAACTATGAAATAAAAGCTGAAAAATACCATAACATAGCCGTAAAATTAATACAATATTCACGCATCCCAAAAATCCGGTAATAATGTGTCATAAGCTCTACAAAAAGTACATAATAAGTCTCAAAGGATACATTCTTATTTTGAATACATAAACAGTAACAAAGCAACTAAAGAGGGTGACTCCGAGGCCTGTGAGCGGGACAACAGGTATACCTTGAAATCTCTACAGCTCTGGCTCGACTCTCTAGCGACCAACACAATCCAAGGTACCTGAAGCTGCTAAAAAATGTACAAAACTGTAGTATGAGTACACTAAAATCGATACCCAGTAAGTGTCAAGACTAGATTCAGTGGAGTAGTGACGAGGTTCAAGTTAAGATACTCGCTAGTTAAAACACTTGTGCAGAATATCAATATAAAACTGCCAACAGAAAAGCATAACAAAATAAATATCATCAAGGAGTAGGGCATATGATAGCACGACAAGTTAACCAACAACTCATAAAACACAAAGTGAAATCTTTTAAGAAAAACAAAGATATATTTAAATCATCTAGCTGTTTCAACATAAGAGTAACATCAATAATAAGCCTGAAATACAACAAAATACAATCAACAAGCCACTCTTCTGACGCCGCGTGAGCTTCACAATGAAGTATTTCCCCTTATATAGCTACACGCACATAAGTCCCCTAACCTCGCTGCGTGCGCATTACAATAAAGTATTCCCCTTAATTGCAATACGCTCATAAGTTCTCTTATCTCGCCGCATGCGCATCAATAAACACCACACTTATGTTTCAACAAGCGCATCTCGCCACCCTTGTACTCCACCGAAATACAATCACCAGCACAACACGTACACATATGCCACAACATCACCACAATAAATATATAAATTTCACAACAAAATAAAGCCCATAGCTCGACAACAATGTGTACAAGAAACATAACAATAACATAAGGGCACAAAGATTGAACAACAATAAAACATGTTTCATAAAACAAATAATCCCAATTCAAGGTATATTAATATACTAGGGTCTAATTCGGACATTACCACATATATTCCCGTATACACACTCTTCACTTTATGTATATGTCGTTTCACACAGAACAAATATGCAAATTAGACCAAATCCTAAGGGAAAATTCTCCCACACAAAGTTGGGAAGATACTTACCTCAAACAAGCTAAGTCAATACTCTAAGAAGCCCTTCCGGTGTGAATCAACCTCTGAATGAATCAAATCTAAACAAAAAAGATTAATAATATCAAAAAAGCCATATGTAACAAGTCCAAACGATAAAGCTAAGATCTTAGTTCAATTATGTAAAGTCAACCCAAAAGGTTAACCCCGAGCCCGCACCCTAATCAAACTCATAAATTTCAAACATTCATTCTAATACGAGTCTAAATATATGTGTTTCATCCAAATTCGGCTTCAAATCAACATTCAAATCATCAATTTTTACTTTAGAATTTTTTTTGCTAAAATCTCTAATGTCTTCACTTAGATTTATCAATCAATCGCTAAAATCAAGGTTGGAATCATGAATAAAACAAATTCGAGTAACAACACTTACCATAATCCAGATCATGAAATTCCTTCTAATCGTCCTAATTTGAGATCTATAGCTCAAAATGTGATTAAATGACCTAATCCCTCAGAATAAACTACTTAAATGATCTGCCTAGGTATATATATCACAATCGTGGGACCTACCTTACGATCGGGAGAGCTAAATTCTCCCCCTACTACTAACTCTTCTATGAGAACGCGAGGACACCCTCACGAATGCGATGCTCAAACTGCTAGACCTACGCAAACATGCCCCCATACACACGATCATGAAGAACAAACGCATTCCATCACCCCCAGCCGACCTTCCTCTATGCAAACACGGTCTCCCTTTGCGAATGCGAAGACCACTACCTCTTAAGCTCCACAAATGCAACATCTCCTACGCGAACGCGAAGAATAAACCTCGCATGACACCAAATACTCTTCGCGAACACAATTACCTTGTCGTTATCATGATGAAGGAAACCCAACACCAACAAATTAGCATTCCATAACAAGGGAAAAGGATCTGAAACACATCCGAAACTCACCCGAGGCCCCTAGGATCCCGTCCAATTACACTAACAAATCCCAAAACATAACACAAACCTACTCAAGTACTGAAATCGCACAAAACAACATTAGAACCATGAATCACACCTCAACTCAAGTATAAGAAACTAATCCAATTTCCAAATTCAAAACTTACGCCGAATATGCCTAAACAACTAGGAATGACCTCAGATTTTGCATGCAAGTACCAAATAACACAACAGACGTATTCCAACTACCAAAATCACAATCCGAACATGATATCATCAAAGTCAACTCTCGTTAATCTTATCAACCTTCCAAACTTCCAAACTTCCAACTTTCTAACTTCCACCAAATAGAACCAAATCAACCCAGAAATATCCAAATGCAAATTCGAACATATTCCTAAGTCCAAAATCACCATATGAAGGTATTGGAACAATCAAAATATCATTTTAAAGTCGTCTACAAAAAATTTAACTTTGATTAACTCTTAGAACTTAAGCCTCTAACCAAGGGACTAAATGCCCTAAATCAATCCAAAACCTCCCTAAAACCTAATCAGCCATCTTCAAAAATCACGTAATCACAAAACACACATGTGTAAATCATCAAATAGAGGTAACATGACTAAAATACTCAAATGAATCGGTCAGATCAATGCATTCTCCCACTCTTAAACAAATATTCATCCTCGAATAAGTACGGAGACATACATGAAGTACCAAAAACATGAGGAAATTGGCTTCGCATATATGATTTACGACGAGATTTAACCCGAGGTTGCTCTTATTGCTTTGTTTTGGTTTATAGGTCATTGCTCTACGTGTATTCACTTTGAATTATTACTTGAGCTCATGTTCCATGTTAGAGATCATGTCTAGGATTGTATTCCCTAAATTGGATAAGTTGGACATTCATAATATTGTCACGGATTTGAGTTTCTTTCATGCTTAATTGGATAAGTTGGACATTCATAATATTGTCACGGATTTGAGTTTTCTTTCATGCTTATATGTTGAATAGCCATCTGCATTCCCTTTATCAGTTGTCCTTGTGCACTACGTTGGTAAATTCTGAGTTTATCTCATGATAAAATTTTTTCGCATGTTGTGTTGTTATGATTATAGCACATATGGACTTGTTGAGTGGATTGTTCGGGTGTTTGCTTTTGGTTTCTATCGTGCTATTAGTATTATTAATATTACACATGACGAGACAAGGTGCGCTATATATATTGGGGTTGCGCATGTGGAGAGACAATATGAGATAATCGTTAAACACGTGTGTCGAGATAAGGCAGATATTTAGTTTATTGTTGCGCACACGATGAGATAAGGGTGGCTATGTGGCGATGTTATGTGATGGTACTAGGGAATTTTATTGATGAAAAAGGAGTTTTCTTGTTTATGCTTATGACTTCCTTGTGTGTGCCATGTATTTTACGTGATTTATTGCATTGTTCCTAATGTGCTACTTTGTGTCTTTAGTAGTACTTGCTGATTTAGTTTCCAAGATAGTTTTGCCTATGTGGAGTTATCATTTTATATTTTCTTGAGTTGTTGGTAACATAATATATTGAAATAAAAGGAAGTTATCATGCATTACTTTATTTGAATCTTGATAAAGTTTTCTTGAGCGTGTTATTGGTATACATTGGTACGATATACATGGTGGCATGAGTCTTTGCTGTGTAATTATAGTATATGTAGTTGCACGAGGTCTTTGTCGTGTGAGTGTGACTTATGTTGTGGCACAAGTTCATTTTCATGCAAGTGTGACTCAAGTTGTGGCACGAGGTCTTTGACGTGTGAGTTTTACTCATATTGTGGCACGGGGTATTTACTGTCGGGGTATGGCTTATGTTGTTTGCAAGAGGTTCCTGTCGTTCTATTATTATTGTTGATATTGCACATGCAACAAGATAAAATAGGCTATATATATCGGGTTTGCGTGTGTGGAGAGATAAGGTAGGATAATTGTTAAATGCGTATGGTGAAACAATGAGGACATTTACTTTATTATTGCACACTCGGTGATATTAGGGTTGTTATGTGGGGATGATATGTGATGTATTAGGGACGATTTATTGATGAAAAAGAATTGTTCTTTTTTGTGCTTATAACTTTCCTGTGTGTGTCATGCATTTTACATAATTTGTTGCGTTGCTCAAATGTGCTATTCTGTGTCTCTGTTATTACTTGCTGATTTGATGAGTTATTGCCAGAACAGGACCTTTATTTGTTCAAAATGGTTATCACTTAATTTTATGAGATTACAATTATTGATTTCTATTATTATTCTTTTTGGCTGGTTCTTGAGATTTTGCACAAGTTATTTGATTAGTGAGTGTCTTTACTTGAATCTTATCACTAAACCGCCGAGGATAGTTTTGATACTTACTGAGTATCGACCTTGGCACTACACTTCTGCATACTTTTGTGAAGATGCAGGCAGTGAGAGTTTTGTTTATCATGAGGATTCAAGGTAGAGTTTCTTTGATCATTGTAGTCCCTTGGAGTTCTTTCCTTAGGTTTATACTGTCGATTCTCTATCTTAACATATTGTTTTTGGATTTATTTCTATGTATTAGTTAGAATTCATGACTCTATACTACCTAGTCCTGAGGATTTGTTGTGATTATTGCTGTGTTGGCTTGTATCACCTTTATTTACTCATTTATATTAAACTCTGCTTCATAATATCACATTTTATTGGTTTAACTGTGATTAACTTATCTAGTTTTAGAGACTAGGTTCCATCATGATCCTTAAGGTGAAATTTTGGATATCAATGTCAAAGTTCATAGGTTTTATGAGTCGCGAGCAAGTTTAGTAGAGTCTGGTGGATCAGTACACAGACATCTATACCTTTCTTCGAGGGGCTAAGTAACTTTTAGGAAAATTTCATCCTATTGTGTAGATTTGTTGATCTTAGAGTTTAGCCTTTGTCGTTCTATTCTCACATAGATGGTGCCCGTAGGGCCGGTACTAGGGACGGGGTAGAGGCAGAGGTCAAGGAGGGGCACGTGTCACAGCTAAAGCACCTGCCAGAGCAGCAACTAAGGATCCACTTGTAGCTCCAATTGGGAAGCAAGAACCTCAGCGCCTGTTGCGACCCCTGGACTTCAGAAGACTTTGGCGCATTTCCTAGCATGTTTTTACCTTGGCTTAGGCGAGATTGGTTTAGGTTTGACCAGCTAATTCTCAGTCTGAGGAGGAGCCCAGACTCCTACTATCTATACTCTAGAGCAGCGGTCTCATATTGATCAGACTTGGGGTGGTATACTGGTGCAACTGCGATTCTGCCTGAGGTTAGGCCAGCAATGTCAGAGGAGGAGCAGAAGAGGTCCGAGAGGTTCAAGAAGTATTATCCTCCTACTTTCAGTGGTATTGATTCTGAGGATGTCTAAGGTTTTCTAAAT
This sequence comes from Nicotiana benthamiana, assembly GCA_034376525.1. NCBI lineage: Eukaryota > Viridiplantae > Streptophyta > Magnoliopsida > Solanales > Solanaceae > Nicotiana > Nicotiana benthamiana. Next base: position 70,392,592 of record CM067325.1, read on the forward strand.
AGTGTCACCGTATTTGCACACCATGAGCATAATGGAGTTAAGCGGGGTCGCTCTTACTACTTTCCAACTGATGGGGTCGGCATATAAGTGGTGGAAGATAAGGGTAGACCAACTGTCAAATCAATACTTACTTGGGCTCATTTTACTGATCTAATTTTGAGAGATTTCGTTCCACAAGCCCAGGGGGATGCATTGTGCACAATGTTCGAGTAGTTATGTTAGATGACTATGACTGTGGCCGAGTATGCTATGAGGTTTGCTGAGTTATCTCATTATGCATCTTCTTTTGTTTCTACCATTAGAGAGAGAGTCTGCAAATTTATTGAGGATGTGGGATGTCACAGAAGTTGGAGACTGATAGCCTATTTTATCAGGTTGTGGAAATCGTTAGGAGGTTAGAGCGTATCATAGTGTAGAGAGGGATTACAGGAAGGCTAAGAAGCCTTATGGACTCGGAGGATCTGCTGGTCCTTACTTTGGGGGCAAGGCGCGTCATAGTAGAGGTTTTATTGGTTAGCCAATTCAGTCGACACTTCAGGTTTTATGTGGTGCTCCAGTTGCCCATGGGTCCTAGAGCATACATTTCGAACAACTCCCACAGCCACGTTAGTAGAGAGGTTTCTTTGAGTGTGAGCATATCAGGTACATGGTGAGAGATTGTCTAGATTTGGGGCGGGTGTGCCTCAGTATAGTACTTGGGCTATAGATTTTGCTGTAGTTGCCACTACAATGACATATCCAGCTAGAGATGGGGGATATACAGGCAGAGGGCATCCTAGAGGGGGAGTTTAGGCCCGTTGTTATGCTTTCCTTGGAAGGGCTGACACTGGTGCACCAGATGATGTCGTTATAGGTATGGTATGGTTTTAGTTTGTCATAGATATGCATCGGTTTAATTTGATGTGTTCTATTTATTTGTATGTGTAGACTTATTCTATTTTATGTTTAGATAAGTCTCTTGATTCATGACTACCCCTATTTATGTGTCTACGCTTGTTAGGGGCTTCTATTGTGGTAGCCCATGTCTATTGTTCTTGTTTGATCACTATTTGGGGGTCTTGAGACTAGGGTTGGCCTTCTGTTACGTAATATGGTGAATTTGGAAGTGATTTTGGGGTGGGTTGGTCACGACTTGCAGTTGAGGTGCTTTATAGGCATGGGGAGTTCGTTGCATGTTGTGGTTTTATTATATGAGATTGAGTTAATGAAAGATTTTTGGTTGGTAGGATGTTTCTCCTACTTGTGATTTGTAATTGAGGATGGGATCCTCGTGTTTCTTGTCGATCAGTATTTTTGGACCAGGCTATACGCCGCGGTGGAGTTATGTTAGGATGGAGTTTTTTGTTGTTGTTGCTTGTGATTTGCTTCTTTCTTTTGGGATAGATTTATAATATGGTACCGATGGGGAGTTTCACCTATTGGGCTTGTCGAATAGTTCTCTCATGTGTTTCTCTTTCCATATTAATTGTATTATTGTGCTTGTTGGTTCGAATTTCAACATATGTGACTAGGTGGTATTTGGTGTGGCTTGTCGATCAGATATATTGTACTAGTAAATAAGAGAACACTGGACTTGGAATTAGTGCAATCAAACTTGGATGAGGTTATCAGGATAAAAATGTCAATGATCAGCTTAGAGTTTGGCATTCTAGCCGGGCAAGAGGACCCCACGATTTGTTGGTTTGGTGAGTGGTATGATTTTCACATGTTTCCTACATCATTGTCATATTTGTGTAGGTTTGAAACAAGGTTCTAACTGATATGAGGTTATTTACAAGTATCAATTTTGGTGATGGGAAATTATTATTGTTAGAGGTGTTGCTTTGGGAATGTGTGTGATGAGTTATGTCATGTTCTTATACCTTGTGAATGTATTATTATTTGTTGCATCTTGTTGAGGTAGATATAATGTGAATATGTGTGAATCTGGCCATTGGGGGAGGTTTGGATGTTGAAATTTGGGTCTAATGTTTATTGGTTAAGGTTGAAGGGAATAATCTTCAGTCGAGGTGGTGTTGACGACCTTATGTGGGGTTCGGTGACATGGGATCACCCATGAGTATGTGTATGTTTATGTGTTTGCTAAGTTTATATTGTGATTTTACTTTTGAACGACTCATGTCACGTTCGAGGATGAACATTTTTTTAATAGAGGGAGTATGTAGCAACCCTATCAGTCGATTTGTGTATTTAAGCTCCATTTTCCCTATTGAAGCTTTTAATGTGTGTATTTGGGGTTATGTAACTTATGGAGATGGTTGGTTCAGTTTTGAGGAGATTTTGGATTAATTCAAAACATTTGATTCTTAGTTTGGAAGCTTAAGTTGGAAACATCGACCGAGGTTTAACTTATGTGAAAACAACTCCAAAATGATATTTTGATGGTTCCAATAGGTTCTTATGGTTATTTTGGACCTGGGCATATTCCCAAAGTTAGATTCGGAGGTTCCTAGATCAATTTGGCTTATTTTGTTGAAGGTTGGCAATTTGGAAATTGTATATTCCTATGTTTGATGGGTTGAATTTATAAATCGGGCTTGGATTTTGGTTTTGGGACTTGGAATAAGCATGTTTTATCATTTGGAACTTGTCTGCGAAGTTTTACGTCATTCTGAATTGTTTGATAGGAATCGGGCACTTGGTTGTATTATTAGAAGTTCTAGAGTTGCATTGCGATTTCCATATGTTTTGGTATTTGATTCATGGTTTTCTATGTTATTTTGATGATCTGAGTACATGATCGAGTTTGTATGATGTCTATGTACTTGTGTGGAGCCTTATATGATTGGGCGAGTTTCGTACGCATTCCGCAATGTTTTGAGAGAAGTTTAATTTTTGTTGGTGTTTCTATTCTCACATTAACACTTAGATTTGCGAGATTATTCTCACTTTTGTGGCTCCGTGCTGTTGGAAAGTTACCTCACATTTACAAGGATTAGGTTACATTTGTGACTGTTAGGATGTTTGCTTTTACGATTATATGTGTCAGTATTGCGACTGGTCTCGTAGGGACGGGGCTTCGCATTTGCGAAGAATTTTATCACAAGTGCAATAGCTGGGTCAGTTTGGGGTCGCTTTTTCAAATGTTGCATTTTCAAACCCTTGGTCGCAAATGCGACTTTTGCAACTGGCTTAAAGGATGGGATTTCTAGACTTAGTCTAATTTTATCATATTTTGAGCTCTCGACATGGTGGGAAGCATTTTTTGGAGAGGATTTTTACATCTAGCTATTGGGCAGGTGATTTTGACCCAATTTCAATATTTTAACTTGATTCCTTATGGATTTTAACATCAAAATCATGAGATTCTGAAAGGAATGTTTGCCTATGTTTTGTATAAAATTTGAGATTAAGAGTCGAAGTAGACTCAGATTTGAAAGTCAAGTACCTATTTGGACTCATGAGGTTATGGATAGTCAAGATCTACCCTTTAGCTCGAGTTTTGATCGGGCAGTCCTGGGGTTGATTTTTTTTGAATTTTGGCGAATTGCATAAAGATCTTAACCTTATTAATTGAAATGGAATTCTCTTTCATTGTTTGCTGTTACTAAGTCATTTTGGCTAAATTTGGGCCGAACGGATGTGAATTTGAAAGGAACAGAATTTTAGAGTATTGATTGAGGAATTTTAAGGAATGTATCTTTCATCACCTTGTGTGAGGGGATTACCTCTTAGGATTGAGCTTAATTGCTTATTTTTGATATATGTGATCATCGTGTACACGAGCTGACGAGTGTGTATACATTTTGTATGTATGATTTATGACCGGATTTAACCTGGGATTTCTCTTATTGCTTTGTTTTGGTTGAGAGTTATTTTATTTACGTGTATTCACTTTGAATGATTACTTGAGTTCATGTTCCATGTTAGAGATCATGCTGTAGGATTGTATTTCCTAAATTTGCTAGGTTGGACATTTGTAAGATTGTCACAGATTTGAGTTAGATTTCATGCTTATATGTTGAACACCCATCTACATTCCCTTTATTGGTTCTCCTTGTGCACCGCATTGGTAAATTGTGAGTTTATGTCTTGATGAAAATTATTGGCATATTGCGTTGTTATGATTATGGCACATCTGGATGTGTTAGACAGATTGTTTGGGTGTTTGCACGAGATTTCTACCATGTTAATGGTATTGTTAATATTGCACGTACGTCGAGATAAGATGGGTTATATATATCCAGTTTGCACATGTGTCCGGACAAGGTGGAATAATTATTAAACAGGTCTGGTGAGAGATGGTGGACATTTACTTTATTGTTGTGCCAATGATGAGATAGGGGTGGCTATGTGGGGATGTTATATGATGGTATATAGGCGTTTATGATGAAAAATGAGTGTTCTTATTTGTGCTTATGACTCCCTTGTGTGTTCCATGTATTTTACGTAATTTTTAGCATTGTTCCCAATGTGCTACTTTGTGTCACTATTAGTACTTGCTAATTTGGCTACCAACATGGATTTACTACGTGGAGTTATCATCTTATATTTTATTGAGTTATTGGTAACATAAGGGGTTGGAACAAAAGGAAGTTGTTATCCTGCATTACTTTATTTGAATCTTGATAATTTTTTCTTGAATGTGTTATTGGTAACGGACACGGGTACGATATACATGGTGGCACGAGGTCTTTGCCGTGCGATTGTGGTATATGTAGTGGCACAAGGTCTTTGTCATATGAGTGTGACTTATGTTGTGGAAAAAGGTCTTTGTCATGTGAGTGTGACTCATGTTGTGGCACGAGGTCTTTGTCATGCGAGTGTTGCTTATATTGTGGCACAAAGTCTTTGACATGGGGTGTATGGCTTATGTTGTGGCATGAGGCCTTTACCATGCGAGGGTGATTGAAAATGTTGGCACGAAGTGCCATGTGTATGTTCTATTTGATGACTTATTGACGGAGTGAGTCTTTTATTTGTTCTAAATGGTTATTGCTTAATTTGACGAGATTACAGTTACTGCTTTTCTTTATTATTCTCTTTTTCCGGTTCTTGACATTTTACACAGGTTATTTGATTAGTGAGTGTCTTGACTTGGACCTCGTCACTACTCAACCGAGGTTAGTCTTGATACTTATTGGGAACCGACCATGGTGCAATCATGCTACACTTATTTACATTCTTTTGTGCAGATTTAGGAGTTGGAGATAGCCGATTTAGGTGGTGAGAGTTTTCTTTGATTGTCGTAGTCCTTTGGTGTCCTTTCTTTATATTTATACTTTAAATTATCAATCTAAATAGTATTGTATTTTGAGTTATTTCTATGTATTCAGTTAGAGTTCGTGACTCTACACTACCTAGTCTTGGGGATTTGTTGTGATTATTTCCGTGTTATCTTGTAACACCTTTATTTTCGCATTTATATTAAACTCTGCTTCACAATATCATGTTTTATTAGTTTAACTGTTGTTGGTGATTGACTTACCTAGTTTTGGAGACTAGGTGCCATCAAGATCCTTAAGGTGGGATTTTGGATCGTGACACCTCATATCATCATAACTCTTTTGCCTGGACTGCGCTATATTAAACATCTTGAGTCAACTTCACATTCTCTAAATCATCATGGACTAAATCGATGCCTAACAATCTAGCCTCCACATGCTTAAACAAACCAATTGGATAACTACATTGGCTCCCATATAAGGCCTCGTATGGGCTATATAGATGCTCGACTGATAGCTGTTGTTGTAGGTGAACTCTGCTAGAGGTAGGAACGAATCCCAAGAGCTCTCGAGATCAATGACACAAATGCATAACATCTTCTCCAAAATTTGAGTAGTGTACTCGACTGTTCGTCTGTTTGTGAATGACATATTGTACTCAGCTTGACCTGTGCGCCGAATCTCGCTGCAAAACTCTCCAAAAATACATTATGAACTGTGTGCCTTGATCCAATGTAATAGACACTGGAACACCATGAAGACGAACAATCTCATGATGATAAATCTGAGTCAGCTGCTTTGAAGAGTAGGTAGTCACGACTGAGATGAAGTGTGTTGACTTGGTCAATCTATCCATAATGACCCACACAATGCCGAATCTCATCAAGGTCTATAGAAGTCTAACTACAAAATCTATAGTGATATGCTTCCAATACGGAATATCAAGCCTCTGAAGCAAATCACCCAGTCTCTGTTGCTCCTACTTAACCTGGTGACAGTTCAGTCACCGATCCATGTACTATACAGTATCTTTCTTCATTGTTTCTCCACCAGTAGTGTTGCTTCAAATCATGGTACATCTTCACGGCATTGGAATGAAGGAAATACCACAAATGATGGGCCTCATAAAAAATTAGCTCATGCAGCCCATTCACATTTGGCTTACGAATCCGATCTTGAAGTCTCAATACCCCATCATCACCAATAGTCACCTCCTTGTCATCACTGCGCGACACCGTATCCTTAAGGACAAGAAAGTGGGTATTGTCATACTGACATGTCTTGATCCGCTCAAATAAAGAAGACCATGAAACCACACAAGTAAGAATCAAACATCCAACCTCACGAACCTCTTGTCCAAAGACTAAACATCCAAAGCTAATGATATATCCCTGATCAGAACAAAAGCAATACTCCATATGCTCTTAGGCTTCCTACTCAAAGCGTCGACCACCACATTGGTGTTCTCAGGATGATAAAGAATAGTGATATCATAATCCTTTAGTATATCTAACCACCTCTGTTGCCTTAAGTTTAGAACCTTTTGTTTGAATAAGTGCTGAAGAGATTAGTGATCTATGAACACTTCATAAGACACGCCGTAAAAATAGTGCCTCCAAATCTTGAGCGCGTGAACATGGCTGCTAACTCCAAGTTGTGCATTGGGTAGTTCTTCTCATAGGGCTTTAACTAATTGAAACATATGATATCACTCTGTCCTCCTGCATCAACACACACCCAATGCCAATCCGTGAAACATCATAATATACTGTATAAGAACCCTATGCTGAAGGAAAAAGAAGAATTTGAGATGCAATCAAGGCAGTCTTGGGCTTTCCCCACATTCGTCAGACCACCTGAGGGGGAACCCTTATGATCTAATATAGCCAAAGGTACCTCTATGGACGAAAACCCCTTCATGAAATGGAAAAAATATCCAGCCAAACCTAGAAAACTTTGTATATAGCAGTAGAAGGTCTATGACAACTCTAAATTTCCTTAATCTTGTTCGTATCCACCTTAATCCCTTCACTTGATAATGCCACCGAGTCTAACCAAAACTCACATTTGGAGAATTTAACATATAACTTCTTCATTATCAAGGATTGGGGTACGATCCTCAAATACTGCTCATGATCCTCTCAGCTGTGAGGATACACCAATATATCATTAATGAACAAGGAACCAAGATAGGACTAAAACACGTTGTTCATCAAGTGCATGAATGCTGCTGTGGCATTGGTCAGTCCAGAAGATATCACTAAAAATCATAATGACCATAGCGACTCTTGAAGGCGTCTTCCAAATATCTGAAGCCCGAATCTTCAACTGATGGTACCCCAATCACAAATAGATCTTTGAGAGTACCCTAGTATCCTGAAGTAATCAAATATATTATTCGTACATGATAATGGGTAATTTTTCTTGATAGCAACCTTGTCCAACTTCTTATAGTCAATACACATCCTCATAGATCTGCCTTTCTTCTTTATAAATAGAATTGGAGCACCCTAAGGTAAAACACCCAATTTGATGAAATCCTTATCAAGAAAATGTTGAAGCTGTTCCTTTAATTCCTTCAAATTTACTGGAGCCATGAGATACGGTGGAATATATTGGGCTGAGTGTCCATTACCAAGTCAATACCAAAATCAATAATCGGGTGGCATGACCGGTAGATTTGCTGGAAATAGATCTGGAGACTCTCTCACTACCCAAACTGACTCAACAATAGGAGTATCACTTCTAACGTCCCTCATAATAGATAAGTATGACAATCACCCTTTCTAAATCATTTGTTGTGCCTTCAGAAAAAGAAACTACCCTACTAAGAACATGACCCAATGAACCTCACCACTCCAACCTCGGCAACCCCATCATCACGAACGCCACAAAATTAGCGTGATATGATGACAACTAATCCATACCCAAAATCACTTCAAAATCTGCCACATTGAGTAATAGAATGTTAACCCTAGTCTCATAGCCCTCAATCATGACCAAACAAGAACGATAGACCCGGTCTACCATAATAGAATATAAAATGAGCGTAGACACATAAACAAAAGTACTAAAAGAATCACGAGTCATATCCAAATATGAAGCAAAATAGGATAACATATACGAATAAGTGGAACTCGGATAGAATAAAACTGATGCATCTCTATGAATAATCATAACAATACCTGTAAGGATAGCATCTGATGAAACCGCTTCAGTCCTATGGAGGAAAGCATAACAACATGCATGACCTTCCTCTCTAGGATGCCCTCTACCCGCTTGTCCTCCACCTCTAGCTAGTTGTGCAGGTAGAGTAACAACTAGAGTAGAAACCATAGCTTGAGTATCATGCAGATGTCTACCCCTCCTAAGTCTAGGATAATCCCATACCATGTGTCTAGTATCAACATACTCAAAATAACCTCTTTGCGGGTGTGGCTACTGGTACTAAGTCTAACTCGGACAGATAGAATAGCCTATAGGAACCCCGTGTAGGAGGTGCAATGGAAGATGGCTATCCAAAATGAGTACTTTGAGGTTCCTGAACTGCTGGAGCACTGTGGGTAACCTGAAGTGCAGATTGAACAGGTCGATTGATAAAACCTCTACCATGACGAGCTGAAACTGTAGAGCGGAACCACTAAACCCTCCAAAATCATTAGACCTCTTCGCCTCCCTGTCCTTTCGCTCCAGGTTGTATATACACTCCAACCTCGTAGCGATCTGTAAAACCTAATGAAATAGAGTATCAGTCTCCAACTCTCGTGCCATCCCAAATCGAGATCATAACCGAGTACTTCAATTGATCTGTGAACTCTATACTTAACATTAGAGACCAAAATAGGTGCATGATGAGATAACTCAGCAACCTCATAGCATACTCGGACACAGTCAGTCCCCTAGCATAACTACTGGAACATAGTGTCCAACGCATCCCTAAGGATTTGTGGAACGAATTTCCTCAAAAAGAGGTATGTGAATTGAGCCCAAGTAAGTGGCGTTGTGTCAGCTGGCCTATTCTCCTTATAAGTTTGCCACTATCTATATGTTGGCCCCATAATGTAGGAAGTAGTAAGGTCAACCCCGCTCAAATCTACTATGCCCATAATGTGCAGAATAGGGTGACACTTGTCTACAAAACCCTATGCATCATCCGAAGTTATGCCACTGAAAGTAGGAGGATGATACTTCATGAACCTCTTCTGCTCTCCCTATGATGCCATAGGACTAAGCTCGAGCTAAACTGCAATCACGAGAAGCACCATTATAGCACCTGGAACCTGATCAATACGGTCTCGTTGCTTTAGAGTACGGGCGTAAGGAGTCTAAGCTCTTCCCCGACCTGCGAAGTAGCTGGTGCAACTAGGATCAACCCTGCCTAAGCCAATGTACCAAACGTGCTTAGAAATTATTTCAAAGACTCCTGAAGCCTAAGGTAGCAATATGCGCCTCGGGTATTTGCTCCCCAATCGGAGCTACTAGTGACTCATCAATTGCTGCTCTAGCAGGTGCTCTATTTATAACACTTGCATTATCTCGACCTCTACCTATGTCCTATCCCCTAAAAATTCCAACCTCGGGGACAAAATCATCAGTAACCGACATTCGTGTCTTCATCATCTCTGAGAGAAAAGAAATATAGTCTTAAACTTCGAAATTGATAAATTCGCGTGACAAGGAATGAAAGAGGTGGAATTTTCTAATATCTCCTTCGCCTCTCGATGATAAGTACATATGTCTCCATACTGATTCACAAGACTATACTAAACTTGCTTATCACTCATAAACCTATGAACCTAAAGCTTTGATACCAACTTATGACGACCCAAAATGCACTTTAAGGATCGTCATGGCACCTAGTTAGTAAGCCTAGGTAAGGCTAACACATGATAAGAACAAATAGAATAAAGCAACTTATCTATTAAATAAAAGCTGGAAAATGCCATAACATAGCCTTAAAGTGAATACAATAGTCACACATCCAAAAAGCTGGAAATGTTGAGTCATAAGTGCTATAAGTAGTACATAATAAGTCTCAAAGGGTACATCACTAGTTGGAATACATAATTAATAATAAAGCAACTACAGAGGGTTACTCCGAGTCTTGTGAGCAGGACATGTATACCTTGAAGTCTTCATAGCTGTGGATCGACTCTCTAGCAACCAGCACGATCTAAGGTACCAGGAGTTGGACAAAAATATGCAGAAACATAGTATGAGTACACCATAATCGGTACTTAGTAAGTATCAAGACTAACCCCGATGGAGTAGTGATGAGGTTCAGGTCAAGACACTCACCAGTCAAATAAATTGTGAAAAATATCAATATAAAACTTACGAAAGAAACATAACAGAATAAATATCATCAAAGAATAGGACATGTGATAGCACGAAAACTTAACCAACAACCCGTAAAACACAAAGTGAAATCATTTAGTGGAAACAAAGATATGTTCAAATTATCAACCTATTCCAACACAAGAGTAACATCAAGAATAACCTCGAAAAACCACATCACCTAAGAAACAACCCACCCTTATGACTCCGCATGAGCTTCACAATGAAATATTTTCTCTTATATAGCTACACACGCATAAGCTCCTTTATCTCGGTGCGTGCACATCAAAATGAAGTATATCTTTTAATTGCAACACGCGCACAATCCCCCTTTATCTTGCCGGATGTGCATCAATGAACACCACCCTTATGTCACCACATGCACATATCACCACCCTTATACTGCACAAAAATACAATCACCCACACAGTACGTACACATGTGCCACAACATCTTCACAAGAACAATACCACAATTATAATAAGATATAGTCAAAGATTCCACAACAATGTGTACAAGTATCTAATAATGACATAAGGGTGCAGGGAGTGAACAACAATAAAGCATATTTCAGATAACAAACAATCCCAATTAAAGGCATAATAATAGCCTAGGGTCTAATTGAACAATTACCACAGATACGCTCGTGTACCCACGTGTCACCTTATGTGTACGTCATTTCACATAGCACAAGTAATGCAAATTAGACCAAATTCTAAGGGAAAATTCTACTACCCAAAGATAGGCAAGACACTTATCTCAAACAAGCTTAGTCAACACTTTAAGAAGCCTTTCCTGCGTGAATAAACTTCTAGTTGGCTCAAGTATAACCAAAACACTTAATAATATCAATAAAGGCCATAGGAAACAAGCTCAAATGATAAGGATAAGATCTTTGTTCAATTATGTAAAGTTGATGTTTGGCTTAATGTATGCATAGTTTGATGTCTATTTCCTCACATTGTGCTCATGTCTAGTAGTTACGGATGTATAATATAATGATTTGTGCTAATTTATGGTATTTCTATGTGTAGGAATCATTCAGATATGATTTGGGATGAAAGCACGCATATTGGAGTGAAAATGGGAAGAAAAGGAAAAAGTACACATTTGAGGGCCATATGCAGTGTGGGACGCTACCTATGGTGCTCAAAACAGAATGCTAAAAAATTGAGCGCCAGGCCAGCGCTCGACACTGCCTGGATGCTTAAGCATAGAGCCACTGTGGAGGCCAGAATTCATCAAGTTCCATCTTTCTTCCACCAAACTTAGTAATTTTTATATATTTATTTGTATGATTTGTTGTTTGGCTACTATGTCTATGTGGAGCTAAACTTCACATTCTAAGGTTGTGGTTCTTTCAGGAATATTGTTATTCGAATATTGATTTTGATTTCTTGATTTGTCGTTTTAGTTTATTATTTAATCCTGCACTTTATTATTTGATTGCTTCATCACCAATTGAATATTATCTACGAATCCAGAACTGAACGCAAAAGTGGGAATTCTAGATTGCATATAAGATTGAGCTGAGCAAGTTCTTGAACCTAGACATCGGGGAATGGATTCGTGGTTAGAATAGACAAATACCTAATTGCCTTGCTTGGTTAATTTACAGGTATTATAAATGCGTTCTCGTTGATTCTAACTCAATTCACATATAGGCGTTAGGTTAGATTGAGTAGGCGAGTAAGTACTTGACGGATTCTTATGAGAAATATTAATCCTGTTAAGCAATAAACTAGATAAATTAGTTAGTCTATTCAATTGAAAAATACAATAGGAATGTTAGATAGCCAATGACCCTAGATTGTTTTCCTCGCATTGATAACATAAAAATCTGCTATACTTTTGTTCAGTATTATTTTCTTTATTTTAGTTAGTTTAGAATAAAATATTTCTAGCTTTAATTCTTGTTAAGATAATTAGGATAGTCTAATTTAGTTAATGGTTAATCACAAGTCCTCGTGGGTTAGACATCCGACTATTAGTCACTTTATTACTTGGCGACTGTATATACTTGCATGTACGTTTAGCACCAACAAGTTTTTGGCGCCGTTATCGCAAATACTTGAGTATGCTATTTTTTTTGTGTGTGTGTGTATATATATATATATATATATATATATATATATATATATATATATATTTTATGACATTTATTTTTTCTTACTATGCTTCTAGTTCTCTGAGCATGACATCTGCGGATGAAATATATAGAGGTAAGGTTATTGATGAAGACGCTTGGTTTATGGAAGACTTTTATGGCCCGTATTTTTGGGCTTGTCATGCCCTGAACTCTGGGAGATCGAAATTTGAATATGTGAGTAAGGGTTGGTATTGGGACGAATATTCTCGATTAGGGGAATATGCAGAACGACATTGTCTTCTAACAACGTTGGTGAATATTGGTCTAAGGAGAGAGATGAACTTGCACATAAAGTTGATAATTTTTGCTTGGATGAACATAACTTTGATGCACATTTGAGTGCAAAGGTTGATGAGTGTAACGTCCAACAATTTAGTAATGAGCTGTGTGAAGCTGAAAAAAATCTTCTAGACGAAATTGAGGAGCTAAAACGCAAATATCAATCACTAGATCATGTTTTTCTAGAGGACACCAATATTGAGAAGAGTGCTCTAGAGTCATACGAAGAAGTAGATAACGTTATTTTAGGAGACTTGAGTGTGTGTAAATATGGGGATGCAAATAGTAGTAAGATTCATGAGTTAGGGCGCATTAGACCTTATTCCATCATTTTTCTACATTATGTTTACATAGTAAGATAGTAATCGAGTCATCTAAGCCTATGAATGAGTCAAAGGGTGAGTATGGGAGTGTCTATATTCTTGAATTTATTGTGCCAAAAAGCAAAAAATTACATTCCTTATTTAAAGGCCGAGAAGTGCAGAGTGAAAATTTTATAGCTTGGCCTGGTTACCTTTGGAGCCCCACCAATGGAGAATAGCCTAAGACTAGATGTTTTGTTAGGGGTTCAATTCATAAGTTCAAGGTGAACGATATTAAATTAGGCACTTGTTGAAGTTCTTAGGCTTGAATCCGATGCATTTTGGTTGATTCGATGTTGTTTGAGGTGTTGTGGAGATTGACATAAGTTGGGTAGTGGTATATGTCTTGTTCATGTTTTTAGTTAAGGTCCCAGGCACATCAGGATCACTTCGTATGCTTGACAAAAAGGTTTGGAGTTGTGAGTTGCAGTTGAAGTTTCAAGACTGCTTTTATAACCACACATGCAGCATGGGGACCGCAGATGAGAGGACAGAGAAGTGGTGTATCATTGGAGAAGCGGAAATGAGAGGGCCAGTAGGAGCCGCAGAAGCGGAAGCTTCACCACAGAAGCGGATTCGCATCTATGAAAGGTCAATCGTAGATGCGGAAAAGAGGCCTTACTGATTGTCACAAATGAGTCTTGCGTTCCGCTATAGCGGGACTGCAGGTGCGGTCCCATGACCGCAGAAGCAGATTAGCTGGGTAGAACATATAAATAGTTGCCTTCGTGAATTAGAGCTAATTTTTCACCATTTTTGAACGAGATTGAAGCTTTTATGGGAGATTTTTTAGAAACCAAAGGGTAATCACTTGGAGGTAATATTTTCTACTTTATAACTTGTTTATATGTGATTAAAGGTCTAATTATTTGTGAAACATTAGGCAAACATCAGTACAAAAATGGGTAATTAGGGCTTGAGATCAACAGACCTTAAAGTGGGTGTTTGAGGGGTCAATTGAACTCCAATTTCAGTTTTCTTGATGTGTATAGACTCGTGAGAGTAGGGGGATTCTAAAAATGTAAGTTTTACCCAATTATGAGATATGGACCCGAGGGGCGTTTTGGCTATTTTACCTAATTTTGCGTATTAGCTTGGAATTTATTTGTAGAATCAGTTACTCGAAGTGTTATTTACATTATGCAATTGAATTGAATACCATTTGGAGTCGCGTACTCATGGCAAAGACATGGTTTCAGGTTGACTTTTAGCCGGTTCTAGGTAAGTGGCCTAACCTTGTGGGGGACTTCCCCTTAGGATTTTGTATTATTGATATTTGAAATGCCTTTTGTGTGAGGTGACAAGTGCGTACTTGTGCTAATTTTTTAAAATATGATTTTTTGCTAAGTAACTAAAGTTGTGTTTTCTTCTCATGTTATTACTACTTGAAATTTAAGCTTGTTAGCTTAGGGAAGCATGTCAAAATGATTTAATTGCTTTACTTGCTCAAACTAGTTACCTAAATTATGTGATGCATGCTAGGCTAGTAATACCAATTTTCCTTTGTATGAAGTTGAAAATTTATGGACATTCTTCGTGTTGTTGCTGTGTATTTTTATTGGGACTATTGGGATTCTAGTAGATCCCCCTGTCTGTTAAGTTGAGACTACGGATGTGGGATTTCGGTAGATCCCCCTTTTTTGTTTATTTGGGACAACGTATGTGGAATTCTGGTAGATCCCCCCTGCACAGTTATATGGAACTACGGGACTGCACCCGATAGGTTCCCGCAGTACTGGATATTTACATTTGGGACTATGCATGAGGATTCTATTAGATCCCCATGCATTGACACTTGGACTACCGGACAAGATCTCAGGAGATCCTTCGGATATATATGATGGACTAGGAGAAGATATCCCGAGAAATCTACTGGATAATTGGGATTGGGACTATAGGATGGTATCCTGATCTCCCTGGTTGTTATCTCTATGTTGAGCTATAATTCCTTTTCGTGATTATCGTGTCTCTATTTTAGTTGTTGTTGTTCTTTCTATTTTGGTTTGTTCTTATTGTTGCACTCAGTTATACTATCTTATTCTACGATGTTATACCTTATATTTTGATTTAACCTCAGTAGGGTCTGACCTTCCTCATCACTACCTGACCGAGGTTAGACTTGGCACTTACTGAGTATTGCTGTGGTCTACTCATACCCTTTCTGCGCATGTTTTTCATGTGCAGATCCAGGTACTTCGACTCAGTCTTATCACCCTTGAGGTGAGGCAATTGTTCTAGAGACTTCAAGGTACAATTGCTGCGTTCGCAAATCTAGTAGTTCCTCTCTATTCTCTCTATAAACACTTTCCTTTCGGTATTTTCTTTTGTTAGACAGTCTAGAGTTAGATACTTATTAGATACTTGTAGACATCCAAAGACTTGTTGTTTCATGAGATTTCGAGTTTTGGAAAAAATGTAATTTGATCGAGAGTCGTATTATATATGCCGAGCGACATCTTAAATATTGTTTCCTTTGTTTATGTTGGTTTTCAATCACTTCTTCCGCATACTGTTATTTTCGCATTTGTTAGGATTACCTAGTCGTATAGACTAGGTGCCTTCATGATAGTTCACGTAGGGAGAACTGGGGTCGTGACCAGTTGGTATCAGAGCTCTAGGTTCTTATGAGTCATGAATCACAAGCCAGTTATTAGTGTCTTGCTGATCCATACGGATACGTCTGTACTTATCTACGAGAGGCTATGTAACTGTTAGAAAGATTTCACTTCATTTGATTTCCTTGTCGTACAATATTTTCATATCACAATTCTAAACTTTTATCTTCTATTCTCTCACAGACATATGCTACCTAAGATGATCAGCCACCTGCTCCCCTTACTGGAATCGTAAGAGGCCGGAGCTCGGGTTGAGGTCGAGGATGTGCACAGAGTGCAGCCAGAGCAACCACGCAAGCTGTCATCGAGGAGCCACCAATAGTTCCAGTCAGAGCCTAGGCACTTGATACGCCTACAATTACTACAACTCCAGCACTTCAGGAGACTCTGGCATAGTTCATGAGCATGTACACCACTCTGGCTCAGAATGGGTTGCTCCCCTTGCTGTAGCTACTTCCCAGGTAGGGGGAGGAGTATGGAATCCCACCACCCGTACTCCTGAGTAGTGAGTGCATGTTGATCATTTTTTAGAGATTATTCCGATGCAACCCATAGTTCTAGATCATCCCGAGGATAGGGCAGCGACTTTCGAGGATGAGCAGTGGAGGCTTGAGAGGTTCAAGAAGTATAAGCCTCCTGTTTTCAGTGGTTTAGCATCAAATGATGCTCTAGGATTTCTAGATGAGTGCAAACGTATTCTTCGTACCATGGGTATATCGAGATCGAGCGAGGTTTCTTTTACTACCTTCTATTTGCTAGGGGTCGCCTATGAGTAGTGGCGTACTTAAAAGTTAGACAGTCCATATGAGGAAGCTTCACTGACTTGAACTCATTTTTCGGATATGTTCCTGAGAGAGTATGTTCCTCAGAGCCTCAGGGATGCATGGCACGCAGAGTTTGAGCATTTGCGCCAGGATACTATGATTGTCTCAAAGTATATTGTCCGTTTCACTAGCTTGGATAGACATGCACCGGTTTTGGTTTCTACTATTCGCAACATGGTTTGTCAGTTTATTAAGGGGCTTATTCCCAACATAAGGTCTAGCATGGCTCGTAAGTTGGAGATGGATATTTCTTATCAGTAGATGGTGAGCATTGCTAGGAAAAATACATGTATGTATGCTTCGGGCAGAGTGGAGAGAGAGGCGAAGATGTCTCGAGAGTTGGGCCATTATTTTGGTGCCCGTGCCCCAGCTACAGGTCGTTATGTTAGGGGTTATATGAGTCACCCAATTCATTTAACTCTTCTAGCATCCAGTGGTATTCCAGCTCCTCCTAGGCCTCAGGAGCCTTATTATGCACCTCCAGTATCTGTCATGACTCCTGCGCGGGGTACTTTCAGTGGTCAGTCCAGCCGACCTAGCCCAAGCCAGTCACAACCACCACGTCCTCCTAGGGCTTGTTTTGAGTGTGGTGACACATGCCATATGGTTAGGGATTGCCCCAGACTTAGGTGGGGTACACCTTCACAGACTTCTCATCCATAATGTTCCTCGCATACTTCTCCGGCTATGGTTACAGCTCCAGGTGCTACCCCACCTACTCAGCCAGCTAGAAGTGGATATCATAGAGGTAGAGGTCGCCCTAGAGGGGGAGGCTAGGCCAGATACTATGCCTTTCCTGCCCTTACCGAGGTTGTTGCCTCCGATCCTATCATCACATGTATTGTCCTGGTTTATCATAGAGATGCATCGATACTATTCGATCCAGGCTCCAATTATTCTTATGTGCCTTCTTATTTGGGTGTATCTCGGGATCCTTTGAGTTTCCATGTTTATGTTTCCAATATTGTGGGAGATTCTCTTGTTGTTGACCGCGTTCATTGGTCGTGTATGGTTGCTCTTAGTAGTTTTGAGACCAGAGCCACTTCATTGTTACTTAGCATGGTTGATTTTTATATTATCTTGGGTATGGAATATTTGTCTCCCCATTATGCTATTCTTGATTGTCATGCCAAAACCGTGATGCGGGCTATGCCAAGTGTACCGCGTGTTGAGTGGAGGGGTGCTTTAAATCACACTTCCAGTAGAGTTATTTCTTTCCTTAAGGCTTTGGTTGAGAAGGGGTGTGACGAGTATTTAGATGTCAGCTTTGATACTCCTTCAGTTGATTCAGTGCCAGTAGTACGAGATTTTTCTGATATGTTTCTAGCTGACCTTCCGAGCATGCCGCCTGATAGAGATATTAATTTTGACATTGATCTGTTGCCGGGAACTCATCCCATTTCTATTCCCCAATATTGTATGGCTCCTCCTGAGTTGAAGGAGTTGAATGATCAGTTACAAGAATAATTGATAAGGGTTTTATTAGGCCTAATATATCACATTGGGATGATCTTGTCTTGTTTGTGAAGAAGAAGGATGGTTCTATGCATATGTGAATTGATTATCACCAAATGAACAAAGGTATATTGATGAACCGTTATCCCTTGCCTCGTATTGATGATTTGTTTGACAAGCTACATGGTATGCGAGTGTTTTCTAAGATTGACTTGCATTTAGGGTACCATCAGTTGAAGATTATAGAACAAAATATCCCAAAGACTGCTTTCAGGATTCGGTATGGTCATAACAAGTTCCTTGTTATGTCATTTTGGCTGACCAATACCCCATCAGCCTTTATACATTTAATGCATAGTGTGTTCTAGCCATATCTTAATCGTTCATCATTGTCTTTATTGATGATATTCTAGTGTATTCTCGGAGTTAGGAAGATTATGAGTAGCACACGAGGATTGTGCTTCAGACTCTGAGAGAAAAGAAGTTATATGCTAAGTTCTCAAATTATAAGTTTTTGTTGGATTTTGTGGAATTCTTGGGCCACATGGTTTCTACTGAGGGGATAAAGGTGGATCCGAAGAAAGTGGAAGCAGTGTAAAATTGGCCTTGAACATCCTCAGCTACAGAGATTCACAGTTTTCTTGGCTTGGTAGGTTATTACTGTCGATTTGTTAAGGGGTTTCCATCTATTGCAACACCTATGACCAGACTGATCCAGAAGGGTGCTCCATTTTAATGGACGGAAGAGTGTGAGGTGAGATTTTAGAAGCTAAGAGAGCTTTGACAACAACCCCAGCTTTGATATTTCTATAGGTTCGGTGTCTTATACTATCTATTGTGATGCCTCGAGGGTTGGCCTTGGAGCGGTATTAATGCAGGACGGTAGGGTGATTGCCTACATGTCCAGACAGCTGAAGATACATGAGAAGAATTATCCTGTCCATGATCTTGAGTTAGCTACTATTGTTCACGCCTTGAAGATCTGGCGTCATTATTTGTACGATGTACCTTGTGAGATTTATACTGATCACCAGAGTTTGTGCCATTTGTTCAAGCTGAAGGACCTTAATTTGCATCAAGAGAGATGGCTAGAGCTGCTGAAGGACTATTATATCACTATGTTGTATCACCCGAACAAGGCCCATGTTATGGCTGATGCTTTGAGTTACCAGGCAGAGAGTTTGGGGAGTTTGGCTTATCTACCAACAGTAGAGAGGCCCATGGTGATGGATGTTCAGGCCTTAGCCAATCAGTTTGTGAGATTGGATCTTTCAGAGCCAGTTGGGTTCTAGCCTGCGTGGTCTCTCGGTCTTCCTTGTTTGATCGTATCTGGGAGTGGTAGTTTGATGACTCTCATGTTCTCAAGGACAAGGTTTGGCATGGAGATACGAGAGATATGACTATCGATAATGACGAGGTATTGAGGATGCATGGTCTGATTTTTTTGCCTAATGTTGATGGACTTCGAGAGTTGATTCTAGAGGAGGCCCACAGTTTGTGACATTCCATCCATCCAGGTGCCGTGAAGATGTACTAGGATTTGTGACATCATAATTAGTAGAGGAAAATAAAGAAAGACATAGTTGGGTTTGTAGCTCGGTGCCTCGATTGTTAGCAGGTGAAGTATGAGCACCCAAAATCGGATGGGTTGCTTCAACAGATAAAGATTCTAGAATAGAAGTAGGAGTGGATAACCATAGACTTTGTAACTGGGATTCCATAGATTTTGAGGAAGTTCAATTACATTTGGGTGATTTTGGATTGACTGACCAAGTCCACGCACTTCATTCATGTGTGCATTACCTATTCTTCGAAGCAATTGTTGTAGATTTATATCTGCGAGATTGTTCGTCTGCATGGTATTCAAGTTTCTATCATTTCAGATAGGATTATCAGTTCACATCACAGTTTTGGTGTTCCTGTTCAGCATGAGTTGGGTACTCGGGCGGAGTTGAGTACAACATTTTACCCTTGGACGGACAGGCAGTCTGAGTGCACTATTCAGATTCTTGAGGATATGCTCTGTGTGTGTTTGATTGAGTTTGGAGGGTCTTGGGATAGTTCTTTCCATTGGGAGAGTTTGCATACAACAACAATTATTAGTCCAACATTCAGATGGCACGTATGAGGCTTTATATGGTAGACGGTGCAGATCCCTAGTGGGTTGGTTTGAGCCGGGTGACGCTAGATTATTGGGCACAAACTTGATTCAGGATGCTTATGAGAAGGTTAAGGTGATTTAGGGTAGACTGCGTACACCCCCGTTCAGATAGAAAAGTTACGCGGACCAAAAGGTTCTTAATGTCTCATATATGGTTGGAGAGCGGGTTCTGCTTCGGGTTTCACCTATGAGGGGCGTCATGTGATTGGGAAAAAAGGGAAGTTGAGCTCGAGGTTTATGGGTCCTTTTGAGATATTGCGACGTGTTGGGGAGGTTGCCTATAAGCTTGCCTTACCTCCCATCTTGGCAGGAGTACATCCAGTATTTTATGTTTCAATGCTCTGGAGGTATCACAGTGATCCGTTGCACGTGTTGTATTTCAGTTTAATCCAGTTGGAGAAGGATTTATCATATGTGAGGAGCCAATGGTAATATTTGATAGGAAAATTAGAAAGCTGAGGTCAAAGAATATTGCATTAGTGAAGGATCAATGGCGGGGTCAACTGATCGAGGAGGTTACCTTGGAGCCTGAGCAGGATATGAGCAGCCATTACCCTCATCTGTTTACTACTTTAGGTATGTCTCTATGCTCATTTCAGGATGAACAAATGTTTATGTGTAGGAGGATATGATGACCCGACCAGTCATCATAAGAATTTACGCCATGATCCCCTATTAGCTGCTTTCCCCGTATTTTTTTCTGTTATTGTGAGTTGTCTGGAGGAAATATTTGGATTTTTAGAGAGTTTTGGGACACTTAGTCCCTAAATAAGAGCTTAAATTTCAGAAATTTAACCGTAGTCAAACTGTGTGAAGACGGCCTCGGAATGGGATTCCGATGTTTTCATTAGCTTCGTTAGGTGATTTCGGGTTTAGGAGTGCGTTCGGATTGTGTTTTAAATGTTCGTAGCTAATTTAGGCTTGAAATGCTGAAGGTTGGATTTTGGAAGTTTGTGATTAAATAGTGAGATTTTTATCCGACGGTCAGAATGGAATTCTGGAAGTTACAATAGCTCCGTAGTGTTGAATGTGACGTGTGTGAAAAATTTCAACTCATTCAAACGAGGTTTGATAGAGTTTTTTTATTGAAAGTGTATTTTGAGAGTTTTTGAAGTTCTTAGGCTTGAATCAGATTCTAATTTGTTGATTCGATAGTGTTTGAGGTATTGTAGAGATCGGTATAAGTTGGGTAGTGGTGTATGTCTTGTTCATACTTTTGGTTGAGGTCTCAGGGACCTCGGGATGATTTCGGATGTTTGACTGAAAGGTTTGGAGTTGTGAGTTGCAGCTAAAGTTTCAAGACTTCTGTCATAACCAATCCTGCAGCTTGGGGACCGCATGTGCGAGGCCGGAGAAGTGGTGGTATCATCGTCTAAAAGAGAGGGCCAGCGGGAGCCGCAAAAGCGGAAACTTCACTGCAGAAGCGAATTTATATATGCGAAAGGTCAATCAAAGATACACACAAGAGGCCTTATTGATTGTCACTAAAGTGACTTGTGTTTCGCAAAAGCGGGACTGCAGTGCGGTCCCATGAACGCAGAAGCAGATTAGTTTGGCGGAACATATAAATAGTTGCCTTCGTGAATTTGAGCTATTCTTTCACCATTTTTGAAAGGGATTGAAGCTTTTGAGGGAGATTTTTTACGAAACCAAAGGGGAATCACTTGGAGATAATATTCTTGACTTCATAACTCGTTTATATGTGATTAAAGGTCTAACTAGTGGTGAAATATTAGGGAAAAATTAGTGAAAAATGGGTAATTATGGCTTGAGATTAAGAGACCTTAAAGTGGGTATTTGAGGAGTCAATTGAACTCAGATTTCAGTGTCCTTGATGTGTATAGACTTGTGAGAGTAGCAGGATTTCGAAAATGTAAGTTTTACCCGATTTTGAGGTGAGTTTTGGTCATTTTACCTAATTCATGTACTAGCTTAGAATTTATTTGTAGAATCAGTTACTTAAAGTGTTATTTACATTATTCAATTAAATTGAATAGAATTGGGACATTTGGAGTTGAGTACTCATGGCAAGGACGTGGTTTCGGGTTGACTTTGAGCCGGTTCGAGGTAAGTGGCTTGCCTAACCTTGTGTGGGTGACTTCCCCCTTAGGATTTTGTATTATTGATATTTGAAATGCCTTGTATGTGAGGTGAAGAGTGCGTAATTGTGCTAATTGTTGAAAATCCAGTTTTTCGCTAATTAATTAAAATTCTATTTTCTTCTCCTATTATTATTAATTACAATTTAAGCCTATTGTTATCTTAGGGAAGCATGTATAAATAATATAATTGCTTTACTTGCTCAAACTATTTACCTTAATTTTGTGCAGCATGCTAGGCTAGTAATACATGTTTGCCTTGGTATGAAGTTGACAATTTGTGAACATTCTTTGTGTTGCTGCTGTGTATTTACATTAGAACTAAAGTGGGATTCCGTTAGATCCCCCTGTCTGTTTAGTTGGGACTACCAATATGGGATTTCGGTATATCCCCCTTATCTGTTTATTTGAGACTATGGATGTGGGATTCTGGTAGATTCCCCTGCATAGCTATATAAAACTACGAGACTATACCTAGTAGGTTCCCTCAGTGCTGGGTATTTACTTTTGGGACTATGGATCGGGATTTCGGTAGATCCCCGTGCATTGACAGTTGGACTAGGGGATGAGATTTTGAGAGATCCTTCAGATATATATGATGGACTACAGGATGGTATCTTGGGAGATCCACTGGATAGTTGTTATTGGGACTACAGGACGGTATCCCGGGACATCATCAGTTGTTATATCTATTTTGAGATGTAATTTCGTTCCGTGATTATCGTGTTTCTGTTCTAATTGTTGTTGTTCTTTCTATTTTGGTTATTCTTACTGTTGCACTCAATTATACTGTCTTATTCTACGTTGTTATACCTTTTATTTTATTTAAGCTCATTAGGGCCCTGACCTTCCTCGTCACTACCCGACCGAGGTTAGGCTTGGCACTTACTGAGTGCCGCTGTGCTTTACTCATGCCCTTTCTGCGCATTCTTTTCATGTGCAAATCCAGGTACTTCGACTCAATCTATCACCCTTGAGGTGAGGTGACTTTTCCTGAGACTTCGAGGTATATCTACCTCGTCCACAGATCGAGGAGTCCCTCTATGTTATCTCTTTAAAAATTTGCCCTTTTGTATTTTCTTTTGTTAGACATTCTGGAGTTAGATACTTGTACACATTCAAAGTCTTGTGGTTTCATGAGATTCCGGCTTTTGGAAAAATAGTTATTAGATCGAGAGTTGTATTTTATATGCCGAGTAGCATCTTAAATACTGTTTCCTTTGTTTATGTTTGTTTTCAATAATTTATTCATCAAATTATCATTTTCACGTTTGTTAGGCTTACCTAGCCACAGAGACTATTTGTCATCATGATAGTTCACGGAGGGCGAACTGTGGTCGTGACAAGTGTGAGTACCCCGCGAACTACTATTGTTTCGGACTTTGGCCTTTCAGGGAGTTTCTTGTCCATCCTTGTTATTTTTTCTATATTTGTGCGTTGAGGATGCTTCACTCTTTTAAGTGTGGGGGGGAGGGGGGAGATTCTCTATTCTTTTTATAGTATTATTTTCATATACTGTTAGTTTCTTATCTTTTTATTGTTTGGTAGATTCTTATTTTTATATGCATAGTTAGTAAACTAATGATGTAGTATAGTAGTAGTAGTTTTAGTAGCTTATCTTTTTTAATGTGAAAAAATATAGAAAAATCAAAAACTTGTTTAGAAAATTTGGACTTTCCCAACGATGGATCTCCTAGGAAGCTTTCTTGAGGGATAAACTCTAAACGAAAATCCAAAAATATGTCTTTTAGCTTTTTTAGGTAGTAATAATCCCTTGTGGTTTTTCTTTGTGCATCGGTTCTTTTCCATGGGATGTAATATGAACCGGGCAGTAATATTTTTTTAGAGTATATTAGAATTTAGGGAATAAATGGAGGAAGAAAAATGAGATTCCTAGGTGCCTTGACTTGTTTGCTAGTAACATATTTAGGCTATGGCATGTGTAGTATCTTCTCTATGATTTAAAATTATTGATGATGCCTTGCTTAGTTGGATAGCATATTTTGTGACGCCTATTTCTAATTTTCTTGACTTGTGTTCACTTTGTGCTTAATGCTTAATATCTCGTGGCTTTGTGAATACTTGCATTGTTTAAGGGTCTGAATGAGTCCAGCCTTAGTAAGCCATGTGTCATGTGTGGTGAGGTTTTTATGTAGTCTATGTATTGTAATTTGATTCTAGAACTTGCCCGATATACGAGTTGAAGTGAAATTTTAGGTGATGCTCGATTTGAGAAATGATTTTAGGCTTTCTTTGATATTTTTGAGCTTAATTGCTTATCACAAATAAAATCTATTCCTAGTTAAACCTTTTGATCCTATAGACTTTTATTTGGCATCCACATTACAAGCCTATATCTTTTTGTTCTTAATTAATATTTTTTATCCTATTACCTCTTAAATCACATTAATTGTAAAATGAGCACTAAAAGAAGAAAAGACTAAGTCAGGGGTGACTTTTGAGTGGAACCAATTAAAGAAAAAAAGGTGTATTTATTTTGTAAAAGAATATGCTACTAGTGGAAATTATAAAAAACAATATTGATGGATAAATATCTTCTTTTAGCTAGTGGAATGTACATTAAGATAGTACTTAAATAAAGAGGGAACATTTTTTTTGGGGGGGTGGGGGGTTAATTTAGTGTGAAATTTAAGTGATTGAAGAATTTGTGCTTAAGTTACATGTGATGTATTAAAGTGCTTAGGAGGTTGATTCACTATTCCTAACTATATCCAACCCATCCCTTAGCACATATTATAATTGCGAAAAAGTGCTAATTGATTTTAGATTGAGTGATCTACATTAGTAGATATTTACATTAAGGGCAAGCTTTTGGTACCGATTGCATGCATGAGACTTCATTGTGAGAATGAGTGATTTTCTTTGAGATATGTGAGTCATTAAAATATATTTGATCATGAGATTCGAATGTGTGGATTGAACTTTCTCTCTTGTTCTTGTTGTGAGGGAGTATGGTCTCACGAGGGATAGGTAACGTTATTTGAATTCTCTCTATGATGTTGGATGTTCAAGCCATGAGTGCATTGTGACATTGAGTTGGTGTCTGAGGCTAGGATTGTTATGAGCATCTTGTCTTTGTTGTGAATATTTTTGAAGTATGGCATGAGTAAAGGGAAATGTATGTGAGTACATATGCTAAGGTTTAATTATTGCTACCAACCATAGTCATTAGTATAGTGTGCTTCAAAGGTATTAAATATGTAGAGCGCTCAAAGATAGAGTTATTTGTTGACTCTAGGACGAGCAACGATTAAGTGTGGGGTGTTGATGTTTGGCTTAATCTATGCATATATTAATGTATATTTCCTCACATTGTGCTCATGTCTAGTAGATTACATATGTATAATATAATTATTTGTGCTAATTTGTGGTTTTTCCATGCGTAGGAATCAATCGAATGCATTTTGGGACGAAAGCGCGTGAATTGGAGCGAAAATGGTAAGAAAATGTAAAAATGCACATTTGAGGGCCACAAGCAGTGTGGGGCGCTACCTGTGGCGCTCATAGTAGAATATAAAAAAATTGAGTGCCAGGGCCCCATACTGCCCTGGATGCTCAAAACGTGAACGTGTCCTATTTCGGCTGGGACTTAGTTATTTGATCCCTAGACGTCCCTAACTCATATAACAGCCAACCTAAACCTATTTTAGACAGAGGACATTTTTGAGAGGAAAACACAAGCATATATCCGTCGTGGATGCCGGAATTCATCAAGTTTCATCTTTCTTCAAATGAATTAAGTAATTTCTATGTTTCTTTGTATGAATTCTTATTTGGCTATCATGTCATGTGGAGCTAAACATCACGTTCTAGAGTTGTGGTTCTTTCATGAACATTGTTAATCGAATATTGATTTTGATTTCTTGATTTGTCGTATTAGTTTATTCATTTAATCTTGCACTTAATTATTTGATTGCTTGATCACAAATTGAATATTATCTACAAATCCAGAATTAAACGCGAAAGTGGGAATTCTCGATTGCATATAGGATTGGGTTTAGCAAGTTTTTGAACCTGTACATTGGGGAATGGATTCGCGGTTAGGATAGACATATACCTAATTCCTTACTTGGTTGATTTACAAGAAGTATAAATGCATTCTTGTTGATTCTAACTCCATAGACATATAGGCATTAGGTTAGCCTTAATAGGCGAGTAAGAACTCGACAGATTCTTATGAGCAATATTAACCTTGTTAACCAATAATTAGATAATTTAGTCAGTCAACTCAATTGAACAATACAATAAGAATGTTAGATAGCCCATGACGCTAGATTGTTTTCCTTGCATTGATAACATAAAAATCTGCTATCCTTTTATTCTGAGTCCATTATTTATTTTCTTTATTTTAGTTAGTTTAGAATCAAATATTTCTAGGTTTAATTCTTTTTTTAGATAATTAGGATAGTATAATTTAGTTAAAAGTTAATTATAAGTCCTCGTGGTTTTGTCATCCGACTTTTAATCACTTTATTACTTAACGACTGTGTATACTTGTGTGTGCGTCAACTCATAAAGTCAACCCTGAGCCTGCACCCTGTAACCCGACAAAACTCAAAAATTCTGAGCACATGTTCCAATATAAGCTCAAATATATGTGCTTCATCTAATTCCGACCTCAAATCCATCTTCCAATCATAAATTTTTACTTTGAAAAAGTTTTTACTAAAATTCCCAATTTCTTCACTTAGATTTATCAATCAATCGCTAAAATCAAGGTTGGAATTATGATTAAGAAACAAATTCGAGTAAAAAATATATACCCCAATCCAAATCGTGAAAATTCCCTCAAATATTGCCCAAATCCGAACTCTATAACTCAGAATGTGATTAAAAAAAATCAAAACCCTCAAAATGGAGTACTTAAATGATCTTTCTCCATGTATATACATCGCGATTGCGAGACCTACATTGTAATCGTGAAGGCAAAATCCCCACCCAGCTGCTGACCCATCTACGTGAACATAAGGACACCCTTGCAGACGTTGTGTTCAACCTGCTGGGCCTACATGAGCGTGTTCTCGTACATGAGACCGCAAAAAACAAACGTGTTCCATCACCACCAACCGGCCTTCCTCTATGTGAACGCAATCTCCCTTTGGGATTTTGTAGGACGCTACCTCTCAAGCTCCGTGAACGCAATTTCTCCTATGCAAACACAAAGAACAAACCTCACCTGACACCAAATTCTCAACGCGGTTGTAATGAAGGAAACCAGACATCAATAATTCAGTAGTCCAAAACAAAGAAAAAAGATCATAAACCTAGCCAAAACTCACCTAGATTCCGAGACGCTGTCCAATCATACCAACCAATTCCAAAACATAACATGAACTTACTCAAGGCATCAAATCACACAAAACAACTTCAAGAGCACGAATCTCACCTTAGTTCAAGCCTAAAGAACTAATCCAAACTTTCAAATTCAAAACTTATGCCCGACATGCCTAAACAATTTTGAATGACCTCAAATTTTGCATGTGAGTTTCAAATGACACAATTGACCTATTCCAACTCTCAGAACCATAATACAAACTTTATATCATCAAAGTCAACTCTCTGTGAAACCAATCAACCTTCCAAACCTTCAAATTTTCAACTTTCGCCAAATAGAACCAAATCAACCTAGGAACCTCCAAAACACCATTCAAGAGTCATCTAGAAAAAGTCAAATTCCAATCAACTCTTATAACTTAAGCCTCCAACCAAGGCCAAATCAATACAAAGCCTTCTCGATACCCATCCAACCATTCGCGCAAATCATGTAATCACAAATACACATGTGTAAAGCATAAAATAGGGGAAACAAGGCTAAAATGCTCAAAATGACTGGCTGAGTCGTTACAAGTTAATAGTATATAACTTTAGAACTATTACAGTAATATATTGTTCGGACTAAAAATAATGATGATCTATTTGCATATGCTCTTGTTATCAGGACGATTACTGCAAAGCTCACATATGCAAAGTTCTTTTCTATGTTTATAGAAAGAAAAGAAGTAAGGAGAACATAAAAAACAAACCTTCTATTTTTTTGATACATACTTCACTGACTACAATCCACAAATAGATCCTAAAATAATCTTATGCATGTTGACGTATAGAGCCATTTGGCCTGATTGAACAATGGAATCCAATGAACGATTAATTCTGAGTTGATGTAATTCTCCTTCAAATTTGATCTGAGATACTGGTCTAGACTATACCGAGACAAAATCTTTGTGTATTGTTAAACAATCAAACAAATGAAGAAGATTAAGAATCTGATTGTACATTGTCCTTTTAAGCCTAATTGAAATTGGAATAAGTCTGCATAGTAGCATGCGAGAAAATATGGCAACCAAATCAAGTTTTGTAAGGACTGCAAGGGTTGTTGGATAACAGAAATAGAAGAAGATGGTAAAGTGTGAAGTAATGAAGCATAAGCATGTCTTTTTTTTCCACAAAAATGTGCTGAGAATGGTCCGCGATTGAGCTGGTTTCAGTCATAAATATAGCTTCATGGGTGAGCTAGTTGTGGCACATTACATTAGTAGTTGTGGTTGGTCATGGGTGAAGTTTTGTGGTACACTGGATCTGTCAAGTGTCAACTTACTAGGTATAGTTGTTAACACTGAAATTTCACATAATCAGTCGAATAGCTAGTCCAATATAGAAGAACATCTGAATCGTCAAGGTCAACATTGCATAATTAGCTGATAAAATGAAAGTTCTTTTCCTTCTTGATGATGAGCCTAGGTACGAATGACCACAAAATTTCAAACTAATTAGGTGCGAATAGGAAACGAATTGTACAAAGAACACACATTACTAAACATTTGTTATTGTGAATAAAGGACCCACAAAAATAATATTTATGGCATAGAAGCGGAACACTAACATACGTATGGTACTCAACATGAATAAAATAGGACCCGACACTAATATTTTTACGTGAAAAATCCTTCCGAATAAGAGAAAATAACCACGAATCTAAGATGAGAAACTAATATTACTATAACAGGGAATTTCACGCTTTGTAGGCCTAAGTAATAGTCCAAAGACTACAACAACACTCAAAGAAATAACTAACACCAACACCAACAAACCTGGTATTATCCCACAAAGTGGGGTCTAAGGAGCGTAGAATGTACGGAGACCTTATCTCTAGCTTGTGATGGTAGAGAGATTATTTCTGATAGACCCCGACTCAAGGTAAAAGTGAAAAATAAGCATACACAACAAGTAGTAACAACAACAAGATAAGTGATAATATGGAAAAACGATACAATAATCGAAGCAAAAGAACCGAAATATTGTAAAAGAAATCTACGGCTAAGAAGCTACGAAAGAAAAAGACTAATACTAATATTGCAGACATACAAATGAGATACTCCCAGCTATATACTAAACTTCTACCATAATTCCACACCTCCACACCCTCATATCAAGGATCATATCTTCAATAAGATGAAAATGCATCATGTCATGACTAATCACCTCTCCGCAATATTTCTTAGTCCAACTTCTACATCTCCTCAGCCCCACCATAGCAAACCTCCCACACCTCCTCATAGGGACATATATGCATGTTGGCCCAAGAGCAGGTGCAGTTTTGAAGAGTGAAAAATGAACTCAGTCATGGACCAGGTCCATCAGGTGAAGCACAGTGTTTGTCAACCTATATATGTGAGATGCACGTGAAGCAGATAAGTCCCATTGATCAAGAAACAATATCTCCTGAACTAATTGAAAAGGATGCATATTAGATAAGGAGGGAAAGTCTCCTTACGAGAAGAGAATACAGATCTAGATAAAGGATAAGGTTGGAGTTTGTGTTATTCAAGGACTCAACTTTTATGGAAGATTAGCAATTGAGACTCAAACTCTAATTACTAACTCATTAAATAACAATGACTGTTCTCTTTTACAGGTATTGCAAAAACATAGAAGTAAAACTAAGTTGAGAGCAAAAAGGTAATTTTGCAAGCATTTATGGGAGATTTGAGTGTGCATTCTTGAAGCTACTTGGACAAGATAGAAGAACCAATTCCATTGTGTCTTTCTTTTTTTCTAGTTCAATTGTAGTAGGTGATTTAAAGTTAATCCTTTCAGCTTTCATAGAAGCATTTGTACTTGGTACTTTGAGTATTCAAGTTAGAGTTAACTCGAAGGTGTTGCAATAGTTGAGGCTGTGTGCTACACAGGGATTAGAGTTTAATCCTTAGGTTTACAAAGAGTTTTGTGAATGTTTTTTTGGCTTAGTGAATTAGTTGAAGTAGGGGAAAATCCTACCGAGTAGTAGGTCGTGATTTTTTCACCTTTTGAGCCGGGTGTTTTTCACGTAAAAATCTATGTTCTTTATTTTATGTACTTTTAATTTCGCAAATAGTAGTAATAAGTACACTTAGAAGAACCAGGTTCTTCTAAAGTGAAAATGGGTACCATACAAATCACCCCACCTCCCCTTGTGTGGTATTGACGTCTAGAACATCAATTGATATCATAGCGGGTTATCCTTTAAAAGGCTAACTCCTTAGAGAAAAGATCAACATGAGTGTGGCACCTGAGAACTGGGATGGGAAATTCGCTACAAGTCCTCCACTCTTCAATGGATAGGATTATTTCTTGGTGGAAGAACATGATGAGAGAACATATCATTAAAGAGGACTATGAACTCTGGGACATAGTCATTGATGGTCCTTCGGCAACTACAAAGAAGAATAAGAAAGGTATGGATGTGCCAAAAACAAGAGTTAACTGCACTGCTGAAGATTTGAAGAAATGAGACAAAAATGCTTAGACCAAGAAATGGCTTGTGTGTGGACTAGGTCCAGATGAGTACAGCAGGATCCAAAGTTGTACCGCTGCTAAGGAAATCCGGGACACTTTGCAAGTGTCTCATGAAGGGACACCTCAAGTGAAGTGGTCCAGAGGAACACTACTGTATTCTCAATATGAGAATTTTACTATGAAGGAAGGAGAAACTATCCAAGACATGTATACTAAGTTCACTACATTGGAACTTAAGTCACTTGGAAGGATTATTCTTGAAGAAGACAAGGTTGAGAGAATCTTGACAAAGGTTCTACCAGTCTTATGGGAAAGCAAAATCACTGCTATTCAGGAATCTAAGAATATTTCTATCCTCAAGATTGATGAACTAATTGGAAATCTTACTGCCAATGAACTGAGAAGGCAAACCATGAAGATGGACACACCCAAGAAGGAGAGAAATCTGGCTCTTAGAATAGCTGAAGGTTCAGATATGGAGGATGATGAAATAGCTATTGTAATAAGGGATTTCAAGAAGTACCTGATGAGAGGAGAGGGTTCTTCAAGAGGTACAACCTTCAACAAACCAAGAGCTCCTAAGAAATAGACCAATGAGGTTTGCTATAAGTGTGGTAAGACTGATCACATGATCAAGAATGTTCCTCAATGGGAAATTGAGTGGAAGAAAGAAAGGGCTGAACGAAGAAACATAAAAAAAGAAGAGGTTCAACCAAAAAGGGGCAAAAGATTAGCAAAAGCTATGGTTGCTGCCTGGGAGAAACATCAGATGAGGATGAAGCTGAAGATGAACATGCCCTTATGGCCATCAGAGAAGCAGATGATGAACAAGAGGTAAGTATTCTTCATCTCAAAGACAAGATTAAATTTCTGTCTAAGGAAAGGCTTGTTGAGCTATTATTAGACTTTATCGATGAGTCTAAGATAATTAATAATGAAAAGGAAGATTTGTCTAGGAAATGTGTGATTCTAGAAGCAAAATGAAAAAGTCTAGGGTCTAGGGCTAAGGAGAGTGATAACAAAAATGTTGAGTTGAAGAACCAGTTTCTGGAACTTGATACTAGTGTCCTAGTACTTAGATCTGAAAACATAAAAATGAAACTAGGAACAGGAAATAAGAAAGTTTATCACACATATCTCACTTTAGAAGAAAACTTAGGAAAAATAAAGGATGAGTTGTATAAGAAGGATGATTGATTAAAGTCCTAAAAGAAGATCTAGGAAAGGTAAAACATGAACTAGACAGAACCTGCAAATAGAACAAGGCTTCTGATACACTTTCATAGTTGCAAGAGAATCACATTAGCAACAAAAGAGGACTTGGATATGGGACTCAAGCACCAAAGTACCCTAAAGGCAAGTATCTCACACTTCCCGAGAATAAAATCTGCACACATTGTGGCAAGACTGGCCACTACAAAAGTGAATGTAATGCTAAAGAAAAGGCCATTCGAAAGAACAAAGTCTTTGTTCAAGGGAAAAGTAAGCTGCTTGGGTGGGCAAGAAGGAATTTGATTCATCTTTTTGCCTATTGAAAGGGACCCAAACTATTTTGGGTTCCTAAGACTAACCCCTGATTTCTTTTTATATGTCCAAGTGAAAGGAAGTAGGCAAATATGGTATATGGATAGTGGCTTCTCAAAACATATGACTAGGAGCAAGGACCAATTCCTTTCACTTGAGGACTTAAAGGGAGGCAATGTCTCCTTTGGGAATGAGAAGAAAGGTGAGATTGTTGGGGTTAGAAAGGTAGGTAAGACAGACTCTCACTTCATTGAGAATGTCTACTTAATAGATGGCTTGAAATATAGCATGATCAATGTGTCACAACTGTGTTACAGAGGCAACCTTGTAGCATTCACCTCTACTAAATGATTTGCGATTAATCTTACCACTAACAAGATTGTTTTGCAGGGAAAGAGAGTTAACAATATTTACATTGCATATTTGTCCACTCTCTCAAAAAATAAACTAACTTGTCTAAGGGTGCTGGATAATGATCCCTTCCTGTGGCACAAAAGACTTGGTCATGCAAGTCTAAATTAGCTAAACAAATTAGTCTCTAAGGATTTGGTGATAGGGTTACCTGATATCAAGTTCAAGGAAAATAAAGTGTGCGAGGCATGTGCAAGGGGGAAATAGGTGAGATCATCCTTCAAAAGCAAGAAAATGGTAAGTACAACCAAGTCGTTGGAACTGGTCCATATGGATCAATGTGGTCCAATGAGAACCATGAGTAGAGATGAAATGAAATATATAATGGTGCTTGTTGATGATTATTCTAGATTTACCTGGGTTCTATTTCTAACTTCCAAAGACGAAGCATTTGACATGTTTACTGTGTTTGTTAGAAAAACTCAGAAACAATTAGGAAATCAACTCGCATCCATTAGGCCTGACCATGGAACTGAATTTGAAAATTCCAAGTTTGTTGAATTCTGTGATGAAAATGGTATAAATCATAATTTATTTGCCCCTAGGACTCCTCAACAAAATGGAGTAGTTGAAAGGAAGGATAGGACTCTCGAAAACATGGCTAGAACCATGATGCTTTCTAGTAAATTGCCCCACGGCTTCTGGGCAGAGATTGTAAACACTGCATGTTACATAATCAATAGATGCATGACTAGATCTCTGGTAGAGAATACTCCCTATGAGTTACTTAAAGGGAGAAAACCAACCATATCCCATCTTAGGGAATTTGGTTGTAAGTGCTATGTTCACAATAATGGAAAAGACTCACTAGGTAAGTTTGATCCCAGAAGTGATTAGGGAGTATTCTTGGGATATTCTTCACATAGAAAAGCATAAAAAGTGTTTAATAACACAACTCTGTGTGTAGAAGAAAGTGTATATATAGTATTTTGATGAAACTAACATTCTTTATGAGAGACAGGAACATGAAGATGAAGCCATTGGATTGGTAAAGGATTTGACTAAAGCCTCAGCTCAGGTCAAAGGTGGAACCAACCGAAGGAACAAGTGTTGGAATAGGTTCTTCCATCAAGGTCAACCTGGTAGGGGAACTAATCAAAGGGGAATTGAAATAAATCCCTTGAAGAAACCTGTTCATGACCCTGTTTCTCAGCAACAAAACATGGGAGAAACATCTAGCAGAAACCAGTTTATTGTGAAACCTCAAAAGTATTAAAGTTCTCATCCCATTGAGAACATTATCACTAATCCAACATCTGGAGTTAAAACTAGATCACAATTAAGGATTCTATGTGCTTTTGATGCATTTGTGTCTCTTATTTAACCTAAAAATGTTGTTGAGGCTTTGCAGGATGAAGATTGGCTGATTGCTATGCAAGATGAACTCAATCAATTTGAAAGAAGTCAAGTTTGGTATCTAGTTCCAAGACCTAAGGACAGATCAGTCATTGGTACAAAATAGGTCTTCTGAAACAAACTTGATGAAGATGGAACATCTACAAGAAAAAA
The DNA here is from genome assembly GCA_034376525.1 of Nicotiana benthamiana. NCBI lineage: Eukaryota > Viridiplantae > Streptophyta > Magnoliopsida > Solanales > Solanaceae > Nicotiana > Nicotiana benthamiana. Next base: position 70,427,275 of record CM067325.1, read on the forward strand.
GTCAAGACTGGTGTTCCAAGGTTACAGCCAATAGGAAGGCATAAAATGAGACTTTTGCTCTTGTTGCAAGACTAAAGGCAATCAGACTCCTTATAGTTTTTGCAGCACAATGGAATTCACTCTGTATCAAATGGATGTCAAAAGCGCCTTCCTAAATGGATACCTGAAAGAGGAAGTGTTCGTGAAACAACCACCAATATTTGAGAGCAAGGAATGTCCTAAGCATGTGTACAAGTTAGACATGGCCCTCTATGGATTCAAGCAGGCTCCAAGAACATGGTATGAACGATTGTCAAAATTCCTGCTGGAGCATCGTTACAAGAGACTTAAAATCGATAGTACCTTATTTTTAAAGGAAAAAGGTAGGGATCTCCTTGTTGTACAAATATATGTTGATAAAATAACCTTTGGGGCCACTACTGATAAGCTAAGTAAGGACTTTGCAAAATTAATGGGGAGTGAGTTTGAAATGAGCATGATAGGTGAGATTAACTTCTTCTTAGGCTTACAAATCAAACAAAGTCCAAATGGGACCATGATAAACTAGCATACGTATGTAAAGGAACTACTCAAAAAGTTTAAAATGGAAGAATCAAAGGAAATAGATACACCCATTGCAACTGCTGCTAAATTAGATATTGATGAACGTGGTTCATCTATTGACCAAAAGTTGTATAGGGGTATGATTGGTTCACTTCTGTATCTTACTGCTAGTAGATCTGACATTGTCTTCAGTGTAGGACTTTTTGCTCGCTTTCAGGAAAATCCTAAAGAGTCTCATCCTGCTGTTGTCAATAAGATACTAAGATACTTAAAAGGCACTACTAATATGTGTCTTTGGTATCCCATATTTAGCAATTTCTATCTAGTAGGATATGCTGATACTAATTATGCAGGTTTACTAGTAGATAGGAAAAGCACCTCAGATATGCACACTTTCTTGGTTCATGTCTTATTTCATGGGCTACCAAAAAGTAAAATTCAGCGGCCTTATCTACTACTGAAGCTGAGTATGTTGTTGGTGCATCTTGTTGTGCTCAATTGATATGGATCAAATAGCATTTGTTCATCGTAAGAGGACTAAGAACATAGATGTTAGATACCATTTCTTAAGAGATAACTATGAGAAATGACTGATCTCCATAAAATTCTGTGTTACTGATAAGCAAATTGCTGACATTTTCACTAAAGCATTGAGTAGAAAAAACTTTGAGAGGAATAGGTTGGAATTATGGATGATTAAAATCACCTAATAGGTACAGTTCAGAATGCACAATGAAAAGAAAATTGAATTTTTTTGTCTAGGAGTTTTATTCTTTGTGGAAATAACTAGATTAATTCTTACTCAGCTTCATACTTTAATTAGTATACTCCTCTAACTTGTGTATATATGATTCACTGATCTCTTACAAAGTTTTTCTATTATGATATTTGAGGCATGTTCAAGAGACTTCTATATGAAGAACCTGGTTCATCAGAATGAGTTCATGTGAAAATACATGTATGTTTTTAATACTTTGCATAATTAGAAAGATTAACAATTCAAATATGAGAAGAAGTCCGGTATTGCCAAATTCCTAGAAAATTCTATCCGTTGAGGCATTGAACTAGTTTTGTCCATTTTGAACTCTACAAACAAGACTTTTGCCTAAAATCTAGGAAAGCCAAACAAATCATTAAAGGAATGGAATTACAGGCTGATTAGACTTCTCTTTGACCTCTGAAAAGTTGTCGTTACTGAGTAAATATCTAATTGCCTTTAAATACACACCACATCATTCATTAACCGTCAAAATATTCCTCTAGTTCTAAATCACTTCTCCTCTCCTGAAATTTTCAAAATTCTCTTCTTAAAAAATTCTCAAAGATTCTCAAGCAACGAAGAACTATGTCCAGCCCCCAAGATAATCCTGACACTCCACCACCACCAACTCTACCAAATACATCTTCATGTACTCCTCCTAGTGAATTCCCAAAACCTAGGTTTCGATGGCCGAAAATGTTGGCTAGAAAAACTGTAGCATCAAGAGCTCTAAGAAAAGTTTTAAAGGAGAGATTAAAAGCTAGCCAAAGGAAAGAAAGCCCAGCTTAAGAATCTGACTCCAATTTTAAGCCAGAATCCTTTATATCTGCCAGTGAAGGTGAAGAACATGGGTCTTCTAACACTGAGAAAATACAATAAAACCCTGTTGAGGTAAGTTCTTCTGTGGTTGAAAACTTAGAAGATAGGTTTGTCCTAGTTGGACCTACTCGAGACGTAGAGGTGGATGACTCGAGTAGGAGTAGGAAGGAAAAGGAAAAGGTGATGCTATACGTGAAGCTGAAGAAAAGGGTGGCATAATGTCAGGGGGAAGTGGATCGGGGGAAGCAACTTAAGGGTTGGTTCATCTAAGAAAACAAAAAGATGAACCTGGTTCATCTGCTGAAGAAACTCTAGTTGATCTTCTAAAAAGGGTTAGGGCAAGTTATGACCCAAAGAAACGCAAATCTACCTCTAAAAAATCCCAACTGTTCTCAAGACATCCAAGAAAAGAAAGAATTCATCCGCAAAATCTACTGCCTCTTCAGTACCTAGGGAAGGGCTATAAGAAGCAGGGTAAGACAAAGTGACGCTGACCTACAAAAAGCTCTGGAAGAAAGCAAGAAGAAGAAAATTAAGAAGGGAAAGAAAAAGGTTGCAGAGTCTTCTGAGGTTGAAGAGAAGAGGAGATGGAATTGGTCCATCAAGAATGGGGAACAACAGTGGAGGTTTCTACACCAAAACCTAAAAAGTCCAAGACTTTTTCCAAGAAGTCTCCTTCTGTACCTATGTTTGATAAACCCCCACTAGCCAACAGGACAAGATCTGCAATGAGAGGCAAGCAAAAGAAAATTGTTGAAGAAGATGAAGAGTGTAGTGGAGAAGAATAAGAAGAAGAAGAAGAGGAATCTGAGAAGGAGCAGGATAAGTTTGCCATCTTTAGCAAAAGAAAAATTCTGAAAGGAAGATTGCTGAAGGACCTGTTTGAGCCATAGATGATAAGACTGGTGCGTTCTTTAGCTGCACAAGGTTGGAAGGGCATGTTCCTTGAAATAGATGGGAGACTGGCCAGGAATGAGCTGATTGAATTTATGGCCAATGCTGCTGTGAAGGATGGAGTGGTCACCATCCTTGTGATAGGAGTGGAAGTGAAGTTTGATGCACTCAAACTAGGTGATATTCTGGATATACCTACCGAAAGGTATGATGATTATACAAGGCAAAGTGGCCATGTCTGGATTCTCTTTCAATTGCTGTTGAAATCAGTTGAAGGTTTTGTGATTCTGAAGATGTGCCTAAAGCCAGATATATGCAGAAGAGTGAAATGAGACCTGAGCACAAGGTCTTGTTTGAATTTGTCAACAAGTGCCTCTTTCCCAGGCGGGAGAGAAGACACACTGCAAATTACATGGACCTGGTTCTTATGGAGTGCCTCCTGAGAGGAATGCAAAATCAACTGGCCTGCATTCATTGTCAAATTACTAGATAGGGTAATCAATGGTTCTAAGGCACATGCTACTCCATATTGTTTCATATTGACTACTGTGTTGGATAGGCTGAACATACCTTTGAAGAAATGGGAAATGGAATCAAGCAAAGAACATTTTGGTGTTAAGACTCTACTGGCTTTTGACTATCCCTTCAATCCATCCTAGTTGAACCTCGTTCATCTTTGAGGACACCCATCAACAGCAAGGTTAGGGCTTTGGTTCAGGAATGTGGAATAAAGATGATGAAATTGCTAGGCTCAAGGCACGTGTAGCTGAATCGGAAACTAAAAGAGATGGCCTTAGAAGTGATCTAGCAAAAGAAAAGGAGAAAAGTGATGGAATGCTTCAGAATATGTGAACCTTCTCTAATCTCGACCCTCTAGTTCCTCCAAGCCCTAGGTCTCCCAGCACTTATCTTTTGAACCAGTCTAATGACCCCCAGTGACCTAGATTAGGGATGTTTCTATTTTTTGTGCTCATATTTTGGACGTTTTTCTTTCTTGTTATGTTATGTTTGTGAAGGCATATCTCTATCAATGACAAACTGTTGTATTCTCTTGTTCTATGATTATTCTGTTCTTAATGGATTAAATATATTTGTTGAATATTGATAATTACGCAATGTTTTCACTTGCAGTTGCCCCAGTGGCCATGAGTACTTATTAAATTCTAGGATTCACAATGTATGAAACTTTTCGATGATGCCAAAAGGGGGAAGAGATATGCGCTTTACACATTATTCTGAATTAAGTGATATTTATAACCTAATTAACATGGTCCTTGATAATAAGTAAAAAATTATAAGTAAAGTGTTAATGGTTAAGTTGAGTTCTTACAGGATCTTTGATCAGTAAAAAGGACAGAGTTGGTCATCATCAAAAAGGGGAATTTGTTGGCCCAAGAATAGTGTAGCTTAGAAGAATGACAAATGAACACGATCATGGACCAGGTCCATCAGGTGAAGCACAATGTTTGTCAACCTATACATGTGAGATCCACGTGAAAGAGATAAGTCTCATTGATCAAGTAGCAATATCTCGTGAACTGATCGAAAAGGTTGCATGTTAGATAAGGAAGGAAAGCCTTCTTATGAGAAGCGAACACAGATCTGAATAAAGGATAGGGTTGGAGTTTGTGTTGTTCAAAGACACAACTTTGATGGAAGATTAGCAATTAAGTCTCAATCAAGCTCTAATTACTAACTCATTAAATAACAGTGATTATTCTCTTTTACAGGTATTGCACAAACGCAAAAGTGAAACTAAATTAAAAGCAAAAATGCGAGGAAATTTTGCAAGCAATTTATGTGAGATTTGAGTGTGCATTCGTGAAGCTACTTGGAAAAGATAGAAGAACCAATTCCATTGTGTCTTTCTTGTTGTTCTAGTTCAATTGTAGTACATTATTTAAAGTTGTACCTTTCAGCTTTCACAGAAGCATATGTACTAGGTACTTTGAGTATTCAAGTTAGAGTTAACTTGAAAGTTTTGCAACAGTTGAGGTTGTGTGCTACACAGAGATTAGAGTTTAATCCTTAGGTTTACAAAGAGTTTTGCAAATCTTGTTTTGGCTAAGTGATTTTAGTGCAAGTTTGGAAAAATCCTACTGAGTAGTAGGTCGTGATTTTTTCACCTTTTGAGCAAGGTGTTTTCCAGGTAAAAATCTCTATATTCTTTATTTTATATACTTTTAATTCCACAAGCAGTAGTAGTAAGTACACCTAGAAGAACCATGTTCTTCTAGAGCGAAAATTGGGTACCAATCACCCCCTCCCCTTGTGTGGTATTGACGTTTAGAACATCAATGCACCTCCTCTTCACATGCCCGTACCATCATAGACTTGATTTCCTTATCTTATCGTCCACATGGTCCACTCCCACCTTGTCTTAGATATCTCCATTCCTAATCTTATATCTCCTGGTATGTCCATATATCTATCACAACATCCTCATTTTTTCTACTTTTATTTTTTGTACATGAGTATTCTTGGTAGGACAACACTCCGCCCTATACAAGAGAGTCGGTCTAACAAACATTCTGTAAAACTAACCTTATGCCTTGGTAGCACTTTCTTATCACACATAACCGAAGAAGTGAGCCTTTATTTCATCCACGCAACTTTAATCCGATATGTGATATCATCGTCTATCTCTCCATTACTTGAAATTATAAACTAGAGGTTACTAATGCTCCCTTTCTTGGGGTTGACCACTGAATCCAACCTCATTTTCATGTCCGTTACTCAAATAAATAACCCTATCTTTATATTTTCACCATATTATAATCTCTTTTACACTCTATATTTTTCTCACAGACTATTTCCTCACACCTCATTAGCGATATTTACACTCTTTTTTCTCTTAATGTTTGAAAATGAATCGTTGTTTGGTCTCCAAGCTAAAAATTAAAGCACAAGAAAAAATACTAAAAATCCTCCAATACAAACTTCTTTCACTTCCCCCAAGAAACAATGAAATCCAAGTCTTTGGCCAATAGGCTCAAACATATTTTATTCATATGCCTATATTATATGGAATGTACCCTTCAAATATTTTTATCCAGTCCCATTCACCAGAAGGAGGTCGAACTTGTTTCAAGTTTGAGTGCTTACCAACAAGTTTTTTTGTACAACTCTAACTTATTCTTGGTACTATCTGGTCATCATATATGAAAGATTCTCAGTTGTAAGGATATTGTTAAACCTGTATATATCTGCCCTCTATCTTTTCTCAAATTCGGTGATAATGTATGTCGATATGCTTATTTCTTACATGTACATGACCTTATTGCTCAATCGATTGCACTTTGACTATTACACTAGACGACACACCCCTTCTGCAATACAAGATCGTGAAAGAATGTCTTGAACTATATCATCTCTTTGAAAACATCAATAGTAGCAATATACTCTGCTTAAGTTGTATAGAGTGCGAAATAATTTTGCATTTTTGACAATCATGATACAGCTCCCCATAAAAATATGAGCAGGTGTTCAATAATAGATTTATTATCAAGATCACTTGCCATATAAGCATCTGTGTAATCCTTCAAGGTTGGGTTAGATCCTCTAAAATACAAGAAATCTCCTGTAGTACCTCTCAGCTACCTACGTATCGACTTGACTGCTTGCCGATGTTCTTTTTTAGAATTTTCAAGGAACTTTCTAATAGCACCAACTGTATGAGCAATAACAAATATAAAGCATACCGTTGCACACATTAGGATTTCAACTGCTGAAGAATAAGGAACACTAGCCATGCTCTCTTTATCTTGATTTGCTGTAATATAGATCTTCTTGCTCTTATATAGATGACTAGCAAGAAATGAACTACTGGACTTAACACTCTTCATGTTGAAGCATTCTATTACACGTTTAATGTACATCTCCTACTATGGCGACAACTTTATGCTTATTTGTTCTGGAATAATGTTCATCCCTAAAATCTGTTATGCTAGGCCCAAGTCTTTCATGTCAAATGATTTAGACAAACATGTTTTAAACTTTAAATCAACTCTTTGTTGTATCCTACCATCAATATGTCATCCATAGACAACAATAAAATAATAATGTTTTTGTCAAAAAATCCTTTGAAGTATGCACATGGATTTGAAAAGGTCTTTGTGTATGTTTGACTTTTTATGAATGAGTCATACTTCATGTACCACTACTTTTGTGCGTGCTTCAATCCATAGGGATAGTTATTCAATTTTCACATCAATATATTTTTTAAGCTACTTCAAATTTTCCTTGATGCTCCATATAAATCTCATCTTCCATGTCTCCGTGAAGAAATATAGTTTTCACAGCCAACTGCTCCACATCAACATCTAGGCTAGTTGTTAAGCTCAAAATTATTTTAATAGAAGTTATTTTAATAATTTTATTTTTCTTAAAATTAATATATTTCTTCTATTTAAAGCCTTTTACCATGTATCGAGTTTTGTACCTGACCAACTTGTCATTTCCATCTTTCTTGAGATTAAAGATTCATTTGCACTAGAGCAATTTTTTTTCCATTTAAAAGTTCGACCAGCTTGTACGTCCCATTTTCCTATAAGATTCCTTCTCTTCTTGCATGACTTTCATTCATTGGTCCTATTTTGGATGGGATAACAGCTCTTTAATAATTATTGGATTCTCGTCATCACTGATAAGGATATACTCTGAGCAAGGGTACTTGGATGACTATACCTATTGCCTTTTTTATCTCCTCAAACGTTTATATTGTTCGTTTCTTCCTGAGTAAGGTATTTCACTTGCTCGAAATAACTATTAAGTTGCTTGCCTTGCTCTAAGCCTCATCAGGTTCCTCTCCCCGTTTGAAAACCTCATTGTTTGTACTTACTGTATTTGTGGGATGGTTAGAAATAGAAGGAATTGTAATAAGGTTATGGACTGTAATGCTCTTTCTTGACCTTCTCTGATAGATCATCAGCACTTCTAACTTCATGTTCTCAAAAGATTATATCTCTATTTTTATGACCTCCTTTTTTACTGGATCTCAGAATATATACCCACACTCTTTATCTCCATCTCTAATGAATATGCAGGGAATAAACTTACCATCCAACTTTGTTCTATACTCTTTTAGTACATATGCAAAAGCTTTGCAACCAAACACCTTCAAATGCGAGTAACACACCTTCGTGTTTTCTCTCTAAGATCAAACTTCAATGGAACTCAAGTAACGGGCTATCTGAACTACTTCACCCTAGAATGACTTAGACAATTCAGCCATTTGAGCATGCTTCCTACCTTCTCAACAATAGTCATCCTCTCGGCTACTATTATGTTGTGGGTTTCCGGAAACTATCTTTTCATGTCTGGTCCTATGGATTGAAAATATTCCTTAAATTACCTTGAAGTGTACTCACCTCAATTATTAGTATGGAGACACTTTATATTTTGACTTGTAATGATCCGACTAGTCATTTTGAGTATTTTGGCCTCGTTTATCCTATTTAATGTCTTGCTTATATGTATTTGTGATTACATGATTTGCCGGTTTGGTTGGTTTGGTTTTAGAAGGCTTTGGAGTGAATTGGGACACTTAGTCCCAAGGTTGGAAACTTAAGTTTTAAGAGTTAACCAAAGTTTGACTTTGTGTAGATGACTCCAGAATAGTGTTTTGATGGTTCCTATAGCTTTTTATGGTGATTTTGGATGTAGATGTATGTCCGTATCTGTATTTGGAGGTCCTTAGGCTTACATGGTTTTTTGGCGAAAGTTTAAAAGTGGAAGGTTAGGAAGGTTAATAAGTTTCATTGAGAATTGACTTTGATGGTATAGGGTTCGTATTTTGGTTTTGAGAGTTAGAATAGGCCTATTGTGTCATTGGGACTTATATGCAAAATTTGAAGTCACTACGAATTATTTAGGCTTGTTCGGTATAAGTTTTGGATTTGGAAAGTTCATTAGTTTCCTTAGGCTTGAATTGAGGTACGATTTGTGTTTTTGATATTTTTTGGTGTGATTTAAGGATTCAAGTATGTCCATATTATGTTTTAGGATTAATTGGAATGATGGGACGGGGTCTTGGAGACCCCGTTGTTGTTTCACATTAAATTTGGACAATTTTTGGATTTGTTGGCATTGCTGAAGACTATGAGATTCTAGTGTTTTTATATATGCAAGGGGCTTGGTCGCAGATGCATCGCTGCAAGTGCGTCCATTTGAGTGCAGTTGCGAAGGAGGAGAATGTTAGAGAAAGTCTGGATAAGCGGACCATGGTGTATAGGTGCACATGCGCAGGTGCATAGGGTTTTTCGTAGAAGCGGCTTGGGGCACGTAAAATTGGCTAGTCGAGAAGTTAGTCATTTTTGCATATGCGATGGTTTTTGTGCAGTTGCAGCGTCGCAGGGACGACTAAGTAGACTTAAAATGCGGTTTTGCTGGGTAGTTTTATATTAGAAGGGTTTTGTTATTTCTCCCACATTTGGAGTTGTGGAGCTCGGCTAAGAATGATTTTTAGAGATCTTTTCTTCACAATTAAAGGGGTAAGTGATCTTCACTCACTTTTGATGTTAGATATTGATTATCCATAGATTATTATATCTAATTTATGAGAATTTAAGGTGAAATTTGGTGATTTTTTTCTATGATTATTAAGAGTGAGAGTTAGTGATTTGAGGGTCTAGTTGAGGTTAGAATCTTTGTTCAGAATTATGGGTTTGGTCGGGTTACGGGGTGCATGTCGAGGGTTAAATTTTTTAGTTGACTTTTTTTATTTTAATTAAAGACAGCATCTTTATTATTCGGAATCATTTCCTATGACTTTTATTTCTGATATTAAATTATTTTGGCTAGATTCGAGTTGTTAGGAGGTTGATTTACGCGGGAAAGGTCTTTTTTGAGTAATGATTTAGTTCTTGCCTAATCTTGTGTGGATGTAAATACCTCTTAGGTTCTAATCCTAATTTTTGATATCTATGATGTAATAAATGATGTGTACATGATGTGACAAACATGTATACAGGTACTATGTGTGATTTTGAGCAGAATAGACCGTAGGCTATTAATATGCCTTAATTTGATTATAAACTTTACATGAAACTTGTGATATCGCTTGATAGCTATTTGATAATGATCATTTCTTTGACTTAGCCATAGCCATTCATTGTTTATTGAACCCCTTTCCGCATCTATGATTATTTGCTATGTCGTCGTGCACGATGTTGACAGTTGTGACTTATAATTTGAGGAAAATTTGGTACCATTGTTGTGATATTATGGCACTTGACATTATTATTTTTCTGGTACCTGGGACTGGTAGACATACTAAGCGGATTGACTGGGGGTGTCGTCGCGAGGTTTTTTGCTGTGTGATTGTGTCTGTTGTTGTACGCGTAGGGAGAAATAAGGGTGGCGTTATCTTGGATTGCCCCCGTATCAAAATAAGGGTGTCTATATGTGCATTGGAAAAATAAGAGTGGCATACCATTTATATATGCACATGCAGCATAATAAGGGTGTCATTTTAATGATGTTATGTAATATTTTGGGGTGTCTTCTTGGCATTGTGATTGTGTTAAGACGGTGTTAATATTGTATTCTGAAAATTGAATCTGAAAGCATACATTTTGTATTTACTTGAGTTAATGGCCGTATTTGACATTTTATCACATGTCTTACCACTATTTGATGTTTCTTGATCAAAGATGGGGTTTACTACGCTGAGTCGTTATTACATGTTCTAAAGAGTATGATTATTGTTTTCTGTTATATTTGAATTTTCATTATTCTTTGATATATTCATAGCACGGGTTATTTTCTAGAGAGTATCAAATGACTTGAAACTCGTCACTACTCCATCGAGGTTAGTCTTGATACTTATAATGTACTGATTATGTTGCACTCATACTACACTTCTGAATATTTTTTTTACCGATCCAGGTACTTCAGATCGGTCTGAGCAGTAGTTAGTATTTTTGTACACCAGAGAATTTAAGGTATCCCTACATGATCCAACCGCAGACCTGGGAGTTACCATCTTGTTTCACTAATATTGTTTATGTATTTTAAATAATACTGAATTTAGAGATATTCCCCTGTATTTAGAAATAGGTCATGACTATATATTAGCTAGATCTGGGGAGTTTTGTTGAGTATTGTCGTTGTGTCTTGTATTACACTTTTTTCTACATTTATATTAAACTCTGTTGTGTCATATCATATTTTACTTTTTTAATAGATGTTAAATGCTAGACTTACCTGGTTTTAGAAACTAAGTGCCATCACGGCTCCTATGGAGGATTTTGGATCGTGACAAGTTGATATCAGAGCTCTAGGTACTAAAAGTCACGATAAATTTTAGTAGATTCATGTAGATTGGTATGGAGATGTTTGTACTTATCATTGAGAGGCTACGAAACTATTGGAAATTTTAACTTTTTTCATTTCTTTTCATGTGGATTTATTGATTTCAGAGCTTGAGCTTTTGTATTTCTATTCTATCAAAGATGGTGAGTGGACGCACTACTATATCAGACGAGGAGACACTTGTGCCTCCTACTAGAGCCGTGAAAGACCGTGGTTGAGGTGGAGGAAGAGGCAGAGGCAGAAGAAGGGCACGTACTATAGCTATAGCATCCGCTGGAGAAGCAGTGGAGGAGATGTTGGCGCAAGTTCAAGTGAAATTTTGAAGAATTACAAATGAACTCAGTGAAGGACCAGGTCTATCTTAGGAGATACAGGTGTTATGACCTATGCACATTAGATACACGTGAAGAAGATAAGCCTTTGAGATAGAGTAGCAATATCTTCTGAACTGATCGAAAAGATTGCATATGGGATAAGAGGAAAAGGTCTCCATATGTGAAGAGAACTATATCCGGATCTAGGATAAGGAATTGGAGTTTGAATTGTTTTACGACTCGAATTTGATGAAGGACCAGCAATTCGAATTTTTGTCAAACTCTGATTACTAACTCTATTAAAGTAATAATGTTCTCTTGTACAGGTACGCACAAATACAAAGAATTTAGAGCTAAATTGAGAGCAAAAGAACAAGACTATTTTGCAAGAAATTTACGTGAGATCAAGTGTGCACGCCTGCAGCTACTTGAACAAGATTGAAGAACCAGTTCCATTGTGTTTTTCTTATTCTAGTTCAATGTAGTAGGTGATTTAAAATTGTAACTTTCATGCTTACATAGAAGAAAATTGTATTAGGTACGTTGAGTATTCAAGTTAGAGTTAACTTTAAAGTGTCGCAACAGTTGAGGTTGTGTGCCACACTAGGATTATCGTTAATCCTTAGATATTCAAAGAGTTTTGTAAATGGTGTTTTGGCTCATTGAGTTTAGTAGATGTTTGGAAAATCTTACTTAGTAGTAGGTCGTGGTTTTTTACCTTTTGAGACATGTGTTTTCCACGTAATAATATATGTGTTCTTTATTTTATGCACTCTTAATTCCGTAAACAGTCATAGTTAGTACGTCTAGAAGAACCAGGTTCTTCTAGTTCAAAAATTGGATACCACACAAATCACCCCACTCTTGTGTGGAATTAACGTTTGGAACAACAATTGGTATCAGAGCAGTATCCTTAAAGAGGCTAACACCTTGGGAGAAGATCAACAATGAGTGCCCCACCTTGAAACTGGGAAGGGCAATCCACTGCTAAGCCTCAACTTTTCAATGGCCAGTACTATTCTTGGTGGAAAAAAAAAGAATGATAGATCACATTATAGGGAAAGATTATGAGCTTTGGGACATAATCACTTATGGTCCTCTAGAAACCACTAAGAAGAATGTTGAAGGAGTTGAGGTACCAAAGACAAGGGCTGAATGCACTACTGAAGACTTGAAAAAGTGGGAGAAAAAGGCTATAGCCAAGAAGTGGCTTGTAGGTGGCCTAGGGCCAGACGAGTACAGTAGGATCCAGAGCTGCACAACTGCTAAAGAAGAATGGGACACCCTACAAGTGGCTCATGAAGGAACACCTCACGTGAAAAGATCAAGAGGAACACTTATGTATTCTCAATATGAGAATTTTACTACGAAGGACGGAGAAACTATCTAGGAGATGTACACTAGATTCACCACTTTGACAAATAAATTGGAATCTCTTGGAAGGACTGTCCTTGAAGAAGACAAGATTGAGAAGATTATGACAAGAGTTCTGTCAATCACATAGGAAAGCAAAATCACTGCCATTCAGGAATCCAAGAACATTGCTACCCTCAGACTGGATGAACTGATTGGAAATTTAACTGGCCCTGGAATGAGGATACAACCCATGAAGATGGATACCCCCAAAAGGGAAAAACGTTTAGCTCTCAGAATTGCTGAAGGTGCAGAATTAGAAGATGATGAAATGGCTATGGTCACTAGGGATTTCAAAAGATATCTAATGAGAGGAAAGGGTTCTTCAAGAAGTAAAAGCTTCAACAAAACAAGAGCTCCGGAGAAACAAGAAAATGAGGGATGCTACAAGTGTGGCAAGACTGACCACATGATCAAAAACTATCCTCAATGGGAAATGGAGTGGAAGAAAGAAAGAGCTGAGTGAAGGAACATGATCAACCTAAGAGAAACAAAGATTCAACTAAAGCTATGGTTGCTGCTTGGGGAGAAACTTCTTATGACGACTCAGAAGATGAAGATGAGGAGGAGAAAGCATTAATGGCCACCAGAGAATCAGATGATGAACAAGAGGTAAATATTCTTCATCTCAAAGACAAAATTAAATTCTTGTCTAAATAAAAACTGGCTGATCTATTAATAGACTTCATTGATAAGTCTGAGATAATCAACAATGAGAAGGAAGCTCTGTCTAGGGAATGTGTAATTCTAAAGCAAAATGTAAAAGTCTAGAGTCTTGGGAAAATGAGAGTGATAACAAAAATGTTGAGTTGAAGAACCATGTTCTTTAACTTGACAACAGTGTCTTAGAACTTAGGTTTGTAAATCTGAAACTAAAATTAGGAATAGGAAAGAAGATAGCTGATCACACACATCTCACTCTAGAAGAAAGTCTCGGAAAAATGAAAGATGAATTGTACAGAAAAAATGAATTCATCAAAGTTTTAAAAGAAGATCTAGGAAAAGTAAAACATGAACTAGAAAGAACTTGCAAGTGGAACCAAGCCTCAGATGCTCTCTCCTGGTTGCAAGAGCATCACGTAGTAACAAAAGAGGACTTGGCTATGAGGTCCAAAAAGCAAGTACCTCGCTCTTCTTGAAAAAAAAATCTGCACACCCTGCGGTAAGAATGGTCAATACAAATATGAATGTAATGTAAACGAAATGGCCAGTCAAAGGAACAATGTTTTTGTTAAAGAAAAGAATGAGTTGCCTGGATGGGTAAAAATGAATTTAATTCATCCTTTTTCTTATAGTAAGGGACCCAAACTAGTTTGGGTTCCTAAGACTAACACTTGAATTCCTTTTGCGGGTCCAAGTGAGAGAGAAGAGCCAAATATGGTATATGGATAGTGGCTGCTCAAAACACATGACTGGGGACAAGGACTAGTTCCTTTCACTTGAGGACCTAAAAAGAGGTAATGTCTCCTTTGGTAATGAAAATAAAGGTGAGATCATTTGGGTTGGAAAGGTAGGTAAGACTGATTCTCACTTCATAGAGAATGTCTACCTGATTGATGGTTTGAAATATAGCTTGATAAGTGTGTCACAATTGTGTGACAAAAGAAACTTTGTGTCTTTTACCTCCACCAAGTGTTTTGTGATTAACCTTATCACTGACAAGGTTGTTTTTCAGGGAAAAAGAGTAAACAATATATTTACCTTGTAGATTTGTCAATCTTTGAGAAAATGAACTCACTTGTTTAAGTGTGTTAGACAATGGTTCCCTCTTGTGGCACAAAAGACTAGACCATGCCAGTCTAAATCAACTAAACAAATTAGTCTCCAAGAACTTGGTAATAGGATTGCCTATTATCAAGCTCAACGAAGACAAAATTTGTGAGGCATGTACAAGGGGGAAGCAGGTAAGGTCATCCTTCAAATCCAAGAAAATGGTAAGTACGTCCAAGATGTTGGAACTGGTTCATATGGATCTCTGTGGTCCAATGAGAACCATGGGCAGAGGAGGAAAGAAATATATGATGGTACTTGTTGATGATTACTCTAGATTTACCTGGGTACTATTTCTGACACTAAAGATGAGGCATTTGAAATGTTCACTGGTTTTGTTAGAAAAACACATAAACAATTAGGAAATCAACTTGTATCCATTAGGTCTAATCATGGGACTGAATTTGAAAATGCAAAATTTGATGAGTATTGTGATGAAAATGGCATAAATCACAACTTCTCTGCCCCTAGGACTCCTCAACAAAATGGAATAGTTGAAAGAAAGAACAGGACCCTTGAGGATATGGCAAGAACCATGCTGTTCTCTAGTAAATTACCCCACAGCTTCTAGGCAGAGGTTGTAAACAAAGCATATTACATAATCAATAGATGCATGACTAGACCTCTTGTTGAGAAGACTCCATATGAGTTACTTGAAGGGAGAAAACCAAACAAATTCCATCTTAGGGCATTTGGCTGCAAGTGCTATGTGTACAATAATGGAAAAGACTCTCTAGGTAAGTTTGATCCCAGAAGTGATGAGGGAGTATTCTTAGGATATTCTTCACATAGAAAAGCATATAAAGTGTTTAATAAAAGAACTTTCTGTGTAGAAGAAAGTGTTCATGCTATGTTTGATGAAACTAACATTCTTTTTGAAAGACAGTAACATTAAGATGAAGCCATTGGACTGGTCAAAGACTTGGGTGAAGCATCAGCTCAAGTCAAAGTAGCACATACAGAAGGAACAGGTGATGGAACTGGTTCTTCCTTACAAGGTAACCTGACAGAGGGAAGAAATCAAAGAGGAATTGAAATAAACTCCTTGAAGGAACATGTTCATGAACCTAGTGTTCTCAGCAAATAGTTGAAACGTTAAGCATAAACAAGTTGGTCGTGAAACCTCACAAGTATCAAAGTTCTTATCCCATTGAGAACGTTTCTCACTGATCCAACATCACCAGATCACAATTAAAGAATCTATGTGCATTTGATGTTTTTCTATCTCTTATTGAACCTAAAATTGTTGCTCAGGCTTTGTAGGATGCAGATTGGGTCAATGCTATGCAGGAGGAACTAAATCAATTTGAAAAATTCAAGTCTGGCATCTAGTTCCAAGACCCAAGGACAGATCAGTCATTAGTACCAAATGGGTCTTCAGGAACAAACTTGATGAAAATGGAACTGTCATAAGAAATAAGGCAAGACTCGTGGTTCAAGGCTACAGCCAAGAGCAAGGCATTGACAATGATTAGACCTTTGCTCCAGTTGCAAGACTAGAAGCTATCAGACATCTCATTGCCTTTGCAACACATATGGAATTCACTCTTCATCAGATGGATGTCAAAAGTGCCTTCCTAAATGGCTACCTCAAGGAAGAAGTGTTTGTAAAACAACCTCCAGGGTATGAAAGCAAGGAATGTCCTGAGCATGTGTACAAGTTGGACAAGGCTCCATACGGGCTCAAACAGGCCCTAAGAGCGTGGTATAAACGACTATCAAAGTTCCTACTGGATCATAGGTACAAAAAAGGGAAAATTGACAGCACTTTGTTCCTAAGGGAAAAAGGTAAAGACCTCCTTGTTGTACAAATATATGTTGATGACATGATATTTGGGGCCAGTACTGATAAGATGAGTAAGGATTTTGCTAAATTAATGGGGAGTGAGTTTGAAATGAGTATGATGGGTGAACTAAATTTCTTCCTAGGCTTGCAGATGAAACAAAGCCCACATGGGACCATGATCCATCAGCAGAAGTATACAAAAGAACTAATCAAAAGTTTTAAAATGGAGGACGCCAAAGAAATAGCTACACCTATTGCAACTGCCACTAAATTAGATATTGATGAACCTGGTTCATCATTTGATCAAAAGCTGTATAGGGGTATGATTGGTTCACTCTTGTATCTTACTGCCAGCAGACCTGACATTGTTTTCAGTGTAGGGCTTTGTGCTCGTTTCCAGGGAAATCCAAAGGAGTCACATTTGACAATTGTCAAGAGGATTTTGAGATATAAAAAAGGCACCATTAATTTGTGTCTTTTGTATCCCAAAGGTAGTAATTTTGATCTTGTAGGATATGCTGATGCTGATTATGCAGGTTATTTGGTGGACAGGAAGAGTACTTCAGGTATGGCACATTTCCTAGGGTTATGTCTAGTGTCATGGGCTACCAGAAAGCGAACTTCAGTAGCCCTATCTACTGTTGAAGCTAATTATGTTGGTGCTGCTTCTTGTTGTGCTTAATTGCTATGGATCAAACAACAGCTGGTAGACTTTGGAATTGAAGTGGGATGTAGTCCAAAATTTTTTGATAACACTAGTACTATAAGTATGATGAAAAACTCTGTTCATCATAAAAGGATCAAGCACAAAGATGTTAGACAAAACTTCTTGAGAGATAACTATGAGATAGGGTTAATCTCCATAGAATTTTGTGCTACTGATAAACAAATAGTTGACATCTTCACTAAAACACTAAGTAGAGAAAACTTTGAAAGGAACAGGTTGGAATAACGGATGACTAAGATTTATTTTGTTGGGTTAGAAGTTCTTACTTTTTGTGAATATCTAGACTAATTCTTACTCAGTCCCATACTCTAATCAGTATAATCCTGTGACATGTTTCTTTTAACTCATTGATCTCTTACAAAAAAAAGTTTTCTGTTATGATATATAAGGCCTACTCAAGAGAAATTCTACTTGAAGAACTTGGTTCAACAATTCTATGCTCATAAGAAAAGGTCAGGTATGTTTCTATACATTGCACATTTAGAAAATTAAATATTCCAATTATGAGCGGAAGTCCTATTCTAACCAAACTCCTAAAAATATAACCGCTAAGCATTGGACCAGTTTTATTTTCCTAGAATTCTAAAGAATAACAGGACTTTTTCCCTAAAAACCAGTGCTAATTAAAGACTGGAGTCTTAATGGGATTAGACTCCTGATTGACCACTGCAAAAGGCTGTCGTTAGTAATCATGCTCTATTTTTAAAACACTCCTACACTTTTAATTTCGTCCATAACCACCATTAAGTGCTAATCATCCTTCTTCTCCAAAATAACCAAAAATCCCCAAAATCTTCATAAACCCTTCACCATGTCTAACCCTCAAGAAACTCCAGGGACACTCTTACCTGAATCTACCAATACATCTTCGTCTGCACCCCTTAGTGACAATCCTAAACCCAAATTCCGCCGGTAAAAGATGTTGGCAAGAAAAACTGTAGCCGTTGGTGCTCTGAGAACGGCTTTAAACGAAAAATTGAGAGCTGTCCAAAAGGGGGAGCGCTCTAAAAAGGAATCATCTGACTCAAGTTTTGAGTTTGAAACCTTTGTTTCTGCAAGTGATGGAGAAGAATTAAGAAAACCCTAGGAAAGTTAGATAATTCCTTCTTAGAAACAAAGAGGTTCCAAGACTTCAATTAAAATACTTCCTTTGTACCCATATCTGCTGAGTCCTCATTGGCCAAAGGAACTAGGTCTTCCGGGAAAAGAAAACAAAAAGAAAATTATTGAAGAAGAAGAAGAATGGAGTGGAGAAGAAAAGAAGAAGGAATCTGAAAAAGACCAGGATAGATTTGTCCTCTTTGGGAGGAGAAAGATCTTAAAAGTAAGAATTCTGAAAGACCTAGAGGAGCTAGGCATGAAAGGATTGGTTGATGCCATGAATGTACTAGGATGGAAGAATATGGTTCTTCAACTAGAAGGCAAACTGGCTAGAAATGAGTTGATCAAATTTATGGCAAATGCCACAGTGGTGAATGGGGTTGTTACCAGTCTGGTAAAAAGAGTCAAGGTACAATTTGATGCTCCTAAATTGGGGGAGATTCTAGTCATTCCCTATGTAGGATATGATGATTATACAATGCAAAGGTGGCCTTTCCTGGACTCTCTTCCTAATGCACTCCATATCACCATAAACATTTGTGATTCTGCAACTCCTAATGATGTGCTTGAAGCTTGATTTGTTCAGAAAAGTGAGATGAGGGCTGAGCACAAGGTGGTTTTTGAGTTTGTGAACAAATGTTTGCTGCCCAGACAGGAGAGAAGGCACACTGCAAACTACATGGACCTTGTTCTTCTAAAGTGTCTTGTGAGAAGAAAGAAGATTAACTAGCCTACATTCATTGTGAAACTACTGGATAGAGTAATCAACGGCTCCAAAGCTAATGCCACACCTTATGGGTTCCAATTGACTACTGTTCTGGAAAGCTACATGTGCCATATAAGAAATGGAAAATGGCATCTAGCAAAGAGCACTTTGGTGTCAAGACTCTTATGGACTACGATTATCCAGTGAATGCCAACCCAGCTGAACCATGTTCATCTCAAAATACTCCTCTAAATAGCAAGGTCAGGGCTTTGGATCAGGAGTGTAGAACAAAAGATGCTAAAATTTCCAGGCTGAAGGCTCGTGTTGTTGGATTAGAAACTGAATGAGATGGACTTAGAGATTATCTAGTACAGGAAAAGGAGAAGAGTGATGGAATGCTTCATAATATGTTCAACTTTCTCCAAACCCAGCCCTCTCGTACATCCAAGTCCTAAAGCCAGTTTAAAATACCCCCTCAGTGACCCAAATTCGGGACCTTTTTTGTTGTCTTTGCTCATGGTTGGATGTTTATTTTTATTTTTGTGGTCTGTATTGTAGAAACATCTCCTAATCAATGATAATGCGCTTTTTCCTCTTGTTCTATGAAACTTCTATCTTAATAGTTAAATTTTTTGCACTGTTGATTGTTGGTTAACTGAATCATGTTTTCACTTGCAGTGCCATGAGTACTAATTAATATCTGGGATTTATATAATATGAAACTTTTCAATGATGCCAAAAGGGGGAAGAGATATTGTGCTTTAGTTTTTGTATTCCGAAATAAAGTGATATTTATAACCTGATTAAACTTGGTCCTTAATGATAAGCTAATTTAAAAGTGTGAAAATTACGCTGAGTTCCACAGGTTCTCTGATTACTAAAAACACAGAGTTTATCATCATCAAAAAGGGAAAATTTGCTGGCCCAAGTTCAGTTGAAGTTTTGAAGAATTTCAAATGAACTGAGTGAAGGACCAGGTCCATCTTAGGAGACACGGGTGTTATGGCCTGTGCACATGAGATGCACGTGAAGAAGATAAGCCTTTGAGATGGAGCAGTAATATCTTCTGAACTGATCGAAAAGATTGCATACGGGATGAGGAGAAAAGGTCTCCTTATGTGAAGAGAACTATATCCGGATCTGGGATAAGGAATTGGAGTTTGAATTATTTTAGGACTCGAATTTGATGAAGGATCAACAATTTGAGTTTTGTCAAACTCTGATTACTAACTCTATAAAAGTAATCTGTTCTCTTGTATAGGTACGCACAAATACAAAGAAGTTAGAGCTTAAATTGAGAGCAAAAGAGAAAGAGTATTTTGCAAGCAATTTACGTGAGATCAAGTGTGCACGCCTACAACTACTTGAACAATATTGAAGAACCAGTTTCATTGTATTTTTCTTATTCTAGTTCAATTGTAGTAGGTGATATAAATTGTACCATTGCAGCTTTCATAGAAGCAAATTGCATTAGGTACGTTGAGTATTCAAGTTAGAGTTAACTTGAAAGTGTCACAAAAGTTGAGGTTGTGTGCCACACTGGTATTAGAGTTAATCCTTTGGTTTACAAAGAGTTTTGTAAATGCCATTTTGGCTCATTGAGTTTAGTGGATGTTTGCAAAATCCTAATGAGTAGTAGGTCATGGTTTTCACCTTTTGAGCCAGGTGTTTCCACGTAAAAATCTTTGTGTTCTTTATTTTATGCACTCTTAATTCCGCAATCAGTCATAGTTAGTACGTCTAGAAGAACCAAGTTCTTCTAGTGCGAAAATTGGGTACCTCACAAACCGCCCCCCTCTTGTGTGGAATAATGTTTGGAACAACATGAGACACCAGTAACTCCGGTTTTGAAGTAGGTACCTGAGGTCCTTTGCAACCCCTGGACTCCAAGAGACTCTCACACATTTACTGAGCATGTTTGGTACCTTGTCTTACGCGGGATTGATCCCAGCTTCACCAACTACTTCTTAGGTTGGGGGAGGCATTCATACTCCTACCAGCCATACTATAGAGCAGCAGACCCATATTGATTAGGATCCGGGTGTTATGCCGACATAACCCGTGATTGAGGTTTCTCTTGAGGTCAAGCCAGCGGCGTTACATGAGGAGCAAAATATGTTAGAGAGGTCCAAGTATGATCCTACTACTTCAGTGGCGCAACATCTAAGAATGCACATGGTTTTCTAGATCATTGTCATTATATTCTGCTCACTATGGGCATAGTTGAGGTGAGAAAGGATAACCGTACAACATTTTGGCTAGCGAGTCGACATATAGATGGTGGCAGACATATAAGGAGAGTAGGCTAACTATTGCAGTGCCGCTCCCTTGGGCTCAGTTTTTTAATATATTTCTAAGGGAATTTGTTTCACAGACCCTCGGTTATGCGTTGCGCACAGAGTTCGAGCAACTGTATTATGGGACTATGACAGTGTCTGAGTATGCCATGAGGTTTAGCTATCTCTTCATGCACTTTGATTGGTTTCCACAACCAGAGAAGTCCATAAATTTATTGAGAGACTCAGCTATAGTCTCATATTTAGGGTGTCATAAGAAGTGGAGACCATACTCCATTCCAACAAGTTATGGAGATTAATGGGAGGTTAGAGCATATTTGAGGACATAAGAGGAAGGATAGGGAGGCTAAGAGGCCTCGTTGTTCTGGAGGATTCAAGGGCTCCTACTCTAGGGGTAAGATCTGTCATGGTAGAGTCTTTATTAGTCAACCTGTTTAATCTGCAGTTCAAGTTTATTGTGATGCTCCAGCTAGTCAGGGACCTTATGATACTCATGTGGGGAATCCATCTTTCGCTGCACCTCCTGTAAGGGGTCCCCATAATGATTATTCTAGACAACTGGTTTAGACTCAATATCTGCAGCCATGCCCGTAGGGAGGTTGGTTTAAGTATGGTAATACTAGGCACATTATAAGAGATTTTCCCTAACTTTGGAGGCGTGGGCCTCCATATGGTTCTTAGGTTATGGTTTCTACTCCAGTTGATACTCTGCCTGCACAGCCAGCTAGGGGTGGAGGACAAGAGGGTAGAGGTCATCCTAAAGGGGGAGGCTAGTCCCGTTGTTTTGTTTTTCCCTGGTGGGATGAAGGCAATTGCATCATATGTTATAATCATGGGTATTATTCTAGTCTATCATAGAGATGCATAAGTTTTATTTGTTCCGAATTCCACTTATTCGTATGTTTAATACTATTTTGCTTCGTATTTTAACGTGTTTCTTAATTCTTTGGGTAATTCTGTTTATGTGTCTACACCTATAGGGGATTCAATTGTTGTAGACTGTGTGTATCGGTTGTGTTTGTCCACTATCGGCAGTTATGAGACTAGGGTGGACCTTCTATATAGTGAATTTTGATGTGATTTTGGTCATGGACTGGTTGTCATCATATCATGCAATCCTAGATTATCACGCTAAGACCATTACATTGGCTATGTCGGGTTTGTCGTTATTGGAGTGGGGAGGTACATTTGATCATATTCCTAGTAGGGTGGTGTCCTTTTTGAAGGTACACCAGATGGTGGAGAAGGGTTCTTGTCAGGTTTAACCTTTGTGAGGGAAGTTAGTGTTGATACACCTACCGTTAAGTTAGTTCCGGTAGTGAGAGAGTTTCCAGGCCTGTTTCTAGCAGACCTACTGGGTATGCTAATCCTATAGGGATATTGATTTCAGTATAGACTTTGTGTCGGGCACTCAACCCGTCCCTATTCCACCATATCACATAGAAGCAATGGATTTAAAGGAATTAAAAGAAAAATTTTAGGAATTTCTTAATAAAGGTTTCATCAGGCCGAGTGTCTCACCTTAGGATAATCTTGTTTATTTGTGAAGAAGATAAGTCGAATCTTTGTGGATGTGTATTGACTATTGGAAGTTGAACAAGGTTACAATCAAGAACAAGTACCCACTATCGTGTATTGATGATTTTCTTATAAGTTATAGGATGTAAAGGTACTCTCAAAGTTTGACTTGAAATTGAGGTACCATCAGTTGAAGATCCAAGCTTCAGATATTCCAAAGACGGCTTTCAGGAATGGTTATGGTCACTAGGAGTTTTTGGTGATGTCTTTTAGGTTAACCAATGCCCCAGTAGCCTTTATGCACTTGATGAACATTGTGTTCTAGCCATATATTGATTCCTTCGTCATCCTATTTATTTATGATATAGTGGTGTATTTCACAGCCAAGAGGATCATGAGAAACACTTAAGAGTCATGCTCAATGCTTTGAAGGAGAAGAAGTTATATGCTAAATTCTATAAGTGCGAGTTTTGGCTTGATTCGGTTGAATTCATGGGCTACATGGTGTCTAATGATGGGATTAAGGTAGGTCTGAAGAAGATTGAGACAATTCAGAGTTGGCCCAAGCTATTATCTACTACTGATATCTAGAGTTTCCTTGGATTAGCTTGGTATTATGGCTATTTTGTGAAGGGTTTTTTTGTCAATTGCAGCACCTTTGATTACATTGACTTATAAAGGTGTCCCGTTTAGGTGGTCTGATGAGTGTGAGTAGAGCTTTCAAGAAGCTCAAGACTACCTTGATTGTAACTCTGATTCTAGTTTTGCCTTCAACACCGGGTTCTTATATAGTTTATTGTGATGCTTCATGCATTGGCATGAGGTGTGTGTTGATGTAGGAGGGTGGAGTGATTGCTTTGAGTCCATGAGAAGAACTACCCAGTGTTGCACGATTTGAAATTCGCAGTCATTGTTCATGCACTTATGATTTGGAGGCATTATTTTTACGGCATGTCATGTGAGGTGTTTAAGAGTCTACAATACTTATTAAAGTAAAGAGATCTAAACTTAAGGCAACAAAGGTGGTTAAAGCTAAAAGTCTATGATATCATCATTCTCTATCATGTCGGGAAAGCCAATGTGGTGGTCGATGCTTGGAGTAGGAAGGCTAAGAGAATGCGGGTTTTTCATATATTCCAGTTATAGAGATACTATTAGCACTTGATGTCTAAGCTTTGGCCAATCAATTTGCGAGGTTGGATATATTAGAGTCCAATATAGTTCTTGTTTGCATAGTCCAACAGTCTTCCACTTGCTTGTCCTTAAGTACATGGTATAGCATGCTGATGCAATTTAGGTTATAATTGGGGATGAAGGGTGTTGAGGATGAAGGGTCGCATCAGTGTTTCGAGAGCAGATGGGTTATATGAGTGGATACATGGGGAGGCTCATAGTTCTTTGTATTTCATTCATTTAGTTATGCAAAGATGTACCAGGAATCGAGGCAACACTATTGGTGGCAGGGGATGAAGAAGGATATTGTGAAGTATCTTTCTCGGTGTTTGAACTGTCAATAGGTGAAGTATGAGCATCAGAGACTGGTTATTTTGCTTCATAGGCTTGATATTCCGGAGTGGAAATGGGAGCGTAACACTATGGATTTTGTAGTTGGACATCATTGGACTTTGAGGAGATCTGATGTTGTGTGCGTTATTGTGGACATGCTAACCAAGTCTACACTCTTCATTCTAGTCAAGACTATCTACCCTCCAAAGCAACTAGCTCGTATTTATATTTGGGAGATTTTTTGGCTTCATGGTGTGTTAGTGTCTATTATCTTGGATCCTGGCACGTAATTCACATCATATTTTTGGAGATTTGCAGCGAGAGTTGGGCACACATGCCTAGATGAGAATGACATTTTATCCCTAGACGAACAAATAATCATACGCACTATTCTAATATTGGAGGACATGTTGCATGCTTATATTATTGATTTCGGTGGTTCATAGGATAAATTTCTACCATTAGCAAAGTTTGCCTATAACAACAGTTACCAGTTGAGCATCTAAATAGCTCTTTATAAAGCCTTACATAGGAGGCGATGTCTTTATCCTTTTAGTTGGTTTGAGCCTAGGAGGATAGGTTGTTTGGAACTAACTTGGTCTGTGATGCTTTGGAGAATGTGGAGTTGATTCAGTAGCAGCTTCGTACAATGCAGTCTAGGCAAAAGAGTTTTGCTCATCGAAGGGCTCGTGATGTGGCATTCATGGTGGATGCGAGGGTTTTGCATAGATTATCACTTATGAAGGGTGTGATGAGGTTCACGAAGAAGGGAAAGTTGAGCCTTCAGTATATTGTCCCATTAGAGATTCTTGAGAGAATCGATGACGTAGCCTAGAGACTTGCATTACCACCCAGCATATCCAAAGTTTACCCGGTGTTCCATGTTTCCATGCTCCGGAATATAATGGTGATCCGTCATATGAGCTAGGTTTCATCTTATTACAATTGGATAAGGATTTAACCTATGTTGAGGAGCTGGTGGCTATTTTTGACAGGCAGGTCCAGAATTTGAGGTCAAAGAACATTACATTGATGAAGGTTTAGTGGAGAGGTCAACAGGTCGATGAGACGGCTTGGGAGACCGAGCATGATATGTGGAGCCAATATGCTCTCCTTTTTTGGCACTTCATATATGCATGTATACTCATTCGAGGATGAACATTTTTTTACGACGAGGAGAATGCAATGACTGTTGACACTCAATTTTTTCCCTATTTATTTTTTAATATGCAAAATGCTTTTAAAATAGCATATATATGCATACATAAGCATGTCCAAATGTTTTATTATTTTTCATAATTTTTAATGGTTTTTAAATCAATTTATTTTCCTTTTTCATCCATAAATCCCAATAATTATGTCCAAAATTATTAATTTCGGTGATTCATTTATTGGATCTTCATATTTATGCAAAAGTATGGCTAAGCTAATTTCTACATATTTTTACAATTTTATTTAGTATTTTTTAAAGCTAATTGCATATAATTCTAATATTAGCCTTTTTAAGATTTAATTATGTTTCATATTCATAACATTAAGCCCTATATTTTTAAATTGTTATTTACATGATTATAGATGAAAAGGATCCCTGAATTCGAGAGCAAACACCGCCAAAATACAAGAGCCTAACTAGAAGCTGATTGAGGAGTGGAAAGCCGTGGCTACCAATGCCAACAAAAGGCTGGGATAGTTGGAGCGAGGCATAGTGGAACTGGAAAGAATGTTCCTAAAAAACGTGGAAGACTTTCAAGAGGCTAAAGGGATTGAAGGTGGACATCTTGCCAGAGCATACCAATTGTTGGGACTTAGCGAGTTGAGGAAGCTGTTCGACGGAGCCAAGGATGTCGGATCTGGGAAAGGTTGACCAAGTAGATAGGAGTTCACCTTTTTTGCTTTAAAATGTAACAAGGCCAGTAACTTCTATTTTCTTGTTTATTTAATATCGATTTTCATCAATGAAATGAGGCATTTAGCATTTTAAGTTCTTCAAATCAACTTGTTGCTAGGCCTACCTTGGGCACAATAAGGTTCCAAATTAGGACACGGTTTATATTCCTGCACTATGTGTTAAAATATTGCAATACTTTTTATGATCCTCACTAACTTCAGTACCTTTTTTGTTTTCTTTTTTTTTTTGTTATTCCCCTACCTAAGTTAGATCGTGCACTCTGGAAACATCATCTT
Organism: Nicotiana benthamiana; assembly: GCA_034376525.1. Taxonomy (NCBI): domain Eukaryota; kingdom Viridiplantae; phylum Streptophyta; class Magnoliopsida; order Solanales; family Solanaceae; genus Nicotiana; species Nicotiana benthamiana. Next base: position 70,453,926 of record CM067325.1, read on the forward strand.
ATTCCACGAGATCCAGGGGCCCTCCACCCACTCCTCCTCTTAGTCTTGCAAAGAACAAGAACAAAATCAAGATGGAAGATTTGAACATCAGAAAAGAGAACATAACAGCAGAGGCCACTGATGGCCATGTATTCGGGTTCCCAATGAAAATGTGTCATAACTTCAACAAAGATTGTTGAAGTTTCAGGAAGAGTTCTATCAAGTCCAGAATCTGGCCAACCTATCATTCTCCTTCAACACCCCTTACACTAATTTCCCCAATATTCAAAACCCCGTACCTCCTCGAAATATCCCAAAATAGCAAACTTATCCCATTGCTCTACCAAAGAACCAACGCAACACTTGCCATACCCCAAACAACGCTCCACTACTCATCCCAGAACCATATAACTCCATATATGACCATTTCAATGCCCAAACACCAGGCCACCAATACAATCCCATCTATATGCAAAACCATGCCACACTCCACCTAAGCTGTATCTTGCACACCTGAGTCTAATGAAAAGGATCTAATATTCAGAAACTTGGCTGAGGAACTTAAGAAACTAACCAGCTGAATTTAGGGCGTCGAAGGAAGCAAAGGGATAGAAGGGTTGAACTATGAAGACCTCTGCATACAACCTGATGTCGAACTGTCTGAGGGGTACAAACCTTCTAAATTCGAAATGTTTGATGGTACAGGTGATCTAAGGGTCCATCTGAGGACATACTGCTACAAGCTGGTAGGAGTAGGGAAAGATTAAAGGATCCGCATTAAACTATTCATGAGAAGTCAGAAAGGAAATTCGTTATCTTGGTACATCAGCCAAGAACCCAAAAAGTAATCAAGATAGGTAGGTATGGCACTGATTTCATGGATACTTTCAGGTTTAATAGAGAGAACGCGCTAGACGTGTTGTATATCCAGAATATAAAGAAGAAGCCCACAGAGACATTTCGCGAGTATGCTACTCACTAGAGGTCCGAAGTTGCTAAAGTCAGACCAGCCTTAAAAGAAGAACAAATGAATAAGTTCTTTGTCCAATCTTATGACCCGCAATACTATGTACGATTGATAGTGATTAAGAACCATAACTTTTCCGACATTATCAAACTGGGGGAACGAATTAAAGAAGGGATTAAGAGCAGTATGGTCACAAAAATTGAGGCCTTGCAAGTGACAAATAAGGCCTTGCATTCTGGTGGTGTGTCTAAGAAGAGGGACATATGGGCCGTGATGGTTGCACAAAGGACCAAGTCTTCAGTCAAATACCAAAGTTACCCAATACCTGTATTCACACACTAGACAACTCTAAATTACCAAGCACCCTCCTACCAAGCTCACCACTAACTTACTAGTCATCTTCACCTCTTACATATCAACCTACCTGACCCAGATACTTCCAACCTGCTCATGTCTACCAAACTTACAATGCCCAACCATCTCATTATCAATCACCCCATGCATGACAAAATTTCCCTAGGCCCCGACCTAATTTTGATCGAAGGCCTCCAAAACAATACCATCATCGAACCCATCAACCAACTGTACGAGAGACTCAAAGTTGCTGGTTATGTCACCCCTGCCCCTGCTACAACCCCTTAGAACCCCTCTTAGTGGTTTAACCCAAAAAAGTCCCGTATATACCACTCTGGCGTGAAAGGACACATCATCGATGAATTCCACTCATTAAAAGACAAGATACAGTCTATAATTGATAATAAAGTCACTCTGGCAAAGGAAGCTGCTCCGAATGTCCGCAACAATCCTCTACCGGACCATAAGGGTGGGGGTATTCACATGATTGGGATTCCCAAGGATCCATAAGGTTGACAGTAGAAGGCGATTACCCAAAGAAACCAACAGTTACTCTCAATCCGATTATTGTCCAAATCCAACCGTTTGAGGACACTGAGGTAGATGTGTCTATACCTCTTGAGTTCGAAGCAGCGCCATCGGCAAAGGCACAAGCACCATTTGAGGTTGCAGTCTTGCCGTCCAAAGAACATATTCCATTCGAAGTAAAGATAGCCACGCTAATCCCAATGGCGATGTCTACCATTTTGCCATTTTACATAAATATTGTACCATGGGATTATACGACCGAGGCAGGAAGGAAAGGTAAGGCCAGAAATGACAAGGCTATTGCAGCACAGGGTGTGACAAAACTGGTAGAGTCTATACCCCTGAATACCTAGCTGAATCAACCAAGCAGGCCTCCAATTGGCCGACCCTCATTGAGACAGGTCCGGATGACCTTTGGAGGAAAGTACAAGCAAAGGAGTATTCGGTCATCGACCAGTTAAACAAGACGCCAGCACAAATATCCATCCTCTCGTTGCTGCAGAATTCCAAAACACACAAAAACGCTCTGTTAAAGGTGCTGAAGAAGCATGTGTACCAAGTAACATCACTGGCGGGGAAATGGCAAATATGGTGGACAAGTGCTGTAAAGCCATAAAATCACCTTTTATGAGGATGAGTTGCTGCATTAGGGGCTAGGCCATAACAAAGCACTACACGTCACTGTACAACATGAAGACTATTTCATCACTAGAATCCTGATCGATGGGGGTTCCAGCCTTAACATATGCCCGTTAGTAACACTCAAGAAGTTGGGCAAAGTGTTGCATAAGATAAACGAAGGAGAAATCAATGTGAAGGATTTTGATAGTTCTCAGAGGTCCACCATCGATGAGATTAGTCTGTGTTTGTAGATGGGACTTACCTAGTTCGAGGTCGATTTTAAAGTAATAGATTTACTAGTGTCCTATAACTTGCTGCTAGGACGACTATGAATTCATGATGCTGGGGCCGTAGCGACAGCACTGCATCAGGCAGTAAAGTTTGAATGGAATCACTAGGAAGTGATCATTCATGGTGACGGCAGCAATCCTATAAATAGTCTCCAGACCATTCTGGAAATCGAGGGAAGAAGAAGGCTAGGTGGAGAGACTCACCAGCATATTGGGCGGGTCAATGGTGTCGATAAAGGAAAATGGTGGGATAACAACATTGAGAGTATATTGAATTAGAGTAGGTAAGAACCTGGAAAAGGACTCGGCAACCTTTAAGGGATCTCTAAACCTATAAAACTCAAGAAACATGGCACTACCTTCAGTTTGGGAGATGAACACCTGGGAAGAGTTCAATAGTTGGTAACCACCATGGCACAGTCCTTACTACCTGTTAGAGTAACCAATACCGCATCTTGAGAAGACTTTCCAACAAGCCAACATCTTCTATGGGACAGATGAACAAGAAGTAGTCGCATAAGTGAAGAACCTGTTTCTAGAGGATAATGATATGATTGTTGTGTTATTCTCGAGGTGAAGGGGTGGGAATGTCTTTCCATAAAAGTTGTAAGAAGAGGGGAACATCTCAACAATTGGACCATCACGGCAACCAGAACCCGACGAGCCTTAGGGTAGCAAGGCTAAGAAAAGAACTATTCACTATTTTTATTTATTAAATGATTTTCTTTCAGCTTTTTTCAATTTCCGGAATAAGATCTTCAATGTTCGAAAGAATTACTTAATAATCGAAGCATGTTTGATTTTTCTTTTGAATTAATATTTATTGTTATCCTTTTTCCTCCTTACTTTAACAATACAGTATTACTATTACTTATCTTGATGAACCAATGACTGTGACGTGCAATGAGACAATACAACAAACAGACATTGATTCAGAAGAAGATGAAGCGTGAAGGAAACACGAACCAGCATTCACCTATCCCCGTCAGAGAAGAAATAATACACAGAGTTTCTAAAAGAGTATGACAACATATTCTCCTGGTCGTATGACGACATGACTAGTCTGAGTAAGTCTATTATGGCTTACAAACTACCAACCGATTCAATATGTCTACCGGTAAAGCAAAAGCTCAGAAAGTTCAAACCTGATGTGAGTCTGAAAATCAAGGAAAAAGTCACCAAATAGATCAACGCTAAGGTTCTCATGGTGGTTGAGTACTCGACATGGTTAGCTAACATTTTTCCAGTACCAAAGAAGGATGGGAAGAATAGAGTCTGTGTCGACTACCGGGATCTCAACCGTGCCAGCCCAAAAGATGACTGCCCTTTTCCAAATATACATATCCTGATTGATAACTGCAGCAAGCACGAGCTAGAGTCATTTGTATATTTCTTCGCTGGTTATCATCAGATCTGGATGGATGAGGAAGACACTGAGAAAATGGCTTTCATTACGTCGTGGGGAGTGTATTGTTACAAGATGATGCCATTCGGTCCAAAGAATGTAGGGGCCACCTACATAAGGACCATGACAACCATTTTCCATGATGTGATACATAAGGAGATAGAGGTATATGTGGATGATGTTATCATAAAATCCAAGAAGGCCGCTGAAGTTTTTCAATAGACCATGGAGGTACAACCTGAATGTAAACCCCGCAAAATGTGCATTTGGGGTTCCTGCTGGGAAGTTGCTTGGGTTTATTATGAGCCGCCGAGGAATAGAACTAGATCCTTCAAAAGTCAAAGCCATTCAAGAACTACCACTACCAAAGAATAAGAAAGATGTGATGAGTTTTTTTGGGGAGGCTTAACTATATCAACCAATTCATAGCACAGTCTACTGTTATCTATGAGCCAATCTTTAAGATGTTGAAGAAGGACGCCATTACCAAATAGACTAATGACTTCCAAAAGGCCTCCGATGGAATAAAGGAATACTTGTAAACACCATTAGTCTTAGTTTTGCCCGAGCCAAGTAGACCCTTATTACTCTACCTTGCAGTATTAGATGGATCTTTCGGCTATGTTTTGGGGTACCATGATGAAGCGGGGAGAAAGGAACAAGCCATTTATTATCTTAGCAAGAAGTTCACCCAGTACAAGGCCCGGTATTCTCTATTAGAGCGTACTTGTTGTGCTCTGACTTGGATAGCTAAGAAGTTGAGACTCTACTTCTGTGCATATACCACGTATCTCATATCAAGGATGGATCCTTAGAAGTACATCTTTCAGAAGCCCATGCCCACTAAAAAGCTAGCCAACTGGCAGATCCTGTTGAGTGAATTTGATATTGTTTACGTGACTCACAAGGGGGTCAAGGGACAGGCACTGGCAGACCACCTTACCGAAAACCTTGTGGATGGAGAATATGAACGCCTAAATACGTATTTTCCGGAGGAAAAAGGAGCATTTATAGGAGAAGACATCATAGAACCCTACGACGGTTGGAGAATGTTTTTCGATAGAGCAGCAAACTTCAAAGGAGTTGTCATAGGAGGAATCTTGGTATAAGAAACCAGTCAGCATTATCCAGTGTCTGCCAAATTCAAGTTCCTCTACACCAGCGATATAGCTGAGTATGAAGCCTGCATCTTAGGGCTCAAAATGGCTATTGACATGAACGTTCAAGAACTGCTAGTAATTGGAGGTTCAGACTTATTTATACATAAAGTACAAGAAAAATGGGCAACCAAAAACTTCAAGATACTCCCGTATCTACGTCATGCACAGAAAGAAGTTCATAATGACAGAATTCCAGCATGTCCCCAAAGTCCAGAATGAGTTCGCCGATGCATTGGCTACCCTATCATCTATGATACAGCATCCAGACAAGAATTTTATTTATCCTATTCTAGTGAAAATCCATAATCAGCCAGCTTAATTTGTAAATGTTGAAGAGGAAGCAGACGGAAAGCCTTAGTTTCATGATATCAAGGAATATTTAGTAAAAGGAGAGTCCCCGGAGCATGCCAATCATACTCAGAAATGCAAACTACGGGGATTGTCCAGCAACTTCTTTCACAACGGAGGAATCCTATATAGGAGGACTCCTGATTTGGGACTATTAAGGTGTGTTGATGCAAAGGAAGCATCCAAGCTACTAGAAGAAGTCCATGATGGGACCTGTGGTCCGCATATGAATGGTTTTATCTTAGTAAAGAAGATACTCCGGGCTGGTTACATTTGGATGACAATGGAAACAGACTACATCCAGTATTTCTGGAGATGCCATCGCTGTTAGATATATCCAGACATGATAAAGGTACCTCCTAGTGAGCTTAACACAACAAGTTCACTGTGGCCATTCGTCGCCTGAGGAATGGATGTTATTAGACAAATTGAGCATGCTGCTTATAACGAACACAGGTCTATCCTAGTAGTCATCGACTATTTCACCAAATGGGTTAAATCAGCATCTTTCAAGGTAGTAACTAAGAAAGTCGTGGCAGACTTTGTCCGCGACAACATCGTTTGTCGATTCGGTATACCGGAGTCAATCATTATTGATAATGGCTCCAATCTCAATAGTGACTTTATGAAAGCCATGTGTAAAACTTTTAAGATCATACACAAGAATTCCACAGCCTACAGGTCTCAAATTAATGGAGCTGTATAAGCCGCCAACAAGAATATCAAGAAGATCTTGAGAAAAATTATATAAAAGCATAAACAGTGGCACGAGAAGTTATGATTTTCTCTATTAGTGTATCACACCATAGTCCGCACATCAACTGGGGCAACCCCCTATATGCTGGTTTACCGTATAGAGGTTTTCATTCTCACTGAACTAGAAATTCCTTCCCTAAGGATCATATAGGATGCTAGGCTCGACAACACAAAGTGGGTGAAGAGTCGTTACGAGCAACTAGCTCTTATAGACAAAAAGAAAATGAATGCAGTTTGCCATGGCCAGCTCTATCAGGACAGAATGTCCAGAGCCTTCCACAAAAGGGTCAGCCATGGCAGTTCACACCGAGGCAGCGGTGCTAAAGAAAAAAAATTTCGCATCAAGATGAAGCCAAAAGGAAGTTCTCTCCCAACTAGCAGGGTCCATACATGGTTCACCGAGTTTTGACAAGAGGAGCCCTCATAATTGCAGAAATGGACGGTAAAGTCTGGCCAAAGCCGATCAATTCAGATGCAGTCAAGCGCTACTATGTGTAATCTTTATGTTTCCCTTATATGATGTAAATTGAACTACGCCTGACCTGATTCCTATTTAAGAGGGGATACATAGGCAGCCCTATGGGTTCGGTCACTATTCAATAAAATTTCATTTCCCTTGAAATTGGAAACTGGGGCAGAATTTTGAGAAGAACCCTCAAAATTCCGAAGTAATTTCAGCTGATCGCCACATGGCAACAGTCACAAACGTCAATCTATCAAACTAGGGCAGAATTTTGAGGAGGACCCTCAAAATTCCGTAGCAAGAGAGGTTGCAATGTCTCGAACCACGTCACAGTCGTCGGTTCACCTAAAACCTATTTTAATTATTCGTTCATGTCATAATTTTACAAAATCATGTATGTTTATTATTGAAATTGCTTCGTTTAGCAATGCTACCCCATTAATGCAAATGGTATCACCAAATCAAAGCAGAACAAGTAAAGTAAAGCTAGCGAAGATACGAATTAACCTTTCCCCCTTTATAAAACTCATGATTTTTCTTTGGATACAGGCACAAGGATTGCGAAATCATTAAAATATACTGCACGCTCATGGAACAAACATTGTTCAAGAATACGACTCTCCGAACTGTTACACTTGCAAAAATTTTCTATCTGCACAGCAGTGATGTCCCGTATGTCATAATGCTCCCAGTAGTCACAACGCTGCAATATGCTAATAGCTAAGAAAACTCTATTCTCATTTGTTATCTTATTTCCTGCATAAGGCTATTCTTCTGCCTTCCGAGGTTAAGCTCTACCTCTATCTGCACATGCATTGCATAAGGCTACCATTCTGCCTTCCAACTTGCATATGGCTACTATTCTACCTTCCATGATTAAGCTCTACCTTTATCTCATTCGCATTGCACACGGCTAACATTATGCCTTCCAACTTGCATAAGGTTACTATTCTGCCTTCTAAGATTAAGCTCTACCTCTATCTATATCTACACTACATAAGCTACTATTCTGCCTTCCGAAGTTAAGTTCTACCTCTGTCTGCACCTGCATTGCATAAAGGTACCATTCTGCCTTCCAACTTGCATAAGGCTACTATTCTGCCTTCCGAGGTTAAACTCTACCTCTATCTGCATCCGTATTGCATAAGGCTACATTCTTCCTTCCAAGTTACATAAATTCACATATATAATTTCCTTCCATCCGTTTATATATATATATATATATTCACATATAAAATTTACTCAGTACAGTTCAGTATTTTGTTAATTTATTTTTATAAAATAAAAAACCTACTTTAATTATTGGTACAGTTATAGATTTATATAAAAACCTATGAGTATTTTAAAAGAAACCTAAAAATCGATTTGCTATGGCACGATTCGGTTGGTTTAGTCTATTTTCAAATATCTATTGACACCCCTAGGAAAAAGGCAAAAGGACTATCTACTAGCTCTGCAACTAAATTAAAAGCTCTGGAACATAATATATTTCTAGAATTGATGATACAGATAATATGGTATCTCTTGGAATTGGCGCACATCTACATGAAATTGAATGAATAAAGAAGTAGGTATGCCGAAATTAAATTCCAACTACATACTTTATCTTTGCGGGATATTGCCCCTCCTCCCCGGAACTTCTTTTAATGGAACTATTTTCTCCCTTAGTGCTTAGGTGGTGAAGAGAGTGCATTTTACTCTCTTAGAATGAAAGTAAAAACAAAAATACTAAAAATTTATTGTCGTACCATTCTTTTTCTTTTTCGTTTTCTTCTATTTATCTTTTTTCTTATGTCACAGTTGTTGATGAACTCTATTTATCATTCTTTCCTTCACTTCTTCTACCAATTTTCTTCCTTCTCCCTCTCACACTCACAAATTACACTTTCGAAAAATATTACTTTCAACCTAAATCAATAGAGAAAATCACAAAAAATTATAATTGAAAAGATTATCACCGTCGAAAATAAGAAAATCCTTGATCTTCGAAATCAAAAAGCTACTAGTACTACTGCTTTTCTAATTATTCCCACAATTCAATCTAGTAAAGTAAAAAAATAAAAATAAAATAAAATAAAACAAAGTAACTCAACTTTTTTTCTTAGATTGTCAGTGGCTAGAAATCTTTCGTACGCATTGAGCGAGGTTTCAATTGATTAAGAAATCAAAACAAATAAGAAAAATGGTAATGAAAATGAAAATAAAAGACAGAATGACTATTTGGTTGAGGTTCTGTTGGTTGAAAAGGTTTGACGGCCTTCAATGGAGATTCCGTTGTCACTAGTTGCAGGTGAGGAAGAAAGAACGAAGAAGAAGGAGAAAAAAAGATAAAAATTTAAATTGATAAAATAGTTTGTCAGGCACGTGCGTTATGTTGGTCAATATAAACGTCGCTAAGACGTTTTAGGGTGTGTTTATGTCATGACCTAAATTCTCCATCCGTGAATTATCGTGACGGCACCTAATCTCTACGATTAATCTACTCTCATAGGTGACTGGAAAGGGGAAAGGCTAGAAACAATCCTTATTATTATTAAACGTAGCTATCTTTTAAGTGCAAGTGAAATATCGACTTTCATTCAACTTGAAACTATAGTGATGTAGCAAAGTAAGCTTAAGGAACGAAACTAGAAATTTACAGGTAATATAACAGAGAAGTTTAAAAATGCCGCTCGGGATATACAATAATAACGCTCTTGACCAATATTAACACTCCCAAAATCCGGAATCACATGAATCATAAACTAGAGGAATTACATAACGTTCTAACTCTAGAAGTCTAAACAAGGTGATTACAGAAGGTCTATAGCTAAAAGAGAGAACAGAGAGGGACTTCTCGGTCTGCGGACATGGCAGATATACCTCGAAATCTTTGAGAATCATCTCCTCTCACTAATAGTATGGCTAAGCAGAAGAACCTGAATCTGCACACGAAAAACATGGGCAGAAAAGGGAATGAGTACACTACAGCGGTACCCAATAAATGTCAAGTCAAACCTCGGTCGAGTAGTGACAAGGAAGGTCAGGGCCCTACTGGTTATTTATATATAGAATAAGGTATATCGGTATGAAGTGTGACAGAATAATTAAAAGTACTAACAATTGATAGAGTAAAATCATAGACAGAATATACTCAGTACACAGAGATAGCAATAGGGGTTCTCCCAGGATATCATCCCGTAGTCCCAAACGTAAATGTGCAGAGGATCTCCCGAGATATCGTCCCGTAGTCCGAAACATAAATATGCAGGGGCATTCCCGGAATACCAGTCCATTGTCCCAAATAAATATCAAGTACAGGGGAATTTCTCTGGTGTCGTCCCGTAGCCCCTAAATGTAAACATGTAGGGGGTTCTTCCGGAATACCGATCTATCGTCCCAAAGTAACCATGCAAGGATAACCTCCCGGGATCTCGTCCCGTAGTCCAAAGTAAATACACAACAATCTAAAAAAAGTATCATACTATTCGAGAATAAATAGGAATTCTACTCTAAACATGTTGCACAGAATACAAGAAAGCAGTTAAAGCAGGTAAGGTAATTAGATTACATAAGCATGCTTTTCCTAAACTAAATAAAAGGCTTCAAGTACAAGTATTGCTCAATTACAAGAAAACATAGATATTTACTTAATGAAAATGAAGGGTTTTCAACAATTAGCACGTATACGCACTTGTCACCTCACATACACGGTATTCATATAGCAACAGTACCAAATCCTAAGGGAATCTCCCCCACACAAGGTTAGACAAGTCACTTAACACCCATTCAATAACGAGCATACTCGAAAAAAAATTATCAAAATCTGATACCACGATCTCCCTCAAAACTCAAATTTTAAATTGGGGAACTTTTCCTCAATTCTCCCAATTTTTCATCCCAAATTCAAAATTAAATAACGAAACTAAGATTAGATTAATGGAATATAACTAGAAAGGGATCAAGAATTGTTACCCACTGATTTACTCTTCAAAATCCTCCAGAAATCACCTTCTCCCGAGCCAAAATCAAATTTGGTGTTATGAGCTTCAACCCCTCGAATTTCATATTTCTACCTAGCGATTTCTGCATCTGCGGTCATGGGGCCGCACCTGCGATCCTGCTTCTACGGCTGGAGACTCGCACCTGCGAGATTTCACTAAGCGGGTGGATACCGCACCAGCACTCATTTCTCCGCAGATGTGGTCCGCTTTTGCGGCCCTATAACCGCATCTGCGGTCACTGGCCATCAGTGCCTAAATCACACTTGCAGCCTACTTACTCGCACCTGCGGGCTCTTTATCGTATGTGCAAAAATACCAGAAGCAGCAACTTAATAAAAATCCTGTCCAAATTCAACTTTCATTAAAGATCTGAAACTCACCCGAGGCCCCCAAGACGTCAACCAAATATACCAACCAGTCCTAAATATTATATGAACTTAGTCCGATCCTCAAATCACATAAAACAACGATAAAACCACGATTCATCCTCCAATCCAAGCATAATAAAGTTGAAATCTTATGAATTCTACATATGATGACAAAACCAACCAAACCAAGTTCGATTGACCCTAAATTGTACACACAAGTCACATTCAATACGATGGAGCTATTCTAACTTTCGGAATCGGATTCTGACCCTGATATCAAAGTCTCACAATGGATCCGAAAACTTCAAATTCAACTTTCGGCATTCAAACCTAAATAAGCTACATACCTCCAAAATAGAATGTGAATACGCTCCTATGCCCGAAATCGCCCAAAAGGAGCTAACTGAATCGTCAGAATTTCTTTCCGAGGCCGTCTTAACACTGCTCCGACTAGAGTCCAAATCCTAAAGTTTAAACTCTCATTTGGGGATTAAGAGTCCTAAAACACTTCGAAACTCAAAACTAATCCTCCCGTTAACTCACAATAGCAGAAACAAACACGAGGAAAGCAGTTAATAGGGGAGCAAGCGTAATTCTCAAAATCACCGGTCGAGTTGTTACGGTTTATTACTCTTTAAAAAGGTTTATAGGATAATAAGACCCCGCAGCAAAGTCTGTAATTGACATTTCAGCCTAAGTAGGGGGTGCATATACCTTTTCCCAAATAACTAGATGCATGAAATTACTGGTACTTCTCAAGAATAATAAATTATCTAAATTTGAGCAAAAGGCTTGAATAGATTTGCTATTGCTGGAATGAATCAACAGAGACAGTCAATTGAATCTGAGGAGTCTGCCTCTAGTCACCTACAAACTCAATGCTTGCCACAAGATGTGGCAGGACCAAAATTCTAAGTACCTTCAAGGATACTCAGTGAGTCGTTGACAACCCCCTATACGAAGGACAAGATTGATCTGGGCTACATATACTAATTTCTGATGTTGAAACTAGTTCAGAATACTGAATATAACTGATAATTGAAAGCTGAAGTTGAAAACTAAGTATATCTAATAACTAAAACTAAAGCTGAAAGTTGAGTCCAAAACTAATCTCTAAAGATGAAGCAGAAAATTGCGTTATTTTTAAAGAAATAACTTGTTTGAATATTAGTGCATCTAATGGTCTGCGTAGTGAAGATCTGATAATTTGTACAGGATGGTGTTGGCCTATCTTCCTAGCAAATAATCTTGGTCACATATGTAAAGATATGACATAACGTACGGGGAATTTCGGCCTATCTCGACCAACAAAATAGTTAGCACTTGAGAGCATGGGTAGCTAACGGTTTTCATCGTGTACTTATACTCGAGGAGGTTGGCAAACAATTACACATATAATAACTACAATACGTCATGCAATCTAATCATTTTATGTTAGAGGTTTATGACATGTATGTATGTATATTTTAATCTATTGAGGAGACTAAGGACATCACAAAGTTGAATATCCGTAAGTTGATGGAATCACTACAAGTACACGAGCAAAGGTTATTAAGACACTCTGAAAAATCTATTGAGAGTGTTTTACAATCTAAGCTCAACATGTCCACAAGATCACAAAGAAAATCATCAAAAGGAGGCAAATCAGGCCATGGAGGAGGAAGAAATCAACGAGGAAACAGCTCCAGCAACTCCAAACAAAAACGTGAAATTTGCTAAAGAAGAAACCACTTTGACAAGGATTGTTGGTTTCAAGAAAAGCCACACTGTAACCACTGCAAAACGTTTGGTCATGTGGAGAAGGATTGTAGATTCAAAAATCAATAACAAACAAAAGTCTCTAAAGAAAAAGGAGAGAAAGGCCTATTCTTTGCAAGATGTCAAATGGACAAAGAGAAAAAACACTATATTTGGTTGTTGGATAGTAGGTGCAACAATCATATGTCTGGAAACAAAAGGATTTTTACAAGTGTGGATGAATAAGTGAAGGCTGAAGTGAAAATGGGAAATGGTGCCATTGTTCGAGCAACTGGAAAGGGCTCAATCCGTGCCCAAACAAAGGAAGGTACAAAATTTATCCATAATGTACTTTTGGCTCCAGATTTAGATCAAAATTTATTGAGTGTTAGGCAGTTGGTGGAAAATGGATATGTCGTCTATTTTGAAAATAATTATTGCAAAATTTATGATAAAAAAGGAGGAAAAACAAATTGATGGCAAAAGCAATGATGAAAAAAAGAATAATCTTCTCATTAACCTTGAATTATGGGGGAGAAGTAGCTATGAAAGCACAAGTGAAAGATGAATCCTGGCTATGGCACAAAAGGCTAGGGCACTTGTAATTTAATGGAATAAAATTATTGCAAGAAAAAGAAATGGTATATGGGCTGCCAAAAATTGAAGAAAAGGATGGAGTCTGTGAAGGATGTGTATGGGAAATCACCATACAAACTCATTCCTCAAGGCGTAGCTTGGAGAGCAAACAAAGCTTTGGAGCTGGTCCATACCGATGTATGCGGTCCAATGAGTACCACATAACAAGTATTTTATCTTGTTTTGTTAATGACTATACACGGATGATTTGGATGTATTTTATCAAACAAATATCCGAGGTGTATGGCATTTTAAAAAAAAAAAATTAAGAGCCTTGAGGAAAAACAAAGTGGAAAATATATAAAGGTGCTAAGAAGTGATATAGCTCAAAACAATTTGAGAAATTTTGTGAGGATGAAGGCGTTGAAAGGCAACTAACTGTTGGGTACACACCACAACAAAATGGTGTATTCGAAAGAAAGAATCAAACGATTGTTGAAATGACAAAAACTATGTTGAAAGAGAAAGGAATGCCAAATACTTTTTGGGCCGAAGTAGTGTATATGGCAGTATACTTGATAAACAGATGTCCGACCAAGGCAGTGTAAAATAAGACCCCCTTGGAAGCTTGGAGCAAGAGGAAACCTTCAGTGAAGCACTTGAAAGTTTTTGGGTACATTTACTACGCTCAAATCCCGAAAGAAAAGAGGAGCAAGCTTGATGAAACAAGTGAGAAGTGTATTTTTTTGCTATAGCTCAAAATCAAAGGGCTATAAAATGTATAGCTTGAAGAGGAAAAATGTCATCACAAGCAGAGATTTGTTGTTTGATGAAGGAGGCAGTTGGAATTGGGAAAAGAATGAGGCTACAAAAAATATAGTGGTAGCTGAGAATGAAGAAGAAAATAAGAAGGAAGAAGTTCCAGAAGTTGATCATTCCTCACCTTTAAGAAATGAAGAAAGCTCTAGCACTTCGGGACCAACGAGTACTCCGGTTAAAATGAGAGACATTGCTGACATTTATGCTTCATGCAACTATTGCATGGTTGAGCCAGCAAGTTCTGAAGAAGCAGATAAGGTGGAAGTTTGGAAGAAAGCTATGGCAGAAGAGCTATATATAATTGAGAAAAATCAGACTTGGGAATTGATAAACAAGCCAGCAAATCAAAAAATCATTGGAGTAAAATGGATTTACAAGATAAAAAATAATCCAAATGGCTCCATCATGAATCACAAAGCAAGATTGCTTGCAAATGGGTACTCACAACATGCTGATGTTGATTATCATGAAAATTTTGCACCGGTGTCCCGCAAAGATACAATTCGGACACTTATTGCATTAGCAGCACAAAAGGGATGGTTATTGTATCAACTTGGTGTGAAAGCAACTTTTTTTAATGGTGAACTTGAAGAATAAATTTATGTTAATCAACTTGATAGCTTTGTGACTAAACGAGAAGAAGATAAAGTATATAAGCTCAAGAAGTCCTTGTACGGGTTGAAACAAGCATCCCGGCAATGGTACAGTCAAATTGATAAGTACTTATTGCAAAGTGGGTTCATTAAAAGCAAAAACGGGCCTACTCTCTATGTCAAGAAGCAAGGTAACTCTATTCTTATTGTTGCGATTTATGTTGATGATCTGATTTTTACCGGTAACAATGAGGTTGCAATTACTGAGTTCAAAAAAAGACATGATGAAAAGATATGAAATGAGTGATTTGGGTCTATTGCATTATTTTTTGGTCTTGAAGTTACTCAAGAGGATGATGGAGTATTTGTTTCTCAGCAAAGCTATGATGAAGCAATGCTTAGAAAGTTTAATATGTTTGGGTACAAAACAGTACCAACACCACTCGCTTCAAATAAGAAGCTGATGAAAAATAATGGTGGAAGAAAAATGGACAACACTCTTTACAGAAGTATCATTGGTAGTTTGATGTATCTAACAGCTACGAGGCCCGATATAATGTTTGCCGCTAGTTTGTTGTTAAGGTTTATGCAAAGTCCCAGTCATATTCACCTTGGAGTAGCCAAACTAGTTCTTCGTTAGATCAAAGGAACCTTGGCGTATGGCATCAAATATTTCAAGGGTGAAGAATTAACTCTAATTGGATTTTGTGATAGTGATTGTGCAGGCTCAAAAGATGACATGAGAAGTACTTTGGTTTGTGTTTTCACTTAGATAGGGAGCATTTTCTTGACAACCAAAGAAGCAAGAAATGGTAGCACAATCATCAGCAGAAGTTGAATATATTTCAGCAGCAACTGCAACTTCTCAAGCAGTCTGGCTTAGAAGAATTTTAGAAGATATTGGAGAAAAGCAAGACAATGCAGCAAAGATATTTTGTGACAACAAGTCAACCATAGCAATGGCAAAGATCCAATTTATAGCAGCAGAACAAGGTGCATAGCAGTGAAGTATCACTAGAAAAGAATCTAATTTACAATAAGTGCCAGAACTCCTTAAAAAACTTGGTTGGGTACAGATCTATACCAGGTGCTTTGTCCAGAGGTAAGTCTTGAATAACCTGTATGATTTCCTCTCTAGTTACTGTTAGAAGCATTTGCTATTGTTGTGCCAATGTGAGGTAGAGACTATTTATGGTTATATTCATATCAAGTCCAGATAGAACTGGAGCTGCTTCGCGTAATAAATTTTTACAGTAAATATCATATCACATACTGCTATGTGACTGTAAATTTTTACAGTAAATATCATATCACATATTACAATGGAATTGAACCAATCTACATTTCCAAAAGCCTAGTCTATGTGACTGTAAATTTTCTCCCATGCTTCTCTTTTGTTACTCCGGGAGTATTGGCTTCCTTTTTCTGAGTTTCCCGATGCCAATATCTTTCACATACTGCTAAAAGCCTGCAATCTCTGATTGATATACTGGCATACCATTGATCCTGCAATCAATGATAAGCCAAGGTCCACTGACCACTGTATTAATATGTCTCAGCTACACAAAAGTAATGAAACTAGTGAATGTTGACAGTCTATCCTTGACTTGACAATAAATCAGTTGAGATGGGGAGTCTAATGTTATCAATGCTACTGTATTAGACCTATATCTGATCCAGATTCTACCATTAGGAGCAGAGTTAGAGTTATCAATAAACTTCCACTCACACACCAAGTTTTTTTGAATACTAGAAGTCTTAAGCTTCTTAACCCTAGTTTCAAAGCACCCAACTAGATGTATCTTGTTCTTGTTCAGAAATCTCTTGAACTCTCTTTGTTTAAAGGACTTGTTAAATTCGATTTTTGACCAAAAAATAAAATTTCGATTAAAGCGATAATTTTAGAAGAACTCGGGTTACTGATAATTAAATAAATAAAGAAGAATAATTTTGCCAATAATGAAACAGTAAACAAATATATTCAGATGATATTTTCGTATCCTTACAATTGATCAGTTATCTCCCTTTTATTGCTATTTGGGAGATATGTGTTTTACCTTTGTCATAATGAGGTTATTATGAACAATTAAAGATGTTAAATGCTACGTTACACAATTATTATATTTATTACACATTTTCTAACATTTTCAGTGTTTAATGTTCATTAGATCTTGTATCTGTACTCTCATATATTGTTAGATTCATTTCCCTTGATTCTTGAACCCAAACAACTTAAGTAGGTATGGGCGCCAATTCCTTTGATTAATCACTCGTGTCTTTTCCTTTGCCTCTGCTCGTATCTGTTGCAACTCGTGCCTCTTTACCAGCCATAACGCTTTGACTAGTATACATTCCACAACATGTCATCTTTATATCACTTTAGTATGTAAACTTAATTTTTTCCAATACAAATAGTCCCCCCACTTGCCATTTATTCATCAGTAAAATATTTGGGAAGTGAATTTAACTAAAACGAGAATTTTTGTCACTATTAATGCTATGATAAAATTGACGTTTCAATTGTCACTCCCATTTAATTCTCTTCACACGTGTCACCTTTTTATTAGTTCTGCAGTTTTGCCGCCCTTTTTAAGGATTTTTCACGGCTCCACTATTCACAAAGTGTCAGTTATCATTATTATAGTACTTCTACCATTACACTTTTTTCTTTCGACGGTTGCTTATCACTATAAATATAACTTCTTTCTTTGTCTTTACCTCATAAAGTTTACTGAATATTCAATTTCTTAAATCCTTGTTTGCTTCTTCATCTTTCATCCTTCTTTATCATGTCTTCATCAAACCCTAACCTTACAAGGGTTCCCATAGTTGACACCTTCCCTAATGCCTCGAGTAGGAGCATAAGAGGAGGTAGACTTCGTAGTTTAGGATCTACACATGGTTCTTCTATTCCCTCACCTAGCTCTGGCCCTTCTTCTAGAACTAGAGGTTCGCTTTCACAAAGATCTTCTTCTAGAGGTAAAGAACCTTCTGAACCTCTTAGTGAGCTTACAGTAGAGGAGATAGTTCCTACGGAATTATCTTTTTATCATGATAGAGAATCTCTTAGGAATCAAGTTTCTACTTTAGAACTTGTTGATATTTACCCCACTCAAATTACAGAAGGTTTGATTTCTGTAGTTCGTAAAGACTACCATTGGAGTAATGATTTTCCTATCATTATCCTTAATCCAAATCAAAGAATAACTTCTTACATCACCGGATTTTCTTTTATCTATACATACCCTTTCACCTTTGGGTTTAAACCAGCTATTGATCCTGTCATTCTTGAGTTTTGTCATTTCTTTGATGTTTCTTTGGGTCAAATTTGCCCAATCATATGGAGGATTATTTCCTGTTTGAGGCATTTGACAAACACAACCAATGTTCCTTTTGATTTCCCACATTTGATTCACCTTTTATCTCCTAGACTCTTTCACAATGGTGTTTTTACACTAGTAGCCAGGAGCAAGAGAGTTTTGGTGATCCCTTTAATCCCCTAGACTCTTTCGCAATGGTGTTTTTACACTAGTAGCCAGGAGCAAGAGAGTTTTGGTGATCCCTGAAGATGACAAAAACCGTGACTGGTAGTCAGCTTTGTTGCTGCCCCCACTGTTGGTTTAGTAGGTGATGAGAATGTTCCCTTCCCCGAGAAGTGGAATTTTGCACATAAGTCTTCTAACTTTCTCGTACCTTTTTCTTCAGATTTGCCAAGTTTTCTAACTTTTCCTTTCTCTATTAGCAACCACGGGAGTTGTGGAAGATGTTTTCAATATTTTTGATTGGGTAGACAAATGACTGAAGATTCCACCAATGGATGGTAGGTCTTGGAAGACCCTTTCTAACCGATTGGGATGGAAAGTAAAAACTCATGGTAAAAACTTTTTATTTTATTTCATAAATTTTTTTTACTATACTGATTTCAATCTTTCTTTTTATCAGGATTTGCTATTCGAGGAGTTACTACCGAGGCAGTCATGGCTTCTCCTATCTCTTTGGAAAGAGCTCAAGAAATAATCTTGAGTTTTTCAGCAAAAAGAAAAGCCGTTAAGGATCAAGACTCTGAAGAAAAGGAAGTTGGGAGCTCTTTGGTGACGAGGCCACAAGCTCGAAGACACATCATTCTGATGACTAAGCAGAGGCATCCCCCCGTCATTTTGTTCCTCTTACCGAGTCTATTGAGACCCTGGTAGTGATTCCTGATAATGACGTTGCTCATGCGGCTGCTCATGACTCTGTAGAACAGTTCTTTATTAGCATTTTTGGTAGTGAAGACTTAGGCCCTGTTTTAGATGAAGCACCCTTGGCTTCTTTTTCGACACTCGTGTCTGTAACTCCTTCTTTGTCAATTTCGGCTGTTTTTGTTCCTCCCCAGACTATTTTTACCACTTCTTCTGTCCCTTCTTTGACAATTCCTCCTCTAATCATTCATCGTGCTGAAGTTGGCTCCTCAAGTAGTGGTGCTGCTATGAGGAGGGTAGTCATTGAAGTCCCTGCTGAGAGCAGTCTCTTAAGGAAATCCGGTCAAGCAGATGTATGGCTAGAACCTTTAATTGGCCTAATTGAAAAAGCTAAGCTAAAGAGCCATAGTTCCTTGACACTGATGAATGACATTGTGCATGCTTCCTTAAAGGTATTCTCCATTTTCTTTTTAATTTTCTACTTTGTCATTTCTCTATCTTTAGGATTCTTATTTCATTTCCTTTTCTTTCTTCCTTTTTTAGACCAATCTCATCGGTACGGAGTTGATGAGGAGGATTACCCTCTCAGAGCAATTAGTGCGCGATTCTCAGTTAGAGGCGTGCAATTGGAGGGATCAGTATAAAATCTTGCAAATAGATGTGGAATATTTAGAAGAGAGTAAGAGTACCTTGGAGCAGAAGGTACAGGTTTTGACTTTGGAGCTGGCTGTTGAAAGGCTTCCTCAATCCAAGCAGATAAAGAAAACACTCGCCTTGAAACCTCCTTCTCAGAACAACTATCCAAGGCTAGTGAGGAAATCAGAGAGTTAAAGGCTCTCTTGAGTGAAAAAGAAGCTTACGCTGGGGAGCTCGTGTAGAATTTGACTCAAGCACAAGAAGATCTTCGAATTTCTTCTGATAAGGTGTGTACCTTATAAATCTCCCATGCCTCTCCTCAAACTTCTTACACAACTGCCTTGGTAAGAATGAAATTGCTGACTGGGAAAGGGATTACGAGATCCTTGGGGATAAGTCTGCTATTGATGTGAGTTGGGCGTTTTTGGATTCTCGCCGTGATACCCTAATTAAAGCTAGCCAAGAGAACTTCAACTTGAAACCTGAGTTAGTTAAAATCAATGAAACTATTGAGAAAGCTCAGCAACCCCAAGATGCTCCTTCTTCTGTGGTCGAAGGTTCCGTGGATGTTGAAATTGATACGGGTATCCTAACCTCTTCAAGGCCAGTCGAGCATGTTTCTATAATCTGAGTTGAGCCCGCAGTTGTTGATGCACTTGCTTTAGTACCTGCTTCAGTGCCTCCAACTTCTTAGTGATAAGTTTTTAGCTATTTGAATGTCTTTGTGTTGTTTTTGTTTTATTTGGAAAATTGTGATCAAACCCTTGGTTTTATTTGAGGGTTTGTTTTAGGAACTCAAGTCCCCAGACCTTTTCATGGGAAAATTTTTATAAACAATTAATAATTTTACGACTTAAGTTCTTAATATTAAGAAGTTTCTTGTTGAACTTCCATTTTATTTATTCTTGCCTTTATTTGTAAGGACTTAAACAATAATTCTTATTTTTTATTCTTAAAGAAAAAAAGCTTCTATTTACTTCATGAATATTCAAATTAATCATGAGTTTTATAAAAGAGGGCCCTTTTATATTCGACACTTAATGAAGAAGACGTCTCAAATTCATAATGGTGTTAACAAACGATGAAAGAAATAGGAATACACATGTTTCTTTGAAATAACTTTGACAAGTATTTGTTTGAACTTTGTCTAGTTTTGGATAACACTTTACATGTATTTGAATTATACATATAACTTTCTCATAACTATTTTTCTTGTAACAGATTTTTTCTAAAATTGATGTAAATAAACACGAGGTTTTTATTTATAACACGTTTCAGTATATTTCCTTCACCAAACTATGATAAGGTTTCCCTTTGGCCTTAGTTCGTGACTTTGCTCTACACTTGACTCATTCAATGAGTGATTGTTTCAGTCTTGATATTTGATTATTTTTCGATCTTCTTTGCATTCTTTATATACTTGCCCATGCATATTATATAGTCCCCCAAGTGTTTGAGCGTTGAAGTTTGAATCTTCGAACACTTGATTGTTCCTCTCATTTAGTTCTTTTCCTGAAAGGGAAAAACATACGAGACTCGAAGGTGAGATTGTAGATGCAGACTGCTTAACCTATTTGAATTTCTATTAGAATAATTGTAACCCTAGGACAAGAAGATTAATTCATTCAATATGCCTTGCAGGTCGTGACTCATCATTTAGTACATGTTAGCTTTTTGCCTAGCATATAAATTCATTAGTAAAATTTTAACAACTCAAAAATTAAATTCAAAAATATGGATACCTGACCATGGGTATTCCTTAGAAATAATATTTCTTCAACGAACATCATTCCAATGTGAAGGTAGTATCTTGCCATCCATTGTTTCCAACTTGTATGCTCTTTTTCCTGCAATATCATGAATTCTATAGGGTCCTTCTCATGTTGGACTTAATTTCCTACATTAGTTGCCTTTGTATTCAGGGATAAGAAGAAGGACATGCACATGGTGCTTATCGACTTAGAGAAGGCATATGACAAGGTCCCAAGGGAGGTGCTATGGAGGTGCTTGGAGGCGAAGAGCGTGCCGGAAGCCTATATCAGAGTAATCAAGGATTGTACGATGGAGCTAAGACTAGGGTTAGGACGGTGGGTGGCGACTCAGACACTTTTCCGGTAGTTATGGGGCTCCATCAAGGATCGGCGCTTAGCCCTCTCTTGTTTGCCTTGGTGATGGATGCTCTAACCCGACATATTCAAAGGGATGTGCCTTGGTGTATGCTATTTGCTGATGACATAGTCTTGATAGATAAGAGGAGGGTTGGTGTTATCGAGAGGTTAGAGGTATGGAGACAGACTCTCGAGTCTAAAGGTTTCAAAATAAGCGGATTAAGACAGAATACCTGGAGTGCAAGTTTAGCGTCGATCCGAGTGAAGTAGGAAGGGACGTGATAATTGGATCTCAAGTCATCGCCAAGAGGGACAGTGTCAAATATCTTGGGTCGGTTATTCAGGGAGATGGAGAGATTGAGGGGGACGTCACTCATCGCATAGGAGCGGGGTGGTCAAAGTGGAGGCTTGCATCAGGAGTCTTGTGTGACAAGAAAGTCCCACATAAACTCAAGGGGAAATTTTATAGAGCTGTGGTTAGACCTGCAATGTTGTATGGGGCGGAGTGCTGGCCCGTGAAGAACTCTCACGTTCGGAGAATGAAGGTTGCGGAGATGAGGATACTCAGGTGGATGTGTAGGCTCACCAGGTTAGATAAGATTAAGAATGAAGTTATTCGAGAGAAGGTAGGGGTGGCCCCGATGGATGAGAAGATGCGAGAAGCGAGGCTGAGGTGGTTCGGGCATGTGCAGAGGAGAAGTCCTGATGTCCGGTGAGGAGTTGTGAGCGGCTGGCGATTGTCGGCGTTCGCGAGGTAGAGGGAGGCCTAAGAAGTATTGGGGAGAGGTGATTAGGCATGACATGGCTAGAATGCGGGTTTCCGAGGACATGACCCTTGATATGAAAGTCTGGAGGTCTAGTATTAGGGTTGTAGGATAGGGGCTCCTAGAGTTTTTCGTACTCCTCACCGGGGTTGGGTGAGGCTTGGCAGGGCTATCCATAGATGATTTGTGTTTTGGATTGTGTCTCCTTTATGGTAGTTATTTGTGGTAGTTACTGTATGATATTATTGGATGCTATTTATTTATGTT
Organism: Nicotiana benthamiana; assembly: GCA_034376525.1. NCBI lineage: Eukaryota > Viridiplantae > Streptophyta > Magnoliopsida > Solanales > Solanaceae > Nicotiana > Nicotiana benthamiana. Next base: position 70,476,829 of record CM067325.1, read on the forward strand.
TCTTATGTTTAGATATTTATTTTCTGCTGGAGTTAATAATGCTCTTTTGTTTTTGTTTTTATTTTAGTTTTCCTTCACTGAGCCGAGGGTCGATTGGAAACAGCCTCTCTTCCCTTTCGGGTAGGGGTAAGGCTCGTCTACATATTACCCTCCCTAGACCTCACTTTGTGGGACTATACTGGGTAGTTGTTGTTGTTGTTGTTAGTTTCCTTTGTAGATTGAAAGACCTTTTTGAGCATGAAGTACCCAATTTTGAAGAACCTGAGGCGTGTTCTTCGGTTATAGTACCGTTCTATGACCTGCTTCTGAGCTGCCATTCTTATTAGTGCATCTTCTCTTCTTCCTTCAAGTAAATCAAGATTTTCCCGCATTTCTTCGTTATTAGATTCTCTTGATGCATGTGTGAACCTTGTACTCGGCTCTCCTATCTTAACTGGAACCAAAACTTCAGCTCCATAAATCAATAAAAATGGTGTTTCTCCTGTACTTGTTTTTGCTGTTGTGCAATATGCCCATAAAGCACCAGGTAACACTTCTTGCCAATTACCTTTGGATTCCTCTAAATGCTTCTTTAAAGTATTGATAATGACTTTATTTTTTGACTCAGCTTGCCCATTTTCCACTGGATGATAAGATGTAGATGTAATCATTTTGATTTGCCATTTTTGAAAGAACTCCGTGATTTGAGCGTAAATAAACTGAGGTCCATTGTCACACACGATTTCCTTGGGTAGACCGAACCGGCATATAATATTCCTCCAAATAAAATCTCTAACTTCCTTTTCTTGTACATGTTTGAATGCTCCCGCCTCCACCAATTTAGTATAATAATCAGTAAGTACGAGTAAAAATTTTACCTGTCCTTTTGCTTGTGGTAGTGGACCCACGATATCCATCCCCCATTTCATAAATGGCCACAGTCCAATGACTGGATGTAATAGCTCAGCGGGTCTATGCATATTATTACCGTATCTTTGGCATTTATCGCATTTTGCCACGAAACGGTTCGCTTCTTCTTACATTTTAGGCCAATAATAACCTGCTCTGATTAGGGTTCTTACCAATGATCTTCCTCATGGTGTGATTCCCACAATGTTCTTTGTGTATTTCTCTCATTATGTATTATATTTAAAAAGGTCCGTGACATCTTGCTAAGGGACAACCGAACATTTTTCGATAAAGATTGCTTGGTTTAAACAATACCGAGCTGCATTTTTTTTTAAGCGCATGAGCTTTTTTCTTATCTTCATGGACGGTTCCATACTGCAGAAAAGCAACAATTTTGTTCCTCTAATCCCAAGTTAAGTTATTAAAATTTACCTTATTTTTATCAGGGTCGAGAACTAAATAGAATAGATGAATAACTGAAGCACTTGTATCGCTTGCCACATCTGCCGTAGACGCAAGATTATCTAGGGCATATGCTTCAACATTTTCATCCCTTGGTATTTGTGTAACCTTCCAGGTTTGAAATTGTTTTATCAACTCCCGTACCTTTGCTAGGTACTGTTGCATCCTTGCTTCCCTGGCAGTATAAGTCCCCAGCATTTGATTAACTATGAGCTCTGAATCACTTTTGATTATAATCTGATTTATGCCAAGCTCTCGTACTTGTTCTAAACCTGCAATCATAGCCTCATACTATGCCTCATTGTTAGTTATAGAATGACATTTAATAGATTGTCGAATGGTTTCACCCATAGGTGGTACCAAAACAATCCCTAAACATGCACCTTTTACGTTAGATGAACCGTCGGTAAATAAGGTCCATGTACCTGGGTTAGCTCCATTGAACACCTGCAACTTTTTTTCTACTTATAATTGCATCCCTTTGGCTAAGATCAGTCACGAAATCAACTAACACTTGAGATTTTATAGAAGTTCTAGGTTGGTATGTGGTATTATATTCGCTTAACTCTATAGCCCACTTAGCTAATCTTCCTAATAACTCATGCTTATGTAGAATATTGCATAGTGGAAAAGCAGTTACTACGACAATAGCATGACATTGAAAATAAGGTCTTAATTTTTTAGAAGCCATGATTAATGCAAGTACAAGCTTTTCTAATTGAGTATTATCATGTCTCCGCATCTAATAAAGATTTGCTGACATAATAGATCAGAGATTGCTTACCTTGGTCCTCACGAACTAGAAAAACACTTACCGCTACTTTTGAAACAACAAGGTAGATGAGCAATCTCTCTCCAGCCTTTCTTTTTGCAAGCAATGGTTGATTTGATAAATATATCTTCAAATTTTTGAGTGCCTGCTAAAATTCCTCATTCCATTCAAAATGGTCTTGATTTTTAAGAGCTTAAAAGAATTTGAAACACTTATACGATGATTTAGAAATGAATCTTCCCAAGGCTGCAATTCTTCCTATCAATCTCTGAACTTCCTTTTTACCTGAAAGTACATCAGGGATTTCTTCAATAGCTTTAATCTATGCAAGATTCACTTTAATCCCATGGTTAGAAACAAAAAAAAACATAAAAACTTACCTGATGCAACACCAAATGCACATTTCTTTGGATTTAACTTCATATTAAATTAGCGCAAAATTTGAACTGTATCAGATAGGCGTGATGTATGATCCCCTGAATGTTGAGTTTTAACGAGCATATCATTTATGTAAACCTCCATAGTTTTTCCTAAATGTTCTTAAAACATTTTAGTAACCTGCTTTTGATATGTTGCACCAGCATTTTTGAGACCAAAAGGCATTACTTTATAACAGTAAGTCCCCATGTCTGTTATGAATGAAGTATTTTCTTTATCTAACGGATCCATTTTGATCTGATTATACCTTGAATATGCATCTAAAAACTTAATAGTCTGTGCCCTGAAGTAGCATTAATTAGTTGATCTATATGTGGTAGTGGAAAAGAATCATTAGGATAAGCTTTCTTAAGATCTGTGTAATCCACACAAACTCGACACTTGTCATTCTTCTTTGGAACTACAACAGTATTGGTTAACCAATTAGGATACTTTACCTCACAGATATAACCAATCTTTAATAACTTTTGCATCTCTTCTTGAATCACCTGATTTTTGAAAGCTTCTTGCTTTCTCTTCTTTTGTTTGATAGGAGGGTATGATGGATCTTTATTTAATTTGTGAGTCATTACCTTCGGTGGAATTCCGGTCATATTAGAGTGGGACCCAAGAAAAACAGTCTAAGTTAGCTTTTAAAAATTAAATTAACTACTTCTTGGCTTAGGTTGGCCCCTATATAGAGTTTCTTGTCATGCTATTGTGTGAATAACACTATAGCCTCCAGCTCTTCGATTGTTGTTTTGATATTTTCATTTTCCTCTGGTTCTGGAATGGTATCGGGCCTGGAGTCCACATCTGTCTGTCCTTGTTAAGTTGAGGTTTGAGTTGTGGTGCCCTCAACTGGCTTCTGTGATTGCTATTTTTCTTTGTTTTGTATTTAGATCTTCTACAAAGTTAATATTTCTAGATGTGTATTGATCTCTACGGATTTGACATATTCCCATGGTGATGGAAATTTAGTAACTTGATGTAAGGTTGAAGGAACAACATCCATTTCGTGATTCCATGGTCTCCCAAGGATCATGTTGTAAGGTATCTCCATATCCACTACCTGCAATTTTATGTCTTTGACAACTCCTTCTGTGAATGTATTGAATATTACCTCTCCTTTCGTGATAACACTGGAATTGTCAAATCCAGATAAGGTAGGCGCGTTTGGTGTTAATCTATCTTCAGCTTGCATCTCACGTAATACTCTTAGCAAAAAATTTTCATGGAATACCTGGATCATTCAAAACCTGTTTTACATTGGTATCATGTACAAGTAAAGATATTACTAGTGCATCGTTATAAGGAGATAATACACCATCTGCATCTGCATCATCAAATGTAATGCTTTCCCTTTCTAAAACATGGCGCATCTGTTTCCCTTGAGTAATTGTGATTTGGAAATCTTAATAGCTGTGGCGTATGTCACATTATTGATGTCTTCATCCCCGCTTATAACATTTACGGTCCTTTTTGGAGAAGGTGGTTTAGGGGGCTCCTTCCTATTCTTCATGTATGCTTGCTTAACTTTCTTACTAAATAACTCAGTGAGATACCCCTGTCTTATTAAATGATCAACTTCACTCTGTAAAAACCTACAGTCGACAGTCTTATGCCCGTGATCATTATGAAATTTGCACCAATGACAAGGGTTGCACTTGTTTGGATTCGATCTCATCTCTTTTGAACATCGTACCTTGTCACCCATTCTTCTGAAATAGCTACGAGTTTGGAAGTGCTTACATTGAAATTATATCCATCGAACCTCGCCTTCAAGTTTCTATCATCATCTTGGGACTCATGTGTGTTTCGATCATTCCCTGATCTTGATGACGAATGTGATCTGTGGTCATACCTCTGATTATACTATTTTGACTGTGAGTCTCTTCTCGCAGTTCCCATGTATGGTTCGTACCTGTTTTTACCGGACCTTTTTTCGATTTCTGCACATCTCAAACTTTTCTTTTCTTCATTCTAATATCGTGAGATAATATCTTCTTCAATCCACAGCTTCGTGATATACCTGTTATAAACGTCATTCCATGTTGTTGCTGGAAATTCACGAAGATTCTCCTTGCGCCTTATAGCTTCTGAGTTTTTTTTCATTTAAGTTACTTGTGAATGTATTAGTTGCCCAATTATTAGGTATATGCGGTAATGTCATTCTTTCACGCTGGAACCTTTCTACGAATTCTATGAGCAATTCTGAGTCCCCTTGCTTGATTTTGAAAATATCATCCATTCTTTTTTCTCTTCTCGAGTGTGCTTTAATAAAAGAATCTGCAAGCTCGGCAAAAGAATTTATAGATTTTTTGGGTAAAATAGAATATTATGTTAATGCACCCTTAGTGAGTGCTTCACCGAATTTCTTGACCAATACTGATTCAATCTCCTGTTTAGTCAAGTCATTGCCTTTAACGTCTGTTGTGAACGCAGTCACATGGTCTCGTGGATCAGCTATTCCATCGTATGTTGGAATAACAGGCATTTTAAATTTCTTTGGAATAAGGAGGGGAGTGGCACTTGGCTTCTAGGGTTGTCGTGAATATTTATCCACGTCTGTCCTTTTGATTACAGGCGGTACCCCAGGTATTTGCTCTATGGGGTTACTTTTCTCCTTGAGCTATTTCTGCAATGTTAGTACTATATTTTGTAAATCTGAATTGGCTAAATTACCTAGTATTCCTTCTTGTGATTTTGGGGGTTCCACCACTTCTTGAATTAACAAGCCCGGAATAAGGATTCTCTAAAGTGTTGTGATTTGGAGAAGGTGTGAGTGGTGCAGCAGGTAATTGACTAGCAAAAGCTTTAAGAGCTTTATTAACTGGTGCAGTGATTAATTTTGCAAAGCTTCATCAATAGCTTCAGTATTTTCAAATTTAGTGTTTCCATTCGTGTGAGATCCATCAATATTGCCTTATCGAGACCGTCAAGGAGAACTTTGTGGGTAAGGGATTGGGGGGTAATTATCTTGTAGATTTCCATGAAGTTGTTGGTTTTCTTCGTTTCCTTGAATGTTGTTGTTATTATTCGACATAGTTCATGTAACAAGGAAAGTTAAAAAAAATATATTATCAGATTTTCGGTAACGGAACCAATTTATTTCAGCAAAAAATAAATTTCAATTAAAGCGATAATTCTAGAAGAACTCAGGTTACTGAAATAAATAAAGAAGAATAATTTTGCCAACAATGAAATAGTAAACAAATGTATTCAGATGATATTTTCATATCCTTACAATTGATCAGTTATCTCCCTTTTATAGCTATTTGGGAGATATGTGTATTACCTTTGTCATAATAAGGCTATTATGGGAAATTAAAAATATTAAATGCTACGTTACACAATCATAATATTTAATACAGATTTTCTAACGTTTTCAGTGTTTAATGCCCATTAGATATTGTATCCGTACTCTCATATATTGTCATATTCAATTCCCTTGATTCTTGAACCCAAACGACTTAAGTATGTACGAGCGCTGAGTCCTTTGATTAACTGCTCGTGCAGTTTTCTTTGCCTCTGCTCGTATCTGTTGCAACTTGTACCTTTTTACCAACCATAACTCTTTGACTAATCTACATGCCATAACACATCACCTTTATATCACTTTAATATGTAAACTTAATTTTTCCCAAAACACCTATAATATTATAAGCACAAATAATCACTTGGAAGATGGGGGAGGGGGGAGGGGGGAAGTTGTAGGGTTGATCCATTTCTCTAACCTTTGAGAGGATCCTGTATTTGGCCCCTGATCTAGAAGCCTTTGGTCATTCTCCTATATCCTCAGCACAACATATTGGTTCCTTTTGGCAAGTACATCAGGGTCAATGAGATGTTCTTTTCTTGATTTGTCCCATGATATACAACTGCCTGTTTTCCTCTGCCATTTATCTGGACTGGCAAGTCATCAACCTACTGCTGAACATTTCAGTAGTGACCTCCTATTTATCTTTAGGAGGCACCTTTTTAACTGGTTACCTTGTAGGTTAGGATTTTCACTCCCATTTGGCCTTCATATTCTTATTGTTGCTAGGATTGTCAGTTGTTCATGTTGCCCCTGGTTTTTTTACTGCATTCACCAGTTAGGTTCCCAAAATAGTTGCATTCCTGACTAAATCGTGGTTGTCACTCATGCTCGATAACCTGTCCCATAGCTTCCCATCTGGTCTTTCAGTGGTAAGCCTATCAGGCATTGCATGGGTAATATCTATTTCTATAATGACCACGGCATAGGATATCCTTTTATATTGAGCAGTCAATTTACCTAGTGAGCTTGCAATTCTCCCTAGATTTTCCCCCGCTCATCACTAATTGATAGACCAGGGAATGTGACCCATACTGGAATCACATGCATAGGTTCATTTTGGATATTGAAATCAGGATCCGAATCCTTTATAATCATTGGTCGATTGTTAAAGATATAAGGTCCACTTTATAGAATTTGAGGTTTATCTTTCGTAGATTCAAATCAAAAGAGAAAATAGTCATCATCGTGAAGGAATATCTTTGGGGTTGCTATAGAATTTCAAAACTCCATAGGCTAACTTCGGTATCTTTTTGAATGGTGGATTTTCCCAATCGCATAGCCAATTGAGGTTGTTTTTCATTTCTGACATTGTTGATCCAATTCCTCTGGATTAAGTTTAACAACTTTAATTCCATCCTTGATTTCTGGTGTGTAGAATTCTAGTTGTAAACCTCGTTGTTGTACCCGATTTCCTTTGACCACATCCACCATTGTCTTTGTGTCTTCTCCAAAACTAGCAGAGTAAGTCAATTTCCTTGTTGTCTTAGCCATGGTTACTCTGGTGGATGCACTTTCTCCATCGGGGCGCTTGAAGTACCATAGGTGCACTTTTCATACCTGACATCCAATGAGATAATTGCATCGGGGTAAATTGTTGAATACCCCTGTTTCTGGTGTGATTATTATTATTATTATTATCATCATCATCATCATCATCACTATATTATAAGTACGAAGATTTGATTTTTTTACCCTTTAAAAAATCGATTTTACGTTAAATAAAACATTTATTTGAATTACTTTCCTATTATTTAAGACTTTAAAATTAAGTCTATTTATTTACTGAATCGTTCTTTAGCTTATTTGAATTATATAAGAAATCCTAAAATCTTTCCTAAATCTTATTTGCTTTTCAATTAATTAAGGAATAATGTTACTATATCAATTTATGGTACAGATTAGGAATATAGTGATAAAACTTCTTTTCAATTTTTTTTATAACTGTTATATTTCATTAATATCAAAGGAATGTACAATGTAAAGTTCTATAGTAGTAGCTTGGACTAGCTGCTACTCATTTACAGACAATCATCTATACCAAGACAACTACAAATAAGCACAAATGCCAACTAAGTATAGGGATATCTATTAGACTATAACTAAGGAAAACAGTTAAGTTGCCGCAAGCCATTTTGCCATCATCTACAGTTCCTGCCACGAATATGAATAAGTAGAGCAACTTCTCTGCATATCTGCTCTTCCACATATACTTCCCATCAAATCGAATGATATTCCTCTCCCTCCAGATAAGAACAATAGTATTTACAAAAATAGAGGCTGTTATAGCATTGTGCCACATTCTGCTCCTTGCTTTGCTGCAAATCCATTCCAGCTCTGTTTCCCAATTGCCAACAGTTCTGTGGTGCCCCAGCCAACAACATAGTCTAGACCACAGTCTTCTAGTGATTGAGCACTCAAAGAATAAATGATTAAACACTTCAACATTCTGATTACAGAACACACAAGTTACAGGAACTTGTATACCAAATTTCTGCAATCTGTCAACTATAGGAAGTCTTTGCTGTGCAGCTAACCATACAGTGAATTTATGCCGAGGTTGAACATTTGCAGTCATCATCAGAGTCTTCCATTCAACCTTGTTGAAGCTGGGAATCATTGTGAGGTAAAGTTTCTGAATCTGGAATTTATCCAGTTTGCATACTCCATTCAATCTGCTAAAAACATCCCCTTGTAGCTTCTGATTCTCCATTATAGCAGTTCTGCTTTCCAGTATCTTCCTAACAACCCAAGAAGCTGACTTAGGAATGGTCATTGTTACAATATCACCCTGTTTGATGTAGTAAAAGTGCAACCATTTAATCCAAAGACAGTCTTTTTTCCTGGCCAAGTCCTATAACAGCTTAGTAATAGCTACTTCATTCCACACAGTCATGTCTAATAAGTTGAGTCCTCCAGCTGTAAGTGGTTTGCAAACTCTTTCCCAAGCAAATAGAGCCCTATTAGAGAGATTAGCAGTTCCAGTCCACAAAAAAGTTCTGCAGATTGCTTCAATGGCTTTCAGTACTTTTTTTGGCAGAATAAATACTTGAGCCCAGTATGTCTGAATACCAAAAATGACAGCTTTGATCAATTGACATAATAAGAGAGCAACTTAGCTGACCATAATGTAATTTTAGCTGTAATCTTCTCTATCAGATGCAAGTAGTGATGGATGGCAAGTTTTTTAGAATCAAGGGGTATCCTCAAATATTTGAGTGGAAGATGGCCCTCAGTGAACCCCAATGCCTCTATGATTTCTTCTCTGGTGCTCTGCTGCACTCCGGCCAAGTATATTGCACTTTGGCTAATATTAGCTTGAAGCCCAGAAGCTTCAGAAAACTTAAGGAAAGCCTCATGTAAAGTCTGGATGGAAACAAGATCAGCTCGACAGAACATAAGGAGATCATCAGCAAAACAGACATGAGTACAGTTAAGTTTTCTACATTTGGGATGGAAATTGAAGTCCCCATTCTTGTGCAACTATCCCAATATCCTATTCAGGTACTCCATAGCCAGCACAAATAGATATGGTGACATAGGGTCACCCTGTCTAATACCTCTCTTAGCAGTGAAGGGATTTGTTAATCCACCATTCAGTACTAGGGAGTAAGAAACAAAAGTGACACAAGCCATTATCCAGTGAATAAATTTAGCAGGGAACCCAAGGTCAATATGGATCTATTTAAGGAAACTCCATTCAAGGTTATCATAAGCCTTCCTCAAATCCACCTTCAAGACACATTTGGGGGAGACTCCTTTTCTTGAATAACCCTTGAAGATCTCATGGCTAAGAAGAATATAATCAACAATGCTTCTCCCTTCAATAAAATCTGACTGAGCTTGCCCAACTAATTCACCAATAACAGTTTTCATTCTCCTAGTAATAAATTTGGAGATGATTTTATACACAGTAGTACAGCAAGAAATAGGTCTATAGTCTTTAACAGTTGTAGGAACTCTGACTTTAGGAACAAGTGCAATAGCTAGTATATCATCCTTTACTATCTCCAAGTTTCTAGTATAGAATTCCACAGGGAATCCATCCACACCTGGTGCTTTGTCCTTTGGCATCTCTATTAGTGCTTCTGTAATTTCTTCCAAAGTAACCTCCTGAATTAGCATTCTTTGCTTTGATAAAGTTAGTCATTGTCCTTCTTTAATAATAGCAGTGTTGACACAAGGAAACTCATCATCACACTCCCCCATCAATGATTGGAAAACCTTTATAAACTCATGCTCCACAGACAAGGGATCTGTGAGTTTCAGACCTATATCAGTGTAAATAGAAGTAATGCTATTCTGGCATGTTCTGATCTTCCACTAGGCATGGAAATATTTTGTATTGGAATCACCACAATCAATCCAGCAAGCCTTGGATTTCTGTCTCATAATTTGTTCCTCCACACAACTCCATTTCTTAATTTCTTCTAATGCTGCTTTTTCCTCAGTAAACAGAGACTGTGATAGTGGACTGTGATGCAACTGAGTCTGAATAATACCCAGTGTCTCCCTAGCCTGGATAAGTTTCTGCTTGTATGAAGCCATATGGACATTTGTCTCCTTTAAGAGCTGTTTCAAGGTCCTCAATTTATTCCATATCTGCTGCATAGGTGTTCCTTCACATTCCTGTCCCCAGACCTGTTGTAGTATGGTATGAAACTGAGGGTTCTCCATAAAAGCAAGATAAAGTCTGAAAGGTTTAGGATGCAGAAGTTTTTGATTTTCAAATTTGATAAGAACAGGAGAGTGATCAGAAACTGAGGGATTCATGAAGTCGGCTTCTAGGTGTCCATATTGCTGTATCCACTGGAAATTGCCCAAAGCCCAATAAATCTTTCTATAGACCCAAGTGGTAGTACTTTGCTTGTTAGTCCAAGTGTAATGCCACCCTTTAACTCTAAGAGGAGTGAGTTGAAGGTCAGCAATGACATCTTTAAAACCTCTAACTTCAGCATCAGTAACAAGAGATCCAATTCTATCTTCAGAACATAAGACAGAATTAAAATCCCCACTCAACAACCAAGAATCTTGACTGGGTACATATACTTTCCTTAGATCACTCCACAGCTGGTCTCTAAGGCTTGCAGTATTATAAGCATAGATGACACTTAAATGAGTTCTGATTTGACTTTTAGGGTCTTCTAAGAATTACTGAATAAGTTGATCAGTCACACAGGAAATATGAACCAGGATGTGAGGTTTCCAGAGTAGCCATATCCTGTCATTTACAGCCTTTGAATAGTTGCATTGGACCTTTCATCCCTTTGCAATCTTGTCTTGAATCTTCTTTGCTTTGTGTTCCTTCACTCTAGTCTCAAGACATCCCATAACATCTACTTTATTTACAGCAAGAAAGGTTTTCAATTCTTTCTGCTTATGGGCTTGGTTTAGTCCCCTAATGTTCCAAATGACAATAATCATAGAACATTAGGAAATAAGCTTTGAGAAGGCCCCGGATCAATCTGTTGGCCTCTTCTGCCAGCATCTAATACATCAATAATAGCCTTCCCCTAATTGCATTATCTACCATAACTTCACTGTTGCCATTGGGTTCATTGATTACTATCTCATTCCTTTCCTGAATGACAGGGCCTTGCTGTGCATTCTGCTGAACAATAGCCATACAAGTAGTGTTATTCCCCATCCTCTCATTCTCCTTGTTATGTTCTGGTTGCACTGGCAAGCTTTCCTGTGAATCTGTACTAGCTAGAGGTTGTTTAACAAGCCACTCTTGCTTAGTAACTTTTGCCTGCTTTTTCAATCTGGTCCTCTGTCTCCTTGTCTTACCCTGTTCCACCATATCCTGCTTTACACCATTGTTAGAATTATACCAACAATCAATAGAATCATGTCCAAATTTCAGACAGTGATTGCAGAAACTAGGCTTCCAATCATATTCAATCAACTGAATCTTAGGGCCAAATGGAGTCTCAATCTCTATCTGATCAGGGAGAGGATGGGCAACATCAACCTCCACTAGAACTCGAGCAAAAGAAATTTTATCATAGTGAGCTGTGAACTTGTCTGTGTACAATGGTTTACCCACTGCACTAGCCATTTTACTCAATACTTCAATATACCAATATCCCGTCGGTACTCCAGGAAATCGAATCCACCAGGGATAGTACTCAGTATATCATTCTGAAAGGAGAAGTCAATTTCCCAAGGCTTCAATACCATGGGTTTATTCCTGTATGAATAAGGTCCAGATTGAATGGCTAGGTCTCTCTCCTCTATACTATTGAATGGGAAGATGCAATAGCCCTCAGAATGAATCAAAATCTGGGGTTTAGAGACAAAGTTCCACACATGCAGCACAAAATTTTCCATAGCTTTCTCATTGGGATTATCTCCAATTATGTAACCAATTAAAGCAGTATTCCAGTAATCCACCTGAGATCTAAAATCATCTTCACTAATTTTGACAACCCTCTTACCATCTCTGTCAGTAGGAGGCACGAACGAGAGTGGTTTACCCATTTGAGCATTGTGATTACCTCGCACAACCTCGGCAACAATCGGAATTGATTTCTCAAACCCACTAGCATTTGAGAACTGTAAGCGTCTCACAGCGAGACTAGTAGGCACTTCAATTTTGTTCATCAGAGGTAGTAATTCATTCTCAACACCATCTGCATGCATCATCTCTTTCGATTGGAATTTCTGGGGAAGGAAATTACCAAACGTCAGCGGTTCTAGTTCCTTAGTAACACCATGAGCTGGGGTAACAATTTGAGCAGTAGCGACAGCCACATTCCGCCGGCGACGAGCCATTTTCCGGGTACAATGGCGGTCTTGCTATCATGCGCCGAGAGGATTTAGTATCATGCGCCGAGAGGATTTCTTAAATTTTTCTTTCCAAATTTTCTCCATATGTACACGTTAAGTTTGTCTATTTTTTCCCCTTAAATGTAATTAATTTTTAAAATTGACTAGATTAAATCTATTAGTGGTAAATATTTATGCAATTACTAAAAATAAATATATTAACATAAATAAACATTCCATGTTAGATATAATAATAACTGACATTAATATTTTATATGCTATATATTAAAATTGATTTCTAAATTTTCAATGAGCGTTTATCTTGAGTTTATATGATTTAAGTATCTTAGTAAAAGTAGAAAAACAAAAATAGAAAAAGAATAAGTATGAAATTATAACTAAAGTCGATAATACTGACCAACACTTCTTCAATTTCCTTATTCTTAAAGATAGAATTATAATCGTCATAAAATTAAAACTAATTAATTTTAAATGATGTAATTATCTTAGCAAAAATAAAAATAAAAATAGAGAAAAAAACTTGTGAAAAAATATTTTTGATCCTTTAGTATATATAATCCTTTTGTCAAACAACCCTTTTATTATATTTATGTATCAAATTTTAACTACACATTCTAATTAACACTATGCCAATGTGGAAATTATTTTAATATCAATAATTATGATACTATTTTATTTAATATCAAATCGTAGAAATTCTTTCAAAATGATAATTAACAATTGCATATTAAGTATACATAGTTGTCACGACTCAAAACTAGCCTGTCGTGAACGTAGTACTAGGCAAGTCGACATTTACAAGTTTACTTCAACACTTTTAACAAAAATAGATTTAAAACAGTTTAAATAGTAAAACTTCTCATATACAAGATAGAAAATCCAAAACACAACGCGAAAAATTCCTAGCACCAGGGTGTCATTGAGTACATGAGCATCTAAATATCACAAGTCTGGAAAATACTGTCTAACATAGTCTGAAACTAAATACAAGAAGTGAAAAAAAGATAGGGAAGGAGAAACAAGGTCTGTGAAGCCCGAGCATTTGATTCTCCAAGAATATCAACTGCGGGATGAACTCAACACCCACCGTGTCTGGAAATACTTGAATCTGCACACGAAGTGCAGGGTGTAGCATGAGTACAACCAACTCAGTAAGATTAAATAAAGGACTGAAAATAGTGATAAGCTCTATAATTATAGTTCAATTTCAGTAATTTCAACATAGAAATATTGACATGCTTTTATGTTTGATAATTTAAAATCAAATTAGTTACCTCATGTCAAGTTAAAGATAAATATAATATAATATCTTTCAGAAAAAATTAAGACAGTGATATGTGGCGGCTAAGTGCAACAATAATGAAATCGAAAGCATCCTCTCAGAGCAACAGCCACCCAGTTTTTCTCAATGGCTTAGCATTCGGCACACGTCACTCGCACTCAGCAGGTACATGCATCCACTAAAGTATGTGTGCAGACCCAGATGAGCTCTTTCATCCAAACGTTAAATCAGGAAAATAATGACATACATCTATGAAATACGTTGTGGCGTGAATATATATATATATATATATATATATATATATATATATATATATATATACATATATATATATATATACATAAAATATTCGTTGCGGTATGCAACCCGATCCACATATATACATCCCTAAGGCTCATTGTGGCGTGTAACCCGATCCATATATATACGTTTATCGCTCACAGCTCAGCACTCAAGCCCTAACTCAGTCACAAACCTCTCCAGTCTATCGGGCTCTTAGAAATCATGAAAATCAGCCCAAAACAGAAATGATGTAATGTATCAACAAGGAACAAAGAGTCTGAGATATGATACACAAGTAAAACTGTAACTGAGTATAAGACAACAATTAACAAACAATTCAACAAGTACATGACTTCGGTGGGATCCTACAGTACCAACACATAGCCTAAACAAAATTTTTAATATGATTTACATCCAAATTTCTATAACACATGGAGAGCATACAACTAACAACAGGTTATTCAACTTCACAATTTTACGGAACAGACCAAGTCAAAAATTCTATGGTGGACGCCTATACACACGCCATCTAACATGTGTGTCACCTCCAAACCAATCACAAGACATATAACACGGGGTTTCATATCCTTAGAACCATATTTAGAACTATTACTTACCTCAATCCTAAAAAATCTCTACTCCAACATACCTTTACCTAGCAAGTCGACCTCCAAATATTCCGAATCTAGCTACAAACACTATGATACAATCCACACGGGTTAAAAGAATAAATTTCACAAGAAAATACGAAGTTATTAATCACAAGTCAAAAATTGACTCAAAGCCGTCACCCGATCCTACATCTCGAAATCCGATAAAAATTATAAAATCCGAAAGCTCATTCAATCACGAGTCTAACAACACTAAATTTATTAAAATTCGTCAAAAAATCATCACCCAAATCTCCTAAATAAACTCTCCAAATCCCTAGTCTCAAACCCCAAATTTCACCTCAAAATTACATTATCTAGGTGGGAAAATTCATAAGGAACCAAGATTATTGAATAAAAATGAGCACAAGAGGCATACCTCAAGAATCACCACAAAAACCCTCGCAACAATCGCCTTAGACCGAGCATGAAATGTTACAAATGGTGAAAAATCTCGAAACCCTCATTTATACGACACTACTAGGCTTTTCGCACCGCAGCCAGTTGACTGCACCTGCGGAACCACTTCTGCAGTAAAATCATCCTTTTTTGCGGTATTCACTTAAATCCTCCAGGCTCACATTTACGCTCTAGGTTCCGCACCTGCGGAAGCGTTTCTACAGAATCAGACCCCTCTCTCAACTACCCATATGCGGAGCCTTTCTCGCACATGCGGGCTCGCACATGCGGGCTCGCACATGCGGTCAGACCCTCGCACGTGCTCGTTGCCCAGGCCAGCCCATCTTCGCACCTGCACAAATCTAGCAACATTTGTAGCAAATCCCTTGCAGGTGCGATCACACCAGAAAAGCTCATGCTTCAGCAATGTACTAATTTCAAATTCGATCCGTTAACCATCTGAAATCAACCTGAAGCACCCGGGACCTCAACCAAACATACCAACAAGTCCTAAAATGCGATACAAATTTAGTCAAGCTCTGATATCACCTCAAACAATATCAAAAACATAAATCGCACATAGATTCAAGCATAATGAACTTTGAACTTCCAATTTATACAAATAATGTCGAAACCTACCAAATTATGTCTGATTGACTCCAAATTTTGCTCACATGTGACAAGACACCAATGACCTATTCCAACTTTCGGAACTTCAATCCGACCCCGATATTAAAAAGTCCACTCCCAATCAACTTTTCAAAAGTTCAACTTTTGCCATTTCAAGTCTAATTCAACTACAGACCTCCAAATCAAAATTCGGATACGCTCCTAAGTCCAAGAATCACCTGATGGAGCTAAAGGAACCATCAAAACTCCATTCCAGAGTCGATTACACATAACTCACGTTCGGTCAACCTTTTCAACTTAAGCTCCCAACCTTGATACTAAGTATGTTAATTCATTTCGAAATCTCTCCGAATCCGAATCGACTAACTCGGCAAGTCACATAACAACTATAAAGTACAAAAGGAGCAGTAAATGGGAAAATGAGACTATAATTCTTAAAATTACCGATCGGGCAACAGAGGATTCTCCGAGCAGCCTGTGTGGGTCAGTACATTAGTTAGACGAGATTGTTACAATAGTTTACTAATATTTATACAAAGTTTTAAAGTTTTATACTTATTGATGAGATATACGCTCGTAGCACATATCCTAAAATCAATATTATATTAAAAGCATGAAGGCTCTTAGCAAAATGTCGTTCGCTTTTTTACCCTTTAAAAATAAATTTTACATTGGATAAAATTGTAAAATAAAAAAACTTTCCTTATATTTAGGAGTTCTAAATAAAAAAATCTAATATAATTTAGTATTTGATATCTTCTCCTAAGGATATAATAATTAAGATATAAAAGAATACAAAAAAATTAGGAAGAAAGATTTTCGTTGGTTTCCAACAAGGAAATTTCACGTTTTATGTGGCATTTTTTTTTCTTTGTCCTTGTTTAATCATAAAAATCAATTTTTCCTTTTATATGATTTATTTGTAGTTTTTAAAATTTTAATTATAAGTACTTTCTTAGAAGCTTGTCTGTTAAATTCATTAAAATTTACTACGGCATTAGATTTTGAAATAGAAATTATTGTTGAAAAAAATAGTAGTCATTTTTGTGATAAGAAATCAATTATCATAATTTAATTTACAAAATACCTAAATTACCTCAATACATATGTTAAAATAAATAGATAGAAAAAGACTTTTATTTTTTGGTTAAACCAAAACTAATATTATTACTAAGAAACTTTGCTACATTATTTAATTTTATAAAACAAGAATTAGTTAGTATTTTTATCTTGTAGCTAATAGGTTTTTTATAATATATAATCGATTCCGTAACTAAGTGGAATTAACAATGAATTTTGTTATTTAACTACATAATTTATGTATCGCTAATTTTTCTTTCCTTTGTATTTAACTTGTCTAAGAATACATGATACCTAAATGACTACTTTGATCAGAAATTAATATAAAAGAACGAAATGTATAATAACATTAAACTTTCAGGATTATCTTAATTATTTTCATTCTTAGATAGAACATTCGCTATTCTTCTTTTACTAAGTAAGCTCAATATTGATCTTATCTAGAGCTTATATTTTTAAAAATCTTATTGTTAAGGGCTTATATTTTTCATAATTTTATACGGATCGATAGAAGGTACATGTGTATCGCGCATATACTAACACCAAAACCCTTAGCAAAAGGTTGTTCATATTTATTTTATATTTGTTATAATTATAATTTAATTATTCTACTAATATTCAGGACTTTAAATTAACTAGCTTTTGATCATTAAACCTTCTCTTATTTGGACTATATATATAGAAACTCAATTTTAGGAATTTAACACCAAACAGAAATTTACTTATAAATCCTTTTCCTAAATAAATTATGTAAAGTAATAATGACATTTTCTTACGTGCGTTAGAAAAAATGTATATAAACATGTTAGAAATCTATTAATAAAATTCTAGATCTAATTTTAGGTCTTTAAAAATTAAAAGACTACTAATAATATGTGAACAAAACTTACAACATAGACCGAGTATGAAAATATATATAAATAAGTTTAATATGACATGTTTACATATTGAGAATAATAGTAGTGTTTTAATTGAAGTAATAAGTACTATAATGTACTTTAAGTTAATTATTTTTGAATAAATTGAATACATATTGTAAATTTATACACATATTAAATTACAAAACCAATTATGATAATCGAAATTAAAAATAGGTAAAAGATAAATTTATATATTGAAATTAATTAAAATAAATTAAATATATTTATTCATAAGTAATTTAAGGTAGTAATAATTAAAAGAGATAAAAGAAAACATAGAGAATGAAAGGTATAAATTGATTTTTCTTATTGAATTAGCTATACATAATCAGTATTCTTTGTGGAAAGAAATTTACAATTTTATTTTAATTCAAAAATAATATTTATATAATTTTTAAAAGTTTTATACTCATTTAGATAGATTACTTGCGTAATTACGCGTACCGTAAAATTAATAGTAATAATAATAGTGGTGGTGGTGTTATTTGCGACTGGAGTTGGAGTTTATTTAGAAGTTAGTCAATGGGCCAGGATACATGAATATCGTTTATATTCATTTTTCAGGCTGGAAAAATCACTAAATAACATATCTCTAATAATTGAAATCACAAGGTGGGGAGAAAAACTTTCAAATTTCTTCTCAAGAGCACTACAAGCATCAGTAGAAACTCATAGAACCACGCGAGAAACTCGCAAAATCACATCAATAATTTAAATTGTTACTTTGTAATGTGTATAAAATTAGGTAATTGGTGATATAATTCATTGAAAAAGGCGCATACCCCTTTTAGATATAGTATATAGATGGATGATCAAACCAATTTTCCCCTCCAGCTTTTTATTAAAATTTAAAACTCGAATGTCACTACCCAAAATCTTCTAAGGATTGTAATGGCGCCAGACACCTTTGTCAGGCAAGCCAATCAAAATATTCAATTAAATTTTAATTTTTGTATTGTTTAAAATTATTTTTCTTTACATATTAAATAACGAATAATGAAATTTACAAAAACAACCGCGAAACTTTTAACAAACATAACATATAATAATGTAAAAATCCTCCCAAATTCCGATGTCACAAGTGCATGAGCATCTACTGATAAGGAAATAAAATACAACATCCGTCTGGAATACATTGGACAGGAAATAAATGCAGTATACTGGAAGGGGTTGTACTAGCTGCGACCGTCTCGAATAATGAAACTCACCTAGTCCCAGAGTCCGTGCTGCTATGCCCGGTAGGCCACTAGAGTTACATATACCTGTGCAACAAAAATTGCATAGAAGTGTAGTATGAGTATGAAACAACGTGTACTCAATGAGTATCCCGTCTAGTCTCAAAGAAGTAGAGACGAGATGATCAACTTCGACACTTACTAATGGTCCAACTATGATGTTAATATAACATTAAATCGTAAATTTCTACAAACATGATTTTACCAAATAGCAGGAAACAAGTAGACAATTATCCCTTTAATAGAAAATTTTCAAAATTTCTTTTTTCATTATTTTCCAAACATTCTCAAGCCATGAAGAGGCAATAACAACTTTAATAAGTTCAAGAAAATAATACCAGCATGTGCAAATAACCATCGTGGAACGTACAACCAGATCCAACATAAAAGTAAATTGTGCACTGTCGAGTGTCGAACGGCTCGAACCATAGATGCATCTATTTTCCCATTCGCGAACTATGCATGCGACGCGGTCAACATAAAATAAACAATCACCCTGCTCGCGAATCATACATGCAACACAGGTATACATAACTATATGCTCAAATAACAACTTATGAATTTATCGGGGAATAATTATTCCAATAAAAGTCACTTTCTCTTTTATCGATTTAAGGAGAAAATGGTCAAACCCTTTTGTGAATGTATTTTATTAATTCGACGTGGTTTAAGCAATTCAAGCTATCAATAAGATTACAAATATTCCAGTATATCATGCTTTTGGTTCCTAGACTGCCCGGACTTAAACATAATTGTAGCTACCACGGACTCTCATCACATCGTGTCTACGTTGCCCCCACAAATAGGAGCACATAACCAATTAATTCAACTATGAGGATAATTCACTCTTACAAGGTTAGAAAGGAGACTCACCTCGCTCCCAAACGCGCTTCCAAATGCCAAGAACAAGTCCAAACCCTCCATCCGGAGCCGAACGATCCCAAACTAGTTAAATGGAGTAAGAAATAATCAATATAAGCTCACAAGATCGAATTCTAGTTGTTCAAACCTCTACCAACCATTTACATGGGTTTCCTAAATTCCAACCCCGGGCCCACGTGCCCAGATCCCGAACTTTTTCGAAGAAATTCTCTACTACTTAAGGATCAACAATATATGATTTCTAGATTATTTCATAACAAATTTCGTGGTTAAATTTTAGTTTTATTAAAACCCTAGGTCTAGCTCTAACCTTTTGATTTTACCTAATTTTTGGTGTTTAATCTACCTAATGTACATTTATTTAAAATAAGGATGAATAGAAATTATTTACCTCACAATGCTATGTTGAAATCCCCTCTTATAAGCTCTCAAATCTTTCAAGTGTAGAGCAGAAATGAAATACTGGCTCTAACTCCCATCGTTAAAAACTCTACCCAGCCATCTACTGTCATAATTGCAACACTGGGCTCGCAATTGCGAAAACACGTTCGCAAATGCGAACATCCCTCCCCTCCTTCCTGGATCGCAAATGTGAAGGAAAGCCCGCAAATGCGAACCCCGTAGTTTTGCAAATGCGAAGGAAAGCTCGCAAATGCGAATCCCCTGGTTTTCCAAATGCGAAGAAGAATGTCGCAATTACGACTCCTGCCTAGCCGGCCCAGGCTCGCAAATGTGAAAGGGACTTCGCAAATGCGAGTTCGCATTTCTGACCCAAGAATTGCAAATGTGATCATACCAGCAACAATAATCCTATTTCTTAGCAATTCACTCCGTAGCTATCCCGAATCTCACCCGAGCCCCCGAGGCTTCAAACCAAACACCTGCACAAGTCCAAAAAAATAACACAGACTTGCTCGAAGCCTCAAGTCACACCAAACAACGCTAAAATCATGAATCAACCCCCAATCTAAGCTTAATAAACCATAAAATTTTCAACTTCTATTTTCGATGTTTAAACCTATCAAATCACATCCGATTGACCTCAAATTTTGCACACAAGTCATATTCAACATTAAGGACCTACTCCAACTTTCAGAATCAGATTTCGACCCGATATCAAAGAGTTCACTTTCGGTCAAACTTCTCAAAAACCTTCAAATTTCTAGCTTTAGCCGAGCGGCTTCAAAATGACCTATGAGCCTTCGAATTCACTTGTGATCGCGCTCCCAACTCTAGAATCACAATATGGAGCTGCTACCAGACTCGGAATCCCAAACGAACATCGATATCACTGAAATGCACTTCAACCCAAACTTATGAAATTTCTTTCAAAATGCTACTTTCCACAATAGGTGCCAAAACGTTCCCGGGTCGTCCAAAACCCGTTCCGGGCTTACGTCCAAGTCTGAAATCATCATACGAACCCGTTGGAACCTTCCAATCCCGATTCCGAGGTTGTTTACTCAAAATTTTAATCCTAGTTAATTCTTCTAACTTTAAGTTTCTAAAATGAGAATTCTCTTTCCAAATCAACTATGAACTTCCCGAAACTTAATTCCGACCACGTGTATAAGTCATAATTCCTAAAATAAAGTTGTTCATGGTATCAGACTGCCGAACAACGTGCTAGAGCTCAAAACGACCGGTCAGGTCATTATATCAAACTCCTCCGTAACTTTAGATTATAGATTTTTTTTCTCCATATCCCAAGCAATGCCAAGTTTTCTCTTTAAATTATGAATTTCCCCTTCATGTAATATATTAAACTAAAATATATTAATTTTTTACTTAATTCTTTATATATAATTCAAATGATATATCTTACTTCAAATAATGATTTAAAAACTAATTGAACGACGATTTTGTAACACAGTCTTAAAAAGAAGAGATTTTTACCTTCCTATATTATATATGAAACTTTATTATCTTCTCTAATCAAGTTTTAATTTGATTATATGGTTGTATACAATTTACCAATTGTATACAATTAAGTTTTAAATTAGTATCCTTTTAAATTAGAAATAGAATAAGGAATATTAGTTATATCCACATCCCTTTATACCTCCCCCCTCCCCCATCGTCTTCTCTATTATATAGAATTGGTATTAGTGCCCACGCGTTACGTGGATAATTAAAAAGAACTATCTATGCTGTAAAGTTTAATATGTTAGTGTTAATATCATCTTTACAACCAAAATATTAAAAATATTTTAAGACTTCAGTAAACTTTTATTCCATCTCCTTATAAATGTTCTATAAAAAATAATGATATTATACAATGTTTTTGATATGAGCTTTTATGATACAATACAATTTGTTTGATGTGAGTTTTTATGAGCTGCATAACCACTATGACGGGTTGATTGGGTGATCCATCCAAGTGAGGTAAAATTTTAATTATATGGTTGTATACAATTTACCAATTGTATACAATTAAGTTTTAAATTAGTATCCTTTTAAATTAGAAATAGAATAAGGAATATCAGTTATATCCACATCCCTTTATACCTCCCCCCTCCCCCCATCATCTTCTCTATTATATAGAATTGGTATTAGTGCCCACGCGTTACGTGGATAATTAAAAAGAACTATCTATGCTGTAAAGTTTAATATGTTAGTGTTAATATCATCTGTACAACCAAAATATTAAAAATATTTTAAGACTTCAGTAAACTTTTATTCCATCTCCTTATAAATGCTCTATAAAAAATAATGATATTATACAATGTTTTCGATATGAGCTTTTATGATACAATACAATTTGTTTGATGTGAGTTTTTATGAGCTGCATAACCACTATGACGGGTTGATTGGGTGATCCATCCAAGTGAGGTAAGATTTTATCTACAAATTCTACCCGCAATGTTACTGAAGTATTGTTTCTCCTATATGTAAAATACAGAAATTAATAATGAGAAAATAATAGTAATTGAATCTATAACTAATTCAATTCATGGTTGCACGCGTACTCATTATCCTCAAGCTCCAAATTCAATTAATTTGCATAGATTGCGCCTTTCCATTTGCTTAGGTCTTAATATAAATTGCGTCCTTCCATTTGTATAACTGAATTATACACAAATATTTTTAGGTCTTCAAGAATGAAATTCACTTAGGGAAAATCTTGGACTACAACTTCTATTAATTATGTTTCTATTTACAATTCAAAATTTTAATATTGTCTAAAAATTATCAAGTGGCTTCATTTTAACTTGCCACTTGGCTTAACCACATGCTTCACTACTCTCCTTTTAATATAATATAGATTTTGATAGAATTCATCAATGGATTTTAATCGTTTTACTATAGAGTTTTAACTTAGCAATTTTCTTTCATGTTGCGCAATTCATGTTCGAATTAAAATTATCAATCAATAAATTTTGAAGGTATTTGATTCTCCACCATTAACAACTATTAAAAAGTTTCGAAGCTTTGAATTTAATTTGGATTTTCAAAAATTATTATTGTTTGGATTGGGTGTTGTTGCAAACAATTGAGAATATTAATTGTGGTTTATATCTCAATTTTGAGGGTGCTTGGTGAAGATTAGACTTAATTTTGGCTGAATTTTAGATTGAAAACCGTCGAAGAAGAAGGAGAAGAAGAAAAAAGAACACATAACATACAATATACTTAGAAAATTATATTAAAGTTATATTATAGTTGTATGTAAAGTGTATTTAAATTAAATTATATTATATTGTAGTCATATATATATTTTTGTTTGAATATTTTATGAAAGTTGAAAAATAGTTGTATAATGTATGAATTATTGCAAGAAATTTATATTTATGTTATAAGTAATATCTTTTCAAATAAAGTTGTTGATATATATCAAAATTGTATTAAAAGAGAAAGTTTTGATTAGAATTTCAGGGAGGAAGAAGAACACCACTTACAAATATATAAAAGTCAAATAAAAAATACACATACAAAAGACATATTGTATAAAATTTAAATGAAAAATGTATTTAAATTGTATGATGTTGTAGATGTATTTAACTGGTAAAAATAATGTATGAAAGTTGTAGATAAGTTTAAATATGTTGTATACCATATAATTAGTTATATAAAATCTATTTTTAGTTTATATATTGTTGTAGATGTATCAAATTCGTACAGAAATTAAAATTTTAATTTGTCAATATATCAAATTTGAACGAAATTTAATACTTTCTCACCAAAAGAATTAAATTTACGAGCTCCTTGTTAATACTTCTACTTAATAGTACTAGTTAAAAGTCCTAATAATTAAAAATAATCAGTTACTGTCACCCTACTGTTATGAAATAATATAAGAACAAGTAAAATAATGCATGAACAAGAGCAATAGAGAGAATAGAGAGAGAAGTATTCTTATTGATACTTTGGAATTGTTAGGGATGTTTACAATGGTAGAAGACCCCTTTATTTATAGGGAGGGGGAGATTTATCTACCAAGAATAGAACTCTAGAATCTCTCTAATTATGGACATTCACCTTAAATAGGAGATTTCATAACACTCCCCCTTGAATGTCTATTCAACAATGTGCCTCGTTAAAACCTTAAAACCAAAACCCAATGGGAAAAATTAAAGAAAGGAAAAAGAGTACACATGTTTGAATATGTGCCTATTGGTTGCCTCGTTAAAAACCTTGCAAGGAAAACCCAGTGGGAGAAAACCTTGTAAGGGAAAAAGAGTGCAACGCGCATTAACTCCCCCTAATGAGTACATCAATTTATATCCTTGAGCATTTGCATTTCAATCTTGTGCATCATCTTCAAAACGATCTTTGGTAGACGTTTGACAAATCAACCATATTGACTTGAATAAATATTCCGTACCTTGAAATCATCATTCTTGATAGATATGAACATCTTCATATAATGTCGTGGAATAACTCTTCAATATCTCCATAGATGCATTCTCAATGCCATCATGCTTATAGTTATAGCAAGATACATATGTACACAAATTGTACTAATGATGTGGTACTTCAGGACCAAGAATTGCATATGCTTCAAGCAACTAAAATCTTTCAAGTTAAGTCATATAAGCCATATAATAGACTTTAGATGCATATCAAGTTTTCCATGTCATGCTAGACAAATAAGATATCGAAAATTGATTATACATACCTTTGACTTTATACTTTCAAGCATTTGAACTATAGGTTCAAAACTACATGTCTTTCATATGGAATCAATTCTTCTTGAATTGTATCTCTTCCATTTAGTTGCTTTCTTTGGGTCAGCAAATGCGTATAGCATGCTTTGCAATATGTTGCAATTGAATTATCCCTTTTATGAACTTCAGGTTCATATCATGATATTCGGGGATATACATATACAAATGATAATTCCATGTAACCTTTTCTCAAGCGTTTATCATGTCTCCCCCTGATGTTAGTAAAGCTAACTTGTTTCCTCAACTTTGGAAAATCATCTTTGTGCATTATCATGTCAATATACACAACACATTAATAATAAGATGAAATTATTTGGTTCCTGACCCTGAACCACTTGTGAGGGGAGAATATAATATACTCTCGTATACAACGTATATCAAACTGATATATATAACTTTGTTCTCATAAGAAACAGTTTAGCTATTAAGTGGAAGCACTCAATAATTATCTTGCTAAACCAACTTTGATATAAACCAACTTATCAAGATGAACTATCTTGAGTAGAAAATCTGGAAATTATGCTCGAAGTTAGATTACTGAGCAATTTACCTCGCAAGCACCGGCCAGGCTGCGGGTCAATAACAATTGCGCATGTAACCATATCATAGATGCATCATATGTGGTATACATGGCAGGTGAATGGGCCCATATTCACCTTTGATATTTTCAGAATTTATGGGCTTCAACCCGAACTCTTTAGTTGGTCAGTTCATTAATGAGAACAAGTGATACAAGAGAATTCGTAAAGAACTTTCTAGTTCTTTATTATTCACCTATGTGAATTTGCACATCATACATAAAATGAGATGGCTAACACGAATGCTAACTGAACAAATTATCAATATTGGTAAACTTCAAATTTACACCATGACATGTGCACTTATCAATAAACTTCGGGTTTATTATGACATGGGTTTTATACCAATAGATATCCACTTTATTGTGGCAATATTTCGTTTGTGTAGTACAAACTGGAGAATAAAGCGGGTAGCTTTTCATATACAAATTACCCCGCTACAAGTTGTAGTAATAGGAGATATCAAAGCCTTCCTTTATTTATAGTCTCAATATAATCAATCGCTTTCGCGTGTACTTTGGAAACTGAATAAGTTTCTTTGAGACTTACTACAGCACAATACTCAATTGTGTTTCTCCAACATAGTAATAATTGGCTCTTCTAGAGCTCTCAATTAATTTTGTACTACCACAGATTCATCAACATCCATGTGGTGAATATCTTTCTTAAAGAGAAAGTTATACCATTATGGTCATGTCAAACTTATATGCAAGATATGTTTCTTGCATTATCGTTGTCCTTTAATAGTCATATTTCCAAAATACTTTGGCGTACAATAGGTACGTGACCAACGATCATTCATGCCATATATCATCTCAAACCTCCTTCTAGGGGTGAGTGTGGTATCATCTCAAACCTCCTTCTAGGGGTGAGTGTGGTATATTTAATACCAATTTCATGTTCATATTCTTCCAATAATGAATATGTATTCGTGAATCAAATGTTGTCAGGCATTTGATTTGCTATTCTTTGCAAATGGATAATCTTTTGTGCCTCTTTCTCACAAATAGAGGTGTGTGGATCAAGATGAGATAATGATGCATTTTTCCACAAAATTTCCCGTTTGGTTTCACCTACTTCTCCCCCTAATTTTGGGAAAAGTGTCTCATCAAATCGACAGTCTGCAAATCGTGCAGTAAACAAGTCGCCTGTCAATGTTTCGAGGTAGCGAATGATGGAGGGCGATTCAAACCCAACATATATTCCTAACCTTCTTTGCAGACCCATTTTGGTGCGGGATGGCGGTGCTACAGGCACATATACTGCGCATCCAAAGATTCTTAAATGGGATATATTGGGTCCATGACCCAAACCAATTGCAACGGGGAATATTTGTGTCAATTCGTCAGTCAGAGACGAACTAGCATTGTTGTATGCAAAATGGCGTGACCCCAAACCGAAGTGGGCAGCCTACGAACTAGCATTGCTGCATGCAAAATGGCGTGAACCCAAACCAAAGTGGGCAGCCGACGAATTAGCATTGCTGCATGCAAAATGGCGTGAACCCAAACCAAAGTGGGCAGCCGACGAACTAGCATTGCTGCATGCAAAATGGCGTGAACCCAAACCGAAATGGGCAGCCTCGTTTTCATGAAGAATTCAAGATTATTCTCATCTATTGTCTCAATATGATATCCATTTTGAATGATATCTTTAAAACTCAACAAGTTCCTTTTAGACTTGGAGGAGAACATTGCGATTGATATCATTAAAACTCAACAAGTTCTTCTTAGACTTGGAGGAGAATATTGCATTCTCTAAGATAAACGTCATGCCTTTGGGCAGAGTTACAGTTGCTCTTCCGAAGCCTTCAATCAATTTAATTCCCATGGTTTGATATACAAAAGAAATACACGAACATAAGAATAAACAAGTTCAATTCGTTTGTGTCACATAATATTTTCAAAATCTGCTGATGTCATTGACTAAAATAAATCAGATAGTCGATTATATGTTTTCCATAATCGATTACTATGCAGTTTGAAAATTTCAGTTTAAGCATTTTCTTCAAACAATCGATTGTTAAACACAAATAATCGATTGTTGAACATTGACAATGGATTGTTAAACACACACAATCGATTATTTGCTATTTTGAAAAACTTCAGATCACACTGTCTTAAGACAATCGATTGTTAAGTATAGACAATCGATTGTTGGCTTATTTTGAAAAATTCCAGAGCACACTGTCTTAAGACAATCGATTGTTATGCATAGACAATCGATTGTTGGCTATTTTGAAAAATTCCAGAGCACACTGTCTTAAGACAATCGATTGTTATGCATAGACAATCGATTGTTGACTATTTTGAAAAATTCTAGATTACACTGTCTTAACGACAATCGATTGTTAGACATAGACAATCGATTGTGGATGATTTTTGAAAAATTCCAGATTACACTGTTTTAAAGACAATCGATTGTTAAACATAGACAATCGATTGTTGACTGTTTTTAAAAAATTCCAGAACACACTGTTTTAAAGACAATCGATTGTTGATGATCAACAATCGATTGTTTTGCAGTTTTTATGCGAAATATGAGATAACCGACTAGTTTTTCAGGTTAGTCGATTACCTCTACTGGAAAGTAAAAATATTATTGATATTTTAGCATATTGATACATTCTAAAGAACTAATACTAACATTATGTCATGAACTAACTAATACGAGCTAATACTGATGGCTATTAGTTTATTCATTCACTAATACAAACAAGTAAAATAAAATCAAATAGCTCCATCTTCTTTCATCACGGATCCATCACCGATTAGGTGGTCTATCTACCCCTCGGGTTGCTCAAAGAAGTCTGCCACATCCAAGTGGGTGATGTCAAAGTTGTCGTCAGAGACAAAATTCGTTTCAGGGCGTTTACTCTTTCGAGATGCTTGATAAAGGTCAACCAAAAATCATGGTATACGGCAAGCCTTTGACCAGTGCCCGTTTTCACCGCAACGATAATATATAGTTTATAAACTATTTGCTTTTGGGTTCTTATCGTATCGTGCTTGTGGCAGAGTGACCAACTTCAGGTTGTCATATCTCTTCTTTAAGCCATTCCACAAGATAGGTGGATCTTTGACGGTGAGATATTCAATCTTCAAACCTTCATCAAGGTGATGGCGCAAGAAAATCAAGGCCTTAGCATAGTTTCAAACCTTCATCAAGGTGATGGCGCAAGAAAATCAAGGCCTTAGCATAGTTTTGGGTGGATGCATTATTTCTGTCTTTAATGGCGTCTCCAAGACCCATAGCATCCAAAATGGATTTAAGTATCCAACACCCATATCATATAGTTCTTGCCCGAAATTTCAAGGGCAACGAACTTTCTTTTCATAATGTCAGACATAAACCAAAATTACATCAAGAGCGTGTTCATACTTACGGGCTCTATTACAATTATCACATTCACTTCAGGGAATGGATCAAAATCATGTGCTTTACACAATCTCATGTCAAATATTAATTTCATAAAGTGAAAGATTATTTTGAGAATCCTTATTGTTCTCATTACCACAATAATGACGATTATAACTTCGTCTATTGCCATGTCCACATCCATTGATACCTTTACGGTAATTAGTCTTCTTTCAGACTTATCACATACTGCTACCACATTCTCTAAAGGGAATGGAGCAAATTCAATTGGACGGAATTCTTTGCCACGTCCACATTCATTGATACCTTCATGGTAATATTTTAGTCTTCTTTCAGACTTATCATATACTGCTTCCACATTCTCTAAAGGGAATGGAGCAAATTCAATGGGACGGATTTTCAATTATTTGCCCACAATCATACATGAATTTAATCATGGCAGGACATAGAGATTTTACCACTTCGTGTGGTTATAATTTCTTACAAACTCCTTTAGAGTTATAATCAAACTTTGTTGTCTATGTTTGTATATAAAATCAAATTATAGAATTTCAAGAATTTGAAAGGGAAAAATAAAATACTTACCTTTAAGGTATACCAATTCTATTTTCAATGTTTTCTCCTTTCTTCCTTTCCTTTCTTTCTTTCTCTTTTCAACGTTTTTTCTTTCTTTGCTTTCCAGAATATTTTTTTTTTTCTTTCTTTTGTTTTCTGTTTCTCGTTCCTCCTTTTTTTTTCTTTTCCTTCTTTCTTCATTCTTTCTTTGAAGCAAAACCCTACACAAACAAAAAGTTAAGACAATCGAAAATTTCAATTGGTTAGAGACTCGTGCTGATAACGTGTTATGAAATAATATAAGAACAAGTAAAATAATGCAAGAACAAGAGCAATAGAGAGAATAGAGAGAGAGAAGTATTCTTATTGATACTTTGGAATTGTTAGGGATGTTTACATTGGTAGAAGACCCCTTTATTTATAGGGAGGGGGATGATTTATCTACCAAGAATAGAACTCTAGAATATCTCTAATTATAAACATTCACCTTAAATAGGAGATTTCATAACACCTACTTAATAATGAATAAAAAAATTAATTTGAGAGGTTAAGCTTTCTTTCTCTTGGCCATCGTTGCCATCTCTTTGCTGCAGGAACTAAAGTGTTTTGTTGAGCGAATAAAGTGAATTGGCCAAGAATGGATATGTAATTCGAAACCTTGAGGTTTTCAATCACTTGTATTTGTATATATGGAAACGTGTTTTTGTTAACCTTTTACGCTTATAGAGAGAGGAGAGGAGAGAAAATAGGAAAGAATATAATTAAATTCATTATTTAAGATATTAATAATGGATAATACATTATATTGAGAGAGGTGACAGAAAATAAGAAAAAGAAGAGGAGAGGAAAAAGAAAAATGGTGCAATTTAATCCTCATAATTTAGGACATTAATAATGTATTTGTATATAATTGTAAGCAAACTTTATTTAGGACATTTAATTTTCAAAACTGGGATAATTTTGATAATAAAATTTTATATAGTGTATAAAAAAGAAAAAATTCTAAAAAAGATTAGTCCTATCATTTACCGTTACTATATGTTTATCAATTTCGAACAAGTAATCAAACTCCACTATATCCGAAGTTGAGATTTTCACATTACTTTATTATGTTCTAAATTGGTCACTTTTAGAACGGTCATTAGAAAACAAGACTATTTTTTGTAGTTATTATACAAAACACAAATATAGCTTCTTCAATTCAATCTACAAGAAATAAAACATGAAAATATTTAACTTTATTAACTTATTGCCTCACTGTCGATAACAATCTTAGCTTACATAATTAATAAAAAATTAAAATTTGATTGTAAATTATTGTGTTAAGTTTGTGACTAGTACATTTTGGTGATCTCTTGATTACTTGGCTATTATATCGAAAATGTTAGTAATAAACAGTTCATTATTTCTACTAGAACAAAATCATCAATTTAAAATTTAAAAACATGTTTATAATAAAATATGAAAGGAAAAGGGCATGATGGAAAATTGTATAAAGGGATGGAGAAAAAGGAAAACTGGGTTATAATTGGAAAAGAATTTATATCATAAGGTCATTTAAATGTAAATATGAATTAGTTTCTATAGAAAGATTAATCAGTAACCTTAAAAGGACACCTTAAAAAAGGAAAAATATCCTTCACTATAAAATAAATTAATGTGTTACCATCCGAAGCCTTGATCCACCCTCCACATTCTCTTTCTTTCCCCTGGACTAGATTTCATGGTAGATTCTCTCTCTATCTTCTCCATTAATAACCTTGTATTTCTCATTTTCCCATGTTTTCACCCTTCACTCCCTCACTACTACTACTACCACCCATAAACCATTTTCTCTATGTGAAAAACAACACAACGAATTAAACATGGACTTCATTATCTATCTTCTCCTCTCTTTCTCCATCTCCCTTATCACCTTTCTTCTCCTCCGGGCAGCGGCGGCCGCCCATTTTCGCCGCCGTAAAACCCGTCTCCCGCCGGGAACACTCGGCCTCCCTTTTATCGGAGAAACCCTCCAGCTAATCTCCGCCTACAAAACCAAAAACCCTGAACCGTTCATCGATGACCGGGTTGCTAAATACGGCAATATTTTCACCACCCATATATTTGGTGAGCCGACGGTTTTCTCGACTGACGCGGAGACGAACCAGTTCATTTTGCAGAACGAAGGCCGGCTCTTCGAATCTAGTTATCCGAGTTCCATACAGAATTTGCTAGGGAAGCATTCGCTGTTGCTTATGAGAGGCAGTCTTCACAAAAGAATGCATTCTTTGACCATGAGTTTTGCTAATTCTTCTATTCTTAAGGACCATTTGTTGGCCGATATAGACCGTTTGGTTAGGCTTAATTTGGATTCCTGGACCGGTCGTGTCTTCCTCATGGAGGAGGCCAAGAAGGTAATCTATATCCTCCTACAAAATATTTCTCATTTAAAAAAATCAATTAATTTAAAATTTTGTTGTTAATATTCCAAAAAATTCAGTTGAAAGAGAGAGATAAGTGTATTTTAGTGAAATACTCTTTTTTAATAAGCTATTAATTTTTCTTTTAATGAGTTTGTAATTCACCGAATAAGATGTAAGTGGCGCATGCGAAGCAAATAAGGAGAAATGAGTTTTCATGGGTTAGAGAATAAAGAAATGGATAGATGAGTCAGATTTCATATGCTTGGTGTTGGCGGGGTATCATATAACTTTAGTGTATACCAAAGGAGCTAGCAAAAGTATATATATTAATATGCATGTATGTAATAAGTAAACAGGGGCGCAATATATGGTATGTGGTCGTAATTATGACGAAAGCATAAAACCACATGTGCATGTCCGTTAAAAGTGTTCCTTCGCTCTTTACTTTTTATTATTATGCCTTTTGTTTTCGGTTGGGTTAGTATTAATAACAAGTGATGGATGTTGGAATGTGCAGATAACGTTTAATCTAACAGTGAAGCAACTGATGAGTTTAGATCCATGCGAGTGGACAGAGAAGCTGATGAAAGAATACATGCTTGTGATTGAAGGATTCTTCACCATTCCTTTTGCCTTCTTCTCTTCTACCTACCGCAAGGCCATTCAAGTAAGTGTAATTGAATTTTTTGTTATGTTTTTGGAGGATAGTACTCAACAACAACAACAATCCAATATAATACCCATACTTTTGGGTAGAGAGACTCTATCCAAATAGACTACGGCATTTTTTCCTCCCATCTTGTTTTTGGAGAGACTCGAACTTACAATCTCTCGGTTGGGAATGAATTGTCTTTGGAGGATAGTACGCCTATATATTAATTAATGACTTGGTTGTTATTATTTAATTTCAGGCGAGAAGGAAGGTGGCGGAGGCGTTGGGATTAGTGGTGAGAGAAAGGAGGAAAGAGAGAGAAGGAGGAGAGAGATTAAAGAATGATATGTTGGAGGCGTTGTTTGAGGGGGACGGATTTTCAGATGAGGTAATAGTTGATTTTATGCTGGCTTTGCTTGTCGCTGGCTATGAAACTACCTCTACTATTATGACCCTTGCTGTCAAATTCCTCACTGAGACACCCCATGCTCTTTCCCTCCTCAAGGTGCTCCCTCTCTCCTCTTCTCTTATTTTCGTAGTATATTATAGTAAGATTTTGTTGTATACTGGGCATTGTTGTATTACAGTAAAATTTTTGTTTTTTTGTTTGACGGTCTTTTGATGAAATTTTTTATTTTGTTTTTCGTATAAATTGATTAACTTTTTGTCATAATTTCATGGACCTAAAAATATAAAATTAAAGTCCACAATTTTATACGATAAAAAGGAAATTCATATAATTAGTCTCAGTTGTATGAGACACAAAATAAAACTTTTCATCTTAAATTAAGTATGAAGTTTTTTAGAGTTTTAAATATATTACTTTTATTTAGCACTCAAGTGTGGTCTAATAATCACTTGATTAATGAAGTGATGGAAAATTATGAATTTTCAAGATTAAATTCCATCTAGCAAAACCAAAATACTACTCAGAATTAAATTATTATACTGGTGGGAGTAACTAGTGCCCATGAAATTAGTTGTGAATACTATGATTATAAAAAAATGTATTTCTCTCCTAAAGTTATATTAAATATAAATGAGCGTATTAAAGTTAAATACAAAAAATAACCATCTTTTTGAAACATAATAATAGTACTAGAGGAGAGTATTTAATCATGGAGTCCTAAATAATGAGGAATTTTCATAGTGGACCCTAAAGTTGCTACCACATGTTGGTCTTGTTTTTCTTCTTCAATAGTAGATGAATTATCTTCTTATCTAAATTCTCATCCAAGCAAATTATGGCATCAATTTCCACACAGTACAAACCCAAGGAATAATTTCTCCCCCAACATTTTAAGTCCTCGTATTCTCTTCGAAACTGGTACTCTCCCTTTACAACTAAAAACCTTTGATATCACGTAATTCTTTATTCACCTTTTGCTAAACTCAGTACTCGAGAAACTAAAATGGCGCCACCTTTAAACTTATTTAATTTGTAAAAAACCAATATTTTATATTCTAAAGTATATTTCTCTTTAAATTTTTTTTCTTGGGGGTGTTTCTCTCAGCTGGTGATCCTCTATCCGAATCTTCCTCCAATTCCTCGTTTTTTATTCCAATATAGTATTCTTTTCTTTCAGTATATATTATATAATAAAAAGAAAAGAAAAAAAGCTTCATCATATGCTATGTTCCTTGGATGCATGTTTCTGTTTGACCTTTTCCCTACTCTTATTATATCTAAATTCGAAATAAGATACACGAATCTTTTAGCTAATTTTTATAGGAATAAAAGGTTTAGCATGTAATTAGGAATATTTAAACCCAAAAGATGAATATAATTTCATAAAATGGCCTTTGTGGCCGACAAATTAGAGAGATTGGCAATTGGTATACTCAAGAAAAAGATTGTTCGGCAGCCCCATGTGTCTCTAGCGAGACTCTTTGTTATATCAACATCACACGTGCATCTAAGTTCGTACCACATACCACATTGAATCCAATACCCTTTCTAGAAATATCAATATGCCCCATTACTAGCATGTACTATTTTATTGGTAATTGCTGGTATTATGTGACACAACACAACACAACACAAAAAGATTAGTGGATATCGAATGCATTTTGGACCAAGTATAGGGAGAGAGGGAGACCACTGAATCAGTTGGCTCAGCTCTGAAAACTGAGTGACGAGAATCTGTCTTCACAAACCTGCGAAACTTCCCCTTAAGCTGATCAAGCTGCTGATCACTCTGGTCACCCGGATCTTGCTGACTCTATTAAATCGGAGAATTCTGATGCTGTTCCGCTGATGCAGGCCGATTGGGATCCCAGCAGTCACCCTTGCGAGGCTAACTTGGAAATTTTTATTCATGTGCTTTTACTTGAAATATAAAAAAGAATTGACGTATTAACATATATTCACATATGTCCACCTTATTATTCATATTTATATTAACCAATAGAACGTAGACAAAAGGGGTTGCTCTGATGGTAAGTAACCCCCATTTCCAATCAAGAGGTTGTGAGTTCGAGTCTCCCCAAGAGCAAGGCGGGAAGTTCTTGGAGGGAAGAATGCCGGGGTCTATTTGGAAATAACCTCTCTACCCCAGGGTAGGGGTAAGGTTTGCGTACATACTACCCTTCACAGACCCACTAAGTGGGATTATACCGAGTTGTTGTTGTTCTATATTAACCAATAGAACATAACATAAATTGTAAGTATGTGTCATTAATTATTGGTGCAGGAGCAAGACGCTTTTGTAAATTAAAATACTTCTTCTAACCCATTTAGATACTCAGTTCAACATGCTAAACAATTTAAAATAAATTTTGAGTAGATTAGTTAAAAGTATTCCTTATGTTCCAATTTCTGTGATGCAATTCAACTTTCAAGAGGTAAATGAGTTTTTTTGCTATCATTTTCTATTTGCCTTTTAAATATTTTGAATTATGAATTATTCTGGCTTATTATGCTTTTTATGTAAGTTTAAATATATAAATTTTATTTTAGAAAACTTAAAAATTTATGTCCAAATTTGCGGTCAAAGTTAAGAAATTTAACTTTTGAAATTCTAAGGGTATCACGTAAATACAGAGATAATATAAATTACAACTTTTATAATTTAAAATATTTAAAGAGAAAGTTGTATTAAAAAAATTGATAGAATGTGTCATGTAAGGTGGTACACATAGTTTTTCAATGGAGAGTATAGTTTACATGTACTAAGACATGTGGCCTATAGTCAAAAGTTAGGGGTGAAAGTAGTCAGGTAAAGAGGAGAA
Source organism: Nicotiana benthamiana (assembly GCA_034376525.1). Lineage (NCBI taxonomy): Eukaryota > Viridiplantae > Streptophyta > Magnoliopsida > Solanales > Solanaceae > Nicotiana > Nicotiana benthamiana. The sequence goes on from CM067325.1 coordinate 70,512,806, forward strand.
TAGTCAAAGAAAAGCAGTAGCATCTGGTCTATGCTCTGTAGAATAAAGGAAAAACTGGATAACTAGGGATACAACCACTGGACAAAATGATGTTGCCTTCTCTTTAAAGCCTGAACGTACTTCTGCACGCCTTCGTTTGTCTTTTTATTTTCTCTTTAAAATTTTATCTAATAAATTGGGTTATTTAGTTACACATTAACCATCAATGTTACATGATGTAATAACCTATTGTCTTTCTATAGATATGTCGATATAATTTATTATGTGGAGTTACATATAATTATTTGTTTGATGATATCATAGTGCCTAAATAATTTTTTAGTATAGAAGGGAGCTAGCACGCCGGGAACGAGTTCGGTCGAACTTAGTAACTTCGGTTCAAGCTCTGTTTTTTTCTAGAAAAAATGTGTGTGTATATATACATAATTTAGAATCTAATAATTTAAAAAAATAATATTTCGACTCATTAACTTCAAATTTTGGCTTCGCCCTATATAGAAGCTAAACTTTTATTTAGTCTTTGCAAAGTTGATTAATTTTTTTACGGCTGCTTAACCTTTTTAATTAGTTCCACTAGGATTCTCTTATGAATTTTGCATTTCCTTTAAATTTATGTAAACTAATTATCTTTTTGGTTCATTTAGAAAAAGAAAGGCCACTTTCTAATTTTAAAATAATTAAACTTGAACTTTCAATTTTATCTTCAACGAAGTTTTTATAACCATGTCTAAGACCATAAGTTTTAATTAAACTATAGTCACACAAATATTATTATTCTATCCTTAAAAGCTCAAGTACCTTTTTGTGCTTATTATAATTCTAATATAGTTTGATATTTTAGCATTAATTAATTTATTCTCTAGCTATTATTGTAACAACTTGTCTATTCAATAATCTATAAGAGTTTTTTTACGCTTACTAATTGAGTTGAATGAGGCTTACACGGGAAAAGGGGAGAGCATTATTGATCATAAATCTGTATCATATTTATTCAATAGAGGAGGAAACAATATTTTGTTTAACACAATATTAGCCTAGAACTTAGCGAAGATGAATTATTGATTATATTTAAAACTTGTTTTGGCAGGAGGAGCACGAGGAGATCAGGTTAAGAAAAGGTGATGTTGAGTCTCTACTGTGGGTAGACTACAAGTCCATGCCCTTCACTCAATGTGTAAGTGCTTTATTTAACAAACTCATTGTTATTGAGCTCAAATTTTCTTATCCGTTAAGCCCTCATGATATACGTCTATGCTTTTATGTTCAGGTTGTTAATGAAACTCTACGATTTGGTAATATAATTAGCGGAGTATTCAGGAGAACTATGACTGATATCAATATCAAAGGTAAGATGCTCGTCCTCTTTTTCGTGAAATGGGGGGATTTCCCTCTCAATTGTGTAACGTGGCACTTCCAGTATGACTGCGTCATTTTGAAATCAAGAGAAGTGCTATGGAAGTAAATTTGAGTTGCGAGTCTAACAATCAATAGCGTATTCTCGTCTAATGTCATTAATTTGTGGGACGACGAGGCCTATGATTACTTCAATTTCTATATGCACTTGTTTAGTCATGACAAGACCATTATTATGTTTTTCATATGATCAATATTTGGTACTTGATCTAATTGATTGAATCTTATGATATCCTTTCAGGTTATACTATTCCAAAAGGTTGGAAGGTTTTTGCTTGTTTCCGAGCTGTTCATCTAGATCATGAACATTTCAAAGATGCCCGTACATTCGATCCGTGGAGGTGGCAGGTGTGTCACTATGTCCATATCTCTCTTTTACGACTCTTTCTGCCTGTACTCCCCTGTTACCAAAATAAAGAAAATGAAAATGTTTGACTTACATGAATAAACATTTACCAAAACTTCTGTAAACAGAATAATGCAGGATCAACGAGCTCAGCTAATGTATTCACTCCATTTGGCGGAGGACCACGGCGTTGCCCTGGTTATGAACTTGCTAGAGTAGAGCTCTGTGTTTTCCTTCATCACTTAGTGACTCGTTATAGGTATGTTCGCGTTGCTATGTAGATATCACTTTCCAAACACAAAAAATTTTCGATTTTTCTGAAGTGTAAAGATGGTTTTGTTGGTGCAAATTTTTGCTTTACAGTTGGGTACCGGCTGAACCAGATAAATTAGTTTTCTTCCCGACAACAAGGATGCAAAAGCGATATCCAATTATCGTGCAACGTCGAAGCTTGTTTGATCCATGTAAAGAATGAGGCATCCGTGTTAGCAGAGAGGAGTAGAAAGGCACCTGAGGTTGTAGGAAGCAAAGTGGTAGTGAATGAAATTGCATGGAACTTAAATAAGACAATGGTATATAGGTCGAGCATATACATAGGAAATTAAACCATTTTGTAGTGAATTGAGACAGAAGTCACATTCCTTTGCTATGGTGAATGGAAGGAAAATCAGGAAGATTTTATTTGTTGGTTGGTTTATTTTTTTGAGCTAGTGTTTATAATGTAAAGGGCAGGAAATTCTCAGCTGAGACCAGTTTATTACCATCCTGCTCCCTTCCTCATGAATCCTAAGATTCATAACTAAGAGTTTCCAAATGTAACCGAACACAAGTCTGTTTAACGGTATGTAAGCAATTTCATAGGGTGACAAAGGCGAGCTATGAAACTGCATACTAGCTATGGACCTGGGGCAGATAAGCTATGTGGACGGCTGAGACTCTGCGCCAGGGGCGTATATGGTTACTAGATGTTGTTTGAGCAATAAAGTATAAGACCTTTTTTGTTAAATTAGTTAAATAAGAAGATAGAGGGTAAATCCTAGTTAAGGATAATTAATTCTAGATCTAAGATGAATAATATAAATAAAAAAAATATAGCTGAGTATAAATGTTGGTAGTGAGTATGGTCAGATTTAATAGCATAAAAAAAGTGCATTACGTAATATAAAATGGCAATAATGCAAAAGATTCACCCAATCTTGAATGATACGGATCCTCTTTACATTTTATAAAGATGAATGATATACAAATACTAGAACCTTAGGGTCCTTTTTGGATCTGATGGAAGGTCTGGGATCACAGATTCTCTAATCTCTTTAGAAAGATATGTTTATCTATTTTCTATAGAGAGAGCCCCCTTTTTGAGAAGCCTCCTCTTCCTATTTATAAGGGATATCCTTAGTAAACTCTAAAATAATATAATTAGAGTGAATATCCAATAGAATATTCCCTTTGAGGATTTCAAAGCAAATTAGTCGTTGTATCTTATCACTATCTGCACTGCTCGATCTCGGCCTTACTGATCACTGCTCGACCTCGGCCAATTGTCTCCACATGTCAAATTTCTCTAATATGATTTTGACCCATACAGTTAGTCCCTTATTGTGGAGGTTGTCTTTTGTTCGAGCTCGTTGAGCTGACTTCATTAATCGTAGTTCGAGAAATTCAAATGGGGAGGTTGAATGTGAATTGGGTGAGGAGGCCGAATGTGATTCGGGCGAGGAGGCCAAGTGTCAATTCAGGCGAAGAGGCCGAATGTAATTCGGGCTAGGCAACCGAGTGTTAATCCGGGTGAGGAGGCCAAATGTGATGCGGGTGAGGAGGCCAAATAGTTAATTCGGGCGGGGAGGCCGAATGTTAATTCGGGTGAGGCTGAATGTGATTTGGGCGAGGAGGCCGAATGTTAATTTGGGCGAAGAGGCCGAATGTGATTCGGGCGAGGCGACCGAGTGTTAATCCGGGCGAGGAGGCCAAATATTTAATTCGGGCAAGGAGAACGAATATTAACTCGAGCGAGGTCGAATGTGATTTGGGCGAGGCGGTCGAATGTTAACTCGGGCGAGGGGGCCGGATGTTAGTTCGAGCAAGGTTGAATATGATTCGAGTGAGGCGGCCGAATATTGATTCGGGCGAGGCGGCCGAATATTGATTCGGGCGTGGAGAACGAATGTTAATTCGGGCGTGGAGGCCGAATGTTGATTCTGGCGAGGAGGCCGAACGCAAATTCGGGCCAGGAGGCCGAACGCAAATTCGGGAGAGGTGGCCGAACGCAAATTCGGCGCGAGGAGGCAGAATGCAAATTCGGCGAGGAGGCCGAATGTTAATTCGGACGAGGAGGCCGAATGTTGATTCGGGCGAGGTCGAAGGTTGATTCGAGCGGCAGTTGATTCGGACAAGGCCGAATGTAACTTGTGTAATTGATGTAGTGTCGCTTTTGCCAAAATATGGGTGAGCTTCATGAACTTATGCTTTGCTTATGCATATCTGAGGGATTTACCTGTTTTTCGGGCTAGCAATCTAGTCCCAGTCTATATGGACTTTCAGCGTCTTTGAATTTTTTTTTATATATAGATAATGGCAATCATTTCTTGTTCGCGTATCTAGGAGAATGCTCTTGCTTCTATCCTATTAATCGTTCGTTACCTCGATTTGATCGACCGTCGAGTGGGGAGGAGTGACTACGTTCCCCTCCCGGGTTATGTTTTTAGTGGCCGCTACCAGTTTGGTAAGGCCGTCCGCTTTGATATTTTGTGCTCAAGGGATTTGATTGAGCTAGCATTCATCGAGTTTGGGTAACAGCTTGTAGATCTCGGCATGGTAATTTTATAGTCTTTGTTCCTCGATTTGGAAAGTCCCTATAATTTAATTGACTCGCACCGTAGAACGACTCGTTCTGCTCCGTACTCGAGTGCTAGCTTTAGGCCTACAATTATGGCCTAGTGCTCGGCTTCGTTGTTAGTCATATCTAAGCATCTTATGGACTGGAAAATTAATTCGCCTGTTGGGGCCTCGAGTTAGTGTCCCTGTCCCGATCCCAAAATTCCAACTCTTACATACAGCAGTCATCGTTGCATATATAGTCCATGATTTAGATCAGGCATAAGTGTCTTTTACATAACAAATGTTTGGTAGTCTTAGTCCATAAGAAACAATTGAAAGTGGAGTTAGATATGTTAGTACCAACTGCCAAAGGACAAAGATGGAGAGATCATTAAACTAATTCCCTGTGTTGCATGTAATAAATTTTGTTGGTTGCAACAACGATTGATTGACTATTCTGGATAAGTCACGTCAGCACCAAATATAATTGTAAGATATCACTGACTAGAGGAATTTTCCATATGAAAGTGGAATTAGAATTGAGTTTTAGATCTAGAGGAAACAAAATTTTAATTAGAAAAATTCTCACAGATAATATTAAATTATTTGAGCAAAAAAGTATGCAACATTTTTTGTTAAACTAATTAAATAAGAAGATAGATGATAAATCTTAGTTAATGAAAATTAGTTCTAGATCTGAGATAAATAATATAAATAGAAAAAATATAGCTCATTATAAATGATGGCAGTGAGTATGACCAGATTTAATCGCATAAAAAAGTGAGTTAAGTAACATTAAATGGCAATAAAATGCAAATAAAGAAAGAGATTCACCCAATCTAAGGGATATCCCTAGAAAACCCTAAAAAGTACAATTAGAGGGATTATCCAGTAAAATATTCCCTTTGAGGATTCCAAAGCAAACTAGTCGTTACATCTATCTGCACTGCTTGACCTCGGCCTTATTGATCACTACTCGACCTCGACCTTATTGATCACTGTTCGACCTCGACTTTATTGATCACTGCTCGACCTCGACTTTATTGATTACTGCTCGGCCTCAGCCTTATTTATCACTGCTCGATCTCAGCCAATTGTCTCTGCATGTCAAATTTCTCTAATATAATTTTGACCCATGCAGCTGTACTTTCAAATGCATTGAAAAATTTATTGAAATACTAATAAATACAAGTGAATATGAACATATAACTTTAAATATATACTAACATAAATTTATGTATAGATTATAGATGAGCATCTAGCAAAAGAACACTGTGCAACTAAATCTAGCGTCAGGTCTATTCTACAAAACTTTCAATAGAGAGGCAATCTTAAACATTGAGGAAATCAAAGGGCAAAAGGTAGAATCATCTAAGTTTTCTTCCTCAGAGTAAGTCCTTATCAGTGATGAGGGGGGCCACAAAGTCTTACGGAGGTATTATCCCATCCAAAAAAGAATAAGTAGATGAAAGTCATACAAGAAGAGATGAAATCTCTACAGGAGAATGGCGTGTACATGTCGAACTTTCAATTGGTAAAAGGCCCTCAAGTGCCAGTAGGTTTTTCTACTCAAGAAAAATAAAAATGGCAAATGGGTCAGATACAGAACTCGATTAGTGGTAAAAAAAATTCGAACAAAAGAAAGTTGTTGATTTTGATGATATTTCCTTACATGTTGTCAAATGGCGTGTATTCGAATAATTTTAGGCTTAGGAACTAGTATAGACCTTGAAGTAGAGCAGTTGGTTGTGAAAACTGCATTTCTTCTCGGAGATTTAGAAGAGGGGATTTATATAGAGCAACCAAAATGATTTGAAATAGCTGGGAAAAAATATGATGTGCAAATTGAATAAGAGTTATTATATGTTGAAGCAGGCACCAAGGAGGTGATACATGAAGTTTGACTCATTCATGAAAAGTCAAACATAAACAAAGACTTTTTCAAATCCATGTTTATATTTGAAAAGATTTTCTTACAACAATTTTATGATTTTGTCATTGTATGAGGATGACATCTTCATTGTAGGACAAGACAAAGAGCTGATTGCCAAATTGAAGGGAGATTTGTCCAAGTCGTTTCATATGGGCCTAACACAAAAAAATATAGAGATGAAGATTGTTCGGAAATGAACAAATAGAAAGTTGTGGCTATCTCAAGAAAAATACACTGAGCGTGTAGTGGAACACATCAACATAATTAGTACTAAGTCCATTAACATGACTTTTACTAGTCATCTAAAGTTCAGAAAGAAGATAGATCCTATAACAAAGGCATATGTTGTTATATGGATTGAGTTAGACAAGTTGAGAATGATCTTATGCCGCATGTGACTGGACTAATGAGACCATAGCCAGAGTTTCTTATGTTCAGCAGGCAGAAGTCTGATATATGCATTGGTATACACCAGACTTAATATGATCATTCAGTTAACGATGTTAGTAGGTTTCTTAAAAATTTGAGGAAAAAGAACACTGCAAGCAATCAAGTGGATACGAAGGTACCTGAGAGGTACTACGAGAAACGACTTGTAGTTTAGAGGATGTAATCTATTCTTGAAGGGTTACGAAAATATTGATATGGAAAGTGACTTTGATAATATAAAATCCACTACTGGATACCTGTTTATATTTTAGGGGGGGTTATATCATCGGTCGAAGTAGTGTTCCGCTATAAATAGATCATCATTTCATTCATTTTCAACACATCAAACATTAAGAGCAAAAATAAAGTAACGTATCACAGACAGGGTGTGAGAACATAGTCTATGAGAAAAATAGAGAGTGAGTGATATTATTGTAAAGGGAGAATATCAAAAGACGATTATATCTTTGAGTGTTGTAGTGGTCTTTGGAGTATTTTACTCTGGACTATAAGTTATAATGTGACGACCCGACCAGTCGTCTCATGAGTTACCACCCCATTTCTCCCATTTCTGCTTCTTATCACTTTGTCTAATGTTTCTATATGTGATCGGGTTGATTGGTTTAGGTTCGGAAAGGATTTGGTAAGGTTTGAGACACTTAGTCTCATTTTAGGAAGCTTAAGTTGGAAAAGTCAACCGTATATTGACTTATATGTTAGAGGGCTCAAATGTGAGTTCTGATGGTTAGGATAGCTCCGAAAGGTTATTTGGGACTTACGAGCGTGATCGGAATGAGTTTTGGAGGTTCGGAGTTGATTTAGGCTTGAATTGGCGAAGTTGATATTTTGGCAACTTCCGATTGGTAGGCGACATTTTGATATACAAGCCGAAATGAAATTCCGAGAGTTAAAATAGTTCTGTAGTGTCATTTGGGATGTTTTTGTAAAATTTCAGGTTATTCGGACGCGATTTGGTTGGGTCTTTGATCAAAAGCGTAATTTAGAAGATTTTGAAAACTAAGGCTTGAGTTCGATGTGTCTTGCTTGATTAGATGTTGTTTTAGATGTTTTGAGGATTGGTACAAGTTTGAATAAGGTTTTGGGATACGATGGCCCTTTTGTTTGAGGTCCCGGGCCTCGAGGTGATTTCGGATGGTTGATGGAGAGTTGAAGTTTTTGGTGACCTGTAGATCTTTTGCCGCTTCTGATATTTCTGACCTGCGGATTAGGGACCGCAAGTGCAATCCGCAAAAGCGAGAAAACGACTGCAGAAGCGGTCAAGGAGGAGAAGGGTAGGAGACGCAGATGCGGATAGATGACCGTACCTGCGATGGCGCAAGTGCGGCTATTTGGCTGGAGATGCGACTTTGGTCACTTAAGTGAAAAATGCAGGTGCGGCGTCTTGGACCGCATAAGCAGTACCTTAGATGCAGTGTTTGATCACGGGTGCAGAATCCCCGAGTCAGAAGGTATATGTTGTTTCCTTCGTGAATTTTCCTAAGTTCTCAATTTTTGAAGATGGGAAAGGGGATAAGGCAATGAAATTCAAGAGAAATCAAGGGATATCAGTTCGTTAAGTTCCCTAAGCTTCATTATTTGGGTTTGTGATAATGTTTTCATTATTTAATCATCGTATTAGTGTAGATTAAGGAAGAAAAATTGAGGGTTAGGGCTTGAGATTAAGAGACTTTATAATGGGAATTTGAGGGGCAATTTGGACTCCGATTTCAGTGTTCTTGGTATACGTAGACTCGTGGAGTGATAAGGATATCGTTGACGTAATTTTTCCAGATTATGAGATGTAAGCCCGGGGGTCGGGTTTGGACAATTTCGAGATATTTGGTATAATTTGATTATTTTTTCTTGGGCATCATTTCCTTAGCATATTTTGATGCTGTAATTCTGATTTTGGAAAGATTCGACACGAGTGGAGGTCGATTCTAGGGGAAAAGGCATCGTGGAGTAGTATTTTCACCGGTTTTAGGTAAGTAACCATTGTAAATCTGGAACTGAGGGTACAAAACCCAGATATTTGACTTGTTTTGATAAATGCGATGACACACATGTCTGGTTACGAGTGTATAGGCGTGCACCGGTATGGATGGTGACTTGGTCCGTCCCGTAGCGACCATTAAGCCACATATTTGATTTGAAAAACTGATGATATTCTGTACTTTAGTCGTTATACTGTATTATCGGTTGTATGCCATGTTTTGGGCCTTGTGCCGACCTGTTGAGACCCTTAGGGGCATTTTTACTATTTTTTCTCACTCTACTTGTTGAAAGCATATCCTTAGTCATGTTTTACCTGTTTATGGCTTAAAACTGGTTTTATCACTTTACCTTTAAATGTGTGGATTGTTTGAACTGAGTTCCCTAATTTCTATTATTGTGCCTGAGAGGCTGTGAGGTTAATGACTGAGAGTGGTTCAGAACCTAATGGTGAGGATATTTATATATATACTTATATGGATCGGGTTGCACGCTGCAGCGATACTTAAATGGATCAGGCTGCATGATATATGGATGTATATATATAGATATAGATATATATTGGATCGGGCTGCGTGTCGCAGGGATATTACGCTTGTGCTGTAGGAGCCCCTCTGGAGTCTCTCTCTCTCTCTCTCTCTCTCTCTCTCTCTCTCTATATATATATATATATATATATATATATATATATATATATATATATATATATATATATATATATATATAAGATCAAGTTGCGCCGTAGGGATATTACGCTTGGGCTGTAGGAGCCCCTTTGGAGTCTGTACACCTCCAGTAAGCATAATCGACCATAAATTATGGATCGAGCTACACGATGCAGTGGTTACTATGATTATTATTATTACGAGATATTGATGATCCTGAGTGCTGAGATTGTGTACTGAGTTATGAGAGCTGAGTCATAAGTGACTGAGAGGCTGTTTGAGAGGCCATGTTCTGAGTGATACCTTTCTCGAGGGGCCCATTTATGATATTTCACTAAATTCACTCTTCTTTAAAAAATAAGCCTCCCCGTCAATTACTAAGTTAATGATTTTAATCAATCCAAATTGAAACTGAAGTTTTTATGACAAGTCTGGTTTGTAAACTGTGGAATTTGATCTGTTATGCTGCTGTTACTCCTTTATATGTTTTTAACTGCTCGTCAGTGCTTTCAGACCTTATTTACTTTAGTTACTACTGAGTTAGCGTACTCACGTTAATCCATGCATTGTGTGTACAGATCCAGGTGCTCGGGCAGTACAGTGCGGGTCCTTTAGTTGATCAAGAGTTTGCTAGAGATTGCAAGGTAGCTGCATCACGTCTGCAGCCCTGCTTTTCTCCTTCGTATCTAGCTATTTTTTGCACTTTTAGACTTATGATGTATTAGATAGTCGGTTATGTATTTAGAGGCTCTTGACTTGTGACACCAGATGTTTGGGATGTGTTTGTTTAATTTTTTATTGACTTCCACACATTCTCGTTGTTTTATACATAATTATGAAATATTGAGATTTAAACCCGTGTTAGAAAATGGTTTTATAAAGGAAATTCGATGTCATTAATGGTTTGGGTTGGCTTTCCTAGTAATATGATACGCGCAATCACGAGGTATTTTGGATCGTGATAAGTTGATATCAGATCCTAGGTTACATAGGTCTCGTGAGTCATGAGCCGATTTAGTGGAGTCTCGTGGGTTGGTACGAAGACATTTGTATTTATCCCCGAGAGGCTTTATAACCTTTAGGAAAAACTTTATATTCTTGAAATTCTGGTCATGCGAATATGTTGATTCAGTACTAAACTTATGCTATTCCATTCTCTCATAGATGGTGAAGACACGTACTAGCAGAAAGGTTGGACGACCACCAGCACTACCAGCTTGGGCAACTAGAGGCCGAGGACACGGTCAAGGCCCTGGTAAGGGCAAAGCAAATAGGGCATTACCTACAGATTTACCAGCTACCCTAGTTTAGGATCAGGTCCTAGTTATTGACGCTACAGCAACACCAACTTAGGCACCGTCTATGCCTATTGTGATTCTAGGCCTTCAGAAGGCTTTAGCTCAGATTTTATCAGTGTGTACAGGTTTTGCTTAGGCGGTCTCGGTTACTACGACCACATCTACTTCTCAGGTTGGGAGAGGCACCAAGACTCCCGTGGCTCGTACACACCTGAGCAGGTTGTGCAGGGACTCCAGACATCGGGGGCACCTCCGGCCCAGCCGGTTGTACCAGCTCAAGAGTATGTGGTACTAGAATGTCGGACGATAAGCAGCGATGATTAGATAGGTTTGGTAGACTCCAAGCTCTGGATTTTCATGGTGCATAGGACGAGGATGCCCATGGTTTCTTGGATAGGTGCTAGAGGATGTTTCGTACAATGGGTATGCTAGAGACTAGTGGTATAACATTCAATACCTTTCAATTTTCTAAGGCTTCCTTCACTTGGTGGGAGACGTAGGTCTGTTGGTGTAGCGCCCCTTACTTGGAAGCAGTTCTTTGTTCTCTTTCTGGAGAAGTATATGCCACAGACTGACCAAGAGGAGCTGCAGAGGAAGTTCGAGCAGTTGCGTCTGGGAGAGATGACTATGACGCAATATGAGATGCGATTCTCTGAGTTAGCTCATCATGCGGTCTGGTTGGTTCTCACAGATCGAGAAAGGATCAAGAGGTTTGTTGATAGCCTCACATATCAACTTCGGTTCTCATGACTAGGGAGAGAGTGACAGATGCTACTTTCGAGGAGCTCATTAACATCGCCCGTGATATTGAGTAGGTTCATCGCCAAGAACGAGAAGAGAGGGGGACCAAGAGGCCTCCGGGATCTGGTAGATTTAGTAGTGCTCATTCGAGGGGTCAGTTCTAGCAGGACGGAGGCTGTCCATTTAGGAAGGCTCAGTCAGCTTGCCCAATTTATCATGAGGCATCATCGGATCATGGTTCCCACGGTTCTCATCAGGGCCATTCATCACTCTGTGCCCTTCCAGCCCAGAGTTCGTTCCATGCTCCATCAGTTCAGGGTTCTTCCATGGCAGGTCCTTTTACTGGTCATCCTAGTGCTAGGGGTTCCTTTTAATACCCATCTCCAGCACCGGGTAGTTGTTATGAGTATGGAGATTTTGGGTATATGAGGAGGCAGTGTCCTCGTCTTTATGATTGTTTGTCTTAGCAGAGAGGTCAGCCATTGATTTCAGCTCCAGTTACTTCACCACCCGCTCGGCCAGCTAGAGGTGGAGGTCAGTCAGCTAGGGGTTGCCCTAGAGGGAGAGCCGATCAAGTGGTGGTCAAGCTCATTTCTATGCCTCCTAGGTAGACCAGAAGATGCTGCTTCAGATCCCATGATTTCAGGTATTGTTTTAGTCCTCCATAGAGAAGCCTCTATATTATTTGATCCCAGTCCCACCTTTTCTTTTGTGTCATCATACGTTTCCCGTTATCTGGATACACCACGTGAGTCTCTTATTTCACATGTTTATGTATCTACTCTAGTTGTCGATACTGTTGGTATAGATTGTGTGTACCGATCGTGTGAGGTAACTATTAGGGGTCTGGAGACTAGAGTGGATCTGTTGTTATTGTGTATAGTAGATTTCAATATCATTTTTCATGGATTGGCTATCTCCGTGTCCTTCTATTCTGGACTATCATTCCAAGATAGTCATATTGGCAATAGCGGGTGCGCCACGAATTGCGTGGCGAGGTGTAACTAGTTATGTTCCTAGTAATGTGATCTCATTCTTGAAGGCCCACCGTATAGTTGGGAAAATTTGTATTCGTATCTATTCTTTGCGAGGGATGTCATTGCTGAGACTCCCAGTATTGATTCTGTTGCAGTTGTGAGGGATTTTCCCGATGTGTTTCCTGCAATACTGTCAAGCATGCCACCACACAGGTACATTGATCTTGGTATTGACCTGGTGCTGGGCACTCAGCCCATTTCTATTCTACCGTATCATATGTCAGCGTGGAGTTGAAAGAGTTAAATAATTAGCTTCAGCAACTCCTTGATAATGGGTTCATTCTTCCTAGTGTGTCGCTTTGGGGTGAGCCGGTTCTATTTGTGAAGAAGAAGGATGACACTATGAGGATGTGCATTGATTATATACAATTGAACAAAGTAACAATTAAGAACAAGGTTCTTTTGCCACGAATTGATGATATATTCGACCAGCTTCAAAGAGCGAGGGTATTCTCCAAGATTGATCTTCGTTCGAGTTATCACCAGTTGAAGATCAGGGACTTGAATATCCCTAAGATAACTTTTAGGACCCTATATGGTCATTATGAGTTTTTAGTGATGTCTTTTGGGCTGGTCAATGCCCCAGCAGCGTTCATACATTTGATGAACAGTGTGTTCCGGCCTTATCTCGACTCGTTTGTCAAAGTCTTCGTTGATGATATTCTATTGTATTTGTGTAGTCAGGTGGAGCACGCAGAGCATTTGAGAGTTGTGTAGCAGATATTGAGGGAGGAGAAACTTTATGCAAAATTCTCCAAGTGTGAGATTTGGCAAGTCAGTGGATTTCTTGGGGCACGTGGTGTCCAATGAGTGTATTCAAGTTTATCGCAGAAGAGTTCCTAGACCGTCCTCAACCTTAGAGATTCGTAGCTTTCTTAGTTTTGCAGGTTATTATTGCCAGTTTGTTCAGGGATTCTCATCTATCGCATCGCCCTTGACCAATGGGTGCTTCATTTATATGGTCTGACAAGTTGAGAAGAGCTTTCTGAAGCTCAATACACCATTGACCATAGCTCCAATGTTAGTTTTGCCAGCAGCTTTAGGTTCATACATCGTTTATTATGATTCTTCGAGAGTTGGTATTGGTTATGTATTGATGTAGGAGGGTAGAGTTATTGCATATGCTTCTCGTCAATTGAAGACTCATGAGAAGAAATACCCTGTTCATGATTTTGAGTTGGCTGCCATAGTTCACACATTGAAGATTTGGAGGCATTACTTGTATGGTGTGTCTTGTGAGGTGTTTACTGATCATCGTAGCCTATAGCACTTGTTCAAACAGAATGATCTCAATTTGAGGCAACGGAGGTGGTTGGATTTTCTTAAGGATTATGATATCACTATATTATACCATTCGGGAAAGGCCAATATGGTGGCCGATGCTTTGAGTTAAAAGGCAATGAGTATGGGGAGTTTGGCATATATTCCAGTTGGGGAAAGACCTCTTGTAATAGATGTTCAGGCCTTGGCCAATCAATTCGTGAGGATAGATATTTCGAAGCCCAGTCGGTTATTGGCTTGTGTGGTTTCTCAGTCTTCTTTATATGATCGCATCAGAGAGCCACTTTGATGATTCATATTTTCTTGTCTTTAAGGACATAGTTCATCATGATGATGCTAGAGATGTGTCGTGTTGATGGGGTGTTGAGGATGCATGGTCAGATATGTGTGCCCAATGTAGATGGGCCTTAGGAGTTGATTATAGAGGAGGCCCATAGCTCGCGGTATTCCATTCATCTGAGTGCTGCAAAGATATATCAGGATCTGAGACAGATTATTGGTGGAGGAGAATGAAGAAAGACATTGTGGGATTTGTACCTCGATGTCTCAATTGTCAACATGTGAAATATGAGCATCAGAGGCCGGGTGGCTTACTTCAGCGGATAGATATTCTAGAGTAGAAGTGGGAGAGGATCACTATGGACTTTGTTGTTGGACTTCCATGCACTTTAAAGAAGTTTGATGCTATTTAGGTGATTGTAGATCGGCTGACCAAGTCCACCCACTTCATTCTTATATGTACTATGGACTCTTCAAAACGGTTAGCAAAGATCTATATTCAGGAGATGGGAGATTGTTCGTTTGCATGGTTTCCCAATTTCCATCATCTTAGATGCGGTCACTCAGTTTACTTCGTAGTTTTGGAGGTCTGTGCAGCGAGAGTTGGGTGATCAAGTTGAGTTGAGCATAGCTTTTCACCTTCAAACGGACATGAAGTTCGAGCGCACTATTCGGATATTGGAGGACATGATGCGTGCTTGTGTCCTTTATTTCAGAGGGTCATGTGATCAGTTTCTACCGCTCTCAGAGTTTACTTATAGCAACAATTACCAGTCGATTATTCAGATGGCTCCATATGAGGCTTTGTATGAGAGGCAGTGTAGATCTCCAGTTGGTTGATTTGAGTTGGGTGAGGCTAGACTATTGGGGACAGACTTGGTGCAGGATGCTTTGAAAGTTGAGGTCAAAGAATATAGCTTCAGTGAAAGTGCAGTGGAGAGTAATGTTGTATTCTGGGCTGGGCCTGAGCCTAAATGGGTCTAACGGGCTGCGCTCTGGCGGTCCCAGGCCAAACGGTCCCAAATATTGGAATCGGCCCATCGTGGGCCTAAGCCCACATGGTCCCGGACTAAATAGGCCGGACCTATGGGTCTAAACGCACCTAAGTGGTTCAGGCTATTTTTTTAAAATTTTTTTATCTAAGATATTTTCTTGTAAATTATATGTGTATATATATATATATATATATATATATATATATATATAGCTTACATATATTATGCAGTATATATAGTATATATTACCTTATATATATGGCAATATATGTAAGCTATATATATATTGCCTTATATAATTTCTTGTTAATATATATAGAATTGTAAGTTAAATCTTCTAAACAGTCAAATTTAAACACAACAAAATTGCAAAGATATAAAATACTCGAGCCATCCTTGAAAAAATCAAAAATTATTTTTCTTTGGCCTTCCACCATTCCAAAGATCAATGGTGCCGTCTGGATTCTCTTTTTCAAGGCCCTGAGACAAATAAACTTGAAACTCATTTAGGTGTGAAGTTTCATCAATATTATCACCTTGAGAACCTCTAAAATACGTCCAAGAACTAACTGTTTTTAGGCCCGCATTTCTTTTCGATGATTACGAACTACACAAAGTAGGAGTTGAAACATTTGGTCTAGCATGATCTAAGGCTCGTTGATAAGCATTATAAATTGTTTGAGCATTTATTTTAATTAAGGATTTTGCATCTACAAGTGTAGCTAATTCCTCATCTGAAAGATCGAAACCCCTATAAATACTTGAATACCAAAAGTGACGTCCTCCTAAGTTCATGGTAGGATTTAACATGGCTGCAAAACCATAAATAGGGGGGATAGGGAAATATATTTTTTATACCTTTCTTTCTTTGCATTTATAGCAAGTTGATAAATTACCCCATCCTCTGAAAATTGAACAAATAAATTACATAGTGCTGCAATATAAACTAAACAGTTTGAAATAATAGGATAATATCGGCTAGAAAATTCATTTATAGCAATATGAAATTGTTCCAAAAAATCTATAAGAATTTTAATATTAGTCCAATCTTGATTTGTAAGAATTTCATCATCATCCTGACCACCAACACGAGCACTAAACGTTGCATTTATTGGGTTTCTATATTCATATGCAACAACTGAACTTTGGTACATATAACTCCATCTAGTCGGACAATGTTTAGGAACCTTTCTTTCTCTAAGGCCAAATTCATCACATTCTAAAATGTATTTCTAAGTTTACTTCTACGGTTTAAATAAAAAAGCCAATTAAGAGCTATTTTAACCTTTTCAATTTCCAAATTTAAAATTTTCATACCATCACCGACGATTAAATGGTAAATATAACAAATACATCTAATATGGAAACAATTACTAAATACAGGATTTAGTATAGTTGTAAGTAAGCATATAACATTAGTGTTACTAGATGCATTATCCATAGAAATTGATATTATTGTATCTCTAATGCAAAAATATCTACAAATATCTGCAACCGTGTTACCAATAAATTTACTTGTGTGGCGTGAATTATTCTGTATGCAGTAATACATTTTTGCATTTTCCAATCTTCATCAATCCAATGAGTGGTAAAAGTTAGATAATCGCAGTCATTACCACTTCTACCAATATCAGTAGTAATAGTAATGTGATAATCTATATGAGTAAGTAAATAGTACATGTTCAAATTCATGTTTATATGTATAAATATCGCTCTTACGGTTGCACGAGACCATTCTTTATAAGTAGGATTAAGAACTCTTCTAACATATTGCACAAAATGAGAGTTAGAAGGAAAACTATAGGGTAAGCACATAACATTAATTATCTTTGCCAATTCTTCACAATCTTTATTTGGATCGCATATAAAATGCCACCGGTAACAGTGTTAATTCCCGGCTGAACTAGATTTGACCATGTACTAGGGTTAACCGTAGTATCTACACTTGTCTCCTCTTGCGCAACTTTCATTTAAAGATATCTAGCTTTATCTATAGGGTGTTTCTTTATATGTCTAGTCAAACTGCCTGTACCGCTACGGTCTCCAATAAATTTATGAGCCAACAAAGACCCACAAGTTTTACACTTAGCCTTATTTTATTCTCTTAGTTGAGTAAAAAAGTTCCAAACAAGTGATGTTTCGGTGAATTTAGAGCCACAAGAAAGTCAGACAAAGCATCAGTTAGGTTATTAACAGGACTAGTAGGTGTATCATCTAAATCCAGTTGCGTTTCGTCTAAATCATCATTTTTCTCATCATTTTCAAAGATAGTTTGATTAGGATAAAGATCATTCATAACTTCTTCATTTAATTGTTGACCTGGTGCAACATCATGGCAAAATTGACTATTGAAAAAATAAAAAAGAGGGTTATCAATATCAAGAATAACAGGTGGAGGAGGGCGGGTAATAGGTCTGGGTCGCGGAGCCGGGGAAGAGTAGTATCTTGGCGACCAGATTCACCAATTTTAGATTTTCCCTTACAACCAAATATTTTTTCAAAGAAATTGCCATACTAATTATAATTATACAAGCTAAAACAAACAAAATTATAATTTTAAACTTGAGAGTTGGAACGAGTATACCGAATTGACGAACAACTTCTTGAAAATTGAATACCGTTGAAGACTTAAATATTTTAATTCACCAATTTCAAAAATTTTCACTAAATTGCAATAATAAAGTAAGCAATTATAGAAGAAAAATAGAGAGAGATTGACGAATTTATGAGTAAAAATGAAAGAATGAGGGAGTATTTATCGTTGAGAATACGGAAAAGGTATAATTATAAAACATTTTGGGGCCAAATGGCTATTTTTGAAAGTGCCAAATAGCTAGAAATGAAGGTCCGGGGCTCGCGGGCTTTTTGGTAAGGACCGGCTCGTTGTAGGGTTTTTGCACCACTAGGACTGCCCCATTTGGCACGCGGTCCCGGGCTGGGGCCGGCCCACAATACAGCCTTAGCAGGGAGGTCAGCCCGTGGGGAGTTACCTAGGAGATTGTGTGGGAAATGTGGAGCAGATATCCTCACCGGTATGAGGCTTCAGGTGTGTTTCTTGACTCGTTCGAGGATGAATGTTTGCTTAAGTTGGGGAGGATGTGACGACCCGGCCAGCCGTCTCATGAGTTACCATCCCGTTTCCCCCTTTTCTGCTTCTTATCACTCCGTATAACTGTTGTATATGTGATCGGGTTGATTGGTTCGGGTTAGATTGGATTTAGTAAGATTTGAGACACTTAGTCTCCTTTTAAGAAGCTTAAGTTGGAAAAGTCAACCGAATATTAACTTATGTGTTAGAGGGCTCAGATTTGTGTTCTGATAGTTGAACAGCTCTGGGAGGTGATTTGGGACTTAGGAGCATGATCGGAATGAGTTCTGGAGGTTTGGAATAGATTAAGGCTTGAATTGGCGAAGTTGATATTTTGAAAACTTCCAGTTGGTAGGCGAGATTTTGATATAAGGGTCAGAATAGAATTTTGAGAGTTACTTTAGTTCTGTTATGTCATTTGGGATGTGTGCGTAAAATTTCAGGTCATTCGGACGTGGTTTTCTTGGTTTTTTTATCAAAAGCGTAATTTAGAAGATTTTGGAAACTTAGGCTTGAATCCGATGTGTTTTAGTTAATTCGATGTTGCTTGAGGTGTTTGAGGATTGGTACAAGTTTGAAAAAGGTTTAGGGATATGTTGGTACTTTTGGTTGAGGTCCCAAGGGCTTCGGGGTGATTTCGGATGGCTGACGGAGAGTTGAAGTTTTTCGTGAGCTGCAGATCTTTTGCTGCTTCTGGTATTTCCGCACTTGCGGATTGGGGACTGAAGGTGTGATGCCGCAGATGTGAAAAAACGACCGCAGAAGTAGTCAAGGAGGAATAGGATAGGAGTCGTAGATGTAGTTAGCTGACCGCACCTGCGGTGGTGCAGGTGCGACTATTTGGTCGCATATCTGACTTTTACCAATTTCGAGATTTTTGGTATAATTTGATTATTTTCAATTGGGATTCGTTCCCATAGCATATTTTGATGTCGTGATTCTGATTTTTGATAGATAGACGCGAGTGGAGGCCACTTCCAGGGGCAAAGGCATCGCAGACTAGTAGTTTTACTAGTTTGAGGAAAGTAACCATTGTAAATCTGGAACTAAGGGTACAAAACCCTGATATTTGACTTGTTTTGATAAATGCAGTGACACATATGCTAGGTTACGAGCGTGTGGGAATTCATCGGTAGGGATGTTGACTTGGTCCGTCCCGTAGCGACCATTAAGCTGCGTATTTGATTTGAAAACCTTATGATATTCTGTAATTTAGTCGTTATACTATATTATGGGTTGTATGCCTTGTTTAGGACCTTGTGCTGAAC
Organism: Nicotiana benthamiana; assembly: GCA_034376525.1. Classification (NCBI taxonomy): domain Eukaryota; kingdom Viridiplantae; phylum Streptophyta; class Magnoliopsida; order Solanales; family Solanaceae; genus Nicotiana; species Nicotiana benthamiana. The sequence continues at coordinate 70,532,388 of CM067325.1, forward strand.
TGTTGAGACCCTTAGTGGAATTTTTACTATTTTTCCTCACTCTACTTGTTGAAAGCATATCCTCAAATATGTTTTACATGTTTATGGCTTAAAAATTGGTTTTATCACTTTACCTTTAAACGTGTTGACTATTTGGACTGAGTTCTCTAATTTCCATTGTTGTGCCCGAGAGGCTATGAGATTAATGACTGAGAGTATTTGAGAACCTAATGGTGAAGATATTTATATATGTTCGAAATATGGATCGGGTTGCACGCTGCAACAATACTTATATGGATCAGACTGCATACTGCAGTGATATATATATATTGGATCGGGCTGCACGCCACAACGATATGACGCTTGGGCTGTAGGAGCCCCTCCGGAGTCTTTACACCCCCTAGTGAGTGTATTCGATTATAAATTATTGATCGGGTTGCAAGCTGCAGTAGTTATTATGATTATTATTACTATGAATTAATGAGCCTCAGTGTTGAGATTGTGTACCGAGTGACGAGAGCTGAGTCACGAGTGACTGAGAAGCTGCCTGAAAGGACATGCTCTGAGTGATACCTTGCCCGAATGGTCCATTTATGATAGTTCACTAAATTCACTCTTCTTTTATAAATAAGCATCTGCAGAAAATTGCTAAGTAAATGATTTTAGGACAAATACATAGTTTACCTATCCACCTTGCACTCAAATCTTTGTTACACACTTCTTAACCACGGGTATAACTATACAGCACAAAACCTTTCAAATATGTGTCAGTTAAACACTACTTTTGACCAGCCTCTGTGACGTGTGAAACACAACCAATGCGACGGGTGAAAATTTATTTTCTGTCTCACCCGACAAATTACAACGGCTAATTACTGGAATTGGGCCATTTTCCCTAACACTCACGCCCACTTCTTCGTCTCTTTGTTATTAAAAGCAATCATCTTCATCTTCTTAATGTTAAAAGGAACCAATTTACGAAAAACCTAACCCTCATTTTCACCTTCCACATCAAATATTTTCAAGCTGGTTATATTTGTTCAATTAAAGTGCAATACATAATTAATCTTATGTTAATTCTCATATTAGGGTTCATATTGAATGGAGAATCAAATAAATCCTAACTATTTTGATCTACCCATCTAAATCAAATGATTGAACAACGCAAAATGAGAATACCAACCTGAAAATGATGAAAGTAACAACAACAAACACCGGATGTATTCTTGTCGGGGTCATCTTGAATGGTTAGGGCTGAAGAACATTTTGGTGAAAATGAAATTATGTTTGTTAATATGTTCAAGGAGTTGTTTTCAATTGACCGGGTCGGATTTCTTTTAATGGGATTAAAAAAGGGTCAGGTTGTCCATTTTAATTAAAGAATCGTTTGTTTTTTAATTTAAATAAGTGTGTTTATACACCACATTGAATATTAACTAGACTGATCAAAAGTAGTGTGTCAATGACACACATTTAAAAGGTTTGGTGTGTAAAGTTATACTCATGGTCAATAGGTGTGTAATAGGGATTTGTGTAGGTGGATGGGTAAACTATGTATTTCACCATGATTTTAATTAATCCGAATTGAAACTGAAGTTTTTATGACAAAGTTGGTTTATAAACTGTGGAATTTGATATGTTATACTGTTGTCACTCCTTTATATGTTTTTAATTGCTCGTCACTACTTTTAGACCTTATTTAATTTAGTTGTTTACTGAGTTGGCGTACTCACGTTTCTCCCTACACCGTGTGTGCATATCGAGGTGCTCGAGCGGTAGAGTGAGGGTCCTCAGTTGACCCAGAGTTTGCCGGAGATTGCAAGGTAGCTGCATGATGCCTGCAACCAATTTTTCTCCTTCCTATCTTGCTGTTTTCTGCTCTTTTAGACTTAAGATGTATTAGACAATCGGTTATGTATTTAGAGGCTTTATACTTGTGACACCAGATGTTCTGACTGTGGTTTAATGTTTTATTGACTTACGCACATTTTCAATATTTTATACTCCCTTTGTTTCAGTTTATGTGAACCCATTTCCTTTTTGGTAAGTTCCAAAAAGAATGAACCATTTCTAAATTTGGTAACAATTTAGCTTAAACTTACAATTCTACCCTTAATAAGAAGATTTTATAGCCACACAAATATTCTAGGCCCCATATGGACTTGTTTAGGACCAAAAATTCTAAAAGTCTTCATTTTTTTCTTAAACTCCATGCCCAGTCAAACAGGTTCACATAAATTGGAATAGAGGGAGTACATTCTTATGAAAAACTGAGATTTGAACCTGTGTTAGAATTTGGTTTTACAAAGGAAATTCGATGAGATTAATGGTTTGAGTTGACTTGCCTATTAATGTGATAGGCGCCATCATGACCGGGTATTTGGGATCGTGACATAGAATTTCCTTGCTATACTAATATAGTTACTCCTCTTGGGGATGTGAATTTCTCCCTTATTTGGAAGGATTTTCTACGTATTATCACTCTTTTTTCTATTATTACATATCTCGGTGCTAGGTTAGTATTTCGCTTTTGTTATCGTGAATATTATTTTTTGTGGCATATTTAATTTCAACAATTGATTTCAGAGCACAGGTTTTATTCTTTCACAAAGATGGTGTTCAATTTCGATAGTACTATACTTAGCAAGAAAATATCTAGAATAAAGTACGATGTAGTGAAATTCAATGGAGATAGTGGTTTCTCAACTAAAAAAGAATGATGAGGGATCTTCCCATCCTACAAGGATAATGCATTATGCCAAAAATCATGATTTTATGAGACTTGAGGATTGAGTTGACTTGGATAAAAGATATCTAGTGCGATCTTGTTGCACTTATTAGATGACGCGATAATAAAATCATTGATGAAGACACTAAGGATGAAATTTAGACAAGGTTGGAAATCCTATACATGTTCAAATTTCTGATAATTAAATTTTACCTAAGAAATTATATGCATTATATATGGGTGAATGTACAAATTTTTTGTCTCATTTAAATGTGTTTAACTGAGTGACCACACAACTTATCGTCCTCGTAGAAAAAATCTAGGAAGAAGATAAATTCATCTTGACTTTGAACTCGTCTCTATATTCGTACGATAATTTAGCAACAACTAAATGCACGGTAAGATCATCATTACGTTGAAGAATGTCACATTGGCTCTTCTACTCAATGAGAGGATAAGAAAAAGCCTGAAAATCCAGGACATGCACTCATCATAGAAGATGAGTTAAAAGTCATCGAAGGGGTTCGAGCAACTATGGTAAATCTTGAGCTCATAAGAAGTCAAAGAATCGATTTAAATTAATAGACAAAAAATTGCTACATTTACAATCAAACAGGTCATCTCAAAAGAGATTACCTAAATAAGGAAGGCCAAAGGTAAAAGCAGTAGCTAGAAGAATGAAGTCAACACAACAGCCACGGTATAAAATAATGATAATGCTATACAATTCATAAACGAGGAAGTGGAATTCATGCACATGGCAGGTCCAAAATCAGAATTGGTGTTTGACAAAACAACATCTTGTTATGACACACCATTTAGAGATCTATTTACATATATATATATATATATATATATAGCAGGCTATTTTAGAAACATGAGGATGAATAACACAAGTTGCTAAAAAATTATAGGGATAAATGACATTTGAATTAAGATAAATGTTGAATGCATATTGGTTCTAAATAATGTGAGACATATTCCTGATTTGTGAATTAACTTGATCTTAGGAATAGCTTGCTATCGAGATAGAGACGAGAATATTTTACAAATTAAAAGTGGAGACTTATCATAAGGTTTATTGGTTATTGCAAAAGAATTTTCTTGTGGCACGTTGTAGAGGCCAAACACAAAATATGATTAGGAGATTTTTATGGATTTGTGGTTTAGAAGAATGAACCATATGAATGAGAAGGAATTGCAAATTCTTGCTAGGAAATTACTAATTCCTTTTGCCGAAGGCACGATGGGAAAACCTTATGGTAAAACATTATGACTACTATTTATTTGATAAGCAACATAAAATCTCATCTTAGACATTGTCTCAAAAGAATTAGATATACTTGATTTCATATATTTTGATGTTTGTGGTCTAATAGAGACTAAATCGATGGGCGATAAATTTTTTTTGTGACTTTTATCGATAATGCTTCACGAATATCATGGCTTTTGATCTTGCAAGCCAAAAATTATGTATTTCAGGTTTTTTAGAAGTTTCGCTCTATTTTAAAGGGAGATGTCTCCAAGTCATTTGACATGGGCCTAACACAACAAATCTAGGGAGGAAGATTGTTCAAGAATGAACAAATAGAAAGTTGTGTCTATCTCAAGGAAAACACACTGAGCGTATAGTGGAACGTTTCAACATAATTAGCACTAAGTACATTAGCACACCTTTTACTAGTCATCTAAAGTTGAGAAAGAAGATAGATCCTATAACAAAGGAATATGTTTCTATGTGGCTTTAGTTAGACAAGTTGAGAAGGATTTATGCCACATGTGACTGGACTAATGAGACCATAGCTGGAGTTTCTTATCTTCAGCAGTCAGAAGCCTGATGTATGTATTGATATGCACTAGACTTAATATGATCATGCAGTTGATGCTGTTAGTAGGTTTCTTAAAAATTCAAGAAACTAACTACAAGAAATCAAGTGGATAAGAAGGTACTACGAGAAACAACTTGTATTTTAGAGGATGTAATCTACTCTTGAAGGGTTACACAAATACTGATACGGCAGGTAACTTTGATAATACAAAATCTACAATTGGATACCAGGTTATATTTTTGGGGGAGCTATATCATTGCAGTCGAAGTAATGTTCCATTATAACAGATCATCATTTCATTCATTTTCAACACACCAGATATTAAGAGCAATAACAGTGTAAAGTATCACAGACAGGGTGTGAGAAAATAGTCCATGAGAAAATAATAGAGAGTGGGTAACATTATTGTAAGGTGAGAATATCAAAAGACGATTATATATTTGAGTGTTGTAGTGATATTTGGTGTGTTTTACTTAGGCCTATAAGTTATAAATTTCTTGCTATACTGATATAGTTGCTCCTCTTTGGGATGTGAATTTTTCCCTTATTTAGAAGGATTTTCTACGTAAAAATATTAGTGTCGTCGTCACTCTTTTACTGTTGTTGATAAAATATCTTGGTGCTAGGTTAGTATCTCGCTTTTATTATTGTGAATATTATTTTTTGTGGCATATTTACTTTCAATAATTGATTTCAGAGTACAATTCTGTTCATTCACAAAAATGGTGTTCAATATCAATCGTACTATAATTTGTAAGAAAATATCTCAAATAAAGTACGATGTAATGAAATTAAATTGAGATAGTGGTTTCTCAACATGACAAAGAATGATGAGGGATCATCTCATCCTACAAGGATAAAGCATTGTGCCAAAAAGCCTGATTTCATGAGACTTGAGGATTGAGTTGACATGGATAAAAGATCTCTAGTGCAATCATGTTGCACTTATTAGATGACACGACAAATAACATTGTTGATGAAGACACTGGGATAAAATTTAGACAAGGTTGGAAAGCCTATACATGTCCAAAATTCTGATAAATAAATTGTACCTTAGCAATTATAAGCACTACATACGGGTGAATGTACAATTCTTTTGTCTCATTCGAATGTGTTTAACTGAGTGATCACACAACTTGTCAACCTCGTAGAAAAAATCAAGGAAGAAGATAAATTCATCTTGCTTTTGAACTCGTTTCCTTATTCGTACGAAAATTTGGCGACAACCATCATGCACGGTAAGATCATCATTGTGTTAGAGAATGTTACATCGGCTATTCTACTCAATGAGAAGATAAGAAGGAAGCCTGAAAATCCAAGAAATGCTCTCATTAGAAGGTAGAGTCAGAAGTCATAGAAGAGGTTCGAGCAACCATAGTGAATCTTGAGCTCATGAAAAGTCTAATAATCGATTTAAATCAATAGACAGAAATTGCTACATATTATATCAAACAGGTCATCTCAAAAGAGATTAACTAAGTTTAAGGAAGGCCAAAGGTAAAAGCAATAGCTAGAAGAATGACGACAACACAACTGCCACGGTACAAAATAATGACAATGTTATTCTTTTCATAAACGAGGAAGTGGAATTCATGCACATGGAAGGTCCAGAGTCAAACTGGGTGGTTGACAAAATAATATCTTTGTGACAACCTGGCCGCTCGTCTTAAGAATTAATGCCTTGATGCCCTATTAACTACTTTCCCCAAGTTTATTTATGCAAATTTAATTTTATGGGACGTTCGATTTTGAGTTTCGGAGAGTTTTAGGACACTTAGTCCCTAAATGAGAGCTTAAGTGTTGGAAAATTGACCATAGCCGGAACAATGTGAAGATAGCCTCAGAATTGAAATTTGATGGTTCATTTAGCTCCGTTAGGTGAAATTGGGGTTTGGAGCGTATTCAGAATGTGCTTTGGAGGTCCGATTAGATTTAGGCTTGAAATGCCAAAGTTTGAATTTATGAAATATCCAGTTGATAGGTGAGATTTTGATCCGAGGGTCTGAGTAAATTATGAGAGTTTCTGTAGCTTTGTTATGTGATTTAGGATGTGTGTGCAAAATTTCAGTTTATTCGGAGTTGGTTTGGTCGGGGTTTTGATCAAAAACGTGTTTCGGAAGTTTTTAGAAAGCTTAGGATTGAATTTGATGTGAATTGGTGGAATTGGTATTGTTTGAAATATTTTAATGATTGGAACAAGTTTGAATGAGGTTTTAGGATGTGTTGATGCTTTTTGTTGAGGTCCTGAGGGCCTCGGGGTGATTTCGGATGGCTAACGGGAAGTTTGAGACATTGAAGATTGCAGAAACTTTGCAACAACAGTTGTAGACGATTTTAGTCTTCGCGATCGCGTGAGGTCCCACGCGATCGCATAGAAGATTTTTGGAAGCAAGGTGTTTTGTTCTTCGTGTTCGCAGTTGAGGTTCCGCGTTTGCGGAAGGTCTTGATTTGGCGCTTCGCATTCGCATTGAATCGCTCGCGTTCACGTATAAGAGTTTTAGGGTCCAGTTTTATTACTCTTCGCGTACGCGTGTATGGTCACGCGTTCGCATAGCTTTGTGAGTGGAATCTTTCTGTTCGTAGAGCCTCTGTCGCATTCACATAGTCTAGATTGAAGACTTGGAATTTTTTGCCCTTCCCGATCACGAGGCCTTGGCCGCGATCGCAATGAAGGAAGTACAGGACTAGGCAGTGAGGTTTTTAAACATTTCATCCGCGAGTTTGAGCCATTATTTCAACATAGCTGAGTATTTTGAGAGCTCTTTGAGAGAAATTGAAGAGTGATTCAAGGAGAAGTGATTGGAGGTAAGTTCTATGAACCAAAAATATAATTTTATTGTGAAATTAGCCTAGAATTCATGGAATTTAACTGAAAAGGGAAGAACTACGGCTTGGGATTTTTAAATTTTTATCTAGGATTTGAGGGGTCATTTGAACTTCGAATTTTTTGTTCTTATTATGCATAGACTCGTGAGAGTATGAGATTTCCGAAAATATGAGTTTCACCCGATTTTGAGACGCTTGCCTGGGGGGCATTTTGATTATTTTACCTAATTTCACGTCTTAGCTTTGAATTAAATCGTCGAATCAATTGTTTGAGATGTTATTTACGATATGTAATTTAATTGAATAGATTTGGGCCATTTGGAGTCGGATACTTGTGGCAAAAGTGTAATTTTGAGTTGATTTTGGAGCCGGTTTGAGGTAAGTGGCTAGTCTAACCTCGTGTGAGAGACTTCTTCCCTTAAGATATGATATTTGCTAATTAAATTGCCTTGTGCGTGAGATGACGAGTGCATGCTTGTGGAAGTTATGGTAAAATCCAATTTTTCTTAAAGTATTCCTTAGCGTGTCCCCTTTCCCCTGCTTTATTGTAATTGTTGACTTAACTTGTCGTCAGTTAGAAGAGCATGTTTAGTTGACTTAAATTACCTATTTGCTTAAACTGCCTTAATTGAATTACGTACAACATGTTAGACTAGAATTGACTGTTTACAGATACGAAGTTGGCCTTTAATTTAATATTCGTGTGTCACTGTTGTGTATTTAAAATTGGGACTACGAAATGACATTCCGGGAGATCCCCTGTATAGAAGTTATGATTTGGACTGAGGTGTGAGATACCAAGAGATCCCTGACACTTATATTGAGGATACTAAGAGATCCTCGGGATACCAAGTGATCTCTAGTATTTATATTGAGGATACTAAGAGATCCTCGGGATACCAAGAGATCCTTGGCACTTATATTGAGGATACCAAGAGATCCTAGGGATACTAAGAGATCCCTGGCATTTATATTAAGGATACCAATAGATCCTCGAAATACCAAGAGATCCCTGGCATTTGTATTGAGGATACCAAGAGATCTTCAGGATACCAAGAGATCCCTGGCATTTATATTGATAATACTAAGAGATCCTCGGGATACTAAGAGATCCCCAATTATTATTATTCTTGTTGGGAGCAACATTTCCTTGTGTTATGCCTTTATCTCTGTTTTTCCATTATGGTACTCTTATTATCTGTATAGGCTTTTGCCATATTCTTAGTTATACTATTTATCTTATCATGTCATTTACTATTATTATTTTTCCTCAGTAGGGCCCGACCTTCCTCGTCACTACTCAATCGAGGTTAGGCTTGAAACTTACTAAATACTGATGTGGTGTACTCATGTCCTTCCTATGCATATTTTTCATGTGCAAATCCAGGTACCTCCACCCAGGCATATTATCCTCGAGGCGGAGATATCTAGCAGAGACTTCAAGGTACATCTTCCGCGTCCATATACCGGGAGTCTCTATTTATTCTAGCTTTAGCAGTTAGCTTTTCTTTCGTACTATTGTTTTAGACATTCTGGAGTTTGAGCAGTGTATTACATTCTGTTAGCCTGTGTTTCCGTGAGTTTTCGGGTTTTGGGATGGCGTTGTAGTAGTTGAGATATTGAGTTTTGTATATGCCAAGCGGCATCTATATACAATTTTTCTTCTTGTTGTTCAGTTTTAAGTTATTATATTCCGCAAGTTATAATGTTTCACATTGTTAGGCTTACCTAATTATAGGGATTAGGTGCCATCACGACAATGTCATGGAGGGCGAACTGGAGTCGTGACAATCTTGTTATGACACACCATTTATAGATCTTTTTACAGATATGTAGCGGGCTATTTTGGAAATGTGAGGATGGATAACACAAGTTGCTCAAACATTATGGGGATAAATGACATTTGTATTAAAACAAGTGTTGAATGCACATTGTTTCTAAATAATGTGAGGCATATTTCTGATTTGTGAATGAACTTGATCTTACGAATAACTTGCTATTGATATAGATACGAGAAATATTTTGCAAATTAAAAGCGGAGACTCACCAAAAGGTTATTGTTATTGCATAGGAATTTTCTTGTGGCACGTTGTAGAGCCCAAACGCAAAAATACGTTAGAAGATTTTTATAGATTTTTGACTTAGAAGAATGAGCCATATGAACGAGAAGGAATTGCAAATTCTTTCTAGAAAATCACTAATTCCTTTTGCCGAAGACACGATGGTAAAACCTTGTGACTACTATTTATTTGATAGGCAACATAGAGTCTCATTTCATACATTGTCTCAAAGAAAATTAGATATACTTAATTTCATAAATTTGATGTTTATGGTATAATAGAGATAGAATCGATGGGCGATAAAAAAAAATTTTGTGACTTTTATCGATAATGATTCATGAATATCATGACATTTTATCTTGCAAACCAAAAATCACGTATTTCAAGTTTACTAAAATTTTTGCACTCTAATTAAAGGAAGATTTGTCAAAGTCGTTTGACATGGGCCTAACACAACTAAATCTAGGGATGAATATTGTCCGAGAATTAACAAATAGAAAGTTGTGGTTGTCTCAAGAAAAATACACTAAGTGTGTAGTGGGACGCTTCAACACAATTAGTGCTAAGTCCATTAGCATGCCTTTTCCTTGTCATCTAATGTTTAGAAAAAAGATAGATCCTATAACAAAGGAATAAGTTGTTATGTGGCTTGAGTTAGAGAAGCTGAGAAGGATCTTATGCCACATGTGACTGGACTAATGAGACCATAGCTAGAGTTTCTTATCTTCAGCAACCAGAAGTCTGATATATGCATTGGTATGCACTAGAGTTGATATGATCATGCAGTTAATGTTGTTAGCAGGTTTCTTAAAAATTCGAGAAAAAAAACACACCGAGCAATCAAGTGGATACGAAGGTACCTGAGAGGTACTATGAGAAATGACTTGTATTTAGAGGATGTAATCTACTCTTGAAGGGTTACACAAATACTGATATGGCAAGTCACTTTGATAATATAAAATCTACTACTAGATACCTGTTTATATTTTAGGGGGAGCTATATCATCACAACCAAACTAATGTTCCATTATAAATAGATCGTCATTTCATTCATTTTCAACACATCAAACATTAAGAGCAAAAATAGTGTAAAGTATCACAAGTAGGGTGCGAGAAATTAGTCCATGAGAAAAATAGAGAGAGAGAGTAATATTATTGTAAGGTGAGAATATCAAAAGGAAATTATATCTTTGAGTGTTTGTATGGTCTTTGGAGTATTTTACTCAGGCCTATAAGTTATAAATTCCTTGCTACACTAATATAGTTGCTCCTCTTGGGGTTGTGAATTTCTCCCTTATTTAGAAGGATTTTACGTAAAAATATTTGTATCGTTTTCACTCTTTTATTGTTGTTGATTACATATCTTGGTGCTAGGTTAGTATCTCACTTTTATTATCGTGAATATTATTTTTTGTGGCATATTTACTTTCAACAATTGATTTCAGAGCATATGTTCTATTCGTTCATGAAAATGGTGTTCTATATTGATAGTAGTATATTTAGTAAGAAATTATCTAGAATAAAGTACGATGTAGTGAAATTCAATGCAGATAGTGGTTTCTCAATATGGCTAAGAATGATGAGGGATCTTCTCATCCTACAAGGATAAATCATTAGATGGTGATGCCAAAAAGCTCGTTTTTATGAGACTTGAGAATTGAGCTGACTTGGATAAAAGATTTCTAGAGCGGTCATCTTGCACTTGTTAGATGGCGCGATAAATAATATCATTGATGAAGACACTGGGGATGAAATTTAGACAAGGTTGAAAAGCCTATATATGTCCAAATTTATGATAAATAAATTGTACCTAAGCAATTATACGCACTTAAAATGGGTGAAGGTACCAATTTTTTGTCTCATTTAAATGTGTTTAACTGAGTGATCACATAACTTGTAGGCCTTAAAGGAAAAATCCAGGAAGAAGATAAATTCATCTTGCTTTTAAACTCGTTTCTATCTTCGTTTGATAATTTGACAACTACCATCATGCACGGTAAGATCATCATTGCAATGGCAAATGTCACATAGGCTCTTATACTCAATGAGAAGATAACAAAGAAGCCCAGAAAATCCAAGACATTCTCTCATCATAGAAGGTAGAGTCAAGAGTTATCAGAAGAGTTCGAGATACTAAGATAAATCTTGAGCTCATGAGAAGTCTAAGAATCGATTTAAATCAATAGACATAAGTTACTACATTTTTTTATCAAACATGTCATCTCAATAGAGATTATCTAAGTCAAAGGAAGGCCAAAGGTCAAATCAGTAGCTAGAAGAATGATGACAACACAACTTTCACGGTACAAAATAAAGACAATATTATTATCTTCATAAATAAGGAAGTGTAATTCATGCACATGGCAAGTCCAAGGACAGAATGGGTGGTTGACAAAATAACATCTTGTTATGACACACCATTTAGAGATCTTTTTACAGATATGTAGTAGGGTATTTCGGAATTATGAGGATGAATAACACAAGTTGCTCAAAAATTACGGGGTTAAATGATATTTGTAGTAAGACAAGTGTTGAATGCATGTTGGCTCTAAATAATGTAAGGCATATTCCTGATTTGTGGATGAACTTGATATTTGGAATAGCTTGCGGCCGACATGGATACGAGAACTATTTTATAAACTAAAAGTGGAGGCTTAGCAAAATGCAAAAGATTATTGGTTATTGCAAAGAGATATTCTTGTGGCACATTGTAGAGGCCAAACGTAGAAATATGTTGAGGAGATTTTTATTTTGACTTAGAAGAATGGGCCATATGAGCGAAACGGATTCCAGATTCGATTCTTGCTAGGAAATCACTAATTCCTTTTGCCAAAGCACGATGGTAAAACCTTGTGACTAGTATTTATTTGATAAGAAACACAGAGTCTCATTTCATACATTGTCTCAAAGAAAATTAGATATACTTCATTTCATGTATTCTAATGTTTATGGTCTAATAAAGACAGAATCTATGGGGGATAATAAATATTTTGTGACTTTTATCGATAATGCTTCATGAATATCACTATCACGAATATCATGACGTTTTATCTTGAAAACCTAAGATCATGTATTTCAAGTTTTCTAGAAGTTTCGTGCTCTAGTGTAAAGGGAGACGGGTCGTGTCACAATCTGAAATCTTCTATAAAAGTTGTTATGGCACCTAATTTCTAAAACTAGGTAAGCCTAACGCTTAACATCTATTTAAAATAGTAAAACATGATATGACATAACAATGTTTAATATAAATGTGAAAATAACAGTAATACAGGCCACAACAGCAATATCAACAAAACTCCCCAGATCGAGTTAATATATAGTCACGAGCTCTAGCTGAATACATGAGAATATTTGTAAATATTGTACTTTCGGAAATATATAAACATTAGAATTAAAACAAGTGGGTAACTTCGAGGCCTGCAATCGGATCATGCATGGATACCTTTAAGTCTCCAGTGTACCAAAAGCCTCACTGTTGCTCAGTCCGATCCGAAGTACCTTAATCTGCACAAAAATATGCAGAAGCATAGTATGAGTATATTATAAGTCGATACCCAGTAAGTATCAAGACTAACTTCAATGAAGCAGTGATGAGGTTCAACTCATTTGATACTCACTAGAAAAATAACTTGTATAAGAAATATATCAAATAAAATTTATAATTGAAATATAAATGAATACAATAGTCATAATCCCTTTAAAACATGTAATAACAACCCAGTCTAATAAAATTCATCTTTGATCACGAAACATCAAATAAAGGTAAGCTATGTGATGAAATGTCAAATACGGCCATTAGGTAAGTGCAAAACATACGCTTTCAGAAATAAATATGAGAATAAAACATCAACCCCGTCTTAACACAATCACAACAGTAAGAAGTCACCCTGAAATATTACATAGCATTATCCAAATGCCACCCTTATACCACAATGCACATAACAATAGTATGTCACCCTTATTTCGCCACATACGCATATAGCCATCCTTATTTCGACACGTGGGCAACTTGAGATAATGTCACCTTTATTTTTCCCCACGTGCACAAAAATAGATACAATCGCACAGCCAAAAACTTTATGCTGACATCCCCAATTAATCCGCTGAACTTGTGCACAAGTGCCATGGTACCATAAAAACGATAATGCAAAGTGCCACACTATCTCAACAATGGTACCACAGTTTCCTGAAAGTGTAAGTTTACAACTTATGGCTAAGTCAATGAAATGATCATGATCAGATAGTCATAAAGTGATCTCTCAAGTTTTTTATAAAGTTCATTATCATATTAAGGTAGATTGATAGTCCAGTCAAAACCTGTCACGACCCCAAACTTCTACCTTTAAGATTGTGATGGCATCTAGTCTCTTAGACTAAGTAAACCTATCACATGATGAGATTTAGCAGAGATAACCAACTTAACTATTAATTATAATTTAATAACTGACATAACATAAATGAACAAAACAATAGTTATACTTTTCCTGAAACCGGTTGTACGGAGTCATAACCTCTATTGAGATACCTGGATCTGTGAAAAAATGGGCAGAAATGCCATATAAGTACACCATAAGCGGTACCCAATAAATATCAAAACTAACCTCGGTAGAGTAATGACGAGGTTCAAGTCAAAACTCTCACTAATCATATAACTTGTGAAAAATATCACGAACCAAAGAAAGAATAATAACAGAAAGCTATAAAAACTAAAATCTTATCAGATAAGCGATAACTGATTAGAACAAATAAAGGCCCCGTTCCAATAATAATTATCCAATAAAATTACACACACGGAACCTCATGCCTACTTTATCAATAAACATGGCACGACAAAGACCTCGTGCCACCATATAGGTCACATTTGCACGACAAAGATCTCGTGCCATGATATATATCAGAGCCTGTCACACCTCCTTTTTTACACGGTTACCGCGAAGGATAAACGTATAAGGGAGTTTTTCCACTTAAAGTGACATTATTCGAAATGGGATTATTTATTTATTAAGAGTCACCACTTTGGATAAGTTTGGATTTGGTGTCCCAAGTCACCGGTTTATTAAGAATCCCAAATCGAAGAAATTTTTGACTACCCAAATGGAGTCTGCTAACCAGAAATTCTTAGTAAGGAATTCTGTTGACCCGAGGGAAGATGTCAGGCACCCTTGGATCCTGTGGTTCTAGCAGGGTCGCTTAAACTATTATAAATGGCCAAAAATTCTGATTTTACACATGTTCATCCTAAAATGCCATTTAATTATTTACCGCTTTTATTTAATTTTAAGGAATATTGTAACGTCATTAAAACACGCCTGGAATCACGTCACATAAATACACCCGTAATTTTTGACATATTTTAACATCATTGAGATTCGAATTTTGGTCACATAAACGAGCACCCGAGTTTAGGAAAATAAATTATTAAAATATGTGCCTAAAGCAACTACGCGTTTCAACTTTGCGAGAGCCATGAAAATTAACTAAATGGTACGCCTCGAATTCTAAAGGAAAAACACTCAACTAAATGAACTATGGAAGTTAATATTAAACTGATTAGGGATCAAGTATCATAACTACGTCACGAGAACCGTACCCGTAACCATGACAATTTTTATTCTAATTTAATAATTTGGCATTAATTAAAATAGATAAAACGATGCAAACTTCATTCAAAATTCAAACACTCTTTAACTTTACCATAGAAAAATAAACAGTTTCCCTTTCTAATTAACATATATCACAAAACCTTGTCAAGCACGTCTTAATCCAAATGATAAGAATTAAGCCACCACGTTATGACTTTAATAAAGCTTAAAATGTAAGGGACATTGAAAAGAAGCAAATTCCACTTGAATCATTAACACAGACGCATTCAATAAACATAACAAATATCCAAACAATCATATAATGTGGAGCATTACAACAAAAGTACTTACACTAACCAGAAAAAGAGACGGACCTTTGAAATTTTAAGCTCTACAGCCAGAAAATCACGCAACAAATTACACCCAGATGGAACCTCGCACGAGTTGAAGCTCACAAATAATAGGAATGCAACCAAAACCTCGGCAGGTGATGAACTCGTCGAGCTTTGTCGGAGAAAACTCAAATTGCGCCGACAAACCCGAACTCTACATCGACCCGGAGAAACATGAAGCTCAGAGAGCTGACTGTAATTGAAACTTGGTTGCTTTGGTTGAGGGACAAACAGAACTTATGTACTCGTTTTTGAAGAGGGTGATGACTGGTTATGGAGATGGAAGGCGGCGACTGTGAGTTCTTAAGGGACAGGGACTTGGGCGACGGGTTTCATGTGTTTTTGAGGAGTTCGCTGGTTGAGAACTGCAGCTGGATGGCTGATGCTTCAATGGAGTTTTCCTTGTTGTCTCAACCAGGAAGACGACCAAAAGGCTATGTGAAAGGGGCGTCCTTCTCTGTGAATTGCGGCGCTATTTTTTGTGTATTAGAGTGTCTGATCTTTTCAGCTTTTTGTGTGTTTGTATAGATAATATTATATATGGTATGTATTATGTTAGGGGTATGAGCATACAGATTATGGGCTAGCGAATAAGCTTGGGATATGTAAGTTTGGGTAGGAAAACTATCATTTGGGCTAGTTTTGATTTTAAAAATGGGCCAATTGCTTAAATCAAAATCTGATTGCAATTAAATCCTTATTCTCTTTTCTTTTCGTTTTTTAATTATCAATCATAGAAATTAAAAATTATAAATTAATCTATTTTTTGTAGAAATTAAAACTCTTTATTTATTTTTTTAATAAATATGTAAAAACGATCATTTTTTAGTATTTTTCTATGATTTAAAAATGTTAAAAACACATAAAATGCAAATAAACAAAGAAAAATTCCTAAAATTAATAAAAATTATTTTTGGTCTATTTTTTAGGAGTTATTCTTATGTAGGGCAAAAATCACGTGCTCACAGAACCACACGGCGAAGACCTTGTGCCACAACATACACCACAACCGCACGACAAAAACCCCGTGCCACAACATATACCATAAATGCATGGCAAAGACATCGTGCCACAATGTATATCACAACCCGTGTCACTTACAAATAACACATTCAAGAGAAATTTTTCAAGAATCAAATAAATGTAATGCATGATAACAACTCCCTTTCTATTTTATTTCATTGTGTCACAAAAAATTCAACAAATATGAGATAACAACTCCACATAGGTGAATTTATCTCAGCAACTAGAGTAAACGACAGAGATACAGATTAGCACCTTGGAAACAACACAACAAAACACATAATGCATGACACACACAAGAAGTCATACCACCACACAAACCTCATAAATAAAACGCCTCCAGGCCATCACATGTTATCCCTACATATCCCCCTTGTCTCGCTGCATGCGCAATAATAAAGTAAATTCATGTCTTGTCTTGCTACACGTGCAGCAATAATTATCCCATCTTATCTCATCACATACGCAAACTTGATATATATATAGAGCCCATCTTGTCTCGTTGTATGTGCAATATTAATAATAATTATAATAATAGCATAGCAGAAACCTTGCGCAAATACCCCAACAAGCCGCTCAATAAGTCAATGTATGCCAAAATCACAACAACTCAACAGACCAGCAATTGTCATCAAGACATCAACTCATGAAGCAACCAACACAGTACACAAGGACAATCAGTAAGGGAAAAAGTTTGGGTGTTCAACATAAATAATGAATTCAAGTAACCCAAACAACACCAAATTCACAAACGCCCACTTGGCCAATTAAGGAAATAAAATCCTAAAGCATGATCTCTACATAAAATATGAACTCAAGTAATCATCCATAGTTGAAAACATGTAGTGTAGAGATCTCACAATCAAAATAAGGCAATAAGAGCAACCTCGAGTCAAATCTGGTGATAACCAACACATATACGCTAGATATTTTAACTCTCGAATATCAGATATTTTATTTTTCAAGACATAGTTAAAATCACAAAATAACTTCAAATCTCATAATTCAGATGTTAAATCTCATAAATAATTATGTTTTATAATAAAAATTGATCAAAATCATTTAACCAATAGTTTCTTATGAAAATCTCTCATCATAATAGCCTCTCACCGAATCTGGGGTTAAAAAAGTGATAAATAAAGCTATGTCCCCAAATACACAATATAAAACCAGCTGCAAATGTTGCATTTGTGACCTTGGGTTCGCAAATGCGACACATTGCTCGCAAACGTGAACCTTGCCAAACCCTCAGTAGTTTCATATGTGACATAAAGTCTGCAAATATGATACAACGATTGCAAATATGGCATGGCCAGTCCCCAGCTACCTATCGCAAATATGATACAAAAACTCGCAAATGCGGATATCCTAGAGTCGCAAATGCGACTCCCATATCGCCATTTGTGATACATTCCCATGTCCCTCGAGATTCAAAAAAGTGAGAAAATATCTAGCAAAGGCGACCATCTACTCGCAACTGCGAGATCAACACACCAGAAAAATTCTGAACCTTACTCAGAAATTTTTGGAATGCGTTTGAAACTCACCCGAGCCATCGAGATTCTACACCAAAAAATCACATAAGTACATAACCATCATATAAACTCGCTTGCTTTCTCAAAGCACCAAAATAACATCCATAATCACGAATCGGATGCCAAAACACATAAAAATCACAATTAGCTTCAAGAACTGCTAGACACACCTCCACGCGTCATATTCATATCAAACTAACTCAAAATGATACCAAATTTTTCATACAAGTTCCAACTGACATAGGGACGTATTAGAAGTCCCAAAACCAAAATTTGATCCCGGTAGTCATAAAGTCAATCCTTGGAAAAACCTAGAGATTCATAAACCTTCAAATTGCCATCCGTTTGCCAAAAAGTGCCAAATCAACGTAGAAGCATTCGAATCCAATCCCGAGAATGCACCTAAGTCAAAAATCACTATCCCGACCTAATGGAATCATCAAAACTCTGAGTATCATTCTTTTAAATCAATCATGAATCGTCCAAAAATCGAAAATGGCCATACATGTAAGTCATAATACATCATACGAAGCTACTCAAGATCTCAATGCACCAAACATGAAGCTAAATTTCAAAATGACTGGTCGGGTCATTACAAAACCATACATAGTACCTGAATACACGCTCATCACATCATGTACATATCACTTATAACATCATAGAAATAAACAATTAGGATTAGCACCTATGAGGTATTTCCTCCATACAAGGTTAGGCAAGATACTTACCTGAAATGAATTAAATATGTACTCTAAAAGTTCTTTCTCGCATGAATCAACCTCCGGATAGCTCAAATCTTACCAAAATAATTTGATATCTCAAATAAAAGCCATAGAAAATGATTCCTAATAATAAAGCTTTGATATTTAGTTAAAATCAAAATGTCGACTCAAAAAGTCAATCCAGGCTTGCACCCCAGAACCCAACCAATATCACATATTCCATACATCTATTCCGACGAGTCCAGATATATGTTTTTCATCCAATTCCAACCTCAAATACACCCTTAAATCACCAAGTCTCACTATAAAAAATCAATGTAAAAAATCTCCAAATTTCACTTCAAATTCTCATAAATTAGGTGTAATAATATATGGGTAATCAATATCTGATTACCCCTTCAATTATAAAGAAAAGCACTACAAAAATAATCCCTATCCAAGCTCCACAACTTCAAATGTTTGAGAAATAACAAAACCATTCTAATATAAAACTACTAGGCAAAATTGCACCTGCGGTTTACTTAGTCGCACCTGCCATGCTGCATCTGCGAACAAACCACCGCTGATGCAAAAATGACTAACTTCGTGACTAGCCGTTTTTGTGGACCCTAAGCCGTTCATGCGGCCCCGCTTCTGTAGAAGAATTTGCGCACTTGTGCGTGTGCACATGCGCAACATGGTCTGCATCTGTGGAATTGCTCTTCCAGCCTCCTCTTTCACACCTGCAGCTCCGCATTTGTGGCCAAGCCCCTTGCAAATGCAAAAACATCAGAAGCTCACAGTTTTCAGCAATGCCAACAAATCCATAAATGGTTTGAACTCTATCTGAAACAACACCGGAGCCTCCGGGACCCCATCCCATCATACCAACCAATCTCAAACTATAATACACACCTACTCGGAGCCTCAAATCACACCAAATAACATCAAAACCACAAATTGTACCTCAATTCAAGCCTAAGGAAACTAATGAACTTTTCAAATTCAAAATTTATGCCGAAGAAGCCCAAAAAATTGTAATGACCAAATTTTACATGCAAGTCCTAAGTGACACAATGGACCTATTCTAACTCCTAGAACCAAAATCTAAATCCGATACCATCAAAGTCAACTATCGATCAAACCTATCAACCTTGGACTTTCCACTTTCTGCCAAAAAGCACCATGTTAATCTACATACCTCCAATTTCACATCCTACAAAGCTATCGGAACCATGAAAACATTATTCAAGAGTCGTCTACACAAAAAATCTTCAGTTAACTCTTAGAACATAAGTTTCTAACCTAGGGATTAATCCCGATTCACTCCAAAACCTCGCCGAAACTAAATCAACCACCTCGACAAATCACTTAACCACAAATACATAAGTAAGACATCAAATAGGAGAAACAAGTCTAAAATAGTCAAAAAGACCAACCGAGTCGATACATTTTCCCTGTCTTAAATATATGTTCATCCTTGAACGAGTATACAAACATACCTGAAGTGCCAAAAAGGTGAGGATATCGGCTCCATATATTATGCTCGGTCTCCCATGTCACCTCCTCAACCGGTTGACCTCTCCACTGTACCTTCATTGATGCAATGTTCTTTGGCCTCAAATTATGGACCTGCTTGTCCAAAATACCCACCAACTCCTCAACATAGGTCAAATCCTTATCCAATTGTAATAAGATGAAACCTAACACATGTGACATATCACCATAATACTTCTTGAGCATGGAAACATTGAATGTCGGGTGAACTACGAATAAGCTGGGTGGTAATACAAGTCTCTAGGCCATGTCACCTATTCTCTCAATAATCTCAAACTGGTCAATATACCGAGAGCTCAACTTGATCTTCTTCTTGAACCTCATCACGCCCTTCATAGAATGCTCTTAGCAGAACCCTCTCACCCACTATGAATTCCACATCACAAGCCCTCCAATCAGCATAACTCTTCTTCCTAGACTGCGCTGTACGAAGCCACTCCTGAATCAACTTCAGTTTCTCCAAAGCATCACAACCCAAGTTAGTGCCCAACAACCTAGCCTCCCAGGCTCAAACAAACCAAATGGAGAAATACATCGCCTCCCAATAAGGCCTCATAAGGAGCCATTTAGATGCTCAACTGGTAATTGTTATTGTACATAAACTCTGCTACTGGTAGAAACTCGTCCTATGAACCAGCGAAATTAATAACACAAGCACATTACATGTCCTCCAATATCTGAATAGTGTGCTAGGACTATTTATTCATCTGGGGGATAAAATTTCATACTCAGCTCGACATTTGTACCCAACTCTCCCTGCACATCTCCAAAAATATGATGTGAATTTCATGCCTTGATCCAACATAATAGACATTGGCACACCATGAAGCCAAATCCGTCGAATATAAATGCGAGACAGTTGCTATGAAGGGTAGACAGTTATGACTGGAATGAAGTGTGTAGACTTGGTTAGCTTATGCATAATAACCCACACAACATAAGATCTTCTCAAAGTCCATGACTATCCAACTACAAAATCCATAGTGATATGCTCCCACTTCCACTCCGAAATATCAAACCTATGAAGCAAAACAACCAGTATGTGATGCTCGTACTTCACCTACTGACAGTTCAAACAACGAGAAAGATACTCAACAATATCCTTCTTCATCCTCCGCCACCAATAGTGTTGCCTCAAGTGTTGGTACATCTTCGCGTCAACCAAATGAATGAAATACTACAAACTATGGTCCTCCTCATGTATCCACTCACGCAACCCATCTACATTTGAAACACGGATCCGACCATGCATCCTCGATACACATCATCCCCAATTATAACCTCATTGGCATCACCATATTGTACCATGTCCTTAAGGAAAAGAACGTGGAAGATTGTTGGACTATGCAAGAAAGAACTCTAATGGACTTAGAAATATCTAACCTTACAAAACCGATCGGATGAAGCCTAAACATCCAATGCGAATGGTCTATCTATAACTGGAATATAAGCAAGTCTCCTGGAAATTGATCTTTAATTAAAATCAATATGTCAACTCAAAATCTTAATCTAGGCCTGCACCTCAGAACCAAACAAAAATTACAGATTCCGAACACCCATTCCAATATGAGTCCAAATATATATTTTTTATCCAATTCCAACCTCAAATCGACCCTCAAATCACTAAGTCTCTCTCGCCAAAATAATAGTAAAAAATCCTTAAATATCACCTTAAATTCTCATAAATTTGGTATAATAATCAATGGTAATCAATATCTAACACCAAAAGTAAGTAAAGATCACTTACCTATTCAATTGTGAAGAAAAGCACTCTAAAATCATCCCTAGCTGAGCTCCACAACTCAAAATATGGGAGAAATAACAAAACCCATCTAATATAAAACTGCTGGGCAAAACCTCACACGCGGTCTATTTAATTGCACATGCGATGCTGCATCTATGGAAAACCCTCGCTGATACAAACGTGACTAACTTCTCGTCCAGCTATTTTTGTGGACCCCAAGCCACTTCTGTGGCTTCTCTTCTGTGGCTCTGCTTCTTTGGATGAATTTACGCACCTGCCCTCCATGGTTTGCATTTGTTGACTTCCTCTTCCAGCCTCTTCCTTCATACCTACAGATTTGCACATGTGGTCAAGCCCCCCCTCCCCCGGACCCCCGATGCAAAAACACCAGAAGATCACAGTCTTCATCAATGCCAACAAATCCTTTAATGGTCTGATCTCAATCTGAAACAACCCTGGGGCCTTCAGGACCCTGTCCCATCATACCAACCAACCCCAAAATATAATATTGACCTACTAGAGGCCATAAATCACATGAAATAATATCAAAACCACAAATTGTACCTCAATTCACGCCTAAGGAAATTAATGAACTTTTCAAATTCATAACTTAATGCAAAGAATCCTAAAAAACTTGTAATGACCTCAAATTTTCGATACAATCCCTAAATGATACAACAGACCTATTCCAACTTCCGAAACAAAAATTTGAATCCGATACTATCAAGGTCAACTCCCGGCTAAACCGGACAACCTTCAATTTCCATCTTTCGCAAAAACCACATATGAACCTACGGACCTCTACATTCACATTCGGTGCCAATCCAAAATCACCATACGAATCTGTCAAAACCACCAAAATACAATTTCAAAGTCGTTTATACAAAAGTCAAGCTTCAGTCAACTCTAAGAACTTAAGGTTCCAACCTTGGGACTGATCCCAATTCACTCCAAAACCTCGCCGGAACTAAACTAAATACCTCGACAAATCATGTAACCACAAGTACACAGAAGCAAGGCATCAAATAGAAGAAATAAGGCTAAAATAGTCAAAAGGACCGATTGGGTCATTGTCGCACCCTCCTTTTTTCTCCACGGAATCGGGTTTATGACATTTGGTTGGGACAACTCTTTCCTTTTAGGAAATCGATTTTGTAAGTTTGAAAAGTCGCTGCCTAACAATTTTAAAACCATACTTCTCTAAGTTTTACAACTATTAGGAGTACAATCCAAAAAAAAAACCCTAACCCTTAAACATTAAGGGCAAAAACCAAAATCAGGAAATAATGAACCACATTATTTCACTTATTGCACATTTCAACAAACAGAAGAGAGACTTAACTTTCTCTTAATATCCAGAAATGTGAATCATAGCTACTTTTGGCTGGAACTATATATATATATATATATATATATATATATATATATATATATATATATATATAGGAAATGCATTTTGTCACAGAAATTAACTTCCTTCAAAATACAAAAATGAAAATTTTCATTTTGATGAAGTCCAAACTAAGCAAAGCATTTCGACTCTAACCAATGTAAC
The DNA here is from genome assembly GCA_034376525.1 of Nicotiana benthamiana. Lineage (NCBI taxonomy): Eukaryota > Viridiplantae > Streptophyta > Magnoliopsida > Solanales > Solanaceae > Nicotiana > Nicotiana benthamiana. The sequence continues at coordinate 70,555,899 of CM067325.1, forward strand.
AGAGGAAAGGAGCAAGAAATAAAATTCCATCTGACGAACAATCGCAGCAAATCACTGATATTAACATACCTCTCAGGATAATCACAAGACATGCACCAACAATCGCCCTTTTTAAAGAACCTCTACAATCAAGAATCGCACTTGTTTCACGAAAACCTAGCTTTGTTCTTCTCTGTTGTCTTTGGATTTTCTTCCTCTTGATATCTGATTATCAAATTTCTCTATTCGTTGAGTTTGGTTTTTAGAATGTGGTTTATCTGAAGATCTTACACATTCGTTTGGACGGCTTCTCGGATTCGAGCACAATTTTAATTTTGGAATTTGGTGATTTAGGAAATTTTCTTCTATCCTTGAGATGAATCTATAAGAAGAATCAAATACATTAGAAGTAGAGAGGATTTTGAGATGAATTTATTTCTGGATTTTAGGAGTGAAGAGAGGATTATTTCTCTCGTATGGGTGGGTTTGCTGGGAAAAAGGGTTTTAACTTTTACATAATTAAAATTAATCAATAATATTTAATAAATGGGGTTCATTTGGCGGGCTACCAAATGTTTTTGGGGGGTTGGGGGGGGGGGGGATGAAGAGGGAATAAAAAATCTTTCCCATAAACCGTTATGTCAGTCTATTGGAACGGTTTAAGGACCGTTGCGGAAACTTATTCTATGGCAACGGTCCCATTACAATTGGAACGGTTTGATAGTCATAGTGTGCCAGTATCATCCAAGTGCTATGGTAACAGTTATAGCCGTTATTATATCCTATCTATGGCAACGGTTAGTAAACCGTTGCTAAGAAACTGTTGCCATAAGCCCATTTTCTAATAGTGATACATGTGACATACATGCTTATGAGACCAAAATGCTCACTCGTACACTGAACATAGGCTGACAACGCCATACAATCTTTCATTTACATGACAACTGTCTACAAGCCTCTAAGAGTACATACACATCATAAAGGTAGGGACTAGGACCCACCATACCAATCAATACATGTCTAAATCATACTGACAAAATAGGCAAACTCCGGAGCAAGTGGAGCATACCACCATTTTCCGCTGAGCTGATAGCCTTCTAGGAGGACAATCAACCTGTCTATCGGGACTTGTGGACATGAAACACAACGTCCCCAGGCCAAAAGGATGTCAGTATGAATAAATTACCGAGTATGTAAGGCAGGAAGCATAAATAAAAATAATAATATAAAGAGAGATAGAGGAGATACAACATGTAACATCTGAGCGCCTTTGAGGGCTACAAACATAAAATGTATGATGCATATATATACATAAACTTTTAAAAACATACGCCTCTGTAGGCATCATCATCATCATATCGTACCCGGCCTCGAAGATGGACTCGGTAAAAAAGTACTCGTCTATCATAGGGCTCGGTAGAATCATTCCCGATCAAGTGAAGCTCGATAAACCCAACCGATCAATGGTTGCACAATAGGTGTTGTCCCCGACCAACTATAGCTCGACTCAGTACAGTAAAATATATATTATATATAATACATGCTAGATTCATGGAATCGTGTTCTAAACCATTCGGAGTAACATAAGATCGCTGCACCTTTGATTAAAATTATGGACATCCATACAATCACTATGAACCTCAATTGGATTCAAGGATCAATACTTTCTTAGAATAACTTTATTAGGAAACAACAACATTGATAACCTTACTTTCTTGGAGTAGATTCATTATGAAATAGTGTATCGTTTACCTTTGTTTCACTTTAAATCATGTCAAAAGAAATAAGGAAGTGCATTAACATACCTTAACCACGTTGGGTCTATAATACCTTCCAAGTAACTCTTCAAACAAGTCAACTCAATCTATCATAGCACAAGAAGATTCGAAATCAGTGTTGCACAAAGGCTAAGTATGTAATTTATGCTAGAAGCTCCTTTACGTAAATTCGAGCAAAAACTTCCCTATATCAAGGGCCTTCTCAAATACTATATACCAACAAAAATATCCAGAGAAATCCATCAACATATAAATATCTATATCAAGATACGATATAAAAACGACAAGCCACAAGTATTCACGACGAGCGGCAAGCTCCGCTTGGAATCTGTATAACCCATATCACCCCTTATAGACTTTTTACATTAACTTAACATCATCATTAACTTAATAATAAAGTAATTCATCAATGATTCCATTCTTATACTATATATTTATAACAAAATAAACAATCCATAACCCCAACTATCTTCAATTAGCAACTTTATTCACTAATCATGTCTAGTCCAATCATTTAACTTAATCAACATAAGATAACCTTAAGTACCCGCAAGAACATAATGCACATACTTCCTACAGTAGCTTCAAGTCAAAATTCAATTTATTTAGCTTACAATAGCCCCCAATAGAAATACAACACCATAGAAGTGACTTAAGTTGATCCAAGTATTATCTTGTAGTTTATCATCCTAACAACTTAACCAACATACAATAAAACATAAGTACAATTACTGGGATGTTATACTCACCTTATCGAGTAGCAAAAACTTGAAACTTCAGTAAAACACAGCCTACAACTATCCTTAATGACAACATAACCTCAAAGAGGTGTTATTCTTCACTAGAATTAACTTTTGATGTTGAAATTTGGTGTAATTTATTTGCAAGAGTAGAAATAATCTAGGGTTGATATGAAAATAATGAGAGAGTATTTATAGAATATAAACCATTAAAGCAACCTCCAACACGAGCTGGAACCACCAAAAAATCAAAAACAACAAGAAGAACAAGAAATTTACTAGCGCGAAGGAATCTCTGATACTTGATTTGTGTTGTTTGTCCTTTGTTTGGGTCTTGGATCATGAGAGAACCTTGAGAGAGTGTTTTTAGGTGTCTAAGGTATCAAGATACTGAAAATGAATGAGTTAAATGAGGTTGAGGCGTCTTATATATCAACATATCTAAACCGCCTATGCAGGTCCCATAGAGAGCAGTTTGGTGTAGTCTTGCTAAGATGCGAATATCTCTCTACTTCGACATTGTATAGATGAACGGTTTAACGCATTCGAAATTAGACTTATAGGTCTTGAATTTTGTAGGTATATAATTCAATAATTCTAAGTATATAGAAAGAAAAATCCAGTTACATTTGACCTAATTTTTAGCACATTATAAATGTAACTTGTGATGACCTTTGCCAACTTTTTTTTCACAAATTGCTTGACTTCAAACGTAGCATACGACTATCATACTACTAAAATAACTCATAGAATAACCTCCTTATCATGTTAATAACCATTGTCTCGCCCGAAAGTACATGTTATAGTATTCCAAACTTTTCCATTTTCGCCGAAACTTTTTTGCTTCAATTGGTTTAGATTCTAAGCTTTCCAACTGTTTGGTACTCCTTATTCACGATCATAAATATTTGTAACCTCCAAGGTACCATGATTAAATTACTTTATATGCTTCCAAATATAATATAATTTATGAGTTTACATCAATTAACTTACGATGTACTCTCACGTACGAAAACATAGGGTTTAATATAAAGAGTGATGCTTGTACGTAAATAACTAACCTAATCGGTCGTGTTTCTTTAAAATAAAATAAAATTAGCGATCAAAATTATTTATTTACTTTTAAAAAATAAGTTGACCAAAAATTGATCGATTTCGGTTGATTTTCTATTTAAATATATTAAGAAATATAGGTGATTTTTGAATATAATTTGTTATTTATGTTAAATGGAAAACCAACCAAATCTATTGATTCTTGAAAAATATTTTTGCCAAAATTGAAAAAAAAAAAACTCAAAATTGTCGATATTTTCGGTCCGAAAAACGCATTTCTAGTGGTGAATTCTGTTAATTGACGAATAAGAATTTTCATATATAACACGTTAACAAACTTTAGATTGTCTCAGTTTCATTCTTATCATTATAGTAAGTAGATCTAACATATAATTTCACGAGAATAATTATCTTCAGATAGTATTACAATAGTGCATCACAAGACAGATTTTAGTGATCATATATCAATCCTTTTATGGTCTAAATCATGTTTTAAGATTTGGCATTTAATTAGCTGATTAAATCTCACAATTAGAGAAACACGTTAAATATTGCTTACCAAAAAGCAATACAACGAAATTATAATAGGGATGGTAATAAATAAGAAAATTGAATTTTATCCACAAGTGCTAAAGTTATAAAATTATATTTTCACACAGAAAAATTATTGAACATTGTTTACTATATTAGCAAAATCGATAGATTTTACTTATTATAAACTAAATTCACAAAATTACATTTGTCGTAAATAAATTTTACCCACTTTAACAGTAAAATTTACTAAATTTAACTTGCTATATTAATAAAACTACTTATCAAGATAGTTTTATTATAAAATGGACAATATTTTGTGATCTAATTGTTATAATGGATAAAGTTTAATTACTTTTACATAATATTAAAAAGTTTATCGACTTTAGTGTTTATAGTAAATAAAATTTAAATATAATTAAATCATACGACAAAAAATAAGGTAGTAATTTTATTGTTATAGTTGATAAATTCAATGGCTATAGGTGATAATGTAAATCTATTCAAGAAATAGAAAATCATAAAAACAAAGAAATGTTAGTTTAATAAGGATTTTCGAGCCGATAGGTTGTTTGTGTCATTAAGGAATCTAAGCCCTTCACAGTTGTTCAAGATTTTGAATTAATTTCTTCCAGAATAGAATAGAATAATTATTCTTTAATATTGATAATCGTACAGTACTTTAGTAAACAACAAACGAATCAAAACACACTTGATACTTATATGTTTGTTTGGAAAACAACAATATAGAAAAGAAAGGAAATTTTTTTAAATTTTTTTACATATAAAAATAATGTCAAACCTCTAAATTTATAAACAATGAAAGAGTAAAATGAAAAAGTGCAACCCAAAAGATACTTCTCCATTTTTCATTCACGCCATTTTTTAAAACCTAACAGATACATAGCATGTTAAAGAATTCTCATGCTATCACTCGAAAATCTCTCTATCATTCTCTTCGTTTTCATCGTGGGTACTAAAATGTTAATCCTCAACTATATTATATTCATAAATAATGCTTACGTTTCAGGTGGGATTTGCTTCGCTATTATTTCCTATGTTATTTACCTTACATTAGTGTCATTTTATATCTATATGTGTCATCGCTAACTAATTTGTTCTTCAATTTTGTCTCAACTAATAATAAAGAAGTAAAATAAGAAAAAGGATTGGCAGGTTTTTGTTCTTATCTTTTATTTAATATGCTTTTTATTCAATTTTTGCTAAAATTTAATATGATAAGAATAATATAATAGAGAGAGTGAGATTCTGAATTAGATTAGCATAAGGGATTAGTTTTGCATGATATCTAATATATTATAACAGCCAAAAAATTAAGTGACTCTTACTTTTTTCCAACTTTGAAGGAACTAATTGATACCATCATAAGAAAAGAAAAGGTTATCTCAATAAATCAATAAAGTAAAATTTTCAAAAATATGATTAGAAAATTAAGAAAAAATAGAGTTTTGAAAAATAAAAAGAAATTCACTTATTATTTAGTCTATCATATGCAATAACCAAGGATCACCTAGATGGATCTTCATGCTATACCTGACTCTTAACAATAGACTGCTCACTCGAGATAAACTAGCACAGTGAATACAAATTGGGGACTTAAGGTGTATGCTTTGTAAAGTAATGTCGGAGACCATTGAACATCTATTTTTCGAATGCATAGTGTCAGCTGCTATATGGAAGAAAATATTGCAATGGCAAGGAATGGTGAGGCAACAGATGGCATGGAAAATAGAGAAGGAATGGGCAGGGAAACAGGGGAAAGGGAAATCTGTTGAAGCACAAAGCAACAAGATATCACTTGCAGCTACTATCTATGCTATATAGATAGAGAGGAATATGCGAATGTTCCAAGGAAAAAGCAAGTCAATGATGGGTATAGTTAGGCACATAATCGAGGAGGTCCATTGTCGCAGTACACTATGCGTTAAACTACGTCGCAAGATGACTGAGTTGAATTTCTACCCTTAAAATTGCATACAATATAGGGAAGGGATAGAGATAGAAGTATTAGGTGAGATGAAGATGTAGGTTTGGGGCTATCTATCCAAACTATGCAATAGCTCATTTTTTATGTTTGTAAATATTATTTGGTAAATAAAGAAATTTAATTACCAAAAAAAAAATTTAGACGAAAAAAAATGTTATGATTCTTAAAAATTCAACGGGTTTTCAACCATACAAACGAAGTGGACTTAGCTAGAGCAGCAAGTGTTGTAGTAAAATTAACAAAAAACGAGTGTATACGGTAGGGGCTATCCATTTCATTATTTGACCGAAACAAGGACGTTGCATCGAAGATGAAAGGTATCGAGTTCGAGATCGAAGTCTCTGTCGAGATCGGAGTTGATATCATTCAATCGGATCCACTGGAGATAGACTTCGAGTTATATCGGGGATAACTTAGTAATGAAAGAGCGAGGTATCCGCGATTGGTCCAGGATCATGGTGTGAATCTCGAAACTGACCAAATAAGAAGCATTTAATTAGTTGTTTATACGATTTCCTTATGTAATTAGAGACATACTATAATTAGGTTTCCTCTACTATATAAAGAGGGGTTCCAATCATTAGTGGGGGTATCATTCACTGAAATATAAGCAATATAGCTCTTCTTCTCTGACATGTTTTTTTGTTTATCAATGTGTCCAATCTTTACTGTTCTCATACTGTTATCACCTCGAGGGTACCTTAATTCAAGGGTGAAGCTTAGCTTGCATACTGGTTTGGATTATTTACAGTTCAATTCTACCTTTTATTTTCTTACTTATCAATTGGTATTGGGTGAAATTACATATCCTTAAAACCATATTATAAATTTAATTGTTACCCGATTTTTAGGGTAAACAGTTTGGCACCCACCGTGGGGCCAAGGATAATAATGACTATTCAATACTGATTCCAAAAATACACACTACTTTATACTTGTTCTTGTCAAGTATTTTTGTTTTAGGATAAAATATGTAAACTTACAAACAACACCCACTTATGGTGATAGTGGCCTCAGATTCGCGGAGAAACCGACAATGTAATCGCTCCAGGATCGAGGTGCCACAAGCTGATCTCAAGGGAAACGCATTGCTCTAAACGTGAACCTGGGTGCGGACCCTAAAGAAAGTATAAATAGAGAAGGACGATCTGGTGGTCGAGTTTCACATGGCGGAGGAGATGGAGGATTCAGCCTCCAAATGATATTCGAGATGCTACGAGCTCAACAAACTGCTATTGCACAGCTATAAAATCAGCATAGAATGTCAATCGTGTTGGAAATCATGTATACCTTTGATATGTGCACTTTGGTTGTATGAGCATGATTTTCAGGTATAGGTTTTGATGAATGACAAACAATGAAGTCAAGTGCCAAACAACGATATAATCAAATGGCGAGAAGCATACTGATGACGGAATTGCATGAACAAGCCAAAGAAGTTCAAGACCGAAGACCCAAGACGTAGGTCGTTTGGTAGAACCAATGTAAGGACAACGTTTAAGTTATCTTATCCTTTGGCTCAACGTTAGGTCATCATAAACATGCACAAAATCATTTTATTAAATTATATATATCATAAATATTTTTAATATATACTTCAAACAAAATGATTTTAACGTTTTCATTTCAACCAAAATGGTTTTGAAGTAAGTTTTCAATTCTGGTATACTCTGGTATACACAGTGTATATCAAGTGTATATCAAGTGTATATAATCGACCGTTGAACACTGGAACAACATAATCGATTGTCTTATTTAACAATCGATTGTTGACAATCGATTGTCTGATATAACAATCGATTATTTTGAGACTGCAACCGGTTTTTAAATATCAAAACAATCGATTGTCTTTGTCACAATCGATTATGAACAATCGATTGTCCCTTCATACAATCGATTATTTATTGACCGTTCCCACAGAATCCTAAATTGCTTAAAATCAGGAATCTGTTTTGTGAACGTTGGTCAGGCAATCGATTGTCACCTCCAAACAATCGACTGTCTGAGCACAGAATCAGGGATTTTCTTTGTTAATCAAGCAACGGTCAACACTACTTTTTCACCTATAAAAAGAGGTCTTTTGAGCTGATTTTAAACACACAACTCCTGCATATATTGATATACATATTGATCATTGTCAAGCATCATTTTAGAGCTTTTGTTGAGCCATTTGATAGACAACTTTGTGTTGTTCATAGAGCTAAAATTGTTTCTCTTTATCCACTCTATTAAGAGAGTATTTGTTGTAAAAGAGAGTTGTTTGAGAAGAACATATCTTCTCATTTGTTGGGTTTGCTAAGTACCCAAAGTCTTAGTGGTTGAAGTCTTGGGGTGAGGTATCCTCAAGCAAGTGAAGTCTTAAGGTGCGGTATCCTTGAGCAACTGTAACGGTTTGTTAAGCACCCGGAAGCTTAACAGTGTTAGTGGAAATCTCGAGAGAGTCTCTCGGGGACTGGACTAGCCACGGGTTGTGGTGAACCAGGATATATCGGTGTGTACTCTCCTTACTTATTTAATTTCCGCAAGCATTTCATTCTTGCAGTTTTTAATTCCGCAAGTTTACGCAATTTTTATTATAACGCTATTCACCCCCCCTCTAGCGTTATGCGTATTTTCTAACAATTGGTATCAGAGCCTAACTCTCTGAAAGCCTTAACCGGTTGAGAGCTATATATATTTTTGTGTATAGAATATTGAAAGCAGGAATGATGAATGAAGGACAATCCACCACTTGCGTTCCACTATTTGACGAAACAAACTATACATATTGGAAAGGGCGGATGAGTATCTTCCTCAAAGCAAGCAATTTTCGTTTGTGGCAAATCATCAAAAACGGTGAACCAATGCCGACAAAGAAAGTTGGAGAAATCACGGTTCCAAAGAAGGAAGATGAATATGATGCCAAGGACATGAAGATAGTTGAAATAATGCAAGGGCCATCCATGTATTATATTGTGCGGTGAATCCGAATGACTATTGGAAAATCTCTTGCTGCACAACTCCCAAGGAGATGTGGGACAAACTCGAGATCATTTATGAAGGTACGCCTCAAGTTCGAGAATCCAAAATTGATTTTCTAACTCATAAATATGAAACTTTTAAAATGGAGAAGGAACCTATTGGTGTTATGTTTGAACAATTTTTAAGAATCGTCAATGATCTCCATGCTCTCGGGAAAGTTTACACGGACAAAGATCTTGTTCGAAAAGTCCTACGGAGTCTCACTCCCGAATGGCGTTCCAAAGCCAATGCCATCCAAGAGTTGATGGAATACACGAATATCACAATTGATGGACTAAGAGGTAACCTCGAAACTTATGATAGCATAATTCTTAATCCTTATCTTAGAAGTGATTCGAATTTTGCCTTCAAAGCCTCATCCTCTAAAAGAGAAGAGGTAACTGATTCGGAAAGGGATGATGAAAATACTTCCAGTGATATATTTGAAAAGTTTTGTAAGTCTTTGAAGAAGGACAAGAAAAAGAGGAAACACCATAGGCGCGTATCACGGGACTCAGACAGCTCGGGCAATGAAGCCGGCGCATTATGTCTCATGGCAAACGGAGAAGAAGAGGTAAGTACATCTAACTCTCACTCATTTGAAGATTTACAAAATGCCTATGATGAATTGTATTGTGAATTTGTCAATGCTTCCAAATTGATAAAAGAATTGAAGAAAACACTTTCTTTGCAGAAATCACTTTCTTTGCAAACAGATTTTAAGAAAACACTTTCTTTACAAGAAAAAGATTTTGAAAAATTCTCTTCTTTGAAAGAAATAGATTTTGAAAAATTGACTAATGAAAATGGTGTTCTTAAAAACAAAATTGAAGTTTTAGAAAAAGAAAACAAATTTTTGGAAAATGACATTGCTGTTTTTAAAAATAAAATCAAGGAATTGAATGAAGCTTCTTCTATTGATACATGTTCAAATTGTTCTTCTTGTAGTTCTTTAAAACTAGAGAACACAGAACTTAGGAAAGCACTAGAAACACATAGTGTTGATATTCCTAAAGCTGAAACAAAGAAGAAAAAGCCTAGGAATAACTATAGGCGTAAAATGAATAAGAATCATGATAGAAATGGAGTTGCGCAACCTAGAAATGATTCTAGGATTTTTGCTAATGAGTCTAGGAATAATTATTCTAGACCACCTAGAGATGACTCTAGGAATTTCAACGCGTCTAGGAATGACTTTAGATCACCTAGAACGCATTTGGCTCAACCTAGACATATGCACAATCCTAATGTTATATGTCATTATTGTAATTGGGTAGGACACATTGCACCCGTTTGTTTTGCTAAACATAGAGATTTATGTGTTGATTACGATTATTATTATCCTAACCCCCAAGGACCCAAAAGAAGTTGGGTACCAAAAACCTATTTTTAGGTACTTTTGCAGGTGTGCTTGAAGACTACAAAATTGTAGTGGATGCACCAAGCACGAAACCTTAATGCATTAAGGGGGAACGTCGGTTAGTTATCGTATTTTGAATAAAAACACAATGAGTTGATATGTGCAAATAATCTATATCAGTTTTGGTTGATACATGCTTTAATCAGTTCTTTTTGAATAACAATTAGTATCAATTTGGTTTATAATAATTGATTGATTCATGTTTTGATGAACATTCTTAGTTTAAAATAACAATTGATATTGTTGAGAAAAATGACCGTTATCATTAGTATGCCATTTACTAACATTTGATATGATCTTGTTTATAACGATTGGTATCGTCAATGGTTTAAATTTTTTTTGGTATTGTCTTTTTGCTAATGCCAAAAGGGGGAAGAATATGGGCGATATGCATGCCTTAATTGAGGGGGAATATTCAATTAAGGGGGAATTATATTGAATTGATTTCTATGAATTGTTTGCATAAATTGTATGTTGAGATATAGCATGAATTTAGGGGGAATTCAATATGCATATCTTCCATTGTTTGTCATTATCAAAAAGGGGGAAATTGTTGGAAATCATGTATACCTTTGATATGTGCGCTTTGGTTGTATGAGCATGATTTTCAGGTATAGGTTTTGGTGAATGACAAACAATGAAGTTAAGTGTCAAACTACGATATAATCAAATGGCGAGAAGCATACTGATGACGGAATTGCATGAACGAGCCAAAGAAGTTCAAGACCGAAGATCCAAGACGTAGGTCGTTTGGTAGAACCAATATAAGGACAACGTTTAAGTTATCTTATCCTTTGGCTCAACATTAGGTCATCATAAACATGCACAAAATCACTTTATTAAATTATATATATCATAAATATTTTTAATATATACTTCAAACAAAATGATTTTAACGTTTTCATTTCAACCAAAATGGGTTTTGAAGTAAGTTTTCAATTCTGGTATACTCTGGTATACACAGTGTATATCAAGTGTATATAATCGACCGTTGCCAAAGTTTTGAACACTGGAACAACATAATCGATTATCTACTTTAACAATCGATTATTTTGAGACAGTGTGCAACCGAAGTTTTTAAATATCAAAACAAATCGATTGTCTTTGTCACAATCGATTATGAACAATCGATTGTCCCTTCATACAATCGATTATTTATTGACCGTTCCCACAGAATCCTAAATTGCTTAAAATCAGGAATCTGTTTTGTGAACGTTGGTCAGACAATCGATTGTCACCTCCAAACAATCGACTGTCTGAGCACAGAATCAGGGATTTTCTTTGTTAATCAAGCAACGGTCAACACTACTTTTTCACCTATAAAAAGAGGTCTTTTGAGCTGATTTTAAACACACAACTCCTGCATATATTGATATACATATTGATCATTTTCAAGCATCATTTTAGAGCTTTTGTTGAGCCATTTGATAGACAACTTTGTGTTGTTCTTAGAGCTAAAATTGTTTCTCTTTATCCACTCTATTAAGAGAGTATTTGTTGTAAAAGAGAGTTGTTTGAGAAGAACATATCTTCTCATTTGTTGGGTTTGCTAAGTACCCAAAGTCTTAGTGGTTGAAGTCATAGGGTGAGGTATCCTCAAGCAAGTGAAGTCTTAAGGTGCGGTATCCTTGAGCAACTGTAACGGAGCACCCGGAAGCTTAACAGTGTTAGTGGAAATCTCGAGAGAGTCTCTCGGGGACTGGACTAGCCACGGGTTGTGGTGAACCAGGATATATCGGTGTGTTCTCTCCTTACTTATTTAATTTCTACACGCATTTCATTCTTGCAGTTTTTAATTCCGCAAGTTTACGCAATTTTTATTATAACGCTATTCACCCCCCTCTAGCGTTAAGCGTATTTTCTAACAAATCGAGGTTGAACCGGAGGCCGCCCGTCGGGCCGAGCCAGTACCAAAAAGATCAAAAGAGTAATCAGAGATTGACCCCACAATAATGAAGATGCTCGAGGACTCACCAAACAAATCGAATCGGGAGAGAAGAAGATTGAGGAAAGCAACAAAAGAGTAGAAGCGCATAAATCTCAAGTTGATCAAATTTTGGGGGACCACTGATATTGGAAGGACTAGATCCTAAAATGTTCGTGCAAAGACCTCCCCCCTCCCCCGTCCCCCCGATGAGTCTCCAAAGCAAATCCATAAGAAGTTTTATATGCCCGAGATTCCCAAGTATAACGACACGACCGATCCGAATGAACACGTCACTTCGTATATGTGCACCATCAAAGGAAATGACTTGGAAGATGACGAAATTGAATCCGTATTGTTGAAAAAGTTCGGGAAGATTCTATCGAAGGGTGACTTAATATAGTATCATAACTTACCGCCTAACTCTATTGATTCGTTTGCTATGTTTTGCTAATTATTTTGTAAAGGCTCACGCTGGAGCCATTAAAATTGCAACAAGGAAGTTGGACCTTGTCAAGGTAAGGCAGAAGAATAACGAGGTGCTAAGGGAATTCGAATACCAGTATCAAGCAGAGAGAATGGATTAGCCTCTGGTCACTGATGACTGGGCTGTTCAAGCTTTCACCTAAGGTCTCATCAGAGTCCAATAGCTTAACAGTAGTTGAAGAAAAATTTAATCGAGTACCTGGTTGTCAGTTAGACCAACATACATTCAATATCAGTCGAAGATCAGGATCGAGGACAATCAACTTGAGACTCCTTAGGGTTCTGTTTACCCTAGCAAGCCCATAGATAGGATCAAAAGGGACATCGATCGAGGGTCGAGGTCGAATAGAGATCGATATCAACCGTCCAACGGAGACCGAAGAGGCAACGAGTCTAGGTAAAGCTTCATGCAAAGTGATAGGAGAAATGATTGATGTCAAAATTGACGGGGGCTTGATAAGGAGGAAGATCATGTTCAATATCCAAAATCCAAATAAAGGAACGACCACATTACAGTTCTTTCTATTTTTTCGCCTAACACTTGCAGGCTATTGGCAAGGATTGACACAAAGCTTTGGATCTTAAAGCATACATTGCACTCTTTTTTCCTTAGACTGGTTTTTGTCCCAAGTGGATTTTTTTCGGGAAGGTTTTTACTGAGTCAACCATTGTCGTGTTAACTTAGAGAAATTCAATAATATCTGAGGTTCCCTACAATAAGCCTCGAGTACTGGGGCATTATCGTCGAATATCTACTTTATTGCAAGGAAATTACTTCATGGCAGTGGAATCTCGATGGGAAATTGTTGTACGGGTCAAACGGTCATATGAACCATGCCCATATAGGTTACTCGAGCCCTAACGTCAAACATGTGCGCATATATAATCATCTATTAAAATAAGCATTTTTCCTTGCCGATATCTCATGCCTTTAGAAGAATTTTCTATTTCATACTCTTGATCTGTTGCGTAAACAGACTTAAAGGTCGATCATGATGGAAGTTCAAACAACTAACCCCACGCATGAGGACTGCCGTCCGAGAAATCAACGAAATCGAACTACTAAAATTTTAAGACCATAAGACCTTAAAGGCAACCCTCAATTTTACAGGCCACAGTCAACCCCACTCGAGGACTGACACTTCGGACAAGCTCGAAATGAAGTGAAAATAAACCCAAAAGGCAAGTTTCGAACTAAAGAGGCTACGACCAAATTAACGCAGATCGAAGACGTCCGAAATCCATAACAAATGAAAAGGACTAAGGGCTACTTATATTTCGTGTTTAAGAAGCCCTCACACGATCGTAAAGCCCAAGAGCTATTTTAGCCCGAGTTCAAACAAACTCTCACTCGGAAACTATCTATAAAGCCTAAGGGATAACTTTACTTCGAGTTCAAGAAAATCCTTACTCGACTATAAAGCCAAAGGGATAACTTCACTTCGAGTTCGAGCAAGTCCTCACTTGATCATAAAAGCCCAACAGTTATCTTAACCCGAGTTCGAGCAAACTCTCACTCGGGGACTATCTATAAAAGCCTAAGGGCTAACTTTACTTCGAGTTCGAGCAAGTCCTCTATACGTCACGCTGATGATGTCATGGAAAATTGGGGTAAAGATCGAGGACTCAATTTATTTCCTGTCATTATACTCCAAAAAATGAGGGGACTATTTGTATACCGTATAAATTGGGGCTACTCGATTTCACTATTTGATCGAAACAAGGACGTTGCATCCAAGAGCTAAGGCATCGAGTTTGAGATCGAAGTCTCTTTCGAGATCGAGGTTGAGATATATCATTCAATCGAAGCTGGAGGAGATAGGCTTAGAGTAACATCGGGGATAGCTTAATAACGGAAAGAGCGAGATATCAATGAGTGGTCGAGGATCATGACGTGAATCTCGGAATGGACCAAATCTGAAGCGGTTAATTAGTTGTTTTTACGATTTCCTTATGTAATTAGAGACATACTATAATAGGTTTCCTCTACTATATAAAGAGGGGTTCCAATCATTTGTGGGGCGGTCATTCACTAAAACATAAGCAATATAGCTCTTCTTTTCTCACCCGTATTTTTGTTCATCAATTTATCCAATTTGTATTGTTCTCGCACTGTTATCACCTCGAGGGTACCTTAATTCAAGGGTGAAGCTTAGTTTGCATACTGGTTTGGATTATTTACAGTTCAATTCTACACTTTATTTTTTTACTTATCAATTGGTATTGGGAGGAAATTATATATTTTTAAATCACATTATAATTTTAATTGTTATCCGATTTTTAGGGTAAGCAAAGAGAAATCAATCCCATTAAACTTTGTTGTAGTAACACTTGGATTAATGATAAAGTTCAAATTACCTGATCCTCATGTTATTCAAAGTGTCTTTTTGTGAATTTACGATAGTAGGGTCTCCTTCCATAAACGACGAGGAAACTCCATTGCTGAGATTTTCTTATCACAATATGATCATCACCACTAAAAACCAGGATCAATTAACTTATACACTGAAACTTATGTATTTTATCATTAAGCAAGATAAAAGAATATACAGGGGAAAAAATGAAAAAATGAACCAGACAGTGAATCATTGGGGGCAGGGCTGTGCATCTGATCATATTTAGCACATTTCAGATTGTAAATTCTGATTTTGGATTTTATAAAATGTAATATGAATCCAATTGGATTAGATCGGATTTTATTTGGACAGGATACATATTTTGAATTTCTGGAGCAAATTGTGTGCCTTAATAAGATTATTAACAATATAATCGGCTACTGTACTTTTTAAGACTATTGTTAATCACCATTCTATTAAATTGAAAGAGAACAAATATCTTTCACAGCAAAAACAAAAGTTGTATAGCAAAACAAAACAAATCGAAATTCCAAATAAATATTTAATAAGGGAGAGGCATCGTTGTATATCAATAGGAGAGAGATGAGAATGAGCGACAGAAAGGTAAGACTTAAGAGAAGCGGATGTTTGGCCAAATTTCTCCAATCTTAGAAGCTTTTTTTTTTTTCTTTCAAAAAAAATATATTTTTCAAAGTTGAAGTATTTAAACAAGCTTTTGGAAGAAAATTTTGAGAAGAAGCAGAATATTTTTGGAGAAGTAGAAAAAAGTAGATACTCTCCAAAAATACATTTTTGAAAACTACTTTTGAGAAAAAAATATTTATAAGCAGATTTTAAAAACTTTGGCAAAGAATAATTGTTGCCAGAAGTTTCAAATTAATTAGTCAAGCACAAATTGCTTCTTACCAAAAGTATTTTTAAGAAAAAACACTTTTTAAAATAAGCTAATTTTTTAAACTTGGCCAAATATGCTATAAGAAAAGAAGAGTCTAGAGAGTCAAATAAAATGAAAAGACTTAACTAAGTCTAATATTTATACATGTTCATATAATTCGAATTTTTGATCAGATCCTATTGAATTAAAATCATATCGATCCAATCCGATTATCCAAACTTTTAATATCCAATCCGAATACCTAAAATTGGAAAAATCTGAAAAGTGGATCGGTTCGACTTCTCAGATATCCGATTGGACGTAGGGGTGTTCAAAACCGATCCGAAACCGAAGCTTAATGGCTTAGTGGTAACGGCTTAACGGCTTAATGGACGGGGAACGGATTAAATTTTTTTTATTAACAGCTTATCGGATTGGGGGTGGATTATTCAATTTTCTTAACGGGTAATCCGTTAACCCGTTAAGAATATATATATATATATATATATATATATATATATATATATATATATATATATATATATAAAATTTATTTTTATTTATATAATTATATATATTAAATATAAAAAACTAAAAACCTTAAAAATGAATAAATATAAATGTATAATAAAAATACCAAATTACAAAAATAATTAAACAAACACCCCCACCCCCCACCCCCGTATGTTCTGTACTGTGTATTGTCCACAAACAAAACTAATTATCTAATATTCTAAATTTCTAATTCCTAATTACTAATACCTATTCCTCATTCTAGAGAAAGACAGAAACTTTCCGCCTGAAACCCTAACAGCAGCAGTCGTCGTCTTCCACCAGTAGCCACCAATCCTTTCCGCCTCCGCTCGTCGTCGTCTACTTCCACCAGTCGTCGGTCTCCCTCCTCTCGCCATCTCGTCTCTCCAATTCTCCAGGTACTCTTCTTATCCTCGTCTAAATGATTTAGAGATGGATGACAGGATGAGATATGTCGGTCGTCGGAAATGTCCAGGTACTCTCTCGAAATAATTTTTTCAAGGAGTTGGGGACTTTAGTGCTAATAGATTATAAGGTAAACCTCAATTTTTTGGTAAGATTATTCATCAGCAATTCTTTTTCTAAAACACACATAATTTGCTTTAGTATTTCTTTTCTTTTCCTGGATTAGTAAAAATCTATGAAGCCTCATCCTATAAAGAACAATGGTTTGCAGATCAGGTGGCTTCTGGATTTGTACTGTTCAAACTCTGGTCTTAGCACAACAACAACAATTTTGGGATTGTTTCAACAAAAGCTACCTAGATGAAAGAATGCATCTCTTTTGAATATGTTTAGTGTGATATATGCAGTTTTGGTGCCTTGATTGAAAGTGTCATGCTAATCCCTCCCTTCCCAAAGTGAATGATGTACATGAAGATTCTGAATTTTTCTCAGCTCTTTGTTAAAAAATAAATAAGAAAATTAGTTGTTGAGATGACTGAAGTTTATGCTAATCAAGGACTTTCTTCTTGACACTGGAAAGCTGTTCTCATGACTGTCTTAATGATGGTCTTCCAATTATATATATGGTGAAGGAATGTTGCCAGAAGTTTATGCTTAGTGAATTGTGACTCTGTACTATTCTGTAGTTCGTGAATGCTTAGTACAACACAAATGTTATAAATTTATTTGTTCTTTTCATCAATGTATTTTACGGGGTGAGTTTGCTATATGAACAATAATCCTTTTTTCTCTCTGGAAAAACAAGAAAGTAAATCAATTGACTTGTTTATCAGCCTTGTGTAATACTGTAAAACAAGCTAGCACTGGACAACTCTTTACTTGTTTTCCCCTTTTCATTTGGCCTTGCACTGAACCTCTTATCTTTCTTGCCTATGCTATGGGCGCACTGTATCTTGAAAAATTTGTGACCCATTGTTGTAAACCTGACAATGTATCTTATCTTCTCTTTTTCTTTGTTTCATTGTCAATTGTAAAATCCATGGCAAGGTCAGATGCCTTTGAATGTCATGCACAGGAAATTTTAGTTATGTCCTAGTGTGCGGACAGAATACATTTGAGCCCTTAGGTATTAAACCGATAAACCGCCCAGTAGCCGCCCGATAAGAGCTAACCCGATACCAATCCGCCCGATATCTTATCGGGTGGCTAACGGATGAATACATTTAAAAGCCGATAACCGTTAAACCAAACCGTTAGAGTAAAAAGCCGCCCAATCCGCCCAATGAACACCCCTAATTGGACGGCCCTAAATAGGAACATCTAAGTATGATGCAACATTCTTTCTTTTCAGTAAATGAACTATCCTTTTTGTTTTTAATTGCAAATAATACATGATAATACCATGTTCGTGTACCCAAAAAGAAGAAGATAATACCATGTTCATATCCACATGGTCCCCAAAAGGAACCATTAAGTTCACTCCCTACTTAACAAACTATTAAAATAATGCACCTTAGGGTAGTAGCTCCCACACTTCAGAGAAGCTTTTTTCATGTGAGAATCAAATCATGCTATAAACCCTATCTTGGTTTTAGGTTACTTAAAAAAAGGACATTAGTACTTAGTACTCTTTGTACTTAAAACATTCTTAAACCCATCATTCATGTAATTAGGTCCGTCTTCACTTTTTTTTTTTTTTTTGAAAAGAAAAATATGCCTTGTGTTTTCTGTTTGTGAAAATGGAATTAAGAAGCCGGTCCTGTGTCTTGATCCTTCTTACTAAGCTGGAGGGTCTCCAGTAATATAGTTAGGAGTTATTTAAGGGATAATACATAATTACCTTTTCGGTTTTTCTACTTTATTAGATGTACCCTTAGTGTCGTTTATTTAGAATACGGTTTATATCGGTATAAGTTATATTGAGATAAGTTATGCTGGAATTATTGTTTATTCATTGTTCGACATGTTGTATTAAGAATGATAATCGTACCGGTGTTAATTACCTCATCTTCTATAAGGTATAAGTTATTCCAGTGTTAAAATTAACACCGAAATAACAAATACTTAATTTGCTAATCAAACAAAGTATTAAAGTGATATTAAATTTTTATATCATCCGTATACCTTTTTTATACCATATACCAAACAACCCCTTTAGGGCGCCGGAAAATGATGAACAGTAGCGGTGATGGTGATGATTCTTGAATTTTGTGTTGGTAATTTCCGTGGTGATTCTAATCTTCAAAATTTGATATAATTATAGTTTTGCCGTGATTTTAATTTTAAAATTCTAATTTGGTGGAAACAGATCAAGTTTGTATTTGGTGGTGGCTACAATGAACGCAGTAACTATGACAATGGTAGTAGTGGCTATAAAGAAAGGAATGACGTTGATGGAGAAAAAAAAAAAGGAAAAATTAGAAAAGGAAAAAAAGAAAAATTAAAGTTAAAATGAGGTAGCATCACATTATTGGTGCATGTGTTTTACATATATTTGTGACAATGATGTTTGTGAGAATAGGGGGTACTTACGCCATTTCAATAGGGGGTTATAGAACGAGTCCGGAACCTAAATATTATATTGTTAGACTTAAAATATATTAATAAGCATAAGAAAAAAATTATATATTTAAGTATAGTATTTAAATACAAGCCGCTATACTTTAACGGTAACTTTTTCATTAAGAAATAGCGTCTTTTATTTATGCATAATATATATTGTATGAAATCACCAAGTGATGCATGAAACCAGTGTGTGGCCCAATTGTTGTTGAGTAATCATGGAGAATGTTTTGTCCTAGTGTTACAAGGTTCAAACCCCTGCACCAACATTTCTCTATTTACCAATTACCTTTTTGTATTTGGTTTCTTTTCATTATTTGGTTTAACTATTTAGATATAAATATTTTAATAAAAAAGCCTTTTATTATTTTTTAAAGAAAATCAATCATGTTATAAACTAAAGCAAAAGACAAGAACAATAGAACAAGAACAATAGCAATAGAGAGAAGAGTAGAGAGAGTTCTTCTTATTGAGAGTTAAGAGGGGTCTCAAGGGATGATTTACAATGGTAGGGGGCACCTCTATTTATAGGGAGGAGGAAGATCTTGCTACCAATAATAGGACTCTAAAATCTCTCTAATTAGATACATTAAAGACATTCACCTTAAATAGAAGTGTAAGAATCTTCTATTTCATATCACTCCCCCTTGAATGTCTATTCAATGATGTGCCTC
The DNA here is from genome assembly GCA_034376525.1 of Nicotiana benthamiana. NCBI lineage: Eukaryota > Viridiplantae > Streptophyta > Magnoliopsida > Solanales > Solanaceae > Nicotiana > Nicotiana benthamiana. Next base: position 70,576,224 of record CM067325.1, read on the forward strand.
ATAAAACCTTAAAACCAAAACCCAATGGGAAAAATTAAAGTAAGGAAAAAGAGTACACATATTTGAATATGCGCCTATTGGTTGCCTCGTTAAAAACCTTGCAAGGAAAACCCAGTGGGACAAAACCTTGTAAGGGAAAAGAGTGCAACGCGCATTGACTCCCCCTAATGAGTACATCGATTTATATCCTTGAGCATTCGCATTCCAATCTTGTGCATCATCTTCAAAACGATCTTTGGTAGACGTTTGATAAGTAAATCAACCATATTGACTTGAATAAATATTCCGCACCTTGAAATCATCATTCTTGATAGATATGAACATCTTCATATAATGTCGTGGAATAGCTCTTCAATATCTCCATAGATGCATTCTCAATGCCATCATGCTTATAGTTATAGCAAGATACATATGTACACAAATTGTACTTAGGATGTGGTACTTCAGGACCAAGAATTGCATATGCTTCAAGCAACTTAAATCTTTCAAGTTAAGTCATGTAAGTCACATAATAGACTTTAGCTGCATATCAAAGTTTTCATGTCATGCTAAGCAAATAAGATATCGAAAATTGACTATACATACCTTTGCCTTTATACTTTCAAGCATATGAACTATAGGTTCAAAACTACATGTCTTTCATATGGAATCAATTCTTCTTGAATTGTATCTCTTCCATTTAGTTACTTTCTTTGAGTCAGCAAATGCGTATAGCATGCTTTGCAATATGTTGCAATTGAATTATCCCTTTTATGAACTACAGGTTCATATCATGATATTCGGGGATATACATATACAAATGAAAATTCATCCCATGTAACACTTTCTTAAATGTTTATCATGTCTCCCCCTCATGTTAGTAAAGCTAACATGTTTCCTCAACTTTGGGAAATCATCTTTGTGCATTATGTCAATATACACAGCACCTTAGTAATAAGATGAAATTATTTGGTTCCTGACCCTGAACCATTTGTGAGGGGAGAATATACTCTCGTATACAACTTATATCAAACTGATATATACAACTTCGTTCTCATAAGGAACAGTTTAGATATTAAGTGGAAGCACTCAATAATTATCTTGCTAAACCAACTTTGATATAAACCAACTTATCAAGATGAACTGTCTTGAGTAGAGAATCTGGAAACTATGCTCGAAGTTAGATTACTGAGCGATTTACCTCGCAAGCACTGCCAGGCTGCGGGTTAATAACAATGGCGCATGTAACCATATCATAGATGCATCATATGTGGTATACATGGCAGGTGAATGGGTCCATATTCACCTTTGATATTTCCAGAATCAAGGGGCTTCAACCCGAACTCTTTAGTTGGTCAGTTCGTTACTGAGAACAAGAACTTCTAGTTCTTTGATATTCACCTATGTGAATTTGCACATCATACTTCAAATGAGATGGCTAACACGAATGTCAACTGACTAAATTATCAATATTGGTAAACTTCAAATTTACACCATGACATGTGCACTTATCAATAAACTTCGGGTTTATTATGACATGGGTTTTATACCAATAGATATCCACTTTATTGTGGCATTCTTTCGTTTGTGTAGTACAAACTGGAGAACAAAGCGGGTAGCTTTTCATATACAAATTACCCCGCTACAAGTTGTAGTAATAGGAGAATCAAAGCCTTCCTTTATTTATAGTCTCAATATCATCAATCGCCTTCGCGTGTACTTTTGGAAACTGAATAAGTTTCTTTGCGACTTACTACAGCACAATACTCAATTGTGTTTCTCCAACATAGTAATAATTGGCTCTTCGAGAGCTCTCAATTAATTTTGTACTACCACAGACTGAGGTTCGAGATCCTCGCATTCTTGCATTCCGTATTTTCAAGAGTCTCAGGCTCAATAGATTCTTCGTGAATCTCGGAATTAATCAAATCATGAGCGTCCTCATGTGATTCTTTCATAGTGTCATTTAGATCGTTCTTTTTCCTCTTTCTAGGATTTCGATCTTTGGAACCTAATGGTCTGCCACGCTTCTGGCGTGCATTTGACTCATTGGACATGACACTAGATATTTGTCCAATAGGGACTTTAATACGGATCGGAACATTTTCCGCGTGAATGTGGGATTTCGTTATCCTCTTCAAGTTCGTAAATGCGTCAGGCATTTGATTTGCTATTCTTTGCAAATGGATAGTCTTTTGTACTCCTTTCTTTCAAATAGAGGTATGTGGATCAAGATGAGATAATGATACATTTTTCCACAAAATTTCCCATTTGGTTTCACCGACTTCTCCCCCTAATTTTGGGAAAAGTGTCTCATCAAATTGACAGTCTGCAAATAGTGCAGTGAACAAATCTCCTGTCAATGTTTCGAGGTAGCGAATAATGGAGGACGCGTCAAACTCAACATATATTCCTAACCTCCTTTGCAAACCCATTTTGGTGCGGGATGGCGGTGCTACGGGCACATATACTGCGCATCCAAAGCTTCTTAAATGGGATATATTGGGTTCATGACCCAAAACCAATTGCAATGGGGAATATTTGTGTCAATTCGTCAGTCAGAGACGAACTAGCATTGTTGCATGCAACATGGCGTGACCCCAAACCGAAGTGGGCAGCCGACGAACTAGCATTGCTTCATGCAAAATGGCGTGACCCCAAACCGAATTGGGCAGCCGACAAACTAGTATTGTTGCATGCAAAATGGCGTGAACCCAAGTCGAAGCGGGCAGCCTCGTTTTCATGAAGAATTCAAGATTATTCTCATCTATTATCCACTAACTTTGCAAACGCAAGGTTGCGTGATGGCAACAAGCACACATTAGACCATCTACAGGATGCGTCTATCAAGACCATGAAATTCCTAAACTACCCACTAGGTGGGTGAATAGGTCCACAAATGTCCCCTTGTATACGTTCCAGAAACTGGGGTGACTCAGTCCCAACCTTTGTTGGGGATGGTCTGATAATCAGCTTGCCTTGATAACACGAAGTGCAAGGATATTCATTACTTGAAAGAATTTTGAAATTCTTTAACGGATGCCCATATGAGCTTTCTATAATCCGTCTCATCATGGTTGATCCTGGGTGACCCAGTCGATCATGCTAAAGTACAAATGTATTGGACTCAGTATTCTTTAGATTTACTGTTGAATGTGCCTCAATTGCACTAATTCTTGTCCAATACAGGCCACAAGATAAAGACGGAAATTTCTCAATAACCCTCTTTTGGCCGAAGACATTCTTTAAAGTGAGGACGAGATATTCAAGATTATCTTCATCCATTGTCTCAATATTGTAGCCATTCCGGCGTACATCTTTAAAACTCAACAAGTTTCTTCTTAGACTTGGAGGAGAATATTGCATTCTCTAAGATAAACGTCATGCCTTTGGGCAGAGTTACATTTGCTCTTCCGGAGCCTTTCAATCAATTTACTTCCCATGGTATGACATACAAAAGGAATACATGAGCATAAGAATAAACAAGTTCAATTCTTTTGTGTCACATAATATTTTTCAAAATCTGCTACTAACGGTTGACTAACAAAATCAGATATGTTGTCCATAATCAATTACTATGCAGTTTGAAAATTTCAGCATTTTTCATAAGACAATCGATTATTAAACACACAATCGATTGTTGGAACATAGACAATCGATTGTTAAACATAGACAATCGATTGTGGATGATTTTTGAAAAATTCCAGATTACACTGCCTAACGACAATCGATTGTTAGATATAGACAATCGATTGTGGGTGATTTTTGAAAAATTCCAGACCTCACTGTTTCAAGACAATCGATTGTTAGACAAAGACAATCGATTGTTGGCTATTTTTGAAAAATTCCAGCACTGTTTCAAGACAATCGATTGTTAGCCAAAGACAATCGATTGTTGATCAATTGTTTTTCTACTTTAATGCGAAAATAGTTGATAATCGACTAGTTTTTCAGGCTAGTCGATTACCCCCACTGGAAAATAAAAGTTTTATTGATATTTGAACATATTGAAGATATTCTAAAGAACTACTGCTAACATTGCTTTATGAACTAACTAATACGAGCTAATGCTAATGACTATTAGTTTATTCACTAACTAATACAAATAAGTAGAACAAAATAAAATAACTCCATCTTCTTTCATCACGGTCTCATCGCCGATTAGGTGGTCTATTTTCCCCTCGGGTTGCTCAAAGAAGTCTGCCACATCCAGGTGGGTGATATCCTCATTGTCGTCATAGACAAAATTTGTTTCAGGGCCTTTTCTCTTTCGAGATGCTTGATAAAGGTCAACCAAGTGTCTTGGTGTACGGCAAATCCTAGACCAGTGCCCATTTCCACCGCAACGATAACATATAGTTTCTGAACTATTTGCCTTAGGATCTTCTGGACCCCGTTTCTGCTTTCGGTGGTTATCTCTCTTTGGGGGGTGACGGACTTCTTTGGAATTTCTTCCTTGTCCACGTCCTTGGCTTTGACCCCGTTTATGACCGTGATCATGGTCCCTTTTATGTTTGGCATAATGCGAGTGCACCATATCTGCTTCAGGCAGTGGTGTAGACCCAGTTGGTCTATTTTCGTGATTTCTCATGAGCAGATCATTATTTCGCTCAGCCACTAGTAAGAGAGAAATCAGTTCAGAGTACTTCGTAAAGCCTTTCTCTCGGTACTGTTGCTGCAGTACCATATTGGAGGCATGAAACGTTGTAAACGTTTTCTCAAGCATATCGTAATCGGAGATGTTATCTCCACATAGCTTCAGTTTAGAAGTAATTCTGAACATAGCAGAATTATATTCAGAAACGGACTTAAAGTCCTGTAGCCTCAGATGGGCCCAATCATATCATGCTTGTGGCAGAGTGACCAACTTCAGGTTGTCATATCTCTCCTTTAAGCTGTTCCACAAAACGAGTGGATCCTTGACGGTGAGATATTCAATCTTCAAACCTTCGTCAAGGTGGTGGCGCAAGAAAATCAAGGCCTTCGCACAATCTTGGGTGGATGCTTTTTCTTTATCTTTGAGGGTGTCTCCGAGACCCATAGCATCTAGGTGGATTTCAGCATCCAACACCCATGTCATATAGTTCTTGCCCGAAATTTCAAGGGCAACGAACTTTCTTTTCATAATGTCAGACATACTCGAAAATTAAATTAGGAAGAGGGAAAATACCTTGGATTTTCGAGAATGATACTTGAGACGGTAGAGTCTCGTGCTGATAACGTGTTATAAACTAAAGCAAAAGACAAGAACAATAGAACAAGAACAATAGCAATAAAGAGAAGAGTAGAGAGAGTTCTTCTTATTGAGAGTTAAGAGGGGTCTCAAGGGATGATTTACAATGGTAGGGGGCACCTCTATTTATAGGGAGGAGGAAGATCTTGCTACCAATAATAGGACTCTAAAATCTCTCTAATTAGATACATTAAAGACATTCACCTTAAATAGAAGTGTAAGAATCTTCTATTTCATAACAAATCAATACTTTTAATATTTATTATTTTGTGTTATATGTAAAACAAATTATTCTTTTCCTTTTATTTTAAATTAATTAGAATTATATATATATATATATATATATATTATCATTTCAAGAAAGAGTTGTGTATTAATTCTGGGAATATTATTGATAGATACAAATAGATCGATGTATAATATTTGAATGAATAATTTTAGAAAATAATAAAATTTTCATATTAATCAATATGTGTGTGTGTATGTATGTGTTTATGTAATTATTATTTTTAGATATGTCTTTATATAGTCAATTTAATTTATTTTTCAATTATTTTTAACTTAAAACTAAAATCAAATCAAAATTTATCAATTTTTAAAATTAAAAATCAAAGCTTCTAGGATTGAAAAATCAAATCACATGCTTTACCATTCTTCTTTTAATATAATATAGATGTCCATATATTTTTCTATTTTTTGGATTATATTCTTTTCTTATCTATTGAATAATATATATTTGCTAACTAAATTTAAAAAGAAATATATCAGAAACCCAATAAATTATATATATATATATATATATATATATATATATATATATATATATATATATATAATTTTTCGGGATGAACCAGTGGCCATGAAGGAGACTGGTGGTGGAATGCAGTTGTCCAAGGTAAAGTCGAAGCGAAAAAGGCGGTTATCTACGGTTAGTAGGGAGTATTGGCGAGGAGGAGAAGAGAGTGAACAATGAGAGATATAAGGTTGCTTGGAGGGAGACGAAGATGGCAGTTACGGAGGCTAAGACATCAGCTTTTACTCGTCTGTATGAGGAGCTAGGGAACAAACACGGGGAGAAGAAGCTATTTCGACTCACTAAGGTAAGAGAGAGGACGACTCGGGATCTGGACCAAGTGAGGTGCATAAAAGATGATGACGACAAAGTTTTGATGGGGGATGACCAGATTAAGAGGAGATGGCCGACCTACTTTTATAAACTTCTGAATGGAGAAGAGGATCATGATATTGTATTAGGTGATTTGCAAAATGACGACAGCCCGCATGAGATAAGTGATTGTAGGGACATTGAGGTCGATGAGGTCATGGAGCTAATGCGTAAGATGAGGAGGGGTAGAGCTACCGGGCCAGACGAAATTCTGGTTAAACTTTGGAGGTGTGTGGGAAGAGCAGGCCTAGAATGGCTTACTGGGTTGTTTAATGTTATATTCAAGACTAATAGGATGCTTGGAAAGTGGATTTGGAGTACAATGGTTCCGTTGTATAAGAACAAAGGCCATATCCAGAGCTGTAACAACTATAGGGGTATCAAATTACTAAGTCATACCATGAAAGTCTGGGAGAGAATGGTAGAAACGAGAGTGCGAAGGACGGTGTCTATTTCAGACAACTAGTTCGGGTTCATGCCAGGGCGATCTACCATAGAAGCTATCCACCTTATAAGGAGGATGGAGGAACAATACAAGGATAAGAAGGATCTCCACATGGTGTTCATCGATCTAGAAAAAACGTACGACAGGGTTCCTAAGGAGGTCTTATGGAGATGCTTAGAGGTTAAAGGGGTCCCGGTTGCCTACATTTGGGTGATTAAAGACATGTATGATGGATCTAAGACTCGGGTTAGAACAGTAGGAGGCGACTCCGAGCATTTTCTGGTTGTTACGGGGTTGCACCAAGGGTCTGTGTTCATCCCTTTCCTATTTGCCCTGGTGATGGATGCCATAACGCATAATATTCAAGGGGAGGTTCCATGATGTATGTTATTTGCTGATGATGTAACGCTAATTGACGAGACCAGACACGGTGTCAACTAGTGGCTAAAAGTTTAGAGACAGGCCCTTGAGTCTAAAGGTTTCAGGTTGAGCAGGACAAAAACGGAATATCTTAAGTGCAAATTTGGGCCCGAGCCGACAGACGTGGGAGTGGGGTAGTTTCAAGTACCTTGGGTCAGTTATTTAGGGGACCAGGAAGATCGACGAGGATGTCACACACCGTATAAGAGTGGGGTGGATGAAATGGAGGTTAGCAATGGGAGTTTTGTGTGACAAGAAAGTTCCACCGTTACTAAAAGGTAAGTTTTATAGAGTAGCGGTTAGACAGACCATGTTGTATAGGACCGAGTGTTGGCCGGTTAAGAACTCACACATCCAGAAGATGCAAGTAGGAGAGATGAGGATGTTGAGGTGGATATGTGGGTATACACGGATGGATAAGAATAGGAATGAAGATATTCGAGAGAGGGTGGGCGTGGCGTCCATGGAGGACAAGATACGGGAAGCAAGACTCAGATGGCTCGGGCACATTCATAGGAGAAGCGCTGATGCACCGGTGAGAAGTTGTGAACGACTAGCGTTGGTGGGGACGAGGAGAGGTAGAGAGATACCTAAGAAGTATTGGGGAGAGGTGATCAGGAAGGACATGATGCGACTTAGGATTACTGAGGACATGGCCCTTGACAGGAATTGTGGAGGTCGAGCATTAAGGTTATAGGTTAGGGGGAAGTTGGGAATATTTCTACAGCACGCTAGAGTGAGACTAGATATTTAGGAGTTAGGCTTAGGGTGCTACTGATGCAGGGCTTTATATTCTAGATATTAGTATACTTTCCTCTTTCTCGTATTTCCTATATTCCTTATATTGTTGTTATTTTATTATTTTATGTTATGTTGTGTATTTATGTTATTTATTATGAGTTTATTTCTAATACTAATATATCATCACTTGTTTCCTTCCCGAGCCGAGGGTTTCCTAGAAACAGCCTCTCTGCCCCTCGGGGTAGGGGTAAGGTCTGCGTATATATTACCCTCCCCAGACCCCACTTGTGAAAATATACTGGGTTGTTGTTTTTTTTGGTAATTAAGAATTTTATTAATCACCAAAGATGTAGCAATACACTATCATAGTCCAGCTTATACGCAACTGACTATCTTATCATATCTGTTTAACCACAACTAACCTTGTAACTATACCATAACTATATTTACAAAAGAAATTGTTTCATCTGTTGTCTAACTTTAGGAGTTCCTCTAACATTACAAATATAGGCTAGTTCCCTGACTAAAGTTTCACTGCTACGAAAGGCATTCTCAAATATCCACGAGTTTCTCTCCAGCCACACAGCATAGCATAGTTCTGCAGTCACCATTTTGAAAATGTTAGCTCTACAAGACTTTCCTTTAGCTTTGCTAGTTATCCACTGGAGGTGCTGGTCCCAGTTCGGCATTCTGGGATGGTCCTATTTAATCCAGGTCATTGTTTTCTCCCCTAAGTCTGTTGAATATGGACAAGTAAGGAATAGATGTTCTCTGGATTCTGCATGGCTTTGGCACATCACACATTTCTGGTCAACATTAATTCCCCAATGTGTTAGCTTATCCTTGGTTGGAAGCCTGTCAACCATAGGTTGAACACAGCTTTGGGTCTGGAAAAGTTCTGGACAGTTAAGTTCTTCCAAGGGACTCTTGGCAATTGACCAATCTGTAGTAGATAAATCTGTCTAATGGAGCACACTTGCATATTGAGACCTTGGTGTTGTTGCAGCACATCTCTTGCTGCTATGATCTTTCTAACCATCCAACTAGCTTGTCTGGGAATAGGCATGTTCTCCAATTGGTGCAGCTTCATATAGACAACATGAATCCATTATACCCATAGCCTGCCTTTCTTGTGAGCTAAATCCCAGCAGAGTTTAGCAATTGCAACCTTGTTCCACAAAGATAAGTTAATAAGATTCAATCCACCAGCTGATTTAGGAATACACATTCTTTCCCAAGATATATAAGCTTTTTTAGTGATGAAATTTGATCCAGGCCAGATGAAGCTTCTACAGATTGCTTCAATTAGCTTCATTATTTTAGTTGGGATAATGAAGAGTTTAGCCAGGTATGCCTGTATTCCAAATACCACAGACTGGACAAGTTGCAGCCTCCCTGCATAGGACAGTTCTTGGCAGTCCATGATGTGATCCTAGCAGTGATCTTTTCCACTAATAGTTGCCATTGAAACATTGACATCTTCTTGGTGGATAGATGAATGCCCAGGTGTTTGAAAGGTAATTCTCCACGAACATAGCGAAGGTAGTCAATAATATGCTGCTGCACTTGTTGTTTAACCCCTCCAAAATATACTGAGCTTTTTCCCAGATTAGCTTTCAATCCTGAAGCTTCAGTGAACTGAGAAAAATACTGGAACATGGCAATGACAGACTTGATTTCTCCTTTAGCAAATAACAGCAGATCATCAGCAAAGCATATGTGAATAATGGCTTGCTTTTTACATCCAGGATGATATAGAAAAACTTGATCTTTCCTTAGTTCAACCAGTGATCTGCTAAGATTCTCCATGATTATGGCCTTTAGTAGCTTTAAATGGTTCTGATGTTTCCCCATTAATCAACATTGTATAGCTTACTGTTTGGATACACTCCATGATCCAGTTAGTGAATCTGGTTGGGAAGCCCATCCCCTCCATTAATTGTTGCAAGAATATCCACTCAACAGAATCATAAGCTTTCTGAAGGTAAATTTTTATCATGCATCTGGGAGTCACATGGGCTCTGGGATAGTGTTTGATCAACTCTTGAGCCAAGATGACATTATCAGTAATCTTCCTGCCTGGAATGAAACCTTCTTGAGCCTCACAAATGATCCTAGGCATGAGCTTCTGTAGTCTGTTGGCCAGGAATTTAGAGATCATTTTTTGTAGAACTGAGCAGCATACTATTGGTCTATACTCTTTAACTGTGGTTGGGCTGGGGACATTAGGGATTAATGTAAGAGTGGCACAATTTATTGGCTTATACATCTTGGTTGTTTGGAAGAACTCCTTGATTGCACTTATGACCTGCTTACCAATAATGTTCCAGGACTTCTTGAAGAATACTGCATTATATCCATCAATTCCTGGAGCTTTATCATCCCCAATTGCTTTTAGGCTTAATTTTAAGCTCAGTTATATCAGCACTTAACTCTCTTCTCTGTTGCTGTGTTAAGGTAGGGCCATTAGCCATATACATTTATGGTTGGGAGGGAAGTAGCTGATGAACTCATTAATGACTTGTATAAATCAGTGATCTCTTTTTTAATGTCTGCATGTGTATTAACTTTAAGACCCCCTGCTGTAGTGAGTTCTGTGATCTGCTTGTATTGGTTTCTTTCTTTCAGGACATCAAAAAAATACTTGTTATTAGAGTCTCCAAGTTGAATCCATTTTGCTCTAGCCTTCTGCTGTAGTATACTTTCTTCAATCAAGGACCATATTTCCAGCTTCAATACTATTTCTTTCTCTCTGTGCTGCAACTCATCATTTTCTGTCAGTACCATTTGGTTCTGTACTTCCTTCAGTTATTGTCTGCTATGGTCAATTCTCTGAGTAATGTTCCTAAACTCTTTAATATTTAAATACATTAGGGGACCTTTCAATGATTTGAGTTTGGTCCATACTGATTTCATAGAGGCCAGATTGTTACATTGCCAGGTATCTTCCACCAGTTGCTGAAAGTCTTCATGTTCAGTCCATGCATTGAAAATTTTGAAAGGTATCTTACCTTTCCTAGTAGCTGCTGCCAATGTTACTATCATAGGATTATGATCAGATTAGAGGTTGTTCATAAACTGTTTCCACATGACTCCACTTGATCATCCATTCATAGTTACCAAATACTCTATCCAGCCTACTGCATACTCTATCAGTTCCTGTCTGCCTGTTTGTCCAGGTGAAGTAATCACCTTTCCAAGGTAGTTCTAAAAGCCCAGCCTGTTGCATGCATTGAGTAAACTCTTGAGTCTCTGAATATTTAACAAGATTGCTTGACTGTCCATCACTGGCATATAACACATCATTGAAATCTCCAACAACTAATCATGCCTCATTTATAGATGCTGAGTAATCCTGCAGATGTCTCCATGAAGATCTTCTTTGGTCCACCCCATTATGTCCATATACCACAGTTAGATATCAAGTGACATCCCCAATGTTGCTTCTGACTTTACACTGTATCAATTGAGCCTCCTCCTGGATACCAGTAACCGTGAGCAACTTTGTGTCCCATAAGATCCACACTCTACCATTTATAGAACCATTATAATTTGTTAGAAAACCCCAACCAGGAGCCAACAGATTAGCAATTCTTCCTGCATTTTTTTCTTTAACCTTAGTTTCTACAAAACCAACAAGGTTTATTTTATTTCTTCTTATATACTCCCTAACTTCTTTTTGTTTGTACCTTTTATTTAAACCTCTAATGTTCCAGAATAACCACTTCATTGGAAGTTGCTTGGTCCTCCTCTATCCCCAGGTGGGATCTCAACCCTACTATTGGAGACTGCTTCAAAGCGATTGATAACAACAATATGGGATAAAGGTGGAAAGTTGATGAGGTTGAATTCAGGGCTTTGAACTTTCTTCCCTTTATCTTCTTGTTTAGTCTTCTCTGTCACCAATATTGGAGATTTATTAGGCTCTTTATGGATCTCATTCCTCTGGCTTGTCTCATGTGTACCATTCTGTTGACTTGGTTCCTCATTCTGGCTAGTACCAGTTTGTACTGGAGCCTTGGTTCTCCATTCCTAGTCATTTTAGCCTTCTTCACTTGAGTATGTTGGTGTGTTTTTTGCTTTATTTGAGCTAAGCAGTTATGACCAACCATTTGACATTTTTCACAATAAGAAGGTTTCTAGTCATAAACAACTTCTTGTAAAAATTTCCTCCCATTTGTATCCATTAACCATATTTCTCTCGGTAGTTCTTTAGTAACATTCATCTCTATAAGCATTCAAACATATGATACTCTAGTTTGTTTGGTTGTGCATTCCTCCGCAAAGATATGTTTCTCAAGACACTTGAAATTTTGCTTAGCGATCTCATTCCCCGACAAGACATGGAAAACTTAGGGAACTTGACCCATAGAGCGATATCAATAGGGAATTCCTCAGTGAAGTCAAAGTCTGGCGACCATTGTTTAGGGATCATGGGTCTGTTTGCTATAGAATAAGGTCCTGCACAAAGAATTTCCTTAGCATAATCAATTGTTCTGAACTTGACTATGTAGAATCCTTCCTCATGATAGAACAAGTCTGGCTCTAAGACATGCGCCCAATGCAGGTTTATGAATCTCTTCATCGCATTGAACCCCGGGCCATCTCCTAGGATATACACAATTAACACACATTTCCAGTTGTTCTCTTCCTCCTCCACCTCCGATTTGTTCAGTTGCACTATTTGTTGACCATTGACCATTACTAGAGGTATGTATTCTAGAGCCATACCATTAGATGCAAATCTATTTTTCTGAAAAAAGTTAGCCCAGTTCCGCTTTGGTACCTCAGTTCTGCTTTTAATTTCCTCCGATTTCTCTGCTACTTCCTTCACTGGATGGATTTGGACCTGCATTGACTTCTGCATGTCTGCAATTTCATTGGTTATCTTCTTCGTCGGATCTAAAGCTGCTTCAATCGAAGATGTGTAGGTTCGATCCGGCTCCTTTAACACACTAAGTTGTTGTGATGTCATCCTGGTTGCCTCATTCTCATCTTCATCTGAAGGATCAACAATTTACGCAGATGCGGCCATGGTGATTGCTTTCTCCATAGATGGTTTGTTTATTGTTGTAATCACTCTCTCAATTGCTGCTAGCGGAATCTTCCGGGGTCGTCCTCTATCTCTCCCTCTCCCTCTCGCCATTGATACGAGCTCGGCGTACATTTACTAACGTGCCCAAAGAAACGAAGAAGAAGGGTTTGTTTACTGGATTGTTGTTGTTGTGTTGTAGTTGTGTATGTATGTGTGTGTGTATATATATATATATATATATATATATTATTCTCTTATGTAAATTATAAATATAAAATAAAACTTATAACTCTAATTTGAAAATAAAAGGAAAAAATAATTTTATTTAACGTATAACACAAAATAATAACTATTAAAAGTATTGGTTGATTTTTTTAAAGAAATAATAAAAGGCTTCTCAATGAAAGTATTTATATCTAAAAACTTAACAAAATAATAAAAAGAAACAAAAAATAAAAAAAGGAATAGGAAGATACATGAATGTTGATGTAGGGCTTCGAACCTTGTACACAAGGACAAAATCATTTTCATAACTACCCTAAAACCATTGGGCCACCTAGTAGTTTCATGCATAATGTGATGATTTCATACGTTATATGTACTGTATAAATAGAAGACGCTATACCTTAACAGAAAAATTTACCGTTAAGGTATAATGTCTTGTATTTAAACGCTATACATAGATATATAACTTTTTTGCACTTATTAATATGTTTTGAGTCTAAAAATACAATATTTAACTTTCGGACTCGTCATAGAACTTCCCTAAGGTCTAACTAGTAAAGCAGGACAAACCAGAGGACATTATGTATTAAATTCATAACTTTACTCACTTAAAAAATTATTTACAATTTTATTTAAAAAGAAAAGAGTGTTATGAATAGAATTCGATTAGGAGTGAATCCCTATCTTGTAAAGAGTTTTATTTTGTGGCTAAGTCATTTTTTCCCTATAAATAGAGGGGCCTTACCCCATTGTAAATCATCTAAAAACTCAATAAGAATTTCCTTTCTCTCTTACTCTGCAATATTATTCCTCTTTTATTATTTTATAACATGTTATCAGTACGAGGCTCTAACCAATTGAGTAGAAGATTTAGGATTAGCATAATCATTGTCAATTTTTCCATGAACTTCCTTCATGATTAAATTCTGGATTTAAGGTAATTATTTTACCGTATTTTTCTCTTCTATTATATAATTTGATTTTAAATACAAACAAAGAAAATAAATTTTGATTATATATCTAATGAAGTTAGTAAAAAGATTATAGCCATTCGAAGTGGTAAAAATTTTATGTCTTGTCATGATCAAAGTTATGTATGATCTTGAGTACAAGAAGTGAAAACCCATCCCATTAAATTTGCTCTATTCTCATTCCCTTAAGAGAATGTGATAGCAATATGTAATAAGTCTGAAAGAAGACAAAATTATTTCTGTGAAGGTATCAATGGATGTGGACATGACAATATACGAATTATAATCGTCATCATTGTGATCATGAGAATAATAAAGATTCTCAAAATAATCATTCACTATGTGAAAGTAATATTTGTCATCAATGTGACATGAGATTTTATAACGCACATATAGATGATTTGGTCCATTCATGATGTGAATGTGACAATATCTGATTTATGAATACATATTCATTCTTGTAAGGATATGAACGTGCTAGTGGTAGTGAATATACCATACCCACCTCTAGAAGGAGGTTTGAGATGATATAAGAAAATAATTTCATAATTATGGCATGAATGGTTATTGATCACGTACCTATTGTATGCCAAAATATTTTGGCAATGTGATAATTTAAGGACAACAATAATACAAGAAACATATCTTGCATATAATTTTGACCATGACCATAATAGTACAACTTTCTCCTTTAAAAAGATATTCACCATATGGATTTTGATGAATATGTGGTACTACAAAATTAATTAAAAACTCTGCAAGAGTCAATTATACTATTTTGGAGAAACACAATTGATTACTAATAAGATATTGTGTTGTACTAAGTCTCAAAGAAACTTATTCAGTTTCCAAAGTATACGCAAACGCGGTTGATTATATTGAGACTATAAATAAAAGAAAGATTTAATATCTTCTATTACTACAACTTGTAGCGGGATAATATGTATGTGAAAAGTTACTCACTTTATTCTCCAGTTTGTACTACACAAATAAAAGAATTCCATACTAAAGTGGATGTTTATTGATATACAAACACATATCATAATAAACTTGGAGTTTATTGATTATTGCACACATCATGGTGTATATATGAAGTTTATCAATCTTGATAATTTATTCAATGACATAGTTTGTTTAGCCATATCAATTTAAGTATGATATAAAAAATAATAGAGAATTCACATGGGTAAATATTAAAGAACTAGAAAGTTCTTTACGAATTCTCTTATATTGCTTGTTCTCATTAATTAATAAATCAACTAAAATAAGGATTAAATCCCATGAATTCTGAAAATATCAAAGGTGAATATGGGCCCATTCACCTACCATGCATCTATGAGATGGTTACATGTGCGATTATTATTAACCCGTAACATGGTGTTTTGTGAGGTAACTTGCTCATTATTTTAATCTAGTGCATATTATAGATTTTATATTGCAGAAGCTCATCTTGATAAGTTGGTTTACATCACAGCTGGTTTAGCAAAATGATTTATTGAGTGCCTCCACTTAGTAACTAAACAATTGCTCATGAGAACGAAATTTTGAATATCAGTTTGATATACATTATATAAGACATTATATTATTTTCTCTCCTCACAAGTGGTTCATGGTTAGAAACCAAATAATTTCATATTATTATTATTATTATGCGGTGTATATTTTAATTAACATTATAACGCACAAATATGTGTTCTCAAAGTTGAGGAAACAAGTTAGTTTTTCTAACATGAGAGGGAAATAAGATACAACAATTGAGAAAAAGTTACATGGAACGAATTATCATTTACACATCTAGATCCTCGAATAAAATAATATGAATTTGAAGTTCATAAAAGGATAATTCATGTGCAATTTATTGCAAAGCATGCTAGATGCATTTGCTGATCCAGAGAAAGTAACTATATTCTCACTACAAATGCTCCAACTATAATAAGTCCTAGAAGGACAAAGTCTATGGTACTCTTAAAGCGTACAGATAGATTGATTTCAAATAAACTTTTTGATAAAAAAAGGTGGGCAAACGATCAAAATTATCATAATAAAGGAGGCAAGTGATCTAGAAGATCATATGACATAACACTTCATAAAAGCTCATGAAAGATTCAGGTAACTGAACATATGAATGAAGAGATCTCTATGTTATGTCTTTATAAAAAGTAAGGAGGTTGGAACAGATATAAAATGTTTGTCAACGACATTGATTATGGCGCCACATATATATGAGGATTTTAATTTTAGAGAAACAATTCAAGTGGAATTTGGTTTTATATGAAAAACAAGTAGTTTTGGACCTGTAGTTCAAACATTTAAAAGTATAAAGACAATGGTGTATGCTATCACCTTTATGTATCTTATATGTCTGGCATGACATGAAAACTTGTTACAAATATAAAGTCGATTTATATGACTTATATGACTTAACTTATATGACAATCCATGAAAGATTTAAGTTGCTTGAAGCATATATAATTCTTGATCTTGAAGTATTACTTTCTCAGTGCAATTTGTGCACAATAACAATTTGCTATTACTATAAGCATGATAATATGATAGCAACAGATTTCACCTCTATGTGAATATATTGAACTGACGATTCCAACAAGATCATATTAAGACAATGCATCTATTAGGAATGATGATTTCAAGGTGAAACAAATTCGTTCAAGAGATCTTTTGAAGATGGTACACAAGATTCGAATGCAAAGGCTCAATGATGTGAATTGATGTTCTCATCAGGGGGAGCTAATGCGCGTTGCACTCTTTTTCTCTTACAAGGTTTTGTCCCACTGAGTTTTTCTACAAGGTTTTAACAAGGCAACCAAAAGGCGTATTATAGATATGTGTACACTTTTTCCTTTTCTAGAATTTTTTTTCAATTGGTTTTTATTTTAGTTAAGGTTTAACGAGGCACATTACATATCAATTAGACATTCAAGGGGGAGTGTTATGAATAAAATTCTATTTGGAGTGAATATCCATCTTGTAGAGAGTTTAAGTTTGTGGCTAAGTCATTTTTCCCCTATAAATAGATGGGTCTTACCCCATTGTAATTCATTCCAAAATTCAATAAGAATTCCTTCTGTCTCTTTCTATGCAATATTATTCTTCTTTTACTATTTTATAACAAAGAGGCTTTTTTAAAGTATATCACTCTTTTTAAAATACTTGGAAGCACCATTTAGCAGCTGACAATTTTTAATTTTTAGCAACGTGTATGTTATTTTTCCTGCTTAAACGTTCCTAGTATGTAAAACTTTGGAATTTCTCATTTTATTCATATAACATATAATTTAACTTCAATTTTACTAGTTTAAATTACACTGTTGCAAATCCACCACCTATATTTCAAAACGAAACTCTTAAGCCCCTTGTAACTTCATCGAACTTTAATCTTTCAACTTTTGAAAATATTCACGAAGGATTTTGACTAAATAGGGGATTTAGGTATTTGATTGAAAATATAGGAATAATCATTATATTTTTGTGCAAATTATATAGTTCTGGTTAAGTATTGAATTTTTTGAAACATAAGTGTATATACAGCTAAATCATATTTGTTTTTAGAATAAATTCCTCTCAATATTTTGATAGCCTTTAGGGATTACAATATTTCACATTTAAAGAAACCGTTGTCATGATTAACTTTTGAAATTGCACATTATTTTTATAATCGTGGTATCGAACTATCTTTCACACACCTTGATTAATTCCACAGGTTACTCGGTACTCTCATCAACAAATAACTAGGTACCTTTTATTGGCATCGAAATAACAAGGCTTCATGTATAAACTATCAGTACAATCTCGAACGACGATAAATCAAAATATAAAAAAAAGGTACTATACTAAAAGAGCCATAAGTTTTTAATGTGATTAGGTCAATTGACCAACATATAAGAAAATTAATATTAAAACAAATTATTAAGAGAAAATCTCCCCTAAATAAGAGTCCCTTAAAGACTACATTGTGGATATTATTATGTTCTTGTATAAAAGACATATACTAAATTTATTGAGGTCACAATATTTTCCTCCAAGAAAAGAGATTTGTTAAAATTGGAAGAAATCTATATTTTTCTTATAGGAAAAGTATAATCAATAATGGTGCAGTATTTGATCTTCCTTCAAGAAAAGGTAAAAATCGAGATATGGTAAGAAAATTAGGATAAAATTTTAATAATTTTCCCTCTCAGCCTGAATTTTCTTGACCAAAACCTGATCTGCCTTATTCATATGATCTTTCACTACTGATGTTTGTCGTGGTTAAAAGTGGGTATTGATTGAAAGCTAGATACATGTGCGTTAAAAGTGAGCATGAGTTAAAAATATCAAATTTGTGCGTCAAAAGTGAACAGGGTTAGAAGTGGAGCCTTTCTTTTATAGTAAAGCCGAGTTAAAACTATTGGAGCCCTATGTTAAAAGTCATGAACATGGTTAAAATTGGAGCTCATGCATTAAAAGTAAGCATGAGTGAAAAATTGGAGCACATAAGCATGGGTTAAAAATAAGTTTTATGTTAAAGATGCAGTAGTAGATATATTAAAAATATATAATTGGAAGTATGTCTCCACATGTACTACTCAGACTATTTTGATAACTACTCGACTAGTTGTTTTGAGTTCTAGTGCATCGTTCTGCGGTTTGAGGCCTTGAGTAGCTTCACTTCGTCTTTTAGACTTGCACGCATAGTCAGAATTGAATTTCGAAAAGTTCAGAGTTGATCTGAATGAAAAATTCTCAATTCAAAAGCTTTAAGTTGGAAGAGTTGGCCAAAGTTTGAATTTTGAGTAAACGATCTCAGAATCGTGATTTAAAGGGTTCCAATAAGTTCGTATTATAACTTCAAACTTGGGTGTAGTTCAGGATGATTCGGGAGCATTTCGGCGCTTATCATGGAAAGTTGGCATTTTAAAAGTTTAAGAATTTCCTAAGTTTGATTTGAAGTGGACTTTGGTGTTATCGATATCTATTTGGGATTCGAGCCTTGAAAAAGGTTCGTATCAAGATTTGCGACTCGTGGGTAAATTTTGGCATCATTAGGGAATGCTTAAGTGTAATTCGTACTCGTTTGTCGAAGTTAATGTTGTAAGCTTAAATAAAAGTTTCGACCGTCGATTCATAATTTTGATATTGTTTAGCGTGATTTGAGGCCTCAAGCAGGTTCGTGTCATGATTTGGGACTTGTGGTGTGATTGGACATGGTTCTCGAAGCCTCGTGTGTGTTTCAGAATAGTTTCGAACCATTTTCCTTTGTTTTGTGATAGCTGGTTTTTGGTATTCCTGGTAAGCATCGCGATTGCAATCGCAATTGAAGAGACACAATCGCGAAGAGAAGTTGGAGATTGGAAGGATTTTATACATTGTGAACACAACAAAGGATTCACAAATGTGTAGATGAGGTTGTGCTCGATGAAAATGCAACGGGATGTCGCAAACACGAAGAAAGAAGAAGATCTGGCCAGGAGGCGCTAAGCCTTCGTGAAAGCGGCTCGTGCACTGCGAACACAAAGAAGTGGGATATGGAGCCATCACGAACGCGAGATGGAAACCGCGAATGCGAAGGACGATTTTTGGCATCTAGACTTTTTAGCCTTTGCGATCGCGAGGCTATTTCTGCGATCGCAAAGAAGGGAATTCTAGGCAAACATGTTTAAATCGGGAGTTTAGCTTATTTTCACCTCATTTTTTCCATGGGAGCCAAATTTAGGGCGATTTTGAAGTGCCATTTCATCATCAATCTTGAGGTAAGTGATTTTACACCTTGTGAGTTAAATACATGGTTTATATATGGATTTAAACAAGAAAATATATTGACAATGTGAGACTTTAGGATAAATCCGATAATTCGGTATTTTTTTATTTGGACCACAAATCTGGATATTGAATTGAAAATAAATTATATATTTAAATTCGTGGTGCTATGGGTAAAGTTTGTCTTTGTAATTTTTTGAAATTCAGGCACGTAAGCTTGAGATTTGACTTTGTTGACTTTTCATACAGAGTTAGAAATTATTAAAAATTAATTAATTATGTGTGCTGGAGGGAGTATATTTTGTATGTTGTTTGACTAGTTTGGAATTATTGATCTTTGAATGGAGGAATTATAGAGGCATTGGCACCGATTATGGGGATTTCAAAGCGAGGTAAGTCTCAAGTCTAATTTTTTGAGAGGGAAACCACCATGTAGGTATTAAGATTAGTTATGTGCTACTAGTTGTGGGTGCTACGTACACACAAAATGATGAGAACATGTATGCATCTAAAAGTATATTTATGTCAGGGTAACTTAGGACTTATTAAGTACTATTTAAATTATTTGGACTCATATTGCTAGCTTAATTAAGTGAATTTGTGATTGAATTCGATTTAGGAATATATTTGGCCGAGCTTTATCTCTTTGAATGGTATTTATAAGAGATACATCTATGGATCGGGCCATATGACCTCGTCAGTATATGTATATGACTATATGGATTGGTCCAAACAACCTCGGTAGTGTATGTACACTACTATATGGATCGGGTCGCACGACATCGACATAATTCATGTATAAAATCGCAAGTCTAGATACCCACGAGATTACCCTCTTAATTAAACGTGAGAATTATGTAATAATCTTTTTATGACCTGAGATTTGATATTTAATTGATGGTTCCTATTTGTTGAGCTAACATGTGGTCTTTGGGTGCATTTCATATGATAATATTTGTTAAAGGATTTTGTTATCTATTGTTCCTTATTCTACTAATCTTGTTGTATTTCATGCATATTTATGATCCATACATTTTATTTATGGGATCATTAGTAAGTGTCGATGTCGAGCTCTCGTTACTATTTCTTTGGGGTTAGAGTGGATACTTACTGGGTATCCGTTGATATACGTATTTATATCACACTTCTGCACTAAATGTGAAGGATATGATAGGTTCCTTTGATGGTCATCTTGGCGCGTAGGCGTAGTTGGTGAGGGGACTTTATGATGAGTTGTATTCTATGCTACGCATCGCAACCCTCAGAGTCTACATCTATTTATCTACTTTATCCTATCTATTTTATATTCCACACAGATGTTGTGCAATTATTGTACTCCTTAGTGAATGCTCATGCACTTGTAACACCAAATTTTAGGATACTCTAGTGGTTGCTTATGGTTCAGCTTGATATTGTTATATTTTATTTTATATCTTACTAATATTTTAAGTATTCATTATTTTCAAATGCACTGAATTCTTTACATTAATAAAACATATGATTTCAAAAACAATAAAATGAATAATTGAATTGATTTTTCACCATTGGCTTGCCTAACGATGATGTTGGGCTCCATCGCGGCCTATAGTGGGAATTGAGTCATGACAGTTTGGTATCGGAACTCTAGGTTTACTTGAATATCACGAGTTATGGGCAAATCTAGTAGAGCCTTGCAAATTGGTACAAAGATGTCTGTACTTATTTTCGAGAGGCTAGGGATGTTAGGAGCACTTCCCTTCTTGATTCCTCTTTATGCAGTTTGGATCCACTGAATCTCATGCCTTTATTTCCTTCATACTCATTTTTATACGATGGTGATCGCTCGTTAGTAATTGGGCATCCAGTAGTTGTAGTGGTACTGCAGATGGGGTGCAGGATGTTTCTCCCTGTATTTTTGAGCGGGGATATTTCAGCCCAATGCTATCGTTGCCTATGGTTTTGGAGCTATGCACAATTTATTATGATGTTCATATGTTGTTATTGGGCAGTGTTGGTGTCAATGGTAGAGTGCTTATTTATGTGTCGCAGCAGTGAATGACTTGAAAGAAGGATTACTTGATTCATGGTATAGATGTTCGGCATTTAATTCCAATGGAGGAAAGGAAAGTAGACTATGGGTGTTCAGGACTTGGTTTAAGGAGTATCGAGACTTGATATTTTAAAAAACGGCAGAATTCACATTGCGGTGTTGTGTCGTCGTCCTTATTAGAACTCATTGAGGCTTATCGGTGTTATAGTCTCCTTTGAATTAACTTCGGTGTAGGGTGTTATGGGATGGTACCTAAGCAGCGGTTATTAGATATGGCGATGTATTGCGGCTTTAGAGTCGAGACAGTATTTCTAGTGTTGATGTCTCGAGCGAGATGGTCTTTGAGGAGGTTTAGAATTGGTATCCTTTTATTAGTTAAGATGCTATAGAAATGGATTATGATTGGAGGTTGTATTTGAGAAGCAAATGGTGAGAAAGGACATGGTTGGAGGTGTCTCGCTAAGGTTGAATTGCTAGAGGTCAAGTAGTTTGTTGCGGATGATGATTAACTTAGACCGCGAATGTTAGCATATCATATGGATTTCGTAGTCGAATGGCCACATGCTTCTAGTGAACTTGGCGCGATTTTGGGCATGGTAAATGAAGGACTAAGTCTGTAGATTTTATTTGAGATGGTGGATTTGTGCTTCAGAAGTTTGAATATTGTAGAATGAGTTTATTTGGGATGTAATATGATTTCGAGTTTTCGATGCGTCGTTGGACCTTTATTTGATGTTGATTGAAATGAAAATGCACTTTCGAATGGTGGTTCATGTATCGACCTGATTGGTCGTTTTGCTTTCTAGAACCTCGTTCCCCTAAATAAGACTTCCCGTAGGTGCTTTTACTATTTTATGACTTGCGGGATGGCTAGTTTGAGATATTAAAGAGTTCGGACTGAAATCTGAACACTTGATTCGTTTAGATTGGCTAAGCTAAGTTTGACTTCAGTCAATATTTTGAGCAAATGACATCGGAATAAGGATTTGATGGTTTTAACATGTTTGAATGATGATTTCAAACTTGGGCATATGCTCGGATCGGTTTTTGGATGACCCGAGAAAGTTTTGGCGCCTAATAGTGAAAGTTGATTCTTTGAATGTATTGAAGTTCTTTAAATTTGGTTTGGAGTAGGTTTTGGTGATATCGAGGTCCAATGGGGTGCCATGACCGGGAATAGCCCGTAATATCATTTACCACTTGCAGGCAAACTTTTGTGTCATTCCGAGTAGTTTAAGTACGTTTCGACGCATTGGGTGTAATTGCGAAACTTTAAGTTCATATTTTTCATTCAATTGGTTTGGGTTTTATTCTCGGTTTTAATTATTATTTGATGCATTCCGAGAGTTCGAGCAACTCCATTGTATGATCTCAAACTTGTTGGTGTAGTCGAGCGGGACCTTGGGAGACCCGGGTGTTAATCGGACGAGGCTCGGACCAAGTTGGACTCGGGAAGCAATCGCTGAAGCATCACATTTCTGCTGTAATCGCACTTGAGGTGGACTAGCCACAAGTGCGAGCTCGAAGAAGCAAGCCAAAAGGGCGCAGAGGCAGTCCAGCTTAGGCAGCCTAGAAATCGCAGGTACAGATGAGGCAGGTGCAAACGCGCGACCTCAGAAGCGGGAGAAAGTGCTGGTACAACTCGTCTGCTGTATGAGTGGAATTGCAGAAGCGAGCATTTTTTTCGCTAATACAAATTTAGGCTAGCCAATGGAGGACTGCATCCGCGATGATATTTCCGCATATGCGGAGCCGCAGGTTCGGCTAAGGAACCACAAAAGCGAAAATCGATAGGCAGAAGGGTTTATTTAATACAGGACATAAGCCATTTCAAACCCATTTCTCTCACTATTTGGGCAATTTTTGAGCTTCTTGAGAGGGGTTTTCACCTAGCACTTTGAGATAAATAACTCTTATACAATGTTAGTTAAAAACATAGATTATTGATAGATTTTAAATATATAGATTAGTGAAAATTGATAGGTTAGATGAAAAACCTATGGTTTTGATAAAAATAAGATCTAATAACAAAATTAGTTATGTAATTTAGTGAAAATCATACATTTGAGTTCATGAGGTTATGGGTAACAACTTTCTTCGAAAATTTATTGAATCCGAGCACGTGAACCCAGTGGTGAATTTTAGGAATCCTACATTTGGGGTTGGATAATCCATTAAATATTTGGAATATGAAAGTTTGAACATGGATTGATTTATTTATAAATCATTTGACTAGTTTTGGATTGTTCGGAACCGAGTTTACGCTTTAAAGTGAATTTGGGGCCGGAAAGTAAGCTTTGAGACAAGGTAAGTCTATTTTCTAACCTTGTAAGAAGGAATTAACCCCATATGTAAACTGAATTAATATGTGCTTCTATTTGTGGGGACTACGTACACGAAGGTGATGAGAGTACGTACATAACTACTATTTATTCTTATGTCTGGGTAGTTTAGGATCCAAATCATGTTATACTTTCGATGTTTGCACTCTATTTGCTAATTTAATTGCATAAATCATGTTTGAACTTGACAAAAGAATTGCAAAAGCCAAAATTTCATTTACTTGAACGTTGATGAGAATTGACATTTCTTTGAATACTTTTCCTTTAATAAAAATTCAAATTGGATGTCTGAATGTATCTTTTCTTCTTGTGGAGTGGGCCAAATGCCTCAGTAGCAGATAAATGCATCGATGGTTCGTATCATTCGACCATTGGCAGGGCATAGTTTAAATATTTTTATGTTGGATCGGGACATATGACCTCGCCATATTTACGTGTAAAAAAATCATTGGAACTATTCGTAATTGATGTTTCTCATTGGCTTGATATATAAATTGTTAAATGATTGAAATAAACTTGGAATTTAATATTAGCGAGAGGATTGTTTATTATTTCCCGTATAGAATTTTCAGCTATATTTATGTAACCCATGCTTAGCTGTAATTTATGACATTATTATATTAGCCCATAATAAGTGTCAAAGTGGACCCCTCGTTGCTACTTCTTCCAGGTTAGACTACATACTTATAGTGTACATGTTTATATACTCACACTACACTTCTATGCTTAACGTACATGATCTGAGGCAGGTGCATCTGGATATCAGTCCCATGCGCACACTTGATCACTCCTACGAGACTACATGGTGAGTTGCCTTTCCAAGCCTATTTTGCACCAGTCTGAATCTCCTTTTGCATATATTTTTGTCTATTTCATTTCAGACAGCAAAGTAGTATTCTTTTGAATATTCTACTAGTAGCCCATACACATGTGACACAGGGTCTTGGAACACACTAGTAGACTTGTGCTTTTGGTTTATTTCTATTGTAATGATTTCACTTAGCTGATTTCGTTTTATTTATTTTAAATATGTTATTTCTTAAATCTTTTAAATTAAGGAAAGTCTAATTGCTTGAAAAATCTATTAAAAGGGAAATCACAAGATTGTTCACTGTTGGCTTGCTTAGCAACTGTGTTGGGTCCCGTCACTGCCTATAATAGAACAAGGTCGTGACAATATGGTATCAAAGAAATTGGTTCAGTAGGTCTCACAAGTTATGGGCATGCGTAATAGATTCTGTGAATAGGTATAAAGACATCTGTACTTATCTTCGAGAGGCTTTAGGGTGTTGGAAAATTACTCTTTATTCATCTCATATCATGCAGTTGATGGTGTATTAAATTTCTTTCTCTTATTCACTCATAGATGGTGAGAATGTGCACTGCAGATGTTCCAGACCTGAGAGGGGTTGCTCCCCCTATTATTAGAGGCTGAGGTAGATGGCAGTGGAGGGAACTAGCCCGAGGTAGAGGACGAGGACGTCCCAGAGTTGCGACAATGTACCACTAGTGGGTCTAGTGGAAGATCCCACTAATGAGGAGCATGGCGAGGTGCCTGTAGCAGAGCCAGCTCTAGTCAACTTCATGTCAACACCGGGCTTTCAGGAGGTCATAGGCCGTATGCTACAATTCATGGATACTATAACCAATGTTAGTTCATTCCAGCAGACCGGACCATATCTCAGGCGGGAGGGGTAGCACAAACCCCTACTACCGGGGCTCCTGGTCATGCAACTACTATATATCAGGCCTGGGTCGCACTACTCGTAGGTGGGACTAGCTAGTAGCAGCAGTCATACATGAGTCTAGACAAGTTGCGACCAGGAAGTTGTAGAAGCTATTGGACAGATGACTAGGATGCACCCTCCTGTATATGGGAGTGAGCGATATGAGAATCCCCAGGACTCCATTGATTGGTTCAGGGACATACTACATAACATGATGATATTAGAGTCCCATGGGGTGGATTACACTACTTTCTAGCTGGAGGGCAGAGTCCGTAAGTGGTGGCAGTCTCATCTTCTTGGCAAACCAGTAAGTTCTCCTCCCATGACATGGGATAAGTTTACATGCCTTTTCTTGGATTGGTATATTCTAGCTTCCTAGAGGGAAGATTTGCGCTTTCAATTTGAGCAGCTCTAGCAGGGTCAGCTGTCTGTCACCGATTATGAGGCGAGGTTCACTGATTTGTCTTGCCATGCGCTTATGATACATCATACATACACATAGAGAGTGCAGAAGTTTGTTGCTTGGTTGCACTCAGGTATTCAGGCTACTATGGCCCGGGAGGTTGAGATGGGGACTTTTTATAAACTAGTAGTGGAGATAGCTCAGAGGATGGAGGGTTAGTATTAGAGGGGTAGAGAGAAGATGTAGCGGGGACACGCGGGTTTGTTATTCTGGGGAGTTTAGATGTGCCCTGGCTAGAGGCAGATGTTAGTTTGGGAGGCACCAGCCTAATAGGCCCACGTATACAACATCACCATCTCCTAGGGGTGCTTTACTGCGACCCTGTTTCAGTTTTATGCTAGAGAGTTCTTACTGCCCACCAACTATATAGGATTCTTCCAGTGGGTACTCAGGTTATCGGGGTTCTTCCAATGCCTATTTCAGTTCCATGCCAAAGAGTTCCTACTACCTGCCAGCCATTCAAGGTTCTTTTTGTGGGTACTCCAGCCATCAAGGTCAGACTTCAGGCCAGCAGATCACCGTACCAAGGGGTTGTTTCGAGTGCAAAGATTTCAATTATGCGAAGATTTCACCCCATGATTCGGGACAAGGCAGTGCAGTAGGGGCAATATCCCATGATAACAGTACCAACTGTCCGACCGCCCAGAGGCAGAGGACAAGTGGGTAGGGATCTTCCTAGAGGTGTAGGACAACCAGCTAGATCCTAGTCAGGGGGATAACCAATTGGCGCCCCATCTAGGTTCTATGCTTTTCCAGCCAGACCATATGCAGTAGCCTCAGATGTTGTGATCACATGTATTATTTCTATTTGCGGTACAGATGCTTCAGCATTATTTTATCCAGGATTTACCTATTTATATGTGCCATCTCTGTTTGCTCATTTCCTAGATATTACTTGTGAGTCGTTGGGTACTCATATTTATGTGTCCACTCCTATGGGAAAGTATGTTGTTGTGGATCAAATTTATTAGTCCTGTGTAGTCACATTTTGTGGATACGAGACTAGCGAGGATCTTTTGTTGCTTGATATGACCGATTTTGAGGTCATCCTGGCATTGACTGGCTATCCCCATATCAGGCCATCCTTGATTGCAATGCATGGACTGTTACCTTAGCGATTCCAAAATTGCCTCGATTAGAATGGATCGTCCGTTTGTGCATCTAGTCAGGTTATCTCTTTTCTAAAGGCTCGACATATGGTTCGAAAGGGTTGTTTGGATTATCTAGCTTATGTTCGGGATACTATCGTAGAGACTCTGGTGATTGATTTGGTACCAGTGGTCCGGGAGTTCTTTGATGTGTTTCCTTCTGACCTTCCAAGCATGACACCAGATTGTGATATCAATTTTTGTTTTGACTTGGCTCCAAGTACCCAATCTATATCTATCCCATGTACCGTATGGCTCCGAAAGAGTTGAAGGAGCAGTTTGAGGATTTTCTAGCTAAGGGGTTCGTCAGACCAAGTGTATCACCTTGGGTACACCAATGTTATTTGTGAAGAAAAAATATGGGACTATACGTATGTGCATTGATTACCTATATTTGAACAAAGTTACCATTAAGAAAAATTTCCCGTTGCCGCATATTGATTATTTGTATGACCAGTTACATGGTGCTTAGGTGTTTTCTAAGTTTGGCTTAAGATCGAGGTACCATCAGTTGAAGATTGGAAACTCGGATGTTTCGAAGACTGCTTTCCGTACTAGATATGGCCATTATGAGTTTTTATGATGTCATTGGACTTGATGAACATGGTGTTCATGCCATACATTGATTCGTTTTTTATTTTCTTCACTGATGACATTTTGATCTACTCACGCAACATGGAGGAGCACGAGCATCACTTGAGAGTGGTGCTTGCAGGAACAGAAGCTATATGATAAGTTCTCCAAGTGTAAGGTCTAGCTAGATTCTGTAGCATTCTTGGGGCATGTTGTGTCAAGCAAGGTTATTAAGGTGGATCCCAAGAAAATTGAGGCGGTTGAGAGTTGGCCTCGTCCCACTTCGTCGAGTGATATTAGGAGCTTCTTGGGCTTCTTATCTATTGCATCACCTTTGACTAGATTGACCCAGAAGGATGCTCCATTTCGTTGGTCTGATGATTGTGAGGTGATCTTTAAAAGCTCAAGATAGTTTTGACTACAACACCAATTCTAGTGTTGCCTTCCGATTCAGGGATGTATATGGTATATTGCAATGCTTCACACATCAGCATGGGTTGTGTGTTGGTGTAGAAAGGGTGAGTTATTGTATATGCTTCATATCAACTGAAGTTCCATGAGAAACGATACCATGTGCACGATTTAGAGTTGTCCGTGATTGTTCATGCTCTTAAGATCTTGCGGTATTATCTTTATGGGATGTCATGTGAGGCTTGCACTGATCATCGCAACGTGCATCATTTGTTCAAGCAAAGGGATCTCAATTTAAGGCAGGGCAGATGGCTTGAGTTACTGAAGGATTATGATATCACCATTCTTTATCATCTAGGCAAGGCAAATGTAGTTGCGGATGCCTTGAGCAGAAAGGCAGAGAGTATGGGTAGCTTGGAATTCATTTTAGTAGATGAGAGGACACTAGCTTTAAACAATCAGTCATCGGCTAACAAACCTGTGAGGTTGGATATTTGAAGTGGACTTTAGCATTATCCATGTCTATTTGGGTTTCGAGCCTTGAAAAAGGTTTGTAACAAGGTTTGTGACTTGTGTATAAAGTTTGGCGTCATTCTAGAATATTTTAGTGTAATTCGGACGCATTTGTCGAAGTTAAAGTTAAACGCTTAAAGCAAAGTTTTGATTATTAATTGGTAGTTTTGATGTTTTTTGGTTTGATTTGAGGCCTCTAGTAGGTTCATGTCATGTTTTTGGAACTTATTGGTGTGATTGGACTAGGTCCCGGGGGTCTCGGGTGTGTTTCAGGATGGCTTCAGATCATTTTCCCTTGTTTTGTAATTGCTGGTTTCTGGTGTTCCTGGTAAACATCGCGATCGCGGTTGAAGGGACGGGATCGTGAGCGTGAAGAGAAGCTGAAGATAGGGAGGATATTGTGCATTGTGAATGTGACAAAGGGTTTGCGAACGTCTAGATGAGGATGAGGTGCTCTATGCGAATGAGACTGGGGATTGCGAACGCGAAGAAGGAAGGGGAGCTGGGACCTGGAGACGCTAAGACTTCTTGAACGAGGCTCGAGAATCGCGAAAGCGAAGTAGTGGGACATGGAGGCATCGCGAATGCGGGATGTCAACCCAGAATGTAAAAGATGATTTTGCGAGGCTATTTTCGCGATCGCAAAGAAGGGAATTTTGAACAAACTTGATTAAATTGGGGGTTTGGCTCATTTTCACCTTATTCAAAAGAGTTAATTATGGAATGACTTGATCGATTATTAGGTAATGAAGACTGGGCTAATCTTTTCCCTAATGCCACAGTAACCCATCTTTCAAAAACTTACTCTGACCATAATCCTCTTCTATTAAACCTTAACTCTTTTCCTCATGTACTCTTCGTAAGCCGTTCAGGATTGAGAATATTTGGTGTACTCATCCTGATTTTGTCAAGTTAGTTCGTCAAAATTGGCTTAATCGTAACCTCTTAGAAGCCACTTAGAATTTTACTTCCAACATCTCCAAGTGGAGTAAGGAAACTTTTGGCAATGTTTTTAAAAGAAAAAAGTGTATCTTGGCTCGCCTTAAGGGTATTGAGAATTCCCCCATTATACCCATAGTTCTTTTCTTCAAATCCTAGAATCCTCTCTGAAAAATGACTTCAATAACATCCTAAAACTAGAAAAAGACCATTGTAGACTTAGATCTCGAATTTCTTGACCGAATTATGGGGACGCAAACACAATACTTTTTTATATTTTTGCCACTAATAGGAGAAGAAGAAACCATGTTAGCTTCTTTAAAAATGACCAAGGGAATTGGGTTGACAATCATAGTTATATCCTTACCTATGCTCAAAACTATTTTGAAAACACTTTCACAACTTCCCACTATATTACTAATAAACCGGATATTTTTAATAACCTTGTTAGTTTTGAATCTTTAGACCTCCCAACGCCTAGACAACCCCCTTTCAAACAATGAAATTATCAAGATTATTTTTTCCTTTAAGCCTTACAAAGCACTTGGTCCAGATGGGTTTCACCTTTTTTTAATAAAAAATACTGAAAATTTGTCGGGCCTAGTGTTACTTTATTTTGACATAAAATCTTCACTTCCTACCAAATTCCTGCCAACATTAACTCTACTTACTTTTGCCTTATTCCTAAAATTCCCAATGCAAATAATCTCAGGAACTTCCGACCTATAAGATTATACAACATCTGCTATAAAATCATCACGAAAACTATAGCTAATAGGTTAAAACCATTCCTAGCTCAAATCATCAGTCCCTTCCAATCCAGCTTTCTAACAAATAGAAAAACTATTGACAATGCAGTCCTTATTCAAGAAATCATCAATAATTTCAACAAAAGCTGTGGTAAAAAGAATAGGATGATCATTGCCACACCTCCTTTTTGACTTATACGTGGTTAACCCGAAAGATGACATGTGAATAGGAGTTTTTTCAATTAAAGTTACATTACTCGAGATGAGATTAATTATTTATTTCAAGAGTCGCCACTTGGGATAGGTTTGACTTTTGGTGTCCCAAGTCACCGGTAATTCCAAATCGAGGAAATTTCGACTACCCAATTGGAGTCTGCGAACCAGAAATTCTTGAGTTAGGAATTCTGTTGACCCGAGGGAAGCTGTTACGCACCCTGGATCCTGTGGTTTTAGCACAGTCGCTCATTATAAGTGGCTAGAGATCTGATTTACTAAACCTGTTTAAACCTATAATGCAATTTTAAATTATTCAACGCTTTTGACATATATTTTAGGGAAATTTGCAATGTTAAAAACACATCGCGAGTCACGTCACATAAATGCGCACGAAATTTTAGACGTATTTTAATTCCATTGAGAATGAGATTTGGGTCACATAAATGTGCACCTGAGTTTAGGAAGTTGTTTTATTAGCAAAACTGCACCTACAACAGCTACGTCTTTAAATTCATGGAAAGCCGTAAGATTTGTTAGACGAAACTTCCAATTTTCTAATTATATTATCAATTTATGGAGCCTCGTGGTGTTTGATTAGATGAACGCGGCTCATTTTTGTTTTATAAGGACAACCTAATGCGTACTAAGTTCTCTATCACGCTTATGCCTAAGTATCTGAATCATTTATACATGGGTAACATATTCTAGAAAATTAATACTTGCATTTTAGCCTCATTCATGGCTGATTATACACGTTGAGCTTCCAGTTTTGGCCAATCCAGAAACATACATTGTATCTAGCCACTGCTGGGCCTTTCACTTAGGCTCAGAGTTAATTTGGACGGAGGAGTCAATTATGAACAAATCTCAGTAATGTTTCTTGAAATTATACACAAGACCAGCAATTAAACATATCAACCAAGTTCATAAGGAAAATGCAAGTGATTATTTTGTTTCAGTTTTCAATCTTAAGCCTGAACTAAACGATTCATAATACTCATCAGTCGGAGTATGCCAATTCAGCTTCCAAGCTTCAATGATAATTCTGATTATAACATATTAAATAAATCTGAAACGAATCATTGCTAATGTATTGAAACTTAAATGAATTAAAATGCTACATAGTTTTTGATCTTTAAATGATTACCAAAGCTAACATTTCCTAAATCCCATAGTTCTAAGAAAACAGGAAACAAACACTCGAAACATGCCATACCACTAGCTAACCATACTATTAATTATCCATATTAAAAATAGTAGTCCAAATGTCCAGATATTACAAGGTAAATCAGTCCCAATGTCCAGTTATTACAAAATGAACCAATCCAAACGTCTAATTACAACAAAGTTATTATCTTATCATTAGGTATATTAAAACTAAAGAAGGGGAAACAAGGTGAGGATTCAAAAAAAAAAAAAAGACACAAATCTTCACTTAGGAATACATTCTAGTGGAGCTTCATACATCAATGAACATCAAATGTACCTGTAATTCAGCAGAGAATGGAAGCCTATCAGTAAATGAAATTAATCAACCAAATAAACAGCAGCCAATCGAACAGTACACCCAGGATTTCAAAAGATTTTTGAGAGAATTAAAATCTCAAAGGAATAAGAACAACACCGATCGTTTATCAAGGGTATAGGAAGAACTAATATGTATTTTTTTCTCTAGAATTTTTAAAAAAAGGTACAGGATCCCTCAAAATGTTCAGATTGCCTCTTTTTCTAGTGGAGCCTTAGGGCAACACTTTTCCTTGTTTTTTTTCCTTTTAGTCCCTGATTCAGGTTTCAACTTTTCCTAAATAGTCCTTCATTTCCTGACTTGTGCCTCAAGTTTGAGGCTGAAATTGTGCCTAAGCCCCTAACTAGAATGTTCGAAGGGTTACTACCAGATTCTTTTAAAGCTCAAATACCCCTTGTACCCCTATTTCTTTTCCTAATTAACCAACCTGAAGTTTTAACCTTAGTTATTCAGTGACCCTGGTCGATTGTGTTTGGGTTATGGGCTAAGGTCTGGACTGGATTAACAGGTCCATTGGATCCATACAACTAAATGTCCTAATATGGATTGGTCAATCAATTATTTAGATATCTTTGTGTCAAAATCAATGGATCAATATCGACCAGAAGAGAAGACCAATCAACTAATCCTTAACATTATAGAAATAACCTAATTAAAACACTCAATAAAAACTTGAAAGTGAGAAATGAGTAACAAGGATTGAACACTCAATATATACATAAAAATAGGAAACTATAGGCTGATATCAACAATAAAAAGTGCAGCAAAAACAAATTAGCCTTGAAGGTTAAAGGTACTATGAGATTCTAAGATGAAAATAGCTACTCAAAAACATGACGTAACACCAGTAGGGTCCAAAAATAAGCATATACCAAAACTGATTAAAATGAAAATCAGGAGATGAAGATCAACAAATATTACTGAAGATTGAAAAAGCTAGGGCTTCAGAATCAGGAGCCTATGACCCACATGATATCAGAACACTCAAAAACCAGAGGAAATATAGCAAGTAGAGATGACTATTTAACATATTTCAAGATGAGATTATGGAAAACAACTAATCATTCAAAACAAAGCAACTAACAATTACGGAAACAAAATAATTATACATAGGCAAAAATAGTGATTTAACGACAAGATACTTTGCTTTTACAAATGCTAATCTAATTGAAGATATTTCCATTGGTTTCTGACCTCTTCTGTAGAGGTTTTTATCCTTCTAGGGGAACTGGCTTTGTGGATAACAGGTTCAAGAGTTCAGGACGGGGAATTGGTGATTCTGAGACCCTGTGAGGTCTCATATATGAGTTTACTCGGTGGTTAGTGGTATTTGGGGGTTGTGGGTGGCATGGTAGGGGAAGGGAATGGACGTGGACTGTTTGAGATGAGCTTGACCGGAATCCGGTGGTGTTTGAGTTTTAGGGTTAGTCTTCTGATAAATATTCGAGACGTTTCGAATGGATTCGAAGGGTGTAACATACATGGTTGGAAAGAGGAGGGTGAATTTTTTAAGGGGTGTAATTTTGGTTGGGTTTGGATTTGGGTCGCCGGAGATGGGGGTTCCGACGACCGTTCTGTTGAAGATTTGAGACGATGGGGGGTCGTTTGAAGGGGAGTGATTGCAGGACGGGGAAGGGGAGGTCCTGGTGGTCTTACAGTGTAATGTTGGGGAGGTTTGGAACAGGGTCACCGGGGAGGGTGGTTCCGACGACCTTATTTTGAGTATTCGAGAAGCTAGGGATTTGCTCGACAGAAATCAACCACAGGACGGGAAAGAGGGGATTGTGGTGGTTTGATGGTGTAAAACACCCTTCTCCCAGAAAAAATCTTTAAACCATTGAAAAGCTTCATAGGAATTTTATCTGGGGATCGAATGATTCTAAAAGAAGCTGCATCTCCTCAAATGGGATACTATTACACTAGAAAAGAATAAAGGTGGCCTTGGCCTTAGGAAAGTGAAATAAAAAAATTTGGCTCTCCTAACAAGCCTTACATGGAGAATAATAAATTATCCTCTTACCCCTTGGGTCATAGTACTAAGGCAAACATATATATCCTCCCTATACTAAGCGTCAATCTTTTTGCTGGAAAAGTTTCTTAAAAGGTTGGAACTTTTGTTTAAAAGGTTGTTTGGGACACAAAATGGATTCCCAAGAGCCCCTGTCTTAGAAATATTATTGAAGGCCCTCTCACAATAAAAAAGATTGTTCCCTTACCATTAAAGACCTCATCACTCACAGCACTTGGTCATTAGATAACATCTCCTCAGTTCTGCTAAACTATTTAGTTGCTAAAATTCAGGCCATTAGCTTACCAATAGAAAGAAACCATGACTTTTGACGTTGGAGCCTAATAACAATGGCCTATTTTCAACATCTTCCTGTTACAACCTCATTAAACGTAACGGAACTCCTTCAATGAACTTTAGTTGGATCTGGAAAACTCAATGTCTCAACAAATTAAAGTTTCTCCTATGAAAATGTTACCATAATAGACTATCCTCTAGATCTTATCTTACCATGTATGAATGAATGTAGATAAAATATGCACTGTATGTCGTCAACAAGAAGAAGACATTCCCTATATTTTTATTCACTGCATTATTGCACAAAAAATTTGGTAATCCCTGAACATTACTACCAACTTATTTGCAAAGATAACCTATGGGTAGACAAATTAAAAAATTCTAACCCGTCTATTCCTTTTCTATGTTACCGGGTCCCAAATATTTCCATATGCAGTTTGGAATATTTGATTAAATATAAATAATAACCTCAAAAATAATTCTTCTAACCATGTCTTAATCTCTTCCATCATCGAACAAGCGATTGAATTCACTATACAAACTACTACAGAAAGTTCATCCTCTAAAAATATTGTTTGCAACACTTAATGGTACAAATCCCAAGCTATTTGGTTTAAGTTAAATATACATGCAGCTTTCCACCAAAATCGAGCAGGAATATGAGGAGTCATAAGAAATAATGTAGGTGAATGGATCAAAAGATTCTATCAAAGAGTTTAAGTTGTAAATTGTACTCATGCAAAGATTATGGCACTATCTAAGAGCCTAGACATTATCTCACAACACAATATATGGCCTTGTGAAGTAGAAACGGATTCAATACGGGTAGTCGATCTTTTAAAAGAAGGCAATACCTCTTATGACTTTTTACTTCAATCTTGTAAGTCGTTGATCTCCTATAAGGACAAAGAAGTGGTGCTCCGGCATAGCTTTAGAGAAAAAATGAAGTTGCTCACCTACTAGCTTAGGAAGGAGCCAAGAAACCAATGCAATGTGGTTTAGTCTGTTATGTTGTAATCCCTACCTTTGTTGAGTCCAAGATGCTGGAGGAGAAGGAGGGGTTTTTTCCAAATAAACTAGTCTGTGAAAATAGTTGACTTTTGGACTTTAAATTTAGAGTTTAGTACTTTCTTATGGAATTGATTCCTTTAGCCTGTGTTGATTGTATCGAATTTTTTGTTGCAAGATTCGACACATTTAGATGCCATTTCTCATGACAATGGTGTGCCGGAGTAGAGATTTGCTCGGATTGAGATAAATAATACCTCTAAACTTTTCCCTTAGTGTTCGAAAGTCCGAATTATGTGTTATATGATTGGTGTTAAGGTGACACACAAGACAAGTGACGGGCGTGCACTGATAAGTAGGTATTTCAACCTATTATTTTCTCTCTTTTATTTACGTTTTAGGCCAAAAATACATAAAGGTACTCTTGGAAGCTGATATTATATGCTTACATGCGGGAATTGTTCAAAAATGAGGCAAAGGAGTCATAATCAGCTCATAAAGGAGTTAAAATTGTAACAAAACTAAGACTGGGCCAAGAGACCTAAAACGCGGACCGTACAAATATTGTGCAACCTCGGAAGCCATAATGCGGCCACGATAGGAATTATGCAGTCCGCAAAGGGATATTCAATGAGTTGCTTTTCAGGCCAAATGATATTCACGCCAATAAAGTGCAGCCGCGAAAGTCTCACTACGGCTGCAGTGGAAATTATGCGGATTGCGGTGCAGGAAGTTCAGAGAGCTCACAACTTGAGCAGAGTAAGGAAGTGCGATCTGCATTAGAATTACGCAGCCGCGATGGAAATTATGCGGCCTACAAAACTCACCTCAACCCAGATCCAGATTTGATGAATGAAGATCGCGATAAGAATTACGCTAGCGCGAAAGCAAGAGTGCGGCCGTAGTCAGAATTATGCGGCTGCATAACCTCCGCAGGGGTATTTTTTCGAGAAATATCAGCCTAGTATAAATAGAGCTTTTTGATATTTTTACATTATGTTATGTTTTAGCTAAGCATGTGAGACGGATGCACATTCCGTTTTGGGAAATTTTATACTAAATTATCTCTTTCATCTGACCCCAAGATAGTTCATATCCTATAAAAGTTGTCACAATTATTAATAGGAAGATTACAACTCCGGAACATCGAACAAATTCCATATGACTACTATAACTGGCATGATATAGACCACGAAAAATAGAAACATTAGATTTTCAACTTTTAATCTACTATTATGAATTTTATCTTCATTTCTCTTTAACTTATGTTATTTTCATGAGTAGCTAAACTCATAGCTAGAGTTGTGACCTAACCATAGTGTAAGTATTTGATGGGTATTCAATTTCAGCGATTGAATGTATATGAGTTAGTGATATTTAGCCTAGTTGTTGCTAGAACTTTAGAATTAGTAGTTGCAAACACTTATTCATGCCTTTATGACTTAGTCTCTACTTGAGAAAGAGGGATTAAGTCTAGGGAAACTAGGTTAATATGGAAATGGGGTGAACTTAAGAAATTGATATCCCCAATTAAAGGGTTAAACCTAGAGATAGTAATACCTGACTTCGGCTAATATCACTTGAATTTCATGAGTACCCATTTGGACTAGAGAAAGCCAAATTGGGCAAAATTACTCAAACTACCGAGAGGTATAGAGTGGGTACCCGGGAGTGATAGCTATATTATGACCCCAAATAATCACAAGATTATCCTGGATTCTAATACCAGTTAGTATCCACCTAGGTGGAAGTCACTACCCTAGTCCCTTTAAACCCTTGAAAATCAACAACAAAATATTGTACTTAGTTTCAAATATTCCATACAATATAATAGAAGTAGATGTAGAAACCAAACCAAACATTTGCGAACGTGTAATTAGATTCAAAGCATGCATTTAGCTTAGATATAAACCTGATTCCAATTATTAACTCCATATGGATTCGATCCCGGCCTAGTTGGGTTAAAACTACATCGACCATCCTCTCTTCTCAATAGTAGTGTAGGCTTGGACTCGATCATGTACCATGAGAACTGTGGCCTAGTCGATTCCATGGAACTATATAGCTGATTTACCTTGTTGATATTTGTGCTTTCAATATGTGATAAAGTAATTGAGCCGTCAATCATGCTAGACATCATGTTTAGGCTATATGCTGGTATTGTTGGGACCCATAATAGTTGTTTCTTGCTGTTGATTTATTGATTTCATTGAAATTTCGTGTTTAGTCATCTAGTTTCTTGACATTATGAGCCTGTGAGAGAGAATGGAGAGATTGATGACTAAGTGAGGCTGAAGTTCTAATTATGAGTAACATTTATGACATCGGGCTGCACGCCGCAACATGTTTTACTAATTTATGCCTGATCTGGCTTATGATAAGGCTTGGGCCGAAAGAGCCTCTCCGGAGTCTGGACATACCCTCAATGAGCATGGTTGATTTATATTAAGGGATGAATCTTCCCTAGGCCTGGATCTTGTCTAAATCATTTATACTTAGGGATAGATCTTCCTCATGGGCCGGATTGGCCCTACCCAGTAGTGAGTGACTGGCTGTCAGTTGATGTATATACTTTCGGGATAGATCTTCCCTGAGTGTATTTTTCATTTATAATACTGAGTGATTGAGTATCCTGGGAGCGTGAGTTCACGAGTCTTTCAACATGGTGCATCACATACAACATGTGCATTGGCATGTAGATGTAAAGAAGTTATATTCCTCGTATCGTTTCGAATTGATCTATCCTATTGGTATTTAATTTGACTATTGAACTTGAAAGAATGTCTATATTTCTGTACTATTATTTCTATATTAAACTGTACTGGTTGATTACGTCACTACTTTCAGTCTAAAGGTTAGATTTGTTACTTATTGACTTGGTTGTATTCATCCTACACCCTACACCTCGTTCGGAGATCTAGGTGCTTCTGGTCACGACGATTGCTGAGTTGTGGAGTCCGAACTTTCAAAAACTATTGAGGTAGCTGCCTAGCATTTGTAGACCTTGACTCTCCTCTGTTATCTTTATTTGATATTTCAATTTTATTCTCTAGACGATGTATTAGACTATATTCCTATGCAGATGTTCATGTATACGGTGATGCTCCGATTTTTGGGAGAGATTTTGTATTGAGATTACGTTTTCTTATTTGTTTTTAAAAGGGCATTGCTTAAATTTAATTTCTTCTATATTTTTCAAATATTTTGGATGTATTGAGATGGTTGTGTAGTTGGCTTACCTAGTTCCACGATAGGCACCATCTCGACGGGTTAGTTTTGGGTCGTGACAACCTTGAAGCACTATCTGGTATCCGCTAAGTACCTCTCGTGTCTCCACTAGTACCAATGTCAAAATTTGTACAAGAAGTACAGAAGTGTAGTGTGAGTAAACTGACAAATGTACTTAGTAAATATCGATCATAACCCCTATGAAATAGTGATAAGGCTAGACAAAATATCTAAAAAAATCTGTGCAGTTATGAAAATAAAGCAATGGAATAACAAATAAGTGTCAAAAGTAACAAAATGGTAGGGACATATATAAAGGGACAATAAGAGGAAACAATAAGTAAGAGCCACAAAGTAGTCTTCTTTCAAAATAAGTACAAAAACCATCAAGTCAAGTTCGCATCTTGATTATCAAGTCAAGCAATAAAATCAATAAAGTGCACAATATTACCCTTTATGCTTTTACTCTCATCCTTACCATATATCATAAATGCAAGTTCCCGACATCGTCCTTCGTGCTTTTACTCGCATCCTCACATGATCACAATAAAAATGCATATGCACGACATCACCTTTCGTGCTTTAATCTCTCATGATAAATAAGCATGTACACGCCATCACTCTTGGTGCTTTGATCCTCACATTGACCCAATAAATGATATCAATATGCAAATGAGACACATCAATACCCTTTATCCTTGTCACTCCTCCACACTAAGAAATAACAACAACAAAAATAGCAAGTAAGGTGTGAAGCAATTCACTTCAACAATAGTATTGAACTCCACTCGTCACATGAGAATCTTTCCACAATTAGAGCCAATAACAAACTACAAGTTCCACATTATCATCACCCAATATCGCAATAATTCAATATAAGAAATAACTTGAAAGCAAATATTCAAGGAATACACGATCTATCTAAGACATGGAAGGTATAGTGAATGAAATAGCATAGTGAAAATAAGGCAAAATCCACATACAGTCGCCTCGCATAAACGCCGCTCCCAACACTTAGTTCACTTAGAAAATACACTTGATTTACCTTAATTCTCTCAAATCAAGATTAACAACAACACTTACCTCTTTCCACAATAAAATGAACAATCAACCATGACTTTTCCTTTAGATAAGTCTCCAAACCAACCGATTCCAGCCAATGGTCAATCAAACAATCCAAAATAAGCTTTAGAAACTATCTATGAATGAAAATTGTTCAATTTTGATAATTTTTTGAAAAGTCAACAAAGGCCAACCCCGGGCCCTCTTGTTCTAAATTTGAGATTCAGATCAGATCCCGATAACCCATTCACTAAGGCCAGTTATATGATTTTTTTCGAAATGTTACCTCAATTTAAGGTATAAATCTCAATGTTACCAAATTCCAAAATTCTATCCAAAATCCCTAATTTCTACCTGGAAATTCTTAGATTTGATTTTAAAAATTCTTGAAAAGTAGTTGAAATTGATTGAAAACTAGTTAAAGATGCTCGCAAATGAATTTGGAAAGAAAAAGCTCTCAAGAAATTGCAACTATGGAGTCTAAGGTTGAGAAATAACGTAAAATGAGCTAAGTCCCATTTTCTCCAACTTTTACCTAGTTGCATATGTCGCAATTACGAAATCTAGTTCACAATTGCAATGTTCACAAATGCAAACAACTAATTGCAAATGGGATCAATGTCACAGACATGTGCAAGTCACGAATGCAATGTATTCATCACATTTGCGAATAGCCCCCTAATCATAAATGCGAGTAATGCTTCATAAATGTGAAGATGTTCTTACCATGCACTGTGTCGTAAATGCTACTTTGAGATCGCAAACATAATCCCGGCTCAGTCTGCAAAAGCAAACTTTACTTTGCAAATACAAAGTGCCAGCCCCAAGCCATGATTGCATTTGCGAGCCTGACATTGCAAATACGATCAAGTTTACACAACAACAACTATGTATTAGAAATTCCAAATCCGTCTGCAATGCATTCGAAACTCACTCGAGTTAAAACCAAAAATTTTCGACTTAAAACTCAAATTTTCCGAATTTCACATACTGCGTCAAAACACATTTTGTTCACCCAGGACCCCAAATCAAGAACGCATACAAGTCCAAAAACATCATAAGCACCTACTGAAATCGTCAAAATATCTATTCGAGGTTGTTTACTAAAAATATTGATAGTGGTCAACTCTAACCCTATTTTAACTAAAAATCACCTTTTTAAAAGAACATCACATAAAAGCTTTTCCGAAAAACAATATGTATCATACAGGCAAGTCATATAATATCAAATGAAACTATGAGAGCTCTCAAAACGTAAAAATAAAGGCTAACACTTAATACAACATATCAGCTTGTCATATTTGGATAGTTCTTGATATCTTTCTGCCCAAATGAATTTTTTAACTTGTAACTGAAGCAAAAGTATATCCTAAATTTATATTAACTAAACTTCTATTACTGAAGATCCCCATTTTATATTTTAGCTTGCTTATTGCAAAAGAATTGAAGAAGAAGAATCTGTCATTAATAATAAACGGTTCATTAGCCAATTGGAGTGTGATTGTGATTGGATAGTCTATTTGTATTTACAGTCTCGCTTACTTATGTAATTGTTATAGTTTATTTGATTTAGCCGATAACTAATAAGTCAATCCGTTAAGGTTAAATATCTGCCCAATCCATCTGATAACTGGCCCTTACTAAATAAGATGACAAAATAATACCAAGAGACGCATAATATTATAATATAGTTTGGTCAATAGATATTTTTATTTTATTGTATGTGCACGAAGGATTTTCAATTTACAGAGGGGCAAAACTTTTCCACCAATAAAAAAAAAAGAATTTGCTAATACATTAGAGATCTTTATTTTTCAATAGGAAAAATAAAATTTATTATGATAAGAAATATTTGCTTAATTCCTTCGTAAAAAGTAACAACACAAGAAGAAAAAATCAGTGCAAAATCCTATGTGGTTGTTTGGTAGGAGGGATTAGGTTGGATAAAAAGTGAGATTAAATGTATACCTTATTTGGTTGGAGGTATAAACTAATTCTATGATAAATTTATATCTCCAATCAAATAAGGTATAAATTTAATCACACCTATTACTCATCTATCTCAGCAGCTCGCCTAATAGATGACTCTTAGTTAACTTGTACTAGTTAGGATATCACACAATGGAAGATTCATTCTAGGAGTTCTCCAAAGCCCTATCCCATATAAAAGAGTTCTGGACTCGAAGAGGGAGTCGATTCACATACTTTTTCATTTTCTAAGTCGTTATCGTCTTTTTCCGGTTCAGAATATGAGTTCTTTCTCTATTAAAAAAGGAATCGATTCGGGAAGCGTTTACCAATCCTTTTACCGATCTTATCCAATCTTATGCCATCAAATATGATATTATTTTATACCATATTTCAAGTGATATAAATTAGTATTGAAATTATAATTCCGATACTATTTTGTCCGCGTACCAAATGACCTGTAACAATTTTATAACTGTTTGCCGTGCTTTTTTTAATAGCCAAAAGTGCCATTTTAATTGAAAGCAGTGCATTTTATTTTAAAAAAATTAAGATATTTGGACAAATTTTTAAAAATAAGAAAAATACTTCTGAATAGAAATAAAAACAGTTTTATAAAAATATAAAAATGACTTCTCTTCGGGAGTACGTTCTGAAAATTACTAGTTGTAAAATGTACTTAGAAATATATTGTTAAAGTTTGATCAAATACTCATTATTATTTAAAAATATATTTTAAATGAATTAGTGAAAGATAAATTAATGTTATCCAAAAAATTTTTTCTGAACAAGCTATTAATTTTGGAAGAAAATTAGGGAAGAAGTTTTATTGCATATCTTACACAATTAAAATTAATTATGTAAAACTCTTTTTTATTTTATAAATTTATAGTTTTCAATTTTATATTTTTAAGTTTATAAAAATTTAAATTTACAAAATTATAAAATAAAAAAGATTTCATATAACTAATACGACACGAAATAACATTTTGGGAATTAGGGAGTGAAGAGGCAAGTGAATGGTAGTGAGCAGTATTTAGTTGTAGTAGTAGTAATAATGAATGAAGGGAATGGTATCGCACGTGCAGAAACTGACAAGGAATATTGGGTTCCCTCCATTCGTGTGAACAGAGGACACTGAGTGAGCAAATAAAGATAAAGAGGCATAGAGTAGGAGTAGTAGCGTAGCGCAGAGGAGAGAGATGACACATCGGGAAATGCACAAAACAAAAAAGAGTTTGGTACTCTGTAAGTGCACACGTGTGGTTCTAGTCCTCGTGTTCCGTGTGCCTTACCTTTTGACCCTCTCAATTTGTTGTCCCTCCTACTTCGTCATATTTACAGCTTGGTTTTCGTGAGAATTTAATACTCTCCTTTCCGTCTACTACATAAGTAAATTAAGTAGTGGATGTTATATAATTACTCTTTTCGTTTTAATTTACTTATAAGCATATACTCAAATTCTATTCAAATATAACTAGAGAGTAGTAGCTCTAGTCCTATGTGAAATCAGTGTTGATTCGATCAAGTGGAAAGGAATGGTGGGGAATGGGAGACGAGGTCCTTCACATGGAAATACAAATGTGTGGGTCGTGGCTGGCTGGCACAGGCTGCAGTGACCAAGATATAGGTTCAACCGATCATCATTTTTAGCTCAAATTTAGTATTTGTGTTAATGTTTTACTAAATAATATATTTCAAACCCAACGAATCGAATGAGTTATGGTAAAATTTTAAATTTAAACACATACAATTTAAATTTTAAATTCGTAAATATAAATGTGATGAAGTAGTTAACTTGTTCGACGATAATAATAATAATAATAATAATAATAATAATAATAATAATAATAATAATAATAATAATAATAGTAATAAATTGAGTGCAATGGTATATAATGTGAAGTAGCTAGGTGGGCGTTGCCCTTAATAGCTTGTGAGCTTATTTTGTTTTGACAGAAGAATCCAAGTTAGGATTGAGAAGTGAGACCTGCCAAATCTCCCATATTATTCTATTCAATCCCTATGTCTATGTGGGCTTCTCTTCACATACCTAACATGATTTTTTTATTTTTTTATTTTATGGATCGTAAAATTTTCAGAAACAAAAAATGAAAAAGAAAATGCATGCTTAATTGAAAGCTCACTCTCATTACCGACATATATATTCTGTAATCAAAGATTGAATTTTTTTAAGTTTTTGTTCGCACATCTGTTAGCTTGTTGCTATGTTTACGAATAAAACAATTACTTCAAAATTAAAAAATAAATAAATTAGAAAATCAGTTTTTGAGGCGTTTAATTTTGCAAGATCATAGATCAACCTTGCACATCTAACATTCCTCTTGCATTGG
This sequence comes from Nicotiana benthamiana, assembly GCA_034376525.1. NCBI lineage: Eukaryota > Viridiplantae > Streptophyta > Magnoliopsida > Solanales > Solanaceae > Nicotiana > Nicotiana benthamiana. Next base: position 70,620,752 of record CM067325.1, read on the forward strand.
TTGGCAGTGTTATGAAATTTGGCTTGTGTAAATTATGAATAAATACAGTATTTGTAACACTAAATGAAGAGTGCTGCCCAAAAAAGAAAACCTGATTTCAAAAACTTGAAAAAAACAATACGAGTAATTTTTTCTGTAAAAGTGGTAGAAGTTGCAAAAAAGTTTTGAAATCTTTGTTGTTGTGAAAAATATGCCAAATTCAAAACAAAAAAAGAATGCTGTTGTGTGGTATACAATACCATCATATTAATAGAGGGGAAGTGGTTCTCTTTGTTTTAATGCAGAAGCTGAAAAAGCAATCTGATAGTAGGGGAAGGACCTCTTTCATTCAATGAAAAGTAATGTCTAACCAATTTCAGGAATAGCATCAACTCCTGTCATTTTACAAAACAAGAGGTGCCCCTATCCACTCAAAACTCCATATTTTTCTCAGAATTTGTCTACTGGATTTCAGGGTAATTATTGACTTTTCACTTCTCTTTTATTTTACACCACAAGGGATGGTTTGGTATTCACGAAAATGTGAAATTACCTACGCATTACTAATATAACTCGCTCCGTTTTAAGTGAGCATATTTTCTTTTTAATTTGTTGCCAAAAAAGATATTCTTCTACATATTTAAAAATAATTTAACTTTAATAATTATTTGTAATTGCATAAAATGTATATATCTTATTTTATACCACAAATTTATAAATTTTTTTTCTTAAACTCTATCTCCAATTAAATAGATAAATTAAAACATAGGAATTATGTATTTGTCTTTGAACCAAACACCCCCTAAATGTCATCTTTCTATTGATGCCAAATGCAATTATAAGGTACTGGTTTATAATAAGTGATTAAATTTTTTTTATTTTGATTCAAAATAAGTGTTCAATTAGCTAATCAAGAAAGAATTCATTATGTTTTTACAAAATAACCTCTATGTACATATTCTTAAAAAGTTTTCTTACTCATCCCATTAAATAATTAAGAATAATTTAGTCATAGTAAATTATTTTGTATGATTTAGCATTTTTTAATGGGCATGCTAAAAGTAAATTAGTCACTTATTGTGAGCGGAGAGAGTATTATTCTACCCAAAGTAATTAACTGACAAAAAATTGTTATGTGGTGGAGCAATCGTAGCTAGCGGTTGGATATAGATTAAGTTGAAACTTGAAAATTTTGAGTTTTTAAAGATGAGATAAAAATTGCTGTTTGAAAATTAAAATTGTGTTTGGATATGCATTTTACTTAAAAAGAATTTAAAGTTGTGTGTGTAAAATATTTTAAAATTTTCAAAATCTATTCTAGAGCTATTTTTGGGATTTGCAAATTTGGTTTTCAAAATTTGCCAAAAAATACTTAAAATGTATAAATAAATGAATATTTAAAAATAAAATTTATAAAAGAATTCTCAAATTTTATGACCGAACGGGAGCTTAGTTAAGGGTGTCACACTTCTTTATCGAACAATATATTGTGTAACTATGTCAATATCTTTTATGTATATAATTTTGAATCCTCTTAATTTTTAATGTGTTTATTTTTATATGAACGCTCCTTCATAAAATTTCTGACTCGCTATCGAGTCCAATGATCAATAATGAAGGCTTAGTGGAGACTATCTTTCAAAGAAGAAGACGAAGAACAACAAAAATACTTATTTTTGGCGCAACTCTTTTTTTTTTTTTTTGGGTACAACTCTAGCTATAACAAACCCATACTAGGATGGAGAATGGTTATCTCCTTCACGATAAGAAGGATCATGGGTTGATGGATATCGCCCGCAATATTGGACTTCCATACCACCTTTTTCACTAGGAATTGTTATATTCATTATTGAAAATGATTTGATGTTTACTATATCTTTTAGTTAGAGTGTCTTTATGAATTGCTAAAGAATTCGTTTCTACCTTATTTTTTAAAGTTAAAATAAAAATAAACAGCAAAATAAGTATATTAATTTTTACGTAAAAAAATATTCAGCTTAAAAAGTGTAAAAATCATAATTTACTACGTACAATTTTAAATTTTAACTTCATTAGAATAATGAGAAAAATATATTGATTACAAACCTGCAACGAGGAGTACATAGGCTAAGTTAGTTCGAATTTTTTAATTATCAAACTAAATCAATTATTTCAGATTTTTAAGTTTCAGGTTTTTAAATTTACAAACTAAACCAAACTAACAAAAGTTGGGTTTTCAATCACGATTTTCTCAATTTTTTGATTTTCTCTGGTTTTTAAAATATTCGGGTTTATTTCAGACAAAATCTTCATAACATAATCTTAGGTCCTAGTAGAGTAAACTGTATATGATTTACCGCATAAAATAATACAAAATAATATGAGATAAGTCATATTATACTAAAGTACTCAACAAATCGCATAAGATAAATATTGCTAATTAATAAGCTATAAAAAAATAAACATAATCTAAAAGTACTAAGTCATATTAAAATAAGTACGATTAATAAATATTAAGTATTAATTATGTATCTAAATAATATTAAAACTGACTTATGCATTTTCACTATCTAAATCAATGAAACTAAAAATAAATATTCAATATTATTGTCATTTCTAGCATTGAATTGAATTTTGTGTGTGTTAGTATTAGTATTGATTTGACCTTTCTTTGAGCTTTATTTTAGTTACTAACTTTTACGGGCTATAAAACATAGTTGATCATTCAAAAATTTTAAGTCCAAGCTTGAAATAATACATTCAAAGAGAAAACTATTAAAGATTTTAAATTATGTTTATAAATCACATTGCATTAATTATTTTTATGTATAAATATTTTGTAAAACTTATATATATAATGTTGGGTTGGTTTAGTTTCAGTTTGACTTTTCTAGTTAAAACTAAACCAATTATGGTCGAATTTTTTCCTAACACCAAACCAAATCAAGCTGAACCATAGTCAGATTTTTTTTCTCGATTTGAATCGGATTATCGCTTTGATGCGGTTTGTCGGTTTCCTTTGTACACCCCTACTTGTAACTCAATACTCTCCACTACTCCTACTACATGTATTTGATTTACAAGTTACTTTAACTTATAAAACAAACACTCGCTTCAACTCATTAATTATTTATGACACTTTTATTACAACTTGATTTTCTAAAATACATTTACTAGACTGACTCAAGACGAACACAATACTGATACTCGACTTGAGTGTAGAAAAATATAGGTTTTGTGCAAAAGGATGATCCCAGTAGTTAGAAAGATAGTATTTAAATTTCAAGGACTACGAGATCTTCATGGAGTCCTATGCGTAGTCAGCTTCTCGTTTGATAGGACACCTACTATTCCAAGGATTCCAAAAATCTTGGGACTCTTATCTCTCTCCTATGCATGCGTATGTTATGGGGCAATAACTCTTATCATGTTTAGCATTCTTCTTCCAACAAATTCGGGCTGGGTAACTTTGAGATAAAGTTACTATCTTGCAAAGACGTACAACCATCAACTTGAGGAGCTAGTCCTTAACCATAAGGAGTTAGTTATTATAGTTGTTAAGTAGCTACGTTGAAGACCTTGTTCTTAGAACATCTTATCTGAAAAAACTTTGTTGATTATCAAAATTTCAATACTCAATAAATTTCTCCTTTTTGATGATGACAAACTCTGTGTATGTTCGAACCAGGTAATCACCTCATATCACCATATATCAATATTTGTATACTCAATCTCATCACACAAACATACACATCAACACCAACACAACACCCCAAACTCTATCTTCCTTATTCGACATCGTCGAAAAATAACAAAAAGAAGTTAAATATGAAACATTCATGGCCATTTAAGCTACATCACAAGCTCAAGAATTATCAAAGCAAGCATAATAAGCTGAGGAACTAACCATGTGCAAAACATTAAAATATTATAAGAGGAGACATTTAGCAGTGCCAAAGTAAGCCCAGGGCCTTATCTCAAACTATTAGAGCAAAATAAACTAAACATCCTTCAACCTACTAAGAATAGAACAGAAGAAACAATAACTAAAACATCACTAGATAACAAAATAAGCTAAAGACATTGGGGGAAAAACCAGGTTCATGGGTGAGAGGTAGAGGGGGTCAATGCTTTCACAAGGGTGACAATCTGTTGGCATGACTCATGAGATTCTTTGTCCCTTCTGAGCTCTTTACTAAGCTGACGGGTTTCTTTTCTCAACTCATCATTGTCTTTTTTGGAATCTTTGCATTCTCTTCAACATCCAGCTCTAACCTCTTAGTCAACTCTGATGTCCTGCTGCTACCAGGTAACATAGTAGAATATATTGGTCCCCTAGCCTTGGTTTCCTCATAGCCACATTGCTTGAGGGTAAAAGCATCCAAAACATCATTGTGATTTCCCAACTTAAGCTCTGGCAAGGCAATATTGAACTTGTCAAATAACTCAGTTAACATGAAGATATAAAGCATAGCATGCTTAGGCTTGGAAGTGTCTGCTGCTCTTGCCATGTGCTGATTCATCAGGCTAAGGAGATTGATAAGTCGACCAGGGTCAAGAAGTTCCATCACAGCAATATCTAATAGGATATCCTCATGTCTTCTCTATATCTCTGCAAAATGCAGGAATTAACAAGGTAAAACAACAGTTTGTAGAAAGGATTAATATCAGTCTTATACACCTTCTAGGGAGAATCAAATTCAAACTTTTGAGAGAACTTCCTTGTGAATACGATTCCTGTGTCCACATTATTGAATGTGACTGACCACTTTTTCTTCAAGTAATTGTCAAATTTTAAGGAGGGAATATTCAGAAGCATCCCAAGCTCCTCAGTATCAAACTCCATCTCAAACCTCTTTACATTACTCTTGACCACTTGTCCATCAAACTGAAAGTTTACATAGAAATCAACTATAATAGGCACACATAGGAGGGAAGTCCTGGACAAACACGTGTTTCTATCCCTGTAGCTCAATATTTTCAACTAGCTGCGAGATTCCTTTCTCAACAGTTTTTGCCAAAATCTTCTAATTCAGTACTTTTCTATTCCTGAACTCAACGAGCTTATCAACCATAATAGGCACACTCTTTATTTTCTTTTCTCTACTGGACCTTTTATATGGGGTATCCGTCTTTGAAGATTTGACAACCTTTCTCTTTTCTGGAAGAGTAGAATATGACTCATCTTCTGCATCCAACTCAACAATAGGTTCCATAACTGAAACTTGCTTCCTTGTTTTCTTGGCACCTTTGGAGTCTTTAATGATTTATTCATCAATAACTTTTCTTTTACTCTTTGTGAGAGGAGTCCTAGAAGGAGGAGTCACTTCTTCTCTTGCATGGATAATAGACTTTATTGCTTTCACATGGATCTCCTCATCTATAGTGAAAGGAATTAACAAGGCCTAGTTTCTTTAGTTCTTTTCTCTCCAATTGCTTACTCTAAAGGGGCTATGACAGTGTTCCCAATAGCCATAGAGCCTTCATATTCCTCCCTTGTATTCTCATTCTCTTCCTCACTTTGTTAATTTCCTTCACTCTCACATCTCTTTTCTTCATCCTCACCTTCTTCCTTACTATTCTTTTCTTCCTATCCAGAATCATCCACTTGTTCATACATCTTATCTTCTGCCTCACTTACCTTCTCTCACAAGAATCTCCCTTATTCTCACTATTTTTCCCATCACTATACATGTCCTGGGTCTGATACTCCTCATGACTGGCCACCTATCCTCATTCTTCCCCATCTTCATTATCTTGTTCATCCCAAATCCAGCTAAAAGAGAGACCATCAGAAGACTCCTTATGTATTGGTTCTTTACTACCTTTCCCATCAACGATAGGCATAACATCAATGGTATCTACCCATTTATCCGGAGTTGCTATGTTTGTTTCTACAGTAGGTTCCTCTACTCGTAGTTTATCACGTGTGGGTGGGACAATATTTACCGTGCACCATCTGTAGTAGATACTAGAATATCTATCTTTGATGGGGGGATTTGTACCCGACTTGTAGTAATGCTACTTATTTTCCCTGAACCACAGATTCCTTAACTACTGTGACTACTTTAGCAGCAACATCAAGCATCACCTTTTCAATTTTGACAGATTTTCTTAGAATATCCTTGACCTTTGTTGAGTTAGAGGTATATTTCGAAGCGGATACAAGTGCATGGATGGTTGGTTTTGGAAGTGAAGGCCAAGTAAAAGTGTAAATGATAGGTGCAATAGGAACATCGGACGATGGTATAGCTATAGTAGAGGATATATGTGGAGAAGGAGCAGGTGTAGGTGCAGACTCACTTGATGGTTTTAAACTTTTCTTTCATCTGGGCTTCATATTCTTGGATTTGGCTTCAGTGTTGGCTGATGATTTTATTTAGAAGAAGTTTGGCTGGATTTAGCCATGGTGATGAGAGAATAAATTAAGTTATGGGAAAAAGAGAATTATTTCTTGATTCTTGATTAGGGTTTGAGAGGAACAACAAGGTCTACGAAAGTGATCATAAGAGGCTTTTAAAGAAGTAACTCCTGATTTGACTGAAAGAGAGAGAATAACCGAATTTGAGTTTTAACAAGACTCTTATAACAATTACTTTGACTTTTAGAATGATAAGAATAATTAATCTCCCATTACTCTAGGATTCCCCATTAATATTCGACTAGATGACAACGAAAAGTGATGTTAAGAGGATTAGGAAGTCTGAGCATAACAGTATTTTTGTTATTAAGCCCCAATAAGTTAAGAAAAGATGGCACGTACATGTGTTAAAGTACCAACTCCTTAGTAACTCCTTAATCATTTCTGCAATAAAGCTTCATTACTATAAGTTAGTATCATAAAACATTGTTATCAGCTAGTCTTTTCTAGGAAAGTGTGTATGCTTAAGATAAGCACGATACTGAATCAAACACATTGTGCTTGACTATCTACATCTAATTACAAATTTTCTAGACATTCATTGGGGTTCAATGTAGTTGGGAGTATTAATTGGACCTAGTTCCAATCTATTACTTTCAAAGAGACCCCTACTCAGAACTTTAGTAAAAATATCGGCAATTTGGTCTTTAGTTTTATATAAGTTAATTAGATATTCCTCTTTTCAACACTGTCTCTCAGAAAGTGATGTCTAAGGTCAATGTTCTTGGTTCTCTTGTGTTGACAGAGATTCTTAGCCGTGTTTATGGAACTAATGTTGTCATAGAAAATAGGAACACAATCAACAAAAATACCCTAGTCCCTTAGCTGTTGTCTTATCTATAACAACCGAGCACAGCAAGATGGTGCTACCACATATTCAGCCTCAAATATTGATAAATCCATTGAGTTCTGCTTTTTTGTTCCCCAAGACACCAGACAAGAACCATGAAAATGTGCTTTTCCTGTAGTTATAAAAACTTTCATAGTCAGCATCAGCATAACCAACTAGATCAATACTATATCCTTTAGAATATTATACACACAGATGAAGAGTCCCTTTAATATATTTGAGTATCCTCTTGAAAGCCTTCGAATAAGACTCTTTAATATTTTCCTGAAATCTGACATATAATCCCACACTGAATATAATATCAGGCTTGCTTGTTGTGAGATACAATAATGATCCAATCATTCCTCTGTATAGCTTCTGTTCAGACTTTTTCCCTTCTTCATCAAGGACCAACTTTGTTGCAATAACAATGGGAGTGTCTATGGACTTAAAAGAGTCCATGTTGAATTTCTTCAGTAGTTTCTTGATGTATTTTTGCTGATGTATCATGGTTCCAGTAGGTGTTTGCTTGATTTATAACCCTAATAAGAAGTTCAATTCACCCATCACGCTCATTTCAAATGTATTCCCCATCATCTCAACAAAGTTCTTACACATTGCTTCATTAGTGGCTCTAAAGATAATGCCATCCTCATATATCTGTACAATCTGAACATTATTGCCTTTGCTCCTCAGAAACAGTGTTGTCCACCTTTCTTCTTACTAAGTTATTGGTCAAGAGAATTTTTGAGATTCTTTCATACCGAGCTCTTGGAGCATGTTTAAGTCCATAAAGGGCTTTGTCTAACTTGAAACATAGTCAAAAAAATTCTTGACTGTCAAACCTAAGAGGTTGTTTAGCAAACACTTCCTTCTTCATATAACCGTTCAAGAATGCACTCTTTATATCCATCTGATACAAGGTGAACTCCATCTGTATAGAAAAATCTATTAGCATCTTTATAGATTCCATTCTAGCTACAAGTGCAAATGTCTCATCATAGTCAATGTCTTCTTCTTGATTGTATCATTGAACCACAAGTCTGGCTTTATTCCTTTTGAATTTCCTTATTTATCTAGATTTTTTGAACACCTATCTGGTACCTATGCTAGTTTTGTTCTTGGGTATTTGTACCAAGTGCCAGACCTTGCTTCTTTCAAACTGATTTAGCTCCTCGCATGGCTATAATCTAATCAGGATCCCTTGGAGCTTCCCTTATGTTCTTAGGTTCAAACTATGAGAAGAATGTTCTAAGTGCAAGTAGATTTCTCGAAGATGTCCTGGTTTGTGCTCTAGCATTGGGATCGAAGATGATGTCCTCAATAAGGTGTGAAATTTGACGCTTTCATGGTCTAATATGCATTCCTAGAGATGGTTCACTCGACGAGTGACCTAAAGGAACAATGTCAGTAGGTTTAGCTTCATCAGTCTGGTTAACAGTCAGAGTAGTTATCTTTCCTTGTTGTTCCTCATGATCACTCTCATCTTCTTCAGGATCTCCTGATCCATCTTCAAATTGAAGTCCAGGTTCCTTAGAAGCTCCTTTACAAGTGAGTCCTATGTCATAGTCTTCATCATACAGACCTTTCTTAGCCATGTTGTTAGATTCATTAAAAATAACATGAACATATTTTTCTATGCACACGGTTCTTTTATTAAAAGCTTTATAGGCTTTACTATGTGGAGAATAACGCAAGAAAATTCCCTTATCACTTTGTCATCAAACTTACCTAGAGCTTCTTTGACATTATTGTGCATAAAACATTTGCACCCAAATGCTCTCAAGTTAGTGGTGTTGGGCTTTATCCCTCAAAGTATCTCATAGGAAGTTTTTGCAAGAATAGTTCTGACGATGCATCTATTTAGCAAGTAATAGGGAGTATTGACTGCCTTCTCAGCCTCGAAGCTCTTAGGCAGTCCACTAGCAATCAACATGGTCCTCCCCATGTCTTCTAGAGATTTACTCTTTCTTTCTATAATACCATTTTATTGTGGAGTTCTAGGTGCAAAGAAGTTATGATCAATTCCATTTGTGTTATAGAACTCAAGGAATTTAGAATTTTTGAACTCAGTTCCATGGTCTATTCTTATACTTAAAACATTACAACCCAATTTTTGTTGGATCTTTCTGACAAACACACATACAACATCAATAGTTTCATCTTTAGATCCCATAAACAGAGTCCATGTATACCTAGAAAAGTCATCTACAGTGACAAATACATACCTTTTCCCTCCCATTCTCCTCGCTCTCATTGTTCCACGTAGGTCCATATGAAGGAGTTCCAAAGGTTTGGAGGTCATGACAACACTTTTAGATTTAAAACGTGACCTTACATGCACTCCTCTAACACATGCATTAATAAACATTCTCTATAGCATGAAAGGGTGACTTACCGACCTTACCAATACTAGTTATCTGGCTTTTTTCCATTTCTAAATGACAGACTCCCTTATCGGAAGGTTTTCTACGAGAGAAAAATTTTCTTTTCTCCAGTCATATATTCTGAGCATCCACTGTCTAGTCTTGATTGTTCCCTCTTACTTTAGTCTGCACTAGAAATCACAGTTAGTCTTAGGAACTCAGACAAGCTTGGGTCCCTTTTTATTTGAAAAAGGATGAATCTAATCTCTTCTTTTCTAGAAGGGAAGAGGATTAATAGTCGTTTTCTTGTTAACATTAATCCACTTAGTTTGGAGAAGAGGCTTGGCTTTTGGTTCCCATTCTTTCTTCACATTTTTATCAAGATCAAAAGTGTTCTTAAGCTGAGCATGAATTAAGACAAGGCAAGTACTGTAAAGTGTCCGAACTTTCCACAATGAATGCACATTTTGTTATTAGAAATTCATGCATACTTTGGGTCAAATTTGGGAACATGTTTTCTATAGCCGATTCTTGATTTGTTAGTTCTATAGTTTTCATTCATCCAATTTAATGCATTTGAGGATCTATACCATTTGCTTAGCATATATAGTTCATAATTAGCATTCTCTAGATTTTCTTGTAGAACTTTATTTATACATTCAGTATCACAAAGATTATCTTTAGCTAGTTCCTTTTAAGATTATCTTGTAGGTCATTCATCTTTACCTTACCATGTATATCAGATGACTTCTTTTTTCCGAAAGCTATGCTATATAGATGGGCTACCTTGTGAAATAAAACATCATATGTAAGTAAGTAGCATCTAGAATAGAATCCAGAGCAGCTAAGAAAAAAAATTGAGTAGCTTGCGGGCCGGTCGTCATTGCACACTAGCTGGTCAGTGGGGGTAAAAGAGTGCTCCGTTGGTGTTCTCAGTCTCAGTGCGACCTTGCTTGGTCAACAAGGGGATCAAAATGAGCGAGTTCTCGTCCCATACTCAAGTCTGACTTCGATCATCGTCTCCCGTCTGCGCAAGATGGATTTGGCTTCGGTGATTCACCATTTGAAAGGCGAGAGAACACTATCGGCACAGAACCAACAAAGTCCGGTTCTGTTTCAACTGAGCTCAAGAACCTAGATTTTAAGGTCTTTGATCTATCCTTCAAGATCAACTTTGTCAAATTCAAGTTCTTTAAGATCAAGTTTGGCACATAAAAGGTTGCTTATTGACTGATCATTGCCAGCACTCAGTTTGTCCACCTCACTGATCATGGTCACAATTATGCCCATTAGTTATTGTTTAGACATAGCATGAATGTTTTCTTTAAAGTTAGAGATACTTACCACATATTTAGTCTTTGAATTACTCATGATTATCATTCTTATCATATCTTCTTCTGTTCGGCTTTCTTCAATTTCCATCAGTTCCACTTCAAATATTTTCATCTCCAAAATAATCTTCCAAGGTCCTCCATTGGCAGAGAAAGAGCACACATTGTAGAGAATATATCTGAGCAAACTTCTGTAGAGCAGTTCCTTTGGTTTAGCATTTTTCTGCATTAGCTGAAGATCTTCGTCATATCCTCTTCTATTTTATTGCATTTGTTACCTTCACCATCCATTTTTAGTAGGGATAATTGTTCCATGACTGACAATTACACGTAGGTCAAAGTCAGTGACCTGAAGGAACATTTCGACACACATCTTCCATTCATCATAGTGATGTCCATCAAATAGAGGAGGTCTTCCAATGTGCATTCCAAGTTGTACTGGAGGTACTGTCTCCATTGTCTGATGCGCATCAATTATAGCATAGATACTTATGGCTTCAAGCTCCTTCTCTTCCTTTTTATCGCTTTCACTGTCCTTATATGCTGCTAGAAAGGCATGCTTCATTGCTTCAGTAATTCCTTTACCTAGGATTTTTCGTTTATTTGGACCCTTTTCTCTCATTTTTTTCCCATTTCTTCTTTTCAGCTGGTTCTTTCCTCTATTTAATTTCCTATATCAGAAAATCTTTGACCATGTGGTCTAGCTTGCTACACTTGTATAACCCATCAGAAGTAGCGTTTTCGATCTGCATAGGCTTACCGATGTTCTTTCTTGTAAATGCATTTTCGGAGTTATTCACGAGCTTCTTGAACTTAGCAAAAAGTGTCAGGCCAGGATCATCACTATTATATTAATCTCTTTCAGATGCCTTAAGCACCAAGGCCTTATCCTTCTTTGGTTTTTCTTTTCGCAATTCTATTTTTCTCATTTCATGAGTCTTTAAATTGCAAACCAACTCATCAAGTAAGATCTTATCCAGCTCCTTGGCTTCCTAAATAGTTGTGACTTTTGATTCTCATGAAGCGGGAAGAATCCTTAAAACGTTGCTAACCAACTATTCGGAGGTGAACACTTTTCCAACTGATTTCAGTTCATTTGGTGTAATGGTAAACCTAGTCATCATCTCCAAGATGGTCTCAGACTCCTTCATGGAGAAAGGCTCATAGGTTCTCGTAAGTAATTATATCCTTGATTTCTTAACTTGGTTTGGCCCTTCATGAGCAGTTTGGAGTGTATCCCAGATCTCCTTTGCATTGGAGCAAACTGATATCCTGTTGTACTTATCACATATGAAGATTTTCTTAGCCTTTGCATTCTTCTTTATCGTTTTGAAACTACTACCACAAATTCAGAGGGGTCCTTAAGTACAATTTCATTTTGCACATTTAGCTTAGTAGGAGTTAGTGAACCTTGGTTCACAATGGTCCATAGTTCATAATCTTCAGCTGTAAGAAAATCTTCCGTTCTTGCTTTTTACCAACTATAGTAATTTTCATTAAACAGGTGTAGTCTAGTAGTTGATTGTCCTTCATTTATTCCAGGTGGAACATTCATTGTGCTTTCAAGATCTTTCTAGGTATTAGCCGTATGTGAGAGAACACGCTTTGATACCAATTTTTAGTTTGAATGCCTTTATTGATTACTAAAGAACTTGGTTCTTTACCTTTCTCCTTATGCGTGAAGTAAAAAAGTAGCAAAATAAACACATCAATTTTTACGTAAAAAATCACTCAGCTCAAAAGGTGAAAACACCACGACCTACTACATAGGATTTTAAACTTCAACTTCACTAGAACAATAAGGCAAATGTATTGACTACAAATCTGTAACTCAATACTCTCCAATACTCCTACTACAACTATTTGATTTACAAGTTACACTAACTTGTTAAACAAACACCCCTCCAACTCAATATTTATTTATAATACTTTGATTACTACTCGATTTTCTAAAACATATTTACTAGACTGACTCAAGACAAATACAACACTGATACTTGACTTGAGTGTAGAAAAATATAATTTTTCAGTTGATGTGCAAAAGGATGATCCTAGCAGTTAGAAATATAGTATTTAAATTTCATGGACTACGAGATCTTCCTGGAGTTCTATGCGTAGTCAGCTTCTCGTTTGATAGGACTCCTACTGTTTCAAGGACTCCAAAAATCTTGGTACTCTTATCTCTCTCCTATGCATGCGTGTGTTATTGGGCAACAACCCTTATTATGTTTAGCAGTCTTCTTCCAATAAAATTGGGCTGGGTAACTTTGAGATAAAGTTACTGTCTTACAATGACGTACAATCATCAACTTGAGGAGCTAGTCCTTAACCCGGAGAAACTGATTCTTAGAGCAATTAAGCAGCTATATTGAGCACCCAATGCTTAGAATATTTTATCTGAACAAATTTTGTTATTAAAATCTCAATACTTAACAATGTCACATGAGATTAGTATTAAAACTGTACTCTATTTAAGTTTAGAGTTAGAATCTCTCTAAAAGCCTTTTCTTCTTTTAAATACTATATTCTTCACTATTTGATGGCATCTCTACTAAAGAAAAAATTCAAAGAGAGGAAGAGTGCACGCGAAGAAATGAAACGAACATTTATTATCCTTATGTACTACAATTTTTCTTTCATATATAGTTTCATGACCCAAGATCTCACCATAACTTTTTTTTTGTGGATTATATCCATTTCTTAGTATATAAGAACCAAGCAAACGTACATTCATAACGTTCTGAGAGTTAATTTAAGGATTTTAATCTTCTTCAAGTCATTCACAGACAAGATTTGTCACTACCAACTAGAAAGATTCATATTTCCCTTATGCTAACTTTTTATTTTTATTTCATTTTCAAGTCAAAAAGGAAGCTGAAAGGTGTTACAAAGGTAACAATTTGGGATTATAGCAAACAAAATAAAAATAATACTAGCACTTGATATATATTGATGGATACATGGATGGTGCTAATCATAGACCTAACATCTTATTTCTTAATTAGCATCAGATTGACATGAACTTTGAATAAGACAATAAGGGGTTTTCAGATTACATGTAAATGGAGATAGGTTTCAACAAAATCTTTCGTTTATAAATATATTTTTTAATTGATTGTAAAAGTGGTGAGTTTGATAGGTGTTGTCGGCCAAATTGGTAGTATGTTGTTAGAGAGGGTGGATGTGTCAAGGGTAGGGAAAGAAGGGAGACAGCCTAATTACAAAAATTTACTCGCCTCAGTATTTATACAAATCTATCTATGAATACAAAACATATGATTTGCATACACATTTTCGTCACTTAATTATGATTAAATTGATTAATTTGATTTAAACATCATATACGAGCAAGAAATTTTTTTTCCGAAGCAAAATTGCTGTTGAGTCTTTCGATTATTTATAACTTCTTCCACAATCAAAGGCAACATTGACACATTTCCATCTTATTTGTCTTTTTGAGCTCCTTTTTTTAATCTTTAATCATTTTCTCGTCCACTAACAAGATTGATTTGATGCAAAAAGATGAAATTCGTTGGACAAAAAGAGGTAGAAATAATTAAAAGGCTTACTTACCAATTCTTTTATTGTCCACCAAACTTAAAATGGGAAACAAAGCTAAACACCTGAAGTATCCACAATTCCTTTATTTTTTTCCCTTCGTATTTTAAATAAAAAGTGCTTCTGTAATTACCTAAGAAGATGTCTTGACACCTTAATGACTTCAAAAGCTCGTCTTCCAAATATGTACCAATTATACGTATCTGGAAGTATTGCATGGTCGAAATGTAAACCTAGTTTGCTAGCAGTATTGGAAATGTTTGGAGGATAAATTCCAAGTTTTTCAATGTACTTTTCACTTCATATTCACATTGCAAGAAAAAATGAAATGAAAAACGAATTAATTTATAGCCAAAGCAATTAAATTATTAAATGAAAAGATAGAAGAAAGGAGTAATTGAACATTTTGTGGTGGACCAATTAGCAGGTTTTTCTATATGGTGTTAAGTTAATTGAGTCCTTGTCAAGTCCTTGTCCAATAAGGTAAAGGTTTATTATTTGTCTGAAATGCTATTATGACCGAAGCAATTAGGCTTAAGCACTAATTACACGATAAGTGGGGCACGTCGCTATTACTTATTTTCTGCAAAAATAACAATATCACAGTAATAACTTGCCGATCACTAGAGTGAATTAACACGTCGTCCTCATCGTTGTATGGATCATTGCGTATGTAACCGTATCTATTTCCATTCTGACATAGTGTTGCATGAAGGGAGTGGAATGTCAAGTGAAAAAATGGATAGGTATACAAATATTCGGCTGGTAGTACTATTTTTTTTGGTTAATATACATAATTTTTATATTGTGTGCGAGATATACGTGAGGCCTAATCCATATTACTAGCCTTTAGATGGAAACAACTACAAGCGTTGGTCCTAGAAACTTTAATAAACAATTAGAAGTTGACTCCATTCTGTTTAATGATCCTCCCATTGATGTTGTTGCATATAGTTCTAATGCTGCTATTACTGTTGTTGCTGATGATGCTCTAAGAAAAAAATTGAAAAGGATAATAAAGATGTTTGAGGGCATCTGTTTAACCATATCACTAACCATCTCTTTGATTTGTTTATAAATCTACTAAAGTTATATGGGACAGTTTT
The DNA here is from genome assembly GCA_034376525.1 of Nicotiana benthamiana. Taxonomy (NCBI): domain Eukaryota; kingdom Viridiplantae; phylum Streptophyta; class Magnoliopsida; order Solanales; family Solanaceae; genus Nicotiana; species Nicotiana benthamiana. Next base: position 70,636,321 of record CM067325.1, read on the forward strand.
GAGAAGAAATATGATGTAGATGACGCGGGATAAAAGAAGTATGTGGTTGGAAAGTAGATCAGTTTCAGATGGTTGATGATAAGCCAATTATGGAGACGGTTCACGAGTATAAGACTTAACTACTGATGTTTTGAACGAGGGCATAGAGATGTGTGAGATTCTTCAGGCTAATGTTCTGCTTGAAAAGTTTCCACCTTCCTGGAGTGATTACAGGAATAAACAGAAACACAAGAAGAAAAACTTAACTCTTCAAGAACTAATCTATCACACAAGGACTGAGGAAGCAAACCTTCTAAAAGATGAGGAGTCAGAACGGGTTAAGGATTAGATGACATCTCTCATTCTCTCTCTCTCTCACTCTCTCTGTCTCTCTCTCTTAATTTATAAAACTAACCTTTTCAATTCTTCTAGTACTTTTGTGAAAGACATGTATAAAGGAAAACAGAAGAAAGGACATGTGAAGAAGCAAAATTACTTCAATAAGTTAGAGGGCCAGTTGGAAGGACCTTGCTATGTCTGCAGTAAAAGTGGTAACATACTTTATAAGTGCAACCACACACAAGGACAAAGCTCAAAGAAAGAAGGAAAAACGCCAACCCAAGCTAACCTTACTGAGGGTGATGATGTCATTGCTACTGTGATTGTTAAGGTGAACACGATGGCCAATAAGACTGACTGGATACAGGAGACATGCGCTTCAAGGCACTTTGCGCCAATGATCTCCTTTAAGTCACACCTCTTCTTAATGTTATTAAATGGTCGATGCAATAGTAATATCCAACAAGGAGTCGGGGTTAATTTTTCATAGGGAGCTATGAATGAGATTTAGGAATATATATTATAGCATATGAGCTTGAGTTATATAAATGTAGATCAATATATAAAGCTAAGTCTGTTTCTTGGGTTATTCGTTTTCTACTGGTACATGGGTCCATGTTCAAGCCTCAACACTCAAGTAGCAACTCAATACCTCTCAGTCAGAGAGTGATTTTGCTCAATTTGGATTTTTAAAGTCTAAATGGGTATTCAACAAAATAGTTGATACAAAGTTCAAAGAAAGTTTTGTAATCTCTAGGTTCAACTCTTTAATTAGGCTTATCAATCTCTCGATTGACCAAATTTCTTGTTAGTCAAGTTTTCCTAGACTAATTCTCTCTTTCTTAAGTAGACTAAGTCAAATAGACATGAACTAATGTTTGCAACCATTAATTAAACAATTAAAAGCAAGAACAAGTCCAAATAATAAATATACAACTATAAACAAGCAATAAATCAAACACTTATTAGCATTACACTCTAGGGTTTGGTCATAACCCTAGCAGAAACCTAGCTACTCATGCTTAAGATAGAAGAAATAGATGAAGAAATAACAATTAAACCCATATTTTATGCGGTCACAGTTTTCTCTTTCTGCGGTCCGCACAAATGTATCTGTAGTCGTACCTTTCTCTTTAGTAGTCAGCACAAATGTGACTGCAACCGTATAGCTGTTCTTCTACGGCTACACAATAGTTGTGCAATCCACACTTTAGTTGAACTATAGATGCATGTTCTCTGAAATATTTCTCTTGTCTAGTTTCTGCGGTCGCACATGTCATGCGCGGACCACACTTTACATTTATCTGATAGTCATTTCTTTGCAGCTTGTGGTCGCACCTTGCTCTTATGCGGTCCACACTTTTGAGCTTCTATGCCTAATTTCGTTCTTGAGTTCAGATCACTCCTTCTTGATTTGGATTTCATTTTGGGGGCTCATTTTCCAATGTTCGTGTCATTAAACATATTTTATCAGTTTTCGGGAACATAATTAAATGCTTTTGGACTAAAATGAAAGCTAAAAGGTGCTAATAAATAGTTAAAATCCCCACTTATCAACTCCCCTAAACTTAAGCTTTTGCTTGTCTGCAAGAAAATAAGGTAATTCTTACCTCCACAAGTTAAGAGCTATCAACCACACATCAGTTGAGACCAACATTTACTCAAAACACATATGAATTATTAACAAGGAAACATGTTAAAATTTTAACCACAAATAGTTCTAATGTGACACTTGAGCATCAAGAGTTGACTTTATTCATCAAGGAAGCTCGTTCCTTCATGTCGGTTATTGTGGATCCCAAACTCCTCTTCCTCTACTATCCATTTGGATATCTCACTTAAGAATGTAGCCCTCTTTTCAAAGATTCATGAAAGGTTCGTTGATGTCTCTCAAAAGAATGTCGCAAGTATGGCTCTAAGTGCCATAGATTTTCCCGCCATGTAGATCACTATTAATGTAAGCTAACTCGGCTTGAAATCGCATAGAGATTTTTCAGAATGCGGTGAATGCTTTTGGACTAAGGTTGGATATGTTATGATAGAACGTGTTCATCTTTTCTTAAGCACTTTATTTTCTCTTCACGGCCATGCTTTGCCAACTCTTTTAGGAATTTTCTTTTCCTTAGAGAAACCAAAGAGACTTTTCATCACTATTTCTTGGTCAAGATATTCATTTTCTCCTTCTTTGCTTTCTCCATGCTTTATATCATTACTTTTATTTGAATCCCATCAACTCTTCATTTTATTCACTTTACTTTTGCATTTTTCTTTTTGTTCTTTCTTTCTTTTTCATGCCTTTCCTTCTCTTTATTTCTTTTCTAATTTTGTGCCTTGATACCTTTTTCAAACTCCTCGTCTCTCCCCCAAACTTACTTTTTTAGTCAATTGTTTCTCAAGAGTGTTAAGGGAAGCTAGCGGCCAAGAGAGGGTCATAACAAAACGGGTAAAATCTTGTAACATGGTTATCAAATGAGAAAGGGTTTTAGGCTCAAATGGGTTGACTAGGGATAACAACATTGATGGGCCATGGAAAATTTCAAGCAGGTCTAGGAGAGCATACAATCACTTCTCAATCCAAGCAAAACTTAAAGTTTCGCTTTGAAACGTATGCAGGGCAAGTTCTAGACTATTCACATGTGTACTTGGACTTGCAACAAAAATATCTCATCTCTCACACAACTAGATTGTTAAAAGATAGAGACGAGGGCCCACAGCGACCATATTCAAGATTGAATATCTCTTTGCTTTGACTAAACCACTCGATGATTGATTAAGTTAACACAAGAGTCATAAGGTCACTAACTAGAGCCATTTCTTTCTAAAAAGTTTTTTGTTAATCATAAGCACGTAGTTAAGTGTGTTGGTGCCAAGTGAATCATGTTTGACTCTTCGAGCTTGATCAATTAGGTCTTTTTTATTTCAGTGATATTTCCTTATCTTTCTTACTTATTTTCTGCACTACAAAAGGGACTGCCCTTTTGCACTCTTAGAGACACTCAAGGATAATCATCCCTAACTCCCCAATTCAATACTCTCACACACTTACTACTTTGAGTTCACTACTCTTTCAACATTCTATTTTTCTTGAGACCTTTTGGAGTTGTTTTGCTTGCAACTTGGCTTCATTAAGACTCTTGTTGTTACTTGTTTTTCCCTAAAACTGGTATGTTTTGATTTAATTTTTGTGCTTCACCCATAGTGTTTACTTCATAGGTTCATCATTTTTTTACCTTGCTATTGATGTTTAGTGATTAGACTAAGTATGCCCTTTCCTTGCATCTATTTCTATCGTGAATCCCTGCACCCTATTCCCTTCTATGTGTTTGAGTTAAGGTTCTTGGCCTGGCAGTATCCAAATTATTGCCCAGGTCATAACCTAATCCACAATGGATCCTAACTCCTAAGATTGGGCTAACGGACTCGTTAGGGGTGTGCCAGCATCCCCAATTGGTGGGCATGACTACCAGCCTTCCATGGCTTTCCCTAATTCCCTCTTTATGCACTTGCACTTGCGCTTAGATCCTAAGTCCTTCCCCCCTCTCATAAGCTCTGCTTTGGGACCTTGAGTTCCCTCTGAACTTGGACATTTGAAGGCTAGCCTTTCCACGCTGCACTATGATCTAATTCTGCAATGTATTTGGGGTGTAAGTACTACCCGGAGACCTTTGAGACTCTTGGGAACTTTGACACATCCCAGATAAGAGAAAGTCTTTTGGAAACCTAATCTTGGAAGTTTGTTTATCTCATATTGTTATACCTTGAGTCTAAATTAGGCTGTTTAGGTATAACTTGAATTTCTTATATAATTTTTACTTTTTCTGGTTCATTTTGATCTGTAATACTTTGTAATAACTATTGGGATGACTAGTGGAAAGGGATGGGGATGACTGTATGCGAAGGATAAATAACTTGCCTATAAGATTTTCTGATTCTTGCATTCACATAGGCAGTATTCCTATAGGTTACTTATAAATTTCTGCATTCATGTAGATAACTTGTTTATAAGAATCCTCAAACTTCTGCATTCTCACCTTAGAAATCCTGCCTATAAGTTCTGTATTTTTGCATGTAGAAATTCTGTCTCTAAGTTCCTATATTTTTACATATAGAAATACTGCCTATAAGTTCTGCATTTCTGTATATAGAAACCATAATCACATGTTTTATTTCACTTCTGCATATACATATCCTTAGGCAAACTATCATAGGTTTAATAATAATCAATTTCATTCTAGATACCATGCCTATAGGACTCCTGCACTTATGTAATCGTTTAAAATCATCAATGCTTAGAAATAATGCATATAGTAGTAATCAGTAGAATCAACTTCATCTATCTCCTCTATGAGTCTAAAATAAGTAAATAAGGCCATTTATAATCTGCAGAACCTTTGTTTATAAAACCAACAACCCTTTTTTTAAAACCAGTACACCTTATTGTTAGATATCATGCCTATAGGTCTCACCTAGGCAAGCCATTATGTGATTAATCAACTGCATCACTTCTTAATATATTACAACCAAATCAGGCCTAATTCGGACTTCTCATCAAAGAAATATGTGATAAATCAGCCAGTCCAAATGCATTAAAGTTAATTCACACCATTTGAAGTCATGCTACATAATTCGCTCCTTTTAGTGGGGAGGCCTGTTTGAGCCTTAACTGCTATTTGTTTTCCCCTAACTGCTTATGTGTTCTTGTTTGTCGCCTTAGACTTTTATCGTTTTAAACTCTGAAAAGCCCCAACTCCCTCCCCTCTAGGATTAGTAGTCCTAACATCTCTGATACTAACAGGATTAGTAGTCAGGTGCACTTGACTTGGGCTACCCAGTCGAGCGTCGATTGCGTCCCTCAGTTTTAGGGCGTTAATAATTTGGTATCAGAGTATAAGGTTTTAAAAGGGTCCTATCGGTGTGTTGACGACCACATTTATAAGTAGGGGGCTATATGGACATTTAGGAAATTACCCTTCTCTTTGTTATTCTATATCGTGCGGTGAAGTGAAAAGTGAAAGTATTTATGCCTAACTCGTGCAGTAATGGCGCCTAAGAAGAGAGCTAGACTCAGCCTTGGGGCCAATGCCACCCCAAGGGTGGCTGTGAACCATATACCTGATACAGTGGGTGTGAGTGATTCCCCAGTCTTGAATCTATCTGGACCATCTATTCCAGGTAAAAGTATTCCTATTCCTACTGCAGCAGAGGGTGCTACTATCCCTCACGCCGATATTCCTGATCTTGATGCAGTCCCAGCTTCCGATTTCGGAGTTTCTAGTGGGGACCTTAGATGAGCCATCTATATGTTGACCTAGTTAGTAGCCACGATTATGGGAACGGACTGGCTTTATTCGTGCTTTGCTAAAATTGATTGCCAAATGAGAGTCATGAGACTCGAGTTCCCTAATGAGCCGGTTATTAAGTGGAAAGGGAATGGTGTGGTGCCAAAGGATAGGTTTATTTCTTAACTTAAGGCTTTGAAGATGATTCAGAAGTGGTGTATCTATCATTTGGTCCGAGTGGCAGACACCACTTCCGAAGTGTCTGTCCCCGAGTCTGTGTCAGTCTTGAACGAGATTCTTGAAATGTTTCTGGACGAGCTTAAAGAGATTCTTCTAGATAGAGAGATTGATTTTAGGATTGATGTATTGCCAGATGTGCAGCCAATATCTATTCCACCATTACAGAATGGCGCCAGTTGATTTAAGGGAGTTAAGGAGCAGCTGAAGGATTTATTAGAAAAGGGGTTCATACGGTCGAGTGTGTCACTGTGGGGTGATCTGGTTCTTTTTGTCAAGAAGAAGGATGTGCTGCTCCGGATGTGTATTAATTATTGGCAGCTCAACATAGTCACTATCAAGAATAAATATCATTTTCCTCGAATAGAGGATTTGTTTCACCAATTGCAATGTGCAAGGTTCTTCTCCAAAATTGATCTACGGTTCGGGTATCACCAATTGAGGATCAGAGAGCAAGATATTCCTAACACTGCTTTCAGAACTTTCTATGGTCACTTTGAATTCTTGGTCATGTCTTTTGGGCCTAATAACGCCCCGGCAGCTTTCATGAATTTTATGAATCAAGACTTTATGCCATTTCTAGACTCCTTTGTGATTGTTTTCATTGATTAAATCCTTGTTTATTCGCGGAGCCGTGATGAGCATGCCGATCACCTCAGGGTAGTTCTGGAGACTCTTCATTAGCACTAGTTGTATGCTAAATTTTCAAAATCTAAATTCTGGTTGGAGTCCGTTACCTTTCTGGGTCATGTCGTTTCCAGTGAAGGGATTCGGGTGGATTCCCATATGATTGCAGCAATGAAAGATTGTCCTAGACCCACGAGCCCCACGGAGATCCGTAGCTTCTTGGGTTTAGCAGGGTATTATCGGTGGTTTATGGAGGGATTCTCTACTCTCGACTCCCCATTGACTAAGTTGATGCAGAAAGCAGTTAATTTCTAATGGTCCGACGCTTGTGAGAAAAGTTTTCTAGAACTGAAGTCGAGGTTGACCTCGGTGCCGATATTGACCTTACTAGAAGGCACAAAAAGATTTGTTGTTTATTGCTATGCCTCCAGGGTTGGTTTGGGGTGAGTGTTGATAAAACATGGGAAGGTTATAGCTTATGCTTCAAGGAAACTCAAGAATCACAAGAACAATTATCCGACGCATGATTTGGAGCTTGAGGCAGTTGTGATTGCCATGAAAATATGGAGGCATTATCTTTATGGGGTCCATGCAGATGTGTTCTCAGACAACAAGAGTCTCCAATATTTGTTCAAGAAGAAGGAGCTGAATTTATGGTAGCGACAGTGGTTAGAATTGCACAATGATTATGATATAAACATTTTGTACCATCCATGGAAGGCGAATATGGTGTCCGACACTCTCAATTGAAAGTCTATGGTAGTTTGGCTCATTTGTGAGCGGATTAGAGGCCCTTTGTTTAGAAGGTTTATCAATTGGCCAGTCTAGGGGTTTGTATTTCGACCTCAGACGAGTGGAATGTTATGGCGTATAATGGGGCCGAATTGTCACTTGTAGCGGAAGTCAAGGAAAAGCAGTTTATCGATCCAGCATTGGCGCAGATGAAGAAGCAGTATTGAATAACAAGACTTTGGCATTTTCACTCGACAACAGTGATGGGGTATTGCGAAGTGATGGTAGGCTATGTTTTCCAGATGTGGGTAATCTTTGGGGGAGGGTAATGGTGGAGGCTCATAATTCCAAGTATTATGTGCACCCAGGTTTTACGAAAATGTATCATGATCTCAAGGAAATTTATTTGTGGAACGGTATGAAGAGGGGTGAGGTAGACTTTGTATCTTAATGTTCGAATTGTCAGCAAGTAAAACCTGAGCATCAGCGGCCCGGTGGGTTAACTCGGCTTTTGGAAATACCAATATGGAAATGGGAGATGATCAACATGGATTTTGTGGTTGGGTTACCTCACACTTAGTGCAAGTTCAACTAAATTTGGGAAATAGTGGATCGACTCACGAAATCAACCCACTTCTTGCCAGTCAAGTCCACCGATACTATATAACAATATGCTCAGTTCTATATCACAGAAATAGTAAGGCTTCATGGCACTCCACTCTCCATTAATCAGATCGAGGGGCCCAGTTCACAACTAATTTTTGGAAGAAATTTCATATATGGTTTGGGTACTCAGGTGAATCTCAGCAAGGCCTTCCATCCACAGAGTGATGGTCAAACAGAGTGTACTATTCAGACGCTTGAAGATATGTTGCAGGCTTGTGTCTTGGTTCAAAGGTTATTGGGATGATAACTTGCCACATATAGAATTTGCTTACAATAACAACTTTCATGTTAGTATTTAGATGGCCTCATTTGAGGCATTGTATGGAATGAGGTATAGGTCTCCGATGGTTTGAAGTGGGTGAAGCAGAATTGATAGGGCCAGATCTCATGCACCAGGCTATGGAAAAAGTTAAAATCATTTAGGAGAGGTTCATAGTCACCAAAAATCCTATATGTACATACATCAAATAGAATTGGAATTCAAAGTAAATGATTGTGTGTTCTTGACGGTGTCTCCTATGAAGGGAGTTGAGTCCTAGATATGTCGGGCCGTATCGAGTTACTCAAAGGATAGGGCAAGTGACTTATAAGCTAGAATTGCTCCCTGAGATGTCACTAGTGCACCGAATGTTCCATGTGTCTATGTTAAAGAAAATGGTTGGAGATCCATACACCATTGTGCCAGTTGAGACTATAGAGGTTAATGAAGAGATATCGTATGAAGATATTCTGGTTGCTATTCTTGATAGGCAAGTCCATAAATTGAGAAACAAGGAAATTGGTCCAGTTAAAGTATTATGGCGAAGTCAACTAGTCGAGGAAGTCACGTGTGAAGCAGAAAATGAAATGAAAATATCCCCACCTGTTTGAACAAGTCTAGTAGTGATCATGCGAACTCTTATCTCTAATCAAACTGATGTTGTGTTCAATTTGGTGCAAAGACACCCCATTTTTTCCTAAATACTTTACTATTGTAACTCTTCAAGTTGTGCAAGAATTGTATATGTTGTGATTAGTTGAGTCATGTGCAACCTCTTTTGGTAAATGAAAGTTTTGTATAAACTCATGCGATAAGTGAACGATTAATGGTAGTGTAGATTGGTAATGATTAATTGAAATGCATATAGTGTATTGAAGTGGTTGAACTGTATGGGACTTATTGAAGTGACCAAATTATATACAAAAATGTGACAAGTCATTGCATATGTGTAAATGTTGAGGTAATAAATTGTATACAAGTTGTAGGGATAATATGAATTGTGTAATGGTGCTTGGAAACATGTTTTGGGGGCTCTCAGATAGATAGATAAGTCTAATTATGAAGGAGACTCTGGAAAAATTTTCTAAAAATATGGGATTTAGTGAAAAAATTGGGAGTTTGAATATCGTGTTTTCAAAACCAACAGTTTCCAAAATCCTCATTCGAGGACGAATGATTTAAGTGGGGAAGAATGTAAAGACCCTTGTGTTATTATAACTGTAGAAAAGTACCCCGAAATTTGAAAAATAAATTTTTTCAAAAATTGGGCGTTTTGCGACGCACTATGCGATCGCATGATGAGTATGCTGACCGCATAATGGTCACATACCTTGGCAGGCCATTGCCAATTGGAGGACAACTATGCGGTCCAGAATGCAATTGCATTATGATTATGCGGACCCATAGTTATCATATTTTTCCCATTGACTTTTGGTGAAGGAGGTTATGCGACGCACTATGCGATCGTTCCCCACATAATCGCATACCTGCATAGTGTGTTTTGATTTTGGCCCATCTTTAGGGCCATTTTACGACCAGACTATGGGCCGCATGTCAGGAATGCAATCACATTCCTGACCGCATTCTGTGTCAGGACTCTGATTTTACTAATTTTTCAATCCGACCCCTTCTTCAATAAAACACCCCAACCCTTCATTTTTTGAACAAAACTAGAGAGGGGGAAGAGTGAATTATTGAGATAGAAGGTCTGATATCCATCAATTTTATTTTCAAATTCACCCAGACCTAGAAATTTCGAGTAATTATCTTCTTCTTCGTTCTTGCAGGTAAAATCCCCAACCATTTTTATTGGTCTTTTTATTTATACAAATAGGGAATTCTCATAAATTGATTCTTAACAATATAAGTTGAATCATGCATGCATGTTCCTTAATACCAAAAATATAGTAAGAGAAATTGGGTAGGAGTAAAGATTTGCAAAAAGGAGTGGTTGATAACCAAAATAAGTTCGGGTTGTCTTTGTGAACTTCTATTCCAAGATATATGTGTAACTTGTGAACTAGATTCACGGTACTAGGTTGTTTGGTGAATTAAAAGTAGGAGTTAAAAAGGAAGTTCGACTCCAGATATGTATGTCTAACTTTAACCCTTGTAAAGTCACACTGTGTGGTGTACAAATGATTTATATATGTTATGTATGTGGACTAATTGTGAAGTTTGGTTGTTTCACGGGTGTTAAGGCAAGATGGTCTAGTTCATGAATTCTTGTGATTAATGTGCCTTGAACATTGTTGGTTGAACATCCCGATATGATGGTCTAAATAAAAGGCAACAAACCAAGTGTATTTGTGAATATGTTTATGTGGCCATGCCTGTTGTATATGATGGATATGGTACAGATGTTAATGAAAACTCTTTGTGAATTGTCATTGTTGTTGTGAAATGATATTCTGGATAGCCTGAAGCCTTGTGATTGAACTGTGATTATTAGATTGTTAGATGAGATTGTCCGGTAGGATCGTCTTGCGCATTGCAAGACAAAGTTATAAGGTATGGTTTGTGGTGATAAGGGTGGACGAGGTAATAAGTATGGAAAAGTGATCATAATCACTATTGAAATGAATATATACGAAACTCCTGAGTATGAAATGATGCTGAAAGGGGAAAGGGAGAGATTGTGAAACTTGTTAGCCTTGGATGTTCCTTTCATATGCATTGACTGTTGATTCTATTATTTTTCATTATCTATGTATTAATTGATTTTACTTGGGGTAAATTTTTGTTCATACATACCAGTACAATTCTAATCTATTGACGTCCCTTTTGCCGGGTGTGCTACATTCTTGTTATAATTGTAGGTGGTTCTATAGCAGGTACTCCAATCCACCAACAAAGCACCTCCTCTACTTTCCGTCAGCTGTATTAGTGATCCCCTTTCCTCTCGGGCTCTGCGTGGCACATGCCGCTTTTCTTCCCAGAGTCTTATTTTGGTATTGTGTAAGATATAGTCGGATACTTGTTATCGGGAAGTATTGTAACACTTTTTTAATCCCTAGAGTCTCTGTAGATAGGAAATGTGGGTTATATATACATGTGTTTTGTATTTGGGTAGTATAACTTGTAGACCACGTAATGTAAGCATGTATGTTATGTATATTTCGTAAGAAAGTGTTTAATAATAAATGGCTATTTCACTTGAATAATGAGTATTGAAATCACAAGGTAACACGTGGGATAGGAAAGGCACCTAGGTCCCTTGACCGGTGCTACCCGGTCGAGCGTCGGTCGCATCCTTCAATTTTGGGGTGTGACAGAAAGGCAAGGGTAGGATCGAGGAAACTGTTGCAGCACAGGATATGACAAGAACAGGTAGAGTCTATACCTCGAAACACCTAGTTGAGTCAAGAAAGCAGTCCTCTGGACGGCCAACTATCACTAAAAGCGGGCCCGATGATCTCTAGAGAAATATACAATCCAAGGAGTAATTGGTCATTGATCAGCTTAACATAACACCGGCACAATTTTCTATCCTAGCTTTGCTACAAAATTTCGATGGACACAAGAATGCCTTATTAAAGATGCAGAGTGAGGCAAATGTACCAAGTAACACCACTGGAGGAGAAATGGCAAACATGGTAGGGCAGGTATTGGAAAGTCATAAGATCACTTTTTATGAAGATGAGTTGTCACCAGAAGGGTTGAGTCATAACAAGGCGTTGCACTTCACCGTGCAGTGTGAAGATTATTTCATCACCAGAATCCTGATTGATAGGCGTTCCAGACTCAATATTTGTCCGTTGGTAACACTTAGGACATTAGGAAAGGGGCTGCATGAGATCAGGGACAGGGCCATCAATGTCAAAACATTAGATAGTTCCCAAAGGTCCACCATTGGGGAAATTAGCGTGTGTTTGCAAATGGGGCCTACTTTGTTCGATGTTGATTTTCAAGTGATAGACATTTCAGCGTAATATAATTTGTTGTTGGGACGACCATGGATTCACGCTGCTGGGGCCATAGCGTCAACACTACATCAGGTAATGAAGTTTGAGTGGAACCACCAAGAGGTGATCCTTCATGGCGACGGTAGAAATCCCATATACAGTCGCCAAACCATCCCAGTAATCAGAGGCAGAAGAAATATAGGCGAGGAGACCTATCACCACATCGAGCGAGTCAATGCCGTTGACAAGGAAAAATGATAGGACTACAAGATCAAAAGCATATTGAACTGGAGCGGATATGAACCTGGCAAGGGGCTTGGCCAAACCCTCAAAGGAATCGCTAAGCCTATCAAACTAAAGAAACATGGCACCACCTTTGGTCTTGGGTACGAGTATGCTTGCGAGGAATTCAGCAATCGGTTGCCACAATGGCACGGTCCTTACTATATCCCAGAGCAGCCAATACCACGCTTGGAGCAGACCTTCCAGCCAGCCGATGTTATCTATGGGTCAGGAGAGAAGAAAGCACTGGCAACAGTAAGGAATCTATTCTTAATGAATGATAATATGGATTGGTTGTGTCATTTTCAAGGAGGAAGGGGAGGAAGGCCCCTCCATACAGGCCATAAGTAGAGGAGCCCACCTCAATAACTGGACCATCAAAACAACCAGAGCCCGACGAGCCTCGGGGTAGCAACGCTAAAACAAGAACTGTTTTGATTTACTGAAAGATTTTATTTTTTCTCGCATGTTTTTAATTCCTCCAATAAGATATCAAGTGTTCAAAACATATGTAATTATCAAAGCATTTTGACTTTTCTTATGAATAAACACTTATTACTATTGTTTTCTCTCATTGCTTTACTTATACATCATCACTATTACTTATCTTAATGAACTAACAAATGTGATATGCAATGAGACAACGCAACAAACTGACATAGATACGGAGGAAGATAATATACCAAAAGATATTATTAAAGAAGTCGAAATTTTTTATAACAGACTTAAGTCCAACCTGGACGAGACTGAGTTGTTAACCTGAGAGATGCAGAAAGTGTCAATGAAACACGAATTGGTGTCCATTTGTCACTATCGGAAAAGGAAGAGTACACAGAATTTCTAAGAGAATTGAGGACATATTCGCCTGGTCATACAATTATATGAGTGGTATAAGTACACCCATTATGGCTCACAAACTCCCAACTGATCCAGCATGTATGCAGTGAAGCAAAAACTCAATAAGTTTAAGCATGACATGAGTTTGAAAATCAAGGAAGAAGTCACTAAGTAGGTCAAAGCTATGGTTCTCAGGGTGGTAGAATATTCGACGTGGCTAGCCAACATTGTGCCAGTGCCAAAGAAAGACAGGAAGGTCAGGGTCTATGTCCACTACCGGGATCTTAACCGGTCCAATCTGAAAGATGACTTCCCTTTGCTAAATACACACGTCCTAATCAACAATTGCACCAAACACAAGTTGCAATCATTTGTAGATCGTTTTGTTGGTTATCATCATATCTGGATGGATGAAAAAGATGATGAGAGAATGGCTTTCATTACGTCGTGGGGAATGTACTATTGCAAGATAATGTCGTTCGGGTTAAAGAATGTATGTTCCACCTACATGAAGGCCATGACCACCATTTTTCACGATTTGATACACAAGGAGATTGAGGTATATGTAGATGATACCATCATCAAGTCCAAGAAAGCCACCGATCATATAGAAGATTTGAGGAAGTTCTTCAATAGATTGTGAAGGTACAACCTAAAACTGAATCCCGCAAAGTGTGCATTTGGGTTTCTGCCAGAAAACTACTCGAGTTTATTGTGAGTCGACGAGGAATAGAACTGGATGCATCAAAAGTAAAAGCTATTCAAGAATTTCCACCACCAAAGAATAAGAAGGACATAATAAGTTCCCTGGGGAGACTCAACTACATCAGCCGATTCATAACACAATCTATAGTTATCTGCGAGCCAATCCTTAAGATGTTGAAGAAGGACACCGCAACCAAATGGACTGATGATGGCCAAAAGGCATTCAACAGAAACAAGGAGTACCTGTCAACACCACTATTTTTCTTCTCGCCCGAGCCGGGTAGACCTTTATTACTCTACCTTGCAGTATTGGATGGAGCATTCAGTTGTGTCCTAGGGCAGCATGATGAAATAGGGAGGAAAGAGCAGGCCATCTATTACCTCAGTAAGAAAGTCACCTCATACAAGGCCCGGTATTCTCTGTTAGAGCGCACCTGTTGTGCACAGAAGCCGAGGCACTACTTCTGTGCCTATACCACATATCTCATATCAAGGATGGATCCTTTGAAGTACATCTTCCAGAACCCTATGCCCACCCGCAAGCTAGCCAAGGGGAAAATCATGTTGAGTGAACTTGACATTGTCTATATGACTCAAAAAGAGATCAAGGGACAGACATTGGCAGATCATCTTGCTGAGAATCCCGTGGATGGAGAATACAAATTCCTAAAGACGCATTTTCCTGATAAAGAGGTATCTTTTATAGGGGAAGACATTGCAGAATCCTATGATGGCTGGAGAATGGTTTTCAATTGGAGCAGCAAATTTTAAAGGTGTTTCATTAGAGCATTCCTAGTATCAGAAACCGGTCAGCACTATCCGGTGTCTTCCAAACTCAGGTTTCCTTGCACCAACAATATGGCCATTGACGTGAACATTCAAGATTTGTTTGTAATTGGGGATTCGGACTTGCTTATATATCAAGTCCGAGAAAAAAGGGCGACCAAGAACTCCAAGATGCTTTCGTATCAAATTGTGTACAGGAATTGAGGAAGAGGTTCACAATGAAAAAATTCCAGCATGTTCCCAAAGTCCAGAATGAGTTCGTTGATGCATTGGCTACCCTATCTTCCATGATACATCATCCAGATAATAACTTTCATAGATATCATTCCGATGAAGATCCATGATCAACCAGCTTACTGTGCTCATGTTGAAGAAGAAGCATACGGAAAGCCCTGGTTTCATGATATCAAGGAATACTTGAAAAAAGGAGAATACACAGAGCTTGCAAATCCTACTCAAAAGCGTACCTTCTAGAGGTTGTCCAACAGTTTCTTTCACATCGGGAGAATCCTATATAGGAGGCTCCTAATTTGAGATTGCTAAGGTATGTCGGCGCAAAAGAAGCATCCAGGCTATTAGAAGAGATTCATGCTGGGAGCTGCAGTCCACAGATGAATGGTTTGTCTTAGCAAAAAAGATACTCCGAGCTGATTATTTCTTGATGACAAAGGAGATGGACTGCATCTAGTATGTTCGGAAGTGTCACCGCTGTGAAGTACATGCAAACATGATCAAGGTACCTCCAAATGAGCTCTCTACAACAAGCTCATTATGGTCGCTCGCCGCTTGGGGAATGGATGTCATTCGATCAATCGAGTCTTCCATTTCCAACGAGCGTAGGTTTATCCTAGTAGGAATCGACTATTTCACCAAATGGGTCGAAGCAGCATCTTATAGAGCAGTGACTAAGAAAGTCGTGGCAGACTTTGTCCGCGACGGCATTGTTTGACGATTCGGGATTCTCGAGTTAATCATCACTAATAATTTCTCCAATCTCAACTGTGACTTGATGAAAGATATGTGTGAAACCTTCAAGATCAAACACAAGAATTCTACACCCTACACGCCTCAAATGAATGGAGCTATAGAGGCCGCCAATAAGAACATCAAGAAGATATTAAGGAAAATGATAGAGAAGCATAAGCAGGAGGAGCCCTTATACTTGCAGATGAAACCAAAGGGAAATTCTCTCCCAACTGGCAAGGTCCATACATGGTTTACTGAGTTCTGATAGGAGGACCCTGTATACTTGCAGAAATGGATGGAGAAGTTTGGCCAAAACCAATCAATTCAGATGCAGTCAAGTGATACTATGTGTAATCTTTATGCTTTACTATATGATGTAATTGAACTACGTCTGACCTAATTCCCGTTAAGAGGGGATACATAGGCAGCCCTATGGGTTCGGTCACAAGTTAATAAAATTTTCATTTCCCCTCATAATTGGAAATTGGGGCAGAATTTTCAGGAGGACCCTCAAAATTCTGAAGTAATTTTAGCTAGTCATCGCAAGCAGCCATCAGAAGTATCGACCCAGTAAACCGGGGTAGAATTTTGAGGACCCTCAAACTTCTATAGCAAGAAAGATCGCAATGTCTTGAAGCACGTCTCAGTCGTGGGTTCATTCAAAGAAAACTATTATCGACTATGTATTTATGTTATATTTTTACTGAATCATGCATGTTTGTTACTAAAATTGCTTTGTTTAGCAACGCTACCCCAATGCTACGTATAGTATCACCAGATCAGAATCAAGCAGATCAAGTACAGCCAACAGGGATACAAACTAACCTCCCCCCTCTACAAAACTCACAATGTTTCTTTAGATGCAGGCACTCGAGTTGCAAAATCATCAAATATACTCACTGTAGAAAAATTGTTCAGGGATACAATTCTCAGAACTGTTGCACTTACTTACTACTGTTACCCGTACACAGTGTTCCTACCAGACACAGAATTCCTAGTAGTCGTAAAATCGCAATCCGCTATCTGCTAAGAAAATTCTATTATCGTTTGCCCTTTTTACTTCTTGCATAAGGCTACCATTCTACCTTCCGAGGTTAAGCCCTACCTTCATCTGCATTTTTTCATTGCATAAGGCTACCATTGTGCCTTCTGAGGTTAAGCTCTACCTCAATCTGCATTTTTTGCATTGCATAAGGCTACCATTCTGCCTTCTGAGGTTAAGATCTGTCTCTATCTGCATATTTTGCATTGCATATGGCTACCATTCTGTCTTTCGAAGTTAAGCTCTACCTCCATCTGATTTTTTGCATTGCATAAGGCAATCATTCTGCCTTTCGAGGTTAAGCTCTACCTCTACATGCATTTTGAGTTGCATAAGGCTACCATTCTTCCTTCCGAGATGAAAAATTGTCTCCATCAGCATTTTCTGCATTGCATAAGGCTACCATTCTGCCTTCCGAGACTAAACACTGTCTCTGTCAGCATATTGCATGGCTGAATGATTGCCACTTTATTTGCGCTTGCATGACTGAAAGATCGCCACTTCAGTTATTGTATTGCATCGACTGAAAGATCGCAACTTTATTTACGCTTACATTACTGAAATACTACCACTTCATTTATTGCATTTCATCGGCGGAAAGATCGCCACCTTAGTTACATTCTTTATGGCTGAAAGATTGCCACCTATTTATATTCTGCATGGTTGAAATATCGTCACCCACTACATCTCATGGGCTGAAAGATCGCCATTTCATTTATTGCATTTTATCGGCTGAAATATCGCCAGTTTATTTACGCTTTCATCGGCTAAAATATTTCCACTTTAGAATCGCTTGCATGGCTGAAAGATTGCTACCTCATTTACATTCGCATGGCTGAAAGATAGCCACTTTATTTTTACATTTGCATGGCTGAAAGATCCCCACTTTATTTTTACACTTGCATGGCTGAAAAAACGCCACTTTATTTATGCTTGCATAGCTGAAAGATCGCCACCTATTGTAGTTCATGGGCTGAAAGATCGACACCTATTACATTTTATGGGCTAAAAGATCACCAAATTGTCCGAGGGCGTCATTATTCGGAGGCACCATTGTCATTGCTCGAGAACACCATATCATCGCCTAAGGACCCCTATTAATCTTATGCATATCATTATTCAAATGCATCATGGTTCGGAGGTATCATTCTCATATCTTGAGAGCATTATTTTATATCCTGTGAATCCATTATTATACGCTTCATGGCCCAACACATCAAGGTCTGTGGACATCATCCTAACAATCCAAAGATAGCATTCATTGTCCGACGGGAACTTGTATCATGTTTAACATTATGCACAATATATGCTTGTATTGCTCATTTGTAGGTAAATGGCGAGTAACGGCCATCTCGGTAGAAATGATCCCGCTCCAGTTCCCGCAACCCAAGTAGACCTTAGCCATTCATCCTAACCTAAACATTGCGTCCGTTCTTGAAAGGACTCCACTGGCATATTCCACCGAGGGATCCCGAATTACATATGGCATGATTCCTGTAAGACCAAGCATATGTAGGTAGCTCAGAAACTGGAGCACGACAAAACCTCTTCGAGCCATTTTATTCGGTCAAAATTGGGCATCATATCTTTACCCAACAGCTCTTTCATCTTTCCCGAGTAAAGAGGGGCAGTTGTTGATACCCATTTTTTCCTGTATTTCTAAATATGAAAAATACCTTCAAAATAGCCTATATAGGCATATATAAGTATATCACAAGGTTGCATTATTTTTTCCTAATTTTCAATGATTTTTTAATCAATTCACTGCCCTACTTTATAAAGAAAACCCCAATAATTATCCCCAAAATTATCATTTTGGTGATTTATTTATTGGAGTCTCATGTTTACCCTAAACTATAGCTATGACATTTATTACCAATTTATTTGGTATTTTTATGGATAAAATTGTATGATTACAATATTAGCCATTTTAGTTTTAAATTCGTCTCATGTTTATAAAAATAGGATTTTATATTTTTAAATTGTTATTTTTATATTATAAATTATATTAGCACTTTCAATTTATTTTCAGAAGTTCAGTTACTATTTTTATAAATTAAATGGGAAAAGGAGTCTATTTAACTTATATCCATATTTGGCTTTATAATCTAGCCTAAATCAAACCATACCCCAACCCAAATCAAACCAACCCAAAGACCCAAGCTCAATCCCCAAATCTACCCGAACCAAATCGGATATAATCTCAGTCGTTGATCAAAATTGATCAACGGCCCAGATTCACTCTTACCAAATTAAACCCAAACGACCCCCCTCCCCTAACCATTTCATTCCGTACTCAACCGGCTCTTTCTCTCTGTCTCTATCATTCTGGTTCTCTCTAGAACCTTCCCCCTCCCTCTCCACTTCGATGGGCTTAACTCACCTTCTCCGGCCACCTCCTAGCCTGGATCCATGGTGGTTTCACCACCCACCACCCTTCTATAGCTCCTCCACGCTTGGTTAATGAAGTCTCATGACCTGACCACGAAAGAACAGGGTCCAGAACTTTGTGTGGTTCAAGTTCTAGGGCCATCTCTGACAAACCATGTCTGCTCGAGCCTGGCCTCGACCCCTCCTATTTAGATCAACAACCATATAAGATTTTCTCACCGTTTGAGTTCCTCTGAAACCCTAGCTTTCGAGGTTCTTCTATTTTCTTTTATGTCTATTCCAGATCCATCTTTTCCCAAAATGTTTAAACGATTTTTGGATATTTCTCTCAAATAGATATGCTTTCAAAACTTTTATATTTTTTGATTTAGGGTTTTTCTTTTTTCTATGTTTTTTTATTGTGCTCTTTATATATTTCTCTACTATGTTCTTCATATGTTTCTCTACTATATTCTTTATATGTTTCTTTATGGTGTTATTTATATGTTTCTCTACGATGTTCTTTATGTGTTTATCTACTGTGTTCTTTATATGTTTCTCCGTAGTAAGCTTCGTCTGATATGCTTCTCACACTGTTCTTATTAGACTCTTCCATTAGGTTTCTTATTAGTTCGTCTACCATGTTTTTTTGAGTTCCTCTACTGTGTTTCACATGTTGTTTTTTTACTATGCTTCTCATGAGTTCTTGCTACTGAAAGAGCATGTCGAAGGTCTCAGTTCTATGAACCAATTTCGGATAGTATCTTTTATTTTTGACTATTTGTCCTCTAATCTCTGCACTTGATTGATCATAAAACCCTAAAATTTAGGGGTTTATCCGAGTTTTGAGACCCTTGGCTATGCTATTTTATTGTTCTTCATCTTTGAACATGTTTGATTTCGGAAACCCTAACTCTTTTGGATATATTTCGAGTTTCTAAATTTATCTATTGCTCAATTGAGTCCTGAAATCCTTGTTTCAACCTTTGTTTCTTTAAGCAATTTTGATTCTCTACTGAATCTTTCTAAGGTCTTTATGATGGTTGGTACTATCTTCTCTACAATGCTGACCAATGTGACTACCTACTGGTTTTTACCATAGCATGACACTTCTTCTTTATGTCCTAAACTTAGTTTCATATGCTAGTATTTGAGTGCTCTTTATATGTGTTGAACTTCTCTCTAAAAATGGCATTCAATTTTGATTGATTTCAAACTTCCTTTGTATAAGTTTGATTGATTTCTTTCCATTTAAACATAAATGACGTAAGATAATGTATGGAGTGCCGCCTGACACATACATGTCAACTCAATATAACATAAAAACCTCCATGAACCGTAAACCCACGGGCAACACTGGCTAAGAGTAAAGTACAACACATGGCTCTAACATCCAGAAGTGTCTACAATGAGAAAATACATGGATAAAACTACTAGCTAAGGGTAGACTAGAGGGAGACTCTTCAGCTCTGCAGACACGTTTGATGCATACCTCAGATCTCCGAGTATAGCTCCTAATCATTAATAGCACGCCGAACCAGATGTACCTGGATCTACACAACAAAAGTATACAGAAAAGTAGCATGAGTACACCACAGCGGTACTCAGTAAGTGCCAAGCCTAACCTCGATAGAGTAGTAACGAGGAAGGTCGAGGCCCTACTAACAGGAATATAAGAAATAATGTAAAAATAAATAACAGAAGATAACGCAATAAAACCGAATATCTAACAAGACCGTAGTAAAAAAAATAGAGCGGCTACAAGTACAACTATAAACAGAAAGCAATTCACTCAACGGTCAGGATCTCCACATGGAGCTCCGGGAATTGAACCCGCAGTCCACCTTATCAATATCCGAGGATCCCCGGGAATAGAAGCCGCAGTCCTTCATACCAGTACCAGAGGATCTCCGGGAATTGAACCCGCATTCCTTTATACCAATAACAAAGGATCTCCGGGAATTGAACCCGCAGTACTTTATATCAATATCAGAGGATCTTCCAGAAATTGAACCCGTAGTCCGTCAAACCAGAATCCGAGGATCTCACGCGAATTTAACCTGTAGTACAACATACCAATAACAGGGGGATCTCCGGGGAATTGAACCCGTAGTCCCAAACATAAACACTTCACAACAACTCAATATTTAACAAAAAGGAACCAAATAAAGCAACAATGTAAAGGTCTAGGCCTAGCATGCTCACAAAGAGGGCATGTATTTGCAATTTAGTCAGATAGAGAAAATAAATTACTAACATGGTTTTCCTAAGCTAAGCAAGTAGAATCACATTTTTAACAGTTAAACACACAAAGAAACACAATGTAAATAAACAAGTAAGGTGAATTTTCAGCAATTAGCACAAGTACACGCTCGTCACTTCGCGCACGAGGCCTTCAAACAACAATTAATATATTCTAAGGGGAGAGACCCCCACAAAAGGTTAGAAAATCTACTTACCTTAATTTGGTACAAAACCGCTAAGGAACAACGCCTTTTCCACGAGCATCCGACTCCCCGTGGCCCAAATCTATTCAAAACAATTACATATTGTAAATAACATCACAAGCAACTGATTACATTATTAAAATTAAAGTTAAGGCGCGAGAACAGGTTAGATGACCAAAATTCCCCTCAAGCCAACATTTAGGAACCGAATAATTTTTACATTTTCAGAAATCTCGTACTCTCACGAGTCTAACCATATAAAAATCTGTCAAATCAGAGGTCAAATGCTCCCTCAAAAACCCAATTGATTAGCAAAAGAACTTTCACCCATTTCCTCCATTTTTGGACCTTAATTTGAATTTAAAAGATGAATTTAATAACTACATGATGAATTAAAGCTAGAAAGGATCATAGAAACATTACCCAATAGTCTCCTCTTCAAAACCCTCCCAAAATCACCTTGGTCCGAGCTAAAATTTGATTTTTCAACGTATGAACTTAAGCCTCGGATAAAACCCTTTCTCTAAAGATATTTCAACTTTTGCGGCTCCAAGGACCGCTTTTGCGGTCAAAAAGCCGCTTCGGCGGTTTCAATTAAAACTCAGTTTTTGCTTTTGCGGACAAACCACCACATCCGCGATGGCCTCTTATGCGGCTCCCTATCCGCTTTTGTGGTCCAAGACCGCGTCCGCGATCCCATGGTCGCGTCTGCAGTAACATTCTACGGGGTCTCCCTTCCGCAGACGCGGAAACAACAGAAGCATCAGAAATATTTCTTCCAAAAATCAAAAAATCACTCCTTCGAGCATCCAAAACAAGCCTGGGCCCCCGGGACCTCAACCAAACCTACAAACCTATCCCTTGTCATCATTCGGACTTGCACCAATCCTTAGATCACCTAAAACAACGCCGGAAACACCATTTGATCAATGATTTGCACCTAAAATATCCAAAACCTAGCCAAACTCTCATTCGACTCAAAACCTATCCAAAACACATCCGAATGACCTGAAAATTGGTAGACTTATCCTAATCACCTAACGAAGCCACTGCAACTCTCGGAATTCTATACCGACCCTCAAATCAAAAATTCACTTTCAGACCGGAACTTCAAATTTCAAACTTTCGGCATTCATAGTCTAATTGAGCTTCGGACATCCAAAATACACCGAACACGCTCCCCACCCCGAAATCACCTAACGGAGCTAATGGAAACATCGTTTTTCCATTCTGAGGTCATCTTGACACTGTTCTGATAATGGATCATTTTCCAACACTTAAGCTCTCATTTAGGGATTAAGTGACCCAAAACACTCTGAATTCTATTACCGAACATCCCGGCAAACCAAAATAGCAGAAATGAACTTAGGGGAAGCAGAAAATGGGGAAATGGGGCATAAATTCCAAAGACGACCAGCCGGGTTATCACAGTTTGTGACATGGCAATACTACAAGTTACTTTACATGTATCAAACCAGATCATCTGGGATTATTGAAAAGGGTGGGTGATTATCCATGCAAAAGGGGTAGACACAATGCCTGTAGGTATTTCAAATCTTCATATACATATAGATACCATTCCTATATTTCATTCTGAATTTTTCAACTCTCATATAGAAATCATGCATATAAGTCTTTCAGAATTCTACAACTCTCACGTAGAAATCATACCTATAGGTCATACTGAAACCTGCACGTATATAGAAATCATGCCTATATGTGTTTGGAAATCTGCATATGCTTATGGAAATCATGCTTATAGTCCCTTCTAAATTTTTTACATCCATCATTCATATAGAAATCATGATCATAGGACTACCATATTCATATAGAAATCATGCCTATTGGATTGTTTAAGTCTACACATGCAATTGCACCTAGACTTCATGTCATAGGTCTTAAACAAAGTTCAGCATTTAGATATCATTTTCATAAGGTTTAAAACGAGTCTTTTGCATTTTTATACCATGTCTACGAGGTTCAAAAATCAAATACACTTAGAAAGCATGTCTATAGGAACTCTAATCAAATCTGAGCCTCTCCATTCACGTATAGAACAAAAATCAGTAGCAATGGGTAAAGTTAGTAGTAGAACTTACAACCTTCGTTAAAAACTAGCTTTCCTTTTAATAATATGACTATCCTTTTTAACCAGTACGTGTTCAGTTTATTTAGACCTTGTTATTTCCTTGCTTTTTGAGTTCAGTAGATACCATACCTATAGGTTCTTTGTCCAACACTGAGGCAAGATTTAGGATAAAAGTTATAAACTGAATTTGTTAAATTAACTACAACCAGTAGGCACACCTGATTAGGGCTTGTTATATGAGTTATGTAATAAATCATTCCGCCTCAACCTTTAAGTTCTTTCATGTCCAGTATTTAATCAGACCCTAAATAGTATGTGTAAGTCATGCTAAATTACGTGCTTATTTGTTTAAAGGAGGTATATCTGAGCCCTTTTTGTTTGTTATGTGCTTTCCCCTAATTTTCTATTCATGTTCTTGCGCGTGACCTTAGAATTTTCCCTTTAAAACTACAAATAAGTTGATTCCCCTTCTCTTTAGGATTAGTAGTCCTAAATGCCTTCAGCATTGATAGGATTGGGGCAGGTAATATCATGCAAATACTAAACGAGACCATTTCGCGCTTTAATACCTTAACGGGGTAGGAAGGGTAGATATGGATATGATAACCACACGATAATGCAACACATATCCCATCATTGAGGAGTGATTACTTGGCATTGTGTGGGGTGATCCATATTATTAATAAACCTAGGACCCCCTTTTCTTTGTTTGCTATCTCTTTTATAGAATTCAAACTCTTCCTTTTAAGAAAAAATCATCCCACTTTTAGCTCTTTCCAACTTTATTTGTTTGTAAACCCTTATGTGAAAACCCCCTCTTATTTGAAGCTTTATTTATTTACGTGTTTCTTTGCACCTAATTTCACAACATTAGTCTGGCCGAGAACCACACTAGTGGATTTTGAGGGGTGCCTAACACCTTTCCCTTAGAATAATTTCAAGCCCTTAGCCAATCTCTGGTTACTCAAATCAAAACCTCTTGGTGTCCTAATGAACCTTAATCATTAGGTGGCTACTATTAAATTCAAATATAAATTTCCAAAAGGGGATGGAAGGTTGATGAATAAGCAAAACGATAGTAGAGTTATTTGGGTGTAATGGCTACTTCAATCTCTTGGCCTTAAGGATCTAGGTCTTTAGGTGTTAGCTCTAATCAAGAAGATGAGCTCGTGGGGGGGAGGGTCTCCTTGTTTTATGGATGCTGAAAAGTTGCCCTTAGGTCCTAAGTTTTCTTTTTGGAGAAGAAGTGTTTCATGGGTCTCTAGTAAAGGAACCAAAATCTAATGGGGATGCTCTTTTTTTCAAAGATCCCATTTTAGGAGTCTAGGTCTGATTATTAGGTCTAGTCCATTAGCATGAAACAGATGAAGCCTTTAAAAAATCTTAGGGTGTCTAGTTTATTAGGATTTTAGGGTAAATTAGTAGATATTAGTCTAGAATTATGGACTAGATCCGAATTGGACCAAATTTGGCCGAAAATACCTTTAAAAGTTGTCTGTGCAGTTGATATTATTAGCACATGATTTGTCTATGCAGCATTTGCCTTGTCTGTGCAGCATGTGGATATGGATTCCTCCCCCTAAGGTCACCTTTACATGTTTCTCTCTTGATAGTGTGCATGCGGATTATGAGAAACCAACAGGTTTTTGGTTAATGTGGGCTCTTAGAGAGCTTGAAACTGGTTTGGCTTTCTCACGTGGATTCTGATGTGGTCTTGAGAGGCGTGATGTGATTTTTACTTTTATCGGGTTGCATACCACAACTGATTGGTATTTGATTATTGCATTTCTTCTTTACTTGCAATATTCCTTGGTTGTTTATCGGATTTAATTGCATATCTTCGTTATATACTAGATTGTTGACTAAGCAGGGTATGTTAAGGAAATTGTGTGCAGCAACGTGGTCTTATCTGTAATTGCATGCCACTTTTTCATATTACTATTCTATACTTTTTGGAAATTATGAACCATACATGTGATTGGCAAGTATCATTTATAATTCTTGCTTCTATTGCCTCGCTGAGGTTTAGTTATGATACTTATTGAGTACATAGGGTCAGTTGTACATATATAATACTTTTCTACATAGCGTGCATATCTTGGAGTTGATGCTGGTTATTATGGCGAGAGCAGATATTAAAAATGTACCTGCCTTTCGGAGCTACCACTTGTACTTGGTAGTTATAGATTTGAATTTTGTTTATGTACCTTCCAAATAAATGTTGTATTTAATTCCTCAGAGTTTTGTAAACCTAAGTTTAGTGACTCATGATTTGTACTACCAATCCTTGGGTTACTATATAAAAATTAGTTATTTCATTTGTTGACTACTTTCATTTCATTAGAACTATGTTGATTGTTATATGGCTTACTTAGCATATTAAGTTAGGTGCCATCAAAATATAGTTGAATTTTGGGTCGCTGTTGATACCCAAATTTTCCTCACATATTTTTAATACATATATATACTTTCAAAATAACATATACACAGTCATAAACATACATAAGCATTTTTGTAATTATTTTTATAGTTTTAAAAGCTCCAAATCAATTTATTTCTTCCTCCTTTATTATATAAATATCCAATAATTATTCTTCAAATACTTTTGTGATGATTTAACCATTTAAATTCATTATTCATGCCAACATAGTGTTTGAATATTTTTAGTGTATTTTTGTAATTACATTTATATTGTTTAGGCTAAATTGTATATCTTTGCAGTAATAGCCCATATTAATGTATAACTAAATTATTTATGCATCAAATGGTCTTTTATATTTTTAAATTTTTAAATAACTATTTTAGATCATATTTTACACGAAAATATTTTTTGGAACTCATTTATTATTCTTATAATATGTAGTTATTAAAAGTAGATATTTCAAATATGACCTATTTTTATTTCAATTTTATTCCTATTTCAACCCAATACCAATCCAATTTCAATATAATTTTACATAGCCCAAACTTTAATATAGGATATTCCCCCAAAACATTTTCAATCTCGGCCGTTGATCTCTAAGATCAACGGCCACTAACGGCCCAATCCTTTTTTAGTCCCAAACCCTTTCAATTCCCACTATATTTTTTTCTTAAATCCCTTTCTTCTCTTAATTTATCTCAAACATAACCCTAATCAGACCTCGTCGTCCCTCATCTATGGCTATCTACGGTGGTTTCTCACCACACCCCCTCCCTCCAAGGACTCTAGTAGCCTCTCTCTTGCTGGTATCGTCGGCTCCAGGGTCCTCAAGGGACCAAGTTAGTTGGCTTGAATCTATGGAACCTTTCTCGCCTGTTTCAAGTTGCTCCAGTGTGATTTAGAGTTAGATCGTCCTACATCGACTATGATCTATGGGTTTCTAAGTATGTTTCTTCACCTCTATCTTGTTTTCCTCGAAATCCTTTTTACTTTCTTCTGAACCTCTTAGATATATACAGATCTGAGATGATTTAGACTTGTTTCATACGTTTTTTACACTAACCTTGTGATTCTTTACAAGAATCATATGATTTTCGAGTGATTTTGCATCTTTCTCTAAAGTAGGGTTTCCTAGACTTTCTTTTCCCAAAACATTTGGTAAATTTTTGAGCGTTTGATTTTATTTTTCTTATGTGTTTTGACTGATTTCACAAGTTTGCTACAACCTTAAACCGTTTCTACTAAAAACCTTAATTTTTGACATTCTTTGTTTGGTTTCTGAGTACCTCTCTATTGACTGTGTTTTTGCCTTGGTTCTTGTGATTTCTCTTTAGACATTTGAATATCTTATGGTTTTCTTTTCCTAATATGCCTCTACTGGATTTCTTAGTTCAACCTTTAACTGATTCTATGTGTTTGTGTTGATCCTGACTATCATGTTGAGACATATATCTCTCTCCTTGAATCAGTGTCGATTAAACTATTTGTTTCACTAAAATTATGTGTCGAATCCCGACTATTCATTTCTTACCTTATTTTGTCAACTAACCTTGCTGACTCTTTACATGATTTTCTCTTTGATTTAACCCTTGATTATTCTGAAGTCCTTCTTTCCTGGTTTGATTTGAACACGTTCCGTTAACAAAACTTTTGATTCTTACCTCTCTATTCGGTTTAATTTAGCTGCTTGCCTAATTTAATTTTTCCTTGCCTTATTTATTATTTTGCTGACCTATGCATTCACCCCTAATTACCTACTCTGTACGTGATTTCCTTCCTTAAGTATTTGTAATATTTTTACCATTAATTATCCCTTGATTAAAGAGAAGACTTACTGATTTTACATGTGATTGATCCCCCGAATCTCTATAATTGCTTCTTGATTGATCTCTTACCTTATTTTGCTAAGCTTTTGATAATTATATAAAGTCCTTCCTATTCTCACTTCAGACACACAATAGTTGAGAAACTACCACTTTACACTCTAAAAAGCTCTCTCTCTGCTCTCTTTGCTACTCGTGATCTTTGTTAATTCTAGTCAAGTGCAAGCCAAGGCTGAGAATTGCACACTACCTTTCTCAGAGCTTCTTCTTTTCATTATTTAACTAGGTATGCTTCTGATTAATTTTCAAGAATCAAACATATGTGTTGCTTACTGTTTTGGTTCATGTGGCCTAAGTCTATTCATGTTTCTATTTTCTTCTTATTCAAGCATGTCAACTACTGCCTATTCAAACCTGTGATTAGTAAGTTTCTGCTTTACTTGCATGTTTGCTATCTTTTTTAACATGTCTATATATGTAACTTAAGCCTGTTTGGAATAACTGATGTTTTTCCTAATCTCTTCTTTATATGCCTTCATCGTTAATACTATCCTAGCATCTAAGTCTTTACCTGTTCTGCCCCACTCCTACTAAGTTAATTACTTTCCCTAGAATGGTTTCAAGATGTTTCTGTTGTGATGTTCGCTGCATGACTTGCATTCTGCCTACTAGTTTTATAGTACCACCTCAAAACTCTATGTATCCTATTGTCTGTGTGTTTAATTAAGGTGTACTCTCTATGTTCCCAACCCATCGTCCTTTGTGTGGAAGTTGATTTCCAAAGTTACTTCCTAAAGCTTGTTTGTTCTCTGTTTTGTGTTCTGATTGCAAATTTGTTTCTTTACACTTTTTCTCAAACTATTTTATCACTCATAATTTTTGGAAGTTCTTTTCAGTCCTAAAAACTTTCTATTAAAGTCTTTAAAACTATTATGCAGTTCCACCAACTCCTAGAATACTAGGGTCTGCCCCTCTGATATGTGTACTGCCTTGAGACCCTTGATATCTCTCTGAACTCTGGTATGTCAGAGCTGGCCTTTCTACACTGCACCTAAATTAGTTGTTATTTAAGAAAGGTCTAGGTGTGAACAATGCCCAAGAACCTTGAGGTCCTTAGGAAACTCTGACACACCTAGATATGGAATCTACTATGAACTTTGGCATTTGAGACTACTAGAGGCTTGGAAATCATTTGGTCCAACTGCAGGCTCCTCATAGATTAATTTATGTTCTATTTATGTAATTTTTTGAGGTCTTCAGTCTGTAATAATTTATGTAAACAAACAGTAAGGTGATTAGTGAAAAAGGGAGGGTACTTATATATTGTGGGTAAAATGGGGTAGATGCCTTGCCTATAGGGTCTATGTTTATTTCAAATATGTTTGTTAGATAACATGCCTATAGGATCTGCTTTGGTTTAAAATAATTTCTGTTTGCTTTACTTCCACAATTAGAAGCCATTCCTATAGGATCTAAAGGTGCTTTTAAATAACTAGATACCATGCCTATAGGAGTTAATCAAACATTACTAGAAGTCATGCCTTTAGGGGTTCATTTCGGTTAACTAAATGTTATTTTTTTTACCTTTCTTAATTAGAAATCATGCCTGTAAGACTTCAAACGGTTCAGTTCGATTCATGTTTATATACTCGTAATTGGTTTAGTTAACTAATCTGTCTACTCCTTTAATAAGTCTCCAATGCTACTTTAATTAATATCACTAGAAAGCATGCCTATAGGGTTTCAAGTTGTCCATTCAAAATTGTTCACTGCCTTACTGCATTTCCAATCAATATAGATATCATGCTCTTAGGACCCCACTGTTATGTGCTTATACAAGCCTATATGGCGATTAAAAATCATGCAACTATATACTTGTGCTTTGTTTTTTAGACTGTTCACATTCGACAGGTCCAAAACCAGTAGGCAACCTTAATCGGCCCTTAACATTTTGGTCCTAATTCAATACTGTATACTTCTTGCTCTCCTAGATGTCATGTTCTAAGGTTTTTTTAAATACCTGAAACTATTGTTTGGGATGTGCATTTATTTGTTTTGCTTGTGGAGGTAAAATGTGATCCTTTAATTGTTCCTCCTTTAAGTGCGGTCCTAATTATTTTTTATTGAATCCTAGAATTTTCTCATTTAAATACCGTAGGATGGTCTAGAACAACCTAAAACTAGAGGTCCTAAATACCTCCAGAGCCCCGAGGAAAGAACAAGTAGTGCGTGCATAGGACATCTTTCAAGGTTGCTACAACGCTTTGGGCTATAACTAAATGGGAGGGAATTGGGTGGTAACAATATGATGACTACGTGCTAATGTTATGTGTAGTCCCTAATTGAGGAGTAATTACCGGGAATTGTAGGAGTATGATCCTCTAGGCAAACCAACCTAGGACCCCTCTTTCCCAACTCTCGTTGTTTAATTGAATTTACTTTTTCTTTACATATGTACAAGTTATTCAAATTTATCTTGTTCCATTACTTGAATAATACATGTGTCAAAATATGCTGCAAGCACATGTTTAAACTGTTTATTCGTTAAAAGGACTCACTCACATAGGTATAAGTTCAGCCGAGACCTTTCGTAGTAGACCACGAGGGGTACCTAACACCTTCCCCTTAAGGTTATTTTGATCCATTACCCTAAATCTCTGGTAATGCAAACTAGTCTAAGAGTTAATCACTCTAGGTGCCCTAATGCACCATAATCGTTAGGTGGCAACTCTTCAAATACCCAAATCCCAAAAGTAAATGAGATATTTTCCTCATGAATGTCGAAATCTGGACTTTTTTCGTCAAAATGGGAAAAAAATGGGCTCAACAGTTGTGATATGCATGTTGTTATTTATCAGATACTCAGCAGAAAGAGCATCCATCTTTCTCTAATCTGTGTGCGACCTCTGCTGGCTTAGAGAGTAGGTGGTACTCTTTCAAAATCGTGAGAATGAGTTTTGGATGGGTTTCAGGTAAGTGTTTCTAGATTCCTATGGTCGGGTACCGTGGGAAATGAACAAATTATGTTTGTTTGGTTGGGGCCGGTGGAGAGGTAGTAGATGGTGGTGTTGCGGTTAGTGTAGAAGTTGATGACAAACAAATGTCAAGGTTATAACATCTCTAAACGGATGCGACGACGAGAGTCCTGTGTAGAAATATAAAGAATTTCTCATGCCCTTTGGGTCATGTTCTTAACCGATGGTAGTTCCCAGTGAGTAGCTGAAACGCAGGAAATAAAAGTTAGCAAAGGAGGGAACTCTCTTTGACAAAATAAGAATAAAAATATCTAAAAACTTAATAGTAAAATTTCCATATTCAGGGGATAGAAGGCTTGATGTTGAAAGGATGTCTCTTGTAGCGATGATAATGAACAGTTCAATCAAACCACGGTCATTGTCATCATCAACACTAGTAACAATAGCATGATAACCACGCTTGTTGAGTTTGATCACGTCTCCACGGAATAACTTTGGGCACTGGAGGTTAATCAAATGGGCAAGAGTGAGAAGTTGTCCAACCTGATAACACAATTTTTAAAGGCAAGCTATTGTACGCCATATTGAATGTCTTACACAAATTAAACATATTTGGTAATGGTGGTGAAATTCTAAAATAATTGGATCAATTTGTTAACCCAGTCTTAAGAAAAATGAAAATGTATAAACATACATGAACCCGAGTTTGCTAAAAGTGACCCTTTCCACCTCATTGGGGACACAAATTTCGGTGTTGTTCCAGTTTAGCGAATAGAAGAAGGATATCTACGAACATGACAATTTTGCCATTATTGGGGCCGATGGTTTCTTTTTTAACTTGAAGGTCCAAGTGAGAGATAAGTTGAGAAGGTATGTTTTTGTTTACGGTAGGAGGTTCGCCTTCAGCATCAACTTCTTTAAATTTGTTTTTTTTAAGAAGGACTACTACTGGTGAGAAGACTAGAGTTTTCAAGAATAACGGTAGGAGAAGACATGGTGATAAGAAAATTGAGTAAAGAGATTTACTAAGAAAGAGGGGTTTTGCAATATGGTTCTAACGAAATTCGAAGAAGAAGAGTATGTAAAAGTGAAGGGTAAAAGTGATGAGTAGTAGAGAAGTTTATAGACGCAAAACTTCACGGTCATGATTACCTTGAAAACTGACAAAAAATTTGTCGAATTAAGGGGTAAGACCTGCATGTACACTAGTCTTTCTAAATCCTATCTGCGAGAATATACTAGGTTTATTGTTGTTGCTGCTTTTAATCATTTTTCTTTTTATCTAATTATTATTTTTCCTTTGAAAGAACCAATCATTTTCAATATGGTTATCATGTGTTTATTTATTCATCAAAAAATCTTGTAAAGCAATCCGAATTAATTTAAATGGATGGAACTTAATCTAATTCACCTCGTTGACTACTGGTTAGTTTATATAAAATATAATGATATTCGTAACCATCAAATCTTGAATCCGTCTATGACTAACGATAAATATAAATATGTTCAAAAAGTATGATGAAAATTGAATAGTGTAAACTATTTTTATTAATTAACAGGATAAATGACCATTTTCCAAAATGAAAAGGAAGAGTGAAACTAGACCCTGGTAAGTCAATGAAGTGGGTACTAACGTGGCTTGAATCACTGCGACAAAAAACCGACATGACCAAGTGCAGGTGGAAGATTCTATTAATGAGGTCCTAAAAAGCTTGTTGGGAGCTGACATTGAGGAATGATTTTAAGTGTTGGAGATTTAGGAGTATAATTATGATAGGAATAGAAGTAGCACACGTTAAATCATGATTAGTACTACGCCACAAAAGAAATGTTTCATATTCTTAATCTTGATTAAAACAAAATTATTGGTGGGTGGTGACCTTTTCTATCCCTTCACCTTTTGGTGTGTATGTATATGTCCATGGCAAATTAAACATGTGCCATGGATTTCTTGCTTTCTTCACGACATCATTTCCAACATCATACCCGTGAATAAAAGTTCAGTCTTTATTTAGAGAAGAGTATTTCCTTTTCTATTAATTTTTCATTTTTTGGATAAGGGCTTGATCTCAAATTATATTGCTCTTTTGCTTTTCACACTCTGAAGTTTATACTTTTCTTTTGGGGGTTTATTGCATCATGCACATTAAAAGACATAAGGTTGTATCGGAAAAGTCTTTGTGACATTAAAATTCTGCAACTAAATATAAGATAATGGAAGAGTTAAAATAATTGTCTTTGTGATAGTTAAGATATTGTTCAAATAGTTATTTAATTATCCCAAATTATTTTCTAAAGTTACTTTACTTTCGTTTGTAATAACAAAGTCATTAAATTATACCAATTGCACTCATAAGATCATTCAACTAGTTTTTTATTAAATTTTAGATTGCCAAATACCTATTTGATGCTCTAAATTATACATATTTTTTTAAAACTTTTTAATAATATAATTTTTCCTTTTTAATTTATATTATGGACTTACCAATAGAATAAATAAATATTATTTATAAATTAAAAAAAAGTATTTAAGCATATATAATGTTACAGTAACAAAATAATGAGTATAGTAAAAAAAATGTTAATTAGAATAATTTGTTAGTAATAGTAATTTTAGTATTAACAACAAAAATTCAAAATTTATTTACACAATAAGAAAATAAAGATTGTAAAATATATATTCTATGCACATAATATAAAAATAATTATTTAAATAAAAGTATATTTATTATATACATTATATATTCTTGAAAATTAAACTCAATTATATTACTATATTTTTGTACCAGCTTTCCGACAGCACAAAGTTATATCATCGGAATGCAGGGGAACTATCTGTACAAGGTAAAACATGCTATGCTAAATCGTTTATAAAATATATATAATATAACTGAACATAATTTTCAATAATATATAATGTATATTATAAAATATTTTTATTTAGATAATTATTTTTATATTAGGTGCATGAAATATATATTTTATAACCTTTATTTTCTTTCATCCTGAGTTGTTTGAATAGATTTTTTATTTTTTTTTGTTAATACTGAAATCATTATTATGAATAACTTATTCTAATTAATTCTTTTACTATGCTCATTATTTTATTATTCCAGCATTATATGCTTAAATACTTTTTACTTTAAATTTATAAATAACAGTTTTTATTCTATAGGTAAGTTCATAATATAAATTAAAAGTTTAAAAAAAATAAAAGCAGATAAATATTTATAATTTAGAGGGTAAAATAGGTATTTGGCAATCCAAAATTTGAAAAATCTAGTTTACTGACTTTTTGAGTGCAATCAACATAGTTCAATAACTTTGTTGTTACAAACGAAAATAAGTAACAATATTCTACTTAAAATATGAATCTGCACTTGTGATAATTAAACCAACCGTGTAAATTAAACCATCTCAAGATTTGGTAAGATCCATTTTGCAGTCTTAATTACCTATCTTATCATCAAACCTTTGTCTGGTACATTGAGCTGGACTATGCTGTAAATTGATTTCAATTTACAAGGAGAAAATGATTATCATAACTAGGAAAAGGAGCAATCTTTTGTCTGAGTTGGATTACTCACAAGGTCATAATTGTCTACGAAAGTTATTTTTCTTTACTTTGTATAACAACTTTTGTCATCTTATATATAAGATCACTTACTACACTTCTCATTTTCTTTTGTAAGCCAAATATTTAAAAAATAATAAGGCACCCGTTAATTTTATTTATGGGAAAGAGAATATAAATGAGTACCCAAAGCAGCATAACATGGGCTTCTCCAAAGTTTATTGCGCTTATTTAATGGTCTTGTATGGAGGTGGGCTTTGCCAAAGTACCCAACTAGTAGTTCTAAATGCCAAGGGATATTTGCGCCAATATACTGCTGAGAAATATATCTGGTTTGGCAGTCAGATTAAAAAAGAAATTTTTACTTCCTATAGCAAAAAGTTAATATTTTATTTATTTTAAATAAATAATATTTAAAAAATATATTCTATAAATATTTTTTAATGTTTATAGTAAAATATTTAATTTTGGTTACTTCCTATCCCTAAGTCACTAAATACGCTATTCAGTTACACTATTTTTTTTCTCTACTTTGATATGTGTCAATCTCTTCCCCCATTCCCTAAAAACGCGATGCTCAATCTCAAAATTCTTCTCACCAATTCAAAGTTGTCGTCATGCATGGCCCAGTCTCGAACAAGCATCAGGTTTCATAGCAGTTCCAGTATAACAATACTGGAAGAAAATTTGTGTATACACACATTCGTCGAAATTCCGTCGCCGAAGATATTCTCTTCTCAAATTGAACCCAAAAAAATCCCAGAAATGACTGCTCTAATTGAGAAAATATACCTATAGCAGTATATAAACACAATACTACCTTTGTGCGGAAGTGCTCAACAATATTTCTTTTTGGCTGGATTTAGGTTTTCAAGGGATGCATAAAGCATTGGAAGGATTTCCCAAAATAAAACCCGTCGGACGGTGGCCTTATACAAAAAAAAGGCTAATCTTTTCAATCAAATTAGAAGTCCTAGAATACAATTAATCGCGAAGATTTCTGTTAATGTATTTCAATATATTTTCATTGTATCACATTGTATTTTATTGTATTCATTTGCCTTTTTTTCTCCATTGTAATTCAATGTATCTCGTTGTATTCTATGTATTTCATTGTCTTTTTTTTATTGTATTTTAATGTATCCCGTTGTATTCTATATATCTCATAATATTCACTGTCTCGTTATATGCCATAAATATATTCATATATTTTTTTAATTAATATAATTTATGTATTCAGATGTATTATATAATTTTTCAGAAGATTGCTATATTTTTGAGTATTTTTCGATTGAGAATCTTTTTATAATTGAAAATACAAAATTTGTATGTTATAATTGAGTTTGTTGTGTTATATTATGACTCAATTATGTTAATTGATTCATTTTTCGTTTAAAACAGTGTATTCCTCTTTTTTATGCCGTAAATAAAGTTGAATATAATAATCTGTCTAACTGTAATCTCATATTTTACGTCATGAATACAATTAAATACATTCGAATACAACAATTGATTAGCTTGACTTGTTTGATTCACGTATATATTTGCTATTGTATTCATGATTTCAATAGCTTAAATACATCTGATACATCTTGTAACAACAAAAAATATATCTATAATCTATAATATAGCAAATAATATTTATAAATAACTAATTATCATTGAAAAATATTACTTTATAACGATTTCGCTTTAAAAAAAACTAGGTATTTTTACCTTCCTATACCATATATGAAACTTATTACCCTCAATGTTTAAGGTTTGTATTAATTATATTTAAGTATACTAAATTACCATTTATATACCATAATTTAAATTAGGGATATAATTAAGGGTGCATTTATATTAGCCATAATTATATGACCATATCTTCCAACTTCTCCCACCCCCTCCCCCACGTTTCAACTTTACCCGTAACCTCATCCCCCCTCCCCCTCCCCATGTTTCTGTTTCGAATTCCACCATTGACCCTAATTAAAAAGCTTTAAAGCTTTGAATTCAAATTGGAGTTTTCAAAAATCATTATTTGTTTTGATTAGGTGTTGTTGTTATAATTCGAAATATATTTAAGAGTTTATATCTCAATTTTAAGGGGTTTTTGTGAAGATTTAGACTTAGTTTTTGCTGAATTTCAGATTGAAACTCGAAGAAGAAGAAGACATATTTCTAGAATTTGTAGATAAATTATAGTCAAATTAGAAAAATATAGATAAAATGTAAATTGTTTTTTGCAGAAGATTTTGTAGAAGCTTTAGTCGTTTTGAATTTTTGAAAACAGAAAACAATGCACCTACAATCAGAATATATATAATCTACAATTTATCTACAAGATATGTACAAACTAGATACATTGAATTCTAATATCCCAATTCCCATTTTAATTGTAGCATAATTGGCATTTTCGACATAATTGTAGAAGATTTATAGAAGTTTTAATCTTCCCAATGTACAATTTATCTATAATTCTACAATTTATCTACAATTTCTGGAAATATGTCTTCTTCTTCTTCTTCTTCTTCTTCTTCTTCTTCTTCTTCTTCTTCTTCTTCTTCTTCTTCTTCTTCTTCTTCTTCTTCTTCTTCTTCTTCTTCTTCTTCTTCTTCTTCTTCTTCTTCTTCTTCTTCTTCTTCTTCTTCTTCTTCTTCTTCTTCTTCTTCTTCTTCTTCTTCTTCTTCTTCTTCTTCTTCTTCTAGTTTCAATCTGAAATTCAGTCAAAACCAAGTATAAGCTTCACTAAAACCCCTCAAAATTGAGATATAAACTCCAAATCATATTCCCGATTATTTTCAACAACACCCAATCCAAACAAATAATGATTTTTGAAAATCCAAATTTGAATTCAAAGCTTTCAAGCTTTTTAACGGCTATCAATGGTGGAAAATATATGGAAGAACAAATGAAGAACAAAAATCTCCTTTCTGTTCGAAAATTATGCAGCTTCCAGATCTCCTTTCCGTTTCAAATTTTGAATTTAATGTGGAATAAATCAATCCCAGATTTTGTAGCACTTATCACGCTCTATAAATGGCAGATTCTGCCTAATTAACAATTGACATATAAATTATAGTTAAAGCATTGACT
Organism: Nicotiana benthamiana; assembly: GCA_034376525.1. Lineage (NCBI taxonomy): Eukaryota > Viridiplantae > Streptophyta > Magnoliopsida > Solanales > Solanaceae > Nicotiana > Nicotiana benthamiana. Next base: position 70,673,743 of record CM067325.1, read on the forward strand.
GGGCGAGTAATATACAAATTATGTACATTTTTATAATAAAATTTCATATATGGTATAGTTAAGAAAAAATTTCAAAAAACTATCATTAACGATCGCGGGCTGCCCATTACAGTATTCACTTTGGTATTGGGGAAAGGGAAAGACGGCAAATTACAAACGGTTAAGGGTGAAATATATTCTTGTACTATTAAAAATAGGTCATATTTATCCTCCGTTTGAATTCTTTATCAAATATGTCCCCACCGTTATACATTAGGGCCATATATATCCCTCAGCCGTTAAAACACTCTCCCATATATTTAAATTACGGTTAAGGGTCAAATATATCCTTATACTATTAAAAATAGACCATATTTATCCTCCGTTTGAATTTTTTATCAAATATGTCCCCACCGTTATATTTTTATCAAAACACCCTCCCATATATTTTTAGTAGCACGTGGCATCTTATGCTTGGGCTAGACGACCCGCCCCACTCCTTTAATTAAACACACCCCGACCCAATGAAATTTAGTCTTGTTCTCCGTTCAATCCCTTCAATATGCTTATGCTTCTGCAAAATGCATGCTTCTTTGCTATTTGATGAAAAAGTTTTTTGAGGGTGCCTTAAAAAGTAGGGAGTGATAACAATCCTGTGCCATAAATATGAGATGGACCGAAAAAAAGAAGAAATTGAGTATGTTATTTACTAAATGGGTAGTTTTTGTGTCTGGTTCATTGCATAACTTATGTAGTACAACACCATATTAATTTCTAAACTATTATCCATTTGAATGCTTATCAGATACTAGTACTACTATTGCTATTCTATTTTTTCCTTTATAATTCATGTACTTGCAGCTATACGATATGCGAGAAATTTAGTAAGTCTAGAAGCCAAAAGCTTAACAGACCGCAACTCTACATGAAGATGCCAATTTGGAAAAAGAAAAGTACAAAATAAAAGAAAGCTAGCACAGAAATATAGTTTCACACTTCCATCTGCAGCTTCATGGGTTGGGAGTGAGATTCACCGGATATCATTAGAAGAATAATAATTATGTTTTCAATGTAGAAAGAGTACTCTCATGGCGTTAAAGAGTGATCGCGCAACATTCAAGAGTGGACATTTTATTCATTGATGCATGTAACTAATATCCAACAATTAGCATACATTTTCGTCTTATCCGATTTTGAGGGTCATTTCATGAGCCAATTTATATAGCTATAATTTTATATAAAAATAGAGTTTTAGCCTTTGTATTATTGGGCACATGCTAACATGGGCCATCACTACCTAGTATTGAAGGGATTGAACGGAGAAGAAGACTAAATTTCATTGGGTCGGGGCGGGTTTAATTAAAGGAGTGGGGCGGGTCGTCTAGTCCAATCATAAGATGCCACGTGCTACTAAAAATATATGGGAGGGTGTTTTGATAAAAATATAACGGTGGGGACATATTTGATAAAAATTTCAAACGGAGGATAAATATGGCCTATTTTAACAGTATAAGGATATATTTGACCCTTAACCGTAATTTAAATATATGGGAGATTGTTTTAACGGCTGAGGGATATATATGGCCCTAATGTATAACGGTGGGGACATATTTGATAAAGAATTCAAACGGAGGATAAATATGGCCTATTGTAGAAGATTTGTAGAAGTTTTAATCTTCCCAATGTACAATTTATCTATAATTCTACAATTTATCTACAATTTCTGGAAATATGTCTTCTTCTTCTTCTTCTTCTTCGAGTTTCAATATGAAATTCAGTCAAAACCAAGTATAATATTCACTAAAACCCCTCAAAATTGAGATATAAACTCCAAATCATATTCCCGATTATTTTCAACAACACCTAATCCAAACAAATAATGATTTTTGAAAATCCAAATTTGAATTCAAAGCTTTCAAGCTTTTTAATGGCTATCAATGGTGGAAAATATATGGAAGAACAAATGAAGATGAAGATGAAGAACAGAAATCTCCTTTCTGTTCCAAAATTATGCAGCTTCCAGATCTCCTTTCCGTTTCAAATTTTGAATTTAATGTGGAATAAATGAATCCCAGATTTTGTGGCACTTTTCGCGCTCTATAAATGGCAGATTCTGCCTAATTAACAATTGACATATAAATTATAGTTAAAGTATTGACTGGGCGAGCAATATACAAATTATGTACATTTTTATAATAAAATTTCATATATGGTATAATTAAGAAAAATTTTCAAAAAACTATCATTAACGATCGCGGGCTGCCCATTACAGTATTCACTTTGGTATTGGGGAAAGGGAAAGACGGCAAATTACAAAAGAAAAACTGAAGTTGGTGCATGAAGGCTTCTCTAATCTTTACGTTCTGTGGAAAAGAATAAAATGAAGTCGGCATTATTAAAAGAGAATTTAATTGAGGTGATATTTGGTACGAAAGAAAATATTTTTTGAAAAGTTTTTTAAAATTTATTATGTTTGATTAGATTAAATATTTTGAAAAATATTTTTCTCATAAATTTATTTTTTATCAATTAGAAGAAAATATTTTTTTTATCAAGAGAAGGGAGAATATTTTTCAAAACTCTTTTCTAACCTTCCACACTCTATTTTCTATTCCCACCAATCCACCTCCATCCCCACCAACCTACCTCCACCCCATCAACTCTCCCCCCTCCACCCCACCCTTGCCCCAACCCACACCTCGCCCCGAAGCCTCCACCCTAAACAGAAATATTATTAATACTTTCTTTTTCATATTATAAATAGAGTACTTTTTTTATTTCAACATATACGTATTTTTCTTTTCATGTTATAAAAAAATATTATTTATTCAATTATAATGAAAAAAGTACTTTCTTTTGATGATATAAAAAATATAATTTTATTCTTTTCAACAAAATGATGTAGCTAAAAGTATTTTATTTCATTTCAAAAGAAAAATTATGATGTAGAAAAATTAATTTCTTTCATTCAACAAAAAAGTTATTCGTTTTCATGAAGTAGAAAAAGTATTTTCTTTCATTTCAATAAATTAAGTACTTTATTTTCATGTTGTAGAAAGTAGTAATTCATATAGTAGAAAGTACTTTCTTTTGGAACAAAAAAAAGTATTTTCTTTTTAGTTATAGAGCACAATATTATTTTTGGGTAAAAAAAGTAATGCAACACATTAGTTCCTTTGAGTTTGTGTGAATTTTTAGAAGAATAACTAAATTTTTGAAGAAAATAGAATCCTAGAAACATTGGGTATTTGGAAGGTGAGGGGTGTAGGTGAGGGGGGGATGAAGGAGAGAAGAAGAAACATGTGGACGTGGAGGAAGGAGGTGAGAAGAGTAGCATAAAAATGATTTTCCTAGAAAATATTTTGTAATTTCTATCCAAACACTAGAAAATATTTTCCGAAAAAAATATATCACTCATTATTCAAACAAGGGAAAATAAGTTGTAAAATCACTCTTCATACCAAACCCACCCTAAGACTTAAAAAAACGGGAAAGAGAAGCTGATATGAAGGGGGTGCATCGCTATCTTCAGTCAAGAGTGTGTAAAGTCTTTGATACGACTAGTTCCAAGCAACAGAAATAACTTGAGGTTGAAGGTTACGAGAGAACGAACTCTATTTATAGAGTTGTCAAAAGCACCAAGATCTTTTCCCACTTTAGCTGAATACAACTAGTGGTAATGTTCTAAACCTATTGATTATTTCTCGAATTACTCCTGAATCAACTCTGTGATCGTCGAGTTAAGTGAGCTCATACAATCGCGTAATATTAGTATCAGAGCCCTCGATCCTTGGAATCATAACGAAAGGCACACGATCGATCGACAATTCAACTGAAGAACCAGCTGATTGTCGAACATTCCTTGAATTGAAGGAACAAATGACTAATTCAAGGGAACTCCAGAAGGATAAATCGTGATTACCATATGAAGGTGACCCTTTTGAGGGAAGATGTCATCAAGAGAGAAACCCTACAAGCTGCAATCATCACTATTCTAATTTTCTAGGTGGTCTAGGATGGAGCTCTTATGGTTTAATGGTGAAGATCTGAGGTCATGGTTGTTCAAAATTGAACAATTCTTCTCTATGAAAAAGGTAGTTGCTGAAGAAAAAGTTGAAGTAGCTGCATTATAGCTGGAAGGTGAAGCTATACAATAGCACCTTTCTTTCATGAGGAACCAGCATCACCTACGACCTGCTACTTGGAATGAGTATTGTATCCGGCTAAAACTAGTGCGTTCGACTTTTTGGCAATTATGCTGCTCCACACTTAACCTCGAAGAAGCCCGAAGCAGAGCGTAAGGTGCGACCCGAGGTGTATCCCTAGAGGGAGCACATCGAAGGCTCACCATGGTCGACCTCGGAGCAGTATAATCGATGATCGTCATGGAAAGGCGGTAAAATTCCTAAGTACATATGGTTATAACTGATCATGTCTATAAGAATAGTACAAATCTGTACAGAGTCATTACGCAGCTATACCAGTAGCATTTCTTCGTCATTTATTAGACATATACCATATTGGGAATCACCCCTCCTATATAAAGGGTACCCTTGTCATCTGGTAAGGGATTCGGATTTTATACAACACATTGAATACAGTACAACATTCTATGCTCTTAGCTAATACTATTGTTCTTCACATTTATTGCTTATTCATTCAATCTTCATGTATTGCTCATGATTAACCGCAAAAGGCCATCTTTAAGGCCTTAATAGTCATTGATTCTTCATCAATCATTCATAGCTATTAGCCCCTTCTAGACCTCGAGGCCTTGCTCCACTAGCTCGAGGCTTAGCCTTGTGACCCTATTGGTTTGCATTTTTTATTTTCTTTACTCACATTTAGCATCTATTGCCTAACAACTAGTTTTATGATAAATTACGTATTTTTTAGAACCACAAAATCAAATGTCATTGTAGTAAACATTTTCAAGGTAAACATTTTGGCACTCACCCTGAGGCTAAGAATAATACTGATTGTTTTGGTGCTAGTTTTCTAAAAACACAAAGTTATTCTTCACACTTTTTCTTGTTCAAGTATCTCTGATTTCAGGTAAAAAATGTCTAACTCAGCAGTCGCAAATGAAAACAATGGTATTGAGCTTCATGGAGATAACGGTGTAGATGTCAGTGCCACCACAAAACCCAGGGGTATCACCTATACAAATCCCTGTCGACGTAAACTCACGTAATGTTGTTCATGTCTATGTGAGCTCTTATACCAACAAGGGTGTGCGCGATGAGGAAAAAAATGGTAGTCTTCAAATCATTTTTGAAATGTTACAAGCACAACAAGTAGTTGTTGCTCATCTACAAAGAAACCAAAAAACCCCAAGCACAGTAGCACCGAAAATGGATCCTCGAGTCAAGCTGGTACCAGAGAGATCGATCAACAACGGGTAAGCAACTGACCCCACTATTATGAAGATGCTCGAGGACCTCACCAAAAGAATTGAATTATGAGAAAAGAAGATAGAAGATAACGATATAAGGGTGGAGAGTTATAACTCGAGGGTCGATCAGATCCCGGGCGCGCCTCCGATTCTGAAGGGCGTAGATTCAAAGAAATTCATATAGAAACGATTCCCACCAAGTGCGGGTCCGAAGACCATCCTGAAGAAGTTTAGAATGCCCAACGTCCCGAAATATAATAGGATCACAGACTCCAACGAGTACATCACCGCTTATACTTGTGCTGTAAAAGGAAATGACTTAAGGGACGACGAGATAGATTCTGTATTGTTGAAGAAAATTGGAGAAACGCTATCGAAAGGGGCTATGATATGGAATCATAACCTACCTCCAAATTTGATAGATTCATTTGCCATGTTGGTTGATTCTTTTGTGAGGGCATACGCTAGTGCCATCAGGGTCGCCACCAGGAAGTCTGTTGTCTTCAAAATCAAATAGAGAGAGAACGAGATGCTAAGGAAATATTCGTATCTCATTGTCAGATGGAAAAAATAGAATTACCACTAGTCTCCGATGACTGGGCTGTACAGGCCTTCACTCAAGGCTTGAACGAGCAAAGCTCAGTAGCTTCAAGGAAGTTAAAATAAAATTTGATCTAACATCCTGCCATGACCTGGGCGGATATACACAATAGGTACCAATCAAAGATCAGGGTCGAAGACGACCAACTAGGAGCCCCCTCGGGATTAGTATATCCCAGCAAGCTCTCTACAAAGGAGCAAAGGTTTACTAAAAGGGAGTCAAGATCAAACAAAGAAAGATACTGGTGGTACATAGAAGATCGAAGAAATACACCAAGGCATAACATGTAATCAAAGGATGGATCGAGGTCCAAATTCCTAGGGACTTATGAGTAAAGTCGAGTTCGATAGGCTCAGTGGGCTGGTAGAGGCACCCCAGCTATCTAAGCATAACATCAATGTCGATGTCTCGGGTATCATATCGGCCATAGGGAAAATCAAAGATGTCAGGTGGCCAAAATCTGTGCTATTGGGCCCTTCACAGAGGAACCCTAACTTGTTGTGAAAGTACCGCGGCACTCACGGTCACAAGATCAAGGATTGCAGGCAACTCAAGGAGGAGGTAGCCCGTTTGTTCAATGAAGAGCATTTTCGTGAATTTCATAATGACAGGGCTAATAATCATTTTCGAGAGAGAGATACAAACAGGAAAAATGAACCAGAAGAACCATAGCATGTCATCCACGTGATCGTTGGATGGGTCGACACCCCATAGGAAAAAAAATGATATACATCACCAGGGAAAGGTGAACTCGGAGCTACATACCTGAGGATGCTCTCACGTTCAGCAAAGAGGACATTGAGACCTTATCTCAGCCTCATAATGACGCACTGGTAATTTCTTTTCTTTTGAATAAAATACATATTAAATGTGTTCTCATGGATCTTGGTAGCTCATCCAACATAATCAAGTCGAGGATGGTATAGCAGCTCGAACTGCTCAACCAGATCTTACCCGCCTCTCGAGTCCTCAATGGATTCAACATGACAAGTGAGACAAGAAAGAGGAAATTATCCTCCCAGTCCACGTAGTCGGCACAATCGAAGATACCAAGTTTCATGTAATCGAAGGTGATATGAGTAAAATGCCCTGGTTGGAATGTCGTGGATACATAGTATGAGGGAAATACCCTCGACCCTCCATCAATCTATGAAATTTCCATCCATGGATGGAGTAAAGGCAGTGTACGGGGAGCAACATGCAGCAAGAGAGATGCTTGTAGTGCACGACATGGCACCGACATCGATGCGCTCTACATTAAAGAGGCCAAAAGACAAGTAAAAAATTAGCTAGAAACTACAACCTAAATTCTTGGCTACATCTAAACGAGTGAGTAAAGGACCATGACGTGTCCCCGGAACAAGCAATTGGAGTTTATCGAAGCTCGACCTCCATCGTTAAGGTACAACCCTCTCCCTTGTTTATTTATGTTTTATACTAAAGTGTTATATTGACAGGAATCAAAGCGCCCTCTGACTAGAAGACCTTGGGTTTTAAAGTATGCGTTGTGCTTTTTTTCCCTTAGACATGATTTTATTCCGAGCGTGTTTTACCAGTGAGGTTTTTAATGAGGCAACATCCATATTCTACCTACGAAGAACTCATCAAGCATTCAAGTCTTCTCTTTAATCAACCTCAAATACTGGGTGCATGACCCCAAGAGATCACCTCTTGTAAGAAACTAAACTACGCCTAGGAGGACCTCGATAGGAGAATATTGTATTGGGCCAAACGGTCAAATATACCATGTCTATATAGAATAATAGAGCCTCCAAAGGCAAAAAAACATGTACACATTTATCAAATAATTGAGGAATCCTTTTCTCTTGCTAAAACACGCGAAGAAATTCAATACTTTCATGCAAAATGGCTTAAGGGTCGAAAACCCTCGAACGTTCGGGGACAGTCATCAACGGTCAGCTCGCCGAAGCCATCAAAAACTTGAACTTGTAACACCTCAATAAGAAACTTCGAGCTCGTAAGACTTCAATAAGGTCGCGTCGAATCTATAAGACCTAAATGACACAATACCAATCTTGTAAGACTCATCGACACACTCAAATTTGTAAGACCTTAAAAAGCCATAACCCCAATATGAAGTCCAAGGCAATACATCAAACTTATAAGACCCCTAAAAAGACATACCCTCAATATATACGTAGAGGTCAGAACGCACGGGGACTAAAAGGCTACAACCGAATTAACACGGCTCAGAGACGTGTGACTGTCGCCATAATACATAAGGCCTCCGAATACTTCGAAAAGAATCGATTAATCACGCTACCCTCGGCATAAGCGAAAGAGCTTTGATAATATCAGCTTTAAACCATAAAAAGGCTTTGAAAATGATCAACCTTCAATGAAAAGGCCTCAAAAACTCAACCTTCGAGCGAGCCTCTCGAGGTACTCAGCCATTGTCACATATCGACTTATAATAGAGGTTCTACTTTGAGCCGCCAAAGAGTTGGATGAACATAAAACATGCGAAGGCATAATCAAGCCATTATTTTGTAGTGTTTGGATAACATAAATCACGTATTATTAGAACCACAAAATTAAACATAATTGTAGTTACCACTCTTAAGGTAAACAAGTATGTCATGGCATTGGTTGAGAGATTTGGGGCTGATTTTGATGATCCGGCAAAAGAAATAAAAAATATATCAAACAAATTGATAGTGTGAAGGAATATCAAGTTGTGTTTTAGAAGAATCTGAATAGGGTGATATTATCCCAAGAAAATGCAATTAGTTGCTTTATTGGAGGTCTGAAACAAGAACTCAATATTGCAGTAAGGCTCACCAGCCTAAGCACATTGTGATAGGTGTATAGAATAGCCAGAATGTAGGAGGTTTACCTAGCTGCAATCAAACAAACTTCCTATGCATCAAGACCCTTAGTCAAGAGATATGTTGGTCCAGGAACTACTGGTAAACCATTATTACCTACTTCTACCCTTAGTAGTTCATCTTATACTAAGAGTGTTAATAGGAGAACATTGAATTTAGATGAAATGAATGACAAAAGGGCAAAGAAATTGTACCACTTCTGCAATGAGAAGTATATACCTAGGCATAGATGCAAAAATTTCAAACAGAGTTACATATTAGAATTGGAGGAAACACAGGAAATACTAGATACAGGTGAAGAACAAGAACTATTATTGCAAGATGATAGTTTCAATACCCCGGATCCATCTCAATCTGTAGAACAGATGGACATTTCCGTTTATGCCTTGAATGGATCCTTAGATTACCGAATATTGAAATTAACTGGTTACCATGCTAAGAAGGCCTTGAGCATTATCATTCAAATTGGTAGTTCCTACAACTTCGTTAATCCTGATTTGGTCAAATACTTGGGATGTAAGATCATGTATACTCAACCTTAAATGGTGGCTACTGCTAATGGAAACATGATCGTGTACAAGATGTGTACTATCACTTGGTTGTTGCAAGGAGCTTAGTTTTTAGTAGAGTTCTTACTACTGCCTTTAGGATCTTGTGGAGTAGTACTTGGATTGCAATGGTTGCTAACACTTGGAGACATCAAAAATGAACTTTAGAAAGCTGACTATAGGATTCTGGTACAAAGCAATGAAACACTTTCTTAAAGGTGTTGGCAGCCATATCAAGGTTCAAGAAGCTAACAAATTGGCCAAGCACACAGGTAACATTTCCCAACTATTTATGATTCAAGTAGTAGCAATAGGAAATACTAAACACAATGGATTGTATTAGAAGCTAAGGAAGAACCAAAAACATATGCTAGATTAGTTCTACTATTATCTAAGTATTCCAACTTGTTTGAGGGACCTACTGAATTACCACCTTCTGAAGGTGTGTTTGATCACATGATTGTGTTACAAGCTGGTACTGAACCTGTGAACAAATGACCCTATCGACATTCCTCAGTTAAGAAGGATATCATTGAAGGGTTGGGATATCATATGCTAGATCAAGGGATCGTTCAACCTAGTTGTAGTCCCTTTGCATCTCCAGTGGTTCTAGTAGGAAAAAAGGACGGAACCTGGAGGCTTTGTTGGGATTATAGGGACCTATGTAAACACATAGTCAAGAACAAGTTTGTTGAAGACCTTCTTTATGAATTAGGAGGGTCAATGGTCTTTTCTAAGATAGACCTAAGATCTGGCTATCACCAACTAAGGATGGCAAACGGAGGATGTACCAAAACTGCATTCATGACTTATTCTGGACATTTTGAATATCTAGTGTCGCTATTAGTCATTTGAAATTCTCCTGCTACATTTCAAGGACTAATTAATGCCATCTTTTATAAGTTCCTTAGAAAGCAGGTGTTGGTTTTCTTTGATGATCATCTGGTGCACTTAAGAGTTGTATTTGTGGAGATAAACAAACATTTGCCAAAAAGAGCAAGTGTTTCTTTTGAGTTTATATGATTGAATGCCTAGGACACTTCATTATAGCAGAAGGTTTATCTACCGGCTCTCACAAGATAGAAGCTATGCAGAGCTGGCCTACCCCAACTACACTCAAACAACTAAGAGGATTTCTAGGTTCGGCATGCTACTATAGGAGATTTATTAAAGGCTTTGGGGTCATCTGTAAGGCTTCCAATGAACTAACTAAGAAGAATAACTTCAAGTGGTCTCCTACCGCTGATGGAGCGTTTGCAGAACTAAAGAAAGCTCTAACTAATGCACTTGTTCTGGCTTTACCTGATGCTACCAAAACATTCGTTGTTGAGACTAATGCAATTGACTATATAATATGAGCAGTGCTTATGCAAGAAGTGCATCATATATCCTTTATCAGTAAGGTTATATCACATAGGCATGGTGCATTATTTTTCTATGATAAGGAATTACCGGCTATTATGCATGTTGTCTCTAAGTGATCACAATATTTGTTGCAATAAAAGGTTTGCCATAAGAAATGATCAAAAGGCTCTAAAGTTTCTTATGGAATAGAAACTTCACACCAATTATCAGTTGTTATGGTTAACTAAATTTATGCTTTTTGATTACACTATAGAGTACAAAAAGGAGTTGAAAATAAAGTGGTAGATGCCCTTTCAAGAGTAACTGGAGTAGAATTATTAGAACTCACATCGTCACCTCACTATAATGATTTGTTTCAATCTATTGTTAATGGTTGGAACTCAAACCAAGATCTTCGACAATTTTTATAGGAGCTTTAAGTTGATCCTACGAAGCATAAGCAATTCTCATGGATGCATTGTCAGCCAATGAGGAAAGGGAAACTGGTGGTTGGAAGGTACCAGAACTAAGGAAAGAAATCATAACAACATGGCATGCTAGTCCTCAAGGAGGAAATTCAGGAGTAGAAGCTCTATTGAAAAGGTTCGTGACACCGTTCTACTAGAAGAATATGAGGTCATAGGTAAAGGAGTTTGTTCAGAAGTGTGACATTTGCCAATGGAATAAATCAGATCTAGCTGCATACCCAGGTCTGTTATAGCCATTGCATATTCCATATATGTTGTGATCACATATTAGCATGGACTTTATTGATGGATTACCTAAGTCAAATAGGTGTGAAGTAATTTTAGTGGTAGTTGATAGGTTGAGCAAGTATGGCCATTTTATTCAATTAAAGCACCCCTATAGTGCCTAATCTGTTTCCAAGGTTTCCTAGACATATTGGTAAAACTACATGGGATGCTTGCACTAGTGACAAAGATGCTATTTTCTTGAATTATTTCTGGCAAGAACTCTTCACTCTACAAGGGGTACAGTTGCACACTTTTTCAACATATCATCCTTAGTCTGATAGCCAAATGAGGTGCTGAACATGAGCCTTGAGACATACTTAAGGTGCTACTGCAATGAGGATGCTACTAATTGGTATTCATGCTTGCCTATGCCTGAATACTGGTACAACACTTCCTTCCACTCAGCTATACAAACTACTCCCTATGAGGAATTATATGGTAGACCTCCACCATTACATTTTCCCTATATTCCAAGGGAATGTGGTTCTGCTGAAGTTAAAATACACTAATCAATATGGAACTAAAAATCCATATGCTCAATCATCATTTGAGAAGGGCACAACTCAGAATGAAGCAACAGGAAGACTCTCATAGAACTGACACACTATTTGCAGTGGGAGACAGGGTTTATTAGAAGGTTTAGACCTATACGAAAGTAACAATTTCACATCATTCATCTCACAAGGTAGCTGCCAAGTATTATGGGCCCTTTCACTGTCGCCCCCTTTTTTCCATTTTTGTATCGGGAGATCAGGTTTATGAAATTTTGGGTATAGGCAACCTCATTCCTTTTGGGAATTGGATTTTGCATTTAAAGAGTGACCAGCTAATGATTTATAGTGCATTAGGACACCTACAAGGTTCACTTCTAAGTTTTCTTGATAATCAGAGATATGGTAAAGGCTTGAAATTATCCTAAGGGGAAGGTGTTAGGCACCCCTCAAAATCCACTAGTGTGGTTCCCGGCTAGATAGTTCTTTGTGAATTTGGTGCGATTAATATGTAAATAGATAAAGCTCAAATAAGAGGAAATTTTAATACAAAAATATTTAAAAGTAAACAAAGTTTGAAAGAGTTATCATTAAAAGGCTTTTGACAAGAAATTATAAGGCTTTATAGGAAAAGGAAAGAGAGGGAGGGGTCCTAGGTTTATTTATAATATGGATCACATCAATGCAATACCCGATAATCACTCCTCAAAAGAGGCCCTTCCCACCCCGTTTAAAGTACTAAAGCGCGGATTGGTCTCGACCACTATTGCATGCTCTTACTCGACCCATTCATATCAATCGAGATGGCACATAGGACTACTATTCCGAAAAGGGAAGGATACTAGAATGACTTTAAAGTTTCAAAGGTGAAAAGGCTAGGGCAATATACAAAACACATAGGACACCACAATAAAAAGGGGGAGCACATAAAACACCGAAGGCTCACATATACCTTCTCAAACAAAGCAATCAAATAGCATGACTCAAATAACAATCAAAGTCTGAATCTAAAATACTAAGGAAAGGGGATTATTGAGATGTTGAAGCAGACCAGTTTATTACATAACTTAGATAAGAAGTCCAAATCAGGCCTGCCTGCTGGTTGTAAAAGTTACTAGTTAGCAGAAACTAGCTTAGTTTATTTATTGTTATTATCTAAGTCTTGCCTAGGTGTTTGGATGAGCTCTTATGAACATGGTATCTATTACTGATTCAGAATGTGGCAAAGCAGTGACAACCTAAACGAACTATTTGAGATCCTATATGCATGCTTGCTAAACTGCCTTAAATAAAGAGATTAGGTTACTTATAAAATGGTTCATAATAGAATTTGATTATAAATTAGACTAGTTTTAGATTCTACAGACGATGGTATCCATTATTTGCTAATTTTAATCCCTATAGACATGATATCTAGTTGCTGATTTAATCCCTATAGACATGATATCTAGTTGTTTATTTAATCTCCATCGACATGATATCTAGTCGAACGATTTTAACCCCTGTAGACATGATATCTAGTCGAAAAAATTTAACCGCTATAAACATGATATCTAGTCGAACATTGAGTGCAAACATGCAGGATTTTACTTGGGAATTCCTATAGGCATGATTTATATACATTATGCTGATTTCAAAATTATGAACATGATACCTGCATATAGCGTTTAGATATTAAAGCATGATATCTAAATGGTAACAAACATGTATAATTTTAAATAAAGTCCTTGTTTAGATGTAGAGTTAAACATGCAGAAACTTGTCCTACAGGCATGGCATCTAAGAGTGGTAATAAACATGTAGAAATTTGAACAAGTCCTATAGGCATGTCTTCTAAAATGCATAATTGAATCATTTAGAACACAAACCTATAAACTTGTTTTCTAACCTTGAGCATGATTAATTACACATCCCTTTTCCACTAGCCAACCCCAAGTGTTTATTAAAAATTACTACAGTTCACAATAAATGAATTACATCAGAATAAATATAAAAGAAGAAGTTACAACCAAAGGAAGCCTGATTCTTAATTTCCTCTCTGAGTTAAGGAATAAACCACCTCAAACTCCATTGATTCTAAGACTTTCTCAGGCCTGGGTTTGTCAGAGTTTCCTAAGGGTCTCAAAGGACCCAAGCAGTACTTACACCCTAATTCATAGAACCAGATAGAGATGAGTACAATATGGAAGGGCCAGCCCTTATGTGTCCAAGTTTAGAGAGAGCTCATGGGTCCCAAGGCAAGGCTCACACAGGAACGGAAGAACATAAATCTATGAATATGGTAAAAGTGCAGGAATAATGATTTAAAACTGAGTGGGGAAATGAGAGGAGTAAATGGTGATGGAAAAATAGCAATAGTAAAGCATAGAGTTAATAATTTCATACAAAGGGGATCAGGGGCTTGGGAATACATTGCAAAGAGAATATAGCCTTAGGCCGGGATCGGATTTGGGCATGCACAATAATAGATGATGCTGGCATGCTCATAAACCAACTAGAACTCACAACATGTATAGGGGATATGGAGGATATGGTCCCAATGGAGATCAGGTTTGGGCCATGCACAACAATGCCCAACGTTGTCATGCCCAACCAACTAAAGATACCAACACATAGAGGATATTGGGGGCTTAGGACTCATAATCCATATTAAGTGATTGATATAATTCATAAGAGAGCATTGATTTAGAATAGAAAGGGACATATTACAACATGCTTAATAATTAAACATTGATTAAATATAATCAGGAAACAAACAAGGGTGAAGGAAATAGTAAAAAATGTGTTGTTGTTGATGCTAAAAATTAGTTAGGACATACCAGTAAAGACGCAAATGCAGAGAAAAATTAAGCATGCTTCCCACAACCTAGCCTAGGATTTTAGCCGACTAAGTAAGGCAGCAATACAAGTAACAACAGAGAAAAAGAGAGATTATAGTGGAGTGTGTGTCTGAACTCAAGTATTTTTATTACTTGTCTCGAGTCTTTGAAAGAATAGGAGTGCACGGGATTTATTGTTTTGAAAACATGTGAGAAATAAGGCAATAAGTAAAGTTCAATGCAAATATGGAAACAATCAATAGTCAAAATCAATTAACCAATTGATTCCTCTTTAATTGAGGAATCACTTGTTTAACGGGGCTAACATGTTCAGAATAAGGAAAGAAGATCAGTTTATAGGCAGATAGTTCATTGGCATAAAACAAGCAGTAAAATATTAAGTAAGCAATCGGGTCTAAGTACAGAGATGCACTTATTTTGGGTAAAAAATCAGCAAGGCAAATAAGGAAAGAAATCAATTACTTTAACATGCGAGTGAAACTAGAGTTCACAAAAAGAAAGGTTCTGAAATCAGTCCCAAGGTTGAAAATCAATCAAAGAACCAGCATATAAATAGAGCGCACAATAGACATATGAGGCCAAACCCATTGTTAAAGAAACAACAATGCAATAGTAGCACAAAGTTGAGTAAATAGCAAACATTCGAAACTTGGCAATCAAGTAGGTCAAGTCTAATTGAATCAATAGTGAAGAATAATAGAGTATCGGAAGCATGAAAAGGATCTCACAGTAACAGATGAGAAAAACCTTCATAAAATCTAGGATTTCAAAGCATAGTCGAGTTTTAAAGATAGTAAAAACCCAGAATCAAAGGAATCACATAAAGAAAAGAGGTTCTGAAACAAGGAACTTTTAA
Source organism: Nicotiana benthamiana (assembly GCA_034376525.1). NCBI lineage: Eukaryota > Viridiplantae > Streptophyta > Magnoliopsida > Solanales > Solanaceae > Nicotiana > Nicotiana benthamiana. The sequence goes on from CM067325.1 coordinate 70,689,401, forward strand.
ATCGAGTCAGATATTCAAACGAATAATTTCAAACCTAAAGGCATATATTTCTTCAACAATTGTCAAGCTTAAAATATAACAAATAAATCGAACAAATACTAGTAAACAGTTTCTCAAACTCGAATGATCCCAACAGACAATAGGTTTTTAACAACATCAAAAGATGATAAATAGATAAATAAAACAGATACAAGAAAATAGTCTCAGAAACGCAAATGAACCTAAAGTAACTAGGGTTTACAATATGCTACCTCAGATAGGAGAATAACATGAACAAAGCATAGTAAAAACATAGACACATAAATCAGAGAAAAGAGATTGAATAGAAGAACTTGAAGGAAAACCCTAATCGAAAAAGATGAAGAGTCTTTTTTGAAAGCAAAGTTAAAGAAACTTTGAGAAGATACTTAAAAACTCATGACAAGCATGGATTTAAGGTAGATATGGAAGAAATCGAAAGACTCAGAGATTAGAATTTTAGAAGAACCCAAAAGCAACGAGAAATGCATTGAAAGTTACTGATCTAAACAAGAAAGTCAAAGGTCTGATTCGAATGGCCATGACTGGCTGGGGAAAGGTCAAGGATGACCGGAGAAAGATCATCGAGCAGAGACTGGACCAATTCCCTTTAAAGTTTGGTCATGAGACCACAAAACCAAACACGTAGAAGCCATGGAAGGCTAATACAGGTCTTAGATGACATTGGAAAGTTGTGGATTAAGGTAGATTAAGGTGGAAAAGTCTAGGCTTGAGGGTGTCGCAGAGAGATTTTGAGAGATGAGGGATTTAGAGGTGGCGTTTGATGAGAAATAATAGGGTTTAGGGGGTCGTTTAGAATTAACTAAGGTAAAAGTGGTTATTGGCATTGATCTAAATGATCAACGTCCTGGATTAAAACGGGCAAGTGGGCGGGTTATGACGATGGGTTTGGGTCGGTTTAGTTATGCAATTGGTTCAGGGTAATTGGTATTTGAATTGGGGCCAAATTGGGCTATAATCAAAACAAAATAGGGCTAATATTTAAATAGCTAATGTTTCCTATTAAAATTATCAAAAATGATAAAATCATATTTGGAAATAATTAATGGTACTAATATAATTTATAACACATAATTAACTATTTAAAATACCAGACTTAATTTTTATAAATACAAACGCAATTAAATCCTAAAAAGGCTAATACTGTAATTATATAAAATTTAGCTACAAAAATACTAAATAACTTTGTAAAAATATAAAAAAAAATCCCTTTGCTATATTTTACCATAAATATAAAGTTCAACAAATGAATCACCAAAAATGATAGTTTTAGAAATAATTATTGGATTTTTATGAATAAAAATAGGGGAAAAAATTGATTTAAAAATTTTTAAAATTAAGAAAAAATAAGAAAATACTTGGATATACTTGTATATGCATACATATGCCATTTTGAACATATTCTTCATAAATATATATATATATATATATATATATATATATATATATATAGAAAAAATTAGGGAGTATCAACAGCTGTCCATCTTTACCCGGAAAGGATGAAAGAGTTATCGGGTGAAGATATGATGGCCAAATTTTGATCGAGAGAAATGATTTGAATAAGATAGTCCTGCCCTAGCTTCTGAGCTGCTTACATATCACTGGTCTTACTATAATTAAGCCATATATAGTTCAGGATCCATTGGTGAAGTATGCCGACGGGCATTTTCCAAGAACGGACGCAATATTTTGGTTAGGGTGAGTGAAAGGCTTATGGGAGTAGTTAGGTCAAATGTGGCTGCGAGAACTGGAGCAAAGAATGCTCCTGCCGATGGTTGTTTCTTGTCGGTTCACCAGCAAATAAGTAATACAAAACATATATTGTGCGTAAATTAGACATGATGCAAATTCCCGTCGGACCATGAATGTTGTCTTTAGACGGTTATGATGACTTTTTTAGACCATGATGTCCTGGGCCATGAAGCATATAATAATAGATTCAGAAGCTATGAAATGATGCTCTTGGGCTATGAAAAATGGTGTCTCCTAACCATGATGCCTTAGAATAATGATATGCAAAAAGATTAAAAAGGGATCCTCAGGCCATGACATGGTGTTCTCGGGCTATGAGGATGGTATCTCTGAATGATGATGCCTTTGGATAAGTTGGTGATAATTCAGCCCATGAAAGATGCAGTAGCATGTGGAGATCTTTCAGCGGTGCAATGGGCGATCTTTCAGCCGTGCCATATGGTAATCTTTCAGTCGTGCGATATGGTGATCTTTCAGTCGTATGATGTGGTGATCTTTCAGCCGTGTGATATGGCGATCTTTCAACCATGCAATGTGGCGATCTTTCAGCTATGTAATGTGGCGATCTTTAAGTCGGGCAAAGAGGCGATCTTTCAGCCGTGCGATGTGGCGATCTTTCAACCATGCAATGTGGTAATCTTTCAGTCGTGCAATGTGGCAATCTTTCAGTCGTGCAATGTGGCAATCTTTCAACCATTCAATGTGGCGATCTTTCAGCTGTACAATATGGTGATCTTTCAGCCGTGCAATGTGGCGATCTTTCAGCCATGCAATGTGGCGATATTTCAGTCGTGCAATGTGGTGATTTTTCAGTCGCGCAATGTGGCGATCTTTCAGTCATGCAACTCAAATGCAGATAGAGGTATCTTACCTTAGACGGTAGAATAGTAGCTTTATGCAAGTTGGAAGGCAGAATGATAGCCTTATGCAAATTGGGAAGGTAGAATAGTAGCCTTATGTAAGTTGGAAGGCAGAATGGTAGCCTTATGCAAGTTGGAAGGCAGAATGGTAGCCTTATGCGATGCAGATGTAGAGAGAGGTAGAGCTTAATCTCAGAAGGTAGAATAGTAGCCTTATATAAGTTGGAAGATAGAATGGTAGCCTTATGCAATGCAGATGCAGATAGAGGTAGAGCTTAACCTCGGAAGGTAGAATAGTAGCCTTATGCAATAAATAAAAATAGCAAATGGCGGTAGAGTTTCTTAGTTGGCTAGAAAATTGCAATGTCGTGATTATTGGGAGCATTGGGACATATGGAACATTATGGGTGCGTGCTGATAGCATATGTGGATAAGTGCAACGATTCGGAGAATCGTGTTCTTGAACAACGTTTGTTATATGGCGAACAGTGCATTCAATGATTTTGTAATCCTCGTGTCTGCATCCAAAGAAAAATCGTGAGTTTTGTAAAGGGGAAGGTTAGTTAGCATCTACCTAGCTTTGCCTGATTTGCTCGTCTTTTATCTGGTGCCACTGTGTGTATCATTGGGGTAGCGTTACTAAACAAGGCAATTTCGATTATATACATGCATGAGTTTGTCAAAGTATAACATAAATGTATAATAAAAAATAGTTTTTAGATGAACCGACGACAGTGAAGCGGTTCGAGACACTGCAACCTCTCCTACTATAGAATTTTGAGGGTCCTCCTCAAATTTCTGCCCCTGTTTGATGGGTTGACGTTTCTGACTGTTGCTCGTGCGACGATCAGCTGAAATTACTTTGGAATTTGGAGGGTCCTCTTCAAAACTCTTCCCCAATTTCTAATTTTGCGACGAAATGAAAATTTTATTGAATTGTGACCGAACCCGTAGGACCGGCTACGTATCCCCTCTTAAACGGAAATCGGGTCAGGCATAGTTCAATTTAAATCATATAGGAAAAACATAAAGATTACACATATTAACGCTTGACTGCATCTGAATTAATCGGCTTTGGCCAGATCTCTCTATCTCTCTGTCCATTTCCACAAGTACAAGGGCTCCTCCTGTCAAAACCCGGTGAACCGTGCATATATCCTATCAGTTGGGAGAGAACTTCCCTTTGTCCTCTTCTTGAAAAGATTAGCTCTCAGATAACCATGGACTGTGATATTGACCGGCTGATATGGTTAAGTCTTCCCAAGAAACTCATCACGTCCTTCTTGTTCTTTGGTGGTGGGAGTTCTTGAATGGCTTTGACCTTTGATGGATCCGGTAGTATTCCCCGGCGGCTCACGATAAACCCAAGAAACATTCCAGCGAGAACCCCAAATGCACACTTTTCGGGATTCAGTTTCAAGCGGTACCTTCGCAATCTGTTGAAGAACTTCCTCAAATCTTCTATGTGATCAATGGACTTCTTGGACTTGACGATGAAATCATCCATGTATACCTTAATTTCTTTGTGTATCACATTGTGAAAAATGGTAGTCATGGCCCTCATGTAGGTGGCCCCTACATTCTTCAAGCCAAATGACATCATTTTGTAGCAATACATTCCCCACGACGTAATGAAAGGTATTTCCTCAGCATCTTCCTCATCTACCCAGATCTGATGATAATCGGCGAAGCAATCCACGAATGACTATAGCTCATGCTTGACGAAATTGTCGATCAGGATTTGTATATTTGGCAAGTCAAGTCATCTTTCAGATTGGCCCCATTGAGATCCCGGTAGCCGACATAGACTCTTACCTTCCCGTACTTCTTTGGTACTGGCACAATGTTGGCTAACCAAGTCGGATATTCTACTACCTTGAGAACCTTAGCTTTGACTTGTTTAGTGACTTCTTCTTTGTTTTTCAAACCCATACCTGGCTTGAACTTCTTGAGCTTCTGTTTTACCGGCGAACATGTCGGATTAGTTGGCAGTTTATGGGCCACAATAGATGTACTTAGACTGGTCATGTCATCATATGACCATGCAAATATTCCTCATATTTCTTTAGAAATTCTTCGTATTCCTTATTTTCTGACGGCGACAAGTGAATGATGATTCATGTTTCCTAGACATTTTCTGCATCTCCGGGTTAAAATGTTTTGTCTCATCCAGGTTGGACTTAGGTCTGTTCTCAAAGTTCTCAACTTCTTTGACGATCTCCTCTGGTATGTCATCTTCTTCTGAACCAATGTCTATTTGTTGCGTTGTCTCATTGCATGTCACAGTCATTGGTTCATCAAGATAAGTAATAGTAATGCTTTGTAATAAAGTAATGAGAGAAAAATAATAATGAGGGTTGATTCATAAGAAAAATCCAAATGCTTTGATAAATTCCATAACTGTTTTGAACATTGAAGATCTTATTGAGGAAATCAAAATGCAAAAAGAAAAATCGTCTAGTAAAATAAAAATAGTGCATGATGCTTCTTTTAGCTTTTCTACCCCTAGGCTCGGTGGTCTCTGGTGGTCCTGATGGTCCAATTTTTGAGGTACGCTCCTCTACTTACAGCTTGTATGGAAGTACCTTCCTCTCCCTCCTCCTCTAAAATAACACATCAGTCCATGTGATTGTCTTTCTAAGAATAAGTTCTTTACCGCAGCAAGTGCTTCTTCTTCGTCCATCCCATAAACAATGTCAGCCTGTTGGAAAGTCTGCTTCCAAGGCAGTATTGGCTATTCCAGTGGATAGTAAGGACCGCGCCATGGTGGCGGCCAGTTGTTAAATTCTTCCCAAGTGTACTTGTATCCCAGACCGAATACTTCTTGAGCTTTATGGGTTTAGTAATCCCCTGGAGGTTCTTGCCGAGCCCCTTACCAGGTTCATACCCACTCAAATTCAAGATACTCTCGATCTTGTTTTCCCACCATTTATGTTTGTCTACAGCATTGACTAGCTCAATGTGGTGGTAGGTCTCTCCACCTAGCTTTCATCTCCCCTTATCGCTGGAATGGTCTGACGATTGTATATAGGATTGTTGTCGTCGCCGTTAATGATCACTTCCTGATGATTCCATTCAAATTTTACGGCTCGATGCAGTGTTTAAGCCATAACCCCCACAACATCAATCCAGGGACGCCCTGGTAGCAGGCTGTAGGATGCTGGCGCATCAATTACTTGAAAGTCAACCTCGAACCAAGTCGGTCTTATCTGCAGATAGGCTAATCTCATCGATGGTGGATCTCTAAGAACTATCAAAGGCTTTCACATTGATTGCTACTTCTTTTATCTTGTGTAGTCTTTTACCTAACTTCTTGAGTGTTATCAATGGACATATATTAAGGCTATAACCCCCATCGAGAATGATCCTAGTGATGAAGTAGTCTTCGTATTGCACGGTGATATGCAAGTTTGTTATGACCAGTCTCTTCAGGCGGCAGCTCGTCCTCAAACAAGGTGATCTTATGGATTTCTAATACTTGTCCCACCATACTGGCCATTTCTCCTCCAGTGATGTTACTCGACATGTATGACTCAGTCAACACCTTCAACAAAGCATTTTTGTGTGTCTTGGAATTCTGCGCAATGAGAGGATAGATATCTGCGCTAGTGTTTAGTTTAGCTGGTCGATAACCGAATACTCCTTGGCTTGTATCTTCCTCCAAAGGTCATCTGGACCTGTTTCAATGATGAATGGTCTATTGAAAGCTTGCTTGCTTGACTCAGCTAAGTGCTCTGGTGTATAGACTCTTACTGTCCTTGTCATACCCTATGCTACAATAGTCTCTTCGAACCTTACTTTGCTTTTCCTCCTTGCCCCGGCCGTATAATACCAAGTAATAGCCTTTGTATGGAATGACGGCATGGTGGTCATCGCTACTAGAATTGGTACAGCTACCTTTACTTCAAATGGGACATTTTCCTTGGGTGATAAAATTGTAACCTCAAACGGTGCTGGTGTTTTTGTTGATGGCACTGCTTCAAACTCAAGAAGGATAGACACATCTACCTCAGTGACCTCAGGAACTTGAATCTAGACTATGATGGGGTTGAGAGTAATTGCTGGCTTCTTTGGATCATCGCCTTCCATGATCAACCCGATGGATCCCTGGGGATCCCAATCATCCTCTGTTTCAATCATATGAACACCCCACCCTTTGTGGTCTAGTAAAGGGTTGTTACAGATATTTGGAGTGGCTTCCTTTGCTATAATGACGTTGTTATCAATTAGGAAATGTATCTTGTCTTTTAAAGAGCAGCATTCATTGATGGTGTGTCCCTTCATGCCATAAAGTATGTACAAGTTTTGATTGGGTTAACCTACTAAGAAGGGCTCTCAGGGTTTTGAGCAGGGATAGGGGTGACATAACCGGCAGTTTTGAGTCTCTCAAATAGTTGATCAATGGGTTCGGTAATGGCTGTATATTATTTTGGGGGCCCCCGATAAAAATTAGGTCGGGTCCTTGAAAATTTTTGGTGTGCGAGGGGGATTGGTAATAAGATGGTTGGGCATTGCAGGTTTGGTAGACATGTGTGGGTTGGGAATGTCTGGGGCAAGGTAGGCTGATATGTGGGAGGTGGAGGTGGTAGATAAGTTGGTGCTGGGACTTGGTAGGAGGGTGCTTGGTAGTTTGGAGCTAACTGATATGTGAGTGGAGGTATAGGGTAGTCTTGGTATTTGACGGGAGACTTGGTCCTTTTTGCAACCATTATGGCCCTCGTGTCTCTCTTCTTAGACACGCCACTAGACCGTAAGGCCTTATTTATGGCTTGCAAGGCCTCGAAGTTTGTACCTATGCCATTTTTTATGCCTTCTTCAATTCATTCGCCTAGCTTGATGATGTTGGAAAACTTATGATTTTCAATTATCATTAGACGTTCATAATACTATGGGTCCTGAGCTTAGACAAAGAATATGTTCATTTGTTCCTCTACTAAGGGAGGCTGACCTTAGCAGCTTCCAACCTCCAGTGAGTGGCATATTCGTGAAACGTTTATGTAGGCTTCTTCCTCAGATTATGAATGTAGAATATATCCGGCGTATTTTCTGTGTTAAACATGAACATGTCCATGAAATTAGAAGCCATACCTACCCAACTTGACTATTTCTTAGGATCCTGGCTGACGTGCCAGGATAGTGCATCTCCTTTCAGACTCCATGAATAGTTTCATGCAGACCCTTTCATCCTTTCCTACCCCGACCAGCTTATCGCAGTATGTTCTCAGATGGACCATTGGATTACCTGTACCGTCAAATATCTCAAACTTGGAAGGTTTGTACCCCTCTGACAGTTCGTCATCTAGTCGTATGCAGATATATTTATAGTTCAACCCTTCGATACCTTTACTTCGTTCGACGCCTTGGATTCGACTAGTTAGTTTCTTAATCTCTTTAGCAAGGTTTGCGATGAGTAGATCCTTTTCATCAGACTCAGGGATGCAAGATATAGGTTGAGCGGAGAATGGCACAGTCTCCACATAGATGGGATTGTTGTGGTGACTGGGTATGTGGGTGTAGAAATGGTCATTTGCGGAGTTTTGTGGTTCAGGGACAAGTAATGGATTGTTGTTTGGAGTGTAGAAAGTGTTCCATTCGTTCTTATTGGGATGATTTGGTTACTTTTATGGAGATATGGGATTTTGGCCATTGGGGAAGATGGTGTTTGGGGTGATGAGGGAGAATGATAGGTTGGCCAGATTCTTTACCTGATCAAGCTCTTCTTGAAACTTCAACAATTTCTGCTCGAGTTGTGACATATTTTCATTGGGAACCCGAATACCATGGCCATTAATGGCCTATGCTGTTGTGTTTTCCTTTCTGATGTTCAATTCTTCTATTTTGCGCTTGTTATTGTTCTTAGCAGGACTTAGAGGAGGAGTGGGTGGAGGGCCCTTGGATCTTGTAGGATAAGATGATGTTGCTAGAGTGCACAAACTAACCTTTGGGGAGGGAAATAACAAGACAAAAAATAAACAAAAGGTAACCAAGTTAGTGAGGATCATAAAAGTATTGCAATATTTAAACACATAGTGCAGGAATATAAAGTGTGCCTAATTTGGGAGCCTCGTTGTGCCCGAGGTAGGCCTAGCGACAAATTAATTTGGAGAACATAAAATTCTAAATGTCTCATTTTATTGATAAAAATAAGACGAATCCCAAAATGACACTAAATAAGTAAGAAAATAAAAGTCACTAATGGTCATTGGCTTTATTACATTCAAAAGCGAAAAAGTAACTTCGTATCTAGTTTGTCCTAGAAGGACCTCCCAAGGTTGAATACTCTCGTTGATCAAATCCTTCAGTTCGCATAGGTTTTCTAGGAAAAGTGCCTTCTCCAGTTGTTTTCCTTTGTTTCCCTCAGTGTTGTGGCAGTCGGTGACCCTCTTCCTCGCTTTTCCTTCCAATTCCAGCAGACTGTATTCCAGATATTCCAACTTTCTACTACCTTTGGTGGCCCTTTCTTTACACTCATTGATTTGTTCATTTGATGGAAGACTCCTCCACTATTCTAGAAAGAGTGGGGGCGTGCTAATCATACCGAAACTGGGACCTCGTGCCTCATTTTTGCAAAACAAAAGGGTTAGACTCTTAACCCTACAAGAAACGACTATTTAATATCAAAAATTAGCATGGCACATTTTAGTTCTCCAAATAAATGCACAAAATATGACAAAATTAAAGCCAATGACCGGTTGGGTTTAGGAAAACCTAGTGGACTTCGGATGAAGCTATGTAAAGGATCATTATATGGACAACATAACTGACCCGGCTAGGTTTGACCATGATGCATGCATAGTTTAAGCAGAGCAAGGTTCCTATGGGGTTTTAGACAGGTACCATTGAGCGGACAACTCAAAGGGAAAGGCATGGATTCGTAAACTACACCATTGATCAACTAGTTTTACCACAAATATGCCTTTTCGAACTTAGAGGTTAATAATATAGGAAAAGCGCAACCACTCATTATAAGCGTTGATATGGTATTTGTTTGGAACGAGTGTAATATAATGTTGAGCATGATTATGCAATAATTAAAAAGCATGTTGTCACGTATTTACATGTTAAGAAAGTAGTAAATACAGCAGTTTATAATTTGAAGCAGTAATAAAGAAAAGAAAAGAAGAAGATAAGTCAGTTTTGCCTTGTAAAATTAAATGCTTAAAAGAATTTAAACAAGTAATTTCATATAAAGGGATGACACAAATTCACAAGAACAATCTGGAATGCTAAAAGCTCAATATCCCGAGCAGGATCGCCATGCTGTCGCGCCCATTTTTTTCCCTCTTTGCCTCGGGAGATTGGGTTTATGACATTTTGTTTATAGGGCAACTCATTCCTTTTGGGAACTGGGTTTTACATTTGAAGAGTTGCCACTTAATGATTTATGGTGCATTAGGACACCTACAAGGTTCACTTCTAAGTTTGCTTGGTAACCTGAGATAGGGTAAGGGCTTGAAATTATCCTAACGGGAAGGTGTTAGGCACCCCTCAAGATCTACTAGTGTGGTTCCTGGCCAGATAGTTCTTTGTGAATTTGGTGTGATTAACATGTAAACAGATAAAGCTCAAATAAGAGGGGATTTTAATACACAAATGTTCGAAAGTAAAGCAAGTTTGAAAGCGATCATTAAAAGGTTGATTTTTACAAGAAGTAATAAGGCTTTACAGGAAAAGAAAAGAGAAGGAGGGGCCCTAGGTTTATTTATAATATGGATTACATCAATGAAATACCCGGTAATCATTCCTCAAAAGAGGGGCTACACATGGTATTAGCGTACCAGTCATAATACCTATATCTACCTTTCCCACCCGGTTTAAGGTACTAAAGCGTGGATTGGTCTTGACCACTATTTTATGTTATTACTCATCCCATTCCTATTAATATCGGAGGCACTTAGAACTACTATACCTAAAAAGGGAGAGATATTAGGCTGACTTTAAAGTTTCAAAGGTGAAAAAGCTAGGGCGACATACAAAACACATAGGACAACACAATAAAAAGGGTGAGCACATAAAACACTGAACACTCACATGTACCTCCTCAAACAAAGCAATCAAATAGCATGACTCAAACAACAATCAAGGTCTGAATCTAAAATACTAAGGAAAGGGGATTATTGAGTTGTTAAAGTAGACCAGTTTATTACGTAACTAAGACAAGAAGTCTGAATCAGGCCTGCCTGCTGGTTGTAGAAATTACTAGTTAACAGAAATGGGCTCGATTTTATTTATTGTTATTACCTAAGGCTTGACTAGGTGTTTGGGTGAGCGCTTATGAACATGGTATCTATTACTGATTAAGAATGTGGAAAATCAGTAACAACCTAAACAAATGGTTTTAGATCCTATAGGCATGCTTGTTAAACCGTGTTAAATAAGGAGATTAGGTTACATAAAAACTGGTTCATAATAGAACTGATTTTAAATTAGACTAGTTTTAGATTCTACAGATGATGGTATCCAGTATTTGCTTATTTTAATCCCTATAGACATGATATCTAGTTGCTGATTTAATCCCAATAGACATGATATCTAGTCGAACGATTTTAACCCCTATAGATATGATATCTAGTTGAACCATTTTAATCCATATAGACATGATATCTACTCGAACGTGGAGTTGAAACATGCAGGATTTTACTTGGGAATTCCTATATGCATGATTTCTATACATTATATTGATTTCAATATTACGAACATGATACCTGTGTATAACTTTTTAGATCCTAAAGCATGATATCTAAGTGGTAACAAACGTGTAGAATTTTAAATAAAGTCCTATTGGCAAGTTGTCTAGATGTAGAGTTAAACATGCAGAAAATGGTCCTACAGGCATGGCATCTAAGATTCGTAATAAACGTGCAGAAATTTAAACAAGTCCTACATGCATGTCTTCTAATATGCATAATTAAATCTTTCAGAACAAAAACCTATAAACATGTTTTCTACCTTGAGCATGCAAAATTACTCATCCCTTTTCCACTAGCCAACCCCAAGTGTTTATTACAAGTTATTACAGTTCAAAAAAAATTAATTACATCAGAATAAATGTAAAAGAAAAAGTTACAACAAGAGGAAGTCTAATTCTTGACTTTCTCTCAGAGTTAGGGAATAAACCATCTCAAACGCCATTGATTCAAAGCCTTTCTCAGGCCTGGGTGTGTCAGAGTTCCCTAAGGGTCTCAAAGGACCTAGAGCAGTGCTTACACCCAGGTTCACAAAACCAGATAGAAATGAGTGCAGTGTGGAAGGGCCATCCCTTATGTGTGCTTATGGGTCCCAAGGCAAGGCTCACACAAGAAGGGCAGAACTTAAATTTAAGAATATGGTGGAAGCACACGAATAGAGATTTAAAACTGAGTAGGGAAATAAGAAGGGTAAAGGTGATGGGAAGACATCAATAGTAAAGAACGGAGTTAATAATTTCGTGCAAAAGGGGTCAAGGTTTTGGGAATACATTGCTAATGGCATATATCCTTAGGTAGGGATCAGATTTGGGCATGCATGGCAATAGATGGTACTGGTATGCCCATAAACCAACCAGAACACACAACATGTAGAGGGGATATGGAGGTTATAATCATAGCGAAGATCAGATTTGGGCATGCACAGCAATGTCCAATGTTGTCATGCCCTAACCAACCAAAGATACCAACACATAGGGGATAGGGGGTTAGGACTCATAAGCCATATTAAGTGATTGAAAGAATTCATAAGAGAGCATTGATTCAGAATAGAAAGGGACAAATTATAGCATGATTAATAATATAATCAGGAAATAAACAAGGGTAAAGGAAATAGTAAAGAAACATGTTGTTGTTGATGCTGAAAATTACTTAGAACACACCAGTAAAGACGTAAATGCAGATAAAAAGTAAGCAAGCTTTCCACAGCCTAGCCTTGGATTTTAACCAGCTAGGTAAGGCAGCAATAGAAATAGCAACATAGAAATGAGAGATATTTTAGTGGAGTGTATGTTTGAACTCAAGTATTTTTATTCCTTGTGTTTGTGTCTTTGAAAGAATAGGAGTGCAGGGGATTTATAATTTTTAAAACATATGAGAAATAAGGAAATAAGTAAATTTCAATGCAAATATGGAAACAATCAATAGTCATAATCAATCAACCAAGTGATTCCCTTTAATTGAGGAATCATTTGTTTAATGGGGCTAACATGTTCAGAATAAGGAAAGAAGACCCGTTTGTAGGCAGACTGATCATTGGCATAAAAAAGCAGTAAAACATTAAGTAAGAAATTGAGTTTAAGTACAGAGATATACTTATTTTGGGAAAAGATTCAGCAAGGCAAATAAGAAAAGGGATCAATTACTTTAACAGGCGAGTGAAATTAGAGTTCACAAAAAGAAATTTTTGAAATCGGTCCCAAGATTGAAAATCAATCAAAGAAGGAATTCTCAGCATATGAATAACATGCACAAACAATAGACTTGCGAGGCCAAACCTATTGGCGAAGAAACAACAATGCAATAGTAGCACAAAGTTCAGTAGATAGCAAACATTTGAAGCATGATAATCAAGTAGGTCAAGTCTCATTGAATCAACAGTGAAGAAAAATAAAGTATCGGAAGCATGCAAAGGGTCTCACGGTAATAGATAAGAAAACCCTTATAAAAAGTTAGGAAAGCATACTCGAATTTTAAAGATAGTAAAAATCCACAATCAGAGGAATCACATAAAGAAAAGAGGTTCTGAAACAAATAACTTTCAAATCGAGTCAGATATTCAAATGAACAGTTTCAAACACAAAGATATAGGTTTCTTCAACAATATCAAGCTTAAAAGATGATAAATAAATAAATTAAACAAATACTAGCAAACAGTTTCCGAAACTCGAATGAACCCAAAAGACATTAGGTTTTTAACAACATGAAAAGATGATAAACGGATAAATCAAATAGATACTAGCAAATCGTCTTAGAAACTCGAATGAAACCAAAGTAACTAGAGTTTTCAATATGCTAACTCAGATAGGAGAATAACATAAACAAAATATATTGAAAACATAGACATATAAAAATCAGAGAAAAGAGATTGAAAAGAAGAACTTGAAGGAAAATCCTAACCGGAAAAGATGGAGAGTCTTTTTTGAAAGCAAAGTTAAAGAAACTACGAGAAGATGCTTAAAAACTCATGGCAAGATTTAAGGTAAATATAAAAGAAATAAAAAATTCTCAGAGATTAGGGTTTCAGAAGAACCCAAAAACAACAAGAAAGGCCTTGAAAGTTACCAATCTAAATAGGAGAGTTAAAGGTCTGACTTGAATGGCCATGGCTGGCCAGGGAAATGTCTCAGATGATCGGAGAAAGGTCATCGAGCAGATACTGGACCAAGTCCCTTCAAAGTCTGGTCGTGAGACCATAGAACCAAACATGTAGAAGCCATGGAATAGGTCTTAGATGACCTTGGAAAGCCATGGACTAGGGTAGATTAAGGTGGTGACGGCTAGGGTTTGATTGTAAAGAGAGTTTGAGAGAGGAGGGATTCAGAGGCAGCGTATGGTAAGAAATGATAGCATTTGGGGGGTCGTATAGAATTAATTAAGGTAAGGGTGGTTATTGGCCGTTGATATGAATGACCAACGACCTGGATTAAAATAGGCAAGTGGGCAGGTTATGAAGAAGGGTTTGGGTCGGTTTAATTATGCAGTTGGGTCGGGGTAATTGGGATTTGAATTAGGGTGAAATTGGACTACAATCGAAATGAAATAGGGCCAACATTTAAATAGTTAATTTTCCCTATTTAAATTTAAAAAATAATAAAATAATTTCTGAAAAAAATTAAAGGTATTAAAATGATTCATAATACATAATTAACTAATTAAAAATACCATACTTAATTTTTATAAATACAAACGCAATTAAATCCTAAAAAGGCTAATATTGTAATTATATATAATTTAGCTTTAAAAATACTAAATAACTTTGTAAAAATACGCAAAAATCACTTAACTATATTTTAGCATAAACATAAAAGATTAACAATTGAATCACCAAAAATGATAGTTTTAAAAATAATTATTGAATTTTTATGAATAAAAATAGGGGAATAAATTTATTTAAAGATCTTTAAAATTAAGGAAAAATAAGAAAACATTTGGATATACTTATATATACATACATATATTATTTTGAAGGTATTCTGCATAAAAAAATATATATATAAAAAAATTAGGTATTAACATTCACATCATCAAAAGGATGGCCTATACTCTTTTGTTTACCTAGTGGTAAGGATTCACCCCACAGTTCATGTGTCCTTATTAAAAAAATATTATGAAGTTCCCTCTCAAATTTCTTATCTACTTGTCATTGACTTCGCAAGTAGTTATTTCCCCGACTCTGATTTTGTTTTACAAAGAATAATGATCAAAAGAGCCAACAAGGTTGTGGCAGAGGTTCTGATTAAATGGCATGGACTGACTGCTGATGCAGCTACATGGGAGCTGGTCAGTATATTGCAGATAAGGTTTCCGACATACAATCCTTGTGGACAAGGATCTTTTATTGGAGGGGAGTACTGACACACAATTATTAGAAAAGGAATGGAATTCAGAAAAAAACGGCAAATTAAGTCAGCTATCACCAGTTGCGGATCGGAATTTAAGTTTGTGGGTGTTCAATTTTTTTTGTACATAAAATTAATGGGTGTTTTTGTAAATTCTTATACATTTTCTCAAATTTTCTATATAACTATACATACTCTTGTAAGATATATGGACTTATATCTACATACATATAAACAATATATGGATAAATTATATGTTATGTGCTATCTTTTTGTTTGGCCTAATTTTGTGGTCTTATGGACATTATGTTAAGGGGGCCAATGTATTGTCATATAAAGTGTATGACTAATGTGTAGATACCCAAGAGGGTAACCTTAGTTAATGATGGGCTAACTAAGGTTACATATATGTAACCATGGTTACATGCTTGTGACTCTTGAATTATGTAACTCTTGTGACTCTTGGGTTATGTAACTCTTTTGTTATAAAGTGGGGGTTATGGTTCCCACATTATTGAAAGACATAATCTCTTCTTCCTCCCATTGAATCAAGAGAAACTCCATTGTTGTCTTGCAAATTCTTGTGGAAAACCATACAGCAACTTTGGTTATTGTCATATTATTATTGTTGTGAAACCATTCACATATTCAAGTCTTGTAAGGAATTCTTGTGGAGACATAAACTTCAAGACAATCTTGAAGGAGGGATCAAGGAGCAATCTTCATAAGGACCCTTGGACAATCATCAAAGGAGGTTCAACGATTTCCACTCATGGATTCAGGTTAGCTTCCGCTCATGTAGTTGTAATTCTGAATTGTTCAATATGAAAGTTATTGTATTTAGTTGGAATCATAATCCTAACAATTGGTATCAGAGCCACCTTCATATTTGGATAATTTGGAAGTTCATAAGATTCATGTTATATAAAGTTCATGTTCAAGTTTTGTTAGAATTTTATTTATGAAATTCAAGTACCATGAAATAGCATGTTTTTTATGAATGTTGTGATGTGGTGAAATTTGATGTTTTAATATCATGTTATTTTTACCTGAATTAAAACATTGTATTTTACATGATTTTGGTTGGTAAACAACATGTTTTCATGTTTAAGATTCTTGTTGAAAATCATGTTTTGTTCAGAAAATTTCGCAAAAACAGTGGCAAAAGTTAATCGATTAACTTTTAAGATAATCGATTAACTCAATTTTCAGAAATATTTTGGAAAATTACGCAAGCCTTGTTAATCGATTAACTTTTATGTTAATCGATTAACCTGGTCCAGAATAATCGATTATCGTAAAATTTAATCGATTAACCTGGTCCAGTAAGTTTGAATCGTTTTTTTTAATACCAGAATAATCGATTATCTTAAAAGTTAATCGATTAACCTGGTCCAGTAAAGTTTGAAATTTTTTTAATACCAGAATAATCGATTATCCGTTTAAGATAATCGATTATCCTGGACCAGTAAGGTTGAAACGTTTCAAGTTTTTTTAAGTTTCAGATTTTAATTGAATATTAATAATATGTCAATTAATATTAAGTTTTTTTATTTATGTATTATACATTAATAATTAAGTTTTGAATATTAATTGTTTTAGTCAATCAATTTTCATTTTTGGAATTGTCCTCTTAAGCCTATAAAAATTAATATTCAGATGTTGCATGTCAAAAACATGTAACATATTAAGTTAAGATTCATAATATGGCTTAAGGAACTAAAGTTTTTAGCATCTAATATTTTAAATTAGTCAATTGAAGCATTAAGTTGCCAAAGTAACCTCTATTGTGTAGATTGATTAATCTTGAAATATAAGATGACTGTGGATGTTAGTCTTCCATGCGTTTAACACCGGCTCAAAGGAAGGTTGTTATTTGGCAGGAATTCGAACATGCTTGTGGTGATAAATATGAGACAATTATTTGGTTTTCCATGTGAATATTAAGTCGGCCCAAAGGAAGGCTTGATATTTGACAGGAGTTTATTGTCTATATTTGATCACTACACCAAGATTACCACTTACAAGTTGTTTTTCTGTCCAAAGACTAAAATCAATGTTGTGCTAGGTATCTTGTAATGGGATATGCCTATTTTGAATCTATGAAGCATTTCAGTTAAATTTCAAGTTATTGTAAGCATGTATTAAGTAATCCTTTTGTTCTATTTTCAGTTAATTCTTCTACTGCTTCTATATCTGCCAACATCAATAGCATCCCTGTGCTTAACAGCACAAACTTTAAGGAATGGAAAGAGAACATCATGATAGTTCTCGGTTGCATGGATCTTGACCTTGCACTTCGGGTTGAGCAACCTGCTTCTTTTGAGGATACATCCTCTCCTGATGAAAGGAGGGAGATGGAGAAGTGGGAACGCTCGAATCGCATGAGTCTAATGATCATGAAGCGTGCAATTCCAGATCATTCAGGGGCACTATGAATGATGAAGCTAATGCCAAAGTTTTCCTTGAAAACCTTGAAAAGCGTTTTAAGCAAAACGAAAAGGCGGAAACAAGTACACTATTGAGTAAACTTGTTTCCATGAGGTATAAGGGCAAGGGAAACATCAGGGAGTACATTTTGGAAATGTCTCATCTTGCTTCGAAACTTAAGTCACTCAAGCTAGAATTACCTGAGGAACTGCTTGTGTACTTTATTTTAATATCTCTTCCTGCACACTTTAATCAGTTTAAGGTCAGTTACAACTGCCTGAAGGAGAAATGGACTCTTAATGAGCTCATTTCACATTGTGTGCAAGAAGAGGAAAGGATAAAGCAAGATAAGACTGAAAGTGCTCATTTGGCATCCTCTTCTAAGGAAACTAAGAAGAGGAAAGGTAAGGAAGTTGCGGTTGCAAGGCCCAAGATTAAGCAACATAAGGAACCTAAGGTTGAAATTACTGAATTAGGTTGCTTTTTCTGTAAGGGGAATAATCATATGAAGAAAGATTGTACCAAGTACCATGCCTGGCGTGCGAAAAAAGGTACATTTCTTTCTCTTGTTTGTTCTGAAGTTAATTTAATTTCGGTACCTAAGGATACTTGGTGGGTAGATTCTGCTGCTACTACTCACATAAGTATATCTATGCAGGGTTGCCTGAACTGCCGAAAACCAAATGATGGTGAAAGATACATCTATGTGGGTGACGGCAAGAAGGTGCCAGTTGAGGCTATTGGCAAATTTAGGCTGTTGTTTAAGACCGGTTTTCATTTAGATTTGGATGAGACTTTTGTTGTACCGTCTTTTAGATGGAATTTAATTTCTGTTCCCAAATTGGACATATCCGGTTATTCATGTTCTTTTGGTGACAATAAAGTTAGTCTCTTTCAGAATTCAATCTTATTGGTACTGGTGTTTTATCAACATTTGATAGCCTATATTTGGTTGATACAATAACTTCAAATAATGAAACTTTGCATACAAGTTTAAGTGGTACCAAAAGAAAATTAACTAATGAGAATTCTATATCACTCTGGCATAAACGTTTGGGTCACATATCCATTCAAAGAATTCAGAAACTCGTGTCAGATGGAATTCTTGATTCTCTTGATTCCTCAAATTCGGATATTTGTGTTGAGTGTATCAAGGGAAAACAAACAAACAAGATGAGATTAGGTGCTAAGAGAGCTTCGGACGTCTTAGAATTGATACATACGGATATTTGTGGGCCATTTCCTACTCTTTGTAGGAGTGGTCAACAATACTTTATCACATTCATAGACGACTACTCTCGTTATGGGTACCTATATCTTATTCATGAAAAGTCCCAATCCATAGACGTGTTCAAATCATTTAAGGCTGAAGTTGAAAATCAACTAAGCAAAAGAATTAAATCCGTTAGATCTGACCGTGGTGGTGAATACTATGGTCGATATGATGGTTCAGGTGAACAACGTTCAGGGCCATTTGCTAAATTCCTAGATGAGTGTGGGATCGTCCCTCAGTATACTATGCCAGGAAGTCCTACGATGAACGGTGTAGCTGAGAGATGAAATCGGACCCTTAAGGATATGGTAAGAAGTATGATTTGTCGTACTACTTTAGCAGACTCACTCTAGGGTGAAGCATTAAAAACCGCAGCTTATATTCTTAATAGAGTTCCAACTAAAGCTACAATCAAAACCTCATATGAACTTTGGACTGGACATAAACCCAGTATTCGGCATTTACACATTTGGGGTTGTCCAGCTGAGGCAAGGCCTTATAGGCCGAATGAAAAGAAACTGGATGTTAAGACGGTTAGTAGCTATTTTGTTGGATACTCTGAAAGATCCAGGGGTTTTATGTTTTATGATCCCACTTCTAGAACTATTTTTGAGACGGGTAATGCTAGGTTTTTTGAGGATATTGAGTTTGGGGGGTGGGGAGATAAAGTTGTTAGAGATTTTGTCTTCGAGGAAGAACATGTGTCTTTCCCTCAAGTTGTTGATCTTGGTCAGAGTGTTCTCATTCCTGACACGGCTCATACAACTCCAGTTCAAGACAATCTCGAAAATCTCCCCAATCAGGATCCTGAAATTACTAATGACAATCAAACTCAACAACCTCAAGAAACTGAAATGCCATTAAGGAGATCCACTAGAGAGAGGAGAAATGCAATTCCGGATGATTATGTTGTATTTCTCCAAGAACAAGAAAGTGATATTGGACTTGAGGAAGATGATCCAATCCACTTCCGTCAAGTCATTAAGGGTTCTAACTCTCAAAAGTGGATTGATGCCATGAATGATGAGATGAAGTCTATGAGCGATAATGACGTTTGGGAGCTTGTTACATTGCCCGAAGGTATTAAACCTATTGGTTGTAAATGGATTTTTAAAACCAAAAGGGATTCAGAGGGCAATGTTATTAAGTATAAAGCTCGTCTTCTCGCAAAAGGCTACACTCAAAAGGAAGGCATTGATTATAAAGAGACTTTCTCTCCAGTTTCATCGAAAGACTCTTTCAGGACTATAATGGCATTAGTAGCACATTTTGATCTTGAGCTTCATCAGATGGATGTTAAGGCAGCATTTCTCAATGGTGACATTGAGGAAACAATTTATATGGTGCAACCTGAAAACTTTGTTTCGGATGAATCAGAGAAAAGGGTTTGCAAATTAAAGAAATCCATCTATGGGCTCAAGCAAGCTTCTCGTCAATTGTATTATAAGTTTCATGCAGTCATTACATCTTTTGGTTTTGAACCGAATATTGCTGATGACTGTATATACCATAAGTTCAGTGGGAGTAAGTATATTTTTCTGGTTTTATATGTCGATGACATACTGCTTGCCTGTAATGATATAGCATTATTGCATGAAACTAAGAAATTTCTTTCAAAGAAATTTGAAATGAAAGATCTTGGTGAAGCTTCTTTTGTATTAGGAATTCAGATACAACGAGATCGCTCCAAAGGTGTTCTCGGTCTGTCACAAAAGGGCTATATCGATAAGGTTCTTAAAAGATTTGGCATGCAGGATTGTAAACCAGGCAACACCCCTGTTGCTAAGGGAGACAAGTTTAGTCTCAAACAGTGCCCAAATAATAATTATGAAATTTCGGAAATGCAGAAGACGCCTTATGCTTCGGCGGCAGGTAGTCTGATGTATGCTCAGGTATGTACACGACCTGATATAGCATACATTGTTGGGATGTTAGGTAGATATCCAAGCAATCCGGGAATGGACCATTGGAAGGCAGCCAAAAGGGTCATGAGGTACTTACAGAGAACAAAGGATTACATGCTTACATACCGGAAATCGGACCAGCTTGAGATCATTAGGTATACCGATTCCGATTTTGTTGGATGTCAGGATAGTTTGAAGTCCACTTCAGGCTATATTTACATGCTTGCGGGCGGTGCTATCTCTTGGAGAAGCATCAAGCAAACTCTTACAGCCACTTCCACCATGGAAGCAGAGTTTATGGCATGTTATGAAGCATCCAATGAGGCATTATGGCTGCGGAATTTTGTTGGTGGACCGCAAATTGTTGATAGCATCAAAAGGCCACTTAGGCTATTATGCGATAACAGATCGGCAGTCCTTTATACTAATAACAACAGTAGTTTGACGAAAGCAAAACATATGGACGACAAATTTCGGGTTGTTAAAGAAAGAGTACAAAATGAACAATTGTGCATTGAGTACATTAGTACAAACTCCATGCTTGCGGATCCGCTCACTAAGGGATTGACACCAAAAGTATTTCATGAGCACATTGCTTGTATGGGTGTCAAATCAGATAAGGATTATGTATTTTAGTGGGAGTTTGTATTGTACATTTATTTATTGTCCATTATATTCAGAAATTCAGTAATTCAGTTATATCTGCGCAGATATTCAGTTTTAAAGTTTTTTGTACTCTTACAGTTTATGATTGATCTCAATAAAGAGAACCAGTTGGAAATAGACATTCTATGACCACACTTTATGTTATTTCCATGCTACATACCTACACTTGATCCATGTCGTTGGTTATATTGATATACGTGATCTATGTTGGTTCTAGTTACGAATGAGTAACAAAGAGCACTTAGTTCCTATGTTGGTATGATTGATGGACCGGATTGTTCATGACATTTTTATTGTGATAGCAATTTTGAGCTCCTAAGGTTATTTTGTAACATATAATGCTAAGGTTTGTACATATGTATGTGTATCTCGTCCAAGTGGGAGATTGTAAGATATATGGACTTATATCTACATACATATAAACAATATATGGATAAATTATATGTTATGTGCTATCTTTTGGTTTGGCCTAATTTTGTGGTCTTATGGACATTATGTTAAGGGGGCCAATGTATTGTCATATAAAGTGTAGGACTAATGTGTAGATACCCAAAAGGGTAACCTTAGTTAATGATGGGCTAACTAAGGTTACATATATGTAACCATGGTTACATGCTTGTGACTCTTGAATTATGTAACTCTTGTGACTCTTGGGTTATGTAACTCTTTTGTTATAAAGTGGGGGTTATGGTTCCCACATTATTGAAAGACATAATCTCTTCTTCCTCCCATTGAATCAAGAGAAACTCCATTGTTGTCTTGCAAATTCTTGTGGAAAACCATACACCAACTTTGGTTATTGTCATATTATTATTGTTGTGAAACCATTCATATATTCAAGTCTTGTAAGGAATTCTTGTGGAGACATAAAATTCAAGACAATCTTGAAGGAAGGATCAAGGAGCAATCTTCATAAGGACCTTTGGACAATCATCAAAGGAGGTTCAACGATTTCCACTCATGGATTCAGGTTAGCTTCCGCTCATGTAGTTGTAATTCTGAATTGTTCAATATGAAGGTTATTGTATTTAGTTGGAATCATAATCCTAACAACTCTGCGTCGAGGTTAATGGGTGCTCAAGCACCCAAATTTCATGTGTAGATCCGCCACTGGCTATCACAGTTAGTTAGGAATTCAAAAAAGTAGTTACAATTAGTCGGAGTTTGACAATAACTAACTTCCGTTAGCTGAAGGAATCTGTTAGAGAAGCTCTTGATTTTTCATTCAATGTAATAGATATAAATATAGTGTATTACACGAATTCTAGACATACAATTCCTATTCTACTTCTCCTCTCTTCTTCTTCCTTCTTCTCTGAACTCATATTAGAGTTGATTTCTCGAATTACTCCTGAATCAACTCTGCAATCTTCAAGTTAAGTGAGATCCTGCAATTGCGTAACATATGGTTCCACTGTACGTATGTTAGGATTTTGAGTCATGATTGTAAATGACTCGACATTTTCCTTGTGCTCTTTCCTTCAGGCTTTCCACTGCCACATGGGAAGGCTTGCCTCTTCAGTAAGGTGTAAGTCTCTTTGATTCTGCTCAACCTTCATTAGATCTACTGCAACATTTTAATGTCAAAATTAATGTTAGCACTTGCATGAGCAATCAAATCAATGTTGTGCAAATTACTTTCACTTTGTTCTTGCTAGTTTCTACAGTATTAAAGTCATTATCGTTCCATCATTATAAGAATATTATGTGCATATAAAACTAGCTTTCTGAATTATTTCCTTTTATAAAATAGAGAAATTAATACAGAACTGAATGGAGTTCTACCACATTTATTGTTTACATAATGTGCACTGTCCTGCAAGTGTTCTTGAATTGCACATGTATCAAAACTTGCAGGAATCTTCTTCAAATGTATTTTCAACTTGCGAGCAATGTCATGATGGATATTTCATGAGTGCATTGGCCTCATGTGTCCATCTGTTCTGCTCCTCTTGATTTGCTCGTTTAAACATACATGGGAAATGTATCACGAAGAATAGGCCTTTTCTGCTTGCTCTTGGATATACTATAAAAAATATGTCACGGGTTTAAGCCGTGAAAACAACCTACTGCAGAAATGCAGGGCAAAACTACGTAAAATAGACCCTTGTGGTCAGACCCTTCCCCGGACCTCACGCTATTGACAATTGTTGAATTGCTTATTCATTCAGTAGCACTCCTCCCTGCCTAATCAATCGTACATTGTGGTCCAGAACAATGTATATAGTAATACATTGATACCTATTTCCATATCTATGATCTCCCTATTTGCAGTTTCAAATGCTGAAAAGCACGTTTAAGTGTTGAAAATGATATAATAAATAGGCTTGGATAGTAATACAGCTGATAATTGACGTGTTTGGTAAAATAATCTTGATAAATAATACTTATTCTGTTAAAATGACTAAACTGCGGAATTCTTCTGACTCCTCCTTCCTTTGGAGCTAAACCTTCAAGTTCTTCCAGGGACTCCTAGCATAATTTCAGCTTGGCTCGACCTCTTTTTAGCCTATCTTGCATATCAGTATCAGTAACTCAATCTTCTCTTATCCCAGTATAAATTCTATGATTTGTTCTAAATTTGGATATATTGTTTTCCATTATAGCTATGGTTTTACTATACTATTTGATCACTTACGGAATTCAAATTGTCAGTTTACATTCTATTTTATGAGTAGTACTAAAAGAAAATTATATAATTAGTCTTGAAGTTAATTACAAGCCTTCGGTATACGTTTTCTCAGGAGCATTATAAGTATCCTATTATTTCCCACCTCTTTTAACGACATGATATATTTTCATGTTCAGAAGTCGAGAGATATTGGATTTCAAAGCTGATAGTATTAGAGAGAATCTGTCTTCCTCCAATTGGTTAATAGCCAAAAACGAGGGCGACTACGTCAAGCAGTAAATTTCATGAACCTATTGTAAATTAAACACGATCCAAAACAACCTGGCAATCAGACTGCAATAAATATTCTTAGTAGCATATGCCCCTCAAAGTCATTCTAAACGACTTCTAAGATTATTTGCAATGTAATATGTGCTGCTTTCATAATGAGAGAAGGATAAAGCAAGTCACTTGATGCTAGAAGATTTCCAATCAGGGGCCATATTGAGTAGCTCCACCCCAATCTGATTCTTGTTTATTCGATGTCGCCTAGCAGAGCAGCACAGTACCAATAACCAGCCCCTGAATTACAATTGCTTCATGATGCAACTCACGTTGAATAACGAAATTAGTTCCCTCCTAGTTTGCATCCCTGAGCACACCAAGAAATGCACTTTTGATGCACAAACTTCAGGAGCTTTTCCCAGGCTCCTCAGCTCTACAAACAGCTTGACAAGGACACCATGAAATTACAATGAGGGCAAGAACTTTATGCACCGAATTAAATAGACTATTGCGTTAGCCCAATGAATAAACCATTCGTTCAGAGAGCTCTGTACCAACAGCCCTCATGTATCTGTGCAGTTGTGTCTCCATAAACCGCCTTTCGCTGGAACCAAAAGCTTCCCGCAAATCCTTTGAAGAAAGAAAGTAATTTGGTTACGTTAAAGCATAAAACAGAAAAAGAACCGTTGGAGAGGTATTTTTTTGCATGAGTTCTCTGAATTAGAATACTTACTAGAAGCAGCATAACAAGTCTATCTATCCTTAAAGCCATATTTTTTCAATGGGTAAACCATAGTGGAGAACCAGATCACTACTTGCTGCTTCTTTGCTGTTTTGTTTTTCAATTCTATACCTCACATTTGTGTTTGTCATCATTCCAGAGCACATAATTTTAAGAGGACTTTATATGTAACATTTTTAGTCTAGAATAATCATAATAAGGATTATACTTCACTTTGATATGCAAAAGCTGTTAATGTGAAAGGCAATGAATATTTACTTTGTATCTCAGACGAACTTCCTTCAACCCAATCAAAACATTACCAACGTCTCCATTTTCTACTTTGGGCAATTGGACGTCACTGCTCTCAGGGTCCAATTCGTCATCTGAATCTTCAAAATCAGAGTCATCCATTTCCTCATCCTCACCAACAAAAATATCATTTGATCCATGAATCTGTTTTTCATCATTTTGCTCCTCATAATTTTCAAGGATACTAGGCGGCAATTGCTCTCCATTTTCTGCTGCAATATCAGATAAAACCACATACCGTTTTCTGTCTAGCAGTGGCTTGGCAACATCAAATGGAACCCACCTAATTAGAAATATTGTCAGTCAGAACACAGAAGGTTAGTCCTGGTGCAATACCAGATCATGATTGGTGAGTAATCCTACTACATGATAAGAGTTAGCACACAAACTTGATTGTGACTAGAAATGGTAGAAAGGCCAAACTGAGGCTTTTATACAATTCAAAGGCCTCTTGTGCCATTTTCCCTTAAAAGAATTCCAATCTGGTCCATTTAACAAGATATCAGGACCATATTAGGCTAAGGCCACGAAAAAAATTAAGCATATTAGTATTTCCGCTTCATAGATAATAGGCTCCAAGTCACTTGCACTTGATGCTGCAATAGATCAAGCCAACTAATTGAGCTTGACTCAGCTGATTCAAAATAACTAACCAGCAATTGACCTGGAAGCATCATTCAATTACAAACATGGCAATGAGAAATTCCATGAACAAAGTGGAACAAATGAAGATCTTAAAATAATAATCCATGATTTATTCACCAAATATGGAGACACACACACACACCATCAATAGTGTGTGTCTACGTTACCCTAGAACATCACTACCCCATAGCGGATATTAACCTCAGGGCCTACTTTGAAACCACAATAGTCATGGCCTTGGAGCATTACACCATCAATAGTGTGTCTACGTTACCCTAGAACATCACTACCCCATAGCGGATAGTAACCTCAGGGCCTACTTTGAAACCACAATAGTCATGGCCTTGGAGCATCAAACAGTAAACGGCATGGATGATGACTTGTACGAGCTCTCGTTCATCCAAACAGATTCCGCGTTTACTCAAACGAATCATATTTTATCCAACAAATTATTTTGTCTCCTTCCTTATATTTTTAATGCGAATTCAAGTTTGGGACATAAGTTGATACTGCATTGTTTAAGTTTCTATAACATAAGTTGTCCATAACTTCAGCCAATCAAGTCTAATTTTACTAAATTGCTCCTAACCATAACATTTGCCTCCTTTATTTTTTCTTACCTTATATTAAAATCTAGAACTCAATTCAAGAAAATGAAGATAATGGAGAACGTCCTCATGCAAAACACATGTATAATGCCAGTTTAGTATAAGCAACAGAAGAAGTGGACGAATAATCTGCTTAAACAGAACTAAGCTAAAATTGTCAAATTATATTACAATATCAACAATGCGTCCTATTATCTCTCAAGAAACATTCTCAAATCTAAGAGAGAAGAACTACAAGCGTTTTAGTAAAATATGGATAGCAGAATAGCAAGTTTTAAAAGAATAACGGCCTTGTCTTTAATCTCGGATTAACAATATGTTTCTGTTTGCAAGTTAAAAGAGAAGATAAACTTACTGATAACGCAAAGGGCAGAGCAGCTCAGAAGGCCGGTATGCTGCTTTGTATCTCATTTTGTTGCAGGAGTGAATGTAGTAGCCCAGATAATAGTACTGGAGACTTGGACAATGTACTTGATTCTCCTTAATCCACCTTATTTCTTGTAGGGCTGAGTACTTACCTAAAGATAAGAAGGCTAGATCTGGATCCCAGAATAAATATTTACTTGACAAACACTTGGGAAGGATGTCTATTACACCAACTGCAACTAGCCGTCCATCAATCAGATACTGCTGATGGAAAGAACCAAAGCCACAGGGGGAAACAGTAAGGTCCCCAGAGGGTGGAACGAATACTAGAGGTGTATCAACCAAAAATCTTCTATATGAGCTCTCAGCAACTTCGTCTGGCGAATCATTGTGCACCCTAATTTGGTACCTTCTATACAAGGAATATTCTTCCGGATCAAAACTGGACCTTTTAAGACGAACCTCAAACCTCCTTCTTTTGAGCTCAGGGTTTCCTTGTGCTTTTGATGAGCAGCCCTCTTTACTGCAGCTTCCTGATATGGATTGCTTTGACTCATTCTGGCTTCTCACTACACTGTCTTCATCAACTCGTCTTTCAGAAGAATAGAAGTTTATATGTCCGTAGCAAGCTCTAACTAAAAAGCCTGATGATTCTGCTAGATTCTTTACACAGCTAGCTAGTTTTTCAGCAATCAACTTTGGGGAATCAGCAGCCATTTCGCTCTCCCAAGCCCCCAATTTTGATGATTTTCCATGCTCAACATCTTTTCTGCATCGCCTTAAAGCAGCTGCAATTTGGAACGAGATGCTGCTGGTAAATAACAGATCCTCAGACCCTTCAGTGGATAACTTTCTTTTCACAGGTGCAACGTTTTTGACAGAGGCTTTTGGAAACTGAACGTCAGAGCAAGGATCCCCACTTCCAATGCATGTTTGTACTGCTTTATCTATCTGACTTTCCATATAGGGGATCAACGGTTCAGTTTTGTTCTTTTCTTCAAGGTTATCTCTCAAGGACTTCATTGTTGCAGGGCTTCGACTTTGACTGAAGGTAGTGGTTTGTGAAATGCCTGAAGTATCTGTGGTATCCATCAAGTCATCTGATCTTCGATCCAATGTGCCATCCAGAAACCTAGGCATTCAATTTTTTTCAAGCTTAACCATATATAAAAAATCCCAATATCCAATAAATGTGCAGATTTTGAAGTTTGTGCACTCACAAATCATCCACTTGATTTAATGAGCTTAATATTAGCAACAACCAAACTCTAAATAAAGTAAATCTTCCAATTCTTCTTGATAAATGTTATCCCCAATTTATGATGAACCGTTTGTCGAACTGCACCCAAATCTCATCCCCCCCCCCCCCCCCGGTCGGTCTCTCTCTCCACACACACTCACACACAACCCAAGAGCATCCAACAAATCCTATAATTCAGTCATTAAACCAACTGCCAAGCTTTGCTGCCAAAGTGTCACAATTACTAAACGTAAGAGTTTTCAAGTAAAGCACACAATTAGGATTTTATAGTCTGTCCAAATGAATATGGCACCGTGAAGGAGTAATCTGAGAAGGAAGAAATAGATCTGGGAACACAAATCTAACGAAAGAAAGGAACTTGGCCAAAGATATCAGGATAATAATGGAGACCGTAGACTTTAGAAGCAAGGGAGTACTGAACACCTGCTTTCGGATAAATCGTCAAATCAACTACAGTTTTTATCTCAATGACCACTCAATGGCTTCGAGGTAGCAGACAGAGGCATTCTGCAAAAGCACCTGAGTAAAGACAGATCCCAGATAAATAAGGAGGACTGTAAGTGTAAGCTCCAAACACTCCTGGAAAACTTTGTGTAACCCATATGAATCTGTCAAATAAAGAGTGTTTATGGAGCTGAAGTTCCATGTCAGACCCAGCAAAAGGTGAATACAATTTCGTGACACTGCCTTCCATCCATAATCATCATTTGTAGTACCCAAGCTATAATGATTTGAAATAGCAGAGTAATAGACATTTCTGACAGTCACTTAGAGGCTAGTGATTTAACTATGATGTTTTGTCTACAAGCATTAATTTAGCTAGAATTAACTTACTAATCATAAAGAAAAGGGGAAAGAATAAGATACCTCTGCATCCTTTTCAGTACCCGACGTTGTTCTTTGGAAGGAACAAATTCACCTGCTCTGAGACGGATAGTGTAAGATGGACAGCATGTCTTCTCCATCTCAGGCTTGTACAAGAAACATCCAGATCTTCTCCATCCTCTGTCTAGAAGAGCTACAAAATAGAAAACCAATATACAACCATGTAACAAAATTTGATTAGGAATCTCATATAATCTACAGTGTCTCTGCAATCAGAACTCAGAATCACATGACAAAAACAGGCTGTTGCTTCTATGCATATGTACATGGGAGAGGTGTTCATTCTCAACGAGAAGAGATGCTGCATCTGCATGTGCTACAAATCTCTTAAACAGATCATGAAACTTAAAATACAGCATACATAGTAAAGGTAGCTTAATTAGATAGTACTCTATATGCATATAAAGTAGGCAACAACGTAAGGTAAAGCAACATATGTGGTCATTCCGCATAGGTCTTGTTGCGCAGAGTTCCATAGTATCTGTGCTGGTGAGAGATGGCAGCCTGGCAGGTATCTGATGAAATAGTTGAGGTGCGCAAGCTGGCACGGACATCACCATCATAAAAAAAAGTGTGGGCCCATTCTATTCTTTCAGAAAGAGAGAAAGTTACGAAACTATATGTTCCATATAGAGTTAAATGTCAATGCCTTAGTTATCAATTTATCATTCAGGGGAACTCCAAGTAAGTAATAATATCGTATACTATTACTACCATGCTTCAGGCAATAAGACATAATGATTTTAAATGGTCAACAAAAATCCGGGTGCTACTGTTTGAATGACTGTTAATTTACTAACCTTGATAGTCATCAACTGTCAGACTACGTGCCCATACACCTGTTAAGAAAGCAAATAAGTTTAGAAAAAGGGTCTAAGTGAAGTATTGATGCAGGTATCTCTGCTTGGACAGTGAAAACAAAATATATATCAATTAACTACGCCTCAATCCCGATCTAGTTGATTTTGGCTATAAGAATCCTCTATAACCATTCAGCTCCACTCAATATTTCAAACCCCTAAATTGCTTAAGAGACAAACTAAGGCTTCTTTAAAACTAGAGATTCTCCAAATTTCGCACTTATCCTACCAAGCATACATTTTCTAAAAAAACTAGAGAAACTCCTGGCAAACACCTAATCTAGAGTAACAACAACTAAGTCTTCCAAGTAACGAGTATTCCCCAATATAGAACCTTTGCTATTATAGTGCTTTGCTCTTATTTAAGTCCTCGTGAATTAGCGAATTATTGTAAATCTTACCATAAGATTGCACCATGTAAACGAAAAATGTACAAAATTAGCCAGAACAATATAATTTGCACAACTAACAATCCTGGCACCTAGCTCAAATGGTCTTCAAATCCGATCCTCCGATCAAGTGTTTAATGATAATTCAACATAATCGCATCAACTATCAGTACACTAAATAGCCACGCTTACCGTGAGAGATACTAGTAGGGCCAACAGATTTACAGTAACCACATGAGTTCCTACGACGACCAACATCAGCAACCACAGTTTCGCCCCTGCTGTTTCCACCACCGCTGCTATTGCTATTCTTATTACTGTTGCTGCTGCTCGCTTCACTTCTAATCTTCTTCTTCTCAGACATCTTAGATCTTTGTTTAAATCATCACAGTCACCATGATTTCTAGGCTTTTTTTTTGTCCCTAACAGAAATTAGAAAGCAAAACCACAAGAAATTGGATAGGCGTGATTTGCTTCGCCGAATTGAAGGAGGGAGGGGGTGGTTGTTATGGTACAGATGAATTTCAACTGTAGAACAAGTCGTAATGGTCTCTTCGGGAAAATTATTAATAAGAGAACAACAATTTGCAAGGGAATATGCCTATTTTCGTTTAACTGCGCACTTCGTGTGCAAGTTTGCTCCTCTTTCCCCGTAAAATTTCTTTTTGAGGAATCAGTGGAAAATGATAGTAAACGACTTAAACGTTAAGAAATAAACCTGGTAAAAATGAAATAATAATTACATTTAAGAGATAATGTGGTAGCATTATGATATATTACTACTTGTCTTTTTGTTTCTTTACTTTTTTGTATTTTTCAGCTTTGTCATGCCCTTTAAAATTATTAGTGTCAACGACGGCAAAGATTCAAAAATAATCATATTTATAAGTGGTCGTTTAAAAATAACCCAACTTTAAAAATAATCGAAATTTAATCATTTTTTATATAAAGATAAATTTGAACGAAAATATTGTTATAAGCCAGAAAAATACTCTAACATAATATACTGGAGTTCCAGTACCAGCCCAGCATAATATACTGGAGTTTGGAGCACCCCTGCTCCAAACTCCAGTATATTACACTAGAGCCGGCAAAATATAGCGGTCCAGCTTAATATGCTAGAAGTTGATATACAGGTGCACCGAACTTCAGTATATTATGTTGGACTGGTCTCTGTTGCAACAAAATAGTGCTATTTTTCATTGACTTGGTAAATGCTGGCTATTTTGAACGACAAGTCCGAAAACTGGCTAGACCATGTTATTTTTACGTCAACAACTCCTACAGAGATGCCAATTCTATGCGTTTGGATATGACCAAGTTGAGATTTGAAAAGAAATATGTTTTGAAGTTGAAGTTGCGGAGAGCATTTGGAAGTTAATAATTTTAAAAGTATTAACAGCACAGTAGGTATGAATGTCCTCCAAACAACAATAACTCAGTGAAATCTCACAAATAGGGTCTCGGGAGGGTAGTGTATCTGCTGACCATATCCCTACCATAAGGGAGTAGAGAGGTTATTTTCGATAGATCCTCGGCTTAAGAAGACGAAAACAGACAATATCAGTACGAGCAACAGAAACCAGAAACATAATAACAGCATCGATAAGAATCAGAAAATAGACGAAAAGGCAATAACAATAACCATTAATTACGGTACGGCTCGGTACTATGAAAAATGGAGCAATAGTGTGAATATAAATAAGAAACACTAGCAGTTTAAGACAAAACATTATCATCCTAGCCTCGCACCCGATACGAAGTAGGAAAATGTCAACTATGTTCTAACATACAACCTTAATGATCTACCTCCGCACCTTCCTACCATGTCCTCGGAAATCTGAAGTCATGCCATGTCCTGCCGGATCCCCTCTCCCAAATACTTCTTAGGTTGTCGTCTACCTCTTCTTGTATCCGCCAAAGGCAACTGTTCACACCTCCTTACCGGGGCCCCTGTCTAGGATTCTCCTCTGCACGTGCCCGAACCATATAAGTCTCGCTTCCTACATCTTGTCATATATGGAGGTCACACCCTCGTTATCCAGAAAATCTTCATTCATAATCTTATCCATCCTAGTGAACACGCACATCCACATCAACATCCTCATTTATGCTACTCTCATTTTTTAGATATGTTAATTCTTAACTAGCCAACACTCTGCCCCATACAACAGGGTCGGTCTAATAATTACTCTATAAAACTTACATTTAATTTTCAGTGTCACCTTCTTGTCACACAGAACTCTATATTCTAACATCCACTTCATCCACCCTACTCCTATACGGTGTGTGACATCCTCGTCGATCTCCCTTCCCCTAGATAACAGACCCAAGATACTTGAAACTTTCTCTCCAGGGGATGGCCTATGATTAAAACCTCACGTCTACGCCCGCTTTCCCCGTCACGTCACTGAACATGCACTCCATGTATTATATCATAGTCATGCCCAACTTGAGACCCTTAGAATCGAGAGCATGTCTCCAAACCGCTAACCTTTCATTAACATCTCCTCGTGTCTCATCAATCAGAACTATGTCGTCGGCAAATAACATACACCATGACACCTTTCCTTGAATATGGTGTGTTAGTGTGTCCATATCCAGGGTAAATAAGAATGGGTTGAACGCAGATCCTTGGTGTAACCCCATAACAACTGCAAAACGCTCTGAGTGGCCTCTTCCTGTCCTCACCCAAGTCTTAGCTCCATCATACATGTCATTAATCACCCTAATGTAAGCTACCGACACACCCTTGAACTCTAAGCATCTCCAAAGAACCTCCCTAGGGACCTTGTCATACGCTTTCTCCAGGTCAATAAACACCATACGCAAAGTTTTTTTCAGTAACTGTTCCACCAATCTCCTAATAAGGTGGATAGTTTCTATATTTAAATGACCCGATATGAACCCCAACTAGTTGACGGATATAGACACCAGCCTCCGCACCCTCTCACAAACCTTCATGGTATGACTTAGTAACTTAATATCCCTATAGTTGTTACAACTCTGGATATCACCCTTGTTCTTGTACTATGGTACCATCATACTCCATATGCACTTTTCCCAGCATCCCCTTTCGTCCTGAAAATAACAATAAACGGCCCAATCAGCCACTTCAAGCCTGCTCTACCCACACCCCTCCAAAACGCTACTAGAAATTTGTCTTGCCCGGTCGTTCTTCCCCTACTCATCTTACTCATAGCCCCCATGACCTCCACAACGTTGATGCGCCTACAGTACCTAAAGTCTCGGTGCCTTTCGGAGTGCCCTAATTCACTAGCACAATATCCTTGCCCCCCTATTTATTTAGAAGTTTATGAAGGAAAGTCTGCCATCTCCATTTAATTTGAGTTTTTCCCAAAAATACTCTACCTTCCTCGTCTTTGATACATAACACTTGGTCCAGATCCCGAGCCTTCCTCTCTCTTGCCTTGGCCAGCCGGAATAACTTCTTATCTTCGCCTTCGTCTACTAGTTCCTCGTACTAATGACCAAACGTTACAGTCTTTGCCTCCGTGACCGCTAGCTTTTGCCTCCTTGCAAGCTACCTTATACCTCTCTTTGTTCTCTCTACTTTCCTCCCCATATGTGCTCTCTACTAGCTTCAGATACGCTGCTTTTGTCTCTTACACTTTATCTTGGGCATATCCTCTTAACTTGCCTGAAAACATCTCTATGATCATAGTGTAAAGCATTCAGTTGGAATCAAATTACTTAGAAATACGGACCATATTTCAAATTCAAGACATATTTGTCTAAACAAATACTATGATATAATAAAATCGAATTAGTTAATTAAATTTGATTTACTACTATACTAAGAGGTTATAGGATGACCGAAGAATGGAGGAAGAGTACCCTAATTCCAATTTATAAGAATAAAGGAGATATTCACATTTGTGCGAACAATCATGGCACTAAACCTATGACTCATATAATGAAACTCTAGGAAAGAGCGATAAAGCGTATACTTAAAAACACGACAAGAGTGATAAAGAAACATTTTAGATTTATGTATGATATCTACTGTTGGAAACATGTTCTCAAGGCCTTATACTAAAACGTGTGTTCTTATGTGTAGGTTTTGATGAATGACAAACAAGCGCAAATTGATATATGACGAAGTTCAAGTACAAGCGCACAATTGGTGTATAACGAGATTCAAGCACAAGACAAAGTTCTATAGTTTAAATGAGTCGTTCTTAATTGTGATCTTGATCCGACAACTTGACTCATGACATGGCTTCTCTCGTAAAACTATTTTTTACAAAATCATGCATATTTAATTTAATGCTAAATGATTTTAAATCATGCATATTTTCATTAGTCAAAATGATTTTTAAACATGCCTCTAAAAACTGGACCAAGATAATCGATTATGTACTTATGATAATCGATTATGTTAAGCCAAGACTGCATGACAATCGATTGTGACCTAATGACAATCGATTGTGTTAAGGCAGTGAGCATCAGGTTTTTCAAACCTGCATGACAATCGATTGTGAACCTTATGACAATCGATTGTGATGAGGCAGTGTCCATCAAAGTTTTTCAAAACTCAAAATAATCAATTGTGAAGCTAATGACAATCGATTGTGAAGAGACAGTGTCCTTCAGATTTTTCAAAGTCACAAAATAATCGATTGTGAACTTATGACAATCGATTGTGTTGAGGCAGTGTCTTCCAGACTTTTTCAAAGTTATTAAATAATCGATTGTGAGTATATAACAATCGATTGTCACGAGGCAGTGTCTAAAATGATTTTCAAAGTCTGATAAATAATCGATTGTTAACATTGTACAATCGATTGTGAAGCTGACCGTTGTCGTAAAGTTTTCAAATACCGTCAGGTAATCGATTGTTGATTTTGTACAATCGATTGTTGATATTAAAATCTGGAAAAGATTTTTTGAACGTTGCTGAATAATCGAATGTTGATTTTGTACAATCGATTGTTGAAATTAAAATCTGGAAAGGATTTTTTGAACGTTGCTGAATAATCGATTATTGATTTGGTATAATCGATTGTTTTACGTAAAATCTGGAAATGATTTTTTGAACGTTGCCAATAATCGATTGTTGATCTTGGAAAATCATTGTTAAGCGTAAAATCTGGGATTGATTTTTGGTACGATTGGCAAACAATCGATTGTGGCTTCCTGACAATCGATTGTCACAGAGTAAAATCAGCAACTCTTAATTGGCAATTAGGCAACGGTAATGCCAAGTTTTTCAACTATAAATACAGCTTCATTTCAGTGTTTTAAACACAACAACACACAACAACTGATCATTCTATTGCTATAAGCTTGCATACTATTGTTTATCATTTTATATTCATTTCATAAAGCTTTTGAGAGCCAAAGTCTTGTCCATAGTTGTTGTGATCTTGAGCTTACTTCTTTTACTCATATCTACTCATTAAGGAGTGTTTTGTTTGAGTGTTTAGTGTTTTGTACACTTGTAAGAGAATTGTGATTCTCTTGTTGTTAGGAACTTGTGTTTCCTTGGTTGAAGTCTTGGAGTGTTGTATCTCCGAGCAAAGGTGTTAAGGCTTGTGTCCTTAAGTTGTAAAGATTTGTTGAGCACCCGTAAGCTTGACAAGTTAGCGGAAAATCTCGAGAGAGTCTCTCGGGGACTGGACTAGCCACGTGTTGTGGTGAACCAGAATACATCGGTGCGTTCTTTCCTTTTTGTTTATTTAACGCACTTAATTATTTCCTGCAAATTTTAATTTCCGCAAGTTTTCGCTAAATTTTATTATAACGCTATTCACCCCCTCTAGCGTTAAGCGTATTATCTAACAATTGGTATCAGAGTACAACTCTCTGAAGACTTAACAGTTTGAGAGAAACTTCCATGGCTTCTACTCGTGATTCTTTTGCAGGAATAGAGGAAGGACAGTGCTCCACCCGACCACCACTATTCAACGGTACAAACTATACGTACTGGAAGGAGAGGATGAAAATCTTCGTTCAAGCAAACAATTTTCATCTCTGGAAGGTGATAACAAAGGGAAATCAAATTCCAACCAAAAAGGTTGAAAACGAATGGGTTCCCAAGTCCGAAGAAGAATATGACGCGGATGATATCCGAAAGGTTCAAAATAATGCTAAAGCAATTAATTTATTATATTGTGCTGTAAATGCTGACGATTACAGGAAAATATCGTGTTGCACAACGGCAAAGGAAATGTGGGACAAGCTGGAAATTACGTACGAAGGTACGGACCAGGTAAGGGAAGCTAAAATTGATTTCCTAACCCATGCTTATGAATTATTTCACATGAAGGAAGGTGAAAAGGTGGATGAAATGTTCGAACGATTTTCAATAATCGTAAATGACCTACATGCCCTCAAGAAGACATTCACGGATAGAGAACTTGTTCGAAAAATTCTTAGAAGTCTCACTCCGGCATGGCGATCAAAGGCCAACGCAATTCAAGAATCCATTGGCGTCTCAAATGTCACAATCGACGCATTAAGAGGTAACCTTAAGACTTATGAATCTACAATACTTAACCCTCTTGTTGATGATCAAAGGAGGCAAAGAATAGCGCTTAAGGCAAGCACAAGTCAAACTCAAGTTGATGAGGACGGAGACAACGAGTTTGGACTCGTTATCAAAAGATTTCAAAAGTTCATGCGAAAGGAGTATGAACGAAAGGGCAAAAAGCAAGGCGAGCAAATAAAGTGCTATGAATGCGGTGAAACCGGGCACATCAAATCAAATTGCCCAAACATCAAAAAGGAGAAGAAACCTTTTAAGAAGCAACATGCATACATTTCTTGGGGAGGAGACTCCGGAGATGAGTCAAGCGAAGAAGAAGAAGACGAAGCCGCAAACCTTTGTCTTATGGCGCAAGAAGACAAGCAAGATGAGGTATGTCAAATCTCTTCTTAAAACTTCTTTGCTCTTGAAGAAATGCGAACTGCTTTTGATGAGCTATATACTGAATTTATTAAAGCTTCAAAAACTGTCAAGAGCATAAAAGAAAATGCTTCTCTAAAAGAAAAAGATTTTCAAAAACAGCTTTCTTTGAAAGAAAAGGAGTTAGAAAAACTGGTTTTAGAAAATGAGAAGCTGAAAGAGGAAAACAAGTTATTCGGAAAAAGAAGCGCCGACAAGCCCGAAAGTTCTATTAAAAAT
Source organism: Nicotiana benthamiana (assembly GCA_034376525.1). Taxonomy (NCBI): domain Eukaryota; kingdom Viridiplantae; phylum Streptophyta; class Magnoliopsida; order Solanales; family Solanaceae; genus Nicotiana; species Nicotiana benthamiana. Next base: position 70,726,944 of record CM067325.1, read on the forward strand.
TGTTCTTCTTGCATGCATCTCGAAAATGAGGTAGATATACTTAAAGGTACCTTAGATAAGTTTAATTCTTCCCACAAAAACTTGAATGGGGTCCTTGTTAATTTGAAGTCAACCAAGCATGGCATAGGTTTTAAGAATGAGCCTAAAGAAAAGGTTGAAGCCAAACCCCAACCACCTAAGGCTCAACCTAGGATTAATAAAACAAATGCTTATCGTAGAAATAGCAATCCTAGAACAAATATGCATGCTAGAACAAATGTTGAACATTTTAGAAGACCTAGAAATGACTTACCACCTAGAAATGACTACCCTAGAAATGATGCATATTCTAGGCCAAACACTGGAAGGAGTTTTGAACTTTTTAGAACATCTAGACATGACCATTACTCTAGAAATGCTGCTCATTTTAGAACTAATAGTAGGAGAAATGGTTCTCATGAAATGCGCAATAGTCAGAATGAAAATAGAGTAATTCATTTTCGTCCATCAAGTTACTATGAACCTAGAAGGATGCATAACCCCAACGTGACTTGTCATTATTGTAGACGCATTATTGCCCCTACATGTTTTACACGACATAGACATATCACTCAATCGCATCATTATGATATGCCTAACCCTCAAGGACCCAAAATGGCATGAGTACCTAAAACGCATTAATTTGTTTTGTAGGTGTGTTTGAAGGGATCAAGTGTACTATGGTACCTTGATAGTGGATGCTCCAAACATATGACGGAAGACGAATCCAAATTCCTTCAACTAGAACACAAAGAAGGAGGAAGTGTGATTTTTGGGGATAACAATAAAGCAAAGATTATTGGCATCGGATCGGTCGGTAAGGATGAAAATTCCTCTATTAAGCATATATTACTTGTTAAAGGTTTAAAGCATAATCTCTTGAGCATAAGTCAATTATGTGACAAGGGAAATCTTGCCCTATTTGATTCGGATGAATGCTTAGTGTTTAGACGTAGTGATTTTAAAATTATCCTTCGTGGTTTTAGAGTGGATAATATTTATATGGCTGATCTTGCTAATTCCTCACCCGAATATGTTGATTGTCTTATGAGCAAAGAGGATGATACTTGGCTATGGCATCGTAGAGTTGCTCATATAAACATGCATCTTTTGAACAAATTGATTTCACAAAACTTAGTTATTGGTCTTCCCATTTTGAAATTTGAAAATGACTCTATTTGTGATTCTTGTCAAAAAGGGGAAGCAAACAAAAGCATCTTTCAAATCCAAAAACTTTGTTTCAACTTCTAGACCATTGCAATTGCTTCACATGGATTTATTTGGACCATCTCGCATTGAAAGTCTAGGAAGAAATCGTTATGCTTTTGTGATTGTTGATGATTATTCTAGATTTACTTGGACTTTATTTCTTGCCAATAAAAGTGATGCTTTTCAGAATTTTAAATATTTTCTTAAGCGTGTTCAAAACGAGAAGGAAACAACCGTCACTTCAATTAGAAGTGATCATGGGGGAGAGTTTGATCACAATCTCTTTGCGGACTTTTGTGATGAACTCGGTATCGAGCATACCTTTTCCGCTCCACGAACACCACAACAAAATGGGGTGGTGGAAAGGAAAAATAGGTGTCTCGAAGAGATGGCTAGAACCATGCTCGAAGAGGCTAAGATTCCCAAACATTTTTGGGCGGATGCCGTGAGTACCGCATGCTACATCTTAAATAGAGTAGTCATAAGGCCTATACTCATGAAAACTCCCTATGAACTCTATAAGGGAAGGAAACCAAATATCTCCCATCTTAGAGTATTCGGTTGTAAATGTTTTATTCATAACAATGGCAAAGATCAATTGGGAAAATTTGATGCTAAGTCCGATGAGGGAATTTTCATTGGTTATTCTTCACGTAGCAAAGCATATAGGGTCTTTAATAAAAGAACCAAAACTGTGGAGGAATCCCCTCATGTTGTATTTGCCGAAAATAATGCTCGCTTGGCGAGAAAGGATACTGGTTTTGATCTTGCAGGTATCTTAGATAGCTTGAAAGACAAAATACAAGAGGAAACGCCTAAAGAAAATCAAGACGAATCTTTGAAACAACCAACGGAGGAAGCGCCACAATTGGAGAATGAAACGAAAACGCCTAACGAGTGGAGGACAATCAAAGATCACCCTCTCGAACAGGTATTTGGGGACGTCGGAGAAACGGTAAGTACCCGAAACTCCCTTAAGAACACCTTAGGACATACTGCTTTTGTGTCTCAAATTGAACCAACAACCATCTCCGAAGCAATTGGGGATGAATTTTGGACCTTGGCAATGCAAGAGGAGCTTAACCAATTCAAACGGAATGACGTTTGGGATTTGGTGCCAAGACCCGAAAATCATACCATAATTGGTACGAAATGGGTTTTTCGAAACAAACTAGATGAAAATGGTGTAATCACTAGAAACAAAGCTAGGCTTGTAGCAAAAGGCTATAATCAAGAAGAGGGTATTGACTATGAAGAAACATATGCTCCCGTAGCTAGATTAGAAGCTATTCGTCTATTGCTCGCTTTTGCCTCTTCTATGAATTTCAATTTATATCAAATGGATGTGAAAAGTCCTTTTCTAAATGGTGTTATACAAGAAGAAGTTTATGTTGAACAACCCCCCGGTTTTGAAGATTTTAAATCTCCCGATCATGTTTTCAAACTCAAAAAGGCTCTCTATGGTTTAAAACAAGCTCCCCGAGCTTGGTATGAAAGATTGAGTAAATTTCTATTGGAAAATGATTTCATTAGGGGGAAAGTTGACACCACCCTTTTTGTTAAGCATAAAAACAATGATATTTTATTAGTTCAAATATATGTGGATGATATCATATTTGGTGCTACTAACAATGTCTTATGCAAGGAATTTTCCGATTTAATGACAAGCGAATTTGAGATGTCTATGATGGGTGAGTTAACATTCTTTTTGAGATTACAAGTAAAGCAAATGAAAGAAGGTACGTTCATTTGCCAAGCCAAATATTGCAAAGAATTGCTGAAACGATTTGAAATGAACAATGCAAAAGCAATGGCAACTCCCATGAGCACATCCGATCATCTAGACAAAGATGAAAAAGGTAAGGAAGTCGACACTAAGAAGTATCGAGGTATGATCGGCTCTCTTCTCTATCTTGCTGCTAGTCGTCCGGACATCATGTTTAGCGTGTGCTTATGCACCCGTTATCAATCGTGTCTGAAGGAGTCTCACCTTACTGCAGTAAAAGGGATTTTGAAGTACCTTGTTGGTACTACAAATGTGGGTCTATGGTACCCCAAAGGTTCTTCATGCCAACTCGTTGGCTATTCCGACTCCGATTTTGCTGGATGCAAATTGGACCGCAAGAGCACTAGTGGCACTTGCCATTTGCTCGGTAGCTCTCTCGTTTCTTGGTTTAGCAAGAAACAAGTAAGTGTTGCGTTATCCACAACCGAGGCTGAATATGTAGCCGCGGGGAGTTGTTGCGCTCAAATCCTATGGATGAAACAACAACTCTTGGACTATGGCCTAAGTCTTGATCATATCCCTCTTAGATGTGATAATACTAGTGTCATATGCTTGACGAAGAACCCCGTTCTTCATTCGCGAACAAAACACATTGAAATTAGACATCATTTTATAAGAGATCACGTTCTCAAGGGCGATGTCGAAATCGAATTTGTTGAAACCAAAGACCAATTGGCCGACATCTTTACTAAGACCTTAGAGATAGAGTCCTTCTTCAGAAATCGTAGTGAACTCGGGATTCTCGACTCCACGTTGATCTAAGTCATGCATTGCATCTTTTTATCTTACATGATTTCTAACTTGAGCGTCGGAGACGTCTAACGAATTTTTGCAGTTATCGCCCTAAAGGTAGGGGGAATTATAAAGCATGACGCGCAATAATCAAGTCTTCTTCAGAAAAATCGGTCTCTGTCGTCTAAATAATCGATTATCTCGTATCAATAATCGATTGTTCTGCTATTACTTGAGTTACTGTACTCTCTTTAAGTAATCACGTTTTCTTTCCAATAAATAAACAAGTTTTATTTACATCTTTGGCATCTTCTTATATTATATTTGTTAATGGCAAAAGGGAGAAGATAACGGGTATGCACTCTCAATATTTATAAGCTTAAATTGAGGGGGAATTCATATATTAAGGGGGAACTAATCGCATACTTATTGCATATCTTTATTTGTCTTGAATCGTCATTATAAATTGTTTAAGTTGCATATCCCGCTTAAAGTTTGCCATTATCAAAAAGGGGGAAATTGTTGGAAACACGTTCTCAAGGCCTTATACTAAAACGTGTGTTCTTATGTGTAGGTTTTGATGAATGACAAACAAGCGCAAATTGATATATGACGAAGTTCAAGTACAAGCGCACAATTGGTGGATAACGAGATTCAAGCACAAGACAAAGTTCTATAGTTTGAATGAGTCGTTCTTAATTGTGATCTTGATCCGACAACTTGACTCATGACATGGCTTCTCTCGTAAAACTATTTTTTACAAAATCATGCATATTTAATTTAATGCTAAATGATTTTAAATCATGCATATTTTCATTAGTCAAAATGATTTTTAAACATGCCTCTAAAAACTGGACCAAGATAATCGATTATGTACTTATGATAATCGATTATGTTAAGCCAAGACTGTATGACAATCGATTGTGACCTAATGACAATCGATTGTGTTAAGGCAGTGAGCATCAGGTTTTTCAAACCTGCATGAAAATCGGTTGTGAACCTTATGACAATCGATTGTGATGAGGCAGTGTCCATCAAAGTTTTTCAAAACTCAGAATAATCGATTGTGAAGCAAATGACAATCGATTGTGAAGAGACAGTGTCCTTCAGATTTTTCAAAGTCACAAAATAATCGATTGTGAACTTATGACAATCGATTGTGTTGAGGCAATGTCTTCCAGACTTTTTCAATGTTATTAAATAATCGATTGTGAGTATATAACAATCGATTGTCACGAGGCAGTGTCTAAAATGATTTTCAAAGTCTGATAAATAATCGATTGTTAACATTGCACAATCGATTGTGAAGCTGACCGTTGTCGTAAAGTTTTCAAATACCGTCAGGTAGTCGATTGTTGATTTTGTACAATCGATTGTTGATATTAAAATCTGGAAAAGATTTTTTGAACGTTGCTGAATAATCGATTGTTGATTTTGTACAATCGATTGTTGAAATTAAAATCTGGAAAGGATTTTTTGAACGTTGCTGAATAATCCATTATTGATTTGGTATAATCGATTGTTTTACGTAAAATCTGGAAATGATTTTTTGAACGTTGCCAATAATCGATTGTTGATCTTGGATAATCGATTGTTAAGCGTAAAATCTGGGATTGATTTTTGGTACGATTGGCAAACAATCGATTGTGGCTTCCTGACAATCGATTGTCACAGAGTAAAATCAGCAACTCTTAATTGGCAATTGGACAACGGTAATGCCAAGTTTTTCAACTATAAATACAGCTTCATTTAAGTGTTTTAAACACAACAACACACAACAACTGATCATTCTATTGCTATAAGCTTGCATACTATTGTTTATCATTTTATATTCATTTTATAAAGCTTTTGAGAGCCAAAGTCTTGTCCATAGTTGTTGTGATCTTGAGCTTACTTCTTTTACTCATATCTACTCATTAAGGAGTGTTTTGTTTGAGTCTTTAGTGTTTTGTACACTTGTAAGAGAATTGTGATTCTCTTGTTGTAAGGAACTTGTGTTTCCTTGGTTGAAGTCTTGGAGTGTTGTATCTCCGAGCAAAGGTGTTAAGGCTTGTGTCCTTAAGTTGTAAAGGTTTGTTGAGCACCCGTAAGCTTGACAAGTTAGTGGAAAATCTCGAGAGAGTCTCTCGGGGACTGGACTAGCCACGTGTTGTGGTGAACCAGAATACATCGGTGCGTTCTTTCCTTTTTGTTTATTTAACGCACTTAATTATTTCCTGCAAATTTTAATTTCCGCAAGTTTACGCTAAATTTTATTATTACGCTATTCACCCCCCCTAGCGTTAAGCGTTTTATCTAACATCTACGACGTAATTTATATTCTTACTAGGAAGATGGATGAAAATAAATAGCGAAAGAAGAAAGATCTACACATAATGTTTATTGATCTAGATAAAGCATATGATAGAGTCCCACAAAAGGTCATTTGGTGGGCAATGGAAAAAAATAAACCTCAAGAATATGTATGAAGGAGTTGTCACTAGCATAAAAATAGTAATAGTAGAGATACAGAGGAGTTTCTCATAATAATGAGTTTATACCATGGTTATGCATTGATTCCCTGCTTATTTAACCTTGCTATGAATGAGCTAACCAATGAAATACAAGATGAGGTTCTATAGTATATGCTATTTGTTGATGGTATTGTGCTAATTGATAAAATTAGAGAGGGTATCAACCAAAAGCTTGAGCTATGAAGAAGCACCTTAGAGAGTAAGAATTTTAGGATAAGTGGAAGCAAGACTGAGTACATACACTACAAAGTTTCTCAGCATAAGAAGAGTGAAGTTAAAGCAGGACTAGATGGGATTACTGTGCCAAAATAGAAAATAATTTAGATATCTAGGCTCGTTCTCAAGAGAATGGAATAATAGATGAAGATGTTACACATGGGATTAAAACTAGATGGTTGAAATGAAGAAGTGCTACATGGGTATATTGTGATGAAATAATGCCTACCAAAATGAAAGGTAAGTTCTATATAACAACTTAATGTTGGGCTCCTAAATCCAACATATCAACAAAATCGGTGTTACTAAAATACAAATGCTAATATGGATATACATTCATATAATATTAGATATGATTTAAAATGATCACATTAACCATAAGGTGCAAGTAGTAAATATTTACAATAAAATAAGAGAAGATCGCTTTAGACGGTTTGGTCATGTCCTATGTCGACCTACATATCCCCTATCCATAGGTGTAAACAATAATAAGCGAAGGTGTCAAAAAGAATGAGGTATACCTAAATTTACATAAAAGGAAGTTATCTTGAAAGACCTACAAATTCTTGGAATCAATGTAGGCTCAGCTAAAGATATGACACAAACGAAAAACAATATCCATATAGTTGCTACTACATGTTGGAATAGGTCTTAGACTTAGCCGAATATTATTGTTATTATTTATTTATCCCTTTTTACTTTTACTTTTGCTTAATTTTGGTAATGATGATAATGATATGAGTCGAGCTTATATAAAGAATTGAGGATTCATATCGCTGACCTCAACTTGTTTGGGACTGTGGTATAGTTACTATTTTTTGTATTATTAATAAATTATATTAAATGAATATAAGTAAATAACTAATTTTATTGGGCTAGTCCATTTAGTTAGACCTCGAATGATGATCTCACATAACTCTCTTCTATATAAATAGAGATATAAACCAAATATATCATTAGAAGTTCCCATAAGTGGTAAGAAGGGTTCGGAAAAAGAAAAACTTCAAATATTTCTATATAACCGGAGTGCATCAAAGCATTTCTATATATATTAACAGCTTGTTTGGATGGTTGTTACCCATTGTACTGTATAATATTGTATTGTTATCCCAAAATAATATTTGATTGTTTATTTAAAATCGGTTGTATCGTATTGTTAAATTCATTATTCCGGAACAACCAAAAGCCTCATTTTATGAAACAACTGATTTGATATGGTGGGATCGTTTTCTATTTTGTTTTCCAATTGGTGCCCTTACTTATTACTCTATAATTCTATTTTTTTTATTTTTTTATTTTATGTTAACTCCAAATCTCCAACCTATTTACCTGCTTTATATTCTTCCATCTTTTCCATATTTTCTAGAGTTGGTTTGCCTCGTTCTTATTATCCAAGTCTCTGTTAAATCTTTTGTCTCTTTCCGCCATTATAATTAATTTTTTTGTTGCTAATATTACTTAACCTTTTTTTCCAGGTTTTTGCTCTAGTTTTCAAGCTACATAATTAATCATAAATTAGTAGAAGATGTTGTCTTTATCTTTATGTAGAGTTCTTAATAAATTTTATTTAAAGCAATTGGGGGTATTTTAGTGAACTTATCAGTTATAGTACAGTACAATAGAGTCAAACTAAAATAATAAAATGTTATTTAACAACAGCAAACGATATAATCTATTCAAACATTATATCCATAAAATGATACAATACAATACAATATAGTACAATACAATACATTATAAAACGATGAATAACAATGATCCAAACATAGTGTAAGTTAGCCACATATCAAGAATATAAAAAACAAATATCAAGGTGTGTAGATAAAATTACTTGCTTATGATATTTGATCCATAATTATTGTTCATCACAGTCATTAAAGTTTTCGTGAAGAATAAATTAAATTTTTTTTCAATATTAAATTAAATTTAAGGTCAAGTTTGATGCACTTAAATTCAAATTTATAAAACTCAAGATCAAGCTATCAAAGCTCTTAAGCCAACAGTTGAAGAGTAGATCAGATAGTACTTGTTTAGACTTAGAGAAATTCAAAAGGTTGTAACACTCTTTGTATAGCAACCCTGGGGAGGATGGCACTTGACAAGATTAATCTAACATCTACGAGGTTCAACATTTCTCCAAAATTATTTTTGTGAAATAGACTAACTAACTAAATGAGTTTGTAATGATCTGATCGCTTGTTTTGAGCTCTAACGCGTTGTTCGAAGATTTGAGGCATTAAGTAGATTCACTTTATGTATTATGACTTGTACGTATTTTTGGTTCTGGTTTTCGAGGAGTTTGGAATTAATTTTAAAGAATAATTCTCAATTCGGAAGCTTCAAGTTATAAGTGTTAATCAAGATTTGACTTTTGAATAAGCGATATTGGAATCGATATTTTAAGGTTCTTATAAGTTCATAACGTCATTTCAGAGTCGATCGAGTATCGGGTTGAGTATCAGATGGTTTGGGAGCGATTCAGCACTTAGTATCATAACTTTGCATTTAGAAGGTTTGAAATTTGCTAAGTTTGACATAGAGTGCACTTTGGTATTATCGGATTCCGGGTGTTTTTTCAAGACCTTGGATAATTTCACTTTGTTGATTTGAACTTATGTGTGAAGTTTGGTCATGATCCAAAATGTTTAAGAGTGATTTGGACACTTAAGTTGCACATTAGTTAAGTTAAAGAAAATGAATATACCATGGTCAAATAGTGAGCTTAAAGATTTTGGATTCATGATTTATAAGATTTAATAGTTTTTTATGATTATTTTAGACTTGTCTGCAACTTTTGGTTAAATTTCGGTGAGTTTTGGATGGGTTTAGATTGAGTTGCGCTCTTATTTGATGTTTCAACGTCGTTTTTTTGGCATAAAGGGTACCATATTGAGAAAATTATTTTTTATTATGATTATATTGCACTATTAGATACGTAGCGTAATTATGGATCCAAAGCAACAAGAATCATAAAATTCCGAGGTCGTATGAAAAAGTTATGCCTATTTGTGTGTCGGAAAAGATTGTTGGTTTCTAGTGCGAACTTGTTCTTTGCAAATGAGAGGGAGGTCACGGAAATGCGGAGAACGAATTTGGGGTTGGGTGGTCAATGCGAAAAAATTTTCTTCATCGAACGCGAAGGTGTCTGGTGAAGGCAATGAATAAAAATCACCCGGATAGTGTTTTAATCCGAGTATTTTGGTGTTCTGAGAATATCTTTAGTTCTAGAGCTCCGTTTGAGGTAATGTTTGCGGAATTGTTCTCATATAAACAAGGAGGTAAATATATAACCTTTATTTTAATTTTTAAATGATTATTTTTGTAAATTATTATTTTTATCCGTATTTGGATTGTAGAAAAAATTAGAATTTTGAGCCTCAAAGTTGAGAAATGATAAATCCTTGATTTGAGGGTCAATTCACAAACGAAATTAAATGATCTTATGGTTATAGACTACATAAGTTATGGTTAATAGTTTTTTTTTTCAATAATTTTTGGAATTGGGCATACGGGTTCGGGGTTGACTTTATTGACTTTTCTAGTGGAGTTGGAAATTGATAGAGATTGTTAAATTACGAGTTCTTGAGTATGTTTTGATTGGTTTGATGATTGTTTGACTAGTTTTGGATAGTTTGAAATTGGTTTGAAGAGTTAGAGAGGCGTTAGAGCCGGTTATTGGATTTTGAAGCAAGGTGAGTCTCCTATGTAACCTCATGAGGGGAAATTTACCCTATAGGTATTATATTTGCTATGTGTTACATGTTATGGTGGGTATACATATATGAGGTGATGAGTGTTCGTGCATATGATAGAAATACTGATTAAGTTTGGATACATTCAGACTTACGCCATGCTTTAATTGCAATATTTGAGTTATTCTTGGAAGTTTAGTTACTTTAGTTTATATATTTGCCTGAGACTAGAGTTGCGTTAATTGTTGGACATGCGATTTTAGATATTTGAAAAACTTGATTAACAATAGAGATTACACTTCCTTACACATAATTCTACCGTGTTTTACATATTTGTCCACAAGTTTCTTGAATTTCACAACTCACACATATTCGCGAGTGGGGCTAGTGACCTATCAAGTTTCACTATTCCTATGGGATCAAGATGAATACCTCAGTAGTACGATTGTGGATCGGGTCATACGACCTCCGCAGTATTATGATATGCATCTATGGTTCGTGCCGGTCAACCCTCAACAACGTACACGATTATGGGATCGGGCTTAATGACCTCAGTGAAGATCGGGTCGTACACCATAACAAGAACTGTTGCCTTTAATTTTATGGGACTAGGCCGCTTGCCTAAGCAGAATCATGTTTAATACTTGATATGACGCCAATGTACCCGTGAGTTTTCCCAGACTTTATATGTGGCCTTTTATTCATTGTTGGCCATATGTATTCCATTTGAGGAAGTACTCGAGTTTTGAGGACTTCGTGTTTACTTTTTAGTTGAGGATTACATTATGTACTTATATCCATTCTCATTGTTTTACCTATCATGCCTTATACCTGTTTATTTTTATTAATTCTGATTTTTTGGACCGCTAGTAAGTATCAATGTTGACCCCTCGTCGTTATTTCTTCGAGATTGGGCTAGATACTTATTGGGTGAGTGTTGATTTACGTATTCATGCTACAGTTCTGCACTGAATGTGTAGGTACTAAGACATGTATATTTAGTGGTTATCTTGGTGCGTTGGCGCAACTGCTGAGAGGAATTTTTTGTGAGTTGAATTCCATGCTACGATCCGCAGCACATAAACTCTTCATCATATCCATTTATTTTATACTGTCTACTTTATATTCCAGACATATATTGTAATACTGTTGTGTTAGTCTAGTAGATATTCATGCACTTGTGACACATGATTTTGGGATTTTCTAGTACATGTTTATGGACTTGCCTAATATTGTAACCTTCTTATTTTATGATTTACTAATATTTTCTATATCCACAATTTTCTAATTCATTAATTTCCTTATTTAATAAAAGCCTTGATTTTAATATTGATTAAATGAATAGTTAAATAGATAGTTCACCGCTAGCTTGCCTAACGCCGATGTTGGGCACCATCACATCTATAAAAGAAATTAGGTCGTGACAGCTTGGTATCATAACATTGGATTCACTCAGATCTCACGAGTCATGAGCAAGTCTAGTAGTGTCACGACCCTAAACCCATACATGGTCGTGATGGCGCCTCCCGTGGGGACAAGGCCAGCCAACTAAACTCAATTCATCATTTTTAACAATTAAACAGTTCATAAGCAGTTTAAATATGATTTAATAATAATAATAATTAGAGGGAGTACAATCCAACACAGCCAAAATCGGGGTGTCACAAGTCACGAACATTTATTAGAGTGTGAATACAGTTCTACAAGGTCTAAAAATACAAGAAACATGAGTTATGAACAAAAGAGAGAGGAAACGGTGTTGCAAACGCTGGCAGTCACCTCGCTAAACTCCTATGGCTCTGCCTCTAATCAACCAAAACCCGCTACCGAGTGAATAAATACCTGCATCTGCACATGATGTATAGGGAGTAAAGTGAGTACTCCATCTCAGTGAGTAATAAAGATAAATAATAACTGAGCAGTAAGAAATAACATAAGGCAAATCATCATGCTGTATAGAAGCAGTGTAAAACCTTTTGAGAAAAACAATAAAGCTGTGAAATCTTAGAAAATACCTTAGCTCAGTTTAAACCTCTTTTGAAAATGACTTTTTCAAACAGTTATGTGAATGAGTGCAAGACAACTAGTGCAGATAAGCACGGAAATCCGCACCTCGGGCGCAACACTCACTCAGCAGAAAATGCCAGGAAATCAGGTAGGTATCACACGAAATAGCACAAATACAGATAAAGGAAAACAATTAAACAAGTAAACACATAAAACAATACCAGTACCGCTGCGGCGTGTAGCCCGATCCATACACCGATGCAGCATGCAGCCCGATCCATTTATCATCGACAGCGCTCACTGGGGTATGCAGACTCTAGGAGGGGCCCCTTACTGTCCAAGCGCAATATCAAGCCATATCGTTGCATCAAATCTAGGCTCTCGGCCTCATATTAGTATCAGTATCCAAAAGTATCCTCACAACACAGGCCCTCAGCCTTACTCAGTCGAAAATCACATAAGCCCCTAGGGCAACAGTAAAACATGATGCTCAGCCCAAAACATTGTTGGAAATCTCATTTCAAGTATTAAAGCAAAGTAAACTTGGCTGAGTTTTGAAAATAATGGAAAATAAATGACTGAGTTCAAGTATAAAATCAAAACAGTGAGAAAATATCAACAAATCATCCCTGGAGGGGTTCAAATAGCTGGCACGAAGCCCAAATATAGTGATCAGCCCAAATCATGATGATAACAAATAAGTTTCACTAAAATACGCAGTAAAAATCATCAATTGGAATGGACCAAGTCATAATCCCCAACGATGCTCTACCCCACGAGCGCTATCCGGCGTGCAAGTCACCTTAATATAGCACTACGATGTGCAATTCTTGGATTCAAAACCCTCAGAACATCATTTACAATCATTACTCACCTCTATCTAGTCTAAACTCTAGCCCGCGATGCCTTTGCCTCTCGAATCGATCTCCGAATTCTCCAAATCTAGCTGAAATCAGTACCAAACCATCAAAATATGTAAAGGGAGCACTTTAAATAAATTAACTTAACACAAAATTCCCAAAATTTGTAAAACCCAACCCCGGGCCCACATTTTGAGATTTAACAAAAATTCACAAAACTAGAATCCTTATACTCTCACGAGGCTAACCATACGAAAATTAGCCAATTCCGACACCATTTGGTCCTTCAAATCAATCGTTTTATATTTTTGAAAGATTCCACAATTTTATTCCCGAATTCCATCCCTAATCACGATTTAAATGATGAATTCAATGATAGATTCATGTACTCTAGCCAAATCTGAGTTAGAATCACTTACCCCGATAAATTTGTTGAAAAACCTTAAAATAATCGCCAAAATCTGAGCGTTTTTGGGAAAAATATCAAATAAAATCTAAAACCTCATATTTATAGAGTAACCCCAGAATTACACCTCCACATGCCTCACAAAATCGACGCGACCGCGCAAAACCACCGCGGTCCGCGCAAAAATGACCGTGGCCGCACATATGTTCTTTGCAATGATAGGCTTTAGTATTTTGGCCATAGCTTTCGCTACAGATTTGCAAATGTCTATTGTAATATGTTTCTAAAAACTAGATTCAAAGAGCTACAACAGTTATTTTGAATCATCTCAAAAGTCCTTGTGTATCAAAAGATATATGCTTCCGAAGTAGGATCAGTGGCCTAACTCCTTCATCGCGGACCGCAAAAGCAGGATCGCGTCCATGAAGCCTCCACCGCGGTTAGCAAAAATATAACCGCGTACCACGGTCGTGGGTCCAGGGATTCAACCCTCCAGGCCTTCAACAACTATATTTTAGCCTAAAGACACCTCGGGACCTATCCGGAACTCACCCGAGGCCCTCGGGACCTCAACCAAACATACCAACATAATCCATAGCATCATTCAAACTTGTTCCAATCATCAAAACACCTCAAACAACATCAAATTACTCAAAACTCATCGAATTCATGCCTAAGTTTCCAAAAACTTCCTAAATACACTTTCGATCACAAGTCCAACCAAAAGACATCTGAATAACCTGAAATTTTGCACATGCACCCCAAAAGATATAACAAAGCTATTTCAACTCTTGAAATTCCATTCCAACCTCTATATCAAAATCACACCTATCAATTGGAATTCGCCAAAATACTAACTTCGCCAATTCAAGCCAAATCCTTCCACGGACTTCCAAAATGCATTCCGGCCATGCTTCTAAGTCATAAATCACCCAACGAAGATAATAAAATCATAAAAATTCTAATCCGCACTCATATACAAATAAGTCAACTCTTGGTCAAACCTTTCAGATTCAAAGCTTTCAACTGAGACTGTTTCTTTCAAATTCATTCCAAATTTCCTGAAAGCCAAAACCAATGATCTACATCAGTTATAGTACATTACACGGGGCAAGTCACGCATAGAACTAGCTATCAAAGTGCAACAACTCAAAGCGACAGGTCGGGTCGTTACAAGTAGAATCTTACAGATTGGTACAGAGATGCCTGTAATTATCTTCGAGATGCTATAAGACTGTTAAGAGAAATTCCCTTCTTGATTCCTCGTCGTGCGATTTTATTTCATTGAAGCTTATGTCTTCATTTCCTTTCTACTCATTCTTTTACAATGTTGAGCGCCTGTTATCAATTGGGCATCAAGGAGTTACATTGGTGGTGCATGATGTTTTACCCTGCATATTCGGGAGGACTATAGTTGTCGCCTTGTGTTCTGTCGTTTTAGCCTAGTGTTAGTGTTGCCTATGGTTTCGAGGCTATGTATAATGTATTGAGATGTTCATGCATTGTTTGTGCCCACTGCTGGGGTAAATGGTAGGGTGTTTATTGATGTGTTGTGACAGTGAATGCTTCTAGAAAGGGATTGTTTAGTTCATGATTAGAGGATTCAGTGTTTAATTCCAGTAGGAGTTGGCAATTGGACTATGTATGTCCAAGCGTTGGCTGTCAAAGTCATGATATTGGTTATATCTAGACTTGGTAGAATTCCTATTTATGTTGTGGGGTGTTGTCATCATTGTTTGAATGCGTTAAGGATCGTTAGTGTGATGGTCTTCATTTGTTTTCCTTTAAGGGCATAGGTTGTGGAGTGCTACCTAGAAAGCGGTTACCTAAGATGACAGTGTATTGCGACTTTAGGGTTGGATTGGTATTTTTAGTGTTGATGGCTCAAGCAAGATGATATTTAAAGGAGGCTTAGAGTTTATGGCAATCCATTTGTTCGCATGCTACGAAAATGGATCGTGTTATGGGGAAGCATATTGGTGGAAAGGGATAGAAAATGACTTTACTGGTTATGTCTTGTGAAGATTCATTTGATAGCAGGTCAAGTGTGTGCAACAAAGTTCGAGTAGATCGCTTTAAAATATGGCTAAATCGGAGTGGGAGCGGTAGTATATCATATGGATTTTGTGGTAGGATAGTCATATGTTTTGTGAAAGTTTAGAGCGATTGGGTCATAGTGAACAAATAACCAAGTCTGTTATTTCGTTTGAGGCGGTGGCTTCGATACTCAGGAAGTTTGATTGTAATGAAAGGTGTTCGCTTGGAAGGTAGAGGAATGTGAGCGCTTAATTATCGTTTTAAGTGCTATATAACTTTAGGCTTCAAATGTATTATTGGACCTTCAGTTGATATTAATAGAAAATGAACAAACTCTTACAACTAGTGGACAAGTATGGGAAAAAGGGATTTACTAACTTTGTGGCGGTTGTAACCAGGGAAATGTTATTGGATAATGTTTATATGAAATTATACAGTTGGGAAATCTCATGTGAGTAATTTAGGGGTTGCGTGAATTCTTATAATGTTTTTATGAAGAGTTCTACTTTCTATCTAATAGAAAGCATGTACTACCATATGGACTCGTTCGCTTGGGAAGATGGCTCGACTGCTATGAATTTGAGTGTGTATTTAGGGCTGCTAATTTGGGATGTATAGTGATTGGTGCAAAAAGAGTTTATGAGAAATTTGGATGAGTAATGGTGTGAGATCAGTGTAGCTAGAAGGAGACATCATTGTGGGTTCTTGAGTAATGTGATTGTGTCTTAAAGTTAAGTGATGGAGCGTACCTTTTATGATTGGGTCATGTGGTAATGTGCCTTTACAATTTTGGATGATCCGTACATTGGTGGATTAGTATGACTACGGGGAAAAACATCAAGGGTAATTCGAGCAAGGAATTTGATGGACATGTGCTACGTTTCACCTTATTAATATGTGAAGGTTGTGGAGTAACACAAATTTTATACTACTTGTGGATGTGTAGTATAAGTAAAAGGATTCATTCAGTTGCTTATGTGGATTATTTGTATGCTAACGGAGCACTAGTATTCTGGTTTAGTATATTTGGGAGTAGCCAATAATTGGTGACTTTCAATTATATTTCTATTGGATTCGAGATTTAAGACGTGGTGCTTAAGGATTTTTTGATTCATTATGTGGTTGAGGATTGGATTTTGCAGCAGAGTGTGAAGTGTACTTGGAGAATTTCTATGTTATCATTGGGTTTTTAGTGCACTGTTAGAGAAATGGTAGGAACTACTTCAGATTCACAGAAGTATTTCAGAACGGGTGTATCAGTTGGAGATACTATTGAGTGCATGAGGAGGATATAAAATGGCTTAAGGGCATTGAGACAACGTGGTCTCATGATTTGGGTCAATCAGAATGGGTGTTGTTCGAGGTTTGTTATATGTTTTCATAGAGCTATTTTGTCAAAGGCAAGCCAAGAGTAAATTGAAAGAAGTTGAGTTAGTTAGTAGTGGTTTGAATCTTCATGGTTGTTGAAATAATTGGTTCCTTCGGTGTGGTAAGGCTATGAAGGTGGTTCGTGATTGTACCTGCAGGCTTGATAGCAATCGTAATTTGATTGATTTGGAGGTATTTGATTTTGATGGCTTTATTATGTGTAAATGGATCTCGGAAGAGTTATGGAGGTTTAGACTATGACATGAGATTTGCATTTTCTATGGTTATAAGAATTTAGCAGCATGTTGCAATTGTTATTTTGAAATGGGTTAAGTGAAAGATTTCTAGTCGATGAAGTGTTTATTCTACTCGTGGTTCAGTTGTTATGATAAAATTCTTGTACTCTCGTGTAGCAGCATGATAGATGTAGTGGGAGGTATGAAGATTTAAAGATAAGGATCAAGGTCTTAGTTCGATTTTGATATAAATGTCATGAGTTTGGAGGAGCTACGGAAGATTTCAGATGTTCAGAGTATGATGTCGCTATTTTGTGTTACCTGAGAATGGTGTTTTGTGGAAGAAGCATTGTGTATTGATTTATGGATTCTTGATCTGCATTGCAGTAATAGTATGGTTGGTAGCCACGGATGTGCAGTTTCCTGCCTGGATGACTGTGCAAGTGTGATGTGTCAGTGATTTAAAATTGTAGAGATTGAAATCAGGTATAGAGATTCTGGTACTGTCGTTGATTGGAGATTTTATGTCTGAGAAACACTCTATTCCTTTTGTTACATACTGTGAAAGTTTGTTCTAAATTTGACGGTTGAGTATGTGTCATGAATAAGGTCAATGTGGATCTTTGAAAGGTTATTGACCTATTATGGGATGATCGGAATCGCCTTAAGATCCGTTGGTAGGCCTAATGGGAGAGTATATTTTACATCAGATCAGATATGCTTATTCATCATATCATTGCTTATGGATAAGTCTTCTGGTGTAGTGGATGCTATTTCTATTGCCGTATATTTCATGTGTTACTCTCTTATGCCATGTGGGTTGTGATTTGGCTTCATTATTCACAAGTATGTTGTGACCATGTGCAGATGTGGTTTAATATGAGATAGATGGCCCTCAAGATGTTGGTTGTTTGATGCACCTTAGTTGTGCTTGGCTTTGCAGCACATGACCCTATCTGTCTCCCCAGGGGTGTGGTTATGCACTTTGCATGATTATGGTCGATATTCGGGAATTTCATGGGTATGAGCATTTTGGCTTGGTAGGTATTTCCTTATTGATTGTTATGTGTGGATCAGGTGGCACGTCGCCACTGGTATGATGTGTAGATTGGGTTGCACGCCACAAAAGTGAGATGCCAGGAGTAGTTCCTTATACTTATTTTGTGTGTTTCGTTCTTACCCATGTGATGAGTTCATGGCGTTTGTCTAGTTAATTTAAATGTTATACGGGCTGTGTAGTTCTTTAAAGGAGTTTGTCTTCCCTTATTGTTCATACTTGAGTTGCACCTTATTAGCGCATGGTGGCGTCATATGAGATTTTAGATGGTGTTCCAGGTGGCTTATTGCCTGAGCAGCTTGTACTGGGTGAGACGAGGTTCTTAACCTGAAATCAGTGCAATCAGATTTGTATAATGTATGTTGGGGGTGGAAAATGTCACTAAATAGTTCATAATAAGGCAACGATTCCTGCCACGTGGAGAGACTAAATGGGTTATTGATTTGGCAGGTGGTTAATGGTTTCTATGCATCTATTTCATCATTTCAGTATTGCGAAAGTTGGAACATGACTTGTATGTGTTATGAGGTATATTACGAGCCACAGATTTGTTAATTTGCAATCATTGCGGTTGGAGAAAGTTACTATGGCAAATGAGTTATGCAGTGCATTATGTAATTGCCAACTGAATGCGTTTAGTCCCTTGGGAAAGCGTCTGCGCCTAGGGGCTCTTTTTAGCACTTTTGAGGAAGTGAACACGAATAAAGCCGACTTTGAGCATGGGTGCATAGATCATGTTTTGGTTCAATGTGTCGAGATTGATACGGAGTTCGCATGTTAGAATCAGGCCTGGCAGAAAACTTCGTATGTTAGAATTTTGTTCTAAGGCTTGAGGGCTAAGGTAGTTGGAAGAAACCTCAGTATGGCTCTGGATCAAGCTAGTATGCTCATTTAGGTTATGATAGCACAGGTATGTGCACGAGGTGTTACACAATTATTTTGGACAACTCGGGAACGATTCTTGTCACGTTTGAAGACGAACATATGCTTAAATGTGTAAGGATGTAACGACGCGACCGATCGTTTTTAGCCTAGGCATGTCATTCGGCAGTTTGAAGCATTGAGTAGTTTGACTTTATGTGTTATGACTTGTACGTGTTGTGGTTTTGGTTTTCAAGGAGTTAGGAGTTGATTTGGAAGAATAATTATGTATTCAGAATCTTCAAGGTGGAAGCATTAATCAAGGTTTGACTTTTGAGTAAACGACTTCCAAATCATGATTTGAAAGTTCCTATAGGTTCATAAGGTGATTTTAGACTTGGGCGTATGTTCGGGTTGAGTATCGGATGGTTAGGGAGCGATTTAGTGCTTATTATTAGAAGCTTGCATTTTTAAAGATTTGAAATTTGCTAAGTATGACTTAGAATGTACTTTGGTATTATTGGACTCCGTGTGGTAATTCGAGACCTTGGATAGGTTCACTTTATTTATTGGAACTTGTGTGTGAAGTTTGTTTATGATCCGAAATGTTTAAGATTGATTCAGACACTTAAGTTGCATATTAATTAAGTTTAAAAAATTGAGTTAACCATGGTCAAATAGTGGACTTAACTAGTTCGGAATTCATGGTTTAAAAGTTTCAAACAAGCTTTTATGATGTTTTCGACTTGTCTGCAAGTTTTGGTTAGATTTTGGTGAGTTTCGGATGGGTTTGGATTGAGCTGCGCTCTTATTTGATGTTTCGGGGTCGTTTATTTTGGCATAAAAGGTACCATATTGAGCAAAAGACCTTTGATTTGTGATTGGATTCAATCATTAGATACATATCATAATTATGGAGCCATAGCAACAAGAAGCGTCGAATTTTGAGGTCGTATGAAAAAGTTATGTCCATTTCCGTATCGGAAAAAAGATTGCTTCTTGTGTGAACTTTTGTTCTTTGTGAGCGCGAGGAAGGTCTTGCCACGACTAAATAGTAAACAAGAAGTCCTCAAATACCAGGTACTTCCTCAAATAGAATACATAATGGTCAACATCGAATAAAAGGTCATATATTAAGTAACGGAAAACTCACGGGTACGCTGACTTCATATCAAGTATTACGCACGATTCTACCGAGGCGAGTGACCTCATCCCATATGAGTAAAGGCACAAGTTCTTGTGATGGTGTACAGCCTGATCCCTATTGAGGTCGTTCAGTCCGATCCCATAATAGTATACACTGCCGACGGTCGACTGGCATGAACCAGAGATGCATCTCATAATACAGCAAATGTCGTACCACCCAATCCATAACACTACTATTGAGGCGTTTAGCCAGATCCCATAGGAATAGTTAAACTTAACGCGTCATTGGCCCCACTCATGAATATATGTGCGAGTTGTGAAATGCTAGAAACATTCGGACAAATATGTACAACACGGTAGAAATCCGTCAAAGGAAGTGTAATCTCTAATGCAAATCAAGTAACTCACCAAATATCTAAAATTGCAAGTCCAATAATTTATGCAAGTCTAGTCCAAGGCAAAAATAAAAATTAAAATATTTAAATCGACAAAAATATCTCAAATATTGAAATTAAAGCATGGCTTAAATCTAAATCTACCCAGACATAATAAGGATTTCTAGCATACACATGGACACTCGTCACCTCATACGTGTGTATCCCCCACAACATGAAGCATATAGAATATATACCACATACAGGATAAATTTCCCCTCAAAAGGTTAGACATGAGACTTACCTTGCTCCGAAATCTGATAACCGGCTCTAACGCCTATCTAACTCCACAAATCAATGCCAAACAATCTGAAACTAGTCAAACAACAGGAAAACCATTCAAAACATACTCAAAAACTCATTATTTAACAATCTATATCAATTCCCAACTCCACTCGAAAAGTCAACAAAGTCAACTCCCGCGCCGACATGCCTGGATTTTGAAAATTATATATATAAAAAATATTTCACATAACTTATATAGTCTGTATCTATAAAATCATCCAATTTTGATCATGAATTGACTCTAAAATCAAGGATTTACCATTTTTCAAAATCCTAAGTTTGTTTACAATTCAAATACGGATAAAAATAATAAACAACAAAAATAATCATGTGAAAACAACAATGTAAAGGTTATATATTTAGACCCTCACTGATATGAGAACTACGCCACAAAAATCACCTCAAACGAAGCTCTAGAACTGAAGATACCAAAATACTCGATTTAAAACAGTGGCTAGGTGATTTTTATTCATCGACTTCGCATGACACCTTCGCATTCGTGAAGAGAATTTGTTTGCGTTAACCGCTCAACACAAATTCCTTTGTGTACTTATATTTGTTCTTACTGTTTTACCCGTCATGCCTCATACCTATTTATTTTTATTACATCTGAATTATTGGACCGCTAGTAAATGTCGATTACCCTTCGTTGCTACTTCTTTGGGGTTAGGCTAGATATTTACTGGATACATGTTGATTTACGTACTCATTCTATACTTCTACACTGAATGGATAGTTACTAAGACATGTACATTTGGTGGTTATCTTGGCGCATTGGCACAACTGTTGAGGGGACTTTTTGGTAAGCTGCATTTCATGCTACGATCCGCAGTACACGGAGTCTCCATCATATCCATTTATTTTATCCTATCTATTTTTTATCCCCAACAGATGTTGTAGTAATGTTGTATTGTTTTAGTAGATACTCATGCACTTGTGACACTAGATTTTAGGATTTTCTAGTAGATGTTTATGGACTTGCCTAATATATGGTTTTCTAATATTTTGTATATCCACGATTTTCTAAGCATTAATTCCCTTATTTAATAAAAGCCTTGATTTTAATAGTAATAAAATAAATAGTTAAATGGATTATTCACTGTTGGCTTGCTAACAGCGACGTTAGGCACCATCACGACCTGTAGTAGAAATTAGGTCGTGACAATGTTAATGCTCTAAACTTGCCTAATCTATATAGCTTTTGTCACTTGCCTATCTAAACTATCATCTGTCCATGAAAACACCGTGAACTATATCCCCTTTTATAATAAAACTCCTTCGTCGCATTCTTATTAGTGCATATAATACCCGTTCCAAATTACTTTTAAAATCTACTATGTGGCAATCTACGTGGTTGTTTGTAGCTTAATCTCAAAAACAAGCTTAATTAATTTTTTATTAATTTATCATAAATAATTGCCCGATAAAAAAAGGGCTAGAATTAAAACCATTCGGTCAATTGTGAAAAAGTCATTTTCTCTTTGCTCTCATTCGAAAATCTCTACACCTTCTCTCAGTAGTAGGTTTTTATATTTATACTGGTTCTAACCTCGATTTCTCTATCTATTCTTACTTCTATTCGAAAATCGTAATAAAAACTAGGGTTCTAATTATGATTCGATATAAAAGTTAGGGTTTTGACTGACTTTAAATTCGGAAGATTGTTGAAAGGAGAAATCTAAGTTGTTAAAGAAGATAGCTACATATAGGATATTGATTCTTTCAAATAACAAGAAATGAAGAATGGAAAAAACGAGAAAGATAAAAAATAAACTCAAACATAACAAAAGAGGGAGAATTTTAGGTGGATTCAGATGAAAAAATGGAGAAGAAAGATAAAAGGGAGAAGAAAGGTGAAAAATTGAGGAAGAAATGTGAAATATAACGAAAAAGAGGAAAAAATTATATAAATTTTAAAGAAGGGCTAATTAGCATTTAGTCTTTACGTTTCTTTGAAAATTTATTTACACACATTATGTCACATAAGTAACGAGGAAATTTTATTATGAAAAGAGATATAGTTCAGATTTTTTTTGAAACATGTAATAGTTTAGACGGGCAAGTGATAAGAATTATATAATTTAAAAGGATTTTAGGATATTAACTCTAACTAAATTGAGGAGAAGAACTATTTAAGCATCTCTACATGAGATTTGAAAAGGAGTTCAAGTTTCAAGCGTGTTAACAAACTTTTTAGATATCTAAACTAGCACATATTCTACTATAATTTATTATTGTAAATAGGCCCATGTGTGCAAGGGTTCAAAAGACAATAATTTACCATGATACAATATCATTAATCCCTTAAAAATACAAAGTGTAAGGTTATTAAATTGAAATGTGCAACACCTATTGAAATAAACTACCATACTGGATCATATCAATACATAGTAAAAGAATATTTTTACATATAGTACCACTCTAAGCTCATACAAGGCATGAAATCTAAATTTGGAGGCGAAGAGCGTGCCGGAAGCCTACATCAGAGTAATCAAGGACATGTACGATGGAGCTAAGATTAGGGTTAGGACGGTAGGTGGCGACTCAGACCATTTTCCAGTGGTTATGGGACTCCATCAAGGATCGGCGCTTAGCCCTCTCTTGTTTGCCTTGGTATTGGATGCTCTAACCCGACATATTCAAGGGAATCTTGCTTGGTGTATGCTATTTGCTGATGATATAGTCTTGATAGACGAGACGAGGGTCGATATTATTGAGAGGTTAGAGGTATGGAGACAAACTCTCGAGTCTAAGGTTTTCAAAATAAGCAGATCTAAGACAGAATACCTGGAGTACAAGTTTAGCGCCGAGCCGAGCGAAGTAGGCAGGGACGTGATGATTGGATCTCAGGTCATCGCCAAGAGGGACAGTGTCAGATATCTTGGGTCGGTGATTCAGGGGGACGGAGAGATTGACGGGGACGTCACTCATCGTATAGGAGCGGGGTGGTCAAAGTGGAGGCTTGCATCAGGAGTCCTGTGTGACAAGAGAGTTCCACAGAAACTCAAGGGGAAATTTTATAGAGCTGTGGTTAGACCTGCAATGTTGTATGGGACAGAGTGCTGGCTAGTGAAGAACTCTCATGTTCAGAGGATGAAGGTTGCGGAGATGAGGATGCTCAGGTGGATGTGCGGGCTCACCAGGTTAGATAAGATTAAGAATGAAGTTATTCGATAGAAGGTGGGGGTGGCCCCGGTGGATGAGAAGATGCGAGAAGCGAGACTGGGGTGGTTCGGGCATGTGCGAAGGAGAAGTCCTGATGCCCCGGTGAGGAGTTGTGAACGGCTGGCGATGGTCGGCTTTCGGAGAGGCCTAAGAGGTATTGGGGAGAGGTGATTAGGCATGACATGGCTAGAATGCGGATTTTCGAGGACACGACCCTTGATAGGAAACTTTGGAGGTCTAGTATCAGGGTTGTAGGATAGGGCCCCTAGATTTTTTCGTACTACTCACCCAGAGTTGGATGAGGCTTGGCAGGGCTATCCATAGATGATTTGTGTTTTGGATTGTGTCTCCCTCATAGTAGTTATTTAGGGTAGTTACTGTATGATGTGATTGCATGCTATTGTATTTATGGTTCTTATGTTTCGATAATTATTTACGCTATTTCTGCTGGACTTACTAATGCTCTTTTGTTTTTGTTTTTGTTTTTCCTTTCCTTCACTGAGCCGAGGGTCGATTGAAAACAGCCTCTCTTCCCTCTCGGGTAGGGGTAAGGCGCGTCTACATATTACCCTCCCCAGACCCCACTTTGTAGGACTATACTGGGTAGTTGTTGTTGTTGTTGTTGAAGTATCAAATAATAAACCGATTAACTTCTCATTCATCCCTAAGGTATAGATAAATAACTAAATTTGATATATAAGAAGACTATGGCTTCACAAATTCAAGTTACAAAATAATAAAATCATGAATAACTATCATTCAAAATTTACATATGCAAATGTGTCACACAGATCATGTACAAGTCCCAAGTCTCAACAAATTATAGATTCTTATGAAAATATCATCTTTAAAATAACTTTCAAAAGCTACTTTGTATGGTCATCTTTAATTTTCCTCCGATACACTCACATTCACATGCGATAACCGCTAAACTTAACACTTAGTTGAACCTTCTGCTTGTATTAATCACTTTCTCTTTAGTAGATATGGTGCCCTAGTGACATTGACATTTCTTCCCTACATGAATCGAATAGAAGTAGATAAACTTAAATTAATTTTAATTCCCACGTGATAAAAAAAAAGAAGGTAAAAGTTCCTGAGACAAAACCATTACTAATATGAGAAAATGGAATAATGAAGAATCTCTAGTAACTGGCGAACAAGGAGGAGTTTACTACATGTCTCAAATGTTGGCTCCGTGGCCCAAGTGCTCATCTATTGTTTTTCCTCGATAGAACTTTTAGTCTCTTCAGCTCCGTTCGTTCCAAGTTGCTGCTAGACGCATATCTAGATAGTGTACATGACACTCGCTTGCAAATATAAACATATCACTGCTATATATAATATTAGTATGGTATTATCAAACCTTGAGACACTAGAACGGAAAACTTTTGTGGATGACCACCAAAAGTCTAAGGTGGAAGAAAAATTTGGAGAATTGAAAAATTATGTTTGTGACCCAAAAGCATGTGGTGTCACTACAAGAAATTATGGATACAATAGCATTTATTCGCAGACCAGATTTAGCGGAAATACGAAAGATTTTCTCGTCGCAATTAAATATTCAAGGTTGATGTAATGTTGGGCAGTTGGAATATCGGCATCTGTTAATCAGATTTGATTTGTACGATGACTACGTTCGCTTCCTTTCGAAGGCGACTGGATATCTTAAGTCCAAAGGAGAAGAATACTTCTTCAGATCATTTCCATGGACTTTCGATTTCAATCCGAGGGAAGAGACATCAATGGCAGTTGTGTGGATATCTCTGCCAGGCCTACCTCCAAACTTCGTTGCAAAGAGATCGTTATTATCTATAGCTTCAGCAGTGAGAATACCGCTTGCTATTGATAAAGCGACGCAAGACCGAACGAGACCGAGCGCGGCAAGAGTTAAGGTGATAGTGGACCTTATGAATAAACATCCAGATAAAGTCATTCTGCAGATTTTAGATGCTGCTTCAGGTAAATCCGTCGAGTTCAATCAACAAATTGTTTTCGACAATTTGCCGAAGTACTGTGTTTTCTGAAAACATCAAGGACACGATGTAAAAGCATGCAGGATCAGAAAAGTAAAGGATGGAGCAGCTGAGGTGATAGATGAAAATCCGGTTAAAAATCTGTCTCGTAATGATAGGAATGAAGTTGTCAAATTATTAGGAGATGCAAGGGACTATCTAAATGTTAAACGAGCTACTGATCTACAAGAAATAGATGATATTGTAGGAGCAGAATCATCAAAACTGGTACAGAATAATGCTATTTCCGCTGAAACAATGAATAAAAAAAAAATGGAGCACTGACTGAATTTTGGTCCTATTGATTCAAGTGTGTACATCATGGCATTGCAAAAGTTGGCACGAATCAGAATGATGAGTTAAAGTCTTCTGAAATTGCAGGGATGAATATGAAGGATGCTGATCAACAGTTCATTTTGAAGAATGATGTAGTAAATGAAATGGCTGATGCCTCGCATATAGAATCCCCAGCAGAATCCTTAAAGGAGATGCAGAAGTTGGAAAATTCTAAGGCTACAACTCAGAATCGAGCATATGATGCCTATACTGAAAAAAAACAATCAACTGATGATTATATCAAAAATGGTGCACAGACTGAGCAGTCGGTTGAAAAGGATGGACAGCACTTTAAATGCAATGAGCATCAGCAAAGTTTGTCAGATGCTGCATCTTCAAAATATTTGCCAATAATAGAGAGTGTTTCTGGCTATGTTTGTACACAGCAGAACACTGTTCCATCCACAATGCAATGTATGAGTGATAATGAATTGGTAGTATCCCAATTACATAATGCAGGAACAATGGAAACCAATGTAATCCACAGCAGACAGTGTGCACAGGATGGGCAGAGGATTGGTCTTGAAGGTCATCAGTACAGTAACAATGTGCATCTAGGATCTGGCAATGCAGTAAACTTGAAGACTTCAGAGCTGATTGAACAGTAGCATGATAAGCAGATGATTAACAAAGAAGTCACTAACCTGCCTGCTCAAGCAAAAGGAATTATGGAAGCACTAAACACAGATCACACAGATGTGTATTTGCAACCAAAAGAGAAGTTGTCAGCTTCTAATACAACTGTTGATTCAAACAAAACTGGACAACAACATTCTGAAGAAGTTGTATCTGATAATGACAATAATGATGCAGTAAACCAACAAAAAAGAAGGCCTCCAGATGAGGACACTGAGCAGAACTCAAGTTCATAGCAAAACAAGAATAACATTCAGCAGATAGCAGCAGAAGAGGAAGCAGTCTATGCAGATAGTTCACAGTTAAAGATGGAATCTCCAATTCCGTTGCAAAGTCTTTCAAGTCGAAGTACAAATGGGAGAGTTGATACTATCCAATTAACAACTCCTTCAGTTAAAGACAGTGTAGGAAGCTCATCTAGACAGGATACAAATCACAAGACAGAGATGTTTCAACAAAGTAAACAGTTGCGACTATCTCTTGCAGTGATTTGGTTTCACATCCTCCAGATGATCTACAACTTACAAAGGATGCTAGACAACAAAATGCAAGGAACAGTGAATCATCGAGGACCAACAGAAATGAAGATACCCAGAACAAAAATAACAGATTGCAAACAAGTCTACAGCAATAACAGTAAGGTCCAATTAAGTTGCCGCGCTTGAAAATCTGGGTAAACATGATGGAAAAGTTGCTGGAGGAGTGATTCAGAAGGTGCAAAGTTATCCTCCCATTTCTATATCCAGTATATATAGCGGGGAAGATATCAATGATAGTGGAGAATTTTCAAGTCTCGAGAGAATGAGCAAACAAATAATTATATCTAACATGAGAGACATGGTAATTAAATCGAAACTTTGGGACCAACGACATTTCGACGATGACGGGAGTTGGGACGAAGGTTCTGTTGGTTGGTCATCTGCTGAAGAAGGGCATGAACATGATTGCAACAGTTCAGGAGAGGACAATGATGCCACGATCAAGCCAATATTTCAAATGAAACCTGCAAAAAGGAATGGGAATGTAAAACTGTCAGCTACAGCTAGCAATTTGAACCATAATGCACCAGTTTTCATTCCAAAAAAGGATACAACAGAAGATCCTTCAAAGGCAACACCAACAGCGATATACCAAAAAGTACAAAAACAAAATGCAACCCAATATTCGGGTGATATATCAGCTATTGGAAATAAAAAAGCACTGCCTCCACCAATGAAATGTACTTCTTCAGAAAACAAGTTAGTAGCATTTCCAAAAGCAACACAGTGTCAGCAATTATCTTCTGAAATGCTAATCTCCCCAGATCGAAGTCATCTCCAAAATGAAGTGGAAGGAAGACACATATATGAAGAAGGAGAGGAAGAGGATATCCTAACGCATTGTCGGAAAAATGCTGCAAGAATGGGGGATTTGTCTCCAACGCACAGTAAAATAAATAAAAAGAGTCACCAAAGGGAAAGAAGTTGGGACGGCAGATTGGTTGAAGATGCAAACATAAGGAAGCTCCCAATGAGAATTGCAAAGCAAAAACAGGTCACCCAAACAACCTTCACAAAGTTCAGTAAATCAAAGAACAAAGCATGATTTTCAAAGAATTACTGAGAAAATTTGTGGACGAGAACAACTTCTTTTCAGTTTCATCACAAAGTTGGAGAAAGGACAGCACATTAGGTGCTTCCTTATATTTCTATTTTACCATATTCCTCAAATGTAATATCATCACAGAATATGTTATGAATTCTCTGATGATCATGGTTTAGTTGGCTCAATCAAGTTATTATGTTGTAATTTTAAATTTTATGTTTCTAATAAAAAAACTAACCCTAGGCTTTGCCTAGTGGATTGCCTAAAAAAAGAATATAAAAGCAAATGTCTAGAAAGCCAATACAAGTCTCTACCCAGCACCTGGTGTCACAATATACACAGACTACTAAGAGTACTAAATACAACCGTCTAAAAGAAATAAAATACTGCTTGTCTCAAATACATGAGATAACAGAATGAAACATAAGATAGAGAAGAAGGGGGTCTCTTAACGCCTTCTTTTTTCTTCTCATCGGAGTTATTTCCCAAAGACTTGCCAGGGTAAGGAAGAAGGGGGGAACAAGCACACTTGGAGATTGCATCATCGGATGAGTTGTGATTAAGGGTGAAATGCCACTCGAACCAGAGCTAGCTGGTTCTCCCCGAAATGCGTTGAGGCGCAACAGTTGACTGAGGGTGCTCTTCTAATATTTATCTCCTAGCTGCTCTACCTCTCTATTTTCACAAGCCCTGCTCACGCCGGGCTTGCGGATGCCTGCAAGGCTACATCGGAGTCTCGGTGGACTGAAGGCTAGCTCCTGAAATAAAGCTGTTGCCCGAACACTGCTCCAATATCTGCACATAAGTATAGAGTGTAGCATTAGCACAACCGACCCCATGTGTTGGTATGTGTCTGGCCTAACCCCGACAAGGTAGTAACGACGCTAGGACCAGACTCAAGATAAATCTGTGCAGTTATATAATATGTAGTGGAAAAGTAAACAAGTAATAAACACTTAAAGCTGGGGAAGGGGAACATGCTGCGGGGGTGGCAGATAAACAGAATATCAAGAACAATAAGAAAAACTGTAATTTAACTTCTAAAACAGATAAAGAGAAGTAAAAAAAACTTTCACTTTCAGTTTCTATCTCATTGCAGGCGTGCAACCCGATCTCATTTCTCATATCTCGTGGTAGGCATACCACCTGCTCCCATTTCATCATATCTCGTGGTAGGTGTACCACCTGATCCCATTTCATCATATCTCATGGTAGGCGTACCAGCCGCTCCCATTTTATTATATCTTGTTGTAGGCATACCACCCGATCCCATTTTATCATATCTCGTGGTAGGCGTACCACCCGATCCCATTTCATCATATCTCATGGTAGGTGTATTACCCGCTCCAATTTTATTATATCGATTGGTAGGCATACAACCAAATCCCATTTCATCATATCTCGTGGTAGGCGTACCACCCGCTACCATTTCATTATATCTCGTGGTAGGCACCCGCTCCCATTTTATTATATCTCGTGGTAGGCATACCACCCGCTCCCATTTTATTATATTTTGTGGTAGGCGTACCACCCCATCCCATTTCATGTTATCACATAATCACAAGAAATCCCGGTCAGGGAATAAAGCAATATAATAACTTCCCACGAAGGGAACAACAATATAGAAACAATCATCCCGGCAAGGAAAAATCATCTATAACCAACCTTAACTCTGCTTGATTGAAGATGCTCAATCATAAATAGGATCTACGAATAAATAAATCTTTGCTCTGTATGGTAGATAATTAGTTAAGGTAATCGTAATGTCATTTAAGAATACAACAACATTCAATTTAAGTCTCATGGTCATGCTTGGTACCAACGTATAGATACTCGTCACCATGCCTATACGTCGTACTCAACAAGGAGCAAGTAGCAAATATGACTCAACTCCTAATCCTCAAGCTACGGTTAAACCGAACACTTACCTTAATGCCTTCAACACTACTCAAGTCTCAATTATAGCCTTTCCCTTCGATTCCACAATCAATTCATTCGTATCTAATCACAACTCACTTGATTACATCAATAAATGCTAAATAAAACAATCTTAATGTATGAAAATGAGTTTTACAAAGTTTTATCCATAAAGTCAAAAATAGCCCCCGGGCCCACGTGACCAAAACCCGAGGCTCGAACCAAAAATGATTACCCATTCCCCCACGAACATTAATATGCGATTTGTTTTGAAATCGGACCTCAAATTTAGATCCAAATCGCTAATTTTTGAAAAACCTAGGTTTTACCCAAAACACCCAATTTTCCCCATGAAAATCTTTGATTTTATGTTGAAATGATGTTAAAAGATGTTAATGATTGAAGAAAACTAGTTAAAAATGACTTACAATTGATTTGGAGAAGAAAGGTTGCTTGAAAAATCGCCTCTTATGTGTTTTGGGTTTTGAAAAATGAAAAATAACTAAAATTCTCGTCTATTTATACCCCTGGAAGACTCCCTATACGGACCGCACTATATGGACCACTACAACACAGGCTTACCTGAAGACCTGCAGGTCAACATCTTGTGCGGACCGCACAAAAGCGACTGCAGCCACACCGCCTCAACCGCAAATCGCACAAAGGCGATCATAGCCACACATCCTCCATCGCAGACCGCACAAAGGCGACTGCGGCTGCGGTTGCCCCTCGGTGGTCGCACGTGATTTCTTACGGACCGTACAAGAGGGTTCAGAGGCCTGCGACGTCCTGAACCTACAACATCTGATTTCTAGGCCTAAGGCATCTAGGAACCTGCCCGAAACTCACCCGAGCTCTCGAAACTCCAACCCAAGTATACATAAAACCTTAAAAACATCCTACGGATGTATTTGTGTAATCAAATTACCATAATAATATCACATACATTGAATTAACCCCAAGATCGCTGAAATTTCTTAATTTTTTTTAAACATCAAGATTTTCAATTAAGGTCCGGATCACGTCAACTAACGTCCATTTTTAACCAAATTTCACAGGAATGACTCAAGTAATATATAAGGACTGTACCGGGAGCTGGAACCAAAATACGGGTCCTATACTATCGTTTTCTAATTAGTGTTCATTTCAAATTTCCTTAAAAAATATCAGACAACAGTTTCACTTAAAAATTCATTTCTCGGGCTTGGGACCTCGTAATTCGATTCCGGACATACGCCCAAGTCCCATATTTTCCTACAGACCTTTTGGGACAATCGATTCACGGGTCTGAGTCCATTTACCCAAAATATTGACCGAAGTCAAATTTATTCATTTTAACATCAAAACTTAGAATTTTTCATAGAATTTCATATTTGGACATTTCGGCTATGTGCCCGGACTATGCACGCAAATTGATGCAACTCTAAATGAGGTTTTTAAGGCCTTGGAAGTACATAATTTTATAAGCAAATAGGTGATGCCCCTTTTGGTCATCACATCCTCCACCTCTAAAACAACCGTTCGTCCTCGAACGGACAGACGAAGGAAGTGCCTAAGTCGGGAAAAAGATGGGGATAACGGCTCTGCACATCAAACTCGACTCTCACTCCAAGGTCAACGCCTCAGGAGGTTGATCTCTCCAGTGAACATGAACATACGGGAAACTTTTGGATCTCAACTAGCGAACATGGCGGTCTAGAATAGCTACTGGCACCTCCTCATAAGACAAGTCCTTGTCCAACTGGATAGTGCTGAAATCTGACACGTAGGATGGAACGCCATGATATTTTTGGAGCATGGACACATGAAACACTAGATTCACGGCTGACAAGCTCGGCGGAAATGCAAGTCTATAAGACACCTCTCCCACTCGATCAAGAATCTCAAATGGACCGTGCACCTCCTTTTTCACACACCACCCCCGGAAAGATAGTGTATAAGAGAGTTTTTCCAATTTAAGTGACATTATTTGAAATGGGATTTATTCATTTTTATTCAGAGTTGCCACTTGGGATGGATTAATAGGTGTCCAAAGTTACCGGTTTATTCTTAAATCCCAAATCGAGGAAAAATCGAATTTCCCTTTGAAGTCTGCAAACAAGAAATTCTAAATAAGGAATTCTGTTAACCCGGGGGAAGGTGTTAGGTACCTCCGGAATCCGTGGTTCTAGCACGATCGCTTAATCTATTACAATTGGCCTATTATATGATTTTAATACATGTTTTAGCCTATAGTATATTTTAAATTATTAACCACATTAATCGTTTTTTATGAAGATTGAGTGTCGATTAAAACGTGTCTTTGGATTGCATCACATGAAATGCACCCGCAATCCGGAATACATCTTATTCAACGTTTGGGATTAAGATTTAGGTCACATGAAATGCACACCCGAGTTTAAGAAGGTAAAGTTATTAAATAACGCGCCTTAAAGCAACTAACGCGTTGATAACTTTGTGGGAGGCCATGAAAATTCGCTAAATGACACATCCCGAGTTGTAGGGATTTTACAGATATAATCAAAGAGGGCCACACGATTTATGATTTTATTTAGCGCGGTGCACTACAATTTTATTTTTTAAAGGATATTCAAACTAAAATTCAAAGGGGCCTAACTATTTCTGTTATCTATTTGGGCCGCCCCCGTAATTATCTAACATGCCAACATGAAATGAATTAAAGGCTCCTTATAGTTATTTAGCTATTAATCCAAAATTGCACATGGGCTCCCCATGCGAATTCTAAAACCAGGCAAACTAGTGATTCAATTGGGGGCATTACATAAGTCTAAACTGCAACCCAAATCATATTCAATGGGGTTGGCAGACTTGGGCCCAAGAATGAACCTAAACTTAAAATCTCAATTCAACAAAATTTGCATTCAATGGTACCCATATGTGTACAAATAACCTCTGAACTCATTTATTATACAACTGGGCTGATCATTGAGCCTAATTCTTATGATTCAAACAATTCACATCAACACAAATTGTCACTAAATCAAAAAGGTTTGCATTTTTATTTCAACTATTTGATACAAGTTACTCTCATATTCAATTTCATTTTGAGACAAATTATTGGGTCTGAGGATAAGCCCAAATTCGAGCAAGGACTGCTTCCAATAAGAACAATATCCTTAGCTCGAATTTGCTACTCAAATCAGCCCCTTTTATATTTCACCTTTTAAATCCTACTAAATGGACGAATGGACTTCTACTTCGACAAACGTATTAACCTTATAATGATTTCCATGCTCATGTGACGTTCTAGAATTTAAACTCAAACCAACATTTCAAACATAGTAACAAATCTTTGAAAATACTTAGCTAACATGTAACCTACACTAAAATTGCTAGATAGGATATGAGTAAATCATGAGTTCAATAGTCCATATTTACAATCCCTTGAGTGTTCAACCAAGTTAATGAACCTATCAGTTTATAGTAAAATGAATGAAAACATGATTCTCGGGGCACTACCACTGTATTAAGATGAATAATCTAAGCTAAACACTATTATACTAAACTAACAGGAATTTGACTTGAACATATGAGGGGAAGAACACTTCATCCTTTCATAACAAAATTCAGGCAATTACAACTTTTATGATTGCATGTCATTTCCTAGAGAGAAAGAAGTACTTGATTACAACAATAAACATAGGTGAGTTTGAAAGAAGGAGGCAACAACAACAATAAACTTGACCCAGCAGAAGCAACAATCAAATCAAGCTCGAAACCCAAGAATAAAAAGCATCTCAAATAGACTAAGATCCAAACAGCTTCAATACAGATTCGAATGACCCAAATTTAAACCATTTTCACCCTTTGAATCTAGAAATGATTTTTGAACTAGACAATTTCAAAGAGCAACTAGTCTTAATGGAACCATATTTACTGTTGGATTTTTTGTATTTTGATTTTTCTGGAGTTTATCTCTAAGATCTGAAATCAGATCTCCCTTTTTGTATTTTCAGCTCTTTCAATTTTCTAATATATATTTTTTTTTAAAAACTCTGTAAAAGAAGCCCCTTCACAAGGCCAAGAAGCAATGCCTTTATTGGAAAGTAACTACGGTAAGCTTCAGATTTTTGGTTTTAGCTTTTTGGTCCCTTTTCAATTTTATTTTGCTTAAAAGTCCTTAGAATCCTGACTTTCTACCCAAGTTACACTACCTGAATCCTGAAATTAAACTTAAAACCTCAACCTAGAAGCTTCTAGGGGCTTCTATTTTCTGCTACTGCAAGATTCCCTATGGGATATACCAAAATTACCCCCAATTATCCCTGTATTTACCCTCTAATTTGATCAAAAAACTGGGGTTCAAATGGATCAAACAATTCAAAAAAGAGATGAATCAGACATGCAGTGCTCTTGTCATGATTAAGCTAAGTATTAATTAGGACTAATCTAAACCTATATTGAACAACAACCAAACCTAATTTAAACTCAGGAATATAAATCAACAAAAGACTTAATACAACTCAAATTAAACTTACTTAAACTCAGGACTTTAAAGAGATGAAATTCAAACCAACAACAAGATTTAAACAACTCGACTAAAACTAATTAAACTCAGGGATTTAACAAGAAATTCAGCTCAACAAAAAAGACTAAAACTAATTAAGTCAAGAATTTAACATAAGATTCAGCTCAAGAGACTAAGATAAATTCGACTAAACATAATTAAGCTCAGGGATTTAACAAATAAGATTGATACAACTTTGACTTAAACCTGACTAAACTCATAAAAAAAATTTAACGTAAAAGAGATGAGGCGGAGGAAAATTAGAAAAGAAAACTAGAAAACTTAGCTTAATCTCTTCAAATCGAACCCTGAACTTTGACTGAATCTCTTCATGCACTATTTAGAAAATTCCGGAAAACCCTAGATTTGGGTTTTGAGCAGTCGCGGAGACGTTCGAGTGAGGTTGAGCGCAGATTTGAGATGAGAGGGTTAAGGAAGTTATAGGGTGTCAGTTTGGGATTGGTTGGTGGTAGTAGGGTTTTTCCGGAATTTTGATTCAAGATTTGGGATGTTCGACAAGAATTCGAGGGAAACTACGTGGGTATCGATGTTGAGGAGCTCTAGGATGACCTATGGTATGGTTTTGGTGGGCTGCGGAGGCGGTGCCGCCAGACAATGCGGAGGAGTCACAGTTTCTGAGAAATATTAGAGGAGTTGGGCTAGATTTTGAGGGACGGTGTTTGGGGATTTCGAAAGAGGTGGAGAAGAGGAATACGAGGTGTTTATTTGGTGGACATCAGAGCTTCGCCATCGGCGGAGGCGATTTCCAGCTGGCGCTTCATGGCGGTGGACGGCGGAGACGATGGGGGTTCTCTAGGGTTTGGAGAGGGACGATGATAGGGGGTTCTGAGGGGGTTAGGTTATGTTTGGACATATATATACTAAAGGGTGCAGGCTTCCAAGCCGTTGGATCCAAAAACCTAGATGGCTAGGATTTAAACTCAACGAAACGGTATCTTTTTGGGTTCATGGGAGGTGGACTGAGTAATGAGACCGGGTTTGGGCCAGTTCTGGGTAGACTGGACGAGTTGGGGACCAATTGGGTCATCCCAAATTGGGTATTTTATTTAAAGACCCAATTTCTCTTTTTCTTTCTTTTCCTTTTTAAAAATTAAAATTAAAATTAAAAATAAAACTGAATTAAAACCTAGAATTTAAATTAATCTACCTAAATATATGAAAACCTGATTAACTAAAATAATAAAATACTATTTTAAAGGAAATCAAAAAAACTAAAAACTAAAACTAATCAAGGATCAATTAAATTGAAATTTTTAATTCTGGGATTTTCTTTGAAAAATCCTAATTACCAATTAATATGCAAAATCAAATCCTATATGCGAATGCAATAGTTTTGTATTTTCTATGAATTTATCTAAATTAAAATTCACAAAATGCAAACAAGTACGAAAGTTATGCAATTAATCCTGAAAAATCAAATAACTAAAGGGAAAAGTCCTAAATCTACGAATTTGTAGGAGTAAATTATGCGAGGCAAAATCACATTCTCACAGACCAATGAACCTAGAACTAAGCTTGGCCTTCTTCCCAAACCTCATCATACCATTCATAGGTGACAATCGGAGCAATACCCGCTCACCAACCATAAAAGCCACATCTCAAACCTTGCGGTCTGCATAGCTCTTTGCCTGGACTGAGCTGCACAAAGCCTATCCTGAATGATCCTGACCTTGTCCAAGGCCTCCTGAACCAGATCCGTACCCAACAACCGAGCCTCTTCCATCTCAAACCATCCAAGCGGAGATCGACACCGCCTACCATATAAATCCTCATAAGGAGCAATCTAGATGCTCGACTGGTAGCTGTTGTTGTAGGCAAAGTTTGCTAAAGGCAAAAACTGATCCCACGAACCTCCAATGTCGATGACTCAAGCTTGGAGAATATCCTCCAAAATCTGAATGGTCTGTTCAGACTGACTATCTTTCTGGGGATGAAATGTTGTGCTCAACTCAACCCGTGTTCCCAAATCTCTCAACTGCTCTCCAGAAGCGCGAGGTAAATTGTGTACCCCCGGTTCAAAATGATAGATACGGGCACACCATGAAGGCGAATAATCTGCCGAATATAGATCTCACCTAAGCTCTCGGATGAATAGGAGACTGGTATAGGAATGAAATGCGCTAAATTGGTCAGCCTATCAACAATTACCCAAACTGCGTCGAACTTCTTCCGAGTTAGCAGAGGTCCAGTAATGAAGTATATAGTGATCCGCTCCCACTTTCACTCGGGAAGCTCAATCCTCTGAAACAATCTATTAGGCCTCTGATGCTTATACTTAACCTGCTGACAATTTAAAAACCGAGCCACATATGCAACGATATCCTTCTTCATTCTACGCCACCAATAATGTTGCCGCAAATTCTGATACATCTTCGCGGCGCCCGGATAAATAGAGTACCAGGAACTATGAGCCTCCTCTAAAATCAACTCTCGAAGCCCATCCACGTTACGCACACAAACTCGACCCTGCAATCTCAAAACTCCATCGTCATCTAAGGTAACCTGCTAGGCACTTTCGCGCTGCACTGTGTCTCTAAGGACACACAAATAGGAATCATCATACTGCTAATCACGGTTACGCTCCAATAATAAAGAACGAGCAACCGTGCAAGCTAACACACGACTGGGCTAAAAAATATCCAGTCTCACAAGCAGATTGGCTAAAGCCCAAACATCAAAAGTAAGCGGTCTCTCACCGATTGGAATATAAGCAAGACTGCCCATACTAGCTGACTTTCTACTCAAGGCATCAGTCACAACGTTGGCTTTCCCAGGATGATATAGAATTGTGATGTCATAATCCTTCAACCACTCCAACCACCTCCTCTGCCTCAATTCAACTCCTTTTGCTTGAACAAATACTAAAAACTCTTATGGTCAGTTAACACCTTACATGTCCCGTCATATAGATAGTGCCTCCAAATCATCAATGTGTAGACAATGGCTTCCAACTCTAGGTCATGAACTGGATAGGTCTTCTCAAGAATATTTAATTTCCGTGAAGCATAGGCAATGACCTTGCCATACTGCATCAACACCTCACCAAGCCCAGTACGGGAAGCATCACAATAAACTGCATAAGCCCCTAAACCTGTGGGCAAAACCGATACCGATGCCATAGTCAGAGCTGTCTTGAGCCTCTAAAAGCTCACCTCACACTAATCCGAGCATCTGAGCTGAGCACCCTTCTAGGTCAATTTGGTCATTGGGACTACGATGGATAAGAACCCCTCCACGAACCGACGATTATAGCCTGCCAGCCCCAAGAAACTTTGAATCTCTGTAGCTGATGCAGCTGTAGGCTAGTTCTTGACTACCTCAATCTTCTTTGGGTCTACCTAAATACCCTCTGCTGATACAACAAAACCCAGAAATGCAACTGAACTCAACCAGAACTCATACTTCGAAAATTTAGCATATAGATGATTATCCCTCAAAGTATGAAAAACCACCTTAAGATGCTGCTTGTGCTCCTCCCGGCTGCGGGAATATATCAAAATATCATCAATAAAGACTATCACAAAGGAGTCCAAACAAGGCATGAACACTCGGTTCATCAAATCCATAAAAGACGATTGGGGCATTTGTCAACACGAATGACATAACCAAGAACTCATAATGCCCGTACCGAGTCCGGAATGCTGTCTTAGGGACATCAGATGCCGTAATCTTCAACTGATGGTAGCCAAATCTCAAGTCAATCTTTGAAAATACCTTGGCACCCTAAATTTGATCGAAAAAATCATCAATCCTCGGTAGTGGATACTTATTCTTGGTTGTTACCTTGTTAAGCTATTGGTAATCAATGCACATTCTCATTGTACCATCCTTCTTCTTAACGAACTGTAGAAAATCATTCTATCTATGATATGTGCGCTTTGGTTGTATTAGCATGATTTTCAGGTATAGGTTTTGATGAATGACAAACAATGAAGTCAAGTGTCAAACAACAATATTATATGACAAACAATCAAGATTGAATACCGAGAAGCATATTGATGACGGAATTGCATAAACAAGCCAAAGACGAGCTCAAATGTTCAAGACCGAAGACCCAAGGCGTAGGTCGTTAGGTAGAACCAATGTAAGAGCAACGCTTAAGTTATCTCGTCTTTTGGCTCAACATAGGTCATCATAAATATGCATAAAATCATTTTATTAAATCATATTTATCATAAACATATTTTAAATACTTCAAACAAAATGTTGTTAAAGTTATCATTTTAACCAAAATGGTTTTTGAAGTAAGTGTTCAAATCTGGACTAGAATAATCGATTATACAATCTGCATAATCGATTATGCTGTAGACCGTTGGCAGTGTTTGAACACTGGAACAGAATAATCGATTATGCAAAATCAAGTAATCGATTTTTCAGCAGAAAATCAGCTTCTGATTTTCGGAACGTTGGAAGAATAATCGATTATGCAGAATCAAGTAATCGATTATTCAGTAGAAAATCAGCTTCTATTTTCGGAACGTTGGAAGAATAATCGATTATACAAATCCAATAATCGATTATCCTTGCATAAAATCAGCATAATTGATTGTCAATTAAGCAACGGACTTGCACCCTCTAACCCCTATAAAAAGAGGTCTTTTGAGCTAATTTTATACACACAACACCTCCCAATATTGATATACATATTGACATTATTTGAGCATCATTTTAGAGCTTTTGTTGAGCCATTTGAGAGACAACTTTGAGTTGTTCATAGAGCTAAATTTGTATCTCTTTATCTACTCTTTTGAGAGAGTTCTTGTTGTAAAAGAGAAAGGTGTTTGAGAAGAACATATCTTCTCATTGATTGTCGGGAGTTAATGGAATCTCGAGAGAGTCTCTCGGGGACTGGACTAACCACAAGTTGTGGTGAACCAGGATAAATTCGGTGTGTTCTTTCCTTGCTATTTTAATTACCGAATTTATTTTATTCCTGCAATTTTAATTCCGCAATGTTTATCAATATTCTTGTGCCGCACTATTCACCCCCCCTCTAGTGACGGGCATAAATCCTAACACGAACAACACCAGCGTACCCCAAGGCGATACACTAGGTCTAGTAAAACCCTTCCTAAGCAAGTCCTGCAATTGTTCTTTTAACTCTTTCAACTCAGGCGGAGCCATAAAGTATGGTAATATAGAAATGGGCTAGGTGCCCGGGCCCACATGAATGCAAAAGTGGATATTCTATCGAGCGGCATACCTGACAGATCTGAAGGAAAAACAGGGAGCTCACGAACAACGGGCACAAAATCAACAGAAGGGACCTCGGTACTAGAGTCACAAAAATATGCTAAACAGGCCAAACACCCTTTCTCGACCATACACCGAGTCTTCACATAAGAGATAATACTAAGGGTAGAATGACCAGGAGTCCCTCTCCATTCTAAACGAGGCATACCCGATAAAGCTAAGGTCATAGCCTTGGCATGGAAATCCAAGATAGCGTGGTAAGGTGACAACCAGTCCATCCCACTATGATATTGAAGTCAACCATGTCTAAAAGTAACAAATCTTCTTGAGTCTCAAGACCCCAAATCACCATAATACAAGAACGATGGACTCGATCGGCCAAAATAAAATCACCCACTGGTGTAGACACATAAACAGGAACACCGAAAGCATCACTAGGAAAGACCAAGTACGGGACAAAATAGTATAACACATACGAATATGTAAACCTCGTATAAAACAACACTGAAGCACCCCTTTCACAAACCTAAACTGTACCTGTAATGACTGCAACTAAAGCCTCAGCCTTGGGCCTGGCCTAAAGAGCACAACATCACGGCTAGGCCCCACCACTCTAAAATGCCTCTCTGGGATGGCTTTATGTTGATTAGCCTCCATCTCTGGTGGCCTGGACTCCACCTATAGGACCTCTACCTCTACCTCTAGCACCTCTACCCCCACCTCTGGCTGGCTGGGCAGGTTACGGAATATCTAGTGCTTGTACCATAGCACGAGAACCCTGGTGCGGAGAACTGCTTGAAGCTCGAGGGAAATACCTAGCGATGTGCCCTGTGTTACCACAACTAAAAAAAGACCTTGGATGATGGCCCTAGAACTCTGAAGTAGTGGTGCACTAATATGTGCTGGTAGTGTACTGAAGGACTGATGATCGGGACATTGTATCTGAGGACTACGGCTACCTGATGTACCGTGAAAAGTTGAAGAGCTAATTATAAGGGCCTAGGAGGATGGCCTCTACCACGTGAATCTCTACCTCCAAACAAGGTACCACTAAAGCTGCCTGAATGATGGAGCCTCTTGTCTGACCCATGACCACCTCCTTGTGGCAGAACTATCTCAACTCTGCGGGCTACATAGACCGCCTCCTAAAAATTGATCTCACTTGTGGCCTCTTTAGCCATCTGGAGACAAATCGGCTAGATGAGTCCATCAATAGAAAAATCGGCTAGACGAGTCCAGACAAAGTGGCTGGAGGCCCTCAAACTGCCTCCGATAGGCCTTTCTCTAAGTCACTGGGAGAAACTTCTCTATAAACACCACTGTAAACTACTCCCAGGTCAAAGATGGCGATCCGGCTGGCCTAGCTAAGCAATAATCCCTCCACAACGTCTTGGCGGATCTAGATAAACAAAATGTAGCAAAATTAACCCCATTGGCCTTAATAATGCCCATGTTCCTGAGAACTTCGTGGCAGCTATATTAGAAATCCTGAGGATCCTCAGAAGAAGCACTGCTTAAGGTAGTAGTGAAGAGCTTTATGAACCTATCCAGCCTCCATAAAGCATTGGCAAACATCGTCGCTCCATCGCCGTTCTGATCCCATACACTCGGCTAAACTGCTCCAGCTGGCTGAGCTGTGGAG
Organism: Nicotiana benthamiana; assembly: GCA_034376525.1. Classification (NCBI taxonomy): domain Eukaryota; kingdom Viridiplantae; phylum Streptophyta; class Magnoliopsida; order Solanales; family Solanaceae; genus Nicotiana; species Nicotiana benthamiana. The sequence continues at coordinate 70,768,844 of CM067325.1, forward strand.
TCTGAACTTGGGGAGCTACCTGCTCTGGAGTGCCAGTAGTAGGAGTCTGAGCCCCACCTCAAGCCTGAGAAGTGGTTGGTGCTCCTTGGAGCAAACCTGCTCGGGTGACACTCTCCATGAGGCCCACCAATTGGACTAGCGCGTCATGAAGCACTAGGGTAGCAATAAAACCCTCTAGGACCTGAGCTGGGCCCACTAAAATAGCTGGTGCTGAAGCTTCTTCCTCAAAATCAACCTATGGCTTCGCCACTAGTGTTTCTGCTGGGGGCTGAGCTCTGCCCCTACTGCGGCCTCTAGCACAACCTCGGCCTCGCCCTCTACCCCTAATGGGTGTTACTGCTGGGCGCTCCAACGGCTGATTGGTAGATAAGGAAGCGCGTGTTCTCTCCATCTACGAGAGAACATAGTAGAATTCCAATTAGAATTGAGAAACAGATTCGCACAACATGAGAGACCAGATGTGAAATTTTCCTAAATATGTAGCCTCTGGGGGAAAAATATAGATGTCTCTATACCGATCCCTCAGACTCTACCGAGCTTGTATGTGAGTTGTGAGACATATGCAAACTAGAGCTCTGATACCAACTTGTCACGAACCGAAGTTCCTACCCTCGATAGTCATGATAGCGCCTACTCGTAGAAGCTAGGTAAGCCAAAAACCTTGGAAGTCTTTACCCCTTATCATTTTAGTTCATTTCAAACCGATTATATTGGCAATGAATAAGCATTTGAAGAACAACGCAATATAATATTTAGAGATCCAATGCAAGTCTCTACCCAACACTTGGTGTCCCAACATACACGGATTACTAAGAGTGCTAAATAGAACTGTTAGAACGAAATAAAACACTATTTGTCTCGAATACATAAGATAACAGAATGAAACATAAGATAGAGAAGACGCTGGGCCTGCAGACACAAGGCTACCTTGGAGTCTCGGTGGACTGAAGGCTAGCTCCTCAACAAATGCTGCTGCCAATGCTGTTCTGGTATCTGCACTTAAGTGCAGAGTTGTAGCATCAGCATAACCGATCCCATTTGTTGGTAAGTGTTTGGCCTAACCCCGTCGAGATAGTGACGAGGCTAGGACCAAACTCCAGATAAACCTGTGCAGTTCTATAATATATGGCGAAAAAGTAAAAAAGAAATAAGCACTTAAATATGGGGAAGGGGAACATGCTTTAGGGATGGAAGAAAAATAGAATATCAAGAACAATAAGGAAAACTATAATTTAACTTCCAACACAGATAAAGAGAAGAAAACACAACTTTCACTTTCAGTTTTAATCTCATTGTAGGCGTGCAACCCGATCCCGTTTCTCATATCTCGTGGTAGGCATACCACTCGCTCCCATTTCATCATATCTCGTGGTAGGCGTACCACCCGATCCTATTTCATTATATCTCGTGGTAGGCATACCACCCACTTCCATTTCATTATATCTTGTGGTAGACGTACCACCCGATCTCATTTCATCATATCTCGTGGTTGGCGTACCACCCCATCCCATTTAATCATACCTCGTGGTAGGCGTACCACCTGCTCCCATTTCACTATATCTCGTGGTAGGTGTACCACCCGCTCCCATTTCATTATATCGTGTGTTCGGCGTATCACCTGCTCCCATTTCATTATATTTTGTGGTAGGAGTACCATCCGCTCCCATTTTATTATATCTCGTGGTAGGCATACCACCTCCTCCCATTTCATTATATCTTGTGGTGCACGTACCACCATATGCCATTTCATGTTATCACATAATCATAAGAAATCCCGGCCAGGGAATAAAGCAATATAATAACTTCTCGATAAGGGAACAAGAATATAGAAACAATCATCCTAGCAAAGAAAAATCAGCTATAACCAACCTTAACTCAGTTTGATAAATAAAAATGCTCAATCATAAATAGGATCTACAAGGATAAACAAATCTTTGCTCGATATGGTAGATCATTAGTTAAGGCATACGTAATGTCATTTAAGAATACAACAACATTCAATTTAAGTCTGACATTCATGTTTGATACCAACATATTGATACTCGTCACCGTGCCTATACATCGTACTTAACAAGGAGCAAGTAGCAAATTTGACTCAACTCCTAATCTCTCAAGCTAAGGTTAGACCGAACACTTATCTAAATGCCTTGAACACTACTCAAGTCTCAAGTATAGCCTTGCCCCTTGATTCCACTGCCAATTCATTCGTATCTAATCACAATTCACTTGATTACATTAATAAATGCTAAATGAACCAACCCCAATGCATGAAAATGAGTTTTTCAAAGTTTTACCAAAACGTCAAAAATCACCCTCGGGCCCACGTGATCAAAACTCCAGGTTCGACTAAAGTCCCGATTACCAATTCCCCCATGAACTTAAATATGCAATTTGTTTTAAAATTGGAACTGAAATAGAGGTCCAAATCCCCAATTTTTGGAAAACCTAGGTTCCACTCAAAACACTCAATTTCCCCATGAACAACTTTGATTTTAAGTTGAAATCATGTTAAAAGATGTTATTGATTGAAGAAAACTAGTTAAAAATGACTTACAATTGATTTGGAGAAGAATGACTGCTTGAAAAATTGCCTCTTATGTTTTAGGGTTTTGAAAAATTAAAAATAACAAAAATTCTCGTCTATTTATACCACTGGCAGACTCCCTAAGCGGACCGCACAAAATGGACTATGGCCGCACAGGCTTACCCGAAGACCTGCAGTTCAACACCCTATGCGGACCGCACAAAAGCGACAACGGCTGCACAACCTCCACCACGGACCGTACAAAGGCAACCGCAGCTGCGCAGCCTCGATCGCGGACCGCACAAAGGTGACCGCGGCTGCGGTGGACCCTCCACAATCGCACGTGATTTCTGGTGGACCGTACAAGAGGGTTCAGAGACCTTCAACTTCCTGACCTGCAACATCTGATTTCTAGGCCTAAGGCATCCCGGAACCTATCCAAAGCTCACCCGAGCCCTCAAAACTCCAACCAAAGTATACACACAACCTCAAAAATATCCTACGGACATATTCGTGTAATCAAATCACCATAATAACATCACTGACATCAAATTAAACCCCAATATCACTGAAATTTCTCAAAACTTCTTTAAACATCAAATTTCCCAATTAAGGTCTGGATCACGTCAAACAACGTCTGTTTTAACAAAATTTCACAGAATGACTCAAGTAATATATAAGGCTTGTACCGGGTGGCGGAACTGAAATGTAGACCCGATACTACCGTTTTCTAATCATATTTTATGTCAAATTTCCTTAAACAATTTAAGATAACAATTTCACGTAAAATTCATTTCTCAGGCTTGGGACCTCGGAATTCAATTTCAGGCATTCGACCAAGTCCCATATTTTCCTACAGACCTTCCGGGACTATTGAATCATGGGTCCGGGTCCGTTTAACTGAAAGGTTGACCGAAGTCAACTTTATTCATTTTAAAATCAAAACTTAGTATTTTTCACAGAGTTTCATAGTTAATCTTTTCGGCTACCTGCCCGGACTCCGCACACAAATCGAGACAACCTTAAATCTGGTTTTTAAGGCCTCGAAAGTATGAAATTTGAGAAGCAAATAGGTGATGACCCTTTGGGTCGTCAATTCCTCCACCTCTAAAAGAACCATTCGTCCTCGAACAGATAGAAGAAGAAAGTACCTGTGTCAGGAAAAAGATGGCGATAACAGCTCCGCATATCAGACTCGGACTCCCAGGTTGATGCTTCAGGAGGTTGACCTCTCCACTGATCGTGAACAGAAGGGAAAATCTAGGATCTCAACTGGCGAACCTGCCAGTCTAGAATAGCTACCGATACCTCCTCATAAGACAAGTCCTTGTCCAACAGGACAATGTTGAAATTTAACACGTGGTATGGATTGCCGTGTTATTTTCAGAGCATGGACATATGACACACTGGATATATGAATGACAATCTCGGCAGCAATGCAAGTCTATAAGCCACCTCTCCCACTTGATCAAGAATCTCAAATTGACCAATGAGCTTAAAGCTAAGGTCGCCCTTGTCCCCAAACCTCATCACGCCCTTCATAGGAGACACTCGGAGCAATAACCGCTCACCAATCATAAAAGCCACATCTCGAACCTTGCAGTCTGCATAGCTCTTTTGCCCGAACTGATCTGTACGAAGCCTATCTTGAATGATCTTGACCTTGTCCAAGGCCTCCTGAGCTAGATCCGTAGCCTAAAATCGAGCCTCTCCTAGCTCAAACCATCTAACCGGAGATCGACGGTGCCTACCATATAAAGTCTCGTAAGGAGCCATCTAGATGTTCAACTGGTATATATTGTTGTAGGCGAACTTTTCTAAAGGCAAAAGTTGATCCCACGAACCTCTAAAGTTGATGACACAAGCTCGAAGCATATCCTCCAAAGTCTAAATGGTCTGTTCGGACTGACTGTCCATCTGGGATGAAATTCTATGCTCAACTCAACCCGTGTGCCCAACTCTCTAAACTGCTCTCAAGAAGCGTGAGGTAAACTATGTACCCCGATCCGAATTGATAGATACGGGCACGCCATGAAGGCGAACAATCTCCAGAATATAGATCTCAGCTAACCTCTCAGATTAATAGGAGACTTCCGCAGGAATGAAATGCGCTCACTTGGCCAGCCTATCAACAATGACCCAAACAATGTCGAACTTCTTCCGAGTTAGCGGAATTCCAGTAATAAAATCCATAGTGATCCGCTCCCACTTCATCTCGGGAAGCTCAATCCTCTAAAATTATCCACCAGACCTAACATGCTAACAATTTAAACATCGAGCCACATATGCAATGATATCTTTCTTTATTCTAAGCCACCAATAACGTTGTCGCAAATCTTGATACATCTTCGCGGTGCCCGGATGAACAGAGTACAAGGAACTATGCGGCTCCTCTAAAATCAACTCTCGAAGCCCATCTACATTAGGCACACAAACTCGACCCTACAATCTAAAAACTCTATCATCATCTAAGGTAACCTTCTTGGCACTTCCGTGGTGCACCGTGTCTCCAAGGACACACAAATGGGGATCATCATACTGCCAATCATGGATATGCTCCAATAATGAAGAACGAGCAACCGTGCAAGCTAACACATGATTGGGATCAGAAACATCTAGTCTCACGAACTGATTGGCTAAAGCCAGCACATTCAGAGCAAGTTGTCTATCACTGATTAGAATATAAGAAAGACAACCCATACTAGATAACTTTCTCTCAAGGCATCAGCCACCACATTGGCCTTCCCAAGATGATATAGAATGGTGATATCATAATCCTTCAACAACTCCAACCACCTCCTCTACCACAAATTCAACTCCTTTTGCTTGAAGAAATACTGAAGACTCTTGTGTTCTGTGAACATCTCACATGCCACGCCATACAGATAGTGCCTCCAAATTTTTAACGCGTGGACAACGACTGTCAAATCGAGGTCATGAACTTTCTTCTCATGAATATTCAATTGCCGCCAAGCATAGGCAATGACCTTGCCATCCTGCATCAACACTGCATCAAGCCTAGTATGGGAAGCATCACAATAAACGGCTAAAGGCCCTGAACCTGTGGGCAAAACAAATACCGGTGCCATAGTCAGAGCTATCTTATGCCTCTGAAAGCTCACCTCACACTCATCCGACCATCAGAACTGAGCACCTTTCTGGGTCAATCTGGTCATTGGGACTATGATGGATGAGAACCCCTCTATGAACCGACAATAGTAGCTTGACGATCCCAAAAAACTCCGAATCTCTGTAGCTGATGCTGGTCTAGGCCGGCTCTTGACTGCCTCAATCTTCTTTGGGTCCACCTGAATACCTTTTACTAACATAACATGTTCGAGAAATGCAACTGAACTCAACTAGAACTCACACTTCAAAAGATTAGCATATAGCTGACTATCCCTCAAAGTCTAAAGAACCACCTAAAATGTTGCTCGTGCTCCTCCCGGCTGCAGGAATATATGAAAATATCATCAATAAAGACTATCACGAACTATTCCAAATAAGACCTAAACACTCGGTTCATCAAATCCATAAAGGCTGCTAGGGCATTTATCAACCCGAATGACATACTAAGAACTCGTAATGCCGGTACCGAGTGCGGAATACTGTCTTAGGGAAATCGGATTCCCTAATCCTCAACTTATGGTAGCCAGATTTCAAGTCAATCTTTGAAAATACTTTGGCACCTTAATGTTGATTGAACATATAATCAATCCTGTGTAGTGGATACTTACTCTTGATTGTTACCTTGTTCAGCTGCCGGTAATTAATGCATATTCTCATCGAACCATCCTTCTTCTTATTGAACAATACCGATGTACCCCAAGACAATACACTAGGTCTAATAAAACCCTTCCCAAGCAAGTCCTGGAACTGTTCTTTTAAATCTTTCAACTCAGGTGGGGCTAAAAAATCTGGCAGGATAAAAATGGGTTAGGTGAGAGCCGCGTCAATGGAAAAGTCGTTATCCCTATCAAGAAGCATACTCGACAGGTTTGAAGAAAAAACATTAGGGAACTAACGAGCAATAGGCACAAAAACAACAAAAGGGACCTCGGCAATAGAGTCTCGAATATATGCCAAAAAGGCCAAACACCCCGTATCGACCATACGCCGAGCCTTCACATAAGATATAACTGTGAGCATGTAATTTTTTCCCTATACGAATTATTCACATAAATTCAAAACAAAATTATTTCGTTTGTTTATTTGCAATTTTGATTTTCGTGGAATTATCCTATTAATGGTTTGCATTTTGTGCATTTTTAAATAAAGAAAAATACAAAAATACATGAGGCATGTGAATTTAGGAGTAATTTTACATTTGTAGACATTAGTTAGTAATGGGAAAACGAAATTCAACAAAAATGGCTTAATGCGTATCTAAGCTTTATTTTAAGTAATTTTGTCCATCTTTTATTTGTTAATAATCGTTGGTTAATTAAGTTTTGTAGATTAATTAGGATTTTATTTTAGGAATTCAATTAATAAAGAAAAAGATTTAAAGAAGCCTGAAAATACAAGTTCAATATATCCATCTGGGCTATTTTTGATATAAAGTCCAGGCCCAAATACCCAATCCACTTGTTCCCTACCCGGTCCAGCTCCAGGGATGCCAAAACAACATCGTTTGCTCGCCTTTCATCTGGTCCATTCATCACCCATCATCCAAAGGCCCCAAAATTCCCCCTTAAACAAAATAAAATGTCCAAACGAGTGTAGCAAAATCAGAGACCAAAGGCTCCCTCCTCGTACAGTTCCTCACCGGTGTAACCCCGCCCATGATCCACCCTAACCCCACCATCCGCCGCTGCCGCCGGCGTAACCCCAATGCCTCCCAAATTTACACCATAGAAGCACCTCATTCTCTTCTTCCCATTCCTATGAAAATCATCTCTCGAATCACTGCCGATATGCTCGAATACCCAATCAAAACACGACTGCTCCGCCGTCTTTGGCGGAGGTCGGTGGAAAACCACTCCCAAATCACCACCAATAACTCTTCTCACCACGCCTACCCTAACCTTGCCAGTGGTTACCCTCAAATATAGCCACAACGCACCGAATATTCGCCTGAAGACGGTAGCTCCGCCATGCACGACGGTGGCTTCCATCCAATTCCTTCAAACACCACCTTGTCAACACCCCATAACCCCTTTTGCCTCCCTAATATCCAATATGTCATTGGATTCCTGCAAAACCACCCAGAACTATGCATTTCCTGAATAGGGTTCCTGAAGCCAAATCTTGAATTGATTTTTGGAGGTTCTATCTCGAGTTGTGACTAAATTCCACCTCAAGGAATTATCAATTAGGTAAAACTTTCCTACCCTGTTTCATTTTCTTGTCGCTCTTCTCATCGTCTTCTTTTCTTTTGATTCAGACGTCAAAACTCAAATTTAAAACCTTGTTCATCTTGTTGAATCAATTGCATAGGTCTTACTCTTTAGGTGTTTGTTTCAAGTTAATTAGCTTAGGTCCGGAATTTTTTGGTTATTGTTTAGTTGTGACAAATATGCAATGAAGTCCCTGTTGGTAGGATTAGTCTAAATGATACTGGAAATGTTGGTTGTGCTCATTCAATTGCTAACAGGTTATCTGCATTTCTTATCTTGATCCAATTGAGTCATGATTAGTATAATGGTTAATACTGACTTAAGTCTGCCATTTATTTATTAGCTTTTAGTTATGTGTTTAGTGATAAACCCTGTAATCTTAAGGTTCAGACTGTGTAAACTTTATATATTTGATTTGAGCATCGTATTGTAATGGGTTTTAATTTAATTCTTTGATGGTGTAGTGTTTATTACGATTTTCGTTTGAGTTTTTGTAAAGAGTTGGGGCCTGATTGGCAACAACATACCATTTATGGAATTAATTCAGGGTTTATGACCCATTTAACTAAGACAATTGGCCTAGGGAGGTCGGGATAAAAACAGGGATCCTGGGAGGGTAGTTTGGGTGTTTATGTTTATGGAATATTTGGTAGTTAAATTAAGAAGCTTTCAGTAGGGGTCTATTAGCAAAACATTTAGCTGTGACTTGGCTAGCAAGTCATAACATCAAGGACTTAGGAAAAAAGGGAAATCTGAAGTTGCCCTATGGCTTTGCCTATAAAGGCAACCATTTCTTCAATGATAGGGGGCTGGGAAAAAAACTTTAGAAAATATACACATACAGCTGATAAGATTTTACTATTACGTTTGGACCTATCATTGATCCTCTAAAGAGCTTCCCATTATGAAAAACTTTCGAGCTATTTGGCACCATTTCATGTGAGTTTGGTTATATGATGATTTGAAGTCATTTTGGGCTCCTTTTACTTCATTTCTTCGAGTTAAAAATTATCTTGTCATTTATCTTCAATTGCCTGGGATCTCGGATTATTTGGAGTGGTTGTGTTGCTATTACTCTGCTGTATATTTGTTCAACCTCCATCCTCTCTTACTTTCCATTTCCAAGGTATATTTTGGCCCTATTGATCTCATACGAACGTAATATGAAGCTTTGACTTTGGAATGCAAGGGATTAATGACTCAAAATTCATTTCCCCTTGTCTCATTTTAGCTGATAAATTTTATTTAGTGTTTAGCTGTGCACCTCATTTACGTGATGTTTAACTAGGAATCCCATTCTATTAGTTATTCCTGCAGTCAGCCAGTGTAATGTGATAAATAGATTTCCAGTCTTGCATTTAGGCCTAGCGTGAATTCTGAAGTGTTCATGAGTTGCAGGATATCCTGTAACTGTGATGCATCCTAGGCAAAGTTTGTTTGTGTAATTTATTGGAACATTAGTGTAGTGATAGTGTATTTAGTCGTTAATATAGCCTTCATGTTCATACAATTCGTGTATGCTCGTAACTGACTCAAGGGACTCTGTTGAGTCGTTGTTAGTATGTCTATATTTAACAAATGTAAGTCCACTTATAATTTCAATTAGAAGTGGGACAAATCTGAAGAATTGTTTGGATTGTTAAAACGCCTTACATGATTCATGTTTGGAATATCAGGGTGTCTAAGATTTCGATTATTTGTGCAAGCCAAAGCATGTATGGGCTGATTGGGCCACTTGGCCCACCAACTTCAGTAATTTGTATTTACATTTGGTCTCTGAGATTCAGCTTGAATTTTGTGGCCCAAAGTGCAGTATTGAATAAGGGCCCTTCTCCTTTGGAGGTTAAGTGAAAGGGCTGCCTTTGGACCCGAGCTTATGGCTGTCAAGCTGGGCTCTATTGCGGCCTAGCTAATATATGAACCCAGGCCATCCGAATGTGGCGTTAACAATAAACCCTCATAATTAATTTTAGGATCAAATAGTTTCAGCATCAAATAATCCTTGGGACATCTCTTGTAAAATGCAGGATTTAACAAACTTAGAATTCGAGACCAGCCGTTTAGCGAGTATTCACGGCCTCTCACAAAGATAATAAGCGCTAGTCGCCTTAGGAAGCTTCTTTAATAATTCGCCTTTCCTAAGTACGGGTGCACATTTATGTGACCCAAATCTAAATCTCAACGAAGTTGAAATATGTCAAAATCCACGAGTGCATTTATCTGACGTGGTTCGAGGCATATTTTAACAACGTTGCAACTCTGTTTAAAATAATAACAAAAGTGGCTAAAAGATTAAAAAATGCACATAGGTTCATAATTGTTTAAAATCAAATAATTTAAGCTAAATATAGCAGTTGAGAGACCGTGCTAGAACCACGGAACCCTGGAATTCCTAACACCTTTTCCCGGGTTAACAGAATTCCTTACTCGGATTTCTAGTTCACGGACTGTTAAACACAATCATTCTTTCCTCGATTCAAGATTCTAACCGGTTACTTGGGACACCATAAATATCCTAAGTGGCGACTCTGAAATTCTCTCAAAATTGAATCCCGTCTCGATTGTCCTTTATTTGAAAAACTCCCTTATTTATGCCCTTCCCCGGGTTGTAGTAGCCAAAAGAAGGTGTGCAACTCTGGCGACTCCGCTGGGGATCGAACCCAGAATCTCTGGTTTCGCAGGGTTCAAGAAATCGATCTTAGAATAATTGTTGTATTTGGCTTTTATCTGGTTTTACATCTTGTCTTAATGTGCAAAATGATGCTTTTACTGCTTTGATATTATCTGAACTGTACATATAAACTGCTACGAAACCCTTCTTATCTCACCTCCGGGGATGTTCTTACTGGTTGAGACTCCCTATTCTGTTAGTGCCATACCCTGAAATAAGAAAGAGGCCAGATAAATTACTCAATCGAATGGCCGTTTGGTTCCCGGTACGTAGCCCCCCCTCGACTCGAGTTGTCCGCTTGGGTAGACAGTTTAGACTCTATACCAAGGTTTTAACTTATAATAACTTGCCCTCAAGCCGGATCCCTAGTAGGAACTCTTATTTACATCATGTATTTGACTTAGAGGGCTTAATACAGGGGTGGGGTCCGTCTAGGACAGGTAACCCAGAATGAAAAAGACCATCCTAATGCTTGACTGTGTGTGCATTTAATTGCCCGGGATTTGCATGTTAATCGGCTTGCGAATAAGGAAAGAAAATAGGAAAATAACAGTATTAGGGTTGTTTGGGATTCACCACCTGTCTTGTAAAAACCAATGCTCAAATAGCGCCAAAGTGCTGCCGAATTTAAAAAAAAAGAGAGAAAAGAAAAAAAACAAAAAATGAGGTTGCTTAAAGTTTTGATTTTGATAAATTATTTTGCCCGAACTACGCCGGTTTGATTATCGTCGCGAGCGAGATACGTAGGCAACCCCCTTCGGGTCCAACCTTTTTTTTTTGCAAAATAGCCAAAACAAGAAAAAACAAATGTTCGATTTTATTCATTTTGTTTTCCGAAATAAATTCGGTGATGCCGTTGCTTCCAAAAATAGCCGAACGTTACCACAAGGGACACAAGAAGGTTGGCGCTTCGCAAATGACCTCTTCGGAGTCTTATTTTGGTTGGCGAGGGAGTAGAGCCTCAAAACCTTCCCCCGGAAGTGCTGAAAAGTCCTGTTTGCAAAGCCAGGCCCGGGTTTTAGAAAATAAAATTCATAAAATGAAGAGGGCAGTTTTGATATTTTATGGAGTCAAGTAGTCAAATTTTGAGACGCTAATTCACCTTAATAAATGTGCAGAATGAGCACGATAACGTTCATGAACAAAATTCCCTTGGAGCTGCATTTGTGGTGGAATGACCTGGGGGAAGCAAGACAAAGCAGGGTCAAAGCGCGTTTAGGAGGACTTACCGGGTGTTAAAATTAACCCAAGGGGAGATATCCTTAAGGCATTGATCACATTCTGGGACTCGGCTCACAATGTCTTCCATGTTTCAGATTTTGAACTCACACCGACGTTGGAAGAAATGACTGGATATATCGGGGTCCCTACAAAATATCTTTAAGACACCAATACCTAATTGCACCAAGAGCCCTCGTCATGCACAAGTTCTTGGAATCCTTAAAATTAGTAGGAAGGTTCACAACCTAAACTTATCAGCTGGCTTCTGCACCCGGCAGTTCATATATCGGAGGTATGGGCATATAGGAGGATTCAATAACCCAAACAATTACATTTGTAGCGAAGGGAACCAACTCAAGTGGGAGGAGCATCGATGTTTTGCATTCATGATATTTTTCCTGGGCCTTCTGGTGTTTCCGCAGAAGGACGGAAATATCAACACATGGATAGCAGGGGTCATCAGCACTTTAATGACTCAGGCCAAGAGCACCCTGGCTCCTATGATCTTGTCCGAAATCTTCCGTGCTCTCACCACATGTAGAGCAATAAGAGACTTCTTTGAGGGATGTAACCTATTGTTACAAATATGGATGATTGAGCATTTATGCCACTGGCCTCGGTTCATGAATTATGGGTCACCAACAAAGAGCTGCATAGAAGAATTCCACAACAGGGTTGATGGGTTTATGCTACCTGATGGTGTCACATAATGGGTGTCACGTCTCCGGGTTGTCACTAAACATCAAATAGAATGGACATTCGGGTGGCTTCCCGTGGATGAGATCGTATATACGCCAGCCAACGGGCTTCATTTCCTTCTGATGAGTATCCAAAGTATCCAACCCTATGCGCCATACATCGTGTTAAGGCAATTGGGTAAATGCAAAATGATCCCCCGAGACGGGGATATTAGTCGCCACGCGGTTGAGATTAGCCCCAATAGTCAATTCCCTGAAGCTATCGTGCGCTAAATCTGGAGTGAATGTCAATACTTGACAGCAGATACCCGATTACGTGACATATCTAAAGGTGAGGTTGCACCAGGGTACACTGTCTTGTATAGAAAAGGGACATAGCACGGGAGGTCAGCTAAAAGACCACATCTCCAAGAATTTGTTGAAACATCACTCGAGCAGTGGGACTAGCTAGCTAAGGAAAATAAGTACATAGCCACCACAGGAAGATTAGAAAAGAAAGTTCAAGAACTACAATTTGAAAAGGGTTTGCAAGCCGCAACAGATGAGGGAGAAAAGAAAAGATTAACCAAAGAAAATGAGGTGCTGCAAGCCCAAATCCAGAAGATGAAAGCAACCGCAGAAAATCCTTCCAGGAGCACGAAGGATGAAAAACTCATAGACAATTTGAGGCAAAAGGTAACCGAATATGGGTTCAACCTGAATAAGGCCAAAGGTGAGCTGTCTAGGGTTCAAAGACAATTAGCTAAAAATACGAAGGAATGAGGCCGCATCATTGAGAAATTAAAGGAAAAGCATGCCGATGAGGTTGCTGGGTTAAAGCAGAGAGTTATCAACCAAGTTGGGGACCTCAAGGCCGAAAGAGAACATTGTTATGCAACAATAGCATGGTTTGAGATGGATTTGAGGAAATTCCAATAACTGAACCAGGTAGCCGAGCAAACTCTAGAGGCAAGGGCTGAGGAAATTGGGCGTTTGTTGCAAGAAAGGGTGTTATTAGGGAAATAGTATGGGCAATCGCAGACTATATCACCACAAGGGGCAGCCATTGCGAGGATATGACAAAATCCATGTTCTTTGCCACCGCCATGACTTTTGTTCGACAAGTGATGGAAGACCTCCACCACCTCCAAGGGAGTTTAGCACATAAGCCAGCGGCAAGGCCTAATGATGCCCCGCGAGGCCCGGGAGAACTTGAGGCATTAATGTACTCCTAGATATTGCACTATTAGTTCATTAGTTTATAAAGTTTAACCGAGTTTGTATTTTCTTTATGCATAGTTGGTTCGAGTCTGTAATTTGTTTATCAGCACTTGTTTAATCTGTCACCTCTCGAGTCTTTGTAATTGAAGTTTGTTGTTATTTTCCCAAAAATATATTATGCTCCACTTTTTATTTGCAAAAACAATGCTCGGTCTGATTCATGTGGGGTCATGATACGTAGGCAATCTACATAGGATTCTACCATAATTGAATAAAATTGGAAATTGAATAAATGTAGAAAAGAAGAGAATAGGGCTAAAACAAAATAGAGTTTCGCAAATAAAAGCCGGGATGACGCAAGCAACCGACGCATGTAGGAACCAATAGTCGTTTATCTGCATACATACCCAATGTGTGGCCACATATGTGTCAAGAACCTAGCCACTAATGAGTCTTTGGTGTTGTGATTCCAGGACCAAATTAGACAGGTGACTAGTACTCACAAAATTCTGGAAACTCACTCCTACAACACGCGGTCAAAAAGCAAACAAGTCATGGCAAACCAAGAAGCTGATGTCAGCATTATTGACCCCTCCGACCTATCCTACCAACCCAACCTTCATTCCACCACTGGCCCAAGCACCTGACCAGTTCGTCACTGATCCGCCTCAAAATTTTCCGATATACTCACAGCATCAGGGTGCTACCTCTCAACCACCAGCCCGAATTCCCAAAGTCACTCCTCACCCTCCCCCGCCAATCGCTCCTATCTATGTGGCACCTCCGCCTCCTACACTGCATAGGTCATCCAGCGAACCACTGCTTCAAGCTTATGACCTTCAATACTATCCCCCAAAACCTGCCTACAAAGCCTAGGAGCCCTACTCCTATGATCCTCGTCCTGAAATCTCAATGGGACCTGAAAAGCCAACCAACAATTCCGAGAAGGAAGAAATGCTTAGAAAGGTCCGGAGTCTGGAACAATCCTTCAGAGATATATGGGGATTAGGTGGCCAGGAGAGCGTGGCATTAAAGGATCTTTGCTTATCCGCGGAATTACAGTTGCCTCCAGGTTTCAAAATGACTAAATTTGACTTATATGATGGTCAGGGTGATCCAATCGAACATCTGACAGGGTTTTACAGTAAAATGGGGGGAGCAGGGGGAAAAGATGAATTGCTAATGGCATACTTTAGCCAGAGTTTGAGCGGATCGGCATTGGAGTGGTATACTCGACAGGATCCCAATCAGTGCTATACCTAGGATGATTTAGCGCAAGCATTTGCATGTCACTTTGAATATAATCTTGAGATTATCCCGGATCATCTATCTCCAACAAAGATGGAGAAGAAACACAACGAGAGTTTCAGGGAGTACGATTCCCGGTGGAGGGAACAAGAAACCAGAGTTGATCCTCCCATGAAGGAGAGTGAGATGGTTGACTATTTTCTGCAAGCTCTGGAACCTACCTACTTTGGGTATTTGGTACCAGCGGTAGGAAAGCCTTTCTCCAAAGTGGTCAAGATGGGAAGTATGGTTGAGGAGGGCCTCTAATCCAATAAAATCACGAGCTACTCTGCAATTAAGGCAACTACTCAAGTCATCCAGGGTGGAGATGGAGGAGCTTTCGAGAAAAAGAAGAAGGAGGCAGTAGCGACGGTGGAGTCAGGAACTTGGTTTAAGCCTCGGGCACCATCTCACTACGACCAGCCCCGTCCTTACCGCTAGATTTACCCACACACTCCATATGGCCCGCCACAACATTACATTCCGCTGCCAGAAACTCACTTCTGGGTCCATCAGGCGCATGCATATACCCAACCTCCCACTCACGCACAATGGCGTGCGCCACCCCTTCAAAACAATTACCCAAATCCACAAAATCAATACCTATCTCCTAGAGCTTACCAACCAGGAAATCCAGCCCTAAGAAATGAGAGGGTGCAAAAAGGAAGACTTTCACTCCGCTGGGAGAATCTTACACTAGTCTATTCCACAGGCTGCGACAACTGGACATGTTGAGACCCATTGATCCGAAACTGCCAAACCCTCCTCCAAAGAATTTAGATTATTCAGTCACTTGTAAATACTGTTCTGGTGCATCTGGGCATGATACTGAAAAATGTTGGCATTTAAAGAACGCCATCCAAAAACTTATTGACTCCCACAAGATCGATGTGAAGACTCTGGAGGTGCCCAATATTAACCGAAACCCACAGCCGACCCACCAGGAAACCAACATGATTGAAATTGAGAAGAGAAAGGGAGAGTCCAGAAGACCTTCACAAATAGTAATGATGATTAAAGCTAGTGAGCCAATCAAGGTTGCAAGCAGCAAGAAGCTGGTAACTGGGGCAAAAGAAGGCAGTAAAACTATCAAAGTTCAGGGGAGCTCAGCATGCGCGGTTGCATCAAAGCGAGAACAAGCAAAGGTAACAGTACATGGGGTAGCTAGAAAACCCGTCATTGTTGTGGAAGGTGTCTGCATCGAGCCAACTATTGTGAAACCAGTAATCCAGCCACCAATCATCAATAGCAAAGCAGTTCCTTGGAGGTATGAACAAGCAATAGTGATGTACAGAGGGGAAAGAAGTTAAAGAGGAAGTGTGTGAGACACGAGACTTAACTCGATCAGGAAGGTACTTTTCCCCAAAAGAGTTGAGAAAGGGAAGAGTCAATATTTTTACCAAAGGGGTCATCACTTTTTTTCTTACCTATTATGTACTTTTAGGGCCTTGAATACCTTATCTTGGGTTTATTCGATTTGTGTGCGTATTCCGGGCGCGTAGCTGGAAAGCTTAGACATGGATTCTGCGAGAAAAATGCTTTATTTTGATATTAAATTGAATAAATTTGAGTTCGGTTAATATTTTGGGTAAACGAACCCGGGCCCATGATTTGACGGTCCCAGAGGATCCGTAGAAAAATATGGGAGTTGGCGTATGCCTAGAATCGAATTCCAAGGTCCCAAGCTCGAGAAATGAATTTTTATGTGAAATTGTTTTCCGGAAAAAATTAAGGAAATTAAAAGTGAAATTTGATTAAAAGATTATGGCATCGGGCCGGTATTTTGGTTCTGATGCCCGATACAAGTCTTATATATGGTTTAAGTGCTTTCTGTAAAGTTTGTTGAAAACGAACGTTGTTTGACGTGTTTCGGACTTAAATTGGAAAATTGATGTTATAAGAAAATTTGGAGGAAGTCATGGATTTTGAGGCTAAATTTATTGTTTATGATGTTATATTAGCAATTTGATCGCACTGATAAGTCTGTAGAATGGTTTTAAGGTGATGCTTATGTTTTGTTTGGAGCCCCAAGGGCTCGGGTGAGTTTCAAGTAGGTTTTAAGATGACTTAGACTTAAAAGACCAGGCGTTGCAAGTTCAGGAAAATGTTACAGACTTTGATTCCTCCAACGCGGTCCGCGAGAAAACACATGCGGCTGCGGAGGGGCTAGCGAGTCCGCAGTCGCCTTTGCACGGTCTGCAGTGGGTGCTGTGCGGCCGCTGTCGACTTTGCATGGTCTGTGCGTCGCTCAGACCCGCAGGTCATTAGGTAGGATAGCGCGGCCGCGGTCTATTTTGCGCGTCCGCGATGGGGGACTTCAAAGGGTATAAATACACGAGAATTTCAGTTATTTTTCACCTTTCAAAAACCCAAAACATAAGGGGCGATTTCCTAAACGGTTCTTCTTATTCAAAACGATTGATAAGTGATTTCTAACTTATTTTCTTCACTCCTTAGCATCTTTTAACAAAATTTCAACTTCAAGTCAAGGATTTTAATGGAGAAATTTGGGTATGTTTGGTAGAACCTAGGTTTTGCTAAAATTTGGGGATTTGACCTCCATTTGAGGTCCGATTTTAAAACAAATCATATATTTGGACTCATGGAGGAATAGGTAACTTGGTTGTGGTTTGAACCTCCAGTTTTGACCCTATTGGCCTAAGGGGCATTTTGGTCATTTTATCTAAATTTGCAAATTAGCTATAAATTAAGTAGTAGCATTAGTTGCTTGAGATGTTATTTACGAGATGCAATTGAAATGAATAGATTTGGGTCATTTGGAGTCAGATACTCGTGGCAAAAGAGTGGTTTCAAGTTGATTTTGGAGCTGATTGAGGTAAGTGGCTTGTCTAACCTTGTGTGGGGGACTTTCCCTTTAAGATATGATGATTGGTAATTGAACGGCTCGTACGTGAGGTGACGAGCGCGTACTTGAGAAAATTATTGGAAATCCGTTTTTACTTGAAGTATTTGAATTGAGTTTTCTTGCTTACCTGTTCATGTTAAATTGTAAGTTTATTCTATGCTAGTTTAGATAAGCATGCTCAGTTAACTTACTTGCCTAAGTGCTTAAACCGTCTTTCTTGTAATTATCATTGGCCAGTATATTCTATTTCTCCTCTTAGGCTAGTATCATTCCTAATGTTTGAGTTGCTATAATGTGTTTTTAAATTGGGACTACGGGTTGGCCTCTCGGGAGATCCCTTTGCACTTGATATATTCTGGACCGAGGGTGTGGGATACCAAGAGATCCCTGGAAAATGAAATTGTAAGATTTGAGGATACCAAGAGATCCCCAACACAGGAGATTGTAAGATTCGAGGATACTAAGAGATTCTCGGGATACCAAGAGATCCATGGCACATGAAATTGTAAGATTTGAGGATACGAAGAGATCCTCGGGATACCAAGAGATCCCTGGCACATGAAATTGTGAGATTTGAGGATACCAAGGGATCCTCGGGATACCAAGAGATCCCTGGCACATGAAATTGTAAGACTTGAGGATACTAAGAGATCCTCGGGATACCAAGAGATCTCTCGTGTATGTGTTTAGGATACCAAGAGATCCTCGGGATACCAAGAGATCCCCAATTGTGGTTCCTATTTTAGGTAGTATTTACTAGTATTGTTCTATATTTCTGCTTTCTATTACAGTTTTTTGCATTTATCTTGTTTAGATTCTCGTGGTACACTTTATCTATATTGTTATTTACTCATCTTATTATTAATTATGTTGCATTTCAGTAGGACTCGGACCTTTCCTTGTCACTACCCAACTGAGGTTAGGTTTGACACTTACTAACTGTGGTGTACTCATGCCTCTTTACGCATGTTTTTCACATGCTGATCCAGGTACTTCATCTCAGGTGCATTATCCTTGAGGCTAGGATATCTGTGGAGACTTTGAGGTACTTCTGCAACGTTCGCAGACCAAGGAGTCTCCTTCTTTACTCTATCTGTAGTATTTAGACTTCTTCCGTGCTTTTGCTTTAGGTGTTCTGGAGTTAGAGCCATGTATTACTATTCGTTAACTTGTGTTCCCTTGAGTTTCCGGGTTTTGGGATGATATTGAAGATTTCGCATTTTAAGTTGTGTATGCTGAGCGGCCTTCATATACAGTTCCTTTAGTTGTTCAATTTTTAATTAACTATTCTGCAAGCTATGTTGTTTTCCGCATTGTTAGGCTTACCTAGTTATAGGAACTAGATGCCATCACGATATGTTCACTGAGGGCGAATTGGGGTCGTGACAAGTTGGTATCAGAGCTCTAGATGCATAGGAGTCATGGAACACATGCCAATTTATTAGAGTCTTGTTGATCGGTACAGAGGCGTCTGTACTTATCTATGAGAGGCTATGTAACTGTTTGGAAAATTTCCACTTCATTTGATTTCCTTGTCGTGCAATATTTTGACATCATAAAATTCTAAACTTCTGCCTTTCATTCTCTCATACATGGTGATGACATACACTATTCGGGATGATCAGGTACCTACGCCCCATGTGCAGCTGCCAGAGGCCGCGGCCGAGGTAGAGTTTAAAGATGCGCACGTGGTGCAACCAGAGCACGTGTGCAAGCTATCGCCAAGGAACCACCAACAGATCTTGCTGCAGCCCATGCACGTGGCACGCCTACTACTGCTCCAGCCCTTCAGGAGACTTTGGTTTAGTTCATGAGTATGTATACAACCTTGGCTCAAGCGGGGTTGCTTTCTCTTGCTGCAGCCACATCCCAAGCCGGGGGAGGAGCACATACTCCCGCCGTCCGTACTCCTGAGCAGCGAGTGCAGGTTGAGCAGGCTCCCAAGATTATTCCTGTATCTCCTGCAGCACTAGTTTAGCCCGAGGGTGGGTCAGCTGCTTCAGAGGACGAGCAATGGAGGCTTGAGAGGTTCAAGAAGTATGATCCCCTAGTGTTCAGTGGATTAGCATCAGATGATGCCTTGGGATTTCTAGAGGAGTGCAACTGTATTCTTCACACTATAGGCATAGTAGAGTCTAGCAGGGTTTCCTTTACTACTTTTCAGCTTGGGGGAGCCGCCTATGATTAGTGGCGCACTTATGAGATGGATAGTCCAGTCGAGGCTGCTTCACTGACTTGGACCTAGTTCTCGGATATGTTTATGAGAGAGTTTGTCCCCCAGATTCTCAGGGACGCATGGCGCGCAGAGTTTGAGCATTTGCGGCAGGGTGCTATGACCATTTCGGAATATGCTATCTGTTATACCAGATTGGCCAGACATGCACTAGCCATGGTTGCTATTGTCCGGGAGAGAGTCCGCAGGTTCATCGAGGGTCGTATCCCACCCATCAGATCTAGCATGGCTCGAGAGTTGGAGATGGACATTCCTTGTCAGAAGGCAGTGAGCATTGCTAGGAGGATCGATAGTATGCTCACCACGGAGCGAGTGGAGAGAGAGGCCAAGTGGTCTCGAGAGTCGGGCCACTACTCTGGTGAAAGTACCCCAGAAGCAAGTCAACATGGTAGGGGTTTTTTTGGTCTCCTCATTCATTCAGCTCTTCCGGGATCCAGCAATGCTCCAGCTCTGCCAATACCTCAAGAGGTTTACTATGCACCTCCAGTTTCTAGGGCGCCTCCTACGCAGGGTGTTTTTGGAGGTCAGCCTAGCAGTCCTAGCGCTAGTCAATCAAAGCCATCGCGCCCTCATAGAGCTTTTTTGGGTATGGTGATACCCCCCATGTGGTGAGGGATTGACCTAGACTTAGGAGAAGTGCACCCCCACAACCTTCTCAGTCACAGCGTGCTCAGCAGAGTTGTCAAGCCATGATCACAGCTCCAGTTGTTGCCCCATCCACTCAGCCAGCTAGAGATATAGGCCGGGAAGGTAGAGGTCTCCTTCGAGGGGGAGGCTAGGCTAGATATTATGCCCTTTCCGCTCGTGCTGAAGTTATTGCCTATGATTCTGTTATCACATGTATTATATTGGTTTTTCACAGAGAGTCATTGGTTCTATTCGATCCGGGCTCTACTTATTCTTATGTGTCTCCTTACTTTTTTCCGCATTTAGGTGTGCCTCAAAATTCTTTGAGTGCCCCATTTATGTTTTTACTCCTGTGGGAGATTCTCTTGTTGTGGACCGTGTCTATCGGTCATGTTTAGTTACTATTTGTAGTTTTGAGACCAGAGCAAATTTATTGTTACTCGGTATGGTTGATTTTGACGTTATTTTGGGCATGGACTGGTTGTCACCCCATTTTGCTATTCTTGATTGTCAATCCAAGACCATGACGCTGGCTAAGCCAGATATTCCGCGTGTTGAGTGGAGTGGTACTTTAGCTCACACTCCCAGTAGAGTTATCTATTTTCTTAAAGCTTGGCGTATGCTTGAGAAGGGGTGTGCTGCATATTTATCTTATGTGAGAGATGTTGATGCTGATACCCCTTCAGCTGATTTAGTTCTAGTGGTACGGGACTATCGCGATGTGTTTCCAGCTGATCTTCCGGGCATGCCGCCCGATAGAGACATTGATTTTTGCATTCATCTGTTGCTGGGCACTCAACCTATTTCCATTCCTGCGTATCGTATGGATCCTCATAAGTTGAAGGAATTGAAGGATCAGTTGCAGGAATTGCTTGATAAGGGTTTTATTCAACCTAGTTTTTCACCGTGGGGTGCTCCTATTTTGTTTGTGAAGAAGAATGATGGTTCTATGCGTATATGCATTGATTATCTCCAGTTGAACAAGGTTATAGTGAAGAACCATTATCCTTTGCCTCGTATTGATGATTTGTCTGACCAGCTTCAAGGCGCACATGTGTTTTCTAAGATTGACTTGCGCTCAGGCTACCATCAGTTGAAGATTCGAGAGCCAGACATCCCGAAGACTACCTTCAGGACTTGGTATGGTCATTACGAGTTCCTTGTTATGTCATTTGGGTTGACCAATGCCCCAACAGCTTTTATGCATTTGATCCATAGTGTGTGCAGGCCATATCTCGACTCGTTCGTTATTGTTTTTATTGATGATATTCTGGTGCATTCCTGTAGTCGGTAAGATCATGAGCAACACCTAAGGACCGTGCTTTAGATCCTAAGAGAGAAGAAGTTATATGCGAGTTATCAAAAGGTGAGTTTTGGTTGGATTCGGTGGAATTCTTAGGCCACGTTATTTCGAGCGAGGGCATTTTGGTAGATCCAAGGAAGATAGAGGCCATGCAGAGTTGGCCCAGGCCATCCTCAGCTATAGAGATTCGTAGTTTCCTTGGTTTTACAGGATACTACCGTCACTTCGTGGAGGGGTTTTCATCGATTGCGGCCCGTATGACTAGATTGACCCAGAAAGGTGCCCCATTTTAGTGGACACAGGAGTGTGAGGCGAGCTTTCAGAAGCTCAAGACAACTTTGACTACGACCCCAATTTTGATATTGCCTACCGGTTGGGGGTCGTATACTATCTACTGTGATGCCTCGAGAGTTGGCCATGGAGCGGTGTTGATGCATAACGGTAGGGTGATTGCCTACGCGTCCACATAATTGAAGATACATGAGAAGAACTACCCTATCCACGACCTTGAGTAAGCTGCTATTGTTCATGCCTTGAAGATCTTGTGTGATTATTTGTACGGTGTGCGTTGTGATATTTATTCTGACTATCAGAGTTTACAGTACTTGTTCAAGTAAAAGGATCTAAATTTGCACTAGAAGAGGTGGTTAGAGTTGCTGAAAGATTATGATATCACTATTCTGTATCACCCGGGCAAGGCCAATATTGTAGCGGATGCCTTGAGTCGTTGGACAGAGAGTTTGGGGAGTTTAGCATATTTACCAGCTTCAAAGAGGCCTATGACAGTGGATGTTCAGGCCTTAGCCAATCAGTTTGTGAGATTGGATCTTTCGGAGCCCCGTCGAGTTATAGCTTGTGTGGTTTCCGTGGTCTTTCTTATTTGAGCTTATTAGGGAACGGTAGTATGATGACCCCCATTTGCTTGTCCTTAAGGATAAAGGGTGATTCTAGAGATGTGACCATTGGAGATGACAGGGTGTTAAGGATGCAGGGCCGTGTTTGTGTGCCCAATGTTGATGGGCTAAGGGAGTTGATTCTAGTAGAGATCCATAGTTCGTGGTATTCCATTTATCCGGGTGCCGCGAAGATGTATTAAGATTTGAGGCAGCACTATTAATGGAGGCGGATGAAGAATCATATAGTTTGATATGTAACTAGATGCCTCAACTGCCATCAGGTGAAGTATGAGCATCAGAGACCAGGTGGATTGCTCCTGCAGATAGAGATTCTGGAGTGTAAATGGGAGAGGATCACCATAGATTTTGTAGTTGGTCTCCCATGGACCTTGAAGAAGTTTGATGCTATTTGGGTTATTGTGGATCGGCTGACCAAGTCCACTCATTTAATTCCTGTGTGTGCCACTTATTCTTCGGAGCGGTTGGCAGAGATTTATATCCGGGAGATCGTCCGTCTGCATGGCATTCCAGTTTATATTATTTCAGACAGAGGTACTCAGTTTACGTCACAGTTCTAGAGAGCCTTGCAGCAGGGGTTAGGTACACGAGTGGAGTTGAGCACAACTTTTCATCCCCAGACAGACGGACAGTCCGAGCGCACTATTCAGAGATATGCTCCGTGCATGTGTGATTGAGTTTGGAGGGTCTTAGGATCAGTTCTTACCCTTAGTGGAGTTTTCCTACAACAACAATTATCAGTCCAGCATTCAGATGGCGCCATATAAGGCTTTATATGGTAGAAGATGTAAATTCTTTAATCATATAAGGCTTTATATGATTATGAGGTATTCTGTAATTACTTTTAAATATTCTTTTATTTATTTTTGTAAAGATTATCTTCTACTATCTAAATGTAAGTAAAATATCAGTTTTAAAAATTATTAAGATAAGAAGTACATTAACCATTTATTGTTGACTTGTCTGACAGTGATGTCTGGTTCCATCACGATCCTTAGTAAATTTTGGATCGTGATACTAGTAGTTAATTAAACCTTTCTTCTTTCCTCACAAGTTGTTTTTGCTGTTATTAAAGAATTTACATACTAGTACAAGAGGGGTTGCTATGATCCCCCACTTCCAATCGAGAGATTGTGAGTTCGAGTCTTCCCAAGAGCAAGGTGGGAAGTTCTTGGAGGGAAGGATGTCGGGGGTCTATTTGGAAACAGCCTCTCTACCCAAGGGTAAGGGTAAGGTCTGCGTACGCACTACCCTCCCCAGACTCCACTAAATGGAATTATACTAGATTGTTGTTGTACATACTAGTGCACTTTATAAAAAGATTATACCCCTAAAAGGCTGTTAAAATTGTTGTAGATGCTGTGAGTTTTATAGTGTAAGAATTTTGGTAACATTAGAGTATCTATAAAAAAAATTATCACATGTGATTTTACTCGTGATCAATATATGTCGTCCTTGGCTGCAAATGCCTTATGTATTACACTAGTAACTATTATTAAAGAATTAGTTTAACCTTAAAGCGTATGAAGAATTCTTGATCAGATCTTCTTTTATCATTTAACGTCAATAATATTAGATTTCTTGTCGCCTCGTTAGTTAGAAGAAAACACATTAGCTTATCCATTATTGAGAGGCCTTTTCGAGTACTACAATAGTGATATTGTAAAAATGAACTCTTAATAAATTAGTTCTTTTTTGAAACACTTTATGGGTTAGAGTAGTTAAATTATTAAGGATCTTTGTTACTTTGGACAAGTTTTTCTAGCTGATGTCCTCTATTTTTGCACCAGAAGCAGCATGATG
This sequence comes from Nicotiana benthamiana, assembly GCA_034376525.1. Classification (NCBI taxonomy): domain Eukaryota; kingdom Viridiplantae; phylum Streptophyta; class Magnoliopsida; order Solanales; family Solanaceae; genus Nicotiana; species Nicotiana benthamiana. The sequence goes on from CM067325.1 coordinate 70,793,530, forward strand.
CAATAGTTTACACAGAACTGAGATGCAATAGTTTGTCATGTTCCTGGTAAAGTTTTTAGCTTTGAATTCTTTAATCTATCGAGTACTATTATATAATAATTCTACCCAGATTACAATCCATAAGACTAGATGGAGTTGAAAAAAACATACAAGGCACTTTACTTTTTTTTTCCTTTATTATATTGTTATAATTTTTTCTTATGTGAAATTTTTGTACACCTTTTGAAGGATGTCAGATCAATTACTGACAAGGGAAAATCCCTTCTCATTTCGATGATGCTGTATCTCTAAAAAGCATTGAGGTAAAATTAACGTGTGTAAAGTTATATGTATCTGAATTTGTGAATTTACGAATCTCTGTGACGCTATATGTTATAAAAGTATGTTACTAAGAGTAAAATGAGAAGTTTACAATTATTATCTTGAAATATATAATGTAACATTCTTCGGTATGGACTAAAACGGAAAGGGTGCCTTATTGGTGTTATCGATAAATCGAATCGATAAGCCTCCAAAATCGATAAATCGAAATCGAAAAAATCGAAACCTTATTGAAACGATAACGATAAGCATATGTAAAAATCGATAATCGATAAGTAATTATCGATAAGGGTCAAAATCGAATCGATAAATCGAATGCACACCCCTAATTTCAAGTGAAGTATAATTGTCTGAAACTCTATATATATAAAGTTGGGCAATTGAGAAGCTTATGTGGGATGCCTCTTAGGCCACCATTCTTATTTATCTCTTTTCTCAAATTTTCACAACTTTTTCCTCTTTTTCCCTTCTTCTATTCATTTTCGTTTCTGATGCTAAATCCTTTACATAAAGTTTCAGTTTTGAAATTAGTTATTCTTTCAGTTACAGATTCATGCAAACATGGATTTCTCCAAAGAAAATTCAGTTACACCTTTATATATGCACCACTTAATTAAAGAATTGAATGAGATCTTCATCATTATATTTGCAAACCACTATATAAACAAACACACTATATCCAAACACCATGCAGAATGGTTTAGCATAAATAGATTTATTGCTCTAATGAATAAGGTCATGGGACAAGCCATTAGCAATCCAAAGTCATTTTCTAATATTACGTATGGCATCAACACCTCTATTGTATATTTGGAACTCCGATTGTATCAGCACCGTAAAGCAGGGGATCAGAAACGTTGTGTTTTTACATGGACTTGTGTGAATGTAGCTTTGTTTCTTCATGAAAATTTCACTTTCCTCTCCTGCTTTTCCATTGAAGAACTTTGATTGTTGATATACTAAAAAGGAATACTTCGAATTTATAGGCTAAAATGATAAGAGTATTCTGGGAAAATTCTAATTTTTGTGGATTTTGCATGAACTTAGGAAGAAAATTTCTATAGTCCAATTAAAAATTTCGCCTACAAAGATTGATGAAAAAAAGAGAGCAGTAAAGTCACAACTACGTGTTGAAAACCTTTTAGCGCTTAAATTAATTGTAGAGCTGATGCTAAATTTATGAGGATTGTTTTGTCTTGAAACTCTATTAATCACTTTTGTAGACGAACTTGAGTAATTGGTATAGTGAAGCTTTTAGGGAGAAGATGAAGCAATGCATATGGAGTATCTTAAGAAGACATTAGGAGAATAAGAACTCAGTATTTTTAGGAGAAAATCGCATCTTGATTAATTGATATACATTTTGCAAAGCATAACTTTCTTTTGACACTAGAAATATTTAGACACTTTTATTCTAGTCTTTTTTTGATACGCTGACTTCTCTTTATTCTCACTAAATATATAAGTAATATTTGACTTTTAGGTTTGGTTTACGAAAATTTTAGGATCTGTTTATCCATATGACTTTTGTCCCTTTCTTCGGAAGTCTTCTTCAAATATTTTTAAGTTATGCATTAAACTGAATTTTTGAAAATAAGTTTTATGTTTTTAAAAAGTCGTTTAGACCACTTTTTCAAGTAAACAATATTTTCTTTCACAAAATATCAATATTTTTCAAGTTAAATGCATATTATAATAAAATTTTTATTTTCAAATACATTTTTAAACTTAACTTCATTTTTATTGTGTTTTTCAAATCTCATATTGTTTATGTCTCCTAAGTTTTACCAAAAATCATGTCGGTTGAATTGATAAAAAAATTTAGTCTATCTTATTAAAGAAAATTAGATTTCACAACATATTGTAAATACTTTTATTATTTGGCTATAAGAAAAAATAAAATCATAGATCTAGTGATATCTTTTATGATCGCTCAAACACAATAAAATTCACTAGTAGTAAAAAACAGAGTAGAAGGAGACTTCAAAGCTTGCGAACATCATGTAGCTTTACTTCGAGTCTCCTGTGAAAGTCTGGTCCGAGAAATCTCCACTACGCGCCGTTAGGACCAACACTAAGATCCGCATAAAAAGTGTAGTATGAGCACAACCAAACCCATATATTTTGTAAGTGTCGAGTCTAACCTCGACGAAGTAGTGACAAAGCTATGACAGAACACTCACTATAAAAGTGTACAAATAATAATAATAATAATAATAATAATAATAATAATAATAATAATAATAATAAAAGAAATAGAAATATAGACAAGCTGTAAAGTCATAAGTACGGGACCCGAATGTCAATTAACAAATGGCCCAAGAATAACATCATCTTGTAACCTCATATCACAGTACAGAAATAGGGTATTACAACTACCACCAATTATAACACATTATAATATGTTGCCGCACGCAACCTAATAAACACATTGTATGATGTGTCGTACAACTTGATCCCAATATCATATCATTATCTGTTGCGGCGTGCAACCCAATCTCATTATCACTTCATTTCAACAATGTTGCGGCATGTAATTCATTCCCAATATTAACTCATTAAATAAATAACTCAACACCAAATGTCAACTCAAAATTGGGAAATAAAGCGTACAGAGCATCGAGGAACTACTAGTACAAACGGAGAATAATCAAAATCTCGAAATCACAAAACTCGACAATTTATTAATTTAAGAATAACTAAATGACTAACGCAATAGGATATAACATAATAAAGTGCAACGAGTAAGGTAAAGACAATAAAGGCAAGAAAAGACATGAATCAATGAAGATATACAATTAATAAAGGTAGTGACATATAGCAGGTAAACATGTATTGATTGAAGAATGAATAAATCGAAACATATAACAAATAATACATAAATAACAAGCGAGGCACGAACAACAAGTAAGGACATATAGCAAATCGAAGCGTGTAACGAAGTATATCATAAAATGACTAAAGATATAAAGGTAAATAGCCCAACCTGTATGTTTTGACCTACGACAGCACATATGCACTTATCACCTTACATATATATCATCCCCACAAATAATTCACATAACAGATATACCAATAAGTCTGAATTCCCTCAAGTCAAAGTTAAGCACGATTTGAATCCCTTTCCGCAATCAAATCAATGATCAACTACGGCTTTTTCTTTAGAACAAGCCTCCAAACCAATCAAATCTAGCCAAATATCATTCAAAAAATCAAAATAAACTTTAGATACTACCAAGAATGAGATAGATTCAATCTTTAGCTAAATAAAAAAGTAAACAAAAGTCCACCCCGAGACTACATGGTCAAAATCCAAGATTCGGACCAAAATTCGATTACCCATTCAACCCCAAGCTGAGATATATGATTTGCTTCAAAATCCGACCTCAATTCGAGGTCTAAATCTTAACTTTATAAAATTCCTAAATTCTATCCAAAACTCCTAATTTTTACCGTGAAATTCCAAGATTTGATATTAAAAATTCATGAAAAGTAATGAGAATTAATTAAAAACCAGTTAAAGTTACTTACCAATCATTTTGGGAAGAAAAGATCTCATGAAAATCACCTCTAGAGTATTTAGGGTTAAAAAATAATGTAAAATAAGCTAAGTCTCGTTTTTCCCTCTTTTACCTAACTGCATGTGTCGCAACACTTTGATCGCAAATCTCACAAATACAGCACACTGGTCGCAAATGCAATCAGTGCATCAGGCCCAGTGGAGTCGTAAAAGTGACATTTCTATCACAAATGCAAAATACCCACCTTCCTAAATGTGGATAATAGCTTCGCATATCCTAAATGCCCAGTGGTCGCAAATTTGACCAAAATATTTGCAAAAGCGACTAACCAACCTCTGTAAAAGGAATCTTTTCCTCGCAAATGCGAGGACACCCATCCCAACCCTTATATCACATCCATTGACCGCAAAAGCAAGCTTATAAATGAGAGCCAGACCTCGCAAATGCAAGATCTACAAAGGCTAAATACCAGCAGTTAGCACCAGCAATCCCAAATCATTCCACAATGCACCCGAAACTCACCCGAGCCCCTCAGGCTCTAAATCGAATAAGCACACGAGTGTAATAATTTCCTACAAACTTGTTCGCTACCTCAAATTAACAAAATAACATCAATTTACATGAATTGATTGTCAAAACTCAAGAATTTCACTTTAAAACTCATTTTCATAAATTTTTACATAACGTGAAATACGCTCGGGTCACCCCAAACCTCAATAAAACGTGCGCAAAAGTCAAAACACATGATACGAACTTATTGAAATTGTTAAATTATCGATCCGAGGCCGTTTACCAAAAATGTTGACCATGGTCAACTCAAGTCTCATATTAGACCAAAAATCATATTTTCTTAAAAATTGAACTTAAAAGATTTTTGGAAACAACAAAGACCATGCACGTAAATTGATAAATATCAAAGGAATCTATAAGTGGTCTCAAACACGAAAATTAAGGCTAATGTTCGAAATAACCTATCGAATTTTTTATGCATTGATGTATTTACTTTGGTAATTCTTGAATTTTTGAAAATAAACTTCCATGTTAATTTCCGGCAACCATCGCTGGACCACCACCATTAACTCGCACAACTCACCTTTTCAACACCCAAAAACTCTATTATTATTAGAAAATAAGTATTACAAATTCACTGGAATCAGTTGTTGTGTCCATTTGATCTGAATCTTCAAATTCCTCTCTGGATAATTACAGATTTTGCCCCAATTGCACTTCTTTATTTTCTGGTGGAAATCTTGGCAATATTGTATCCAAATTCTTGTTTTGAGGCAGAGTTCAAATCCGATAACAATTATTCGACGATACTTCCGGCGAATTAATTAAGATACCAAATCGCATCAAACAACTGGTCATCTTTTCATTTGGAATATAAAAAAATTTTCCCGGATCGAGTTTGAAGTTATTTCGATCTGTATAGGCGCTAATTTATTGAGCGTTCTTTTTCTATACAGTACAGCTGTCGTCCGATTAGTCGGAATACAAATCTGAACTTCGAACTTGCATTGTACCTGACATTCAATTGGATATCGTTGTTGGGTAGGCAACCGTTGTGGCTAAAAATATTGTAATTTGACTTGTTGGAATTATTATTAGCAGTTGAAGGAAATGTTGTTGAGTGGATTGACTTTTTGGCAAAGTTCGTTCTTTTTTTTTTTTTGTGGAGATTTATCGATTTTTCGATTGAAGGTTCACCGGAGCACCAGACGTTTTGGCATCCATCAGAGCAACAGCAGGCTAGCGAATTTGGAAGTGCGTCAGGACATCCCCGACTGTGATCCAGGTTCCATCTTTCTTGAACTGTATTTGCACATATATATTTATTGTTGCCTTACTGGCAATTTTAATTGGATTAATTGCTTTTCTATCTTTTCTATTATTGTTTTAAGCTTAAGGTTTCATCTATTCATTTTAGTTCTGTGTTTGCATAGGGGTAGTTTCGATGTGGTAGACTCTATGTTCTAGTGTCTGCTTGCATTTCTCTTCTCGTAGTCTTTCCTTTCAGTTGATTTTAGCTCTTGGGTTCATATCTTGCAGTCCTTCGTTCCCATTTTTGTTTCTTAGTAGTAGTATTTACCTAATAACTTTTGCTTATAGTGGCGGTAGTGAACGATGTGAGAGTAAGGTCATGTCCTCGGGTGGGGCAAGGGGTGGGGTCTAAGGGTAGGAAGGGGGGGTAAGAAAGCCTCTAGGTTGAGAATTGGGTCTTTGAACATTGGGACATTGACGGGAAAGTCTATAGAGTTAGCTAAGATTCTTCAGAAGAGGAAGATCAACTTAGTGTGTGTTCAAGAGACTAGATGGAAGGGTACTAGTGCACGATATGTAGACGGGTTTAAACTATGGTACTCGGGGAGAACAGGGGGCAAGAATGGGGTAGGTATTCCAGTAGACAGGGACCTACAAGAGCTCGTAGTTGAGGTTAGGAGGGTAAATAATATGTTGATGAGTATTAAGTTGGTAGTTGGTGGGCTTACTGTAAACGTGATTAGTGCATACGCTCCTCAGATAGGTTTGAACCAGGAGGTCAAGAAGCAATTTTGGGATGATTTGGATGAGATGGTGTGAAGTATCCCGCACAAAGAGAAGTTGTTCATTGGCGGAGATTTCAATGGCCATATTGGGTCTAGTTCTAGGGGTTACAATGATGTTCATGGTGGGTACGATTTTGGGGATATGAATGAGGGAGGTAATTCACTATTGGAGTTTGCTAGAGCTTTTGAATTGTTTATAGCTAACTCAAGTTTCCCGAAGAGGGAAGAAAACTTGGTCACTTTCTGAAATTGAATTGGCAAGACTCAGATTGATTACCTTCTCTACAGGAAAAACGATAAAGGTTTATGCAATGACTGCAAGGTCCTCCCGAGTGAGCACCTCACGGCTCTGCATAGGCTCCTAGTTATGGACCTAGAGATCAAGAGGAGTAGGAGGAAGAGGGTGGGGTGCAGGCAACCTAAGATCAAGTGGGGTAACTTGACCAAGGACAAGGCGCAGGAGTTAGGGGAGAAGTTGTTGGCTATGGACGCCTGGATGAGTATGGGGGACGCATCTAGTATGTGGTCCACGACTGTGGATTGCATTATGGGAGCGGCTGGAGAGGTCTTAGGGGTCGCGAAGGGTTCTTCTAGGGGTCATAGTGGTGGAATGGAGAGGTTCAAGGTAAAGTGGAAGCTAAGAAAGCTGCTTATTTGAAGCTAGTAGAGAGTACAAATGAGGAGGAAAAAAGGACATATCGGGATTGTTACATAAAGGCAAAGAAAAAGTCAAAGTTAGCAGTTATGATGGCCAAGAACGCAGAATTTGCTCGCTTGTACGAGGAGCTTGAGGGAAAACGTGGGGACAAGAGTTTGTACCGGTTGGCCAAGGTAAGGGATATGAAAGCCCATGACTTAGACCAAGTCAAGTGCATCAAGGATGCGGATTGTAAAGTGTTGATTGATGAGGCACTCATTAGGAGAAGATGGCAGAGATACTTTTGTAAACTGTTGAATGAGGAGGGGATAGATGCATTATTTTGGATGAGTTGGAGCACTCCGATAGTCGGCAGGGGTACTGTAGGCAGATTATGGTAGAGGAGGTGGAAGGAGCGATGCATAAGATGTGCAGGGGCAGAGCAGCAGGGGCAGACAAAATCTCGATAGAATTCTGGAGAAGCGCGGGGCCGGCAGGTTTGGAGTGGCTCATTAGGCTATTTAATGTTATTTTTAGGGAAAAGAAGATGCCTTAATAATGGAGGTGGAGTACAATGGTTCCGCTTTATAAGAACAAGGGCGATATCCAAAATTGCAAAAATTTCAGAGGTATCAAGTTATCGAGTCACACTATGAAGGTTTGGGAGAGAGTTGGGGAGGCCAGGGTGAGGAGGTGCGTGTCTATTTCCGAGAATCAGTTTGGATTCATGCCAAGGCATTCGACTACGAAAGCGATTCATCTGGTAAGGAGATTAGTGGAGCAGTACATGGAAAGAAAGAAGGATTTACATATGGTATTTATTGACCTCGAGAAGGCATACGATAAAGTTTCGAGGGAGGTCTTGTGAAGGTGTTTGGAGGTTAGCAGCATTTCGGTAGCATACATTAGGGTGATTAAGGATATATACGATGATGCTAAGACTCGGGTGAGGATTGTGGGTGGTAGACTTCGACCATTTCCCTGTAGTGATGGGGTTGCACCAGGGATCAGTTCTTAGCACATTTTTGTTTTCCTTGGCGATGTATGTACTGTCGTGTCACATCCAAGGGGAGGTGTCTTGGTGCATGCTATTTGTTGATGATATATGTTGATTGATGAGATGCGTAGCGGAGTTAACGCGAGGTTGGAGGTTTGGACATAGACCCTAGATTTCTAAAGGTTTCAGACTAAGTAGAACCAAGACAGAATACTTGGAGTGTAAATTCAATGAGATCCATGATGCAGACGTAGAGGTTAATGCTCAAGTTATCTCCAAGAGATCGAGTTTTAAGTATCTCGGGTCTATTATCCAAGGTAACAGGGAGATTTACGAAGATGTCACACATCGCATCGGAGTATGGTGGATGAAGTGGAGGCTGTTCTCCAGTTTCTATATGATAAGAATATGTTGCTAAGACTTAAGGGTAAGTTTTATCAAGTGGTGGTTCGGCCTACAATGCTGTATGAGGCTGAGTGTTGGCCAGTCAAGAACTCCCACGTGCAGAAGATGAGAGTAGCAGAGATGAGGATGTTGAGATGGATGTGTGGGTGTACCAAGCGAGATCGAATTAGGAATGAAGCTATCTGAGATAGAGCGGGAGTAGCCTCCATAGAGGACAAGATGCGGGAGTCACGGCTGAGATGGTTTGGACATGTTAGGAGAAGAAGCATTGATGCCCCTATCAGGAGGTGTGAGAGGTTGGCTATGGAGAGGTTGAGGAGGGGTCGAGGTAGGCCTAAAAAGTACTGGGGAGAAGTAATTAGGCATGACATGGAGCTGCTTTAGCTCATTGAGGACATGACACTTGATAGGATGGTGTGAAGGTCAAGGATTAAGGTAGAAGCTTAATAGGTAGTTTATAGTATTCACGGATAGGTTTAGTAGCATGCATTTCCCTTCATATTATTTGCTTTTTTATTACGGCATGTGGTTTTGTTCGCCTTAGGTATTGCATTATGTGTTACTATTATTGGATATTGTTTTCATTCCTTGCTTCTCTCTTTTCTTTTTGCCCTTCTTGAGCCTAGAGTCAATTGAAAACAGCCTCTCTACCTGCATTAGGTAGGAGTAAGGTCTGCGTACAGACTACCCACCCTAGACCCATTATGTTGGGATCAAACTAGGTTTGTTGTTGTTGTTGCTCAAAATAACCTATCGAATTATCACAGTCACAATTGTCTTTCCATGATTGATGGCTCTATTCTATGGCTATTCAATGGGACGGGACGGGATAGGACCAAATTAATAGGACGGGGCGATATTTAAGTGGGACAGTGGAAAGACGGGATAAAACGAGATAGGAAAGACGAAATAAAACGGTTGTCCCATCCCCTCCCGCTAACAAATGGGATTGGACGGGATGAAACGGGACGGGACGGGACGGGTTCGTGGGCCTTAAGTGTATTTTTTTAAAATGTCATGACCCCAGTTTGCCCTCTATGAACTATCGTGATAGCACCTAGTCTCTACGAGTAAATAAGACTAACAATGCGAAAAATAAACAAAACTAACGGAAAAAATAGTTAAAAGCCAAAATAACCAAATGGAATAGTATTAAAATGCCGCTCGGCATATACAATACATCTTTAGCAAAAACTAATATACTTTTCCAAAACCCGCAATCTCATGAAACCATAAGCCTTTGAATATCTAACAGTGTCTAACTCCAGAATATCTATCAAAGAAAAGAAATATAGAAGGGCTAATACTTAAAAGCAAGAATAGAAAGGGATTCCTCGGTCTGCGGACGCGACAGATGTACCTCAAGGGTGATAGGACTGAGTAGAAGTATCTGGATTTGCACATGAAAAACGACATCACTATTTCATATCACCTAGGCAATGCCACTGTAGTGGCTGATGCTTTGAGTCGCCGGGAGGAGAGTTTGGGAAGTTTGGCATATCTACCAATACCGGAGAGGCCTATGGCGATAGATGTTCAGGCCTTAGCCAGCCAGTTTGTGAGATTGGATCTTTCATAGCCTAGTCAGGTTCTGGCTTGCATGGTTTCTCGATCTTCATTATTTGATTGTATCAGGGAGCGACAGTATGATGACCCTCATTTGCTTGTCCAAAGGATAGGGTTAAGCATGGTGATGCCAAAGATATGACTGTTGGCGATGATGAAGTATTGAGGATGCAGGGTCACCGGTCAGGTTTGTGTACCCAACGTTGATGGGCTGCGGGAGCTGATTCTAGAGGAGACCCATAGTTCGTGGTATTCCATCAATCCGGGTGCCGCGAAGATGTATCAGGACTTGAGGCAGCACTACTGGTAGAGGAAGATGAAGTGGGATATGTAGCTAGATTCCTAAACTACCAGCAGGTGAAGTACGAGCACCAGAGACTGGGTGGGTTGCTTCAGCAGATAGAGATTCCGGAGTGGAAATAGGAGCGGATCACCATGGACATTTTAGTTGGACTCCCATGGACTTTGAAGAAGTTTGATGCTATCTGGGTTATTGTCGATCAGCTTACCAAGTCCGCTAATTTCATTCATGTTTATACCGCTAATTTTTCAGAGCGGTTGGCAGAGATTTATATCCTGGAGATTGTTCGTCTGCATGGTATTCTAGTTTTTATTATTTCAAATAGAGGTACTCACTTCACATCACGGTCTAGAGAGCCGTTCAGCAGGAGTTGGGTACTCGGGTGGAGTTGAGCATAACATTTCACCCCCAGATAGACGGACACTCAGATTGCACCATCCATATTCTTAAGGATATGCTCCACGCGTGTGTGATTGAGTTTGGAGGGTTTTGGGATCAGTTCTTTCCATTGGCGGAGTTTTCTTTCAACAACAGCTATCATTCCAGCATCCAAATGGCACCGTATGAGGTCTTGTATGGTAGGCGGCGTAGATCTCCGGTGGGTTGGTTCCAGCCGGGCGAGGCCAGACTATTGAACATAGATTTGGTTCAGGATGCTTTGAAAAAGGTTAAGGTAATTCAGGATAGACTCCGTACAGCCCAATCCAGATAGAAGAGCTGCGTGGACTGGAAGGTTCGTGATGTTTCCTTTATGGTTGGAGAGCGGGTTCTGCTTCGATTTTCTCCTATGAAGGGTGTCATGAGATTTGTGAAGAAAGGGAAGTTGAGTCCGAGGTTCATTGGTCCTTATGAGATATTGAGACGTGTTGGGGAGGTTTCTTATGAGCTTTCTTTACCTCCCAGCCTAGCAGGGGTTCATCCGGTATTTTATTTTTCGATGCTCCGGAGGTATCACGGTGATCCGTTGCACGTGTTGGGTTTCATTTCAGTCCAATTGGACAAGGATCTATCCTATGCTGAGGAGCCAGTGGCTATATTGGACAGGCAGGTCAGAAAGTTTAGGTCAAAGAACATTGTTTTAGTAAATATTCAGTGGCGGGGTCAACTGGCCGAGGAGGCAACCTAGGAGACCGAGCGGGATATGCTCAGCCATTACCCCATCTTTTCACTACTTTAGGTATGTCTCTATGCTTGTTCGAGGATGAATGAATGTTTAAGTGTAGGAGGATGTGACGACCCAACCGGTCGTCTTAAGATATAATGCCCCGATCCCCTATTAACTGCTTTTCCCAAGTTTATTTCTGCTTATTTGATTTGTCGGGACGTTCGGTTTTGAGTTTCAGAGAGTCTTGGGACACTTAGTTCCTAAATGAGAAGTTTATGTGTTGGAAAGTTGTCCATAGTTGGAACAATGTGAAGACGTCCTCGGAATGGAAAAGTGATGCTTCTTTTAGCTTCATTAGGTGATTTCGGGGTTAGGAGCGTGTTCGGAATGTATTTTGGAGGTTCGTAGCTAATTTAGGCTTGAAATGCATAAATTTGAATTTTTGAAGTTTCCTGTCGATAGTTGAGATTTTGATCCGAGGGTCAGAATGGAATTCTAAGAGTTGTTGTAGCTTCATTATGTAATTTGGGACGTGTGCGCACAATTTCAGGTTATCCAGAGGTGGTTTGGTTGGGTTTTTGATCAAAAGCGTGTTTCGGATGTTTTTAGAAAACATAGGCTTGAACTCGATGCAAATTGAGGGATTTGGTATTGTTTGATGTATTTTGATGATTGGAAGAAGTTTGTTTAAGGTTTTAGGATCTGTTGGCACTTTTGGCTGAGGTCTCAGGGGCCTCGAGGCGATTTCGAATGGCTAACGGGAAGTTTGAGACTTTGAAGATTTGCAGAAAATTGCAGCACTAGTTGCAGGTGTGATTTGTCCTTCGCGATTGCGAGCCTGGGACGGCGATCGCATAGAAGGATTTTGGCAGGCTAGGTTAATTCTCTTCGCGTTCACGTTATAGGGTTCGCGATCGTGGAAGGTTAGTTAGTTGTGCTTCGCGTTCGCATAGAAGAGTTCGCGATTGCGTATTAGTAATTGAGGGTCCAATGCTATTACTCTTCGCGTTCGTGTGTATGGTCACGCGTTCACATATCTTTGTTAGTGGAAGCTTCGCGTTCGCAGAGCCCCTGTCGCATTTGCATAGCGTAGTTTTGGGAACTTGGAATATTTTCCCTTCGCGATTGCGAGGCCTTGGCAGCGATCGCGAGAATTATAGGACTGGGCAGTGAGGTTTTTGAACATTTCATCCGCGAGTCTTAATAATTTTTCCTCCATAGTTAAGTATTTTAAGAGCTCCTTGAAGGGAGTTGAAGAGGGATTCAAGAAGAATCGATTAGAGGTAAGTTTTATGAACCAAAAATATGATTTTATTGTGAAACTAGCTTAGAAATTCATGGAATTTAACTGAAAGGGGAAGAACTAGGGCTTGAGATTTTTTAATCTTTGATCTGGGATTTGAGAGGTCATTTGAACTCCGATTTTTGTGTTCTTGTTATGTATAGACTCATGAGAGTATGAGGTTTCCGAAAATATTAGTTTCATCCGATTCCGAGATGCTAGACTAAGGAGCATTTTGGTTATTTTACCTAATTTTGTGTCTTAGCTTTGAACTAAATAGTAGAATCAGTTGTTTGAGATGTTATTTATGATATGTAATTGAATTTAATAGATTTGGGCCATTTGGAGTCGGATACTCGTGGCAAAAGTGTGCTTTCAAGTTGATTTTGAGCCGGTTCGAGGTAAGTGGCTTTTCTAACCTTGTGTGGGGACTTTCCCCTTAGGATATCATGTTTGGTAATTGAATACCTTGTACGTGAGGTGACGAGTGCGCACTTAAGCTAATTGTTCAAAATCCGGTTTTACTTAAATATTTAGATTGAGTTTCTTTCGTACCTACTTTATTCTATTTGCCATTATAGCCTGTGTTTAAAAAAAACATGCTTAGTTGATCTAAATTGCCTATTTGCTTAAGTTGCTTTGTTTGTACTACGTGAAGCATGTTAGGCTAGAACTACTCGTTGCCTTGTATTTCTTTGAACTTCATTGCTGAATATATTCTTGTTGTGGCTGCATATTTATATTGGTACTATGGATGTGGGATTCCAATAGCTCCCCCCCCCCCCCCCCTTTATTTATTTACTTTGGGACTATGGTTTAGATTTCCGGTAGATCCACATGCACATTTACTTTGGGACTACGGGTTAGATTCCTGGTAGATCCCCCTGCATATTTATTTTAGGACTACGGGTTCGATTCCAGATAGATACCCCTGCATATCGATAGTTGGACTACGGGACGGTATCCTGAGAGGTCCTTCAGATATACACATGTGATGGACTAAAGGACGGTGTCCCCGGAGATCCTTAGACAGTTGATTAAATGGATTACAGGATGGTATCCTGGGAGATCCTCGTTGTTGGTACTGGTATTGATAAGATGTTGGACAGGTTCACTGGACATGAGTACTACTGCTTCCTTGATGGATATTAGATGTACATCTAGATTGTTATAGCCCTAGAAGATCAATATAAAATGTCCTTTACATGTTCTTATGGTGCTTTTTCTTTCAAGAGAATGATATTCGGTCTTTAAAATGCACTGACCGCTTTCTAGAGGTGCATGATCATCCTTTCATCAATATGGTTAAAACGTTTGTAGAAGTCATCATAAATGACTTCTCAGTCTTTAGTTCTTCTTATGATGATTGTTTGAAATATTTGGTCAATGTGAAGAAATGAATTTGATGCTGATTTGGAAAAAATGTCACCTTAGGTGCAAGAGGTAATTATTCTGGGACATAGAGTTTCAAAGAGTGGCATTAAAGTTGATAAGTCTAAGGTAGAGGCAGTTGCAAAATTACCACCACCCATTTCTATGAAGGGTGTTAGTAGTTTTTTGGGACACACATGTTTATATAGACATTTTATTAAAAAAATTCTAAAATTGCTACTCACTTATGTAGGTTGCTCGAAAAGGATATGGTATTCAAATTTTATGAGGCCTACCTGAAGGTGTTTGATGAACTCAAGAAGAGGTTGGTGGCTGCACCAATCATTGTGGCACCGGATTAGTCCTTACCATTTAAACTCATATATGATACAAGCGATCATGCTATTGGAGCAGTGGTGGATCAGAAAGGGATAAGATATTTCACTCCTTATACTATGGGAGTAAGACTCTTAATGATGCATAAATAAATTACACTACTAATGAGAAAGAGTTATTAGCAGTTGTGTATTTAGTGGGAACAAAAGTCATAGTCCACATCGATCGTGCAACAATCAGGTATCTGTTTTTTTTTCCAAAAAAGAGTCCAACGCTAGATTTATACACTGAATTTTATTGTTTCAGGAATTTGATGTAGAAATACGAGATCGGGAGGGAATAGAAAAATAAGGGGCAGACCACCTGTCTTTGTTGGAGAACCATGAGCACATAGAAGAAGGGGTGAAATTAAGGAGAAATTGCTCGATGAGAAAATTTTTGCCATCACACATGACCCTGCCCCATGGTACATAGATTATGTGAACCACATAGTGTGTAGAGTTTTTCCTCTATAAATCCAGTCTCAAGCCAAGAAGAGGTTCCTTCATGATGTGAACTTTTACTACTGGGATGAGTCATTCTTGTATAGACAATGTGTCGATCAGTTGATGAGGAGGTGCACTCTGAAAAGGAGGTGGAACAAGTGTTATATGATTTCCATGGCTCACCTTATGAAGGTCATCATGGAGATGATAAGAGATTATAGTCAAGCTTCTATTGTCCCACTTTATTAAAAAAACACATATGTTTGTTAAAAAGTGTTATTAGTGCCAACGAACAGGAACAATCACAAAAAAGCATGAGATTCCATTGACTAATATCTTGGAGGTGGAGAATTTTTATGTGATGGGACTCTTCCCATTTTCAAGAGGAAACAAGTACATCTTGCTAGTGATGAACTACGTATCACAATGGGTGGAGGTCATTGCTTTACCGACCAATGATTCCAAGATGGCCACTTTTGTGAAAAGGAATATATTTTTGAGGTTTTGGATTGCAATCAGTTGCTAAATAACCTTACATCCAAATATGGGGTCCATCATGGAGTCACCACCATACATCACTTGCAAACAAGTGGACAAACGGAAGTGTCAAATAGAGAAATTAAACAAATATTGGAGAAGACGGTGAATGTAAATAGGAAAGATTGGGCAAAAAAGATGGGTGATGCCATATGGACATATAGAACTGCATATACAAAGACAATTGGAACATCTCCGTACAAGCTTGTGTATGGAGAAGCATGTCACTTGCCCGTAGAGCTTGAGAATAAGGCAATTAGGAAGTCAAAAGTTGAATATGGACTTGGAAGCTAGGGTGAGAGTAGGCTCTTGCAATTCAATGAGTTAGATAAGTTAAGGCTACACACATATAAAAATGTCAAGCTTTGCAAGGAGAAAATCAAAAGATAACACGACAGGCAAATCCATCCCCATCACTTCAAACCAGACCAAAAGGTACTTTTATTTTCCAGATTCAAATTGCTCCATAAGAAGTTAAAATCCAAGTGGTTGGGTCTGTTTGAGATAGTAAAGGTCATCCCATATGGTGCAATTGAACTGCGGGCATTAAATGGTGAAAGAACCTTTTTGGTGAATGGACAAAGAGTTAAGAATTATAGGGGAGGTATGATTGATCATAAAAGGACTAAAGTGATACTTGTTGATGAGTAGGTGAGGTTCCAAGTCGTGTCGCAATATTAAATCAGGCGCTTATTGGGAGACAACCTAATTTTTATTGCTTTTGTAGATTTAGATATCTCTTTTTATTTAGAATGTTAGAATAATGTTTTGATTTACATTGTACTGATAGAAATTGTGGGTATGAGTGGCATTGGAACGAGCAAGAGACGTAGAAAATTTTAGGCGTAATGGGAGCATTCAAAAAAAGAAGGTGAAATCAGGTGCTCAGCGCCTCGCACTACACGGTGCTGGGTAAAGAAGCGAAATCTAGTCTCAGTGCCTAGGCAGTGCGACGTGCTAGCCTGGCAGCCAGATAAGGTTTGAAATTTTTTTGTTTTATTTTTGTTCTTCTATGTATTTAACTCATTGAGCTATTGACCCCGACCCAGTATTTAATTCGTTGACCCATTAACCCTGACCCATATACCCGTTTTTTAATAAATAATGACCATCCCACTACCCATTCCACTTTCATCACTTAAATTAAACGGAAAAGGGTCAGAATTACCCTTAATGTATTGACGCCAGGTTAAAAATGCCCTCCGTTAACCTATTTTGAAGAAAATGCCCCTACCGTTAAAATTCTGGCATATTTGTGCCACTAACGTATTGACTCCAGTTTAAAAATGCCCCTACCGTTAAACCTATTTTGAAAAAAATGTCCCTACCGTTTTAAATATAAGTACAGTCAGTTGTTAGACTTAGGGGCACAAATATGCCACATTTTTAACGGTAGAGGCATTTTCTTCAAAATAGGTTAACGGAGGGTATTTTTAACCTGGGCAGTTTTTACACTTTTTCCCTAAATTAAATAAACCTAACCTTTTAGCCATTCTCTCTCTCCCCCAATCTCTCATATCTCACTCTATTTCACGACTTCCTCTCTTTTACCCTCATCACTTTGTCTTTATCAATGGCCCAGGTATGTCTCCTTCTTCTTTTCTTTTGTTTTTTTTTTAGTTTCTCTCCCCTCTATATAACTTCCTTCCCCGTCAAACGATATTCCCCATCCTGAATTCCCCTAGGTTAGAACTTGAAGAACACTGGTGGGAGTGTTCCGTGTATGTTATTTTGATGAACTTGGTTGTTGCAATTTTTTAAACGAGGTAGTAAAATATAAGTCCCTCTACCTCATTCAAATTTGGGAGGGTGATCTTGATACCCCATTTCAAGGTGAGGCCACCTTTAGTTAGCAGGCAAAAGGGAAGTAAATAATCGAGGGTCCAGCAACACACCTTCGGGGTCACATTCTAATTTGAAATTGGTTAGAGAAGATGCTATCAAATGGTACCTCTCATTCGTGCCATATGGGAGGTATATCTCAGAGATGGGTATTAATGCAGTTGCTTTGGAAAGGAACTTTCGACATGTGCTAGAATAACTAAAAAGCTTGAAGATGGACAAATTGTTAGAGTGTCTGTGCCATGCGAATTTGAGCATGGTCAAGGAGTTGTATGCATATTGGAACCCAAATAAGTTCATATCTTGGGTAAGGGTAAAGGAAGTGAATCTTGAGAGGATGATTAGTGCAAATTTCTAGGGGTGGGAAGTCCCAACCCAAAGATTCGGAAGAAGTTTGTGAAGAGCCCGACCAATACTACTATGCGTCACACACATTATAGCATGGATTCCGATGCAAAGTGGAAAAGGACAAAGGCTCACAACCATAATGAGCTTCTAAGGGTGGACTCAAAAAGATAGCTAAAGTGTGGCAGAACTTTGTTCAAGCAAGGCTAATGCTCATGGAGCACAATTCATCATGCACACAAGCTCGGGTTCTTGATCTACTTCTTAATGATCAGTAATATTGGTGAGATTATGCTTAGGTATATGTCCCATACTCGGTTCGGGAGCAAGGTAAAGAGGTATTTATTTTGTAATATTCCAACCCAGTATATGTTGTCTCTTGAGGTGCCTGAACACACAGGATATGACGAGGTGGAGAAAGCTCACAGGGGCTTGATGAATATCATGACGTTGTTGGACACCACTACCAATTTGAGCACTGCAACTAGGAATGAGCGCGAGGATAACTTTAACAGGTATATCTATAGGTCTCTGAACTTAATGATGTGACGACTTGGAGTGACTATCGATGAGGGGATATAATAGAACACTGAGTACCCGCTTTTTGGCGCCATGAAAGAGATATTGGGGATTGCTTCTGGTATTCCCATTCATCAGTCTGAAGATGAAAATACATTTGTTGGTTGGTATGCAGAGGGTGATGCTTATGTTGAAGTTACCGGGCCAATGGCATTGGTGCCTCTTGGTGCGGATGAGGATGAGGCCGAAGCTTCGGGCGATATGCATTCGGTGATGACTAGTCTGAGTATGACTCGGAGAGGTCAGATTAGCAGAGAGTCTTTGTTTCCACCTTACCAGTGTTTTGTATTTTGTTATGCGTCGGTGACTGCATGTTATAAGTGTGAGGTGGGGGGAATGTTTTCTGTGTATAATGCTTATGAATAATCTGTAGTTCTTTTTTCAGTTATTCATGACTCATAACTTAATATTAGTATATTGTGTAGAGTTAGGAGAAAAAAATGAAAAAGAAAATATTAAAAAATTGAAAAAAATAAAAAAAAGTTTGGATTTTTCCAAAGATGGATTTCTTGGGCAACTTTCTTAAGGGATTAAGGTCCATTTAAAAATACAAAAAGTTTTTCTTTTATTTTTACTTGTAGTAGTTAGGTAATAATCCCTCTTGACTTTTCTTTGAGGACCAGTTCTTTTCTAAGGGATATAATTTGAACTGACTATTTTTATTTTTATTGGAGTAGGATAGGAAGGGAAAATTGAGTTGCTCTAGATACCTTTTGATGTTGGTATATTTAGGCTATGACATGCGGTCTAGCTTTCTGTTGTGTTTGGTTTGAAATTTCATACCTTAGTTAAAAATGAATAGCTGTCTTATGACACCTCTTCTCAGTTTCTTGGCTTGTATGTCATCTAGTGCCTTGTTGCTTAAATTTATTAACTATGTGTTTACTTGCTTTGACTTGAGGGTTGAAATCGATCCATTTTGATTGAGTCATGTACAATGTGTGATGTGAGGCTTAGTTGATATTTTATGTTTTTGACCTGAACGATTTTGGTTTTGATAATTTACAAAGGAACACATGTATGAACCAGGTCCATGGATAGTGTACTCAGGTCAAGGTTCGATTCAAGCAAAAGGCATACATGTGCAAGGGATGCGTATAAGTGATTATTTCTAATAATCCCTGCACAAAAATATTAATTAATAAAGATCAAGACTCCTTACATGAAAAGAACTCTATCCAAGATAAAGAAAAGAGTTAAAAGTTTAAGATAACTAGAATACTTCCACCAAAGAAGAGTAAAGCATTAGGTTTCTAGTTAATCATAATCCTACTAACTCTCTCTATATATCAGTTGTGTTCTCTTTTATATATGACACACACAGACTGAAGTTAAGCAAGAATTGAGAGCAAATAGCAACGCATTTTGTGAGCAATTCCTACGAGTTTCAAGAGTGCGAACTTGAAGCTACATGAACTAGATTGAAGAACCATTTCCATGTGTCTCTCTTTAATTCTGGTTTTATTGTAGCAGGAGTTTTTGAGTTGTACCTTTTAGCTTTTCTTAGAAGCATTTGTACTAGGTACTTGAGTTGTATTGTTCAAGTTAGAGTTAACTTGAAACAGTCGCAACAGCCTGTGGCTTGTTGTTACAAGGGTTAGAATTTAATCCTTAGGTTTATAAGAGGTTTGTAAACATTGTTATTTGGCTCAGAGCTGTAGTGAAGTGTTGAAAAAAATTCTACTGAAAGTAGGTCATAATTTTTTTGTCTTATGAGACGAGTGTTTTCCACGTAAAAATATTTATGTTCTTTACTTTCAGCATTATTTATTCCACAACAGTAGATTAAGAAATATATAGAAGAACCATATCCTTCTATAATTTAGTGCATGTGAAAATTGTAGACGACACAACCCCCCTCCCCCCCTCTTGTGTGGTATTGAAGTATAAAATATCATCTATTACCTGTTTAGTTTTATTGCCCCGTATGTTAACCGAAGTGAAATCGTTAAGTCGTGCTAGTCTAGGGATGACGTAGGTATTTCTTTGATTGATCATGGATTTACTTGCTGATTACAAATAAAATTATCCATTATTAGCCCATTTGAGCATGTGGACCTTTTATTTGGCACCCACATTATAGGTCATATCCCTATTTTTGTTCTTAAATAAAGCCTTATTGAACCTTTACCTTCAAAAACACTTAATCTCTAGAAAAAATAAGGCGAGATATTGAGAAGTGATTTTGAGTAGAACCATGGAAGAGCCAAAAATTTCACTAATGTTATGATAGACCACTAGTCGAGAACTTTAATGTAAGGAGTGGGTGTAGAAAAAAAAAGGAAGAATAAAAGAATAAGAAGAAAAAAGAGAAAGAAAAATAAAATAAAGAAATGAGAAAAATGTTGATATGCCGAAAAGGAAAAAACACCTCCTAATCTTCTTCGTTAGTGCTAGTGGAGATATAGATATGCTTAAATGAAAAGGGGTAAATTGTTTATAGTCTCAGCAAGGCATTCATTATTCATGAATAATGTGTGCGTGTAAGTTGAATATAGTATATTAAAGTGCTTAGGAGAGTTAGTTACTAATATTCAGATCTACCCTATTCGTCCATTAGCCTACATTATAACCCGCGGCCTAATTGATCCTAGACTTGAAAAGCTCAAATTAGTAGAGATATACATTTTGAGCAAGCCTAGGGTATGACCACGGGGTGCACATGAATTCCCTTGTGTGAGTGAGTGATTTTTATTCAATTATGTGATATCCTTAATTTCTGTTCAAATCATACTTGAATGTGTGGACTATTTTTATATTCACTCTCTTGTTCTATAGTGAGGATACAAGGTCTCAAGATAGATAGGTAATATTATTAAAATTCTCTTGTTAGTTAAGTGCGCGAGTTGATGATGCTTAGCGTAACGAGATAGTGTTTGATGTGAGGTGGTTATGGGCAAGTTTTTTGAATTCTTTGAATTGCGCTGCCTATACTTTGGCATGTTGAGGATGAAAGGATGTTAATTTCGTGTACGTATTCTTAATTGCCAGCGTCAACCATCGGCTAGGGTAGAGTGTATGATTGATGGTGATTCCTACCTCTATAAAATGATATGTGAAGTTGTTGCGGTGTCGTAAGGAGTTATATTGCTCGAGGGCAGGAAAAAGTCCAAGTGTAGGGTATTGATATTTGGTTTAAAGCATGTGTATTTATATGCATGTCGTCTTGCTTTTTTCTCGAATTTTATGTATTTGCATGTGTGTTGTCATAATTTGATCTAAATTATGGTGTTGTTATGTGTAGGAGCCAACCAGAAGCAATGTAGAATGAAAGGGTAAGAGTTGGAGCAGAAAGATAAGAAAAGGGAGAAAATGCACAGAGCAGCACCCAGGCCAGCTCGACACGCTACCTGAGGCTGTACATGCAGGCCCAAAAATTTTCAGCACCCAACTTAGCGTAGGGCTAGAGCGACATGTGCTGCCCTGGACACTTAGTTTGAGATTTTTTCTACTTCGCTCGGGACTTGATTTTGACGACCCTACATTGACCCGTTCATATAAAAAGAGTTCTAAACCTAATTTGGAGGAGAAGACACCACTTTAAGAGCTAAAAACACATGATGAATACTCGGGACTGAAGATTATCAGTTTTCCTTCATTATTCTTAGTATTTTCAATCATTGAAACACTAGCGAATTTGTTTAGTACTATCATGAATAGCTAAGAACCATTAGTTCTGGGGTTGTGATATAGCCATAAATATTATTATTTGAGGTTAACCTCTCCTTTATTACAATTTGCTATCATATGATTATTTCTTCAGTTATGTGCTTTATTGCTTGATTTTCTGGCCAACTATCAAGTTCTATTAACTATCCGGATTGTGCTTTATAATACTACGTTTAGATTAGATGAGAGTATAAGAGGTCATGATATTATTTATAAAGTAGGAGGCAGATTTGTGGTTAGGAAAGAATTATTCTTAATAACCATGCTTAATTGAATATAGTCAGCTTAATGCGTTATTAATAAATTAATTTCATAGAAATATAGCGTTAATTACTTTTAGGCAGGTGCACAATAATTCAGGAGAGTACTACAAGCACACACTACTTGATTAATTAACAACTCTAAAGAAAATTGGATAAGGAGAATTGACTAGAACGCAATAAAATTGGTGAATCGATCACAACCTTGGAATGTTTATCTCTATTGAATTCACAACAAACATAATTTTCTGTTGTGCTAATTTAGTTGCTTGTAAAGGTTTCTTTCTTTAGTTAGCAGTAACGGAACTCAACAATTGCTCGACTTGACTTAGTAACAATTTGAGTTAAAAGTAGTAGGTAGTTAATGACAAGTCTCTCTAGATTCGACACTTTACTCATCATTATATTACTTATTGACCATGTATACTTACGTGTGCATTTGATTGTAACATTGCTCCAATGTGATAGTGTTGGATCTCTCTATCCTCTTTTGGTTCAATCAGTGCCTACTTCCATCATCAGTTTATTTGGCAGTACCTCATCTTCTTCAATTTGACATTCACTCGGTGCCTGAGCTCATAAGGAAGTGATTAATTGTCCATCTTCATTTTTAATAATTCTTGTAACATATAGCAAGTCTTGCTCTAGTGTGATAACATTGTCTCCCTCTACCCTCTTTTGGTTCAATTAATGTCTACCTCCATTCTCAGCTTGTTTGGCAGCACCTCCTCTCTTTCAGTTTGACATCAATGCATAGGACATCGCGGACAACGTTCACTTGGTGCCTTACCTCATTGGAAACTTAGTAGTTCTTCATCTTCATTTGATAATAATTCTTGTAATCTTTGCCATTTGGGTAAATATCAGTTAATAAAACAAGTGATCATGTTTAATTACTTCATCCGATGTGTTGCAAGCACAGTGTCATTTAATTCCGGTTTTCATTATTATATTTCTTTTCCTTTGTGTCTTTACCAAATTCTTTTGGATTTATTTGACGTGACAAAAATCTGAAGCATTAGATATGTTTAAGGAATTTTACATGATGATTTTAATGTCTTTCACTAGATGGTGGAAAAGAATATGACGATATCTTTTTCAATTCTTTTCTTAAAGTAAAAGGGATTCTAGTTCCTTCCATCAGTATAGGAGTCTTCTCATCCAAAATTTTGAGTTTATGAGCTTCTATCCCTTTTTCTCTATCTTTTGCAGGGTGGCTCAATAAATATGGAGGCCTAAAGCAAAATTTTAGTGAGAGGCTTTATTTTTTCGTATATAAAAGAAAATTTGTCATATATAATTTTATTTAAGTTTTATATTTCTAGCTTTTCTTATGCAAAGTTATTAATAATTATATCTAAGCCATTTAATTTTTCTTGAGATATACCTTCTAATTAATATTTTATTATTTGCTAAAATTTTATCAATAACATGTTGTGGGATTGTATTAACATGGGATTTTATTAAAGTTTCAATCTTTTTTTTTAATTACGAATAATAATCGAATACTTTCATAATTTATGGTCTAGAAAATAATTTCCAATATATAAAAAAAAATCTCAATTTATGATAAATAGTCTAATCTTACTTTTTTACAATGAAAATTTTAGTTTCTTATTTAAAACATTAAATATTCTTCTAAAAATAAATTAATATATAATATATTAGAAAATTTTGGGGCCCCAAAAATTATGAGGCCCAAAGCAGCTGCTTTAGCAGCTTTACCCTTGGGCCGGCCTTGCTTTGCATTTCACTTCATTATATACTATTATTTTATCAGGTTGTGATTTAGTTCTTATATCAAAGTAATACTAATCAAAGTCAACTTAACAAAATCAAGGTCGAATGATAATGCCTCGATGTTTTAGATATTTGTTAACAAGAAATTGAATTGTCATCCATTAGAATCCAGAGAACTCGAAAACCAAGTGGTCTAGTGAGTCAAATTGGTTAGACAGATTCCTTGTTTAAGCTCATGATTATTTGAGGATGCTTCCAAAGATCGACTGTGTTGTTCAGTTTCAAAGGGAACAGAAGTGCAGGACATAGAAATAAAAGATTCAAGAAATATATGATGGATATATGTATGAATGAACTGCAGTACGTGGGAAGGGACTATACATGGACTAATCACTACACATAACAAGATAGACAGGAGACTGGTGAATACAAAATGGGTGATGATCATGCCAAGCTTGAGAATACAGGTATTAGATCCACTAATATCAAATCATTCCCCTTTGAAGTTGATGATCATACATATGCAGATAAAGAAAAGCAGGTCTTTCAGATTTCTAAATTGCATTACAGATCATCCACTCTTTATCCAACAAGTTGAAATAGCTTAGAAGGAAGGAAGGGAAGGTGGAAAGATGCAAACAGTTTGCCAGAAATTAAAGAAGACTAAGGATCTCATTAAGGAGATAAACACCAAACACTACAAAGGAATTGAAGACAGAATCAAGGAGACAAGAAATGAGCTACAACCAGTACAGGAAGACATGAGTAACAAAATGCTAGATACTGAATTAATTGAAAAGGAGAAAGTACTGAAACAAAAGTTAGAAAATGGGTGATGATAGAGGAAAGTGTATACAAGCAAAAATCAAGGATGCAACGGCTGAAGCTAGGAGACTCCAATTCAAGGTACTTCTTTGCATAAATGAAGCACAGAAACAACACAAATGGTATCCAAATGATAACACATGATATGGGAAGGCAGCTAGTGCTTGATAATGAAATAGCGGCAGAAATTCTTGGTTACTATAGGAAGCTCCTAGGATCAAAAGATGAGTCCATCATAGCAATTAATCCTAATGTGATAAGAATGGGAACAATTCTAAGCAGAGAGCAACAAATGAAGCCGGTCAGACAGGTAACCATGGAAGGAATAGGGGAGGCTTTGAAAGAGATAAGTGATTTGAAGGCTCCAGGATACGATGGCTTTAATGTACTATTTTTCAAAAAAGCATGGGGTACTATAGGAGATGAGGTAACTCAGGCAGTTGAGGAGTTTTTTTATACTGCACAAATGTACAAACCAGTGAATTGTACTGATATTACTATGATCCTTAAAGTCAATAACCCCACAAGTATCAAAGAGTTCAGACCAATCCCATGCTGCACAGTGATATATATGGTGATTTCAAAAGTATTAACTAAAAGGTTACAGGATGTAATGGATGACTTGGTATATAATACTCATGCTGCCTTTGTACCTGGGAGAGCTATCACAGATAATATTATCTTGATTCATGAGTTGGTTAAAGGTTATGGAAGGAAAGAAATTTCTCCTAGATGCATGATGAAACTAGACATGCAGAAATCTTATGATTCAATAGAGTGGGAATATATGGAACAAATGTTGCATGATTTAGCCTTCCCAACACAATTTGTTTGATGGATAATGAGTTGTATAGGTACAGTCACATGTACCATTCTAATTAATGGAGTTCAAACAAGATCTTTTGAAGCAAAAAGAGGTCTAAGATAAGGGGATCCTCTGTCCCCTTATTTGTTTGTGCTTGCAATGGAGTACCTGACAAGTAAGCTGAAAATGTTCAACAACAATCCAGACTTTAATTACCACCTCAAGTGTGCAAAGATGCAAATCTTGCAACTTGGTTTGCTGATAATCTTTTACTATTTTGCAAGGGGGTTTTGAAGTCAGTCCAATTATTATTCAATGATTTTCAAGAGTTCTCAAAAGCATCTGGACTGAAGATTAACAAAAACAAAAGTTATTTATTCTGTGGTGGAATCACACAAAAGGAACAAGAGAAGATACTGAATTTCTTGGGAATACAAAAGGGAGAACTACATGTGAGATATCTAGGAATTCCATTAAGAAGCAGGAGAATCTCTATAGCACAGTGCCAGCCTTTGGTTAAGAAGATTGTACGAAGAATAACATCATGGAATACAAGATTCTTATCCTATGCTGGAAGAATATAGCTTATTAAAAGTGTTCTATTCTCATTGCAAACATACTGGGCACAAATATTTGTACTATCTAAGAAGATTACAAAGTTAATAGAGGCAATATGCAGGAGCTTCTTGTGGACAGGTGGGAGCAATATGTCTAAAAAGCCCTATTATCATGGGAAAAGATTTGTATACCCAAGACAGCAGGAGGATTCAACATAATGAATATTGCACTGTGGAATAAAGCAGTAGTATGTAAACACTACTGGGACCTGTGCAGAGAGAAGAACAAATTGTGGATTCAGTAGATTCACAGTTACTATACTAAAGGTAGAGAAGTATGGGGTATTCAAGTGAAGAAAACATCATGGATAGTGGGAAAGATACTCAAAGCACAGGAGACACTTATGAAGGCTGGCTTCAATTATGAAGAAATAAAAAGAACTAAGAAATGCAGTATCAAAAGAATATATCACAGGCTGCATGGCTCATTTTAAAAGGTGAGATGGAAGAAAGTAGTATGCTAGAATTCAGGATGCCCACGATGGACTTTTCTGCTAACATTGACTGCTCATGGTAAACGATACACGACGGATAGGCTTTAGAAATAGGGCATGCACGTAGATGATGAATGTGTACTCTGCAGAACAGAAAAAGAGAGTGTTTAACACTTGTTCTTTAAGTGTGAATACTCAAAAGCACTATGGAAAAGGATACTAGCTTGGCAAGGAATGAATAGGGGAGCACATGGATGGGAACAAGAACTAGCATGGACTGTATACATAGCCAGGAAAAGGAATCCAAAATTAGAACTATTTAAGATGGCTTTAGCTGTAACAGTGCACTACGTATGACATGAGTGTAACACAAGAATTTTCCAGGTAAAAACAAAGGAATGAGAAGAAATATGCAAGAAGATTGTCCAAGAACTTCACTGCGTGAGTAACAAATATATAGAAGCAAGGATGAATAGTCTTAATTGGTATCCTTGTAATAGATAGATATATGTTTAATGATAAAGGAGGGATGGGAAACACGAAAGAGTAGGATGGAATGTACGGTTTTTGATTTTTCTTGTACATATTTCTCCCTGGTAAATAGAAAGTTTAATTACCCGAAAAAAATGGTTACCGGCATTATGGGTGTGACTTATGCGCGACCATTATGGACATCAATAATGAATTTGGGGTACATGCACAATGAGAAAAAATATGGTATATATATATATATATATATATATATATATATATATATATATATATATATCTTTAAAATGCCTATTCATTATTTTTTTCAATTTCATCAAAAATATAACATTCACTATTTTCGATAATATATCTAAGTGGGGCGTACGTATTGTAGTGATGGTTTAAAAATCGTCCTTATGTTTTATAACTAATGTTACTATTTAATCTGATTTTTTGTTGTTGTATGCAAGAGTTCAAATTTTACGGAGCTCTTATCCTTTCCCGTTCGTTTTTTCACCCCTAACTAATGCATTGATGGTAGAAACTAATGATTGACTATCTTATTTATTTTTTTCCTTTTGCAAGGTTATTTTAATTTTAGTCGGTTTGACAAAGAATATAACATCCACATGAAATTCAACATTGTTAAAAGAATATTTAGCTAATAATTTTTTTTATAAATAATACCCATGTAAACTATAAGAGAATATAATCATTATTTTATATGAATAGAATTTGAAATAAGAATGCGAATTAGTAATGTATGAAGTAAACTGACTAAAATTACAAAGCAAGCCCCTAATAGCAAAAAACCTTTTAATTTGTTTAAAAATAAACACACACCGTGAACAGAAAAAATAGATATCTCTAGAAAAGCATTGATATCCTAGGAGAGGCTATGCATACCACAAACACCTAAAGGACTGAATATTACAAACTTGTACAACTGGAATAAAGCAGCTGTGACAAACACTTAGGGGTTATCACAAAGAAGAAAGACTGTAGATCCATGCATACTATATCAAGAACCAGACTATAGATCATATGTCCATACCCAAGAATGCAGCCTAGGTAGTGAGAAAAATTCTTGAGCTCAGGAATCTTTTTCTCGATCTGCCTATCGTGCAAGATGATTTGACTTAAAGACTGATGCAATTGCAAAGCTTTGATGGAAGATTTAGCATCAAGAAGTTATATCAAATGCAAATCCCTCAAATCCAAAAAGTGCATTGGAAAAGCCTACTCTTACAACCACATTTATATCCTAGACACAAATTCAACTTATGGCTAGTTGTACAAGGTAGGCTACCTACTGTCGAGAGGCTGTAGAAAATTGGTATTCAAGTTCTTCAAGCTTGTGTATTCTGTGGGTTGGATGATGAACACTTTGAACATTTATGATAGATCTTAAACACTCTTTGTCGTGTGTTTTGATGATCTAACAAATTTACTGCTCAAAACCAGTTACGGAACCTGGCCTACTTTGGATTGCTGCAAACTTCAACGGACTATAGTAAAAGATGAACTGCTACAAATTCAGGAGCTAGGAACCAAACAAGAACATGATGCTCTTGTGGTTCTTATAGAGCTGTACAGAGTCAGTTGGACACAGCTAGAACTGAAGTGACTGACACACTATTTATGTCGCATTGCTCCACACTGTCAGCACACTAATTCTCTAACCAAACAAAGTACTCACATCAATTCAAATGGTATGATCAAGATGTACTAAAGAGGTTTTTGTACAAAAATATCACTGGACGGTTTTTGTTTCTTAATTCAAGCGTCGAGCAAAAATAGAAAAGATCATTCTCTCAACCTTGAAAAATAAGATTGAACGCTACTACAGACCAGTTCATAAAAAGATTCATTGTTGTCCTATTTAAGTTGTAACCTTGTCATTGTACTTATTGTATCTCTTAAATCACTTACTTAGAAGCTTACTGATTAGGAATCCTTTTGTAAATCCTTAGACTTGTTGAGTTTAGGTTGTGGCTAGATTTAGTCATAAAGAAAAGTCTTTGTAATCTTAGAATTATAAAGTGGCTTGTAGTGATATCACCACAAGTTAGAAAAAATCTTTGTAACTAGGATAGTCACAAAGTGACTTGTAGTAAAGGTACCACAAGTTAGTTGAATAAATCCTTGCAATCAAAAGTATTGTAAAGTGGCTTGTAATAGGTAAGATTACAAGTTAGTGAAGTTAGAAGCCTACAGGGTAGATCATGATTCTTTGATCCCTTTATGCAGGATTTTTCCACGTAAAAATCCTCTGCCTCATTTACTTATTGATTTACTAAGTGCTCTCAGCAGAAACCTGTAGAGAACCAGGTACTCTACGATTTGTGGACCCATACAAATTATCAATTTGGTATCAGAGCGGGTTTCTCCAATCAAACTTACACCTAGGAAGGATCCTCATGGCGGCTCCACTGAATTTTGAAGAAGGTCAATCCATATATCACCCACCCAAGTTTGATGGGAAATGCTATTGGTGGTGGAAAGCTAGAATGCATAATTTCATCATGGCAGAGAATTGCAAGCTTTGGGATGCTATTTATGACGGTCCATTTGTTAAAATCAAGGCACTAAATTAATTTCCTTTTTCAATAAACAAGACTTGCAGAGAATACACTGAAGCAAACAAGAGAGCGGTGGGGAAGAATTTTCATGCCTAGAAAATTCTGGTACAGGGTTTGGAACCTAAATAGTACGACAGAATCTCCACATACGACATAGCCAAGAAAATATAGGGGGCCTTGTAAATAGCATATGAGGGAATACACAAGTAAAACAAGATAAATCTAATACTGATGATTGTTCTTGTACTAAAGATTAGTAGTTCTATGCATCCTTTAATACACATCTTCAAAGGTATAAAATACAACTGCTATATCATCAACTTTTTAGATCCGGCTGTCATGTCCCTTCAATTCAAATGTTCCATCTCCCTTTGAAACATCACAATTCTCCATGGTCAACCGTCATTTCATAATGGTCCCTATTCTTCTTCCTTCATAATTATCCTCTCTGTTTTAAAAACCTCTCTCTTCTTCCCTTCTTAACCATAATAACTCTTCTAACTTCACCTAAAAAGGAAAGGATCATCACACTACCTCTCCCAATGGCTGAGAAAACTTTCGATCTTTCTGCATTATATGTTACTACCTTTGACCCGTCTATGAAACCTCTCGTCATTTATGAGTCTGTGTCACCCTCTATCACTCCTACTGCTATAGTCATACTTTCCTAGCTTCCCAACCTCCTTCCTACTGAGAAACCCTTGAAACTACTATTCCATTCTCTTCATTGTTTGTTGCCTACACCAGTCAAACCCTAAGTGGAGAAAAAGGTCAAATTACTGAGTTCACAAAAGGCTCCGCCAATTTTGTAGTCGACTCCATGGTTGTAGAAGTACCAGTTGAAGAAGAAAAGATAATGTTTGTGGTATTCACTGATGGGATACTGCATAAGCTCATTTCCTAGAAACACGCATCACAAAGTGTAAGGGAAGAAGGGACCATTATGGCAATTGAAGGAAATGCAGTAGCATACACTACTGGGGCTTCCCATAGGGAACTCGATTCCTCTCAAGAGGCCTAGGTCAAGAGTCTCATCCCCAGGACAGTGTTGTTCCTGGATTTGATGTTGTGACCCTGGAAATTAAAGGACCAGAGATGTACTCTAGTGATGAAGAAGATGTGGAAATGTGGCCCTTGACGAATTCATCAGTAAGCGCAGGGTTGTGCCGACTCCTAAGTCTGAAATCAAGCGCTCCACCACCAGGCTTCAAGTGAAAGTGACCTACGATTCTGCACTCCAAAAGAGTAAGAAAAGTAGTAATAAGAAGAGAAGAAAGTTGGTGAAGAATGGTGTACCTGTAGATATTGAAGCTATCCCTATTGTTGAGGTGGAAGAAAGAACTCATGTGGAACTCGGTTCCCTTATAAGGAGGTCCTCGAAAAAGGCTGACTCTATTTCCCTAGAGAATGGGTCTACTTGTAAGTCTAAGATGACGAAAGTAGTGAGTGATGAGGATATTTTTGTCAAGTCCAAAGGGAAAGGTAAAGTCAGTGGAGAAAAGCATAGGAAATGGAAGTATGAAACAATTAAAGAACCTAGTCCTGGAAAGAAAGCATAATGTGAGGTCTGTCTGGGCTTTGAGAGTTTAAGGTATTAGAAAGTTCTGCTGGGTCGTATGTTTGACCCAACAATCTCATAAATGGCTGGAATATGCCAAATCCTAGAAATGGTGGAGTTTCAACAGTGGAAACATCTTTTCTACGTTGATCCTCCTAATGTGTATGAGAAGGAGGTCTCGAGGTTCTTTGCCAGTTTATTTCTAATCGATATTGACCATGTTTTTGCTTTGGTAAACGGTGTAGACGTTGTCTTTGACGTGCAAGTTCTTGGAGAAATTTTGGAAGTTTCTATAGTTGGAGCAACGAGTGTTCGAGATGTTTGCCAGTACAACTTCCGAAATACGGTGGTGAAAGATAATATAAATCAGAAAAAAGACCAAATCCATAAGAAAGCATTGGTTGCTATCTACCAGTGGTTGCTTGAGCTCGTTAACAAAGTCATGTTGCCTCGAGCAGAAAGGCGATCTGTAACTTCAAAATTTGATCTATTCTTAATGGAGTAATTAGACGGTTTCAACCCTGTGATTCTTTCGTCCATAGTGATTGAGCATATGCAGAAAGTGGCTGGATTCAAAGATGGTAATCATGGGCTTCCGTGTGGATTCCTGCTCATGCGAGTGTTCAAACACTTTATGGTTCCTTAGGTACCACGTAAAGTAGGGACCTATAAGCAGATATTCTCAGAAACAACCTTGGAAGAGTGCGAGTGTATTGAGAAGTATGGGTATGTAGGAAGCACTTCAACTGTGTCTCAGCTCATCACTGCCCAGAGCAACGGAGCTGAGGAGATACGTCGTTTGAAAGACAGGAATGCCATCCTAGAAGGTCAACAAGACCGAGCGGTTCCCATGTCAAATGATGAGGTGATCCGTTTGACCCAAGAAAATGCTGATCTTTGAAGCAAGTTGAGAACCTAAAAGCTGAACTGCTCAACGAGCAAAAGTCAGGAAACACTCAAATAGATCTTGTTCTCCAGACACTTGCCGCAACTTCCAAGCCTTTTCCTCCTAGTACCTCCTAAGAACCTATTGAATGACCAGTTTTCTGGATATGCTCTTTGATAATGGTTGGTGGTTTTTTTTTTTTTTTTGTGTTTGGGATGTAGTACTACTATTGCTCCCATGATCAAGTCCAATCCTACCTTTTCCTTTTTCAAAGGAAGAGGCATGGTCAAAAATTATTGATATGAATCCTCTCTTATTTCGTATGTTACTCTCTATTCATGTTCTATTCTTTCTCATGATTGTGTGCACATATGTGGTATGAGTTAGCTTAGCTGAACTTCTTTGTGCTGCTTGTTTTTCTAATGATGCCAAAAGGGGGAAAGAGAAGAAAGAACTAATATATGACTTAGGGGGGACCACATTGGGGGACTAGTTTTTGTGACTTTCTGATTTGCTAAGTTTTTCATCATCAAAAAGGGGGAATTTGCTAGATCTTAAACACTCTTACCTTATGTTTTGATGATCTAACAAACTTACTGCTCGAAACTAGTTAGGGAACCTAACGTACTTTGGACTGCTACAAACTATGGACTCCAGGAAAAGATGAACTGCTACAGATTCAGGAGCTAGGGACCAAACAAGAACATGATGCTCTTATGGTTCTTATATAGCCGTACAAAGTCATTTGGACACATTTGGAACTGAAATGACTTATGGCTTTCTGCCGCACTACTCTACACTGTCAGCCCACTCATACTCTAACCAAATAAAGTACTCACATCAATTCAAGTGATGTGATCAAGATGTACCAAAGAGGTTTTTGTACAAAAATATTACTGGAAGGTCTCTATTTCCTAATTCAAGCATCATGCAAAAACAGATAAGATTATTCTCTCAAGCATGAAAAACAAGGTTGAGCGCTACTATGGACCAGTTCCTAAAAAAGATTGATCATTGCTGTCCTAGTTGAGTTGTAACCTTGTCATTGTACTTACTGTATCTCCTAAATCACTTACTCAGAAGCTTACTAATTAGGAATTCTTTTGTAAATCCTTAGACTCATTGAGTTTAGATTGTGGCAAGATTTAGTCATAAAGAAAAGTCTTTGTAGTTGTTGAATTACAAAGTGACTTGTGGTGACAGCACCACAAGTTAAAAAAAGCCTTTGTAACTAGGATAGTCACAAAGTGGCTTGTGATAAAGGTACCACAAGTTAGTTGAGTAAATTCTTTGCAATAGGTAGTATTGTAAAATGGTTTGTAATAGGTAAGATTAAAAGTTAGTGAAGTTAAAGACCTACAGGGTAGGTCGTGGTTTCTTTTCCCCTTGTGCGGGATTTTTCCATGTAAAAACCCTCTGCGTCATTTGTTTACTGCTTTACTAAGTGCTCTCAGCATAAACTTTTAGAGAACCAGGTACTCTACTATTTGGTGGACCATAAAAATTATTAATTTATTCTTTGGTTATGGTTACATTAAGAATATTTGGCAAAGGCTACTGAATTGGCCTTGTTATCCAAAGCATCAACTACATGGTAGGAAGAGGTGAAATGAGTGATTACCTATGCCAGGAAAAAGAAAAGATTTGGGACAATTGTCTCAGTTGTCTTTGGGATGATGGTATATCTCATATAGCGAGATAGAAATAAGATCATATTTCAGAGCGGCAACTCGTCTCAGATTTAGTTTTTAGAGAAATTAGTATTCATATACACATCAGAGGCAACTCATACCTTAATTGGCGTAAGCACTTGGAGGCATTGAACTGGATTCCATGGACCAATTTAGATTATATGTTCTGTCAAATTTAATATCGATTTTGTCTATTTTGTCATTGTATAGGCAATAAGATGTGTATAGGTTATAGTTGTTATCAAAACTTTGTATAAGTTATAGTAGAGTAATTAGTTGTCATACAGAGAGCAAAGGAACTGGTCAACACTTCTTGGTTTGTATTGAACTTTTTTGGTTAAATAGAATGTTAATTTTATCAATAAAAAAAAAGGAAGTAAACGCCCACTTTAATTGTACATTCCGCACTAATTTTCAAATGGAAAAATACATAAATAGCTTATTAAGTTGCTTCCAACGATCATTTGAACACTTAAACTAACCTACTGACCATCTAGACACTTTTATTTGACAGAAGTGTGTGCCTTTGAAACACTTTGTGCTGACATGTCAAATTAATTGTGCCTCACTAAGCATTGAGTGCGTGAGGACTCTACATAATGTTGTTTTCTTTTATATTCATCTCAAATCATTTTATGTGTGACTCACACAACATTTTCCTTTTTTTCTCCAAAATATTTTCACAGTCTCCTCCAAAAAATTCATCTCCACCAACCAATCTTCCTTCACCCTAATACCAGCAGGTCCTACTCATTTTAGGGACATCGTCTGCCATAAATCCACCACAGGAGTAAGGAAACAAGCCAACAATCTCAACTATTTAGCGAAACCAGGTTGACCAATAGTAACAAGTGAAAAAATAAGAGATTTGACCCAAGAAGGGCCACAAATTTGCAAATTCCCATCCCCGGCGAAGCATTTGATTACTGCAAAATTTTTTAACTCATTGACATTATCGTTTAGAAGCTATTTTTCAAGCTCCTGAAGCTGATTCATCAAGTTTTTCTCTGATGAAAAAATTATTTATCCCATAATAGATCTATTTATGAACCTAGAGTTGGAGTCAAAACCTATGTGAAATTATTCTTGATGAAGTCTGCTGGTAATTTCAAGGCTTTTTGTTAGAGTGAGAAAATGTGAAGTCTTGTTTGGAACATGTAGAAGAAAACAAATGGAAGAGAGAATAAATGGGGAATGTTATGAATAGAATTTCATTTGGAGTGAATGTCTATCTTGTAGAGAGTTTTACTTTGTGATTAAGTCATTTTTCCCTATAAATAGAGGGGTCTTACTCCATTGTAAATCATCCCAAAATTCAATAAATTCCCTCTCTCTCTCTTTCTATGCAATATTGTTCTCTACTTTTATTGTTTTTATAACACGTTATCAGCACGAAACTCTAACCAATTGAGTAGAAGCTTTGAAATTGAGCATAATGATAGTTAATTATTCTATGAGCTTCCTTCATGATTATATTTTGGATTTAAGGTAAATATTTTACCGTATTTTTCTTTTATTCTATACTTTGTGTTTATATACAAGCAAATACAACAAAGTTTGATTATAACTCTAATAGAGTTTGAAAGAAATTATAACCACCAAAAGTGATAAAATTTCTATACATTGCCATGATCAAATTCATGTATGATTGTGGGCAATCGAAAACCTGTTCTATGAATTTGCTACATTCTGTTACCTTAAGCGAATGCGATAGCAGTATGTGATAAGTCTAAAAGAAGACAAAATTATTACTATGAACGTATTAATGGATGTGGACGTGGTAATAGACGAAATTATAATCGTCATCATTGTGGTAATGAGAAGAATAAGGATTCTCTACATAATTCTTCACTTTGTGAAAGTATTATCTGTGATCGATTTGATATGGGATTTTATAAAGCACATATAGATGATTATGGTCCATTCATATGGTGAATGTGACAACATCTGATTTATGAATACATATTCATTATTGGAAGAACATGAACGTGCTAGTGGTAGTGAATATACCACACTCACCTCTCGAAGGAGGTTTGAGATGATATAAGAAAATAATATCATTATTATGGCATGAATGGTCATAGGTCACGTACCTATTGTACACCAAAATATTTTGGCAATGTGATTTGTAAAGGACAACAATAATGCAAGTAATATATCTTGCATATAACTTTGACCATAACCATAATGGTATAATTTTCTTTTTAAAAGAGATATTCACAATATGAATGTTAATGAATATGTGGTAGTACCAAATTAATTGAGAACTCTACAAGAGTCAATTACACTATTTTGAAGAAACACAATCGATTGCCAATAAGGTATTATGTTGTAGTAAGTCTCAAAGAAACTTATTCAGGTTCCAAGGTACACGCGTAAGCGGTTGATTATATTGAGACTATAAAAGAAGGAAGGATTTAATATGTTCTATTACTACAACTTGTAGCAGGATAATATGTATGTGAAAAGCTATCCGCTTTATTCTCCAGTTTGTACTACACAAGTAAAAGAATACCAGACTAAAGTAGATGTTTATTGATATAAAAATTTATATCATAATAAACCTGAAGTTTATTGATAATTGCACATGTCATGGTATAAACCTGAACTTATCAATATTGATAATTTATTCAGTTGGCATAATCAATTTGCCATATCAATTTAAGCATGATGTGCAAAAATAATAGAGAATTCATATAGGTAAATATTAAAGAACTAGAAAGTTCTTTACGAATTATCTTACATTGCTTGTTCTTATAAATTAATATGCCAAATGAATTTAGGATTGAATCCCATGAATGCTAGAAATACCAAAGGTGAATATGAGCCCATTCACCTGCCATGTATACCACATAAGATGCATCTATAAGATGGTTACATGTGCGATTATTATTAAACTGCAACATGGAGTTTGCGAGGTAACTTACTCAATAATTTAATTTAGAGCATATTCCATATTTTCTATTGAAGAAGTTCATCTTGACAAGTTGGTTTACATCATAGCTGATTTAGCAAAATGATTTATTGAGTACCTCCACTTAATAGCTAAATAATTGCTTATAAGAACAAAGTTAGTTTTATATATATATATATATATATATATATATATATATATATATATATATATATATATATATATATATATATATATATATATATATATATATATATATATATATATATATATATATATATATATATATATATATATATATATATATATATATATATATATATATATCAGTATATATATATATATATATCAGTATATATACATTTTATACGAAAATATATTATTTTCTCCCCTCACAAGTGGTTTAGGGCCAGGAACCAAATAATTCCATCTTATTATTATTGATGTGCGGTGTATATTGATTAACACTATAACGCACAAAGATGAGTTCTCAAAGTTGAGGAAACAAGTTAGTTTTTCTAACATGAGGGGGAGACATGATAAACAGTTGAGAAAAGATTACTTGGAACAGATTATCATTTTATAGATCCTCAAATATCATAATATGAACTTGACATTCATAAAAAGATAATTCATTTGCAATATACTGCAAATTATGCCATACGCATTTGCTGACCCAAAGAAAGTAATTATATTCTCATTGCAACTGCTCATATTAAGTCCTAGAAGGACAAGTCTATTGTACGTTAAAGCATATAGACAAATCAGTTTCAAATAAAACTTCTTGATAAAGAAGATGAGCAAGTGATTAAACTGACCATAATAAGGAGGCAAGTAATCTAGAAGATCACATGACATAACACTTCATAAAATCTTACGAAAGATTCAGGTAACTGAATATATGAACGAAGAGATCTCTATGTTATGTCTTTATTTAAACTTATTGGAACCGATATAAAATGTTCGTCGACGACATCTATCATAACACTAAGTATAGACGAGGATCTTAAGACTGTCGAGATAGACACAAAATACTGGCCAAATAGATGCTACAAAATTCAAATAGAATTGGTTTAATATGAAAGACATGTAGTTTTGGATATGTAGTTCAAACACTTGAAAGTATAAAGTCAATAGTATGTGCAATCAGTTTTCGGTATCTTATTTGTCTTGCATGACATGAAAACTTGATATGCATCTAAAGTTTATTATATGGCTTATATGACTTAACTTATATGATAATCCATGAAGGATTTAAGTTGCTTGAAACATATACAATTCTTGATCTTGAAATACCGCTTCTTCTGTACAATTTGTGCAAAAGTGTATCTTGCTACAACTATAAACATGATAATCTGATAGCAAGAGTTTTCACCTCTATGTGAAGATATTGAACTCACGATTGCAACAAGATCATATGATGACAATACATCTATTAAGAATGATGATTTCAAGGTGAAACAAATTCGTTCAAGAGATCTTTTGAAAATGATGCACAAGACTGGAATGCAAATGCTCAAATATGTGAATTGATGCTCTCATCAGGGGGAGTTAATGCGCGTTGTGCTCTTTTTCCCTTACAAGGTTTTGTCCCACTGGGTTTTCCTTGCAAGGGTTTTAACGCGGCAACCAAAAGGTATATTATTAGATATGTGTACTCTTTTTTCTTTTCTAGAATTTTTTTCTCATTAGGTTTTATTTTAGTTAAAATTTTAACGAGCCACATTACTTGTTGAGTAGACATTTAAGGGGGAGTGTTATGAATAAACTTCTTTTTTTGAGTGAATATCTATCATGTAGAGAATTTTACTTTGTGACTAAGTCATTTTTTCCCTATAAATAGAGGAGTCTTACCCTATTGTAAATCATCCCAAAATTCAATAAGAATTTCCTCTTTCTCTTTCTCTGCAATATTGTTCTTCTGCTTTTATTATTTTATAACAGGGAAAGATTATCCGGACCGAAGAAATGGTTGGGAAAGACGGTCATATCTTTTCCATAGAAGACGACAAGAATTGAAAAATTATGTTTTAGTCTTTTTTAGTATTTATTAATTACATGTGATTTTTATTTAAAATTACATGTGTTCTTATTTAATTGGCTCATTTTCCATGTCAACAACAAGTGTATGTCCCGCATGTGGTCTCCTTGACTTAAATGTCCAATATATACACTTATGTCAAATAAAAATGTCTAAATGGCCAGTAGATTAGTTTGAGATGTCAAATGATCGTTGATGATAACTTAAAGAAGCTATTTTGTCATTTATAATACATTACATCAAATATTCAATAATGAATAGTTTATTCGGTTCAAAATAAGTGATTTTTTGATTACTGGTAATTATTGATTTTGTGATTCCTTCTTTCTGCTCCTCTTAGTTACACCGACTTATAGATGCCCATGTCCTACATGAATCTAGTTATTTGCTAAATTTGATGAATTCCAAGACGTTGGAGGTATTTCATGTGATGGGTCTACAAAATTATCTTTTAATAATGCCCTATTTTTGCACCCATAATCATCATGGTGACACAATAACATGCAATACCATGAATATCAGAATTTTTCTTCCACAGACTTAACAATGGAAATTATTAAGGGTGATTTATCTTATGTTTAACATGAATATGTAAAAAGAGTAGGTGGCATGCTATATTTAGATTCATAAATCATATAGGTATTTCTTGAATCTGTGTTATATTTGCTACATAAGTAAGATGCCTCTATGTTGCAATAACTCTTGCTCATGTTTTTTCACTATGAGTACTTCTCTGTGCTCTATTATGAGGCGTTATTTTTTGTATTTCAGGCTATTAACACGTCCTGGTACTCCTCTTTTTCCTTCACTTGAGATGGAGTCGCAGAAGACAGTAATGAGTCAACTTGGAACTCCTAAAGCTCGTCCTACTGCATTGAAATCTAGAGTAAGGATATATTATTCTAACTTTCCACTCTATAACATCTGATATGAGGCATTGTGGCTAAGTATTATAGATAGGCAGTTAAGTTGTTTATTACTTAACATGAGAAATGTTATCTGAAAATCATGGAGTTATTTCACATCGCATCCGTTAATGAAAAAGAAGTTACTATAATTAGATAAAAAAGGACAAGCAGGTTGATTAACTGAATAAGCATGCACGTAGCACTGTTACCTTCCTAAAAGAAATGCACGTAGTGACTCCAGCATGTAATCAAATGCATTTAGTAATAAAATATTTGCTTTTAATATTTTACAATTGTTCCTATTCTTGTTTGGAAGATATGTTTCCTTTTTGAAGGTCCTTGTAAGCATGTGGAGTTACTATGTACTCATCTCTCAGTGCAGCCTTTTTTGTGAGTTTTAATATATTCCTAGGGCATGTAGAGATTGAAGTTAGGACTTGTCTCCCTTATTGAGTTGCATCACTTAAGCCTTAATGGTTTATGTTCCTAGGACCTACTAAAATACATAACTTTACCTACCACGTTGCCATAAATATGCAATTTCAGGTGGAATTTGTTAAGATTCTTCTTTCTTACTTTGTGTCTTAATCCAAGTGATTTACGTTCCAAGTTATTTTATGGACTAACTTTATTCTACATGTTGTTACTGTGGATATAGCTGGCAAATCCCCAAGCCGAGCCAATGTCAAGAAGCAACTTATCTTCTAGACAGCTAGCTTCCTCTCCTGGAATAAATAATTCAAGTTCAGGCCTCCAAGAGATCATCATCTTCAGGTGGATCAAGACCTTCAACTCCACTGGACGACCGACTTTAAGCACAACATCTAAATCCACTTTGACCTCAGGGTCTAGACCCTCATCTATTGCAGCATCCAGACCAACGACATCCATTACAACCTCTAAAACAGTGTCAACCACAACAGCATCCAGACAATCAAGGTCTGCAACACCTACTTCTCGTGCCACTTTGACTTCTGCTAAAGCCACAGCACCTCCAAGATCTTCAACGCCTACTGCAGGGTCTAGTGCAAGGTCCTCAACGCCAACTACCAGGGCGTTTATTCCTGGATCAAAGTCCGCATCAAGGACAGCAACTCCAACACGTCGGCCACCTTCAATGACTTGTACAACTAATACAAATGCTCCACTGGTTAGATCTTCATCTGCCTCTTCAGCTAAGTCAGCTACAGGTTCAGCCAGAAATCCTTCAGCCTCGCATCCTAGTTCTCCCACTATAAAGCCCAGACCATGGAAGCCTTCAGATATGCCAGGATTCTCCCTTGATGCACCACCCAATTTAAGGACATCATTTTCTGACAGACCAATTTCTGCTACAAGGGGTAGACCTGGAACTCCAAGTGTTAGATCTTCATCTATTGAGCCAGCTTCAAATGGAAGGATTAGACGCCAATCATGCTCTCCAGCAAGAGGACGTCCTCCAAATGGTGTTACGCATAGCAGTGGAAGCTCTGTACCTATCCCAGCTATGAGTCGATTGCATGCTAAAGCTAATGACAATGTAAGCCCTGTTATGGTTATAAGATGGTTGAAAGGGTAGTAAATATGCGGAAGCTGGCTCCTCCAAAGCAGGATGACAAACAGTCTCCACGGAGTAACTTATCTACAAAGTCTTCATCACCTGACAGCTCAGGCTTTGGAAGAACATTTTCAAAGAAATCCCTGGATATGGCTATTAGGCATAAGGTATGTATACCCCTTTCATTTGTTGCTTCTATCTTCAGCTAGGTAATATACTGTAATCACTTGATGTTTCCAACGAAATGACGGTTTGTTTATATTTTTGGGATTAAGATGATATGGTGCTCTTCTGTAGATTGAGGACACCCGAATATTTTGTAAAACATGTTATGTTGGTCTTTTAGTAACTTTTTAAGTCCTAGATGCTTTTCCCTCTTGGCCTGTTTGTTCGTGGTTTTGCTTAATTCTAGATATTCCTCTTGGACAGGATATAAGGCGAAGCATCCCAGGTAATCTGCGCCCTCTGATGACTAATATTCCAGCATCCTCTATGTACACTGTGAGATCAGGGCCTAATAGAAGCAGGACAGTAAGTGTTATCTGATTCTCCACTTGCTACGAGCAGTAATGCCAGTTCTGAAGTCAGTTTTAATAACAATGCCATGTGCGTGGATGGAATTGAAGCTGATGATGATATTAACAGCGATAAAGGTGCTCGATCTCCTCCCAGTTTGCAAGGAAGGTGATGATTCTCCTTTCCTGCTGCAGGATTGAATTTCTAATTTTAGGAGCAGTGAAGTATGAGAATTTTGGCACCTGAATACCGTTGTTTATTAGAAGGAACCGATAGGTTTAGTTCACTTGAATATGTAAAGATATATACGCACTGGTTAGGTACTAGTTAAAGCCATGTATCATTAGTTATGTGGTGAAACCAATTTTCCGTGTTACTATTCATGAGAAATACAAGATTAGAATGTCTGAACATTATTAGCTCGTTTGGACAAGCTGTAAAAATTAGCTTATTTAGAGAGCTGCTTTTTTTTCGAAAGTACTTTGCTCAAAAATATTTTTGGTGAAAAGCGGTTTGTGTTTGGCTAATTAGTATAAAAAGCATTTCTGATCAACAATTAGTATTTGGCCAAGTTTTAAAAAATTACTTTTAAGTATATTTTTCACAAAAGTACTTTAAAAAGTGTTTTGGAGAGAAGTTATTTATTTTTATTCTCCAAAACTACTTTTGCTTTTCAAAAGCATTTTTTTTTGCTTCCAGCAGTTTGGCCAAACAACTCAAGGCTATATGTGTGTGCTTTATGGGGTTTCACCTTTTTACGTCTCTGTATCTATTTGATTCATCGAGGATGATAAAAGGCTAAAAGGTTTGCTTCTACGTAGAACAAAATAGACTACAAAAAGAAAAATCATCTCAATTGCCAGCTAAAGACCACTAACAATTTGGCTTGTAAAAGAACTAGATCAAGTGTAGTGTGATAGGAGAAAACGTTAAAGTTAAAACTAAAAACAATAAATTCTAACCCGTGACGATA
The DNA here is from genome assembly GCA_034376525.1 of Nicotiana benthamiana. Taxonomy (NCBI): domain Eukaryota; kingdom Viridiplantae; phylum Streptophyta; class Magnoliopsida; order Solanales; family Solanaceae; genus Nicotiana; species Nicotiana benthamiana. The sequence goes on from CM067325.1 coordinate 70,836,133, forward strand.
ACAGGAGAGAACCAAAAAAGGAATAAAGGAAAAAGACCAAATACAAAAGCAAGAATTGAGTTTTAAATTATCATTGGCATTTGGTTAAGCTCAAGAGCTCTGCACAGAATTCAAATACTTTATAAACGACCACATAACTCTCTGTCACATAAGAATTCTACCATCATGCAGATGATGGAAGCTCTGCTGTAACACTCCACTCAATCGTACTTTATCGACACCATATACAGATAGAAAGGAGAACTACATTAAGAACTAAGCAACATATGCCTCCAGGGAAGGAGAGAATTTTCCTATCAAGCAACAGCAACAGGCTCAGAGGAGGAAGCTACTGTGGTGGCAACTGGAGCTGATGCAGAATCAGCTTTTGTAGAAGGGCCTGCTGGTGGAGAAGGCTTGAGGTGGGGAGGTGTATTATGCTTAAGCTTCAATAGTATCTGTCTCATTCTTGATAAATCAGTGGCTTTCCCAGGCTTTGGCCCATTTATCACAACGATCGATGGCTTCTTCTCATCATCTTTTTTCCCTTTCTTCTTTTCAATTGTTGGTATTTCATTAGGAATCAGCTCCCCGATTGAATTCCAATAATTTCCAGCAGCTTCAGCATGGAACTTCTCATGACTGGCTACGAACAACTAAGACAAGAGATACAACGGAAAAAATAATGAAAATGGGTCAAGATGAGCAACATGGTAATCTGGTAACTGGAAGGAATCAGAACAGAATTCGACAAGGGAAGCTAAATAAATTCTTGGCAAGCAAAAGTTCCACAAAGCATTAACTTCATCATTTCAGTTCTTATTTTTTCCGGTAATTGTCCCCCTTCCCCCAGTCAACAAAAAAGGTTCTTTTTTTTGGGGGTGGGATGGGGAGGACTTCTGGTGACATAAGTGATTCAATTCCAATAAACTCAATCATTTTATAGACAGGCATAATCCAATCGCTAGTAAAAATCCCATGAACTTGATGGAGGAAAAAGTCCCACTAACAACAATCTTAATATTGATATCTCCATATGAACTAAATTTCTAACTGTAAAACTCTAATGTCCAACCAATCCTTAACAGATTTGAAAATCCAAAAACACAGATATGTTGATGGTAAAAGAGAATTCCTCATGAAAATATACAAGAACATAACGTAATAGCAAGTTAAGAACCTCAAGATATATGAAGATAGTTTTAAGGGGTGAAAAAATCAAGTATGAAAGATCAATTCTTACTTTCTCCTTCTCTCGGTTAGTGGCTTTGTTCGTTTCTACTGTGATCTCCCTCTTCCTGTAAAAGTCAACTTTGAACTCATCTGCTTCATCAGAGATTTGGCTCAACACCTTTTTCTCCCTCTTTTCCTTCTCCTCCAGTCGAATGTCATTAAGCCTAAAGAGATTCAGCATACCAAAACAGATATGCTCTTATAAATCTTTGTTGATATGTTCTACTAGAAGGAACAACACTTTATGCAGACATGAACCAACAATTACTCCAACAATCTGATACAAATAAGATTGAGAAAAGACAACTGTATTCAGAGCTTCCAAACATCTAAAAGATTCCATTAAAGATAAATGAGAATATATTAAGTAGAAAGAGATTTTCATGACCACATTTCTATTTCAGATATCACCTCTCAAGTACTTTGCTAAAGCAAAAACACAGCTTTTTCATACATATACTGTAGTCAATAAGTATAGCACCCTAAATTTCAAGCCGAGCCGTTAATTAAAAATGACAACCGCATAAGTCATTTTTATAGCTTGTATCACCATATGAATATGGACAAGAGGGGTTGCTCTGATGGTAAGCAACCCCACTTCGAACCGAGAGGTTGTGAGTTCGAGTCTCCCCAGGAGCAAGGCGGTAAGCATGCCGGGGGCCTATTTGAAAACAGCCTCTCTAACACAGGTTAGGGGTAAGGTCTGCGTACATAATAGCCTACCCAGACCTCACTAAGTGTGATTATATTGGCTTGTTGTTGTATATCACCATATGAATATGATTACACTTCCACGTCAACAAATTTTACAGTAAACCGGTTCAAAATCCCAAGAATTACACAATACCGTAAATGCCTCTGATCACACAAAAAGTAATGAATTAAAAGCGGTATGCATCAGTTGAAATATTTTAACCTTCTCCACTCTCTAAGAGCGGAACCTTGTTCCGGTTCCATCACCGTCAGAGGCGGCAGAATTACTCCATCCGATGATACATCAACTTCAGAAGAGAAAGAGGAGAATTCATATGGTACGTGGATCGGCTGTTCATAGGAATTATCGGCAATCGGGTTCGAAGTAAAAATGGGCGAATCGTCGCCGGCGGGGTCATTAACGGACTCTGACTCAGCGAAGTTGGAGAAGGAGTCAAATCTCTGGGAAGAGAGACGAGGATCGTATCCGAGGTAACCGTCGTCGAAGGGCTGAGTGGAGCCGCCTCGCAACTCGCCGTCCAGTTTATTGGACATCCCTTGGTGGTGTTTTGACAAGTACGAGGAAGTGGGTTTGTGTTTGAGAGTGTACTATTGATTTGAGTTTGACTTTACATGAAAGTAAGGTACACTTACGCCTAATTGAAAAATAGTCACAATATAAAAAACAATTAAAATTTAATTATTTTTAATAAAAATAAATTTTAAAAAGATATTTTTCAAAATTTAAAAAATATTCCAGCATAATATACTGGAGCTCCAGTATAATATGCTGGGAGTTCATATACATGTGCTCCAATCTCTAATATATTATGCTCGAACTTTCCGCATGTTAGAGTTCCATCATAATATGCCGAAAGTTTGTACACAAATGTACCAATCTCCAGTATATTATGCTGAAACTTTCCGTCTTGCAGCAAACTAGTGACTATTTTTCAATAATTAACGCTAGCTATTTTTCAATTATTAGTCCAAAAACTGGCTAGCCCGTGTGACTTTTACTTATATTTATGAATGGGGGAGGTGCATTGGTGAGGCTGGTATTTAAGAATTAGCCATTATTTATTTTATTATAAAAATCAAGACAATTAACAATATTTATGTAGCGGAAAAATTAAAATTCAAAACATATTGGCTAGTTTCTAAATAGCAGTAGTGGTCACCTAGTGTAATTTCTACCGAGAAATGGCCACTATTTACCTGTTAATAGAAGGAATTTTTAAATACTTATACACTATTGAAAATTTTATTACCCTCCCTACTCAAACTTCACTTTAATTACCTCATATATATAAAATTATCAATTATATACATTTTTAGGATTTAAAAATAATTAATCAATTCCTACAATCACTATAACTTAAAAATCACACTCCCCTATGTTTCGATCTTCGTATCTCAGTATTCATACGTTTCTCTTCCATATCCCCTGTATCTCCCACCATTTTTTTTTCCAGGAAACCACCACATAGAGATAACATTGAAGTAACAATCCAATTCCAAAAGGGATAACTCAAATTAGAACCATAACATAATCAAGTCATAGTAGACTCAAAAACACTTGTTCTTAATGAAGACTAGATAGTGAAAATGAAAATAGAGTACTGCATCAAAATTCCCATATGAAGATTGATTTCAATATAAATCGAATGCTCTCTCTTTAATCTCCCTTTCTCCTGAAAGAACATCCCTCGGTAAGCCTAGCACGATCACCAGTAGGCTGGCACAAAACTGTTTGGCAGTTTCCGCAAACAACCATTGTCTGAGAATGGCTGAACACAGTTGTTATGTTAAAGCAGCCTTGGAACTTAGCATCCATGAAGAAAGAGTTAGGAGACTGAACAAGACGTTTGAGCTTATGCTTCCTCTTTTCAACATCTGCTGGCGGGTTCAACATATCGTAATCATTTGAAAGTCCCATTTTACAAGTTTTCATATTATCGAGTTCATACAATTTTTTGATTTCCAGTTGAATCTATATATTTATTGTAATTGCTATGTGTATAAATAGGAGGGGGTGCTTTATTATATAAAAGATAAACAACTTAAGCGCTGGTATGATATTGGTGTGCAGAAAGTTGATAAAAAAGAGTGGTTTTACACTGTAGCACATCCTAAACAAGTCCTTCACCACAAAATAAACACATACCCTGGCAGAATGTAATGATTAGCTGTAATATTCTATTAATAGAGAATATTGAAGTTTTTCTTGTTCAAAATTTTAGTTAACTTTTTTGAAGCATTAAGAATATGAACTCTATTTTTTGCAGCACATTAATGTTATCATATATTATTTGAGGAAGAGAGGGAAGTGTGGTCCTGTGAACAAAACATGGTTTACAACTACTGACTGTATTTTCTAGATTAGAATTGAAAAAATTTATCAAAGATACATTGATACCCCTGACGATAAGAAGCTTGTTGTTGTCAAACCCTAGGGCATTGTATCGTAATACATATCAGGGTACATGCTACTTGCAAATGTTTTATAGGATCAAGTTTATTTTGATATTATGCCCATAAATATTGTGAAAATATTTCATTGGTTGTTGGTTGTGTTTTACATTACCTAAAGAGTTTTATATGTTTATGTTTCTATGGTCTCTTCACACAATTACATCCTTGTTGAATCTGTTGTCATCAAATTTGCAAATATGATCCCCCTATTCCTCTCATGCACCAACTTCTATGGCAAGCGTCCGGACATCAACTATAAAAACATAAATACATACATTGAAAAAGGTGTTACTGACCCTTTTGACATTCAGTGATTGGTCGGTGAGATATCCCAGCAAAAAGAGGGATCACTGTATGAAAAAGCTGCTTTTCCTTCTATTTATTTAACAGATTTTATTCAACCACTGAATGCTAAATCTTTTCCCCTAATTTTTGTTTGCAGTGACTGAGGTGTATACGTTGCAGTATTTACTAAATATTTCAGCATTGGAGAGCTATCGATCTCAAAGGAAGACCTTTATGATATTGATCAACATATCATAGACGCTAAGAAGCTCTACTTTGGGATAATGATGGGAAAAAAAAGAGATTGGTGCAATTAGTGAGAGTGAGGTGACTGATAGATTAGCAAGAAGAAAATGTTTTCCAGCTACAAATGAGGGAACACTAGTCCAGAAGAATAAAAAGAAATAGTTTTCATATTTTGTAGAAAAATTGTAGTTAAAATGTATAGGTGTAGTGGGTTTATAATAAAATTGTAGATAAATTGTTAACTTAGAACAAGTCAGCTGAAATATATTTGTAGAAAATTTGTGCTACAATTGTTTTACCTTGTGTTTTGTTATTTTGTCCAGGATATTACTACTTTAAATCGAAAATAGTATAGAGATCCGTTTTGGGTCCAAAATTGTTGGTACTTTATTCTACTACTTTTTTTGTGTAGTTATCGTTTGTTTCATTTTTTTAGTTTATAATTTATACGTTAACGACATTTATGATGTTTCATTATTTATTAAGCCAGTGGGTTGGGGAGATATTAATGTCCGTAGGATGGGAATTTGCAGATGTTTCTCATCTGATTAGTCTATCTAAGAGTGTTGCAGCACTTACTAACTTTACAGTTAAGTTTTATGGAACTGAGAATTTCGTTCTTTACTATTGTTGTGATGAATCCACCCTAAGGATGTTGGCTCAACAAATGTAGATCAACAGAAAAACTACAAACAAATTGCATTAAGAGTTGAAACACATTTCATTATAGGAGATAATTTATATTCAATTTATCAACAGATTTACAACTCAACTATAATTCTCCAGAACACCTCAGTACAATTTATCAAAAAATTGTAGTTACTGTATCAATTTTTATTTCTTTTGGGTGCATTCTTACAAGATCTTTTATTACACCATTATAGCCCAGAGTTTCCGCATGAAACCTTATACTTCTTTGCTTTTACTTCATCAAATGGCTTGTATATTTGTTTCCGAGGTCTCTCAGGCTGTCTTTTCCCAGTTGGTGGCTTTAAAACTTCTTCAGCTTCATGTTATGGTACATTCCATTTGCTTTCGTCAAGCAGCAGGTTTACTGGTGTTTCATAAGTCTTCAAAAGACTTTCCCTCGTGTAATAAGGAGAATGATAGTTTTCATAAGACTCATCCTTGTGCTTTAAGGCTGCCAAAGTGTCACGAACCCGGTTCGCCCCATCGTGATGGCCCCTAGTCTCTACGACTAGTATGCCTAACAATGCGAAAAATAAATCAATTTGCAGAAGAAATAATTAATAGCCGAAATAGTGAAATAAAATAGTGATTAAAAATGCCGCTCGATATACACAATAACAACTCTCAAAACTAATATAATTCCCAAAATTCGAAATCTCATAATCACAAGCCTTTGAATGTCAAAAAGCGTCTAACTCCAGAATGTATAACAAAGAAACGAAAGTACATAAGGGCTAATACAAAAAGGAAGAGTAGAAAGGGAATTTTCGGTCTGCGGACGCGTCATATATACGTTGGAGTCTCTACAAGCGCCTCGCCTCATGAGTGATAAGTCGGAGTAGAGATAACTGGATCTGCACATGAAAAACATGCGCAGAAAGGGCATGAGTACACTATAGTGGTACTCAAAAAGTGCCAAGCCTAACCCCGGCCGGATAGTGATGAGGAAGGTTAGGGCCCCACTGAGATTAAATAAACTATGAGGTATAACAATATAGGTTAAAACAATGCAGTTGAAAGATAACAATACGAGTTAATACAGGACAATAAGGATAACAATAACTGAAACAGAGACAAAAGTAATTACAAGAAATACCACTTTTCACAAAGATAAATATCCGGGGATCTCTTAGTATCCCAAGGATCTCTTGGTATCCTCAATATATGTTAGGGATATCTTGGTATCCTGAGGATCTCTTTGTCACGACCCGAATTTACCCACCATCGGGAGTCGTGATGGCGCCTACTGTCGAAGCTAGGCAAGCCAACCCTTATAAACATTTCCAGAAAATTTAAATCTAAAAAAATTAAATGATAAAATAAATAGTTAAAACATGCGGAAGACGTCTAATAACAATAACGAAAACAATATGCGGAAAACTAACAACCAATCTCTACCCAGTATCTGGTGTCACTGCTCATGGACAACTAAAAAGTGCTAAAAATAATAGTCTGAAAGAAGTATATAGCATGTCTATTTGATACAATTTAACAAACTGAAAGGGAAAGTTAGAGGAGACTCGGGGCCTGCAAATGCCTGCGAGCTACCTCAGAGCCTCTGGACTAAAGGATCACTCCTGGTCTAATGCTGCGGTCCATAGACTGGGTCTTGACCTGTTACAAAAGGCACAGAAGCATAGTATCAGCACAACCGACCCCATGTGCTGGTTAGTGTCCGGCCTAACCTCGGCGAGGTAGTGACGAGGCTAACCGGACCTACCATAAACAACCTGTATAGATATATACGATAACAGAAAAGGAAAACAAGAATTTAAAGAACAAAAAGGGAGGGGACATGCTGGGGGGAATAACAGTACAATTATAGCTTCTACAATTAAGAGATGGAACTGAATAGATAACATTTAAATAAGAGAATCCAATGAAAAAACAACGTATAAAGGGAAAACGGAATAAGGAACTTCAGTAAGGTAAGACCAATAAAACCACGATGCACGGCACCACCCATCGTGCTTTTACTCTCTTCCTCACCCAATAAATAGCACCACTCCATCTTGTGGAGGAAATCAATATATACCACTCCATCTTGTGGAGTAAATTAATATATACCACTCCATCTTGTGGAGGAAATTAATAAATATACCACTCCATCTTGTGGAGGAAATCAATAAATACCACTCCATCTTGTGGAGGAAATCGATAAATACCACTCCATCTTGTGGATGAAATCAATATATACCACTCCATCTTGTGGAGGAAATCAATAAATACCGCTCCATCTTGTGGAGGAAATCGATGAATACCACTCAATCTTGTGGAGGAAATCAATATACACCACTCCATCTTGTGGAGGAAATCAATAAGTTACACGACATCACCCTTCGTGCTTTATCGCTCCTCCTCACCCAAACAATAATCACAATTAATGGGAAAAGGAGAAACAACAAGATTAACCATCCCGGCAAGGGAGAACAATGCAACAACAAGTCCAGGAAAGGGAAACAATTTAACAACAAGTCCCGATAAGGGAAACAGTTTAACAACAAGTCCCGGCAAGGGAAATAGTATAACAACAAGTCCCGACAAGGGAAAAGCACAAACAACTCATCTCTAGTTCATTTACTTATCATCTTTCACTTCATAGATCTTATAACAAGAATTTATCCCAATTGTTCACTTCTTTCACAATTCTAATAACAAATGACAACACGGTCATGCTCGACTCGGGCGCATAGGTAACCGTCACCATACCTATACACCGGCTCCACATAGCACATAGCAATTAACAACCTAATCCTATTCCCTCAAGCCAAAGTTAGATCAAACACTTACCTCGAAGGCTTCCAACTCAACTCACGCGTCTAGAATAGCTTTACCCCTAGAATTTGCTTCAAACTCGGTCGAATCTAACCACAATTTACTCAAATGTATCAACAAATGCTAGTTAAATCAATTTGGATGCATAAGAATGAAATTCCCAAAGTTTTATCCAAAAATTCCCCAAACGCCCCCATGCCCAAGTGGCCAAAACTCGAGGTTCGAACAAAAACCGGGATACGCATTCCCCCACGAGCTCATATCTTTAAGTAGAATTGAAATCGGACCTCAAATCGAGGTCCTAAAGCTCAAAATATGAAAAACCTAACTTCTACCCAAACCTCCATTTTTAACCCATGAAAGCTTTGATTTAGTGAAGAAATCATGTTAGATGATGATAAGTATTGAAGAAAAAAAGTAAAAATGGGCTTACAATTGATTTGGGGATGAAAGAGTTGAGAGAAAATCTACAATGAGGATTTTGGGTTTTGAAATTATTAAAAAAAGAACTTTAAAATCGGTTAAGTATATATTGTGCAGACACGGATCTCGCAATTGCGAGATCTAATTCGCAATTGCAAACTGGGCATCAAAGAAGGGGACCTCGCAATTGCAAGATGGAATTCGCAATGGCGAACTGGGCTGGAAAAAGGCGAACCTCGCATTTGCGAGAGGGCGTTCGCAAATGCGAACCTGGGCTGGAATAGGGAAAGGTCGCAATTGCAAAGAATCATCGCATTTGCGAAGTAGAACTCGCATTTGCGAGATTAGCTGGGCCTGGACCTCTTTCGCAAATGCGAACCAGGATTCGCAATGGTGAAGGCTGCTGGTCCAAAACACCAGAAACAGGTTCCAACCATGCAAAATGAACTCGACACCTACTCCAAATCTCTCCCGAGCCCTCAGGGCTCCCACCCAAATATGCTCACAACCTCAAAACATCTTACGAACTTGCTCGTGCGATCAAATCACCAAAATAACATCTAAATAAAAGAATCAACCTCCAAAACTCATGATTTTCATTTCAAGTTCAAAACTTTCAAACTTTTCCGCTTTTAGTCCAAAACACGTCAAACGACGTCTGTTTTCAACCAAACTTTACAGATAGTGCATAAAGCCCATTTAAGACTTGTACTGGATGTCGGAACAAAAATAGGAGCCCGATACCATCACCTTTTGATCGTTTTTCTAATTCATTTTCCTTAAACATTAACAGAAATCAATTAAACTGAGACATTGTTTTCTCGGGTCTGGGACCTTGGATTTTGGTTCCGGGGATACGCCCGGGATGCAAATTTGATTACGGACCCTCCAGGACCATCACATCTCGGGTCTGGGTCCGTTTACCCAAAATATTGACCAAAGTCAACCATAGCAATATTAGTATTAAAATTCATAGTTTTTAACACATAATTCAAATATTTTCACATAAAATATTTTTGGCTTCGCGCCCGGACTACGCACGCCAATCGAGGCAACCAAATAAGAGGTTTTCAAGGCCTCAGAAGTGCAAGGAAAGGGTGAATTACGGTGATGACCCTTTGGGTCGTCACACTCTTGGTATCCTCAATATATGTTAGGGATCTCTTGGCATCCTGAGGATCTCTTGGTATCCTCAATATATGCTAGGGATCTCTCAGTATCTCGAGGATCTCTTGGTATCCTCAATATATGCTAGGGATCTCTTGATATCCCGAGTATCTCTTGGTATCCTCAACATCCTGCTGGGGATCTCTCTGTATCCTCCACTTCAGCTCAAATTATAATTATGTACATGGGAATGGTATCCTCAATGTATGTGCTGGAGATCTCTCTGTATCCTGCACTTCATCTTAAATCATAAATACGTACAGGGGATCTCTCGGATGCCGTCCCGTAGTCGTAAAGTAAAAACATACAACAATTGCACAAGGAATACTCAATAAAACTCAACTTCATACCAAGGTAACACAGGCAATTCTAACCTAGCACGCTTCATGTAATACAAATAAGGAAGTTTAAGTAAATAAAGCAATTAAGTCAATTAGACATGCTTGTCAAGCTTAAATTCTAAGTAGTATAAGCTGGCAAGGAAAACACAATTTAATCTATTTGAGTGAAAACAGGATTTTCAACAAATAGCATAAGTACACACTCATCACCTCACGTACATGGCATTTCAGTTATCACAACCAATCCTAAGGGGAATGTCCCTCACACAAGGTTAGGGAAGCCACTTACCTCGAACAAGCTCAAAATAAACCCAAACCCACGCTCTTTCCATGAGTACTCTACTCCAAATTGCCTAAATCTATTCAATTCAATTGCATAATGTAAATAACACTTCAAATAATTGATTCTACAAATAAATTCTAAGCTAATACGCAAAATTAGGTAAAAAACTAAAACGCTCCTCGGGCCCACACCTCAAAATCAAGTAAAATATACATTTTCAAAATCCCCATACTCTCACGAGTTCATGCATGCCAAAATTATCAAAATCCACGTCAAATTCCCAATAAAATTCGAATTCTAGGTTTATGAACTTTATTTTAGATTTTTCCCAATTTTCATCTCCACTACAGAACTAAATGATAAAACTGACAATAGATTAGTGGAGTACAACTAGAAAGGGTAAAAGAATTGATACCCAATGATTTCCTCTTCAACTTCCTCCCAAAATCGCCCTCTCCCGAGTTACAATTTGAATTTTCCAACTTTTGAAGTAAACCCTCGATTTTGTCCCTTTACTGATTAGTGAAACTGCATATGTGGTCATGGGGCTGAACTTGTGGTCTCGCTTCTGGAAAGACTCGGTCACATCTACGATATTTCATTAAAGGGGAAAATTCTGCACCCGCGACTGCTCTACTGCAGATGCGGTGCCCTAACTGCATCTGCGGTCAATTGCCTTTTGCCTCAAACCGATTTTGTAGTTGCTCGACCACTTCTGCGGTCTTGCACCTATAGTCCCCAAGCCGCAGGTGCGGCAGTGACAACAACATTGAAACTTCAACTGCAACTCACAACTCTAAACCTTTCCGTCAAACATGTGATATCATCTCAAAGTCCCAGGGACCTTAACAAAAAGCATGAACAAGTCACATACCACCATCCCAACTTATATAAATCTTCCAAAAACCTCAAACAATATCGAATCAACCAATTAGCATTCAAGCCTAAGAACTTTACAACTCTCAAAATATGCTTTCGATCAGAAAGTCTATTAAACCTCGTCTGAATGACATGAAATTTTGCACGCACATCACATTCCAGACTATGGAGCTACTCCAGCTTTCAAAATTATATTTTGACCCTCAGATCAAAATCTCACTATCGAACCGAAAACTTCAAAAATTCAAGTTTCATCATTTCAAGCCTAAATTAGCTATGGACCTCCAAAATATAATCCGAACATGCTCTTAAACCCAAAATCACTAAACGGAGATTACAAAACCATTAGAATATTATTTCGAGGTTGTCTTTATATTTTTCTAACTTTGGTCGAATTTCTAAAACTTAAACTCTCATTTAGGGACTAAGTATCCAAAACTCTTCGAAACTCCAAATACTTCTTCCGAGCAATGCACAATAGCAGAAACAAACACGGGGAAAGTAGTTAATAGGTGATCAGTGCACCAATTCATATAACGACCGATCAGGTTGTCATACAAAGCATGTGGACAAGGAAGTTCGTCAAGGTGAAATTGTCCACATCTACATCTCTTGTTTTAAAGGCAAACAATAAAGTGCTTTACACCGTCTAGCACTGTATGGATGTGATCTGTTGAAGCCCTTACCTACAAATTCATTACAAGCACACAACTGATTGCCAACAATATGTACAAAATAACTACTCCCTCCATTTTATATTGTTTGACATACTTTGACTCGGCACGGAGTTTAAGAAAAAAGAAGAAGACTTTTGAAATTTGTGATCTTAAAAGTTTAAGGGGTAAAAAGTTTGTGGGGCCATACCATTTGTGTGGCTATAAAAGCTTCTCATTAAGGGCAAAAAGGGTCAAATGAAGAGTTTAAAGTTGAAATATTACCAAATTTAAAAATGCACCTTTTATTTTGGAACAGACTAAAAAGGAAAGTAGGTTATTCAATATGAAATAGAGTGAGAACAATTTTACAAGAAGTTAACTACAATTAGCATTATATATTTAGTTTGATGGAATCGTTGATTTGATGTTATTGTATATAGCTTACTCTCATCTTCTACGATAATTTCATGTTGTCCTCTAACTCTTTGTTGTATTTTTTCCCAAGGTATGTGAATGTACCCTTTGTTTTCAATAACTTTTCATTATTCATACTTTCAAGAAGAGTCCTCATGTACTCTGATACGTCTTCTATGGGTAGCTCTTTTGCACTTTTTGTTACCGCATTCAATGACTGCAATATTTAACGTCATTGTCTACGTTCTACTTACCGTAGCATGTACCTGATACCATCTGTGATAGCCAATATCGTATAGGTATGCTTTAACACGCATGTCGATCTCTTCCATTTTTGACATTCCTTCATTAAATTCATCAATTGTGTTTGATCGTGCCGTGGAAAAGTATAATTCGCATAACTTTAGATGAACCTTCTTGAACTTTGATTTTACAATTGCCCAAATGTGCCACATACAAGCATAATGTGGCATTTCAACATAAACAGTAGATGTTGCCTTCAAGATACTCTCATTCCGGTGCGAAACAACACACATATTTGGCTTTTACCATACGCATCTTTGAATTTCTCAACAAACCAATTCCATGTTGCATCATTTTCTGAATTAACAACAACATATGTCAGTGATAATATGCTACTTATCACACAAATGGAAAAAAGAAAATTAATTCCTGTAATAAAATTTAATAGTATAAAAAGTACACACTGAAAACAATTTTACAATAGTATTTCTACAAAGAATCTACAATACCTGTTGCATCCATTGTGATGGCTGTTAACATTATTCCCATGTATGTCGATTTCAAGAAGGTTCCATCAACTATCATAACTGGCTTACAATACTCCCAACCCTTGATGGACGTACTAAGCGCAACAAATACGTACAAGAAACAATCATCTTCAGTCTTCTTTAAATTAATTATCATCTCCCAACAAGTCTTCTGCAGAATATACAAATAACTTGGCGAGCGACTACAGGAATCAGCAGGGTCACCTCTCAAAAATTCCAAAGCCTTTTCCTTTGCTCTCCAAGCTTGCATGTATGTTAATTTCACATCATGACCTGATAACATATCAGTTTCTATGTCTTTTGATGTGTATATTGTCTTAGGATCCATATATTTTGGCGTCACCATGCTTCCAACTACCATGACAGTTGCTTTGCATTGTGTGTATTGTCCATCAAAGAGAATGTGCGCAAACTGTTGAATTTTTGAACCTTGAATAATACTGATTCGTTTATGCTGGTTGACTTGAATTTCCACGTACAATTGTTCCCAGTACAAACCAGGCAGTAGCTACATAAAAAAAACTGTTAGAAACACGTTCTCAATGCAATATACTAAACGTGTACTCTTTTGTAGGTTTTGATGAATGACAAACGAAGCAAAAATTGATATATGACGGAATTCAAGTACAAGCGCACAATGGTTGCGAATAAGATTGAAGTTCAAGATATAGCTTTTAATTGTTATTGAGTTGTTCTAAATTGTAATCTCGATCCTATAACTTGACTCATAGTATGGCCTCTCTCATAAAACTATTTTCCAAAATCATGCATATTTAATTCTGTGTCAAAAAGATTTTAAATCATGCATATTTACATTAGACAAAATGTTTTCTAAACATGCCTCAAAAATCTGGGCTAAAATAATCGATTATGTACTTATGATAATCGATTGTTTCTGAGCCAAGACTGCATGACAATCGATTATGAATTAATGGTAATCGATTGTGAGTAAGACAGTGAACATCAGGTTTTTCCAAATCTGCATGATAATCGATTGTGAACAAATGACAATCGATTGTTGTTGAGGTAAAGTTTTTCAATACTCAAAATAATCGATTATGAACTAATGGTGATCGATTGTGTTGAGTTGATGTCTTCCAGTGATTTTAAATTTAATTAAGTAATCGATTATGTCTTTAGATAATCGATTATCACTGAGACAGTAAGTTTTATGATTTTCATAAAATAACAAGTAATCGATTGTTGCAAAGGACAATCGATTGTTGAAGCTGGCCGTTGTCAAATGATTTTCAAATACCATAAGGTAATCGATTATTGATTCTAGATAATCGATGTTCTGCTTAAAATCTGGAAATGATTTTTAGAACGTTGCTGAAGTAATCGATTATTGATTTTATATAATCGATGTTTTGCTTAAAATCCGGAAATGATTTTTAGAACGTTGCTGAAGTAATCGATTATAGATTTTATATAATCGATGTTTTGCTTAAAATCTGGAAATGATTTTTAGAACGTTGCTAAAGTAATCGATTATGAACTTAGTATAATCGATTATCTGATTTTGAATATTGCCAGTAATCGATTATAGATTATGTATAATCGATTGTGAAGCGTTAAATCTGGGATTGATTTTTAAACTGACTGGCAGATAATCGATTGTTTGATCTTAATAATCGATTATCACTGAGTAATTTCAGCAACTCTTAATTGGCAATTAGACAACGGTTGAACCAACTTTTTCAACTATAAATACAGCTTCATTTCAGTGTTTTAACAACAACAACACACACAAACTGATCATTACATTGCTATAAGCTTTCATTCAATTGTTCTTCATTTTCTACTCATTTCATAAAGCTTTTGAGAGCCATATTATTGCTTAAAGTTGTTGTGATCTTGAACATATTCTTTTACTCATATCTACTCAATAAGGAGTACTTTAGTTAAGTGAGTGTCCAAGTATTTGATATACTTGTAAGAGAATTGCGATTCTCTTGTTTCAAGGAACTTGCGTTTCCTTGGGTGAAGTCTTTGAGATTGCGATCTCCGAGCAACTGTTTGAGGCTTGTGTCCTCAAGTATGTAACGGTTTGTTGAGCACCCTCAAGCTTAACAAGATAGTGAAAAATCTCGAGAGAGTCTCTCGGGGACTGGACTAACCACGTTGGTGGCCAACCAGTATACATCTTTGTGTAAGTTTACTTTTTCTGCATTTATTTTACTTCCTGCAAAGTTTAAATTCCGCAAGAAAACGCTAAATTCTATTAATACGCTATTCACCCCCCCTCTAGCGTAAAGCGTAGTTTCTAACAATTGGTATCAGAGCCCAACTCTCTGAAAACTTAACCGTTTGAGAGAACCATCCATGGCTTCTACTCTTGACTCTTTTGCAGGAATTGAAGAAGGACAATGCTCTACACGACCTCCTCTATTCAACGGCACAAACTACTCATACTGGAAGGAGAGGATGCAAATCTTTGTGCAATCAAATAGCTTTCATTTGTGGAAAGTATTCACCAATGGAAACCAAATTCCAACCAAGAAGGTGGAAGACGAATGGGTTCCAAAGACCGAAGAGGAATATACCGCGGAGGATATTCGTAAGGTTCAAAATAATTCCAAAGCTATAAATTTATTATATTGTGCTGTTAATGCTAACGACTACAGGAAGATATCATGTTGCAAAACAGCAAAAGAAATGTGGGATAAGCTTGAAGTGACATACGAAGAAACCGACCAGGTACGAGAAACTAAAATTGATTTCTTAACTCACTCTTATGAACTATTCCACATGAAGGAAGGAGAGAAAGTAGACGAAATGTTTGAGCGATTCTCAATGATCGTGAATGATCTACACGCCCTCAAAAAGACGTTTACGGATAGAGAACTTGTCCGGAAGATCCTCAGAAGTCTCACTCCGGAATGGCGATCAAAGGCCGATGCAATCCAAGAATCCATTGGCATCACAAATGTCACAATTGACGCATTAAGAGGTAATCTCAAAACCTATGAATCAACTATACTTAACCCGTTTGTTGATGATCAAAGAAGGCAAAGGATTGCTCTAAAGGCTAGCCAACCACAAATTGATGAGGAAGGTGACAACGAGTTTGGACTCGTTATCAAAAGGTTTCAAAAATTCATGCGCAAAGAGTATGAACGCAAGAACAAAAAGCAAGGCGATCAACTAAAATGCTATGAATGCGGAGAAACCGGGCACATAAAATCAAATTGCCCTAACATCAAAAAGGAGAAGAAACCCTTCAAAAAGCAACGTGCATACATCTCTTGGGGAGGAGATTCCGGAGATGAAGCAAGCGAAGAAGAAGACGATGAAGCAGCAAATTTATGTCTCATGGCTCAAGAAGACGGCAAAGACGAGGTAAGTCAAATCTCTTCTCAAAATTTCTTTACTCTTGATGAAATGAGAAATGCTTTTGATGAACTATATGCTGAATTTATCAAAGCTTCAAAAACTGTCAAAAGTGTTAAAGAAAGCGCTTCTCTAAAAGAAAAAGATTTTCAAACACAGCTTTCATTAAAAGAAAAAGAATTAGAAAAACTGGTTTTCGAAAATGAGAAGCTAAAAGAGGAAAACAAGTTTTATGGAAAAAGAAGTGCTGATAAACCTGAAGGTTCTACTAGAAACTGTTCTTCTTGTGTGCTTCTTAAGAATGAAGTAGCTAGACTTAAAGGCACATTAGATAAGTTTAATTCTTCGCATAAAAACTTGAATGATGTGCTTGTTAATCTAAAATCAACTAAACATGGAATAGGATTCAAGAATGAAGAAAACGTTGGTGCTAAACCACAACAACCTAGAGCTCAACCTAGGACTAATAACCAAAATGCTTATCCTAGAAGTAGAAATCCTAGAAATAACTTGCATGTTAGACCAAATAGTGAAAATGCTAGAAGACCTAGAAATGATGCATATTTTAGGCCAAACCTTGAACAATTTAGAAGACCAAGAAATGACCCTCCACCTAGAAATAGATATTCTAGAAATGATGCATATTTTAGACAAACTTGTGAACCTCCTAGAGCTCATAATAGGAGAAACAATGGTGTTCAAAGTAGAGTAAGCAACCTTCATTCATCTAGTTACTATGTACCTAGAAAAATGCATAATCCCAACGTGACTTGTCATTATTGTAGACGTATTGGTCATATTGCTCCCGCTTGCTTTACTCGTCATAGACATATAAATCAATTGCATCATTATAACATGCCTAACCCTCAAGGACCCAAGATGGCATGGGTACCTAAAGAACATTAATTTGTTTTGTAGGTGTGCTTGAAGGGATCAAGTGTACTATGGTACCTTGATAGTGGATGCTCCAAACACATGACGGGAGATGAATCCAAATTCCTTCAACTAGAGCACAAAGAAGGAGGAAGTGTCACATTTGGTGATAACAATAAAGGAAAAATCATCGGCATTGGTTCGGTCGGTAAGGACGAAAACTCCTCTATTAAACATATACTACTTGTGAAAGGTTTGAAGCATAATCTCTTGAGCATAAGCCAATTATGTGACAAGGGAAATTTTGCTCTATTTAATTCGGATGAATGCCTTGTATTTAGACGTAGTGATTTCAAGATCATACTTCGTGGTTTTAGAATTGATAATATCTATATGGTTGATCTTGCAAACTCCTCACCCGAATATGTTGATTGTTTAGTAAGCAAAGAGGATAACTCTTGGCTATGGCATCGTAGAGTAGCACACATGAACATGCATCTTTTGAACAAGATTCTTTCTCAAAACTTAGTAGTTGGTCTTCCCAGTTTAAAGTTTGAAAATGATTCTATTTGCGATTCTTGTAAAAAAGGGAAGCAAACCAAAGCATCTTTTAAATCCAAGAATATTGTTTCAACGTCTAGACCCTTGCAATTACTTCACATGGATTTATTTGGTCCCTCTCGTATTGAAAGTCTTGGTAAAAATAAATATGTTTTTGTAATTGTTGATGACTTTTCTAGATTTACTTGGACTCTATTTCTTGCAAATAAAAGTGATGCTTTTCAAAATTTCAAGTATTTCCTTAAGCGTGTTCAAAACGAAAAGGAATCGACCGTCACTTCGATTAGAAGTGATCATGGGGGAGAGTTTGATAACAATCTCTTTGCGGATTTTTGTGACGAACTCGGAATCGAACACACCTTTTCCGCTCCACGGACACCACAACAAAATGGGGTGGTGGTAAGGAAAAATAGGTGTCTCGAAGAGATGGCTAGAACCATGCTCGACGAAGCTAAGATTCCCAAATACTTTTGGGCGGACGCCGTAAGTACCGCTTGCTATGTTTTAAATAGAGTAGCAATTCGGCCGATACTCATGAAAACCCCATATGAACTTTATAAGGGTAGAAAACCCAACATTTCTCATTTACGTGTTTTTGGTTGTAAATGTTTTGTTCATAATAATGGGAAGGACCAATTGGGTAAGTTTGATGCTAAATCGGATGAAGGTATTTTCATTGGTTATTCCTCACGTAGCAAAGCATATAGGATCTTTAACAAAAGAACCCAAATTGTGGAGGAATCCCCTCATGTTGTGTTTTCCGAAGATAATACTCGCTTGGCGAGAAAGGAATCCGGTTTTGATCTTGCAGGTATCTTGGATAGCTTGAAAGATAAAATCCAAGAAGAACCTTCAAAGGAAAACAAAAATGAAATTGGGGAACAACCAACGGAAGAAGCACCACAATTAGAAAAAGGAATAAATACGCCTAACGAGTGGAGAACGATCAAGGATCATCCTCTCGAACAGGTAATCGGCGATGTTGGAGAAAAGGTAAGTACCCGAAACTCCCTCAAAAACACTTTAGAACTTACTGCTTTTGTTTCTCAAATTGAACCTAAAACCATCTCCGAAGCAATTGGGGATGAATTTTGGACCTTGGCAATGCAAGAGGAGCTTAACCAATTCGAACGCAATAACGTTTGGGATTTGGTGCCAAGACCCGAAGGTCATTCTATAATTGGTACGAAATGGGTTTTTCGCAATAAACTAGATGAAAATGGTATAATCACTAGAAACAAAGCTAGGCTTGTGGCAAAAGGCTATAGTCAAGAAGAAGGTATTGATTATGAGGAAACCTATGCTCCCGTAGCTAGATTAGAAGCTATTCGTCTATTACTTGCTTTCGCCTCTTCAATGAATTATATTCTATATCAAATGGATGTGAAAAGTGCTTTTCTAAATGGTTTTATTGAAGAAGAAGTTTATGTCAAACAACCCCCCGGCTTTGAAGATTTTAAATATCCCGATCATGTTTTCAAACTCAAAAAGGCTCTTTATGGTTTAAAACAAGCTCCTTGAGCTTGGTATGAAAGATTGAGTAAATTTCTTTTGGCAAATGATTTCATTAGGGGAAAAGTTGACACAACCCTCTTTGTCAAGCATAAAAACAATGATATTTTATTAGTTCAAATATATGTAGACGATATTATATTTGGTGCTACTAACAATGTTTTATGCAAGGAATTTTCCGATCTAATGACTAGCGAATTTGAAATGTCTATGATGGACGAGTTAACATTCTTTTTGGGGTTACAAGTGAAACAAATGAAAGAAGGTACATTCATATGCCAAGCCAAATATTGCAAAGAACTACTAAAACGCTTTGAGATGAACAATGCAAAAGAAATGGCTACTCCCATGAGCACATCCGATCATCTAGACAAAGATGAAAAAGGTAAGGAAGTCGACACTAAAAAGTATCGAGGTATGATTGGCTCTCTTATTTATCTTACCGCTAGTCGTCCGGACATCATGTTTAGCGTGTGTTTATGTGCTCGCTATCAGTCATGTCCGAAGGAGTCTCACCTTACTGCGGTGAAACGGATATTAAGGTATCTCATTGGTACTACAAATGTGGGTCTATGGTACCCCAAAGGCTCTTCATGCCAACTTATTGGATATTCCGATTCCGATTTTGCTGGATGCAAATTGGACCGCAAGAGCACAAGTGGCACTTGCCATTTGCTCGGTAGCTCTCTTGTCTCTTAGTTTAGTAAGAAACAAGTAAGTGTTGCGTTGTCTACCACCGAGGCTGAATATGTAGCCGCGGGGAGTTGCTGTGCTCAAATCCTATGGATGAAACAACAACTCTTGGACTATGGCCTAAGTCTTGATCACATTCCTCTTAGATGTGATAACACTAGCGCCATATGCTTGACGAAGAACCCCGTTCTTCATTCGCGAACAAAACACATCGAAATTAGACATCATTTTATTAGAGATCATGTACTCAAAGGCGATGTCGAAATTGAATTTGTTGAAACCAAAAGCCAATTGGCAGACATCTTTACCAAGCCTTTAGAGAAAGAGTCCTTCTTCCGAATTCGCAGTGAACTCGGGATCCTTGACTCCACTTTGATCTAAGTCATGCATTGCATTTTCTTTCCTACATGATTTCTAACTTGAGCGTCGGAGGTGTCTAACTTATTTTTGCAGGTATCACCCTCGAGCTAAGAGCAATTCTTAAGCAAACCGCGAATCTGCAGCAATGTCCCTATAAAAATCGATTATCCTGTATCAATAATTGACTACCCTCTAATTTTTTTTCCAATAAATAAACCTTGTTTATTTCATCTTTTTGCATCTTTCCTTACTATTTTTGCTAATGGCAAAAGGGGGAAGAAAACGGGATATCGGGTATGCACCACCTCTTAATTCATTGATTGCTTATAAGCTAAAATTGAGGGGGAACTCTTAAATTGAGGGGGAACAAGAACAAAATTGCATAATTGTTACTTGTCTTGAATTGTCAATATCTTTTGCCTAAATTGCATATCCCGCTTAATGTTTGCCATTATCAAAAAGGGGGAAATTGTCCCGTTCTCAATGCAATATACTAAACGTGTACTCTTTTGTAGGTTTTGATGAATGACAAACGAAGCAAAAATTGATATATGACGGAATTCAAGTACAAGCGCACAATGGTTGCGAATAAGATTGAAGTTCAAGATATAGCTTTTAATTGTTATTGAGTTGTTCTAAATTGTAATCTCGATCCTATAACTTGACTCATAGTATGGCCTCTCTCATAAAACTATTTTCCAAAATCATGCATATTTAATTCTGTGTCAAAAAGATTTTAAATCATGCATATTTACATTAGACAAAATGTTTTCTAAACATGCCTCAAAAATCTGGGCTAAAATAATCGATTATGTACTTATGATAATCGATTGTTTCTGAGCCAAGACTGCATGACAATCGATTATGAATTAATGGTAATCGATTGTGAGTAAGACAGTGAACATCAGGTTTTTCCAAATCTGCATGATAATCGATTGTGAACAAATGACAATCGATTGTTGTTGAGGTAAAGTTTTTCAATACTCAAAATAATCGATTATGAACTAATGGTGATCGATTGTGTTGAGTTGATGTCTTCCAGTGATTTTAAATTTAATTAAGTAATCGATTATGTCTTTAGATAATCGATTATCACTGAGACAGTAAGTTTTATGATTTTCATAAAATAACAAGTAATCGATTGTTGCAAAGGACAATCGATTGTTGAAGCTGGCCGTTGTCAAATGATTTTCAAATACCATAAGGTAATCGATTATTGATTCTAGATAATCGATGTTCTGCTTAAAATCTGGAAATGATTTTTAGAACGTTGCTGAAGTAATCGATTATTGATTTTATATAATCGATGTTTTGCTTAAAATCCGGAAATGATTTTTAGAACGTTGCTGAAGTAATCGATTATAGATTTTATATAATCGATGTTTTGCTTAAAATCTGGAAATGATTTTTAGAACGTTGCTAAAGTAATCGATTATGAACTTAGTATAATCGATTATCTGATTTTGAATATTGCCAGTAATCGATTATAGATTATGTATAATCGATTGTGAAGCGTTAAATCTGGGATTGATTTTTAAACTGACTGGCAGATAATCGATTGTTTGATCTTAATAATCGATTATCACTGAGTAATTTCAGCAACTCTTAATTGGCAATTAGACAACGGTTGAACCAACTTTTTCAACTATAAATACAGCTTCATTTCAGTGTTTTAACAACAACAACACACACAAACTGATCATTACATTGCTATAAGCTTTCATTCAATTGTTCTTCATTTTCTACTCATTTCATAAAGCTTTTGAGAGCCATATTATTGCTTAAAGTTGTTGTGATCTTGAACATATTCTTTTACTCATATCTACTCAATAAGGAGTACTTTAGTTAAGTGAGTGTCCAAGTATTTGATATACTTGTAAGAGAATTGCGATTCTCTTGTTTCAAGGAACTTGCGTTTTCTTGGGTGAAGTCTTTGAGATTGCGATCTCCGAGCAACTGTTTGAGGCTTGTGTCCTCAAGTGTGTAACGGTTTGTTGAGCACCCTTAAGCTTAACAAGATAGTGAAAAATCTCGAGAGAGTCTCTCGGGGACTGGACTAACCACGTTGGTGGCCAACCAGTATACATCTTTGTGTAAGTTTACTTTTTCTGCATTTATTTTACTTCCTGCAAAGTTTAAATTCCGCAAGAAAACGCAAAATTCTATTAATACGCTATTCACCCCCCCTCTAGCGTAAAGCGTAGTTTCTAACAAAAACAAGTTAAAAAATTGGAATGAAAAATGTAGCTACAAAATATAGGCTGTTTAAATACAAATATCATATATTTAATAATTTTTTTTATAAACAAACTATAAATTTATTAACAATTATATACAAAGAAAGTACAACTTATAAATAAAAGAATACCAAACAACTACAAATTAAACACAAATATGAGTTTGACAATTGACCTGTTCCTACCTTCTTGCGCTAGACCTCTTCACCCTAAATTAGAAATTATTCACGATAGAATAGTGTTTCATTGCATTGATAATTGTTTGCTTGTCTTTGTAGACTCGGCCTACTTCAATAACATTTGGTGTATATTCTATTTTTATGTTACTTTCATATTCCATAATCGACGAAGATGTTGGCCTATCGATCAACAACATTGTTTCATATGAAATTGCACTCAATTAAAAGTATATATAATTCAAAAATATATTATAGCTAATTTGTAGTAAAATTGTGCGACAATTGAAATTGAATAGGCTAAAGTTATAACAATTGAACTACATTTGTTAGTTGTATCATTGTGTAGAATAATTGTAGAAAATAATGAACTGACAAAACATCATACTGAAAATATAGAGCAAACCTGCAATTGTGCTCGTATTAGAGATACTACCTTCCAAATAGATCATGCACAGTTATACACCGTGGATACATTCCTAAGATTCTATTTTCCTTTTTAGTTTCCATGCATACTCAAACTCCCATATCGTTCCTAATTTTCATTGGAGGAAAATGTTCATTGACAGGGTATTTGATTTCTATGATTTTCTAAGAGGTATTCATCATCAGATGCTCTGCAATTGCAGAACTCAATTGATTGTAATTTGAATCCTCGTTAACTACAATTTTGTCGATATTAAAATCAATGTACCTCCCAATGCTATCCAATGACCATTTAGCTAAAGCATAATGGCTAAATTTGTTATTATATTGCGGAATTCAATACGATTGAAGATAATTATTTGTAATTTTTTTCTGTTGATTTTCGTTTCAAATCTTGAAACCAGAGGAGATAGAGAAAATTAGAGCATTAAACTTGATTGTGCGACATTAATGAGAGAAAATCAGAGTATTGATCTTTGATTGCGCGTCGTTGATGAGAATAAATCGGCGAAATTAAATTGTGTTGGTAAATTCTCCGAAGATTCCTTTGTGATCCCAATTTCCTGCGTCTAAAAAGGGAAGGCTAATGCAGAAAGGATTATACTTTACAAAAATATATATATTCTGTAGTCTCAACATTGGTAGGCTGAGTAATTATGTAAACATGGATATTTTTGGTAATAAAGTTGCTAATTTTGTATAGGTATGAAAAAATCCCTTAATAAAAAAGTAGTCATCTTCTCAAAACTAGTCAATAATTAACAACTCTTTAATGCGAAAAAAAATATTTGGATAAAATTTCTCTATGTAAGGATAGAGATTGGAGAAACTGAAACAGAAAACGTAAAAAATTGTACAAAGGATAATGCTATGCAGAGTTTTCTTTATTTTGTTATTGTTATTTTTATGTATATATGTTGTACCAGTAACATATAGGGTGTTGGTGGTCAGTATAAAACGTGATGTCATACAATTATCGTAGGATATGTAAAATGCATCTTATGGTTTCCTATTTAATGGATTGATATGGGTGTAGTGTAAATCTCTTAACCAATGGAGCAATAAAGTAAACACAAAATCCTTTTTTCACGCGATGAGCCATAATTTGGGATGTGAGCAATTGCTCTGTCGTTGCTTGTCATCACTACTAGTTTCTTCTTGATTATTTCGTCGGATATGATTCTTTAGTTTTTGCTCAGGGTCATGTTGACTATTATGTGGTCTTTTCTTGTATTTGGTGTAGTTAATTTTTTACCAATTAGTTTTGAAGAAACTGTTTAAGTTTTAGTAAAATCACCTCTTTGGGATCGTATCGATTGGTTGAAAGGCCTGAAAGAGAACGTTATTTATTGTTATTGGGAGGAGGGGGGGAGTGATGGGTGGTTATACCTGTTGGTACCGGATTCCAGGGCAGATTCAAGGGATTAGTGCACCCTTGAAAATGATATAACAATATTTCCTTTGAAGAAAAAGAATCTATTCGAGAAAGAAATGAGAGATATCTATGATTATCTCATCATGACTTCTAATTTGGGATGTGATGAATTACTGCTTTGGGATATAAGGACATTATAATATTTAAACTGATCACAAGGCAAAAAAAAGCAACAGGGAGAAGTAACAACTCTATTATTCCCTTACATTAGTTTCTTGTTCCCTCGTTCATGTAGATAAAGCAATTCACTACCGTTCGCCACCTCAAACAGAAAGTCAATCGAGTTGATTTCAGATTATTTCCACTTGAAGAGACGATCATGAGTACATAAGGATCATCCCAATTCCCAACCTTGAAAAATAAAGGCCATCTGCTTCATGTGAAGGCCTTGGAGGAATTCTTGTTAATATTATGGTATCACCGTCCTTGATTGAATGCGTTGAGGCTCATCAACATATTGGTATTCATTTATTTGCAATGTTGATGGCTCGAAGGAGATAATCTCAGAGGTGGTTTCTATACCTAGGAGATTTTGAATGTGGCGAGAAGGGCTTGATAACATATTGCTAGACCTTTTGGTGATGTTAATGAATGCAGGGATTCTTACAAATAACGGGTGAGTGTGGAATCAAGAGTTTTAACTAATTTTGTGGTGTTTGTAATGTAATCAGGGCAACGTCATTGGAAGGTGTCGATATGGGGTTACACATGTGGACTATCTCATGCGAGGTGTTAGAAGTTGTGTGATTTCTAGTAAAGGCCCTCTGGAGAACTATCTTTTCTATCCAACATGAAGTATGTACTACATTGTGATTCGGGGGATCACTTGAAGAAGATGGTATGACTGTCCGAAGGTCGAGTATACGATTGTGACTGATAATTCGGATGTGTTATGATTAGTGCAACAAAATCTTAGGAGAAATTTGGTTGAGAAATGGTGTGAGATCATGGTAATTGAGGAGGAGGAGTCATTGTGACTTATGAAATTATATAATTGTGGTTTAAAGCTAAGTGGAGGAGCCCACCATCTATGATTATGTGCCTTTGCAGTTTCAGGTTATCAGTACATTGGTGGATTAGTTATTACTAAGGGAAGAAAATATCAGGGGTAATTTGAGTAGGAGAATTTGATGGATATGATGTACAAGGGAAAGTATTCATCCGGTTGCTTCATTGGAGTGCTCATATTCTAACAGAACACTAGTAGTTTGGTTAAATAATCGGGGCTGGAGTAGAGTGGGCGACTCTAAATAATGGTTAATCTAGTGAATTCGAGGATTTAGGTGTGGTGCTTAAGGATTTTCCAGCTTGCTATGTGGATGAAGACTTGGTTTTGCAGCACGGTGTAGAGGACACTTGGGGAACTTTTATGTCATTATCGGGTCTACAGTGCAGTTTTAGTAAAATAGGAGAAACAACTTCATATTCACAGAAGGTCTTCTAGAACGGGCATATTAGTTAGAGATACTATTAAGTGTATAAGATGGATGGTGGGCATTGAGATGATGTAGCCTTGTGATTTGGGCTACTCAGGATGAGTTTAGTTTGGGGTCCGTTGTGTGCTCGAGTAGTAATATTATTCCGAAGGCAAGTCAGAAGTAAGTTGGAAGAAGTTGGCTTAGTTAGCAATGGTTTTGATCATCATGGTGGTGGAAATGATCAGTTCCTTTGGCGTGTTAAAGACATACCAGTGATTTGTAGTTGTACGTGCGGGCTTAACAACCTCCATGATTTGATTGATTTGGAGGTATTTGATTCTGAAGGTTTGTGATGTGTAGATTGATCCCGGAAGAGTTATGGCAGTTTAGACTATGACCAGATGTTTGCGTTTTCAACGGTCATCAAAATCTGGTTGCGTGTTGTAAGTGTTCTTTTGAAATAAAAGAAGTAAAAATAAAGGGTTCTAGAGATGAAGTGTGTATTCTACTGGTGGTTCAGGGGTTATGATGAAGTTCTTGGACTCTCGCATAACAACATAATATATGCAGTGAGCGGTATGGAAATTGTAACTTGAGAATTAAGGTTGCGGTTCTGTTTGAAAAGAAAGTCAGGAGCTTGGAGGAGGGGGGGGGGAGATTTGAAATATTTAGAGTATGATGGCACTATTTTCGGTAGCTTGAGAATGGTATGTTTTGTGGAAAAAGTATTGGGTATTGAATGCTGAAGCTTGACTAGCGCTATGGGAATAGCGCGGCCGATGGCCACCAATGTTTAGATTTTACTACCGAGTATCGATGCTTGTGGGGGTATATCCCATGAGATGATAGTAAAAGCGTGGTATGTTAGTCATTCGATTGTTAGAGATTTAAAATAGGTATGGAGAGTCTGGTATTGTTGTCAATGGGAGAGGTTATGACTAAAAGATGCTCTATTCCTTCAGTTATGGACTATGGAAGTTTTTTCAAATTTTACGGTTGCTCTTATGTGTCATGAATAGCGTCATTTTGGATCCTTGTAAGATTATTGGCATAGTGTGGGATGATCCAAATTGGCTTGAGGTCCGCTATTAGAACCAATGTGAATTTTATGCTCTACATCAAGTCAGATGTGTTCATTCAGCATAGCACTGCTTATGGACGAGTCTTTGGGTATTGTATAATATTCATGTCGTCAGCTATTCTCTGTAATACTTTAATATGCCATGTGAGTTGTGAGACAATTTGATTATTCACACGTGTGTTTTGGTTCTGTATAGCTTGTCATTATTTGAAGCTTAGTCGGGCTCGAGTTTTGTAGCACATGGCACCATCCGTCTCCCCAGGGTTATATTTTGCACTTGGTGTGCTTGTGGTCGATATTCAAGTATTTCATAGATAAGAATTATTAGAGTCAGATTCAGAATTTAAGTATGATGGGAGCACCATTGCCATTAGAGTGAATTACCCAATAAGAGTACATATAAACTCTAGGATAGACCAGTAAATAAGCAACACAATTCACTATATAATATAAACTTGCTAAGCAAAAAACTAAAATAAAGTAAGAAAAGCTCATGCTTTGATTTCACTAGACTCCCCAATTGAGCCGCGAACAGAAACTTTGATTTCATCAGACTTGGCCTGCGAACACAAAATTTAAAATAAGCATTCCAAGAAAATAAATAACTTCTTGCACATCCTTGCGCACACACAGACTAACCTGAAATAAACTTTAAGATATAAAACAACCTTAGTGGCCTTAATAGTAATTCATGACATACTAATAGTAATATCTACTGTTTTCCAAAAAAGAGAACTAAAGAAGGCACAATTTATATCAAAATACAAACTTTAATATTATATAATATCATTAATTGATACTAATATAACAAAAGTACATCCTCCACTTATACGTGAGCTCGAAGCATTTTCATACTCTAAAAATTGTTAATAATAGCATCATTGCATACATTTGCAAATACTTTTATTTCAAAGTAACAAACTAAACAATCATTTAAAAATGTATCACTAATACTACTGTGCAGTTCATCTTTAATGTATTTCATGGATGAGAATGCTCTTTCTACTATTGTAGTCACGACATGTAAAATTAGAGTCAACTTCACAAGTAAATAAACAAGTGAATATATCTCCACAAGATTTTCCTCAACCAATGCTTCTGTCAAATCACAAATTCCTTTAAAATCTGATAATCTAGGGTCATCGCATTTCATGTGCAATATGAAAGTGTCAAGTTGGCGACTACGATCTCGAAGCTTCAATTCGCTAAACTCATCTGGATAATACTTGGTTAATGTCATTATTCTTTCTTTATTGAAATTAGCAAACGAATTAGCCAAAGCTAGCAATACCAAGAAGCAAGTTAACAACATCAAAATGACTGTTAAGCACTTGACATTGCAAATCAATCACTTTACAATATAAAATTCAATACGTAAGTGATGTGAATAAGTAACACTAGAAGGCCTACGCTTCGACTTTCCACAAGTATACAAATTTTCCATATTGGGAACCAAAATGTCATGTTTAGTACAAAAAAATAGACTTCATCCATTAATGATTCCCATCCTTCATCTTTCATTTGTTGCAATCTTCCCTTTATAAGGTCAAAAAGTATTATGGAATTGATAATATCTTGCTCTTTTTTTTGTAAACTTTACTCAACTGGTTCAACATCACAATACCTTCAATATCAAGTGAAACAACAACAACAACAACAACAACAACTACCCAGTATACTCCCACCAGGTGGGGTCTGGGGAGGGTAATATGTAGACGAGCCTTACCCCTGCCCGAAAGGGCAGAGAGGCTGCTTCCAATCGACCCTCGGCGAGTAGAGTAAAAATGGACATGAACACAAATTTAAATGAATTAATTTTACTGAAAAAAAAATATTCTTCTTGTAATTTATCATTAACCTCTTGGCCTTCATATTCAATCATCCCAAGCACATGAATAATAGATGCAAATATAATAACAAAGTTATCTAATATTTTAGAATGTGATCCCCAACGAGTTTCACCTGGCTATTGAAGCACTCGTTCTTGATTTAATCCATTTCCACTTTGAACTTCACCACTCTCTAGAAATTGCTCTAATAATTCGGTACTATGATCCTGAAGTTGATCTCTACGTTTAAAGTATTCTCCCTTCATATTCAACACATTAGCAACTATAGCAAAGCGTCAACTGTAATGTGAGCAAAATAATGAATGCATTGTGCCGAAGGAGTTTCTTGCAAAATTAAAGCTTTAAGACCATTCATTTTTACTTTCATATTACTAGCTGCATCATAGACTTGTCTGCATATTTTGGATGGACTTAATGAGTGTTTCATAAGCAAAGAAATGCTCTTCCTTCAACGAATTTGCAGGGGTATGATGAACACGAACAAGACCAATAAATAGCTCGTTCACTTGGCCTTTTTTGTCAACATACTACAAAGCAAGGGCCATTTATGGTATGAAATATCCTTTTACTCATCATTTAATATGCCAAAATAATCCCCATCCAAATAATTGATTTTAGCTTTTATTGTTTCTTGTGCACAAGCACTCACAATGCCCTTTTGAGTTTTTGGCAAAGTCATCATATTATTTTTTGGAGCGTGTTTTAGAATGACTCTATCCACTTTAGGTATCCTCTTTGCAAGCCATTCCAAAGACTGATAAAAAGACCTTTGTTTTTTGAAGAATTACTTTCATCATGACTTCGAAAAGACAGTCCAAAGTACAAGAGAAACCTTGCAACACCAATTGATGCGTTTAAAAGAGTTCGGTGCTCATTTCTTTGTTTCTTAGATTGCTTATCAAAATCAACTTAAATTGATTGAGATTGATTTGATAAGTCTAGCATCTTGTTGAAACACTTGTGGTGGAGGTTGATAACTAGGGATTCTAGGCTATTTTATGCTCTTTATGCTTAGGTATTAGATTAAAAGTACGTACAAGTATTCCAGAAAGCTAACTTAGTGTGCTTGTTTGCAGTGTTTAGTCAAAAGAAGATAAAGAAGTCATAACTAGCTCAAAAAGGAGTAAAACTTGCACAAGTTCAAATTTGAAATCAAAAGGGCACTGACAACGAGAAACAACAGCGGATGCGAGAGGTCTACCACTGAGGCGGTCTAGATGCCGCTCTCAGCGGTTTGAGGATTTAGAGAATGATTATGAAGCATAACAATCACTCTGCCCACGGTGAAATTATGCAACAACAGTATCATCTAACATGGCCGCGGTCTAGTTCTCACTCTCAACAGAATGAAGAATCAGAGAACATTATTTGGGATATCAAATTGAGAGGTGCAGTCCGCAATCATATTTTGCGGCTACGATGGAAGGAGCGCTGAGGCGGGTGTTTTTCCGCTCTTAGCAGACTCAAGTTCAAAACTAGCTAAAAAATAGAAGAACTACGGTCCGCACACTTTCTTTTGTGCGGCCGCGGTTGTCATAGCACTGAGGCGACCTATTTTCCTCTATCAGTGGAATCTTCGTAGGGGCAATTTTGTCCGAAAAATTTAGCTGTGTATTAATAGTTCTTTTTTAGATTTTTAGGGTATATGTTATTTTGGGGAGCACGCGAACAACCTCTTTTTACCTTTCTGAGTAATTTTCGAACATCTTTAGCAATTAGTCTTAGATTTTACACTTGTAATTATTTTTTATGGCTTATATCTCATCTCCATCATTGATTTCTTCTTTGATTTTGAATATCTAAACCCACTAGCTAGGGTTGTGACCCTACCATAGTGTGGGTATTTAATGAGTCTTCAATTTTAGGGCTTAAATATTTATGGGTTAATGATATTTAGCTTGATTTATGCTTTAATTGTTGAATTGGTGCTTGCAAACATTGATTTGTGTCTTTTTTACTTAGGCTCTTCTTGAGAAAGAGAGACTAAGTCTAGGAAATTCAGGCTAACAAGGAATTGGAGTGCATTCAAGAAATTGATAGCCCCAATTAAAGGGTTAAACCTAGAGTTAGTAATACCCTACTTAAGCCAATTTTGTTTGTATTACGTAAACACCCAATTGGGCGTGAGAAGCCAATTACGGCAAAGTCACTCAAATTACCGAGAAGTATAGAAGGAGTAACTATGTGAAATGAATATATCATGATCCCAATTACAACAAGTTTGCCTTAAGTTTTAGACCCCGTTAGATATCCACCTAGGTGTAAGTCACTTCCCTAGTGTCTTTTTACCAATTGAAAAAAATCTTACAAAAACATCATACTTAGCTTATTTTCATTATTTGTTAGGTTAAAAGTAGAACAATAACCAAACAAAGCATGATTGGAAGTGCAATTAAGAACATCGCACATAGCTAGATCTGATAGAAATCCATTTCCAAACCAATATTAGCTCTCTGTAGATTCAATCCCGACCTTTCGGGTAGAAGCTGCATCGACCACTCTTGCCATTCTATAGTGGTATAAGGTTGGAGCCAGTCACTTTTTAGCGCTGTTGACGGGGAGCTAAACGGCTTTGGGTATCTATCTTTCTAGTTTTGTGTTTTGTTTTTCTTTTCTTCTATTTTATTAACTTGTGTGAGTAATTAATTCAGGTGCAAAATGGAAAACAATGATCCTCTTGGAAATGTTCTCTCAGGGGAGGAGGTATATGATAATGGTGAAGATGAGGTGCCTCTAGTACCTCAAGGTCAAAGAAGAGGCCACCAGGCTTATGAGAATATTACAGAACCTCCCTCGCCTCCTCCAAGAGTAGCTCCCAGGATGCTTCCAAATGAATGATACGCAAGTGGAACTGTCCTACCCTGGATCCGAGCAGGCAATTTTCTAATTACAAATGTGATGTTGACTTTATTGGAGCAATGAGGGTACTTCAGAGGTGCTCCCCATCAGAATGCATATAAACATTTTAAAGGCTTTGTGGATACCTGCTGGGGAAGCAAACAGATAAATGTGTCAGAAGATGCATTGACATTGAGATTATTCCCTTTTTCACTTAGAGGGAAAGCTTTGGACTGGTTCGAAAGGCTTCCTAACCATTATATCACTACATGGTATAAGTTGACGAACAAGTTCATAGCTATGTTTTTCTTGCTGGGGCATATGGCGAGATTGAGAGATGAGGTCTTTCCCTTCAAACAGGAACGTAATGAACCACTTCATGAGATATGAGAAAGGTATTTGACCATGGTAAAATAATTTCCGAACAATGGATGACCGAAGCAATGATTCAGCAAACATTCTACAATGGCATTGACATGATCAATTAGTGTGTAGTGAACCAGCTAGCAGGGGGAAATTTTATGAACACACTTTATCCTGAGGCGTGTGAGATTTTGGATGAGATGGAAGATACTTTCTCTACTTGGAAAAGTCGAGCTAATATGCCATAGGGTGTTCCCATTTTGATTAACCTACACATAGAGCTCCACGACCAGGGCCAGGCAATAGCAAAGTTAACTACAACAATGAACCAGTAGGAAAAAGCTTAATTGTAGCAAGTTCAAGCGCCGAGACAAGTAAATACTATGGAAGGTATTGGCATGTTGGTCAACAAGAGGTAACAAAGAGGTCAACAAGGTCAAGGTAGTCAAGATAAATATGAGCAGGGTAACGGTGGTTTCAACCAAGATGATGGGTATAATGAGCAAAGTGAAGATGTTCAATACCTAAACAATTACCAAGGACAAAGGGACAATGCTCCAAACTAACAACAACAGTGGAGATCTTAAGGAAATTAGGGATATCAAAACCTACAGGGAAATAACAACTGGGGGAACAATAATCATAATTGGGGCAATCAGAACAACTAGGAAAACTGGAGTGGCAATAATAACAATTAGGGAGGAAATAAGAACTAAGGGGGTTTGAATAATAGAAATCAAAGAAATTGGGGGCAAGGCTTTCAAAGACCTCCGATGTATGAACAACCAAATAACCCGCTTTTATTTCTGTCCCAAGGTCCTAGCTCGACAAACAATGAGATGGGAAGGATCGAGATGATGTTTGAACAAATTATGAAGTAGAATGCGACTCTGATGCCCAGTTGGCATCCTATAATGCTTCAATCTAAAACTTGGAGGTTCAGCTTGGCCAGATTTTGCAATCTTGGAACACTCGCCCTAAGGGGCCTCTACCTAGTGATACAGTATAAAACTTGAAGGGTGGGGAAAATACCACCATGCAATGGCGGTGATCACTAGAAGCGGTCGAGGTGGTGATGTGAATACCTCCAAGCAAAAGGAAGTTGTGAATGATGAGATTGAAGTACAAGATGATGATGTTCCTATAGTTTATGAGAAAGTGAGTGAAGAGAATTTGAATGCTGAAGTGATAATTGATATTCAGGATAATGAGATAGAGATTCAAGATGACATGAACCCGTCTAGGGAACACGTAATAGACATGCCGAAAATAGTTGTGCCTAAAGCCAAGGATCCTTTGCCAAGGCCTCCTCCACCTTACCCTTAAAGACTTGCAAAGAAAAAGAATGAAAACCAATTTAAAAAGCTTATTGAGATGATGAAAAGCTTGTCGATCAATGTTCCTTTGGTGGAAGATCATGAGTAAATTTTGGGTTACGCCAAGTTTATGAAAGACTTGGTCACTAAAAAGAGGTCTATGGATTGTGAGACCATCAAAATGACTCATCAAGTAAGTGAAATTCTGCGCTTGATGGCTCCAAAGCTTGAAGATCTCGATGCTTTCATAATTCCATGTACCATTAGGAGTGCGGATTT
The DNA here is from genome assembly GCA_034376525.1 of Nicotiana benthamiana. Classification (NCBI taxonomy): domain Eukaryota; kingdom Viridiplantae; phylum Streptophyta; class Magnoliopsida; order Solanales; family Solanaceae; genus Nicotiana; species Nicotiana benthamiana. Next base: position 70,870,214 of record CM067325.1, read on the forward strand.
TGAAAAGGCATTGTGTTATTTGGGAGTAAGTATCAATTTGATGCCTTACTCTGTGTTCAAAACTTTGGGTATTGGTTAACCAAGAGCTACGCCAATGAAATTGCAAATGGCGGATAGAAAAATGAAGAGGCTGTTTGGTATTATTGATGATGTTCTTATTGGGTTGAAAAGGTTATTTTGCCGGTTAATTTTGTGATTCGAGACTACGAAGTTGACTATGAGGTGCTGATAATATTGGGAAGACCTTTCCTTGCAAAATTGCAGGATATGGTTGATGTGGAAGCAGGGGAGCTCACCTTTTGGGTGGGTGGTGAAAACGTTGTCTTTCATGTTTGCAAATCAATGAGGCATCCGAATAGTTCTGAAGTTTTCTCTTTTGTGGATCTTGTCACGGAGGTGGTAGTTGATGATACTAGTGCCATAATCAATGCGGAGGATCCTTTAGAAGCGGTATTATGAACCTTGATATAAATGAGGATGAAAGTCGGGTGGAGTGTGTGAATGCTTTGCACGGAATGGGTTCTTATTCCTATAAGCCCCGTAAGCTTTCTTTGGATTTTGAGAATAGAAAGACTCTACTAATAAAGCTCTCAATTGAGGAACCTCCCGTTTTGGAGTTGAAGCCTTTGCCTTCATACCTCAGGTATGAATTCTTGATCCCTAGTTCAACGTTACATGTTATTCTTTCACTTTTTCTTACTAACGTGCAAGTAGATGCAACATAGGTGGTGCTCCAAAGAAAGAAGAAGGTAAGTGGATAGACTCTAGCTGATATTCGAGGAATACGACCCGTATTTTGCATGCACAAGATTGTACTTGAAGATGATGCCAAGCCTTTTGTGGAACTTTAAATAAGGTTGAACGATGCTCTGCAAGAGGTTGTAAAAATGGAGGTGATCAAGTGGTTAGAGGGTTGTGTAACCATATCGGATAGTTCTTAGACTTCGCTGATGTAATGTATGCTAAAGCATGGTGGTATGGATGTAGTTACCAATAAGCAAAATAAGTTGATTCCCACCAGGACTGTCACTGGATGGATTGTGTGCATGGAATACCGCAGGCTGAATAAAGTGACCCGCAAGGATCATTTTCCATTGCTCTTTCTTTACCAAATGCTAGATAGACTTGCTGGGCGTGCCTTCTACTGATTTCTTGATGGGTACTTAGGTTACAACTAGATTTTTATAGCTCCGAAAGATTAGGAGAAAATTGCATTCATGTGTCTGTATGGAACCTTTGCATTTTCTAGGATGCCATTTGGTTTGTGTAATGCACCGGCTACCTTTCAGCGGTGTATGATAACTATATTTACCGACATGGTGGAGGACTTCTTGGAAATGTTCATGGATGATTTTAGTGTTGTGGGTGACTCTTTTGATGAGTGTTTGAATAATCTTGACCAAGTGCTAGCCCTGTGTGAAGAGACAAATCTTGTGCTTAACTGGAAAAAATTGCCACTTTATGGTCGAGAAGGTAATTGTCCTCTTCCATAAGATCTCAAAGAATGGAATAGAGGTGGACAAGGCAAAAAATGAAGTGATTTCAAAGCTTCCTCCTCCGACTTTAGTCAGGCGGTTAGGAGTTTTCTTGGGCATGCGGGGTGCTACCAAAGATTCATCAAAGACTTTTCAAAGTAGTGAATCCTTTGTGCAAATTATTGGAAAAGGATGCCAAGTTTGTGTTTAATGATACGTTCATAAAGGCTTTTAACCTTCTCAAGTACAAATTAACAACCACTCATATTATTTTCTCACCGAATTGGAACTTACCTTTTGAGCTCATGGGTGATGCAAGTGATATTGTGGTAGGATGGGTCTTGGGTCAAACTGTAAACAAGATGTTTCACTCGGTGTATCATGCAAGAAAAAAATGAATGATTCTCAAGTGAATTACACGGTGATATAAAAAGAGTTGCTAGCAATTGAGTTTGCAATAGAGAAGTTTAGACCTTATCTCATGGGTGCTAAGGTAATAGTTCATACTGACGATGTAACTCTTCGCTACTTGATGACAAAGAAAAATTCAAAGGCTCGGTTGATGAGATGGATTCTATTACTTCAAGAGTTTGACCTTGATATTGTTGATCGAAAAGGGTGTGAAAACCATGTGGCGGAGCACTTGTCCCTCTTAGAGGAGGAGGGGAGGCCCCGTGATGGCCTCAAGATTAATGATTCATTCCCTGATGAGCAACTCTTCTCTGTATCTGTGAATAGCATTCCATGGTTTGCGGATGTTGCCAATTTTCTTATGACCAACATTATTCCGTATGAGCTCTCTTCTAGCCAAGGGAATAAGCTTAAAGATGATAACTTGGACTACTACTAGGATGAGCCTGATTTATTTAAAATTTGTAATGATGGTGTGATCCGTAGATGTGTTCTAGATGCTTGTCATTCCTATCCATATAGTGGTCATCATAGTGGGGCAAGGAAAGCTTTAAAAGGGGCTTAGCTGTGGTTTTTATTGGCCTGCATTGTACATGGATGCAGGTGAGCTTGTGAAAAAATATGATGAGTGTCGGAGAGCAGATGAAATTTCAAGTAAGAATGAAATGCCTCTTACCACTATTCTTGAAGTTGACATATTTGATATGTGGGGCATTGACTTCAAGGGACATTTTGTGAGTTCATGTGGCAACACGTACATTTTGGTGGCCGTTGATTATGCTTCCAAATGAGTTGAGGCCATGGCTTTACCCAACAACAAGGCCTGGGAGTGTGGTGGCTTTCCCCAAGAAGAATATTTTTACTCGATTTGGCACTCCTAGAGCAATCATCAGTGATGAGGATTCTCATTTATGCAAGAAGGAATTCGACTCTTTGGATGCAAAGTATGGTGTCAATCACAAGGTTTCAACCCCTTACCATCCTTAGTCTAGTGGGAAAATTAAGGTCTCCAATAGGGAGATTAAGAGTATATTGCCAAAGACTTCCAATGTAAATAGGACTGACTGGTCAAAGAAACTGGATCATGCGTTGTTGGCTTATAGGACAGCTTGCAAGACTCCAATTGGTATGTCCCCGTACCAGTTAGTATTTAGTAAAACTTTCCATCTCCTAGTTGAGTTAGAGCACAAGGCCATGTGGGCTTTGAGAAAATTAAATCTTGAATGGGATATTGAAGAAAAACTTCGGGTGGAGCAGCTTAATTAGCTTGATGAGGTTCGAGTTCATGCCTATTCCAGCTCGTACTTGTATAAGGGCAAGATGAAGTATTTATATGACAAGTATGCCTGTATCAAGGAATTCAAGGAAGGTTACTTGGTTCTCTTATTCAACTCCGGTTAAGACTGTTCCCGAGAAAGCTCAAGTCAAAATGGAGTGGACCTTTTGAGGTGGTGCTTGTAACTCTTTTTGGTGCTCTTGATTTGAAAAACAAAAATGTTGAAATTTTCAGAGTTAATGGGAACAGAGTGAAGCACTATCTTGGAAAATTTGACGACAACCATGTGGTGGCAATGATCCATCTCAATTAATTGATGGTAACCTGCATCGTGCCGCAACGTTAAATCAGGCGCTTCTTGGGAGGCAACCCATGTGCTTTTCTTCTTTTTCATTTTCTTCTTAGTGTAGGATTTGTTTTGAAGTAACTAGTTGTGAGATATGCGTAGGAGTGATTGATGCAGTACATGACTAAGCTGGAAAAGTTTTGCAACAGTCTGAAGTTGGATCGCTAATAGCGCTCCATTTTTCGCGGTTAGCAGTGGACATATCGTGGAGGTGAAATTTGGTGGCGGACGCAGGCTTGGAAAGTAAAAAATGAGACTTCATTGATGTTTCATCTGCGTTCGCATTGCATTTTCCGCGTTCAGCGGTGCCTTTTAGCAGCCGCATGCCATTTTCCGCTTTCAGCAGCAGTTTCAATCAACTAGCCCTTGTATTTGTCAAAAGCACAGACCATAGTGATTTTCCGTAGCCGCGCTGGGTGAGTTATGTGGGTCACATGATGTTTTCTGTAAATAGGAGGTCATCAGACCTTTTACCCTTTTCGATCTCCTCACTCTCAAGATTAAATTTTCACTATTCATCTAAGCCCTAATCTGCACAAACACACGATTAAAGTCTATTTTTGTTACTCATTACACATCTGGTAATCTCACTTCCTAATTGTTCTTTGATTAGTACTTGTTTTTTCTTTTATTTGTTAGTTTTTATCTATTCTCTCTTTTTCTTTTAATATTAACTTAGGGTTAATTAAATTAGGCTGAAATAGTTAAGGTTGATCGATTAATAGCTAGTTGGGTGATGAGTAGTGATTTTACCACTCATTCTAGTCTTTTTTTCTTTAGATTTTATTTCCTTTAACTATAATATGAGGTCATTTATAGTGTATATTGTTAGATTTTCAGGTAAATGATGCCATCAAGTGATTTGAATTCAATTGGAGTGGAATTGAGCAAAAAAGGGTGAAAACAATGCACTCCAATGTGATTCCGCATCTGCGTGAAAAGGCCCGCTTCTACGGAGTTGTCTGTGCTTGCGATAAGACACATCTACGGTTAGAATATCGTATCTACAGTTGTGCATACGTGCCTGGTAAACCGCATCTGCGGTAACAGAGTTTTAGTTGGCATTTCTCTTCTGCGATGGGATGTCCGCATCTGCGGAGCCGAACCTACGAGGCTTCTTCTGCATGTACGGTCAACGGGCATTAGACCTGGGAAATTCAGGCATTTCACATGTTCTTAACCACAAACTATTTTTATACTTGTCCTAGCAGATATTCTGGGTAATCTTTGGCTTATTTTCAGTTCCAAGAGACTAGAGAGAGCAAGTCTTAAAGCTAGGGTTTTGCACACACACTTGAATTTTGAAAAGTTCAAGCTTGTGGTTAAGGATTTCTTGCTCATTTATATTTATTTCTTCATTTCCTTACTTTGTATTGAATATTTAAGTGTGTAGTATTTATTACTAACACTTGAATCTTGTTTATGAAAATATTCATAGTTAAAGTGTAGATTAAATACCTTATTGTGCTTATGTATTGAATGATTTTATTTATTTATGAAGTGAGTTATTGTGTCTTTAATTATTCTTTTTCTTTAATGTTTCTAAAGGATTACCTAACCCTAGGACTCGACCATTAACTCCAAATTAATTTTGGAAAAGATAATTTGGGATTGGGAAAGATTAATTAACAAGAACTTGATGCGTTAACCCTCATTTTACAGATTCTACCTAGGGATGGGATTGAATTACTTGTAGCCATATCCTGGTGTGCTTATTCTCTTAATTGTTTTAGGGATAACTCAATTATGAAGTCTTGTTAGTCTTCGGAAGAAGCTAATACAGAATTATTATCCATATAATGAAATACATTGGATCGTTACTTGAGTGTAATTCCTGATGCATCCATACTTGAAGCCACTGATCATTTTATTTGCTTTCTAGGTTAGTTTGCATTTCCGCATTTAGGTATAAATATTTTCTCAAGCCAATTCTATGTTTTTGGAATTGCGCGATAAGTGACAATTCTCTTACATTCCTAATCGCTTATATATTGTTCTATGTGGAACTCGGCCCGGATTCATAATTGGATAAATTATATTGCATGTGACCATGTCCATTTACTTTTTAGTAGTGTATTTTGATGTCATCATTGGGGTTAAAAGCGTGGATGATATTCTCTAATGGAAAGAAAAATAGAAACTTTAGGAATTGCTCTGTTCATTTTTGAAATCCGCGTGCGCTGTGGTATTTCTATGGTCATCGTTTCACGTGCAATATGAGTTTGGGAAGCTTTTGACTACATCAGTTAGCAACCATAAATTCTACTGACAGCGGCTCACTTTACATGGCCACACTGCATTTCTCGCAGTCAGCAATATGCATGTTCAGAGAAGTATACCAAATGGGTCCGCAGCCGCTAGTTATTTTTACGCGAACAGCGGTACGATTTCCGCGCATGTGCCTAATTTTACGCTATTAGCAACTTAGTAGAACCAGAGGATTGTTAGTCTGATCCCCATTCTTCCACGACCACGCCCCTTTTTCCGCTCTCAAATGGTACTTATTCCGTGGCTGCACCTTTTTATCTGCTGTCAGCGGTTCTGAAAGTTGTTACACCAATGCATGAAACAACTTCTAAGCTATTCGTACTATCCAGTTCAATAGCATCCAGTCAGCTCCCGCACAGCTCCAGGTCCCATCTTTAGTGGAGGAATCTCTCAAGGAGCTTCTGGACAACCAGAAGAAGCTCGTGGACAACCAGAAGAAGCTCGTGGACAACCATAAGCTCATCATGGAGGCTCTTGAAATTCAAGGAAAATCAAATAAGGAGCTGAGAAAGCAGACGAAGAAGTTGAAAAAGACTCGGGCCTCAAAGGAGCCGGTGAAGCTGTTGAGAGGAGAGGTAGAGAAGATGAAGTCAGATAGCAACATTCCACCGGGGCTATTATTGGAGGATCCACTGCCAGCAGCTCAGGCAGAGCAGGTACCAGAGCAGGAAGCTAAGGGAGAGACTAAGAGGAAAAGATTGATTCCTCATGCTCATGACATGGAGATTCAGCTGGAGGACCCTGGAGGAGATGATACAGGGACCCAACCGCATGACCTTATGCAGACAGAGGGCCAATAGGGAGTTTTCTTTACTCTCTAATCCCTTCCTTGATCTTATTTTTTGCTATTAGCATTGAATACAATGCTAGTTCGTTTTTGGAGGGGTGGTCCTATTTTGATATGTGATACTAGGATGTAAATATGACACATAATTTTCATTTATTATTATTTTTCATTTTTGGTATATATATAACTTTGCAATTTATTTTTCACTTTCGTTATTTTTCAATATCGGTTTGTATATAAAGTTACTTTCTCTTGTATATATTAATTCCCTGTTATGTGTATTCATCTCAATCCCTTACTGTACATATTTTAGTTTACTTTCTGTATTTTACTTCATAACTTCATTTTCAATTTTTCTTAATAGCATAGATTCTTACTTAATTTAGTAGTTTCTTTTTCAGTTCGTAGCTTCTTATTTTTACAAGTTTTCGTAATCAATAAGCCTTTTGTTTTCTTAATGTCATGATTTCCAAAGGTGGAGTTTGTGTGAATCGGGTAGCTTTTTCCAATGATGGATGCATGACAACCTTCCTAAGAGTTTGAGTCTATTTTCTTTTTGTTTTTGTGTAAATAATAGCTAGTGAACAATAGTGCTTCAGGAAAAGCTTTACTTGAGCCAAACACATTTACCTTTGACCTTATGGTTAAGAACAAATTTGTGTGTAAAGGATGATGATAGTTTTGACCATGAGACTATTGTGTTGACTAAAAAATCATCGAATGGTTTCTCGAAACCCTTTGTGTTCTCAAATTTCAGCTAAGGATGTTATGGTCCCTCGACTCTATATCTTTAGCAATCCTATAAATTGTGTGGTGAGGTTTTAATTTGCAAGTCCAAGTCCCTTGCCAATAAGTCTAGAACTTGCCCTAAATGTTTCTCTAGATGAAATCCTAAGTGTAGCTCGACTTGAGAAGTGATTATCGTCTCTCTTTGATCCAAATTGCAGCAGCAAGAAAACAACAAGAGCACGTCTTCCCAAACAACGCAGCCTTCAGCAGGAGCTGCACTACGATGCCTCAGCTCCGGGAAGAGGAAGGAACTAAGAAAACCTAGAACAAAAATGGAAGCCTATTTGAGACTTGAAAATATCCATAGCACACCAAGAATGATATCCCTAGTCAACCCCGTTGAGCCGTAGCCTTTATTCTTTCAAAAACAATGATACAACCCTTTATCTGTTCTAAAATGATACCCTCTTGGCATCTAATCATTCCTTAGCACAAGGCAAAAATAGAAGTTGGGGGGGGGGGGGGAGGCGAGAAATGCAAAAGTGATAAAAGGTACAAAATGAAGAAAAGGAAAGGCAAAAAGAAAAAGAAAGAAAAGCCAAAAAGTCAAAAATAAAGTGAAAAATTTGGAAGAAATGAAGGGATTCAACAAAAGCAAAGATGAAAAGCTTGGAAAGATTAGAAAAGTGAACGGATTGAAATGAACAAGAAAGAGTCACAGTGTGTCTCTCTATCAAGCAAGGAAGAAGTAAATGACTCTAAGAGCAAGACAATGTGAGCCAAAATAAAGAAAATAAGTGTTTAAGGAAAGATAAACCTTCATAGATCAAGTTTCCTACCTTGAACCAAAAGCCTTCATTATGTTCCTGCAAAAGTCCTATATGATCTTAAGTTGTGACTCGCATAAAGGGCAAGCTTATGGTACTTAGAGCCAGACTTGTGACCTTCCTTTTAGAGAGATGAGTGTGTTTTCCATAATCCTCATTCTGAGTGCTACAATATAAAAGTAAGTTTTGCATATGGAGAGTCGAGGAGTATGAGTAAGGTTTGCATATGGAGAGTCGAGGAGTATGAGTTTGGGTTCCACAATGACCAAAGTAGTAGAAAGAGTTTCCTTGATGAGTTGAATCAACTCTTGATGTCTTTGTGTGGCACTAAATCCATGGTGCTAAAAAGGTTTTGTATTGTTAATAATACATTTGAGTTGAGGGTAATTGTTAGTCCCAATTGATTTATGATGAGATTACTTCAGGGCAACTGAAATTTTCCTTTCTCTTATCTTTATAAGGCGGGAGTTACTTTGTTTGCTTGAGGACAAGCAAAAGCTTAAGTTTGAGGGAGTTAATAACTAGGGATCCTAGTCTATTTATGCTCCTTTTTGCTTATGTTTTGGATTAAAAGTACGTACAATTATTATCGAATGCTAACTTAGTATGCTTGTTTGCAGTTTTTGGTCAAAAAGAGATAAGGAAGTCATAACCAGCTCAAAAAGGAGTGAAACCTACACAAGTCCAAAGTTGAAATCAAAATGCACTGACAGCGAGAAATAGCAATGGACGCGAGGGGTCTACCGCTGAGGCGGACCTGATACTGCTTTAAACAATTTTAGGATAAAGAGAGTGATTCTGAAGCTTAACAGTCACTGCTGGTGTGGTGAAATTGCACAGCGACAGTATCATCTAAACGTGGCCGTGATCTAGTTATCGCCCTCAGCGGAATGAAAAATCATAGAACATTATTTGGGAGATCAAATTGAAAGGCAAGGTCTACGATCATATTTCGTGGCTGCGATTCAAGGAGCGCTAAGGTGAGTATTTTTTTGCTCCCAGCGGACTCAAGTTCAGAACCAGCTAAAAAGAGAAGAACCACGATCCGCTCTTGCTTTTTCACGGCGGCGGTATTCATAGCACTGAGGCGACCTATTTTCTGCTGTTAAAAAAAGGAATCTCTGTAGGGGCAATTTTGTTCGAAAAATTTGACTGTGTATAAATAGTTCTTTTTTAGATTTTTAGGGTATCTGTTAATTTGGGGAGTACATGAAAAATCGCTTTTTACCTTTTTGAGTAATTTTAGAACATCTTTAACAATTAATCTTAGATTTTACTCGTGTAATTATTTTTTATGACTTCTATCTCATCTCCATCTTTGATTTCTTCTTTGATTACGGGTAGCTAAACCCATTAGTTATGGTTGTTAAATAACCATAGTGTGGGTATTTAATGGGCCTTTAATATTAGAGCTTAAATATTTATGTGTTAATGATATTAAACTTGATTTATGCTTTAATTTGATTTGGTGGATGCAAACACTGATTTGTACATTTTTTATTTAGGCTCTTCTTGAAAAAGAGAGACTAAGTCTAGGAAGAAATCAGGCTAACAAAGAAGTAGGTTGCATTCAAGAGATTGATAACCCCAATTAAAGGGTTAAACCTAGAGATAGTAATACCCTACTTGAACCAATTCTTCTTGCATTCTCTAAGCACCCAATTGGGCTTGAGAAAACCAATTAGGGCAAAGTAAGCCCGTCAACCGGGCCGGGTTGACCCGGGATCAGACCGGCCCGGTACAAACCGGGACCGGACCGGCCCAGATTATAGGGGGCCGGGTGGGCTGGGTTGGGGTGGGGGAGGGGGTTAGGCCGGTTAGAATTTTGAAAATTGAAACCGGCCCGGATCGGACTCGGTAGCATCTACAGTGTCTTGCACCGGTTGGCCCGGACCGGCCCGGCCCGGTTCAACGGTAAAATTTATTTTTTTATTTATTTTATTTTTGAATATGTGGGGCCCACATTACCGTTGGCCAACGGACAATTTTACAAAAATGGCCATTTTCATTATTTTTTTGTATTTATTAATTTACAATATTAACCATTCTTAAAATCTATAAATACCCTCATCTCTTCTTCATTTCTTCACTCAAAATTCTTATCTCAATCTTAATTCTCAAATTATCAATCTATCTCTCTTCCCTTCAATTTGCAAGATTTCATATTTGATCAAGTGCTCAATTTATTGTCGAATTCAGTGCACTCCCTCCAACTCTTTCTCTTATTTAATATTTTAATTGCATATTTAATTTAAGCTTATATTTTCATTTTTACAATATGTTTAATGATGCTAGTCATGTAGCTTCTGGTAGTAATAGTAATGACCCGACTTCTAATCGTAAAAGAAGAAGTCCGGTATGGAATTTTTTTGAAATAATAGAAGGTACTAATAGTGTTAAGTGCAAATTTTGTAACGAAACATTTCAACATTTGACCGAAGGAAATTTAGGAGGGACTGGAACACTTACAAGACATATGAGAGCTGTCCATTCCATAGAATGGGTCAATAATTTTTAAAAGTGGCCTTGATTTATTTTCAGACTTTCAGTTGGGAAGCAATGATTTGTAAGTTTTAGTATGTTTCAGAGATTGGATTAGATAGATCGGAACGAAGAAATCAAGGAAAGGAAGATGTTCATAGTTCATAGCCCAGAAGACGAAGAACTTTAACTTGGAGATATTGATTATGATGAACTTGCTAAGGCGATGCAAAACATTTGAAATTACTGCTTCACTAGTTTACTTGTTAGAAAAAATGTCAACATTTCATTTTCTACTTATTAATTTGAAATTGAGAAATAAACTAGCACTTGCAATAAGTGTAATTTTTTCCCATCTTACTTGTATTCATTCAATTATTACAAAGTATTAATATAATTATAACTTAATAATTATACTTAATTTATAAAAAATTGAAAATAAACTAAACCCGGCCCGGCCCGGCCCCTTTCAACCCGTAACCCTTATGGTTCAATTTAAACCCGGAACAACCAAGCCCGTTAAAACTCGTTACTGTTCCGAACCGGCCCGACCCGGACCGATTACCGGACGGGTCAAATTTTTTTGACCCGAAACCGGCCTGGTCAGCCCGTTAGTCAGCTTTAGGGCAAAGTCACTCAAACTACCTAGAGGTATAGAATGAGTAACTATGTGCAATGGTTATCTCATGATCCCAATTACAATAAGTTTGCCCTATGTTTTAGACCCTGTTAGATACCCACCTAGGTGTAAGTCACTTCCTTGGTGCTTTTTTACCTATTGAGAAAACCTTACAAAAATATTATACTTAGCTTATTTTCATTCTTCGTTAGTGTTAAAAGTAGAATAGTAACAAAATAAAGCATGATTAGAAGAACAATTAAGAACATCAGACATATCTAAATTGGATAGAAACTCAATTCTAAACCAATATTAGCTCTTCGTGGATTCGATCTCGATCTTTCAGGTAAAAGTTGCATCGACCATTCTTGCCATTCTATTGTGGTATAGGTTTAGAGACGATCACTATTCACTTAACCAATATGTAAAGCAAGTCTTTTCGAACTTTTATTCTGAGCCTTAAAGCCCGTTTTTGTGAAAGAGTCACTCGTGCTTCCACGAACATAATCATTTTTGAATAAATATATAAAAAAATGCAGCATTTTTTTTCACACTATACTCCAACCATCTAGAATATGAACCTTTAAACAAACCAGGACTAAATTAACGCATTTTATTCTCGAATAAAGTTTAAGGAAATTTGTGATCAACCAGTTGGCAAGGTCCATTTTGGATGTAGTATGTTCTTACTTGATCCCGTATTCTAAAACTATATTTATCAATGTATACTCTCTCTAGGGTCAGGATTGAGTAATTTTTCATCAAACTCATGTATAAGATGAGAGGAATTTTTTATAAGACAAGAACTTGGTTAAGAAGAATTAAACTTCGTCAAAAATACATCCATCTCAATTCATAAGAACAAAAACTTCCAACAAAAAATGCATTCAATAAATTTAAGAGTATATCAAGAATACAAACAAACACGATATCAATAAAGAAATCACACCCCTTAATTTTCTTCTTTTCTTATAGCCAAAATTGTAAACTTAAAACATAAAATAAAAAACATCAATTAACATGGAGCGGTCGGTTTTTTCCTTTATAAATTTTTTGTTGTTGTCTCGTTATGAAAATCACATTTCATTCCATCTTAATTGATTGAGTTGTGTTTCATTAACATTATTGGTTTCACTTACACTCTGACTCTCATTTTCTTTGAGCACAGACAGAATTGAATCAATTGGCAGAATATGAAAATTGTGGATAAAAGAAAATTGGAAACTTACTAAATACTAATGTTACAATCTACCAGAATTTGACAAACTTTCAACAGAAAGAGAAGTCAGCCGTAAAATTTAACAGCATAAGTAAGAGACCACTAAATCTCAGAGAAGCTCAACCTAAACAAAATCATTTGGATAATGGATTTGGGGTTTTCCAAGAATGCCTTTGTGGGGATTCTTGAACCAAAAATTTTAAAGCTAAATAAAATCATACAATCTCCATCTCTAATTATCCATGTTCTTACAATTTATAAATAAAATTAAGTTTCAAAGTAAAAGAAGCACTAACTAGAGATTCAATGCCTGCTACTTTTTCAAAGCAATGATAGGAATTGAGATTGAGAAAGAATGGTTCTCTATTTTGGAGTGAGGAGTGACGGCTGAGGGCTGAGTTTGACCGCGGGGAGATTTTGAGTTTGATTGAGGAAGACCTGAAGAAAGGTTCAGGGATTTAATATTTTGGGGCTTTTGATTGGGGTAGGATTTTGGAGAAGAATTAAATAATTAAATTGACTATTATGTATAATTATTAAAATATAATTAAATTGGAAAAGAATAACACAAAAAATTATAAATTAGTCAATTGTTGACTAGTTACTAATAAACAGTACGATTGTACTAGTATATAATTGATAATTCCAGTTATAAAAAGTGAAAGAAACTAAAAAATATATATTTGTAGAAGGGGAGTTCCGAACCCCAGTTGTAGAAAAAGGATTAGAACTAATGCAGAAATGTGGACCATTGTTCCAAGCAAAATTTCACGAATAAGTGGGCCAAGAAAAATATTTAAGAGGTCCTCAAAGTATATATATCTATACATAAAATATATATATTTATACAGGATTTTTGTCGAGGTTAACAGGTTCACATGACCCCTCAAGGCCTAGTGTAGATACGCCTTTTAGCATTATCTCTTGATGGGTATTTCCATATTTATTGTTATGTGTACATCAGGTGGCAGTCCGCCAAGGGTATGATGTTTGGATCAGGTTACACGTCACAATAGTAGCATGTGTGGATTGGTTTGCATGCCTCAACAGTGAGATGTTGAGTACGGTTCCATATATTTATTTTGTCTATTTTGTTTCTCGTTCTCTGAGAAAAGTCCATAGCATCTGTTCGACCATTCTATTCGTTGCAGGGAATGGGTAGTTATTTTTCAAAGTTCACTCTTCCTAATGTACCATATTCGTGTTGTAGCTTGTTGGCACATTGATGACGTTACTGAGATCTTGGTTAGTGTTTGAGATGGCTTATTGTTTGAATAGCTTGTACTAACTGAGACAATATTATTGGACATGCAATCGGTGCGATTAGATTTAAGTAAGGTATATTAAGGAGAGAATGTCACTATTCAATGTAGAATGAGGTAATGGTTCTTATCAAGTAGAGAAACTCTGTGAGTTATTGATCTGAGGGTGGTTATGATTTCCTATGCATCTCTTTCATCGTTGCAGTATTGTAAGTACTGAGAACCAAGCTTATATGTGTTATAATGTATTCAAGGGCGTCGAGTCAGTGAATTTATAGTTGTAGTGCTTGGAGGAGGTTACCGCAAGGAAAATAGTTATGCGGTGCATTGTGTGATCAAGCATGGGTGCATGATCATGTGTGGGTTCAGCGTGTGGAGATTGATACGGTGTTTGCATGTTAGAATTAGGCCTTGTAGAGAAATTCAGAGGTTAGAATTTGGTCCCAAGGCTTGTTGGCTTAAATAAAAAGGGAAGATCTTCGGTCTTGCTCGAGCTAGTGGGCCCACCTTGCTTGTGGTGGCACCGGTAGGTTAACAAGGTGTTGAACAACAATTTGGGGACAACGCCGGAGCAGTTCTTGTCAATTTCGAGGAAGAACGTATATTTAAGTGGGGGAGAATGTAACAACCGGGCCGGTCGTTTTGAGCTTTAGCACGTTGATCGGATGTTTCAGGCCTTGTGTAGCTTTATTTCATGTACTATGACTTGTTCGCATTGTCGGAGTTGAATTTCGGAAAGTTCGAAGTTAATTCAGATGGAAAATTCTAATTTCGAAAGCTTTAAGTTGGAAGACTTGACTAAGATTTGACTTTTGAGCAAGTGAACTCGAAATTGGGATTTAAAGGTTCCAATAGGTTCCTATGATGATTTTGGACTTGGACGTATGTTCGGGTTGAGTATCCGATGGTCCGGGTGCATTTCAGTGCTTATTATGGAAAGTTGGCATTTTGAAAATTTAAGAATTTCTTAAGATTGATTTGAAGTGAATGTTGGTGTTGTCGATGTCTGTTTGGAGTTCTGAGCCTTGGAATAGGTTCATATCATGATTTGTGACTTGTACGACAAATTTGGTTTCGATCGTCAATTCATTGTTTTGATGACGCTTGATGTGATTTGAGGTCTCGAGCAGATCCGTGTTACATTATGGAACTTACTGGTAATTTTGAATGCGGTCCCGTGGGCCTCAGGTGTGTTTTAGATGAGTCATGGATGTTGAGTTTTGTTGTATTGGTAAAGGGCCTAAATGTTGATGCAATCGCACCTGCGGAAAAAGGGCCGCAGATGCGATGCTGCAGAAGCATCCAGGCAAGCACAAACCCGAATTTTGTTCGGGAGGATTGGGACCATTGATGTGGTCAAGTTTATGCAGAAGCAAAACAGCACCTGCGGATGAGGCGATGCAGATGCGTAAGTGCAGAAGTGCTAAAGGAGCTGCAGATACGGTGGGTGACCCGGGATGGGTTCTCGCACGTTAGAGCTTGATGTCACACAAGCGTTTGTTGCTAAAGCAACCATGGGACTGCAGAAGTGAGATTTTCTGGGCAGACTTGGATTTATGAGCAGGATCTGACTCTTTTTCTTTGATTTTCACTTGGGTTGGACGAATTTGGGGAGCTATTTTAAGGAAATTCTCATCGAGCATAACGAGGAAAGTGATTCTCACCTATTAAAAGTTAAATGCATAGATTATATATAGATTTTAACATGAAAATACATGGAAATTATTGGATTTTAAGAGATAACCTTGAATTGAAAATTTTAGATTTCAACCACGATTTTGGAAGTGAAATTAGAAATAAATTATATATTTGAGTTTCTAATAATATGGGTAGTGTTTATCTTCAAAAAAATTTGAAATCTGGGCACGCAGACTCAAGGGTTGACTTTGTTAACTTTTTAAGCGAAGTTGGGAATCATTCATAAATTGTTAAATTGCATGCATTGGGGTATATTTTGATTGATTTGCACATTATTTGACTAGTTTTGAATTGATGGCCATCGGTTCGAGGTTTTTGAGAGACGTTGGAGCCGGTTATGAAACGTTGGAGCAAGATCAGTCTCCAGTCTAAACTTGTGAGGGAGAATTACCCCGTAGGTGTTAATCTTGTTATGTGCTACATATTGTGGGAGTACGTATGAGGTGACAAGTTGCCGTGCGCATGCTAAAATTCCTAATTATGTCTGGGTAGACTAGGATTCACGTCACGCTTTATTTGTACTAGTTGAGCTATTCTTGCTACTTGATTTCACGTTATGACCTAAGATTAGGATTGAGTAGAGTGATAGACTCGCCATTGTAGAATTTGATGAGTCACTTGATTAGTTGCGGAGTAATTAGACTTCCGTTACGAATTTCTCTGGCTTTGTGCTTTTTCATCAAAAAGCTTCTTTAAATTTCATAACTCATATGTATATTTGTGAGTGGGGTAAAAGACCCGTTAAAGCTTCTTATTCTAATATAATTGGTCTGTCCTCCTCAACAGGATTATGTATCACACTCTTATGGGATCAGACCATTCGCCGCGACAGAGTCATATTCTTATGGGAGCGGACCGTTCACCTAGGCAGTATCATGTATCACATTCTTATGGGATCAGGCCGTTCATCTCGGCAGTATCATTTTCTTATGGGATCGAGTCGTTCTCCTTGGCAGTATCATGTATCGCATTCTTGTGGGATCGGGTCATTTGCCTTGGCATATTTATAAAATAATCTTACGGGATCGGGATGTTCACCTCGGCAACTTCATGAAACACTATTATGGAATAGAGTGGTTCGCCTCGGCAGAATGTTGCATAATATTTGACAAGAAGCTAGTGTACCCATGAGTTTTCTTGAATTGAATTGTGATGACCTATCTGGTGGGGACTATTTTATATGTATACTCCGGTTGAAGAGGTAACCGATAATTGAGAGCTTGTGTTTACTGTTCCGAGGAGTATTATACCACGTACCCATATTTTTTTTACACTTTTTATTTTACCATGCCTCATACTTGTTTACTTTCTATTGTACTTGAGTTATTGGACTACTGGTAAGTGATGTCGACCCCTCGTCACTATTTCTTCGGGGTTATGCTAGATTCTTACTGGGTACGCATTGATTTACATACTTATTATACACTTTTGCACTTATTATGCAGGTATATATATTTCTGGTGGTCTTTTGGGTGCAAGGGCGCAGCTATTGCGGGGACTTCACGGTGATCTGTATCCCAAGCTACGATCCGCAGCATATGGAGTCTCCATAAGAATTATTTATATTTTTTGTCTAACTTCCATTCTAGAAAGAGGTTATATTGTTATTGTACCTTCTAGTATATGCTCATGTACTTGTGACACCGAGTTTTAGGGATGTTCTAGAATTTGTTTATTGATTGTTTACATTGATACACTTTTACCTATTATTTTAATTAACTTGTACATAACTACGATTTATTTTAATGTACTGACCTCTCTATCTAAATAAAATTCATAATTTTTAAAAAAACATAGTAATAATAAAGTGAATAATTAAGTGTTGGCTTGCTTAACGGCGACATTGAGCGCCATCACGACCTATAGTGAATTTTGGGTCGTCATATTTTGCGTGCGCCCACACAATTTCATGTGTGATTCGCACTTTGCTCGAGTCTGCATGTAGAGGATTGTGCAGCTGTACAATTTGTTTTACAGCTGCTCTTCAACTTTTGCGGTTGCGGGCTTCTGTCTTGATCGTTTTTCACACTCTCTGAACTTTTTGAATTCTTGTCAGTACAACCATGTTCTACGACCACAAAAATTATATGTGGTCCGTACTTCTCTTCAATCGACCATAGAGCTTCAACACCATATTTGCGGCCGCAGTGAGAACTACAAGAAAAATGGTTATTAGGGACGATAAAACTAGTCCCTAATAGTCTAGTTCTGGTCCCCAAAAGTAAATTGCGACGGGACAAAGCTGGTCGCCACCCGTCCCTATAGGCATTACCATTAAAAGTCAATAGGGATGAGATTTAAGTACCGGTCCTTAATGAGTTTTCCACGACAAGTAAATTTCTGGCCCCTAATATACCTTTAAGGACCACGTTCCAGTCCCTAAACACATATGTACAGTTGGTGCCTGAAAGTTTCCGCCACAAGTTTAACTAGTCCTTAAAAGTCTTTGTAAGAAAATAATGTCTTGTCAAAAGTCGACAAGTTGGGATTTTGTAACATGTACTTTTTTGGTGAGACTAGGGTTCTTAAAATGATATGGAGGTTATGTTATGAGTTATTTCACTCATATAATAGTCTTGTATTATATTTTGAAGTCAAGCGAGTTGTGGAACAAAAGATGACAAAGATCATCACAAGCTATATTCACCAATATGCTAAAAATTAGGTCAAATATAACTGCAGTTTTCTCCGAATATACTTAGAGTTATAGGATGTTATATCCATCAAATTGAAGCTCTACAAGTTTATTTTCTAATGCATTAAACAATTTAAGAATAAGACATCGCAGTAGAGAGATATATGCATTTTTACAAAACCGCGCAGGCTGCTAGGTGAAAAGTAGGTGTGTCACCTACTTGGTTAAATGAGAGCCAAAAAAGGCAATTTCGGGTCAGCCAAAGAGCCCATTTATGGGATTACATCCTGAAATATAATCCTTATAATATCTCAGAAATAATCATACCTAAACCCATGCAAATTTTCTCCCAAAAATTACCCACAAACCCTAATTGATTTTCTCTCCCTTTCAAGTTCTAATTAGGAGGTACAACCTAGAGTTTAAAGAACAAAGATAGGAGCGGAGTTATCCAAAAAATAAAATATGTTTATTTCTCTCTTTCATCTATTTTTTATATTGTAAATTCAAAGTAAGTTGTTCTATAGTTGAAAGAACTCAGGGGACGGTGATCGGAAGCCGTGAGTTCGAGTTATTCACTTGTAGCGGAGTGTTTTGTGGACTTTTTTGTGTTGCTGTTTGGCTTCGTGATTACTACTGTTTTCTAGATTTTTGGAGGTTGAAGAGTGTGAAGAAATACTACATATATGTATGGTGTAGGGCTGGTCACTTGTTGTAACATTTTTTGAGCTGTTTGACACTTCTATAGTGGTCGTTTTGTGTATGAAGAGATTGGGGTGTGTTAGGCTGCTTTGTAGTATTTTGTAGTGTATATAAGGTTGGAAAATAATGTATATATGCTGATATTTTTTTTTCTTGTGTTGTTGGTGTTATCATGAATTTGGAGGAAATAAGGATTATAGGGGAGATGTTGCCCGTTTTTATAAAAACTAAACTTGTCGTTCAATGTGCGATAGTTGTACCTTTCGTAACTTAAGGATAGTATTATAGTCATTATAGTAGATTAAGGTGTGAAGAGGAGAGTTAAACTTGGTAATTTAAAAGATTATGATAAGGTATGTTAAGGCTAAACCGTTCCTTCATTTTGGCATGATCCAGTAAGTACATGTATTTGATATCGAGACATAAAGAAAAGTTCATATTCCTGAATTTATGTGCATTTCCTAGTCTTATAAGTTACAGCATTCTCCCTTATCGGGACTTCATATTCTGTTTAGTTTTGTCTTTTGCCATCATAGAGAGAAGAGAGTCTATATATATACAGTATTACAGTACTTTCACTATCATCGAGCTATAATCGATGGGCAGGCCCCTATTAAGCAACCTCTGATCAGATGGTGAGTTATATACCAAGTATACTGTGGCCGAGAGCCTATGAGCGAGCCTAGAATGGCCAAGATACAGAGCCTAGTATGGTCGAGCGCCTATGAGCGAGCCTACTACGATAGAGCAGGTATATATACGAACCTTATAGGGCCGGAAAACTATTTTACATACAATATTGAGAGAGTTGAGCCAGTATCAACAGGTAAGCATATCTTCAGATTATCTTTGACTCCCAATTACTATAAGTTATTATATTTTTATTTCAGTTTCAGCTTTCAGTTATCCCATGGCCTTACATACTCGGTACATTATTTCGTACTGGGGTCCCTTTTCGGGGACGCTGCATTTCATGCTTGCAGGTCCTCATTGACAGTTGGACAGACCCTCTAAGCAGACAGAGTCAAACCTTAGCTTCATCGTAAGCTCCACTCCCTCGGAGTTACCAGGTCTAGACCTTGGAGTCCAATAAATATATAAATTTGATGGATAGGTCGAGGCCCTGTCCCGACCAGGGTACAGTTCAGTTATCTCTAGAGGCTTATAGATGAGTCCTGTACAGTTTGGATATCAGTAGATGTTCATGGAGGCCTCGTCAGCCTCCAAAATTATATATATATAAGTATATGAGCTTTTGGGTATGCTTACTCCTCTGAAAAAAGAGTCGATGTTTTCATATGTTTCAGAATATGGTCTCATCGGCCTAAGTTGAGGGTTACCCCTCCAGAGTATTCAGTTATAGAGTGGTACGCTCGGGCCAAGAATGGAACCGAGTCGGCCATACATTATCAGATTCGAGGTTTGACAAACTTGGTATCAGAGTAGTTCTATCCTAGGGAGACTACAAGTCGTCTGTAGTAGAGCCTTGTTTATAGATATATTGTGCACCACATTATATAAGCAGGAAGCTGCAAGGCATTTAAGAGTCTGTTGCTATAGAGCTGAGTTATAAGAGTTCGAGCCATGACTTATGTTTGCTAATGATATAGAGATGTTTTCAATTAGAAAAAAATACAGTAAGCCAGAGATCTAATATAGCAGCAAGTATGGCCACTAGTAGAGATAGAATTCTTATCAATGTGTCCCAAATTAAGGCCGTATTAGATCGTGCATACCAAATGTACAAATTTCTAGCTTACAACCCTATGATGGAAAAATGAAATACACCCTGTGAATAGTAGGACATGGGAGTAGCATAAGGTAAAGACTTAAGTTTCAACACATAATTGAAGCAAGGTGATGGAAGGTACGAGGTACCCAGTTAGTGGAGATTATTAATATTTACAATTCAGGTAGAGAAATGCAGGTACTTTGAGTTTACTTTCAAACATAATAGAGGTATGTTCAATTGGCCACACCCATCTCAATTATACCCTATGGGAGCTAACATATATAGTTTAAGAGGAGGATGGAATATCAGGATCCACCTTGGGTTAGAGTAACCCAAAATGGTGGTTTGAGCCAAGGGAGCTAAAAGTGAAACAATGTTTTGTTGAGATTTTCAGAATAATGTAACAGACAGAAATATTATAAGGAGAATCGGAAGAGAGTAAATGAAGCATTATGAGTATGGTATGATAAATAAGTGATAACAGTAAATCAGAATATGACAAGATGACATAGTGTATATTCAAATGAAGAAAAATATAAAAGGTGACAGGCCTTGAGACAATAAAAGAGTATATGCCACAAAGTTGTACCCTTATTTTGATAAATGAGTTGGTGACTCCAACATGATTACTAGAAGGCTAAGTTAGACCCTCTGAGTAATAGAAATTATTATGGGCTATTAAACAAGATAAAACTGAAAATGAGTTAGGAACCAGAGGATTTGATAATAGTGGTCATCATGAAAATTTCATAGATTGCATTACGACAGTAATAGAATGGACAACAAAAGAATAACCTTTAAAGGTCATTCAGGAAGACGCTTCCCTAAAGCGAGCACTATGAGCAAAGTTAAGCTTAAGGGACTAAGCGTGCTAGTTACATTGGGTGTAACCCTTGTGCGTAAGGAATTCGGTTATCCTTGTTACAGAAGGATTACTGCAAGGCGAGTAGGAGTCAATAAAGGTGTAAAAGGAGGTAACAATGGAATAATAAAGGAAGAATGCCGTAAAAAGGCGAACGGGATGATATTGCATTTATTAGATCCTACAGATATGCTATGACTCCAGAACATTATACAAGAATGATAGGGGGAGATGCAGTAAGGGTTCCCTCCTAGGATGTTTTTGATAAATAAGTACGAATGAACACTCGATACTTAACGAGTTAGTGCAAGTGATAAGTTCAGACAAATGACATAACTTGAGAGAGAGTATACAGAATATAGATATGACAATGGAATGGCGAGTACTTAGTAGTTGATTCAGGAAGAGCCTAGTTATGGCTAGTCAAGAGGTATCAAATAAATCAACAGATCATGCAAGATAAACATAGTGAAATCTAGCACGGGAAAATTCAGTCTCTCAGACACAACATCGTAATCCTCGAGAAAGTTTCAAATAAGAGTGGGGTAGTAGAAGGTACAACATAAGTGTTGCGTAAAAGAAAGAGTGCAATTGGGGAGACTATCAAATTTTGGGTTTAGAAGTAACTTGACAAGCACAAGGGCACGAAGGTAAGTGACTAAGGATAATTATAGGCGAGTAAAAACATCAAAAATTTTGTCGGGTATGCAATGTAATATGATCGTAGCATTACAAGAGTCAAAGGGTCTTCCCTAAGGGATACAATAAAAGACTGGCGAAAGTAGTAACTAGTACCCTGAGCCGCAAATAAGAAAATAAAGTAAGAATACTCAAAGGCTAAGATAGAGAAGGAAACTAAAGAGTTACATCAGTAAAGTGAATTAGGAGTCTGATTATTAGACCCCGATGAGTATAGAAATCGTGATTCAGAACATTGTAGCATCACTCTAAATATCAAAGGTAAAAAGAGATAGTACAACAGACATACTCTATAACGGCTCTACCATAAACCTAGTTAGAACAATACCAACCTCAAAAGAAGTTTGTATGAAGCTTTCAGTGGATTGTGTATGTGCAAGTATTATAGTAGAGTCGTAAGGTGTGGATATGAATTCCACCTATGTTGAAGGGAGGTTATGAAAGAGACAAAAGATACAATGCAAGCTTTAAAGGTAAGTAAAGGTTATGTGAAGGAGGTACGAGATCCCCAAGTACAGAAGGTTACGAATAATTCAGATATCAGATAGAAGGCTGGAAGCATCACGATTCTGTATCAGGAAATGATAGTGGTGTCATCAGTGGCATATTTTCCAGCATGTGGTTTCTAGATATAGAGAGGTCTAGTTAAGAGAGTAAATAAGAGTTAGAGACGATATGATGTCTTGCTTGAGGTTCCAGAGTAACATAAAGAAATCAATGGTGCTTGCAAGTTAAAGGAAGGTTGCGAGTGGTATAAATAGATATATGTAGGTCGCAAGCTAAAGTATGGTAGTGCGACAAGGTTTTATGTAAATAGGAGTAAGGATACGAATAGGGGAGTGACAAGGTGACGAGAATAGGGAAGTCCTCGGGATTAAACTTATCACAACAGGAGAGCTGACAGTTTCCATAAGTTATAAAAAGCTCAGTATAGCGTGAGTGAACTTGGAGGAGTTTAGGACTAGGAGGATTAATGCTTTCCTAGTGGTAGAATAAGGGTGAAATTGTGATAGATAGGAGAATGACATTTACGCCTTTAACTGGGTAATAATTCAAAGAAAAAGAATTTCATAAATTGTACGGGATTAACATACTCCCATAAGGTGAATCACATTGGAATGCTATGAAATACAGTTATTGAAGTATAGCATTGACCATAAGTGGATAAGCTAAATAACTCCAGATGTTCCCTGATGAGACGTGAGCCCTAGTGACAAAGTAGATCAAAATTAACATTAAGATGAATAAGCAATAGATGGATAAAAGTTCCAAAGTACGAGATGAGATTTGGTTGCCATTCTTAAGGTGAATAATAATGGGAAAACATTAAGGGACTTAGATTTATACATATAGGATCAACCGCGAGAGAGTAACTTGGAGTTTGGTAGAAGACCTCGGTAATAATAAATCAAAGCATGTTTTATGATATAATATGACCTACCTAGATGAACTAAAGTCATAAGGATAGATATCCAAAGCTATGAAACAAGATACAACAATAGTCACTAGTTCGACAAAGTACCAAGCAAACGACTTCAGTACACCTATAGATAACTAGAGGGGCAACTTGTTGTAGTTCTGTTCCCAAAGTGAGGCCTAGAGACTGGCTAAAAATTGGAGGAAAGGATAGAATAGTCGTATAGGAACACATACAAGGAAATATTGATATATACTGCATGACAGAAGGTCGTAATAGTTATGAGCTTGGAAGAATCTAACAACAAGTCATGGTGTGAGAAAGAGGCCTAAAGGGGGTAATTCCCTAGTCTACAGATTTGCTCAAAGAAAAGTTACTAGATAGCAAGGAAAACATTAAAATATATGCAACAACTATGCCTTATGAGATTGATAAACGCATCAGCCAACATTCGAGGGCGAATTTTCCGAAAGGGGGGAATGATGTTACACCCCCATGTTATCATATATAAGAGTACGTCTTAAGTTAATTGATGTAAGACCAAAAATGAGATCGTCTTTCGAAGAATATAAAGAAACTTAGTATGTTACCTCAAATGTTACATATATTGAAGATAATGAACAACAAGTACAAAAGGGTTGGAAGGTTTAGAAGCTAAGGAATTTAAGAAAATAATGTCTCGTTGAAAGTCGACAAGTTGGGATGTCATAAAATGTACGTTTTGGGTGAGACTAGGGTTCTTAACATGATATGGAGGTTATGTTATGAGTTATTTCACTTGTATAATAGTCGTGTATTATATTTTGAAGTCAAGCGAGTTGTGGAACAAAAGATGGCAAGGATCATCACAAGATATATTCATCAATATTCTTAAAATTATGTCAAATATAATTGCAGTTTTCTCGTAATATACTTATAGTTATAGAATGTTGTATCCATAAAATTTAATCTCTATGAGTATGTTTTCTTACGCATTAAACCGTTTAAAAATACGACATCGGAGTAGAGAGATATATGCATTTTTGCAAGACTGTGTAGGCTGCTAGGTGACAAGTTGGTGTGTCACCTACTTGGTTAAATGAGAGCCCAAAAAGAGGCAATTTCGGGTCATCCAAAGATCCCATTTGAGGGCTTATCTCCTGCAATATAAACCTCATTATATATCACATATAATCAGACCTACGCTCCTACAAACTTCTTCCCAAAAATTACCCGCAAATCCTAATTGATTTTCTCTCCCTTTCAAGTTCTAATTGGGAGTAAAACCTAGAGTTTGAAGAACAAAGATAGGAGCTGAGTTATCCAGCAAATAAGGTATGTTTATTAATCTCTTTCATCCATTTTGTCTACTGTAAATTCATGGTAAGTCGTTCAATAGTTGTCAGAACTCACATGACGGTGATTTGGAAGCCGTGAGTTCGAGTTATTCACTTGTAGCAGACTGTCTTGTGGACTGTTTTGTGTTGCTGTTGGCTTCGTATTTTACTACTAATTTCTAGATTTTTTGAGGATGAAGGGTGTGGAGAAACATTACATATATGCGGGGTGTAGGGCTAGTTGTTTGTTGTATCATTTTCGGGTTGTTTGTCACTTCTGCAATGGTCGTTTTGTGTATGAAGATATTGGGGCGTGTTAGGCTATTTTTTAGTATTTTGTGGTGTATATAAGGTTGGAAAACAAAAAAAAAAAAAAAATATATATATATATAGTTGTTTTCTTGTGTCGTTGGTGTTATCTTGAATTTGGAGAAAGTAAGGATTATAGGGGAGATGCTGCCCGTTTTTATACAAAATAAACATGTCGTTCGTTGTGCGATAGTTTTAACTTTCGTAACTTAAGGATAATATTATTGCCATTGTTGTAGATTAAGGTGTGAAGAGGAGAGTTCAACTTGGTGATTTGAAAGATTGTGATAAGGTATGTCAAGGCTAAACCTTTCCTTCATTTTGGCATGATCCCGTTTGTACATATGTTTGATAGCGAGACATAAAGAAAAGTTCATATATTCCTGAATTTATGTACATTTCCTAGTCTCAAAAGTTACGCATTCTCCCTTATCGGGACTTCATATTCAGTTTAGTTTTGTCTTCTGCCAGCCTTTGTCGATATATATACAATGTTATAGTATTTTCACTACCATCGAGCTATATTGGATGTGCAGGCCCCTACTAGGCAACTTCTTATCAGATGTGAGTTATATACCGAGCCTACTATGGCCGAGAACCTATGAGCAAGCCTAGAATGTTTGAGATACAGAGCCTAGTATGGCCGAGCGCCTATGAGTGAGCCTACTATTGTAGAGCAGTTATATATATATACCAAAACTTATAGGGTCGGACAGCTATTTTACGTACAATATTGAGAGAGTTGAGCCAGTATCAGCAGGTAATCATATCTTCAGATTATATTTGACTCCAAGTTACTTTCAGTATTATATTTTTATTTTAGTTTCAGCTTTCAGTTTTCCTGTCGCCTTACATACTCGGTACATTATTTCGTGCTGACGCCCTTTTTGCCAGAAACGCTGCATATCATGCACGTAGGTCCTCATTGATAGTTGGATAAACCCTCCCAGCAAACACAGTCAAACCTCCGCTTCGTTGGTAAGCTCCACTTCCTCGGATTTACCAGGTCTAGACCTTGGAGTCCATTTTATTTATACAAATTTGATGGGTAGGTCGAGGTCATGTCCCGACCATGGTACAGTTCAGTTATCTCTAGAGGCTTGTAGATGAGTCCTGTATAGTTTGTATATCAGTAGATGTTCATGGAGGCCTTCTCATCCTCCAAAGTTATATGTATATATATATATATATATGTATATATATATATATGTATATATATATATATATATGTATATATATATATATATATATATGTATGTATATATACATAAAAAAGAGTCGATATTTTCATATGATTTAGAATATGATGTCATTGGCCTAAGTTGAGAGTTACCCCTCTAGAGTTTTAAGTAATAGAGTTTTACACTCTGGCCAAGTATGGCGAAATCCTAAAAAATGACAAAAATTTGGCGACCAAAATTGGTTTGTCAAGAAAACCGACAAAGTTGGTCGCTAAATTAGAGAAAATAATTAAATAATTATTCAAATTATATTAGCGCAAAGGTTGGTCGCTTTTTAGTCGATAATGTGGCCAAAATATTGACCGGACTGGTCAGACTTGCTTGGTCAAAGAAATACTGAAATTAGCGATAAATTTTTGTCGCTAAAATGGACCCAGTTATAAAATTTTAATAATTAACATAATTTAAAATTAGTGACCAAAGTTGATCGCTTACGATAGGGGAAGTAGATAGCGACCAACTTTGCTTGCTAATCTGGGACCCATATGACGATCTGGCTGGTTGTCTTAAGAATTAACGCCTCGATCCCCTATTAACTACTTTTTCCAAGTTTATTTCTGCTAATTTGATTTACCGGGATGCTAAATTTGAGTTTTCGAGAGTTTTGGTACACCTAGTCCCTAAATGAGAGCTTAAGTGTTGGAAAGTGGTGCATAGTTAGAACAGTGTTACGACGGCCTCGAAATGAAAATTTGATGGTTCTGTTAGCTTCATTAGGTGATTTCGGGGTTAGAAGTGTGTTCAGATTGTGTTGTGGAGCTCCGTAGCTAATTTAAGCTTGAAATTCCGAAGCTTGAATTTTTAATATTTCCGGTCCGATAGTGAGATTTATATTCGAGGGTCGGAATGGGATCCCCACTTATTCTTATGCGTCTTCTTATTTTGCTCCTCATTAGGGTGTACCTCGGGATTTCCTTGAGTTTCCCTATTTATGTTTCTACTCCCTGGGGGATCACTTGTTGTGAAGTGCATTTATCGGTCATGTTTTGTTGCTATTCGTGGTTTTAAGACTAGAGCAGACTTATTGCTACTCAACATGGTTTATTTTGATATTATTCTGGGCAAGGACTGGTTGTCGCCGCATTATGCTATTCTTGATTGTCATGCAAAAACGGTGATGCTGGCTATGCTAGGTGCACCGCATCTTGAGTGGAGTGGTACTTTAGATCACACTTCCAGTAGAGTTATATCTTTTCTTAAAGATCAGTGTATGGTTGAGAATGGGTGTGCCACGTATTTAGCTTATGTGAGAGATGTCAGTGTTGATACCCCTTTGTTGATTCAGTCCTAGTGGTACAGGATTATCCCGATGTATTTCCAGCTGATCTTTCGGGCATACCGACTGATTGAGACATTGATTTGTTGTGGGGGCATTCAGCCTATTTTTATTCCCCCATAACGTATGGCTCTTCCTGAGTTGAATAAGTTGAAGGATCAGTTATAGGAATAGCTTGATAAGGCTTTTATCCGGCCTAGTGTTTCACTTTGGGGTGCTCCAATCTTGGTTGTGAGGAAAAGGGATGGTACTATGCGTAAGTATTGATTATCGCCAGTTGAACAAGGTTAGAGTGAAGAACTGTTATCCCTTTCCTCGTATTGATGATCTGTTTGACGAGCTTCAGGGTGCACA
This sequence comes from Nicotiana benthamiana, assembly GCA_034376525.1. Taxonomy (NCBI): domain Eukaryota; kingdom Viridiplantae; phylum Streptophyta; class Magnoliopsida; order Solanales; family Solanaceae; genus Nicotiana; species Nicotiana benthamiana. The sequence continues at coordinate 70,898,155 of CM067325.1, forward strand.
AGTGTTTACTAAGATTGATTCACGCTTAGGTTACCATCAGTTGAAGATTCAGGAGCCAGATATCTTGAAGACTACTTCCAAGACTCGATACGGTCATTACATATTTCTTGTTATGTCATTTCGGCTGACAAATGCCCCGACAACCTTCATGCATTTGATGCATTGTGTATTCAGGCCATATATCGACTTTTTTGTCATTATCTTTATTGATGGCATTCTGGTGTATTCCAAGAGTCGGGAAGATCATAAGCAACATCTGACAATAGTGCTTCATACTCTGAGAGAGAAGAAGTTATATGCAAAGTTCTCAAAATGTGACTTTTGGTTGGATTTAGTGGCATTATTGGGCCATGTGGTATCGAGTGAGGGCATTCGGGTTGATCCGAAGAAGGTAGAGGGTGTGCAGAGTTGGCCCAGGCCATCCTAAGCTATAGAGATTCGTAGTTTCCTTGGCTTGGAGGGCTACTACCGTCATTTTGTGAAGGGGTTTTCATCGATTGCAACCCCTATGACTAGATTGACCCAAAAGGATGGTCCATTTCAGTGGACAGAGGAGAATGAAGAGAGCTTTCAAAAGTTCAAGACAGCCTTGACTACAGCCCCAGTTTTGGTATTGCCTATAGGTTCAGGGTCTTATATCGTCTATTGTGATGCCTCGAGAGTTAGCCTTGGAGCGGTATTGATGCAGTATGTTATGGTGACTTCCTACGCATCAGCCAGTTGAAGATACATGAGAATAATTATCATGTCCATGATTTTGAGTTAGCTGCCATTGTTCACGCCCTGAAGATTTGGCGCCCTTATTAATAAGGGGTTCCCTATGAGATTTATACTAATCATCGGAGCTTGCAACATTTTTTCAAGCAAAAGGATCTAAAATTGCGCCATAGGAGATGGTTAGAGTTGCCGAAGGATTATGACATCACTATTTTATATCACCCAGGCAAGGTCAATGTAGTGGCTGATGCCTTGAGTCACTGGGCAGAGAGTTTGAGGAGTTTGGCATATTTACCAGTATCAGAGATGCCTATGGTAATGGATGTTCAGGCCTTAGCTAGCCCGTTTATGAGATTGGATCTTTCGGATCCCAGTTGGATTCTAGCTTACGTGGTTTCCCAGTCTTCATTATTCTATTGTAGTAGGGAGCGGCAGTATGATGACCCTCATTTGCTTGTCCTTTAGGACAGGGTTCAGCATGGTGATTCCATAGATGTGACCATTTGCGAGGACGGAGTATTAAGGATGCAGGGTCGGGTTTGTATACCCAATGTAATGGGCTTCGGGAGCTACTTCTAGGGGAGGCCCATAGTTCGCGATATTCCATCTATCCAGGTACCACGAAAACGTATCAAGAGTTGAGGCAACACTATTGGTGTAGGCAGATGAAGGAAAACATAGTTGGTTTTGTAGCTAGATTGCTTAACTTCCAACAGGTGAAGTATGAGCACTAGAGACTGGGTGGGTTGCTTCACTAGATAGATATTCCAAAGTGGAAATGGGAGCGTATCAACATGGATTTTGTATCTGGACTCCCACGGTCTTTGAAGAAGTTCGATGCCATTTGGTTATTATGGATCGATTGACCAGGTCCACTCATTTCATTCTTGTGTGTACCACTTATTCTTCGGAGCGGTTGGTGGATATTTATATCTGAGAAATTGTCCGTCTGCATGGTATTCTAGTTTCTATTATATCAGATAGAGGTACCCAGTTCACTTCATGATTTTGGATGGTCGTTTCAGTAGGACTTAGGTATTTGGGTGGAGTTGAGCACAATATTTCACCCCAGACAGATGAACAGTCCGAGCGCACTATTCAGATTCTTAAAGATATGTTCTGTACATGTGTGATTGAGTTTGGAGGGTCTTGGGATCAGTTCTTGCAATTGGCGGAGTTTGCTTACAACAACAGCTATCAGTTCAACATTAAAATGGCACTGTATGAGGCCTTATATGGTAGGCGGTGTAGGTCTCTGGTGAGTTTGTTTGAGCTGGGTGAGTCCCGGTTATTGGGCACAAATTTTGTTCAAGACGCTTTGGAGAAAGTTAAGTTAATTCAGGATAGACTCCGTACAGTCCAGTCCAGACAGAAGAGTTATGCGGACCGAAAGTTTCGTGATATTTCCTTTATGGTTGGAGAGCGGGTTCTGCTTTGGGTTTCGCCTATGAAAGGCGTTATGAGATTTGGGAAGAAAGGGAAGTTGAGTTCGAGATTCATTTTTTGAGATTTTGAGGCATGTTGGGGAGGTTGCTTATGAGCTTGCCTTACCTCCCAGCATGGCAGAGGTTCTTCCGATATTTTATGTTTTGTTGCTCCGGAAATATCATGGTGATCCGTTGCATATATTGGGTTTCATTCAATCCAACTAGACAAGGATCTATGTGATGTTGAGGAGCCAGTTGCTATATTGGACAGGCAGGTCAGGAAGTTGAGGTCAAAGAACATTGCTTCAGTAAAGGTTCAGTGGCAGGGTCAGCCGGCCGAGGAAGCGACCTGGGAGATCGAGCAGGATATGTGCAGTCATTACCCTCATCTTTTCATTACTTCAGGTATGTATCTATACTCGTTCAAGGACAAATGAATGTTTATGTATAGGAGGATGTGGCGACTCGGAAAGTCTTCTTAAGAATTAATGCCCCAATCCCTTATTAACTGCTTTCCTCAAGTTTATTTCTGCTAATTTGATTTGCCGGGACGTTCGGTTTTGAGATACGGAGAGTTTTGGGACAGTAAGTCCCTAAATGAGAGCTTAAGTGTTGGAATGTTATCCATAGTCAGAATAGTGTGAAGACGGCCTCAAAATGGAAATTCGATGGTATCGTTAGCTTCGTTAGGTGATTTGGGGTTAGGAGCATGTTTGGATTGTGATTTAGAGGTCCGTAGCTAATTTAGGCTTGAAATGCCGATGTTTGAATTTTGGATGTTTCCAGTCCGACAGTGAGATTTTGATTCAAGGGTCGGAATAGGATCTCGAGAGTTGTTGTAGCTTCGTTCATTAGGGATGTGTGTGCAAACTTTCAGGTCATTCGGACGTGGTTTGGTTGGGTTTTTGATCAAAAGCGTGTTTCGGACGTTTTTAGAAAATTTAAGTTTGAATTCGATATGAATTGGCGGATTTGATGTTGTTTGAGGTGTTTTATGTATTGGAACAAGTTTGAATGAGGTTTTAGGATGTGTTGGTATTTTTGGCTGAGGTCTCGGGGGTGTCGGGTGAGTTTCGGATGGTCAATTGGACCATTTTTGAAGTTAAGAGTCGTAGATTTTTGTGTTCAGCAGTTGCAGACTTTTATATCTTCACAATCGCATGGGGCATATCGCGATCGCGTAGAAAATTTTTGGAATGCCAGTAATTAGACAATTGCGTTCACGTTTATTGGCTCGCGTTTGCGGAAGATTAGAAGTTCTTGCTTCGAGTTCGCGTGAAGCTGTCATGTTCGCATATCAAGAAATGGGGTCCAATAGCTATTGTTCTTCGCGTTCGCGTGTGAGGGAACACGTTCGCATAAGTGAAAGGTCTGGTGCATCGCATTCGTAGTGATAGGGCCGCATTAACATAAGATTAAATTTTGGGAAATTAAAAATGTGCTTCGCGATCGCGAGGTTGTGTCGCGAACACGATGAAGGAACGGTCAGTGCTGGGAAGAATGTTTTAAATCATTTCATCTGCGAGTTTGTGACTCATTTACTCCATTGTTGGTCTTTTCGAGATCTTTTTGAAGTGGGTTGAAGAAGTATTCAAGGGGAATCATTTGGAGGTAACATTTTTGACTTCATAACTCATTTTTATGTGATTAAATAAGTGATTCATGGTGAGAATTTTGGGGAAAACGGGCAATTAGGACTTGAATTTAAGAGACCTTTAAATGCTAATTTGAGGGGCCATTTGGACTCTGATTGTTATGTTCTTGTTACGTATTGACTCGTGAGAGTATGAGGTTTCAGAAAATATAAGTTTCATCCGATTCTGAGATGTTGGCCTAAGGGGCATTTTGGAATTTTATTTAATTTCGCATCATAGCTTTGAATTAAATCGTAGATTAGTTGTTTGAGACGTTTTTTATGATATGCAATTGAATTGAATAGGTTTGGGCCACTTAGAGTCGGATACTGATGGCAAAGGCATGATTTCTAGTTGATTTTGAGCCGATTCGAGGTAAGTGACATGTCTAACCTTGTATGGGTGACCTTACCGCTAGGATATGATATTTGGTAATTGAATGCTTATATGTGAGGTGACGAGAATGTATTTGACCTAATTGTTGAAAATCCGATTTTACTTTAAGTATTTAAAACCGAGTTCCTTCTTACCTACTTTATTATTGTAACGACCCAATCGGTCGTTTTGAGAAATTAAGCTTTGTTTAGTGGAATAAGGTCTGGAACAGCTTCATAATATGAGTATCGACTTACGTGCATGGTAGAATTCGGCTTTCGCACGGTTTAGAGTCAAATTGAAAGAAGAAATCTAGTTTTTGAAGTTTGAACGGTTAAAAGTTTACCGAAATTGGACTTTTGGGTAGATGACTTCGGAATGGGTTGTGGATTATCTCAACAAATCCGTATGGTGATTTTGGACTTAGGCGCGCATCTGGATTCATATTTGGACGTCCATAGAGTGAATTGAGGCATTTCAGAAAACTATGAAGTTGAAAAAAGTTGAAGTTTGACCCACGGTTGAATTTTGAGATATCGGGATCGGAATGCAATTTTGAGAGTTAGAGAAGCTTCGTTATGTTATTTTGGACTTGTCTGCAAAATTTGGCATCATTCCGAGTTGAATTGATAGGTTTCGGCATGAGATTCAATATTTGAAGATTTGAAAGTTCATAAGCTTGAATTTTGGTTTGATTCGTCATTTCGATGTTGTTTTATGTGATTTGAAACATCGAGCCTGTACGTGTTAGGTTATATGACTTGTATGTGTGATTAGACAGGGTTGCAGAAGCGTTGGGAGTGTTTTGGATGGGCTACAAATCATTTTCTTCCTTTTTTTTTGAACTGCTGAACTTCTGCTTCTGATATCCTTCTACGCGATTGCGAAGCTTCTCCCGCGATCGCGATGCCTTGTCGAAGACCACCCCAAAATCCTTCTTCGCGTTTGCATCTGACCACTTGTGTTCGCGAAGCTTTGTTAAATTCTTCATCGCGTTCGGTATTACAGCCCGCGATAGCGAAGGTCTATTCTCCCATGCTTCGCGTTCTTACCCCCTGATCCCATGTTCGCATAATTAAATATATGAGCTGGCTCGGTTGGAAATTTTATTCTTGCATTCACGTATATCGCTTCACGATCGCAAAGCACCGCTTCTCCCTTCTCCGCATTCATGTTCTCACCATCGAGAACGCGATGTACACTTCTAGGCATTCTCAACCTTCCTATACGCGACCAGGACCATTGTTTCGCGATCGCGATGAACAAATCGCTGGGCAACCAGAATTAAATCCCAAATTTGAGGGTTTCACCATTTTATCATATTTTTGACTTCTAGAGATCGGTTCTTGGAGATTATTGAAGGGGTTTTCACCTGGGCGTCCTAGGTATGTGCTTCTCACTCGATTTACATCAATTTCCATGAATCTCCTCTTAAGTTCATCCTTTAATTTCTGATTTTGAATGAAAAATGGGTAAACCTTCATAGACCAAATTATTGAGTTTCGAAGGGGTGTTTGACCTCTGATTTGAGAGATTTTTATATGATTAGACTCGGGAGACTGCGAGGGTTCCAAAAATGTTAAATTCATTTGATTCCGAGACGTTAGCCTAAGGGGTATTTTGGTTATTTTACCTAATTTCACGTCTTTGCTTTAAATTAAATTATAGAATCAGTTTCTTGAGATGGTATTTACTATATGTAATTGAATTGAATAGATTTGGGCCATTTGGAGTCGAGTACTCGTGGCAAGAACGTGGCTTCTAGTTGATTTTGAGCCGGTTCGAGGTAAGTATCTTTCCTAACCTTGTGAGGGAGACTTCCCCTTAGGATTTGAGTCTTCTTTGTTGCTTGTATTCCTTGTACACAAGGTGACGAGAGCTCGGATTTATTTGTGAATAATTTGTCCCTTTCTGGCTCTTTGGTCCTTGTAATCACCGAATATGAAGTTGTTCTTGATACGATTGAGTCCCCTGCTATTAGCTTCCCCTCTACATGTCTTACTTGTAATTTATTTGCCCTCTTTCGTTTGTTCTTGTTACCTAATAGACTTTTACTTGATTAACCGTGGACACTTACCCTTCTATAGTTACATTATCACTCCTAACTACTCGTCCTTATTTGGAAAGCATTATTTCTGTCTCTCGTGTAAGTAATTGGTCTTAATTGGAAAGAAGTTAGATATTCTATGTTTAGTTGATATTTCCTTAATTATAAATATTTTGTTCATGTTAACTCCTTATTGTTATCATGGAATCATTGTTTCTTATCCTTTATTCCTTGTTGAGTTCTCCTCATTGCGCTTTGTATTTCTCTGTTACAGTTATTCCTTGTAAGTTAGTTGTACTGCCTTTTGGTGAACGGAAATATCTGAGTGATTCTCATGCTTCATTCATGTATATATTGTATTTGTTGTTGTGCTACTGTTGATATTGTGATGCATGAGGTTTATACCGTGCTACTGTTTATATTGTGGTGCACGAGGTTTCTATCGTGCTACTGTTGATATTGTGATGCACGAGGTTTCTGCCGTGAGATTTTTGTTGAGGGTTTGCACGAGGTCTTTGCCGTGCCACTGTTGTTATTGAAATATTGCACATGCAATGAAATAAGGCGGGCTATGTTAATATGCTTATGTGTGGGTTGCGCATGTGGCGAAATAAGGTGAGAAATTCTATGATGCACGTGTAGCGAAATAACGCGGTACTTATTATGTTATTAATTGCACACATGGAAAAATAAGGTAGGCTATGTCAGGGGTTGATTGTAATGAATTGTGATGGCATGTGGAGGCATTTCTATTTTGTTATTATTGTGATTGTGGGTTTCTTACCTGCATGATCTTTATCGCTCGGAAAGTGTGAGGAAACATCGTACGTGCGGTCTGTTCTCCTATTCATGTTTACTAGTTGGTAGAATTCTTGTTAGAACACTTGCACAAGCATACACGTAGTTGTATACTGCCGTTAGAGGTAAATTGCACCTGTTTTTGCTTAGGAGGGAGGTACGCCCTCGTTTATCCATTATATATGTGAGAGTGGCCATAGTTAGCCGGTTGGTGGTTAGCATGACTGAGTGACTGATGTGGCACAAGATGCCAAGTGTTAGATATCAGATGTTGAGTTTTCGTGATTTGTGGTTTGTCTGGTGAAATTGTGGAAAGAGTGAATAAGACCTTATGTGAACATCCTTGTAGGATATGAGTTATGGACTTGATTTTCCCTTGCTGTGTGATGACCTTAGGATTTGGATGGTGATTTGTCGTCGTTATGCACCATCATTTATTATTTTCTCGTTTTTACTTGTTGTTCCTTTCCCTTATTGTGAATTGTAGAATTATTGGTCATATCATGCAGTCATTACATATTTATATATTATTACCGTTGTCCCTATGATTATACTGTTTATTGACCGGTAGGTGTCTTGATTGTTTCTCGTCACTACTCCACCGAGGTTAGTCTTGATACTAACTGGGCACCCCCGTGGTGTGCACATGCCACTTTTCTGCAAATTTTTTTTGTGCGGCTACAGGTACTCCCACTCAGTTTTGTTAGCCTTGGAAGGAGGCGTATCTATAGAGACTTCGAGGTATATCTGCTACGTCCACAGACCGAGGATCCCTTCCCGGCTTTCTGTAATAAGTATAGCTCTTTTAGTAGTTCTCCTTTGTATAGATATTCTTGAGTCAGAGCCTCGTATATATCCCTTAGTTTTTGATTTGTGAGATTCTAGGTTTTTAGAATTTTTGTTAGCTTCGAGAGGTTATTGTATGTGGTGAGCGGCACCTTAAATATATGTTTGTTTTACTAAACCAGTTTTAATTATTCTTCCGCAATTTATGATTTATCTTCCGCATTGTTAGGCTTACCTAGTCGTAGGGACTAGGTGCCGTCACGACATGTTTACGGAGGGGGAACTGGGGTCGTGACAACCTAGTTGTTAAATTTTAATAATTATATTATTATTTAAAAAACATTATAAAATACAAATAAATATAATTCAAAATTAGCGACCAAAGTTGGTCGCTTACAAAAAGGGAAGCACATAAAGATAATCTTTGGTCGCTAATCTGGGACCTAGTTCTAATGTTTAACAATTATATTATAATTTTAAATATAATATAAAATATAAATAAATCTGATTTAAATTTAGCGACCAACTTTGGTCGCCTATTTTTTTTTCTGGATAATTAGCGATCAAAGTTGGTCTCTTTTCAGGTCAACATTGGACAAAGTTAAAAATTATTTTTGTATTTACTATCTAATAATATAAATATAATCCACTAATACTTTTGTAATACAAGGGATAAATACACTAAAGTATAGTCTAACATGCTCTTTCTTTCTCTCTCTCTCTCTCTCTCTCTCTCTCTCTCTCTCTCTCTATATATATATATATATATATATATATATATATATATATATATATATATATATTCATCGACGTATAACCTAGTGATGAATGAATGTAATTCATTAAGTCTGTCAAAATACAATAATGAATATAGTATCATGTACTATAACATGCTATATATGTAGTTAAAGTAGCACGAAGTGTGTTATATATGTAGACACACTAACATATACTATAACAAATTATATATACGTTATAGTATTACAATAAAGTGTCTGTTTGTGTGTGTGTGTGTGTGTGTGTATATATATATATATATATATATATATATATATATATATATATATATATATAGAATATGAAGCGCTAGGAACACAGGTTCGGGCTATTTTAGGTATTGATACACTTGTAAATTGATTCATCGTCTTATAACCTACTCAGATACATCTTTGAATATTAAAAACAAAACATCTCGACTTATATCTATTAATATGTTATAATTGATTCATCGACTTATAATCTAGTGATGAATGATTGTAATTCATTAACTCTGATATAACACAAATAATGAATATAGTAGCGTATACTATAACAAGTTATATATACATATAGTATTACAGTGAAGTCTCTCTCTCTCTCTCTCTCTCTATATATATATATATATATATATATATATATATGAACATGAAGCCTTAGGAACATAGGGTCGGGTTCTTTTATGGACTGCTTAAATTGTAAATTGATTCATCAACTTATAACGTACTCAGATGCATCATTGAATATTAAAAACAAAACGTCTCACCTTATATCAATTAATCTGTTGTAATTGATTCATTGACTTATAACCTAGTGATGAATGAATGTAATTCATTAACTCTGTTATAATACAAATAATGAATACTATTATATCAATTTATAGAATAATTTTATGTGATTTATCAATTCATTAATTATTCGTACGTAGTAATGTATAAGATTGATCATCAATTACAATATAGTTTATGCGTGTGTATGAAATTACTCATATACTTAAATATAACTTAAAAATTCGTTTACATACATGCTATTATAATCTATTAAAAGTAATTACCTAATTAATATAATTTTTAAAGATTATGCTTATATTTTTAATTATTTATAATCATTGTAGTTAAATAAAATAAATATTTATAGATAATAATATTTTTTTTATAGATTATAATATTTAAAAAATAAAATAGAAAAGAATAGTTATTTAAATTTTTTCTAAGAAATAGTGATCAGCGTTGGTTGCTATTTTGATCAAACATTTAAAAAATAGCGACCAATATTGGTCGCTAATTTGGTCGAACAGTCAAAACTTAGTTAGCTACCAAAAATAGCGATTAACATTGGTTGATTTTTGTAAATCTAGACTCAAAAATGTGTTTTCCCCTCCCATTCTCTTATTTTCTGCCCCAAAATTTTTCCAACTCTCTCAACACATTCCCCTTCCTTTCTCTATTTTTCTCACACGAATCAATCCCCACCCTGCGCTACCACTATGACCGCCGGAGCAACTGCCAGAGCCGCCAGTGCCACCCTTGTTGCTGCCCCTTTCTTTCCTTATCCACATTAAAAAAATTAGGTTTGAATTATAACCTTGAATCTTTGTTATTTCTAATTTTTGTTTCAGTTATTTCAGTATTGTAGTTTAAGGATATGAATTAGTGCTTAAGTTCTTTGAATGTTGTATTTTATTAAGGATTAGAATTTAGGCCTTGTTCTAGTTAGCATTGTTAATTAATAATATTAACTAATTAGTTTAATTAGTGTTGAATTTAATTTAGTTAGATTTGAATTATACTTTGTATTATCTTGATAGTTTAGTTAGATCTAAGTTTTAGGATATGAATTGAACCTTTAGGATATGAATTGGACTTTTAGTTTATGAATTGGTATCTTAGGATATAGATTGGAGTTTTAGTTTATGAATTGAACTTATTGTTTATAGACTGAAATTTGAGGATAAGGATTGAACTTTTAGGAATATAATTGGACTTTTAGTTTAGGTATTGAAAATTTAGTTTATGATTTGAACTTTTTATTTATGAATTGAACTTTTAGTTTATAAATTAAAATTTTAGGATATTAATTAAACTTTTAGGATATGAATTAGATTTTAGTTTATGTATTGAAATTTTCGTTTATGATTTAAACTTTTAATTTATGAATTAAAATTTTTGGATATGAATTGGACTTTTAGTTTATGATTTGAACTTTTAATTTATGATTTGAACTTTTAGTTTATAATTTAAAATTTTAGGATATGAATTGAACTTTTAGCTTATAAATTGAACGTTTTTGGATATGAATTAAACATTTAGTTTATGAATTAACTTTTAGTTTATAAATTGAACTTTTAGTTTGTAAATAGAAATTTTAGGATATGAAATTAATTAACTAAAATAAGATTAGGATATGAATTAATTAAATTAATTTGTTGTTGTTTTATTTGTATAGATAGAATATCGCACTTGGATATACAATAGGAATTATCCTAATCGGCAGGGATTGTGGGAGGATTTTGTAGAAGGGGTGGATAACTTTATTAGACATGCAATGTCACTTCCACCACATCTAAGTGAAGGAGTAATTAGATGCCCTTGTGTTAGGTGCGACTGTATGAAGTTTGAAAAATCGGCGGAAGTTACGAATCATCTTTATGGGAAGGGGTTCATAGAAAATTACTTTGTGTGGTCTAATCATGGAGAGATCGATGGTATCCATGGGATATTTCATAACATGATTGTGGGTAAAAGTAGTAGGTCAGTAGAGAATACAAATCCTAATTTTAGAATTCATGATATGGTTTGTGGATGCTTTTGGGATGCACTTAGGGGTGAGCCCAATGAAAATGTTGAACAAACTACTAATGATGACGCAAAAATATTTTTATGAACAGTTAGATGATGCTAGTCGTCCACTATGTAATGAAAGACCACACTTTGAGCTGTATGTTATAGTTAGATTACTAAGTATCAAATTTAATTGGAGTATTTCTCAAGCAGCCATAGACTCTTTCATTGACCTTATGAGTGAACTAGTTTACCTTAACATCAAATTATCCGGTGATTTCTATAAGGCAAAGAGATTAGTTTCCAAGTTAGGATTTTCATCAATGAGAATTGATAATTGTGAAGATTATTGTATGATATATTATAAAGATGATACAAATTTAAGCAGTTGTAAATTTTGCGAAAATCCTCATTTCAAGAGGCTTTCCAGCGGGAATATGGTCTCTATCAAGTCGATGCATTATATACCTCTTATATCTAGGTTAAATAGGTTATATACGTCGATGAATTCTGCTCCTCATATGAGATGACACTTTAAAAATAGAAGACCACCCGGTGTTATGTGTCATCCTTTAGATGGAGAAGCTTGGAAGCACTTTGATAGGATATTTTCGGATTATGCTAGTGAACCAAGGAACATTCGGTTAGGTCTGTGTGCTGATGGCTTCACGCCTTTTTCTGTATTTGCGACACAATATTCATGTTGTCTTGTCTTCCTTTCACCTTATAATCTACCACCCGAGTTGTGCATGACTGGTCCATACATATTCTTATATTGTATTATCCCCAGTCCACGTAATCCAAAAAGTTTGATAGATGTATATTTGCAACCTTTGATTGATGAGCTGAAACAATTGTGGTACGATGGTGCTGAAACATATGACATATCAACCAAGGAACATTTAAATTTGCATGCTAATTTAATGTGGAAAATTAACAATTTTCCCACGAACGGAATGTTGTCTGAGTAGATGACCGCTGGGAAGCTAGCTTGTCCTTACTGCATGAAAAATAGTAAAACGTTCACTTTGAAACGTGACTGAAAGCAATTATGGTTTGATTGTCATTTTCAATTCTCGCCTCTTGATCATGAGTTTAGAAAGATGAAAAATGCATTCAAAAAGAACAAAATAAAATATGATTCTCCACCTCCGATATTGTCAGGTGAGGAAATTTTGGAGAGGCTCCAGAACTTCAGTAAAGTTATTGAAGCTCCACCTTATAAATTTCTTGGATACGATGTTACTCATAATTGGACAAAACAAAGTATATTTTGGGAGTTTCCTTATTGGAAGGATAGTCTTCTCCATCACAACCTTGATTTTATGCATATTGAGAAGAATTATTTTGATAAATTTTTCAACATAGTGATGGATGTTAAAGGTAAGACATAGGATAACCTGAAGGCTAGAATGGACTTACAAGAATATTGCATGCGACCTAAATTATACTTGCAGATAGAAAAAAAGGGAAGATATTCAAGCCCAAAGAAAGTTACACATTCACTTTGGAGGAAAGACGGTAAATTGGGTAACAAAATTGAAGATGCCTGATAATTATGCGTCGAATCTTGGAATAAAGTTGATATGGAGTTAGGGAAGTTGAGCTATTTGAAAAGTCATGACTTTCATGTTTTCATGGAGACCGTAGTGCCTATTGCATTTTGTGATTTGCTTGAAAGAATCTGGAAACCCATCACAGAGATTAGTTTATTTTTCAAAGACTTGTGTTCTTCCATATTAAGGGAAGAAAACCAACTCTTGATGGATCAGAACATTCGTGTAACTTCTACTAAGGTGGAAAAAATATTTCCATGTGGGTTTTTTTATGTAATGGAACACCTTCCAATCCACCTTGTACTTGATGCACGACTTGGTCTTTGAGAGGTAATATTATAAGTTTGATGCAATTTTCTGTTTTATTTCAGTGTTCTCGGCTAATCTGAAATTATGTAGGACAATTGGTAAATGCAAAAAATTTGTTAAGAAGAGGAATAAGATTGAAGGATCTATATGTGAAGCTTATCTTGCAAAGGAAATTGCTCATTTTTGTTCTTATTATTTTAAGAGTGATGTGCCATGTGCTTGGAATAGGCCCAATAAGCACATGGTCGAATGTGCGAATGATCCATTATATTCGCCTATGTCCATATTCAATCAACCAAGCCGATGTTCTAAGGATGTTAGGAAGAGAAATTTGAGTAATATGAAGTACAAGTTAGGTATACTTCATATGTTGCTAAATTTTCACGAAGTTGTACCATTTCTCAAGTAAGTATTGATTTAGTAGTTATCAAAATATAAAATTTACTGTGATTACATCTCAATGCAACTATTAAAAATATTTGATGTGTCACAATCACTTCGTGGGTCAATTTGGCCATGATGTTATATATAAGAGATTTGATACGTAGTTCAAAAAATTTGTAAGTTTATCCTTAAAATATTCTTACACTACGTAGGTAAATAATGTTAGGAAGTTATGCTAACTTATAATTTTTTTTAACAATATGTAGGTAAATGATCCAAATAATGGTGTAAATCTAATTTTTGAAAGATATATCTTGGGGACCTGGGCTAGACGTCACAACAATGTCTAAGTACGTTATGAATGGTTATAAGTTTAATACAGAGGATTGCTCTAAAAATAAAAATAGCAACAACAGTGGGGTGTGGCTTCAAGGTGATGATGGCAACCAAGTTGGAGATATTGATTATTATGGTGTGCTAAAAGAAATAATATAACTAGAATATATAGGTTGGCCATTTAAGAAATTGATACTCTTTAGATGCAAGTGGTTTGACCTAAATCCAACAAGAGGTACAAGAGTACACAATCAATACAACATAATTAAGGTTAATCATACGAGGGAGTATGATCACTATGATCATTCATAATTGCATATAATGTTAGGCAAGTGTATTATGCTTCTTTCTGTTGTGACAGAATAAGTCCCATTGGTGGTGTCACACCTCCTTTTGGCACTACAACCCCCGGCGAAAAGCGTAGATAAGGGAGTTTTTCAAATAAAAGGACAATGGAAACGAGATTTATTATTTAAGAGAATTTCAGAGTCGCTACTTGAGATAGTTAATGGTATCCCAAGTTACCATTTAGAATACCGAATCGAGGAAAGAATGACTCTGTTTAACAGTCTACGAAACAGAAATCCGAGTAAGGAATTATGTTAACCCGGGAGAAGGTGTTAGGCATTCCTGGATTCCGTGGTTCTAGCACGGTAGAACCACGGTCGCTCAACTGTTATATTTGGCTTAAATTATCTGATTTCATACAATTATAATCCTATGTTCATTTGAATCTTTTAACCACTTTTATTTTTTTAAAGACAATTGCAACGTTGTTAAAACATATCTCGTATCACAACACATAAATGCACCCGTGGCTTTTGACACATTTCAACTTCGTTAAGATTTGGATTTGGGTCACATAAATGTGCACCCGAATTTAGGAAAGTAATATTATTAAACACGCGCCTAGAGCAGCTATGCATTATTAACTTTGCGAGAGGCCGTCAAAATTCGCTAAAACAGCTCGTCCCGAGTTCTAAGTACAAATTTAATATTAAATCGAGGGCCATGCAATTGTTATTTTGTTTTGTATAGCGTGCCCCAGTTTAATATTTAAAAGCCAAGTCTAAGGAAAACTATTATTCTCTACTAATTTATCTCTAATAAAGCCTAATAAATTAACATTGTACAACTCGGGCCTCAAGTTCAAGCCATTGGGCTAAGAAATGAGCCCAAAGAGGAGGAACCCTTGTCCAGCTTTACAAAGCTAGCCAATAATGAGCCTTAGAAAATTATAACCAATTTGGGATGTGCATTAGCAGAGTTGAGGCCCAGTTTATTGAAGGCGGGCTGTTAAGACCTGATCCTTCAATGGACCCAATCCAAACGGGATCTCAAATTGATTATGCACTTGTGTAATTTTGCTTCCAAAAACTTATAGAAATAGAAATGAACGTTTAATCCATTCAAGAAGGCAATTGATTATTCGACTTCATCTAATAATTGTAAAGTTCGAGGAATTAATACGAAACAACTAATTAAAACCTGAAACTCAGACACATGACTTCTAATTTTGAAACGAAATTAATCACTGAAATGTTTTCAAACTTGGGCTGAGCATATATATGAACTTACATAAATAAAAACTTGACTCCAAGTTTCATGCTACTAAAGTAGAACAAACATTGTACTCCTGATTTTCTATTGACGATTAGCAGATTCAAGCCCTTAAATAGACTTGAATTACCCTAGCGTTACACTAGACAGTTGCACCATTACATAGTATAACGAAATGAGAGTAAGTTATACAGTCCATATTTATATATACAAACCAAAATAAATAGACTAAACTACATAAACAGACCCATATTATCATCTATCTAATATATGCAAACCCAAGGACATAAAGTAAACTACCTAAACAGCTATATATTGTCTCATATACAGCTATAACCATTCCACAGTCCAAGTAAGCATAAATTAGGAAGCAATGCTTCCCTTCCATTTCAATTAAAAGAACTACATCAAGCAGCTTTAAAATGTGTACCTGGAATTAAGCAAAGAGAAACACCAATGAGTAGGCAGTCAAGAGAACAATTGCAACAACAAATCTATCAGCAAATGCAGCAAATAAACCAAGCTCGAGTCCAAGATTTGAATAGGGAAAGTTGTCAAATAAGCCAAGACAATGGTCTAAAGCAAATAACACCAACAAACCAACCCAAAAGCCTCAAACATAGCCATAATATACTCAGAATTATATCCACCCAAGCTTATGGAATCCTAACACCTCAAACACACAAATTTCAAGTCTTTTCTAGTTGATTCAAGTTAGCAGTTCAAATTAACTGTTGGGAATTGGAACTAATTATGAAGAAAAACACTCTAATGTAGCAGCATTTTGGTAACTTTTAGACTATAGGAATCTTTCAGAATTTCATGGAAGTTTTAGGGAATTTTTTATGATTTTTTGATTTCAGAAGTCTTGGAAGTTTTCAGGGATTTCAATCTGTCCAAAAGCCTCTTAATGAAGGCATTAAGGTGCCATTTTTATAGCCAAAGCTTAGGGCAACCCTCTTATTTTGTGATTACCCATTAGTCCCTCTTCCTAGTTTTCAGATTTTATTCACTTAGTCCCTGAATTATTAACTTGTTAGCCAAGTCATTGCATTTTGTCTCAAAAATCTGATTGGGACCCCTCCTAGAATGTTCTAGGGGCCTCCAAATCAGTTTGATGTGAAATTCCCTCACAATACCAGTAGTACCCCTGAACTACCCTGAAATTACAAAAACTTTATCATCTGAACCCCTTTACCTTAATTAAATTGATTATATCCCAACTCCACGAACCACTATTCAGCTATTATTAAAGATTATATCCCAACTCCACGAACCATTACTCAGTTATTATTAAAGAACTAATAGTATCCAAACTATTAACAGAATAAGAGACTGCTAGGAGGTTAAAACCAGTGCAACAAATGCCAAAACTAAACTAACAATCAGAATAAGCAGAATCAACCCAATCAAAAAAATAAATTATGAAAAGCAATCACAGAATAGAACTAAAGAGCCAAACTAGTAACAAAATAAGAAACTACTGGGAAATCAAAGTCGATCGAACAAATGCCAAAATTAATCTAACAATCGGAGTAAGCAGGATCAACCAAATTTAGAGCAAAATTAAACTATAACAATCACAGGAAACAGACAAGAACAAAATAAGACGACTGAAAGCACAAGAAGAAGCATACTGGTTTTACTTAATCTCGTAGCACAACTATCAATTTGTGCAGTCAGACCAAAGAAACAAAGGAGAAAAGAAGGAGAAAAGCAGAAAAGGAGGAGCATATCATGAAGAGGTGAAATACCTAATCTAGAATCAATTTGAAGCAAATAAAATGAACAAGCAATCAACAGTATAGGAGACAGAACACTTAGCTTTTTTTTCAATCAGGAAATGTATTGAATCTGCCATACATCGATTGGGTCAACTGTTTGGCACAATGTTCAGCCAATCCTAGGGCTATTTGAAGGAAATAGGACGCGTACTTGGGATGAGGGGGAGTCAAGGGCCATTGGGTGTTGATTTGAGACAGTTTGGGCACCGGCGCCGCCATAGACGGATGAGCAGCCGTCATTTGAACAAATATTTGAGACAATTGGTTGGTCTTCCGGCCAAAGGAGTCAGAGAAATGGGTAGAGGAGGACAGAGAAGTTTAAGGTGTAAATCTGGGAGGGTTTGGAGGTAACGCCGTCGTGGGCTGTAGAGACGGTGACCATGCAATCGAATATTCGAGGAGCCTGGTAGGATTTGAGAGAAGCCAGATGGGGATTTGGAAAGAGGATATGACCGGGAAGATATGGTTCAAATTTGGGCGGGTTTGGAACTACGCCGGCGACAGCAGCGATTTCCAGACGGCGCCGGACGGCGGAATGAAGGTGGAGGTTAGTGGAGTTACATTGGAAATGGTAGGGTATTTGAGAGATGGTTTGGAGGGGTGGGGGGAATTAGGATAGTTAAATACTCGGGGGGGGGGGGGGGGGGGGGGGCAGTTCTGGACCGTTCGATCTTCTGAGATCAACGGTCCAGATGGGATGTTTTGAAACGGGGTCGTTTTGGTAATAGCAGGGTGGATTGGGTCAGGCGAATTGAAATGGTCATGGGTTTTGGTAGTGTTTGGGCTGGGAACATTAATAGACTAACCGAAATATATTTTCCTCCTTGGTTTTTGTATTCTTTTTTTTTCTGATTTTATTTCTCCTTTTATTTTTTTCATTATTATATTTATTTTTTAAGATTCTGTTAAAATGCAAAATTGAAAATAACGAATACATATTTTAGTTCCAAATCTCCACTAATTATATTTCAAAAACTAAATCCTATGATAAATTCGAAAATTAAAAGCAAAACAATACAAAAGAACTATTTTTGTTATTTTCTTTTCTTTCCCTCTTTTTTTTTTTTTGCTTTTTTATCTCTTCAAATTAAATCCACTGATCAAAAATTAACTCCTAATATAATTATTCCACCAAATTAAATTAATTAGTTCTAAATGATAATTACCACAAATAATTAAATTTAAAAGAAAGACTGCAACAATTCCAAAAGTTAAAATTAAAAACAAAAGTGCACTATTTTTGTGATTTTTGTACTTTTGTAAACTCCTAATTACTGATTAATTTCTAAAATATGTAAAATTAATCTAAATGCAATGCATATATTTTTGTATTTATATATGAACTAAAAATGCACACACGAATGCAAGAAAATAACGAAACATGCCACAAAATCAACCAAAAATTAAAAATAGTTAAAAATAACAAAAGGAAATTACTTTGTTTGAAATTATGGGAATAATTCATATAGGGCGAAAATCACGTGCTCACAGCTGCCCCTCTTTGCTCGAAAACACGAAGAGTTTTTGTGCAAAGATAAGTGAGCAAATACGAGCGATTTTTGCCCGTTTGAATACTCTGTGTGAAGCATCTTTTTTAAAGTTTGACCGCACCCTGCTTCCGAGGTTACCTATATATACTTGGCTAAAAAGGAATTAGGTCAGTGTAGTTCGGGTATGCTTTGGTAGGAGGGACTACCAGGAGTTATGATTTCACTGCTGCTGCTGCTACTGCTACTGCTAGACCCCCTTATTACACCTTGTGAAAAATGAAGAAGCTAAACTAAGATATGAACTATGGATTACGAATGAACCTATCTACGTCTTCAATCTTGCTCTTGATCTTTTTTGCCTTGCTACTTTGTGTTTCTTCCTGTAAACTCCTCGTCTCCTTGTTGCTTGATACTTCTCCCTGTAAAATCCTTACTGCCTTGTTGACTTCTTGTTGTCTATTTTCTATGTCTGATGTTGAGTCGCTGGATTTGAAATATATTCCCTTGTTCTACAGGTGGACGCCTGATTACCAGAACTTGAAACTTGCCAAATATTCCCTTGCTCTACAGGTGGGCGCCTGATTACCAAAACTTGAAACTTAGAAAATATTCCCTTGTACTGACAGGTGGGCGTCTGATTATTAAAACTTGAAACTTGAAAAATATTCCCACGTTTTGACAGGTGGGCGCCTGATTACCAATACTTGAAACTTGAATAATATTCCCTTGTTCTGCCAGGTGGGCGCCTGATTACCAAAGCTTGAAACTTGAAAAATATTCCCTAATAGGTGGGCTCCTGATTACCAAAGCTTGAAACTTTAAAAATATTCCCTTGTTCTGATAGGTTGGCGCCAGATTGCCAAGACTTGAAACTTGAATAATATTCCCTTGTTCAGACACGTGGGCGCCTGATTACCAAGACTTGAAACTTGAAAATATTCCCTTGTTCTGACAGGTGGGCGCCTGATTACCAAGACTTGAAATTTGAAAAATATTCCCTTGTTCTGACAGGTGGGCACCTGATTACCAAGACTTGAAACTTGAAAAATATTCCCTTGTTCTGACAGGTGGGAGCCTGATTCCCAAGACTTGAAACTTGAAAAATATTCCCTTGTTCTGACAGGTGGGCGCCTGATTACCAAGAGTTGAAACTTGAAAAATATTCCCTTGTTATGACAGGTGGGCGCCTGATTACCAATGCTTGAAACTTGAAAAATATTCCCTTGTTGTTACAGGTGGGCGCCTGATTACCAAGACTTGAAACTTGAAAAATATTCCCTTGTTCTAATATGTGGGCGCCTGATTACCAAGACTTGAAACTTGAAAAATATTTCCTTGTTCTGACAGGTGAGTGCCTGATTACCAATGCTTGAATCTTGAAAAATTATCGCTTGTTCTGACAGGTGGGCGCTTGATTAGCAAGACTTGAAACTTGAAAAATATTTCCTTGTTATGACAGGGGGCGCCTCATTACCAAGACTTGAAACATGAAAATACTCCATCATTCTGATAGGTGGACGCCTATTTACCAAGAGTTGAAACTTGAAAAATATTCCCTTGTTCTGACAGGTGGGCGCATAATTACCAAAGCTTGAAACTTGAAAATTATTCCCTTGCTCTAATAGGTAGGCACCTGATTACCAAGACTTGAAGCTTGAAAAATATTCCCTGAGACTGCTGCCTGCGTACCTGATCACAACAAAACAAACAAAACACAAGAAATTCTTCTTGCCCCGGTTTTGTGCTGGGCGGATCGTGAGTGTAACTCAAATCCCTTTACCAAATATACCTAAATCTAGCTAAGTCCCATTATCTAGGAGGGTCCTGACATCTCTTGACTGATGAAAACTTTAAGATTATGTTATGCTCCTCAAAAGGTTTTATTTTTCACTATGTCTATTTATGAATTATATCTGCCGGGGATCTGCTGGTGACTGGTGATTAGAAATACTTCCCATTATCCAGGCGAGTCCTGACAACTCTTAATTAGATGATAAAATTTGTCTGTTGGGGGTTAGTGTTTAGAGCTACGTCCCATCATCCAGGGGGTCCTGACAACTCCTACGATTAAATCCCATTATCCAGGCGGGTCCTGACGACTCTTGTTGACTCTTGTTGGGAAAATATTTGAGCCCGCCCATGTTACTCGGCTATTTATGTTTTTGGCTAAGTCCCATTTTTCAGGAGGGTCCTGGCAGCCTCTAACTAAATCCTACGCAAGTCACGTTATGCTCTTTGTTATCCATGACTACCTCTATCCTTTAAATAAGTCACATTTTTTAGGAGGGTCCTGAAGGTTCTAGACTAAACGTCAATTCTAACTTCTGGTTGCTGCTGCTAGTGATCAATGGTCAGGAGGGTTTGAGTGACTCTTACTAGGGAAGGTGTTCATACCTGCCCATGTTACCCGCACCTATTTGAGTTTTAAATTACGTTCCATCTCAACTCTCATGCCCCTGTTGACCCTCACTGGTTTCTGTTGGGGGTTGCTAATTAAGGTTTGCCCCATTTATGACGGACTATGTTCCTTTTGAGTTTTAACTGGGTCCCACTTCTAGGTGGGCCCTAATATTTTGATCATTCATGCCATGTACCTTCCTTCTCCTGTGGATGGCCTCCTTTAGGCTCTTCTGGAATTTTTCTACCCTTGTGTTAATAAAAAAAAAACATGTCAGTTTGAAAAGTGGTGGTTAGCTGCGGCATTTTTGCAGAAAGCGGCCACCCCACTGTCATGTTCCGTTGTGTTCCTTTTTCCATGTTGATGACGAGTTGCTTGATCTACCCAGCTGACCCTTGTAACTTTATTTTTCTCCTCATCTTCGTGTTGTATTTCTGACCCTTTGGTGGAATTCTTGCATCTTTTCCTGAGATTGCGCGGTCAGTATACGATGTTTGGATGACCCTTGACCCTAGTGTCTTCACTTTGCTCCCAATCCTGTGTTGCATTTCCGACCCTTTGCTAGAATTAATTACGTCATTCTTTGACGTTTATTGAGTCAATTGTTATGCTTGGTTAACCCTTGTAACGTTTCCATCATTGTGTTTCGCTTCTGACTCTTTTTGCCAGGAGCCTTGCATCTTTACTGAGATTACCCGGTCAGTGTGTTATGCATGACTGACCCCAGAACCTTTGTGGTTTTACTTTGTGTCCCCATCTTTGTGTGGTGCCTCTTCGCTTTGCCAACTCTTGTCACTTCCATCAATTCTATCATTGAAGCTCTTGTGAATCCCTCCCCTTGTTGTGTCAAAATCTTGCTGCCTTTGTTACATTTTTGGGTGTCCTGCGCTTTGTCCCTTTGGGAGCTGATAAAAGGCTTTGAAATTTCTCCCGTTTAAACAAAAGACTTTAGAGGCTCGAAAGAAATATGAATGCAATGACATAGAACCGTATTTAGGGTAAAGAAGTCCACATTCACTCACTACTGAAAGGAGGAGAAAGGAAACTTATCTGAGGAAGAGCAGCTGGTTTTTCACGATCATGACATGCACTTCAGCCTAGTCAACCTAGTCTATCCCTATGACTGGCCTTCTATTGCCATGATTTTGTTGTTGTGACCATTTCCAACCAATTCCTTCAACCAAGCCCTAACTTTGCTTGCCTAACGGTGTTCTGAACGGATTTCCTCCAACAACCCCTTTCCGGTTGTTGCTTCTTGCCTTGCCTTGGCCTTATGTGCTCGTGAGGGTTTTCACTAATGAGACTCTCTTATTCTATTTCTCTCAACTTGCATCGCCTTACGGTGCCTGTGAGGATTTTCACCAATAAGGCTCTCTCATTTTATTATTTTCTGCAGGAACTAGAGTGCCTCCAAGAGGTATGGTCCACTTCTCCTTGCTTGCCACGACATTTCTTATAGATTGACCAAAAGGTTTTTCTTTGGATTTTAAAATAGGTTTTGGATAAGGTTAGAAAGAAGGGATGTGGAAGGCTCAAAAATCGCTTTTATAGGTTAAATTTACAACATTCGGAATCCAAACCAATGCAATTTCTGCCCCAGTTTCTTGCTTGGAGCCTTTGGATTTTATAATATGACCGAACCGTGAGGCTACCTACGTATCCGAAAAAGGAATCAGGTCAAACATAGTTCCTACTGCTTCCTTACTTTCGCAATTGTTTGTTTTCCTTTTCCTCCTCTCTTTTTGTTGTTCCTTTCTCACTTTTCTCTTTTTCTTTTTCTCTTTTTTTTTCTTTCTTTTCCTTTTCTTTTTCTTCTTTTTTCTTTCTTTTTCTTTTTTCCTTTTCCTTTCCTTTCTTTTCTTTCTTTTCTCCTCTATCTTCTTTCCTTTCTCTTCTTCCTTTGTTTTGCTTTCTTTTCTCCTTTCGTTCTTGTCCTTTCACTGCCTTCTTATGATTGTCTCCTTTCTTGTCCTTTCACTGCCTTCTTATGATTGCGCTTCTGACTTTCATTACTGTTTCCGAAGAGGGATATGCAACAAAATAATTAAATCTCAAGAGGTTAAAAAAGGTAAAGTATTTAGATAGCTGAATAAAATGCCTTCGTCATTTCAATCTCTATAACATGCCAAGTACAAACAAACGCCAAGCATAGACAATGATTCCAACAAAATAAAATCATACATAATATCTTTTGACTGCATCTGAATTGATAGCAATTTCTACACATTTTCCTTCCACATCTGTTAGATACAATGCCCCATTGGACAACACTCTTGACACGACAAACGGTCCTTTCCAGTTAGGAGCAAACTTGCCCTTTGACTCGGCCAGGTAAGGGTGGATGCATTTCAACAGTAATTGACCCACTTTACACTTTCTTGGACGCACTTTCATGTTATATGCTCTGGTCATCCTCTGTTGATACAATTGGTCGTGACACACTGCTACAAATCCTTCCTTGTCAATCAAACTCAATTGCTCCAAATGAGTTTTAGCCAATTCTTTGTCGTCTTTTCCTGCTTCAGCTACAATCTGAAGGGAGTATATTTCAATTTCAATTGGGATTACTGCTTTTGTGCCATGCACCAACAAATATGGGGTTGCCTCTACCGAGGTGCGAACAGTAGTGCGATAGCCTAACACTGCAAAGGGTAGCCTCTCATGCAACTACCTGGACCCTTCCACCATTTTACGAAGTATCTTCTTTATGTTCTTATTGGCTGCCTCGACTGCTCCGTTCGCCTTGGGGCGGTACGGGGTGGAATTCTGATGTGTGATCTTGAACTGCTGACATACCTCTTTCATCAAGTGACTATTGAGATTTTCCCTATTATCAATGATGAGAGTCTTGGGGATTCCAAACCGACAAATGATATTTGCATGTATAAAGTCGACCACGGCCTTCTTGGTCACCACCTTGAAGGTTTTAGTTTCAACCCATTTGACGAAATAGTCAATAGCAACCAGGATGAACCTGTGTCCGTTAGAAGCTGCTGGCTTAATGGGCCCGATGACGTCCATACCCCAAGCAACGAAAGACTATGGTGCAGCCATCGTATGCAATTCAGACGGAGGAGAGTGAATTAAGTCTCCATGCATCCGACGTTGGTCACATTTGCGCATAAAGCTGATACAATCCTGCTCCATGGTGAGCCAATAATATCTTGCCCGGATAATCTTCTTTGCCAAAACATATTCGCTCTTGTGTAGCCCGCAGACGCCAGCATGCACCTCATTCATGATAGTTGTCGCTTGCCCAGCATCCACATATCTTAACAAACCAAGATCCGGCGTCCTTTTGTATAATATTCCTTCACTGAAGAAAAACCCACTTGACAAATGACGAATTTTTCTCTTCTGGTCACTCGTGGCTTGTACCGGGTACACACCTCTTTTGATATATTCTTTGATGTCCTGGAACAAAGGCTCACCGTCAAGCTCTTCTTCCACCATGTTGCAATAGGCATGTTGATCATGGACCCGTATATGTATCGGGTCAACATAAGCCTTGTTTGGATGATATAACATCGATGCCAAAGTAGCCAAGGCATCAGCAACCTCATTGTGAATTCTAGGGATGTGCCTGAACTCTATTGACTGGAATTGCTGACAAAGATCATGCAAGCGTTGCCGGTATGGTATGTGCTTTAAGTATCTCGTTTCCCACTCCCCTTGAATTTGGTGTACCATAAGGTCCGAGTCCCCCAAGACCAAGACTTCTTGGACACCCATGTGTGTTGCTAATCTCAGACCTAAAATGCATGCCTCATATTCTGCCATGTTGTTAGTGCAATAGAACTGGAGTTGAGCTATGACTGCGCAGTGATGCCCTACTTCAGAAATGAGCACTGATCCTATCCTGACGCCTTCTATGTTGGCGGCCCCATTGGATAACAATTTCCATTCCTACTTCTTACCCCGTTCCATTTCATCAATATGCATCACTTCCTTGTCCGGGAAGAATGTGTTTAAGGGTTCGTATTCTTCGTCTATCGGATTTTCAGCTAAGTGGTTAGCCAATGCATGTGCTTTCATGGTTGTCCTAGTCACGTAGATGATGTCAAACTCAGTGAGCAACATTTTCCATTTTGCGAGTCTTCCTTGGGCATTGGCTTCTGGAAAATGTGCTTCAATGGGTCCAGACGCGAGATGAGATAAGTGGTATATGAGGACAAGTAATTCTTTAACTTCTGGGCTACCCACGTCAACGCACAACATGTCCTTTCGAGATGAGTATACTTAACCTTATAAGTCGTGAATTTCTTGCTGAGGTAGTACATGGCATGCTTTTTTCTCCTAGTGACATCGTGCTGACCCAACAAACATCCAAATGAGTTGTCCAAAACTATCAAATATAAGATCAAGGGCTTTCCCGATTCTGGCGGGACAAATAATGATAAATTCGACAAATATTCCTTTATCTTATCAGAAGCCTCCTAGCACTCTCCCGTCCATTTCACCGCAGCATCCTTTTTCAATAGTTTAAAGATGGGCTCGCAGATGGTTGTGATCTGAACAATGAACCGAATGATGTAATTCAATCTTCCCAATAGACTCATCACTCTGTTTTGTTCCTCGGTGGAGGTAGTTCCTGAATAACTTTGATCTTTGATGGGTCTAGTTCAATGCCTCATCGGCTGACTATGAACCCTAGCAACATCCCTGAGGGGACCCCAAATGTGCATAATGCTGGGTTGAGTTTGAGGTCATACCTGCGGAGCCTCTGGAAGAATTTCCTTAGATCTTTGACATGATCGGACTGCTTTCTGGACTTTACTATCATATCATCCACATAGACCTCAATTTCCTTATGTATCATATCGGGAAAAATGGTTGTCATTTCCCATGTACGTCGCCCCGACATTTTTCAAACCAAAATGCATGACCCTATTGCAATATGCCTCGATGGCGTGATGAATGTTGTTTTCTCCGCATTTTCTTCGTCCATTAAGATATAATCGTAACATGCATAACAATCCACAAATGACCCAACCTCATGCTTCGCACAATTGTCAATCAATATGTGAATATTAGGCAGGGGGAAGTTGTCCTTCGGGCTTGCTTTATTAAGGTCACAGTAGTCGACAAACACCCTAGTCTTACCATCCTTCTTTGGTACAGGCAGAACATTAGCTAACCGGGTGGATATCATGTAACTTGTATTACTTTTGCCTTAAACTGCTTGGTCAGTTCCTCTTTGATTATCACACTCACGTCAGTTTAAAACTTCCTCAACTTTTGTTTGACGGGAGAACAGGCTGGGTCGGTAGGAAATTTTTGAACCACCAAGTTAGTGCTCAATCCGGGAATATCATCATAGGACCGTGTAAAGACATCTTTGTATTCAAGCATTACTTCAATTATTTCTTTCCTAAGTTGTGACTCCAGGTGGACACTTATTTTTGTTTCTCCGACATTATCTGGGCTTCCTAAATTGACCGCCTATGTATCGCTGAGGTTTGGTTTGGGTTTCTCATCAAATTGGCTCAGCTCTTTACTAATTTCGTCTCATGCCCCTTCCTTGTCTTATTCTAGCTCATCCTAATGCTCTATTTCCTGAATTATTATTTCTGAACTAGACTGATTTTTAAGGCAGGGCCGGAGAGTCCATATGCATGTCATATCATTGGAACCAGCATAAAAATAACTGTACAAAAGAGAAAAGAAAGAGAAGTAAAGAAAAATGGGAACTATTGGCAATACTTCAAAGGAAATTGTATTTCATTAAAATCAAAAGATAATAGAGTTTACACATCCAAATGGATGGAAATAACAACTGAATTAACAACTCTGAAGCTAATCCAAACTCGACTGAAAGAAAAATCAAAGCCAACTACCACGACTCACTCTGGGTAGGAAGACGAGTGGCTTCCCAGTTATTGACTTTTGCACATGCTCCCGCAAACTGCACATCTGCCCTGCTCAATCCTTCTCCTGCCTCGACCCTGTGAGCATGTGATTTTGCGCTGCTAAGACGACTCCCACACGACTCTCAGGTTTAGGATTTTCCTTTTTATATTAGTTTTTAGAATTTAATTTTAGGATTTAATTGCGTGTGGCATTGTGTTTTCATTAATGCATGCTTAAAATCATTTAGGTTTAATTTCGTGCTTGTGCTAAAATAATTGTTAATTAGGGTTATTTTTACAAATATAAAATTCAAAAATATGCAAGTAGTATTTCTGGCATTTTAATCATTTTTGTTTAATTTTAATTTGTTGCATTTTTGTTTGTGTTAATTGAGAATTTTTAAAATAGAAATAGGAATTAAGGGATAAAACAAAAGATAAGACAACAAAACAAAAAATATATATGTGTGCATAATCACCAAGGCTAGCCACAATTGGGCCAGACCTGGGTGGCCTAAATACCTTGCCCTGTAAAACACACCTGTGCCCAGCCCAAACATAGACCACCGACCCAGTCCACATACAAATGCCCAAAACGACACTGTTTCAAGGAAAGGCTATCACAGTCGTTGATAAACCAACAATCTAACGGCCCCAAAACCCTCACCCAAATTAAATAAATATGTCCTAACGTCTCTACAAACTCAGAGAACAGACTCATCACCTTCCTCGTACCAAACACACCGCTGTAATGCATCCTCATCTCTGCCCTTTGACTGCCCTTGACCACCCAGCATCCACCCTAACGCTACCGCCATAAATCGCCTCACGGCGGCGGTCGATCCCCAAATTGACACCATAGGACCACCAAGTCCTCCTCTACCCCGTCCTGCAATTAGCTTCCTTTGAACAACTCTCCACCGTCTCGAACATTAAAAAGAAAGGTCGTCGGAACCACCATCTCCGGTGACCCAACCCCAAACCCGTCCAAAGTTACACCCCTGAACCACCTCATATTCCTCTTTCCAACCATCCATATCACACCCTTCGAATCCAAGTGAAGTAGCTCGAATATCGATTTCAAGTCTACCCTAAAACCTAAATCCCACCGGATTCCGGTCAAAATGACCTCAGACAATCCCTTTCCATCCCTCGCCCCAACCAAACCATCCATTGCCCTCAAACCCTGCCAACCACAACAAAACTCATATCTGAGACCTTACTAGGTCTCAGAAGCATCAAACCTCCCCCTTTAACCCTTGTCCTTCTTCAAATACGCAAGGCCAGTTTCCCTAGACGTTAGAGGCCTCCCCAAAAGAGGTCAGAAACCAACGGAATGGATTCAAGTTAGAGCTGCATGCGTAAAAGCTAAGTGTTCTGTGTTCCTGTCGTTGTTTGTATGTCTATTTGCTTTGTTTTCTTTCAAATTTTTGTTGTTTTCCACAAGTATGATAAGTAATCTTCTTTTTTTGTTATACTCAATGATTCTTTGAGGTATTACTGGTTGGACTACATCTTATATAATGGTCTGATGTCATATTTTTGACTTGTCATCTTGTTTTTCACCTCTTAAGCTTTACATTGCTTGTAGTTTCATCTTCGAAATTTACTTGTCTCGTTGATCTTCATCTCTTGATTTTCATTTGTTTCACCGCCTGAGACCCTGATTAGTTTTGGTAGGTGTTTATCTTTTGGATCCTACTTGTATTGCGTCATGATTCTAAGAAATTGTTTTCATCTTAGAGTGTTCATTCTTGTTTGTCATTTTTCTAGTCACCTTTAGTTCTATTGATATTTGGAGTAGCATGATCTTGAGTTCTTTCTTAGGATTGTTTGATCATCTCTAAAGGTCCTGAAATAATCATTTTGTCTTCTTCGCACCATGCAAGAAATTATAGTTAGGATTCTTTACTTATCATACTTCTTGCTTAATTTGCATTTGTTGAGGCTAAGTTTGTGTCAATTTCCTATATTAGTCTTGTTCTCGTCTCCTTTCTTGCTTCTAAGATTTATTGAGTTTTGTAATTGGATCACTTCTGTAAGTCTTGCACTAGTTGATCAGTTTCCTTTCATGGTCGATTTGATCCATTGGTTTTTGACATAAAGATGCCTGAACATTTATATGATCCTAAAGTTATAATAATTATCGTTGATCAGTCCATATTAGGATATTTAGTTGTATGGGTTAATTCTTAAGCCTGAAGGAATCTTGTAACAACCCCTAGAACATTCTAATGAGGGACTTAAGCATAATTTCAGCCTCAGACTTGAGGCACAAGTAAGAAAACTAAGGGCTGTCTGGGTAAAATTGAAATTTGAATAAGGGACTAAATGGAAAACAAGGAAATAGAACATGCCCTAAGGCTTCAACTATAAAATGAGCAATCTGAACATTTGAGAGGGGGATTTTTGGATTTTTCTTTTCATACTTTTGACATTTTCGAGCAGGCTTTTCTTCTGAAGCTCTTAGTGAATTAAGATATAGATAAATATATTTTTTTCCTCTATACTCTTCAGAAATCACTAGTGTTGTTCTTATTCCTGTTGAATTTTGATTCTCTCAAAAGTCTCCTAATATTCTGGATGAGAAAATGGCATTTTATCTTTATTTGTTTCAATTCCTGTTGTTATCATATTTATTCTCTTAAGATTTTCTGGTACTTGTATTAAACATAAACATGTATAATCTGGACTGTGATGGGATTGTATATTTTATTTGCTTAGGGTTCAGTAGATTTTACAATTGAGTATTAAAAAATGAGCTTAGTACTTATAATCTGAGTTATATGTTAAGAATTTGATAACTGAACATACGTAATACTATAAATGATGAGTATTTTGATCTATCTCTTCAAACGTTAAGATTAAATCTGATGCAAAAATTATCTTAGTGTCGTCTTTGCGAATATTGTTGGCATATTTTCTAATGCTCAGGTTTATGGTTTTTTTATAATTGTGGTATAATCAAAAAATGAAAAGTTGTTGTTATTCTAAAGGGATTTTTTAGTCCAATAACCCTGGGCCCAATTTAGAGGCCCAGTAAATGCCGGTGGTAGTTTAGCAATGCACGTTCCTACACAGATTGAAAAGGACGCCCAAAGCAGCCACGAATGAGGCCTAAAAGGGGCAAATGTTGGTTGTCTTCTTCAGAATGCATTACCCTAGTATAAATGACCAGAATGTTGTAGATACAAAGAACAATAAAGAATTTAATATGCTTAGGATGTCCTTATAAAATAAAGTGAGCCGCGTTCATCTAATAAAACACCACGAGGCTCCTTAATTTAATAAAATATATAGAAAATTGGAAGTGCCGTTTAGCGAACTTCACGGCCTTCCACAGATTTCTGAAGACGTAGTTGCTATAGGCGCGAATTTATTAGTAAAACATCTTCCTAAATTCGGGCGCGCATTTATGTGACCCAAATCCAAATCTCAACGAAGTTGGAACGTGTCAAAATCCACTGGTGCATTTATGTGACATGGTATGAGGCGTGGTCTAACGACGTTGCAATTTTCTTTAAAATAATAATAAAAGCAGTTTAAAGTTAAAAGCACATAAGTTAACGCATGTTCTAAAATCAGATAATATAAGCCGGATATGACACCCGGGAATTCCTAACACTTTCTCCCGTGTTAACAAAATTCCTTACCCGGATTTCTGGTTCGCGGACTATTAAACAGAGTCATTCTTTCCTCGATTTGGGATTCTAAACGGTGACTTGGGACACCATAAATCTCCCAAGTGACGACTCTTAAATTCTTAAATAATTGAACCCCGTTTCGATTGTCCTTTAATTGGAAAAGCTCCCTTTATCTACGCCCTTCGCCGGGTTGTGGTTAGCCAAAAAGGAGGTTTGACAACTCTGGCGACTCTGCTAGGGAAGGAACCCAGAATCTCTGGTTCAGGGTTCAAGAATTCAAGCTTAGAATAGTTGTTGTATTTGGCTTTGTTTATTATCTGATTTTACATATTGGCTTAATATGCAAAATGATGCTTTTACCGCTTTCATATTATCTGAGCTGTACATATAAACTGCTACGAAACACTTCTCCTCTCACCTCCGGGATGTGCTTATTGGTTGAGACTCCCTATTTTATTAGTGTCATGCCCTGAAATAAGAAAGAGGCCTGACAAGTTACAAAGCTGGATAGCCTTTTGGTTCCCGGTACGTAGCCCCCTCCTCGACTCAAGTTGTCCTCTCGGGTACAAAGTCTAGAACAAATACCCAGGCTTAAACTTAGAACAAAACCTCATGTCGGATCCCTAGTAGGAACGCTTATCTGCATCATGCATTTGACTTAGGGGACTCAACACAGGGGTTGGACCCATCTAGGACAGGTGTACCCAAAATAACAGACCATCCTGATGCATCCTAATGTGATACATGTTGCGTTTCTCCAAGGGTGAAAGGTTCATTTGGCGCACCAATGATAGTTGAGCGTAAATGAAAAACTGAGAATAAAAAAACAGAAAAACAATGAAAAGAAAAGAGGGTAAGGGTGAAAATAAAGCAAGTAGGATTTAGTTATGTTTTTAATATATTTTTATTAAAAAGAGACAAAGGATATGTGAAAATTCAAAAAACGAATATTTTGCACTTTTTATTATTTCCTGAAAATAAAAAAAAATGAGAGAAAATCCAAAAGTAATTTACATATTACATTATTTTTTCAAAAAGAGACAAAAGAAAATGTTTTCTTTAAATATTAGGTGTTTTTTTATTATTTCTTGCCCATATCTAATTTGGCTGAATTACGCCGGATTGATTCTTGACAAAAGCGAGATACCTAGGCAACCCTCATCGGATCCAACCTCCCTTTTACAAAAACAGCCAAAAGAAGAAAAGCAAGTGTCTGTTTTATTTATTTTTCTTTCAAAATAATCCCGGTAATGTCATTATTGCCAGAAGTGGCCGAATGTTACCACAAGTGACGCCGGAAGGCTGACCTTGCACAAATGGCTACCTCTAAATTTTATTTTGGCCGACGAGCGAGCACACTCTGAAAACCTTCTCTCCGAAGTGTTGCAAGGCCATCTTCACAAAGCTGGTCCTTTTATAGATATAGATTTCATCAAATGTCGGTTTTATATTTTTGAGAATACTAATTCACCTTAATAAATGTGTAGAATGAGCACGATAATGAACAAAATTCTCTTGGAGTTGCGATTGTGGTGGAATGATCTAAGGGAAACAGGGCAGGAATGGGTCAATGCACATTTGGGAGGCCTCACTGGTTTACTGAAAATTAGCCCAAGGGGGGGACATCATATTGGCCTTAATCACACTCTGGGACCCTACACACAATGTCTTCCACTTCTGGGGTTGTGAGCATACCCCAACATTAAAGGAAATTACCGGATATATCAGGACCCATACAACCCCTTTGAGACACCAATACCTAATTACAGCAAGAGCCCTCGCCGTGCACAAGTTCTTGGACTCTTTAAAAATCAGTCAGACAGTTCACAACCCAAACTCTTTAGCTGGATTCTGCACTTCGTGGTTCATATATCAGAGGTACGGGCATATAGGGGGATTCAATAACCCGGATATTTCTGTTTGTAGCAAAGGGAACCAACTCTAATGGGAGGAGCACCGATGTTTTGCATTCATGGTATTTTTCTTGGGTATTCTGGTGTTTCCGCGGAAAGACGTAAATACTGACATATGGATAGACGGGGTTGTCAGCACTCTAATGAATCAGGCCAAGAGCACCCTGGCTCCTATGATCTTGTCCGAGATCTTTCGAGCTCTCACCACATGCAAAGCAAGAGGAGATTTCTTTTAGGGGTGTAACCTACTGTTACAGATATGGAAGATTGAGCACCTAGGCCATCGACCTCGAATTATGGGTCACCGGCAAGGAGTGGGATAGAAGAGTTCTACAACAGGGTTGATGGATTTAGGCTACCCGAGGGTGTCACGGACTGGGTGTCGCATCTCCGGACTATTAGTGCAAATCAAATCGAATGGACATTCTGGTGGCTCCTAGTAGATGAAATTGTGTATATGCCAGCCATGGGGCCTCATTTTCTTTTGATGGGCCTCCGAAGTGTTCAACCTTATGCGCCATACCGAGTGTTTAGGCAATTGGGTAGATGCCAAATAATTCCCCAGGATGAGGATATTAGCCGTCATGTTATTGAAATTAGCCCCAACGGCCAATTCCCTGAAGCTACCGTGCGCCAAATCTGGAGCGAGTGTCAATACCTGACAGCTGATACCCTGGTACGGGACGTATCTAATGGCAGGTTGCACCTGGATATACTGCCTGGTATAGAATAGAGTTAGATCCGGGGAGGCCAGCTAAAAGACCTCATCTCCAAGAATTTGTTGAAACATCACCGCAACAATGGGATTGGCTAGCCAAGGAAAATGAATACAGAGCTACCATAGGAAGATTAGAAAGGAAAGTCCAAGAACTACAATTTGAAAATGATTTGCAAATCGCAGCAGATTAGGGAGAAAAGAAAAGACTAACAAAAGAAATTGAGGTGCTACCATCCCAAATCCAAAAGATGCAAGCAGCCGCAGAGAATCCCGCCAGGAGTGCAAAGGACGAAAAGCTCATAAACAATTTGAGACAAAAGGTAACCGAATATGGTTTCGACCTAAATAAAGCCGAAGTGAGATGTCTAGTGTCTGAATACAATTAGCTAAACATGCTGAGGAACGGGCCCGCATCATTGAGCAACTGAAGTAAAAGCAGGACGATGAGATTGCGGGGATAAATCAGAGGTCTATCAAGCATGTTGGGGACCTCAAAGACGAAAGAGAACATTGCTATGCAACAATAGCAAAGTTTGAGACAGATTTGAGGCGATTCCAGGAACTGAACCGGGTAGCTGAACGAACTCTAGAGGAGAGGGCTGAACAAATTGGGCGCCTATTGCAAGAAAAAAGTTTTACCAGGGAAAGAGTACGGGCAATTGCAGACTACATTGCCACGAAGTGCAACCACTGTGAGAACAAGACAAAATCTATATTTTTCGCCGTTGCCATGACATTTGTCCGTCAAGTGATGGAAGATTTCCCCCACCTCCAAGGGAGTTTGGCACGCAAGCCACCGGCAAGGCCGTACGATGCCCCGCGAGGCCCAGGAGCACTTGAGGCATTAATGTACTCCTAAAAGATTGTACTACCAATTCATGTGTTTTCAAAGTCTGTTAGTTTAACTGAGCTTGTATTTTCTTTATGCATAGTTAGTAGTTGTTTGATTCTGTAGTTCGTTTGTCAGCATTCATTTAATTTGTCACCTTTCAAGTCTTTGTAGTTGCAGTTTGTAATAAAATTTTCCAAAATATGTGATGGTACGCTTATGTTTCCAAGAACTACACTCGGTCTGATTCATGCGGGTCATGATACGTAGGCAATCTACATAGGATTCGACAATAATTTAATAAAATTGGAAATTAAATAAATATAGGAATGAGAGTATAGGGCTAAAACAAAAGAGAGCTTCGCAAACAAAGCCGGGATGACACAAGCAACCAACGCATGTAGGAATCAATTGTGCATACATACCCATTGTGTGGCCACTTGTGTATCAAGAATCTAACCACTAACGAGTCTCTGGTGTTGTGATCCCAGTTCCGAATTAGACAGGTGACTGGTGGTCGCAGGCATTCTGGAAACTCACTCCTACAACATGCGGTCAAAAATCAAACAAGTCATGGCCAACCAAGAAGTTGATGTCACCATTATTGACCCCTCGAAGGAGGCAGAGGAATTGGACGTTAACCCTATGAAGGAGGAAATGCATAAGCTTAAACACCAAATGGCCGAGATGTACCAGGAATGGGCAAGAGGACAACCACCCTCGGCCTATCCTGCAAACCCAACCTTCATACCGCCACTGGCTCAAGCACCTGACCAGTCCGCCACTGGTGCACCCCCAAGTTTTCCTATATACCCACAGCATCAGGGTGCTACCTCTCAGCCACCAGCCCCATTACCCAAAGTCACTGCTCACCCTCCCCCGCCAATCGCTCCTATCTATGTGGAACCTCCGCCTTCTGCACTACATAGGTCATCCAGGGAACCACTAATTCAAGCCTATGACCCTCAATACTATCCCCCAGAACCTACCTACAAAGCCCAGGAGCCTTACTCTTATGCTCCTCGTCCTGAAATCCCAATGAGAGCTGAAAAGCCGACCAAAGATTCCGAACAGAAGGAAATTCTCAGAAAGGTCCGGAGTCTGGAACAATCGTTCAGGGACATGCGGGTATTAGGCGGTCAGGTGAGTGTGGCCTTCAAAGATCTTTGCTTATTCCCGGACGTACAGTTGCCTACAGGTTTCAAAATGCCCAAATTTGACTCATATGACGGTCATGGCGATCCAGTCGCATATTTGAGAGGGTTTTGCAGTAAAATGAGGGGAGCAGGAGGAAAAGAGGAACTGCTAATGGCATACTTTAGCTAGAGTTTGAGCGGATCAGAATTTGAGTGGTATACTCGATAGGATCCCAACCGATGGTACACTTGGGATGACTTCGCGCAAGCATTTGTAGGCCACTTTCAATATAGTCTCGAGATTGTCCCGAATCGCTTATCTTTGACGAAACCTGAGAAGAAACACAACGAGGGTTTCAGAGAGTACGGTTTCCGATGGAGGGAGCAAGCAGCCAGAGTTTATCCTACCATGAAGGAGAGTGAGATGGTTGACTATTTTCTGCAAGCTCTGGAGCCTACCTACTTTGGGCAATTGGTATTAGCGGTAGGGAAGTCTTTCAACGAAGTGGTAAAGAAGGGAAGTATGGTTGAGGAAGGCATCAAATCCAATAATATTATGAGCTACTCGGCAATTAAGGCAACTACTCAAGCCATCCAGGGCGTAGCTGGGGGAACTTTCAGGAAGAAGAAGAAGATGGAAGTAGCGATAGTAGAGCCGGGAACCTGGGTCGGGCCTCGGGCACCATCTCATTACATTCATCCATGTCCTCACCACAAGACACACCCACATCCTCCATATGGCCCACCGCAACATTATTATCCACCGCGAGAACCTCGTTTCTCACTCCATCATGCACAGGAATATACCCAACCCTCCACACAATGGTGTGTGCCACCTCCTCAAAACACTTACCCAAATCTACAAAATCAATACCCGCTTCCAAGAGCTTACCACCAGACCCCAAGGCCTGCCTTCCGAGGCAATCAGGCCATGAGAAAAAAGAGGGTGCAGGAAAAGAATACTTTCACTTCGCTGGGAGAATCTTACACTAGCCTGTTCCACCGGCTGCGACAACTGGATATGTTAAGACCAATTGAGGCGAAGATGCCAAATCCTCCCCAAAAGAACTTAGATTATCCGATCAGATGTGAATATTGTTCCGGTGCACCAGGGCATGACACCAAAAAATGTTGGCATTTAAAGAACACCATTCAAGAACTAATCGACTCTCAGAAGATCGAGGTGCAGACTCCGTAGGTGCCCACTATTAACCAAAACCCGCTGCCAACCCACCAGGAAACCAACATGATTGAAATTGAGAAGAAAAGGGGAGAGTTAATAAGATCTTCACAAACAGCAATGATGGTCAAAGCCAGTGAGTCAACCAAGGTCGCAAGCAGTAAGAAACTGGCAACTCGGGCAAGGGAAGGCAGAACTATTGTAGTACAGGGAAGCTCAGCATCTGCGGCCGTGCCAAAGAAAGAAGAAGCAAAGGTGACAGTACATGGGGCAACTAGGGAACCCGTTGTGGTTGTGGAAGGTGTCTTCATAGAGCCAGTTATTGTGAGACCAGTAATCCAGCCACCAATCATCAACAACAGGGTCGTTCCTTAAGATATGAACACGCTATAGTGATGTACAAAGGGAAAGAAGTTAGGGAAGAAGTATGTGAGGCACAAGGCCTAACTCGATCAGGAAGGTACTCTGCCTCAGAAGAGTTGAGAAAGGGCAGAACCTCTAAAGATAACACGGAACCAATGAAGAAAGCTGTATCATAAGAAGAGGCAGAAGAATTCTTGAAGAAAATGAAAATGCAAGATTACTCCATCATAGAACAGTTGAGGAAAACGCCAATCTCTTTGTTATCCTTACTAATTCACTCAGATGAGCACTGTCGGGAATTTATGAAGATTTTGAATAAAGCTCACGTCCCAGATAAAATAATGGTCAACCACTTGGAAAAGATTGCAAACAAGATATTCGAGGTAAACCGGGTCACATTCTCCGATGATGAATTGCCCATGGAAGGTACGGAGCACAACCAGGCTCTTTATCTAACTGTGAAATGTAAAGATGTCTTGGTCACCCGAGTTTTTGTCGACAACGGGTCCAGAGCAAATATTTTTCCATTATCCACATTGACCAAGCTGAAGGTGGAAAATGAAAGAGTCCGCAAGAATAACATATGTGTTCGAGGCTTCGATGGCGGAGGCAAAGACACCGTTGGGGATATAGTGCTAGAAGTAACTATAGGGCTCGTCGAGTTCATTGTGGAATTCCAAGTGCTGGATGTATTTGTCTCCAATAACCTGTTATTGGGCAGACCCTGGATTCATGCAGCTAAAGCAGTACCATCTACGTTGCACCAGATGGTCAAATTTGAGTGGGACAGACAAGAGATTGTCGTGCATGGAGAAGATAATCACTGTACGTTGGGTGATGCGATCGTGCCTCTCATTGAATCTGAGGACAACAAGGGGCCATAAGATTACCAAGTTTTTGATACGGTGTCAGTCCAAAAGATCCCAGAAGGTGAAAGTATTGTGACCCCAAAGATAACAACTGCATCCGTCATGGTAGCTTCAGAAATGTTGAGAAATAGCTTTGTGCCCAGCAAAGGGTTGGGAGCTTCTCTGCAAGGCATTGCACAACCAGTATCCCTTCCCAAGAATCTAGACACTTTTGGTCTAGGGTTCAAACCCACAGCCGTAGACATAAGGAGAGCCAGAAAGCTGAGACTGAAGACCTGGGCTCTCTTGAAGCCTATACCAAGGTTGTCTAAATCATTTGTCAAATCCAGTAATGGCCCTAGACCCAAGATTTTAGGCCCGCTGATCAACGCAGATGGAGATCTTGATAAGGGGTTGGCAAGACTGTTCAATGAGGTGAATATGGTAGAGGCAGGAGAAGGATCGAGAGGGACAGATGTGCAGTTCATGGGAGCACGCACAAAAATAAAAACTTGGGAAGCCACTCCTCTTCCCACTCTGAGGGAGTCGTGGTAGTCGGCTTTGATTTTCCTTTCAGTATAGTTTGTATTAGTGTCACACAGTTGTTATTTTTGTCCGTTTGGATGTGCAAACTCTGTTATCTTTGATTCTAATAAAAGGCAATTTTCCTTTCAGCAATGCTGATAGTTTCCATTTTCTCTTTACTTTTCGTTCTTTTATCTTTCGTAAAGTTATTTTTATGCTGGTTCCGGTGATCTAACATGCATAAGGACTCCTCGGCCCAATCTTTGCAATTAACCTAGTCTAGAAATGATAATTCAGGAAATAGAACACGGGGATGAACCTGGGTACGCTGAGGAAGGGGCATGGGTGAGATTAGTAAAGAGATGACCCAATTCGAAGAGAAACCTAAACCAAACCTGAATGATACAGAGGCAATCAATCTAGGAGGCCCGGATAATATTAGAGAAACAAAAATAAGTGTCTATCTGGAGCCACAGCTTTGGAAGGAAATAATCGAGGTATTGTTGGAGTACAAGGATGTCTTTGCATGGTCCTACGACGACATGCCCAGATTGAGCATTGATTTTGTAGTCCCCAAATTACCTACTGACCCAACCTGCATTCCCGTCAAACAAAAGTTGAGAAAGTTTAAAACTGATATTTGCGTGAAAATCAAATAAGAGGTGACCAAGCAGTTTGAGGCAAAAGTTATCCGAGTCACACGATATCCCACCTGGCTAGCTAATGTCGTGCATGTACCAAAGAAGGATTGTAAAACCAGAGTGTGCGTTGATTACCGTGACCTCACCAAAGCAAGTCCAAAAGACAACTTCCCCTTGCCGAATATCCACATATTGATTGACAAATTTGTGAAGCATGAGATCGGGTCATTCATGGATTGTTATGTAGGCTACCACCAGATTTAAATGGATAAAGAAGATGCAGAGAAAATAGCATTTATCACACCATGCGGGACATACTGCTATAGGGTCATGCCTTTTGGCTTGAAAAACGCCGGGGCAACATACATGAGGGCAATGACAACCATTTTCCACGATATGATGCATAATGAAATCGAAGTCTATGTGGACGATGTGATTGTGAAGTCTAGAAAACAATCCGATAATGTCAAAGATCTGAAGAAATTCTTCCAGAGGCTTCGCAGGTATGATATCAAGCTCAACCCGGCAAAATGTGCATTTGGGGTTCCCTCGGGAAAGTTGTTAGGGTTCATAGTCAGCCGTCGAGGCATCAAGTTGGACCCGCCAAAAATCAAACATATACAGGAGTTGCCGCCACCCAGAAAAAAAAACACAAGTATTGAGTCTTTTGGGAAGGCTAAATTACATCAGTCGATTCATCGCCCAGCTCACAACCATCTATGAGCCCATCTTTAAGTTTTTAAAAAAGGATGTTGCGGTGAAATGGACAGGAGAGTTCCAAGAAGCTTTTGATAAGATAAAGGGATATTTGTCAAACCCACCAGTACTAGTCCCGCCAGAACCAGGGAGGCCTCTGATCTTATATTTAACAGTCCTGGACAGTTCATTTGGGTGCGTGTTGGGTTATCACGATGTTACTAGGAGAAAAGAGCAGGCCATATACTACCTCGGCAAGAAATTTACGGCCTATGAGGTTAAGTACACTCATCTTTAAAGGACATGTTGCGCCTTGACATGGGTAGCCCAGAAGTTGAAGCACTATTTGTCATCATACACCACTTATCTCATCTCACAGCTGGACCCATTGAAATACATCTTCCAGAAGCCCATTTCCATAGAGAGGCTCGCGAAATGGCAAATCTTGCTTACTGAATTCGACATCATCTACATAACTAGGACTGCTATGAAGGCACAGGCATTGGCTGACCATTTAGTAGAGAATCCCATAGATGAAAAATATGAACCCTTGAACACATATTTTCCGGAAAACTAAGTGATGCACGTCAAGGAAATGTAACGGGATGAGAAGTTGGGGTGCAAATTGTTCTTCGATGGGGCTGACAACATGAAAGGCGTCGGGATAGGAGCAATACTCATTTATGAAGAAGGGCATCATTACCCGGTCACAGCTCACCTTTGTTTCCATTGCACCAACAACATGGTTGAGTATAAAACATGCATTTTGGGTTTGAGATTAGCAGCAGACATGGGTGTCCAGGAAGTTTTTGTCTTGGGGGACTCGGACCTTCTGGTACACCAGATTCAAGGGGAATGGGAGACAAGAGATTTAAAACTCATACCTTACCGGCAATGCTTGCATGATCTTTGTCACAGATTCCGGTCAGTGGACTTCATGCACATTCCAGAATTCACAATGAGGTTGCCGATGTATTGGCTACTTTGAAATCAATGTTACATCACCCCGACAAGGCTTATGTCGACCCAGTACATATCCGGTTCCATGATAAACATGCTTATTGCAACATGGTGGAAGAAGAGCTCGACGGTGAGGCTTGGTTCCACAACACCGAGGAATATATCAGGAAAGGTGTGTACTCGACGCAAGCAACGACTGACCAGAAGATAACAATCAATCGTTTGTCAAGTGGTTTCTTCCTCAGTGGAGGGGTATTATATAAGAGAACGTCAGATCTAGGTTTGTTAAGATGCATAGATGCTCGGCAGGCGACGATCATCATGAATGAAGTGCATGCTGGCGTCTGCGGGCCGCACATGAGCGGATATGTTTTGACAAAGAAGATTCTTCGGACAGGGTTTTATTGGCTCATCGTGGAAAGGGTTTGTATCATCTTCGTGCGCAAGTGCCATTAGTGTCAGGTACATGTAGACCTAATTCACTCTCACCCGTCTGAACTGCACACAATGTCAGCACCTTGGCCTTTCGTTGCTTGGGGCATGGATGTGATGGGACCCATCAAACTAGTAGATTCCAATGGACACAGATTTATCCTGGTCGCTATTGACTATTTCACCAAGTGGGTTGAAGCCAAAACTTTCAAGGAAGTGACCAAGAAGACCGTGGTCGATTTAGTGCAAACAAATATTATTTGTCGGTTCGGGATCCCCAAGACGCTCATCACTAATAATGAGGCAAATCTCAACAGTCACCTAATGAGAGAGGTATGTCAGCAGTTCAAGATCTCACATCGAAACTCTACCCCGTACCGCCCCAAAGCGAATGGAGGTTGAAGCAGCAAATAAGAACATAAAGAAGATACTTCGTGAAATGGTGGAAGGATCCAGGCAGTGACATGAGAAGCTACCCTTTGCATTGTTAGGTTATCGTGCCACTGTCTGCACTTCAGTGGAGGGTACTCCATACTTATTGGTATATGGCACAAAGACGGTGATCCCCGGTGAGGTTGAAATCCCCTCTCTCTGGATCGTGGCCGAAGAAGGAATTGACGACGAAGAATGGGTCAAAGCTCATTTGGAACAATTAAGTCTGATTGACGAGAAAAGATTGGCAGCGGTCTGTAATGGCCAATTGTATCAATAAAGAATGGC
The DNA here is from genome assembly GCA_034376525.1 of Nicotiana benthamiana. Lineage (NCBI taxonomy): Eukaryota > Viridiplantae > Streptophyta > Magnoliopsida > Solanales > Solanaceae > Nicotiana > Nicotiana benthamiana. The sequence goes on from CM067325.1 coordinate 70,939,746, forward strand.
CATGGCATGTAATAAGAAGGTGTGCCCCAGAAAAGTTGAAGTAGGCCAACTGGTAATAAAGCACATCCATCCTCACCAGGCTGAGGTAAAAGGCAAGTTCGCTCCAAACTGGCAAGGGCCATTCATTGTATCAAGAGTGTTGTCCAATGGAGCATTGTATCTGACGGATGTGGAAGGGAAATGTGCAAAAATGGCTATCAATTCGGATGCGGTCAAAAGATATTATGTATAATTTTCTTTAGAACACTGTTTACACTTGACATCTGTTTGTACTTGGCAAATTTTGAAGATTGAAATGACGAAGGCAATTTGTTTTGCTACCTCAACACGTTAACCCTTTTGAGCTTTAATTACTTTCTTTCGTACCCCTCATTCAGAATCGGTAACAAAAGTCAGAAACACAGGTGTGAGAAGGCAGTAGAAGAAAAAAAGAGAAGAAAAAGGAAAAATAAAAGAGAAAAAAAAAAGAAAGAGAAAAGAGAAAAGAAAAAAGAAAAAAAGAAATAAATAAAAGAAGACGAAACAAAGGTAAAAGGGAGAAGAAAACTATAGAGGGGAGAAGGAAAACAACAACAAAAATAAGGAATCGGCATGAACTACGTTTGACCTGATTTCTTCTAAAAGGATATGTAGGCAGCCTCATGGTTCAGTCGCATCAAAATAAAATCCAAGAGTCCCCAAGCAAGAAACTGGGGCTGAAGTTGTCGTTGTTGCAAGAAATATGATTCTGAAAGATGTAATTTTTGAACCCATGTGAATTTCTTCGAGCCTTTGATATTCATTCTTTCTAACCTTGTCCAAAATCCCAAGTTACGGTCCAAAGAAAGACATTCTGATCAGTCCTCAAAAGATGCTGAGTTGAGTAAGAAGAAGGGATTCGTGTCAGGGACAGCACTTTGAGCCAGACAAGAGAGATAATAAAATAAAAGAGACTTATCGGTGAAAACCCTCACGGGCACCATAAAGTGACGAGAGTTTTAGAGATAATAAAATGAGACATTCTTGTTGGTGAAAACCTTCATAGGCACCGTGAGGCGAAGATAAGGCAAAAGCAAAATTCAGAAAGGGGTTATTGGTGCAAGAATAAAATAGAGCATGTCGAGTTAGGGTTTGGTCGAAACAAGTGGTTTAGAAGGGTCAAGACAGCAAAATCACGACAATTGAGGGTCAGTCATCGAAACGGATTGGGTCGACCAAGCCGAAGTGCATGTCATGATCATGAAAACCAGTTGTATAAGTCTCCTCTCTTCTCTTTTCAAATAGTCAGTGAGTCTGGAATTCTTTACCTTAAATACCATTTAGAGTCTATTCATTTCATCTTTCTCTCAAATCTATAGAGTTTTGTTTAGGAAAGCGAGAGGAATTTCAAAGCCGATTATCAAGCTCCCAAACAGACAAAGTGCTTAATGCCCAAAGGTGTAACAAAGAGAACAACTGTGGAACGGCAAAAGGAAGGATTCATAAAGTTGTAATTGATGGAAGAAACAAGAATCGGCAAGGCGAAGTAATATCACACAGCCAAAGGTACGCAAATGAAACCATAAAGATTCGGATGGAATGTAAATTAGCCTAACACAAAAATGGAAAAGGTCACAAGGATGCAAGTTTTGACCAAACGTATTACGTCAGGGAAGGCCACAAAGAATTTCGGTGAAGGATCGAGAGTGCAACCTAGGGCAAGAGGCAAAAGTGAGGGCATAAAAGCCAAGAGTCGGCCGAGCATCCTAAATGGGCCGGTTCATCTCAGGAAAGGGATAAAGATTTCTGGAAGGGGTTCGAAAAAATAACAGTAGGACGAGAAACAAAACAAAGCCACAAGGGTTAAAGCATAACACTCTAACTGAGCAATCATTAGAGAAGGGTATAAGGCTTCTAGCAAAAGAGGCAAAAGCGCAACAAAAAGGCATAAATGGCCATGAGACTTGACCCAGCGGGATATATCAACTCGTCAGTCGCCGGGAAGAGGGAAAAGAGAATTCTGGAAGAAGGTTGGAAATGCAACACAAAGATGAGGAGCAGAGTGAAGGCACAGGGGTCAGAGGGTCAGCCAAGTGTAATACACTGACTTGGCAGTCTCGAGAAAGGTGTAAGGTTCTGGAAAAAAGGGCTAGAAATATAATACAATTATAGGGAGAAAAGTAAAGCCGCAAAGGTTCAAAGGGTCAGCCAACCAACTCAGACAATTCATCATCAACATGGAGATGGAACACAGAGGAATATCACAACGAGGATGCCGCTTCAAACAAGAATGCAGCGAGTCAACCACCACTTTACAAACTGACAAGTTTTCTTTGATTGACACAGGGGCATAAAATTTCGGACGAGCTTGAGGGAGATCGCCCACGGGAGAAGGCAGGCACACGACACGTATGGTCAAAAGCTCAGGACCCTCCTGAAAAATGAGACTCAGTGAAAACTCAAAAGAGACATAGTCGGTCATAAACACCCTCCCCAGCAAAAGCACAAGGGGAAAAAACTTCGACTAACCTAACCCAATAGAAACAACTAAAGGTTAAAAGAGGCATGGAAGTTTAGATGGAAAGCAGTCCAAAACTCAAACGCGTATGGGTAACATAGGAAAGCTCCAACACCTCCCTAGTAAGACTTGCAGAAACCACCAGAAATTAGAACTGGCATTTAAGTTGGAACCCGCATGACCCTCCTGGAAAATGTGACTCTTCTAAAGGATAGAGGCAATCATGGAAAGTAAAAGGCATAAAATGACTTGCATGTTGATGTGGGATTCAGTTAAGAGTTGTCAGGACCCTCCTAAAAAATGAGACTTAACTTAGAACACAATAGCTGGGTGGCATGGTCAAACCCAGATACTTCCCCAGCTGAGTCAGCAAGAGTCATCAGGACCCTCCTGAAAAGTGGGACTTAGAGCCAAAATCTCCCCAGCCAGAGTCAACAATAATCGATAAGAGTCACCTTGAATAATGGAACTCAGAGAAAATATTTCCCCTGCTAGAGTCAATAAGAATTAAGAAGAGTCATCACGACCCTCCTGGAAAATGGGATTTAGAAGGAAAATTTCAAATTTCCCCCAGTTGAGTCAACAAGAATCGACAAGAGTCACCCTAAGAAATGGAACTTAGAGCCAGAATCTCCCCAGCTAAAGTCAATAAGAGTCAAGAAGAGTTATCAGGACCCTCCTAAAAAATGGGACTTAGATTAGATACTTCCCCATGCAAGAGTCAACAAAAGTTGTCAAGACCCGCCTGGATAATGGGAGGTAGTTTTAATCATTGGTCACCAGCAGGTCCCCAGCAGATATAACTCATAGCAATGCATAGTGGAAAATAATACCTTTTTAGAAACACAGCATAATCTTGAAATCGTCTGCAGTTGAGAATGGTCAAGACCAGTTTTTACAATCAGGCGCCCACCTGTAGAACAAGGGAATATGTTTCAAATTTTTAAGTTATAATCAGGTGCCCACCTGTAGAACAAGGGAATACTTTTCAAATTTTTTGGTTTTGCAATCAGGCGCTCACCTGCAGAACAAGGGAATATTTTCAAAATTTTGAGTATTGGTAGTCAGGCGTCCACCTGTAGAACAAGGGAATATTTTTCAAAAATCTAAGTATTTGCAATCAGGCACCCACCTATAGAACAAGAGAATATTTTTCAAAATTTCAAAGTTTTGTAATCAGGCGATCACCTATAGAACAAGGAAATATTTTTAAAATTTTCAAGTTCTAGTAATCAGGCACCCACTTGTTGAACGAGGGAACATTTTTCAAAATTTCAAGGTGTTGTAATCAGGCGCCCACCTATAGAACAAGGGAACATTTTTCAAGATTTTAAGTTTCGAAAATCAGGCTCCCACCTGTAAAATAAGGGAATACGTTTCAAAGTCAAGTTTTTGAAATCAGGCGCCCACCTGTAGAATAAGGGAGTATCTTTCAAAATTCAAGATTTTGTAATCAGGCACCCACCAGGAAAACAAGGAAATGCAGTTCAGTTCCATTCGATTTTGATAATCAGGCACCAACCTGGAGAACAAGAGAATATTTTGTGGAATTCAAGTTTTGATGATTAGGTGCCCACCTAGAAAACAAGGGAAGATATTTCATATTGCGAGTTCAAGCAACCAGGCGCCCACCTGTAGAACAAGGGAATATTTTTCAAAAATCTAAGATTTTGCAATCAGGCACCCGCCTGTAGAACGAGGGAATATTATTCAAATTTTCAAAGATTTTGTAATCAGGTGCCCACATGTAGAACAAGGAAATATTTTTCAAAATTTCAAGTTTTAGTAATCAGGCGCCCACCTGTAGAACAAGGGAACATTTTTCAAAATTTCATGTTGTTGTAATCAGGCGCCCACCTGTAGAACAAGGGAATACTTTTCAAGATTTTAAGTTTCGAAAATCAAGCACCCACATGTAAAACAAGGGAATACGTTCAAAGTCAAGTTTTTGAAATCAGGCGCCCACCTGTAGAATAAGGGGGTATCTTTCAAAATTCAAGATTTTGTAATCGGGCACCTACCTGGAGAACAAGGGAATACAGTTCAGTTCCATTCTATTTTGATAATCAGGCATCCACCTGGAGAATAAGGGAATATTTTGGGGAAGTCAAGTTTTGATGATCAGGTGGCCACCTACAGAACAATGGAAGATCTTCCAAATTGCGAGTTCAAGCAACCAGCCGCCCACTTGTAGAACGAGGGAATGCTTTCAACGGGGTACATCATAAGACTAAAAACAAGGAAACAAGAAGTTCCACAGGAGGAACACCAGTTAATAAAGCAACAAAGAGTTCCACGGCAAGAAATGCAGGACAACAAGGCGACAAGGATTCAGAACAAGTCGGAAGACATAGATAGGTTTTCTTGTAATCCATAGTTCGTAGTTTAGTCTAGGTTTTTTTTTTCACAGTGGTGTAATAAGAGGGTCTAGAAGCAATAGCACCAGCAACAGCAGTAAACTCACAACCTCGGTAGTCCCATCTACCAAACACTCCAGAAATACACTGACCTATTCCTTTATCGCCAAGAATATGTAGGCAACCTTTGAAGCAAGTTCGGTCAGAAATTTTTCAAAAATGCTTCACGCGGAGTATTCAGTCGGACGAAAATCGCTCATGTTGGCTCACTTGTTCTTTGCACGAAAACTCTTCATATTCTCGCGCAAAGAGAGGCAACTGTGACCATGTAATTTTTTCCCTGCTAATACGACTCCTACAAGACTCTCAGGTTTAGGATTTTCCTTATTATATTTGTTTTAAGAATTTAATTTTAGGATTTAATTGCGTGTGCCAATGTGTTTTCATTAATGCATGCTTAAAATCATTTAGGATTTAATTTCGTGCTTGTGCTAAAATAATTGTTAATTAGGGTTATTTTTACAAATGTAAAATTCAAAAATATGCAAGTAGTATTTCTGGCATTTTAATCATTTTTGTTAACTTTTAATTTTTTGCATTTTTGTTTGTGTTAATTAGGAATTATTAAAATATAATTAGGAATTAAGGGATAAAACAAAAGATAAGAAAACAAAACAAAAATATATATGTGTGTATAATCACCCAGGCTGGCCACAATTGGGCCAGACCTGGGTAGCCCAAAAACTTTTGTCCTGTAAAACACACATGTGCCTAGCCCAAACATAAACCCCCGACCCAGTCCACATAAAAACTCCTAAAACGACACCGTTTCAAGGAAAGGCTATCACAGCTGTTGATCAACCAACTATCTAACGGCCCCAAAACCCTCACCCAAATTAAATAAATATGTCTGAATGTCTCTACAAACTCAGAGACCAAACCCATCACCTTCCTCGTACCAAACACATCGTTGTAACGCCTCCCCGCCATCGCCTTTTGACCGCCCTTGACCACCCAGCAACCACCCTAACACCGCTGCCATAAATCGCCTCACGGCGGCGGATAGTCACCAAACCGCCCCAAATTGACACCATAGGACCACCAAGGCCTCCTCTTCCCCGTCCTGTAATCAGCTTACTTCGAACAACTCTCCACCGTCTCGAATATTCAAAAGAAGGGTAGCCGGAACCACCGTCTCCGGTGACCCAACCCCAAACCCGTCCAAAGTTACACCTCTGGACCACCTCATCTTCCTCTTTCCAACCATCCATATCACACCCTTTGAATCCAAGTGAAGTAGCTCGAATATCGATTTAAAGTCTACCCTAAAACCTAAATCCCACCGGATTCCGGTCAAACTGACCTCTGACAATCCCTTTCCATCCCTCTCCCCAACCAAACCATCCATTGCCCTCAAACCCTGCTAACCACAACAAAACTCATATCTGAGACCTTACTAGGTCTCAGAAGCATCAAACCTCCCCCCTGAACCCTTGTCCTTCTTCGAATACGCAAGGCCAGTTTCCCTAGAGGTTAGTGGTTTCCCCAAAAGAGGTCAGAAACCAACGGAATGGATTCAAGTTAGATCTGAATGCGTAAAAGCTAAGTGTTCTGTGTTCCTGTCGTTGTTTGTATGTCTATTTTGTTTTCTTTAAGATTTTAGTTGTTTTCCACAAGAAAGATATGTAGTCTTCTTTGTTTGTTATACTCAATTATTCTTTGGGGTATTACTGATTGGACTACATCTTCTATAATGGTCTAATGTTATATTTTTGACTTGTCAGCTTGTTTTCACCTCTGAAGCTTTACATGGCTTGTAGTTTCATCTTCGAAATTTACATGTCTCGTTGATCTTCATCTCTTGATTTTCATTTGTTTCACCCCCTGAGACCCTGATTAGTTTTGGCAGATGTTTATCTTTTGGATCCTACTTGTATTGCGTCATGATTCTAAGAAATTGTTTTTCATCTTAGAGTATTCATTCCTGTTTGTCATTTTTCTAGACACCTTTAGTTCTATTGATATTTGGAGTAGCATGATCTTGAGTTCATTTTTAGGCTTGTTTGATCATCTTGGAATGTTCTGAAATAATCAATTTGTCTGCTTCACGCCATGCTGGAAATATTAGTTAGGATTCTTTGCTTATCATACTTCTTGCTTCATTTTCATTTGTCGAGGCTAAGTTTGTGTGAATTTCTGATACTAGTCGTGTTCTCGTCTCCTTTCTTTCTTCTAAGCTTTATTGACTTTTGTAATTGGGTCACTTCTGTAAGTCTTGCACTAGTTGATCAGTTTCCTTTCCTGGTCGATTTGATCCATTGGTTTTTGACATAAAGATGCTTGAACATTTATATGATCCTCAAGTTATAATAATTGTTGTTGATCTGTCCCCATTAGGATATTTAGTTGTATGGGATATTTCTTAAACCTGTCCAATAAGCATGTTAGTCCAGACCAAAATTTGGCCCATAAATTAGACACAATTGACCAGGTTTAGGTTTGACCAAACCAAATGAAAATCAGGGGTAAACAACCTCAGGTTAGTTGATTAGGAAGGGAAACAGAGTATAAAGGGTATTTGAGCCTAAAAGATTATTGTAACAACCCTTAGAACATTCTAGTGAGGCACTTAAGCATAATTTCAGCCTCAAACTTGAGGCACAAGTAAGAAAACTAAGGACTATCTGGGTAAAATTGAAATTTGAATAAGGGACAAAAAAATAAGGAAATAGAAGTTTCCCTAAGGCTTCAATTATAAAAGAAGCAATCTGAACATTTGAGAGGGGGATTTTTGGATTTTTCTATTCAGACTTTTGACATTTTCGAGCAGGCTTTTCTTCTGAAGCTCTTAGTGAATTAAGATATAATATATATATTATTTCCTCTATTCTCTTCAGAAATCACTAATGTTGCTCTTATTCCTGTTGAATTTTGATTCTCTCAAAAGTCTCCTGAAATTCTGGGTTTTACTGATCGATTGACTGTTGTTGCTTGCTAGTTGCTTCACTTTTACTCATAGGCTTCTTTTGCTGAACTACAGGTACCAATCTCACCTAAAACTCTGAGAGATTGTAGCACTTATTTGCATTCGAGATAATGAGAAGATAGCATTTCATCTTTATTTGTTTCAATTCCTGTTGTAATCATATTTATTCTCTTAAGATTTTCTGGTATTTGTATTAAACATAAACATGTATAATCTGGACTGTAATGGGATTGTATATTTTATTTGCTTAGGTCTAGTAGATTTTACAATAGAGTAATCAAAAATGATCTTAGTACTTATAATCTGAGTTATATGCTAAGAATTTGATAACTGAACATACGTAATACTATGGATGATGAGTATTATGAGCTATCTCTTCAAACGTTAAGATTAAATCTGATGCTAAAATTATTTTAGTGTTGTCTTTGCAAATATTGTTGCCATGTTATCTAATGCTCAGGTGTATGGTTTTTTTATAATTGTGGTATAATCAAAAAATGAAAAGTTGTTATTCTAAATGGATTTGGTAGTCCAATAACCTTGGGCCCAATTGAGAGGCCCGGTAAATGTCGGTGGTAGTGTAGTAATGCACGTTCCTGGGCAGATTGAAAAGGAAGCCCAAAAGCAGCCACGAATGAGGCCTAAAAGGGCCAATGTTGGTTGTCTTCTTCAGAATGCATTACCCTTGTATAAATTACCAGAATGTTGTAGATACAAAGAACAATAGAGAAGTTAATTATGCTTAGGATATCCTTATAAAATAAACTGAGCTGCGTTCATCTAATCAAACACCACGGGGCTCCTTAATTTAATAAAATATTTTGAAAATTGGAAGTGTCGTTTAGAGAAATTCATGGCCTCCCACAGATTTTTGAAGACGTAGTTCCTATAGGCGCGAATTTATTTGTAAAATATCTTCCTAATTTCGGGCACGCATTTATGTGACCCAAATCCAAATCTCAACGAAGTTGAAACGTGTCGAAATCCACGAGTGCATTTATGTGACGTGGTTTGAGGCGTGTTTTAACGACGTTGCAATTTTCTTTAAAATAATAATAAAAGAGGTTTAAAGTTAAAATCATATAAGTTAAAACATGTTTTAAAATCAGATAAGTTAAGCCGGATATGACAGTTGAGCGATCGTGCTAGAACCACGGAACCCAGGAATGCCTAACACCTTCCCCCGGATTAACATAATTCCTTACCAGTATTTCTGGTTAGCGGACTGTTAAACAAAGTTATTCTTTCCTCGATTTGGGATTCTAAACGGTGACTTAGGACACCATAAATTTCCCAAGTGGCGACTCTGAAATTCTTAAATAGTTGAATCTCGTTCGATTGTCCTTTAATTGGAAAAATTCCCTTTATCTACGCCCTTTGCCGGGTTGTGGTTAGCCAAAAAGGAGGTGTGAGAAACCCTGTTTACCTCATTGAACAGCCTTTTAGATCCCTTATCCAAATCCCCATCCGCATCGATCAACGGACTGGGAATCCTTGGCATGGAGCAATTGCTAGTACTGGGCTAGACAAACTATTTGGACAACCTTGGAATGGGCTTTGGGAGAGCCCAGGCCCTCTACTTTAGCTTCCTGGCTTGCCTTATGTCTGCAGCTGTAGGCCTTAACCCTGGACCAAAAGTGTCCAAATTTTTGGGGAGGGACACTAGTTGCACGATGCCTTGTAGAGAAGCACCCAGCCCCTTGTCGGGCATGAAACCATTCTTCAATATTTCTGAAGCCACCATGACTGATGCGGTTGCTATCTTTAGAGTCATAACAACCTCGCCTTCTGGGATCTTCTCACCCGACACCGTGTCGAATACCTGGTAGATGCATGGCCCTTTTCTGTCTTCTGATTCATTAAAAGGTACGATAGCATCACCTGAAACACACTGATTATCTTCACCGTGGACCACAATCTCTTGCCTGTCCCATTTAAATTTGACCATCTGGTGCAAAGTAGATGGCACTGCCTTGGCTGCGTGAATCCAAGGCATGCCCAACAACAGGTTATAAGAAACTACCACGTCCAGCACTTGAAATTCCATGGTGAACTCAACATGCCCTATTGTCAGTTCCAGAACTATATCCCCTACTGAGTTTTTGCCTCCGCCATCGAACCCTCGGACGCAAATGTTATTCTTATGGACCCTTTCATTCTCCACTTTCAGCTTGACCAATGTGGAGAGCGGACAAATATTTGCACTAGATCCATTGTCAACCAGAATCCGCGTGATCATAGCATCTTCACATTTCACAGTCAAATAAAGGGCCCGATTGTTCTTAGTGCCCTCCATGGGCAGTTCGTCGTCAGAGAAGGTGACCCGATTTACCTCGAATATCTTATTTGCAATTTTCTCCAAATGATTCACTATTATCTTGTCAGGGATGTGAGCCTCGTTCAAAATCTTCGTCAGTGCCCGGCGGTGTTCATCTGAATGGATTAGTAAGGACAATAAGGAGATCTAAGTTGGTGTCCTCCTCAATCGCTCTACGATGGAGTAATCCTGCATTTTCATCTTCTTCAACAATTCTTCTACCTCTTCTTCTAACATAGCTTTCTTCACTGATTCTGGGTTATCCTTAGAGATCGTGCTTTTCCTCAACTCATCAGGGGCGAAGTATCTCCTTGACCGAGTTAAACCCTGGGCATCACAAACTTCTTCCCTAACTTCCTTCATTTTGTACAAAACTATTGCTTGTTCATATCTCTAAGGAACGGCTTTGATGTTGACGACTGGCGGCTGGATTACTGGTTTCACAAGGACAGGATCTATGTGAACACCTTCCACGACTACGATAGGTTCTCTAGCTACTCCATGTACTATCACTTTTGCTTGTCCCTGTTTTGGTGCAACCATGCATGATGAGCTCCCTTGAACTACGACAAGTTTGCTGCTTCTTCCTTTTGCCTCGATCACTGACTTCCCACTGCTCATATTCTCAGTTGGCTTAAGTTTATTGGATTTTATCATCATTACTGTCTGTAAGGGCCTTTTGGACTCTCCCCCTTTCTCCACGATCTCAATCATGTTGGTCTCATGATGGGATGGCAGTGGATTTTGGTTAATTTTGGGTGCCTCTTGAGTCTGCACTTCAATCCAGTGGGAGTCGATAAGTTGCTGGATAGCATTCTTCAAATGCCAACACTTTTCGGTATCATGCCCCGGCGCACCGGAACAGTATTCACAGCTAATAGAATAATCTAGATTTTTTGGGGAGGATTTGGCAATTTTTCTTTGATTGGTCTCAACATATCCAACTGTCACAGCCAGTGGAATAAACTAGTGTAAGATTCTCCCATTAAAGTCTTCTTCTTCTGCACCTTTCATTTCTCAAGACTGAATTGGCTCGGAATGCGAGTTTCGGGGGTTGTTGGTAGGCTCTTGGAGGTGGTTAGTGATTTTGCGGAGTTGGGTCGGTATTTTGTGGGGCTGGCGCACGCCATTGTGCATGGGCAGGAGGTTAGGTATACGCTTGTGCGTGATGGACTAAGAAGCGAGGTTCTAACGGTGGATAGTAATGTTGTGGTGGGCTGTATGGAGGGTGTGGGCATTTTTGGTGGTGAGGACATGGTTGGGTGTAGTAGGATGGAGCCTGAGGCCTAAACCAAGTTCCCGACTCCATTGTTGCTACTTCCTCCTTCTTCTTCTTTCCAAATGTTCCCCCAGCTCCACCCTAGATGGCCTGAGTGGTTGCCTTGATTGCAGAGTAGCTCATGATCTTGTTGGATTTGAGGCCTTCCTCGACCATACTTCCCATCTTAACTACTTCGTTGAAATATTTACCTACTGCTGACACCAGATGCCTGAAACAGGTAGGTTCTAGAGCCTACAGAAAATAGTCAACCATCTCACTCTCCTTCATTGGAGGATCAACTCTGGCCGCTCGTTGTGTATCTTCTCCAGTTTTGCCAAAGAAAGTAGATCCGGACAAATTCAAAAATATATTGAAAGTGACAAGCAAACACTTGTTCCAGGTCATCCCAAGTGTACCACCAATTTTGATCATGCCGAGTGTAGCACTCCAGTGCCGACCCACTTAAACTCTTGCTAAAGCACGCCATTAGCAATTCATCCTTTTCCCCCTGCTCCTCTCATTTTCCTGCAAAACCCCCTTAGATACGCAACCAGATCGCCATGCCCATCATATAAGCCAAATTTAGGCATCGTGAAACCTGGAGCCAACTGCACGTCTGGAAATAGACAAAGGTCCTTGAACGCCACACTCCCGCATGTCCCTGAATGATTGTTCTAAACTCCTGATCTTTCTTAGCACCTCCTCCTGCTAAAGAATTTTGATTGGCTTTTCAACTCCCGCCGGGATTTCGAGATGAGGAGCATAGGAGTAAGGTTCATGGGTGTAAGCATGTTCTGGTGGATAGTATTGGTGGTCGTAAGCTTGAAGCAAGGGTTCACTTGACGATCTATGGAGTGCAGGAGGAGGAGGTGCCACATAGATGGGGGAAATTGGTGGAGAGGGGTGAGGAGCGACTTTGGATAGTGGAGCTGGTGGTGGTTGATAGGTCGTACCTTGGTGCTACGAGTAGATAGGAAAACTTATGGGTGGATTCGCGGTGGACTGGTCAGGAGCTTGAGCCAGTGGTGGGATGAAGGTTGGATTAGCATGATAGGTTGGGGGTGGCTGTCCTCTTGCCATGTCTGGTACATTTCAGCCATTTGGTGCTTTAGTTTGTACATTTCCCTCCTTTATGGCGTTAACGTCCAATTCCTCTGATTCTTTCAAGGGGTCAATAATACTGACATCGATGCTCTTAGACCGCGTGTTGTTGGAGTGGGTTGCCAGAATGCCACAAGAATTAACCACCTGTCTAGTCTGGAGTTGGAAAACACCAAAAACTTGTTAATGGTTAGGTTTTAACATGCAAGCGGCCACATATTGGGTGTGAATGCACCAAAATAATGATTGGTCACTACATGCATCGGTTGCTTGCGTAGTCCCGGCTTTCATTTCCTTAGTTTGCAATGCCCCTCTTTTTTGGCTTTATTTTCTCCCTCTCTCCTATTTTGTTTTCTTGTTTGTTTCCTTGCTTTTTCTCTGATTTTCTCTCTTATTCCATCCCTTTCATTTCTTTTTTCTTTTCTTTTTTCTTTATTCGGTTATGGTCGAATCCTAAGTAGATTGCCTACGTACCATGACCCCGCATGAATCAGACCAAGCAAAGTTCTAGCAAAATAAAAAGTGAAGCATAAAACAATTTGAAATTTTAAATTTTCATAATAACAAACTTGGTTACAAAGACTCAAAAAACCATCAGACTCTAATAAAGGACGAACTACAGAATCGAAGGATAGCAAACCATGCGCCAAAGAAAATACAGACTCTGAAACAAAGTGACAGACTTTCAAAGAAAAATACAATCTCAAGAAATTACGAATACATTAGGGATTCAATTGCTCCAGGGACCGCGAGGCATCGTTTGCCTGGTTGCAGGTCGACTAGTTAAATCCCCTATGAGGTGATGAAGATCTTCCATTACGCGGTGAACAAAAAACATCGTGGTGGCAAAGAACATAGATCTAGGCATATCCTCACAACTGCTACATTTCATTGCGGTATAGTGGCGATCCCTTTGATTCTCTTTTATGCCATCTTTCTTCTGCAATAACCACCCAACCTGCTTAGTTTTGGCTTCCAAAATTTGTTCGGTTACTTGATTATGCTTCTGAAGTTGTTGCAAATCCAATTCTAATTGTGCCAATGTTGTGTAACAATGTTCCCTTTCAATTTTGAACTCTTTTTCCTGTTTGAACATTTTGTTTTCTGCGATGACAATCCTTTTCTTTAACCCTGTTACCTCACTGTCGAACTCTTCTTTTTATTGCCTAACCAGACGTGCTCGTTCTGTCGCATTTTCAGCCAATTGTTTTCGAGCCCTGGCTAGTTCTTTTTCTGCTTTGTTCAAATCAAAATTGTAGTCACTCACCTTCTATCTCAGGTACATCTATGAGATTTGTATCCTTGGCACTCCAAACGGGGTTTTCCGCGGCTACTTTTATTTTCTGAATTTTGGGCCCGAGGGACCTCATTTTGCTTGACCAGTTTCTTCTATTCGCCTTCATCTGCGGCGGCCTACAAATCTTTCTCAAATTGTAAATTCATGACTTGCTTCTCCATTTTGCTTATTATAGCCATGTATTCGTGTTCTTTAGCCAGCCAGTCCCATTGCTCTTGCGCTTTTTCGACTAATTCCTGGAGATGGGGCCTTTTGGCTATCCTCTCGAACTCAATTTCTCTCCTGTACCAAGAAAGGTATCCTGGCAACACTTGGCCTCTAGACTGATCCCGTACGCAGGTGTTTGCTGTTAGGTATTGGCATTCATTCAAAATTTTGCGGACCGTTGCTTCGTAGAATTGGCCATCAGGTCCAATTCGACTACTCGGATACTTAGATCTTTGTCCTTTTGCACTATCTGGCACCTCCCAAGTTGTCTGAAAACCCAATGCGGGGCATAAGGTAGGATGCTCCTAAGACCCATCAGAAGGAAGTGAGGCTCCATTGCCGGCATGTATATAACCCCGTCCACCGACAACCGTCCCAGGGTCCACTCTATTTGACCGGCAGTGAGGGAATGAACGTATGATATCCACCCTTTTACCCCTTCGGGCAAACTGAGCCCTTCGATTCTTGTGTAAAACGCTTCTATGCAAGTTTTCTCCGCTGAACCATAGCTAATGAAATGGGGATGATGGCACAAATGTTCGGTTATCCACATTTGCAACAACAGATTGCACCCCTCAAAGAAATCATTCCCGGCCCTTCAAGCTGTGAGAGCACGAAAGATCTCAGCTACTATCAGAGGCACGAGTGTGCACTTGGCTTGGGGTGTACAGTTCTAACAACCCTTGCTATTTTTATGTCAATGTTCCCATCTTTCCTTGGAAATACCAGGAGCCCTAAAAAATCCATCCATTAAAGCGAAACATTTGTGTTCTTCCCACTTGACTCGGTTTCCTTTGCTGCAGAATTTGTTCTCTGGATTGTTGAATCCCCCTATGTGACCATATCTTGTATACAGGAATGTAAAACTACAAAACCCTGCTGCCAAGTTTGAGTCATGTACCACTCTGCTTATCTTCAGACAGTCTAAAAATTTATGCACAGCTACAATTCTTGGGGTAACCAAATACTTGTGTCTCAATGGCAGCTCAGCATCTCCAATGTACCTGGCTATTTCTTCTAAGGTCGGGGTAAGTTCAAAATCTGAAAAGTGAAACACATTATGCGCCGGGTCCCAGCACGTGACCAACGCTCTTATGATGTCACCTCGAGGTGCAATCTCCAATAGTCCGGGAAGGCCTCCCAAATATTTCTTTACCTCATCTTGCCCTTCTATACATAGATCATTCCACCACAACCGCAACTCTAAAGGGATTCTTTTTTTTTTTTGGAAATCCACTAGGTAAGCGCCTAGGGCTAGGTTTTTATTATTAAAAACAAACAAAATAAAAGGAAATTACAAGATCCGAAAGTCTTACTAAATGAGGAAATAATATTTGATAGTTATATTTTCCTATTATACTTAAAATTGGTACCACAAAATGCAATCTATAATTGAAAATGTGATGCCAAACCACGAAATTTCCATTAGCTCCATTACTTGATGTCCTTCCCGCCCAGGTAGACATTATCTTGGCCAGGCGTGCGAGAGTGGATAGAACTCATTACTGGGTATCTAAAGGGATTCTGCTTACAAATGAAAAAGGTTTTTTTTGGATTTTGCTCATCCGGCACATTTATTAAGGCGAATTAGCAACTTAAGACTTTATTCCGTTTCACTTCAAAATCAAAAATTGACCCCTTTATTTTATGCAATTTATTTTCTAAAATCACAGCCCAGATTTGCAGATACGGCCTTTTAGCACTTCCAGAGGAAGATTTTAAGGTTGTGTCTGCTAACTGGCCAAAAAATAAAATAAAAATCCAAAGGTGACCGTTTGTGCAAAATCAGCCTTCCGGTGTTCCTTTCGGTAAAATTCTGTTGTTCTTGACAATAACGGCACTACCCGATTTATTTAGGGCAACAAATAAAATTTGACATTTATTTTCCTTTGTTTTGGCTATTTTTGCAAAAGGGAGGTTGGACCCCATCGGGGTTGCCCACGTATCTTGCACCTGACGAGAATCAAACCGGCGTAGTTCGGGCAAACAAAATTATTTTTTTAAAACAGGACTTTGCTTTCCCTTTTTCATTTCATAAAAATAAACCCATTTTTATTTTAAAACAAACTTTTTCTCCTTTTTCTTGAGCGAACAAAATAGACTCCCTTTTTGTCCATGTTTTCCCTCCTTTTTTTTCAAAAATTCGGCGGAACTTCGCCATTGGTTCTTTTACAGCAGGTGGTTAACTCTCCTTACCTGTAAAAATCCGGTCAGCATGCAAATCCAAAACAAATAAATGCACAAGTAGGATGCATCAGGATGGTCCATCGTTCCGGGTACATCTGTCCTAGACGGAACCAACCCATGTGTTGAGTCCTCTAAGTCAAATGCATGATGCAGATAAGCGTTCTTACTAGGGATCCGGCATGAGGTTAAGTTACTCTATGTTTGAAACCTGAGTATTTGTTCTAAACTGTGTACCCAAGCGGACAACTTGAGTCGAAGAGGGGGCTACGTACCGGGGACCTGCAAGATTATCCGGCTTTGTAACTTGTCCGAGCCTCTTTCTTATTTCAAGGTATGACACTAACAGAATAGGGAGTCTCGACCAGTGAGAAAATCCCCGGAGATGAGAAGAGAAGGGTTTCGTAACAATTTATATGTACAGTTCAAATAATGGTAAAAGCATCATTTTGCACGTTAAGTCAACATGTAAAATCATATAATAAACAAAGTCAAAATACAATTATTATTCTAAGCTCGAGTTCTTGAACCCTGGACCAGAGATCCTGGGTTCATTCCCCAGCAGAGTTTCTAGAGTTTTCACACCTCTTTTTGGCACTACAACCCGGCGAAGAGCGTAGATAAGGGCGTTTTTCAAATTAAAGGATAATAGAAACGGGATTTATTTATTTAAGAGAATTTCAGAGTCGCCACTTGGAATAGTTAATGGTGTCTCAAGACACCGCTTTGAATCCCAAATCGAGGAAAGAATGACTCTGTTTAATAGTCTACGAACCGGCAATACGAGTAAGGAATTCTGTTAACCCGGAGAAGGTATTAGGTATTCTCGGGTTCTGTGGTTCTAGCATGGTCGCTCAACTATTATATTTGGCTTAAACTATTTGATTTTATACAAATATGAGCCTATGTGCATTTGAATCTTTTAACCACTTTTATTATGATTTTTTAAAGAGAATTCCAACATTATTAAAACATGTCTCGAACCACGTCATATAAATGCACCCGTGACTTTTGACTCATTTCAACTTCGCTAAGATTTGGATTTGGGTCACATAAATGTGCATTAGAATTCAGGAAAGTAATATTAATAAACACGCGCCTAAAGCAGCTACGCATTATTAACTTTGAGAGAGGCCGTGAAAATTCGCTACAATGGCTCGTCCCGAGTTCTAAGTACAAATTTAAGGATAAATCGATGGCCATGCAATTGTCATTTTGTTTGTTATAGCGCGCCTAAATTTATTATTTAAAAGCCAATTCTAAGGAAAACTATTATTCTCTACTAATTTATCACTAACAAAACCTAATTAATTAACATTGTACAACTCGGGCCTCAAATTCAAGCCATTGGGCTTCGAAATGAGCCCAAAGAGGAGGAACCCTTGTCCAGCTTTACAAAACTAGCCAATCATGAGTCTTAGCAAATTAGAACCAATTTGGGATGTGCATTAGTAGAGTTGAGGCCTAGTTTATCGAAGGCGGGCTGTTGAGCCCAGATCATTCAATGGATCCAATCCAAACGGGATCTCAATTTGATTATACACTTGCGTAATTTTGCTTCCGTCAACATTTAGAAACAGAAATGTACGTTTAATCCATTCAAGCAGGCTATTGATTATTCGACTTCAACTAATACTTATAAAGTTCAAGGAATTAAAACGAAACAACTAATTAAAACCTGAACCTCATACACATGACTTCTGATTTTGAAACGAAATTAATCACTGAAATGTTTTCAAACTTGGGCTGAGCATATATATGAACTTACATAAATAAAAACGTGACTCCAAGTTTCATGCTATTGAAGTAAAACAAACACTATGCTCCTCATTTTCTATTGACAATTAGCAAATTCCAAGCCCTTAAATAGACTTGACTTACCATAGCGTTAAACTAGACAGTTGCACCATTACAAATTATAACGAAATGAGAGTAAGATATACAATCCATATTGATATATACAAACCAAAATAAATAGACTAAACTACATAAACAGACCCATATTATCATCTATCAAATATATGCAAACCCAAAGACATAAATTAAACTACATAAGCAGCTATATATTGTCTCTTATCCAGCTATAACCATTCCACAGTCCAAGTAAGCATAAATGAGGAAGCAATGCTTCCCTTCCATTTTAATTAAAAGAACTACATTAAGAAGTTTTAAATTGTGTCCTGGAATGAAGCAAAGAGAAACACCTATGAGTAGGCAGTCAAGAGAACAATAGCAGCAACAAATCTATCAGCAAATGCAGCAAATAAACCATGCTCGAGTCCCAGATTTGAATAGGGGAAGTTGTCAATAAGCAAAGACAATGGTCTAAAGAAAATAACACCAGCAAACCAACCCAAAAGCCTCAAACATAACCCTAATATACTCAAAATTGCATCCACCCAAGCTTATGGAATCCTAACACCTCAAACACACATATTTCAAGTCTTTTCTAGTTGATTCAAGTTAGCAATTCAAATTAACTGTTGGGAATTGGAACTAATTATGAAGTAAAACACTCTAATTAAGTAGCATTTTGGGAATTTTTAGACAATAGGAATCTTTCAGGATTTCAAGGAAATTTTAGGGAATTTTTATGATTTTTGGAGTTCAAAAGTCTTGGGAGGTTTTCAGGGATTTCAATCTATCCAAAAGCCTCTTAATGAAGGCATTAAGGTGCCGTTTTTATAGCCAAAGCTTAGGGAAACCCTCTTATTTTGTGCTTACCCCTTAGTCCCTCTTCCTATTTTCAGATTTTGTTCACTTAGTCCCTGAATTATTAACTTGTTAGCCAAGTCACTGTATTGTTGTCTCAAAAATCTAATTGGGACCCCTACCATAATTTTCTAGGGGCCTCCAAATCAGTTTGATGTGAGATTCCCTAACTCAAAATACCTGTACTACCCTGAACTACCCTGAAATTACCCAAACTATATCAGTTGACCCCCTTTACCTTAATTAAATTGATTATATCCCAACTCCACGAACCAGTATTCAGCTATTATTAAATATTATATCCCAACTCCACGAACCAGTACTCAGATATTATTAAAAGAACTAATAGTAGCCAAACTATTAACAGAATAAGAGACTGCTAGGAGGTTAAAATCAGTGCAACAAATGCCAAAATTTAAACTAACAATCAGAATAAGCAGGATCAACCCAATCAAAACAAAATTATATAAAAAAGCAATCATAGAAAAGAACTAAAGAGCCAAACTAGTTACAAAATAAAAAACTACTGGAAAATCAAAGTCGATGAAACAAATGCCAAAATTAATCTAACAATTGGAGTAAGAAGGATCAACCAAATCCGAAAAAAATTAAACTAAAACAATCACAGGAAACAGACAAGAACAAAATAAGACTGGAAGCACAAGAAGAAGCCTACTGGTTTTAATTAATCTCGTAATACAACTATCAATTTGTGCAGTCAGACCAAAGAAACAAAGGAGAAAAGCAGGAAAGGAGGAGCATATCATGAAGAGGTGAAATACCTAAACTAGAATCAATTTGAAGCAAATAAATTGAACAAGCAATCAATGGTATAGGAGACGGAACACTTAGCTTTTTATTCATTCAGAAAATGTATTGAATCCGCCATGCATTGATTGGGTCAACTCTTTGGCATGATGTTCGGCCAATCCTAGGCCTATTTGAAGGGAATAGGACATGTATTTGGGATGAGCAGGAGTCAAGGGTCATTGGGTGTTGATTTGAGATCGTTTGGGCGACGGCGCCGCCATAAACGGGGGAGCAGCCATCGTTTGAACAAAGATTCGAGACGATTTGATGGTGTTCGAGCCAAAGGAGTCACAGAAATGGGAAGAGGATCTCAGGGAGGTGTAGTGGTGTAAATCTGGGAGGGTTTGGAGGTAACGCTGTCGTGGGCGGCGGAGACGATGACCATGCATTCGAATATTTGAGGGCCTAGTAGGAATGTGAGAGAAGCCAGGATGGGATTTGGAAAGAGGAGATGACGGGGAAGATATGGTGTAAATTTAGGCAGGTTTGGAGCTATGCCACCGTCGGCAGTGATTTTCAGCCGGCGGCGGACAGTAGAAGGAGGGTGGAGGTTGGTGGCGTTACATAGGAAATGTTAGGGTGTTTGACTGATGGTTTGGAGGTGCATGGGGGCATTAGGACAGTTAAATACTCGAGGGGGCTCAATTCAAACCGTTCGATCGCCTGAGATCAACGGTCCATATGGGGTGTGTTTGAAACGGGGTTGTTTTGGTAATGGTAAGGGTGGACTGGGTCAGGGGAATTGATATGGGCTGAGGTTTGGGTAGTGTTTGGGCTGGGAACATTTAGAAACTAGCCCAAATATATTTTCCTCCATGGTTTTTATATCATTTTTTCATATTTTTTCTCCTTTTGTTTTTTGTTTCATTATTATTATTATATTTTTTTTTTACATTTTGTTAAAATACAAAATTGAAAATAACAAAGACCTATTTTAATTCGAAATCTCCACTAATTATTTATGAAAAACTGAATCCTATGATAAATTCAAAAATTAAAAAAGCAAAACAATGTAAAAGAACTATTTTTGATATTTTCTTTCTTTTTTCCTCTCATTTTTTGCTTTTTTCTCTTCTCAAATTTAATCCTAAGATCAAAAATTAACTCCTAATAAAATCATTCTACCAAATTAAATTAAATAGTTCTAAATGATAATTATCACAAATAATTAAATGTAAAAGAAAGACTGCAACAATTCCAAATATAAAATTAAAGCAAAAGTAAGCTATTTTTGTGATTTTTGTACTTTTGTAAACTCCTAATTACTGATTAATTCCTAAAATAAGTAAAATTACTCTAAATGCAATGCATATTTTTTTTAAATTTTACATGAACTAATAATACCCACACGAACGCAAGCAAATAACAAAACATGCCACAAAATCAACAAAAAATTAAAAATAGTTAAAAATAACAAAAGGAAATTATTTTTTTTGAAATTATGAGAGTAATTTATATAGGCAAAAATTACGTGCTCACATGTGGTTGTAGTAAAAACTAAGCTTGTAGGTAGGGTGGAAATCGAGGATATGTTAGATATTGCATATCAAAACGATATCTCCAGTGTTCACCAAATAGTGGACGAACTTTCAGAAAATGATTTGGAACATCCTCAATGCATATTGGGAGAAGTTGATATAAATGAAGTAAGAATTATAGAAAACGAGGAAGAAGAATCAACTGATGAATCTCAAACTAGTGAGGAAGAAGAATTCTCGGACAAGGAACAATATGTCGATGAGCTTTAAAAAGTTGGTTCCTTTAATAACTCTCGTTTATAGCTAGTTTTATTATATATTTCAATCTAAATATGTATTATATTATGCAAATAAAAGGCAAGGGTTTAGATAACAATGACCCTACTAGTTCTCAGGGTCGAGAAAAGGCTAGGAAACCAAAGAGGACGGTAGAAGATAATACTCAATATTTTCCACCCTCTTCAGAGATACCTACGCCTATGCCTATGACTTTGCCTCCACCGCACGGCTATTCTGAGTTGTCACAGCATC
Organism: Nicotiana benthamiana; assembly: GCA_034376525.1. Classification (NCBI taxonomy): domain Eukaryota; kingdom Viridiplantae; phylum Streptophyta; class Magnoliopsida; order Solanales; family Solanaceae; genus Nicotiana; species Nicotiana benthamiana. Next base: position 70,961,463 of record CM067325.1, read on the forward strand.
ACGAGCCCTATACCTTCTTGCCGACTCCAGGTCTTTCATTACAAGGGCCATAGGACTATAAGTCCAACATACAGTCCGCCTGCCTCACGACCACGTAGATCGCAGCCATTTACATTGCATGGATCGCATTGATCCATGTCACATCCACATGGATCATAGCCATCAGTTTCACAGCCACTCGGGTCACAGCAATCAGTATCACAGCCACTTGCAGTCCATCCAGCAATGTCAAAGTCATAGGGATCGCAGCCATCTTCATCAGGGACTCTATCTATTTCAGGCATTTGCCTTCGAGATACTAGCTATGACCCCCTATACCTTCCACACATGACTCTGATATACATGCTTCAGATAGTGATGTCGATGATGATGAGGAGGTGTATTATGATCAATATGACAGGATCATCATAGTCCTTGATGGTGATGGGTAAGAGTTATTTGTTATTTTTACGTTTATTGTTTTGTACAGTTTGTACTAAGATATTAATGTATTTTCTTATTAAATTACAGGTTCATCTCGAGTAATATTACTACGAAGATAATCACCAAAGCCACCAGAAAACTTTATGATGGCCCTTATACGACTTGGAGTGAATTCACATTCTCGTTGAAAGAGTACATTTTTAATCAATTTAGGTATAAATATTCTTATAAGCAGTATAATTATTTATATTTATGATATTTCCATATAATATTTGACGTTTGAAATACAGATCAAGTGTGTATGGTAACACCATTATAGCGTGGAAATTGCTGTAAATTTTCATCTCAAAGCTCGCAAGCGGTTGTCGCATAGTTTCTCCAAAGCTAGAAAGTTAAACCAGAAGCCTAACTGGTTGCTTCAGAATTTATGGGAGGATTTACAAAGGCAAGGCTTACCGCAAAGTTCTTATAGAAGATCTAAAAAGAAAAGAGATCTCTCGCATCTGAGAAGGGAGAATCCTTGCACACTAGAGGTGCGATCAGCCTAAGGACAATAAAAAGAAGATTGGTATGTAATTGCTTAATTAATTAATTTTTAAAGTATATCTATTCTTTTTATTAACTAAAACTTATGATTTTTCAGGAAAAGAAGTCGGGGCATCAGATGAACCAAGGTGAGATATTCATGGAGACTCATATTGTAAAGAACAAGAAAGAGATAGATCAAGAAATGTGGCTCGATGGCCGAGCCTCGACTGTACATTTAAGTTTTCACTTTTCATTAAGTATTTTGATTTACTTTTATGTAAGTTTTGGAATACTAATTCAATATAATTTTTCTTATAGGGTCGCTTCACAACTCACATGGAAGAGTTCATACGCAGTCAGCCACATAATAAGTCGGGCAAGCCAATCCAACCTTCGGATAAGGAAGTTGAAAGAATGTGGATGGAGGCTGCTGGAGGTCCAGAATAGAGGAAGGTACATGGGCTTCCTAATGATAAATTTCATCGCTATAAGTGTTGAATGCAAAGAATAGGGACTTCCTCGAAAGGCGAGCAACTTGATGGGGAGATCTTCTATGCTATGCGGGAGACTGTAACGACCCGACTAGTTGTTTAACTTTTTAGAAGCTCGTTACCCCTTATAAAACCTTTCGTACATGTTTTAGCTAATTTACGACTTGTAGGGACAATTGGTTTGGGAGTAGGAAGAGTTTTGAGTAAAAATATGTCCAATTGTTTCTTTAAGATTCTCTTAAAAGCCCAAGTTTGACTTCGGTCAACTTTTTGGGAAAGCGGACCCAGATTTGTAGTTTGACGATCCTAGAGGGTCCATGAAAAAAATGGTACTTGGCCCAGAATCGAATTCCCAGGTCCCTAGCCCGCGTAATGAATTCTTATTGAAAATTGTTAAATTGAAACCCTAAGGGTTTATTAAAAAGAAAAATGCTTGACACATTGATATCGGTTCCGTATGTTGGTTCTGAAGCTTGGTATAGATTTGGTATAATATTTTAATCTTGTCTATGAAATTTGGTGAGAAACGGGATTGGTTTGAGGTGATTTGGACGTTCGGTTGAAAAGTTAGGAATTTAGGTGTTCTTAAGGATTTCATGCATTTTGGTGTTAAATACATGGTTTTAGGTGTTAATTATGCAATTTTATTGCTTGAGCAAGTTTGCACATGGTCATAGGACTTGCATGAGTGTTTTAAGTGGAGCCTCGAGGGCTCAGGTGAGATTTAGGCATGGTTGGAGGTGAGAAAACATACCAGTTTCAAGTATTTTTTGGCCCCTGCTGCGAGACTTGTAATTGCGAGTGTGGCTTTGCATTTGCAAACTTAGGTCGGCTGGGCAGGAGTCGCCATTGCAACCTTCTTCTTCGCGATTGCGAAACCAGGGGGGTCGCATTTGCGAGCTTTCCTTCGCATTTGCGATCATGGTAGGAGGGGGGATGTTCGCATTTGCGAACGAGTTGTCGCAATTGCGAGCCCAGTGTCGCAATCGCAACATCAGAGGGCTGAAAGAGTTTTTAAAAACGAGACTTAGAGTATTTATTTCATTTCTGCTCTAGACTTGGGCAATTTGAGAGCTTCCAAAGAGGGGATTTCAACATAGCATTGTCAGGTAAGTTATTTCTATTCATCCTTAGGTTAAATACATGTATACTAGGAAGATTAAACGCCAAAAACTAGGTAAAATCAAAGGGTTAGAGCTAGACATATGGTTTTAATAACTAAGATTTAACCACAAAATTTGATATGAAATGAACTAGAAATCATATATTATTAATCCTTAAGTTATAGAGAACAACTCTCTCCGAAAAATATCGGGATACGGGGCACGTGGGCCCGGGGTTGGAATTTAGGAAATCCATGTAAATAGTTGATAAATGGCTTGAATAGCTAGAAATCGATCTTGTGAGCTTCTATTAACTAGTTTTTACTCTATTTAAATAGTTTGGGATCAATCAGCTCCGAATTGACTACTTGGGCTTGTTCTTGATATTGGAAGTACGCTTTGGAGCAAGGTGAGTCTCCTTTCTAACCTTGTAAGAGGTAAATGTCCCCATAGGTATAATAAATGAGAATTTACTTCTAAATGCGGGGGCTATGCACGTATATGGTGACGAGAGTCTGTGTGTAGTTACCACGGTATTAATTGCTTGGGTAATTTAGGACCCACATCATGCTAATTTGGGATTTTTGTCTATTTAAATTGTCAATATGATCATTTATGATATGCTAGAGACTTGCGAGAAATAAAATGAGAACAACTGAACTTGTTGGGCTTTGTAAGAGTTTGCTTGTATATAAATGAGCCTTTGTGTGCATTCTTGATATTTTCTTGATATTTATGGAGCGGGCTGATTGCCTCGGTGAAAATAGATGCATCTATGGTTCGTATCATTCGACGCTCGGCAGTGCACAGTTAATTTTTTGTTGGAGCAGGCCATCGACCTCGGCGTGATTGCGCATGATATATATGTCTATGCTTAGACCTAACATGCCTATCTTCTAAGTAATTGAAAAATGTCAATGGAAACTGAAATAAGGTCAAGAACATGATTATTGCTTTAATTATAACCTGTTAAAATATTGGAGACTTCCATGCTTAGTATAGCACATTGATATTGTATTATCTTGACCATAATAATTATCAAGTCCACCTCTCGTCTCTACTTCTTCAAGATTTGACAGGAAACTTACTGGGTACATATTATTTATGTACCCATGCTATATTTCTATACTTAAATGTACAGGATCTGAGGTAGGTGGATCTGGTTATCATTCTGGTGCGCACCCATGAGCGGACTTGAGACTTCTACGGTGAGCTGATTTTCCTCCATGTCGTACCGCAGCCGAAGAAGTCTATCCTTTGCACTTTTATCATCTGCCTATCCTGATTTAGACAGTAGGATAGTATGATATTCTTTTGTGTATATTCTACTAGTTGCTCGTAGCTTGTGACACTAGGTTCTAGAACACACATTAGTAGACTTATTTTTTCTAGTTGTATTATTGCGCCGTTTACATTATCTACCACTCTTGGTTTTTGAATTCAATTGGAGTATTTGTTTCACTTAAATTCTGATTTAAAAAATCAATATAAGAAAATTTAGATATGTTTCTGTGTTGACTGGCCTGGCAAGGGTGTCGAGCTCCTTCATGACCTATTATTGAATTGGGTCGTGACAATATGAGCACTAGGTTCACGTAGGTCTCACGAGTTATGGGAAACCCTAATAGAGTCTTATTGATTGGTACGGAGACATCTATATTAATCTTTGAGAGGCTATAGGGTACTAGGAAAGACTACTCTTTATTCATTCCTGTCGTGCAGTTCTCAATGTACTAAATTTTCCTCTTCTATTCTCTTACAGATTGTGAGAACTCACATCGCTGATGTTCCGGACGGGGGAGGAGCTATTCCTCCCGTTGCTAGAGGTCGAGGTAGAGGTTGGGGAAGAGCACCGACCCGTGGTAGAGGACGAGGGTGTCCGAGAGCCGCTCCATCTGCACCACCAGCAGATCCTGGGGAGGATTCTATTATTGAGGAGCAGGACGAGGTGCCCGCAGCTGAGCCTACCCCAATGAATTTCTATGATAACGCAAGGATTTCAGGAGGTCATGGGCCACATGCTATGGTTCATGGACACTATGACTCAGGCTGGTTTATTTCCAGCAGACCCAGCTACTTCACAGGCAAGAGGGGGAGCCCAGACCCCTACTTCTCAGGCTCCAAGTCACGTAGTTGCAGTATATCAGACTCCGGGTGCACTACCTGCAGATGCCTCAGCTAGTTGTTGTAATGGCACCCCAGCCCAGGCCAATTGTGGAAGGTGATCCACAGAAGTTGTTGGATAGATGGACCAGGCTTCATCATCCGGTCATCGGGGGTGGCATCATGAGGATGCCCAGGACTTGATTGACAGGTGCAGGGACAAACTGCACAATATGAGGATATTAGAGTCATATGGACTTGACTTCACTACTTTTCAGCTCGAGGGCAGGGCCCATAGATGGTGGCAGTCCTATGTTCTTGGAAGGCTAGTAGGTTTTCCTCCCCTTACTTGGGGCCAGTTGACACAGCTATTCCTGGATCGGTACATTCCATCCTCTAAGAGTGAAGAGCTTTGGTATCAGTTTGAGCATCTAGAGCAAGGTCATATGTCAGTGAACGATTACGAGGCGAGTTTCTCTAAGTTGTCTTGTCATGCCCTTATGATACTTCCCATAGAGGTAGAGAGAGTACGGAGGTTCGTCACGGGGTTACACCCCACTATCCGGTCTACTATGGCCCGAGAGGTAGAGATGGTATAGGGTATCAGCTAGTGGTTGAGATTGCACATAGGATTGTGGGTTATCGTCTGAGGGGTAGAGAGCAGATGTAGCAGGATAAGAGGGCTAGGTTCTCCGAAGAGTTCAAAGGCACCCCAGCTAGGGGTAAAGGTCAGTTTGGGAAGGGTCAGCCTAGCAGGCCCCCAGTTTCAACACCACCACCTGCTCAGGGTGCTCCAGCGCGCTCCTATTTTAGTGCCATGCCACAGAGTTATTATCACCCGCCAACCATTCAGGGTTCCTCCAGTGGGTATTCATGTCCTCCGGATCCTTCCAACTTTTATGTTAGTGCTATGCTGGAGAGCTCATACCGCCCACCGACTATTCAGGCTTCTTCAATCGGATCTTGTGGGTTTCAGAGTCAGCCTTCCGGACAGTAGGTCATCGCACCGTGTTTATTTGAGTGAGGAGACCCCGGTCACATGAGGAGGCATTTCCCCAGACTTCGTGGCAAGGCGGCGCAAAAGGGACAAGTGCCCATGACTCTAGAACCAGCTGCCCAGCCACCTAGAGGTGGAGTGCAGGTTGGTAGATGTCGTCCTAGAGGTGGAGGCTAGGCAGAGAGGGGTCAGCCAGCTATTTCTCAATCAGGTATAGGCCAGCCAATCGGTGCTCCAGCTAGATTCTATGCTCTTCCGGCCAGGCCAGATGCATTGACCTTAGATGCATCATCACAGGTATTATTCCCATTGGTGGCGGGGATGTTTCGATATTATTTTATCCAAGGTCTACTTATTCATATGTATCATCTATATGCTCATTTCCTAGTTATTTCTCTGGAGCCTCTAAGTGTTCTTTTTCATGTGTCCACTCTTGTGGGCGATTCTGTAGTTTTGGATTGGATCTACCGGTCGTGTGTGGTCAACTTCTATGGTTTTGAGACTAGAGTAGATCTCTTGTTGCTCGATATGATTGATATTGAGGTCATCCTGGGATGGATTGGCTATCTCCATATCATGTCGTCCTAGATAGCCATACTAAGACTATTTCTCTAGCGATGCCAGGGCTGTAGAGATTGGAGTGGAAGGGTTCCACAGTTGATACGCCTAGTAGGGTTACTTCCTTCCTGAAGACTTGACACATGATAGAGAAGGGGTGTTTGGCTTTCGAGACACCACTGCAGAGTCTGCGATGATCGATTCAGTCCCAGTAGTTCGAGAGTTCACCGATGTTTTTCCTTCTGATCTTCCTAGCATTCCTCCGGATCGTCATATTGATTTATTTATTGATTTTGCTCTAGGAACTCAGCCTAAATCTATTCCACCGTACTGTATGGCTCCTAAGGAGTTGAAGGAATTGAAAGAACAGTTAGAGGAGTTGATGGCAAAGGGTTTTGTTTAGCCCAGTGTATCGCCTTGGGTGCACTAGTGTTATTTGTGAAGAAGGATGGGACTATGCAGATGTGCATTGACTACCGCCAGTTGAACAAAGTCACCATCAAAAACAAGTATCTGTTGCCTTGTATCGATGATTTGTTTGACCAATTGTAGGGTGCTGGGGTGATTTCTAATATTGACTTGAGGTTAGGGTATCATCAGGAGAAGATTCGGGATTTAGATGTTTCGAAGACTACATTCAGGACTAGATATGGCCATTATGATTTTCTAGTGATGTCCTTTGGCTTGACTAATGCCGCAGCGGCATTATGGATTTGATAAACAGGGTATTCATGCCTTATATTGATTCCAGTTTTATCATTTTCATTGACAACATCTTGATATACTCACGTAGCTTGGGGAGAACGAGCAGCATTTGAGAGTAGTGCATTAGACCTTGCGAGAGCAGAAGCTATATGCTAAGTTTTCTAAGTGTGAGTTTTGGCTAGAGTTAATGCCATTCTTGGGGCATGTTGTGTCAACAGATGGTATTAAGGTGGATCCTAAGAAGATTGAAGCCGTTCAGAGTTAGCCACGTCCTACTTCAGTGACCGAGATCAAGAGTTTCCTGGGGTTAGCACGCTATTACCGGCTATTTGTGCAGGCTTTTCATCTATTGCATCGCCTTTTACTAGATTGACCTAGAAGATTGCTCCCTTTCGTTTGTCAGATGATTGTGAGGAGAGCTTCCAAAACCTCAAGAAAGCTTTGACCACAACACTAGTTCTTGTATTGCCTTCCGATTCAGGGATGTATACGGTATATTGCGACGCTTCCCGTGTTGGCTTGGGATGTATATTAATGCAGGAGGGACGAGTTATTGCATATTCCTCACGTCAGTTGAAGGTTCACGATAAGAATTACCCTATGCATAATGTGGAACTTGCAGGAATTGTTCATGCTCTTAAGATATGGAGGCATTATTTGTATGGGGTGCCATATGAGGTTTATACCGATCATCACAATTTGCAGCATTTATTCAGGCAGAAGGATCTCAATTTGAGGTAGCGAAGCTGGCTTGAGCTACTAAAGGATTATGACATCACCATTCTTTATCATCCGGTAAGGAAAATATGATCGCGGATGCCTTGAGCAGAAAGGCGGAGAGTATAGGTAGTTTGGCATTCATTCCAGCAGAGGAGAGGCCACTAGCTTTGTACATTCAGTCCTTGGGTAACAGACTGGTGAGGTTGTACATTTCAGAGCCCACCCAAGTTCTAGCATGTGTGGTTGCTCAGTCTTCGTTATTGGGGAAAATCAGGGCTCGGCAGTTCGATGATCCATATTTGGAAGTTCTCAGAGAGATGGTACTTCAGGAAGGTTCCCATGAGGTTTCTGTTGGCGAGGATGGTGATTTGCGACTCCAGGGTCGTCTATGTGTTCCTAATGTTGATGGTCTGAGGAGGGGGATTCAAGAAGAGGCACATAGTTCGTGGTATTCCATACATTTGGGTTCCACGAAGATGTATCGCGACTTGAGGCAGCATTATTGGTGGGACAATGAATAAAGACACTGTAGAGTATGTAGCTAGATGTTTGAATTGTCAGCATGTCAAGTATGAACATCATAGGCCGGATGGCCTACTTCAGCAGATGCCTATTCTGAAGTGGAACTAGGAGCGCATTACCATGTTTGTGAAATGTTGATTCAGTGTGGGTCATTGTGGATAGGCTGACCAAGTCGGTTCACTTCATTCCACTAGCGGCTACTTGTACAGCAGAGAGGTATGCTCAGATTTACATTCGGGAGATAGTCCAATTGCATGGTGTGCCTGGTTTCCATCATATCAGACCGAGGCCCTCAATTCACTTCCCATTTTTAGAGGGCCATTAAGAGTGTGTTGGGGACCAGGGTAGAGTTTAGCATAGCATTCCATCCTCAGACCGACGGGCAGTCGGAATGGATAGTTCAGATTTTAGAGGATATGCTTAGAGCATGTGTGATTGACTTTGGAGGGCAGTGGGATCTATTCTTGCCCCTAGCGGAGTTTGCTTACAACAACAACTTTCAGTCCAGCATAGAGATGGCCCACACGAGGCTTTATATGGTCGACGTTGTCATTCTCCTATTGGGTAGTTTGATCCTAGTGAGGCTAAGTTACTTGGCACAAATTTGGTACAGGATGCCTTGGATAAGGTAAAATTGATTCAGGAGAGGCTTCGCACAGCTCAATCTAGACAGAAGATCTACGTGGATCAGAAGGCGCGTGATGTATCATTTATGGTTGGCGAGAAGGTTCTCTTGAAGGTCTCGCCTATGAAGGGCATCATGAGGTCCGGGAAGAAGGGCAAGTTGAGCCCAAGGTTTATTGGCCCCTTTGAGCTGTTGAGACAGGTTGGGGAGGTTGTCTATGAGCTTGCCATACCCCCCCCCCCAAATTATCAAGATTCCATCCAGTTTTTCATGTTTCGATGCTTCAGAAGTACCATGGCGACCTTCACACGTGTTGGACTTCAGTACCATTCAGTTGGAGAAGAGCTTGGGCTATGAGGAGGAGCCAGTTGCAATTATTGATAGGTAGGATCGTCAGTTGAGGTCCAAGAGGATTTCTGCCGTGAGAGTCCAGTGGAGGGGCCAACTGACCTAGGAGGCGACCTGGGAGTCCGAGGAGGACACGCGATGCAGATATCCTCACTTATTCAGCAATCTGGGTACTTTTCTATGTCCATTCAATGACGAACATTTGTTTAAGAGGTAGAGAATTTAATGACCTGACTGGTCGATTAGCCTTTTAGAAACCCTGTTCCCCTAAATAAAACCTTCCGTACTTGTTTTAGCTAATTCACAACTCACGGGGATAGTTGGTTTGGGAGTTGGAAGAGTTTTGAGTAAAAATATGTCTAATTGTTTCTTTAAGATTTTCTTAAAAGACCAAGTTTGACTTTGGTCAACTTTTTGGGAAAACAGACCCAAAGTCGTGGTTTGACATCCTAGAGGGTTCGTGGAAAAACATGGGACTTGGGCATATGCCCGGAATCGAATTCCGAGGTCCCTAGCCCGCATAATGAATTTTTATTGAGAATTTTTAAATTGAAATCCTAAGGGTTTAATAAAAAAGGAAAAATGCTTGATCACATTGAGATCGGGTCCGTATGTTGGTTCCGGATCCCGGTACAGGTTCAATATAATATTTTATTCTTGTCCGCGAAATTTGTTGAGAAACGGGATTGGTTTGACGTGATTCGGACGTTCAGTTGAAAAGTCAGGAATTTAGGTATTCTTATGGATTTCATGAATTTTGGTGTTAAATCCATGGTTTTAGATGTTAATTATGCGATTTAATTGCTTGAGAAAGTTTTGTACATGGTTGTAGGACCTGCATGAGTGTTGGGAGTGGATCCCCGAGGGCTCGGGTGTGATTCGGGCATGGTTGGAGTTGAGAAAACATACAAGTTTCTGGTATTTTATGGCCCCCGTTGCAGGTCTCGCAATTGCGAGAGTAACTTCGCATTTGCGAACTTGGGCCGACTGGGCAGAAGTGCAATTGCGACCTTCTTCTTCGCATTTGCGAAACCAGGGGTTCGCATTTGCGAGCTTTCCTTCGCATTTGCGATCATGGCAGGAGGCAGGATGTTCGCATTTGCGAACGAGTTTTTGCAATTGCGAGCCCAGTGTTGCAATTGCGACATCAGAGGGATGGGTAGAGTTTTTATAAACGGGACTTAGAGCATTTATTTCATTTCTACTCTACACTTGGGCGATTTGAGAGCTTCCAAAGAGGGGATTTCAACATAGCATTGTGAGGTAAGTTATTTCTATTCATCCTTAGTTTAAATAAATATATATTAGGTAGATTAAACACCAAAAACTAGGTAAAATCAAAGGGTTGGAACTAGACCTTGGGTTTTAATAAGACTATGATTTAACCGCGAAATTTGTTATGAAATGAACTAGAAATCATATATTATTAATCCTTAAGTAGTATAGAACAACTTTCTTCGAAAAGTTTCGAGATTTAGGCACGTGCGCCCGGGGTTTGAATTTAGGAAAACCCATGTAAATAGTTGGTAAATGGCTTGAATAGCTAGAAATAGATCTTGTGAGCTTATATTAACTAAATTTTACTCTATTTAACTAGTTTGTGATTGTCCGGCTCCGAATTGAGGACTTGGGCCTGTTCTTGATATTGGAAGTACGCTTTGGAGCAAGGTGAGTCTCCTTTCTAATATTGTAAGAGGGAAATGTCCCCATACGTATAATAAATGAGAATTTTCTACTAAATGCATGGGCTACGCACGTATTTGGTAACGAGAGTCCATGTATAGCTACTACGGTATTAATTGCTTGGGTAATTTAGGAACCATATCATGCCTAATTTGGGATTTTCTTCTATTTAAGTTGTAAATATGATCATTTATGATATGCTAGAGACTTGAGAAAAATAAAATGAGAACATCTGAACTTGTTGGACTTTGTAAGAATCTGGTTGTATATAAATGAGCCTTTGTGTGCGTTCTTGATGTTTTCTTGATATTTATGGAGCGGGCCGATCGTCTCCATGAAAATAGATGCATCTATGGTTCGTGTCATTCGACCCTCGGCAGTGCACAGCTAATTTTCTGTTGGAGCAGGCCATAGGCCATCGACATCGGCGTGATTGTGCATGATATATATGTCGATGCTTAGAACTGATCATGCCTACTTGCTAAGCAATTGAAAAACGTCAACAGAAACTGAAATAAGGTCAAGAATCTGATTATTGCTTTTATTATAACCTGTTAAAATATTGGAGACTTCCATGCTTAGTATAGCACATTGATATTATATTATCTGGACTATAGTAAGTATCAAGTCGACCTCTCGTCTCTACTTCTTTGAGATTTTACTAGGTACATTTTGTTTATGTACTCATGCTACACTCCTGTAGTTAAATGTACAGGATCTGAGGCAGGTGGATATAGTTATCATTCTGGTGCGTACCAGTGAGCGGACATGGGACTTCTACGGTGAGCTGCTTTTCCTCCATGCCATCTTGCAGCCGAAGAAGTCTCTCCTTTGTACTTTTATCTTTTGTCTATCCTGATTCATACAGTAGGATAGTATGACATTCTTTTGTGTATATTCTACTAGCTGCCTGTAGCTTGTGACACTAGGTTCTAGCACACACATTAGTAGACTTATTTTTTTTAGTTGTATTATTACGCCGTTTAAATTATCTACCACTTTTGTTTTTTGAATTCAAATTGGAGTATTTGTTTTATTAAATTCTGATAAAAAATCAATATAAAAAAACTAAGAGATGTTTCTGCGTTGGCTGGCGTGGCAAGGGTTTCGAGCGCCTTCATGACCTATTATGGAATTGGGTCGTGACAACATGGAAGTCCGCACTTTGAGATGTCTGTTACAAATAGATTACTAAGTATCAAATCTTATTGGAATATTTCTCAAGCAGCTATATACTCTTTCATTAACCTTATGAGTGAACTAGTTTACCCTAACATCAAATTACCATGTGATTTATAAGGCAAAGATATTAGTTTCTAAGTTAGGATTTTCATCAATGAGAATTGTTAGTTGTAAAGATGGTTGCATGTTATATTATAAAGATGATGCAAATTTAACCAGCTGTAAATATTTCGAAAAGCCTCGTTTCAAGAGGCTTTCCAGCGGGAATATGGTCACTATCAAGGCGATGCATTATTTACCTCTTATACCTAGGTTAAAGAGGTTATATGCATCGATGAGTTCTACTCCTCATATGAGATGGAACTTTTAAAATAGAAGACCACCTGGTGTTATGAGTCATCCTTCAGATGGAGAAGCTTAGAAAAACTTTGATAGGACATATTCAAATTATGCTAGTGAACCAAGGAACATTTGGTTAGGTCTATGTGCGGATGGTTTCATGACTTTTTCTGTATCGGTGATACCATATTCATGTTGTTTTGTCTTCCTTACACATTATAATCTACCACCTGAGTTGTGCATGACTAGTCCATAATTATTCTTAAATGGTATTATCTCTAGTCCACGTAATCAAAAAGTTTGATAGATGTATTTTTGCAACCTTTGATTGATGAGCTAAAACAATTGTGGTACGATAATGTTGAAACATATGACATATCAACAAAACAAAATTTCAATTTGCATGCTAATTTAATGTGTAAAATTAACAATTTTCCTACGTATGAAATATCTTCTGGGTAGATGACTACGGGGAAGCTAGTTTGTCCTTACTGCATGGAAAATAGTAAAGCTTTCACTTTAAAACATGGCCGAAATCAATCATGGTTTGATTATCATTGTCAATTCTTGCCTCTTGATTGCGAGTTTAGAAGAATGAAAAATGCATTCAAAAAGAATAAAACAAAAATATGATTCTCCACCTCTGATACTTTCAGGTGAGGAAATTTGGGAGAGGCTCCAGAACTTCAGTAAAGTTACTGAAGCACCGCCTTATAGATTTTTCGGATACGGTGTTACTCGTAATTGGACAAAACAGAGTATATTTTGGGAGTTTCCTTATTGGAAGGATAATCTTCTCCATCACAACCTTGATGTCAGACATATAGAGAAGAATTATTTTGATAATTTTTTCAACACAGTGATGGATGTTAAAGGTATGAAAAAGAATAACCCGAAGGCTAGAATAATTATACTTGCAGACAGAAAATAATGGTAAGATATTCAAGCTCAAAGAAAGTATGCATTCACTTTGGAGGAAAGACGGAAAATTTGTGATTGGGTAACAAAATTGAATATGCTTGAGAGCTATGCGTCGAATCTTGGGAAAAAAGTTCATATGGAGGTAGGAAAGTTGAGCTATTTGAAAAGTCATGACTGTCTTGTTTTCATAGAGACATTATTTCCTATTGCATTTTGTATGAAAGAATCTGGAAACCCATCACAGAGATTAGTTTATTTTTCAAAGACTTGTATTCTTCCATATTAAGGGAAGAAAACCTACTCCGGATAGATCAGAACATTCGTGTAACTTCTATTAAGATGGAAAAGATATTTCCATATGGGTTTTTTGATGTGATGGAATACCTTCCAATCCATCTTGTACTTGAGGCACGACTTGGAGGTCCTGTTCAATACAGATGGATGTCTCCCTTTGAGAGGTAATATTATAAGTGTTATGTACTTTTCTGTTTTATTTGAGTGTTCTTGGCTAACCTAAAATTATGTAGGATAATTGGCAAATTCAAACAATTTGTTAAGAAGAGGAATAGGATTGAAGAATCTATATGCGAAGCTTATCTTGCAAAAAAAACTTCTCATTTTTGTTCTTATTATTTTAAGAGTAATGTGCCATGTGCTAGGAATAGGCCCAATACGCATACGGTTGAATGTGTGAATGATCCATTATATTCACCTACGTCCATATTCAATCAACCAAACCGATATTCTAAGGATGGTAGGAAGAGAAGTTTGAGTGATATGGAGTACAAGTCAGCTACACTTCACATGTTGCTAAATTGTCCCGAAGTTGTACCATTTTTCAAGTATTGATTTAGTAGTTATCAACATATAAAATTTACTTTGATTACATCTCAATGCAATTATTAAAAATATTTGATGTGTCACAGTCACTTCATGGGTCAATTTGGCCATGATGTTGTCTATAAGCGATTTGATACGTAGTTCAAATAATTTGTAAGTTCATCCTTAAAATATTCTAACACTACGTAGGTAAATAATGTTTTAAAGTTATGCTAACTTATAATTTTTTTTAACAATATATAGGTAAATGATCCAAATAATAGTGTAAATCAATTTTTGAAAGATATATCTTGGGTCCTGGGCTTGACGTCACAACAATGTCTAAATGCATTGTGAATGGTTATAAGTTTCATACAGAGGATTGTTCTAAAAATAAAAATAGCAACAACAGTGGCGTGTGGGTTCAAGGTGGTGATAGGAACCAAGTTGGAGATATTGATTATTATGGTGTGCTAAAGGAAATAATAGAACTAGAATATATAGGTTGGTCATTTAAGAAATTGATACTTTTTATATGCAATTGGATTGACCCAAATCCAACAAGAGGTACAAGAGTACACAACCAATACATCATAATTGAGATTAACCATACGAGGGAGTATGATCGCTATGATCCTTTCATAATTGCACATAATGTTAGGCAAGTATATTATGCTCCTTATCTGTTGTCAAAGAATAAGTCCTATTGGTGGATTGTAATAAAAACTAAACATGTAGGTAGGGTTGAAGTCGAGAATGTGTTAGATGTTGCATATCAAAACGATATCTCCACTGTTCACCAAATAGTGGACGAACTATTAGAAAATGATTTGGAACATCCTGAATGCATATAGGGAGAAGTTTATGTAAATGAAGTAAAAACTATAGAAAACAAGGAAGAAGAATCAATTGATGAAGCTCAATAATAAGGAAGAAGAATTCTCGGACGAGGAACAATACGTCGATGAGCTTTAAAAAGTTGTTTTCTTTAATAACTCTCGTTTATAGCTAGTTTCATTATATGTTTCAATCTAAATATGTATTATGTTATGCACATAAAAGGAAAGGGTTGAGGTAACAATGACCTTACTGGTTCTCGGGGTCGAGAAAAGGCTAGGAAACCAAAGATGAGGGGAGAAGATAATACTCAATATTTTCCAACCTCTTCAGAGATACCTATGCATATGTCTTTGCCTCCACCCCAGAGCTATTCTGCAACATCACGAGCCCTACACCTTCATGCAAACACCAGGTCTTTTATTACAGGGCCATAGGAATACACATCCGACATACAGTCCACCTGCCTCACGACCACGTGGATCACAGCCATCCGCATTGCATGATTGCATTGATCTATGTCACATCCACATGGATCACAGCCATCAGTATTACAGCCACTTGTCCATCCTGCAATGTCGCAGTCATAGGGATCGCAGCCATCTTCATTAGGGACTCTATCTATTTCAGGCCTTCGCCTGCGAGATACTAGCTCTGACCCCCCCCCCCCATACACCTTCCACACATGCCTCTGATATATATGCTTCGGACGATGATGCTGATGATGACGAGGAGGTTCATTATGATCAATATAGCATGATAATCATAGTCCTTGAGGGTAATGGGTAAGAGTTATTTGTTATTTTTACGTTTATTTTTTTGTACAGTTTGTATTAATGTTTTTTTTGTTAAATTGCAGGTTCATCCCGTACGAGAATAATCACCAAAGCCACCAGAAAGCTTTATGATAGCCCTTATGCGACTTGGAGTGAGTTTACATTCTCGCTGAAGGAGAAAATCTTCAATCAATTTAAGGTATAAATATTCGCTTAAGCAGTGTAATTATTTATATTTGTGATATTTCCATATAATATTTAACTTTTGAAATATAGAGCAAGTGTGTATGGGAACACTACTATAGCGCAGAAGTTGCTGTAAATTTTTATCTCAAAGCTCACAAGCGGTTGTCGCATAGTTTCTCCAAAACTAGAAAGTTGAACAAGAAGCCTAACTGGTTTCTTCGGAATTTATGGGAATTTTCAAGCAATGGCTTACCGCAAAGTTCTTAGAGAAGAGCGAAAAAGGAAAGAAAGCCCGCGTATCTAAGAAGGAGGGATCCTTGCACACTGGAGGTGCAATCAGCCTGGGGACAATAAAAAGAATATTGGTACGTAATTGCTTAATTTATTTAATTTTCAAAGTATATCTATTTTGTTCATTAACTAAAATTTATGAGTTTTCATGAAAAGAAGTTGGGACATCCGATGAACCAAGATGAGCTAGTCAAGAAGACTCATATTATAAAGAAGAATAAATAGATGGATCAAGAAAGATGGGTCGAGGGCCGAGCTTCGACTGTACATGTAAGTTTTCACTTTTCATTAAGTATTTTGATTTACTTTTATATAAATTTTGAAATACTAATTCAATGTAACTTTTCTTATAGGGTCGCTTCACAACTGACATGGAGGAATTCATACGTAGTCAGCTACCTAATGAGTTGGGCGAGCCAATCCAACTCGAACGAGGATGCTAAAAGAATGTGGAGGGAGGCTGCTAGAGGTCCAAAATAGGGGAAGGTATACGGGCTTACTACTAAGAACTTTCATCGCTATAAGTGTGGAATGCAAGGAATAGGGACTTCCTCGCAAGGCGAGCAACTTGATGGGGAGAGTCTCTCTGCTACGCGGGAGACTGTGACAAAGCTTACATCCGAGCTAAATCGGCCAAGGAAAGAGAAAATCTTAGAGATGCTCAGTATATTGGCATGCAAGCTCGGTGCCAGGGCATGCAAGCTCGGTGCCAGGGCATGCAAGAGCAGCTCAAATCTCTCCTAACTTCTGGAAATTTTGCGATTCCCAGTCTTATGAGTCATCGCTAGAGGCTCGACTTGAACATGAGTGTTCCTTCCATCATACCCGTGATCATTCCTCCCGTCCTTCCCGTGATCGTTCTTGTTGTACTCAACAAGTATACCCTTCTATATATCGTCTTGGTGGTGAAAATTCATCAGACGGTGATGATAATTATGTTGTACAAAACACTCCTTGACTTTTATATACTTTGAACTAGACAAATAGAACTAATTTTCGAATGGGCTTGTAATAAGCGTTAACTTAGTTTTGTTAGCTTAATGTGTTAGTTCTATTGAACTTTATACAGTATTGGTTTTAATGTTGTTGTTGTTGTTGTTATTGGGATTGTTGTTGTTTTTGCTTGTAATAGGGTATTTAATATGTTAGGCAGGTGGTATAGCTGCCAAAATATGCAGTTTGTACTAACTTTGGTCGCTTTTCTATTTACAAAAAAAAAAATCCTGGGCAATAGCGATCAAGTTTGGTCGCTAATTAACCCAGATTTCCTAAAAAGCGACCAACATTGGTCGTTATTCTATTTTTAAAAAAATTCTAAAAAATAGCAACCAATTTTGGCCTCTTATATTTAAAAAATAATTGAATTCTTGAAATTAGCAACCAATTTTGGTCACTTATATTTAAAAAAAAATTAAAAAAAAAAAGTGGCTACCTATGGTCGTTATTTTTCAGATTTTAAAATATAATATTTGGTTTACAGACCGAAGTTGGTCGCTATATTTTGATCAATAATAAATTTAAAAAATATAATTTAAATATAGAGACCAACTTTGGTCGCTAATTTATATTATTAAAATATTAAAGTGATCAAAGTTGGTCGGTATATTGTTTACCCGAAATATTTGATCCCTTTACCTTAGAGATCAAAGTTGGTTACTAATTAGCGACCTACTTTGGTCTCTAAGTTAAACAGACCAGCAAAATAGCGATCAAGCCAGTTTGGACACTTTTTTATCGCTTTGTGACCTGTAAGCGACCAACTTTGGTCGCTTTTTACTGGATTTTTACTAATGTATTATGGTGCAAGGATAAACTTTTAATTTCGATAACAAATATTTTGGTTTTTATAAGCATAATTAGTGAGTGGTTATGGTATTCCTTGTGATGGTTTTGGTTTATCCAAATTGAATCTTGATAATCTATTTGCTGAAATTCTTTTAATTTTGCATCATAATATTAGAGTCAAACGTAATGAACATTCTGCTTACTAGTGGTATAAATGTTTAGGTGACACATATCCAAAGAAAGAGTGGCAAAAGTAATAAAGAATGAAATCCTTTCAGAATTGAATTTTACCTACCTTAGCATTTGTGTGCATTGTATTAAAGGAAAATAAACCAAACAGATAAAATATCTTGGAACAAGATTAAGGGAAGGATGTCTGTGATTCTTTTAATGCAATGAGTTTCAACTTTTCTTTTTCTTTTAACATTGTATCCGAACAAATTATATCATCTATCTAAATTCAAATAAATAGGCAATTCAATTGTTAAGTGAAGGTTTAAAACCCTATCCTAACTCCAACTCGCAGATTATCAATCCATAACAAGGATAATCTAGGGACACCAATTTTGCGCAGACATTAAATAGTATTCCCTCTGTTTCATGTTTTATATTATATGAAGTACTTTAACTCGGTACGGAGTTTAAAAAAAAGAAAAAAAATTTTGAAACTTGTGACCTTAAAAGATTAAGGGCTAAAAGATTTGTGGGATCATGTTATTTGTGCGACTATAAAATCTTTTCATTCCGAATAAAAATAATAAAATAAAAAATTTAAAATTAAATTATTTTTAAATTTTAAATATATTATTTATTTTGAAACAAATTAAATTTAGTCCAATTGAGTTGAGTTGCAGTACCTGCTTCTTCTGAAGCTGTACATGCCGATTACATGAAGCACAATTATTACAATGATAGTTCAAATAAAATATCGTAAATTTAGTCCAAAAAGAAAATAGAAACGAGAATTATTACACATCAACCACGCGTGACTTGTCTTATGCTCCTTTTCTACCTCTCCCCTCCAATTTTTCTCCTTCGCTTTCATCGCCGTGGCAAGCTATGGCGAGCGGCTATGGGCGCAGCCCAATCAAACGATGACTACGACAGCGTAGAATTTTGGTCCAATCCTGAACGCGCCGGCTGGCTCACAAAACAAGGGGAGTACATAAAGACGTGGCGTCGCAGGTGGTTCGTGTTGAAACAGGGGAAGCTGTTCTGGTTCAAGGAAGCTAACATCACGCGCGGATCACGGCCGCGTGGAGTGATTCCTGAGGCCAATTGTCTCACTGATAAGGTCGCCGAAGATGTTCTCACTAAGCAGTTTGCTTTTGAGCTTTCCACTCGCACGGATACCATGTATTTCCTCGCTGATTCAGAGAAGGAGAAGGAGGATTGGATTAATTCGATCGGACGGTCCATAGTGCAGCACCTCGGTCTGTCACTGATGACGAGATTCTCGACTACGACAGCAGGAAATAAATTTCACAGCTTCTAATTAGGTATCTATCCTCTAATTGTTTTTACAGGAGAAACTAATTTCTGTATTTTGACCATGTCCAGTGTGCATTGAAAGATGTAATTACTCTGTTTAATCTGTATTCAACTATAAAGGTGTGAACTACTCTGCCGTATTTATCTACTTGCAGTGTTGAGGCTGCTGGAGTTTATATATTTAGGTTTATATATGATGATACTGTAGGCTGTGACTACATTTGTTGGAATAATCATATGAACATTTGAAATCATCAAAGAATGAGATGATCGGTATTGCATACCTCTTCTAATACAGCATGACATGCGTTTAAATCCTGTCCTTCTAGCTTTGTCTTCTGCTCTGCTATTATTGAAACTTTGGGTTCTCTATCTTAAGAAATAACCTTCGCACCTTTGCGCTTTGTTTTATTGTTATTTATAAGATGATACAGAATACAAGTTATAATTGAACTCTTTAATGAGATAACAAAAAGAATCCTGCTCTCTATCTAATGGTTATTAGATACACTCCTATCCAAACTATAATACATTAACAAGCCCCCTCAAGCTGAACATGGATTAGGAGAAATGTGAAGCTTGTCACGAAGAACTGCGAGGCGGTGAGAAGATAGATCTTTAGTGAGAATGGCTGCAAACTGCATGTCAGTAGAGATGTAGCGAATCAATGTAGAACCAGCAGCAACACACTCCCGAATAAAATGAAAATCAATCTCCAAATGCTTGGTTCAAGCATGATAAATGAGATTGGTGCATAGATGCAAAGCACTAACATTGTCACATAGCACAAAAGGAGAATCAAAGAGAGGTATATCCAAGTCACGAAGCAGATGTTGGAGCCATGATAATTCAGCTACCGTGTGAGCTAAGGCTCGATATTCAGCTTTAGTGCTAGAGCGAGAAACAGTAGGTTGCTTCTTACAACTCCAAGAAATTAGATTTGGTCCAAGGAAAATAGCAAAAACAGTAGTAAACCTACGAGTATCAGGACATCCAGCCCAATCAGCATCTGAGAATACCGTGAGAGATAAGTTTGAGGATGACTTCAGGTGAAGGCCAAGAGATATTGTGCCAGCTAGATAATGAAGGATTCGTTTAACGGCAATAAGGTGAATGGTACGAGGAGTACTCATGAATTGAGAGACAGTATTTACAGTAAAGAAATACCAGGCCTAGTTATAGTTAAAACTCCAAAGCACCGACAAGACTACGATATTCCGAAGGATCGGAAAGTAAATCCCCTTCAGAGGCAGATGGCCAAGAACCAAATGTAGGGGAGTGGACAGGTTTGCAACCAAGTAAGGATGCTCGGGAAAGGAGGTCACAAGCATATTTGCTTTGAGATAAATAAAGTCCATTTGATGTTTTTGTAACATGGATACCTAAAAAATATTGAAGAGGCCCCAAATCATTCATAGAAAATTGAGACTTTAAGATATGAGTAAATCGATTAAGAAGAGTTATATTAGAGCCTGCAATAATAATATCATCTACATAGAGAAGAAGAATAATAAGTGAGAGTCATGATGAAATACAGATAAGGAAGTATCTGCACGACTATTATGAAAACCATAAGATAGAAGAAATGAGCTAAATCGACAAAACCATGCACGTGGAGCTTGTTTAAGCTCACAAAGAGCTTTTTGAAGTTTACAAACATGAGTAGGAAAATGAGGATCCTTAAAACCGTGAGGTTCAGACATATAAACCTCTTCATTGAGAAAACCATGTAAAAATACATTTTTAACATCTAACTACCAAGATCCCAGCCGCGAGATAATACTAAGGAAATCACTAAACGGATAGTAGAGGGACGAACAACTGAACTAAAAGTTTCACTAAAGTCAATGTTTTTTTGTTGATTATAACCCTTTGCGACCAAGCGCGCCTTATAACGTTCAAGAGACCCATCGTCCTTTTGTTTGACTCAATAAACCCACTTATTTACAATTATGTTCATATATGGATGATAGGGTAAATAGGTTCATATGTGGATGATAGGGTACAAGAGTCCATGTTTGATTTTTAATAAGGGCATTGAATTCCTCTACCATTGCATCACGCCATTTAGGATCTTTAATTGCAGAGGAAAAACAAGTGGGTTCAATGGGAAGACACTCAAGGTGAGATGTAAGAAGATTGTATTTAGGATTTGGTTTGTGAGTACCTACCATACTTCTTGTAATCATAGAATGAGAAGATGAAGGTAGAGATGAGGTAGATGAATTAGATGGCAGAGAAGCTATAGTTGTTGAACATGGATTAGTTGCATCAGTAGAGGATTGAAGCATAGAGGAAGCAGTTGGAAAAGTTGAAAAGGAGGAAGTATGATTATCTATATTCATAATTGGGGCAGGAAAAATAAGGGAAGAACAAGGGGGACTGAAGGAATATCTTTCGAGCCACAACCTAATGGAAATACATTCTCTACAAATCTAATACTACGACTAATATAAACTCTCTTTGTAGTTAGATGCATGCACCTATAACCTTTATGGTTAGGACTATAACCAAAAAAACACACGCAGCAGATGGAGAAGCTAATTTATGACGACAATAAGCCTGGGGATTAGGATAACACAAACAACCAAAAGGACAAAAAAAAGAGTAGTTAGGAGGGGTATGAAAAACCAACTCATATGGTGACTTATTATGTAGCATAGGAGATGGTAATCGATTAATGAGAAAGATAGCAGTACAAAACGCCCAACCCAATGACTATGAGGAGCTGTAGCATGAAAAAGCATCGTGTGTCCTATTTCACTAATGTGTCTATGTTTTTTTTCAGACACACCATTTTGTTAAGGTTTATGAGAGCACAATGCCTGAAAATAAATACCATAAGTAAAAAAGAAGGTTAAGAAACTTGGTGTTAGTGTACTCACCGCCACCATCAAAGCGAAAAGTTTTGATGTAGTGGAAAATTATTTTTCAACTAAACATTTGAATTTTTGAAATTAATCAAAAACGTCATGTTTAAATAAAGCGCAATGGATAAAACCAGATAAAACATGAAAAATCATCCACAAAAATTACATAATAGCGATAGCCACTAACAGAAAAGCAAGGAGATCTCCATACATTGGAATGAATTAAATCTAAATAATAGTTTGATTTAGAGTGACTAACACGAAATGGCAAACTAGCATGTTTTGAAGCTAGGCAAGAGGGATAATAAAATTGCCTTTCATTATTTCTATTAAAGGAAATAAATTTACTAGAAAGCAAGAAATTTTGAACAGCAATTCCAGGATGACCCAGTCGAGCATGGCAAGTGTCAATTGATTCACGAGATACGAAGAGGGTGGACGAAGATGTAAATCTGGAAAAGGACAGACTGAACTTTGATGAAGAAGTCACCAGGGGATAAATAGGACTATCACTGGGGCATGGGAGCAGTAGTCTCACGGTCTTCAAATCCTTAACAAAGAAACCCCAAGAGTGAAACTCAATAAAACAGTCATTATCTTTAGTAAATTTTTTAACAGATAGAAGATTCTTAGGCAAGGAAGGAACATGTAAAATAGAGTTTAAACGAAATGTTAGACTAGGAGAAACAATTGTTGAACAACCAGTACAAGAGACATGTATAGTACTATCATCGCCAAGAAAAATAGAGTGAGAATTAGAAGGAATAGAGGGTGAGTTTATCTTGTCCCAATCATAAGTCATGTTGGAGCTAGCACCATTATCCATATACCAAGCTTGGTCGGGTGAATCTTGAAGAGAAAGACCTACAAATTGTTATGAAAATTTTGAAGATGTATTGTGACGATAAGGACAATCCAACACCATGTGACCAAAATTTTGACAGATTTGACATTGTGTCTGGGCTTGTGTGGAATTAGGATGAACAAAGGAAGGGATGATAGAGGTTTGAGAGGGTGGAGGTCCAAGTAATCCACGACCAGATGCTGGAGAAGGCATGAAAGATCGAGAACCTGTTGAATTACTAACTGGTGCACTATATCCTCGACCAAAATTAGAGAACCTACCATCACGACCTCGACCACGATTCTGCCAACGACCACCATTACGTCCCCCATGACCTGATCGTCCATTACCACGAGAAAGGGATGGAATGACCGGAGAAACATTAGCTTTTGGTATATTGGTTGCAACAAGAGCGGTTGATGATGAGGAAGCCGGGACACCATGAAGCTGTTCAGGACGTGTTTCATGTGTTAGAAATCGACTCCGGAGTTCTATGAATGATGGAGGGGGTATTTGATTAGAAGCCATGGTGACAAAAGGATTCATATGATGGTGGCAACCCATTCAAGGCATAAAGCAGAAGCTCGGAATCAGTTAGAACACGGTCAATAGCTTGAAGAGAATCAGCTAACTCCTTTATTTTACCCATATATGCATCAATAGATAGATCACCTTTTTTGAGATATTGAAGTTGGTACTTGACTTGCATCCCGCGTGCAGTAGTAATGTTAACAAAATGACTCTTCAAAATTGCCCATGCCGCGTGAGCAGAATCTGCAGCAAAGAGGAGATGAAGAAGATCAGGTGATATTGTTGCATTGATCCAAGTCATTATAAGAGATCTACTCGGCCCCATTTCGGATACTCGAGATTGGAAATATTGTTTCCAGTTGAATCAGTTACCATAGATGGAGGGGCAGCGCTAGAACGATCAATCTGATGCTGAAGCTCATAGATATCAAGAACAGGAAGAAAAAGGCGACTCCATTTCATGTAGTTGGAATTGTCAAGGCAAATAGGAACCAAGTCTTTGATGTGTACGAAGTAAGGGTTGTTGGGAGGTTGAGCAGCCATGAGTAGAAAAACCAGAATAAATATTGAATTAGACTTGGCGATAAAAGACAAATATGGAGAATAAAGAGACAACGGAAGTGATCGGGCAGATGAAACTCTAAGAGGATCTTGAAAGCTATCTGATACCATGTTAAGAAATAACCTTCACACCTTTGCGCTTTGTTTTATTGCTATTTATAAGATGATACAGAATACAAGTTATAATCAAACTCTTCAATAAGATAACACATGCTCTCTATCTAATTGTTGTTAGATACATTCCTATCCAAACTATAATACATTAACACTCTAGGATAGAACTCCTTCAGTAAGTTGATAATCCATCTAGCAGCACTATACGCCCGGATTTTTTATCTATTGATAGTCATCTACCAAATTAATTGATGATCCCGCTTTACTAGTATTTCGAGATGGCCTTCCAATTAGAGGTGTATCTTCTTTTACTCCTTTCGTGGGTTCTCACTTATTATAAACATGTATCTGCTATTTGTTGGGTTTTTTTGTATTTAATATATAAATATATAAAAGATGGTGAATGGGAAAGGGAGGAAAATAAAATTTTTGAGTAAACTTTAAGTTTTTCCTTTGGCAAATAGACATTGTCTCATATTGAAACAGAAAGCGGTTTTTTATGGAAATATAACCAATTAATCTTCTTCTAGCTCTTAAAGAGTTAAGCAGAAGGCAAGCCTCGCACCGTCGTCCCTCGGCTTCGACTTCGAATTCAGTCAAATGATTGATTGATTAATTTTTTGGACCAAATTTATTTAAAATGTTATTAAATATTTTTTTAATAACAGAATATTAATATTAAAATAAATATTAATATTAAATTCTCCAATCCGTTTTTCTATTTTGGTAACAGAAAATTAACTACCCTCTTCAATTTTTCCTCTTTATTATTGAGTAAATAGTCATTTATATAATAACATTTATATTGTAGCCGTTTTGCATAAACAACTATTGCATCTCTTTAGATTTCAACCCAATTTTGACTATAAATACAATACTATTCTGCTCAGAATTTCACTACGATTTTCTGAGTTTCTTCTCCTTCTTCTACATATTTTTGGATCAAACAAAGCAACAGTAAGTGTGATTTGCTACCGAACTTTATGTTCGCTGAAACACTGAAGTTTGAAGTACCACTATATCAGTGTGTATTCGTTCTATCCTGGAAGGAAATAATCCATAACCTTGTTGGGTACTAGGAGAAGATTTAATTCCTTAATGAAACATTGTAAATTCAGTAAGCTTGAATTGATTTCTGTTTGTGTTCATTTCTATTTATGTTCATTTATATTTCCAGAATTATTTTATAAAAACAGTTTTACTAACGCTACTAACGCTAAACCAGTGAACTAAATGGTGGTATGTCTGATAATTCACCTGGCAACGCGGTTGTCACCCAATGTTTATGCTCACTAGAAGTGTCCTGTTGACATTGTTCTGCAACTTCGAGTACTTCCGTCAATCTTTTTTCAGAAAACGGTTCTCTCTACTGGTCTGACTTCTAAAGATGGTTTATCATGTCTTCTGTACATAAATTCGATATGAAAACCTACATTTTCTCCAACCAAATCTTTGGCCTAATTCTGCTGTGAAAAATGAACTCTATCTTAATGTCTTACAAGCGATGCTTACATTTTTATGCTCGTGCTTTTTGTGCAAGCACTGGGATGTTACGGTCTATTGATTCCCTATCAAGCCTACAAATGCTCCATGAAAATACTTGATGACTAAGATAAGATTTTTAAATTATTCGCGTTTAACAAAATCATATAATCCAAGAGGAAAACAGATGATTAGAAGTTGTTAAAAGAGTGAAAGAAGATGTTGATGTTGCACGTGTATTTTCTGAAGAAGGCCAACCCCTATAATTATTTTAATAACGACACATTAAAAGTTATCATTGTGACTAAAAATTGTCATAATGACAACAATATGATGGAATAATTGGTCCATGCGAGAGCTCTGTTTAGAGTAGATACACAGAAGATTGAGAGTTGGGTTAAGAACAGGTGAATCCATAAATTTAGAATGAATGAGTTCGGAAAGGATATGATCCATTACATACTTACAGGTGAATCCTGGGAAATATCAGTAAGATACACTAGAGGATTCTGTTTAGAAAATTGAGCAAAATTGCCACCTTACTATTGATTGCATCATGTTATGAAGTCAATGGATCCAAAACAAAGAAAGATATGCTATACCCTCTTATCAATTTACTGGTGATATGCAAACGTAAATAATAATCTGACCATCTTTGCAAACAAATTCTGAAGTAAAGAAAAATATTGGAGTAATCCTTATGAAAGTTCTTCCACAAGGAATAGCAACAACAACAACCCAGTATAATCCCACTTAGTGGGGTCTGGGGATGGTAGTGTGTACGTAGACCTTACCCCTACCCTTGGGTAGAGACGCTGTTTCCAAATAGACCCCCGGCATCCTTCCCTCCAAGAACTTCCCACCTTGCTTTTGGGGAGACTCGAACTCACAACCTCTCGGTTGGAAGTGGGGGTTGCTTACCATCAGAGCAACCCCTCTTGTCTCCACAAGGAATAGCAGCAGCACTAATACAAAGCAGCTATATATCACTTGGAATCCTAATGGAACACACACCTCTATCCTTTATCTGATAACCCCGAAATCCCCAATGGCCAGTAAAGGATATCTTGACAAGGCAAGGAAAGATTATGAGGGAATGGTTCTATTCATCTGCATCTTTAACCATAGTTTGGCATCAAACTTTCACTGGTTCAACCTCAATTGATCCACAGTTGATTATTTACTGAACATTACCCCCTTACATATTCCAAAAATTTAAGATGGTTATATACTTGCCTAAATCGTTACAAGCCCATTGTATTTTACC
Source organism: Nicotiana benthamiana (assembly GCA_034376525.1). NCBI lineage: Eukaryota > Viridiplantae > Streptophyta > Magnoliopsida > Solanales > Solanaceae > Nicotiana > Nicotiana benthamiana. Next base: position 70,988,565 of record CM067325.1, read on the forward strand.
TGATTCATCCTTTCTTTTTTCTATCTTTTCGTCTTATATAATAGTTGTGTGTCGTTTCTCCATCATACATATTTTAACAGAAGATAAGAGCATTCACGCAGCTTAGCAAAATGATGACATAAACTAGGAACCTCAATGCAAGGCAGCGACAATATAATTTGTGAACTGACATAAACAAACAAAATGTAGTACTCCATCACAAAGCTACATAGAACTGAAAAAATTACTTGCACAGAGGAATACTCAAACCAGAAAATAAGGAGTCGGATCATTCATTAATCTCAATTTTAATGACTTGGCCATCATCAAATGGATCTCTCTTTGGAGCTGCTGGAGGCGCCACAACCCTAGGTGGTCCTCTTCCATTCTTCTTGTTCCTTGGCCTTGCCTGCACCATTTTATAGCCAGTAGTAGCCACAAATATTTAGAAATCAAAACCTGAAATACCTAAACTAAAACAAAATTAAGAAAAAGTGAAAATTTGACTAAGAAAACTTACATTCCCAAAGGAGTGATTGAAGCGCTTGCCTTTGGCAGTCTTCTTGTCCCCTCTCCCGCAGTAAACTGTCAAAAGTATCAGAAACAAAACTTTTTTTAAAAAATGACTCTGGATATTAAGTAGAGTTCTGCAATTGTTTGCTTTAAATTTAGATAATTGCTCATACTCAGTGGGAGGCTGGAGGAATTCGCAGAAAAAGATGAAGGCGTTGCGGCAATTGAGAAAGTTCCAGCAATGGAGTGAGAGTGGGAAAAGGATAAATTAGGAGTGATGGGCACCATGGATTTTGAGGCCATAGGGAGCGAGCCAATTAACAACGACGCCATTGCACCAACGGTAGGAGATAGGAATGAGCTTGTGGCCGTTTGAGAAGCTTTTTCTTTCCGGATAATGTCATCTTATACGCCACCGTTTCGACGAAAGTTCCTCTTGGGGTTATCAGCCGTGTTTGGCTACGCTTATAAGCCGGTCAAACTGGCTTATAATTATTTTTTGACTTATTTGCGTATTTTATAAAATTAAGTGTGCTTATAAGTCAAAAATAAGCTAAAAGTCATAAGTGGGTCTCCCCCAGCTTATCAAATTTCAGTTTATAAGTACTTTAGGTTTGACCAAAATATTTACTATTTTATTCCTAAAATACTTCTTTTTAAAACAAACTCTTCGTATACCCAATTCTTTAGCTGTTTATTACTAATTTCAACATTTTTATTCAAACACGTAACTGCTTATTTTTTAAATCAGCTTTAGCACTTAAAAGTGTTTTTCAGCACCTAATGCTTATCAGCTACTCTAAATCAGCTAAGCCAAACGGGTACTTTATTTTTTAAAGAATTAGTTTTAGTGAATATTGCGTCAAACTAATAAAAATAGAAAAATATAGACATAACAAACAAATGTTTGAAAAATAACAATTTTGATTAAAACAAATGCACATATTTGTTTAAATGATAAAAAAATCCTATTGTATTTGTTATACAGTAGCTAAACCCAATATCTTCTGAACATGATGATGAATTAAACTAAATTAGCTGTAATGGGAATATATGATATATAAAACCTTTTTTTGACAAACTATTTGGTTTTTTCAAGTATTGGAAAGAGATGGATAAAAATTAGAAACATGCTCTATTTTTTATCCTTCTTTCTTCTCGTCAATTCTGATTTTTTTTATTTTTTCTTTACTTTGGTATTTATAGATCTGTTTTCAATATGGTGATGATTTTTTTTTGGTAAATAAAAATCTTATGTCATCCCCAGTTTATCAAAACTATATGTAAGCTAAATGACCCTATTCTTGTGTAACAAAAATATTAGATTTATTTTTGCAGAGTCTAAAATTCTTCTTTACCATGTTCACCCAAAAGGTCAAATAAAATTAAAGACTATCCAAAATTCATTTCAGTCCTTGATGGAACTACTAATTAGCTTTGAAATTTCAAGAATTTACCGCGATAATGATAACTATATTAGTTTAGTATCAGTTTAAATATTATTGTAGTCACGACTTTAATATGCTTATAGCTTAATTTATTTTTTAAAATAAATATAAGCCAAACATAATATCAACAATCAAGCTTTTGTTATAAATAGAATTTTATTCATGGTGAATGTCAAGAGATCTCAGGGTTTATTATTTGGTGGCTAAGTCACTATCTCTCTATAAATAGAAGGTTCTATTCCAATATAATTCATCCCAAAATCAATAAGAATTCACTCTTCCTACTTTTCTCTCCAATATTGTTCTTGTTCTTTCATTATTTTCATAACAACCGTGTATTATGTAAATTAAGGCCTTGTATTTCTGTAAACTAAGTACCTTAAAATTGTTGACAACGATATGTTGGATAAAAAATTGGATGTTTATATGTCATCATTATTACCTTCATGTTTTTTTATAAATGTAAAACTTTAAATAATAGAGAGTTTAAAAAGATAAATAATGTCAGTTTAGAAAAAAGATAAATAATTTCAGTTTAAAAAACAGATAAATAATTTCACTAAACAGAATTCAATCAATTAATTAACTATTAATTCTAAGTTAGAAAATGATGATTATATAAATCATGTGTATAGCAATACTTTAATTAGACTATTTTTTCTTATTGACAGAATTTCACACAAGAGATTAAATTTAAAAATAACCTAAAGTAAATATAGTCATGAAAATTTCGGAAACAAATATTAGACCAAACTAAGAGCCCGTTTGGATGAGTTTATTTTAATTAACTTTTAAGCTAAAATTCATAAGTAAGGAATTCTAATTTTTTGCTTTTGGTTTATTTTTGTTATTTTAGCTTAAAAATAAGTGTTTAAAAGTACTTTCATTTTATCCAAACACTGCAAAATAATTTAGAAGTTATTTTTGCTTAAAAGCACTTAAAATAAGCCAATCTAAATGATCTCTAATTTTTTTTTTAGAAGAAATTTTTTTGTTTTATTTCAACTATTTGGAAATTTTACATCATCTGTTCTTTTGGACTCTAGAACATATCTCAACAGTACAATCAATTTGAAACTCTACAACTGTTGTTGTTAAGCTAATATCCTATTATAGAGAGAAAGTTGCTACAATTATGGATACTTGCACGAAGGATAGCTGTTAATGTTCTGTAAAATGGGTTACCATTTAGATAGCTTTATGCCAGTAAAGTGCACTTGAAGTGTAATCTCCTTTGCTCGATCTTTGGCGTCTCTGCTTGATTGTTGAAACCTTCTGTTGTTCCTTTACATCCACGTGTTGTAAACTACTGCTGAAAACACCATACCTAGGATGGTTTTTCTGGGATTTCTGCTGTTAACATTTGCAGTTAACCATTGCACTTCTGTTTCCCATGTACCTGTCGTTCTTTGATAATTCAACTATTGTAACATACCTTGCCACAGTGTTTTTGAGTACAAGCAGTCAAAGTATAAATGATCGTGAGTTTCTTCTGTGTCTCTTCCACATAAAATGCAGGATTGATTAATGTGAATTCCCCATTTAGCTAATCTGTCAACTGTTGTCAAGCGTCTATGCAGCGTCATCCATAAGATGTATTTCTATTTCAGGAGCATGGCAGTCACCATCAATAATTTTTTCCATCGAACCTTGGGATATTGAGGAGTGGTCTGAATGTATGCCTTCCTGATGCTAAATTACCCATTTTTTTTGCATGTTTACATTCCTGTCCCATTAGTTGCCCACCATTCTCTTGCGCCAAATAATTTCCTAGCGAGCCAGCTAGCTTGTTTAGGAATTTCCATTGTATTAATGTCTTTTTTCTTTATGTAGTGACAATGGATCCATTCGATCCAGAGTTTGTCTTTCTTATATATTAAGGCCCAGAGAAGTTTTGATAGTGCCGCTTTATTCCATCTTTCATAGGAGTAATGTTCAAACATCCTACTGCCATTGCTTTACACAGTGTTTCCCAGGCGATTGGATTCCTATGACTAGTTTCATGACTACCAATCCACAGGTAATTCTTGCAAATTCCAATTACCAGTTTTATAATTTTTTTTTTTAATGAGGAATACCTGGGCCCAATAAGTTTGCATTTCAAACAGGACGCTTTTGATAAGTTGGATTCTGCCAGCATAAGATAGGAGTTTAGATGTCCAGCTTCTAATTCTGTCCACTATCTTCTCTACTAGGGGCATACATTGTAGTATTGTAATTTTTCTTGTGGATAAGGGTACTCCTAGGTATTTGAAAGGAAGGGTGCCCTCTGTTAGGTGGAGGTCAGAGCATATTTTCTCCCTGAAATTAGTTGATACACCTACTATATAAAAAGAGCTTTTATCCATATTGGCTTGGAGGCCTGATACCACTGAGAACTGTTCAAATTCATTCATCAGTAACTTCATGGAAGTTTCATCAGCCCTACAACACATCAAAAGGTCGTCTGCAAAGCATATGTATGTGATTTGTAGTTTGGAGCATTTGGGGTGGAAATTAAAGTCTGGGTTTCTGTGTAGCTTTTTTAAAGATCTAGTTAGGTACTCCATGGCTAGAACAAATAAGCAGGGGGACATTGGGTCCCCCTGTCTTAGTCCTTTCCTTGCGTCAAATTTCTTGGTCAGTCCTCCATTATCAAAAGGGAGTAACTGACTTTGGAGACACACTTCCTTATTATTACTACTATTTTATAAGGAATTCCAAATTAAAGTAGTAATGCCTTGAGAAAATCCCATTTAATAGAGTCGTAGGCCTTCTTAATGTCAACTTTAATTATGCATCTAGGGGATACTGTCTTGTGATTATAGCCTTTGATCAGCTCATGTGCCATAATAACATTATCAAGAATGTTTCTCCTCTCTATGAAGGCCGATTGGGACTGCCCAACTAAATAATCGAAAACCAGTTTTAGCCTATTTGTTAGGATCTTAGAGATAATTTTATACAGAGTTGAACGTCAGGCAATAGGTCGATATTCTTTGACATAGCTGGGATTTTGCACTTTTGGAATCAAAGTGATAGTTGTGCAATTAATCTGTTTCAACAGTTTCCCAATTTGGAAAAACTGTTGCACTGCCTGTGTAACCCCACCCCTCTCCCCCCCACAATAGGCCAAAATTCTTTAATGAATTCTGCATGATAGCCATCAATACCTGAAGTCTTATCTTGAGGAAGATTCTGCACAATTTGGTGAATTTCCTTTTCTGTTACTGGTGCCAGTAGTTGGTGCTGTTGGTGCAGGGTTAGACGGGATCCATCTCTGGCCACAATGATGTCAATGCCTGGTAGCTGAGCTGCTGCTGTACCCAGTAACTCTTGGAAGAACTGGGTGAATTGTTGTTGTATCTGCTGTGGATCAGTAAGTTTCATCTGGTTTTCTGTAAGGATACAACTCACCTTGTTTCTTGCTTGTCTGGATTTCATGTAGGCATGGAAGTATTTTGTATTGTTATCTCCCAATTGGATCCAATTGGCTCTTGATTTCTGCCTCATTATTTGTTCTTGGACTGCTTCCCGTTTTTCAATGTTCTGTAATAACTGTTTTTCTTTTTGAATATCCTGCTTGTTAAAGCTGAACACATGATTTTTTTTTTTTTTTTTTGTATATGCAAGTAGAGGCGTTAATCTTGTTTAAATTGTTGCTTGGCTTAAGTTATTCAAAAAGAGATAAATGCTAAATATTAGAATTTTCTACCTAGTTCAATAAGGAAATATTTAATAACTAAAATTTCAGTTGATTTCTAAATTCTAAATTCTAAATTTAGGACAATAATTTATTTATAATTATAACTTTTTATAGGCCTTCATAATTTTAATAAAATATAAATAGATAAAAATAGATATGGATATATCTATTTAATTACTGCAAAGTTGAAGAACACAAAAACACATGCTTTTATGACGAAAACATATATGATAAAAGAGGTAAGAGTTGTAAGAAAACAAGGAGCTCTGAAGTTCACGGAATTATTATATACTTCCTCCAAAATAAATTATTTTTTGGGTTTTTTTAATCCAAAATAAGTAATTTTTTCAAATTTCAAGAATGAATTAATTATTTTTTCCGAGATTCCTCTTGGAGTAATTAGTGTTGGAATATGTATTAAGAGTGTTTATGTGAAAAAATAGTAAATATTAATATGCTTAATTTTATTGATATTTAATGCTAAAACGTAGATTTTTTAATCTGTATAAAAATAATAAAAAATTACTTATCATTGAATCGGAGGGAGTAGATGATATATGTAGCAATTATTAAAAGAAAATAGCACCTATATATGCCAAGAGGTGTTAAAGATCAAATTTAGCTGCCAACTCGAGTCAATTTTTTTTATTTCAAACTAACAGAATCTAAGATGAGATTAACTATTTTCTCTTAATACATTCTTATTTTGTAGTACAATCCATTGGTCTTCTCTTAACGCATGCTAAGAATGCACTTCAAATTGGAATAGGCAATTCAATTAATGTTGCCATTGACGTTTTGCAATTAGTGCTTTATGAATTTGATGAGTGACGTTAAAATACTTAAAAGTTAGGGGTTTATACATAATTCGAAAGGCATATTCTTATTGTTCCCTATCATGCTAATATTACTGAAGACGTCGTGCGTTCACTAGGCACTATTAGTTGTCACTCTTCATAACAATCGAAGGATGCTGTGTCGTAAGGTCATCGTTTTTTACTATAATTAGTAACTCAATAACGGTCGTGGTCGTCCAAATTTTGACCTATACAGTTAGTCCCTTCGCTACGAAGAAATTTGGTATCCAAACCGTCACAATTTTGTCAATAAAGAAAGAGCGGTACACTTTGCTATACCCTTGGTGGTATGTTATATTGGAAAATGACGTCACTTCCACGTGTGTCATCATTGCACATCTTCACGAGGAGGAGATTGATGGCCTATCGCTTTGGTTTTGCTGCCATGGGAAGCCTTTTGCTTCGATTTTGGTGCCACCCAACCCTATAAATAGGGAAAGGGTTTGTTTTTTCAAAAACTCTTGGCCATTTCTCTTCTGATCATTCCCTTTTGTGTTTTTATCTTTGCTTCTGCTATTTTCTTAATTTCCTCTTTCTTGTTCATTGTTCTTGGTCTCTTTTATTTCATTAACATATATTCCTCCATAGACATGCCTAGAACACACCGATCACGTGAGTGGGTTTCTGACGCCACTCCATTATTCGTAGAGCTTTCTACTGGTGGTGAGGACACAACGGTTAGGGAAAGGGAAAGTTTTCCCGGCATGGATGAGTTGTTACCGACGCATCCTACGTCTCGAAGTGACTTTCTCAAGGACCCTTCTCCTACTCCCACCCTGGTGATATCTGAAACCGAGCAGACCCATATAAATTCCCTACGTGCCAAGTATACCATCAACCTCCCATATCGAGATGGTTCCGGCGGGAGGGACCTCATGGTGGTCCATAGACCTGGGTACTATGCTTTTTATGGAAACCCCTTGGTCATTCTTTCCCCCTTCTTCCGTTAGCAAAAGAATTCTGTCAGTTTTATCAAATTTTTTTGGCATAGCTCTCTCCGTACAAGTATAAAATATTTTTGGCGTTGATAAAATATGCAGAGTTGGTGTGTTGAGAAGTCAATATACACCACCTCTTGAACTTGTTTTACCCTAATTTTTATAAGGGTACTATGGTACACTTGAAACACCGTGGAACCAAAGGGTTTGTTGGAATTGATTACCAGACGACCCGTAAGTTTTCGCACAACCATTTCTTTGCCAGAATTTAACATATTGTGTCGGACCCCGCTGGATTCCCCGAGCAGTGGAATAATAATCGTAGGTGTCCCAACTCATTTATTCTCTTTCTTCTTGTTTTTCTCTTTTTTGTTCGACATTGTACTTATCTGTAGCTTTCTTTTGTAGTCGTGGGGCATAGACCCCATCCCATTGCCGGTATAAGGTACTAGGTATCCCGTTTACTGGATCATGAAGTGGAGACTCGGGACTGGCCCTCTTTTGTGAAATGTTTTGGGCCGAAGATCTCGTATGGTAAGTGTTTTCTTCTGAACTTCTTTTCAGCCGTTTGCCGTTATCTTATTGATATGACTTTTTTGATGATAAGTCGTGAAGCTTCTAGGAGGAGGGTCCGGGTCCCTACATTTCACCAAGCCATCGCGTAGACGGGAATGCAATTTACTTTGGAGGAATCCGTCTAAGAATGTCATGCTCCATCGGTGCAGATGAGAGATTCCTCTCGAGAAATGGTCGGGAGGGAGTAGATTTCTTCTTTACCGATTTATCATCTCTTGAAAGAGTCTTCTAATAGGGAACCTTCGCTGAGAAAAAAAGGAGGGTAGAGCTTGGGAAAGCCATGGCTGCTGAGACAGATAAGAGTAGGATGGGTGCGACAGTGACGACACATGTACCTGCATTTATGGTGGACGATGTCTTGGCGAGAAGGTCCCCTCTGATGAAAGGATTTTACGAAGGAGGGGGTTTGTGCGCTCCGCGGAGGGTGGCACATCATTTACCATTGGAGAAGGCTTATGCGTCGAGGATGATGGCTCGGGTTCGGACATCGACCCAGGGGATGTTCGAGAGTTTTTGGAGTGCTATTCTTGCGTAGAGGCCTGAACGGAGGGTTTTGATCGACACATAGTCATCCCCGGGGACAATAACTTGCTGTCGAACGGTGATCAGGTGGCGTCAGTTTTTGCCCCTTTGTGTGCTTCCCCTGAGAGCGAGGCACTTAGTTGGATGAGTGATGCACAGTTGTCACGGAGCATTTCAGGCATGGCTCTGCGGGTAAATGTCTTACTTTTCTTTCGTCGTTGGATCTGTTCTATTATTTTTGGTCCATCTTTTTAGATTAACTTTGCTTTTCGTGTTAGAGCCTCAATATGGAGATCGAGCGAGAGGGTCGGGAAAGGAGGAGGACGACCATCTATGCAAAGATGTCTTCCAAGTATCAAGAGTATCGTACGAAGCATCGTGCGAAAGCCGACATCTACAATTAGGATTACGACTTCCAATTGTTCACGAAGGGCTTATGTAGAGGGAGGATCAATTGGCGTGCAAGTTCAAGGAGTTGGAGAGAGACGAGGACCTTATGAAGGCCATTGCCCATAGTAGTGAGCTCGAAGCAGCCCTTAAGGTCAGGGAGGATGAGCTCGGGCTAAGTAAGGGAGTAGTGGCCGAAAATGTGTACCTCCAAGCAAATGTGGCCTATTTAACTGTCGAACTGGGTATGAAGACGGCAGAGGTCGATGAGCTTAAGGGCGCATTAAGCATGAATGCTGATAGATTGGCTCACGCTGAAAGGGAGAGGACAACGGCCATCTCTGAGGCGGTAGTTGTAGAAGACGCCCACCATGTTTGTAGGTTGGAGCGAACCAAGGAGATGGAATGTCTACGCTTAAGATAACGAGATTTTAGGGGCGTATTCAAGGGTTGGAGGCGGAACTGTCTGTGTTAAATGAGAAAGTGGCTACTTTAAAAATGGAGGACATGCATGACGATCGCAACCCTCTACATCTCATGCTTTGGCCTATCTTGTTTTGCCTCAACATTTGTATGAGTTTTGGGTTCACGGTAAGGCTCAGATCGATGTGTATAAGGCTCTTCATATTGACGGGAGGGCATCCGAAGTAGAGCTTCGGGATATACGTGCCAAGGCCCATGCGGCCAGTGAGGCATGCAGGTACGATCCCCTTACGCCTAATGGAGATGATATTAATTCTGATAATGCAAACACACTTGCCTCCGACTCTTTGTATGAGGACGTGTATGCTATAGGAAATGATGGCCTTAACCATTGCGGTGTTACTTTCCAGCTAGTTCCGAAGTAGTATCCCGTCGTGGTTCGAGTGAAGTCAAACTCTTTCTTTCGATGATGGCCTTAGCCATTGGGATGTTACTTTCGAGCTGGTACTGAAGTGGTATCATGTCATTTTCTTGAAGTCGAACTCATATCTTTGATGATGTCCTTAGCCATTGGGATGTTACTTTCGAGCTAGTTCCGAAGTAGTATCCCGTCGTGGTTCGAGTGAAGTCAAACTCTTTATTTCGATGATGGCCTTAGCCAGTGGGATGTTACTTTCGAGTTGGTACCGAAGTAGTATCTCGTCGTTCGCTTGAAGTCGAACTCATATCTTTGATGATGGCCTTAGACATTGGGATGTGACTTTCGAGCTGGTGTCGAAGTAGTATCCCGTCGTGGTTTGATTGAAGTTGAACTCGTATCTTTGATGATTGCCTTAGCCATTAAGATGTTACTTTCGAGCTAGTGCCGAAGTATTATCCTGATGTGGTTTGATTGAAGTCAAACTCATATCTTTGATGATGGCCTTAGATATTGGGATGTTACTTTCGAGCTGGTGCCGAAGTAGTATCACATCGTGAAGATGTCGTTCTATTGCATTTGCCGGGGTTGTCGCATATGCCAATTTTATTATGCTTTGGAGACGCGTGTTGATTTTGTATACATAATGGAGTGATTATATTCATGTCTGAAAGATATGTTGACTTCGTGCATACAATAGCAACATATGTCGATTTCGTGCATACAATGGGGATTCTCATATCTATAATGGCAATTTATGTCGATTCGTACATACAACAGAGATTCTTTATATCTACAATGGCGGTATATGTCGATTCGTGCATACAATGGGGATTCTTCATATCTATAATGGAAATATATGTCGACTTTGTACATATAATTAAGATTCTTTATATCTACAATGGCAATATATATTGACTTCATCCATACAATGGAGATTCTTTATATCTAGCCCATTCATTGCTCGGCTTGGAGATGACATCAGCGGGCATGGAAATGAACAATACTTTGGACCTCGAGACGTATCCCTCGTCGCCTCATTAAAAACCTCACCGGGAAAACCCAATTGGGACAAAATCCGAGCAAGGGAAAAAGAGTACGACTTAGGCAGCGTCTCTTTTCAGAAGTGGAAGTATTTGAGGTAGGCAACATTCCAGTTAGTTTGTAGTAGTTTTCCTCCCATTGTCTCTAATTGGAATGCTCATTTGTTTACTGCTGCTATGATTTTATATGGCCCGTCCTAGTTTGTTCCCAGTTTTCTTTTATTTGGATCTTTCGATGCTTGTGTTTTGGATTTGAGAACATACACACCTACTTTGAGTGGTCGTACTTTGGCCTTCTTATTATAGTACCTTTCTGCTTGTTTTTTTGGGCTATCATTCTTATGTGAGCCATACCCCTTCGCTCTTCAACTTCATCCAGGTCTTGTATCTCAGGCTAGGTTCTCCGACCTCGACGGGTATAATCCCGTCAGTCTCGTAGACTAACGAATATGGCATCTTGCCTGTGCTGGTTTTTGGCATGGAACAGTTTTCCTATAGCACTTCTAGTATCAGTTCTGGCCATATCCCTATGCCATTCTTGAGCTTATTTTTCAATATATTTAATATTATTTTGTTGGAGGATTCAGCTCGATCGTTACCGGCGAGATGGTATGGCATGGAGAGTACCCGTTTAATGCGCCATTTTTTCAAAATACTCGATCGTTTTCTTCCCGATTATTTGAGGTATGTTATCGTAGTTGATTTCTTAGGAAATGTCGAAGTAGCATATTATAGTTTTCAAATGAATGTGATGACTACTTTCTTGCGTATTTGGGTGTAGCACCTGCTTTAACCTATTTGGAAAAATAATCAGTTAAAACTGAAAAGAAACACACCTTACTTCGGCTTGCTAGAAGGGGTACGACAATATCCATTCCCCGCTTTATAAATGGCCATGGAGAAGTGACAGAATGTCTGAGTTCTCCTTCTTGGTGTATCATAGGGGCGTATTTTTGGCATTGCTCACATTTCTTGACGTAATCCATGGCTTCGTTTTTCATGGTAGGCTAGTAGTATCCTACACGGATGAAGCATCTGACGAGGGCTCAGTTTCCTACATGGGCACCGCAGTGACCCTCGTGTACTTCTTCTAGCACTCGCCTTGTTGATTTGGCCCAAGGCATTTGGCCAAGGGGCCGCAGAACGTCCTTTTGTAAAGGTCATGACTTACGAGGTTGTACCAAGCCTCTTGCATTAAAAGATCTTTGACTTCTTTATTATCTCGTAGAAGTGTCCCTTCTTAAAAATATATTATGATGTGGTTGCGCCAGTCCCAAGTTAAATTTATAGAATGTACCTCGACCTGGTCTATTAAGGAATGGATGAGGGTGACCACATTTTCTTTGCTGATATTTTTGGTAGCTATCGCTAGTTTGGAGAGACCGTCTACTTCAATATTTTGTGCCCGAGATATTTGGTCGAGGCGGCATTCGTCAAATTCCGGTAGTAGTTTGTGAATTTCTATCTGGTACATCTGCAGTCTCTATTCCTTGATTTGGAATGTCCTAGTGACTTGATTTACCACAAGTTGAGAGTCATAGTGAAAGACGAGTCGTCGAGCGCCATACTTGAAGGATAATTTCAATCCTGCAACTACGGCCCCATACTCAACCTTGTTATTAGTTATTTCGGGACACTGCATGGATTGGCAAATCACACGTCGTCGGTGCAGAGGACCCAGAGGTCATATCGTGCAGAAGTGCAGAGCGCTTTTTGCTTGACCTGAGGCAGTATTTCTATGCTAAAATCGGCGAAAAAATCGACGAGCACTTGAGACTTTATTATTGTTCGTAGTTGATATGTTATATCGTGCTCGCTCAAATCTACGGCCCATTTAGCCAACCTACCCGATAGTTCAGGTTTGTGCATGATACTTCTGAGGGGGAAGATTATTATCGCCTTTATTGGGTGGCAATGAAAATATGGTCTAAGCCTTCGTGAAGTTGTGAATAATGCCAGAGCAAATTCTTCAAGGTAGGGGTATCTTGTTTCGGCATCAAGTAAGGTTTTGCTAATATAGTAAATTGGAGATTGCATACCTTTGTTTTCGCACACTAAAACTACACTTACCTTGACTTCGTAGATAGCTATGTAGAGCAGGAGGCACTCGCGTGGATCTTCTTTGGCGAGTAATTGCGGTGAGGACAAGTATACTTTCATTTTTCTTAGGGCATCGACGCATTCTAAATTCCGCTGCAGCCCATGGTCCTTCCTTAATACATTAAAAATTTATTGCATCTACTCGATGATCGTGAGATGAATCTCGACAAGGTGGCTATTCGTCTTGTCAATTTTTATACCTGTTTTTTGCTAGTTAATGTTTCTGGTATTCTTTGATGGCCTTGATATGATCTTAGTTAACCTCGATGCCTCTTTGTGACACGAAAAGGCCAAGGAACTTACCCGAGGTTATGCCAAAGTCATTTTGTAAGGATTTAATTTCCTGCCATATTGCCTCAGTATGTCAAAGGCTAGTTTCAGATGATTGATGTGATCTTCTTTTATTTTTGACTTAGCTAGCATTTCGTCGATATAGACCTCCATACCGAGTTGATCATTGAACATTTTGGTGACTAACCTTTGGTATGTTGCCCCAACGTTCTTAAGTCTGAACGGCATGACTCTGTAGTAGTACTTCCTTGGTGAGTGATAAAAGTAGTCATTTCTTGGTCTTCTTCTACCATTAGAATTTGGTTGTAACTAGAATACGCATCCAAGAAGCATAGCAACTCGTGCCCCGTTGTTGCGTCGATGAGCTGTAATGGAAAGGAATGTTTGGGGCATGCTTTGTTTAGATTGGTAAGTCAAAACACATCCGCCACTTTTCATTTTTATTCTTCAGCATGACCACTTTGGAGACCCACTGAGAATATTTTGATTAACTGACAGATCCATTGGCGAGTACTTATCGACTAATTCGCTAACTGCGTCGTTGATTATGGTATTGAATTTTCTCCTCATTTGCCACATATGTAGGTAGAGAGAGTCAATATTCAGCTTGTTTATGCCGATGTCTCTTGGGATACCTAGCATATCTGAATGGGATAAGGCAAACAACTCGGCATTGACAGTTAAGAATTTCCCGATTCCGAGAGATTGCGCCCGATATAAGCTTTTTTTGTGCCATCGTTGTTGTCCAGTTGGATGGGATTGAGGTCCTCTATAGTTGCCTCGCAGGCTTCCATGGAGTTCGGGTCTTTTATAGCCTCTATTTGTATGCGAGGTTTGGTTCCCGATGTGGGTGACTGCTATGCTTCCGCACTTGCTCCTGTTGGCTATGCGCACAATCCTGGTATACAGTAGCATTTTTTTTGCAGTACATTGCTCGCCCTAGCTACTGAATATTCCCCATGGAGTATTCAGTATAACGTGTATCCATGGGCACCCTATGATAGCAATGTAGGTTGTTTCTTCATTCATGATGTGAAATATTGTTTCCAGAGTGACTCCTCCGGCTAGAATGGGCAGCACTATCTCTGTCGAGGTTCGTTCAACTGCATTATTAAAACCCCTTACTGTTATGCAACGTAATATTATTTTATCCTCGAGCCTCATCTATGCGAGGACTCGAGGATGGATAATACACGTGATGCTTGCATCATCCACCATTATCCTTTTTACATCGGTATACGTGACATGTAAAGTTATAACAAGAGCACTATAGTGAGAGAAAGACAAACCGTCGGCATCTGACTTATGGAAGATGATACTGTCTTCGAGTCATCCTATCGTTCGTGAGCGATTGACCGTTTGAGTTTGTGTGTAGTGGTGAACTTTACGTGGTTGATTGTTGTATCATCACCGATGATAATTTGTATAGTACGAGCTTGTGAGGGTGGTTTTGGGGGTCCCTAAGGTTGCCCGCATCCTTGAGAGAAATTAGACCGCCCCCCATCGCTCAACAGTTCTTTCAGGTGTTCCGTGTCCCTTGCCGCAGGCCTATGCAATTTTTGGTCTTATGCCCCCTATCATGATGGAATTCACACTGAATGTTTGGTTTTCGAGTGCTCAGTTCAAATTTCATCTTTTGCAGCCATTGTACCTTTGTGCCAAGCTTCTCTAGTGCATACACTATTTCTGAAGAAGAAACACATAAGTTATTAGCAGATAACAATGGAGGCATACCTCTTTCAATTCAGTGTGGCCCGGTGACTCGAGGAGTGACGTCTGTCTGTCGTGGAAGAGGTGGGATGGAGGTCCGAATAAAAGGTTGATGCCTCTCTTAACTGAGACGGGGTAGTGGATCCTTCAACCATCGTTAAGTCGATCTTTCCTTATCTCAGTATGGACTGATGTTAGCCATTGGATCGGACCATTGAGGTCATCCTCGTCTACCCTTACTTCAGCATAATAAGCGTTGTGGATTTCTTCCCAAATGGTAGGAGGGTATTTCATGAGCCCATTTAACAGCTTTTTGGTCGTTTTTAGCCTATTCCTGCTTAACCTATTTTAGAAGGCTGCTACTAGGGGTGGGCATCGTCCGATTTTGTTCGGTTGGGATTATTATCGGCTCGGCATATCGGTTATCAGTTTATAAATATGCTAAATTGATATCTAAACAAATAAGATATCGGTTCTCAGGTATCAGTTTATCTGTTATCAATCCTTATCGGCTCAATTATCTGTTTACCCGAAAAAAATAAAGAATATCCAAAATTTTATGTTTTTATTATAGAAATTGTGATCATATTGTTAAGAGAAAGGAACTTATTTTTTTCTCATAAGAAAAGATGGATTAAATTTCAATTTTAGAAAAGAACACTTTCTTTGCATTTGAAAATCCCAAAAAATAATCTCAACTTTTAAAATCATAAGTTAGTAGGAGTAAGGAATAAGATGTTCAACAATCTAATCTTATTAACTATCGCACTGCAGGCGGCATAACTAATAGGAAAATAATAAATTTCTAATCTTGTAAATACTAAAGAATCAGTGCAACAAAAGAAATAAATAGAAAAACTAAAAGTCTAAATAATTAATTCTTTACAGTACAAAACTACAAATCTTAATGGAAGAATTAAGATGAGAAATTTAGAAAAGTTTAAAACTTGCTCTAAGGAATAAGGTCCGATGAAGATGAAGAGTAACTGCTAAGAGAATTGCGAGAATGAAACCATTATGTTGCTTTATATACTTAGTGGATAAAATTATAATTCTGTTTAAGCTTATTGGGCTATCAGTTAAGCCGTTAATAAAGTTGGGCAAACCGAGACCCGAACCGATAACCTAATAGTCAAATAACATTAAATAATTATCGAACTATTTACCTTAAAACCCGATATCTATAACCCAATAGCATTTTATCGATTTGGGCTATCGGTTATACCCGATATATGCCCAGCCCTAGCTGCTACCTCCATCCCCTATAATTCGTTCGGTAGGCTCATTCTCACTATGTTGAATCTGGCTAGAAAGTTCCTGAGTCCCTCCCCAATCGTCTATCTGATGGCGAAGATGTCGTTTACCCTGACTTTCAAATTTTTCACTCTGCAAAGGTGACGAATTTATCTGTCATTTCTTCGAACGTTGATATTGATCGTGCTGGCAATTGTGAGTACCAATTCAGCGCTCTCCCTGTCAGGGTTTCGCCGAACTTTTTCAGCAACACTGATGACACTTGTTCTTTTGGCAGGTCGTTGCCTTTTACGGTTGTGACGTAGTGGATTATGTGATATTCCAAGTCTTTAGTACCATTATATATTTTCAATTATGGTGGAATTTTAAAGGTTTTTGGAATGTCGTGGGGGCTGCCTCTTCATTGTATGGTTGCTCGACGAATCGACCAACGTCCCGTTTTGGTAGCAACTTCGGAGCGCCCAATATTTTATCAAAACTTTCTCGATTCTCTTTCATCTGATCATGGAGTGCCTTTTTCTCATTTTTCATTTCTTTCATTTTCTTTAGGATGGTTGCAAGTGCGTCGTTACCTGCATCAATAACAATATGAGTGTTCGCCAGTGACCGTTGTGGCATCTGCGTGTATTGTGCCTCCAATATCCCTTTGGACGAATTTATCAAGTATATTGCTCAGTGTTTGTCAGCCACTCTTCCAATAGCTTTTTCACAGCTGGTGATGCTTCTCCTGTTATGGATGTGGATGCTCCCCTTTCGCGTGAAGCAATCACGCTTTCGTGCGGGGAAGGTGAGGTATATCCCTCAGGTGTAGCGTGTTTGTTACCCTCCCTACTGGCTTCATTGATGGAATCCATAAGGTTGGTTTTGACACCTGCTATTGCTTTTAACCTTGCGTCTCCCTTTCCAGCCATTGTTGGTTCTTGCAAAGCTAGGGAAAGGCGATTATCCCTTTCAAGGATCTAGATGAAACTAAAATCTTAGCTAAAGAAATCCCCACAGACGGCGCCAAATTATTTAGCTAAAAGATATTGAAACCTTTTTGATTAAATTAATCAATGAAGATGAAGAGGTAAATCTAATCTAAGCATAATAAAATTTAGATTAGATAGTGCAAGGATAAGACAAGATGAGTGACGCTTCCTAATATATTGGAACCAAATAATTACTCTTAAATGCGGGAGCTTCCAATGTAAGTGAATATAGCAAAGAATGCAATCAGTTCAAACCCAAGATGGTGTAAGAATGTTTTATATGTAACAAGCCAAAGCTCCCCTTTCCCACAGAATATTTTTTTATAGGGGACAATCTCCCTTTTTACCCTAGAAAAAATACAACACAAAGAATATTCGAAAAGTATATTTTTATAGTTACCTATCATGCTAACACTAATGCAGACGCCATGTGTTCACTAGTCATTATTAGTTGTCACCCTTCATACCTCGTTTTTTATTATACTCAATAACATTTGTAATCGTTTAAATTTTGACATATACAATTACGTAATATTTATATTGTATCACTTAAAAAAGACAAAGATTATTTTGTGTCACCCTTAAAGAAGATAATGAAAGATATGGGGCATTACCGCATTAGGTCGGATCAAGAACATAATTTTTGTTAGTGTCACCACGTGAAAACTATGCAAAGTGAGAGTTTGATAGGTCATCTCAAATTCAACTTGTTAGGTCAAATACTCAACCCGATTAAACTTGGACAAACTACTAAGAAATAAGTTGATTTAAGTTAGCCACAACGAATTATTTGGCTAAGTGTTTACCCCAATAATGTTATCACTAACACAAATTTTGGATCCTCTTCATAAAACATTATTTTCATTTTGTCAAGTGTCAATTTTGTTGAAGCGACACTCGAGATTTATTAACTTAACAAGCATCCTAATCCTAACCATATTGAAAGGAATAGACTTTCAGTAAGTGCTCTCACGAAATTTGGCACTAATTGCGTTCATTTTAGAATGTTCGAAAAAGGATTAAATTTGCCTCTATCATTTGAAATCGCTCAATTTTGTCTTCTGCTAGATTTCTGTCTATTAACGCCCTTATTGTTAACAAATTATTTTGTATTTGATATTGACATTAAAGAAATTCAAGCATAAAATGGATGGACGTCATATGTCTAAATTCTTCAAGAAATAACAACAATAACCTAGTAAAATCTCAATAGTGAATTCTGAGCTAGGTAGTATGCACGCATACCTTACCATGCCCCAAAGGAGTAGAGAGGTTGTTTCCGAAAGACCGTCGGTTCAAGAAAACAAAAAGACAAAAAAAACCAATATTAGTATCACCGCGAAAATCATAGGAAAAATAGGAATATGAAATCCAGAAGAAAGATGCAAAGCAAAAGCGATAGCTAATAAAATAGGTCCTGCACTGAAAACTGAAATAGTAAGACACAACACTGCCACTAGCTATCTTAGACAAAAATCCTACTAGACTAGTCTCATAAAGATACGAAGTAAGGCAAGACTCAACTACCTTCTAACCTACAACCTTAATACTCGACATCCACATCTTTCTATCAAGTGTTATATCCTCGAAAATCTGAAGCCTCGTCATATCCTGCCTGATCACCTCTCCCCAATACTTCTTAGGCCGCCATCTACCTCTTCTCGTTCCCTCCACAACCATCCATTCACACCTCTTTAACGAAGCATCTAGGATTCTCCTCTGAGCATGGCCGAACCATCTAAGCCTCGCTTCCCGCATCTTTTCATCAATGGGAGTCACGTGTACCTTCTTCCATATATCATGGTTCCTAATCTTATCCATCCTAGAGTGTCTGCACATCCACCTCAACCTCATCATTTATGCTACTTTCATCTTCTGGATATGTGAGTTCTTCATAGGCCAACACTCAGCCCAATACATCATGGCCAGTCTAACCACCACTTTATAGAACTTACCTTTGAGTATTGGTGGTACTCTCTTGTCACACATGACTCTAGATACTAATATTCATCCTACCATAATACGGTGTGTGATATCCTCGTCGATCTCCCATCCCCCCTGGATCACCGATCCAAGGTACTTGAAGCTACCTCTATTTGGGATGACCTTTGATTCAAGACTCACATCCACGCAGACTTCCTCCGGCTCAGCACTGAACTTACACTCCTGGTATTTTTTTTCTTCGTCTTGCTCAATTTGAAACACTTAGACTCAAGAACCTGTCTCTAAGCCTCTCGTTAATACCCTCTCGCGACTCATCAATCAAACCTATGTCATTGGCGAATAGCATGATCCATGGGA
Organism: Nicotiana benthamiana; assembly: GCA_034376525.1. Classification (NCBI taxonomy): domain Eukaryota; kingdom Viridiplantae; phylum Streptophyta; class Magnoliopsida; order Solanales; family Solanaceae; genus Nicotiana; species Nicotiana benthamiana. Next base: position 71,007,981 of record CM067325.1, read on the forward strand.
CCTCTCCTTGAATATAGTGTATTAATGCGTCCATCACCAGGGCGAATAAGAACGGTCCGAACGCAGAACCTTGGTGTAACCCTATTACAACTGAAAAATGCTCAGAGTCGTCTCTTACTGTCCTAACATAAGTCTTAGCCGCATCATACATGTCCTTAATCGCCATAATGTAGGGGACCGGACACCTTTTGCCTCCAAGCATCTTCAGAGAACTTCTCTAGGTACCTTGTCATACGCTTTCTCTAGGTCAATAAACACCATGTGCAGATCCTTCTTCCTTTCTTTGTACAATTCTACCAACTTCCTAACAAGGTGTATCGCTCCAGTAGTAGAACGACCCAATATGAATTTGAACTGGTTGCCGGATATGGACATTGTCATCCTCGTCCTCGCCTCAACAAACCTCTCCTGCACTTTCATGGTATGACTCAGTAATTTGATACCCTTTCACCTCTGGATATCACCTTTGTTCATATATAATAGAACCACCGTACTCCACCTCCACTAATCTGGCATCCTCTTCTCCTTAAAATAATATTAGATAACCCAGTCAACCACTCCAAACATGCTCTCCCCAACACACTTCAAGAATTCCACTGAAATCTCGTCTGGCCCGGTCACTCTACCCCTACTCATATTACGCATAGCTCCCACGACCTTTTCAACCTTGATAAGTCTGTAGTACCCAAAGTCATGGTGTTGCTCAGAATGCTCAAATTCACCTAGCACGATATCTCGATCCCCTTCTTCATTCAGAAGTTTATGAGAGTACGTATGACATCTCCTCTTAATCTGGATGGACGTCTTCCACCAATACTCTACCATTTTTTTCCTTGATGCATCTCACTTGGTCCAAATTCTGAGCCCTCCTCTCTTTCAACTTGGCCAATCGGAATAACTTCTTCTCCCCGCCCTTTTACCCCCAGCTCCTTGTATATACGACTATAACCCGCAGCCTTAGCCTTTGTGGCCGACAGCTTAGCTTCCTTTCTAGCTACCTTATACCTCTCCATGCATGCTCGTCTCTCCTCCTCATCTAAGCTCCCCACTAACTTCAGGTATGCGACCTTCTTCAGTTCCACTTTATTCCACCATCAGTCTCGTTTGTGCCCTCCAGAGACGTCCGTCAAGACCACTAACACCTATCTCGCAGCCTTCCTTATACAGTCTGTTGTCGCTAACCACATAGTGCTTGCGTCACCACTGCTCTTCCAAGCTCCCATAGCCGACAAACGCCCCACTAACTCTTGCGCTTTATCTTTAGTTAAGGTTACCGACCTGATTCTCGGTCTTCCTCGTGCATACCTTTTCCCCCTCATTAACGTAATACCAACGTCCATCACTAAGAGCTTATGCTGCGTCACAAGTATCTCACCCGAAATCACCTTGAAATCCTTAAATTTACCATCAACTTCTGACTATAATTTAAAGCCGAAATGGCTTCCTGGCCACTTAATCTTGCATCAATTTGTAAAGCCGATATATGAACTCTTGGGTTTCCAATTTGAATACTTTTACTTGAGAAAATGACTACTAGTAAACACTTATGATGGTGCGTGTTGTTCAGTTGATGCTGATTTTATTATAGTCATATCATCCATTCATTCACATATTGTTGACACCTAGGCGTTCAAGGTCCCACTTTATTTTTATTTTATTTTTTATCAAATTTATTTTTTCTACATGTATCCCCTTCACTCACTCAGAACCCGCCGAAAAAAACCTTATTGAACTAGGAATCAATTTGAAAAACTTTATACTTTATCATCCGCAACGGCTCTTCCGTCACACCGAATACCTTTTACTTTCATTGTTTATGATCTTCTTAAGAAATATGAATCATTTGTAAAACCTCTTACCACAAAAAATTACAAGAAAACTATCACCAAAATTAAAAGACTAAAATTACCACCTCCAAAGATCAACGAGAAAAATCATGAAGTAATGAACAACTTTTACCATGTGTAAAGTCAGACCCAACTTTTTCCAATAAATAAACAAATAATTTCAACAAATCAAAGTACCGACCACGATCGAAATCAGACCCTTTTATTTCCAACAAATCAGAAAATAATTTCAGCATGATGTACATATATAGGTGTAATTAGCAGAGCACGGTGTACAAAAATTCAAAGCCAAGTCAACGACTGTGTGAAGCTCAACGCCGGAGGAAAGCTCTTTGAAACAACATTATCAACATTTTACTATGGTGGGCCCGATTATCTCTTATCCGCCTTATCAAACCGGAATTCTGACGAATCAGAATAAATCAGAAAATAATTTCAGCATGATGTACATATATATTGGAGTGTGATTGACAGTGAAAAATTAAAAATTCAACAAATATGACTGTTTAATATGGAGCTTTGGAGTGTAATGTATCAAAAATTTTGTTATAGGCTTAACTGGAGTAAAGGAGGAAGAAGAAAAATGGAGGGATAAAGGATTACAGGGGTGGCGACAATGAATGAAGAAAAGGAATGGGCAAGGGTAAGGGTACGGGGAGGAATAAATAAAGGTGGATCTTTTTTATATTTATTTTTATTAATTTTATCGTATTCACGTGCTTCATATCTGTGATTAACACGCAATTGACCACATCATCTTTAATATTGTCACATAAGCATAATCAACGGTCAAAAGTATTTATTACTATCTATTTCTCTAGTAAAGGTGTTTAAATAGGAAACTCAAAAATTTATATATCGGCTTTACAACTGATGCAAATTAAATGGCCAGGAAACTATTTCGCTTAATTTAAAATTAGCCTTACGTTAGAGTTCTATGAGATATTAAGAGCAAAAACGAGTTTAGAGGGGTAATGGTTATCTACTGTCACTGCAACAATTCACATGATCACATCCAAATATTGCTTTATACTGAAATTATAAATGGAATTCTCCAAATTACAAATCATTACTTCTTAACAAAACAGAAGAGAAAAAAAATGACTATGAAACTTTGAATTAAGATGCATATCCAGAATTTAAAGGAGATGAGATTCGCTTACCAAATTTTAAAAGTATCTTACCAAAATTTAGGGGTGTACAAACTACAAAGAAATCAATAAATTACATCAAATCAATAATTCGAGTCAAATCAAATCAGAAAAAAAAATCGATTGTAGTTTTGCTTGATTTGATATTGAAGAAAAAATCATAATTAACGTGGTTTGGTTTTAATTAAAAGATGTTAAACTGAAACCAAATCACTCGATAATATATTTATACAATTTTTAAAAATATTTTATCCATAATAAAGATAGCAACAATTTGTTATCGTATCTTTACTTTTCTAGATCAACAATATTTATCCTCACACAAATATTCCGACACCGTAATTTTCAAAAAAATAAAAATATATCTTTTCAGGTTTCGGATCCAGCTCCTCTCCATTTTCTAGTCTTTCCATTTCTTCAAGTTCCTATTTGGATCAAAGACACTTGTCATGATTACAAATAAATGGATGAGATTAAATTGACTAAAATAAAGCCCTAACCATAATTAAACTATTTAATTCCTGTTATGAAATAATATAAAGACAAGAACAATAATGCAAGAATAAAAACAATATAGAGAGAGAATAGGGAGAGAGAGAAGTATTCTTATTAATACTTGGGGTGATTTACAATGGGGTAAGACCCCTCTATTTATAGGAAGAGGAATGACTTAGCTTCAAGCTAAAACTCTTAGACATTCACTCTAAATAGACTTCTATTTTATAACACTCCCCCTTGAATGTCTATTCAATAATGTGCCTCATAAAACCTTAAAACCAAAACCCATTGGGAAAAATTAAAGAAAGGAAAAAGAGTACACATGTTTGAATATGCGCCTATTGGTTGCCTCGTTAAAAACCTTGCAAGGAAAACCCAGTGGGACAAAACCTTGAAAGGGAAAAAGAGTGCAACGCGCATTAACTCCCCCTAATGAGTACATCAATTTATATCCTTGAGCATTTGCATTCCAATCTTGTGCATCATCTTCAAAACGATCTTTGGTAGATGTTTGATAAATAAATCATATTGACTTGAATAAATATTCCGCACCTTGAAATCATCATTCTTGATAGATATGAACATCTTCATATAATGTCGTGGAATAATTCTTCAATATCTCCATAGATGCATTCTCAATGCCATCATGCTTATAGTTATAGCAAGATACATATGTACACAAATTGTACTTAGGATGTGGTACTTCAGGACCACGAATTGCATATGCTTCAAGCAACTTAAATCTTTCAAGTTAAGTCATATAAGCCATATAATAGACTTTAGATGCATATCAAGTTTTCCATGTCATGCTAGACAAATAAGATATCGAAAACTGACTATACATACCTTTGACTTTTATACTTTCAAGCATTTGAACTATAGGTTCAAAACTACATGTCTTTCATATGGAATCAATTCTTCTTGAATTGTATCTCTTCCATTTAGTTACTTTCTTTGGGTCAGCAAGTGCGTATAGCATGCTTTGCAATATGTTGCAATTGAATTATCCCTTTTATGAACTTCAGGTTCATATCATGATATTCGGGGATATACATATACAAATGATAATTCATCCCATGTAACCTTTTCTCAAGTGTTTATCATGTCTCCCCCTCATGTTAGTAAAGATAACTTATTTCCTCAACTTTGGGAAATCATCTTTGTGCATTATCATGTCAATATATACGGAACATTAATAATAAGATGAAATTATTTGGTTCCTGACCCTGAACCACTTGTGAGGGGAGAATATACTCTCGTATACAACGTATATCAAACTGATATATATATATATATCTTTGTTCTCATAAGAAACAATTTAGCTATTAAGTGGAAGATCTCAATAATTATCTTGCTAAACCAACTTTGATATAAACCAACTTATCAAGATGAACTATCTTCAGTAGAAAATCTGGAAATTATGCTCGAAGTTAGATTACTGAGCAATTTACCTCGCAAGCACCGGCCAGGCTGCGGGTTAATAACAATTGCGCATGTAACCATATCATAGATGCATCATATGTGGTATACATGGCAGGTGAATGGGCCCATATTCACCTTTGATATTTCCAGAATTTATGGGCTTCAACCCGAACTCTTTAGTTGGTCAGTTCATTAATGAGAACAAGTGATACAAGAGAATTCGTAAAGAACTTTCTAGTTCTTTGATATTCACCTATGTGAATTTGCACATCATACTTAAAATGAGATGGCTAACATGAATGCCAACTGAATAAATTATCAATATTGGTAAACTTCAAATTTACACCATGACGTGTGCACTTATCAATAAACTTCAGGTTTATTATGACATGGGTTTTTATACCAATAGATATCCACTTTATTGTGGCATTATTTCGTTTGTGTAGTACAAACTGGAGAACAAAGCGGGTAGCTTTTCATATACAAATTACCCCGCTACAAGTTGTAGTAATAGGAGATATCAAAGCCTTCCTTTATTTCTAGTCTCAATATAATCAATCGCTTTCGCGTGTACTTTGGAAACTGAATAAGTTTCTTTGAGACTTACTACAGCACAATACTCAATTGTGTTTCTCCAACATAGTAATAATTGACTCTTCTAGAGCTCTCAATTAATTTTGTACTACCACAGATTCATCAACATCCATGTGGTGAATATCTTTCTTAAAGAGAAAGTTATACCATTATGGTCATGTCAAACTTATATGCAAGATATGTTTCTTGCATTATCGTTGTCCTTTAATAGTCATATTTCCAAAATACTTTGGCGTACAATAGGTACGTGACCAACGATCATTCATGCCATATATCATCTCAAACCTCCTTCTAGGGGTGAGTGTGGTATATTTAATACCAATTTCATGTTCATATTCTTCCAATAATGAATATGTATTCGTGAATCAAATGTTGTCACATTCACTTCGAGGATATGTGATTTTGTTATCCTTTTCAAATCTATAAATGCGTCAGGCATTTGATTTGCTATTCTTTGCAAATGGATAATCTTTTGTGCCTCTTTCTCACAAATAGAGGTATGTGGATCAAGATGAGATAATGATGCATTTTTCCACAAAATTTCCCGTTTGGTTTCACCAACTTCTCCCCCTAATTTTGGGAAAAGTGTCTCATCAAATTGACAATCTGCAAATCGTGCAGTGAACAAATCTCCTGTCAATGTTTCGAGGTAGCGAATAATGGAGGGCGATTCAACCTCAACATATATTCCTAACCTTCTTTGCAGACCCATTTTGGTGCGGGATGGCGGTGCTAAAGGCACATATACTGCGCATCCAAAAATTCTTAAATGGGATATATTGGGTCCATGACCCAAAACCAATTGCAACGGGGAATATTTGTGTCAATTCGTCAGTCAGAGACGAACTAGCATTGCTGTATGCAAAATGGCGTGACCCCAAACCGAAGTGGGCAGCCGACAAACTAAAATGCTGCATGCAAAATGGCATGAACCCAAACCAAAGTGGGCAGCCGACGAACTAGCATTGCTGCATGCAAAATGGCGTGAACCCAAACCGAAATGGGCAGCCTCATTTTCATGAAGAATTCAAGATTATTCTCATCTATTGTCTCAATATGATATCCATTTTGAATGGTATCTTTAAAACTCAACAAGTTCTTCTTAGACTTGGAGGAGAATATTGCATTCTCTAAGATAAACGTCATGCCTTTGGGCAGAGTTACAGTTGCTCTTCCGGAGCCTTCAATCAATTTACTTCCCATGGTTTGACATATAAAAGAAAATATACGAACATGAGAATAAACAACTTCAATTCGTTTGTGTCGCATAATATTTTCAAAATCTGCTGCTAACAGTTGACTAACAAAATCAGATATGTTATCCATAATTGATTACTTTGCAGTTTGAAAATTTTCAGCGTTTTTCATAAGACAATCGATTATTAAACACACACAATCGATTGTTTGAACATAGACAATCGATTGTTAAACACACACAATCGATTATTTGTTATTTTTGAAAAACAGAATCACTGTCTTAAGACAATCGATTGTAAGATATAGACAATCGATTGTTGGCTTATTTTGAAAAATTCCAGAGCTCACTGTTTCAAGACAATCGATTGTTATGCATGGACAATCGATTGTTGGCTATTTTTGAAAAATTCCAGCACTGTTTCAAGACAATCGATTGTTAGCCAAGGACAATCGATTGTGGATGATTTTTGAAAAATTCCAGATTACTGTCTTAATGACAATCGATTGTTAGTCAACGACAATCGATTGTTGATCAATTATTTTTCAACTTTAATGCGAAAATAGTTGATAATCGACTAGTTTTTCAGGCTAGTCGATTACCCCCACTGGAAAATAAAAGTTTTATTGATATTTGAGCATATTGAAGATATTCTAAAGAACTACTGCTAACATTGCATCATGAACTAACTAATACGAGCTAATACTAATGACTATTAGTTTATTCACTAACTAATACAAATAAGTAGAATAAAATCAAATAACTCCGTCTTCTTTCATCACCGACCCATCGCCGATTAGGTGGTCTATTTTTCCCTCGGGTTGCTCAAAGAAGTCTGCCACATCCAGGTGGGTGATGTCTTCATCGTCGTCATAGACGAAATTTGTTTCAGGGCCTTTTCTCTTTCGAGATGCTTGATAAAGGTCAACCAAAAGTCATGGTATACGGCAAGCCTTTGACCAGTGCCCGTTTTCACCGCAACGATAATATATAGTTTATAAACTATTTGCTTTTGGGTTCTTATCGTATCATGCTTGTGGCAGAGTGACCAACTTCAGGTTGTCATATCTCTTCTTTAAGCCATTCCACAAGATAGGTGGATCCTTGACGGTGAGATATTCAATCTTCAAACCTTCATCAAGGTGATGGCGCAAGAAAATCAAGGCCTTCGCACATTCTTGGGTGGATGCTTTTTCTCTATCTTTGATGGTGTCTCCGAGACCCATAGCATCTAAGTGGATTTCAGCATCCAACACCCATGTCATATAGTTCTTGCCCGAAATTTCAAGGGCAACGAACTTTCTTTTCATAATGTCAGACATAAAACAAATTTACATCAAGAGCGTGTTCATATTTACGAGCTCTACTACAATTATCACATTCACTTCAGGGAATGGATCATAATCATGTGCTTTACACAATCTCATGTCAAATATTACTTTCATAAAGTGAAAGATTATTTTGAGAATCTTTATTATTCTCATTATCACAATAATGACGATTATAACTTCGTCTATTGCCATGTCCACATCCATTGATACCTTTACGGTAATTAGTCTTCTTTCAGACTTATCACATACTGCTACCACATTCTCTAAAGGGAATGGAGCAAATTCAATTAGACGGAATTCTTTGCCACGTCCACATTCATTGATACCTTCATGGTAATATTTTAGTCTTCTTTCAGACTTATCATGTACTGCTTCCACATTCTCTAAAGGGAATGGAGCAAATTCAATGGGACGGATTTTCAATTATTTGCCCACAATCATACATGAATTTAATCATGGCAGGACATAGAGATTTAACCACTTCATGTGGTTATAATTTCTTACAAACTCCATTAGAGTTATAATCAAACTTTGTTTGTATATTAAATCAAATCGTAGAATTTCAAGAATTTGAAAGGAAAAGTAAATTACTTACCTTTAAGGTATACCAATTATATTTTCAATGTTTTCTTCCTTTTCTCCACTGATGCAGACGACGGCGGCTCCGATGCGGAGATATTGACGGCGGCTTAATCTTCTTAAAGAGCTTCTTGAGACGGTAGAGTCTCGTGCTGATAACGTGTTATGAAATAATATAAAGACAAGAACAATAATGCAAGAATAAAAACAATATAGAGAGAGAATAGGGAGAGAGAGAAGTATTCTTATTAATACTTGGGGTGATTTACAATGGGGTAAGACCCCTCAATTTATAGGAAGAGGAATGACTTAGCTTCAAGCTAAAACTCTTAGACATTCACTCTAAATAGACTTCTATTTTATAACAATTCCTTCTTTTTCTATTCCCAAATATTTTTCCAACATTTACCTAGTTGAGTTTGACTTTTTTGTAACTTAAATTGGTTTAAATGAAAAATAATTATAATAAACCTTCAATCATGCAATTCTTTAATACAATACTTTATTTTCGCATAAAGAACAAAAAAGGTAAATATATATATATAAGAAATTTTTCGAATACTAGTCATGACACTCATGAAGGAACATGTCTGTAACTTTTCTTAGAAAGATTCTTTAGATTTCCACGTCAAAGAATTTCTTCATCGACAACTAGGACTTATAACTAGTTATGTCAATTTTTTTATTGGGTGTTGTAGTTATAGGATTAAATTTGATATTGAACTTAAAACTTTCACTTTGAATTCTCAATCTCCTTCCAAATTATTTTCTGTAATGCCATTTACTGGTGGCTAAAAAACTTGGAAAATATTTGAGAATGAAAAAAAGAAGGAATTAAATACTTTAATTATGGTTAGAGTTTATTTTAGTCAATTAAATCTCATCCATTTATTTTTAACCATGACAAGTGGCTCCAATCCAAGTAGGAACTCAAATGGAGAAACTACAAAATGGAGGGGAGTTGGATCGTCAGGTTTCATACCACTTAGGTTGATAATTTCTCTCGGGTGGTCTGGTTCCTTCACTCACACATGCACACAAAACTAAATTACAGTATTACAACAACAACAACAATCCAGTATAATCCTACTTAGTAGGGTCTTAGGAGGGTAATATGTACGCAGACCTTACCCCTACCTTGGGTAGAGAGGTTGTTTCCAAATAGACCCTCTGCATCTTTCCCTCCAAGAACTTCCCACCTTGCTCTTGGGAAAACTCGAACTCACAACCTCTCGGTTGGAAGTAGGGGTTGCTTACCATCAGAGCAACCGCTCTTGTCATAAATTACAGTATTAATAGATTTATAAAGAAAGTCAGCTGCATGTACGTTCCTTAAAAGTTGGAACAATGTTTCAGCTAGAACAGACAACGAAGTGCTAAATGTTCTCAGCTTTTCCAAAGTGCTGATGGCATTGATTCTCACCCGCATACAAGGATTGAACATTTTTTTCAATTTGCTATATATGTTGCACTTTACTTTCAGCTTCGGGAAAACCAAAATAAAGGTCATTCTAAGCAACTGTCTTCTGCAACTAGAGTCTCAATCCACTAAAATATTAAATTGAACAAGAAAACCACTTTAGAATATATATATATATATATATATATATATATATATATATATATATATACGTGCACATCTTCATATTCGCTAGTTTCTTTTCTCATGTATTCTGTCCTTCGACATACCAGATGTTTGATGTTGTACCCTCGAAAATAGACTTGGCACAGAACCATTTATCTTGACTGATAGTCTGTGTCTTCCCTTTACAAAAGCTGACTCAGCCATGTCAATGGCTCGGCACAGACCAGCTACTTTATTCTCACATTCTATCTGTTCCTCGTCAGGATTACTATCAGCTACAATTCCAGCCCCAGATTGGAGATGAGCAACCCATTCCTGACGCCTGCTGGCATCTGTATATGAATACATTGTGTCGTAACGAGCTCCATTGAGGAATACCATCGTCCTTAGAGCTAGTGCAATGTCCATATCACCTGAAAAGGAAATGCCTCCAAACCCACCACTGTAAGGCCCTCTCCGAATTACTTCTAGTTGATCAATCAACTCCATGGCCTTTACCTGAATCATAGCACGATACATGAACAAAGAGCAGGACTTCAAATCTTTCTCGTGTGTACAAATTTGTTAGTTAAATATAGAAAATAAAGTTGGATTTTTCTCGTCTTTCAAAATGATGTTGAGTTGCTGATAAATTGGAAATCAGTGGAACTCTTCCTCTGGTCCTCGTAGTAGGACAAACAGATATAGATCAACTTCACTTTAAGCAAGTATCAGTGAAGAATGTAATATCGCCTCTATATTCCCATGTTTGTTAAGAGAAAGTAATAACTTGAAACTATGAAAGACCAGCAAGTTTAAAGTCAAGAGTTTAACCTTTGGTGCTCCACTGACAGTCCCAACAGGCAATGCAGCACGTAGTGCATCCCAACAGGTTAAATGATCAAGCAACTCCCCCGAGACCTGTGGTGAAGAAAATATGTCATAATGTGATTCCTGTAAGTAGTAGTCATGCTCATAAATGTCATCCAGGTACTCCAAATAGTAGGAAGTCAGATGTTGCCTCACATGGAAGATCATTTTTTGGGAGATGTAATCCACTGCATATTTTCTTGATTGAAAAAAGAATATTCGACACATCTTGTACCTTGTTGACATGGAGTATCTGTTCACTATTGCCTCTAGTTGATCCTTTATAAATGCAAAGGATCTGAAGCTGTGTGTGAATTTAGAGTCCACTTCTACTTATCTTTTGACTTTTGTTACATTTGAGCATGTTTACTTTGTTTCAACAGCATATATGAGATGCATGGCATCCAGGGGGGTTGACCTGGTGGTTACTTAAGTTGGAGGAGAACCTCATGTCCCAGGATTGCAAAAAACTCTAGGTGCTTTCTTCCTATCTGCCTAAGCCTTGGGAGCAGAGTTACCTACTACTTGTACTGATACGAAGTAGCAGATACTCGGTGGAATAGTCGAGGTGTGCACACGTTAGCTCAGATATAACTATCATAAATAATATGAGATGCATGCAGACAGGTACCGACGAACAGGCAAATGTATTTGACACACATGCAGTAGCTGCAACATAAGAGATAGTCACATATGAACCATCAAAGTATCATCAATTTGGAATTTCTTTTCTTTTCTTTTTGGGTCTCTTTTGTCTATGTTATTTGCATTTTCGGGAATGAGCAGAATGTAAAGGAAAATTAGAGTCCAACAAGAACATCAAAAGGCAATTTAGATTCCAGTATGACCTCGGACGAAATCAAAAATGGACGCACCGTGGAACTTATGTGCATTACATGGAAATACCACTCGACGCTCATGAGCTTTTCGACATTCACAGAACCAGGTTTTGACACCTATAGCAAGAAAAGGAAATATTTGGGTAACCCACCGTATTTTCAAGTGCAATTCAAAACATATTCAGTAAACAAGAAAAGCGGCACACAAGTTTAGTTGTTGTATTTACATGAAACAACCAACGTCGAGGGGTTCTATCACAGTTGAAAAGGGCTCTACCTGAAGTATATTGTGGAACAGAAGATACTCACACTGTGATAGCAGAGAGGTAACAACTAACAGGAAAGAATAAGGGGGACGGAGTTGGTCATCAAAAAATAAGGGGTACGGACATTGCATTTTATATGGCTAGAATGTTAAAGAGTGTAGCAGAAGTAGATGATTCATGCTACATGACACCCTCTATTTTAGCAATTCATGAAAAAGATGGGCGGAAAAAGGAAGCAGTTAATATTTTTAGTTTTTCCATTCTAAGTTTCTACCAAACAAGGCGCTCTGCCACTCATTGAACCAGATATATTTTAAAGCTCCTGGTGATGCAAAAATGCTGGAATGATCAGTAATAAACCTTTCCTACATCATTCCGTCCTAAATCAACCAGCATGATGTGCTCTGCGCATTGTTTCTCATCTTTTAACATCTGCATTTCCAACATCACATCCTCATCAGGTGTCTTCCCTCTTCTGCTTGTCCCAGCCAATGGTCGATTAACAATTCTTCTCTGTCATTGGAAACAGCCTCTCTACCTCAGGGTAGGGGTAAGGCTGCGTACACACTACCCTCCCCAGACACCACTGAGTGGTATTGTACTGGGTCATACTTTTTCTGTCATTGGAACAAATGATGTATATAAACATTACAAACTCTCAAAAACTACGAAGGAATTAAAATGTGTGAACAGAAAACAAGGGAGACACTATGGACCCTGGTTCCAATATTCCGTAAGAAAAGCAGCAATGCCCAAACTAAATCTAAGGTTAAATGTTTGAAAAGAACAAGATCATCACTCTTACCTTCTTCACACGTGTCAGAATTTCAGGGCTCGATGCAACTAAAATACAGCCTCTGGCCTGATATAGAAAAGATAACATAGTAAGTCAACTGCAGCAGGCAACCGAGATCAGACATTTACTCACAGTGAAAGATAAGAACCGACTTGTATGTAAGTCATGTATGGGCTTTGATTCACAATTCTTAATGCTCTGTAGACTTCAAATGGGTCAGCAAATGTTCTTCTCTCAAAGCGTTGACTTAAAACAATTTGAAATATGTCTCCCGCAGCAATGTGCTCCTTTGCTTGTAAGACAGCATTCTTGTACTCCTCACTTGTCATGTTTCCCTTGGCTAATGAAGGTCCAAATGTGTGAGTACAGAAATCCACAGAGCCGGGAGATAACCTTGGACTAAAGAATAAAAATAAGCTTAGATGTGGATATGTAAGTAATATTGCTGGATTGCTAGTTTTGATGCAAAAAGAAAAACAAAAAAGGACTTACGACTCAATTCCTTGTACTCTGGATACTAACATTTCTAAGCGTTTCTTCCCATCAAGATATGCCTCAGGAAGAGATGAATACTGATCCAGCCACACCCAATGAATCACATGTGCTGTCTGCATGAACGAAAAGTTGACAGTATTAATTCCTAAGCGCCATGGAAACAGTAACAAAGAAGGAGAGGAAGAAAAGGAATCTACTGCAAATTGGTGATTCTAGAATATGAAAAACTATAAAATGTGTCATTAATTGCTGAAAATGTTCTACATGTGCATAATAAAGGAAAACAGAGGAATGTATTCATTCATAATGCTTAAATTGCTTGTGTTTGTATTATGTCCTAAGTGGAGAAGTAGTCAATCATACATGTGGTTCAACTTTAACACAAGCATTCATCCTGTAAAAGTTGATTCTTATATGCGCCAAGTAAATCAAGAACGTCAGATGTTAGCCCGACTTTGTAAAGGCTGGATGAGAACTAAAATGGGTAAAAGAATAAGAGACCACCATTCATAAGTAACACTCAAGAGCTCTTCCAACCTTTATTTGGAAGAAATTACCTTCTCAACATGATCAAACACAACGACATCTTCGTATAGTCCTAGTTGAATATCTGCAAGGTTCCGGTCATCCTCTGGAGCCCTTAGGAATGGTAACTTCCTGTTCTCTACATACCGAACTGTGTCATATGAGAAATAACCAACCCATCCACCTGTTAGCAACAATAACAGGAACATTGAATAAATATTTCTTGTCAGAGACGTTATAAAAAATGCAGTACATTACAATAAATGGCAGTATTATGTGTACTTATTATGATGCCGGTCACCTGACATTACCACATGTAATATCCTTTTGAGAAGAATATGATTCTGAGGAATTGTATATAATAGCATCAATAGAGTACACGTACAGATTGGAAAATGTACATGAGTCTTTTATCCATCAATAATTATTCTTCTCTTACTTTAGGAATTAGGAGTAATATGCAAATCCTGAAAAAGAATACGCAACTCGTGCAAATTAAGCACTATACCGATATTCCCTCCTTCCAGACAACCACTGCTCCAATAAATAAATCCTAGAGAACAGGAATAAATATCATCTCTCCCTATCAAAAAAGTATATTTCCTATCTCATATTTAATACCAACTTAAGCCTTACGTTCATCAGAAATAATCCTCCTTATGATTACCAAGATATCATGCCAGCAGATGTGCATGGAAGTCAAGGTGTAGTAACCTTCTCAAATATTTCATAAATTATCAAGGACAACTGAACACTGATGCAAAATGACATCAACGAGACTGTAACGAGATGGAACAGAACGGAGAAACCAATAATAATATGGAAGCTCCAAACAGAAACAGTTCATTTAAAATTATAGGAGTTGGTTGAGAACTGGGGAGTTGATTTATGGATACTGTTAGAGAACATATCCAGAAGTGCAATATTTTTTCCGTATAGATGTCGTACATATCTAACTTTACTATTTAACTACTACAACAAATTTTAGATTCCCAAGTCCCATACATTGACAAGCCATGCGGAAATATTTATGACTATCACGACATGACCCGCATTAATTATGCTTGAGATTTTTAGAACATGACAAGCCTGTGATCTCGTATAAAGACAAAAACAAGCAGGAAAGGCAAATTTCTAAATTAAGGAATGCTCTGATGATTTTCTTGAGCATGCACATCAAAATACATGTAATCAGTGACATCAAACATCCAAAAAACTCAGATAATTATACCACCGTATTACAAGTGGAATAGAGCTCTCGTCACTTAAGTTTGTGTCTGGAATGGTACAGGATTTGCATTTAACCATAACAATTTTTTTTTTGGGTGGTTATTTGGGGGGGGGGGGGGGGGTACGTAATGTAACCATAGCTGTTAATCATCAATATCCAAACTCCCTGATTTGGATCAAAATGGAATCTAGCATCATGAATCGCTTCCAGACAAGAAAAGCCCATAAATTTAACACCTTAGCCACTGTTTCTAAATAAATGGAGAGCTAGTGGTAGTTGCCCTTGAATCCATGCCTCAAATACTTTCATCATTACAACCTAATTTTCCCTTCAACATACAGCCGACATAAAAGTTTAATGCTATTTATTGCATAAACAGTGAGCAACTACGCATTGTTGTCATAAATTATAGTTCCACAGAAACCAGCAGGAATTGCAACTTTAAATAGTATATAGCGCACCTCATAGTCAGAAAGTTCACCAGTTGACTAAAACCCAAAACTAATTTTGAACAACTATTATACTAAGCATATTTGTGTATCCAGTGAAATCTAGCAGTTAATTGAGAGCCCTACAGTTATTATTCCTTCTCGAACGTAGGAAAACAAACAGTTCCTCACATCCAAAAACTTATACCACAATTACTGAAAACAAAATCCTCACCACAAAAGGTATCAGGAAGTTCATCAACAAGCCTGGGCTTCCATTCCTCAGAAATACTCCTCGGAATCGTCATGGGATCTTGGACAGTCTTCTGGGTCAATTTTCCAGTGTGGTGATCCAATATAGTCACATCGTGTTCCTTAGCCACAATTTCCATAGATGGTTGAGCCCCCACCACGCTGTAGCGACCCTAAGCAATTAAAACCAACTACGTATGACATTTAGTATCATTGTAATTATCAAATCAATAACCAAAAGGTAAGTAAATAAGAAGCTGTAAAAATTAAAGTCAAATTGTTAAATCCCCTTACAACACTAGAACCTCGAAAACCAGGTTCAACGGATTCAAAGAGAAAGCTTGGAGCTTCACGATCGTCTTCTTTCACCAAACACCGGTAAGCCAGCACCGGAGTCAAATGATCAGAAAAAATGGTTTTGTGCAGCGGAATCAAGTTTCCGCTTTTAGAAGCTTCAATGAACCTATCCTCATCCACAACTGAAACAAAACAAAAAAAAGTAAAACTAAAAATTCTCACACACATAAACATATCGTACGTAGAAAAGCAGCAGCTCCCAAGCAATAAGAAATGCTCTTCCAAATTCAAAAAAAAATAAAAATATTGAAGAACAAAACATTCGGGAAACTCAACTTGAAATAAGCTTCGTATGAATTTTAAAACAGCATCAGCACTAGTACAGACAATTTTACTTCTTTTTTTATTCAAAAGAAGTACAGACACTATTACTTGAGAGAGTGGGGGTACCTAGAGGTGAAGAGTGAAGACAGCGGCATTGTAGTGTACGGACACGAAGCGAAAGTGCAGAAGTTGAGCTCCGGCATGAAATGACAGCGGCTGGCAGAACTTTCCGGTGGGTGACCGGAAACAACCGGTGCGAGATAGGTAACGACTGCATTTCTACAAGAGCACACCACCGACGTAGAAGGGCAAGAGAAAGAGATAAGAGTTAGGAGGAGAAAGGAGGAAATGGTGTAATGGGGACTTTTGACGGTGACTATGAAAATGTGGGATCATTCATTTATACACATTCGAGGTTTTAAATGTCTGAAAACGTTTTAAATGTTCGCATTCCCATCCACCTCACAAAATGTATACTTCACTTAATATAGCTAATAGGAGTATTATTTCTAGTAATAAATAATGATGTGTGATCTCAATTCTTATCTACAATATTTACTTATTTATTTCTCATACTTTTAACTTGGTTAGCATAATCAGAAAAATAATCCTGATATCAAAATTGATATTATTATTTTTGGACACGTTTGGCTGATGCCTCGTTTCCAAGATGAAGAAAGCCGGTATAATCTTGTCCATAATGTTACATGTAGTGATTTCAGTGTTAATTGTTTTAGCGTGTATTATATTTTATTATATATAAAATCTCAAGAGAATTACATACATTTTATTTTTTGAATTATAAAATAAAAGCTCAATAAAATTATAACTTTTTGAAAATGACTATTCTTTATCCTATTTAGCTAATTAATCAATAAAAGGACAAAACTCTATCCCATATAAGGCTGTATCCGGTTTCGCTTCTGGGTCTATTTGGGTCCGCGGTTCCGGTTCTGGCGGTTCTGAAGGTGGAACCGGCCCATGACGGTTCCAGGTACCATGCGGTTCCGGTTCCGGCGGTTCTGGCGGTTCCGACGATTCCGGCGGTTCTGAATTGTTTTTTTTTTTAAAATCAATATCTTAGTATATTGTAAAATATATTTTATATGATTGTACTATGTTATTAGTATAGTATATATTGTGTTTGGTAATTAGTATATATTGTGTATAAGTAGTGTATATTTTCTATATAAGTAGTATATATTGTATTTAAGTAGTATATATTGTATATAAGTAGTGTATATTGTGTTGTAGTTAGTAATTAGTATAAATTGTGTATAAGTAGTATATATTGATAAAAGAATGTTGTAACTAGTATATTGTGTTGTATGTTATATTAATATTCAAGGATTGATATAGAAGTAAAGACAAAGAAATATTGAGACAAAAGATATTCAAGGATATGATAAAGAGCATATTTATTGACCAAAATGGCATATCTTTCTTAGTATTCCTTCCCCCAATGGAATAAGCACAACATCGTACTAATACCACCATTAAAAGGAAAAAAACTAAAAGAAGACGTGCCAATGTACAAGTTACATCATAATTATGCATTATTTCTAACAAATCTCATAAAACCTTCAGGGTTGGGAGGTGGTTGTGTTGGCGGTGGTGGAAATGAAGCTTGTTCATCGCCACTTCCGCGTGAAGTTGCTTCGTGAGCAAGTTCTGCTATCATTTCTTCATACGCCTCAATCTATTTCTGGTTGTGATTCTGCTAGGCCAAAGTTCCTTCTTTCTGCGCGGATCCAATCTCGAAAAAGCACTGATTTTTTCAAGCTGTCCCGCATCGACGCTCTGTGATCACCTATTTGTAGTCTTGCTTGACTAAAAGCGCTCTCCGATGCAATAGTTGACGCTTGAATCGACAGAACATCCCGAGCCATCTTTGCAAGAACGGGAAAATGCTTTTCCCTTGTCTTCCACCATTCCAAAAGGTCGAAGGAGCTGTCTGAATTGTCCTTTTCTAGTCCCTGTGACAAATAACTTGAAGCTCATTTAGATGGGAAATTTCATCTAATTATCACCTTGAGTACCCCTGAACTCCATCCACAATTTAAGAGATGTTAAGCCAGCAGCTCTTTTAGACGATTGTGATGTAGACGAAGTAGGGGTTGGAATATTTGGCCTAGCCTGCTCTAACGCATGTTTATAAGCATTATAAACAGTTTGAGCATTAACTTTAATTGATGCTTTCGTATCAGCTAGTGTAGCAATTTCTACTTGTGAAAGATCTAAAGATCGATAAATAGTAGAATACCAAAAGTGAGGACCTCCTAATTTCATAGTTGGATTTAACATAGCAGACACACCAAAAATAGGAGGGATTGGAAAAAAATATTTTTTAAACTTTTTTTTCATTTCAGTTATTGCAAGTTCATAAATGTCCCCTCCCTCGCTAAAATCATAAGTGCGGCAATATAAACTAAACAGTTAGAAATAGTCGGATAATATTGTCCTGAAAAAGCATTTGTAGCCACATGAAAATGTTCTAAAAACCTAATAGAATTTTAACATTAGCCCAATCTTGGGTAGTTAGCATTTCATCATCTTCCTCACCACAATCCCGAGAATTATACGTAGCGTTAATTGGGTTTCTATATTCATACGCTACAACTAAACTTTCGTACATGTAATTCCACCTAGTCGGGCAAGGTTTAGGAACCTTTCATTCTCTAAGGCCATATTCGTCACATTTTTTAAAATATTCTCTAAGTCTACTTCTACGGATTGAATAAAATAGCCAATTAAGAGCCATTTTGACCTTTTCAATTTCTATGTTTAATATTCGCATACCATCACCAACAATTAAATGATAAATATGACAAATACATCTAACATGGAAAATATTAGTAAATGCAGGATTAAGTGTTCTTGTTAGCATGCCTATTGCACTAGTGTTACTAGAAGCATTATCCATAGAAATTGACATTATTTTATCACTAAAGCAAAAATATCTGCATACATCTGAAACAGTGTTAGCTATAAACCTACCCGTGTGCCGTGAATTAATTATTCTATATGCAATTATACGTTTTTGCATTGTCCCGTCTTCGTCTATCCAATGACTTGTTACAGTTAGATAATCACAGTCATTTCCATTTCTACCAATATCAGTTGTAATAGAAATACGATTAGTTATATGAGTAAATAAATAGCGCAAATATTGTTCATATTCATGCTTGTATTTAAAAATATCGGCCTTAACTGTTGCGCGAGGCCAACCTTTATAAGTAGGATTAAATACTCTTCTAATATAATGAATCCATGCAGGATTAAAAGCAAAGGAATAAGGCAAACACATAACAGTAATCATGTTCGCTAATTCTTCACGATCTTTATTTGGATCGTAATATAAAATACCTCCGGTGACTGTGTTTATTCCTGGTTGAACTAGATTAGAACCAGTACTTGGGTTAACTGTAGAATCAACACTTGTCCTCCCCTCTTGTTGCGCTTTCAATTGCAAATATCTAGCCTTATCGCTAGGGTGTAATTTTATATGCTTAACTAAACTACCCGTGCCGCTACGATCTCCAGTATACCTATGAACAAGTAATTTCCCACAAGATTTACACTTAGCCTTATTTTGTTCTCTTAGTTGAATAAAAAATTGCCAAACTAATGATGTTTCTGTACGTTTAGGAGGTTGTCTACTAAAAGTGGGAGTTTGTCAGGTGGGTGTGCCGGTTCATCACCTAAGTTATGAGCAGGACTAGTAAGTGTATCATCTAAATCTACTGGAGCTTGGGTTTCATCATCATCATCATCATCCTCATTTCCCTCTAAGATAGGTGCATTAGGATAAAGAGCATTCATAATATCATCATCTATTCTATCACCTACTGTACATCATGTAGAAAATCAATATCGCTAAATTGAAAACAAGGGTGATCACTATCAAGGATTCCGAAAGGTTCATTAGGACATCTAGGTTGGCTACTACTTTCAACTTGCTTATCTTTTCTAGGTCGGGGAGCCGGGGGAGGGGTACTATTTCACCGATTTTAGCTTTTCCTTTACCGAACATTTTTTTCAACAAAAATGTTATAATAATTAGAATTAAGCAAACTAAAAACCCAAAAAATTACTATTAGCACGTAAGAGTTGAAACGTGTTTACCGGATTGACGAACAACTCTTGAAAATTGAAAATCGTTGAACTTGAACACTTGAAAACTTCAATTCAACAACTTCACAATTTTTCACGAATTTGCAACAATAAATTAAGCACTTGCACTAGAAAGATTGAAAGAGAGCTTGAGAGAAATTGAGAGATATTGATGAATTGGTGAATAAAAATGAAAGAATGAGGGGGTATTTATAGTTTAGAAATGGGAAATAATGTAATTATATAAAGTTTGGGGGCCAAATGGCTATTTTTTAAACTTCCAAACGGCTACTTTTTGCAAAGAGCCGTTGCTGAAATAATTTTAAAATTTTTCTTTTTTGAAAAATGCCCGTTGGGAACCGGCAGAACCGTTTGGAACCGCCATAACCGGTCCAGAACCACGAGCCGGTTCCGGTTCTGGCGATTCTGGTTCTAGCGGTTCCAACGGGTAGAACCGCCCCGCCACGGTTCCCTGGAACTGGTAGAACTGGAACCGCCGGAACCGGGCCGCCGGTACCGGCAGAACCGGCAGGGCCACGGTTCCGGTCCGGTTCCGATTCGAAACCGCGACACTAACAGCCTTAATCCCATATAAGTTCTCCATCATCTCAATCAATATATTTGACTTAATATTTTTTTTCAATTTTATAATTTCATATTTTTAGTTTTCACAAGTTTCGTTCTTGCTTTAATTTAGAACGTATAACCTTTAAAAGTTTAAGAGTTAATCTAAAAAAGCTTGATAAGCCATACATTATCGAGTACATTCTAAAAGATACAAATATGATCTATTTTTCCGCGAGCAAAATGTAAAGTCTGTTCTTTAATCAATAGCAAATACTATACCGATAGTTTCAGTAGATTAAAAAGAATATTGCGAAATAGAATCCATTTGTTATGAAATATTAGATTATGGTGGATGTTCATAACTCCTATAACACCCACTACTTTTATC
Source organism: Nicotiana benthamiana (assembly GCA_034376525.1). NCBI lineage: Eukaryota > Viridiplantae > Streptophyta > Magnoliopsida > Solanales > Solanaceae > Nicotiana > Nicotiana benthamiana. The sequence continues at coordinate 71,029,553 of CM067325.1, forward strand.
CATTATCTCCATAACTCCCACTACTCCAATACTTATGGTTGTAACTCCCACACCTGCATGATCTCCCCCATGATCTTCCTCCATGATCTCAAAAGCTTAATGACATATTTATGGAATTCTTTTAGTATACCTCTATGTAGTACTATAAATAGAGGATGAGAAATCATTTTGTAATACACTTGGATATATAGAAGAAATATATTCTCTTATCTATTTCTCTCTACTTTGTTGTCTATCTTTTGTTTATTACTTTGAGCTAGGTTTTGTAACACGTTATCAGCACGAAGCTCTACTATCTCAAGAATCGCTTTGAGAAAATTAAGGTATTTTTTCTCCTCCTAATTTTGTTTTAATTATGTCTGACATTATGAAAAGAAAGTTTGTTGCCCTTGAAATTTCGGGCAAGAACTACATGACATGGGTGTTGGATGCTGAAATCCATTTGGATGCAATGGGTCTTGGAGACGCCATTAAAGACAGAAATAATGCATCCACCCAAGACTGTGTTAAGGCCTTGGTTTTCTTGCGCCATCACCTTGATGAAGGTTTGAAAATTGAATATCTCACAGTCAAAGATCCACTTATCTTGTGGAATGGCTTAAAGGAGAGATATGACAACTTAAAGTTGGTCACTCTGCCACAAGCACGATATGATTGGGCTCATCTGAGGCTCCAAGACTTTAAGTCTGTTTCTGAATATAATTCTGCAATGTTTAGAATTACTTCTAAATTGAAACTTTGTGGAGATACTATAACTGATTATGATATGCTTGAAAAAATGTTTACAACGTTACATGCCTCCAATATGGTTCTGCAACAACAGTACAGAGAGAAAGGTTTCAAAAAGTACTCTGAGCTGATTTCTCTTCTCCTTGTGGCTGAGCGAAACAATGACCTGCTCATGAGAAATCACGAAAATCGACCCACTGGGTCTACACCATTGCCTGAAGTAGATAAGGTGTATTCCCATTATGCTAAGCGTGGAAAAGGCTATGGCTTTAATCATGGTCGTGGTCGTGGTCGGGGCCATGGCCGTGGACGTGGACAAGGAAGAAATTTTCCTGGTGTTAGTCGCCCCCCAAAGAAATATAACCACCAAAAGCGGAAATGGAATTATGAGAATCTAAAAGCAAATAGTTCAGAAACTATATGTTATCGTTGCGGTGGAAAAGGGCACTGGGCAAAAATTTGCCGTGTACCAAGACATTTGGTTGAGCTTTATCAAGCATCTCTAAAGAGTAAAGGCCCTGAAACCAATTTTGTCTCTGACAATAATTTTGACATCACCCACTTGGATGTGGCAGACTTCTTTGAGCACCCTGAAGGGAAAATAGATCACTTGATCGGTGATGGATCCATGGTTAAAGAAGATTGAACAGTTTGATATTTTTATTTTTACTTATTCGTAGTAGTTAATGAATAACAATTATCATAGTTTACATAAGTTATCTATTATTGCGATATGGTTCAAATTTTTATATTTTCTGCTTTAAGCTAGTAAAGCTAAGTATCAAGCAAGTATTCGTTAAAATTATAATATGCTTGAAATAAAATAAAATATATATATATTAAACAGAATGATCAGTTTCATTTTTGTAATCCTTTCTAATCTGCTCGGTGTTAATGTGTTAGCACATTAAAGGTGCTATTATGCTAGTAGTATTATGAACCTGAAACAGATTCACTGCCAACAACAATTAACTCAATTAGTTGAATCATTCTAGGTGAAACATTCAGTTCAAAACAATTCAATCAATGATCAAATATCGATATGTACCTTAAGAGTTTTATCAACTTGACAAATAATCTGTATTATGGTTTTAAAATATATAACTTTAGATTACACATTCATCTTATGCTTTATTTGTAGCACATTAAATATAGTAATAAAAGAAATATTGTGAAGACTCTTTATGATACTACTAATTGTTAATACTTTGATATTAAAAGGAGAATAACTATGATAAAAGATTTTTTTTTCATAATGACCGCATTGAAACTATTATGTTGAATCATAGACTTATATTTGTTTATTCTCATATCTATAAAAAAAAACTAATATTTTTCGTATATTTCTTTTGTATGTCAAACCATGGGAAGCAAATATGGATATCTCACAAAGCAAACTTGGATCAACGTCCAATTGTGAAAATATTTGTTTAATTGATTCATGTACCACACATACGATATTCAAAGAGAAGAAATATTTCTCTCATTTAGGTATGTGTAAGGCAGATGTTACTACAATTTCTGGTAGTAGTAAATTGATTGAAGGCTCCGGAAGAGCAACTGTAACTCTGCCTAAAGGAACAATATTTATCATAGAGAATGCAATGTTCTCTTCCAAGTCCAAGAGGAACTTGTTGAGTTTTAAAGATATCCGTCAAAATGGATATCATATTGAGACAATAGATGAGAATAATCTTGAATACCTCATCATTACAAAGAATGTCTCTGGCCAAAAGAGGGTTATTGAGAAGTTCCCATCTTTATCTTGTGGCCTGTATTGGACAAAAATTAGTGCAATTGAGGCACATTCCACAGTAAACCAAAAGGTTACTGATTCCAATACTTTTGTACTTTGGCATGATCGATTGGGACATCCTGGATCAATTATGGTGAGACGGATTATAGAAAACTCATATGGGCATCCATTAAAGAATTTAAAGATTCTTTTAAATAATGAATTTTCTTGCACTTCTTGTTATCAAGGCAAGTTAATTATTAGACCATCACCAACAAAGGTTGGAACTGAGTCACCTACGTTTTTGGAACGTATACAAGGGGATATTTGTGGACCTATTCACCCACCTAGTGGATCCTTTAGATATTTTATGGTCTTAATAGACGCATCCTCTAGATGGTCTCATGTGTGCCTATTGTCATCACGCAACCTTGCGTTTGCAAAATTAACGGCACAAATAATTCGATTACGAGCACAATTTCCTGATAATCCAATTAAGTCTATTAGACTAGATAATGCTGCTGAGTTTTCATCCCAAGCATTAAATGATTATTGCTTATCAATTGGGATAAAAGTGGAACATCCTGTAGCTCATGTTCACACTCAAAATGGTCTTGAAGAATCTTTAATTAAACGTCTGCAGTTGATTGCAAGACCATTACTCATGAAAACGAGGCTGCCCACTTCGGTTTGGGGTCACGCCATTTTGCATGCAGCAATGCTAGTTCGTCTCAAACCGACGAACTATCACAAATATTGCCCGTTGCAATTAGTTTTGGGTCATGAACCTAATATATCCCATTTAAGAATTTTTGGATGCGCAGTATATATGCCTGTAGCACCGCCATACCGCACCAAAATGGGTCCGCAAAGAAGGTTAGGAATATATGTTGGGTTTGAATCGCCCTCCATTATTCGCTACCTCGAAACATTGACAGGGGATTTGTTCACTGCACGATTTGCAGACTGTCGATTCGATGAGACACTTTTCCCAAAATTAGGGGGAGAAGTTGGTGAAACCAAACGGGAAATTTTGTGGAAAAATCCATCATTATCTCATCTTGATCCACATACCTCTATTTGTGAAAAAGAGGTGCAAAATATTATCCATTTGCAAAGAATAGCAAATCAAATGCCTGACGCATTCACGGACTTGTAAAGGATAACAAAATCTCACATCCCCGCAGAGAATGTTCCAATCCGTATTGATGTCCCTATTGGACAATCTTCTAGTGTCATATCTAATGAGTCGAAAGCACGCCTAAAACGTGGCAGGCCATTAGGTTCCAAAGATCGAAATCCTAGAAAAAGGAAAGCAAATGATCAAAATGACACTACGAAAGAATCTCATGAAGAAATTCACGATTTAATAAATTCTGAGATTCATGAAGAATCCATTGAGCCCGAGACTCGGGAAAATAAGGAACTATCAATAAATTCAATCGATATTGAGACAAATTTTAATCGAGTGGATGTAGTGGTGGATTATGTCTTTGCATATAATGTTGCATCTAGCATTATGCAAGAAAGTGAGGATCTTGAACCTCAATCTGTTGGAGAATGTCGACAAAGACTTGATTGGCCAAAATGGCAAGAAGCAATCCAATCAGAATTGAATTCACTTGCAAAACGTGAAGTTTTTGGGCCTATAGTTGAAACACCTAATGGTGTTAAGCCCGTTGGCTATAGATGGGTCTTTGTACGCAAGAGAAATGAGAAAAACAAGGTACAAAGATATACAGCACGCCTTGTTGCACAAGGATTTTCTCAAAGGCCTGGTGTCGATTATGAAGAGACATATTCACCCGTAATGGATGCTATAACTTTCCGTTATCTCATTAGTTTTGCTGTCCTTGAAAAGCTTGACATGCATTTAATGGATGTGGTTACTGCCTATCTTTATGGCTCACTTGATAATGAGATATACATGAAAATTCCCGATGGATTCAAAATGCCAAACACTCATAATTCAAAGTCCCGGGAAATGTTTTCAATCAAATTGCAAAGATCTTTGTATGGTCTAAAGCAATCAGGACGAATGTGGTATAATCGTCTTAGTGAGTATTTATTAAATGAAGGCTATATAAATGATGCCCCATGTGTTTTTATAAAGAAAACAACATCGGAATTTGTTGTACTTGCCGTATACGTCGATAAATAAACCTTATTGGAACTCCCATAGAACTTCAAAAGGCAATTGATTATTTAAAGAAGGAATTCGAGATGAAAGATCTCGGAAAGACAAAATTATGTCTTGGTTTGCAAATTGAATATTTGGCAAACGGAATTTTTGTTCATCAATCTGCCTATATAGAAAAGGTATTGAAACGGTTTTACATGGATGGAGCATATCCTTTAAGTACTCCGATGGTTGTTCGATCACTTGATGTGAATAAGGATCCATTCCGACCGCAAGAAAAGAATGAAGAGCTACTTGGTCCTGAAGTACCATATCTTAGTGCAATTGGCGCACTAATGTATCTTGCAAATACTACAAGGCCTGACATAAGTTTTTCAGTTAATGTCTTAGCAAGATATAGCTCTGCTCCCACAAGGAGACACTAGAATAGAATCAAACATATATTGCGGTATCTAAAAGGGACTACCGATATGGGCTTATTTTATAGCAATAATTGCAGTCCTGATCTTGTTGGTTATGATGATGCTGGATATTTATCTGACCCACACAAGGCTCGATTTTAAACAGGTTATGTGTTTATCTGTGGAGGCACTTCCATATCTTGGCGATCGACTAAGCAATAAATTGTGGCTACTTCATCTAATCATGCTGAGATAATCGCTATTCATGAAGCAAGTCGAGAGTGTGTGTGGTTGAGGTCTATAATACATCATATTCGAGACAAATGTGGTTTGAAATGTGACAAACTACCCACGATTTTGTATGAAGACAATGCAGCATGCATAGCCCAAATGAAGGGAGGATTCATAAAAGGAGATAGAACAAAGCATATTTCACCAAAGTTATTTTTCACACATGATCTTCAAAAGAATGGTGATATCAATGTGCAACAGATTCGTTCAAGTGATAATATGGCTGATTTGTTCACAAAATCTCTACCAACGTCAACCTTCAAGAAGCTGGTACACAAGATTGGAATGCGAAGGCTCAAGGATGTGAATTGATGCTCTTTTCAGGGGGAGTTAATGCGCGTTGCACTCTTTTTCCCTTACAAGGTTTTGTCCCACTGGGCTTTCCTTGCAAGGTTTTTAACGAGGCAACAAAAATGCATTTTGTTAGATATGTGTACTCTTTTTCCTTTTCTAGAATTTTTTTTCCCATTGGGTTTTATTTTAGTTAAGGTTTTAACGAGGCACATTATCTTTGGACATCCAAGGGGGAGTGTTATGAAATATTAGATTATGGTGGATGTCCATAACTCCTATAACACCCACTACTTTTATCCATTATCTCCATAACTCCCACTACTCCAATACTTATGGTTGTAACTCCCACACCTGCATGATCTCCCCCATGATCTTCCTCCATGATCTCAAAAGCTTAATGACATATTTATGAAATTCTTTTAGTATACCTCTATGTAGTACTATAAATAGAGGATGAGAAATCATTTTGTAATACACTTGGATACATAGAAGAAATATATTCTCTTCTCTATTTCTCTCTACTTTGTTGTCTATCTTTTGTTTATTACTTTGAGCTAGGTTTTGTAACACCATTGATATACTCTTCCTCATTATGGGGTACTTTTTTCTCTTTCCAAAGCGTATAATCATGTATCCAAATTCTATAGCGGAATACATCAAATGGTGTCTTATATCAAGTCTTATTCGTAGCCTTTCATTTGTCCTTTATGTCTGTTAACACAGTATAATAACTACCCAGTATAATCTCATAAAGTGGGGTCTGGGGAGGGTAATATGTAGACGAGCCTTACCCCTACCCGAAAGGGCAGAGAGGTTGTTTCCAATCGACCCTCGGCTCATTGAAGGAAAGGAAAAACAAAAACAAAAACAAAAACAAAAATAAAATAGCATTAGTAAGTCCAGCAGAAATAGCGTAAATAATTATCTAAACATAAGGACCATAAATAAAATAGCATGCAATAATATCATACAGTAACTACCATAAATAATTACCATAAGGGAGACACAATCCAAAACACAACTCATCTATGGATAGCCCTACCAAGCCTCACCCAATCCCGGGTGAGTAGTACGAAAAACTCTAGGGGCCCTTATCCTACAACCATGATACTAGACCTCCAGACTTTCCTATCAAGGGCCATGTCCTCGGAAACCCGCATTCTAGCCATGTCATGCCTAATCACCTCCCCCCAATACCTCTTAGGCCTCCCTCTGCCACGCCGAACGCCGACCATCGCCAGCCGTTCACAACTCCTCACCGGGGCATCAGGACTTCTCCTCCGCACATGCCCGAACCACCACAGCCTCGCTTCTCGCATCTTCTTATCCACCGGGGCCACCCCCACCTTCTCTCGAATAACTTCATTCTTAATCTTATCTAACCTGGTGAGCCCGCACATCCACCTAAGCATTCTCATCTCCGCAACCTTCATTCTCTGAACATGAGAGTTCTTCACTGGCCAGCACTCCACCCCATACAACATTGCAGGTCTAACCACAGCTCTATAAAATTTTCCCTTGAGTTTATGTCTTTTACTTATTTATGTAAGAAGCTACACGCAATCAATATAAGATATATAAGTAAAGACATAAGATAATAAAAACCTAGTGTCTAAATTCATGCCCGTATAACGAAAAACAAAACCATGGGATACAATAGCACAATATTACATCCTAGATCTGTTCTATTTTCAGCTACCTGATAATTAGAATAGAGAGGGACATAAAGGATGTTTAGCTAAGCTTAAAAGCTAGTCAAATTAGTTTATAAATATTTTTTGCGTCATTTATGGTAGTGGGAAAAAATAAGTTTATGTATAGAATTAATTATAAAGTAACACGACATGACACGTGGACTGGTAAAAGAATGATAGTTGGCAAAAAATAGTTGAAAAGGCTCAAGATTCAGTAAGCACGGGCAGAGATCCAGGAAAATCAAAAAGGATAGGTGTTCGTACCTCTTAATATTCGGAAGTCGCATCAGAAGAATGAACCTAAATAGCAAAAGAGGTATAGATACGTATTATTGGTAATTAATAGGCATTAATTACGAAAAACGTTATGAAATATGTATTGAATCAGTTATAATTACCAATTATAACGTTACATTAAATGTCATTAATTGTCCGTAATGACTCCATTATGAAAGGAGAAAGATGTATTACTTAGAAATAGCTATAAAAGGTGAGGGCTAAACATTTGTAAGGAAAGGAAATACTATTGAAATATATTGATTTACTTTTCTTTTCACTCAGCTATTTTTTTTTATATCAATTATTCTTATTTCTATTTGATTATCAGTAACCCGAGTTCTTCTAATAATAAACTTTGACCGAAGTCCTAATTTTTTATTAAACAAATTAGTTCCGTTACCGCAAATCTGATAATTCACTCTTTCCTAAATTAACCTTTTTGTCAAATTAATCATATCAAATGTCAATGACAACAATCAAAGAGACTGTCAACTCTAGGAGAATCCGCGAGTTGATCGTACCCCGGTTCCTTCCCCATGAAACTCTGATCGACATTCTTGAGAAGGAACTCCTGATGGATCTCAATCAAATGCAAATGCTCAATTGGAAAATGATGATGCAATCAACAAAGCTTTGCAAAAGTTAATCGCTCAACAAGTCAACAAAACTCTTGAGGATTTCGTCAACCAGTTGTCGGTTGTGCCACCAATGCCAACTCCAAATAATAATACTTTGGAAAATCCTCGTTCCGGGCTCGTTAATTCAGCCAGTGGGGGAACTCCCAACTAGTCTCGTGATGGAAAACCAGGGAATATAGTCAATTTTGATTTACAAATTTTAGTATCAACCTTGTAGAAACAACTCAAAGAGTAAAGCGACCGCATAAAGCAAATACGTGGAGTACCACCTATAATCAAAGGAATATATATGGATAAATATTCACAACAACCTTGGAAGAAAAGTACTGCTCCTCTACCAATTCTGAAGAAATTCAAGATGCTCGATATTCCAAAATATAATGGTACCTCTGATCCACGAGACCACGTGACTGCACTTACAACTGGAGTAAAGGGAAAAGATTTGACCAAACAAGAAAATGAATCATTATATGTGATGACCCAAACGGTCATCACTTATTTCTAAATTAAAATTTTGTATTTTTGAGGCCTTGAAAACCTCTTGTAGCCTTGCCTCAATTTGCGTGTGCAGTCCGGGAGCGAAGCCAGAAAGCTTATGTGTACAAATCTGTGAAAAAAAATAAAAATTTGGCTAATAAATGAATTACTTTGACTTCGATCAGTGTTTTGGGTAAATGGATCCGGACCCGTGGTGTGACGGTCACGAAGGGTCTGTAGGAAAATACGGGACTTGGGCGTATGCCCAGAATTGAATTCCGAGGTCCCAAGCCCGAAAAATGAATTTTTTAAAGAAAATTATGACTAAAATTGTTAAAGGTATTTTGAAATAAAAATTGATTAGAACACGATAGTATCGAGCCTGTATTTTAGTTCCGGTATCCGATACAGGTCTTATATATAATTTAAGATATTTTTACAAAAAATTGGTAGAAAATGGATATCATTTTATGTGATTCAGACTTAAATTGTAAAATTTGATGTTTCATGAAATTTGAGCAAACCTTTGATTTTGAGGTTTAATTCGTTGTTATTGAGGTTATTTTAGCGTTGATCGCATTATTTTAAGTTTGTATGATGTTGTTGAGTTAGTGTGTATATTTGGTTAGGAGCTCTGAAGGCTTGGGTGTATTTCGGATGTGTTTCAGGAAGTTTTGAACTTAGGAAAAATTGCAGAATTTGTTGTTGCAGGTGCACAGACATTTTATTCATTACGATCACGTAGTCACACTCGCGATCGCGAAAGGGAAATGTGGATAGGGGTGGAATTTTTCTTCATGAATGCGAAGCCACACGCGAATGCAGAGCACTGGAGGATTGCTCATCGTGAACACGACCTGTGTGACGCGAACACGTAGTGTAAATTGGAGGTGGGCTGGGACTTTTGGTCATTCTTCTACGTGAACGCGTACGTTTGTCCGCAAACACAAAGGTCAGGGGGATCAACCCTTCGCGAACGTGTGGGAGAACTCGCGATCGCGTAAGTCTACTTCTGGAAGCTCTTTACAATCGCGACAATGTCCTCGCGAACACGATGAACATTGTCGCCCAACACTTAAAACCAGTAGCCATTGCGGGATTTCTTCAAAATTTCATAACTTCTTCATTTCAACTCCAGCTTGGGCAATTTTTGAAAGAGGACTTCACCACAAATTCGTAGGTATGTAATCTTGGACTCATTTTCTTCAATTTCTGTTAACGCCCATTACATTTCTAGAATTTGATTCCATGAGACCATCGTGCATCATATATATGTATCTATTTTACTCTACCGAGCCATACTATAGTCAGTCAGGTACGATACCTATTTTGCAACCACAAGTCAGTTGGGATTTACTGAATTCCACATGGCCGGGTATGATTCTACCCATCCTGATAATGGCCGGGTACGTTTTTACTAAGCCTATTACGGCCGGATATGATATGATTATGATGATGATGAAGATGATGCCTACAGAGGCAAATATTTTCAAAAGCTAATGTTTATATATGTATCATACATTTTATGTTAGTATTCCTTAGAGGTACTCACATGTTATAGGTTGTATCTTCTCTATCCTCTTTACATTACTATTCTTATTTATTCTTTTCAACCTTACATACTCGGTACTTTGTTTGTACTGACGTCCCTTTTGCCTGGGGACACTGTATTTCATGCCTGCATGTCCTGATAGATAGGTTGACAGTCCTTGTAGAAGGATATTAGCTCAGCGGAAGGTGTTGGTGCACTTAACGTGCTCTGGAGTTATCTATTTGGTCAGTATGCCTTTGACAAGTATTAATTGGTATGGCAGGGCCCTGTCATGACCTTTATGACATTTATGTACTCTTAGAGGCTGTAGCTAGATGTCATGTATATAGATGCTGGTAAGTCCTTGTTGCCATATGATTTGAGTGTATAAACGGTCATGTCAGCCTTGTAGGATCCTATGTCACATGTATATGTTTCTCTCTTATGTTATATGTTTCTCTCTTATACTATGATAGGTTTTGAGGTTACAAAATTCTTCAGACGCATATTGTTTGTTGGGTAATCCTATGTCAACTATTTTCTTATGTTTTATTCTGGTTATCTCATGACTGCTTTCCCAGCTTATTTACACATGATGGTATGATAAGAAAGATACGTTATGTGGGTACCCATCGTGTTCCTCCGATTTGGGTTATGCCAGACTAAGTATCAGAGCAGGTCTATTCTAGGAATGTCTACAAATTATTTCTAGTAGAGTCTTATTTATGAATGCGCTATGTGTCACACGTATAAATAGGAGGCTGCAGTAAATTTAGGATTGTTACCTTCCTTTCATATTCTAAATTGTGTGAAAGAGCGAAGTTGTAGGGAATCGAGTCTAACATATGTGTTAGTGTGGCTTGTCGGGATGTTAAGGAAGGATTGTGATGGGGTATGAGACGTACAACCTCCATTGGGATAGATCCATCTGAAGACCAGGGTAAGTCACTCCCTCAGATAGCCCTAATTCCAATAGTACTAGAGGAGTTAAGGGAGGATCCAACATCATTAACTCTGCAAGTTATACCATTGACTTTGTCTGTATAAGAACAACAGTACATGTATTGATGCAGTTGGTAGCCTTTCAAGATTGGTGTCACCCGAGGGCCCATGATAGTGATAGATCCCTTGAAGGGTTAGGAAATTCACAACCTAAGGAGTTCAGAGAGCAAGAACTATCTCTTTTTCCAAGAGATGATTTTGATGGAGATATGAGATAAGAGGGCCAAGGCAATTGATGGTGGTAGGTTATAGCAGATTGGGTGCAGTGACTTGTGATCAGATAAGTAAAGCACTATTAAACAACTAAAGAATGAGCCATGTTAGAGTATGAGAAGTCAAGAATAAAGGAATTTTTGTTGAAATTAATTCAAAAGAAATGAGAAGTGGAATGTTGTGAAAGGTTTGTACGAAACCAAATAGCGCAATATGAGTGAACAGGGAAGGGAATTAAGGTACGTAAGTTAAAGTATGGATGTAGAATAAAAATTCGTAGGCAAGTGAGCTCTGAGATTATACAACAATACGGTCCCTGTTTTTATTAAAAGTGAATTAGTAATTTTAAAGGGGATTTTCGGAAGGTCAATTTAACCATACAAATACAAGGTGCTGATATCGGAGGATGAACTAGAACTAAGGTACCGATTAGAGACTCAAAGAACTCTCACACTTGCTAGCACTGCAATGATAGAAATAATGAATAAGTAGAAGGGGGAATAGGATTAGTCGGAGAAGAACCCTAAAAGAAATTGGTAAATATATCATTGACAAACCACGTGAACTAAAGTTAAACTCGTCGAAAGAAAGCATGCTAGCAAGAACGTATGACTCTCTATATATATAGACCCTTATGTATTTTCTCAGAGGAAGCACCAAGTCAAGAGCATTTTTGTTTAACAACAAAAAGATTGAAGGATTGGGACAAAAAGGCATATAAGCAATTTTAAAGTAATGCATGGGGTACAAAGGATATGGAAACGAGACAATATTAGTTTATAAATAGACGACAAGCATAATCAAACACTTTATACATGGGAATGTTAACGTGAAGAATTTGTTAAAGTTGAAATATACAACTCCAAAGGAAATTGCTGAGATCGAACGGAAAAGGAAGATCAATAATAAGGAGTTAGAAAGGGACCCGAGTACAATGACTCTTGAAATTAAAGATAGACCATGGTAATGTCCAAATGTTGCTATCATGAGGGATAATCGAGATGACAACAATAAAAACAGAGTTAGTACTACATATCAAGGGAAAAAGAGAAACCATCAAAGTAGAAACAATAAAGCTGACATCAAGGATAAGACGTAGGGGAGAGTCAGTTAATAAAAATATAATAGTTAGGAATATGGTAGAGTCATCTCTTGTAGATAGGGAAGATTTCTGTTTTAGGAAAAGTTAAAAAGAAGTATTTGGCAAGAGACAACTACAAGTTTTTGAGTCTTTTGAAGGAGGGATCTTGCAATATCATGGCCGAGTGCATTAGGACAGAGGTTCATTAGTCATGATATTATATTCATCTCGGAACGTCAAAAATATACCATGATGTCAAAGTATTACATTGGTAAGACGACATGAAGGAAATCGTTGTAGGGTTCGTAGCTTAATATTCCAGTTGATGATAAAAAAAAATACAACATTAGGAACCCAATGGATTGACACGAATAAAGTAACCTAATATGGACTGGAGAAAAGATTGGCATAAGATTCCGTACAAATATAGCAAGTTCAATTCCTTATGGATGATTGTGGTTAGTTTGACAAAAATTAATTTACTTTTAATGAATAAATTACTAAAGGTTATGTAAAACAGAAGGGTGCAGACGGTAGATCAGGTACAACTCTTGATAAAGCATTATAGGGAAGGAAATATAGATTCCACGTGGCAGTTCGAAAAACATAATTATTTGACCTGATCTAACATATCAAGTTATAGAAAAGTAACCTATTTCAAGAGTGTTTTTTCTTAGAAGCGCCATAGATCGAACCCCAAAATACGATGACGAGACTTAAGAAAATCTCGAGTTGATGATGAGGCCTTCTTGAAAACTTTGCTCATAAAGAGCATAATAAATTAATGGGACAAGCTAATCAAGACTTGTATAAAGCCCCATCCAAACTACCTAAGAAGTGACTAAACTGAATTTTCCCTAAGAATTAGGAACTGATTATCATGTTCTGATATTTAAGAAATGCATTAAATGATAAAATATCAACTAGAACATAGAACCCCATATGGACATGCTGATTCAACTTCAATAAAAATATCATGGATAAATAGGAACATAGAAGGTAAGAAGTGGGAATCCTAGAAGAGACAAATTCTAAGTACCCGAAATTGTTTCTTATAGATGATTCTTGGCGATTGTAGCTCGATCATGTGTTTTCTTATCCCATGTTATGCGGTTTTGATCAACACACATTTTATGATTAAATGATATTTAGAATTGAAGCGTTACATCTTTTTCAGGAGCAGAATTATTTAGACACAAGGTATGGGATGGTTCTATTTGCAGAGGAAACTCTATCAAAATTTCAATAAAATCCATAAGAGCTATTTTCTTCTCTAAGACTCTTTTACATTCTAGGACAAATGTTCCAAAGGAGGAAAGGGTGTCACACCCTGCACTTTCAAGTTAGAACTTATATTAGATGAATCAATGAGGGTCATAGAATTGAAGGACCATTACAAAGATAATGATGGGTTTAAAACAAGTTTTAAGGAGTACCGTGAGGGTTGGAAGGTTAAGAAGCTAATCGAGTCGAAGAAAATAAGTTTCGTCGAAAGTCGATAATTTAGGAGTGTTATAACCTATATTTGTGGGATGAGACTAGGGTTCTTAAGATGATATGAAGTAATAGTATGAGTTATTTTAGTCGTGTGATAGTCGTGGATTAAGTTTTAAGCCAAGCAAGTTATGATACAAAAGTTGTCGCAAGTTATGCTCATTATTTTACAAAAACTTTAGGTCTAATGTTACTGATTTTTTCTCTAAATGTATTTGGATTTATGTGATATATACATCAAATTAAATATCTATGAGTCTAGTTTCTAAATCATTAAAATATTTGTTGATACGATGTTAGAATAGAGATACATTTGCGTTTTGTGATACTGCGCAAGCAACTCTGTTGGAACCTACTTGAGATGGCCACCAACCTTACTTCTTTTAAAGATGTTTTAGTCTCATTTAGAGTCATTTCACATCCCAGATTTGTCCAAAATGTCTCCACAACTCAAACTCAAGGGAAATAAACTCAAATCCTCATGAAAAGTGTTAAAGACTACAAGGGAATGCTTCTATAATATTGCGGTGTGATTGAGGGCTATTGTGAGCTAAGTTAATATGGGATTTTGAGTTGTAGCTTATTCCGAAGGTATGTATAATATCTTTTCAATTTTTTCTAGGGTTAATATTGTGTTGGTTGTGTTGTTTGAGTGAAAAACTATAAGATAGCACTTGAAAAGAACATGGGACATGGTTATCTTTTTGGTCAGACTGTTTTTTGTCCACATACTGGAAATTATGAAAAATAATTTGATAATATTGTGGCTACTATTTTTAAGCTTTCTAGGTTTTAACTAAGTTTATTGAAGAAGAAAACATGAAAAAGAAGTGATAGACGATAAAGTTAGGGTGCTAGGCGTATGAGGCTGTTTTGGAAGTTATTTTGTGGATGTTTTAAAATTGGAATTATATAATACATATAAGTATGATGTTCTGAAGGTTGATGGAATAAGAGTTGGAGTCAATTTATAGTTTGTGAGTCATGAAGCTGATGCAAAGGATTGGCGCGAATAAACCCGACTTTAAAGGTCATAAGATGGCAAAGGAAAGGTCGAATTAGTTTTATAGATCAGACTGTGGAGTCCAAAATGCATGTCATGAACATTAAGGTCAGTTATTGAAAAAAAAACTCTTCCTTCTGTCCTTCTAACATGGGCATTTCTTGTTAATTTTGTGTCATTGTGTCTTTCATTTTGAGTCATTCCTTGTCAAAACAAGCAAGAAATGATTTCAAAATCTGCTACCAGCTTTTTAGTTGCACAAAGTAAATTTGGTCATCACACTCGTTTGTTACTGTCCACATGCCATGAGGATTCATGCAAAGGCTCCAGCAAAAGACTCTTGTCAGACTACTTTAGCGTAAGCAAAGATAACTTGTGATGCTCAAAAAAAGGGAGTCATTGAAGATATCAGTAAAGGTCACCCAAGCAAAGATTTCCAGCAGGGACAAGTTGATTAAGCCACGAATTCAAATGGTAATCGGTGTGAAACAATCAGGGTGGAATTTGGGATAAAGTGAGGGAGACCTTATGGTCTATTATGTGTATCTCCTCTTTGAACAAGATGTATTATTCATGAATCCTCTTTATTATGAATATCTTACTTGCAACCCCTTGAGGAGTTAAGTCCTGTGATGATTTCCTGAATGGAATGTGAATCCGAGGAAAGGTTGGGTGGTTTGAATCATAGCACTCTCACAAGTGTTTAACTACTGCTTCATTCTCATGGGCTTGTGGCGCAGATTTCTTGAGTCAATTAATATAAGGAATGTAATTCGACTTCATATTTTGGAAACCCCTATCTCATTATGGTGCCAGAGTATTCATATTCTTGATAAATTAATCTTCCCTACACTCCACGAGTCGACTAATGACACGTACCTGAATAGCCGTTGTGAATGATTTTTATTGCTGATATGCTATCTAAGCTCCATGCCTCATTTCTTCAAACCAATGATTTCATCCCAATGATTGATCGTGTCATCATAATCCGTAATAAGTTTTATATTTCCTAAAAAATAAAATATAACCTCATGAAATACCTCGCTCAACACATCTACATTGATGGATTCTTGAAATACTTCCAGTCCAATCTTGGACCTCGTTGTTCCTAATTGTGGCAAATCTATTAAGGGCATAGGTTCAAGCATGTCCAAAAGGTAGCGTCATTCCACGGTTAATCATATTAGGTAGGAACGCTATGGTCGTACCTATTCTAGCCCCTCACAGAATAATGGTTAGAAGTCGCAAAGTGTTCAACCCGGGTGTCTAGTATAAAGATTTAGAGTTAAAGAAAGTAAGCAAGTTGTCCTCAAGATTTCCTCTAGGGAAACTCTAGGCGAATTGTTCCTAAAGGTAAAGTAGGTGTAGTGCACTTTAGAATTTAGGGAACCTTGAGAGAGATATGTCGAGTTTTGAAGTATGATATTCCCCTATCGTATCATTACCCTCCATTGTCTCGATGTTCCAAGTATCTATGTCTGAGCAGGTGATTGGTAATGATTGGTATATAATTCCGATGGAAATTATTGAAGGTAAAGTCAATGGATAGTTAGCTTATGCGAGGTATCTGGCTGTTATACTTGTTAGATAAGTTTGGAGGTTGGGGTTGTTTCTGCAAATGTGTTATGGCAAGGCTTGTAAATTGAAGAGGCCACCTTGAAGGCTGAAAGCATCGTAGAAAGAAAATATTTTCACTTGATTATATAACTGTTGGTTTTAATTTGAAAAGTACCTTATATGTGTTGTGATTTAAAAATGTGCAGCCTATTCAAGTATCATTATGATAACATGGTGCTTGTAATTATGAGATTGGCAGTGTTGATATGTACAGTGTGATTCTTTGTATCGTAGTGGATGAGTTATTAAGATGTTTGGTGGTTCTCTAGCAGGTAGATAGGCCTAGTTACAAAGGAGATGCAGCCGAAATTTTTGAAAAATTTAGGGAGTTAGTCGAATTGGAAATTTCTAGGGTATGAATGAAGAATCAAGTCCTACATAAAAAGACACCGCCAAGGTGGAGAGTCAATTGTTGTTGCTGATATTATTGGTAGAAGGAAGAGTAATGTTGAGGCTATGGCAAGGATTGTTGTGTAGCCACACCAACTGCACTGGTAGTAACCGGTTATAAATCTGGTGCGGAAGAGGAAGAGGACGAAATGCATTAGGCTTTTCTTAGAAGATGGCTTCTACCCATTTGGCTTCTAGATTCAGTTTTATTGTCGCCATTGATGATGTCTAGTGTTTATTCTGGTCCTAGGGTTTAATATGAGTAAGTTAGTTCTCAGTACTCGGTAGGATACAATAAGTAGTTGAACATGTTGATTAGGGAAGAGCAGGAGAATCACTTGATAAGTATATCGCTACCCATAATTAAGGGGCATGTGAAATTTGGGAGTTTGAGGTAGGTAAGGAATGAAATGAGTTCTATTGGGTGTTTCGGGTGAGCCATGGTCCTTATTCGAGGACGAATGATCGTAAGTGGGGGAGGATGTAAGACCCCGTAAAAAATTTTACTCAAAACCTGAGATTTTGTAGTGCCAAGTTAGGAATATGTGTTAGAGATTCGTAAATTCTTGTTCGGACCCTTTTGGACTAAGCTATGCATTAAAAGGTCAAGAAATTATGTTTTCCAGAAAAGTGCAATTTTGCGATCAATAATGCGGTCGCATATCAAGTATGCGGACCGCATTTCTGCCGTAGAGTGAGTCGGTGTGTTGGCAAATTTGAAGTCAACTACGCGGTAAAATATGCGATCACATATGCGGACCACATAGTCAACGCATAATTTCTTTAGAATTTTGTAAAGAGCAGTTCTGCGGTGCATTATGCGATCGCAGAACGTGAATGTGGACCGCATTCTTGTCGCATATCCAGTCACTGTGCCCAGTTTTGGGGACGCATTTTTCGGTCCATTTTGCGGACCACATGTCCATTATGCGATCGTAAATGCGATTGTAGATCCGTTTCGGGGCTCCAAATTTTTAAATTTCTTACCCGAACCCATGTCGATATATTTCACACCACCCTTCATATTAGGGGTATTTTTTGATGCATTTAGAGAGAGGGGGGGGGGGTCCTATAGGGAGAGAGGTTTCTTCATCAACATTTATCCAGAAATCTTACTTAAGCTTTGAAGATTTGTCAAGAAAGGCACCTAGGTCTTCTTCCTAAAAGGTATGGTTCTATAACCCAAGCTCTTGATTACTATATATAACTAGGGTAGACCATTAGAAGGGTAATTGATGAGTATGAAAGTGGATATCTTGCATGCATGAATTCTTAAAAGTATTTGGTTAGGTCTTGAGCTAATGATGGGATGAGGGATGGTAGGATCTTTCACAAAATGGTTTTAAGAGCATAATGCACACTTAGTGTTTGAGAATATGCTTAAGTGAGTTACAACTATGATCACCTCTCTAATTTGTGGTTCAATTTGTCATGTTCTTGAAAGATTGACGTTGCTAAGAGTCTTGGAGTATAGTAGGACTTAAGGGAAGTTCAATTGAGGTATGTAGGCTAAACTTTCTCTCTCGGAAGTGAATTCCATAATATTTTGTAAAATTAACTGTGGTTTGTCTACCAAACTGGTATAGCCTTGAATCACAATTTAAATGAAGGATAGTATACTAATTGGGTAAGAAGAATTTGATCTGTTAAATGCTCCTAGTACTCTTATGTGTACTACATCCTTGATGGAACGTGCCTATTTGTTGATAAACTGTAACGATATTTGGAAATGAATCGAATAAGAAAATATGAAGCAAATTTTGAAATAAGTCTCAATCCTTTTTAACAAACAACTCCAAAGTAAAATGGTCGAATGGCCTTGTACCTGAACTATGCCCATAAATGGCTAATTTAGATAATGCTTTGCTTTAGAGATACATTTAATGTAATAATAATCTTTACACACTCCGGTGTTGAAATGGTGCATTTATCGTGATGGAATAATTCAAAGATAACTGCTGTGATTATTTTCTTATAATTCTAATGTGTATTTCAATTGTTGGTTGACATGTCTCTCTTTGGGAAGAATAACTTGTGATTGATGATTCTATTACTATTGAACTCGAATATATATATATATATATATATATGTGTGTGTGTGTGTGTGTGTGTGTGTGTGTGTGTGTGTTTGTGTGTGTTTGTGTGTGTGTGTGTGTGATTTTTGGAATATTTGGTGCATTCCTATTGGTTGGTGATTGTTGGAAATAAAGTAGATAAAAATGTGAAAAATCATATGCGGCCTTCGTGCCATGAGAAAGATAAACCTTGTGAAAGGCCCAAACTGCCAAAGAGATATTGTTATCGAGAGAGATTGAGAACATTGATAAAAGCTATAAAATATGAAAGGTATTGAGGTAACCATGGTTGCATGTATACTATATTTGTATACTTGTATTCATACTACAATTGTGTGAAATGTTAAATCGAATTAAAATGTTCTTTTGGGAGTATCATTAGCAATATCGAGGAAGGGTGGGTTATAAGACCCACACCCTGAAACTACACGTGCTGGTGTAGGGGTGTAGTGTGATTTGGGATGAAGTTGAAATATTGGTGAAATTGTGGCTACTCTCCTTAATTGGGATGAATTCGGTAACATTTGTAAATTGGTAACGGCCACTTATACGACACATGTGGGAAGACAACCCAGCTGATCGGACCGTGATCGGACGTTATGACGCACACATGGTAGTATTGTGCTAGGAATCATAAAAACCGTAAATTCAAAAACTGAAAATTTATTGTTGTGGTACATGTTTCTGAAGGGACGACCTAGCCGATCGGGTCATGATCGGAATCCATGCTAACAAAGATGGTGGTATAACTTACATCAGTGCTAGTGATCTTCCAACTAAAAAAATTATATATATTATTTTCATAAACTAGAAGATTTACATGTTTCAAGTTGGATGCTAGTATATTGTTGACTTTGGCTCATTGTTTTGTGTTTCTTTGCTTGTATGGTTATTCTATTCTGAAAGGGGACTTTTAACCTTACATACTAGTACTATTCAACGGCACTAACGTCTCTTTTATCGAGGGCACTGTACCATTTTATGATACAGGATGTTCTACAGCGATGGGCATAGGCCAGTGATAGTAGTATTCTCTTCCCAGCAGACTTGGTAGCACCACTCTATCCCGGAGTCATGTCATACATCTTTTGTTCATTTTTCATCATGTTTTGAGGTATAGCCGGAGCCTTCTTGCCAAAATTTTTCTATTTTTCTTCTATTGTACTTAGAGGCTCTGTAGACTGTTTGTGGGTGGTGGTTGATGTTGGGCTTCTAGACCATAAATGTTAATATTTAACAAGCATGTTTTTCGTTAAATTTGTAACTTGTAATATTTTGAAACTATGAATGAAGTCATTAATGAAAATGAAATGAAAGTTGCTAATGGAAGATTGGTAGTGTTTTGATTAAATGGGATAACATTCCCTCATTATTCATGGACTAGTTTGGGTAGAATGAAATCTAGCAGGCTTGCTCAGTCGGATTTACTCGGTTGGGCGTCAGTCGCGCCCCTCGGTTTTGGGGCGTGACACACCTTGTCATTCTCTTGTTCTAAATTTTTAGTTCTTTCTGTTAGGAATTTGGACTTACATTAATTGGTTGTAGCCTAAAAGGATAGTGAATGACCCAAGTAATCGATAAATAAAAGGCTTAATATTAAATAGTTTGTGCATGGATAAGTGAAGCACAATAACTATTGACTTGTGATGTGTAGACACTCTTTACAAATAGAAGGGAACCCCTCCCCCCTCTTCCCTAGCTATTAGAAAACCCTTGCGTATTCTGCCTCTTGAATACGTAGTAACAGGCGCGTAGCTAATAGATTGTGAAAGTTGGTCCGAGACTTAATTGCCGATTGTTGTCACTATTGAATCGATGGAGTTAAACGAAAATTTTGTAAACTCTAACTCTAGATTAATTGTATAATTGTGACTTAATCTATACATGACTGCGGATTTTCACCAGTCTCATGCTTCAATTAGAAAAATTAGCTGGAGCAAGCATATTCTAAATTATTATTTACTTGTGTTTTGTTTTTCCTTTTACTTGTCTCCCAAACTAAAATATGAATCGATCAAATTCATGATGAAACATAATATATATTATAACTTGTGCATAATTATAGTAAAGACCAAGTGGAGTGGATTCTTTTAAGGCTAATATAATTGTTCGATATTGTATTTCCTTTTTATTTTTTCGTTTACACATGGCTGTAGTTGAACTCATCACCGATGACGTAAAGATTACAAGCTTCGTGACGTTGAGCGAAGACCATATCTTAATTGAGTCCTTTTCTTTTTTTGGGTCAATTTCTTGCGTCAAGTTTGGAGATGATTGTACCTCACCTTTTGTATTTTCTTAAAAATATATGTGAAATAGTTGAATGATGAAATTGGCTCAATTTGGATATGCATGCTGGAATTAATTTGCTAATGGATCGAATTTTAATGCTGACTATTCAAAATTGAGACACATGAATTAATGGTATTGCTTTGTTAAGGAAACTAACAACTCCTTAAATGGCACTATACCTTAGTTTCCTATATATGAACTGTATACCTTTATTAAAGAAAGAATTCTGAAATGATATTAAGTAGAAATTGGTACTGGGATTTAATACCCAATCTAGGATCCTATCATCTTTACTTTTTAAATAGCCAAATTATAATAATAATAATTGTACTCCAGAAAACTCAAAAGAACGCAAGAAAGCAAAATATTTATGATGAAGGTACCTAAGCGTTTGAAATTGATTCTAAAAATAAGTTGTTAAGTGTTTACATAGAAATATTGAAATAATAAATTATTAATGTATTTGATAAAAAGTGATGATAAATATTTTTTCTCACTGAAATGTCCCTCTTTTATATAAAAATATATATTTAGAAGTGTATATACTTGGAAAAGGGCGAATTATTGAAATGCAGTGGGGATAGATTGAGGAGTTCTGATTTTGGAATAGCACTTCCAAAAAAAAACAATTATGAATAAAATATTTGATCAAAATTTGAGTGATTTTTGATTTATAAGCATTTTTAAGTCTTCATCAAACATATAAATAAACTAAAAACGCTTATTAATTGAAGTGGCCAACTTATTTCAGCTTTATTACCAGTTGCATTGCCTTGCAAGCAATAATTGTAGTCCTCCTTATTTAACAAATGACAGAACGGTACATGCATCTCTATTTTGGCGACCTTGAACTTCCAAAAGGCCTTCTAGCTGCTATCCATTAATTTTCGTTACATAATTAAGAATTGGACAATATTACCATTATCTTCGAAATTTAACATGAACGATAACCAAATATTGAAGTGTGAGGCTCATTAAATGAGGGAAAGATTAACTAGAAAATATCAATTTGCTATGAAGCAAAATGAAAGTCAAATATACATCATAATTATTTACCCGTAAAACGATACACTTAAATTTATTACGTAGTTTATAAACAAACGAACTAATTTGATCAAAAAATAGTAATTAAATAAACAAAATTAAAAATAAGACTTAGTGATTAAATTGAAGATGAAGTCTTAGTGATTAAATTGAAGATGACAATCCTAGCTCCAAGAGCAGCGTCTGTGAGGACATAAATGAGAACAATATAAAGAGCAAACAACAACAACAACAACCCAGTATACTTCCATTTAGTATAAAGAGCAAACAACAACAACAACAACCCAGTATACTTCCATTTAGTGGGGTCTGGGGAGGGTAATATGTACGCAGACCTTACCCCTACCCCTGGGTAGAGAGGCTGTTTCCAAATAGACCCTCGGCATCCTTCCCTCCAAGAACTTCCCACCTTGCTCTTGGGGAGACTCGAACTCACAACCTCTTGATTGGAGGTGGAGGTTGCTTACCATTAGAGCAACCCCTCTTGTCTTATGGAATATAGCATAAGTTTTGTCAATAATTATGTGTCTCACAATGACTATTGAGCCTGCTATTGAGTCTACTATTTATAGTTATACCTAAGAAAATAACATCCTAGGATCAAGCCCCACTTAAATGTCAATAAAGGCGCCATTGATAACTGTGTAACGGCAGACCATGAAATTCTTTGCAACAACTTCTCATTTAATGTTAAAATATTTTTTATCGAATACTATTCAATAGCAAATATTCAATCTACTCCCAGTAATCGTGGTCCCTTCGGGGTTAATGGAATGTCAACAACATCAGTTGTTTCCGTTGTTGATTGTTACTTGATTTTAAGCATGAAATTTTTGGGAAAGAATTCTCATACATGTGGTCTTAAACATGTCAAGATATTTGAGTAGCCATAATTTTCTGTCATGAAATATCTTTTAGAACAGATTAAAAAGGAAACAATAT
The DNA here is from genome assembly GCA_034376525.1 of Nicotiana benthamiana. Lineage (NCBI taxonomy): Eukaryota > Viridiplantae > Streptophyta > Magnoliopsida > Solanales > Solanaceae > Nicotiana > Nicotiana benthamiana. The sequence continues at coordinate 71,052,915 of CM067325.1, forward strand.
CACATAAATTAAAAAGAGATAGAATACGTGAGCAAACTATTTTAGGTATTATGTACTATGTAGAAATTACTAAGTAGTGCAAATAGATCAAGTGATTATATAGGTTAATATGTATGAAGATATTAATTAGTTTAGCATCACATAAATCCCTTGACAATATATCCAAGTGCAAATATGTATGGACAGCACTCTTGTTTGAATCGAAGGGGCACAAGTTATTATTTTATACGTGAGGCATTTACTTCAATAGAATGTTCAATGTCTTCTCCATTCCCACAAATGCCGGTAGAAGTAATTAAAAATCCAGCGTTAGAACTAACTAGTGAGTCTTCATTTATGGATAATTTATGGTGCATCTCAAGTATTTTACTGTTTTTATCGCAACTTCAATAAATTGAAAGAAGGATCGGACAACCATATATTGGTGGACCAGTTCAACAATTCAACCGTCTGGGTGGATATATAATTGAGCAATCTCTAGACATGCCCATTATGACCAATCAAGTCATCATTCATGAATTCAATCAGCAATCAAACTTCCACCAAAAACATAGTCCAGGTGTCCACTGTAAAAAAGATGCTGATGTAGTAAAATAACAGTACCTGCTAGTACTATGAATCCTCCGCCATACTGATTAGTATTTGAACTACTTCTATTTTAAGTAATAAGCTCAAGTAAGGGTGCTGTATGAACAGGAAAAGACTTTTTCTCAGTGCATGGGGCAATTCGCTAAGGTAGGGGCAGAACTTCATGGTCCGAAGGTAAGGGTGTATTTTGTCTCGGGCCCGGGCCTAAACGGGTTTCACTGGCCGGGCTTTACGGTATCGGGCTTCATGGGCCTGGGCTCTGGCGGTCCCGGACTTCGTGGGCCTGGCAGGTGAGACCAGCCCGTGACGGACCTAAGCCCACAGTGATCCTGGGCTTAGCGGGCCGGGCCTGGAGGCTTTTTGTTAAGACAATATCTTGTATAGTAATTATTAGTATAATATAGAATATATTTTATATACTATACTAGTTATTAATATAGTATATATAATATATATTTCATTGTATATTGTGTTGTAGTAATTAGTATATATTGTATATTATGTATATATTGTATATTATGTATATATTGTGTTGTAGTAATTAGTATATATTGTATATTATGTATATATTATTACTCAAAATGGCATATCTTTCTTAGTCTTCCTTCCCCCAATGGAATGAGCACAACAAGATACTAATACCACCATTAAAAGGAAAAAAAACTAAAAGAAGATGTGCCAATGTACAAGTTACATCATAATCTACATTGTATCTCTAACTAATCTCATAAATCCGTCAAGGTTGGGAGGAGGTTGTGTTGGTGGTGGTGGAAACGAAGCTTGTTAATCACCACTTCCGGGCAAAGCCGAATCCTCCGAAAGTTCCGCTATCATTTCTTCATAAGCTTCATCTATCGCCGGTTGTGATTCTGCAATTCCAAAGTTTCTTCTTTCCGTGCGGATCCAATCTCTAAAAAGTACCGATTTTTCCAAAAGCTATCCCTCATCGCCGCTCTATGATCACCTATTTGTAGTCTTGCTTGACTAAAAGCGCTCTCCGATGCAATAGGTGAAGCTTGAATTGATAAAATATCCCGAGCCATCCTTGCAAGAACCGGAAAATGTTTTTCCCTTGACTTCCACCATTCCAAAAGATCGAAATTAGCAGTCTGGATTCTCCTTTTCAAGTCCTTGAGACAAGTAAACTTGAAGCCCATTTAGATGTGAAGTTTCATCATAATTATCACCTTGAGAACCCGGAACTCCGTCCAAGATTTAAGAGCTGTTAAGCCCGCAGCTCTTTTAGACGATTGTGAGCTAGACGAAGTAGGGGTTGGAATATTTGGCCTAGCGTGTTTTAAGGCAACTTGATAAGCATTATAAAGTGTTTGAGCATTAATTTTAATTGATGATTTTGCATCTGCAAGTGTAGCAACTTTCTCATTTAAAAGATCTAAAGCCTTATAAATATTTGAATACCAAAAATGAGGACCTTCCAATTTCATTGTAGGATTTAATATTGCAGCAACACCAAAAATATGAGGGATAGGGAAAAAACATTTATTAAATATTTGTTTCATATCATTTATAGCAAGTTCATAAATATCCCCACCCTCGCCAAATTCAACAAACAAATCAGCTAGTGCGGCAATATAAACTAAACAATTTGAAATAGTAGGATAATATTGCCCAAAAAAGGCATTTGTAGCAACTTGAAAATGTTCTAAAAAATCTAAAAGAATTTTAACATTCGTCCAATCTTGGGTAGTAAGCATTTCATCATCATCCTCACCACCTACCCGAGAATTAAACGTTGCATTAATTGGGTTTCTATATTCATATGCAACTACTAAACTTTCGTACATACAATTTCATCTAGTCGGGCAAGGTTTAGGAACCTTTCTTTCTCTAAGGCCATATTCATCACATTTTCTAAAATACTCTCTAAGTCTAGTTCTACGGTTTCAATAAAAAAAGCTAATTAAGAGCCATTCGAACCTTTTCAATTTCTATGTATAAAATTCGCATACCATCACCGACAATTAAATGATAAATACATCTAACATGAAAAATATTAGTAAATGCAGGATTTAGTGTTTTTGTAAGCATGCCTATAGCACTAGTGTTACTAAAAGCATTATCCATAGAAATTGCCATTATTTTATCGCTAAAGTAAAAATATCTACATAGATCTGAAACAGTGTTAGCTATAAACTTACTTGTGTGACGTGAATTAATTATTCTATACGCAAATATACTTTTTTGCATTGTCCAGTCCTCATCTATCCAATGACTTGTAACAATTAGATAATCACAATCATTATCACTTCTACCAATATCAGTAGTAATAGAAATCTGATTAGGTATATGAGTAAATAAATAGCTTAAATATTGTTCATATCATGTTTGAATTTATAAATATCGGCCTTAGCTATTGCGCGAGGCCAACCTTTATAAGTATGATTAAAAACTCTTCTAATATAATGAACTCAATTAGCATTAGAAGCAAAAGTATAAGGTAAGCACATAACAGTAATCATCTTTGCTAATTCTTCACGATCTCTATTTGGATCGTAATATAAAATATCTCCGGTGACAGTGTTAGTTCCTGGTTGAACTATATTTGAACCTGTACTAGGGTTAACCGCATAACATACACTTGTCCCCTCTTGCTGCGCTTGCATTTGAAAAAATCTAGCTCTATCCGTAGGGTGTGTTTTTATGTGCCTAGTCAAACTACCTGTGCCGCTACGGTCTCCAGTAAATTTATGAACCAGTAATTTCCCACAAGTTTTACACTTAGCCTTATTTAGTTCTCTTACTTGAGTAAAAAAATTCCAAAACTAATGATATTTCTGGACGTTTAGCAGGTTATCTACTAAAAGTTGAGTTTCTACAGGTGGGTGAGCCGATGCATTACTTCAGTTATGAACAGGACTAGTAGGTGTATCATCTAAATCTGGTGCTTGGGTTTCATCATCATCATCCTCATTTTCCTCTAAGATAGGTTCATTAGGATAAAGAGCATTCATAATTTCATCATCTAATCTATCACCTACTGCAACATCATGTAGAAATTTACTATTGGTAAATTGAAAACAAGGGTGATCACTATCAAGCATTACGGGAGTCGGAGGAGGACGTCTAGGTTGGCGACTACTTTCAACTTGCTTATCTTTTGTAGGTCGGGGAGCGGGGGAAGGGTAGTATTATGGCCACTACTTTTACCGGTTTTACCTTTTCCTTTACCGAACATTTTTTTCAAAGAAAATGATATGCTAATTATAATTATGCACTACTAAACCACACAAAAATATATTATTAAAACGTAAGAGTTGAAATGAGTTTACCGGATTACCGAACAACTTCTTGAAAATTGAAAATCGTTGAACACTTGAAAACTTCAATTCAACAACTTCACAATTTTTCTCGAATTTTCAACAATAAATTAAGCAATTGTAGTAGAAAGATTGAGAGATATTGATGAATTGGTGAATAAAAATAAAAGAATGAGGGAGTATTTATAGTTGAGATATGGGAAAAAAAGTAATTATATAAAGTTTGGGGTTAAATTAAAGTTTGGGGACCAAATGACTATTTTATAAAGTTCCAAACGGCTATATTTGAAATTTAGCCGTTACTGATTTTCTTTTAAAAAAAAATTTTAAAAAGAGCCATTGGGCCCGTTTAGGCCTGCCAGGCCCGACTGACGGTCCTGGGCCTAGCGGTCCCGGGCTCACGTACTTTCATTCTTGGACCGGCCCGTCACAGGCCTATAGGTACCACCAGACCCAGGACCAACAGGACCTGCCCACCAGGCCCGTCAGGGCCGCCAGGACCGCGGGCCCGGTCCGGGCCACGGTGCACCCTTATCCGAAGGGAGTTCAATTGATATCGTCGAATCTAGGTTGTAGATTCAAATTTCAGGCATTACATGTTAAATTCCATTATTAGAACTTGTAGCTTCATTCTTTTAAAAGTTGTGAAATTACTTGATTACAGAATCAGCAAATAAACGGGATCATTTCTTGTACTCCATTAAAAACTCACAAGTTAGCTGACCTCGTGGGGTACTGAACCCCAAATAAATGGAATTAGGATACAGTGAATAGAATAGGAAATGATGCAACTGTCTTGACTAGCAAACCTGCACGACCAACCCTTAATTATGGAAGAATCTCTACCATTAACTGCGCTCAACTGTCAGCCTACCTTTGCTTCAATCATACTCCTATACTTAACTATTGCCAAGGCTTAGTTAATGCTTCCATACCAACAGGCGGGGAAATCCGAAATCAACCAACATAGTATATAGCAGACAAAAATTAGTACGAAAGAATAGATGTAACATACCAGCATTGTTTTTGGAAAAAGAAAGGGAAAAAGGAAACCTCTCGTATCTTTTTACAGTGCATAAATTTACACAAGTGTATCAGTTCTTTTCCTCTGAAGTAATAACACAAGATCATTGGCGGCTTGCGAAATCCTACATCTCCAGATTATACATCTTACCTAGACTTTGGAGGCAAAACTAGTCTTATATCATTTTGCATCGATGGAATTCTACAATCTAAACTGCCGAGGCAACTAAAAGAGAGTAACATCTTTCGTGCACAATTTTTTTACTAGACTAATTAATGAAAACTAAGAGCCAAAAACATGTTGAATCTACTTTTGGTCTAGAAACCAGTGGCAGCTTCATTGGAGAAGAGAAAGGGATATGGCAGGCAAACCAACAGGCCCAAGAGCAGAACTACAACTCCAAGGGCTAAGTATTTATTGTCAGGATCAGTGATTTCTTCTGATAGTGGAGCAATTGGCCCTCTTTGGAGGAAGAATATTAGCACTACCCAATAGAATGCTACATCGCTAAACAATGCAGATATCCCGAGAAGCCCAATAGATAACGAACTGAGACGAGCTGAAGCCTGCCAGATGAAAATTAAGGCCCAATTATAAAACACATCTTTACACTTCTATTTCTTAGACATCCATTGGTTAGTTCCTCTTTTACGACTTGCTAGACTAAGCAGGATGATGTTAGAATTACCTTTCTACCCCACATGGCAAAGGCAATCCGGCCACCATCGAGCTCTCCTGCAGGAATACTATTGATAGCATTAATGAGAAGTCCAGCCCAGGCCCATATGACAAGCGGATTTACTGATATAGGAGTTCCTTCCTTGAGAGCATCTCCTAGAAGAAGCTTGGCTATAAGTGAAGAACCAAAGTGGCTTAGTCTTTGCAGAATACACAAGTAAAGGAAAGATAACAAGAACTGTTTATGAGGACTAGTCTGTTGAACGAGCAGGAGAAAAACTATATAAGCTAAGTACTTACCTATACCGCCAGCTAGTAATGATTCATGGAACACAGAGGGATCGATGATGATGCCAATGCCGTCAGTAGGTGGTAAGATGAATCCTGAAAGCAAAAGAATAAGGCCCACCGAGAACCCAGCTAATGGTCCAGCTGCTGCAACTTTCAAGAGATCTTCACGCTTTGGTACAATATTTACAATCCTTGTTATAGCACCAAAGGAGCCTATCTGCCACCAAAACAGCTCATTAGAGATGAGTCACATGAGCACCAATCAAAATTCAGCATTGAACAAGAGTTGAAGAAGGAAAATACAGGAGCTAATCAAGGACGCACTTAGGGAGGACAACAGCTAAAAGTATTCTTGGAACGAAATAAGATGAAAAATGATGAAAGCAGCCTCCGGAGAACTATAACACATCATACTATAACCGAATAAACATTGTATGTAACCTTCTTTCATAGGGAAGTTATCCAAAAGCTCTTAAATTTCTCCAGTACAAGAGTAATTACTATATGAAGTAATACTAATAAACAACCAATGTATTGCCTCTTGAATCCCATCCAACAGCAGAGTACTCCTCTTTTAATACATATGTTCGCTGTCTAGATAAATAATTTGAATGCTTTATATTAGAGTAAACAAAACAGCACTTACTAGAAGAGTAATTCCAGAATTTGAATTACAACTTCAGTATATCATCTTTGAGAGAAGATCTAAAGTTAGTGATTAAAGTGTCTATTAGCACAAAAGTTAGGTCTATGGCCTGACTTGGTTCGACTACTGAAATGAGGCAGACACATAGGCAATGACACTTAGTTCATATTATATTTAGTAAATTGCTACTAAACTGGTGCCATTTTTCCACAATCATTAAGAATTACCCCAGATCAGTAAGATTCTAATTAAAATCTACAAGATAGTGAGAATTTAACAAATATGCCTTGACTTTTTCAAGAGAGTTGGTGAACTTATGCATTGTCTTCCTGAAGCAGTAGAAGATAGAAGAGAATATAGAGAACTGACAACAGTGTCAAACTCTTCCAATAAATATGATGAATTTAAACATTCTCTTATCAAGGGTTGTAGAAGGTCTTGATTCATTTTAAAAAGGTTCTTGAACGCTTATAGAATCTTAGTGGAAGAAATCCCTAGATGAAACTATGCATTGTCATCTCTAAAAAATAAATCTAACATAGGAAAACAATTGAAATTTACAAGACTGCCCCTTTGCCAAAAAAGAAAACAAGAGTAGAAATTCACACAAGTAAACAATGTCAACCTTGCTGAAGGTTGTGTCTAGTGATTCTAAAACTAACGACTTGGATAACCATAAATAAAAATTAATAGTGGCTTACAGGTGGTGCAAGACATCAGTAATTTCATACCATTGTATTAGAAAATAAACTGTATCTGGGTGACACTGATCAATCTCAAGTATCATAAAGAGAGACACCAAATGAGGTCAGATTAATAATACCCAACTCCAACCCAAGACAGGACAGGACCTTACTAATAGTTGCAACTAGTGATGATGAAACTTAATGATACGAATAATCATCAAAAGTAAATTTATGCCATTGAAATTTTGGTGCGTTAAAAAGTCCATCAACACCATCAGTTTGACCCGATTTTATAAGGAAACTGCAAAGTGTACAATACAAAACTAAATCTTTCCAAAAGATAAGGTGCACTAAAAAAATAGATGCATTCTTGACCCAACAAGGATATCTTATCAGCTGATCTGAGAAAAAGCTGCAACTATACGTCTCATAGTTTGGCAGCTACGAAATGATTTCAACCCCCAAAAGATATTGTCAATATGCGGTCTCAAAATAACCAAGTTGATATCACAAAAGGTTGTTTAACTGCATGAAACCTATGCACCTTACCTGCCAACTAGGAACAAAATATGGAACGCCGAGCTTAACGCCAACCTCTTTGGCAATTAAAAGATGGCTAACTTCATGAACCCCCAGAACAAAAGCAGTTATGAGAGCTCCAGGTAATCCATCCTTCAACAAGTCAAGATTGTCAACAACTGATCTGGGAAAATAAAATTCTATCTTAGCGCTTGAGCATTTAGGTGAAACAAGTTAAAAAGAATACATGCAATCAGACAGCATGAAATTATCTCACATAAACAGATTTCCCGATAGTTTGTTATAAAAGAGGTATCTTCTGTTTTCACTTACTGCAATTTGAGCGAATTCAGATAAAACTTGTTAAGAATCCTGTAAATAACGGATGAGCACTTCGAACTAAAAAGAAACGAGAGAACAAAAGAAGACAACCATGACTTACACAATAATTTTGTATTTTAAAACTCCTTGTACAAAAGCATTAATCTTGTACATAATAGCAGATTAATATGAAACATCACAACAGTACTACATAATTCAGCTATATTAGGCTTAGAAAATGACAAAATTAAATTGGACATTAAGTACCAAACTCCAGTTGAGCTCAAAGCAAATATAAAGCCAGTGATGAACTCAGGTACACATTAAAAAAAAGGCAAAATTAGAGTTATGGAGTTAATATGGTACGTACAACAAGTTTGATTGTAAAGCCGGCACATTGCGAAGAAGTAAAGTGAATACTGTAACGAGTCCAAAGGCCCCGGCTGCAAACCATTCTGGAACAGCTGCAGTGTTCAAACAAGCCGGGTTACTATTCAACAATGAAAAGCTCCAAATCTATATGTTTGACGCAGGTATCTCCCCTTGTCATTATCACTAGTAATTGAAGCCTACGAAGAATGCTGAATAAATTACCTGTAGTTTCAGGTTGCAGGGTCATTCTTGGGACCACAACTGCCACAGGCTTATCATCCTCTGGATTGTTTAAAAGAAAAAGTTTATATACATCTCCAAGTCTGTCCTGTTAAGGAAGTGCCATTTTGAAATAATAAGAGACCATGGTGATATCCAACTTAAATTGGAGAAAAACGAGGGAACTTCAGCAACCTGCATTCTCTTGGATACTTTTTCATAAGCTGTTGCAGCCTGTCCTCGTAAATTCCCTTTAAATAATACTCCACCCTATAAAAGCATGTTATAAAAGTGTCAAACAATAAGAACCACCAAAGATAGCACATCAAGATTCATTTGCACCAAGAAGCCAAGAACAGAAACACAAGCACATGATCACTCGCTTTGAGAGGATAACTGTACTAGTTTAATGGTTTTTATGGCTCTATCTAAATTAAATGTAAGAGTTTCAAACTTTTAAATTACGGGCTCATGTTTGACTTGGATTTTCTTATATGAGCAAGAAAATAAGATTTCCAGCAAATCGCTCACCTCATATGGCTCCTGACTTGTAACAAAAAAGGTGTCAAAACCAAAAACTTGATTTCTGAGAATTTCAATTGTTTCCTTGGGAATCCTGATTGATTCATCAAGTTGCAGAGGCTGCCCGTGAATAGTATCAACAATAAGAAAAAGATTAACTTTACAGCCAAAAGGCAACATGAGAACCATGAGAGAGAAAAAACTGTAAAAAAATATTCAACCTAATGTTCCAAAATTTACCACCTTCACACCTGGAAGAGGTGATCCACTCACAACTTGAACCTCAGTACCATCCTGCATCAACACAAGGCCTAAATGTGAGGTGAATAAATTGAAATTGAAATGCTCATACCTAGTGACAGAGCAAATTATCAATAGCTCCAAGAAACAACAACAACAACAACAACAACAACAACCCAGTATAATCCCACTTAGTGGGGTCTGGGGAGGGTAGTGAGTACGCAGACCTTACCCCTACCCTGGGTTAGAGAGGCTGTTTTCAAATAGACCCCCGGCATCTTTCCCTCCAAGAACTTCCCACCTTGCTCTTGGGGAGACTCGAACTCACAACCACTCGGTTGGAAGTGGGGGTTGCTTACCATCAGAGCAACCCCTCTTGTCTGATTGATAATTTGTTGAAAAAGATTGATAATTTGTTGAAAATGTCTGTAACCATATACATGTAAAAGCTGAGTCACTGTAGCATCGGCAGCACTGGGGATATCAGGCATTACAAATGTTTAAGGGGGTCTGAGGAGCATTATACTCTAAGAAGAGATGAAACGTTATTCTCAAAAGGCTTGACCATTCACATAGAAGAGAGATGATTCACTTACCTCCCCTCTCCCAAAAAGGTACAGGAGCCATACGATCCCATATATATATAAACAGCTTACGACTACCAGAGTCAAAAATAAGAATGGATACGTCACAGAGTTATCCACTTTTATCCATGTATGGTGTAGAAAATATGGTATACAAATATTTGGACCAGATGGACGAAAACAAGAAAAGAAATGAAAATTAATTCACCAAAAGGCAATGCTTGACAGACAATGATGGCTCCAAGCAATGTATGGTGACCAAACAAGTGATTAGATAGGAGATTTTGACAAACTCTCTATTATCTCAGAAATGTCCAGCGACACCACAGAATACATGTGATATTGAAGCAATTTTATTAATTACCTTTTACTATTGGACGGGAATGACCAATCCACTTTAACTGAAGATGAATATATGTGATATATCAAGCTCTTTACATTTGTTGGAAAGTGGGAAATCTCATTACACTTCAAGCCTGTTACTAGCAAATTGGGACATATAAAGAATGAAGAACCTAATCTCCAGAGTTATCAAAAAAGAGCGTAGCATACCTCAACTTGAGGCTGTTCATTCACTTGAGCTCCATTACTATTTTCTAGACTTGTATTCTCCAACATCCCCATTGTTTGATCCTTATCCTGATCCCAAGTATTCCATACCAAAAAAGCTACAAAATTACTTTCCATTCACTAATATTTTTCCATTACTTTTTTTCACATTGTCTTTTAGCAAGTGAAATGAAATGATTGAGAATTGAATCAAACCTGATCAGTTCGAGAGTTCAGCTCAAGACTCTTATCTGCTACGGAGTCATTCAGATTTACCCCATCCGCTTCCTCGTCCAAATTTTCATCCTTTAAAATACAAAATAAATAACAGTAAGCCAAGAACTAGGTACCCAGTTAACATATAATTCGCCGCAAAGTCAAAACTATAAGTTCCAATTTCAAATTGACTCAAACAGTAGTTAAACAAAAAGAATTTAACTAAAAGAAACAATAGAAACCTTGTCGTCATTTTTATCAGGTTCAGTTTCCGTCTCACCCGATCTGCAAACAACGCTTCCTTTATTGCGAGGCACAAATCTAATGTTAGCAGAAAAGAAAACAAAACGTCAAATATATAGCAGACTTAACATAACTTAAAGCAAGTAATTCAACATAGTATCAAACGAGTAATTAAACATGATATTAGAGAAGGCAGAGACAAAAACTATTTCAAACATTTGATTATACCAGCATACATCATGTTTACCTTAAAAAGTGTCTGGTAGGAAAACTAATGCTACTATGTTTCAGAAGACAAGTTAACGGGGAAGAAAGCAAAGGCTGGAGCCGATTGTAACAACACGAACTACACTGTGGTGAGACGGAAAGAATACTAACACGACAAACCGCCGGCATGCTCATTTTCTCTTTTCCTATAATGGAGAAAAAGGAGTAATTTATGTAAACCCAAACGACATTGATTCTGCCAAGTCTTGAGAAGAGAAGGCTGAATTATAAGGACGGAAAAACTTTAATTTAGAAAATTTCAAGGTTTTGGAGAAGAGAAGATCAGAGAGGTTTTGATAGAAATAAATATCTTGTGTTATCCTTTCTGGGTTATGGCAATTGGCAGGGATTAGGGGGTAGATAATGGGAAATATCTGTTTCTATTTTGGTATGTTTCCTTTCTGTTAAGTGCTATATAAGTGCTAAATGCCCGCCTAAAATCTCATCGAAACGCTCACTCCATTAGCTAATGGAAAGAAGACACGTGATACAACTTCTCGCTTGGATTTCTGATTATTAAGACCTCTCTGGCCTCCACAAAAGTATATACTAAACTCAAATTTAAACATCTTAAATTATCCCTAAACTTCTTTCAGATTACTAGTATCCTTCCTGAAGTATGCACATATTTTAGTAACACCATCAATTTCATATTTTGAGAGTCATTATCTCATAAATGCTAATGTGACAAAACATGTGAGTGCATTCATCTGCCACGTAGATTTTAGGGGTGTTTATCGGGCAGATTGGACGACTTTTTACTCTTAACGGTTTGGCTTAACGGTTATCGGCTTTTAAATGTATTAATCCGTTAGTCACCCGATAAGATATCGGGCGGATTGGTATCGGGTTAACTCTTATCGGGTGGTTATTGGGCGGTTTATCGGCCTAACATACATATTCACTAAATATCTCTCATTCTCCCCGTCTTAGAAATAATGAATTGCCATAAAAAATAACATTTCAGAGGCAATATGATGCATTCAATTTTCTTTGCCAGAGTCATTCAATTTGATTCCGATGATTAGGAAATTAGCTTTACCATCTTCGGCATGTTGCCGAACAGGAGGATTACAACCAAAAATAAATTAAAAATAGAACCAAAAAATTTCTAGATCCCGAGATTAAAAATGCTTAGAAGTAGAAATAAATTTTTGTTAATCATTTTCAATGGTTTTAGTTTTTTTATATTTAATATATATAAATAAAAATAAATTTTATATATATATGTATATATATATATATATATATGTATATATATATATATATATATATATATGTATATATATATATATATATGTATATGTATATATATATATGTATATATATATATATATATATGTATATATATATATATATATATATGTATATATATATATATATGTATATATATATATATATGTATATATATATATATGTATATTTATATTCTTAACGGGTTAACGGATTAGTCGTTAAGAAAATTGAATAATCCGTCCCCAAACCGATAAGCCGTTAATAAAAAAATTCAATCTGTTCCCCGTCCGTTAAGCCGTTAAGCCATTACCAGTAAGCCATTAAGTTTCGGTTCGGATTGATTTTCGATTTCGGATCGGTTTTGAACACCCCTAATTTATGTGGAATTATTTTGAAAAATAAAATAACTTTTTTACCTTTTTAAGAATACTACTTTTTAAATAAATTTTTCTAATACAATATATAATTAAACTAGGATAGAACTACATTATTTAGGATAAATATTTTTATTTGGCAAAAAATAATAAAGTTTTAGTTAATCTTTTTTTTGAATTTGACCTGAAAATAAAGATTTATACAATTGAAATAAATAGCCAAGGCATCTAAAAAGTTATAAAAATACATAGTTTGAAATTAATTATTTTTCCACAGTTGGAGCAGTTTCCACTGACCCGCTTCTTGCTTGGGTTGTATTTCGGTCCAGAAGCCTTCTTCCTCTTTTTTTTCTCTTCAATAATATTTGCTCTCATTATTGTTAAGTTTCCACTGACTCTATTTTCAGCTGCTTTGTTGTCCTCTTCAATTCTCGACCGAACAATGAGATCTTCAAGGGACATCTCCTTGCGTTTGTGTTTCAAGTAGTTTTTTTAATTCCTTCCACAAAGGAGGCAACTTCTCAATCATCGTTGCTATTTGAAATGCTTCACTGATGACAAGACCTTCAATAAAATTTTTGTTAGTAAAAATACTAAGATTACTACTTTCAACAGCAATATTAATTTGATTTTTACATTCAGCAAGGTGATCGTGAATAATCACTTGCAATTCCTGGACTTAGGTAATAGAGGACTTGCTATCTACCATTTTGTAGTCTAAAATCTTTGCAGCAACTAACTTTTTCAACCCGACATCTTCGGTTTTGTATTTCTTTTCAAGCGCAATCCACAGTTCCTTTGACGTTTCCACATCACTGTAGACGTTATACAAAGCATCCTCCAGCCCACTGAGAATATAATTCTTGCACAAAAAATCTGAATGCTTCCACGCCTCAAGCACGAGAAAGCATTTAGTTTCTGGAGTTTCATCGGACAACACAGTAACATCTTCATTGATGAACTTCTAGAGACTTAGAGTAATCAAATAGAAGAACATATTTTGCTGCCAGCGCTTGAAATCAATCCCGAAATTTTTTTCGGGTTTTCTACCAGTGCCAATGTTGTTGGTGTCGTTCGGCTTGTTGAGGCATTGACTGTCACCATTGGAACATCTTAATTCACATTATCATTAGTCATTTCTATAAAATAATGACACAAATGTTAAAATCATGTAAATTTTAATAGTGTACAAAATCACAAAGGTTTTACTCTTCCAGAAACAGTGACTACAAATATAAAAAATTTATTAAATTCCTTAATATATTGTATTTGTAAAATAATTCTGAAAATATAAATGAATATAAACAGAAATGAACATAAACAGAAATGATAGAAAACCAATTCAAGCCCACTGAATTCACAGTGTTTCATTAAGGAATTTAATCCCATTCTAGTACCCAAAGTTATGGATTATTTCCTCCCATGATAGAACGAATTACATACTGGTATAGTGGTACTTCAAACCTAGTGTTTCAGCAAACACAAAGTTCAGTCTTACTTTTTGCTTCGTTTGATGCTAAAAGTATGCGGATAAAGAGAAGAAACTCAAAAAATCGTAGTCAAATTCTGAGCAGAATAGTGTTGTATTTATAGCCAAAGTGTGACAATTACTCCAACACGTTATCAGAAGCCCGAAATATGAGCTGATACGTCACACTCTTTGTGGTGTGGATTCCAATGCTAAGTGGATGAGGAAACCAAGTTACTTCATCTCTCTATGGTTCGCTCCGACTTCAACAAAGCTGCAAAGATGTGGTAGAATTTTGTGCAAGCAAGACTCATGCCGGCGGAGCACAACAACGACTGCATTCAAGCTAGAGTGTATGTCATATTCTTCTTGTTGACCACCCGACCCATTAATTTGGCTTTGATTATGCTTTGTGAGATGGCCCGTATGAGATTACAAATTAGGCGGTTCTTCTTTGGAAACTTACTTACTCAATATATGCTATTTCAAGGAGTGCTGGAGTACCACAAACATGATGAGGTGGTAGAGGCTCCATCAGTGTTTATGGATATCATATCTCTGGTGGAGACATCGTCAAAACTCAGCCCCGCAGTCCGAATAGAGCGAGATAAAAGCTTCAACAGGTACCTTTATAACTCGTTGAACTTACTCATGAGTAGAGCCGGTATTTCAGACAAGGAGTGTATGCAGTTGCGCGATGACTTGTCCAACACGCCCAATGAGATGTTGGGGATTGCACCTAGCATCACCGTTCACTCGTTAAAGGACATCAACTCTGTCAAGGGCTCAGATACTGAGGATGAGGATGGGAATAGTGCTACGGGGCCTATGACTTTGGTGCCTTCGGGACCGGATGATGATGAGCCCAGAGCTACTGGGGAGGTGGACTTTTACTGACATGGAGTTCTTCATTTCACCCTACTGTGTTTTTCATTTTATCTTACATTGAGGGCTATGCATAGTTTAAGTGTGAGGTAGGAGGATACTACCTGCGCTATAGTTGTGTATTTTGGATCAACTTGTTTTAATTTATTTCTTTTAGTAGTCTAGTGTAGTATTAATTGCTTTAAATGAAATAAAATAAAATAAAAAAGCATAAAAATACAAAAGAAAGAAAAATTAAAAAAGCTCAAACTTTTCTCGATGATGGATTTTTTGAACAATTGTCTTGAGGGATAAAAGTCCGATTTAAAAACACCAAAAAGTTTTTTTTACAATAGTTGGGTAGTATTCCTTGGTTTTTGTTTGAGCACCGATTTTTTTCCCAGGGTGTAGCTCGAACCGGGCACTTTATTTTTAGGACAAGTTCAGGAAGAAACTGAGTCGCTTGGAGATATTCCTTGACATGGTTGATGCTGACACATTAGGCTATGACATACATTCTGTTTTCCTCTATATTTGGTTTGACATGTGAAGCCTAAGTAAAGTAAATAGCCTATTTTATAACGTCTTCTCTCAGTTGTTTGACTTGTATGATACATAGTGAAATGTTGCTTAAATTACTCATTTAATTGTGTTGTTTGACTTGAGAGTTGAACAAAACCGTCTCGATTGAGTCATGTGCAACGTGTGTGTGAGGATTTGTGATTTTCTGTGCTATCCTGTGTAGTCTAGAACTTTCCCCATGTGTTAATTGAAGCGAAATTATAAGTTGTGCTAATCTAGGAGATGACGTAGGCATTTTCTTGCTTGATTATGTATGTGCTTGTCACGTAAAATTTTTTTTTTCAGTTGCTAGCCCCTTTGAGCCTATAGACCTTTCTTTTGGCACCCACATTATAAGCCATATCCCTTTTTTGTTCTTAATTTTATGTTGATTGAACTTTTACCTCCTAAGGCACTTAGTCGCTAAAAGCAGTAAGGTTAAGGATTATGGAGTATCTTTTGAGTGGAACCATTGAATGATCTATTGGTGCACTAAAGTTGAAATCAAAAGTCACTAGCCGATGGACTTTGATGTATGTAGTGTGCGAAGAAAAGGAAAAAAAGAGAAAGGAAAAGAAAAAATTGAAAGAAAAGAAAAAATGCTAGTAAAAGTATGTAGAAAAATCAATACCTGCATCCTTATTGATTTGTGCTAGTGGAAATATAGAAGTGCTTAATTGAAAAGTGGGCTATGTTGTATATGGCAAGTGAATCGGCTTAGAAGAATATGTGCTTGAATTGTAAATGTAGTGTATTAAAGTGCTTAGAAGGGTTAGCCACTATTCCTAAATGTATCATACCCATCCCTTAGCCTACATTAGCACCTTAAAGTTCTAATTGATCCTAGATTTGGCTAGCTTAAATTAGTAGAGATATGCACTACGGGCAAGCTTATGGTACTACCATGGGATGCATATGAATTATTTGTGAGAATTAGTGATCTTGTTCAATTGTGTGATGTCCTTAACATATATTCAAAAGCATATTTGAATGTGTGGACCAATTTATATTCACTCTTCAGTTTGTGATGATGGCATATGATCTCATGAATGATTGGTCATGTTGTAAACTTTCTTATCGGGTAAGTGCATGGTATTGATCGTAGTTAAGAGTATAGTGTGTGATTAAAAGTTAAGGTGCTCCTGATTGAGACTTGTACGTAGTTGGAGGTTTATTAGATAGTCACATTGCTCGAGGACAAGCAAGAGTCTAAGTGTGGGGTGTTGACACACACACACACACACACACATATATATATATATAATATATATATATATATATATATATATAGTTTCATGAATTTGGGATGTTAAATGCTATAATTTATATAATATATATATATATATATATATATATATATATATATATATATATATATATATATATATATAGTTTCATGAATTTGGGATGTTAAATGCTATAATTTATATTAATTTGAAGTGTTTTTTACTTGTAAGAATGATTCGGGAGCAATTGGAGGCGAAATGCACAAGATTTAAGCCAAAATGAACAAAATCGGAAAAATGTGCTTTGGGCGCCACAGGCAGTGCCTGGCGCCACTTGTGGCGCTAGAAACAGAACTAAAAAAAATGGGCAGTGCCTTGTTGGGCGCCTGGCGCCGAGGTGGGCGCCGTTGACGTGGTTTTCATACTATTTTATCCGGGACACGATTTATTCGGCTCTAGACCTATCCAACACATATAAAAGAAAGACCAAGCCTATTTTTGAAGGGAGCGACACACTTAGAAGGAAAAATAAACACAAAAAACATCAGAGAGCAAAAACATCTCAGATTTCTTCATTTTTTCTAGTATTTTCCACTATTCAAAACTTATGCAATTATTTGATTACAACATGAGTGGCTAAACACCCATTGTTCTAGGGTTGGGATTTAGCCATAAATATTGTTGTTTGACATTAGCTCGACCTTGATTATAATTCACTAATATATGATTGTTTCTTTAATTCTGTGTTTAATTACTTAATTGTGGCCAGCAGTTAGGTTCTATTTACTATCTATGTTATGCTAGGGAAATTCTTATATAGATTAGAGAAGAATTGAAGAGAGCATGATCTTAACCCTTAGTGGGAGCGGATTTGTGGTTAGGATAAGAATATACCTAGTCACCATGCTTAATTAAATATCGCAATCTTAATGCGTTCCTAATAGATTGATTTCATAGGAATATATACGTTAATCTATCGAGAATAGGTGAGTAATACTTCGGGAGAAGGCTATGAGAGCATTTATCGATTAATTAGCAATCATGAGTGAATTATATGAAAGGGAGAGTTAATTAGAACACCATACGGAGGATGAATCGATCACAACCTTGGAATACTCCTCTACTGAATACGCAACAATCAATTTGTTATTTGATAGTTTAGTTATTGCTTAGAATCATAGTATCATATAATCATATTATTGGACTGTGATTTGAGCTGGATTGAATAACAATTTTAGTGATTTAATGATTAGTTTATACAAGTCTCTGTGGATTCAACACTCAACTTTTTATTATGTTACTTGTTGATCATGTATATTTGCGTGTGCATTTGAAACCAGCAATCGCGCGAAGCGCGAATAAGTTGACTAGTTTAAGTATAAATGTTGATTTGAGGACTGATGGAAATTAGACTCGCAAATACAAAAAAGGTTCTAATGTTAAAATGTTTAAAAGGAGAAAGAGAAAGAGAAATAGAAGAAGTAAGGGGTCTTAAACCGAAAATTTTCTCATTAAACTTTAAAAAGGCATTTATGCACAAAACTAGGCAACTAAAGCGGGATAAAATAAATACCAGCACAAAACTACCCTATTCGTAAAAATCACCCTAGTGACTATAAGGATAAAAAAATATCTAACTAGCGTAAGAAGTTTAGATATTAGTTCTTCAATATGTTTTGAAGAACACTTTAGAAAGTGCTTACAAAATTATTACTTCTAAAACAACAATTTTTCGTGAATACTTCAGGGAAAATATGGTGAAGTAATTAATTGACTCTCCAGCTAGTTACATATCTTATACTAATGCAATCCGTTTGCATTTGCTTAAAGCAAGTTTAATTTTATCTTTTTATAACCACTTCAGAACTTAATGATATTTTATTAATATAATATTAGATTAATTGGTATTTGATTTGATTTATATATATATAGAGAGAGAGATAAATTTATGAATTCAGATGCATATATATTAATTTTAATAAAAATAAATGAGACGAATATATATATATATATATATATATATATATATATATATATAATTTTAGAGAAAGATAAATTTATGAATTCAAATTCATCCATATTAATTTTAATAAAAATAAATGAGACGTATTTATGCTAAACTTTATCATTTGTTACGATGTTCGCAATGTTCATGCTTAGCTTTGAATATTCATAAATGGTTCTTCTTGTTAATTTAATTGAATACAAGAGATTATGACACTCACTATGAGTATCGAGTTAATTCGGGTTTATTCAAGTTGGCCTGACACCCATATTTAAGAAAAAAGCACTACTATTAATCTTTAATTACTATAAATATCAAATTCCGCGATTATTGAAAATTAATTGGTCCAATGCAGTAAGGAACGGAAGGCCAAGGTGCCTAGATGTCACGAGGTCAATTTTGGCTACTTAAATCCTGGCCGAGGTTTCGCCTCCGTGCGGCAGTCAAGCCTTGCCTGACTCAGCCTTCCCCCAAAACTTGCCAATCGCACACAAGTTTGGCCTTAGACGAATTTGGGCAGCAAAACAGAATTTAAATGAGACAAGCATATACGGGAACAATTTCCCAACCTTTATATTAATATGGAAAATAATACAAAGGACCCTCACTCTTGCTATGAACAATGCCGCTCACAGCCCACTCTCCGACTAAGATGACCTTGTCAATCTTGGCCGAACACTCAGATTGTCCCACAACCCAAGTCCCCTTTTTCCTGAAACACTTAGAACTCCTCACGTTTCCCTCATGTTTCCCAGCAAGCAAATACACAAGACTTACTTCCTGCTTTTCCTTGCTGCCTAAAGGTCCTATTTATAGGCCTTTAGCCCAACCGCCCATGACACCCATGTTGTCCATCAGCTAACATCATGGTCCTAACTTGTAGTTGACATCCCCAACTACTTAGGATCATGCTACACGAATTTAAGGCCACTATACAACACAATCAGATCATGGGGATAATGGGGGAACATGGGAGATCATGGCCTACAAACAAGGAACTTCCGCCAACCGCTTCCATGTGCTTGTCATGTGCAATTCTTGACCAGCTGCGTTCCGCCCTAAGGCTGCTCGAGCCATGCCTTAGTCAATTTAACATTGTCCCATACCAATGCCGGCGCAATCCGCTGCCATCATATTTCCCGCACACTGCCCGGCGCCCATACACCGCGCACACTGCCTTGGCCCTAGTTTCCTGCCTTGTCCGTTGCCATCTTCCGTTCCCTCATGTCTGCCTCATTTCCCTCGTGCCATTGTTTGTATTTCCTTCTCAATAGCATAGTCTTAGCTATTGGAAGCCTTTGCCGTCAACCCGCACTTCCGCTTCGCCTTAGCTTAGCCCGCACATAGCTGCCACAACCAATGTCATGCCGACTGTCTTTGGCGCGCATGCCGTGCCATGCCGCCCCATTTTGCCGATGCTGCCTTGTCAAGCCCTTTCCAAGCAAACCTTGTCCGCCGCAAGGTCTTGGCCTAGCTTGCCCATCCCAGCCTGTCGACCCGCATGATAGTTTTCGCGCGCACATAGGCCAATGACAAGGCCATCACGCCACAATCCTTGCCAATGTCGTGCCCACGCCCGATGACAAAAGTTAGGGGTCTAACAAACCACCCGCACCTTTTGAAATCGACGTCCTCGTCGAACTGTCTTAGTTGACGTACTCCGGGGGGTCGTCCCGACACGCCCCTATTGTCAATGGGCCCAAATGTGCCACTGTGCCATTTGCCCCCGCCACTTGTTCCTGCCTCTCTGCCGCTAAGACCGCATTTACCTTAGCCTGCCTCGGACAGTCCCTCTTCAAGTGCGGTCCCCCGCAAATATAACAGCCCCCGAACTTTCCGCTCGGTCCTCCCTTGTCCCTGTGATTTTCCGGTCTCACCATCTGGACAAGTTCTCCAGATGCTTGGCCCTTCCCGTTTCCCTTCCATTCCCTTGCCTTCCTTCCGTCGGCCTTTGAATGCGAAGTATCCATAGGTTCCCCACCTATCTTCAGGTCTGCCAACGCATCTGCGGCCGCAATGGCAGTAGAGAGGCTTTGCACATTTTGCCTTCTCAACTCCAGTTGCGCCCATCCCTTTAACCCGCTCATGAAGTAATGCAGCTTGTCTTCTTCCGCCATATTACTCACATTAAGCATCAAGGATGAAAATTCCTTGACATACTCCCTTACCGTGCCACTTTGCTTCAAGTGACGCAGCCCGTCGCGTGCAATCCACGATGAATTCGTTGGAAGGAATTGGGATTTTAATTCCTTCTTCATCAACTCCCAAGTTTCAATTCTTGGCAGTCCAGCACCTTCTCCATCCGCACTTCGTGTACGCCACCACACCTTTGCATCATCCGTCAAGTACATTGGTGTGATCACCACCTTATCGGCATCGGCTATACGTGCAGCCTGGAAATACTGCTCCATATCCCACGGGAAATTTTCCAGTTCCTTGGCACATCTTGCACCACCATAAGGCTTCGGCTCCGGAATCCTCAACTTAGTGCGCTCCTCAGTTCTAGGGGCAGAATTTTGTAATGCCCTTCGAAGATCAGCCACTTCTCGTCGCAACTCTTCCTTCTCTTGGCGTACCAAGGCCATTTCTGCCAGCGTTGTCTCGTGCCTCGCCGCATAATCTGCCTCCAACCGCGCCATTCTCGCAAGAACAGAAGAATCATCATTCTCGAGAGCTTGCCCAACTAGTGTTTCCAACTGCTCAACCCTTTGACGCAGCTCCGCATTTGTGCCTCCCGCCATGTTCTCAAAAATTTTAACGTAATCTGCCACTGATCGTTCCGTCACTGCCACAACTTGTTTATGGCACGTCGTGTCTCCGCTGCAACACGATCTGCCTTCAACCGCGCTCTGATACCAACTGTCACGAGGTCGATTTTGGCCACTTAAATCCTGGCCGAGGTTTCGCCTCCGTGCGGCAGTCAAGCCTTGCCTGACTCAGCCTTCCCCCAAAACTTGCCAATCGCACACAAGTTTGGCCTTAGACGAATTTGGGCAGCAAAACAGAATTTAAATGAGACAAGCATATACGGGAACAATTTCCCAACCTTTATATTAATATGGAAAATAATACAAAGGACCCTCACTCTTGCTATGAACAATGCCGCTCACAGCCCACTCTCCGACTAAGATGACCTTGTCAATCTTGGCCGAACACTCAGATTGTCCCACAACCCAAGTCCCCTTTTTCCTGAAACACTTAGAACTCCTCACGTTTCCCTCATGTTTCCCAGCAAGCAAATACACAAGACTTACTTCCTGCTTTTCCTTGCTGCCTAAAGGTCCTATTTATAGGCCTTTAGCCCAACCGCCCATGACACCCATGTTGTCCATCAGCTAACATCATGGTCCTAACTTGTAGTTGACATCCCCAACTACTTAGGATCATGCTACACGAATTTAAGGCCACTATACAACACAATCAGATCATGGGGATAATGGGGGAACATGGGAGATCATGGCCTACAAACAAGGAACTTCCGCCAACCGCTTCCATGTGCTTGTCATGTGCAATTCTTGACCAGCTGCGTTCCGCCCTAAGGCTGCTCGAGCCATGCCTTAGTCAATTTAACATTGTCCCATACCAATGCCGGCGCAATCCGCTGCCATCATATTTCCCGCACACTGCCCGGCGCCCATACACCGCGCACACTGCCTTGGCCCTAGTTTCCTGCCTTGTCCGTTGCCATCTTCCGTTCCCTCATGTCTGCCTCATTTCCCTCGTGCCATTGTTTGTATTTCCTTCTCAATAGCATAGTCTTAGCTATTGGAAGCCTTTGCCGTCAACCCGCACTTCCGCTTCGCCTTAGCTTAGCCCGCACATAGCTGCCACAACCAATGTCATGCCGACTGTCTTTGGCGCGCATGCCGTGCCATGCCGCCCCATTTTGCCGATGCTGCCTTGTCAAGCCCTTTCCAAGCAAACCTTGTCCGCCGCAAGGTCTTGGCCTAGCTTGCCCATCCCAGCCTGTCGACCCGCATGATAGTTTTCGCCCGCACATAGGCCAATGACAAGGCCATCACGCCACAATCCTTGCCAATGCCGTGCCCACGCCCGATGACAAAAGTTAGGGGTGTAACACTAGAATTCTTGCCGCTTTAAAATTGGGCCAAGTAGAAAATGCAACGTTTATAGTAAAGAAAACAAGACTCACTACATGCACATATTGTGCCCAACCTGCTTTGCCTGTTCAGTTTCTGAACAACTTCGTTGCATTTTCCATTTTTTTCTTCGCGCTCTTTCATCTCTTCTTCTTCTGCGTATTGAGGCATACTCAACAATGGCATCCAGAGGCAGACCCAGAAAGGTTTGATGAATTTTTCAGCTTTTATTCTTTGCTTTATACTGTACTGTTTTCTTAACACTGTTGTTTGTTTTCAATTTGTTTGGTTTTAATTAGCAGCGATTAGGTCGAATAGACGCAGCAATTGATGCCATGGCACCTTTCGGCTTTGATGAATCGCTAGTTCGGAAAACAGTGAATAAACTTCTCAAGGTAAGCGTTAATAATCTAATGTAGCTGGTTAAGTTTCCCCAAAATAACGCCCTGTATCATCTGGGATTTTTGGGGCTTAATGAAGTGGATTAGCGAGATTTTTTGTTTATTTATCGTTACTGTTTTCAGGAATACGGCGGAAATGAGGGATGGGCCTTTATTGAGGATTGTGGCTACAAAGAACTCATTGAAGCTATACTTCGCGATCTAGAGAGCAATGATGAAGGCACTACTAATTTACAAGAGGTACAACTGCTCGGAGACTTTAGTCACTTTTGATGAAAATATTATCTCCGGGAAAATGTTTTACTAAGAATTCTTCTGTGTTAATTTATTTTCCTGCTTTGGTGGATAATGGATACAAAAGTAAATGACGATTGTAAGAGGAGTGAATAGGGTAGGAGGACTGTCTTTTTTATGATAATTTTTGCTATTTTAGTTTGACCACAATGTCTAGATGTTGATTAAAACAAGTAATATGAAGTAACGATGTCTGCGTTGATTGAAGCAAATACTAAAAATAATTCCATCAAGGAGAATATATTTTCTGATGAAACATTTTTCACCTATATCAAGTTATCAACTAATAAGTAGTAAGTTCATACTGTTTGATTCTGAAAGGAGAAAAGTTTGTCTATGCAGTTTTACCTGGATCCATTCCTTCAACATTTCTTATCCAAACTGGAAAAGAAAACGTTGCATTTACATAAAAATTGATTCTCTGTATACTCATATTTAAGTAATTTATCCTAACCTATATAAGCAAATTGGATAAAATCATCTTACCATATCGAAATCCCTTATGTAAGCTATACAAGAACGGTAGGAGTCAGGACCAATTCTGTGCAATGTATATTTACAGATAAAATTGAGGGACAACTTGCTGATTGTTATTCCATTTAGTTTGTTGGACGTGAAACTATTCTAGTAAGGTGTAAATCCTAATCCCTTCTTTGAACTGGAAATCAGCTAATAAAATATCTGTTTAATTTGTTAACAAAATTCTGGTAGAGATATAGTTTCAAGAAAGTATTAGAAGTTGGAAATATTCCTTTCAGTTATTTTGCAAAACTCTTTCTTCTAAGGAGTTGTGAACTGGGACTTGCATGTTAATGCTTCATCAGTGAAACAGATGTTAATGTTTATCTTTACTGAAGCATCCTGCATACTGTATTCTCGTGTCATCTAACTGTTGGAGTAATTTGTCTTCATGTCAAGTGGAGGTCCACTGCCTTAATTTTCATTGCTGGTGCGCTTGGTTACTTGAGCTTTTCATGTATCATCTCCCGTATTTACAGTAACTGTGGTAGTCCATCAAGTGGTCTCCTCTGCTGCTGGACAAAATGGTTCCTCAAATCCGTTCAGAGTACGTAAAACATCTCAATGAAATCGATATAGGTGGATCTTTCTGCTAACTTAGGCTGCCCTAGTTGATCAGTACAAGCACCTGCACGAAAATTTTACAAATTTCTGGAATTTAATAGTAGAACATTTTTCCAGAAATGAATTTCTGTATCTCAATTCACAAACAACTTACGCTTGGAAGTTAGAACTGCTTTTAACACTGTTCATTTATATACCCTGCGGGAATGCACTAATAATGAATGTGTATCTGTGATTAAAATATATCTCATCATAATCTTTCATGAATTCCAAGGTTGAAAAGTATGGTTATCCAATGCTTGTAGTTTCCTCTTCTGCATTGCTTGCAGCGGCTGATTGGCACATCCCAAAAGTTTACACTATGAAGTATGCAGACCTATATGCACATATGAGCTGCAAATCTAGCACTTGATTGTTGAGGTGGTATGAGTCACATCAGAGTTACAGGGCGTGCCTTGTTCTTGACAGAGTTGTAACAGTACTTACTTTTTGAATCTTTGGGTGGTGCGTAGAGAGTTTATCATGTTTACGACCATGATTTTCTAAGGAATGAGTACAATGATGGAAGCTTGCCTCGTAGAATTTGTTAGAATAACTTTTATCCTTTGTTCTGCTCATCAACATGCTACTTATTCTGCTTAGTCTGTTTTTCGTAATTGATTAGAGCGTAGTAGATGATGCAGTCACCTCTTTCTTCTCTTGTCGTGTTTATATTATTTCTTACATTACTCCCCAGTGCTTTCTCTTAGTGGAATTCTTCTAGCTCATTACACTAACCTTCCTTGGTCTCTCAGAGCTAAAACAAGCATCTTAGTTCCCAGCTTCGTCCAAAATCCTCTCCTGGTCTTGAGATTGTCAGCTGTTAACAATGAGAGCTGCTACTGAATCAAGTCCATTCTAAGCAAATAAGTATTCTATTTTTTTGCAAATGCCAAAAGACTTCTATCTCCACCCTTGTCCTCTGTATGATCCACCAATCAATTCCTAGATGGTCTTCTGCCTCTTTTTTATTTGTTTGTACTAAAAAATAAAAGAAAAAGGACATTTGTATATTTTTATAGTCAAACTCCAGGATCTTTCTTTCACTTTTGACACACATCTATAGTTCTGCAACTACTAGTTTAAACTGTATGGTATCTTTAACTACACAGGACCATTTGCTATCTTCCTTGTATTGTATTTTTTAGGGAATCTCTGCTTAGGGTACGCTTAGTTTTTATTTCCAGTTAAGCTTGTATAAATAGGAAATGAGCTACATGCCTTATTTTCTGTATTGCAGTGACTGCCTATTATATGAAATGCAATGATACAACAACAATGATGCTGATGAACAATTTTCACCTCTTCTTCAATACTGATATAATTGTTAGGGGTCGTTTAGTAGGAGGTATTGGAAAAAATAATGCTAGCATTAGCTCTATGCATTACTAATACATTGTTTGGTATATTTTTTCAAACTGTGCATTACTAGAGTATTTGCTTGCAAATGATTTTCTGTAGCACAAGTGAGACGTAGAAATAGAATGCTATTAGCAGTATTCAAATATTCTGCAGGCTGCATCAATAATGAATATGAATTGGTGATTAAAGTATATCTCATCACAATATTTCCTCAAGTCTAAGACTGATTGAACGCTATGATTTTGCAAAGCATGTAGTTTCCTTATCTGCATTGATTGCAGAGGCTGTTGGCACAAGCCAAAAGTAGGAAAGTTTAAACTATGTAGACCTAAATCCATATGAGGTGCAAATCTAGCACTTCATTGTTGAGGTGGCATTTGTTACCTCATAAAGATATTTCAGGGCATGCCTTGTGATCGATAAACTTGAAATAGTACTTATTCTTTTCACCAACTTTCTATTTGTTCACATCTGGATAACAACAACAACAACAACAATCCAGTATAATCCCACTTAATGGTGTCTGGGGAGGGTATTGCGTACGCAGACCTTACCCCTACCCTTGGGTAGAGAGGCTGTTTCCAAATAGACCCCCGGCATCCTTCCCTCATAGATTGATTAGAGCATTTTAGAGTAATATTGGACTAAGACTTAAATGGAGCAACATCACAGTGAGGATTCATACAGCCGACCCAAACTTGCCTGGGATTGACACATACTTTGTTGTTGTTGATTAAAGCATGCTAAATGATGCAGTCAACTCTTTCTTCTCTTATCGTGTTTATCTTCTTTCTGGTTTTGCTCCAAGTGTTTTCTTTTATTTGAATTTATCCAGCTCATCACACTTGCCTTCCTTGGGGACTTGGTCTCTCAGAACTAAAGGAAACATTCTTCATCCCAGCTTCCTCCAAAATCATTACCTGGTTTTGAGATTGTCAGCTGGTAACAATAAGAGCTACTTCTGGATCAAGCCCAATAAGCAATTAAGTTTTCTTTTTCACTGTAAATGACGACCTTGAAAGAATTGTATTTCCACCCTTGTCCTCTGTATTCATTATATGATCCAT
The DNA here is from genome assembly GCA_034376525.1 of Nicotiana benthamiana. NCBI lineage: Eukaryota > Viridiplantae > Streptophyta > Magnoliopsida > Solanales > Solanaceae > Nicotiana > Nicotiana benthamiana. The sequence continues at coordinate 71,080,238 of CM067325.1, forward strand.
AAGTCAATTCATAGATTGCCTTCTGCCTTTTATTATTTGTTAGTACTACAAGATATAGAAGAAGCAAGAAGCATATTTTGCCTTTTCTGTTTTTTTTGAAGTCAAACTCCAAGATCTATATTTCGCTTTTGAACACATCTAGTGTTATGCAACTGCTAGCCGAAATTATATGGTATCTTTAACTACAAAGGGCTGAGCCATATTTGCTTATCTTCCTTGGATCGTACAACAACAACAACAACCCAGTATAATCCCATTTAGTGGGGTCTGGGGAGGGTAGTGTGTACGCAGACCTTACCCCTACCCAGGGGTAGAGAGGCTGTTTCCAAATAGACCCCCGGCATCCTTCCCTCCAAGAACTTCCCACCTTGCTCTTGGGGAGACTCGAACTCACAACCTCTCGGTTGGAAGTGGGGATTGCTTACCATCAGAGCAACCCCTCTTCCTTGGATCGTACTTTTTGGGAAATCTTTGTTCAGGCTACATGTCTGGTTAAGCTTGTATAAATAGGCGCTACATGTCTCATTTTCTTCGTTCCTTGAGTGCCAATTATATGAAAAATGCAATGATGCTGATGAAAATTTGTCACCTCTGCAATGATATTGATATGACTGTCAATGATAACTGCACCTGGAGTTGTATCTGCATTTTCTGGAATAGCTGAAGACCTTGAATTAAAGCAGGGTTTCTCCTCACAGGATGAAAGAGCAGTAGACACTGCTTTAGAAAGCACCATTGGCACCTCGAGCACTCATCTTGATTCCACATGCAACAAAGCTGGCAATACTGTAGGAGAAACAGCAAGCACTGTGCTTGTCAATGCAGTAAGAAAATCAACATACGAAGAGCTTTGTAGCAACAAACAAGACATTGGCAGTAGTGGTAAGGACCTTATTGTCTGTTTTTTTTTCTGCTTCTGGAATTGTGTCTATGACTATGGAGTAGCTATTTAGCTGCCAAGCGATGGAAACTAGTGTAACAAAACATTCGGTCCAACTAATGCATCACAACATTTACATGCATCCTAGTCAGGTAAACGAATTCAGTACCATTACTGCATCCTTTTCTAGTGTAACTTGGAATGTAAGAATCCTGCTTCTGTATATGATTTTGAGTCCATGTTGAAGTAGTAACAAAAGCCCCGTTTTGCAGAAGTATTAAGTGTCCTGCCAGCTGAAGGAGATGGAAATGGATGGAAAGACATAGGGGAGGACAAGACCTCTACCCAGATGGTTGATGGTGGAAATTCTGGGAGTGAAGTGCAAGCAGGGAGTAACTATCATGTTACCACTCCACCTCCAACTTCTTCCGCCTGCTCACTACTTAATAATCTCCCTCCTCTTGCAACTCTTCCGTCCTCAAAGCGAGTTTGCCTTGAGCCACCAAGAAGGCGTGTTCCTTGTTATGGCTGGATTGAAAGCGATGATGAAGAAGATGCCGATGACTTCATACAATTACCACCAATGAGACCAACAATAAATGCATAGAGATAAGTACGACACAAATTGTTGACTTGAAACCAACGGAATCCCCTATGAGATTGGTTTTGCAATTTAACGCTGTAGCACAGTTTGGTTTTATTTTATTTTACTTTTTATGACTATTTGACTTTGGTTACAGGAAAACAAAACGGTTTGTTTCCAGAAACGAATTTTATTTAAGTATTTGATTGTTCTGTTTTACTTTCAATAGCGTATTTGGACAAAGAAATCCAAAGCAGTTTTACAGAAAAACAAAATATTTTGCTTCCTGAAACAAATAACTTTCTTTTCTTCTTTTTCTGTCCCTTGGCCGTCTATGCTAGTTCTTTTTATTATCCTGTTATTGCTTGTTTTTTTTCGTCTATCGGAAACAACCTCTACCATCAAGATATGGGTAAGATGTACGTATATACTACCTTTTGTCAAACCCCACTCGTGTGATTATAGTGAATATGCGTATTCAAAAATAGAATTTAGTAGAAAAAGGGCTATTTGGTCTATCCTTAGAATTATTATTATCATATGAAAGCGTTTAGATTTTCTTAAAGAGTTTAGTAATTTCGTTTTCTTTATAGCACTAATGGTCTTGGAAACTGTATTCTAGAATAAATTATAAATACGGCAACGCGCAAGTGCTTTCAAGAATAGAATTAGGAGAGTGTTTTTAAAACTAAGTCGTGAGTGAAGCAGTCTTCTAATACGGGAAATAATGTACATTATCATATATACAAATCCTTTTAAACCAATAAAACTTGGCACTACATGCTCATCAATCCAATTAAAATAAGGAATTAGATACCAAGGAGAAAACTGTGACACGAATAGGTTATATTTTGGTTCAAACTTTTCAATTTTGATCTTTATTATCACTTTAATTATACTTAGAGAAACTTTCATTTATCCCTTTAACCTTTTGAGTTAGAAAACAAATAGCTCCTATACCTCTTCAATGCATAGACAAATCCTCTTAACGATAACGTCAACAGCCAAAATGAGAGTCTTTGTTGGAACTTTTAAAATGTCAAAAATGATTCTCAAATTGAAATATAAATTATTTTGTATTTGAATAAATTAGAATACGAAAATCTTGAAACAATGTAATTCATTTATAGTGGTAATAATTTAGGGACTTTTATACAAACATGTAACTGTTTAGTATAAAATAAGTTCTAGCATTTAAAAAGTATTTTTCAGCATTTAGTGATTAAAAGCTACTTATATCAACTAATCCAAATGCGATCTTAGTTTTTTCTTTAAGTTTCTGATAATATTTTTGGGGGGATCTTAGTTAAACACCTTAAAAAATGATTTATCTCCCAATTATTAACTGTTTATTTGAAATTGGTGATATACAGAGTATTGAAACTAATAAGTTACAATTGTTTCAACAAAGTTTGATTACGAAAATTAGTTACAATCACAAAAATAAAAAAAATATAATTTTATTAATTAATTATGAATAAAATTCTATTTGTTCTCTTGATTCTTCTCTCTAAATTGTTCTTCATGATTCGAAAGTTCAATCAATGTATTTCTCGAACATCGGATGATGTGGGCTCCACACGATGTATTTGATCTCCATGAAAGTCAGACAATATTCATATCAATCACATGAAAGAACTTCTCTTGATCGCTCGTTCTTGTATCTTCAATCGAGGGCCAAAATTGAATATCTCTCTAGCAAAGAATTTGAGTGGATTTTCTTGAAGTATTTGCTTGTTAAGAAGCATTGTCAAGAAGCATATTCCAACTGCATTTCGAGTTGATCCTGAGGAAAATCGTCTCCTATCACTTTCGCTTTGAAAAGATATTATTTTTTGTCATGGTCTATTTATGATATTCCAAGTTTATGGAATTTCCATGACCATTTTTATAGGTATGAGTTAAAATTTAGGGGCGGATAACATCAAAACAGCTTTAATGGACTCTTAGCACGGAACAATATAAATGAAATTATCTTGTAAGTGCCCAACTTAATGATCTCGCCCAAAAGTAGGGAGTCTTCATCCGGTAAATTTTTTTTAATGTCTAGAACAATATTCATAATTGTGATTTAATTATAACTTATAGACACTTTTTTCCTCTGTCGACTAAACTTACCCAAAAAAAAAAAAAAAAACCAACTATAAACCCACTAATTTTTTGGGACCATCGGGAAGTGCAGATAAAATTATACAGTTAAATGATCGTATATTAATAGTCGTGGTTAATAAAAATAATTTTCTTAAATTATTTGTTATTTTAGAAGTTCAAGACAAAATTGATTATATTTTTCTTTTTTATCCTTAGTAAGGATTGTTCTTGAAGATGAAAATAACACATAAATAAAATAAATATTCAATAAAGAGAGATTATATCTTATGATATAAATAAGGATAGAATACTTTAATCTCTTTCCTAATTAATACTATTTGTTAAGGAGTATGTAAAAGAAAAATACCAGATACACAGACTGATGAAATATTTACTGAAATGGGCAAAGTCTAGAGCAATAAATAAAAAGCCTAGAAATACGAAATATCAGCGACACTTAGAAGACAGGCATCGAATGCCATGCTGAGATTATACTTTGGAGTTTGCATATTAGCTGCTTACGATGGTTAATTCCATTGATAAATTAATCCTCCCAAAAATACAGGACAATCTAGATTGCACAACTAAAAGATTTTGGCGAAACAACATTAAAAAAATGTTTTTGTGTTCAACTACTACTGCTTTGGGTTTGTAGTTACATGTATGAATTCAAGATATAGATTATCGTGTTAATTGGTTTCCACCTCAACAAGTTGTGTCCTACTCTTGTTATTTATACTTGGATTTTTTCCCCTTCTTTTTTTCTAGGAAAAAACCCACCTTTATGCGAGAATTTAGATGTGAATTTAAGCATTGATTTCTTAAAATAAAATGAATATTAAGAAACTACGTAACATGTTACTTATTGTTGGGGTTTAAGCTTGGTTTAACTTTAAAAAGGGTAAATGAGAAACGGAAGGAAAAATAAAATTTTGATTTTTCCTCTTTCATTTACGTAATAGCCGCTCACATGAATGGTTATCTTGAAGAGTTGAGCCGCTCACATGAATGGTCATCTAGAAGAGTTGTACCTCTTTATTTAAACCAAACATGGCGGCTATAAATAGCAGGACCAACACTAGGTGTAATTTGCTACAGATCATTGTGTTCGCTGAAACACTAAGATTTGAAGTACCGCTACACCAGCGTGTAATATATTCTATCATGGGAGGAAATAATCCATAACCCTGAGGATTAAGTTCCTTAAGGAAACACTGTGAATTCAGGGGGCTCATGATTAATTTTCGTTTTTTCTACATATCTATTTATAGGTTGTTTTTCTTCTCCAAAATTATTTTACAAATAAAGTATACTAACAAGCTTAATGACTTAATTTTATATTATGTATTTGTGTTATACATACTGTTCTGGAGACTAAAACATGCATGATTTTCTACTCCCATTTTGGAGATTAAAACCTTCATGGTTTTCTACTCCAATATCTTAACATATATTCTGTTTTGGTTTACTATCTATTATTTGGAGATTAAAATCCTAGCGGTTTTCTACTCCATTGGAGATTAAAATCTATGTGATTTTCTACACCAGTTTTATTCGGTTTGAAGTTATAAAAACTTTATCGTACATTAAATATTTATCTGTGTCATTCTTTTACAGAAATAACGGCCGAGAATGGAAATCAACCTGATCCTATTGGCCCAAGAACATGTGAAGTTTAGAAGAATGATAAATGAATTCAGTCATGGACCAGGCCCATCATGTGAAGCACAATGTTTGTCAACCTATACATGTGAGATGCACGTGAAGGAGATAAGTTCCATTGATCAAGCAACAATATCTCATGAACTGATCGAAAAGGTTGCATATGAGATAAGAAGAGAAAGTCTCCTTATGAGAAGAGAACACAATCCGGATAAAAGATAGGGTTGGAGTTTGTGTTGTTCAAAGACTCAACTTCGATGGAAAATCAACAATTGAGTCTCAATCAAACTCTAATTACTTACTCATTAAACAACAGTGATTGTTCTCTTTTACATGCATTGCACAAACGCAAAAGTTATATTAAATTGAGAGCAAAAGAGCGAGACAATTTTGCAAGCAATTTGTGTGAGATTTGAGTATGCATTCCTGAAGCTACTTAGACAAGATAGAATAACCAATTCCGTTATGTCTTTCTTTTATTCTAATCCAATTGTAGTAGGTGATTTAAACTTGTATATTTCAGCTTTCATATAAGCAATTGTATTAGGTACTTTGAGTATTCAAGTTAGAGTTAACTTAAAGTTGTCGCAACAGTTGAGGTTGTGTGCTACAACGAGATTAGAGTTTAATCCTTATGTTTACAAGAGTTTTGTAAATGCTGTTTTGGCTCAATGATTTTAGTGGAAGTTTGGAAAAATCCTACTGAGTAGTAGTTCGTAGTTTTTCACCTTTTGAGCCAGGTGTTTTCCACGTAAAAATCTCTGTGTTCCTTACTTTATGTACTTATTATTCCACAAATAGTAGAGTTAGTACACCTAGAAGAACCATGTTCTTCTATAGAGAAAAATTGGGCACCACACAAATCATCCACCTCTTCTGTGGTATTAACGTTTAGAATATCAATTGGTATAAGAGCGGGTTATCCTTAAAGAGGTTAACACCGTATGAAAAGATCAACATGAGTGCACCACCTGGGAACTAGGAAGGGCAATCTACTGCTAGGCCTACACTCTTCAATGGAAAGTACTATTCTTGGTGGAAGAACAGGATGAGGGATCATATTATAGGAGAAGATTATGAACTCTGGTACATAGTCACTGATGATCCTATAGCAACTACAACAAAAAATGAAGAAGGAGTGGATGTACTAAAGACAAAGGTTGACTGCATTGCTGAAGACCTGAAGAAGTGGGAGAAAAATGCTAAGGCCAAGAAATGGCTTGTGTGTGGACTAGGTCCAGATGAGTACAACAGGATCCAAAGATATACTAGTGTTAAGGAAATATGGGACACTTTACAAGTGGCTCATGAAGGAACACCTCAATTGAAGAGGTCCATAGGAACACTGCTGTATTCTCAATATGAGAATTTTACTATGAAGGAAGGAGAAAATATCCAAGAGATGTATACTAGGTTCACTATACTGACAAATAAACTTAAGCCTCTTAGAAGGGTTATTCTTGAAGAAGACAAGTTTGAGAAAATCTTAACAAGGAATCTGCCAGTCTCATGGGAAATCAAAACTACCGCTATTCAGGAATCTAAGAATATTGCTACCCTCAAGCTGGATGAACAAATTAAAAATCTTACTGCCTATGAACTAAGAAGGCAAACCATGAAGATGGATACGCCCAAAAAGGAAAGAAGTCTAGCTCTCAGAATTGCTGAAGGTTCATATCTAGAGGATGATGAAATGTCTATGATCACAAGGGACTTCAAAAAGTACTCGATGAGAGGAAAGGGTTCTTCAAGAGGTACAACCTTCAATAAGTCAAGGGCTCATGAGAAATAGACCAATAAGGGTTATTACAAGTATGGTAAGACTGATCACATGATCAAGAACTGCCCTCAATGGGAAATTGAGTGGAAGAAAGAAAGGCCTAAAAGAAGGAATATGAAGAAGGAGCATGTTCAATCAAAAAGGAACAAATGATCAACAAAGCCTATGGTTTTTGTCTGGGGAGAAACATTAAATGAGAACTCAGAGGATGAAGCTAAAGATGAATATGCCCTTATGGCCATCGGAGAATCAGACGATGAACAATTGGTAAGTATTATTCTTCTCAAAGACTAGATTAAATTTCTGTCTAAGGAAATGCTAGCTGAACTATTACTAGACTTCATTGATGAGTGTGAGATAATTAAAAATGAGAAGAAAGATCTGTCTAGGGAATGTGTGATCTTTAAAATAAAACGCAAAAGTATAGAGTCTAGGGATAAGGAGAGTGATATCAAAAATGCTGAGTTCAAGAACCAAGTTCTTGAACTTGACACCAACATCTTAGAACTTATTTCTAAAAACTTAAAATTGAAACTAGGAACAGGAAAGAAGAAAGTTGATCATACACATCTCACATTAGAGGAAAACTTAGGAAAAATGAAGGATGAGTTGTATAAGGAGGATGAATTGATTAAAGTCCTAAAAGAAGATCTAGGAAAAGTGAAACATGAACTAGACTGAATTTGCAAATGGAACAAGGCTTTTGATGCACTTTCTTGGTTGCAAGAGCATCACAGTAGCAACAAAAGAGGACTTGGTTATGGGACTCAAGCACCAAAGTGGGACCCAAAAAGCAAGTACCTCACACTTCTTGAGAATAAAATCTGCACATACTGTGGCAAGACTGACCATTAAAAAAGGAATGTAATGCAAAAGAAAAGGCCAGTCAAAAGAACAAAACTTTTGTTCAAGAGAAAATGAAACTGCCTGGGTGGGCAAGAAGGAATTTGATTCATCCTTTTGCCTATAGAAATGGACCCAAACTAGTTTGGGTTCCTAAGATTAACCCCTCATTTCTTTTTTCAGGTCCAAGTGAAGGGAAGTATCCAAATATGGTACATGGATAGTGGCTGCTAAAAATATATGACTGGAAGCAAGAACCAGTTTCTTTCACTTGAGGACTTAAAGGGAGGCAATGTATCCTTTGGAAATGGGAAGAAAGGTGAGATTATTGGGGTTGGAAAGGTAGGTAAGATAGATTCTCACTCCATTGAGAATGTCTACTTAATATATGGCTTGAAATATAGCCCGATCAGTGTGTAACAACTGTGTGACAGAGGTAACATTGTAACATTTACCTCTACTAAATGCTTTGTGATTAATCTTACTACTGGCAAGAATTTTTGCAGGGAAAGAGAGTTAACAATATTTACATTCTAGATTTGTCTACTCTCTCAGAAAATGAACTAACTTGTCTAGGTGTGCTGGATAATGATCCGCTCCTGTGGCACAAAAGACTTGGTCATGCCAGTCTGAATCAGCTAAACAAATTAGTCTCCAAAGACCTGGTGATAGGGTTACCTAACATCAAGTTCAAGGAAGACAAAGATTGTGAGGCTTGTGCTAGGGGGAAGCAGGTAAAATCATCCTTCAAAAGCAAGAAAATAGTAAGCACAACCAAGTCGTTAGAACTGCTCCATATGGATCTCTGTGGAATGAGAACCATGAGCAGAGGTGGAAAGAAATATGTAATGGTGCTTGTTGATGATTATTCTAGATTTACCCGGTGTTATATTTTTAACTTATAAAGATGAAGCATTTGACATGTGTACTGCTTTTTTTAGAAAAAACTTAGAAACAATTAGGAAATCAACTTGCATCCATGAGGTCTGATCATGGAACTAAATCTGAAAACTCCAGGTTTGCTGAATTTTGTGATGAAAATGGTATAGGTCATAATTTCTCTGCTCCTTGGACTCCTCAACAAAATGGAGTAGTTGAAAAAAATAGGACTCTTAAGGACATGGCTAGAACCATGCTGCTTTCTAGTAAACTGCCTTATAGCTTTTGGGCAGAGGCTGTAACACTGCATGTTATATAATCAATAGATGCATTACTAGACCTCTTGTAGAGAAGACTCCTTATAAATTACTTAAAGGGAGAAAACCAAACATATCCTATCTTAGGGCATTTGGTTGTAAGTGCTATGTGCACAATAATGGAAAAAACTCCCCAGGTAAGTTTGATCCTAGAAGTGATGAGGGAGTATTCTTGGGATATTCTTCACATAGCAAAATATATAAAGTATTTAATAAAAGAACTCTATGTGTGGAAGAAAATGTACATGTTGTATTTGATGAAACTAACATTATTTATGAGAGACAGGAACATGAAGATGAAGCCATTGGACTGGTAAAGGAATTAACTGAATCCCCAGCACAAGTCAAAGTGGCATCAAAAGAAGGAACATGTGATGGAACATGTCCTTTCAATGAGGGAAACTTGACAGGGGGAACTAATCAAGGAGAAATTGAATCAAACCTCCAAAAGGAACCTGTTCATGAACCTGTTCCTCAGCAACAGAACATGGGAGAAATATTTAGCAGAAACCAGGTGGTTGTGAAACCTCACAAGTATCAAAGTTCTCATCCCATTGAGAACATATCACTGATTAAACATCTGGAGTCAAAACTAGATCACATCTGAAGAATCTGTATGCTTTTGATGCTTTCCTATCTCTTATTGAACCTAAAAATGTTGTTAATGCTTTGCAGGATACATATTGGGTGAATTCAATGCAGGATGAACTCAACCAATTTGAAAGAAGTGAAGTTTGGCAGCAAGTTCCAATACCCAAGGACAGATCAGTCATTGGCACAAAATGGGTCTTCAGGAACAAGCTTGATAAAGATGGAACAGTTACAAGAAACAAGGCAAGGCTGGTGGTCCAAAGTTACAGCTAAGAGGAGGGTATGCTATGATGAGACTTTTTCTCCAGTTGCAAGACTAGAGGCAATCAGACTCCTTATAGCCTTTGCAGCACACATGAAATTCACTCTGCATCGAATGGATTCAAAAGTGCCTTCCTAAATGGCTACCTGAAAGAGAAAGTGTTTGTAAAACAACCTCCAGGATTTGAGAGCAAGAAATACCCTGAGCATGTGTACAAGTTAGACAAGGCTCTCTATGGACTCAAGCAGGCCCCAAGAGCACGGTATGAAAGGTTGTCCAAATTCCTGCTAGAGCATCATTACAAAAAAGGTAAAATTGATAGTACCTTATTCTTAAGATAAAAAGGTAAGGATCTCCTAGTTGTACAAATATATGCTGATGACATAATCTTTGGGTCCACTACTGATAAGCTGAGCAAGGACTTTGAAAAGTTAATGGGGAGTGAGTTTAAAATGAGCATGATGGGTGAGCTTAACTTCTTCTTAGGCTTACAAATCAAACAGAGTCCAAATAGAACCATGATCTATCAGTAGAAGTACGCAAAAGAGCTAATCAAAAAGTTTAAAATGGAAGCATCAAAAGAAATAGACACACCCATTGCACCTGCTACTAAATTAGTTGTTGATGAACCGGTTCATCAGTTGATCAAAAGTTGAATAGGGGTATGGTTGGTTCACTTCTGTATCTTACAATAGCAGACCTAACATAGTTTTCATTATAGGGCTTTGTGCTCACTTTAGGCAAATCCTAAGGAGTCTCACCTTACTGCTGTCAAAATGATACTAAGATACTTGAAAGGCACCAGATTTGTGTCTTTGGTATCTCAAAGGTAACAATTTTAATCTAGTAGGATATGCTGATGCTATTTATGCAGGTTTTCTAGTGGATAGGAAGAGCACCTCAGATATGGCACACTTCCTTGGTTCATGTATTGTGTCATGGGCTACCAAAAAGCAAAACTCAATGGCCCTATCTACTGTTGAAGCTGCCTCTTGTTGTGCTCAATTGCTATGGATCAAATAGCAGCTAGTAGAATTCGGTGTTGAGATTGGTTGTATTCTAATATTTTGTGATAACACTAGTGCTATAAGTATGACAAAGAACCCTGTTCATCATAAGAGGACTAAGCACATAGACGTTAGACACCACTTCTTAAGAGATAACTATGAGAAAAGACTGATCTACATAGATTCTGTGTTACTGATAAGCAAATTGCTGACATTTTTACTAAAACACTGAGTAGAGAAAACTTTGAGAAGAACAAGTTGGAATTAGGGATGATTAAGATCACCTAATAGGTCTAGTTCAAAATGCACAATGGAAAAAAATTATATTTTTTGGTTAGGAGTTCTAACTTTTTAAATATCTAGATTAATTCTTACTCAGTTTCATACTTTAATTAGTATACTCCTGGGACATGTGTATATATGATTAACTGATCTCTTACAAAGTTTTTTCTGTTATGACATTTGAGGCATGTTCAAGAGAGTTCTATATAAAGAGCCTGGTTCATCAGTATGAGTTCATATGAAAGCTCAAGTATGTTTTCAATACTTTGAATAATTAGAAGGGTTAACACTTCAATCATGAGCAGAAGTCCTACACATGCCAAATTCCAAGAAAATTTTATCCGTTGGGGCGTTGAACCAGTTTCGTCCATTTAGAACTCTAAAACCGTGATGTTTGCCAAAAATCTAGGGAAGCCAAATAATCATTAAAAGTCTGGAATTGCAGTTTGATTATAATTCTAATTGACCCATGAAAAGACGTTGTTACTGCATTAATGTCCAATTCTCTTTAAATACCAACCACATCTCTAATCTTCATCATCATTCTAAAAGCGTCAAAAATAGTTCTCTAGTTCTAATCGCTTCTCTTCTCCGAAAATTCCCAAATTTCCTCTATAAATGAAGAACCATGTCTAGTCCACAAGATCATCTTGGCACTCCTCCGCCTCCATCACCCTCAAATCCATCCTCATATACTCCTCATAGTAAATCCCTAAAATCTAGGTTTCAAAGGCAGAAAATGTTTGCTAGAAAAACTGTAGCATCTCGAGCACTAAGAAAAGTGTGCAAAATTTGAGGTCAATCATACATAATTTGACAAGTTTTGACATCAGATTTTGAAGTTCGAAACCTTAAAGTTCATTAAGCTTGAATTGGAGTCAGATTCATGGGTTTAGCATTGGTTGATGTGATTTGAGGCTTTGCGCAAGTCCGTGTTATATTTTTAGACTTTTGCGGGTGTTTGGTTTGGAGTCCTGGGGGCTCGGGTGAGATTCAGGATAGCTTCAGAGTGATTTTCTATGGAATAGGACTGCTGGTACTGGTATGACTGCATTTGCGGTGTTTTGGTCACAAATGTGACACCGCATTTGTGAGAGGGAGATCACATTTGCGAACCTAGGGCTGCTGAGGGGAGATCACATTTGCGAGGGGGCCATCGTTTTTGTGATGCTGTCCTCTTTGCATTTGTGAGGAATTTTGTCGCAAATGCGACCATGGCAAGGGGAGGCTGGGTGTTCGCATTTGCGGTGCTTTCGTCACAATTGCAACATCGTAATTGCGAGCTGGAAGTCGCAGTTGGTAGCTGGAGGTCGCAAATGCGACTTCTGCGTCTGGTGTAATGGCTATTTATTCTGAGACTGAGCCCATTTCCCTCATTTCATACTTGTCCTTAGGTGATTTTTAAGAGAATTTGAGGAGGGATTGCATCATCATCAAAGAGGTAAGTAATTTCTACACATCATAAGTTAAATACATAGATTATTGGGTAGATTAACATATGAAAATTAGGTAAAATCAAGGGTTGTAGATGGAAAACCTAGAATTTGGTAAAAAGAAATATTTAACCACGAATTTGTTTGGTAATGGAATAAAAATCATATTTTCTTGATCGTTAGGTTATGGGTAACAATGTTTTTCAAACATTTCCGGAGACGTGCCGAAGGACGAATTTTAGGAACCTTGCATTTAGGGTCAGAAAATTGGTTTAATAATTAGAATATGAACTTTTGAGTACATATTGACTAGTTCTTACCCTATTTGAATAGTTTTGGATCGTTTGGCTCCAAATTTGGAGGTTTGGGCACGTTCTTGAATTGGAATGTAGTCTTCGAAGCGAGGTGAGTCTCGTTTCTAACCTTGTAAGCAGAAATTATCCCCATAGGTGAAATAATTGGTTATGTGCTTCTATTTTCAGGGCTACGTACACACGATGTGACGAGAGTCCGTGCATAGCTACTATTATGTGTAAGTTCAGGTAGTCTAGGACCTAAAAGCATGCTATACTTAGAATATCTGTGATCTTGTTGGCAGTTGAATTGCTTAAATCCTATTGAGTTGGAAATGAATTTCTAAAACGATTAAACTTCATCTTCTTAAATTGCTAAAAAAGAATTTGAATTTTGTTTTGTTAAACGTTCCCCGATAAATTCTTAATTTGTTGTTTGACCATGTATTTCTATATGTACTTGCGTCGCATGTATGATTCACAAGCAGGAAGTTTGTTTATTTATGTTGACCGTATCGCATGTATGATTCGCGAGCAGGGTACTAGATGCATCTATTGTTCGTGCCGTTCGACCCTCAACAATGCACATTTTACATTTCTATTAGATCAAGCCATATGATTTCGACATGATATGCGCATGCTTGTATTGCTTGCTTGAGAATTTTAAATGTTGATTTTCCCTTCCTGGCCAGAGAAAAATTGATAAAGATAATGAAAAACAACTATTTGGAAATCCTTTATTATTTGAATAGTTGTTTACCTGCTTTCCGGCTTTATGAGTTTAATTTTGCTTTACGAAATCCATGAATTCCTCACACTTTTACTATATTATCATCTGGCCACTAGTAAGTGTCGAAGTCGATTTCTCCTCTCTACTTCTTCGAGATTAGACGGGATACTCATTGGGTACACATTATTTTTGTACGCATCATACTACACTTACTGTGCATTTGTGTTGCACATGCACATGCATCTCTAGTGGCCTAGTGGGCACAGTAGCATGGTTGATATAGAGACTTAGGTGAGCTGTACTTCTCGAAACAACCCATAGCTAGCGGAGTCTTTTTCAAATTACTGCATTTACTTTCTGTCCATATTTTATTCTGGACGGTTGTTGTATTACATTATTTCCTAGAAATTGCTCATGTACTTGTGAGACGGGGTTCCAGGATGACTATGTGGTATTCTGTATTTGCTTCTAAACATTCTTTTATTTACCTTTCTTTCACAAAGATTATCTTTTACCAGTAGAATTGATGGAAAAATTCCAGTTTTTAAAATCGTTAAGCTAAAAATTTAATTAAGTATTTTGGTTGGCTTGCCTGACATTGGTATTCGGCGGCATCACGATCCTTAGTGGATTTAGGGCTGCAAAAAAAGTTTCGTCTTCAGTCAATTGACGTAAACTCAAGGATGAGATTATCTTGAGGTTAACATATTTATGCTATTTATAACAACCGATAAGTAAGTGTCATGAAAGATAAAGAGCACACAACTTAATGAAAACGAGTTTTATTGAAGGTTTTCGATTTGGGGTAAAATAAGGGTCGAGCGATAATACCCGATATTTATGGACTAGTACCGCACAAGGTATCATATGACCGTGATAATATGATGTATAATTTATATTAAAAATAAATAGTATTTTTAGTTAATTTAAAATAATTTTTAATTATGCAAGTAGTTGGTTAATATTGGACAACGGGACATTACCTAATAAATGGATAAAGATTAATAATTCCCACTCCACCCCTCAAAAAACGTGGAATTTAGCCACAACCAAAGAAAAATGACTCCTTAGTCATTTTAATAGGTGGCAACTACGTTAGCAAAGAAAGGGACTTTCTTATGATTATTACACAATTCTTACCATCAGAACATTAGGAACTTTTACCATTCTAAGACATTAGCATTTTGATATCCAAAAACGTTAGCCATTTCAAAGCTTTCAACAAGGCTTCCATTCTCATATCTTCAAAACAAAGTCACAATCAGAACGTTAGAAACATTGACAATTCAAGCTCCTATAAGATATTAACAACAAGATTTCTTGCATCCAAATTCACCTACAAAGAATATTATACATATTTTCTCTACCCCAGGCATATTAAGGCTATTCCTTCTTTCTTTTCGGCATGATCCAAGTTATACAGTAGAAACGTGCAAACACACAATTTTCATAAACGACTATATTCATAAAAATACTAAGGGTCTCTATGTTCTTGATTCCCCATGTGACATATTATATATCTTCTGTTCATGGATCTCAAAATAATACGCAATTGATAAAGTTTATCCCAAAGGCATATTGAGATTATTAACATTTTTTCATCCATTTCATGCATTTATAGATGTACATCAACCCATGACCAGATTGCGCTATATATGCACACACACACACACATATATATGTATATATATATATATATGTATATATATATATATATGTATATATATATGTATATATGTATGTATGTATGTATGTATATGGGATATGAGAAAAAGTTACGATGTTATATACGAACCACCACCTGATCAGTTGGTATATGTTGATGATATTGCCCATAGTGGCCGAGATGATATGATGGGATGCCCTCAGAGACTTGATGATATTATGTACACCTATACCTATGCATGACACGATATTTATATGCACGTGCATGGTATTATAAATGTTTCCAAATTTGGAAAGATATTCAGATTTACAGATGGATTTCTTTATTCCATGTTTCATCTATGTCTTTTATGTACAGATTTTCATGCCTTACATACTCAGTATATTTTTCGTACTAACACCCTATTTCAAGGGGCTTGCGTTTCATACCCGCAGGTGCAGGTAGGCAAGTCGATGATCCTCTTCTTAAGATCCTTAGTCAGCAAGAGTGTGCGTGCTCCACTTGATCCGGAGCTGCTTTTGATTTTGGCATGATATGCTTGTATATATATATATATATATATATATATATATATATATATATATATATATATATATATATATATATATATATATATATATATATATATAGGTGTGACGTGGATTAGTCCCGTCTTTGAATAGTTGTATTTTTATTAGAGGTCTGTAGACAGTTATGTATAGTTGAATAGCATGTGGCCTTGTTGGCTTCCAATTTTGGGTATATAGTTGTGTATAGCAACCTTGCCGACTCGCCCACTGTATTCCGCATATATATGTACCTATGTCTTTTGGATATATTTCCATCACGTATATTATTCACGTTTATATCTTAAACACATGCTTAGGGGTGTTTGATAGGTAGGACTTGGGCACCAATCGCGGCCCATCGGATTAGGTCGTGATAAAAGTGGTATCAGACTAGTTCTGCCCTAGAGTTGTCTACAAACCCTGTCTAGTTGAGTCTTATTTATGAGTGTGTTGTGCACCACACTTATAGGCAGGAGGTTACCGGACATATAGGATGTTATAATTTCTTCATATCTTAGATCCCGTGTTATAAGAATTCATGTTCTTAACGGTATATTATATTTTCAGTGATGCCTCCAAAGACTACAACCGCCTTGAAGGGAAAGTCTGTGGCTAGTGAGACTACTAGTCAACTGCCACGAGTTACCAAGGATCGGGGAGAGTCTCATTGTGAGATTCCTTCTCAGACTTCACATACCCCACCCTTTCCAGAAGAGCTCCAAGGGGCACCAGCTCCAATGCCCGCCCCTGTATGTTTAGCCCCTCAGCCATATGCACTGGGTCAAGAGATGAGAGATACTATTCAGCTATTAACTCGATTAGTAGACGTGCAAGCTTGACGTCAGAAAGTAGGTATTGGTCATGCGGATAGGTCTGTCAGTGCAAGGATTCATGAGTTCGTTAAATTGGACCCTCCTGTATTCACTGAGGCAGATCCAAGCGAACACCCTCAGGTATTTACTGATAGAATGCAAAGGACATTAAGGGTAATGAATGCCACTACGACTGAGTCAGTTGAGCTAGCTTCCTTTAGACTTTGACATATTGCAGTTAATTGGTACGAGTCGTAGGAGTTGTCTAGAGTTGAGGATTCCCGTACAGCAGTAAGCTTTTCTTCGAAATTATTTTCCTCCAGAGCTTAGGCGGGCTAGAGTTGATAGGTTCTTGACCCTTCGGTAGGGTAACATATGTGTTCAAAAGTATAGTCTTCAGTTTGATTCATTGGCTAGGTATGCTCCTACTATTGTATCTAAGATGGAGGATCGGGTTCACTGGTTCGTGATGGGATTAGAGCCACATTTGCTTAACAATTGTATGTAGGTTTCACTTTTATCTAGACATGGATATTTCTCGTATTTAGGCATACACTTAGGGTGTAGAGGAGTGTAAGCAGAAACAAAGGGCCGATAGTGAGCATGATAGGGACCAGAATAAGAGAGAAAAGTCTTCAGGTAATTTTGGTAAGTTTCGAGGTGGTAAGAGGTAATAGTACCAGAGGTATCCAGCACAGCCATCAGCTAGCGCACCCCCCAGATTGGCGGTAAGAGATTTGATTGTTCCATATATTCAGGTTCTGGTCATAATTCCAAGGCCACATGTTCTCAGTATAGGGGTGAGTCAAGTTAGATAAGGCTGCCCTTTCCATGATATACTCAGTGTGGTAAGAAGTATACCAGGCAGTGCCATGTGGGGTTGGATGTTTGTTATACTTTTGGTTATCCGGGCCACGTTATGAGGGATTGTCCAACGAGAGGTGATGCAAGCATAGCATAGCCAGTGGATCTGCAACTGGTTTATCATCATTAGTACGCCCCCTAGGCAAGGTTCACAAGCACTAATGAGTCGTGATTGAGGCATATGTGGGGCATCTAGCTCGAGCGGTCCTTAGAAACCCATTTATATATTGGAAGGACGACAAGATCATGAGTCATCACCTAATGTAGTTACAGGTATATTATCAGTCTCCTCATATGATGTATATGCACTGATTGACCTAGGTTTCACCTTATCATATGTTACTCCGTTGGTTGCTAGTAAGTTTGGAATAAAACCTGAATTGGTTAAACCTTTTGTTGTGGCTACACTTGTTGGGGACTCAATGAAGCTAAGATAGTATATAGGGATTGTATAACAGTAGTTCATAATCGATCTACCGTAGAAGACCTAATCGAGTTAGATATGGTAGAATTTGATGTTATCATGGGTATGGATTGGTTGGCTTCTTGCCATGCCAACATTGATTGTAGATCAAAGATAGTCCAGTTCAATCTCCATGAGAGCCCATTTCATAGTTGAAAGGTGATACATCATCGCCGAGAGATAGATTTATTTCCTATTTCAAGGCAAGGAAGATGATAAGAAAGGATTGTATTTATCACTTAGTTGGGGTTCAGGATATGGAAGTAGAGTCACCAACCATTCAGTTCATCCCTATGGTTAATGAGTTTCTTGATGTTTTTCCTGATGAACTTTCAGATCTTCCGTCGGAGCGAGAAATTGAGTTTGCTATTGAATTACTACCAAATACTCATCTAATATCTATTGATTCATATAGAATGGTCCCCGCGGATTTGAAAGAGTTGAAGGAACAACTAAAGGACTTGCTTGAAAAAGGCTTTATCAGACCTAGTACATCACTGTAGGGAGTGCTTGTGTTATTTGTAAGGAAGAAAGATGGTTCCTTGCGGATATGTATTGATTATAGACAGTTGAATAAGGTGACAATCAAGAATAAGTTCCCACTCCCTAGAATTGATGATTTATTTGATCAGTTGCAAGGTGCCAAGTGTTTTTCAAAGATAGACTTGAGGTCCGGGTACCACCAGGTAAGGATTAAGGAGGGAGATATTCCGAAGTCAGCATTCAGGACCAGATATGCGCACTTTGAGTTTCATGTTATGTCATTACATTTGACCAGGGCCCAGTAGTATTCATGGATTTGATGAATTGTGTGTTCAGTCCCTTTTTAGATCTGTTCGTAATTGTATTTATTGATGATATATTGGTGTATTTTCTTTAAGAGGCTGAGCATGCAGATCATTTGCGTACTGTGCTTAGAGTTCTATGAAAAGGGAAGTTGTATGAAATTTTCTAAATGTTAATTCTTGTTGAACTCTGTAGCTTTCCTTGGGCATATCATTTCGAGTGAAGGCATCTAGGTGGATACACAAAAGATTGAGGCAATAAAGACTTATCCTAAACCCTTAACACCGATGGAGGTTCGTAGCTTTCTCGATTTGGCAGGCTATTACAGGAGATTTGTAGAGGGATTTCTACCCTTTCAGCACCTTTAGCAAAGTTGACTCAGAAAGGAGCAAAGTTTCAATAGATTGACGCTTGTGAATGGAGTTTTCAGGTATTGAAGGACAGATTAACTTCAGCACCAATTCTAACGCTCCCAAAAGCAACTGATGGTTATGTTATCTATTGTGATACTTCTGGTATTGGGTTGTGTTGTGTACTGATGCGACATGGTAAGGTTGTATCTTAGGCCTCTAGACAGTTGAGAAAGCACGAGAAGAATTACTCGACCCATGAGTGAGAGTTAGCCGTGGTGATTCATGCATTAAAGATGTGGAGGCACTACTTGTATGGCATTCATGTTGATATCTATACGGATCAAAAGAGCCTCTAGTATATCTTCAGGCAAAAGGAATTGAATTTACATCAAAGAAGATGGTTGGATCTACTTAAAGACTATGCTGTTGATATTTTTATACCATCTGGGGAAGTAAAATGTGGTTGCCAACGCCCTCAGCCATATATCGATGGGTATCCTATCATATTTACAGCCAGAGAAGAGGAGAATAGGCTATGAGATTCATTAGTTAGCTTGTCTTGGAGTTCGTTACTAGACTCAGGTAAAATTAGAATTACTACTCAGGATATAGCAATATCCTCGTTAGTAATTGAAGTGAAGGAACGCTAGTACGAGGATCCCGTGTTAGTTTATTATAGGGATACCACCTCTCATAAAGATAAGACACCATTTGAGAATATAGAAGATGGATTCCTTAGAATCGAGGATGATTATGTGTCCCAAATGTTGTAGGGCTGCGTCTGCAGATTATGGGGGAAACTCATTATTCTCGTTAATCTATCCATCCAGGAGTGAAAAAGATGTATCATGATAATATGGAAGTATATTGGCGGGGTGAAATGAAAAAAGGATATACCAGAGTTTGTTGCTTAGTGTCCTAACTGTCAACAAGTTAAGATTGAGCATCAGAAGCCTCTCATAAAGATAAGACACCATTTGAGAATATAGAAGATGGATTCCTTAGATATCGAGGATGATTATGTGTCCCAAATGTTGTAGGGCTGCGTCTGCAGATTATGGGGGAAACTCACTATTCTCGTTAATCTATCCATCCAGGAGTGAAAAAGATGTATCATGATAATAGGGAAGTATATTGGCGGGGTGAAATGAAAAAAGGATATACCAGAGTTTGTTGCTTAGTGTCCTAACTGTCAACAAGTTAAGATTGAGCATCAGAAGCCCGGTGGATTATTGCAGGCTCTGGAGATTCTGACTCGGAAATGGAAGTAATAAATATGGATTCATCGTAGCCTTACCTCATACCCCGCTTAAGTTCTATTCGATATGGGGGATTGTTGGTAGGCTTACAAAGTCAGCCATTTTCTGCCCGTTAGGACTACATATTCTGTAGAAGATTATGCAAGGCTTTATATCAAGGAGATAGTATGACTGCATGGTGTCCCTGTATCTATTATCTCGAATAGAGGAGCTCAATTTACAGCTAATTTCTTGAGGTCCTTCCAAAAAGGATTAGGGACTCGGGCAATTCTTACTACAACATTTCATCCCTAGACAGGCACACATGGTGAGCGTACTATTTAGACACTTGAGGATATGTTACGATGTGATAGACTTCAATGGTAACTGGGATCATCTGCCGCTTATTGAGTTCCCATAAAATAATAGCTACCATTCCAGTATTCAGATGGCTCCGTACGAAGCTCTTTATAGACGGAAGTGTAGGTCACCTATAGGGTGGTTCGATGTTGGGAAAACTACGATAGTAGGACTAGAATTGGTAAATTCGGCAATCGAGAAAATTAAACTTATACAGGAAAGGCTATTAGCAGCTCAAAGTCTTCATATGTCTTATGTGGATAATCAACAGTGAGACTTGGAATTTCTGATTGATGATTGGGTATTTCTAAATGGATCACCGATGAAAGGCGTTATAAGGTTCGAAAAAAAGGAAAACTTAGCCTTCGGTACATTTGTCCATATAGGATCATGCACAAGGTAGGCCAGGTAGCATATGAGTTGGACTTGCCTTCATACTTGGAGTCTGTACACCCAGTCTTTCATGTGTCTATGCTTCATAAATGTATCAGAGATCCTTCTAGAATTGTGTCAGTAGACAACGTTTAAGTCACATAGTAGCTATCATATAAAGAAACTCCCATTGCTATACTAGACAATCAGGTTTGGAGATAGAGAACTAAAGACGGGCTTCGGTGAAAGTACTTTGGAGAAACAACAATGTGGAAGAAATGACTTGAGAGGCCGAGGAAGACATTAAGTCTAGATATCCCTACTTATTCTTCCTCCAGAGAAGGGTCGACTGAGACATCACAACCTTAAGGTACGTGTATGGATCCTTGTGTTAGCTATTGTCTATGGTCGTATGACGCCATTGTCGTTATTGATGATTGTGGTCCTATATGGCATTGAATTATTGAGTTCTATAGGAAGCGTTGGTAGTAGCATTGTTAGAAAGGTGAATCTGCCAAAGTTATGTGGATCCCAGGGAGTTAAACATTCAAGGACGAATGTTTCTAAGGGGGAAGAATGTTACATCTCACGTTTTCGTACTTTAAAAGTTTTGTCTTCAGTTAATTGACGTAAACTCGGGGATGAGATTATCTTGAGGTTAACGTATTTATTCTATTAATAACAAGATATAAATGAGTTTCATAAGGGATAAATAGTACACAAATATAAGAAAATAAGTTTCACTGAAGGTTACCAATTTGGGATAAAATACAGGTCGAGCGATAATACCTGATATTTACGGACTAGTACCATACAAGGTACCATATGAATGTGATAGTATAATGTATTAAGTACTGTATATGGCTAAATTGGAGAACCTAATTTTGCGACCGTTATGACATTCTGCGACCCGCCTCTAGAAGCCTCGAGGTATAGTTCGAAGTTCGACCCCGGGGGTCCCCTATGATTGACCTCGAGGCGACACAAGCTAGTGGCTGCCATGGATATACGAGAAGTTGCCAAGACACATTATGAAAGATGATAATACATGCAAGAATAGTACTAGCCTGTACCAGACTAGTAAATATCTGTACCAGCTATGTTTCTTTGTCATAAATGCACATGTACTATATTGGGATTCCCTCTCCTTTATAAAGGGGATCCTTGTTATATTTTTTTTAAAAACACAACATTGAACACACATATGATAATCCATATTGAATACACAAGAACATTCTCTCTGCTCTCTAACATATTCTCTTGATCTCATTACTTCCATTTATTGCTTATATTCATTGTGTTCTATTTATTGTTCCTCGTTTATTGCTTATTACTGACCATAAAGTACCGTCATTGATTTTATTATCATTGTTAGTCTTTCATCAACTACTCTCAACAAGATATCAGACTCGACCTCAAGGCCCCGAATAAGCAAGCTCGATGCCCTGATTATCAGCTATTTGGTTTGGTTATCACTTATTTTCAAGCTCTCAAATCATTTTCTAATCCCTTATTTAGAATCTATTGCCTAAATAACTAGCATAAAAATAGATCACGTATTTTAGAACCACAAAATCAAATCTAATTGTTATTATCATTTTCACAGTAAACAGTTTGGTGCCCACTGTGGGGCTAAAAGTAGTAATGATCATTTTCTTGCTGGTTTTCTACGCAACGCAAGTTATCTTTCACACTTTTTCTTGTCCAAAATCTTTGATTTCTGGTCAAATTTTCTAACTCAGTAAACACACATGAAAACAATGGTGTTGAAGACCACGGGGAGAACGACGTAGCTGTTCCGGTATTGGTGTACCACCACAAAACCCTGAGGACACGCTAGAGCTATTCCTCATGGATGTGGTCTCAAGTGATGCCAAACACGTTGATATAAGCTCCCAGACAAACAGGATCGTACGCCAAGGAGATCAACAAGAAGATCAGGAAATCCTAGCTCGGGAGGAACTAAAGGTTAGCCTTAACGTTATTTTTGAGATGCTTTAGGCATAACAGTAGGATATAGCTTAACTGCGAAGCCACCAAAAGATTTTGAGAACAACAACACCAGAAATGGCCCCTCAAACCGAATAAGTACTTGAAAGATCGAGTAACAACGGTTAAGCAGCCGAACCTGCTGTTATGAAGATGCTTGAAGACCTCACAAAGAGGATTGAATCGGGAAATTCTTTTATAGAAGCTAATGACAAAAGGTGGAGACCTACAATTCAAGGGCCAACCAGATCTCGGCCGCATCCCCGATCCTAAAAGGTGTAGGTTCAAAGAAGTTCCAATAAAAGCCATTCCCATAAAACCCTACTCCAAAGCCCATCTTGAAGAAATTTAGAATGCCTGATATTTCGAAGTACAACTGAACCTCAGACCCAACGAGCACGTCGCTACTCAAACTTGTGAAGTAAGGGGCAACGAACTGATGTGGTATCACAACATTGCTCCAAACTTAGTAGATTCATTTGCCATGCTGGCAGATTCTTTCATAAAGGCACATGCTGGCGCCATCAAGGTAGCTACTAGGAAATCAAGCATCTTCAAAATTAAGCAAAGAGAGAACAAGATGCTGCAAGAGTTCATATCTCGCTTTTAAATGGAGAGAATGGAACTACCACCAGTCCCCGATGACTGGACAGTGCATGCCCTCACTCAAGGTCTGAACGAACGAGGCTTGGTTGTTTCAAAGCATAATTTGGTTAAATATCCCGCCGTTACCTAGTCGGATGTCCATAACTATTCTAATCAAAGATCAGGGTCGAGGCTGACCAATTGGTTCCCCGCCTGCTGATGTTTAAGACATCGTATCTGCCATCGGTAAAATCAGAAACACCAAGTGACCATATCCTAGAATATTAGATTCATCGTGGAGGAACCCCAACTTAGTATGCGAATATCACGGCACACACAGGCATAGAACTGAAGATTGTAGAGAGCACCAAGAAGAAGTAGC
Organism: Nicotiana benthamiana; assembly: GCA_034376525.1. NCBI lineage: Eukaryota > Viridiplantae > Streptophyta > Magnoliopsida > Solanales > Solanaceae > Nicotiana > Nicotiana benthamiana. Next base: position 71,104,289 of record CM067325.1, read on the forward strand.
CCGACTACTCAACAAAGGGTACCTCCAAGAGATACTTAGAAATCGACCCAAAAATCAGTTCCGGGAAAAAAAGGCGCACATGAAGAATGAAACAAATGGGCCACAATATGTCATCCATATGATTATCCCACATGACCCACTATTAGAAGAACGAAAATATCCATCACCTGGGAAAAGCAAACTCGAGGTTACATACCTTAGGACGCTCTCACGTTCGAAGAGGACATCGGGACCTTGTCTCAGCCTTATGACAGTTTATTGGATATTTCCTTTCTTGTAAATAATTTCAAATTAAACACGTACTTGTGGATCCAGGTAGCTCAGCCAATATTATTAGGCCAAGGGTCGTGAAGCAGCTCGGAATGCTCGACCAGATCGTGCCCCCTCTCGAGTTCTCAACGGATTTAACATGGCGATTACAACAGTGAAAGGGGAAATCACCCTCCCGGTCAACATGGCTGGCAAAACCCAAAATGTCAAATTCCATGTCATCGAAGGAGACACGAGCAAGCAGTGAGAGAGATGTTCGTGGTACACATTGTGGCACCAACATCTACGCCTCCAACATTGGAGGAACCAAAGGATAAGCAAAAAATGAGGTAAACAGTTTGGTGCCCAAGCAATGAGGAAAATAGTTTGGCGCCCATTCTCAGCTATACCTGCATAAAACAAGCAAATGACCGTGCCATGTCCTCGGAGAAAACACTAAAGGAATATCGAGGCTCGAAGCGCCATCACCACTAAGGTGTAACCATCTTTCTTTTCTTATATTTGACACTAACCATTTTACAGATTTCCGATCAGAACAGTCGAAGCACTATCCGACTCGAAGGCCTTAAGTTTCCAAAGCATACATTGCGCTCTTTCCCTTCGATCGGATTTTATTCCAAGAAGGGTTTGATCAACAAGGTTTTCTGACAAGGCAACATCTGTATGGTATCTAAGAAGAAATCAACAAGTATTCGAGGTTCCTATCTAATCAACCTCGGATACTAGGGGGAATCCCCCTAGGAGAAGATCTCCCCGAAGAAATCAAAACGAGCCAAATAGGGTCTTAATAAGGAAATGATGTATTGAGCCAAACGGTCAAAAGAACCATGTATCCATAGAAAAATCAAACCCTCAATGGCAAAAAACTATGTATACTTGTACCAAGTAATCGCATAATACTTTCCCCTCCATCAAAGCATTTCGCGTTTCAAAGAAGTTCGATATTATCGATCTTTTTACAAAAATGGCTCTAGAGACAAAATGTCCTGAACACTTATGGAGTGATGCCAAAAACTCGAGGCCATATGAACTCCAGTTTAGAGATTCCAAACTCGTAAGCCCCCAATGACGCCAATAACTTGAGGCCATATGACCTCCGGGTCGGAGACTTCAAACTTGTATGCCCCAAATGAGTCAACATCAAATTTGCAAAGAATGGCTCCAGAGCCAAAGAAATTCTGACGTCTCAGGGGCTATCGTCGATTATCACCCCATCAAACTATCAGGAACTCAAGGCCATATGACCCCAAACGGGCGACTTTGAGCCTGAAAGCCCTCCATGTAAAATACTAGAAAATGTAAGACCTTCACGAGGCATTATCAACCATATATGACCTTTTATAGGAAACTCCAATATATGTAAGAATTCAAGCAAGACATGAACTTTACTTGTACCAAGTAACAATATCTGTAAGACCTCAAAGGCATGCAATTTTACAAGGAACGACTCCCGATCCAAGAAATTTTTGATGACTCGGGACTGCCACCAATTGTCGATCTATCAAAAACCCAAGGCTATAAGGCCTTATGCGGGCAACCTCGAGCACATAGGACCTTCATAAAGAAAAATCAAAAAGTGTAAGACTGCAAGCAAGGCATGAACCTGTCACGTCTCAACCTTGGGGAGCGCGACCGACGTGCGGCAGAAAAATCCCGATCGAGCAAGCCTTACCTGAGCACTTCTTACCCTAACTTGGTACAATTACGACCCCTGATTTCTCTTAGTGTATTTGATGACATAAAAGAAGCTCTATAGCTAATCATGGACGTCTCATTTTATAACACAATATTAAACTGTAGCTTAGACTTCCAAGATTTATATACGGTTATAGTTTAGTACATGCCTTATTTTAGTTCCCAAAGTACGTACAATTGATAGTCTAGGTTTTTAAATACAACATGATTCTAAGATCACCTTGGCCACCGTACATTACCCACCGAAATGTCTATAGAGCCTCTAAAGATATAGGAGATCAAAATAATGACGCCGGCGACAAGGCCCCGGCCATACCTCAAAATGTAATAACTTACACAAAGAAGAGCTGCAATCCCTGGGAGGAATGGGGGCTCACGAGACAGCTATGAAGAGGACAAGAGTGCACCACTATCTACGATCGACACTATCAGCAGCGCCACCTACATCCATTCAAAGATGTAGCGCCCCCGGCAAAAGGGACGTTAGTACTGTCGAATAGTACTAATTTGTATGACAAGCACAATTCTAATAGGATGAATAGTGAAACAATGGAAGATTGTTACATCATAGAAATTCAAGGAGTAGCACCAAATAAGTCTTGCATGGTTGTTCGTTAAGTATTTTCGTTCTTTTAGGTTAATATTCCTTAGTGCCAAGTACCATGTCTTTAAAATATAATATCACCTACGGTTGTTTACACGGAGTCCGGTCTCTGTCCGACCGGCTAAGCCACCCCAAGTGAGACATATCTATATTCATAATAATGTTCTAGAAACCAATATAAATGCCATCATATGTATAACATGTCGTCCAATCTCGGCCCGATCGGCTAAGCCATCTCACTTGGGACACAATCTCTTTTAGTTACTCTTTTGTTCCCATTTCCTTCCATCTTTTTCTACACCGGGTATAACACCTCTTTTTATTTATTTGTTACTTGGCACTTAGATTTCCCTTTGTCAATTTGTTCATGTAATTCCATCATTCATTTATCAAGGGCTATCTTACAAGGCATGCACATGCTTAGGGAAATAACGAACTCTTGAAAGACATGATCACCTTGTCAATTACCATGATTTCAAATAAACACATAGAATAATGAGGAATGGAAGCCCGTCACTCAACACATGAATGAAATCAAACAAGTAGAATCAATTTGAAGTTTCAAGCCAACCGTTGAACATTAAAATTCCAACACTTAAAGAAAAGGGTTAGCCATACATACCTCAGTGGAGTCTCCCTTAATTCTTTACAAAAATTTCCAGAATTCCCTAGCAACTTCGATCTATTTTATGAGAGTCATGAATGTAGCCAAGAATTACAGATACAACTAAGATTCTAGCTCATTTGAGCATATTGACAAGAACTAGGTATACATTGTGGTTTTTGGTTCCTTTTTATAAGAGATTTCATCACTTTCTACCCTAATTAACGTCTTTTAAAGTCACGATCTTCCCATACCCCATTGTTACTTATGCATGCAAGATTTCTAGCCTTGTACCCTATGTACCCTCTTGCTAATTACTTGCTCTAATAGAAATGCTTGAAATTATTGATGAGGGCACAATTACTTACCAATTAGGAGGAAGACCTAGTAGCCTCAGTTAGCAACCTTCAAGGAATTGGACATGGGTTTAGAGGGAGCTTGATGAATGTCAGTCCTTCTCACTCTAGAACTCCTCCCCTTCTCTCAATGTTGTGAAAAATAACAGAAGATAGCCTGTTGTAGTATTTTTAATGGGATGGGGTCGGATTTTAAATTTATAAAATAGGAGCCTGAGTCAGATTTGCGGTCGCATTTTGCGATCGCAAAGTGGAAATGCGGTCCGTAGAATGGACTGCAAAAATGCTCACAAAAACTGGGCGTACTGATTGGGTTTGCAGTAAAAATGTGGTTCATATTCTTGTTCTGCGCTCGTATAATGCACCGCAGAGCTGCCCTTCACAAAATCCTTAGGTATGCGACAACTATTCGGTCCAAATTTTGATTATTCAATCGCATAATTGACTTCAAATTTGGCCCACACACTGATCCACTCTGCGGTTGAAATGCGGTCTGTATACCTGATATGCGATCGCGTTCTTGACTGCAGAATGGCACTTTTCTGGAAAACATAATTTCTTGACTTTTTAATGCATAGCTTAGTCCAAAGGGGTCCAAACCGTGGCTCACGAGCTCCCCGCAAAGGATTTTACACATTTCTAACACGTACCTATAGTGGCACTACGAGCCTTCGGGTTTATAGAAAAAAAATTTCACGAGCCTCATAGAACCATACTTGTACCAAGTATCAAAAACTGTAATACCTCAAAGGCATGTAAAAATTTGTACGACCACATGAGGCATAATCCCGATATTAAAGTTAAGGCTATATATAGAACTTGTAAGAATCCTAAGAAGGTATACCCTCGATATAAACGCTGAAACTGCTTCACTCGGGGACTGAAAGGCTCCGGCTAGACATAATCACTATGGTCACAAGGCTGTACCAACCACACTAACGTGACTCGGGGATGCTCGACCATTGCTATAAAATCACAGGCCTTTAGTTACTTCAAATGTACTTTGAAAAGAATCGGTTATACAGGTTACCCTCGACATCAGGAAAAAGAGCTCTGACTATGTCAACTCCAATATATAGGCTTCGAGATACTCAGCCACCGAGCAAAACCTCACGAGGTGTTTGATCATCACCATATAACGACTCACAGTTGACGTTTTTATTGAACTGTGAAAGAGTCAGACAAACACAATTTCAAAATTCCTTAACAAGGGAAAAATAAAGCACACTAGAGGTCGTACTGACCCTAATGCATAAGAGCCACTATCGCCAGCTCATGTAAAAGGTCGTAACAACCTAAAGCATAAGAGCCACTACCTCCATCTTATATAAATGGTCATACCGACCCAAAGCATAAGAGCCACTGTGCCAGCCCAGGTAAAAAGTTGTACCGACCAAATGTATAAGAGCCTAAGGGCCAGCTTGAAATTCAAAAACTTGAGGGTTAATGAGCTTGAGTTGAAATTTGACTCGAAGACCGAGACCGAAATAGTTAACTAACAAATTCCTAAGGGCAAATGCGTAAGAGCCATTTTCACCAACTTAAAATTAAATGTCATACTGACCCTACACATAAGAGCCTACGGGCCAGCCTAACAAGCCCCATGGCCGAAATTGTAAAACCTAGTCTATTTCCCCCTCGGGGAATATGACCCTATCATCCTCATCTATATTATCCTCTGCATCAGATACAAGGAATTTTGTATCGTATTCATCCGCCTTAGCCTGCGCTATCTCTTCAGAGAGGTCAAAGCATCTAGCGTGAATCTCTTCGAGGGTTTCTTTCGATAATTGCACCAGGCATATCCAGTGCTTATGCTCTTTAGATCAGAAGCACACCTTAACTTAGCTAGAGCCTCAACAACATCTCTTAAATAGACATTCACTTTCTTGTCAGCCTTAGCCCGAATCTCTTGAACTTCAGACTGGGCATCCACAATCTCGTCCTTTAGCTCCAAAAGATTAGAATCGAGCCTTGTAATCATGCTCGTCTGAACTGAGTTGTTTTCGTGGATGTTCTAAAGCTGTACCTCAAGGGTAGAAACTTTGGCAAAAACATTAGCCGTGGCCGCAATATGGGCTTCAATCTGAGCCTTTAGCCCGTTACACTCATACTTGGTCTGGCCAACCTCAACATAAAGGCGTTCCAGATCCTCTGTCTTGCCCTGCAACTGAAATACCAAAACATTAAATCTTAGAGGATAGAAGAAGAAGCATGCATTCCCTTGGAGTAAAAGTTACATGTTTCTCAAGCTGGATTTCGTAGTTCAGACTCCGATTTTCCTCGTAAGGTAGGTATACCAACTCATCTCCTCTTTTGTCACAAAGAAGCCTATGGGATTTATCCCCATCCAAGGCTTTTCGCAACCTAGCTTTATGACAGAGTAGCTCAGACTTAGGCTTGTCAAAGACCTACGGAAAAGGAGCTCAATAAGAAAGTGAAAAAGTGTAAAGCTGAAAAGCCAATACAAGCGACCAAAACTCATCATAGAACTGAACCATTGAGCCTCCCCAAAAGTTGGGCGTACATCTAACAGCTTGGTCCCATTAGCCTCGGTGGAATCGCTCCCAATGTGAACACTGTCGCTCGATACCTCGCTTAATTTTAGTGGAAGATAATTCTTATCCCTCGAATTACCTTCGACAGTAAAAGAAGACAACAAAAAAGGAGGAACCATCTTTTCAAGGCTAGAATCCTCAAGATGCAACAAGCTTAGCTAATATATATTCCTTGAACCTTTGATCAAGGCTTGCCTTACTATGAGCACCCTCGTCCTTCAAGGATTCCTTTCAAGGCTTTCCCAGGGGATGTTTTCTATTTACATTCCTGTCTCTTAGAAAGAGCGACTAAATGATCGGACCAGACAAGCACATGTAGCTTGACCGCCTTACCCATCATTGAAATTTGATATCGTTCTACGACCCCGAAGTCAACGATCCTTCCTCCCCCCGAGAGGATATCCTTTCTCCAATACCTGCGGTGATAGAGTTGACTCACATAAAAGAAAGTACCTTTCCTTGAAAACAAACTGCACATCACGTGCCATGGTATTTTTCCTCCCATTTACCAATTGATAGATCTCTCCACTTACGCTCATTGTAGGTCAAGCAAACCGCTAATTCTCGAGCACAATCCGCCAGGTCGAAACCTCATGTGCAGCTACAGAATTGCTGAAGAAAAGAGAATGAAAACATCTTTATGGAGTCTATCTCTACCATGAAAGAGAATGATAAAAGCACAAGTGTACCACTTACGTGTGTAATTCAATTCCTCAGGGAACGATAAAAACTCCACGGAAGTAATGTCAATAGTCTGCACTCCGACAAATTGGCTCATCCACCCTCGGTCCCCGTATTCTTTATTATTGGAAATAAAGAACCAGGTAGATTGACATCGTAGAATAATAAGGCCTTAGAATTGGCTAAAGGTGAACTCAAGCCCGACTTTATCTACAAAGTACCTTATCATCAACATATCCTCCAGGACGACGGCTGAACCTATGCCAAGGTAAACCGATATCTTCTGCAGAACTCGGGTACGACTCAATCAGGGGGGCCCAATATAAAGGGGCACATATACACATTCAAAACCCCCTACATAATCCATGATGCTCTCATCCGGGAATGGTACTTGTAGTACCACCTTTTCTCCCCATTCGCAGTCTTTCCTATTTTCCTTGAAGTGTTCCTCCCCTATTGATGAGATGAACCTTGATGCGAGCTCTCAATGGCCCTAAACATAGGGAGGCCTTTTCTATTGAGACATCCCTCTTCGAGATAACGCATCTCGAGGTCAACTCACTAGATGCCAATAGTGTACCACCGACCAGGCATGAAGCAGAGGTAGAACTCCCCTCTCCTTGATGAACAGATTTTTATGAAGCAACCATAGCTATGATAAAACAAGAAAAAAAATGTGAAGACTTTGGCAAAGACTTTGATCCAAAAAGGGAAGCGTGCCGGGAGGACTGTCCTGATCACTTCATGACCGTGCCATGTGGATGATGCTGTCTTAAAATGTTCAAGTGGTTAAAGATCCCCGTGTCAACCTAGCCTCAAGATGGTGCCCAATCTCTAGACTCTCACTCGAGAATTATTAATAAAGCCTCAGAGCTACCTTTACTTTCAGATCAACTTAAACGCTCTCTGAGTTACTTCAGGTCATTAGCCATCAATAAATGCCTTAGGGTCACCATCATTTTAAGTTCAAAGCAAGTTTTTGAGGTTGCCTGAATTCAAACAACCTGTTACTTGGGAACTATTTGTGAAGGTTTAACAGCTGTATGGTTGTGACCATTTGAGCACCCCATTCGCCAACAACAAATTTCTCAACAAGGCGTAAACTGATGACGTGGTAGATGTTTTGGAGAGGCAAGGATTCAAGACCATTTCTTATCATTTTTACTCTAAGAAACATGGGGATTATCTATCTACGACTAAAATTAGAGAGCCCGATTTTGTGACTATTATGACATTCTGCCACCCGCCACCAAAAGCCTCGAGGTATTGTTCGAAGTTCGACCCTAGTAGTCCCCTATGCTCGACATCCAGGAGACACAAGCCAGTGGCTGCCATAGACATGCCGGAAGTTCCCAAGACACATTACCAAAGCTGACAATACCTACAAGAATATTACTAGCTTGTACTGAACTTGTACGAGCTATGTTTCTTTGTAATAAAAGCACATGTACTATATTGGAATTTCCTCTCCCATATAAAGGGGATCATTGTTATTTTTTTGAAAAAGAAAAACATTGAACACACATCTGATACTCCATATTGAATGCATACAAACATTCTCTCTACTCTCTAACATATTCTCTTGATCTTATTACTTCCATTTATTGCTATATTCATTGTGTTCTATTTATTGTTCCTCATTTATTTCTTATTATAGGCCATAAAGATCTTGTATTGATTTTATTATCACTGTTAGTGTTTCATCACCTAACCTAGGCAAGATATCAGACTTGACCTCGAGGCCCCGAATAAGCAAGCTCGAGGCCTCGATTATCAGCCATTTGGTTTGGTTATCTATTATTTTCAGGCTCTTAACTCATTTTCAAATCCCTTATTTAGTATTTATTGTCTAAACAACCAGCTTATAAATAGATGACATATTTTTAAAACCGTAAAATCAAATCTAATAATTATTACCATTTTCACTGAAAACAAGTATATTAAAAATGAGTAGTATTTTCAGGTGATGAGATAATTCTTAATTATTGGGTAACGGTACATTACCTAATAAGTGGATAAAGATTAATAATTCTTACCCCACCCCTCTAAAAATGTGGCAGCTGGCCACAACCTAAGGCAAATTGACTCCTTAGTCATTTTGATAGGTGGAAACTAAGTTAGCAAAGAAAGGGACACTTCATTTCTTATGATTATTACACAATTCTTACCATCGGAACATTAGGAACTTTTACAATTCAAAGACATTAGCATTTTGATATCCAAAAACGTTAGCCATTTCAATGCTTTCAACACAACTTCCTTTCTCATATCTTGAAAACAAAGTCATAATCAGAACGTTAGAAACATTGACAATTCAAGCTCCTACAAGATATTAACAAGGAGATTTCTCGCATCCAAATTCTCCTACAAAGAATATGATACAGATTTTTCCCTAATACAGGTATGTTAAGGCTATGTTCTTTATTCGGCATGATCCACGTTATACAATAGAACAAGCAAACGCACAGTTTTCATAAACAACTATATTCATTGAAATACTAGGGGCTTCTGTATTCTTGATTTTCCTTGTGACATATTATTATATGTTCTATTTATGAGTCTCAGAAGAATATGCAATTGATAAAGTTTATCTGAAAGGACTATTGAGATTATGAACATATTTTCATGCATTTATACAGGTATATCAACACATGACCAGATGATGTAATATACGCGTATTTGTTGATACCCAATTTTTTCCTCATATATCATAAAATATGCATGCATATTTTCAAATATTGTGCATACAATTACAAACATGCACAAATATTTTTACAATTTTTTCTATAATTTTTAAAGGCCTTAAATCTATTTGTTTATGCATTTTCACTTACATGAATGTTCACATTATCCCTCATATTACTTTATGATGATTTAATCATCTAAATTCATCATTTCGGATCATATAAGTGTTCAAATAGTTCAATTTTTTTTATAATTACATTTATATTTTTGAGACTATAATTATATATTTTGCTATGATGGACCACATCTATGAATAACTACATTATTTATACATAAAATAACTTTTTATATTTTTATGATATTAAGTAGTTATTTAAAATCACCTTCATTCATAAAAATCATTTTTTATCATTTAATTTTTTATTTTTAAATTTTATTTTATTTAGTAAACTGGGTATTTAACAAATAGCGGCTAATTATACCCAAAATCGGACCTTCCTCAACCTAATTTAATTTAACCTAAGCCCAAACCGCCCCAGCCTAAAACCTAAAGACCTCTACCTGACATAAAGCTCTTCTAATCTAAGCCGTTGATCTCTGAGATCAACGTCCCCCATTCCCCCTTTTCTTTTTAACCCAAACGACCCCCTAACCGTAGCCGTTTTCCAAAGATAGCTACCCTTGAATCCCCCTTCTTCTCCGGTTCTCTCTGAAACTAACCCTAACCCTAGAGCCGTCACCTAAATCTTCCCCAAACCCTTCGATTATCACCCATTCCATGGGGTTCCTTGGTGATTTGATCCCCCTACCAGCCTCTTACCTCTTCTAGTTGTTCGATTTTGTAGTTTCATGAAGGGATCTCGAAGAGATCCAACCCAAATTTTGTTCGAAACTGTTTAAGAATTCACCTATGACCATCTCTGTTTTGAGTACTATTATATTGTGTTTATGGCTTGAATCTCTGGTTCCAAACCTAATTTTTTTATCTCTGTAACTTTCTCAAAGCCCTTATCTCTTACCATTTGAATCTGTTAAGATCCTTATAGATCTGAAACGTTTTTGAGTTTATACTATAGTCTTCTTTGAAAATTTTATGTTATCTTTATCATCAATTGATTTTAATGTTCCTCCAAATTAGGGCTTTGATTCTTTATTATTTGCTGTAGATTTGAAGTGTTTTCGAGTTCCTATAACATTTTTCTTTAAAGGTTTTCTGATTTCCTTACTATTAATCGATCCTTATGTTCCTAATAACTAGGGTTTTCATCTCATCTGTTTCTACAAAACTTTTTCTAACAATCCTATGTGTTTGATTAATGTTTTTTCTAATGATTTCTTTCATAATTGTGTTCCAGTCTTAGATTGTTTGATTGCTTCATCACTCGCTTCAATTTTTGCCTTTTACTTTTGAATAATTGAATGATTAACCATATCGTCTAGGGTTTGAAAGGGTTTCATTTTACTAAGATGATTATTTGCTGTAATTTTGTCTGTTTTTCTTATTTTGGGATTCCTAAATGATGCTACTTGCCTTAATTGTTCCTATTAAGTTTAATTTATGGGGTGACTACCTTACCAACCTTAATTTAGTCTCTATTTACTTGTGTTACCTTATTTGTGTGATTAATTACCCTGTTGCTTGCTGGATGTTCAGTGTTCTAATTCTAATTGGCTATTAGACTTACCATTTGCCTTATTTAGACCTCAATTTGGAGTTATTTTGGATACAATCCCATGATTTTTTGCTAATTGATTGGCCCTGTCATGCCTAATTGATTGACTAATTATTTTGTTGCCTTATTTGCAAGTCTTTAAACAGCTTTGCCTTATTGAGTATACTCTACTGAATGCTATATAAGATTCACCCCTTTTCTTTAACACACACATAGAGACAAAGGAAATAGCGCATTCTATTACAATCATCTATTATTTGTTTGTTGCACTGTCAAGCTACCTGAAAGCCAGGACTAAATCCTGGAATCCTATATGCTTCGCTCTTCTATTGCCAAATTCTTAGCTGGTATACCTCTACTTTACTATCATTCAAACCTCAATTTAACTTGTGTACTTCCTGTTCTTAGCATGTCTAACATTCATGTTATTAAATCATTATGTTCCTTGTTATCAGCCTGCCTATTTTTAACTAGACCTTTGTGCTTCATTCTAATAGTCATAATCAGCATGCCTACTTACATATGATTAGACCAAGCGGGTTTCTATTTCCAGCATGTCAACATGCATGTTTCTATAAATTAGACCTATGTGTTTTTCTGCTTTCAACATGTCTACATGTCTTCCTTTCTGCCATGAGACCTATGTCTACTTGCCCTGTTCTAAGTGATGATCCTTAACAAACTTTTGATTACGTCATGGTCTCTATGCCCTCAACTCTACTTGATTTTCTGTGTGATTGTCTGATCCTAACATTTTGTCCAATGATTAATACATGCCTGTATGTTAACCTAGTAATAACTAAGGGATAAAGACCATGAGAAACCTTGTTAAACTAATTGATCCTATCTGCTATTGATTAATGGATTTCATGGATAAGCTTCTTCTGTTAAATTTGGGTAATATGTGCGTTTTCTTAGTGACTATGTTTATACTAAGACCCATTGTTTCAGAATGCTCATACCTTTTTTTTAGTCATGAACTATTTTCACTCTTGAACTATTTTACTTCTGGACTGTATTACTTCTAAACAATTTTCTTAAAACTATTTCTAAACTTTTAAGCACTACCTTCCACTTCTACTCTTAGAATATCTAGGATCTTTCCCCTCTAGTATGAGCATTGCTTAGGGGTCCATGAGACTCCTCTAAACTCTGGCACACTGGTTCTGGCCCTTCCACACTACACAAAGACTATTTCTCTTTAAAGAGAGTCTGGGTCTGAGCACATAGAACTTGTTCTGTAATAACAATTCTTGTAAAACAGATACTAGGGTTATTAGTAAAAATGGGAGGTACCTTTATATATTTTTGTGGGGAAATTGGGAAATAATGCTCTGAGGACTATTGTCTTCCTGTATTAGAAACCATGCCTATAGGTTTATGTGCATTAAAAAACATGCTTATAGGTTCATCATGTTACTTTCTCTAAATTGCTATTTATGCATGTTCATATCCGCAACAGAAATCCTGTCTCTAGGTTATTGCTAATTTAGCCTTTACCGTCATGTTCGTAAATTTTCTTATGTGCATTAGAAACCATGTTTCTAGGATTGTTATTGCATGTTCCCAGATATTATACCTACAGCCAAATCATATAAAAACTTGTTTTTTCAGTAGCAATCATGCTTATAAGATTTAAAATCAGTTTCCTGCGTTTAGATATCATGCCTATAAGTTTTAAAATCCGTTTCCTGCATTTAAATATCATTCCTATAAGGATTAAATTAGTTCTTGCACTTAGATACCATGTCTATAAGTTTTAGAAATCAGTTTCTGCACTTAGAACTCATGCCAATATGATCTTAACATATTTCAGCACTTAGAAATTATGTATACATGGTCTAAGATAAAATCTGTCGCAAAATCAGCAATCACTTCACAGCTTAGACACCTAGTTTGTAAAACCCTATCCGTTTATCATTTAAGCAATCTTGTAGGTTGCTTGAGTTCTAGGTTCAAAACTGTTATTTTCCTGCTACTTGAAATTGCCCAGATCAAGAAGTAATAAAATTAGTAGGCAAACTAATTAGGTATTTGCTGCCCCACTTTAATAAAATACTGCATATGTTCTGCTTTGTGCTCACCTTGATATCCTGCTATATGACCTTTTTAAAGTGTCTGAGATACTACTATTTGAGACGTGCAATTGCCTGCTTATTTGTGGAGGTAAATTTGAGCCTTTAACCGTTCCTTTATCTGTCATGTCCTATTTGTTTTGCTTGTCGCTTAGAGTTTCTCCTTTTAAGTGCTATAGGATAGTCTAGATCTACCTTAATTAGAAGTCCTAAACACCTCCAGGACCATAAGTAAAAGGGATGGGTAGTGCACACATAGGATACATACTTGATGTTGCTAGAACGCTTTAGGTAATAACTAAGGGTAGGTTAATTGGGTAGTAAAGAATATGGTGACATGTACGCTAAAGCAATGTGTAGCACCCCAACTTGGGGACGATTACCAAGCATTGCACAGAAGTGATCTTATACACCTTAAATTAGTTTGGTGGCGACTCTTCAAAATTTAAATACTCAATTCCCAAAAGAAGATGAGTTGTCGCAGAAGATATGTCAAAACTCGGACTCTGAGAGGAAAAAAGGGTCAAGAAAATATATATATATATATATATCCTGTCTTTATACTGTTGTATTTCTATTAGAGGTCAGTAGGTAGTTAATATAGTTGAATATTATGTAGCCTTGTCGGCTTTCAATTTTAGGTATATAGTTGTCTATAGCAGCCTTGTCGGCTCGACCACTGTATTCCGCTTGTATTTGTACATATGTATTTTGAATAGATTTCCCTCACGTATGTTATTCACATTTATGTCTTAAACACATGCTTAGGGATGTTCGCCAGGTAGGACTCGTGAACCAGTCTAGGCCTATCGGTTTGGGTCATGACATGAATGTGGCAAGATATTTCTGAAAATGCCTTATAGCAAGGTGATGACTCTGAACAACGTCGTTCATGTTCCTAAAATTAGGAAAAACTTAGTCTCTAATGCACTTCTTCTCAAAGAACAGGTTTAAGTGCATTTTTGTATCTGATAAGGTTGTAATAAATAAGAACAAAATATTTGTAGGAAAATGTTACCTCACAAAGGGCTTTTCAAATAGAATGTAATGGTCATTGAGAATAATAAAATTTCATCTTCTTCTTACTTACTTGAGCTAAATGATTTATAGCATATACGCTTGGGACATATCAATTATAAAACCTGGCGAAAAATGATTCAGCTAGCATATTTTCCTAAATTTGAATGACAAATCAAAATGTCTTGTGGAATCTAAGTATGTTATACATCCTTATAAGTCAGTTGAAAAAATTTTAAATATTTTTAACTTAATTTACATAGATATTTGCGACATGAAGTCAATACCATCTCGCAGTGGAAAAAAAGTATTTCATAACTTTTATTAATGAAAATACTCGATATTTCTATATTTATTTACTTAATAGTAAAGATGAAGCAATAGATACATTCAAGAAATACAAGAAAGAAGTTGAAATGCAACTTAACAAGAAAATCAAAATAATAAGAAGTTATAGGGGTGGTGAATACAAATCTCCTTTTCAAGAAATATGTTTGGAATATAAAATTATTCATCAAATAATGGCTCCTTACACACCCCAATCCAATGGGATTATGGAAATAAAGAATCGTTCATTATAGGAGAAGATAAACTCTTTGTTGATAAGTTTTGGTTTGCCACAAAACTTATTGGGGAAGCCATTCTTACAGCTAACCGGATACTTAATTGAGTACTCTATTGTAAAACACAATCCATTTCATATGAAAAATAAAAAAAGGAAGCCCAACTTTAACTATTTTAAAGTGTGGGGGTATTTGGCAAAAGTGCAAGTTCCTAAACCCAAAAGGGTAATGATAGGACCAAAAACTATTGATTTTATTTTCATAGAATATGCAACCAATAGTAAAGCATATCGGTTTCTAGTTCATAAATTAGAAAATCCTGACATTTATAATAATACAGTTATAGGATTAGATAATGTTGAGTTCTTCACAATATATATCCGTATAAAAAGGAATATGAGTCGCTTGGTGAAGGATCTAAATGACCTTGGGAAATAATAAAAAGAAAGTACGTCTAATCAGAAGGATCCAAGACGTCGTAAACGTTAAAAACGTCTACTTCATTTGGACTAGATTTTGTAAATTTCTTGTTGGAAAATGAGCCTAAAACATTTAAAGAAGCTATGCCTTCTTTGGAATCATTATTTTTGAAAGAGACAGTCAATAGTGAAATAAAATCCATATTAAACAGCCATACATAGGAACTAGTTGATCTTACTCTTGGAACTAAACCGTTGGGTTCTAAATGGAGTTTTAAGAGGAAGATGAAACATGATGGCTCTATTGATAAATATAAGGCAAGGCTTGTGGTCATAGGGTATAGACAATGAGAAGGTCTTGATTATTTTATACATACTCTCCAGTCACATGAATTACGTCCGTACAAACATTGGTAGTATTAGTTGTGGTTTATGGTCTTGAAATTTATCAAATGGATGTGAATACGACTTTCTTAAATGGAGATTGGAGGAAGAAATCCACATAGAACAATATGAAGGGTTTGTGGTTCTAGTTAAAGAAAAGAAGGTATGTAGACTTGTTAAGTCCCTTTACGGACTAACACAAGCACGCAAATAATGACATGCGAAATTTAACCAAACAATGTTGTCAAATGGTTTTTAGATAAATGAATGTGAAAAATGTGTGTATATTAAAGTATTTCAAATTACATAGTGCTTATATGTGGAGGATATACCGATAGTGATTAATGGTATTGCTAACATAAATACGACTAAGCGTATGCTAACTAGCAAGTTTGATATGAAAGACTTAGGAGTTGCCGATTAATTCCAGGTATCAAGATCCATAAGACTCCTCAAGGTTTGGCATTTTCACAATCTCATTACATTAAAGCAATACTTGGAAAATTCAAGCACTTAGATTTTAAAGCTGCAAAGACTCCAATTTACGTGAGTCTTGCACTAGCAAAACACAAAGGCCAAAGCATAACAATTGGATTATATTCGTGTGTGGGGCTGTTTAATATATATTATGAATTGTACACGACCAGATATAGCTTGTGCAATAAGTAAATTGAGTCTATACACGGTTAATCCATGCCAGTCTCATTGGATGACAATGAAACGAGTTTTGGAATATTTAGAACATGCTCAGGACTTTACTTTGCACTATAATAAATATGTTACGGTGATTGAGGGATAATGTGGTGCAAATTAGATCACCAACTCAACTGATTCTAAGTCCACATATGGATATGTATTCACTATTAGTTGAGGAGTGGTATTTAAGAAGTTGTCTAAACAAACTTGTATTACCCCCCTCTATAATGGAGTCTGAGTTTGTAGCCTTAGATAAAGACGGTGAAGACGCTGAATGGCTCGAAAATTCCTTGGAAGATATTCCATTTTGGCCCAAATTATTATCCCCAATATGTATACATTGTGATAGTCAAGTTGCAATTGAAAGGGTTTGGAGTGTTATGTATAACGGTAAATCTCATCATATACGACGAAGACATATAACCGTTAAGCAATTAATCTATTGAAGAATTATCATGACTGACAACGTAAAATCAAGCGATAATATGACTGTTGAGGGGAATGGGAATATGGCCGAGGACAAGTCATTGTGGCGATAACTATACCTAGAAGACTAGAGATCCCAAGATCTAGGTTCAAGGAGATAAAAAAAGGTCATTAACGACGATTCAACATTATCAACTAAATCTTTTGGTCTATTCTCGTAACGAGACAATGTTTAGTACAAAGGATAAAATGTTAAGGTTTTTAATGGTTTCTAAATTTGATACGGGGTATATCAAATAGTGTATTTACGGGATGACACATTTAGGAATCACCTATGTAAGTGTGAAGTGTTAGTCGGTTCAATGATAATTTTGTAAGGCTAGTTCTCTACGCACTTATGAAACCAGTCAGTGTTCATAGATGAAACAAACAAAAACAATAAGAACCAAAACGGTTAAGGGTTGATTGTGTGACTTATGGTTGTCTAGGTATACACCAAAGTTCGATGGTTCAGAGATATCAAATTTACCGATTGATCGAGTATATCTGACATAAGTTCACCATGAAAAGTTCAAAGGGAAACCTACTTATTCAGATGTGATTAATCCTTGCTTGAAAATCACATAATGTTTATGTAAATTTATGTGATATAGCTATTCCCCATTCATGTGGGAGATTGTTGGGGTTTTAAGCTTAGTTTAGCTTAAAAGAGGTAAATGGGAAATGGAGGGGAAAATAAAATTTTGATTTTCCCTCCTCTACAAAGGAACATTGTCCTATATTGGAGGAGGAAAACCCATTTGGTTGATATATATATATATATATATATATATATATATATATATATATATATATATATATATATATACACACACACACACACACATCTTCTAGCTCTTAAAGAGTAAAGAAGAAGGAAAACATCGTGTCGTCATCCTCGCTCGCTTTCTCGGCTCGACTTCGGCTTCGGATTTGGATTTGGTCAAATGATTTAATTGAAAATTAAGGCTTTTTAATGGTATATAAAATTGATACGGTGTATATCAAATAGTGTATCTACGGGATGACACATTTTGGAATCACTTATGTAAGTGTGAAGTGTTAGACAATTCAGGGAGAATTTTGTAAGGCCAGTTCTCTATGCACTTATGAAACCAGGTGATGTTTATGGCTGAAACGAACACAACAATGAGAGCTAAAGGCAAATGAGGGTTGATTGTCTAACTTATGGTTATCTAGGTATACACCAATTTTCCCTGATTCAATATTATCAAATCTACCGATTGACCGAGTATATCCGACATAAGTTCACTACAGAAATTTCGAAGGGAAACCTACTTATCCAGCTACAATTAATCCTTGATTGCGAACCACACTGGTTTTCATGCATATTTCTGTGGTATAGACATTTCCCATTCATATGGCGGATTGTTGGGTCATTAAGCTTGGTTTATCTTAAAGGAGGGTGAATGCTAAATGGAGGGAACAATAAAAAATTGATTTTTCCTCATCTATAAAGGAACATTGTCCCCACATTGGAGGAAAAAATTGATCTAGGCCAATCCTGCACTACTATTGAGTAGCGAGAGAGGTCGAAGCAGCTTTTAACCGATTAAGGTCGGGATTGATTTTCACAGGGAGCTAGATATAGACTCTGGTGTCTATCTAAAGCGGAGTTGTGTATTTGATATTAATTTCACTTCTACACATTTTGGGTTTTGGTTTACTTCTAATTTTATAAAACTACAATGCTCAATTAAACTAAAATAAGCTAAGGTTAAACTATTTCGAGTTGTTAAAATGATTAAAAGGCATTAGAGTAGTGACATTCACCTAGGTGGTCAATTGACAGATTCTTGAGTCTAAAGCTAGATTGTCACATTTGGGGAATATGATATAACCATTACTCAATTCTACTCACTCTATGCCTCTCGGTAATTTGAGTGATTTTTCCCGAATTGAATTTCTCAAGACCAATTGGATATCTCTAGGTTTAACTCTTTATTTTAGGCTATCAATCTCTTGAGTATGCTCCAATTCCTTGTTGGACCAATTTCAGAGATTTAGGCTCTCTTTCTCAAGAAGAGCCAAAGTCAACTAAACACAAACTAGTATTTGCAACCACTAATTCAGTAATTAAACATGAAATTAGTTCAATTATCAAACACCCATAGTCAATCAAGCCCTAAAACACAAGATCCATCAACTGCCCACACTAGGGTTGAGCCACAACCCTAGATTATGGGTCTAGCTACTCATAATTAGAGAAGAAAATAAAGAAATAGATGAAAAAAAACTCATATTAATTAATTGCTAATTTAAACTTGAAGATTCAATGTTGAAATTATGCTAAAAGTTCTTAAACCGGTTAAAATAAATGAAGTCACGAGTGCAGCCATTACAAACTATTCGATGACTTAAAAATGGGAAAATATATTTATACTAGAAAACAATATTGGACAAAAATACCCCTTCGGGGCTAGTGCGGACCACACAAAATGCAGTGCATCCACACTAAGGCTCTTGACTTGAATATCTAGCTCTCTGAACTTGGGCAATACGAACAGTACGAAATCGAGTGCGCCGTGGTGGTTTCTACTGCGGTCCGCATGAAATGGAGCACTGACCACATTGGGCTTTCATCTTCAATCAGGCAACTCTCTGAATCTTGGCTATACGGACCACACTAAATTGAGTGCGGGATTAGTGACTCCAACACGGACCACAGAAAATACTTTGCGGCCATACTCTCTAAACTTTACCTGTAAGGACCGCATAGAATGGTGTGTGGCTGCACTAGCCTTGTTTGACTGAGCTTTGCCTTGTTTTGGTAGTTGTGCAAGTTTCACTCATTTTTGAGCTGGTTTTTGACATAATCAAGCACAACTTTTGAGCCTTTTGGGACTATTTTTTACACATTTCTAATCAAAACTCAAACACAAAGAAGTGTAAAATGCATCATACTTCCTTGTTATCAACTCCCCTAAACATAAGCTTTTGCTTGTCCTCAAGAAAACATAATAAGACCCACCCCTTAAGAGAAAATCCAAGATAATTCAGTGGTCCTAAATTGACCTCATCTAGCATCAATTGGAACTAATAATTGCCCTCAATACAAATGAATCATTAACAGCATTTACTCTTTTAAACACCATGGATTAAGTGTGACACAAGAGCATCAAGAGTTGAGTCAACACATCAAAGAGCTCGTTCTATTACTTTGGTCATTGTAGAACCCAAATTCACACATCCTCAGCTTTTCCTGAGCAAACCTCATCTTTAGAAAAGTGGCACCCAGAATGAGGTTAATAGAAATTCACTCATCTCTTTCAAAGAAGAGTGACAAGTCCGACTCTAAGTACCATATGCTTGCCCCTTATACGAGTCACCACTAATGTAAGCTTTATTTAACTATAGATCATATAGGTCTTTTATTGGGACATAGTGAAGGCTTTTGGTTCTGGGTAGACAATATTTGGTCTAAGTAGGTTCCATCTTCCCTTAAGCACTTATTTTGTTTCATTTTGGAACACATTCACTTGACATTTTGAGCCATTTCACTTCTTTATAAGGGTTAGAGAAACATACTATCACTCTTTCTTATTCATTTCAAATTCTCCTTTCTCAATTTTCCACATCTTTCATTCTTTGCTTTTCTTGAATCCCTTTTATTCATTTCTACATTAAACATTATTTTTATCTTTTTGTTTTTATTTTCTTTTTCATTTCCTTTCCTTTTCTTCATTTTGTACCATTTTTCCATTTTGTTTCCATCCTTGTCTCTCCCCTTAGACTTATACTTCTGCCATGTGCTAAGAAAAGATTTGGTGCCAAGAGAGGGTATCTTTTGGAACGGGTAAAGGCTTGTATCATAGTTCTTGAAGGAAAAAAAGGTGTAAGGCTCTAAAGGGTTGACTATGGATTTTATCATTATTAGGCTATGGAAGTGTTCAAACTATCATTTGGATCAAGGAGAGTCTATAATCTTGTCTGAAGTCAAAATTCACTTAGGATTTTGCCTCAAGAAATATTCAGGGCAAGTTCTAGACCAATTTCTCAGGACTTGGACTTGCTATGTAGTTTCTCAGCACACAAGCTATGGGAATAATGAAGGCATAGAGTCGGGTCCCACAACGACCTTAGATAAGATTTGAGCACACAATAGTCCCGAAAAACCACTTGATGAATATCAGTCAACACAAGAGTCTCAATGTCACGACTTTCACCATACTAAACACAACAATTTGTTTTTGACCATGAGATCAAAGGCAAATGTGATAGGCCTAAGTGAAGCTTTACTTGAGGCACCCTTAACACTAACTTCTAAAAATAAAAAAGAAAAAAGAAAAGGAAAATAAATAGACTCAAACCCTTAAGATGGTAGTCATGCTATCCATCATCGTGAAGAGCCACCCGGTTCATACCAATTCCACCTTTGAAAAGAACCGTGGCATTAAGAAAACTAAAAGCTTACTACAAACTTCCAAAAGAAGAAGCTAATAACATAAATAAGAAGATACGTAAAATAAAAGTGTGGAAAGTAGAATGAATATGTACATGAGGGGATTTTACTCAAATATACAATACGAGGAGGAATATATACAATGTAACATAACTTTTATACACGGACCCAAAGTTAAAATTACAAAAAATGTAATGAAGTACTAAAATTATATACATACCAAAGATAAAAAGAAAAAAGCATAAAATCTATCAAATATATACATTCATCTAAATCAATAAAAGTAGGGCCTACCCCCTCAAATGAAAGCTGGCATTGTCCTCAATGCCAACTAAACAAAATAAGCACCAAAAATAAAAGGGGAAAATGATACAGAGACTCCCTATGGCCTGTCTGTCTGTATTGGGTCCTGAATATGCTCGCGAACTTCAGACTAGTTCCCTATGACCTACTACTATGCTGCTGGGACCTAGCCTGGGCCTGGATAGGCTCTTGATCTGTATCCTACGGCTGATTGGAGGAGGTCTCCGGTTGGTCTGCCAACTGGATGACTGCATCATCTGTGTGGGGAATCATCCTCTTCCTCTTGGGAGGCCTTTAGAACTGCTCTAGATGGGGATGAGTTACTGGATAAGGATCTTGTAGCAATAAACACAAAGGCAGATGATCTACCTTCAACCTGTCAACTTTAACCCTCAACTCCTTCACCGACTCCTTGGAAGCCCGGGTCTTTCTCATCTTCTTGGCCTGCCTAGAAAGATCCTTGAGAGCTTTTCCATGAGACTCCATAGCTTCCGTATGAACTTTCTGAGTGTCAAGGATTTTCTTTTGGTTGTCTAGACTATCCTTTAGGGTGTCCTCAATAGACTATGGGACCTAAGGAGGCACAGGTGCCGACTGACTTGCTACTGCAGAATGAGGTCAGACAACTTAGAGGAAGCTGTCCGCATTAAGTTATTGATGCTGAGAAGAGCCTGGCTCAGACGGTGTGCAGTCATTGGGTAGGCCGGGTTAGAGGGTATGTCTAGAACTGCTGGCGTGGATGGATTAGGGGGCATGCCCGCTGAGGTGGAAGCAGGCTGATTAGGAGCCACTACCACTACTGGCTCTTTAGACTGGCTAGTTGAAGCAGTGGTTGTTCCCTTATAGTTCTTGCTTTTTGGGTTGTAATCACCCAACATACTGTACCATGAGAACATGGCCTTTGCTTTCACTTTGATATCAAATGGCCGCTTTTCATCTTTGAGTTCCCTAAAGTACATGGTCAAGAAGATGGGGAAAGGGTAGTTTCTGTCACATTCACTAACTACCTGTGCAATTACCCGAGACATCACATTACAGATGTTAATCGGGTACCCCTCCAAGATTGGTGCTACTAGTACTGCCTAGTGAAGAGGGAGGGAGAGTGGGGTCCAATATGCTGCACACGAATGTTTCCCACCCCTTGGCCTCAAAATTCAAACTTCTCCTAAAAGTTTTTACTCCCACATTCTACTAATAGGGGGTGATACCTTGGATTGCCAAATACTGTGCCAACCAAGGAAAAACCTCCTCACCTAATTCCATCTTTTCCAAATACAGTGACTCATCCTCTTCATCAAAGCCTAAGTAGTCACTTATGGTTTTCCCATCAAACAACACTTTCAAATTTCACACCTTGGTCACTTTGGTGCCCTTTTGATGCGGGCAACATTGATCTAGAATACCTTGACCAGGTGCTTGTTTGCATCTACACATTCACCCAAGAAATACTCCCAGCCCACTCCCTCTCTAAATTGTCTTCTCATATAGGGGTTGTGAGGCAAGAGGTCTCTATCAACAAAACGTCTCGCCTAAATAATTTTTCCTCACATGCTACCATTCTCTAAATTTATGGTAGGCCGACTCGCTCACAAATAGGTCTTGCCACACCTTCGGTTTTCTAGTTCTAGCAATTCCTCCCACATGAGGTTCACCATATTCTCCTACTACCTCTTCTGCTCCTGCTGCCTCATCTTCTCCTACTGCACCCTCTCCGTATGAAGAAGCTGTTAGGGAGGTGGAGTATTCTTCCCTACTGCCTTCAGCCGAGAACTCAGACAACCTAGAATATACATTTACTGAAGCTTGGGCAGTAGAGGACGGTGGAGGAGTGTCTCTTAGTCAGTTTCTCTCCGGCCAGTTAGGGATGTACTCTGGCACGGAGTTTGAAGATATATCTCGGGAGGGCTCATACTCACTCCCCGACTGGTCAATGGCGCTAGCAATAGATCGAATGATCTTCTTTGTGTTTTTAATGTTTTGCCAGGCTTGGGGAGTCAATCTTATCATCTTCTGTTTCCCTATACCTGCTTGTTTAGAAACCTTGCCTCTTTGTTTCACCATTGCATGCAAACAACAATCATTAATCTTGTTAGTATTTGGAAGAGCCTTATGAATTGCAGTTGCAGAAAAATTGTTGCAGACAGTTCAATATTTTGTAGAGTGCAGACCACACAAAATATAGTGCGGCGATGCAGAGGCCAATGCAGACCGCACAAAGTCCAATGTGGTCCGCATGGAGGTGAGTTTTGGACTACCCACTCTTTGAATCCATGCACTGCGGACCGCACAAAATGTAGTGCAACCGTACAAGGACCAATGCGGTCCACACAAAATGACAATGCAGGTCGCCCTGAGGCACCGGCGGGCCATATAAAATGTAATGTAGCCACGATCCTCAAGGATCCGATTTTAGAACTTTTTGCTATGCGATGCGCACAAGGGAACCGAAAACCATATATCTTCATCGCGCTGCGCATTGAGTACCAAAAAGCAGCACCAACCTAGGGTTTAAGTGTTGATCAGTTTTAATCCAATTTATCACTTAAATATGAGTCCCTAGGTGTTTGTTTAGTACTATAACTATCTAAACTAACTCTAAACACAAATTAACTACCATATTCTTACAAAATTGGCATAAATATAGGAAGAACAAAAGAAAAGCTAAGCAAACAAAAATTCAATGAAAATAATAAAATTGACAATGGAAAAGAGATGAATTTACCATAATTAAGATGTTGTGATAAAGATTAAGCTTTACAAATCAGTTATGTGAAATGAGTGGGGATGAACAATAATTTTAATGCTTTGAGAGTTAAAAGATTGAAAAGTTCAAAATGAGGGCCTCGGTTAATATTTATGTAAAAAGTCATAGGGCCCATCTCACCTACCCAATGTGGACAGCACAAAATGGAATGTGGTCCATATCACACAACATTTATCCAAGTTTGAGAAGGCAACCTACTGCAGTCTATACAAAATGCAATGCGGTCGCGGTGGCAAACTTCAGAGAGTTTGTATTTTCATCCATCATCACTGCGGTCCACACTAAGTTTGTGCCACCCACTAGGTTCTTTGCGGCCGCTCAAAATGTAGCACAGTCTGCATTGAAAACTTTAGAGACTTGAATAATTTTTTCACCATTTCCTGCACTGCTTCAACACAAACCTGTAAGCATCTAGCAACTAGTCAATCCAAAAATAAATCCTATCCAACAATGAAAATCGAAGAAAAACACATGGGTTGCCTCCCAAGAAGCACCCGATTTAACATCACGGCGTGACACAGGTTACCACCAAATCATTTGAGATGAAAAAGTGCCACCACGTGGCTGTCATCAGTTTTTTCCAAGTAGTGCTTGACCCTATGCCCGATCATTCTAAAAACTTCCCCATTTTCGTTCTTTAAATCAAGAGCACCAAAGGGGTCACGCATGCCACCTCAAAAGGTCCACTCTATTTTGACTTGATCTTTCCCGGAAATAAACGTAACCGAGAATTAAATAAGAGCACCAAATCTCCCTTCTTGAACCCCTTGCCATAAGTATATTTGTCGTGAAGGTACTTCTCTTATCCTTATACAGGGATCAACTGGAGTAGACATGGAATCGAAATTCTTCAAGTTCATTGAGCTGCTCCAACCGACGATTTTCAGCTATGTCCTAGTCAAGATCCAACTTCCTCAAAGCCCACATGGCCTTGTGCTCTAACTTAACCGGTAAATAACAAGCTTTCCTAAACACCAATCGATATGGAGACATACCAATCAGAGTCTTGTAAGCAATCCTATTCGCCCATAGAGCATCATCCATCTTCTTAGAGCAATCGGTCCTATTTGCATTGACCATTTTAGATGAAATACTCTTGATTTCCCTATTTAAGACTTCAACTTGGCTACTCGCCTGAGGAGTATAAGGAGTAGGCACTTTTTGGTTGACACCATACTTTGCAAGCAAGGTGTCAACATCTCTATTGCAAAAATATGACCCCATCGC
This sequence comes from Nicotiana benthamiana, assembly GCA_034376525.1. NCBI lineage: Eukaryota > Viridiplantae > Streptophyta > Magnoliopsida > Solanales > Solanaceae > Nicotiana > Nicotiana benthamiana. The sequence continues at coordinate 71,129,751 of CM067325.1, forward strand.
TTATGATTGCATAGAAGTGCCAAACCTTGTAAATATGCTCTTTTTGAGAAATGCAACCACGCTCCTAGCTTCATTTTTGGGCAAATCCACGGCCTCGACCCATTTTAAAACATAGTCAACTGCTATTGGAATGTAGGTGTTTCCACACGAGCTAACGAACGGGCCCATAAAATCAGTGCCCCATACATCAAAAATATCAACCTCAAGAATGGTATTGAGAAGCATCTCATCTTTCTTCGAAATTCCACTCGCTTTTTGACATTCATCACATCTCTTCACTATAGCACTTGCATCTTTATACAAAGTTAGCCAATAAAACTCACAACTAAGAACTTTGGAAGCCGTCCTCACCCCGGCATGATGTCCACCATACGGAGAGGAATGACAAGCCTCCAAGATACTCAATTTCTCTTCCTCCGAGCCACACCTTCGGATCACACCATCCGTGAAAATCTTGAACAAATACGGCTCATCCCAATAGAAATACAAACTACCCCATTTGAGCTTCTTCATTTGGTTAGAAGATAGCTCACACAGGATGATGCTAGTCACAAGGTAATTAGCAACATCCGTAAACCATGACATACCACTCATTGACACAAAAAGTAGCTGCTTATCGAGAAATGCATCATTGATCTCTAGTCCATCACATGGCCTTCCTTCCTCCCCCAATCTAGTAAAGTGGTCCGCCACTTAGTTTTCACTACCTTTTTCGTCCATAATTTCTAAATCAAACTCTTGAAGTAACGAGACCCATCGCATCAGCCTAGCTTTGGAGTCTTTCTTTATCATCAAGTACCTAAGGACCGCATGATCGGTGTGCACTATGACCTTGGCTCCCATGAGATACAACCCAAACTTTTCCATTGTGAACACTATAGCCAACAACTCTTTCTCAGTTACCGTATAGTTCCTTTGAGCCTCATTCATTGTCTTGATCGCATAGTACACCGGATGAAACATTTTGTATAATTTTTTGTCCAAAACTGCCCCAACCGCAACATCACTAGCGTCGCAAATGAGCTTGAAAAGCAAACTCCTATTGGGTGCGGTAATGGTAGGGGTGGTGGTCAAACTTAATCTTGAGAAGTTCAAATGCTTGCATACATCCCTCATCGAACAGGAACTGGGCATCCTTTTCTACTAGCTTGCACAAGGGATTCACTACCTTCAAATAATATTTTATAAACCTCCGGTAGAACCCTGCGTGCCCAAGAAAACTCCTAACCCCTTGGCAGAAGTGGGGGTAGGAAACCTTGAAATCACCTCTATTTTGGCGTTGTCAACTTCTATGCCATGCTTTGAAATTTTATGACCCAACATTATTCCCTCCTCAACCATGAAGGGCAGTTTTCTAATTGAGCACAAGATTAGTGTCTTCACAACGGGCTAACACTCTATCCAGATTTTTCAAACATTTAATGAAAGGAATCATCCACCACACTAAAGTCGTCCATGAATACCTCCAAAATATCTTCCACCATATTGGTGAAAATGGCCATCATACACCGTTGGAATGTCGCTGGTGCGTTACACAAGCCGAAAGGCATCCAAGAGAAAACAGTACTATATGGACAAGTAAATATGGTCTTTTCCTGATCCTCCGAATCAATCAACATTTGGTTGTCCCCAGAATATTATTCCAAGAAACAATAGAAGGAACGCCCAGCAAGACAATCAAGCATCTGGTCAAGGAAAGCAATAGGAAGTGATCCTTGAGGGTCACCTTGTTCAGCTTGCGATAGTCCATGCACACCCTCCATCCGGTAACTGTCCGGGAAGGAATTAGTTCATTATTATCATTGGTCATTACGGTCATACCACCCTTCTTTGTCACACACTGCACCGGCGAAATCCACGAGCTATCAGAGATAGGGTACACAACCCCGGCATCTTACCACTTGATCGCCTCCTTTTTCACAACTTCTTGCATTGCCTTGTTCAACCTCCTTTGATGTTCCAAGGAGGGTTTTGCATCATCTTTAAGAATGATCTTGTGCATACGGAATGCGGGGCTTATTCCTCAAATATCAGCTAGTCCATCCAATTGCCTTATTCTGCTTTTTGAGCACTGCCAATATGGCATCTACCTGCATGTTAGTAAGACAAAAGGAAAGAATAACTGGTAAGGTTGGACTATGGCCTAAAAAGTCATACTCGATGTGTGGAGACAATGGATTCAACTCCAACACCGTAGGTTCCTCAATTGAAGACTTTGTTGGAGAAGTCTTTCTATTTTAAAGATCGAAAAGGAGTTTCCTAGGCTCATAAGAACACCCATTCCATGTAAAGCATTCACACACTCCACTCGACCCCCATTATCATTGACATAAAATTTTAACAATAAGGCCTCTAGAGGGTCTTCCACATTGATCATTGCATTAGTATTATCAATTATCACAGATGTGACAAGATCCATAAATGAGCACACTTCGGTACAATTGGGCTGCTTCATTGACTTGCACACATGAAAGACCGTGTTTTCATCACCCACCCAAAAATTGAGTTCCTTTGCTTCTTCATTAACTAGAGCCTTCCCCATAGCAAGGAAAGGTCTCCCCAATATGATTGAGACTTCATAATCCAAAATCACAAAATCAGCTGGTAAGATAAATTTGCCCATTCGGACAAGTACATCATCAACAATACCCAATGGTCATTTCATTGATCCATCCGCCATTTGCAATCTCATGGAAGTCGGCCTCGGTGGCCCAATACCCAAATTCTTAAAATCTGAGTAGGGCATAATGTTGATGTTTGCCCGTAACTCACATAAAGCTTTAGCAAAGTCTGCACTTCCAATAGTGCAAGGGATAGTGAAAGCACCGGGATCTTCTAACTTTGGAGCCATTGAATGTACTATATTACTAACTTGGTGGGTCATGTAGATAGTTTCACAGTCCATGGATCTTTTCTTTGTCACCAATTTTTTTATGAATTTAGCATAGCCAAGCATTTGCTCAAAAGCCTCCACCAAAGGAACATCGATAGATAAGCTCTTTATCAAGCCAATAAACTTTTTGAACTGATACTCATTTTTCTGCTTGGCTAGCCTTTGAGGATAAGGGTGAGGTGGCCTAGGCAAGGGTGCCTGGGCTTTTGGCACAATCGGCTCTGACATGTCTATAACGTATTCCCTAGATGGGTTCACATCATTTTGTGTTTCCACCTCGGCATCATGAATATCAATCCTCACTTCTCCGTTCACATTTTCATCAACCACATTCTCAACCACCAAAGGAACTTCATCTTATTGAACTCAACTTCATCACCCAAAACATGCCTTTGTTTGGACGCATTCACATCACCGCCTCGTCCACTCGTAGCAGTTACCGCCATAACATGATTGTTCCCACCCTTAGGGTTAACTACCGTATCACTTGGTAGAGCCCCCTTAGGGAAATTATTCAAAGAATGTGAGATTTAGCCTAGTTGTACCTCCAAATTCCTGATTCAAGTGTTGTGAGAAGTCAATTGCGCATCGGAGACAACATTCTTTTTCATCTTCTGTTTAAAAATCATTTCCATTCTCCCCATTTTATTATTGGAAGAACTAGGACCCTGGGATGGAAAATGTGGTGCATTGCTCGATTGTTAGTACATTGGGGCCCTTTGAAAGACTTGCCCCTGATTTCCCTGGTTATGTTTCCATCCACCCTGGTTGTTGTTGTTGCCCCAATTTCCTTGATTGCTCTTATTGTTGTTTTGATTGCCCAAGTTTGGATTTTGATTATTGTTTCCCTAATTGTTTTTCTCTTGTTGTTGATTATTCCATATGTTGTTGCCTTGCTATCCCAATTGCCTTGGGATCTCTATTATTGTTGTACGTTGGAAGAATTGCCTCTTTGTCCTTGATAATAATTCACCTATTGTACCTCTTCATTCTGCCCATCATATCCATCATCTTGGAATCCACTACCATTATTGTCAAATTGATTTGAATTCCCTTTGTTTTGTTCACCTCTTTGTCTTCTTTGGTTCACTAGCATGTTAACACTCTCCATGGAATTCACTTGGCGAGGATTTTGGACTTGTTGCAACTGTGCCTTTGTTAGTTGGTTCATGGTTATTTTCAACTCAGCTATTGCCTACCCATTATTATGTAATTCTTTGTGCAAATGAGTGCCTGTGGGGTCATCTTGTGGCACATTGGTTCTACTTTGCCAAGCGGAGGACGTGTCAGCCATCTCGTTAAGAATGGCACAAGCTTCATCGTACGTCAGTTTCATGAAATTACTCCTAGCAAGTTGATTCACTATGCATTGATTTGTTGTGTTGATGCCCCAATAGAAAGTTTTTTGCAACATATTCTCCGTCATATAATTGTTGGGGCATTCCTTCACCATGGTTCTATATCTCTCCCAAATCTCATGCAATGGTTCGGTGGGTTTCTGCTTGAAAGCTAAGATCTCATCTCGCAATGCTTCCATATGCCTCGGTGAGAAGAACTTTGCAATGAACTTGTCCACCAACTTAGCCCAAGTAGTGATGGAATGGTTGGGAAGTTTTTCAAGAAAATCCATGCCTTCCTTGTAAGTGAAAATGGGAAGAGTCTCAACGGAAGTGCATCCTCCGACATATTAGTTTTCTTGCTCCCCCAACAGGTATCCACGAACCCGTTGTGATATTTGTAAGCATTTTTATTAGCAGTGCTCGTGAAATACCCACGTTGTTCCAGCAATGTCAGCATCACATTAGTAATTTGGAAATTGACCGCCCGGATTTGGGGTAGGAGAATTGCGTTTGCACTTGGTTGCGGTGCACTCGAGGAACCACTCTTGGAGGTGGCGGAGGAGGGTCTAGAATATTTCATAAGCGTTGGTATGACGGCCTCTTCATTGTCCTAGAGATACAGGAGGTACCTTATCCTCTCCATTATCATCAACCTTCTCCCCTGCAATCATGTTTCCAGGAGGGTCATTAGAATTTAACTCCATTTTCTACCTTGACACACCAAAATTAGTAAGAAAGAAGGAAATAAGAACAATACACAAAACTATTTAGATAGATAGCCAAAACCGTTAGCTCTCCGATAACGGCTCCAAAAAAGTGATCGAGGCTAACCCTGCACTACTATTGAGTAGAGAGAGAGGTCGAAGTAGCTTTTACCCGATTAAGGTCGGGATCGATTTCCACATAGAGCTAGATATTTGAGTCGGGTGTCTATATAAAGCGGAGTTGTGTATTTGCTCTTAATTGCACTTCCACACATTTTAGGTTTTTATTTACTTCTAATTTTATAAAACTACAATGCTCAATTAAACTCAAAGAAGCTAAGGTTAAACTATTGTGAGTTGTTCAAATGAATAAAAGGAACTAGGGTAGTGACTTTCACGTACGTGGTCAATTGATGGATTCTTGAGTCTAAAGCTAGATTGTCACATTTGGGGAGTATGATATAAACATTTCTCGATTCTACTCACTCTATACCTCTCGGTAGTTCGATTTTGCCCGAATTGACTTTCAAGGCCAATTGGGTATGCAAATTTTCACAAGAAATTAAAGTTCACGTTGGGTATTACTATCTCTAGGTTTAACCATTTAATTGGGGCTATCAATCTCTTGAGTATGCTCCAATTTCTTGTTAGACTAATTTAGAGACTTAGGCTCTTTTTCTCAAGAAGAGCCAAAGTCACCTAAACACAAACTACTGTTTGCAACCATTAATTCAACAATTAAATATTAAATTAGCGCAAATATCAAACAACCATAGTCAATCAAGCCCTGAAACACAAGACCCATCAATTACCCACTCTAAGGTTGAGCCACAACCCTAGCTTATGGGTCCAGCTACTCATAATTAAAGAAGAAAACAAATAAATAGATGAAGAAAAACTCATATTAATTAATTCCTAAATTAAACTTGAAGATTGAATGGTGAAATGAAGCTAAACTTACATAAAATAGGTAAAATAAACAAAATTACAAGCGTATCCTTCAATATAAACTATCTTATGACCTAAAAATAGGAAAAAATCTATTTATACTAGGGTAAAAATCTTGGAAAAAAATACCCTTGCCGGGCTAGTGCATACCGCACAAAATACAGCAGGCCACACTAAGGCTCTTAAGTTAAATATCCAGCTTTCTGAACTTGAGCATTCCGGACCACACGAAATCGAGTACGGCCGCGGTGGCTTCAAGTGTTGTCCGCATGAAACGGAGCGTAGACCGTATTAGGCTTCCATCTTCAATCTGGAAACTCTCTGAATCTTGCCTTTATGGACCGCACTAAATCAAGAGCAGCCCTAGTGACTCCAATGCGGACAACGAGAAATCTTTTGTGGCCACATTACCCTTTTTGCCTGAGTTGCATATTCTCTGAACTTTACTTATACGGACCGTGCAGAATGGTGTGCGGCCGCTTTGGCCCTGTTTGACTGAGCTTTGTCTTATTTTGGTACTTGTGCACATTTCACTCCTTTTTGAGATGATTTTTTATATCTTGTCACCTTGTTGATCAAACCTGTAATCAAGCACAACTTGTTAGCCTTTTGGGTCTATTTTATACAAATTTCTAATCAAAACTCGGAGACAAAGGAGTATAATATGAATCGTACTTCCTAGTTATCAGAAAGCTCATTTGTTGGGTATATATATATATATATATATATATATATATATATATATATATATATATATATATATATAGTTACACTTCTTCTATCTGTAAGGATTTGAGAAGAAGGCAAGCCTCGCGCCATCATCAGGGTCGCTCGTTCGGCTCGGCTTCGGCCTCGGATTCGAATTTGGTCAAATGATCTTATTGCGTAGTCTTCTTCGTCGTTTCTAGGCTTTAGCTTCAAATTTGAATTTGGATTTGGATTTGGTTAAATGATATGATTTATTGAGGGAAGCCTCGTGCCGTTATCTTCGTCGCTCGCTCGGCTCGGCTTCGGCTTCAGATTCGAATTTTGATTTGGATTTGGATTTGGTCGAATGTTCTGACTGTGCCGTCGCCATCGCTTACTCGATTTGGCTTATGCTTCGGATTTGGATTTTGATTGGAATTGGATTTGAATTGAAATTTGGTCAAATGATCTCATTGATTGATTAATTTTTTGGACAAAATTTATTTGTTAAATATTAATTTCTAGTACAAATCGACCGATTTTATAATGCTAATTCAAACTTTCCCTCCGATTTTATTTTCCTATGTTATTTTACAGAAGTTACCATTGACGTAATAGTCGTTTACATGAATGGTCATCTTGAAGAGTTGTACTTCTTCATTTAAACCCAACCTATTGTCTATAAATAGTAGGCCATTCCTGTAGATTTTCCTTATAAAATTCTGAAATCTCCTTCTTTCTTCTATATTGTTTTAACTACAAAGAAAGTAAAAGTATGTGTGCTTTGCTACCAATCATTATATTCACTGAAATACTAGGGTTTAAAGTATCGGTACACCAGTGTGTAATCTGTTCTATCCTGGGAGAAAATAATCTATAACCTCAGGCACTATGAGGGAATTAAGTTCCTTAAGGAAACACTATGAGTTCAGCGGGCTCAGATTAATTTCTATTTATTCTATATTTATGTTCATATGTTGTTTTTCTTCTCCGAATTATTTTTACAAATACAGTATACTAACACTTATAAGTTACAAAATCTTAATAAATATTTGACAAAAGTTGTAGTCAAGTAAAAGTAGGTTGATTTCCCATGAATAATAGTGAAATACAATAATCAGAAAGCATGCAATACAAATTTATACTATGATAATTATTAGGCAATTCATGTGAATTTGGTTAATGTCGGTAACCTTATTCTTTTACTTTTTGCGATACACAGTGGCGAAGCCAGTAAATTCAATAAAAGTGTTCAAAATTTAAACATCTTTGTCAATGTGCTAGGCAAAGAGTGTTCAACGTTTATTTTTTATCAATAATAAATAATATTTTACCTTATTCATAATATAATTTTTTGGCGAAAGAGTATTCAGTTGATCACTCTTTGCCACATATGACTTTGCCCCTGGCAATACATACATAAAGTTGTTTATTTCAATTTCAGAATATTGTAAGATAAAAACAAAAATATTCAGTCTATTATTCTCTTGATTTACTTTAATCCTTTCTTTTTACACAAAGGTCAACGTCCTTGATCTCCTAAAAAAGTTGCTTTTGGTACGTTATGTGTTAATATTTTGTAAGTAATTGGCATGTCTCCAAGCTTCTAAACTCAATTCATTTGAAAATATTTTCTTAAAAAATATTTTTGGTGAGAAGCAGTTTATGTTTGAATAATTAATTTTAAAATTACGTTTGAGCAACAATTAGTATTTGCCCATATTTGTTACAAATATTTATAAAGTATATTTTTCTCAAAAATGCTTTTAAAAAAAATTAGGGTAAATTTACTTCTATCTGCTTCTCAAAAATGATTACAATTCGAAGATTGAACCAAAATGTAAATAGAGGAACTAAGGTTACCTCATAGGAGAGAGAGAGAGAGAGAGTTGAGAGAATTTTCAATTTTATTACTCAATGAATGAGAATGTTTTCTGTGTATTATTTAATATATGGGCGGAGTCACTTATATGACCCAAAAAATAAAAAACCATCCCAATACATTAAAAAATTATTATAGTTGGATAAAATAAATACTAAATAGACCTGAGCCCAAATACAAAAATATAGACACTATCAACTACTATAACTAATACCAAATTCTAATGCATGAATCCCAACATCCCTCTCCCTCCCCCCCCTCCCAAGTTGGAGGGTGAGATAACACCCAAATTGCTAAGATGAGTGAGCAGTAACAGGCAAAGACTTGGTAAAGATATCAACCACCTGAGGAACATTGGAGATGTAGAACAGACTAATCAAACCATCTCCCAATTTACTCAAGACAATAATAATCAAACTTGATATGCTTGGAATGTTCTTACAACACAAGATTCTGGCTCTCTCTCTCTCTCTATATATATATATATATATATATGTATGTATGTATATATGTGTGTGTGTGTGTGTGTATGTGTGTATGTATGTGTTTGTAGAAGCCTGGTTGTCACAGAACACAAGAATAGAACAAAAAGTAGAAAAGTCAAAGTTAGCCAAAAGCCTAGACAACCAGGTAACCTCAGCCACAACTTTGTCAAGGACCTATATTCAGTTTCAATTGAAAAAAAGAGATATTACATGCTGCTTCTTGGACTTCCAGCATATCAAACTACCTCCCAACAAAATACAAAAACTTGTAACCGAACTCCTGCTGTCAGGGCAGAAATCCCAGTCACTGTCACAGAATACTTGTAGAGTTAAACTAGCTGAATTGTTAAAAAATAAACCATAGTCTGAAGTACCATGGGTGTATCTCCATAAGTAGATGCATGCTTCATGTGAGGAGTACAAAGGGTATTGCATGAATTGAATCAAGTGTTGCACACCAAATGACAAATCAGGCCTAGTATGGATTAATAATTCAGTTTCCAACTAGATTCCACGACCCGGCTAGTCGTTTTGAGTATCTGCACTTCTCTCACTGATTTAGAGCAAAACTCTATGTTGCGAAGAATTTAGAGCCTCATTCTAGCCTTTGTTTATTTGAGTGCACAGTACGATTATTGACCTGGGTGGCTTTTATGCAAAAAAGATAAGTTGATAAAAATAATAATTTTTTCCTAAAAGTTAATTTTAGTTGATTTCAGTCAATGTTTTGAGTAAATGGACCTGGACCCATATTTTGACAGTTTGGATGGGTCATTATTGAAATATGGGATCTGGGAGTATGCCCGAAATTGAATTCTGAGGTCCTTAGCTTGAGCTATGAATTTTTATTGAAAATTAAAAGTCTAAAAAATCTAATGTTTTTGAGAATTGATTGAATGTTTGGCATTGTTAATACAGGGGTTTGTATTTTTGTTCCAGAGCCTGGTACATGTCCAAAATAATATTTTTGACTTATCTGTGAAATTTAGTGGGAAACGGTCTCACGAATGTATATAGGATTGCTAACGTCACCATAAATGATTACTTCATGGTGATTCCATTCAAATTTTATGGCCTGATGCAGTTTTGAAGCCACAGCTCCCACAGAATGAATCCAAGGGCGCTCTAATAGCAGGTTGTAGGATGTTGGCACATCTATTACTTGAAAGTCGACCTCGAACCAAGTTTGTCCCATCTGCAGACACAGGCTAATCTCACCGATGGTGGACCTCTAGGACTCGTCAAAAGCTTTCACAATGATTGATCCTTCTGTTATCTCATGCAGTCCTTTACCAAACTTCTTGAGCGTATCAATGGACATTTATTAAGGCTGGAACCCCATCAATAAGGATCCTAGTGATGAAGTAGTCTTCACATTACATGGTGATATGCAATGACTTGTTGTGATCCAACCATTCAGGCAACAATTCATCCTCATAGAAAGTGATTTTATGACTTTCTAACACTTGTCCCACCATATTGGCCATCTCTCCGCCAGTGATGTTGCTTGGCACGTATGCCTCACTCGGCACCTTCAACAAAGCATTTTTTTGTGTCTTGGAATTTGCAACAAGTAGAGGATAGATATCTGTGCTAGTGTTTTGTTTAGCTAGTCAATGACTAAATACTCCTTGGAATATATCTTCCTCCAAAGGTCATCAGGACCCGCTTCAATGATGAGTGGCCGGTTGGAAGCTTGCTTACTTGGCTTAGCTAAGTGCTCCGGGGTATAGAATCTTCTAGTCCTTGTCATACCCTGTGCTACAATAGTCTCTTCGAACCTGACTTTGCCTTTCCTTCTAGCCTTGGCGATATAATCGAAAGGGATAGTTTTTTTATGGAATGATAGCATACTGGTCATCGCCACTGGAACTGGTGTGGCTACCTTTACTTCAAACGAGACATATTCCTTGGGTGGTAAAATTGTAACCTTGAACGATGCTGGTGTTTTGGCTGACGGTGCTGCCTCGAACTCAACAGGAATAGACACATCTACCTCTATGATCTCAAACGGTTGAATCTGGACTATAATGGTGTTGAGAGTAACTGCTAGCTTCTTTGGATAATCGCTTTCCGTGATTAACCCGATAGATCCATCGGGATCACAACCATATTCTATTTCAATCATGTGAAAACCTCTACCCTTATGATCTAGTAAGGGGTTGTTGTGATCATTCGGAGCGGCTTCCTTTGCTACAATGACCTTGTTATCAATTAAGGACTGTATCTTGTCCTTTAGAGAGATGCATTCATTGATGGTGTATACCTTTATTCCAGAATGGTATGCATACGATTTGTTTGGGTTACTCCACTGAGAAGGATTCTCAAGGGTTGAAGCAGGGATGAGGGTGACATAGCCGACAGTTTTTGAGTCTCTCATATAGTTGATCAATGGGTTAGGCAATGACTGTGTATTGTTTGGGGGCCCTCTGATCCAAATTAGGTCTGTGTCTAGGAAAGTTTTGGCGTGCAGGAGGGGTGGCTGGTAATGAGAAATTTGGGCATTTCAGGCTTGGTAGACTTGTGTGGGTTAGTAATATCTAGGAGAAGTGGGATGATATGTGGGAGGTGGAGGTGATTGATAAGTTGGTGCTGGGGCTTGGTAGGAGAGTGCTTGGTAGTTTGTAGTTGACTGATATGTGAATGGAGATATATGGTAGGTTTGGTATTTGAGGGGAGACTTTGTCCTTTGTGCAACCATTATAGCCCCCATGTCCCTCTTTTTAGACACACTACAAGACTACAAGGCCTTATTTATGGCTTGCAAGGCCTCGAATTTGTAACAATATAACTTTTGATACCTTCTTCAATTCGTTCCCCCAGCTTGATGATGTCGAAAAACTTATGATTTTGAATCATCATTAGCCATTCATAATACTGCGGATCTTGAGCCCGGACAAAGAATTTGTTCATCTATTCCTCCTCAAAGGTAGGTCTAACCTTAGCGAATTTCGACCTCCAGCGAGTAGCACACTCACAAAATATTTATGTAAGCTTTTTCTTTAGATTCTTATTGTAGATTACATCTGGCGCATATTCTATGGTAAATCTAAACCTGTCCATGAAATCAGAGGTCTTACCTAGCTGATATACCAGGATAGTGCATATTCCTTCAAACTATTCATAAATAGTTTCATGCAGATCCTTTCGTCCTTTCCTACCCCGACTAACTTGTCACAGTATGTTCTTAGATGGACCCTCGGCTCTCCTTTACCGTCAAACTTCTTGAACTTGGGAGGTTTGTACCCCTCTGGTAGTTCAACATTTAGTTGTATGTAGAGATCTTCGTAGTTCAACCATTTAATACCTTCTTTCTTCGATGCCTTGGATTCGGTTAGTCAGTTGCTTAAGCACTTCAGCCAAGTTTTTGATGAGCAGATCCTTTTCCTTGAACTCAGGGGTGCAAGATATAGGTTGGGCAGAGAGTGGCACGGTCTCCACGTAAAGGGGATTGTTGTTATGGCAGGGTGTATGGGTGTGGAAGTTTCCATTTGCGGAGTTTTATGGTTCGGGGATGAGTAATGGATTATTGTTCGATGTGTGGCAAGTGTTGCATTGGTTCTTTGTTGGAATAGTGGGATGACTCGGTTTCTTTTGTGTGTGATTTTGGCCATTGGGGAAGATAGTTTCTGGTGTGCTGAGGGAGAAGGATAGGTTGGCCAGGTTTCGAACCTGATCAAGCTATTCTTTAAACTTCAACAATTTCTACTCGAGTTGTGACACATTTTCATTGGAAACCCGAATACCATGGCCATAAATGGTCTCTGTTGTTGTGATCTCCTTTCTGATCTTCCATTTTGCCGTAGTTCTTATTGTTAATAAGACTTATAGGAGGATTGGGTATAGGGCCCTTGGATTTGTAGAATAGGATAACGTTGCCAGAGTGCATGAACTAACCTTTAGGGAGGGGAATAACAAAACAAAAATAAAAAAAGGTCACCAAATTAGTTGGGATAAATTTTTTTTTTTGCAATATTAAACACGTACTGCAGGAATATAAAGCGCGTCCTAATTTGAGAGCCTTGTTGTGCTTGAGCTAGGCCTAGCGACAAATTGATTTGGAGAACCTAGAATGCTAAATGTCTCATTTCATTGATAAAAGTAGACGAATCCCAGATTGATACTAAGTAAATAGGAAATGAAAATCACTAATAGCCATTGGCCTTATTAAACTCTATAAAGCGAAAAGAAAATTTCTTATCTACTTGGTCCCAGAAAGACTTCCCCAGATTCGGCATCCCTGGCTTCATCGAACAACTTTCCCTAATTCATGAAGTCCCAGCAATAGATAGGCCATGGCTAGGTGTACGCCTTTGGTTCCTTCACCATTTTTGCAATCTTCGACCCTTTTGAAAAACGTTTTATCCAAGTCCACTATTCCTCGCTCCAAGTATTCTAGTCATTTGTTGGCACTGACAACCATGTACTTCCATTCCTCAATTAGCTTCTAATTGGACTTTTGTATTTTGCGGTGCTCACTTTCGTACTCCCAGATCCTTTTGCGCAGTTGATTGTATTATACTTGTGTCTCGGACTTTGATCTATGATTTTGTGGCCTCGGGCAAACCCTAGCTGGCCTAGATCATCATGATTATCTTCCGACCACCATGAGTAGAAAGGAGCGCAACACGCATGATACCTATCTGGCCCGATAGTATCTCTCCCTATTATGATCTTGCAATACCACATTTGCTGAGCTTGGCATTTGTAAGGACTATCATCATCCTGGAAGTCAGTTCAAAAATGACTCTTCTTGTCGACTTGTTTTCTATCGGCTTGTCTCACAACCCGGAGAGAGACATAAGGATATGTTCCTCTTAAACCGATCAGTATTAAAAAAGGTGCATTTCTGGATCGGGTGATGAATTCCTTGATCGAAAACAACTTGAACATCCACTGGACATGTTCTTCAGTTAGGTTATCAAATAGCTCTACCCATCCTTTGGCATCTTCTAGTTGAGCGAACATATTGGGTATGTATTTCATTCACTTTGGATGATGGAAAGCGATATGATCATCCCAGTACGTTCACTGAATCTCTTGTTGGTATTTACCCCTTTGGAGGTTCTCCATAAGCTAGAGTTGAAGTAGCAAATTGCAGCCCTCGAAGTGTTTTGCACCTTGTTGACACTTCTCAAAGGCTCGATATATGTTCGCAATTATCATGGACACAATGCTGAATGGTTTCCCGCCAATACCTTCCGTAAGGGTTTTAGTTACCATGGCTAGCCTAGTGTGGATCCGTTCTTTCTTTGGTGGAAACACGATCAAACCCAGGAAACAAAACATAACTACGAAAACACTTCGATGAATGTGTCCCAAGGATATGATGGCAAACTCGGTGGGGTAGGTACTATAGGATTTGCTGTGATCGTACATCTCATATAAATAGTCAAAATGGATGTAGGATTCCTTCAGACATGCCAATTCTAGATTCTTCTTTAGACCCATCATTTTGAGGAAACCCCTGCCCTTACGGTTCTCAGGCATCAGTAAACCCGGAGTCTCCCAGACTAGGTGAGTAACCCTCCTATTTCTTCTAACAGGGGTGTCATTTCAATGTCCCCAAAATGGAAAACAACCCATTCATAATCCCAAAACAGTATAGCAGCCTTTATGATCTTGTTGTTGGGTGGGATCTCCAAAAGGGATGGGAGACTCCCCAAATATTTTCGGACGAGAGTTTGATCACTAGAGTGAAGAGCCCTCCACCAGCTTAGCAACATTGGATGAATGTTGGTGACCATGCCGAATCTAGGGACTTCGTGCCTCATATTTCTACAAGGCAAATAAGGTTAGACCCTTACCCCCACCAGATTCGACTATTTAATACCAACAATTAGCATAACACGTTTTGGTTCTCCAAATAAATGCAAGAAATGTGGTGATGTCCGTTTGGGTTTAGGTAAACCAGTGGACTTCGAACAAGTCTATCTTAATAGGCCATTATGTGGACAACATAACTGACCCAACTAGGTTCGACCATGATGCATCCACAGTTTAACAGAATAAGGTTTCTATGGGGTTTTAGACTGGTACCCTTGAGAGGAAAACTCAAGGGGGAAGGCACAGATCCGTCGACTACTCATTGATTGACTGGTTTACCTCAAATATGCCTCCTCGAATTTAGGGGATAATAACATAGGAAGAGTGCAACCACTCATTATAAGTGTTGCTATAATATTTGTTTGGTACGAGTAGAATAAGATATTAAGCGTGATTATGCAATATTTAAAAAGCATGTTGTCATGTATTTACATGTTAAGAAAGTAGTAAATATATCAGTTTATAATTTAAAGTAGCAATAAAGAAAAGAAACAAAGAAGATAAGTCAGTTTTTCCATGTAAAATAAATTAAACGCTTAAAGGAATTTAAGCAAGTAATTGCATATAAGGGAAGGTACAAATTCACAAGAACAATCTGAAATAGTAAAAGCCTAATAAATCCCTAGCAGAGTAACCATGTTATCGCGCCCCCTTTTTTTCTCCCTCCTTGCGTTAGAAGAATCAAGTTAATGATATTTTAGGTATACGACAACTTGTTCCTTTTGGGAACTGGGTTTTTCACTTTTGAAGATTCACCACCTAATGATTTATGGCACATTAGGACACCTAATATGTTTATTTCTAAGTTTTCTTGATAACCAAAGATAGGATAAGGGCTTGAAATTATCCTAAGGGGAAGGTGTTAAGCACCCCTCAAGATCCACTAGTGTGGTTCCCGACCAGATAGTTCTTTATGAAATTTGGGTGCGATTAATATATAAACAGATAAGGCTCAAATAAGAGGGAATTTTAATACACAATGATTTGAAAGTAAACAATGTTTTGAAAGAACGATTAAAAGGCTGACTTATAAACAAGGAGTTATAATGCTTTAAAAGAAAAGGGAGGGGTCCTAGGTTTATGGATCACATCAATGAAATACCCAGTAATCACTCATCAAAAGAGGAGCTACACGTAGTATTAGCGCATCGGTCATCATATCCATATCTACCCTTCCCACACTGTTTAAGGTACTAAATCGCGTATTGGTCTCAACCACTATTACATGCTATTACCCGCCTCATCACTATCAGTCCTAGAAGCATTTAGGACTACTATACCTGAAAGGGAAGGATATTAGGCAGACCTGGGTTTCAAAGGTGAAAAATCTAAGGCGACATACAAAACATTTAGGATTGCACATTAAGGGGAAGCACATAGACACTGAAGGCTCAGGTATACCTCCCAAAACAAAGCAATTAGATAGCATGACTCAAACAACAAGCACAGTCTGATTTTTAGAAAAACATTTAAGGAAAGGAGATTATTGTTGTTGAAGTAGACCTGATCTATTATATGACCCAGATAGGAAGCACGAGTCAGGACTGCTTGCTGGTTGTAGCAATTACTAATTAATAGAGGTGAATTCAGTTTTATTGTTGTTATTACCTAAGGCTTGCCTAAGTGTTTGGGAGGGGTATCTTAGGAACATGGTATCTATTGTTGATTCTGAATGTGGCAAAGTAATTAAAACTTAAAAGAAATGGTTTGAAGTCCTATTGGTATGCTTGCTATATCTTGTTCACAAGAAGAGACTATGTTACTAACTGGTTCAGGATAGACTGATTTTAAATTAGATTAGTTTTAGATCATGCACACAAGGGTATCCATTGTTGCAGACTTTTATTCCAATGAACATGATATCTACGATTACTGATTTTAAACCTTTATAGACATGATATCTAGTAGAAAATGGGAACATGCAGGATTTTTAGATAGGGATTCCTATGGGCATGATTTCTATATATTATACGGACTTGAACATGACGCCAGATTATAACCAATTGGAACCTAAGAGAATGATATCTAAATGGTGAAAAACATGAATTTTTTTAGATAATTCCTATAGACAGGTTATCTAGAGGTGAAGTTGAACATGCAGAATTTAATGTAAGTCCTATGGACGTGGTTTCTAAATGCAATTTGAATATGCAGAATTAAAACAATCCTATAGTCATGGTTTCTAAATGCAATTTGAATATGTAGAACTAAAATAGTCATATGGGCAGGTTTTCTACCCTTGAACATGCATAAATACCCAACCCTTTTTCCACTAGACATCCCTAAGCGTTTATTACAAACCAAAAATACTTAATTACATAAAAAAGTGTAAGAATACAACCAAAGGAATCCTAATTCTTGGTTCCTCCCCGAGTTATGGAATAAACCGCCTTAAGATGCCATGTTTCAAAGTCTTCATCAGACTGGGCGTGTCAGAGTTCCCTAAGGGTCTCAAAGGACCCCGGGAAGTTCTTACACCTAGGTTCATAGAGCCAAATGGAGATAAGTGCAATGTGAAAAGGTCAGCCCTTATGTGTCCAAGTTCAGAGGGAACACATGGTTACCAAGAAAGGCTAACACAAGAGGGACGAACTTAAGTCTAAGAAGATAGTGAAAGTGCAGGCATAATGTTTTAAAACTGAAGGGAGAATGGAAGGGGTAAAGGGTGATCGGGAGATGGTAATTAGTATAACAGAGAGTTAATAACTTCATACAATGGGATCAGGAGTTGGGAATCCAGTGCAAGGAGCCTGTGTACTTAGGCAAGCACCAGCTTAGGCATGCATAGCAATAAAAGGTGTTGGCATGCCGATAAGACAATCAGAACACATAACAACTTAGGAGACATGGAGGTTATGATCCTACGGAGATTAGGTCTGGGTCATGCACATCAATGTTCAATGTTGTCATGCCCCTAACCAACCACAAATACCGAAAACATTAGAGATTGGGATTTAGGATTCACAAGCCATGATAAGTAATTTAAAATACCATTACTTTAGAATAGAAAATGCAAAGTACAACTTTCTTAATAATGGAACTTGGTTAAAAAACAGGAGACAAACAATGATGAAAGAAACAGTACAGAAACATGTTTGTTGCTGATGTAGAAGATTAATTAGAACATACCAATAAAGATGTAAAATGCAGAGAAAAATAAGCAAGCTTCCCACAGCCTATCCTTGGCTTTTTGCCGATTAGGTAAGCAGCAGTAGAAGTAGCAACAGAGAAAAGAGAGAGATTTTAGTGGAGTGTATATCTGAACTCAAGTGTTTATGCCTTGTGTTCGTGTGTTTGAAAGAAGAAAAGGTGGGTATTTATAGCTTTGAAAACATGTGAGAAATAAGACAGTAAATAAAGTTCAATGCAATTATGGAAGCAATCAGTATTCAGAATCAATCAACCGAGTGATTCCCCTTTAATTGAGGAATCACTTGTCTAACGGGCTAATAGGTTTAAAAGAGGGAAAGAAAATCAGTTTGTAGGTAGACTAATTATTACCATAAAAAGAAGTAGTGAAACATTAAGTACACGATAAGGTCCGAATATAGAGATACAAAAGGTTCAGCAAGGCAATAAGTAACGAAAGGGATTAATCACTTTAACATGCGAGTAAAATTAGAGCTCTTAAACGAGAAGTTTTTGAAATAAGTCCTAACATTGAGAATCAATCAAAGAAGGGTCCTCGGCATATAAATAGAGTGCATAAACAATAGAAAGGATAGGCCAAACTATTGGCAAAAGAGACAGCATGCAATAGTAGCAATTATGTGAAGCATGATAGTCAAGTAGGTCAGAATCATTGAATCAATAATAGAGAAAATAGAGCATCAGAAACATGCAAAGGTTGGTGGGGAAACCCTTTGACAGGTTAGGGTTTTCGACAAAGTTTAAGTTACAAGATAGTTAAACATCAGATAAGTCACACAGAGAAAAAAGAGCTAAAAACAAGAACTTCCGATCGAGTCGAGTGTTCAGACAATTTCAGACCCAAAAGCTCTAGGGTCTTCAATAACAAACGAGTTCAAAAGATGGTAAACAGATGAGTCAAACAAGAACTTAAACAAATCATGTACACCTTTAACAAACAGAATCAAAAATCAAATTAACCCAAAAGTAATTAGGGTTTTCAATATCAATTAACTTTAATGATGATGAACAAATAGATTACAAAAATACTTAGCAGATAGTTTCAGAAACTCAAATGAACCCAGAGAAATTAGGGTTTTTAACATCAGTCGAGTCCAAAGATGATAAAAAAAAAAGTAAAACAATAATTAACAAATATTCGCAGAAACGCGAATGAACCCAGAGAAATTAGGGTTTTTACATCAATCGCATCTAGAGATGATAAACAAGTAAATCAAACAAAACTAACAAAAGTCTCAGAAACCTCAAAAGAAATTAGAATTTTATCATGCAAGACTCAGAAAAGATTTTAAAAAGAAGAACCTGAATGGAAGCCCTAATCGGAAAAAAGATGAAGAGTCTTTTTGAAAGCAAAATTAAAGAAACCTCGAGAAGGCATTCAAAAAATTTATCATGCAAGACTCAGAAAAGATTTTAAAAAGAAGAACCTGAATGGAAGCCCTAATCGGAAAAAAGATGAAGAGTCTTTTTGAAAGCAAAATTAAAGAAACCTCGAGAAGCCATTCAAAAAACTCACAGCAAGCGTGGATCTAAAGTGAACCTGAAAGAAGTCAAAGAACTCTTAGAGTATAGGGATTCAGAAGAACCCCGAGTGACGAGAAAGGTCTTGAAAGCCATTGATCTAAACAAAAGAGCTAAAGGTCTGACTCGAGTGGCCATGGGTGGCTATAGAAAGGTCAGAAACGACCGGAGAACAGTCATCGAGCAAAAACTGGACCAAGCACATTCAGAATCTGGTCATGAGACCACAGTAACAAGCACATAGAAGCCATAAGAGGCTGATATAGGTCTTAGATGATTCTGGAAAGCCACAGACTAGGGTAGATTAGGGTGACGGCGGCTAGGGTTTAATTGTTTTGTTGAGAGGCTTTAAGAGAGGAGGGGAATTCAGAGGTGGCGTATGGTGGTAAATGATAGGGTTTAGGGGGTAGTTTAGAATTAATTTGGCTAAGGGGGATTTCTAGCCGTTGATCTGAGTGATCGATGGCTTGGATTGAAGGGGTAAAGGGGGATATGGGCATGGGTCAGATTAAGCCTGAATTGGGTCGGCGTTTAACATGAATTGGGCCAGGGAATTGGGATTCAAATTGGGGTCCAATTAGGCTATAATCGAAATAAAATGGGCCTAACATTTTAAATAGCCAATTTTTCACCGTGATTTGTAAAAATAATAAAATAATCTCTAAAAATAAATGAAGCATGCTAGAATGATTCATAGTACGCAATTAATTATTTAAAAATACCGAACCTAATTTTATGAGTATAAAACACCATTAAATCTAAAAGGGGCTAATATTTTAATTATACAATTTTTGGCTTAAAATACTGAATAATTTGTAAAAATATGTAGAAAAAATTCCTTAATTGTATATTAGCATAAACATAAAGATCCAATGAATAAATCATCAAGACTAATAATTTTAGAAATAATTATGGGATTGTAGCAAATAAAATAGGGGGATAAATTGGAAAAAAAATCTTTTAAATTAGGAATAAATAGGGAAACACTTGATATGCTTATATATATTTTTTTAAAATTACTTTGCATATAAAATATACATAGGGAAAAGTTGGTATCAACAACCTGCGTTCTACAACTCGAAGATGCGGTACCGCTTCTGCGGGAATTCTCCCGCATTTGAAGAAACTACTAACCTCCCTCAATTCCGCTTTTGCGGCCTATCCGCCACTTCTACTGCCCCGCAACTGTAGAACCCAAATCGCAAGTGCGGTTATGACAGAAAACCAGCAGCTACAGCAAACTTCCAACTCCAAATCCTTACGACAACCATCTGAATTCATCCCGAGGCCCAGGGACCTCAACCAAAGGCACCAACAAGTCATAAACCACTACCCAAACTAGTACCAATCTTCAAAACACCTAAAAGAACATCGATACCCCGAAGTAACCATGGATTTAAGCCAAAGAACGTCAAAATCTCAAAATACGCTTTCGATCAAAAAGTCTAACAAACCTCGTCCCCATGACCTTAAATTTTTCACACACATCCCTAATGACACAACGAAATTATGAAACTCTCCGAATTCCATTCCACCCCTCAGATTAAAATCTCACTATCAAACCAAAAATTTCTAAAATTTAACTTTCGGCATTTCAAGCCTAAATTAGCTACAGACCTCCAAAACATAATCTGATCACGCCCCTAAGCCTGAAATCCCCCAATGGAAGTAACATAACTATCAGATTTCCATTCCAAGGTCATCTTCATACTGTTCCGACTACGGTCAACTCTCCAACATTTATGCTCTCATTTAGGGACTAAGTATCCTAAGAATATCCAAAACTCAAAACCGACCATGCCGGCAAATCAGAATAGCACAAATAAACTCAAGGAAAGCAGTTAATAGGGGGTCTGAGGATTAATTCTTAAGACGTCCGGCCTGGTCGTCACATCCTCCTACACTTAAACGTTCATTCCTCCTCGAACGAGCATAGAGATATACCTAAAGTAGTGAAAAGATGAGGGTAACGGCTGGACTGCTTGGTCTGCCAGGTCACCTCTTCGACCGGCTGACCCTGTCACTGAACCTTTACTGATGCAATATTCTTTGGCCTCGGCTTCCTAGCATGCCTGTTTAATATTGCCATTGGCTCCTCAGCATATGATATATCCTTATTGAACTGGAGAGAACTGAAATCCAACATGTGTGATGGATCACCGTGATACCTTCGAAGCATCGAAACATGAAATACCTGATGAACTCCTACCAGGCTGGGAGGTAAGGCAAGCTCATAATCAGTAACTCACCTCAATATCTCAAAAGGGAAATTAAATCTCATATTCAACTTCCCTTTCTTCCCAAATATCATAACACATTTCATAGGAGAAACCCGAAGCAAGACCCACTCTCTAACCATGTAGGAAACATCACGAACCTTCCGGTCCGCAAAGCTCTTCTGTCTGGACTGGGATATATGGAGTCTATCCTGAATCATCTTAATATTTTCCAAAGCATCCTAAACTAAGTCTGTGCCCAATAACCTAGCTTCACCCAACTCAAACAAACCCACCAAAGATCTACACCTCCTACCATATAAAGCCTTATACAGTGCCATATGAATGTTAGACTGATAATTGTTATTGTATGCAAACTCCGCCAATAGCAAGAAATGATTTCAAGACCCTCCAAACTAAATTAGACACGCAAGAAGCATATCCTCAAAATTTGAATAGTGCGCTCGGACTGCACATTCGTCTAAGGATGAAATATTGTACTCAACTCTACCCGAGTACCCAACGCATGCCGAACGGCCCTCCAGAACCGGGATGTGAACTAACTACCTTGATCTGATATGAATGGAAAAAGGAATACCATGCAGACAAATAATATTCTGGGTATAGATCTCCGCCGACCGCTCAGAAGAATAAGTAGAACACACAGGAATTGAATAAGCGGACTTGGTCAGCCGATCCACAATCACCCAAATAGCATCGAACTTTCTAAAAGTCCATGGGAGGCTAACTATGAAGTCCATAGTTATTCGTTCCCATTTCCACTCCGGAATATCTATCTGCTGAAGCAACCCACCTAACCCTACATCCGCATTACTCCATCCTCACCAATGGTCACACCTTTGGCATCACCATGCTGAACTTTGTCTTTGAGGACAAGCAAATGAGGGTCATCATATTGCCACTCTCTGATACGATCAAATAAGAAAGATAAAGAAACTATGCAACCTAGAACCTGACTAGGCTCTGAAAGATCTAATCTCACGAACTGGCTGGCTAAGGCATGAACATCCATCGCCTTAGGCCTCTCTAAGGCCGGTAGATAAGCCAAAATCCCTAAACTCTCTACCTAGTGACTCAAACCATCAGCCACCATATTGGCTTAGCCCGGCGATACATAATGGTGATATCATAGTCCTTCTACAACTCTAACCACCTCCTCTAGCACAAATTAAATCCTTTTTCTTGAACAGGTGCTGCAAGCTCCGATGATCAGTATAAATCTCACAAGGCACACCGTACAAATAGTGATGCCAAATCTACAGGACGTGAATAATAGCAACTAACTCATGGTCATAGACAAGATAACCCACCAAACCAAGGAAACTATAGATCTCTATAGCTGAGAATGCTCTGGGCCAACTCTACACTTCCTCTATCTTCTTCAAATCCACTTGAATACCCTCACACGATACCATGTGACCTAATAATGCCATTGAATCTAACCAAAACCCACATTTTAGGAACTTAGCATATAAATTCTTCTCTCTCAAAGTCTGAAACACAGTCCTTAGGTGCTGCTCATGATCTTCCCGACTCCTAGAATATACCAAAATATCATCAATAAAGACAATGACAAACAAGTCAAGATACAATCGAAAGACAATGTACGTCAAATTCATAAAGGTTGTTGGGGAATTGGTCAGCCTAAATGATATAACGAGAAACTCGTAATGGCCATACCGAGTCCTGAAAGCTATCTTCGGGATATCTGGCTCCAGAATCTTCAACTGATAGTAACTTGAGCGTAAATAAACCTTAGTGAACACTTGTGTGCCTTGAAGTTGGTCAAATAGATCACCAATACGAGGCAAAGTATAACGGTTCTTCACTGTAACCATGTTCAATTGGAGATAATCAATACAGATATGCATACACCTATTCTTTTTCTTCACAAACAAGAAGGGAGCACCCCAAGGCAACTGGGCCGAACATAACCCTTATCAAGAAATTCCTATAACTGATCCTTCAACTCCTTGAACTGAGGATGAGCCATATGATATGAAAGAATAGAAATGGGTTGAATGTCTGGCAATAGATCAATGCCAATATCAATATCTCTATCAGGTGGCATGCCTGGAAGATCAGCTGGAAACAGATCTGGAACCGGGAATGAATCAACCGAAGGGGCCACAATAAGAAAGTCTCCCATAGGAGCAGAAACATAAATAGGGAAACTTAAAGAATCCCGAAGTATACCCAAATATGGAGCAAAATAAGAAGACAAATAAGAGTATGTGGAGCGTGGATCGAATAGAACTGATGCATCTCTATAACAAACCATGAAATACTTTTGATGACAGAATCGGAGGCAACAACCTTGGTACAAGTAGGAAGGGCGTAGTATCTGGCCTGACCTCCCCCTCTAGGGAAACCTCTACCTCCATCTCTAGCTGGCTGAGCTAGTAGGGTAGCAACTAGAGTTATAACCATAGCTTGAGAACTATGCAAGGAACGCTATGGATGAGAAGTTTGTGGAGGTGCACTCCTTCCAAGTGTAGGGAAATCTCTCACCACATGGCGTATGTCACCATACTCAAAACAAGATCTAGGAGAACATGGCCACTATGACTGGCTTGGGCCAAGTCTACTGGACTGACCTCTAAAAGCACCTCGCGCAGGTGGCGCGTTAGAAACTGGAGATGCATAATAAAGCTCTTGAGGCCTAGGAGGAGTTGGAGCACTAGTGGCTGCTGGAAAAGCTGAATGAATTGGGGGACTCATATAACCCCTCATATAACAACTACTATGCTCCATACGTCCATGAGGCTTTGAGGAACATACTCCCTCAGGAACAGATCTAAAAACTAAGTCCAAGTCAATGAAGCTGCCTCATCTGGACTGTCTAACTCATAAGTACACCAGCACTTATAGTAAGCTCCTCAAAACTGGAAGGTAGTGAAAGAAACCCCACTCAATCCTGAGATACCCATGGTACAAAGAATACGGTAGCACTCATCCAGAAATCCAGAGCATCGTCTGATGTCAAACCAAAGAAAACAGGAGGCTTATACTTTTTGAGCCTCTCAAGTCTTTGCTGCTTATCCTCGGAAGCCACTGCCTATCCTCGGGCTGATCTAGAACTATGGGTTGTACCAGAATAATCTCTGTAACTTGATCAACATGCACTTAATTCTTAGGAGTACGGGCAATAGAAGTCAGTGCTCTTCCCTCGGCCTGGTCATGTGATGACCCCGCCGATCGTCCGAATAATTTATGCCCTGATCCCCTATTAACTGCTTTCCCTGAGTTTATTTTTGCTATTTTGATTTGATGGGATGTTTGGTTTTAAGTTTTAGAGAGTTTTGGGACATTTAGTCCCTAAATAAGAGCTTAAGTGTTGGAAAGTTGACCGTAGTCAGAACAGTGTGAAAATGGCCTCTCAATGGTGAATGGAAATCTGATGGTTCCATTAGCTCCATTAGGTGATTTTGGGCTTAGGAGCATGTTTGGATTGTATTTTAGAGTCTCGTAGCTAATTTAGGCTTGAAACGCCTAAAGTTGAATTTTTGAAGTTTCTGGTTCAGACCAGAATGGAATTTTTAGAGTTTCAGTAGTTCCGTTGTGTCGTTTGGGATGTTTGTGAAAAATTTTAGGTCATTCGGACGAGGTTTGATGGAATATTTCATCGAAAATGTATGTTGAGAGTTTTTGATGTTGTTTTGAGCGTTTCGAAGGTTGGAACACGTTTGAATGATATAATGGGAGATGTTTGTAGGTTTTGTTGAGGTCCCAGAGGCCTCGAGTGTATTTCAAATGCTCAAACAGACACTTTTTTCTTTGAGAGATTGCTGGTTTTCTGGTATTTTGCAACAGTGATTTATTCATTGTGATCACATGAGATCACCTGCGATTGTGTAGAGAAAGTTGAGGCTATGTATTTTTGTGAATGCGATCACATTGGAAGGAGTGTGATCACATAGGGTAAGCTTGTTGGTCATTGCGTTCGCAGAAGGACCCTTTCGTTCGCATAGAAGGACTTGGTGTGGCAGTAAGGTGATGGAATTTGCTTTATGAGATGTGATCATGTTGCTTGCGGAAGTTGTCTTATGCGTTTTCACAGGCATTTTTGCGATCGCATAGGGTTAAATCTGGGCAGTATTTAAATATTCCATCGGCGACCCTTCTTCATTTTTCCACTATTTTTTGAACGGGGTTGAAGCTTTTGAGAGAGATTTTGCGGGAACCAAAAGGGAATCACTTGGAGGTAACATTTTTGACTTCATAACTTATTTATTTGTGATTAAAGACCTAATTAGTGGTGAAAAATTTGAGAAAAATGGTAATAGTGGCTTCAGTTTAAGAGACCTTAACATGGGTATTTGAGGGGTCATTTGGACTCCGATTTTAGTGTTCTGGTTATGTATAGACTCGTGAGAGTATGAGGTTTCTGAAACTGTAAATTTCACCCAATTTCGAGAACTGGGCTCAAGGGGCATTTGGTCATTTTACATAATTTTGCGTATTAGCTTAGACTTAAATTGTAGAATCAATTACTTGAAGTGTTATTTATGTTATGCAATTGAATTTAATAGATTTGGGCCATTTGGGGTCAAGTACTCGTGGAAAAGATGTGGCGTCGGGTTGATTTTGAGCTGATTCAAGGTAAGTGGCTTGTCTAACCTTGTGTGGGGGACCCTCCCCTTAGGATATGATATTTGATAATTGAAGTGCCTTATACGTGAGATGACGAACGCGTACTTGAGCTAGTTGTTGAAAACCCAATTTTACTTTGAGTATTTAAAAGGCGTTCCTTTCCTTCCTGATTCATTCTACTTGCAAACTTAGCATGTTGTTAGTTAGAAAAGCATGCTTAGTTGACTTAATTGACTATTTGCTCGAACTACCTTAACCATATTACGTATATTATGTTAGGCTAGAATTGATTGTTTACTTGTGCGAAGTTGGAATTTAATTTAATATTCTTTTGTAGCTATAGTGTATTTCTAATTTAGGATTATATGGCAACATCCCGAGAGATCCCCTGCACGAAACTATGATCTGGACTGAGGTGTGGGATACCAAGAGATTTGGCACCTATATTGAGGATATCAGGAGATCCTCGGAATACCAAGAGATCCCTGGCATATATTGAGCATACCAACAGATCCTTGGGATACCAAGAGATCCCTAGTATATATATTGAGGATACAAAGATATCCTCGGGATACCAAGAGATCCTCGGTACAAGCAGGAAGGGCATAGTATCTGGCCTGGCCTCCCCCTCGAGGGCGACCTCTGCCTCCCCGACCTCTAATTTTGATCCATAACTTCTATGAACCTAGAGCTCTAATACCAACTTGTCACGACCCCAGTTCATCCTCCGTGAACAATCATAACAGCATCTAGTCTCTATGACTAGGTAATCCCTAATTATGGAAGAAGACCAAAATTTGCAAAAGTAACACAATTTAAAAACAGAAATAAGGTAATGACATGTTTAAATGTGCCGCTCAGCATACACCCTATATATTAATCTCAAAACCAATATCCAAATCCAAGACCTAGAAACCCATGAATAACAAGCTATGAAATACTATATAGCTCTAACTCTGGAGTGTCTAACAAGAACAGAAAATACAAAAGGGCTAAGTACTAAAAGCAGATAGAAAGGGACTTCTGGGTCTGCGGACGCGGCAGATGTACCTCGAAGTCTCTAGCGCAGATGCCTCCCTCAAAGATGGTAGGCCTG
Organism: Nicotiana benthamiana; assembly: GCA_034376525.1. Lineage (NCBI taxonomy): Eukaryota > Viridiplantae > Streptophyta > Magnoliopsida > Solanales > Solanaceae > Nicotiana > Nicotiana benthamiana. The sequence continues at coordinate 71,157,113 of CM067325.1, forward strand.
AGTATCTTTACCTGGATCTGCACAAAAAAACATGCTTAGAAAGGGCATGAGTACACCATAGCGGTACTTAGTAAGTGCCAAGCCTAACCTCGGTCGGGTAGTGACGAGGAAGGTCAAGGCCCTAGTGAGGTTAATTAATAATAAAATGATAGGATAAGATAAGCAATATAATTGAAAATCTACAGTAAGAGTCTATATAAGATAATAAGAGTACATAACAGGACAGAATATAAAGGCAAATCTAAAGGAAACACCACTTGCAATGAGGATAATAACCGGGGATCTCTTGGTACCCTCAATATATAACTAGGGATCTCTTGGTATCCTCAATATATGCTAGGGATATCTTGGTATCTTGAGTATCTCTCAGTATCCTCAATATACGTGGCAAGGATCTCTTGGTATCCCGCACGTCAGTCCAGATCATAGTTTCATGCAGGGGATCTCCCGAGATGCCGTCTTGTAGTCTCAAACTAAAATACACAGAAGCTATACAAGAATATTAAATTAAATGCCAACTTCGTACAAGTAAAAATTCAATTTAGCCTAACATGATTTACGTAATATGGTTAAGGCAGTTCAAACAAATAGGCAATTAAGTCAACTAAGCATACTTTTTTTACTAGTAACAGGTTAAGTTTGCAAGTAGAATAAAATAGGAAGGAAAGGAAATCCGTTTAAATACTCAAGGTAAACTAGGTTTTCAACAACTAGCTCAAGTACGCGCTCATCACCTCACATACAAGGCACTTCAATTATCAAATATCATATCCTAAGAGAAAGGTCCCCACACAAGGTTAGACAAGCCACTTACCTCGAACTAGCTCAAAATCAACCTGACACCACGTCTTTGCCACGAGTCCTCGACTCTAAAATAGCCCAAATCTATTCCATTCAATTGCATAACGTAAATAACACTTCAAGTAACTGATGCTAAAATAAAAATATAAGATAATACGCGAAATTATGTAAAATAACCAAAACTCCCCTCAAGCCCACGTCTTGGAATCGGCTGAAATTTACATTTTCAGAAACTTCGTACTCTGACGAGTCTATACATAAAAAGAACACTATAATTGGAGTCCGAATGGCCCCTCAAATACCCATGTTAAGGTCTCTTAAACTCAAGCCCTAATTATCTATTTTCTCAAAATTTTTCACCATTGGTTAGGTCTTTATTCACATATAAATGAGTTATGAAGTCAAAAGTAGTACCTCCAAGTGATTCCGCTTCGGTTTCCTCAAAAATATCCCTCCAAAGATTCAATCCCGTTCAAAAATGGTGGGAAAAGGAAGAAGGGTCGCGTATGGGCTATTTAAATACTATCCATATTTAACCCTATGTGATTGCAAAAATACCTATGCGATCACATAAGACAACTTTCTCAAGCAAGGCGATCGCAACCAGCTCAATGTGATCGCATAGACCAAATTCCATCACCCCACTGCCACACCAAGTCCTTCTACGCGAACACAAGGGTCCTTCTGCGAACGCAATGACCAACAAGCTCACCCTATGAGATCGCACTCCTTCCTCTGTGATCGCAATTCACAAAAACTCTTGGCCTCAACTTACTCTATGCGATCATAGGTGATCTCATGTGATCGTAATGAACAAATCATTGCTTCAAAATACCATAAAACCAGCAATCTCTCAAAGAGTAAAAGTGCCCGTTTGAGCATTCGAAATACACCCGAGGCCCCCGGGACCTCAACTAAACCTACCAACATCTCCCATAACATCATTCAAACTTGTTCCAACCTTCAGAACGCTCAAAAGTACATCAAAACACTAATTTAACGTCAGATTCAAGCCTAAGAACTTGAAAAACTCTCAACATACACTTTCGATCAAAAATTCTATCAAATCTCGTCCAAATGACCTGAATTTTCCCCACACATCCCAAATGACATAACAAAACTACTGAAACTCTGGAAATTCATTTCCAGCCCTCAGGTCAAAATCTCACTATCAAACCGAAAACTTCAAAAATTCAACTTTCGACATTTCAAGCCTAAATTAGCTATGGGCCTTTACAAAACAATCCGAACACACTCCTAAGACCAAAATCACCTAAGGGAGCTAAGAAACCATAAGATTTCCATTCCGAGGCCGTCTTCACACTATTCTGACTACGGTCAAATTTCCAACCCTTAAGCTCTCATATAGGGACTAAGTGTCCCAAAAATCTCTGGAACTTAAAACCGAATATCCCGGCAAATCAAAATAGCAGAAATAAACTCGGGGAGAACGGTTAATAGGGGATCAAGGCATAAATTGTTAAGTTGACCAGCCTGGTCGTCATCTCATCGTACACTTAAATATTTGTTCTCCCTCAAACGATCATAGAGACATACTTGATGTAGTGAAAAGATGAGGGTAATGGCTGCGCAAATCTTACTTAGCCTCCCAGGTTGCCTCATTGACTGGCTGACCCTGTCACTGAACGTTTATTAATGCAATGTTCTTTGACCTCAGCTTTCTAACCTACCTGTCCAATATTTCCACTGCCTCCTCAACATAGGATAGATCATTATCCAACTGGACTGAACTAAAGTCCAACACGTGCGATGGATCACGGTGATACCTCTGGAGCATTAAGACATGAAATACCAGATGAACTCCTGCCAAGATGGGAGGTAAGGCAAGCTCATAAGCAATCTCCCCTACTCACCTAAACATCTCAAAAGGGCTAATAAACCTCGGACTTAACTTCCTTTTCTTCCCAAGTCTCATAACGTCTTTCATAGGTGAAACCTGAAGCAGAACCCGCTCCCTAACCATATAAGAAATATCATGAACCTTCCGATCTATATAGCTCTTCTGTCGTTACTGGGTTGTACGGATCCTATCCTGAATCACCTTAACCTTCTCCCAAGCATCCTAACCAAATCTGTGCCCAATAATATAGCCTCACCTAGCTCGAACCAACCTACTAGAGATCTATACCGCCTACCATACAAAGCCTCGTACTATGCCATCTGAATGCTGGACTGATAACCGTAGTTGTAAGAAAACTCCGCCAATGGAAAGAAATAATCCCAAGAACCGAAAACTTAATCTCACACACAGAGCATATCCCCAAGAATCAGAATAGTGCGCTCGAGTTGTCCGTTCGTCTGAGGGTGAAATGTCATTCTCACCTCCATCCGAGTACCTAACTCATGTTGTATGACTTTACAGAATCGTGATATGAACTGAGTACCTCTGTTTGAAATGATGGAAACTGGAATACCATGCAAACAGATAATCTCTTGGATATAAATACCTGCCAACCGCTCCGAGGAATAGGTAGTACACACAGGGATGAAATGCGCGGACTTGGTCAGCCGATCCACAACAACCCAAATGACATCGAACTTCTTCAAGGTCCGTGGGAGCCCAGATACGAAGTTCATGGTGATCTACTCCTACTTCCACCTCAGAATCTCTATCTGCTGAAGCAATCCACCCAAGTCTTTGGTGCTCATACTTCACCTGCTGACAATTAAGGCACCAAGCTACAGACCCAACTATATCCTTTTTCATCCACCTCCACCAGTAGTGCTGTCTTAAATGCTGGTACATCTTCATGGCACCCGGATGAATGGAATACCGCGAACTGTGGAAGACCGAGATACTACGCAAGCTAGAACCCGACTATGCTTAGAAAGATCCAATCTCAAAAAATTGCTGGATAAGGCCGGAACATCCATTGTCATAGGCCTCTCTGCTGCTGGTAAATAAGTCAAACTTCCTAAACTCTCTACCCAATGGCTCAAGGCATCAACCACTATATTGGCCTTGCCCGAGTGATAGAGAATAGTGATATCATAATCCTTCAGCAGCTCTAGCCATCCCCTCTGATGCAAATTAAGGTCCTTCTGCTTGAACAAATGCTGAAAACTCCGATGATCAGTATAAATCTCATAAGGCACACACCGTATAGATAATGGCGCCAAATCTTCAGGTTTTGAAAAATGGTAGCTAACTCAAGATCATGGATAGGATAATTCTTCTCATGTATCTTCAACTGTCCGGACCCATAGGCAATCACCCTACCGTCTTGCATCAATATCGCTTTAAGGACAACTCTCAAGGCATCACAAAGGATAGTATAAGATCCCGAACTTGTAGGTAATATCAAAATTGGAGCCGTTGTCAAAGCTATCTTGAGCTTCTGAAAGCTAGCCTCACACTCTTCTGTCCACTGGAACAGAGCACCCTTTTGGGTCAGTCTATTCATAGGGGCTGCAATTGATGAAAACCCCTCCACAAAACGATGGTAGTAACGCACCAAACAAAGGAAACTGCGGATCTCTATAGGTGAGGATGGTCTAGGCCAACTCTGTACTACCTCTACCTTCTTTGGATCCACCCAAATACCTCACTCGATACCACCTGGCCTAAGAATGCCACGGAATCAAACCAAACTCACATTTTGAAAACTTTGCATATAACTTCTTTTCCCTCAGAGTCTGAAGCACTGTCCTCGGGTGTTGCTCATGATCATCCCAGCTCCGGGAATACACCATAATGTCATCAATAAAGATAATGACAAAAGAGTCAAGATATGGCCAGAATACATAGTGCATCAAATGCATAAAAGCTGTTGGGTTGGTCATCCAAAAATGGCATAACAAGAAACTCGTAATGACCATACCGAGTCCTGAAAGTAGTCTTCAAGATACCTGGTTCCCGAATCTTCAGCTAATGGATACCTAAGTGCAAGTCAATCTTAGAAAACACCTACGCGCCCTAAAGTTAGTCAAAGAGATCATCAATACGAGGCAAAGGATAATAATTCTTCACTGTAGCCTAGTTCAACTGGCAAATAATCAATACACATATGTATAGAACCATCCTTTTTCTCCATAAACAAGATAGGAGTACCCCAAGGTGATACACTAGGTCAAATAAAACCCTTATCAAGAAATTCCTACAGCTGATCCTTCAAATCTTTCAACTCAGGAGAAGTCGTGCGGTACGGGGGAATAGAAATAGGCTGAGTGCCTGGCAACAAATCAATGCCAAAATTAATATCTCTATCAGGCAGCATGATTGGAAGGTCAGCTGGAAACATATCGGAGAAGTCCCATACTACTGGAACTGATTCAATTGAAGGGGTATCAATAGTGACATCTCTCACATAGGCTAGATATGCGTCACACGCCTTCTCAACCATACGTTGAGCTTTAAGGAAAGAAATAACTCTACCGGGAGTGTGATCTAAAGCACCCCTACACTCAACATGGGGTACACCTGGCATAGCTAGCGTCACGTTCTTGGCATGACAATCAAGATTAGCATAATGGGGCGACAACCAATCCACGCCCAAGATAATATCAAAGTATACTATGCTGAGCAACAATAAATTGGCTATAGTCTCAAAAACACGAAGAATAACCAAACACGACCGATAAATGGGATTCGCAACAAGTGAATCCCCCACAGGAGTAGAAACATAAACATGAAAACTCAAATAATCCCAAGGTACACCCAAATGCAGAGCAAAATAAGAAGACACATAAGAGTAAGTGGAGCCTAGATCATGACAATACTTGTGATGACAGAATCGGAGGCAACAGCCTCAGTACGAGCAGGAAGGGCATAGTATCTAACAAAAACTTGCAGAAGAAATAATCAAAAGCCAAAAATAACCGAAATAAATGATATTTAAAATGTCGCTCGGCATTGTCGATGCCCCCTTTTTCTCGTGAAATCGGATTTATGGCATTTGGGCGGACAACTCTTTCCCTTTTGAGAATTGGGTTTGAATTGAAGAATCGCCACCTAATGATTAAGTGCATTTGGACACTAAAAAGAATTTTTGATTTAGAAAACTAGAGAATGGGTAAAGAATTGAAATTATCTCGAGGGGAAGGTGTTAGGCACCCCTCGAGATCCACTAGTGTGATTCCCAGCCATGCTACAATTGTGACTTTAAGGGCAAACAACAAATGGACAAGTAAGAGTTGTAAATATAGGGGGAGTTTTCACATAATTGTTACAAGTGATTTGAAGTTAACACGAAGTTAAAGAAACTGAAATTTGAGAAGAAGTAATTTTAAGTTCTGAATAAATGATTAAAAAAAGGAGTTTTTTCACACAGTTGCTTCAAATAATTGAAGTTAAAAGCAGCTGAAGAAGCTGAAATTTGAGAAAAGCATTTTGAAATTCTGAATAATCAAATAAATGGGAGGGAGGTCATAGGTTTATAAATAATATGGATCATCCCTGCAACAAACGATATCCGTTTATACACATGGTGTTATCGTAGTGTCATCATATACATATCTACCATTTCCCACCCACTTAAGGTATTAAATACGAAATGGTCTCGTTTTCCTATTACATGCTACTACCCGTCCCGAATCCTATCAGCCCTGGAGGCATTTGGGACTACTAGTCCTAAAGAGAATGGAGAGTTGGTCTTTTATTGATTAAAAGGAGAAAAGTCTAAGGCAACAAATAAAACATACAAAGAAGATATGGGAAAGCACATAACAGTTAAAAGGCTCAAACATGCCTCCTCTCTTAAAGACAAGATTGTTTAGCATGTCTCGCATGTACTAGTTATGGTCTGATTAAACTTAAGAGTTGTGGCAGATTGATCTATTACATATTTGAGATGAGAAGCCATAGTGAGGCCTGCCTGCTGGTTGAAATTGATAGAATCTGATTCAGTTTACAAGTTACCTTATGACTTGCCTAAGTGACAAACGAAAACCTATAGGCATGTTATCTATTGGTTCAGAAAAGAAGTATACTAATTTTAAGGGAAAGATTTTGTCCATTACAGGAATATAAACTCTACAGTCATTATTAATACTACTGATTTTAGACTTATAAGTGAGTTGATGAATTATATTTGGTTGGTTACTCCTATAGGCATGCTTTCTAGGCGTTTGTTAATCTTAGAACACTATTATTAACATGTAAAAATACAATAGGCATGGCATCTATATGTAGTTAGTTATTTAAACTTATGTACACATTGGCCTAGTGATAGATGCATATGCAGAATTCATGAAGCCCTATAGGCACGTTGTCTACGTGGTATGCAGAAATGCAGAAACCCATAGACATGGTTTCTATATAAAATGCAGAAGTTATAGACATGATTTCTATGAAATGCAAAAGTGCAGAAGCCTATGGACATGATATCTATATATGAAATGAAGAACCTATAGATGAGATTTCTAAAGAATGCAGAGCTTATGAATAGTGTTTCTATGTGAAAAATACATAAGTGAAAATAGGACATGATTGGAGAAGTATAATAAGTACCTATGAACATGATGTCTACCCCTTTGCATGCATGATTTACCCTCCCCTTTTCGCTAAAAACCTCAATAGTAATTAAAATATTATTACAACCCAAAATTAAATAAGAAAAAGATGTAAAATTACATCAGAAAACTAAAAATTTCCAACCAAGGAGAGACTGATTCAGGTTTCTTGCCTGAAGCATGTTGTGGACCAACTCCAAAGATCCAAATCCAAAGCCTTTCTCATTTTTTGGGTGTGTTAGAGTTCCCAAGAGCCTCATGGACTCCGGGCAATGCTTTTACCCAAATTCATTACAGAATTGAGACATAATGTAGTGTGGAAGAGCCAGCCCTCAAGTGTCCAAGTTTAGAGGGAACTCAAGGTCCTATTGCATGGCTCACAAAAGGGGGACAGAACTTAGAAGCTAGGAATGAGTGTAAGTGCAATAGAGGGGATTCTAGGGATAACTAATACAGGCTGGTGGTCATACCCAGCAATTGGAGGTGCTGGCACACCCCAACCAGCCAGTTGGCCACATATTTTGGGAGTTAGGACCCCTTAAGGGGTCAACTCCAGACATGAGCAACAACTTGGATGTTGCCACATTTTGAGCTTTATCTCAAATACATAGAAGGGGACTGGAGTACATGGATTAACAACATGAACAGATGCAAGAAAGAACATGCACAATTAATAGTTAACTTCACATAAATAGTAAGGTAGACATAAATGTAAAGGCTGTAAGTAAACACATTGGGGTGATGCTGAGAGTTAAAATTAGAACATACCAGTTTCAAGGAAACAAGTAAGAAGAAAATTGCAGTATTTTAAGCCAAATTGCAAACGAGCAATCAGAATGCTATAAGCTTAGAAGATATATGTGAAGTCTGACGTGTAAAAGTATTGAATTAAAGGAGTGTTGAAGTGAAGAAAGGTCGTGCACTTTTATAGTGCAGAAAGCAAGTAGAAATAGGTAAGAAAATAATTGAAAATCAATTACACAAGGTCTCCCTCTAATTAAGGGATTCTGATTTCAAACGCGAAAAATATTCAAGGAAAGGGGTCAATCAAACACTTTTCCAAAGCATTACAAGAGGGGTAAATACATATAGGTCTATTTAAGAACAAGGTTTGACAGTACATGGTTTGTGCAAGTAAGAAAAGGAAATCTATCAAGAAATCAAAATTGTAGTCTTTGTACAAATAAATCCGTCCCCTTGACCCAGACACGGACTAATCCTTCTCTCTCTCGAATGTATGCCTGGTTTTCGTCGAATCTTTTTGATCACCTTCAAAAACAAACCGGAATTTCGTCTTGACATGATAAATAGTGATGCCCACCTGCAGAGCGTAGTCCTCCCTGCAGCCTTGAAGTAGACTATTTCTCGAGTCTGATCTTATCCCCAAAGCCTTTTTGAAAAAGGAGTAGGTAGCGAGATAGATGAACCAAGTAAGGAAAAGTGAGGAAAGGTTTTACTTAAGGAAAATTAGAAACAATCAATCAAACCTAAAAAACAGATTCTGAATAATTCATAATTTGGAAAGCTTTTTGAAGAAAGGTTCAACACACACACAAAAGCGTATAGACATCCTTCAATAAGAAGGAATTGTCATACCAATCAAAAGAGTCTGGTATAGAAGAGTTCGGAGTAATAAACAAAGAGGTTCAAATCCAGTTTATAGACTCAAAATGAGTCTGAGAGATTCAAGGGTCCCAAAGTAGAACCCTAGTTCAAACACAAAATCAACCTCTTCAAACCCCCAAATTCTGGGGTTTCTAGGTCGAATCTACTACAGACGAGGAACCAAATAACTAAAACAGGCTCAGAGATGTCTTTAAGAGACATATGAGAAAACAAACAGATACAATAGCAAATTCAAAGAAAATAGAGTGAAGAAACTGATTTGAAGCATAGTGAGAGTAGAAGGAGCACATTTTAAGAAACACTTAGAATTTAAACAGGTTCAGAAAGAGAAAAAGAGGCAGTATAACACTTAAGAGAACAGTAGAGGAAACATGTTCAAGCAAAGGTCTAGTGAAAGGTAAACAAAGAATTTAAAAACTTAATAGGAACACAGAGATGTAGGAAAAGCCTAGCAAAGAATGCATAAGGAAACATAGCAAGATAAACATGTGAAAGCATGACATAGAAGCCGAGTAGAAGAAAGAATGGAGCACAGTAGAAGAAAAGAAGAAGAAGAAGAGTTAGAGAAACATCTTGAGACTTTCAGAAACCCTAAATCTAAGAGAAGTAATTTTGAAAGAAAAATCTGAGAAAACATTTTAAAAATCCAATATAGTACAGATATAGACTAGATTTGAGAAGTCAATTAGAGAAACCTTGAATAGCTCAGGGTAACCCTAGAATGAGAAAGGCTTGGAAAAAGGTCTAATCTTGAGTCAGATGAGTCAGAACCAGGCTCGAAATGCTTTGAATACGTCAGAGTAAGGCTGGAGAGGCCATGGAACGATCTGAACAGACACTATCAAGGTCAAACCTCGAAACTTCAAGCACCAAGCGTCTAAGAGCAGATGGAGGTGAGTGTAGGCCATCCATGGCCTGAGAAGCCGTGGATTCCGTGAAATGGCGGTTGAAAGTGGTAGAAGAGGATTAGGGTATCAAGAACATTTGAGAGAGTTTGAGAGACGAAGGGGTTTTTGGGCGGTGTCTTTGAGTGAAATGAGTAGGGTTATGGGGTTTGTTGGAATTAAAAAGGTAAGGGCCAATCGTGGTCGTTGATCAAAATTATCAACGGCTTGGATAAAAAGATTGACCGGGCAGGTTGTGTTGACTGGTTAGGGGTCGGGTTATTTCAGGGTTTGGGTTGGTTCAATTCGAGACTGAGATTGGGTCAATTAGGGGATCAATTTGGCAACAATTGAAATGCAACTAAGGCTAGTTTTTAAATAGCCAGTTTTTTCCTTTTATTTTATAAAAATAGTAAACATAATTTGGAAAGAAAATTAAACATCCTAGATTGGTTAATAATATGCAAATATCAATTTAAAAATATTGGAACCAATTTCATAATTACAAAATGTTATTAGTTCTAAAAATAGGCTAAAATTGTAATTATATGTAATTTAACTTTTAGAATGCCAAATAAATTTGTAAAAATATATAAAAATTACTTCTAGTTATATTTGGTATAAATATGAGAATGAAATAAATTATTCGCCTAGATGATAATTTTGGGAATAATTATTACTTTTTTATACTGCTAAAATAGACAATAAATTAATTTAAAAATCTTTTATAAATTGGGAAAAATATTAAAATACTTAGGGCATACTTATATATGCATATATATAGTATTTGAAAGTATTTTGCATAAAACAAATAGACAAGAAAAATTAGGTATCAACAGCTGGCTCTCTTTTCTCTGGAAGGATGGAAGAGTCGTCAAGGAAAGATATGGTGGCCAATTTTGATCGAATGGAATAGTTTGAAATGATTAACCGTGCTTTGGTTTCTGAGCTTCCTACATATCCCAGGTCTTACAGGAATCGAGCCATATGTAGTTTAGGATATGTTGACAGAGTGTGCCGAGGGAGATTTTTATAGAATCGGACGTGATATTTAGGTTGGGATGGGTGGTCAAGACTCTAGTAGGGCTGCGGGAACCGAAGCGGGATCGCTCCTGTCGAGATGGCCGTTGCTTGTTGGTTTTCCTACAAATAAACAAGATGCACAGATATTGTGCATAAATTTAAACGTGATGCAATTTTCCGTCGGACCATAAATGTTGTCTTTGGACGGTTAGAATGATGTCCTCAGACCATAATGTCCTGGGCTGCGAAACATATAATAAAGGATTCATAGTCTATGAAATGATGCTCTCGGGCTATGATAATGATGCCTTTGAGCGATGATGCCTTTGAATAATGATATGCTAGAGACAAAGGAGTCCTCAGGTCATGACATGGTGTTCTCAGGCTATGAAGAAGGGGCCTCCAAAAAATGACGTCCTTGGACAATTTGGCAATCTTTTAGCCCATGAAATGCAAAAGGTGGCGATCTTTCAGCCCATAAGAGCGTAAATAAAGTGGTGATATTTCAGCCGATGCAAGACATAAATAAAGGTGGCGATATTTAATCCAATGCAGGATTTAAATAAAGTGGAAGTATTTTAGCCGTGCAAAAAATATAAGTAAAACAACGATCTTTCAGCCGATGCGGGACTCAAATGAAGTGGCGATATTTCAGCCACGCAAAAATGTAAGTAAAAAGGCAATCTTTCAGCCGATGCAGATGGAAATAGAGCTAAGTCTCGGAAGGCAGAATAATAGCCTTATGCAATGCAAGAATGTAGATAGAGGTAGAGCATAACCTCGAAAGGTAGAATTGTAGCCTTATGCAATGAAGGAATACAGATGGAGGTAGAGCTTAACCTCGGAAGGCATAATAGTAGCCTTATGCAATTCAGAAATGCAGATGGAGATAGAGCTTAACCTCAGAAGGTAGAATAGTAGCCTTATGCAATGCAGGAATGCAGATGGAGGTAGAGCTTAACCTCGAAAGGCAGAATAATGGCTTTATGCAATGCAGGAATGCATTTGGAGGTAGAGTTTAACCTCGGAAGGTAGAATAGTAGCTTTATGCAAGAGATAAAAGGCGAATAATGATAAAAAGTTTTTAGCTGACAGTTGGTAGCTGATTGTGATATTGCGGTTGCTGGGGATAATGTATGGGGATGGCGGTTGTGAAGCGATAATTCCGATAGTGGTATTCCTGAACAGTATGAGCATATAAATTTACGATTTGGGTACTTGTATCCAAAGAAAAATTGTGAGTTTTGTAAAGGGGAAAGGTTAGTTCCGCGTCCCTGCTGACTTTGCTTGATCGGCTCCTCTATGATTTGGTGGTACTGTGGGTATCCCTGGGGTAGCATTGCTAAACATAACAATTTTATTGACAGACATGCATGATTTAGTGGAAATAGAGTGTAAATACATAATTAAGAGTAGTTTTCTTTAGATGTACCAAAGACTGAGGCGCGGTTCAAGACAATGCAACCTCTATTGCTTCGGAATTTTGAGGGTCCCCCTTAAAATTCTATCCCAGATTGCTGGATCGACACTTCTGACGGCTGCTAGCAATGAACGACTGAAGTTACTTTGGAATTTTTAGGGCCCTCCTCAAAATTATGCCCCAGTTTCTAATTGAAGGGGGAAATGACAATTTATATTGAATTGTGACTGAACCTATAAGGTGGCCTGCGTATCCCCTCTTAAACATGAATTATGTTAGACGTAATTCAAATTACATAATATAGGAAAAGCATGTAGTTACACATAGTATCGCTTGATTGCATCTGAGTTGATTAGTTTTGGCCAAACTTCTCCATCCATTTCTTCAAGTGTAAGGGCCCCTCCTATTAGAACCGATGAACCGTATATGGGTCTTGCTAGTTGGGAGAGAACTTCCATTTGGCTTCATCTTGATGTGGAAAAATCTTTTTCAATACCAGTTTCCCCGATGTGAACCGCCTTGGTTTGACTCTCTTGTTGAAAGCTCTGGACATTCTGTTCTTATAAATCTTGCCATGGAAAACTGCATTCATTCTCCTCCCATCAATAAGAGCCAATTTCTTGTAATGAATCTTCACCCACTCTGCATCATCAAGTTCTGCTTCCTGTATGATCCTTAGTAAGGGAATTTCTACCTCGGTGGGAATGATCGCTTCTGTACTGTAAACCAACATGTAGGGAGTTGCCTTGGTTGATGTGCGGACTGTGGTGCGGTACCCTAATAAAGCAAATAATAACTTCTCATGCCACTTCTTATGATTCTCTATCATTTTCCTCAGTATCTTCTTGATATTCTTATTTGTGTCTTGTATGGCTCTATTCATCTGAGGTATGTACGCTGTAGAATTTTTTTCTGTGTTTGATCTGTAAGGCTTCACACATGGCTTTCATCAAATTACTGTTGAGGTTGGAGCCGTTATCAGTAATGATTGACTCTAGAAATTAGAATCGACAAACGATACGGTCGTGAACAAACTCTATCACGACTTTCTTGGTCACTGCCCTGTAAGATGCTGCTTCAAACCATTTGGTGAAATAGTGAATTGCTACTAGGATAAACCAATGCCTGTTTGATGCAACAGGTTCAATTGGTCCAATAACATCCATTTCCCAAGCGGCGAACGGCTATGCTGAGCTTGTTGCATTAAGCTCATTTAGAGGTAACTTTATCATGTCAGCATGTACCTAGAAGCGGTGGCATCTTCAGACGTAATGGATGCAGTCCGTTTCCATAATCATCCAAAATTAACCAGCACGGAGTATCTTCTTGGCTAAGACAAAACCGTTCATATGCTGACCACATGTCCCGCCATGAATTTCCTCTAGGAGTTTAGACGCTTCCCTTGCATCGACACACCTTAATAATCCCAAATCTTGAGTCCTTCTATACAAGATTCCTCCATTGTGAAAGAAATTGTTAGATTGTTTCTAAAGTGTGCGCTTCTAAGTAGCATTTGCGAGCTCGGGATATTCTCCTTTTGCCAAATATTCCTTGATACCATGAAACCAAGATTTTCTCTCTACTTCTTCCTCGACATGAGCGCAGTAAGCTGGCTGACCATAGATATTCACGGAATAGGATCAATGAAATTCTTATTTGGATCTTTCTCAACTCTTGTACATGATGCAGGTATGAAAGTATCTTGGAGTTCCTAGTTGCACATTCTTCTCGGACCTGATGTATAAGTAACTCTGAATGTCCAATCACTAGCAACTCTTGGATGTTCATGTCAATGGCCTTCTTGACCCCTAAGATGCAAGCTTCATACTCGGCCATATTGTTAGTGCAGGGGAACCTGAGCTTTGCGGATACCAGATAATGCTGGCCGGTTTCTGACACTAGGACTGCTCCTATGCTAACTCCTTTGAAATTCGCTTCTCCATCAAAAAACATCCTCGAACCATCATAGGATTATGGAATGTCTTATCCTACAAATGATACCTCGTCATCAGGGAAATAAGCCTTCAGGGGTTCGTATTCTCTGTCCACAGGATTTTCCGCAAGGTGATCTATTATTGCTTGTCCCTTGACTGCCTTCTAAGTCATGTAGACAATGTCAAATTACCTCAATAGGATTTGCCACTTGGCTAGCTTGACAGTGGGCATGGGCTTCTCGAAGATGTACTTCAAAGGATCCATTCTTGATATAAAATATGTAGTATAAGAATAGAAATAGTGCCTCAGCTTTTGAGCTACCCAAGTCAGAGCATAACAGGTGCGTTCTAATAGAGAATACTGGGCCTCGTATGGGGTGAACTTCTTACTGAGATAATAGATGGCCTGCTCCTTCGTCCTTATTTCATCATGCTGCCCCAGAACACATCCGAATGCTCCATCCAATATTGGAAGGTAGAGTATTAGGGGTCTACCCGGCTAGGGCAGGACCAAAACTAGAGGTGTTTACAAGTACTCCTTGATTCTGTTGAAGGCTTTTTGGCAGTCATTGGTCCATTTTGGTAGTGGCATCCTTCTTAAACATCTTAAAGATTGGCTCATTGATGACAGTAGATTGTGCTAAAACCGGCTGATGTAGTTAAGTCTCCCCAAGAAACTCATTACTTCTTTCTTGTTCTTTAGCTGTGGCAGTTCTTGAATAGCTTTGACCTTCGATAGATCCAATTCTATCCATCAGTGACTCACGATGAACCCAAGCAATTTTCCAGTTGGAACCTCGAATGTATATTTTGCGGGATTCAATTTCAGGTTGTACCTTCTCAGTCTATTGAAGAACTTCCTCAAATCTTCAATATAATCAGCGAATTTCTTGGACTTGATGATGACATCGTCTACATACACTTCGATATCCTTGTGTATCATGTCATGGAAAATGGTGTTCATAGCCCTCATGTAGGTGGCCCCTGCATTCTTTAACCCAAACGACATCATCTTGTAGCAATACATCCCCTACGGCGCAATGAAAGCTATTATCTTATTTTCTTCTTTATCCATCCATATCTGATTGTACCCAACAAAACAATCAACAAATGACTGCAGCTCATGTTTGGCATAGTTATCAATCAATATGTGTATATTCGGCAAGGGGAAGTTGTCTTTTGGACTGGCCCGGTTGAGATACCGATAGTCGACATAGACTCTAACCTTCTCATCCTTCTTCGGTACTGGCACAATGTTGGCTAACAATATCAGATACTCTACTACCCTGAGAACCTTAGCTTTAACCTGCTTAGTGACCTCTTCCTTGATTTTCAAACTCATATCTGGCTTGAATATTCTGAGTTTTTATTTTATTGGTGGACAGACTGGATCAGTTGGTAATTTGTGAGCCACAATTGATGTGCTCAGACCAGTCATGTCATCGTACGACCAAGCGAATATGTCTTCATACTCTCTCAGAAATTTTGTGTACTTTTCCTTTTCTGATGGTGAAAAGTGAACGATGATTCGTGTTTCTTAGAAGTTTTCTGCATTTCCCAGGTTAACAATCTCAGTCTCATCCAAGTTGTACTTAGCTCTATTCTCAAAATTCTCAACTTCCTTAATAATCTATTCCGGTATATCATCTTTTTCTAAGTCTATGTCCGCTTGTTGTGTTGTCTCATTGCAGGTAACAGTCATTGGTTCATCAAGATAAGTAATAGTAATGCTATATAAGTAAAGTATGAGAGAAAATAATAAGAGTAAGATTTATAATAAAACTGAAACGCTTTGATAGATTCCATAAATGTTTTGAAAAATGGAGCTTTTTCTTTCAAAAATAAAAATGCGAAAGGAAAGTAAACTAATAAAGTAAAGTAGTGCATAGTGTTTGTTCAGCCTTGCTACCCCGAGGCTAGCCGAGCTCTGATGGTTCTGATAGTCCAGTTTTTGAGGCGTGCTCCTCCACTTACAGCCTGTATGGAAGGGCCTTTCTCCCCCTCCTCCTCGAAATGACATAACAATCTATGTTATCGTTTTCTAGGAACAAATTCCTCATCGCAGCATATGCTTCCTCTTTTTCTGACCCGTCGATAACTTTGGTAGGTTGGAAGTTCTGCTCCAAACGGGGTATTGGCTGCTCCAATGGGTAGTAAAGACGGCACCATGATGGCGACGAGTGGTTGAATTCATCCCAAATGTACTCATACACCAATCTGAAGGTGGTGCCGTGTTTCTTGAGCTTGATGGGCTTAACGATTCCTTGGAGATTCCTAGCGAGTCCCTTTCCAGGCTCATACCTGATCCAGTTTAGTATTCTTTCAATTTTGTTATCCTACCATTTATCCTTATCGACGGCGTTGACTCGCTTGATGTGGTGGTAAGTTTCCCTGCCTATCCTTTTTCTTCCTCCAATCATTTTGATAGTCTGGCGACTGTATATGGGATTGCTACCGTCACCATGAGGATTACCTCCTAGTGATTCCATTCAAACTTCACCGCCTGATGTAGTGTGGATGCCACGAACATGGCGGCATGAATCCATGGTTATCCTAACAACAGATTATAAGATGTCGGCACATCTATCACTTGAAAATCAACATCAAACCAAGTAGGCCCATTTGCAAACACAACCTAATTTCCCTAATAGTAGATCTCTGAGACCTATCGAAAGCCTTAACGGTGATGGCCCCGTTGTTGATTTCATGCAGCCCTTTCCCCAATGTCTTGAGTGTCACCAGCGGATAGATTTTGAGACTGGACCCCTTATCAACCAGAATCTCGATGATAAAATAATCCTCGCACTGCACAGTGATGTGTAATGCCTTGTTGTGACTCAAACCCTCCAATGGTAAGTCATCTTCGTGGAAAGTGATTTTGTTACTCTTCGTTACCTGACTTACCATGTTTTTAATTTCTCCTCCCGTGATGTTACTTGCTACATATGCCTCATTCAGCACTCTTAACAAGGCATTCTTGCGTGCATCAGAACTTTGTAGCAAAGCGAGGATAGAAATCAGCACCAATGTTTTGTTCAACTGATCAATGACTGAGTATTCCTTCGCTTGTATCTTTCTCCAAAGATCATCGACCCCAGTTTTGGTGATGGTTTGTTGACCAAAGGTCTGCTTACTTGACTCACCCAAGTGTTCTGGAGTGTAAACCCTACCGGTCCTTGTCATACCCTATGCTGTAACTGTTTCCCCGAACTTGGATTTCCCTTTCCGTCTTGCCTTGGTTGTGTAGTCCCATGGTACGACTTTTGTGTCGAATGGTGTTATGTCTATCATTGATATCGGAACGGGATCCCTTATTTTGGAAGGTAATACATCAACTTCAAATGGTACAGACGCCTTTGGGGACCCAAACTCGACCTCAATTGGTGTTGGTGCCTTTGCAGAAGCCGGTGTTTCAAACTTAGGCGGTATGGACATATTCACCTCGGCATCTTCAAAAGGCTGAATCTAGACTACAATTGGATTAAGGGTGACTGTTAGTTTCTTTGGATCGTCGCCTTTTATGATCAAATTGATTGATCCTTTGGGATCCCAATCATCCTCTATCTCAATCATATGAACACCTCCGTCCTTGTGGTCTGGTAGAGGGTTATTGCGGATATTCGGGGCTGGCTCCTTTGTCACGATGATCTCGTTGTCAATCAAAGCCTAATCCTATCCTTCAGGGAGTGGCACTCGTCAATAGTGTGCCCTTTTATTCCAGAATAGTATGCACATGTTTTATTTGGGTTGACCCATCAGGAAGGGTTTTTAGGGGTTATAGTAGGGATAAGAGCGACATAAACATCATGTTTGAGTCTTTCTTATAGTTGTTTGATTGGTTCATCAATGGCGGTATATTGTTTGGGAGTCTGCGATCAAAATTTAGTTGGGGTATAGGAAAGTTTTGATGAGGAGGAGGTGATTGATAGTGGGATTGTAAGTGTTGTAGGCTTGGTAATCGCGCATGTTTGTGTGTATTTTCATTGGTGCATCCATGATAAGTCATAAAAAATACAAAAAAATTGCATAAGCATTTAGAATTTGATTGTTACAAAAATTTTGTTAGAATTAATTAGTAATTAGGTTTTTGTTTCGCAAAATATAAAAAAAATTACAAAGAAGAATGTTATTTGTGTTAATTTTTCTTTTAAATGATAGCAGTAAATTGTGACTTAATAGTTTTGAATAACTTTTCAGGTTTAATTATGGTTGAGTTTTGAAAATTAATTAAAGTGATAATTGAATAATAGGTAAAAAAAGAATTTAAAAAAAAAAGATGAATCAGGCTGGCCACACTTGGGCCAAATCTGGAAGGCCCAAACACCCCTACCCATCCAAATCACAAAAAAACTGGCCCAACCCGTCCCTGACCTGGTCTGTCATTAGAGACGCCCAAAAATGACATCGTTTTGGGGCCAGTAATCTCAACCATTCCTCTCCTATCATCTAATGGCCCAGGCTTTATCTCAGTTTTAGAATAAAAGTGTCTGAAATAGTGTCAGACCCTAGAGAACAACTGCCCCCTCCTAATACCTTTGTCTCCACTGATACGCCGCCTCACATTCGCCAACCAGAAATCGTCGCAACTGGCGGCGACTCTCCAATGCCTCCCAAAAATACACCCCTGAACCACCACTCCCTCCTCTTTCCAATGCCCTAAAAACCAAACTTTAGCTATAAGCCAAACTTCTCGAATATAGAAATTTGTGGACGCCGACCCTGGCGGCACCACCGCCGAAACCCTCCGAAAAATAACACCCTAAGTCCCTCACCCAATCCCCATAAGGGATCCAGCCCCAATTTATTTCAAACCTTAGTTAATTGCTTCAAATATTCGTCCAAAGCTCCGACCAAATCCTTAACTTCCCCGGAATCCTTTGAAACTAACACCACGCAACCCCCTCACCTCCATCTCTACAAATCCATAACCAACAACCCACGAATACAACCGGTCCTTGTAAAAAATTAAATCTAAAACTTGTTTGAAGCCCAAATCCATCCCAATCCCAGCCAATCTTACACCTGGTACCCTCCTTCTCTCAAATGATTGCTCATCCTTTCTCAAATGGCAAAAGATCCTCTCAAATTTGAAATCAACGGAAACCCTTAAGATGCAAAGGTCATGGTTTTTTTTGGGGTTGTGCTGTTCTTTAAGCTAAGTCCCCCTGTTTCTTTTTACCTTCTTTTAATTTTTTTGTGATAGTATGTTTGTTCTACTTGCTCATCAATAATAATCTTCTGTTAGGAATTTCGTTTCACTTCAAAATTATGTGCCTCTATTTAAAGTCTTTGATAATCCTCTTTGAATGATTTCTTATCAATTGGATTTCTAGATGTTTCTTGTTTAGATTGAGTCATTATGTATTTTAGGTTAGCTCAAACTGTTCATCTTTTTCCTGGTTTGACCTTTTCTCTTCGTTTCAGTTGATTAATATTCATTTATGATAAACCCTATGGTTGCTTTTGAAATTTGTGTTGGTTTGCTTTGTTTTTCCTTTGATTAATTCAGTCTCTCATTCTTGGTACTATTCTAAATCTGCCTGTATATATGTGTTTCATTGACTTGTTAATGATTCCTCATGGTTGCTGATCAACTTTGATAATTTTTGTTTGTTTTGATTCTAGTAGTATAGTTTAGTCTTGGTTAAATTGAATGATTAGCCAGCTCAACTTATTAAGGTTTAACTCAATTGATAATGATATTATGATTTTGTTTATGGTTTATGGCCCTGAGTAGTTAACTGTGGTCAACTTCTGACCAAATTGATAGGAACCAGGGTGGAAATATTTAAGTTGAAGAATTGAAAAAAAGACAGGGATAATGAGGGTATTTGGGAATATGAATCTTGCAACAAACCCCTGGATCCTTCTAGTTGGAGGTTCAAAGATAAATTTCTGGTAACTCTCCAAAAAGGCATATGATTGCTTTCAAAAAGGAGAGGAAGTTTGGAGACCATCTGAAAAATCCCTGGAAATATTCCAAGCTCTCCTGCTCAAAAGCTCCTAGAAAAATTTCCTAAAACTTCCAGATCATTAGAATTATAGCTATGAGGATAATTTGAGGCATGTGTGTTTAGAGTGTACAGCTTTGGAACCTATCATGGGCATTGATCTCAAGCTGAATTATGTTTTGTTTAAGTTGTATGGTTGAATGTGTTGGTGTTGTTAGTTTTTTGAAACTTTCCTGGGTTTCCTGATACTCTTTCTGGGTTTATAACTGGTCGATCTGCTGTTGTTATTGCTTCTTGCTTCCATTACTCATAGGTGCTTTCTTCTTTGCTGTAATTCCAAGTACACACACATGAACCTTCTTTGATGTAAACATGATAAGCTTCCCATGCATTCTTCCTTTGAGCTGAGCCTGTTCAGCCTTCAATGATGTAGAACCAAGTAGTTTTAAACGATTTATGATATCAGAAGTATCTTATTCGATTTACGTTTGCAAAATTGAAATTGTGTAATATATAACACTTGGACTGTGCTGGACTGTTGCGAATCACTTGAGCTGTTCAATTTCAAATTATTTTAAAATTCAGTAGGGTGAAATATGGTAGTCAATATCATGCTTGATCCTCATATCTAATTCAATAATAGAGAGTCACCATGTGTATACGTATTCTGATTCATATTGCTAGGTCTATCAATTTATATATGTCAAATTTAAACTTGTTAGCATATTGATTCACAAGTAAGGAAAAGATCATTATCTGGAGTTTACCCTGTCAGATGTATTTGACACATAAAAATGACCAAAATATAAGTGATTATAAACAATAGTGACATGGTGATTTGTGGAGTGCGACCCTTGCTTCAGGATCAAATTGTAGTTTTTAAATTTGTGGGCTCAAACTGAAGGCCCAAACCATTGTAGTTGAGAAGCACATGAAAACTTATACCCTTGGGCTGGCTACTTCTAATAATGAGCCCAATTGCAAAACTCAGCCATAAAACATTCTGAAGATATGCATGCTAAACGTGTTCTTTGTGTTAGGTCATTAACATGTGAATTAATTAGGACTTATCTTTTAATTTAGAAACGACGTATAACAGAAAATCCTAGTTTCTTTAGGTTTCCTTCCTAAAAATAAATTGAGTCTGCCACGCTAGACAAAATCATATTCTGTATGGACCTCTAATTATAGTAAAACGCTTAGAAATCCGGGAGATAACGTTTAGCAAATTTCACGGTTTTCCCAGTAAGTTAAAACTGCATAGTTACTTTAGGCACGTTATTTTAATAATTTAGCTTCTTAAATTCGGGTGCTTATTTTGGTGACCCAAATCCAAATCTCAGCGATGTTAAAATATGTCAAAAACCGCGGGTGCATTTATGTGACGTGGTTCGAGATGTATTTTAATAGTGTTGCAATATTCCTAAAAATGTTTAAAGCGGTAAAGAAATAAATTAAAATTGCACTATAGGATGAACATGTATAAAATCAGAATTTTTGCAATTTATAATAGTTCAACTGACCGTGCTAGAACCACGGAATCCGAGGGTACCTAAAACCTTCCCTCGGGTTAACAGAATTCCTTATTCAGAATTTCTGGTTCACAGACTTTAAAAGGAAAGTCGAATCTTACTCGATTTAGGATTCATAATAAACCGGTGACTTGGGACACCAAAATCCTAATTCTATCCCAAGGGGTGACTTTAAAAAAATAAATAATCCTATTTCGAATAATGTCACTTAAATTTGAAAACTCCATCATACGAATCATCCTTCCAGGGTAGCCGTGTAAAAAAGGAGGTGTGACAGTTCTGGAGACTCTGCTGGGGAATTCGAACTCAGAATCTCTGGTTCAGGGTTCAAGAATTCGAGCTTAGAATAACTGTTATATTTGGCTTGTTCTAATTTACTTACATGTTCTATGCTAAGTGCTAAATGCTTTACTGCTTTGATATTATCTGAACCATACATATAAACTGCTACGAAACCTTTCACTTCTCACCTCTGGGGATGTGCTTACTAGTTGAGACTCTGTATTCTGTTAGTGTCATACCTGAAAATAAGAAAGAGGCCAGAAAAGTTACTAAGCCGGATGGCCTTTTGGTTCCCGGTACGTAGCCCCCTCCACGACTCGAGTTGTCCACTTTGGTGCACAGTCTAGACCCTATACCAAGGTTTTTAACTTAGAATAGCTTGACCACATGCCGTATCCCTAGTAGGAACCTTATTTGCATCATGCATTTGACTTAGGAGGCTCAACAGAGGGGTAGGGTCCGTCTAGGACAGATGACCCGATATAAAAGACCAGCCTGATACATTTTACGTGCTACTTGCGCATTTATTTGCTTTGGATTCACATGTTGACCGGCTTGTGAATAAGGAGAGAAAATTGAGAAAATAGCAGTATTAGGGCTAAATGGGGGTAACCACTTGTCTTGTAAAACTGATGCTCGAATAGCACCGAAATGCTGCCGGATTTTTGAGAAAAAAAAACAAAAAAACAAACAAAAAAGAAGAAAAAGGGGGTTTTTCAATAATATTTTGGCTTTAATAAATTGTCTTCCCCCGAACTACGCCGGTTTGATTCTCGTCGGGAGCGAGATATGTAGGCAATCCCATCAGGTGCAACCTCCCTTTTGCAAAAATAACTAACACAAGGAAAACAATTGGCCAGCTTTAATTTCTTCTTAAATAAATCGTGAGATGCCGTTACTGCCTGAAACAGCCGAATGTTACAGCAAGGGACGCCGAAAGGCTGTTTTTGCATAAATGGCCACCTCGGAGTCTTATTTTGACCAGCAATCAAGAACGGCCATAAAACCTTCCTTTTGAAGTGCTGAAAGGTCGTACTCGCAAAGTTGGGCCTTGATTTTAAGAAATGAATTTTATAAAATACTGGCTTTAATATTTTGTGGAGTCAAGTAGTCAAATTTTAAGATACTAATTCACCTTAATAAATGTTCATAATGAGCACGATAATGTTCATGAACAAAATTCCCTTGGAGCTATGACTGTGGTGGAATGACCTAGGGGAAGCAGTGCAAAACAGGGTCAACATGCATCTGGGAGGACTTACTGGCTTGCTAAAAATTAACCCAAGGGGAGATATCGTAAAACCATTGATCACATTTTGGGACCCGGCTCATAATGTCTTTCATTTCTCAGATTTTGAACTCACACTGACATTAGAGGAAATAACTGGATAATTGGGACCCCTACGATTCCTTTGAGACACAAATACCTGATTGCGCCAAGAGCCCTTTCCGTACACAAGTTCCCGGACTCCTTAAAAATCAATAGAAAGGTTCACAATCCGGACCTGTCAGCTGGCGTCTGCACCCTACAATTTATATATCAGAGGTACGGAAAAATAAGGGGATTCAATAAACCTGAAAACCATATTTGTAGAAAAGGAAATTAGCTCAAGTGGGAGGAGCATCGTTGTTTTGCGTTCATGGGCAAAAGGACGGGAATATTGACATACGGATAGTAGGGTTGTCAGTTTTATTGACTCAGGCCAAAAGCACCCTCGCTCCGATGATCTTATCCGAAATATTTCGTTATCTCACCGCCTGTAAAGCGGGAGGAGACTTCTTCGAAGGAAGTAACTTGTTGTTTCAAATATGGATGATCCATCATCTGTGCCACCGGCCTCGGTTCATGAATTATGGGTCACCAATAAAGAGCTGCATAGAAGAATTCTGCAACATGTTTGATGGGTTTAGAGTACCTGAGGGTGTCACAGAATGGGTGTCGCATCTCCGAGTCTTCACCGCAAATCACATAGAATGGACATTCGGGTGGCTCCCTGTGGATGAAGTAGTGTATATGCCAGCCACGGGGCCTCATTTCCTTCTGATGGATCTCCGAAGTATCCATCCCAATGCACCATACAGAGTGCTAAGACAATTAGGTAGATGCCAAATGATCCCCATGGACGAGGATATTAGTCTCCATTCGGTTGAGATAAGCCCCAATTGTCAATTCCCTGAAGCCATCATACGTCAGATTTGGAGTGAATGTCAATACTTGACAGCGGGTACTCAAGTACGCAACATATCAAAAGGCGAGGTTGCACCGGGATACATTGCTTGGTATAGAAAAGAAATAGAGCCTGTAAGGCCGGCTAAAAGACCGAATCTCCAAGTATTTGTTGAAACATCACAAAAGAAATGGGATTGGCTAGCCAAGGAGAATGAATACAAGGACACTATAGGAAGATTGGAAAACCAAATCAAAGAGTTGCAATTCGAAAATGGTTTGCAAGCCGCAGCCAATGAGGGAGAGAAGAAGATATTAACCAAAGAAAATGAAGCATTACAAGCCCAAATCAAGAAGATGATAGCAGTCGCAGAAAATCCCCCCAGAAGTACAAAAGATGAAAAACTCATAGAAAATTTGCGGCGGAAAGTAACCGAGTACGGGTTTGACTTGAATAAGGCGGAAGGTGAGCTATCCAGGGTTCGGAAGCAATTGGCTAAAAGTGCAGAGGAACGAGCCCGCATCCTTGGGAAATTAAAACAAGGGCATAACGATGAGATTGCTGGTTTAAATCGGAAGGTCATCATGGCTGAGAATAGAATGGCCAATAAAGTCGGGGACTTTAAAGCCGAAAGAGAACATTGTTATGAAGTGATAGCAAGGTTAGAGATGGATTTGCGGAAACTCCCGGAGCTGAATCAGGTAGCAGAGCAAACTCTAGAGGCAAGGGCCGAGCAAATAGGGCGTTTGTTACAAGAAAAAGGTGTTATTAGGGAAAGGATACAGGTAATCGCAGAATACATCACCACAAAGTGCAACCGTTGTGAGGATATGATGAGATCCATGTTATTTTCCACCGCCATGACTTTTGTTCGGCAAGTGATGGAAGACCTTCACCATCTCCAAGGGAGTTTAGCACGCAAGCCCGCAGCAAGGCCAAGTGATGCCCTGCAAGCTCCAAAAGCAGTCGAAGTCTTAGTGTATTCATGATTTCTGAAAATTTGTGTTTTTCTTAAAAGAGTCTGTAAGTCTGTATTTTCTTTTACGCATTATTACTCTATGTCTATAAGCCTCATTATGCCCAAGTCTGTTAGTTGCCTTTAACTTTGCTAGTTTTTGTAGCCAACGTTTTGTCATTATAAGAATTGAATATTACAAAAATATCATGTTATTTCCCTCACATTTTTTCATGAACTACGCTCGGTCTGATTCATGCGGGGCATGATACGTAGACAATCTTCATAGGATTCGACCGTATTCTTCAAAAAGGAAAACCAAATCTAGGAAATAAAGAGTATAAACCAAAAGGAAGTTTGGAATAAATGTCGGGATGACACATGCGACCATGCAAACATATAGACACCCGTTAACTATACAGGTGCATCACACCCAACAAGCAATTTCATGTTTGTTATCTATCCCAACCAAACCATTTGTTTAATCCCAGTTTCCAGTCACAGGCTTTTAGAAAACAGTGGTTGGTTGGTGGTAAGCTGGCATTACATCGATACTTTACTAGATCAAAAGGAAGCACAGAAAAGTCATCCGAAATGACTCTGCCAGCAGTTCCCATCTCAGAGGATAGCCCGATTGCAGGGATCCCAGCCTCAAAATCTGCGACAGCTGAAGAGAATAGGATCCTTCGACTCAGGGTCATGGAGATGTGGGATGCTTGGACAAATGGAAAAGAGCCTCCAAGTGCCATCCCCGGATTTCCTGAGCTCTTCCCAAGGTTGGGGGGTACCTCCACTATTCCCATCAGCCACCATAACATCCTCTTGGGACAGCCTACCATACCGGCCTACTTTTTCGGAGCACCTTCTAAAGCTCGTCCTCAAGTGTTCACCTCTGGCACAGTTCCTAATATTTTTGCGGCTCCCCCATGTGCAGCCACCACACAGCTCGTAGTGCCGAGACCCATGTTTGATCACACGGCCTTCACATTTTAAACTCCCAATTACCAAACCGAGTCTCCCTTATACCCTGTATACACTTACCCTCCACTGGCGTATGAGCTCACACCAGCCCAAGATAAAACTCCTAAGACTCCTGAACAAGATGAGATAGCAAGAAAGATGAAATGCCTTGAGCAGAGCTTGAAGAACATGCAGGGCTTGAGTGGGCAAAAGAGCGTCTCCTACAAAGATCTATGCATGTTCCACATTACATCTCCCCTTGGGATTTAAAACGTTGAAGTTTGAAAAGTATGATGGTCATGGCGACCCCATTGCTCATTTGAAAAAAAACTACAACCAATTGCGTGGGGCAGGTGGAAAAGAAGAACTATTGATGGCATACTTCAGGGAGAGTTTGGTAGGCATCGCTTCTGAATGGTACATGGACCAAGATATCACTTTATGGCATATTTGGGATGATCTTGCCTGGAATTTCGTAAGGCAGATCCAGTATAACATTGGCATAGCCCCGGAAAAAAATGCTTTGGCCAACTTGAAAAAGAAACCTTCAGAAAGCTTTAAAGAATATGTTGTCAAGTGGCGCGAACAAGAGTCAAGAGTAAAGACACCCATGGATGATACAAAGATGGTCATCGTCTTCCTCTACGCACAAGAGGTGGATTATTTTCAAAATATGATGTCAGTAATGGGCAAACCTTTCGCGAAAGCAATCAAGATCAGCGAGATGGTAGAAAATCATTTGAAAACGGGAAGAATTCTGAGCCAGTCAGCCATAAGGGAAACCTCCCAGGCCATCCAAGGCGGGGCAGGAGGAGTCGCAAGAAACTAAAAGAAAGAGGAAGTTTCAATGGCGGCCTCCGGTATGAGAAGACATCATGCTCCCAAACCCGTATTCGCAGAGAGGACCTCTCAACACTACTATCCCCATCAAGACACGCATTACGCTCCCCAACCTAATGCAGTTATGAATGCCCAGCCATTCGCTCGACCACAATAATAGGTCAATAGAATCCAGGCCCCGAGAAATCAGCCTCTCCAAAACCACTATAATCCCCGCCCTCCCCAAAATAATTTTCGTCCCAGGGAGCCGCCTAGAAGACAAAACTTTATACCGATAGGGGAGTCTTATTCTAGCTTATTCCCAAAACTGGTCAAGATGGGTCTCTTGCAGCCCGTGGCCCCGAAAAGCAAAACCCTGAGTCACCTTCTTATCAACGGGGTGTACGTTGTGCTTATCATTCAGGAGTCAAAGGACACGACACATAAAATTGTTGGACTCTGAAGAGAGTTGTGGAGGATCTAGTAGAATAAAGGAAAATAGTGTTGAGAGATGAAAATGTCTCGAACGTAACTAATAACCTTTTACCGGCTCATAACGATGGGCCAGTCATCGGGATGATTTGTGAGGACAAAGAATTTGACCATGCTGTAAAAGCCATAATAGCCATTGCTGATGCAGACAGAAAACCAAAAGTTACCCCCATGAAGGTTGAAGAAAAGGAAATGAGTGAATCCAAGCACCCGGAAGCAGAGAAGAAGGTTGAAAATAAAACTGAGACGGCACCGACCAAGGAAACCATTCTTTACATCCCACGGGGTCGTCAATAAAACAGCCAACTCTGAGTCCCCTAAGAAGATTTGAGTTGAACAGGATTATATATGCACCTAAGGGGGCTTATGTGGTACAAGGACCGATTGAACCGCCAAGGCTGAATGAGCCCGTGATAATCGGTGGCGCGCCTCAGAAGCCAATGGCAGACCCTTCTGCAGTCCCGTGGAACTACCAAGAAACAATAGTAACATACAAAGGCAAAAGATCACTGGGGAAACGCAAAAGGGCCACCCTACAAAGAAATATTTTGACCTGGAAGAAGTGAACAATGCCACCAAAAGGCGATTCACACCCAAAAAGCCCGTAAATGCTGAAGAGGCTGAGGTCTTCTTCTGAAAGATGAAAATGCTGGATTATGAGGTAGTGGACCAGCTCCGCAAGTCTCCCGAGCAAGTCTCTTTTTATCATTGTTGATGAAATCTCCAGATCACCCGAAAGTGTTGGCCAAAACATTGAATGAAGCTTACGTGTCGGTTCAAACCTCCATGGAACAACTGGAGAAAATGGCGAAAAGATTCTTCGCTATTAATCGGGTTACATTCAGCAAGAATTATTTGCCTCCAGAGGGAGCTGCCCACAACAAAGCCTTGCATCTTATTGTCAAATGCGAAGGATATTACATCAAAAGAGTGATAATAGATGGAGGTTCCGGGGTAGACTATGACCAGCGTCAACATTGCAAAGAATGGAAATTGGAACAGAGAGGATCCGTCCCAACAATGTGTGTGTCCGAGCTTTTGATAGAATCAAAAGAGATACCATAGGAGAAATTGACTTGGTATTGACCATTGGTTCAGTCAATTTTGAAGTAACATTCCAAGTATTATACATGGACACATCCTACAACTATCTCCGAGGAAGACCATGGATTCACATAGCAGGAGCTGTGCCTTCTACTCTGCACCAAATGTTGAAATTTGAACATGAGAACAAGGAATCTGTGGTCCATGGAGAAGATGAACAGTCAATTTACCACGATCCCTCCGTCCCCTGCCTCGAAGCTAAAGAAGGAAGCGAGCATATAGTTTACTAGGCCTTTGAAATCGTGGTGGCTGATCAACATAAAGAAGGCAAACCATTTCCCCAGCCTTTCCTTTCCAATGCCTCAATCATGGTGGATGAGAGATGATACGTCAAGGGTTTAAATCGGGAAAGGGACTTGGAAATTCTCTGCAAGGCATAACTGAGCCAATCGCTTTGCCTACCGCAGAGAAGCTTTTTGGGCTAGGTTTCTACCCAACACCAGGGGATATAACTTGGGCCAACTGTAGGAAACGTCATGGATGGGCTTTACCACAACCACTACCCCACTTGTATGAAACATTTGTGAAGCCTAAGTACAGTGAGGAAGAAGAAGACGAGACCTTCACAGCGGAGGAAATTGAAGAGATATGTGGGGCTATGAGGAAATTATTGCATGAAGCTAACATGGTCCAGCTTGGAGAATGCTCAAGCACTATTGAGGTGCTCTACATGGGACCGGATGCCAAGTTGCAAAACTGGAAGGCCACGCCTTTCCCAATCAGACGGGAGGCCTGGTAGTCCTGCCTTGCCACCTTTGCTTCCTTCACGAGTTATTTCAGGGTGTAGCTTGAATGTTTATCTTTAGTATTTTGTCCTTTAAATTCCAAATGTAAACCCTGTTATCTTACACTTTCAAAGAAATGAAATCAGCATTTCATCATCAGCACTCCTCTATTTTTTTTGATTTTGTTTTTCTTCTATTTCATTTCTCTTTCAGTTCCAATAATGCGGCTTTAAATAATATGACATGCTCACGGACTTCATGCCCTCACCCGAACATGCTGCCTATTTGTGAAATAATGAACCAAGAACCAGAGTATTATGAAGAATAGGCTTTTAGGGAAATCAACCGAGAGTTGGAAAAGTTTGAAAATAAACCTAAGCCGAACTTAAATGATACCAAACCAGTTAACTTGGGTAGTCTCGGCGAAATCAGGGAAACAAAAATAAGCATCCATGTGAACAAAGAAATCCAAGACTCCTTGGTCCAACTTCTTTTTGAATTCAAAGAAGTGTTTGCTTGGTCTTACGATGATATGCCTGGGCTGAGCGTTGATTTTGTGGTTCATAAGCTGCCCACATACCCCGAATGCCCTCCAGTCCAACAAAAACAAAGAAAGTTCAAACCTGATATCAGCGATAAGATGAAAGATGAGATCATAAAATAGTTAGAGGCGAGGGTAATCCGAGTGGTTTGATACACCACATGGTTGGCCAATGTGGTCCTAGTACCGAAGAAAGACGGGAAAACCCGAGTATGTGTAGACCATAGAGAGTTGAACAAGGCGATTCCCAAAGACTACTTCCATTTGCCTAACATCCACATCCTTGTTGACAACTACGCCAAGCACGAGATACAGACCTTTGTAGATTGTTACACAGGATACCACCAAGTGTTGATGGATGAGGAACACGCCGAGAAAACTGCCTTTACCACACCTTGGGGGACTTATTATTACAGGGTTATGCATTTTGGTTTAAAGAACGTCGGGGCAACATATATGAGGGCTATGACCACCATTTTTCATGACATGATGCATCACGAGATAGAAGTATATGTGGATGATGATTATCAAGTCCAAGACTCAGGGTGATCACGTACATGACTTAAGAAAGTTTTTTGAAAGGCTTCTCAAGAATGATTTGAAATTGAATCCAGCCAAGTGCGGGGTCCCGTCAGGCAAACTTCTAGGATTCATTGTCATCCAAAGAGGTATCGACTTGGATCCAACCAAGATAAAATCTATTCGAGAGCTACCTCCTCCAAAAACCAAGAAGGATGTAATGAGCCTACTAGGAAGACTGAATTACATCAGTCGATTCATGGCCCAGTTGACTTCTACATGCAAGCCCATATTCAAGCTATTGAAAAAGGACGCAACAATTAAATGGACCGGTGAGTGTCAAGAGGCTTTCGACAGAATCAAACATTACCTGTCCAACCCACCAGTCTTGGTCCCACTAGAACCGGGAATGCCATTGTTTCTTTATTTAACAGTCCTGGAGAACTCTTTTGGTTGCATTCTCGGGCAGCATGACGCCATGGGAAAGAAGGAGCAAGCCATCTGTTACTTGAGCAAAAAGTTCACCAGTTACGAGGCCAAATACGCGCTGCTAGAAAGAACCTGTTGTGCCTTGACATGGGTGTCCCAGAAGCTGAGGCATTACGTACAAGCCCACACCACCTACCTCATAACCAGTCTGGATCGTTTGAGGTATATATTCCAAAAACTGATGCCCACAGGACGATTGGCAAAATGGCAAATCTTGCTCACCGAGTTCGACATAGTTTATGTCACTCGTACCGCAATGAAGGCTCAAGCATTAGCAGATCATCTGGCCAAGAATCCAGTTGACGATGAATATTAGCCTTTGAATACATATTTCCCTGATGAAGAAGTGAATTCGGTGGAAGGAACATCTGAAGACATTTTTTCTTGGAAAATGTTTTTTGATGGAGCAGTAAATGTGAAAGGCGTAGGAATTGGGGTAATTTTAATCTCACCTACTGTTCAACATTACCCGGCTACAGCAAGGCTCCGATTTTTCTGCACCAACAATACAGTTGAATATGAGGCTTGCATGGGGGATTCGGATTTGATCATCCGGCAAGCCCAAGGAGAGTGGGAGACAAGAGACGTTAAGCTCCATCCCTATCGATGGCATGTGGAGGATCTCAACAAACAATTCAAGTCAGTACGATTCAGGTACATCCCTCGTTGTCACAATGAGTTAGCAGATGCACTCGCAACTCTGGCTTCCATGTTGCCTTACCCTGGAAACGCCTACGTTGACCTTTTGGAAATCCAAATCAAAGAAAGGCATGGGTATTGTAATGTGATCGAGGCAGAATCCAGCACTCAGCCCTGGTATTATGACATCAAGAAATTTCTGAAAACGCAAGAGTAACCCGAGCAGGCTAACGAGGAACAAAAGAAAACCATCCGACCACACGCGAGTAGTTTCTTTTTGAGTGGTGATACCTTATTCAAGAGAACCTCGGATCTCAACTTACTAAGATGTGATGACGCCGAGGAAGCTGGGAGGATTATACATCAAGTACACACAGGAGTGTGTGTACCTCATATGAACAGGTATGTACTGGCATAGAAGATATTTTGGGCAGGGTATTACTGGATGACCATGGAGAAAGATTGCTTCAGCTTTGTTCGGAAAAGTCATCAATGTCAGGTGCACGGTGATTTGATTCATGCATTGACAACCGAATTGCATCATATGTCAACACCCTGGCCATTCATTGCCTGGGTCATGGACGTCATTGGGCCCATTCAGCCAAAAGCCTCAAATGGACATAGATTCATATTGGTTGCTATTAACTACTTAGAAAAATGGGTTGAAGCCATACCAATTAAGTCTGTCACCAAGAAAGCTGTGGTAGATTTTGTGCATTCCAACATCATTTGTCGTTTCAGTATTCCCGCAACCATCATCATAGACAATACAGCCAATCTGAACAATTGCCTGATGGGAGAAATATGTGAACAATTCAAGATAACACATAGAAACTCCACTCCTTACCGGCCCAAAGCCAATGGTGCCGTCGAAGCAGCTAACAAGAACACCAAGAAGATTTTGAGAAAAATGATTCAAAGCTCAAGACAGTGGCATGAAAAGATACCTTTTGCATTGCTGGGATATTGCACCACAGTGCGCACATCAGTAGGGGCAACTCTGTATTTACTGGTCTATGGAACTGAAGCTATCATACCCGCAGAGGTAGAAATTCATTCACTCCGGGTAATTGTCGAAGAAGAAAATTGAGGATAGAGAGTGGGTTAAGACTCTATTGGAGCAGTTGTCATTAGTTTATGAAAAATGCATGGCCGCGGTTTGTCATGGGCAGTTGTACCAACAAAGAATGGCCCGCGCATACAACAAGAAAGTGCGCCCAAAGAATTTCAAACTCAAACAGCTTGTATTGAGGCATATTCTCCCTCACCATCGGGAAGCTAAAGGAAAGTTCGCCCCGAACTGGAAGGGTCCACATATTATCAGAAAGATACTACCCAAAGGAGCATTGTACATGGGTGACGTTGAGGGGGACGATCCCGAGACAGCAGTAAATGCAGATGCAGTAAAAAGGTATTACGTTTGAACTACCTACCGCACTGATTCTGGCCGGTTGAAATGACAAAGGGTTTTCTTTCCCGCTACCCTAAACACTACCAATCCTTTGAAAACCCCTCGAGCCGATTACGTTTCTTTGTTCACCCTCTTTGGAACCAATAATTGCTATTCAAAATTTAAAAAAAAAAGAAAAGAAAGAAAAAAAAAGGAAAAAGAAAGAAGAAGAAGAATGTATAAAAAACAACAAACAAAAAATGAAAACAAAAGAAACAACAAACAATTTAGTTTAGGAAACACTTCTTGAACTAAGTCTGCCTTGATTCCGAAAAGATACGTAGGCAGCCTCTCCCTGAAGTTCAGTCATATCAAAATAAAACCCCAGTTCCCCAAGAAATAAAACTGGGGCAGAAATGTAATAATTCAGCAATAATCCCTCCAGAATGGTTCCAAAGTTATAAATTTCCATCCAATTTCCTTTGCTCAAGAGCCTAGTCCAAGTCCTTCTAATCAATTGGACAAAACAGGGACGTGACAAACACCATTGTTGGGATTCGGCACAATTCAATTTGAGAGAAATAAAATGAGAGAGTCTTATCGGTGAAAACCTTCTGGCACCATAGATGAGTAGAGAACATAAAAATGAGAGAGCCCGTTTAGTGAAACCTCGCAAAATAGCACTATCGGGCGACGGG
Source organism: Nicotiana benthamiana (assembly GCA_034376525.1). Lineage (NCBI taxonomy): Eukaryota > Viridiplantae > Streptophyta > Magnoliopsida > Solanales > Solanaceae > Nicotiana > Nicotiana benthamiana. The sequence continues at coordinate 71,190,536 of CM067325.1, forward strand.
AGAAGAGAAATGAGAAAGGCCGATTGGGTAAAACCCGCAAAGGGCGTCGTCGGCCGAAAAGAGAAAATATTACCATCCAATCCTGAACAAGTTTCCATGGTTTTTGAAAGACTGAAATCACAAAAAGCAAAAATGGATCTTGGCCGGGCATCTAGTCCAAAAAAGCATGTCGTTTCCATTTAAAGTCGGCACGCACCCCTAGATAAGTCCACCTCTTTTCTCCAAAAGGGACATTCCTATCTAAATCCATATGTTTGCTCTTGTTGTTTTCCCATTCCCTTTCGGTTTAACTTTGATTTCCTGATTATTCCGCAAGAGAAGGTGGTAAGACCGGTCTCACGGGTTTTCTCCTGGCAAGAACTAAAAGGAATATCCGGTATCAGCGAGCGCATTTAGCCAATCTCGGCTGACGCTTCAAAATCAGGAAAGTAGAAAGAAAAGAAATTCAAAGTTGGGAGCCCACAAAGGCAAATGAAGATTGGAAAGGCTAAGCCCGAGCGGGCTAATTGTTCCCCCAAAGTTCCTAAAAGGCAGGCCCCGAAGTGGAAATTGGGACAAAAATCATAACTAAAGACCTGTAAAAAGAAACCAATTTGAAAGACAAGGACCCCCCGACCAACCTACAAGGTGAAGTCCAGAAATCAAGCATTTCTCCCAACGGAAATGAGGCCGGAATCAAGCAAAACAATGCCACAAACCAATCATTGTTCAAACTAACAAATTTTTTTGAGTTAAAATTTGAAACAGGTGTAATCCAAAAACAATGGAGACACATGATAAATGCAACCAAAGGAACGACACAAGAGTTAAGAATAGTGTTGCATCAATGACCAACAAAAGGGGAAGTTTACATTACATCTTTTCCTGCAGTTTTATAAATAAAAAAAAGAGAAAGAAGGGAGAATCATAAAACATGATAGCCTAGGACTCCGATCCCTGACCCCTTCCCCATATTAGGGACACATACCTAGTCTTCCCCAGCACAACTTGTGGACCTCCTCGGCACAACCCAAGGATCACACTCCACCTTCCCCAGCATAGATTGAGAACTTTCTTTCTTTCGCTCCCCGGCATAACCTGGAGGCTCCTCTCTATGTCCCCAGCATAACCTGAGGAACCTTTTTCTTCTCTCCGTCCACGGCATAACCCGCGGATCTCCCTAGCATAACCTAGGAGTTTTTCTTTCAATCCCGGCATAATCCGCAGCTCTCCCTGGCATAACCAAGGAATTTTCCATTCAATCCCATCATAACCCGCCGATCTCCCTAGCATAACCTAGGAGTTTCTCTTTCAATCCCGGCATAACCTGCGGATCTCCCTGGCATAACCTAGGAATGTTCCATTCAATTCCCGCATAACCCGCTGATCTCCCTAGCATAACCTAGGAGTTTTTCTTTCAATCCCGGCATAATCCGCGGATCTCCCTAGCATAACTTAGGAGTTTTTCTTTCAATCCCGGCATAACCCGTGGATTCCTCTGGCATAACGCAGGAATTTTCCATTCAATCCCGGCATAACCCACGGATTCCCCTGGCATAACCCAGGAATTTCTCTTTCAAATCCCGACATAACCTGCAGATTCCCCTGGCATAACCCAGGAGCCTTCTCCTTTTCAAACCCCGGCACAACCCGTGGATTTTTATTTTCATCCCCAGAAGGAACCCTCCATTCCCATCCCGACATAACCCGTGGATCCTCCTCTTATCCCCAGTAGGGACCCTTTCTCCTTTCCAGCATAACCTGTCAATATTTCCAAAAGATACACAATCCCGACTTCTATTGTTTTTCAATAAAGAAATAACCCAGATTTGTGTTGCAGATAAGTCATGAAATTTTCCCGGTCAAAACTGGGGCAGAAGATTTCGTTCATTTTATTATTTTTGCTTTCCAAGCAGGTTTTACCTCAAGACACATGATTCAAGGTGACCAAGAGCGTAAAGTCTCAATCAAAGAAAAAAAGAAAAGAGCAAAGATGCGAACTCAGAAGGTTCAAAGGAGGGAAGGATGCATACAACTAAAAATTTTGATTGAAGTCACAAGTCTCGTATTGTCCTGCTCCAGTCCAATGCTGACATAAAAACAAGCACCTACAACATGCGAGCGTCAAGATTCAGATCGAGGGCTACAGCAAAATCAGCTAAGACTCGAGATCAAGCATCAAGAGATGTATATATAGGAATGTTGTAACCCGTAGTTGATAGGCCTAGCTAGCTTAGCTTTTGACGTTCTTTTGATGTAATAAGGGGGTCAGTAAGCAGTAGCAGCAGCAACAGCAGTTAAATCACCGCTCATGGTAGTCCCAGCTACTAAATATTCCAGAACTACACTGACATGATTCCTTTATCGCCAAGGATATGTAGGAAAACTTTGAAGCAAGGTTCGGTCAGACATTATTTTTCAAAATGCTTCTCCTGGAGTTTTGAGAAGGCATCCCGCATGGCGCTCATTTATCTTTGACTGAAAACCTTTCGTGTTTCCAGGCAAAGAGGGGCAGCTGTGAGCACGTCATTTTTGCCTCATTAAAATTACTCCTACAGAATTCGCAGAGTTAGGATTTCTCTTTTTTATTATTCAATTTTTAGGATTTAATCGTGCATGTTTGTGTGTATTTTCATTGGTGCATGCATGATAAGTCATAAAAAATACAAAAAAAAAAAAAAATGCATATGCATTTAGGATTTGATTGTTACATAACTTTTGTTAGAATTAATTAGTAATTAGGTTTTTGTTTTGAAAAATATAAAAAATAATTACAAAGAAGACTTTGATTTGTGTTAATTTTTATTTTAAATAATAGCAGTTAATTGTGACTTTATAGTTTTGAATAACTTTTCAGGTTTAATTATAGTTGAGTTTTGAAAATTAATTAAAGTGATAATTTAATAATAGGTAAAAAAGAATTAAAAAAAAGATGAATCAGGATGGCCACAATTGGGCCAAATCTGGATGCCCCAAACACCCCTACCCATCAAAATCACAAAAAACACCGGGCCAACCCGTCCCTGACCCGGTCTATCATTAGAGACGCCCCAAAACGACGTCGTTTTGGGGCCAATAATCTCAACCATTCCTCTCCTATCATCTAGCGGCCCAGGATCTATCTCAGTTTTAGAATAAAAGTGTCCGAAATCTTGTCAAACCCTAGAGAAGAACTGCCCCCTCCTCATACCTTCGTCTCCACTGATACGCCGCCTCACAGCCGCTAGCCGGAAATCGTCACCACTGGCAGCGACTCTCTAATGCCTCCCAAAAATACACCCCTGAACCACCACTCCATCCTCTTTCTGATGACCTAAAAACCAAGCTTCAACTATAAGCCAAACTTCTCGAATATAGAGATTTGTGGAATCCGCCTCCTCCGCCAATGATGGCTTCGTCCAAAGCTCCGACAAAATCCTATCCCCAGAATCCTTTAAAACTGACACCAAGCAACCCCCTCACCTCTCTCTCTACAAATCCATAACTAGCGACCCTCTAATACAACCAGTCCTTGTCAAAAATCAAATCTAAAACTGGTTTAAAGCCCAAATCTATCCCAAACCCAGCCAATCTTACACCCGGTACCCTCCTCCTCTCAAATGATTGCTCAACCTTTCTCAAATGGAAAAAGATCCTCTTAAATTTGAAATCAACTATGGCCAGAACCCCTTAAGATGCAAAGGTCATGGGTTTCAGGGGTTGTGATGTTCTTTAAGCTAAGTCCCACGTTTCTTTTTGTCATCATTTAATTTTTTTGTGATTGTATGTTTATTCTACTTGCTCATCTATAATAATCTTCTGTTAGGAATTTTGTTTCATTCAGAACTATGTGCCTATGTTTAAAGTCTTTGATAATCTGCTTTGAATAATTCCTTATCGATTGGATTTCTAGATGTTACTGTTAGATAATACGCTTAACGCTAGAGAGGGGGTGAATAGCGTTATAATAAAAATTAGCGTAAACTTGCGGAATTTAAAATTTGCAGGAAATAAATAAGTGCGATAAATAAGAAAGAACACACCGAAGTATTCTGGTTCACCACAACCCGTAGCTAGTCCAGTCCCCGAGAGACTCTCTCGAGATTTCCACTAACTTGTCAAGCTTTCGGGTGCTTAACAAACCTTTACAACTTGAGGACACAAGCCTCAACACCTTTGCTCGGATATACAACACTCCAAGACTTCAACCAAGGAAACACAAGTTCCTTCTTACAACAAGAGAATAACAATTCTCTTCAAGTGTACAATACACTAAGCACTCAAACAAGACACTCCTTAATGAGTAGAGATGAGTAAAAGAATACGCTCAAGATCACAACAACTTTGAAAAATATTTTGGCTCTCAAAAACTTATGTAATGAATATAAAATAATAAGCAATAGAGTATGCAAGCTTTAGCAATTGAATGATCAGTTGTTGTGTGTTATTGTGTACTCAAAAGACTGAATTTAAGCTGTATTTATAGTTGAAAAACTTGGCATTACCGTTGCCTAATTGCCAATTAAGAACTGCTGATTTTACTCTGTGACAATCGATTGTCAAGAATCCACAATCGATTGTTTGCCAATCGTTCCAAAAATCAATCCCAGATTTTACGCTTAACAATCGATTATCTAAGATCAACAATCGATTATTGGCAACGTTCAAAAAATCATTTCCAGATTTTACGTAAAACAATCGATTATACAAAATCAATAACCGATTATTCAGCAACGTTCAAAAAATCCTTTTTAGATTTTAATTTCAACAATCGATTGTACAAAATCAACAATCGATTATTCAGCAACGTTCAAAAAATCTTTTCCAGATTTTAATTTCAACAATCGATTGTACAAAATCAACAATCGATTACCTGACGGTATTTGAAAATATTTTGGCAACGGTTAGTTATACAATCGATTATATATCAGTCTTGAAAAATCAATTTAGACACTGCCTCGTGACAATCGACTGTTATATACTCACAATCGATTATTTAATAACTTTGAAAAAGTCTGGAAGACACTGTCTCAACACAATCGATTGTCATATGTTCACAATCGATTATTTTGTGACTTTGAAAAATCTGATCTCTTCACAATCGATTGTCATTAACTTCACAATCGATTATTTTGAGTGTTGAAAAACTTTGATGGACACTGCCTCATCACAATCGATTGTCATAAGGTTCACAATCGATTGTCATGCAGTCTTGGCTTAATATAATCGATTATCATAAGTACATAATCGATTATCTTAGTCCAGATTTTTGAGGCATGTTTAAAAATCATTTTGACTAAAGTAAATATGCATGATTTAAAATCATTTAGCATTAAATTAAATATGCATGATTTTGTTAAAAATTATTTTACGAGAGAAGCCATGTCATGAGTCAAGTTGTCGGATCAAGATCACAATTAAGAACGACTCATGTAAAACTATAAAACTTGGTCTTGTGCTTGAATCTCGTTATATATCAATTGTGCGCTTGTACTTGAACTTCGTCATATATCAATTTGCGCATCGTTTGTCATTCATCAAAACCTACACACATGAACACACGTTTTAGTATAATGCTTTGAGAACGTGTTTCCAACAATTTCCCCCTTTTTGATAATGGCAAACTTTAAGCGGGATATGCAAATTAAACAATTCATAATGACGATTCAAGACAAGTAAAGATATGCAACAAGTATATGGATATGCAATTTGTTCCCCCTCAATATATGAATTCCCCCTCAATTTCTGCCGATAAGTATTGAGAGTGCATACCCGTTCTCTTCCCCCTTTTGCCATTAGCAAAAAAATGTAATAAGATGGCAAGGAAACAACTTGTATATTTATTGAAAATAAAACGTGATTATATAAAGAAAGTACAATAACTCAAATAATAGCAGTACAATTGATTATTGATACGAGATAATCGATTATTAGACGACAGAAACCGATTTTTCTGAAGAAGACTCGATTATTGCGTGTCATGCTTTATAATTCCCCCTACCTTTAGGGCGATACCTGCAAAAATTCGTTAGACGTCTCCGACGCTCAAGTTAGAAATCATGTATAAAAAAAATGCAATGCATGACTTAGATCAACGTGGAGTCAAGAATCCCGAGTTCACTACGAATTCGGAAGAAGGACTCTTTCTCTAAGGGCTTTGTAAAGATGTCGGCCAATTGATCTTTGGTTTCAACAAATTCGATTTCGACATCGCCCTTGAGAACGTGATCTCTTATAAAATGATGTCTAATTTCAATGTGTTTTGTTTGCGAATGAAGAACGGGGTTCTTCGTCAAGCATATGGCACTAGTATTATCACATCTAAGAGGGATATGATCAAGACTTAGGCCATAGTCCAAGAGTTGTTGTTTCATCCATAGGATTTGAGCGCAACAACTCCCCGCGGCTACATATTCAGCCTCGGTTGTGGACAACGCAACACTTACTTGTTTCTTGCTAAACCAAGAAACGAGAGAGCTACCGAGCAAATGGCAAGTGCCACTAGTGCTCTTGCGGTCCAATTTGCATCCAGCAAAATCGGAGTCGGAATAGCCAACGAGTTGGCATGAAGAACCTTTGGGGTACCATAGACCCACATTTGTAGTACCAACAAGGTACTTCAAAATCCGTTTTACCGCAGTAAGGTGAGACTCCTTCGGACACGATTGATAACGGGCGCATAAGCACACGCTAAACATGATGTCCGGAAGACTAGCAGTAAGATAAAGAAGAGAGCCAATCATACCTCGATACTTCTTAGTGTCGACTTCCTTACCTTTCTCATCTTTATCTAGATGATCGGATGTGCTCATGGGAGTCGCCATTGCTTTTTCATTGTTTATTTCAAATCGTTTCAGCAATTCTTTGCAATATTTGGCTTGGCAAATGAACGTACCTTCTTTCATTTGCTTTACTTGTAATCCTAAAAATAATGTTAACTCACCCATCATAGACATCTCAAATTCGCTTGTCATTAAATCGGAAAATTCCTTGCATAAGACATTGTTAGTAGCACCAAATATGATATCATCCACATATATTTGAACTAATAAAATATCATTGTTTTTATGCTTAACAAAAAGGGTGGTGTCAACTTTCCCCCTAATGAAATCATTTTCCAATAGAAATTTACTCAATCTTTCATACCAAGCTCGGGGATCTTGTTTTAAACCATAGAGAGCCTTTTTGAGTTTGAAAACATGATCGGGAGATTTAAAATCATCAAAACCGGGGGGTTGTTCAACATAAACTTCTTCTTGAATAACACCATTTAGAAAAGCACTTTTCACATCCATTTGATATAAATTGAAATTCATAGAAGAGGCAAATGCGAGCAATAGACGTATAGCTTCTAATCTAGCTACGGGAGCATATGTTTCTTCATAGTCAATACCCTCTTCTTGATTATAGCCTTTTGCTACAAGCCTAGCTTTATTTCTAGTGATTACACCATTTTCATTTAGCTTGTTTCGAAAAAACCCATTTCGTACCAATTATGGTATGATTTTCGGGTCTTGGCACCAAATCCCAAACGTCATTCCGTTTGAATTGGTTAAGCTCCTCTTGTATTGCCAAGGTCCAAAATTCATCCCCAATTGCTTCGGAGATGGTTGTTGGTTCAATTTGAGAAACAAAAGCAGTATGTCCTAAGGTGTTCTTAAGGAAGTTTCGGGTACTTACCTTTTCTCCGACGTCGCCAATTACCTGTTTGAGAGGGTGATCTTTGATTGTCCTCCATTCGTTTGGCATTTTCGTTTCTTTCTCCAATTGTGGCGCTTCCTCCGTTGGTTGTTCCAAAATTTCATCTTGATTTTCCTTAGGCGTTTCCTCTTGTATTTTGTCTTTCAAGCTATCTAAAATACCTGCAAGATCAAAACCGGAATCCTTTCTCGCCAAGCGAGCATTATTTTCGGAAAACACAATATGAGGGGATTCCTCCACAGTTTCGGTTCTCTATTAAAAACTCTATATGCTTTGCTACGTGAAGAATAACCAATGAAAATTCCCTCATCGGACTTAGCATCAAATTTTCCCAATTGATCTTTTCCATTGTTATGAATAAAAACTTTACAACCGAATACTCTAAGATGGGAGATATTTGGTTTCCTTCCCTTGTAGAGTTCATAAGGAGTCTTCATGAGTATTGGCCTTATGACTACTTTATTTAAGATGTAGCATGCGGTACTCACGGCATCCGCCCAAAAATGTTTGGGAATCTTAGCCTCTTCGAGCATGGTTCTAGCCATCTTTTCGAGACATCTATTTTTCCTTTCCACCACCCCATTTTGTTGTGGTGTTCGTGGAGCGGAAAAGGTATGCTCGATACCGAGTTCGTCACAAAAGTCCGCAAAGAGATTGTGATCAAACTCTCCCCCATGATCACTTCTAATTGAAGTGACGGTTGTTTCCTTTTCGTTTTGAACACGTTTAAGGAAATATTTAAAATTCTGAAAAGCATCACTTTTATGGGCAAGAAATAAAGTCCAAGTAAATTTGGAATAATCATCAACAATGACAAAAGCATAACGATTTCTACCAAGACTTTCAATGCGAGATGGTCCAAACAAATCCATGTGAAGCAATTGCAATGGTCTAGTAGTTGAAACAATATTTTTCGATTTGAAAGATGCTTTTGTTTGCTTCCCTTTTTGACAAGAATCACAAATAGAGTCATTTTCAAATTTCAAATTGGGAAGACCAATAACTAAGTTTTGTGAAATCAATTTGTTCAAAAGATGCATGTTTATATGTGCCACTCTACGATGCCATAGCCAAGTATCATCCTCTTTGCTCATAAGGCAATCCACATATTCGGGTGAGGAATTAGCAAGATCAACCATATAAATATTATCCACTCTAAAACCACGAAGGATAATTTTGAAATCACTACGTCTAAATACTAAGCATTCATCCGAATCAAATAAGGCAAGATTTCCCTTGTCACATAATTGACTTATGCTCAAGAGATTATGCTTTAAACCTTTAACAAGTAATATATGCTTAATAGAAGAATTTTCATCCTTACCGACCGATCCGATGCCGATAATCTTTCCTTTATTGTTGTCACCAAAAATAACACTTCCTCCTTCTTTGTGTTCTAGTTGAAGGAATTTGGATTCGTCTCCCGTCATGTGCTTGGAACATCCACTATCAAGGTACCATAGTACACTTGATCCCTTCAAACACACCTACAAAAAAAATTAATGCGTTTTAGGTACCCATGCCATTTTGGGTCCTTGAGGGTTAGGCATATCATAATGATGCGATTGAGTGATATGTCTATGTCGTGTAAAACATGCAGGAGCAATATGACCAATTCGTCTACAATAATGACAAGTCACGTTGGGATTATGCATCCTTCTAGGTTCATACTAATTAGAAGGACGAAAATTGTTCACTCTATTTTCGACACTATGGCTATTGCGCATTTCATGAAAGTCATTCCTACTATTATGAGCAGCATTTCTAGAATAATTGTTTCTAGGTTGAGGGCCATTTCTAGGTGTTCTAAAAGGTTCAAACTTTCTTCTAGTGTGTGGCCTAGAATATGCATCATTTCTAGAGTAGTTATTTCTAGGTGGTAAGTCATTTCTAGGTCTTCTAAAGTGTTCAACATTTGGTCTAGCATACATATTGGTTCTAGGGTTGTTATTTCTAGGATGAGCATTTGTTTTATTAATCCTAGGTTGAGCCTTAGGTGGTTGGGGTTTGGCTTCAACCTTTTCTTTAGGCTCATTCTTAAAACCTATGCCATGCTTGGTTGACTTCAAACTAACAAGGACCTCATTCAAATTTTTGTGAGAAGAATTAAACTTATCTAAGGTGCCCTTAAGCCTTTCTACTTCATTTTTGAGATGCATGCAAGAAGTACAATTTCTAATAGAGCTTTCGGGCTTGTCGGCGCTTCTTTTTCCGAAAAACTTGTTTTCCTCTTTCAACTTCTCATTTTCTAAAACCAGTTTTTCCAAATCCTTTTCTTTCAATGAGAGTTGTTTTTGAAAATCTTTTTCTTTTGAAGAAGCATTTTCCTTTATGCATTTAACAGTTTTGGAAGCTTTAATAAATTCACTATATAACTCATCAATAGCATTTTGCATTTCTTCAAGGGAAAAGAAATTTTTAGAAGAGATTTGACATACCTCATCTTGCTTGTCTTCTTGTGCCATAAGACAAAGGTTTGCGCTTTCCTCTTCTTCTCCTTCGCTTGACTCATCTCCGGAGTCTCCTCCCCAAGATATATATATGCACGTTGCTTTTTGAAAGGTTTCTTTTCCTTTTTGATGTTTGGGCAATTTGATTTGAAGTGCCCGGTTTCTCCGCATTCATAGCACTTTATTTGTTCTCCTTGCTTTTTGCCCTTTCATTCATACTCTTTTCGCATGAACTTTTGAAATCTTTTGATAACGAGTCCAAACTCGTTGTCTCCGTCCTCATCAACTTGTGGTTGGCTTGTGCTTGCCTTTAGAGCAATTCTTTGCCTCCTTTGATCATCAACAAGAGGGTTAAGAATAGTAGATTCATAAGTCTTAAGATTACCTCTTAATGCGTCGATGGTAACATTTGAGACGCCAATGGACTCTTGAATCGCGTCGGCCTTTGATCTCCATGCCGGAGTGAGACTTCTAAGGATTTTTCGGACAAGTTCCCTATCCGTGAAAGTCTTCTTGAGAGCATGTAGGTCATTTACGATTATTGAAAATCGTTCAAACATTTCATCCACCTTTTCACCTTCCTTCATGTGAAATAATTCATAAGCATGGGTTAGGAAATCAATTTTGGCCTCCCTTACCTGGTCCGTACCTTCGTACGTAATTTCTAGCTTGTCCCGCATTTCCTTCGCCGTTGTGCAACACGATATTTTCCTGTAATCGTCAGTATTTACAGCACAATATAATAAATTAATTGCTTTAGCATTATTTTGCACCTTTCGGATATCATCCGCGTCATATTCTTCTTCGGACTTGGGAACCCATTCGTTTTCAAACTTTTTGGTTGGAATTTGATTTCCTTTTGTTACAACCTTCCAAAGATGAAAATTGTTTGCTTGAACGAAGATTTTCATCCTCTCTTTCCAGTACGTATAGTTTGTACCGTTGAATAGTGGTGGTCGGGTGGAGCACTGTCCTTCCTCTATTCCTGCAAATGAGTCACGAGTAGAAGCCATGGAAGTTTCTCTCAAACTGTTAAGTCTTCAGAGAGTTGGGCTCTGATACCAATTGTTAGATAATACGCTTAACGCTAGAGGGGGGGTGAATAGCGTTATAATAAAAATTAGCGTAAACTTGCGGAATTTAAAATTTGCAGGAAATAAATAAGTGCGATAAATAAGAAAGAACACACCGAAGTATTCTGGTTCACCACAACCCGTGGCTAGTCCAGTCCCCGAGAGACTCTCTCGAGATTTCCACTAACTTGTCAAGCTTCCGGGTGCTTAACAAACCTTTAAAACTTGAGGACACAAGCCTCAACACCTTTGCTCGGATATACAACACCCCAAGACTTCAATCAAGGAAACACAAGTTCCTTCTTACAACAAGAGAATAACAATTCTCTTCAAGTGTACAATACACTAAGCACTCAAACAAGACACTCCTTAATGAGTAGAGATGAGTAAAAGAATACGCTCAAGATCACAACAACTTTGAAAAATATTTTGGCTCTCAAAAACTTATGTAATGAATATAAAATAATAAGCAATAGAGTATGCAAGCTTTAGCAATTGAATGATCAGTTGTTGTGTGTTATTGTGTACTCAAAAGACTGAATTTAAGCTGTATTTATAGTTGAAAAACTTGGCATTACCGTTGCCTAATTGCCAATTAAGAACTGCTGATTTTACTCTGTGACAATCGATTGTCAAGAATCCACAATCGATTGTTTGCCAATCGTTCCAAAAATCAATCCCAGATTTTACGCTTAACAATCGATTATCTAAGATCAACAATCGATTATTGGCAACGTTCAAAAAATCATTTCCAGATTTTATGTAAAACAATCGATTATACAAAATCAATAATCGATTATTCAGCAACGTTCAAAAAATCCTTTTCAGATTTTAATTTCAACAATCGATTGTACAAAATCAACAATCGATTATTCAACAACGTTCAAAAAATCTTTTCCAGATTTTAGTTTCAACAATCGATTACCTGATGGTATTTGAAAATATTTTGGCAACGGTTAGTTATACAATCGATTATACTAAGCTAACAATCGATTATATATCAGTCTTGAAAAATCAATTTAGACACTGCCTCGTGACAATCGATTGTTATATACTCACAATCGATTATTTAATAACTTTGAAAAAGTCTGGAAGACACTGTCTCAACACAATCGATTGTCATATGTTCACAATCGATTATTTTGTGACTTTGAAAAATTTGATGGACACTGTCTCTTCACAATCGATTGTCATTAACTTCACAATCGATTATTTTGAGCGTTGAAAAACTTTGATGGACACTGCCTCATCACAATCGATTGTCATAAGGTTCACAATCGATTGTCATGCAGGTTTGAAAAACCTGATGCTCACTGCCTTAACACAATCGATTGTCATTAGTTCACAATCGATTGTCATGCAGTCTTGGCTTAACATAATCGATTATCATAAGTACATAATCGATTATCTTAGTCCAGATTTTTGAGGCATGTTTAAAAATCATTTTGACTAAAGTAAATATGCATGATTTAAAATCATTTAGCATTAAATTAAATATGCATGATTTTGTAAAAAATTATTTTACGAGAGAAGCCATGTCATGAGTCAAGTTGTCGGATCAAGATCACAATTAAGAACGACTCATGTAAAACTATAAAACTTGGTCTTGTGCTTGAATCTCGTTATATATCAATTGTGCGCTTGTACTTGAACTTCGTCATATATCAATTTGCGCATCGTTTGTCATTCATCAAAGCCTACACATATGAACACACGTTTTAGTATATTGCTTTGAGAACGTGTTTCCAACAGTTACTTGTTTAGATTGAGTCCTTCTGTATTTTAGGTTAGCTCAAATTGTTCATCCTTTCCCTGGTTTGACCATTTCTCTTCGTTTCAGTTGATTAATATTCGTTTATGAAAAACCTTGTGGTTGCTTTTGAATTTTGTGTTGGCTAGCATTGTTTTGCCTTTGATTAATTCAGTCTCGCATTCTTGGTGCTAGTCTAAATCTGCTTGCATATGTGTTTCATTGACTTGTTAATGATTCCTCATGGTTGCTGATCAGCTTTGATAATTTTTGTTTGTTTTGATTCTAGTAGTATAATTTAATCTTGGTTAAATTGAATGATTAGCAAGCTTAGCTTATTAAGGTTTAACCCAATTGACAATGAGATTATGGTTTTGTTTATGGTTTATGGCTCTGAGTAGTTAACTATGGTCAACTTATGACCAAATTGATAGGAACCAGGGTTGATATATTTAAGTTAAGCAATTGAAAAGAAAAGACAGGGGTAATGGGAATATTTGGGCATTGGAATCTTGCAACAAACCCCTGGAACCTTCTAGTTGGAGGTTCAAAGACCAATTTCTGGTAATTCTCTAGTAAAACTTGAGGCACAAGCCAGAAAATAAGGGGCTAATCTAGCAATTCTAAGAAATAGGGAAGGGACTAATGAGAAAACACAAAAAAAAAAGTTGCCCTAAGGCTTTGGCTATAAAAATGCATCTGATTGCTTTCAAAAAAGAGAGGAAGTTTGGAGGCAATCTGAAAAATCCCTGGAAATATTCCAAGCTCTCATGTCCTAAAACTTCTAGCAAAATTTCCTAAAACGTCCAGATCATTAGAATTATAGCTATGAAGATAATTTGAGACATGTGTGTTTAGAGTGTAGAGCTCTGGAACCTATCCTGGGCATTGATCTCAAGCTGAATTATGTTTCGTTTAAGCTGTATGAGTTGAATTTATTGTTGTTGTTGGTTTTTTGAAACTTTCCTTTGTTTCCTGATACTATATCTTGGTTTATAATTGGTCGATATGCTGCTGTTATTGCTTCTTGCTTCCATTACTCATAGGTGCTTTCTTCTTTGCTGTAATTCCAGGTACACACACATGAACTTGCTTTGATGTAAAAAAGATAAGTTTCCATGCATTCTTCCTTTGAGTTGAGCCTACTCAGCCTTCAATGATGTAGAACCAAGTAGTTTTAAACGACTTATGATATCTGATTTATCTTAATTCGATTTACGTTTGCAAAATTGAAATTCTGTAATATATGACACTTGGACTGTGCTGGACTGTTGTGAATCACTTGAACTGTTCAATTTCAAATTATTTTAAATTTCATTAGGGTGAAATATGGTAGTCAATAGTCTGCTTGATCCTCATGTCAAATTCAATAATAGAGAGTCAGCATGTATATACTTATTCTGATTCATATTGCTAGGTCTATTAATTTATATATGTCAAATTTAAACGTGAGTTTTAGCATATTGATTCACAAGTAAGGAAAAGATCATTATATGGAGTTTAACCTGTCAAATGTCTTAGACACATAAAAATGACCAAAATATAAGTGAATTTAAACAATGGTGACATGGTGATTTGTGGAGTGCTACCCTCGCTTTAGGATCAAATTTGTAGTTTTTAACATGGGCTCAAACTGAAGGCCCAATCCATTGTAGTTGAGAAGCACATGAAAACGTATACCCCTGGGCTGGCTACTTCTAATAATGAGCCCAATTGCAGAAATCAGCAATAAAACATACTGACGATATGCATGCTAAACGTTTTCTTTGTGTTAGGTCATAACCTATGAATTAATTAGGACTTCTCTTTCATGTCTGAAATGACATATAATAGAAAATCATAGTTTTTTTAGGTTGCCTTCCAAAAAATAAAATGAGTGTGTCACGCTAAACAAAATCATATGCTATGTGGCCCTCTAATTATAGTAAAACACATAGAAATCCGGGAGATACCGTTTAGCGAGTTTCACATTTTTCCCACGAAGTTAAAAACATGCAGTTGCTTTAGGCGCGTTATTTTAATAATTTATCTTCCTAAATTCGGGTGCGCATTTATGTGACCCAAATTCAAATCTCAACGATGTTAAAATATTTCAAAAATCGCGGGTGCATTTATGTGACGTGGTTCAAGATGTATTTTAATAGCGTTGTAATATTCCTAAAAATGCTAAAAGCGGTAAAGAAATAATTTAAAATTTCATTATAGGATGAACATGTATAAAACAAGAATTTTAGCCATTTATAATAGTTTAAGCGAATATGCTAGAACCACGGAATCCGAGGGTGCCTAACACCTTCCCTCGGGTTAAATGAATTCATTATTCAAAATTTTCTGGTTCGCAGACTTCAAATGGAAAGTCGAATCTTCCTCGATTTGGGATTTATAATAAACTGGTGACTTGGGACACCAAAATGCCAAACCTATCCCAAGTGGCGACTCTAAATAAATAAATAATCTCATTTCGAATAATGTCACTTAAGTTGGAAAAACTCCATCATACGAATCATCCTTCGGGGTAGCCGTGTAAAAAATGAGGTGTGACAACTATACCACTCAATCCTTTCTCCTAGCTTGATAATGTTAGAGAATTTGTCGTTTTCGATCAACATCAGTCTCTCATAATATTGTGGATCCTAAGCCCGGACGAAGAACTCGTTTATTTTCTCCTCCCCTAAAGCGGTTCAGACCTTAGCAACCTCTGATCTCTAATGAGTGGCATACTCGCGGAATGTTTCTGTGGGTTTCTTCTTTAAATTCTGAATATAAAACACATCTAGTGTGTTTTCCATATTGATCGTGAATCTGTCCATGAAGTCGGATGCCATATTTACCCAGTTCGACCACTTCTTTGGGTCTTGGCTAATGTACCAAGACAGAGCATCTCCTTTCAGGCTCCCCATGAAAAGCTTCATGCAGATCTTCTCATATTTTCCCACTCCGGCCAGCTTGTCGCAGTATGCCGTCAAGTGATACCTGGGATCCCCTATACCATCAAACATTTAGAACTTGGGAGATTTGTACCCTCAATCATTTCGACATCGGGCTGTATGCACAGATATTCATAGTTTAGCCCCTCAATTCCCTTACTTCTTTCAACTCCTTGAATTCTGGTGGTCAACTTCTTAAGCTCTTCGGCCAGATTTCCAATGAGCAAGTCCTTATCATCAGACTCGGGTGTGCTTGATATGGGCTGGGTGGAGTGTGGCATGGTCTCCATATAGATGGGGGTGTTGTATTGGGTGTGGCCGTGGTCATTTGAGTTCAAAGGTTCCGGGATGAGTAGTGCAGTATTGTTGGGAGTGTGACAAATATTGCAATGATAGTGAGAAGCGGGATGGTTTTGTTGCTCTGGGACGTTTTGTGGAGGTAAAAGATTATCAGTAGTTGGGAAAGTAACCTCTGGAGTGGCGAGGGAAAATGACAGACTTGCCAAACTTTGGACTTGATCCAGTTCTTCCTGAAATCTTGACAGCTTTTGTTCGAGGTGGGATGCGCTTTCTTTGGAAACCTAAGTACCCTGAGTGATCTCTTCCTGTTCAACTAAGCTTTCCTTTCTCAATTCTTCCATCTTTTCCTTGTTCCGATTTCTGATAGGACTAGGAGGAGGAGTGGGTGGAGGGGCCTTGGATCTTGTGGAATATGAAGACGATGCCAGAGTGCACGAACTAACCTTTAGGAGAGGGGAATAAAATAAACAGTAAAAACAAAAAGATAACAAGTTAGTGAGGATCATAAGAGGAGATGTTGTGATATTTAAACACATAGTGCAAGAATGTAAATCATTTCCTAATTTGGGAGCCTCGTTGTGCCCGAGGTAGGCCTAGCGACAAATTGATTTGGAGAACTTATAATGCTAAATGCCTTATTTTATTGCTAGAAAATAAGACGAACCCCAAAACAATACTAATTGATAGGAAATAAAATCTCACTAATGGCCATTGGCCTTATTACAATCATGAACGAAAAGATAAATTCCTATCTACTTGGTCCCAGAAGGACCTTCCCTAGACTCGGCATCTTTCGCTCCATCGAACAGCTATACCAGCTCATGAAGTCCCATCAGCAAGTAGGCCTTGGCAAGGTGCCCATATTCATTTCCCTCAGCATTCTGGTAGTCATCGACCCTTCTGATGAATTTTGTTTCCAGCTCTACTAAACCCCGCTATAAGTACCCTAGTTGTTTGTCGGCACTGACAGCCATGTCATTCAATTCTTCAATCAGTTTTTGGTTGGCCTCTTGAATTTCACGGTGCTCACATTCACACTCTCGAACCCTTTTGCGCAATTGGTTGTACTGGACCTATGCTTCAGCCCTTTCATCGATGATCCTGTTTTCTCGAGCAAACTCGGGTTGACCTAGACCATTATGATTGTCTTCTAACTAGATGGGAGAGTATGGAGTATAACAAGCATGGTACCTATCTGGCTCAATAGTGTCCCTTCCCATGATGATTTTGCAGTGCCACATGTGCTGAGCTTGGCACTGGTAAGGGCTATCATCATCTTGAAACTCGGCCCGGAAGTGACTCATCTTGTAAACCTTTGGTGCAACCTGCTTCCTACCATCCTGTCTCATAACTCGGAAAGGGACATAAGGATAAGTTCCTATCAAACCAATAAGAATTAGAAATGGTGCATCCCGAGATCGGGCAATAACTCTTCAATTGGGAACCGTTCGAACATCTATTGCACTTGGTCCTCTTTTAGATTTTCAAATAGTTCTAGCTATCCTTTGGCATCTTCAAGCTGAGCAAACATGTAGGGCATGTAGTTCATCCTCCTTGGCTGGTGGAAGGCTATATGATTATCCCAGTATCTATGTTGAATCTCCTGTCTATATTCAACCTTTCGGAAGTGCTCTATGAGCCAGAGTTAGAGTAGCAAGTTGCAACCCTCGAAGTGTTTGGTTTCCTATTGACATTTCTCTAAGGCTCGGTATATCTCTGCGATGATCATGGGAACTATGCTAAATTGTTTCCCGCCAATTCCCTCTATTAAGGTTTTAGTGACCATGGCTAACCTGGAATAGATCCCTGCTTTCTTTATCAGAAACACTATCATCCCCAAGAAATAGAACATGAAGACAAATACCCTTCGATGAATATGCCCCAATGATGTCAGGGCGAATTCATTAGGGTAAGTACTGTAAGATTTGTTGTGACCATACCTCTCATACAAGTACTCAAAGGGAATATATGACTCCTTCAAACAAGTTAATTCTGGATTCTTCTTTAGACCCATCATCTTGAGAAAACCTCTACCCTTGCTATTTTCTGGCATTAACAGACCCAGAGTTCCCATGATATACTAGACAGTCCTCCTATTTCCTCTAGCATGGGTGTCATCTCAATCTCCCAGAAGCGAAAGAGAGACCAATTGCAATTCCAGAACAGGGTAGCAGCTTCAATAATTTTGTTGTTGGGTTGGATTTCCGGAAGGGAAGGTAAATTCCGCAAGTATTTTCGAACAAGAGTCTGATCACTGGAATGAAGGTCTTCCCACAAGTTTAGCAGTTTTGGACAGATGTTGTTGACCATGCCGAATCTAGGGACTTTGTGCCTCATTTTCTACAATACAAAAGTGTTAGGACCTTACACCTATCGGACTCGACTATTAAATATCAATAATTGGTATAAAAGCATTTAGTTCTCCAGATAAATGCACAGAACGTGGTCATGTCTTTTTGGGTTTCAAGGAAACCTAGTGGACTTCGACAAGGCTATCTTAAAAAGTCATTATGCGGACAACATAACTAACTCGGCTAGGTTTTGATAGTGATGCATGCACAATTAAATAGAGTAGGGTTTCTATGGGGTATTAGACTGGTACACTTGAGCGAAAAAACTCAAGAGGGAAAGGCACGGAACCGTGGACTACACCGTTAATCGGCTGGTTTTATCGCAAATATGCCTTTGCCAGATTTAGAGGGTGGTAATATTGGAAGGGCACAACCACTCATTATAAGCATTGCTATGGTATTTTGTTTGGCATGATTAGAATATGATGTTGAGTATGCAATTACAATAATTAACAAGTTGTCACGTATTTGCACGTTCATAAAATAATAATTACAACAGTTTCTCATAATTTACAACAGTATTAAAGGAAAGCGATAAAAAAAGCATTAAGAGAAATAAGGAAAAGAAACAAAGAGCCAAGTCAGTTTCGAGATAGAAGAGAAAAGTACTTAAAGGCAATTAAACAAACAAAGATATATAAAGAAGCATAAAGTCACAAATAGCATGAAATGGTAAAAGCCTTAGAGAAAATCCCCTGCGGAGTCGCCATGCTGTCGATGCCCCCTTTTTCTCATGAAATCGAGTTTATGACATATGGGCGGACAACACTTTCCCTTTTGGGAATTGGGTTTGAATGGAAGAGTCACCACCTAATGATTAAAAGCATTAGGACACTAAAAAGAATTTTTGATTTAGAAAACCAGAGAACGGGTAAGGGCTTAAAATTATCTCGAGGGAAAGATGTTAGGCACCCCTCGAGTGGTTTCCGGTCATGTTTCAAATGTGACTTTAATGGCAAACAAAAAATGGACAAGTAAGAGTTGCAAATATAGAGGGAGTTTTCACATAATTGTTGCAAGTGATTTGAAGTTAACACAAAGTTAAAGAAGCTGAAATTTGAGAAGAAGTAGTTTTAAAGTTCTGAAAAAATGAGTACAAAAGGAGATTTTTCACATAGTTGCTGCAAATAATTGAAGTTAAAAGCAGTTGAAGAAGCTGAAATTTGAGAAAAGCAGTTTGAAATTCTAAATAACCAAGTAAAGGGGAGGGAGGTCCTAGGTTTATAAATAATATGGATCACCCCCCATAACACCAGGTAACCGTATATGCACATGGTGTTATAGTGTGGTCATCATATCCATATCTACCCTTTCCCACCCTGTTAATGTATTAAACGCGGAATGGCCTCGTTTTCCTACTGCATGCTACTACTCGTCCTGAATCCTATCAGCCCCGGAGGCATTTGGAACTACTAGTCCTAAAGGGAAGGGAGATTTAGGTTTTATGGTTTAAAAGGAGAAAAGTCTAAGGCGACAAACAAACCATATAAAGCAGATATGGGAAAGCTTATTATAGTTAAAAGGCTCAAACATGCCTCCTCACTTAAAGACAAGATTGTTTAGCATGTCTCGTATGTGCTAGTTATGGTCTGATTAAACTTAAAAGTTATGGAAAATTGATCTATTACATATTTCATATGAGACGCCCGAGTCAGACCTGCCTGCTGGTTGAAATTGATAGAATGTGATTCAATATATAAGTTACCTTATGACTTGCCTAAGTGTCAAAGGAAAACCTATAGGCATGTTATCTATTAGTTCAAAAAGAAGTATACTAATTTTAAGGGGAAAAAATTGTCCATTACAAGAATATAAACTCTTCAATCATTATTAGTACTACTAACTTTAGACTTATAAGCGAGTTGATGATTTATATTTGGGTGATTACTCCTATAGGTATGCCTTCTAGGCGTTTGTTAATCATAAAGCACTGTTATTAATATGCAGAAATACAATAGGTAGGTCATTTATATGTAGTTAGTTATTCAAACCTATGTACACATTTGCCTAGTGATAGATGCATATGCCGAATTCAAGAAGCCCTATTGACACGTTGTCTACGTGGCATGCAGAAATGCAGAAACCTGTAGACATGGTTCCTATATGAAATGCAGAAGTTATAGACATGGTTTCTATGAAATGCAGAAGTGCAGAAGCCTATGGACATGATATCTATATATGAAATGCGGAACTTATAGATAGGATTTCTAAAGAATGCAGAGCTTATGAACAGTGTTTTTATGTGAAAAATGCATAAGTGAAAATATGACATGAATGCATATGTATAATAAGTACCTATGAACATGATGTCTACCCCTTTACATGCATGATTTGCCCTCCCTTTTTTGCTAAAAACCCCAATAGTTATTGAAAGATTATTACAACCTAGAAATAAATAAGAAAAAGAAGTAAAATTACATCAGAAAACTAAAAATTTCCAACCAAGGAGAGCCTGATTCAGGTTTCCTGCCTGAAGCATGCAGTGGACCAACTCCAAAGATCCAAATCCAAAGCCTTTCTCATTTTTTGGGTGTGTCAGAGTTCCCAAGAGCCTCATGGACTTCGGATAGTGCTTACATCCAAATTCATTACATAACTGAGACATAGTGTACTGTAGAAGAGCCAGCCCTCAAGTGTCCAGGTTCAGAGGGAACTCAAGGTCCCAAAGCATGTCTTAGAGGAGGGGGGCAGAACTTAGAAGCTAGGAATGAGTTTAAGTTCAATAGAGTGGGAATATGGGGAGACCGAATACACGTTGGTGGTCATACCCAGCAATTGGAGGTATTGGCACACCCCAACCAGCATGTTGGCCACATTTTTTAGGAGTTAGGATCCCTTAATAGGTCAAGTCTATACATGAGCAACAACTTGGATGTTGCCATGTTTTGAGCTTTATCTCAAACACATAAAATGGGATAAAGGTACAGGGATTCACAACAGGAGCAGATGCAAGAAAAGAACATGCATAGTTAATATTTAACTTCACATATACATTAAGGTAGGCATAAATGTAAATGCTGTAAGTAAACACATTGGGGTGATGCTGAGAGTTAAAATTAGAACATATTAGTTTCAAGGAAACAAGTAAGAAGAAAGCAATAGTCTTGCAAAGCCAAAGTGCAAACGAGCAATCTGAATGCTATGAGTTTTCGAAGAGAATTCTAAATTCTGAAGTGTAAAAGTATTGAATTGAAGGAGTGTTGAAGTGAAGAAAGGTCATGCCCTTTTATAGTGCAGAAAGCAAGTAGAAATAGGTAAGAAAATAATTGGAAATCAATTACACAAGGTCTCCCTCTAATTAAGTGATTCTGATTTCAAATGGGCAAAATATTCAAGGAATGGGGTCAATCAAACACTTTTCCAAAGTAGTACAAGAGGGGTAAATACATAAAGGTCTATTTAAGGACAAGGTTTGACAGCACACGGTTTGTGCAAGTAAGGAAAGGAAATAAACCAAGAAATCAAAATTGAAGCTTTGTACAAATGAACCAAGTCAGTAAAAGTGAGGAAAGGTTTTACTTGAGGAAAATCAGTAACAATCAATCAAACCAAAAAAAAAAGATTCTGCATCATTCATAAGTTGGAAAGCTTTTTGAAAAAAGGTTTAACACACATATAAAAGCATATGGACATGCTTAAACAAAAATGAACTATCAAACAAATCAGAAAAATCTAGTATAGAAGAGTTCGGAGTAATAAACAAAGAGGTTCAAATCCAGTTTATAGACTCAAAATGAGTTTGAGAGAGTCAAGGGTCCCAAAGTAAAACCCTAGTTAAAACACAAAATCAACCTCATCAAACCCCTAAATTCTAGGGTTTTTAGGTCGAATCAGATATAGAGACGAGAAACCAAATAACTGAAAAAAAGACTCAGAGATATCTTTCAGAGGCTCATGAGAAAACAAATAAATACAATAGCAAATTCGAAGCAAATAGAGTGAAGAAACTGATTTGAAGCATAGTGAGAGTAAAAGATGTTTTAAGAAAATTTTGGAATTTAAACAGGTTTAGAAAAGAAAACGAGAAAAACAACCAAGAATAATACATAGCTCTAACTCTGGAATATCTAACAAGAACAGAAAATACAGAAGGACTAAATACTAAAAAGCAGGAATAGAAAGGGACTCCTCAGCCTACGGATGCGGCAGATATACCTCGAAGTTGCTAAAGAAGTCACCACGCCTCAGGGGTGACAGGAATGGGTAGTATTACCTGGATCTGCACATGAAAAACATGCGCACAAAGGGCATGCGTACACCACAGCGATACTTAGTAAGTGCCAAGCCTATTCTTGGTCGGGTAGTAACGAGGAAGGTCAGGGCACTACTGAGATAAGATAATAATATAAGGTATGACAGAATAAGATAAGTAATGCAGTTGAAAGGTAACAATATGAATTTAATACGAGAAAGTAAAGAATGCAAAAATCGAAACATAGGCTAAAACGAATCACAAAGAAATAACCAAGGATCTCTTAGTACCCTGAATCTATACTAGGGATCTCTTGGTATCCCGAGGATCTCTTGGTCCTCAACGTATATGAGGGATCTCTTGGTATCCCGAGGATATCTTGGTATCCTCAATATATGCTGGGGATATCTTGGTATCCTGAGGATCTCTTGGTATCCTTAATATACATGCTAGGTATCTCTTAGTATCCCGTATGTTAGTTAAATCCATAAATATGTACGGGGGATCCTCCGGGATGCTGTCCCGTAGTCCAAAGTAAAGCACACAACAGCAACACAGGAATACTCAATTATGCTCAATATCTTACCAAGTAAACAATTAATTTTAGCCTAACATGCTTTACGTAATGCAATTAAGTCAACTAAACATGCATTTCTAAACTAACAATAGGCTAAATTCGCAAGTAGAATTCAATCTTATTCAAGTTGGAGCTTCAAAGCTTTTTCTGTTTTCCTCGGCCAAACCCTATAGCTGACTTATTGTGGCAAATAGTTAGACGAGTCATCCTTACCCCTTAATCGAGATTTTCAGTTGCATAAATTAGATAAACTTACACAAATATACATACTCGCCTTTGAAATTTTCTGCACTTTATATTGTGTCTCTTAAATAATTTTTAAAAACAAACTCAATTGAAATGCTTAAAGAAAATCGAATTTCCAACAATTAGCTCAAGTACACATTCGTTACCTCACGTACAAGGCATTTCAATTATTAAATATATCATATCCTAAGGGGAAGGTCCCCCAAACAAGGTTAGACAAGTTATTTACCTCGAACCAGTTCAATAATCAATCTGAAACCACGTTCTTGCCACGAGTATCTGACTCCAAATGGCCCAAATCTATTCAGTTCAATAGTATATTCTAAATAACACTTCAAGTAACTGATTCTACAAAGAAATTTTAAGCTAATACGCAAAATTATGTAAAATGACCAAAATGCTCCTCGTGCCCACGTCTCGGAATCGGGTAAAATTTATATTTCTAGAAACCTTGCACTCTCACGAGTTTAGTTATATCAAAAGTATCAAAGTTGGACCTTAATTTGTCCCTCAAACCATCACTCAAAGGTCTCTAATTGGTGAAGCCCTAAACTCCCCAGTACTACTGATTTTCCTTAATTGTTCATGCATAAATTGATAAAAGTTACTCCAATAACGAGTTTAGGGACCAAAAACCTTACCCCAATGAACTCCTCTAAAAATCTGTCTTGAAAAGTGCTTCCCAAGCTTATTCCCGTTTTGAAAAGATGCAAAATGGCTAAATTTGTGAAGGAAAGAATTTATATGTTCTACCCAGCGATTTCTACATCTACGGCTCTGGGACAACATTTGCGATCCCGTTTCTGTGAAGCCAAGGTCGCACCTGCAACGTTTCACTTAAAGGTCGACTTTCGCACCTGCGGTCTCCAACTTGCAGATATGGTACTACTTCAGTGGGAATGCTCCCGCATCTGTGGAAATAGCTGACCTCCCTCAATTCCACTTATGCGGTCTCTGTGCCGCTTCATTTGCCCCGCCCCTGCAAAACCCAAACCGCAGGTGCGGCTATGACAGAAAACTAGCTAGTGCAACAAACTTCCAACTCCAAATCCTTCCATCAACCATCTGAATTCATCCCGAGGCCCCTGGGACCTCAACGAAAGGCACCAACAAGTCACAAACTACTACCCAAACTTGTACCAATCCCTAAAACACCTAAAACAACACCGAGACCTCAAATTAACCATGGATGTAAGCCTAAGAACTTCAAAATTCCATAAATACACTTTCGATAAAAAAGTCTATCAAACCTCGTCTGAATGACCTGAAATGTTGCACACACATCCCAAATGACACAACGAAACTATTGCAACTCTCAGAATTCCATTTCGACCGTCGGATCAAAATCTCACTATTGAACAAGAAATTTCTAAAATTCAATTTTAGGCATTTCAAGCCTAAATTATCTGCGAACCTCCAAAACACAATTCGTTCACGCCCCTAAGCCTGAAATCACCCTACGGAACTAATAGAACCATTGAATTTTCATTCCGAGGCTGTCTTCACACTGTCCCGACTACGGTTAAGTCTCCAACACTTAAGCTCTCATTTAAGGACTAAGTGTCCCAAAACTCTCCGAAGCTCAAAACCGAACGTCCCAGCAAATTCTTTCACATATCCCCTATTAGCGCCCCTATCCCCTTTTAAATTCTTTCCCTGAGTTTATTTTTGCTATTTTTATTTGCCGGGACGTTCATTTTTGAGCTTCGGAGAGTTTTGGGACACTTAGTTCCTAAATGAGAGTTTAAGTGTTAGAGACTTGACCGTTGTTGGAACAGTGTGAAGATGGCCTCGGAATGGAAATCTAATGGTTCCATTAGTTCCGTTGTGTGATTTTGGGCTTAGGGGCATGATCGAATTGTATTTTGGAGGTCCGTAGGTAATTTAGGCTTGAAATGCCGAAAGTTGATACAATGGAGTTTTTTCAACTTAAGTGACATAAATCGAAATGGAATTATTTTATTTATTTTTAAAGTCACCACTTGGAATAGTTTATTTTGTGTCCCAAGTCATCGATTTATTTCAAATCACAAATTGAGAAAAATTGGCTTAATTTGAAAGTTTGAGAACCAGAAATTCTAGATAAGGAATTATGTTAACTCGGGAGAAGGTGTTAGGCATTCCCTTATTTCGTGGTTCTAGCACGGTCGCTTAGCAATTTATACTTGGCTTAAATTTTTTCACTACTCATTTTAAGACCTATGTACATTTATCATTTTAACCACTTTTATTTTCTTTTATTTGTAAATAAAGAATTGACTCACGCGTACACTCATTTCGTTTGGCGTGTCAAAAATCATGTCACGCGTATATGTCCACAACTAATCATGCTTTTTTATTAATTATTAAAAAAGTTTGGTTGAAGTTCCGCAAAAACATCCCTTGATTTATTTATAGAACAAAATTCATAATTATGTTACGCGAACGTATACATAATTACAATAGTAAATAAAGTCGCACCTAAAGTAAGCTGCGAATTTTCAAGATTGTTTTCTACACTAAATTATAATACTAATGTGAGGATCATTGATTAGGTTATTCAATAGTGAATGGGCGCCTTGATTTATTTTAAATGATTGGCATTTCACTAAAGCAAACTACGGATGCTCCTACTTAAAACTAACTTAAACATAATATTAAGCGATTAATTATATACATGCATTGGGGTATATGTATTGGACCTCTAAATCATTTTTGTTAGAAAATACGCTTAACGCTAGAGGGGGGGTGAATAGCGTTATAATAAAATTTAGCGTAAACTTGCGGAAATTAAAATTTGCAGGAAGTAAATAAGTGCGATAAATAATAACTTACACACAGATATATTCTGGTTTACCACAACGTGTGGCTAGTCCAGTCCCCGAGAGACTCTCTCGAGATTTTCCACTAACTTGTCAAGCTTCCGGGTGCTTAACAAACCTTTACAACTTGAGGACGCAAGCCTCAACACCTTTGCTCGGAGTTACAACACTCCAAGACTTCAACCAAGGAAACACAAGTTCCTTACAACAAGAGAATCACAATTCTCTTCCAAGTGTACAAACACTAAAACACTCAAACAATATACTCCTTTATGAGTAGGTATGAGTAAAAAGAAATAAGCTCTAGATCACAACAACTTTGGACAAGAATATGGCTCTCAAAAGCTTTATGAAATTGAATATAAAATGATAAACAAAAGTATGCAAGCTTATAGCAATGTAATGATCAGTTGTAGTATGTTGTTGTGTTTAAAACACTGAAATGAAGCTGTATTTATAGTTGAAAAACTTGGCATTACCGTTGCCTAATTGCCAATTAAGAGTTGCTGATTTTACTCACTGACAATCGATTGTCAAACCCCAACAATCGATTGTCTGCCAGTCATACCAAAATTCAATCCCAGATTTTACGCTTGATAATCGATTACTTACAATCCATAATCGATTACTGGCAACGTTCAAAAAATCTTTTCCAGATTTTAACACAAACAATCAATTGTCCAGAATCAACAATCGATTACTCAGCAACGTTCAAAAAATCTTTTCCCGGATTTTAGTTAAAACAATCGATTATACAAAATCAATAATCGATTACCCAATAACGTTCAAAAAATCTTTTCCCGATTTTAATCAAAACAATCGATTATACAGAATCAATAATCGATTACCTGACGGTATTTGAAAACTTTACGACAACGGTCAGCTTCACAATCGATTGCACAAAGTCAACAATCCATTACTTATCAGTTTTTGAAAAAAATTTTAGACACTGTCTCTTTGACAATTGATTGTCGAGTAGCAGTCAGTAGGCGGAGAAGAAGTCAAAGGCAAATATCTCTTTGCCCCCCTCTTCCGTCATTGCTTTGGCCTTCGTCTCTTTTGCCCTTTCAATTAGTTTTTTGCATGTGTAGGGGCACTTTTTTAACCTAATCGATAGTTGTTAGGATGAATCACACGTGGGAGAGATATGAAATCTCTGAGCAGACCCAATAGCTCGCAGATGAGGAATTCTTCCGCTACGACCCTTAGGCGAGCTAATCAGTCTTGCTTTGCCAAAAAATCCCTCCTCACTCTTCTATTTATTGACTTTTGGGGTAAGAAGCATCCAATTCCATGTCTTAAGCATGATTAGGGTTAAGGGTAATCGAACCTGCCATCGACCCCTGTTGATAACCTGTCCTTGTAACTTTCCTATGTATGGTCTCTCCACTAAGCTTTGATCTACGCGCACTAGCTTCCTCGGCGACTAATGCCCTTCTGCTGGTCTTTCGTCCATTGCCTATGGTCTTTGGTAAGTAGTCTATAGTTCACTTTCGTCTATGGCCTGCCCCGCTCTCTTTTCAACTTAGTTATTAGTACTTCGGAGTGGTGCATACTCTCCTGCCAAAAGGAGTAACAAGAAACTGGCTAAGATTCATAGCAACCAGTTCAAGCTTACGGGCGGAAGAAGAAGCTTTTCCCGCACCAAAACATCGTGAAGGATTCAGTGAACGTCTTGAAACTTAGTAACACAAGACAATTCACTAAATGGTTGTTGGCTCTACCGGAGGAGTCTGAAATCAACAACGTGTAACTGCTTGGGCATTGAGTGTTCCGCTGCTTAAGGAAGTATGCGAGAGGATCGATGTTGAGCAGAAGTGGGGTTAAAGCAGCCAACAACGCATCCAAGTGATAAGGTGAGGTAATAAAGCAGGTCAGACAGTAATCATAGGCAAGGATCCCAATCTTTGAAAAGAATCAATAAAGGCGAAAGGTAAGTAGTCGTAGCTGCACAAGAAGCGGAAAGAAGCAAGACAAACTTATCTCAGATGCAGAGAATCTTCCTTGATTCCGTCATGCTTGGAAATTGGAATCACTCCACCTTGCCCGGTGAACTGCTAACGGGCTACTGCCTTTCTTGAACAGAGCCGCTCCCCTTACATAGCCATAATAGTAAGTTTTTTCGAAGTAGCTGAACAATTGAATCGGCTGGTATAGAATCAGCTGCACATTAATCTTCCTCTATTCAATCAATTTCATTCTTTTTTATGTCCACATCTTTGCTTTAAAAAGGAAGTAAGGCCACCTCTCAAGTTTGAGAACCAGCTGGAACTTTGCGAATTCACAGCTAAACCTTGATGGGAAATCATAGATTTCTGATAGGAAAGAAAAAGCCCAATTACAAAAAGTTTTTTCATATACACGAGCGTCCTCCTACATTGTCCCCTAGTACAGCATACTTAAGATAGCGGTTTCCAGGGTCAACCTGTTTAACTGCATGCCAGACCACTAAGTGATGAGACCGTGAAAACAAAGGCAACGAGGAGCGCTAGCCGGAACTGGACAATGGGTGGGTGTCCAACAAACATTCCTTAGCTAAGAAGGATTCATTCACCGAGCCTGAAGCATGACTTCAAGAGCTCGAAGCACAGGAAAGGCAGCTGCTCGCCGCAGTAGAGTGCTTTGCCCATGCTGCTATCCGCCGCCGAAGCGCTCAGACGAACTACATGAGGATGTAGCTCCTAATGAACTAGTTTCCGATACGTAGAGAAATAGAATCGACATATTGAACTTCTGCGTAGTCTTTCACTGAATGAAGATGCGAAACCTCATCAAGTTGGTCTGCAACCCTTGTCAGCAGGAACCGCCTCTCGAAGGTATGTCCGCCACCGGTTCTCTATGCTCGGTTCCACAATCAATCCCAAATCCATCTATTTGAGAGAGGTCCAATTCCGTGAAATTCACCCTACCTGTTGATGAAAAAATGGGATTTGAGAGGAGCTGAAAGCCACTTGACTCTAAGGAGAGGACCACCAGCTAGCGGATCACAAAGATATGTATGGAATGTCCTACTCCTGCCTGAGCTTTCCGATCAACCAATCCCCTATTTCAGGGACATCTATGTTAGCCTGGCTCAAGGCTAACCCCTCCACACTCAGGGTCAGGAACGGGAAAAGGAGAATGAGTAGGACAGGCTCGAGGTCAATTCTTTCTTTTAGGAGAGATCCCAGGTGGAAGTCCAAAGCTTAATAAGGTGGAAGGCGAAGCCGAGGCAAGAGCAAGGGTTGAAAGACAAGAGAGAAGAATTAAATCTCCCCTATCTGTTCCATTCTCAATGGTTAGTCGGTTGGCCAGGATGCTTTGGTTTATCGGATCGATCGCAGTGGTCAAGTGCGCTGTAACAATCGATTATTTAATAAATCTGAAAATCACTGGAAGACACTGTCTCAACATAATCGATTACCATTAGTTCATAATCGATTATTCTGAGTTTTGAAAAACTTTGATGGACACTGCCTCAGTCATGCAGGTTTGAAAAACCTGATGCTCACTGTCTTACTCACAATCGATTGTCATTAGTTCACAATCGATTGTCATGCAGTCTTGGCTTAAAACAATCGATTATCATAAGTACATAATCGATTATCTTAGTCC
This sequence comes from Nicotiana benthamiana, assembly GCA_034376525.1. Lineage (NCBI taxonomy): Eukaryota > Viridiplantae > Streptophyta > Magnoliopsida > Solanales > Solanaceae > Nicotiana > Nicotiana benthamiana. Next base: position 71,220,456 of record CM067325.1, read on the forward strand.
AGATTTTTAAGGCATGTCTAAAAATTATTTTGACTACTGTAAATATGCATGATTTAAAATCATTTGACATTAAATTAAATATGCATGATTTTGGAAAACAGTTTTATGAGAGAAGCCATGTTACGAGTCAAGTTGTAGGATCAAGATCACAACTAAGAATGACTCAATTAAACTATAAAACTTTGTCTTGAGCTTGAATCTCGTTGTATATCAATTGTGCGCTTGTTTCTTGAACTTCGTCATATATCAATTTTCGCTTCGTTTGTCATTCATCAAAACCTATACAAAAGAACACACGTTTTAGTATATTGCATTGAGAACGTGTTTCCAATAATTTCCCCCTTTTTGATAATGGCAAACATTAAGCGGGATATGCAAGACAAGCAATTTATATTGACGATTCAAGACAAGTATATACATGCAACAAGTATGTAATTTGTTGCCCCTCAATTTGAGAATTCCCCCTCAATTTAAGCTTATAATTTGAGAGTGCATCATACCCGTTATCTTCCCCCTTTTGCCATTAGCAAAAATAATAATAAGATGCCAAAGATGAACTAAACCTTGTTTATTTATTATAGCAACAGGGAAGACAATACAACATATAAAAACAAACTTAAAAAAACTACAATTATTCATTCATCATCTTCCGCCTCATCATCCGGCGCTGCTTCATATGGAACAAGACCCGCATATGGATAATGAACGTGGTCAAAATATCCATGGATCTCGTGAGTTAATTGACCGAAAGAAGAGGTCAATGAAGCAATTTGGTCGAAAATGAATTGGAGGGAAGGCTCTTGAGGCGGAGGAGCACGACGGGTTGGAGGAGGAGCAGGCGCTACATGATCACCGTCATGATGAAAGGAGGATTCCGAAATTTCCCACTTTTTGGTACTCTTTTTGAGAGGACCATTTCCAGTGACGAATCCGGTGGCTTCAAGAAAGTTCATGATGAGGAGAGCATAAGGAAGAGGCCTATCATCTCCGATAGCGTCACGCATGTGAATTTTGATAAGCCGACACCAATTGATGTTAGCTCCGGTAACTATGGCATCCATGAGCTTGGTGTCCTCTTGGGAAATGGGTAAGGAGTAAAAAGTCAAGAAGTTGAGAATTTTTTAGCATATTTGCAGCAGGCCCAAATGATTCAAGATACTTGTGGGTTGAAAAGCAGGGTGGAAGAATGTCGCGCTTTTCAAATTTGGTTAAGAATCGAGTAAGCTCGATGTCGGAATTAAAATGTAGAACGGAACCATCTTGATAGGGATAGTTCGGACGAGGAGGGGCAGCAGAGGCGGATGCGCCGTGCCTAGCAGAATGGGAACGTTTTGAGTGACGGCCCGACATTTTTAATGAAAGCTGCTGGATTTTGCAAAGGATTAGAGGGTATTTGATATTTTGAAAGCTAAAATTGATGCTTGAGTGAATGAATATGAACATATATGAAGCCTATTTATAGAGGGGAGAGTGGCTTATCATTTATGGAAGAAATCTGCTGAGAATTTGAAGCCAAATCAGTCAGAAACGGTAACATAAATTCACTGACCGTTAGACAATCGATTGTTGAGATGCAATAATCGATTGTTGAAGAGTTATGACCTGACTTGGAACTGACACAAATCGATTGAGGAGCCAAACGGTAACAAGATTTTAAATTTCTGACATGAAATAATCGATTGTCAAATGTGGAATAATCGATTGTTTTGGAAAAGCATTGCTGAATGGTTGAGACAGAAATCGATTATGCAATTTAAGGAATCAATTATTAAACAAAACTGCATAATGAACATAAACCATAAACAATCGATTAGTGATACTGCTAATCGATCAGCACAGTAAAATAATCGATTATTTGCTTGGAACAATCGATTGTTCTGTGCCAAAACTTTATAATTCACCCTATCTTTTAGGGCGATACCTGCAAAATAGAATTAAACGTCTCCAACGCTCAAGTCAGTAATTTGTAAAGAAGTAATGACTTAAACTAGTGTTGCCAAGTAAGAACGTGAGCTCTTAAGAAGTGTGTCCTAAAGTGTTCTTAAGAGAGTTTCGGGTACTTACCTTTCCTCCGACGTCTCCAATTACTTGTTCAAGAGGGTGATCTTTGATCGTCCTCCATTCGTTAGGCATATTCATTTCTTTTTCCAATTGTGGCGCTTCTTCCGTTGGTTGTTCCTCAGTTTCATCTTTATTTTCCTTGGGTGGTTCCTCTTGTATTTTGTCTTTCAAGCTATCTAAGATACCTGCAAGATCAAAGCCGAAATCCTTTCTCGCCAAGCGAGCATTATTTTCTGAAAATACAATATGAGGGGATTCCTCCACAATTTGGGTTCTTTTATTAAAGACCCTATATGCTTTACTACGTGAGGAATATCCAATGAAAATACCTTCATCCGACTTAGCATCAAATTTACCCAATTGGTCTTTGCCATTGTTATGAACAAAACATTTGCAACCAAAAACTCTAAAATGGGAAATATTTGGTTTTCTACCCTTATAAAGTTCATAGGGGGTTTTCATGAGTATTGGCCGAATTACTACTCTATTTAGAACATAGCAAGCGGTACTCATGGCGTCCGCCCAAAAATGTTTGGGTATCTTAGCTTCGTCGAGCATGGTTCTAGCCATCTCTTCGAGACACCTATTTTTCCTTTCCACCACCCCATTTTGTTGTGGTGTACGTGGAGCGGAAAAGGTATGCTCGATTCCGAGTTCGTCACAAAAGTCCGCAAAGAGATTGTGATCAAACTCTCCCTCATGATCACTTATAATTGAAGTGACGGTTGTTTCTTTCTCATTTTGAACACGCTTAAGAAAATATTTAAAATTTTGAAAAGCATCACTTTTATTGGCAAGAAATAAAGTCCAAGTAAATCTCGAGTAATCATCAACAATCACAAAAGCATATCTATTTCTTCCTAGACTTTCAATGCGAGAAGGACCAAATAAATCCATATGAAGCAATTGCAATGGTCTAGAAGTTGAAATAATGTTTTTAGATTTGAAAGATGCTTTTGTTTGCTTCCCCTTTTGACACGAGTCACAAATAGAGTCATTTTCAAATTTTAAATTGGGAAGACCAACAACTAAGTTTTGAGAAATCAATTTGTTCAAAAGATGCATATTGATATGTGCTACTCTACAATGCCATAGCCAAGTATCATCCTCTTTACTCATTAGACAATCAACATAATCGGGTGAGGATTTAGCAAGATCAACCATATAAATATTATTCACTCTAAAACCACGGAGGATAATTTTGAAATGACTACGTCTGAACACTAAGCATTCATCCGAATCAAATAAAGAAAGATTTCCTTTGTCACACAATTGGCTTATGCTCAAGAGATTATGCTTTAATCCTTTAACAAGTAATATATGCTTAATAGAGGATTTTTCATCCTTACCGACCGAGCCGATGCCGATGATCTTTCCTTTATTGTTATCACCGAAGATAACACTTCCTCCTTCTTTGTGCTTTAATTGAAGGAATTTGGATTCATCTCCCGTCATATGCTTGGAGCATCCACTATCAAGGTACCATAGTACACTTGATCCCTTCAAGCACACCTACAAAACAAATTAATGTTCTTTAGGTACCCATGCCATCTTGGGTCCTTGGGGGTTAGGCATATTATAATGATGCGATTGAGTAATATGTCTATGACGTGTAAAGCATGCCGGAGCAATATGACCAATACGTCTACAATAATGACAAGTCACATTTGGGTTATGCATCCTTCTAGGTTCATAGTAACTAGACGGATGAAAATTTCTTACTCTATTTTGAACACTATGACTATTTCGCATTTCATGAGAGTTATTTCTCCCACTATGAGCTCTAGGATGGGCAGCATTTCTAGAGTGATTGTTTCTCGGTTGAGGGCCATTGCTAGGTCTTCTAAGGGGTTCAAAATTTGGCCTAAAGTATGCATCATTTCTAGGGTGACTATTTCTAGGTGGTAAGTCATTCCTAGGTCTTCTAAAATTTTCAGCATTTTGTCTAGCGTGCATATTTGTTCTAGGATTGCTATTTCTACGATAAGCATTTATTTTATTAATCCTAGGTTGAGCCTTAGGTGGTTGGGGTTTGGCGTCAACCTTTTCTTTAGGCTCATTCTTAAAGCCTATGCCATGCTTGGTTGATTTCAAATTAACAAGGACCTCATTCAAGTTTTTGTGCGAAGAATTAAACTTATCTAATGTGCCTTTAAGCCTTTCTACTTCATTTTTGAGATGCAAGCAAGAAGTACACTTTCTAATAGAGCTTTCGAGCTTATCGGCGCTTCTTTTTCCGAAAAACTTGTTTTCCTCTTTCAACTTCTCATTTTCTAAAACCAGTTTTTCAAAATCTTTTTCTTTTAGAGAGAGTTGTTTTTGAAAATCTTTTTCTTGCAACGACAGAGTTTTCTGCAAATCTTTAATAGTCTTGGAAGCATCAACAAACTCACTATGTAATTTATTATAAGCATTTTGCATTTCTTCAAGCGAGTGAGAGTTGGACGTACTTACCTCTTCTTCTTCGTTTGCCATGAGACATTGGCCAGTTGATTCATCATATGAGCTGTCCGCTTTTTGAGGCGTGCTTTCATACATTTCCTCCAGCTTATCCCACATTTCTTTGGCGGTTTTGTAGTGGGAAATTTTCTGATAGTCTTCCTGATTCAAGGCACTATACAACATATTTATTGCATTAGTGTTGTATTCACTTACCTTGGCTTTCCCAACTTTTGTTGTCACTTGATCACCATGCTTGATAATTTGCCATAGATAAAAGTTGTTGGCTGTGATGAAAATTCTCATCCGATTTTTCCAATATAAGTAATTATTTCCATCAAATATTGGGGGCAACATGTTAAAATAACCTTCACCTATTCCTGCAAAAGAGTCACGAGTAGAAGCCATGGATGGTTCTCTCAAACTGTTAAGTCTTCAGAGAGTTGGGCTCTGATACCAATTGTTAGAAAATACGCTTAACGCTAGAGGGGGGGGGGTGAATAGCGTTATAATAAAATTTAGCGTAAACTTGCGGAAATTAAAATTTGCAGGAAGTAAATAAGTGCGATAAATTATAACTTACACACAGATATATCCTGGTTTACCACAACGTGTGGCTAGTCCAGTCCCCGAGAGACTCTCTCGAGATTCTCCACTAACTTGTCAAGCTTCCGGGTGCTTAACAAACCTTTACAACTTGAGGACGCAAGCCTCAACACCTTTGCTCGGAGTTACAACACTCCAAGACTTCAACCAAGGAAACACAAGTTCCTTACAACAAGAGAATCACAATTCTCTTCCAAGTGTACAAACACTAAAACACTCAAACAATATACTCCTTTATGAGTAGGTATGAGTAAAAAGAAACAAGCTCTAGATCACAACAACTTTGGACAAGAATATGGCTCTCAAAAGCTTTATGAAATTGAATATAAAATGATAAACAAAAGTATGCAAGCTTATAGCAATGTAATGATCAGTTGTAGTATGTTGTTGTGTTTAAAACACTGAAATGAAGCTGTATTTATAGTTGTAAAACTTGGCATTACCGTTGCCTAATTGCCAATTAAGAGCTGCTGATTACTCACTGACAACCGATTGTCAAACCCCAACAATCGATTGTCTGCCAGTCAGACCAAAATTCAATCCCAGATTTTACGCTTGATAATCGATTACTTACAATACATAATCGATTACTGGCAACGTTCAAAAAATCCTTTCCAGATTTTACCACAAACAATCAATTGTCCAGAATCAACAATCGATTACTCAGCAACGTTCAAAAAATCTTTTCCCGGATTTTAATTAAAACAATTGATTATACAAAATCAATAATCGATTACCCAATAACGTTCAAAAAATATTTTCCGGATTTTAATCAAAACAATCGATTATACAGAATCAATAATCGATTACCTGACGGTATTTGAAAACTTTACGACAACGGTCAGCTTCACAATCGATTGCACAAAGTCAACAATCGATTACTTATCAGTTTTTGAAAAACATTTTAGACACTGTCTCTTTGACAATCGATTGTCCAATGTAACAATCGATTATTTAATAAATTTGAAAATCACTGGAAGACACTGTCTCAACATAATCGATTACCATTAGTTCATAATCGATTATTCTGAGTTTTGAAAAACATTGATGGACACTGCCTCAGTCACAATCGATTGTCATTAGTTCACAATCGATTGTCATGCAGGTTTGAAAAACCTGATGCTCACTGTCTTACTCACAATCGATTGTCATTAGTTCACAATCGATTGTCATGCAGTCTTGGCTTAAAACAATCGATTATCATAAGTACATAATCGATTATCTTAGTCCAGATTTTTAAGGCATGTCTAAAAATTATTTTGACTACTGTAAATATGCATGATTTAAAATCATTTGACATTAAATTAAATATGCATGATTTTGGAAAATAGTTTTATGAGAGAAGCCATGTTACGAGTCAAGTTGTAGGATCAAGACCACAATTAAGAATGACTCAATTAAACTATAAAACTTTGTCTTGAGCTTGAATCTCGTTGTATATCAATTGTGCGCTTGTTTCTTGAACTTCGTCATATATCAATTTTCGCTTCGTTTGTCATTCATCAAAACCTATACAAAAGAACACACGTTTTAGTATATTGCATTGAGAACGTGTTTTCAACAATTTTTTGGGTCATGGATTAGGGCCAGCAGGAGCCCATTGGTTACCTTGTCAAAGAAATAAAACAACATTGAAGTTGTATTAAGCTCAAAATTCAGCCTAGAACGAAAGAGACGCAAGGACCCTTGCCCAGTCCAAGTTTTAACCAAGTCTGCCCACGTTGGGCTTATATTAGGCGGGCCCAATCGCGAAGGTTTACTGTCTGGGCCTATCTACCTTTAGATTTTGAGCCATAATGCATGTTTGTAAAAGTTGTAACTCAATTTACTTTTAAGTAGGAAAATCAGAACCCAAAATACCAAAATACAATTCAAGTTTGACGATTAATTACACTACTATGATTTGAAAAAACATGAAAGGCATGCATTTATATTATAACTAACAAGAGGAACTTTACAACTGAGCCAAACTATTGGGCCTAAGGCCCAGAACGCATCTGAACTCAAAGGCTCGATATAATTGAACCCCACAAATATGGGCCTGAGTGTTGTCGTACCCCCTTTTTCCTCCGCGAAAATCGGGTTTATGATATTCGGTTGGGATAACTCTTTCCCTTTGGGAAAAGGGGTTTGCAATTTTGAAGAGTCGCCACCTAATGATTTTAAGGTGCATATATAGGGTTCAACTACAACTACATTTTTTGATAACCGGAGATAGGGTAAGGGCTTGAAATTATCCCAAGGAAAAGGTGTTAGGCACCTCTCAGAATCCACTAATGTTGTTCCCAGCCAGATAGTTCTTTGTGAATTTATGCAATTAACAAGTAAGAAAATAGGGCTCAAGTAAGAGGGGATTTTAAATACACATGTGTTTGAAGATAAAGAAAAGTTTTTGAAGAGTTATAACTAAACATGCTCACAAATATAAAAGGGGTCCTAGATTTATTTGTAATATGGATCACATCAATGTAATACCCGATAATCACTCCTTGAAAGAGGGGCTACACGTATTATTAGCACATCGGTTATCATATCCGTATCTTTCTCTTCCCACCCCATTAAGGTATCAAAGCGCTTATTGGTCTCGACCTCTATTGCATGTTATTACCCATCCCATTTCTATCGGTCCCAGGGGATCCAGGACTACTATTCCTATAAGAGGGAAGATTTTAGGATGACTTTTGGGTTTTAAAGGTAAAAAGACTAAGGAGATATTCAAAACAAATAGGACTGTATATCATGGGAGACGTGTAAAACAAATAAGAGGCTCAGATATACCTTCTCAAGTAAAGCACATAAATAGCATGACTTAAAACACATTTAGGGCCAACATTTAAAGTACTAAGATAGGGGAGTTTAAGTTGTTGAAGCAGACCAATTTGTTACATAACTCAGATAAGAAGTCTGAATCTATCATGCCTGTTGGTTTTAGCAGTTGCTAACAAAACAAAAACGGATTCAATTTTATCGTTATTACCTAAGGCTTGCCTAAGTGTATTGATTATACCCTATGAGCATGATATCTATTACTGATTCAAAAATGTCAAAGCAGTAATAGTTTTTTTAAAAACGAACAAATTGGATACTATAGGCATGCTTTCTAAACTTCATTAATGACGGGAGTGAGTTGCTTAAACTGATTCAAAGCAGTACGAGTCAAACTGATTTTTAACTAAAATGGTTTCAGGTTATAACCTATATTGTTGCTGATTTTAATTCCTACAGACTTGGTATCTAATATTAAAGCTGATTTGGTCCTATAGGCATGGTATCTAATAAAGTAGAGTAAGCAAGATTTATTTGATCACAATGAGATTCCTATATGCATGATTTCTATATTGATATTAACCCTATATCTCTAAGAGTGGAATTAAAACATGCAGAATTTTAAAGCAGGTCCTATAGGGAGGATATCTAAGCATAGAATTAAAACATGCAGAACTTGAAAGCAAATCCTATAAGCGGGATATCTACCCTCCTAACAGTTAAACATACATAATTACCCACCCCTTTTCATTAGCCAACCCCAATATTTTTTTATAAATTATTACATACATAATGTTGAATTACAAGAGAGGAAAAAAGAAGTTACAACCAAAGGAAGCATGATCTTGACTTTGTGTTTGGTTTATATAATTAATTACTACAAATTCCACTTGTTTAGAAGCCTTTCTCAGACTTAGGTGTGTCAAAGTTCTCTAAGGGGCTCAAGGAATCTCGGGCAGTGCTTACACCTAAGTTTGCATAACCAGATAGAGAATGAGTGTAGCGTGGAAGGGGCCAGCCCTTCTATGTCCAAGTTCAGAGGGAGCTCAAGGGTCCTAAGGCAAGACTTACACAAGAGTGGTAGAACCAAAGTTCTAAGAGTATAGTGGAAGTGCAGAAATAGAGTTTTTGTTTAAAAACTGGGTGGAGAATAGTAAGGGGTAAGGGTGATTAAAAACAACAGTAGTAAAACTTAAATTACACAGAACTAGTGATTGCACAAAAGGGGTCAGGTTTGGGACATGCACAGCAATAGATGATGTTAGCATATACATAAAACAACCATAGAACATAAGCACATGCATTTGGAGGATACAGCGGTTTGTGATTTATAATTCAGCAACTCATATAACAAGTGACTGACGAAGTACATGCATAAGGAAAAATATTATTTAGAATGGGGGAGCAGATTACAGCATACTTAATAACATAACTTGATTGCATAAACATAAGCAGAAATAGGCAAGAGTGAAGGAAACAGCTCAAGGAACATGCTGTTGATGTTTGAAGATTAACTAGGACATACCAGCAAGAAGCAAAGCACAGAAAGCACAGAATGAAAAGCAAGCAAATCTCCACAGAACAAATAGCAACAGAGAAAAGAGTGTTTTTGTGAAGTATGTGTTCTGAACTTAGGTAATTCGTTCGTGTCCTTTGAAAGAAAAGAAGGTAGGTATTTATAGTTTTGAAAACAGATAAGGAATAAGGTAATAAATAAAGTTTAAACACAAATATAGAAACAATCACCAATCAGAATCAATTACACAAGTGATTCCCCTTTAATTACGGAATCATTGTTTAAGGGGTAGAAACATGTCTAATTAAGGGAAGAAAATCAGTTTGGAAGCAGGCTGATTATTGTCATATATGGGGAAGTAAAAGCATGCAGTGAACAATAAAGTCTGAGTGCAAAAATATACTTATTTTAGGAAAGAAATCAACGAGGTAAAAACATCATAATAAAGGGAATAGAATCTATTAATTTTAAACAGGCAAGTGAAATCTGGCTCATATAAGAAAATCTTTTGAAATTAATCACAAGATCAAGATCAATCAAGGAAAGAACATGCTTCTGCACTTCAGTATATAAATGGAGTGAACAAAACATCAGTCATGCAAGGCCAAGCACATTGGCAAAAGAAACAACATGCAATAGAAACAAAAATAAGCATAGGATTCAGTAGATAGTCAGGGCTCACACATGTCACCAAAGTAAAAGAAAAGTGTAAAAACAAGTAAAGGTCTCACAATAATAAGTAACAAAACTCTTTTGAGATAAGGGTTTCAACCATAGTCTAGTTGAATGACAGTAAAAATCAGATAAGTCACCTAAGAAAGAGAGTCTCAAACAAAAACTTTCAATTGAGTCAAGTAATCATTCAAACTAACAGTTTCAGACCCAAAGACTTGGGGTTTTTAACAATAGTCGAGTTTTAAAAGTTGATAAACAAATAAATCAAACAAGCATGCATCTAACAAACAATTTCAGAAATCGAATGAGACCACAAAAGGAACTATGGTTTTAACATGCTGAAACAAATAGAAGAACAACATGAGTAAAAATTAAACACGTTAAAATCAGAGATATTTGAAAAGAAAAATAAAAAGAAAATCCTAATCGGGGAAGACGAAGGGTCGTTCTGAAAGAATGTTAAAAAACATTCGAGAAAACACTTAAAACACGCATAGCAAGTACAGATCTAAAGTAGATCTGAAAGAAATCGAAAAGTCTTAGAAATTAGGGTTTCAGAAAATCCAAAAATAAATGAGAAATATCTTAAAAGTTAACGATCTAACCGAAAAAAGTCAAGGACATGCCTTGAAAGGCCATGAATGGACGGAAAAGGTCGTGGATGGCTTGATAAAGGCCATGAACAACAGTCGAGCAAGGACTGGACCAGACTCCTTTGAGATCTGGTCATGAAACCATAGAATCAAACACATAGGAGCTATGTGAGGTTGGTATAGGCCTCAAATGACCATGGAGGGCCATGGATTAGGTAGGTATTAAGGTGGGGTAAGAGGGCAGCGGCTAGGGTTCATGAGAGTCTCGGAGAGAGTTTGAGGGAGAAGGAGGATTCAAGGGCGGCAGATTGTATCAAATGATCGGGCTTCTACGGCCGTCTGGGATTAATTAAGGAAATGGTGTATAGGAGACGTTGATCTGAATGATCAACAGCTAGGATTAAAGGGTTGGGTGGGAGACCGGGTTGGGTCGTGTATATTGGGTTAGGAGTTCAAGTTTGAGATGCAATTGGGTTGGGAAATTTGGGTCTGATTTGGGCCCAATTTTAGGCTGAAATTGAAATGAAATTGGGATATCATTTAAATAGCTATTTTTCTTTTAAAATTTTAAAAATAGTAAATTAATTTTTAGAAATAAATTGGAGGGACTAAAATTATTTATAACATAAAATTAACAATTTAAAAATATAATACTTAATTTTCTGAATATAAAACACAACTAAATCTTAAAAAGGCTAATATTGCAATTATGCACTTTAGCTTTGAAAAATATTAAATAATTTTGTAAAAAATATGTAAAAGTTATCTTTGTTATATTCCAGCATAAATGTGAAATTTAATAAATTAATTACCAAAAATAATAATATTGGAATTATTATTGGGGTTTTTATGGATAAAATCGGGAAATAAATTGATCTAAAAATATTTAAAAATTAGAAAAATAATAAAATATTTGATATATATATATATATATATATATATATATATATATATATATATATATATATATATATATGCTATTTTGAAGGTATATTACATATAAAAATATATAGAGAAAAATTGTGTGTCAAGTGTTTGCCTGGGCCGACAAGTTTTGTGGACACTCAGAGTAACCATTTTAACATTACAAAATCAACCATACCTATATCTAACTATAACAATCTTAGATATTACAACAATGTTAATTTTTAATTTAACTAATTACTACATAAATAAAATGCCAAAACCTAATCCTCATTTGTCTTGAGACATCAAACATTTCAAAATCCACTATTGCTACCTAATTACAGCTATGAGTTTTGATTTCAGCTATAACGAATGCATTCAAATGTGTATGTTAGTGCTTCTTTCAACTCTTATTCGAATACTAATCCTTATTGAACATGCTCCTGGGTATGTATTGTCCATTTCTCCAATCAATCCCTGTTATTTACAAGGAGAAAAGCCGCTAGAATTTCCTTTTGCATCAGAATGGATGTGAGCAACACCAAATGAGTGAAACAATAGGTCATGATCTGTTATTATTACAGAATCAGTGTTAACATGGGTTGTCAAATTTTGCAATATACATTACTCCTAAATGGACACCATAACAGTCCTAGTTTATACTTTTTAATCTAAGAAGAACAAACAAAATCACTAGTGAACATAGAAAGAAGTTGTAAGCAGATATGATAATCAACCCACCAAGAATGCATAGAATTTAAGCACGGTTATACATTAAGTGATTCAAACTATTATATTAACCACAACTTCAGCATCAAACCATAAATTGACTCCAAAACCCAGCACTCAAATAAAATTCCTTCCAAATTTTGTAAAGAAAGAAAAGTCGGAAAAGCTAGGGCTGGATTTTTATTAAAGAGTGTTTTTTAGGTTTATATGTTGATGAATGTCTGTGTGAATGAGTGAAAATGGCTTTCTTTTTATTGTGCCTATCTAAAAATAGCATCTAAATAATATTGTGCCTTAAATTTCTTAGATAATACAACATATTTTCAGAGGATAAAATGTCCAGCTATTTATTTCAACAATTTTTAAAACCATTTTCGGATAGCTGGTGCTTCTAGAACTTTCCTATTCCTAGATATTTTCTGAAAATTATCCAAAGTTTCTTTTAGTTCAAGGACCCTACCGGTTTCTAATGATTTAAACATCAAGGCCAACAAAAGTAAAAACAAACAAGGATCCAAATTCAAATCTAAATGACAAACAAATGCATGCTGATGCAATTATAACCTAAAATTAAGCTAATCAGTAGATGAAAAATGCTTATCTAATTAGACCTAAATACAAACTGAATTTAATAGAACGCTGATGGCAGAACATAGTAACAAACAAATAAGCAAACATGTTACTGCAAAGAAACCTAATAATTAACCTAATTAACCTATATTGTAATCGAATTAATTAAACTATACAACTAAAAATGATTTTCTAACAATTAGACATGTTGTGAACTAAATATCTCATACAGAAATGAACTACTTATGATTATTCACAAGTACAAATTAAAGAAACAAAATAAAGAAAACAAGGAAAAGGTTTAAGGAAAGTACCAATAGGGTCTGGCAGTTCAACAATCCCTTGATATGGCTAAACAATATGCTAACCAGCCGTTCTTTATTAGAACTATTGGCTAGCATGGACTTTCAACTACATGGAGCAAATCAAAGAAAGCTCAAAAAGGACAGGTGAAAATTGGAACTAGGTTTTTTTCTGGTTCTTCATAGATTTGAAATTCGACGGATTTGGAAAGGATTTTTGGGGAATCAAGGGTAGGGTAATAGCGAGAAAAGGCTAGGGATCATATGGTGTGATTTTGGGACCGTTTGGGTGATTTAGGATTTTGAAATTCCAATATTAGATATAATATTTAAAACGTTTGGTAAGGATATAAGGGAGATGGGTTGGAGATTTGGAAAGGTAAGGGAAAGGAGGTTATAGGGTGTTAATTTGGTAAGGATTGAGGTGTCGTCGCCGCCGTGGGACGATTTTCGGCGGCAGAGCACATCAGAGCCAGTGAGGGAATAAGGTGGTGGCTAGGGTTTCAACAGATATGGAGACGAAGGTGAAATGAGGGAATTTCAATGGGGTTCTGGAGTTCAGACAATTATAAATAAATTGAACGGCTAGTTCCCAACCATTAGATCATGGGAGATCAACGGCTGGGATTGAAACCCAACAAACAACATCATTTTATTTTCTCATGGGTGGACCGGGTAGGCTGGTCATTTTGGCTTGAACCTGGTACGTTCGGGAACAGATTTGGGTACTAAATTGGCCCAAATTCAAAACAAATCTATTTTTCCTCAATTCTTTTCTTATTTGTTTTCTTTATTTCTCTTTTTCTTTTTCTTTAATTAAAAATCCTAAATTAAATTACTTATTTAGTCTAAATTGTAAAATTAAGCTAATTATATAATTTAATATTTACAAAAATTAGTTAATCCTAAATTAATGAAAAGAAAAATACTATTCTAATATTTTAAAGCTAAAATTGTAAATGAATGATATTTTTTTGTGATGTTCATTTTAATAAAGCTATTAATTAACTAATTACCCAAAAGTATGAACACGAAGTCTAATATACAATGCATGATGTTTTTCCAAGAATCGCCCTCGCCAAAGAACAAGAAAGAAGTGATGAGTTTCTTGGGGAGACTTAACTACATCAGCTGGTTCATAGCACAATCTACCATCATCTGTGAGCAAATATTCAAGATGTTGAAGAAGGACGCTGCTACCAAATGGACTGATGATTGCCAAAAAGCCTTCGACGGGATCAAGGAGTACTTGTCTACACCTCCAGTTTTGGTCCTGCTCAAGCCAGGTAGACCCTTATTACTCTACCTTGCGCTATTGATGGAGCGTTTGATTGTGTTCTGGGATAGCATGATGAAACGGGAAGAAAAGAGCGGGCCATCTATTATCTCACCAAGAAGTTCACCCCGCGCGAAGCCCGGTAACTGTACCTTCTCAATCTATTGAAGAACTTCCTCAAATCTTCCATGTGGTCAGCGGCTTTTTTGTACTTGATAATAATATCATGTACATATACTTCGATCTCCTTGTGTATCACATCATGGACAATGGTAATCATAGCCCTTATGTAGGTGGCCCCAGAATTATTTAACCCAAATTGCATCATCTTGTAGCAATACATGCCCCATGGTGTAATGAAGCTATTTTCTCATCATCTTGTTCATCCATCTAGTTCGATGATAACCAGCAAAATAGTCTACGATTGATTGAAACTCTTGCTTGGCGCAATTGTCAATCAGGATATGTATGTTCGGTAAGGGGAAGCCGTCTTTTGGACTGGCCCCTTGAGATCCTGGTAGTCGACGCAGACTCTAACCTTCCCGTCCTTCTTTGGTTGTGGCACTATGTTGGCTAACCACATTAGATACTCCACTACCCTGAGAACCTTAGCTTTGACTTGCTTAGTGACCTCCTATATATATATATATATATATATATATATATATATATATATATATATATATATATATATATATATGTATGTATGTATGTATAAATATATATATATATATAAGCTATATAATTTACAAGAAATATTATTGGATAAAAATAAAACTAAAAATAATTCGGGCCCACTTAAGCCCACATATATATATCATTGGCTTCTATAATTTTCTCGCCCGATTCCATCCTTCTGGTGACGTCCTCGAGCATCTTCATGATGACATGATCGGCTATCGAATGGTTATTTCTCGATCTCTTTAGTTCCTGTTCGGCATGGGGAGCTATCCCCGGTGCTACTCTGCTAGGAGTTTTCTAGTGACTTTATAGCTAAGCAATAGCCACCTGTTGTGCCTACAACATTTCAAAAACAATATGAAGGATAACATCCCGTTCTTCCCTGTTGGGTTTTTCTGAGCTTCTTGTGGATCCCCATGGTGTACACTCTTGTTTGTATGTGATCTTATATCGACCTGTTGGGCATCACGTGAAACCGTGTTCGCTGGGATTGGTCCTGGTGCATTCTCAAGCTTTTATGGTGGAATACCTACATTGGAGCAGCCACATCGTTCTCTCTGTGGTTTTCAAAATTGTCATTTTCAACTCTATTTACTAAGCTATGCATTTCGACGTGAAACTGAAGAACTTGGACAAGAAAATGTGTGAACAATAACTTGTGTTGCATAATGAAACCAGCAAGAAAATAATCACTACTTCCTCCGTTTCATATTGTTTGACATAGATTGACTCGGCACGAAGTTTAAAAAAACAAGAAGACTTTAGAAACGTGTTGTCTTAACAGTTTAAGGCATAAAGAGTTTGTGGGGTCATACCCTTTTTGTTGCTATAAAAGCTTCTCATTAAGGGCAAAAGGGATAAAATGAACAGTTTAAAGTTGAATTATTACCAAATTTAGAAATGTGTCACTTACTTTTGAACAGATTAAAAAGGAAAGTATGTAATTCAATATGAAACTGAGGGAATATTTTTTTTAGCCCCACGGTGAGCGCTAAACTGTGTACCGTGAAAATGGTACTAACAATTAAATTTGATTATGGTACTCTAAAAATATATGATCAACTTTTATGCTAGTTGTTAAGTAGTTAGATGCTATGTATGTGAGACTTAGAAATGAAATAAGAGCTAAGGATAAGGACAATGATGGATAAAAGAAGAATTAGTATAACTTCTCATAGGTAAAGCAAATCAAACAAATTTTCATACAAAGAAGGTAAAAAAAAAAAGGAAACTATAGTGGGAAAACGCTAGAAACAAAGCCTTATTATTAGACGTAGTTGTCTTTAAAGTGCAAGTGAAATATCGACTTTCATCCAACTTCAGAAAACTATAAACCATTAGGGAATCTTAAGGTGATAACCAAACCGATAGGTTTTACAATCGAGGCCTTGAGCTTGTCTATTCGGAGGCCTCGAGGTCGACTCCGGAGCTTGGCAGTGAGCTATCGAAGGTGGTCCAGGTATGACTAATAGTTGCAATAAAATCAACGAAGGCTCTTTGTGGCCAATGATAAGCAATAAATGATGAAATAATAAAGATAATAAATGTAAGAAATAAAATCAAGAGAATATGTTAGAGAGCAATAATAAAAAGAGAATATGTTAGAGAGCAAAGAGAATGTTCTTGTATATTTCGTGTGGAGAAACTGAAGCAACAGAGGTTTGCCAAATGAAAAGGATCCATTTACATATGAGGGGAATCCCAACATAATACAAAATGCATTAATTATAAAGATGTGGAGATGGGACAGCTAGATGACACCCAGATTCGGGTTTAGAGTAGTCTACTAGGCTCAGTCAGTCCCAGTCGTGTACATCCGAAACCCCTGTTTCCACCATTACCATGATCATTAATACCCTAAGGTCGAGTGTTGACGACCCTCAATGGAGGATACTCGGCCGCGACCTCGATCCTTCGAGATGATCTATTGAAGTGCCTTAATAACAGGAAATTAGATCTTTCGATTTTAGCGTATAAAATTAGTCCTTGCGTTTCTTAGAGTAGAGCGGCAAGAAACGACCTTGATGACCATCTTTCCATGTTTTTCGTGATAATGTTATACTGATGATGACATACTCATGGCATTGGATTGTATGGCAACCAAGGTGTCCTGCTGGCTTGTCTATTCAGCCCCTTTCAACGCACAGTCGGCCCTCGTGCTTTCAAGTGATAATATCGCTGCCGATCAGCTCCCAAAACGCATTAATTGCACTTGTCGATATGTCTTTCAAGGGCATTGATGGCATCGTCCGTTGCATTTTTCAAAAGAGTATTGATTGTGATCGCCGATTATTCTGCCCATTGTTTTCTATAAATGGTGCTTTCTGGAGCCAATTCCTCATTCAAGTGTTCTTCAAAGAGCATTTCTCCCATTTCTTCTCTCCATCCCCACCCAATGTTATTTCCTATGTCTGCGGCCCGTGGCCTAAAAGTTGCCTGGCAGCATTCTCACCAGTTATATTGTGTCCTTTTCCGGGGTCCCTCCTCATCGAGTGAGATTGCACCAACTTCTTCTTCTTGTTGTTATTGTTGTTACTACTGTTGCCGTTGAGTTGAGATGAGGATATAGGGCGTATGATCTCTTATGTCTTGGTAAGGTGCTTGGACTATACACTACTGCTTATGAGGGCGTTTGAAGATACTACCATCGAGGGTGAACCCTCGATTAAAGATTAGACTCGAGGCTTTTCTTGCATATGTACCTTTATTTGCTTCTTTGTTTTTGTGTAAAGACCCTTGGTGGGCTTTTGTAATAGAATGATGATGAATGAAAAATGTTCCTTTAATTTGTCTCTGATGCATACTATTTTCCCTTTTATTTATGCTTGAGTAGAATCTAAGTGCATGACCCCATCAGTTGGCACAAATGTCGAGCCCGGGTTGGATGATAAACTCAGGTCGTCGGGACCCCAACTTCAAGTAGAATGAGATTAGGGCTTCAAACCCCTAAATTGAGACTTAGCCTTTAGACCCTGTGGTAAAATTCGAGGGGGATTCGCTCAGACACTTGAGAATGGAAACTGCCTTTAGGCTTTCTAGAGCAGTCCCCGAGTGAGGGTTAACTCGGGGTGTCTGGAAAATTATGTTTAACTTAGTATATATAGCCTTAAGAAGTTATAGACAGGTTCCGGATGAGGGACTTCCCAGGTTTAGATGATATACTAAGGCCAATCCCATAAGAACAAGCTTAAAGTGCTTATTTTTCTCCTTGAGAGAAGCCTTCGAAATCGGGTACCCTCTTGAATCTTGTAATGACGCCAATGGCCCGTGGAGAGATCCCCAAGATCGGGTACTATCTCGGGTCTCGTGATGATTCTAAAGGCTTCCTTGATCCTGTTGGAAACACGTTCTCAAGGCATTATACTAAACGTGTGTTCATATTTGTAGGTTTTGATGAATGACAAACTATGCGCAAATTAACATATGACGAGGTCCAAGCACAAGCGCAAAATTGATATATAACGAGATTCAAGCAAGGCAAAGATCGAGATTAAGTTTTATATGAGTCGGTATTTAATTGTGATCTTGATCCGACAACTTAAACTCAAGACTTGGCTTCTCTCGTAAAAATGTTTTTAAATCATGCATATTTAATTTAGAGCAAAATAATTTTAAATAATGCATATTTACTTTAGTCAAAATGCTTTTTTAACATGCCTCTAAAATCTGGACTAAGATAATCGATTATGTACTTATGATAATCGATTATGTTTAAATCAGCTGCTTGACAATCGATTGTGAACTTATGACAATCGATTGTGTTAAGGCAGTGAGCATCAGATTTTTCAAATCTGCATGACAATCGATTTTGAACCTTATGACAATCGATTGTGATGAGGCAGTGTCCATCAAAGTTTTTCAACGCTCAAAATAATCGATTGTGAAGCTAATGACAATCGATTGTGAAGAGACAGTGTCCATCAGATTTTTCAAAGTCACAAAATAATCGATTGTGAACAAATGACAATTGATTGTGTTGAGGCAGTGTCTTCCAAACTTTTTCAAAGTTATTAAATAATCGATTGTGAACATATAACAATCGATTGTCAAGAGGCAGTGTCTAAATTGATTTTTCAAGACTGATATATAATCGATTGTCAACTTTGTATAATCGATTGTATAACTGACCGTTGCCAAAATATTTTCAAATACCGTCAGGTAATCGATTATTGATTTCCTATAATCGATTGTTGTAATTAAAATCTGGAAAGGATTTTTTGAACATTGCTGAGTAATCGATTATTGATTTCTTGTAATCGATTGTTTTACGTAAAATCTGGAAATGATTTTTTGAACGTTGCCAGTAATCGATTATTGATCTTAAACAATCGATTGTTATGCGTAAAATCTGGGATTGATTTTTGGAACGATTGGCAAACAATCGATTGTGGCTTCTTGACAATCGATTGTCACAGAGTAAAATCAGCAGTTCTTAATTGGCAATTAGGCAACGGTAATACAAGGTTTTTCAACTATAAATACAGCTTCAATTCAGTCTTCTAAACACAACAACTGATCATACAATTGCTAAAGCTTGCATACTTTATTGCTTATCATTTTATATTCATTACATAAGCTTTTGAGAGCCAAATTCTTGTCGAAAGTTGTTGCGATATTGAGCGTATTCTTTCTACTCATCTCTACTCTTAAAGGAGTGTCTTGTTTGAGTGCTAAGTGTTTTTATACACTTGAAGGGAAGTGTTAGTCCCTTGTGTTATAAGAAGGAACTTGTGTTTCCTTGGTTGAAGTCTTGGAGTGTTGTATCTCCGAGCAAAGGTTGTTGAGGCTTGTGTCCTCTGTTGGAAACACGTTCTCAAGGCTTTATACTAAAACGTGTGTTCTTATGTGTAGGTTTTGATGAATGACAAACGAAGCGCAAATTGATATATGACGAAGTTCAAGTACAAGCGCATAATTGATGCATAACGAGATTCAAGCACAAGACAAAGTTTTATAGTTTAAATGAGTCGTTCATAATTGTGTTCTTGATTCTACAACTTGACTCATGATATGGCTTCTCTCGTAAAACTATTTCTTCCAAAATCATGCATATTTAATTTAATGCTAAATGATTTTAAATCATGCATATTTTCATTAGTCAAAATTATTTTTAAACATGCCTCTAAAAACTGGACTAAGATAATCGATTATGTACTTATGATAATCGATTATGTCGAGCCAAGACTGCATGACAATCGATTGTGAACTAATGACAATCGATTGTGATAAGGCAGTGAGCATCAGATTTTTCAAATCTGCATGACAATCAATTGTGAACCTTATGACAATCGATTGTGATGAGGCAGTGTACATCAAAGTTTTTCAACGCTCAAAATAATCGATTGTGATGAGGCAGTGTCCATCAATGTTTTTCAAAACTCAGAATAATCGATTGTGAAGCTAATGACAATCGATTGTGAAGAGACAGTGTCCTTCAGATATTTTCAAAGTCATAAAATAATCGATTATGAACATATGATAATCGATTGTTTTGAGACAGTGTCTTCCAGACTTTTCAAAGTTATTAAATAATCGATTGTTATCTTTGTGCAATTGATTGTCAAGAGGCAGTGTCTAAAATGATTTTCAAAGTCTGATAAATAATCGATTGTTAACATTGCACAATCGATTGTGAAGCTGACCGTTGTCGTAAAGTTTTCAAATACCGTCAGGTAATCGATTATTGATTTTGTATAATCGATTGTTTTAATTAAAATCTTGAAAAGATTTTTTGAACGTTGCTGAGTAATCGATTGTTGATTCTGGACAATTGATTGTTTTTGGTAAAATCTGGAAAAGATCTTTTGAACGTTGCTGAATAATCGATTATTGATTTAGTATAATCGATTGTTTTACGTAAAATCTGGAAATGATTTTTTGAACGTTACCATTAATCGATTGTTGATCTTGGACAATCGATTGTTAAGCGTAAAATCTGGGATTGATTTCTGGAACGATTGGCAAACAATCGATTGTGGCTTCTTGACAATCAATTGTCACTCAGTAAAATCAGCAACTCTTATTTGACAATTAGACAACGGTAATGCCAAGTTTTTCAAATATAAATACAGCTTCATTTCAATGTTTTACATACAACAACACACAACAACTGATCATACAATTGCTATAAGCTTGCATTCTCTATTGCTTATCATTTTATATTCATTACATAAATTTTGAGAGCCATATTATTGTTCAAAGTTATTGTGATCTTGAGCTTACTTCTTTTACTCATATCTACTCATAAAGGAGTGTATTATTTGAGTGTTTAGTGTTTTGTACACTTGAAGAGAATTGTGATTCTCTTGTTGTAAGGAACTTGTGTTTCCTTGGTCGAAGTCTTGGAGTGTTGTATCTCCAAGCAAGATTGTTGAGGCTTGTGTCCTCAGACTGTAAAGGTTGGTTAGGCACCCGTAAGCTTAACAGTGAAGTCTTGGAGTGTTGTATCTCCGAGCAAAGGTGTTAAGGCTTGTGTCCTTAAGTTGTAAAGGTTGGTTAGGCACCCGTAAGCTTAACAGTGAAGTCTTGGAGTGTTGTATCTCCGAGCAAAGGTGTTAAGGCTTGTGTCCTTAAGTTGTAAAGGTTGGTTAGGCACCCGTAAGCTTAACAGTGAAGTCTTGGAGTGTTGTATCTCCGAGCAAAGGTGTTAAGGCTTGTGTCCTTAAGTTGTAAAGGTTTGTTGAGCACCCGTAAGCTTGAAAAGTTAGTGGAAAATCTCGAGAGAGTCTCTCGGGGACTGGACTAGCCACTTGTTGTGGTGAACCAGAATACATTGGTGCGTTCTTTCCTTTTTGTTTACTTAACGCACTTATTTATTTCCTACAAATTTCAAAATCCGCAAGTTTACGCTAAATTTTATTATAACGCTATTCACCCCCCCCTAGCGTTAAGCGTATTATCTAACAATTGGTATCAGAGCCCAACTCTCTGAAGACTTAACAGTTTGAGAGAACCATCCATGGCTTCTACTCGTGACTCTTTTGCAGGAATAGGTGAAGGTGATTTTAACTTGTTGCCCCCAATATTTGATGGAAATAATTACTTATATTGGAAAGATCGGATGAGAATTTTCATCACAGCCAACAACTTTTATCTATGGCAAATCATCAAGCATGGTGATCAAATGACAACAAAAGTTGGGAAAGCCAAGGTAAGTGAATACAACACTAATGCAATAAATATGTTGTATAGCGCCTTGAATCAGGAAGACTATCAGAAAATTTCCTACTACAAAACCGCCAAAGAGATGTGGGATAAATGTTGAACATTTTAGAAGACCTAGCAATGACTTACCACCTAGAAATAACTACCCTAGAAATGATGCATATTATAGGCCAAATACTAGAAGGAATTTTGAACCCTTTAGAGCACCTAGAAATGATTTCCAACGTAGAAATAATTATTCTAGAAATGCTGCTCATAGTAGGAGAAATGATGTTCATAAAGCGCGCAATAGTCATAATGCTGAAAATAGAGTAAACCATTTTCGTCCGTCAAGTTACTATGAACCTAGAAGGATGCATAACCCCAACGTGACTTGTCATTACTGTAGACGTATTGGTCATATTGGTCCTGCATGTTTTACACGACATAGACATATCACTCAATCGCATCATTATGATATGCCTAACCCCCAAGAACCCAAAATGGCATGGGTACCAAAAGATCATTAATCTGTTTTACAGGCGTGCTTGAAAGGCTACAGTATTGTAGTAGATGCACCAAGCACGACACCTCATTGCATCAAGAGGAAATTTCGGTTAGTTATCCTTTTTGACAAAAACCGAATTGTTGATATGTGCTAGCAACCAATATTAACTTACTTGTTGTTAATTTGGTTCCCTTATTGTTGAATCTTTGATAAGCTTAGTCGTAATAGTTGATGTGCGTTAACAATTGAGATATCCTTGTCAACAATCAATATCAATTAGCTTTGTTGATTCATATGGTGAAAACGTGTTGTTAAATGACAATTGGTGTCAATTAGTTTACTTGTTAGTTATCTGCTTTTAAAAGATCAAAACTGTTGATATGTATTAACAGTTAGCTTGATAAAATCATTTCATTCATGATTTGATAATTGCTATCTGTGGTTTAAATAACTGTTAGTATACTGTGTGGTGTGTATTATCTATTAGCATATTCTTCAAAAAGTTTTCACTCACGTTTTTGATGAATGCTATCCTCAGCTTTGAAAAACAATTGAGATGTCTCATGTTTCTAACAATTGACAAAAATCCTTCTGTTAAAAATCGTCTCTTGATGAACACATCCTTTGGTCTGGATAATGGTTGGTACGTTCTTCAAAATTCGATGTATGGTTGATCTGTTAACAGTCAACACTCGTTTGTAATATGCTATACTAAAAATAACAATTTGTATCACTGTTAATAAAATAACTTTTGGTACACTTGTTATGTCATCCAACAAATGGGTTTATCGTTGTTTTATAACAATTGGTATATCTATGTCTTGTTGGTATGTCTTGGTAAATTTCTGATTAAGGGGAAGTAGATTGCATGAAGTTTACTATCTTTTTTATGACAGAATTTCAAAACAACTCTCTATATTGGCAATGTTATTTTCTTTAAACTCTCATGCCACTAATATCTTGCATTCCAAATCTTGTGGAAAATGATATCTTAGAAAATATTTGTATTACTTTGGAGCAACTAATAAGTGTCATGCAAGGAATCTGTAAATCGCGTTTGAGATATCATTGATAGACAAGCTTAATTTCTTCTTGGAGCTGCAAATTAAGCAAATGAAAGAGGGAACTTTCATTTGTCCATCTAAATGTCGCAAGGAGTTGCCAAATCAATTCGAAAAGAGCAACACCAAACCAATGGTCACTTCAATGAATTTAGATGACCATCTTGACAGAAATGTGAAAGGTAAGACGAGCAATACCAAGAACTACACAGGTATGATCGCTACTCACTTTACCTTATTGCTAGTAGACTTGATAAAATATTTAGCGTTTAATGTTGTGCTAAATAAATCATGTCCAAATGAAGTATTGAATACGGGTAAACGTTGATCTAAATGCATACATTTTAGGTTGCATTTATATTTTAATTACTGACTTGAGCGCCGGAGACGTTTAATTCTATTTTGCAGGTATCACCCTAAAGGTAGGGGGAATTATTAAGTTTTGGCACAGAACAATCGATTGTTCCAAGCAAATAATCGATTATCTTACTGTGCAGAAAATCGATTAGCAGTATCACTAATTGATTGTTTATGGTTTATGTTTATTATGCAGTTTTGTTAAATAATTGATTCTTTAACTGCAAAATCGATTTCCGTCTCAGCCATTCAGCAATGCCTTTCCAAAACAATCGATTGTTTCAAAATATAATCGATTATTCTCAAAATCAGAAAATTTCTGTGCTCACTGTAACATAACAATCGATTACCATATTTTGACAATCGATTATTTCATGTCAGTAATTCAAAAATTTTTTCCGTTTGGTTCTGCAATCGATTTGTGTCAGTTCCGAGATTCAGTCAAATCTTAATGGCAATCGATTGTCTCATTCCAACAATCGATTGTCTAACGGTCAGTAAGATTTATTTTTTACCGTTTCTGACTGTTTCAGCTTTCAATTTTCTACAGATTTCTTCCATTAATGAAATGCCTTTCTCCCCTCTATAAATAGGCTCCATATATGTGCATTTTTATTCACTCAAGCATCAACTTTAGCTCTCAAACTATCAAAATTCTTTCAAGTCTCTTGCAAATTCCAGCAATACTTAGTGAAAATGTCGGGCCGTCACTCCAAACGTTCCCGTTCTGCTAGGCATGGTGCATCCTCCTCTGCTGCTCCAAACTATCCTTATCAAGATGGTTCCGTTCTATATTTTAATTCTGACATCGAGCTTACTCGATTTTTAACAAAATTTGAAAAGCGCGACATTCTTCCTCCCCGTTTTTCAACCAACAAGTATCTTGAATCTTATGGCCCTGCTGCAAATATGCTCAAAAATTGTCAACTTCTTGACTTCTTACTTCTTACCCATCCTTACATCAATACTACATTGATTCAAGCATTTTACTCCAACCTTCATGAGGATGATGACGGTGAGCTTGTGACAAATATAAATGGTGTTCAGATTCTTCTTTCCGATGAAAACCTTCATACCATTGCTCGTCTTCCTCATAATGGTGAAGACATTTTTCGGTACATCGGAGAGGCCAGAGCCCTTTTTGATGAAACAGTCCTCCTACATCAAACCGGACTTACTTCTTATGATCCAAATCTTTCTTCCCGTCGTCCTACAATTACGGGAATGGATCCAAATTATCGGTTGATTTTCTATTTCATCACTCGAGTCCTCAAGCCTCGCAAGCATAACCATACCACCATTTCCCAAGAGGACACCAAGCTCATGCATGCCATAATAACCGGAGCTAACATCAATTGGTGTCGGTTCGTCAAGATTCACATGCGTGACGCTATCGGAGATGATAGGCCTCTTCCTTATGCTCTCCTCATCATGAATTTTCTTGAAGCCTCCGGATTCATCACTTCCAACGGTCCTCTCAAAAAGAGTACCAAGAAGTGGGAAATTTCAGAATCCTCCTTTCATCATGACGGTGATCATGCAGCGCCTACTCCTCCTCCAACCCGTCGAACTCGTCCGCCTCAAGAGCCCACTCTCCAATCCATTTCCGACCAAATTGCTTCCTTGACCACCTCTGATGGTCAATTGACTCATGAGATCCATGGATATTTTGACCATGTTCATTATCCATATGCGGGTCTTGTTCCCTTCGAAGCAGTGCCGGATGATGAGGCGGGAAATGATGATGAATGATTTCTTTGTTTTGGTTCTATTTTGATATGTTTTATTGTGCTCTCTTTAAGTAATCACGTTTTCTCTTTCCAATAAATAAACAAGTTTTTATTTACATCTTTGGCATCTTCTTCTATTATTTTTGCTAATGGCAAAAGGGGGAAGATAACGGGTATGCACTCTCAATATTTATAAGCTTAAATTGAGGGGGAATTCATATATTGAGGGGGAACAAATTGCATACTTGTTGATGCATACATATACTTGTCTTGAATCGTCTTTATAAATTATTTAATTTGCATAACCTGCTTAAAGTTTGCCATTATCAAAAAGGGGGAAATTGTTGGAAACACGTTCTCAAGGCTTTATACTAAAATGTGTGTTCTTATGTGTAGGTTTTGATGAATGACAAACGAAGCGCAAATTGATATATGACGAAGTTCAAGTACAAGCGCATAATTGATGCATAACGAGATTCAAGCACAAGACAAAGTTTTATAGTTTAAATGAGTCGTTCTTAATTGTGTTCTTGATTCTACAACTTGACTCATGATATGGCTTCTCTCGTAAAACTATTTCTTCCAAAATCATGCATATTTAATTTAATGCTAAATGATTTTAAATCATGCATATTTTCATTAGTCAAAATGATTTTTAAACATGCCTCTAAAAACTGGACTAAGACAATCGATTATGTACTTATGATAATCGATTATGTTGAGCCAAGACTGCATGACAATCGATTGTGAACTAATGACAATCGATTGTGTTAAGGCAGTGAGCATCAAATTTTTCAAATCTGCATGAAAATCAATTGTGAACCTTATGACAATCGATTGTGATGAGGCAGTGTACATCAAAGTTTTTCAACGCTCAAAATAATCGATTGTGAAGTTAATGACAATCGATTGTGATGAGGCAGTGTCCATCAAAGTTTTTCAAAACTCAGAATAATCGATTGTGAAGCTAATGAAAATCGATTGTGAAGAGACAGTGTCCTTCAGATTTTTTCAAAGTCATAAAATAATCGATTATGAACATATGATAATCGATTGTTTTGAGACAGTGTCTTCCAGACTTTTCAAAGTTATTAAATAATTGATTGTTATCTTTGTGCAATCGATTGTCAAGAGGCAGTGTCTAAAATGATTTACAAAGTCTGATAAATAATCGATTGTTAACATTGCACAATCGATTGTGAAGCTGACCGTTGTCGTAAAGTTTTCAAATACCGTCAGGTAATCGATTATTGATTTTGTATAATCGATTGTTTTAATTAAAATCTTGAAAAGATTTTTTGAACGTTGCTGAGTAATCGATTGTTGATTCTGGACAATCGATTGTTTTTGGTAAAATCTGGAAAAGATCTTTTGAACGTTGCTGAATAATCGATTATTGATTTGGTATAATCGATTGTTTTACGTAAAATCTGGAAATGATTTTTTGAACGTTACCAATAATCAGTTGTTGATCTTGGACAATCGATTGTTAAGCGTAAAATCTGGGATTGATTTCTAGAACGATTGGCAAACAATCGATTGTGGCTTCTTGACAATCGATTGTCACTCAGTAAAATTAGCAACTCTTAATTGACAATTAGACAAGGTAATGCCAAGTTTTTCAACTATAAATATAGCTTCATTTCAGTGTTTTACATACAACAACACACAACAACTGATCATACAATTGCTATAAGCTTGCATTCTCTATTGCTTATCATTTTATATTCATTACATAAATTTTGAGAGCCATATTATTGTTCAAAGTTGTTGTGATCTTGAGCTTACTTCTTTTACTCATATCTACTCATAAAGGAGTGTATTATTTGAGTGTTTAGTGTTTTGTACACTTGAAGAGAATTGTGATTCTCTTGTTGTAAGGAACTTGTGTTTCCTTGGTCGAAGTCTTGGAGTGTTGTATCTCCGAGCAAGATTGTTGAGGCTTGTGTCCTCAGATTGTAAAGGTTGGTTAGGCACCCGTAAGCTTAACAGTGAAGTCTTGGAGTGTTGTATCTCCGAGCAAAGGTGTTAAGGCTTTTGTCCTTAAGTTGTAAAGGTTGGTTAGGCACCCGTAAGCTTAACAGTGAAGTCTTGGAGTGTTGTATCTCCAAGCAAAGGTGTTAAGGCTTGTGTCCTTAAGTTGTAAAGGTTGGTTAGGCACCCGTAAGCTTAACAGTGAAGTCTTGGAGTGTTGTATCTCCGAGCAAAGGTGTTAAGGCTTGTGTCCTTAAGTTGTAAAGGTTTGTTGAGCACCCGTAAGCTTGACAAGTTAGTGGAAAATCTCGAGAGAGTCTCTCGGGGACTGGACTAGCCACTTGTTGTGGTGAACCAGAATACATTGGTGCGTTCTTTCCTTTTTGTTTACTTAACGCACTTATTTATTTCCTGCAAATTTCAAAATCCGCAAGTTTACGCTAAATTTTATTATAACGCTATTCACCCCACCTCTAGCGTTAAGCGTATTATCTAACATCCTCAAGTTGTAACGGTTTGTTAAGCACCCGTAAGCTTAACAAGTTAGTGGAAATCTCGAGAGAGTCTCTTGGGGACTGGACTAGCCACGGGTTGTGGTGAACCAGGATATATCGGTGCGTTTGTTCTAATTTATTTACTTATCGCACTTGTTTATTTCCTGCAATTTTAAAATTCCGCAAGTTTACGCTAATTTTTATATAACGCTATTCCCCCCCCTCTAGCGTTAAGCGTATTATCTAACAATTGGTATCAGAGCCCAACTCTCTGAAGACTTAACCGTTTGAGAGAAACATCCATGGCTTTTACTCGTGATTCTTTTGCAGGAATAGGTGAAGGACAATGCTCCACCCGACCACCGCTATTCGATGGTACAAATTATACATACTGGAAGGAGAGGATGAGAATATTTGTACAATCAAATAGTTTTCATCTTTGGAAGGTCATAATGAATGGAGAACAAATTCCAACCAAGAAGGTTGAAAATGAATGGGTTCCAAAGTCCGAAGATGAATACGATGCGGATGATATCCGAAAGGTGCAAAATAATGCTAAAGCTATTAATTTATTATATTGTGCTGTAAATGCTGACGATTACAGGAAGATATCTTGTTGCACAACAGCGAAGCAAATGTGGGACAAGCTGAAAATTACGTACGAAGGTACGGACCAGGTAAGGGAAGCCAAAATTGATTTCCTAACCCATGCATATGAATTGTTTCACATGAAGGAAGGCGAAAAGGTCGATGAGATGTTTGAACGATTTTCAAAAATCATAAATGATTTACATGCTCTTAAGAAGACCTTCACAGATAAGGAACTTGTCCGAAAAATTCTCCGAAAGTCTCACTCGGGAATGGCGATCCAAGGCCGACGCGATTCAAGAATCCATTGGCATTTCAAATGTCACCAAGGTAATCTTAAAACCTATGAATCTACTATACTTAACCCTCTTGTTGATGATCAAAGGAAGCAAAGAATCGCTCTCAAGGCAAGCACAAGCCAACCTCAAAATGATGAGGACGGAGACAACGAGTTCGGACTCGTTATCAAGAGATTTCAAAAGTTCATGCGAAAAGAGTATGAACGAAAGGGCAAAAATCAAGGAGATCAAATAAAGTGATATGAGTGCAGAGAAACCGGGCACATTAAATCAAATTGCCCAAAGGCTAAAAAGGAGAAGAAACCCTTCAAGAAGCAACGAGCATACATATCTTGAGGAGGCGACTCCGGTGACGAGTCAAGTGAGGAAGAAGAAGACGAAGCCGCAAATCTTTGTCTTATGGCACAAGAAGACAACAAAGAAGAGGTATGTAAAATTTCTTCCAAAAATTTCTTTTCCCTTGAAGAAATGCAAAATGCTTTTGATGAGTTGTATAGCGAATTTATTAAAGCTTCAAAAACTGTTAAGAGTATAAAAGAAAATGCTTCTTTAAAAGAAAAAGATTTTCAAAAACAACTCTCTTTTAAAGAAAAGGAATTGGAAAAACTGATTTTAGAAAATGAGAAGTTGAAAAAGGAAAACAAGTTTTTTGGCAAGAGAAGCGCCGACAAGCCCGAAAGTTCTAGAAATTGTACTTCTTGCATGCATCTCAAAAATGAAGTAGAAAGGCTTAAGGGCACCTTAGATAAGTTTAACTCTTCTCATAAAAATTTGAATGAAGTGCTTGTTAATTTGAAGTCGACCAAGCATGGCATAGGTTTTAGAAACGAGCCTAAAAAGAAAGTTGAAGCCAACCCCCAACCACCTAAGGCTCAACCTAGGATAAATAAAACAAATGTTCATCCTAGATACAACAAACCTAGAAATGGTTTTCATCAATCGCAACCTAGAAATAATCATGCTAGAAATAATGTACATTCTAGGCCAAACACTAGAAGGAATTGTGAACCTTTTAAAACACCTAGAAAAGACTTCCAACCTAGAAACAACTATTCTAGAAATGATGCATATCCTAGAACAAATGGTAGGAGAAATGATTTTCATGATTTGCGCAATAGTTATAGTGTCAAGAATAGAGTGAATGAATTTCGTCCGTCCAATTACTATCAACCTAGAAGGATGCATAATCCTAACGTGACTTGTCATTATTGTAGACGAATTGGTCATATTGCTCCTGCTTGTTTCACTCGACATAGACATAACACTCAATCACATCACTATGATTTGCCTAACCCCCAAGGACCCAAA
This sequence comes from Nicotiana benthamiana, assembly GCA_034376525.1. Classification (NCBI taxonomy): domain Eukaryota; kingdom Viridiplantae; phylum Streptophyta; class Magnoliopsida; order Solanales; family Solanaceae; genus Nicotiana; species Nicotiana benthamiana. The sequence continues at coordinate 71,251,038 of CM067325.1, forward strand.
ATGGCATGGGTAACTAAAACTCATTAATCTGTTTTGTAGGTATGTTTGAAGGGATCAAGTGTACTATGGTACCTTGATAGTGGATGCTCCAAGCACATGACGAGAGACGAATCCAAATTCCTTCAACTAGAACACAAGGAAGGGGGAAGTGTTATTTTTGGTGATAACAACAAAGGAAAGATTATCGGCATCGGATCGGTCGGTAAGGATGAAATTTCTTCCATTAAGCATATATTACTTGTGAAAGGTTTAAAACATAATCTCTTGAGCATAAGTCAATTATGTGACAAGGGAAATCTTGTTTTATTTGATTCGGATGAATGCTTAGTTTTTAGACGTAGCGACTTTAAAATTATCCTTCATGGTTTTAGAATGGATAACATTTATATGGTTGACCTTGCAAACTCCTCACCCGAATATGTGAATTGTTTAATGAGCAAAGAGGATGATTCTTGGTTATGGCATCGTAGAGTAGCTCACATCAACATGCATCTTTTGAACAAATTGGTTTCACAAAATTTAGTTGTTGGTCTTCCAATTTTGAAATTTGAAAATGACTCTATTTGTGATTCTTGTCAAAAAGGGAAGCAAACAAAAGCATCCTTTAAATCGAAAAATATTGTTTCAACTACAAGACCATTGCAATTGCTTCACATGGATTAGTTTGGACCATCTCGCAATGAAAGTCTTGGTAGAAATCGTTATGCTTTTGTTATTGTTGATGATTATTCCAGATTTACTTGGACTTTATTTCTTGCCCATAAAAGTGATGCTTTTCAGAATTTTAAATATTTTCTTAAACGTGTCCAAAACGAAAAGGGAACAACCGTCACTTCAATTAGAAGTGATCATGGGGGAGAGTTTGATCACAATCTCTTTGCGGACTTTTGTGACAAACTCGGTATCGAGCATACCTTTTCCGCTCCACGAACACCACAACAAAATGGGGTGGTGGAAAGGAAAAATAGGTGTCTCGAAGAGATGGCTAGAACCATGCTCGAAGAGGCTAAGATTCCCAAACATTTTTGGGCGGATGCCGTGAGTACCGCATGCTACATTTTAAATAGAGTAGTCATAAGGCCAATACTCATGAAAACCCCTTATGAACTCTACAAGGGAAGGAAACCAAATATCTCCCATTTTAGAGTATTCGGTTGTAAAGATTTTATTCATAACAATGGAAAAGATCAATTGGGAAAATTTGATGCCAAATCCGATGAAGGAATTTTTATTGGGTATTCTTCACGTAGCAAAGCATATAGGGTATTTAACCCAAACTGTAGAGGAACCCCTTCATATTGTGTTTTCCGAAAATAATGCTCGCTTGGCGAGAAAGGAGTCTTGTTCTGATCTTGCAGGTATTCTAAATAGTTTAAAAGACAAAGTACAAGAGGAAACTCCTAAGGAAATTCAAGATGAAATCTTGGAGCAATCAACGGAGGAAACGCCACAATTGGAGAAAGAAACGAAAATGCCCAACGAATGGAGGACAATCAAAGATCACCCTCTCGAACAGGTAATTGGCGACGTCGGAGAAAAGGTAAGTACCCGAAACTCCCTTAAGAACACCTTAGGACATACTACTTTTGTTTCTCAAATTGAACCAACACCATCTCCGAAGCAATTGGGGATGAATTTTGGACCTTGGCAATGCAAGAGGAGCTTAACCAATTCAAATGGAATGACGCTTGGGATTTGGTGCCAAGACCCGAAAATCATACCATAATTGGTACGAAATGGGTTTTTCGAAACAAACTAGATGAAAATGGTGTTATCACTAGAAACAAAGCTAGGCTTGTAGCAAAAGGCTATAATCAAGAAGAGGGTATTGACTATGAAGAAACATATGCTCCCGTAGCTAGATTAGAAGCTATTCGTTTATTGCTTGCTTTTGCCTCTTCTATGAATTTCAATTTATATCAAATGGATGTGAAAAGTGCTTTTCTAAATGGTGTTATTCAAGAAGAAGTTTATGTTGAACAACCCCCCGGTTTTGAAGATCTTAAATCTCCCGATCATGTTTTCAAACTCAAAAAGGCTCTTTATGGTTTAAAACAAGCTCCCCGAGCTTGGTATGAAAGATTGAGTAAATTTCTATTGGAAAATGATTTCATTAGGGGGAAAGCTGACACCACTCTTTTTGTTAAGCATAAAAACAATGATATTTTATTATTTCAAATCTATGTGGATGATATTATATTTGGTGCTACTAACAATGCTTTGTGCAAAGAATTTTCCGATTTAATGACAAGCGAATTTGAGATGTCTATGATGGGTGAGTTAACATTCTTTTTGGGATTACAAGTAAAGCAAATGAAAGAAGGTACGTTCATTTGCCAAGCGAAATATTGCAAAGAATTGCCGAAACGATTTGAAATGACCAATGCAAAAGCAATGGCAACCCCCATGAGCACATCCGATCATCTAGACAAAGATGAGAAAGGTAAGGAAGTTGACATCAAAAAAGTATCGAGGTATGATTGGCTCTCTCCTTTATCTTTCTGCTAGTCGTCCGGACATCATGTTTAGCGTGTGCTTATGCGCTCGTTATCAATCGTGTCCGAAGGAGTCTCACCTAACTGCGGTGAAACGGATATTGAAGTATCTTGTTGGTACTGTAAACGTGGGTCTATGGTACCCCAAAGGTTCTTCATGCCAACTTGTTGGCTATTCCGATTCCGATTTTGCTGGATGCAAATTGGACCGCAAGAGCACTAGTGGCACTTGCCATTTGCTCGGTAGCTCTCTCATTTCTTGGTTTAGCAATAAACAAGTAAGTGTTGCGTTGTCCACAACCGAGGTTGAATATGTAGCAGCGGGGAGTTGTTGCGCTCAAATCCTTTGGATGAAACAACAACTCTTGGACTATGGCCTAAGTCTTGATCATATCCCTCTTAGATGTGATAATACTAGTGCCATATGCTTGACGAAGAACCCCGTTCTTCATTCGCGAACAAAACACATTGAAATTAGACATCATTTTGTAAGAGATCACGTTCTCAAGGGCGATGTCGAAATTGAATTTGTTGAAACCAAAGATCAATTGGCCGACATCTTTACAAAGCCCTTAGAGAAAGAGTCCTTCTTCCAAATTCGTACTGAACTCGGGATCCTTGACTCCACGTTGATCTAAGTCATGCATTGCATTTTCCCTTTCACATGTTTTCTAACTTGGGCGTCGGAGACGTCTAACGTATTTTTGCAGGTATCGCCCTAAAGGCAGGGGGAATTATAAAGCTTGACGCACAGAACAATCGATTTCTCTTTTATATAACCGATTATCCAGTATCAATAATCGATTGTCTTGACATTATTTGCGTTATTATTTCTGAAATTGCATTTTTTAATAAATAAACAAGTTTTATTCCATATTTTTTTGCTAATGGCAAAAGGGGGAAGATAACGGGTATGCACTCTCAATACTTATCGGCATAAATTGAGGGGGAATTCATATATTGAGGGGGAACAAATTGCATATCTATATACTTGTTACATATCTTTACTTGTCTTGAATCGTCATTATGAATTGCCTAATATGCATATCCCGCATAAAGTTTGCCATTATCAAAAAGGGGGAAATTGTTGGAAACACGTTCTTAAGGCATTATACTAAACGTGTGTTCATATTTGTAGGTTTTGTTGAATGACAAACTATGCGCAAATTGACATATGACGAGGTCCAAGATATATAACGAGATTCAAGCAAGACAAAGGTCGAGATTAAGTTTTATATGAGTCGGTATTTAATTGTGATCTTGATCCGACAACTTAAACTCAAGACTTGGCTTCTCTCATAAAAATGTTTTTCAATCATGCATATTAAATTTAGAGCAAAATAATTTTAAATAATGCATATTTACTTTAGTCAAAATAAATTTTTAACATGCCTCTAAAATCTGGACTAAGATAATCGATTATGTACTTATGATAATAGATTATGTTTAAGTCAGCTGCTTGACAATCGATTGTGAACATATGACAATCAATTGTGTTAAGGCAGTGAGCATTAGATTTTTCAAATCTGCATGACAATTGATTGTGAACCTTATGACAATCGATTGTAATGAGGCAGTGTCCAAAGTTTTTCAACGCTCAAAATAATCGATTGTGAAGCTAATGACAATCGATTGTGAAGAGACAGTGTCCATCAGATTTTTCAAAGTCACAAAATAATCGATTGTGAACATATGACAATCGATTGTGTTGAGGCAGTGTCTTCCAGACTTTTTCAAAGTTATTAAATAATCGATTGTGAACATATAACAATCGATTGTCAAGAGGCAGTGTCTAAATTGATTTTTCAAGACTGATATATAATCGATTGTCAACTTTGTATAATCGATTGTATAACTGACCGTTGCCAAAATATTTTCAAATACCGTCAGGTAATCGATTATTGATTTCCTATAATCGATTGTTTTAATTAAAATCTGGAAAGGATTTTTTGAACGTTGCTGAGTAATCAATTATTGATTTCTTATAATCGATTGTTTTACGTAAAATCTGGAAATGATTTTTTGAACGTTGCCAGTAATCGATTGTTGATCTTAAACAATCGATTGTTATGCGTAAAATCTGGGATCGATTTTTGGAACGATTGGCAAACAATCGATTGTGGCTTCTTGACAATCGATTGTCACAGAGTAAAATCAGCAGTTCTTAATTGGCAATTAGGCAACGGTAATACAAGGTTTTTCAACTATAAATACAGCTTCAATTCAGTCTTCTAAACACAACAACTGATCATACATTTGCTAAAGCGTGCATACTTTATTGCTTATCATTTTATATTCATTACATAAGCTTTTGAGAGCCAAATTCTTGTCGAAAGTTTTTGCGATCTTGAGCGTATTCTTTCTACTCATCTCTACTCTTAAAGGAATGTCTTGTTTGAGTGCTAAGTGTTTTTTGTACACTTGAAGGGAAGTGTTAGTCCCTTGTGTTGTAAGAAGGAACTTGTGTTTCCTTGGTTGAAGTCTTAGAGTGTTGTATCTCCGAGCAAAGGTTGTTAAGGCTTGTGTCCTCAAGTTGTAACGGTTTGTTAAGCACCCATAAGCTTAACAAGTTAGTGGAAATCTCGAGAGAGTCTCTCGGGGACTGGACTAGCCACGGGTTGTGGTGAACCAGGATATATCGGTGCGTTTGTTCTAATTTATTTACTTATCGCACTTGTTTATTTCCTGCAATTTTTAAATTTCACAAGTTTACGCTAATTTTTATTATAACGCTATTCACCCCCCCCCCTCTAGCGTTAAGCGTATTATCTAACAGATCCTACCTTCTTTTTGAAGGAGGTTCTCAAGATTGAGTACCATCTCGGGACTTGTAGTGATATTGATGGCTCTCTAGAGCCAATCTTCCTCTTCGTGGAGGTCCTAGAGATCGGGTACAATCTTGGGACTTGCAATAATGTCAATGGCTTTGTAGATTCTATCTAATTTTTTTTAATGGAAGTCCTCGAGGTCGGGTACCACATTGGGATTGGTGATGATACCATTGGCCTTTTAGGCAGGCAGGTCGTTACCGTTCTTTCCATATATAGGTCATTTCTTCTCCTTTGAAGATCCCACCATTTTAAGTAGTTACCCTTCTTTTTCTGCGTTAAGCCTTTCATTACTTCAATATAACGTACTTGCACATATTCTTGCTTTAGTTCTCTAATTTTTCCATAGCCCTGACTATTGTATCAGGGTCTATATGGCAGAGAGGGGAGAGTTCTACCTCCGACATTCAGGACCAACGAGAGTATACCGTGAATATTACTTCTTTGATAGGAGAAGATCATCTTGAGTTAGTGAGAAAAGACTGCGGTAGGGAGGAGAAAGTGGTGTTCAGATACCTTCCCTGGATGAAGGCATCACGGGTCGTGGCAATAGATTATTGAACGTGTACATAAACCCTTTCACATTGGGCCCCCTTGATGGGGTTGTGTTCGACTTATGTTTAAAGTATCTAGGTTACCTTTGCATAGATCCACTCGTCATTTTGGCGAATAGTATTGATGATGATCTTATTATGGATAAGGTGAGGCTTGAGCTTACGCTCAGTCATCTTATTAGATTGTACCAGCCCTTTCGTCGTCGAGGTCTACTAACCTTACAATACCAGTCAACCACGCCCTTCATTGTTCATGATGAGGAAGATGGATATCGGGAGTGGATGAGTTGATTCGTCCGTAAGTGGAGCTTATTCCATTCCCTAAGGAATGGAACTATACACGTAAGTGGTACATTTCATGCCTTCTCAGTTTTGCCTATGGCGAAAGTTGGTTTGGTAACCGTGACTCTTTTTCTTTTTCTACAGTGGTTTTATGGCATCGGGCAATGTTCGTGATCTTCCGGATTGGGTTTGAAAGTTGGCGACCCACTCGACTTGTGATGAGAGCAAGTGGAGAGCTTTATCCCGGGGTAGATGGGAAGCAACACATCATGGTATGTGTTGTGCTATTTTTTCCTTTCCCTTCCTTCATTTGGCGAGGCATTTTCCCTTTCTGTGTATTAATCTTGGCGTTGTAGCATCAGAGAGCCTTCCGAGGCGAGGCCACACTCCTACGGAGAGGGGGAAGGGCTGCTAGCTTACAGGCTAAAGAACGACAACAATAAGCAAGAAATTCCTTTACAAGGGGATGGAGCTTAATGAAATGCAAAAAATGACCGAGGCTTCACGGAAAAAGCAGCATCCGAGCCTGTCGTGGCCGTGGTTCTTGGTTCTGGAAAGGTGAATTCTTCGTTGTTGTCGCCCTTTTTTTCCATTGACAGTACTTTGAGGTATACTAGAAAGTCGGGTCACATACACTGAGTGAACGTGCCTTGATCAGAGTTGACTTTTCAGAGTTGAGGGAGCTAGGTTAGCAGATGTGCGCTCCACCTTCGAGGAAGCCCAGTGGCTTCTCTTTGTGGTGAGTTTAAGCATAGGGCTTTTGAGTTTCGTGTCTTCCCTTCCTTATTGGTTTTTCTTTTGCAGGCCTTCGACAAGCTTAAGTACGGCCTGCTTCGCTATGAAGCCAGGCTTGTGCAAAGCTCCAGATAAGGAGCGATCCCTCAGGTAGGGGTGGGCATCGGTCTATTTTGTTCGGTTATGAATACTATCGATTTTGTCTATCGATTATCGGTTTATAAATATGATAAGCCGATAACCAAACCGATAAGATATTGGTTATTGGCTATCGGTTAATCACTTATTGATCATTATCAGTTTGGTTATCGGTCTACACGATAAGGTAAAACTAAAATTAAGAGTATTATACTACACGCACAGAAATGCTTGACAAAATTTTTGATAGAAATAGCTCTCATGAGTGTGACGCATTAGAAATATTTATCCATAGCTGGCTTATTTCTTGGATTAAAATTGCGAAAAGCATCATAAAAGTGCTTATATGTATTACATGTTGCTTGGCAAAGGCCACGGGACCAGCTGAATTGAACTATTTGTTACCACAGTTGACCTTTTGCTTATGGCTAGCTAGATAATCACTATAAATACTAAAAAGAAAAGTTGTGGCACTAAAAAAATTGAGTATTAGCTCCATCTCTAAGGTGAATGATACCCCTTGATAAATTACAAATTTGGCAGTTGAACTTGTTAAACCATTGAAACAAGTTCCTGCTAATGCTCTTCCTTTTTTCTGAGGAAGATAGCTTTTATAACTTTTAGTAATATACTTTTGAAATCATGTATATGAAACCCTAGTATGTATGTACTTAAGGTTAAACTAGTAAATTAGTTAATTCTTATTGGATTATCAGTTTATCTAATAACATAATTGCTAAACGAGCCCAAACCGATAACCCAATAAATATATTTTTTTACCCGTTACCGAACCGTTAACCCAATAAGTAATTAACAATTCAGGTTATCGGTTTTATCCGATATATTCCCACCCCTACCCTCAGGCTCATTTGCAATGAAAAGGAAGTCGAGTTGGCACACTTACGGTATGAGATGAGTCGGAGCTTGAGTTATGAGAGTTACTTAAAGGAGCAGGTAGTTTTCTGTCCCGGGTAAGTGTGTGTTCCGCCTTCTAGATTTTGAGGCTTACATTTTGTTTATCTTTGTTGCAGAAAAAGACGGAGGCCCTGGAGCGCCTCTGGGATGAAGCTCGCCGAGCCAAGTGTTACGAGCTGAGAGCTCAAGCGAAGGTTCAGGCTTTAGAAGGGAAAGGTGCTATGGCAAAAGTTCCCGCCTTTAAGGCTCAACTACGCTTAGCTCACAATAATGCTTTGGTTCAAACGGATGTGATTACGAAGCTCAAGTCTGAGCTTTCAAAGGTCAGGCCGAGATCATTGGTGCACGGGCTGAAATCGTAATGAGCCGAACTAACACTGAGTAGGAGATGATGATCTATATCAAGGATGCTACCGATGCTCAAGCTGAGCTGAGAAGGATTCTCAAACATGAAGAGATGATTAAAGAATACGATCGTTACAAGTCTCGAAAAACATTCTCAAGGAGATTCGTGCTAGGGGCTTTGTCCTCTTAGAAGAGTTGGCACCAGCGAGGGTGGACGAGCGTGATGCTAGGTTGCTTTTGTCCGACATCAAAGAAAGTGAAGATAAGGCCATCGGGCCATAGTCCCAAGGGGGACATCAATTTTTTTTATTCTGTATGTAGCATTTTCAAAGCATGTTTGTAGATGGAGATTGTGTTTTTTCTGTGTATGTGTATAAAAGAAAACCTTACGACTTTACTTCTTCTGTATCTTTTTCTGTGTCGAATTCATCCAGATGAACTGGTCTTTGAGTTGGTAGGAATCCTTAGATTGCTGATAGGGCCCTGGGGCTCACTAGTGTTTGAGCTCTTACGCTTTTGCTCTTAGGCATTTTTAGTTAACCATTTTGGCTTCAGTCTCCAAGTCGGGTTTCGACTCGAGCTCATTCGACCCTCAAGTTTTTGGATATGTGTTGGCTGGCGATGATGGCTCCTACGCCCTGGGCTGATGTGACCTTTTATTGTAAGCTAGCATTTGAGCTCTTACACTTTTTCTCTTAGGCACTTTTAGTTAACTATTTTAGGGTCAGTCTCCGAGTCGGGTTTTGACTTGAGCTCATTGGGTCCTCAAGCTTTCGATTTGTGCTGGCTGGCGACAATAGCTCTTACCCCTTGGGTCAAAGAGACCTTTTGTGTGGGCTGGCGACAATGGCTCTTACGCATTGGGTCAAAGTGACCTTTTGTGTGAGATGGCGACAATGGCTCTTATGACTTGGGTCTAAGCAACCTTTTGTTGGCTATACTTTTCCCTTGTTAAGGACTTTATAAAACAATTTTTTCCTGATTCTTCGACGGTTCAATAAAAACCTTGAATACGAGGCATTATGTGGCAATGATCGAGCACCTTAGGAGGTTTTTCTTGAAGGTTGAGTATCTCGAAGGCTGTGATTTGGAGCTGACATGGTCGAAGCTCTTTTACCTATGTCGAGGGTAACCTGTTTAATCGGTTCTTTTCGAAGTAGATTCAAAGAAATTGAAGGCATGTGATTTTGTAGCGGCGGTCGGGCATCCCGAATCGTTTTAGTTTTGATGGTATAGCCTTATGACCGTAGTAATTTGCGCTTGGCCGGAGCCATTTTTGATCCCGAGTGAAGTAGTTTAAGCATCTATATTGAGGGTATTCCTTATAAGGGTCTTACAAATTTGATATATAGCTTTAACTTTGAGATCAGATTTATGCCTTTAGTAAGGTCTTACAAAATTTTCATGCCTTGAAGGTCTTACAGTTTATAGATTTTTGGTACCAGTAATGTTCATGCCTTTCTTGAGGGCTTACATATACTATTGCTGCCTTACATAGGTCTTACGAGACCGAGTCTGCCCTCTTGGGGTCTTATGGCCTCAGGTTTTTTAATGAATGATGATTGGAAATAGTTCCCGAGTCATCGAGGTATTCTTGCTCGTGAGTCATTACTCATAAACTTAGTATTGCCTCACTGAAGGCTTACGATTTCGGAGATTCCGGCCATGTGGCCATGCGATTTTTGAGATTTTGATGCCAGTCCCCGAGTATTCGAGACACTTTCAGCCTTGGAGATGTTTCGTGATTTTCACATTGCTTCATTGAGGTCTTATGAGTTTGGAGTCCCAACCCGGAGGTCGTCTAGGTGTGGAATTTTGATGCGAGTCCCCGAGTGTTCGGGTTATTTTTGACGGATGAGTCACTATTGCGAAAATGTTGAGTTAGTGAGAGATGCTTTGATAAAAGGTATTCTTCGATTACTTGGTACAAGTATACATGTTTTTGCCATCGGGAGCCTGGCTATACGGATACGGTTTGTTCAACTATTTGGCCCGGTACATCATTTTCCTATTAGGACCCTATTTGGTGTTTCTTGGCTTATTCGAGTGGATCGCCTTCCGGGGGATGCCTCCCAGTGTTCGGGGTCAATTGCAAAATAAATCTTGAATACCTGTTGAGTCTTCCTTATATAGCATATAGATGTTCCCTCATTGGGTTAGTATTTTTGACTACTTCGGTCGGGCGCCTGCATAAGAGTTAGTATGAAATATAAAATGAAAAAGGAGATGGTTATACCTTAGTGTGGAATGTGTCGGAGATACTTCGAGGTCCGTTATGCCCAGTCGCTTGTGATGAGGACGCATACGGTCCTTTGCTTTATTTAATTGGGTTTAATTGAATATATAGTTTCATAACAATTTGGCTTTTTTAGGAGTGGAGGTATTGGTGATGTTGCCACATCGTGCACCGCAAACATTTCCCTCACCACATGTTTTTCCCCATAGATGGTTTTAATCCCATTCTTTATCAAAAATTTCATCATTTGGTGGAGGGTGGACAATACTGCTCTCATGCAGTGTATCCACAACCGTCCGAATAAGGAATTATATCTCATGTCTCCTTCGATGCCATGAAATTTGACATTTTGGGTTGTGTCGTCCACGTTGACTGTGAATGAGATTTATCCTTTCATTGTTTCACTTGCCATATGAACCAGTTGAGGACTCGACTGGCGGGCATAATATGGTCGAGAATTCTGAGCCGCTCTATTACCCTGGACCTGATAATATTGGCGAGCTACCTAGATCCATGAGTACACATTTTATTTGAAATGTATTTATGAGAAAAGAGATTACAATACGTCAATGTGAAGTTGAGACAAGGTCTCAGTGCCCTCTTTGCTGAATGTGAGGGCATCTTCGAGTATGTACCCCCGGATTCGCTTCTCTGTAGTGATGGATATTTTTATCCTTCTCCTCACGGGTTCCTGTGGAGCATCGATGCCTCCCAAAATCATATGGATAACATATCATGTCTCATTTGTCTCGCTCTTCTTGGGGGCCTCTCTTTCTCAGAATTTATTTTTGGCATGGTTTCTTGACCTTTATTGAGTTGTCTGGCTACTTCCTTTTGGAGCTGGTGGCAATCCTCAGCCTCGTGGTCGTGCGTGTTGTAAAATTCACATACTAAGTTATGATTCCTTTGTAAAGGATCTGATTGTACATGCCTGGGCCATCTGGAAACTCTGATTTTGTTGATGGCAAATACGATGTCTAACACATCGATATTGAAGTTGTATTCTAATAAGCGAGGTGCCTCCTCTGGCCCGGCATTCCTATCCAACTCGGCTCTGTTGATCAATCCCTGAGGATTCTATCCTCACTCTGTCCTTCGATCATTGTGAGGTGGGTTACACCTCGGGGCGTTCCTTCTGTCTTTGGTGTATGGCTTAAATCTTTTTTTGTTTGGCTTTGGCTCCTTCACCGGGAGCTTTCTTGGGTATACTAAGACCAAGGGGGCTCCCTGCTGGTCATTATTTACCTTAATCTTTACTGGTATCGGTTGTGAATGTCCCGCCAGGTCACGGTGAGATATTCGACCAGATTCTCTTTCAGCCACTTCGAAGACACCGAGCTTCGCCCATTCAGACCTTGAGTGAAGGCATGTATCTCCCAGTCGTTAGAGACCAGTGGTAGTTCCATTCGTTCCATTTGAAATAGAGATACAAATTCTCACAGCATCTTGTTCTCTCTTTGCTTGATTTTGAAAATGTCGTTCCTTGTGGCCACTTTGATGGCCCAACATGCACCTTTATGAAGGAATCTTCCAGCATGGTAAATGAATCTATTGAGTTTGCGGCAAAGTTATAATACCACATTATCGCCCTTTTAGAAAGTATTTCTCCAAATATTTTCAGTAGGATGGACTCGATGTCGTTGCCCTTTATTGCACAGATGTAAGCGTTTACGTGCTAATTTGGGCTTTAGGTACCATTATATTTCTAAAGGTTTGGCATTCTGAACTTCTTTGGAATGGATTTCAAGGCCGCTTCTTGTGGGAACAGCTTCTATACGAACTTCTTTAAGTATAGGCTTTTCAAGATCGGGGTGCTCTTGGAATTTGGTTAACCCTGGAGTTGTAAATCTCTACCTTCTTATCATTGGCTTCTATGATTCTCTCTCCTGATTCGATCCTTCTGGTGAGGTCCTCGAACATCTTCATGATGACATATCGACCTGTTGTTGCTCGATCTCTCTAGTTTCTGTTCGGCCTGGGAAGCTATCCCCGGTGCTACTGTGCTAGGAGCTTTTTAGTGACTTTGCAGCTAAGCAATAGCCAGTTGTTGTGCCTGCAACATTTCAAAAATAACATGAAGGATAACATCTTGTTCTTCCCTTGTTGTGGTTTTCTGAGCTTTTTGTGGATCCCCATGGAGTGCATTCATGTTAGTATGTGAGCTTATATCGACCTGTTGGGCATCGTGTGAAACCGTGTCTGCTGGGATTACTCCTGGTGCGTACTCAAGGAGTAGCCACACCATTCTATCCGTGGTTTTCAAGATTGTCATTTTCAACTCTATTTACTGAGCTAGGCATTTTGACCTGAAATTGAAGAACTTGGACAAGAAAAGGTGTGAATGATAACTTGTGTTGCATAATGAAACCAGCAAGAAACTAATCACTACTCCCTTCATTTCATATTTTATGACATAGTTTGACTCGGCACGGAATTTAAAAATAATAAGAAGACTTTTGAAACGTGTGGTCTGAAAAGTTTAAGGGGTAAAAAGTTTGTGGGTGTTAAACCGAAAAATAGATTTTAGGTCAAAGCTAGAATTTAGAAGAATCGGGTTACTGATAATTGAAAAAGTATGTAAAGAAAGATACTTGAGAATGATATTATCATAAATCAGGTAAATTAAAGTATATTCCAATCGTAACTTGTGTCTCAATCGATTACATATCTCCCCTTTTATAGGTCCCTTTTAGAATGTACGTTATACCTAAGTCATAATGAGGATATTATGAGTAATTAATGACATTAAATGCCACGTTACATGATCATTACGTTTAATGCATATATTGCTTAACAGATTCAGCATTTAATACTCTTTACTGTCGTATTTTCACCCTTTTCTTTAGCCAGGTTCATTCTTTCCATTGCTCGGATGTAAATAAGCTCAAATAGGGATGGTCGCAGATACTCTCATCTGGTGCCTCTTCCTTTCTCCTTACTCGTACATGTTTTGTAATTCTCGAACCGTAGCTAAGTATAACATATTGACCATTCCACGTGTCCTGATACGTTGTCATATATATATATATATATATGAATACAATTTTCCCCAATACAGATAGTCCCCCCACTTTCCATTTATTCATCAGTTTGAATATTTGGGAAGTGGAATTCATTAAAGGAGAATTTTTTGTCACCATTTATGCTTTGATTGAGTTGACGCTTCAATTGTCACTTCCTTTTAATGCTCTAGACACGTGTCATTCTTTCATTGGTTGCATGATTTTGTAGCACTTTCTTAGGCTTTCTTTTCGGCTTCACTATTCACGAAGTGTCAGTTATCTTTATTATGGTTCTTCCATTACCGTACGTTTTCTTTTTGCCGGTTACCCATTAGTATAAATGTAACTTCCTTTTTTGTCTTGTTTCACATAAAGCATATCATACACTCTAATCCTTCGATACTTCCTTGCTATTTTCTGCATTACTTCAACCTTCTTTGCCATGGCTTCACCAAATTCTAACCCTAAGAGAACACCCATTCTAGATAGCTTCCCTAATGCTCCGATTAGACATAGAAGAGGGGTTAGACTCCGTAGCCTTGAATATGCTCTTAGTGGTAGTACGTCAACTCCTTCTTCTAGAATTGGTCCCTATTCTGGGACTAAAGGTTCACATTCTCAGAGGAGTCCTCCCAGAACAAAGAATCTTCTGAGCCATTTCGTGAGCCTCTAGTTGAGGAAATAATCCCCTCTGAAACTTTCTTTCATCATGATAGAGAATCTCTTAGGATCCAAGTTGCTTCTTTAGATCGTGTTGATCCTTTCCCTACTCAAATCACAAATATTTTAGCTCTCATAGTTCGTAAGGATTGTCATTGGAGTGATGATTTCCCAATCATCGTTCCTAACTCAAATTGTAGGATCACATCTTACTTAGTAGGATTCTCTTTTGTTTACACATACCCTTTTACTCTAGGGTTTGAACAGGCCATTGACCCGGTCATTCTAGACTTTTGTCATTTTTTCAACGTGTGCTTGAGTCCAATTGGTCCGATTGTTTGGAGGGTTGTCGCCTGCTTGAGGCACCTTGCGAACATGGAGGATGTTGAATTCACTTTTCGCCATCTAATTCAATTTTACTCCCCCCGGCTTTTTTGGAATAGCGTATTTGGCTTAGTAGCAAGGAGCAAGAGGGTTTTAGTAAGACTCGAGGATGATAAACACCGTGATTATTATGCCTGGTTTATTGCTGCTCCCATTGTTGATTTAGTGGGTGAAAATAACATTCGCTTCCCTGAGAAGTGGAACTTTGCACGTAAGTGTTAAACCCTTCTCGCGCCTTTTATTTCTTGGCTTTCTTATTTTTATTCTTTCTCTTTTCAGCAACCATGGGCGTTGTGGAGTCTGTGAACAACTTCTGTGGTTGGGTAGAAAAGTTGTTGAAGACTGTCCCAATGGAGGGTAGATCATGGAAAACCCTTTCCAACCGTTATGGTTGGAAAGTAAAGACTCATGGTAAGGACTTCTATTTCTACCTTGTCTATATTTAAATATTTCTTGTTGTTCTAACTTTCATCCTTCTTTTTATCAAGATTTGCTATTTGAGGAGTTACTCCATAGGCCGTCTTGGCGTCCCGTGACTCCTTAAGTACTCGCACCTCTTCAGCCCAAGATATATTCCTGGGCTCTGTAAAGAGAAAATCTATTCAAGAAGATGATTTAGAGGAAGAATATGAGGGTTCTTTGACGTCAAGACCACGAGCTAGGAGACGTATGTCGCAGAAGAAGAGGCTAATGTCTCCCCTCACCTATATTTTTCCGAGCCTATTATTACTCTAGTGATCATCCCTGATGATTACGATTCTCCTCTCGAAACTTATGAGTCAATAAATCAACTCTTTATCAGTGGTTTTGGTACTGGGACTTTAGGTCCTGTTCTAAATAACCTCCTTTGTCTTCTTTTACCTCTTCCGTACCTGTGATTGCTTCTTTACCTTCATCAACTACTACTTCTATCCCTTCCTCCATTATTTTTACTCCTTCCACCGCTCCTCCTTCAGTAATTCCTGCCCCCATTGTCTACCGTATGGAGATGGGCTCTTCGAGTAGGGGTTCCGCAATGAGGAGTGTAACTATTGAGGTTTCTGCCAAAATCAGTCTTTTAAGAAAGTCTGGGCAAGCCGATACTTTGCTCGAACCTTTGATTGTCCCAATTGAGAAGGCTAAACTTGAAAGTCATAGTAATTTAACCCTCTTGAATGATTACATGCCACACTAAAGGTATTTTCTTGTACTTTATTTTATTAAAACTTTTGGTTTTGAAATCCTGACCTTACCTCCTTTTTTGTTTATGTAGGCCAACCTCATTGCTACTGAACTAATGACCCGAGTCTTTCTTTTGGAGAAGTTAGCTCATGACTTGGAGAAGACTACCTATAATGCAGAAGAGGCAGCCCGTGGTTCTCAATTGGAGGCAAACAACTAGAAGGGCCAGTTTGAAAGTGCACAAATCGACATGAAGAATTTGGAGGAGAGGAAAAATACCTTAGAGCTGCAAGTTCAAACATCAACCTCCGAGCTTGCTATGATTAAAGTTACCTCAAGCCAAACTGAGAAGGAAAAAGAGCACCTTGAATCTTCCTTTTCGGAACAGCTGTCCAAGGCCAACGAGGAAAATAGGGATCTAAAGACTTTTCTAGCTAAGGATATGCATGCATGGGAGCTAGCACAAAACCTTTCACGGGCACAAGAAGAACTACGAGATTCTGTAGACAAGGTACATGCCGTAGAGAGTTCCCATACCACCTTTCAATCATCTTATAATTTTGTCTTGGCTAAAAACGAAGAACTTAAGAATGAAATTGATGCTTGGGAGAGAGATTATGAAATTCTTGAAGAGTCAACCA
This sequence comes from Nicotiana benthamiana, assembly GCA_034376525.1. Lineage (NCBI taxonomy): Eukaryota > Viridiplantae > Streptophyta > Magnoliopsida > Solanales > Solanaceae > Nicotiana > Nicotiana benthamiana. The sequence goes on from CM067325.1 coordinate 71,267,414, forward strand.
ATGTTGAAGTAAGCTGGACCTTCTTGAAATCACGTCGGGACACCTTGGTGGAAATGGGCCAAGAAAATTTCAGCTTGGAATCAGAATTAGCAAGGTGAAAGAGGCCATTGAACGAGCACAACAACTACAAGATTTTTCATCTCCGGAGGTTGAAGTCCCTGTGACTGACACTTCTTTGGCTGAGATTCCCGCAGTTGAAGTCCCCTAACTGTATAAATTTCCATGAGTTTCACACCTTCCTCAAGTCCATCCGTGCCTATTGCTGCCAGTCAAACTGAGACTTTGCCTATTGATGCTCCTACTGTTGTAATTGAAGATCAACCTTCAACTGCTGATGATGCTATTCCAGTTGAGCTTTCTGATGATCCTTCTTATGTTCCTTCTTTTTAATGAAAACATATTAGATTTGTTTTAAATTCCCTGTTTGCAGGTATCTACTTGGAAAACCATGTTTAAGGTTTTTGGATTCTTGTGATAGTTTTTTTATAATCAAACCCTCGGTTATCCATTAAGGTTTGACTTTAGAAATACAAGTCCACAAGTCTTGTTAATGTCCTAACAATTTGATGACTAATTTTATACTTAGTCTTAGTTTTAAAATATTAAGAAGTTATCATTAAACTTCTCTCTATTCTATTCAAGCCTTTTATTTTCAAGGACTTAAAAAATAGTGTGCATCTTTGGTTCTTTAAAATGCTTCTATTAACCTCATGACTAAGTATCACGAGTTTTATAAAATAGGGCCCTTTTATGTTTTGACACTTGATAAAGAAGACGTCTCAACTTCATAATGGTGCTTATCATACAATAAAATAAATAGGAAAACACATGTTTCTTTGCAATAACTTGGACAAGTTTTTATTTCTGAACCATGACAAGTTTTGAGTAATACTTTACATGTATTTGAATTACATCTATAACTTTCTCGTAACTATTTTCTTGTAACAGATTTATACAAAAGAAGAACAGTAGATGCAAGGTTTTTCTTTATAACCCATTTTAGTACATAGTCTTTACCCTAACTGTTTTGAGGTACTTTGGGTCCCCTTAACTTCAAAATGTTAGGAAGGGTTTGAGAGGTGATTCTATTGTTCTCATGGGAAAGAACACTATGATGATGCTATGACTCCTTAACTTTCACTGCGTACTTGACTCTTCTTAGGCTTTATTTTTACTCAATCTTCTTGCATTTTATATACACGTGACTGTATATTCTATGTAGTCCCCAAGTTTTTGAGTGTTGAAGTATGAAGCCTCGAGCACTTGATAGTCTCTTTCACATGGTCCTTTTCCTGATAAGGACATACATACAAGACTCGGGGTGTGATTATAGATGAAGACTGCTTAACACGTTTATATGTCTATCAGATTATTATAACCCTGGGCCAAGAATTTGAGTTTATTCCATTTTTCCATACAGGTCGTGACTCATCATCTAATACGGGTGAGCGTTTTGCCTATCATCTAAAAAACGTTAGTAAAATTTTGACAATTCTAAAAGTAAAGTTTAACATGGTGATACCTGACCGTGGATTTTCCATTAGAAGTAGTATCTCTTCAAATAAACAACATTCCAATGTGAAGGAAGTACTTTCACGTCTATTGTTTCCAATCCATATGCTCCTTTTCCTGCAACATCATGAACCCTGTAGGGTCCTTCCAATGTTAGGCGTAGTTTACCTGCGTTGGCTTCCTTTGTCGATTGAAAATTTTTTAAGCACGAAATTCCCAATTTTGAAGTATCTCAGACGAGCTTTCCTGTTGTAATATCATTCGATAACTTGTTTTTGTACTGTCATTCTTATTAATGCAGCTTCTCTCCTGCCTTCCAATAAGTCCAAATTGATACGCATCTCTTCATCATTAGACTCTTGTGCTACTTGGGAGAATCTTGTACTTGGTTCTCCTATTTTAACCGAGATTAGTGCTTCAGCTCCATAAACCAAAGAGAAGGGTGTTTCACATGTGATTGTTTTTGTTGTTGTGTGATATGCCCATAAAACTTCAGGTAATACTTTAGGCTAATTACCCTTTGACTCCTCTAGTCGTTTCTTTAAATTGTTGATTATAACTTTGTTCGTTGATTTTGCTTTACCATTAACACTAGATGATATGGTGTAGATGTTATCCTTTTGATTTGCTAACTCTCAAGAAACTTTGTGACTTGAGCCCCGATAAATTGACGGCCATTGTCGCATATGATTTCCTTTGGTACACCAAATCGGCAGATGATATTTCGCCAAATAAAATCTTTAACTTCCTTTTCTCGCACCTGTTTAAATGCTCCTCCCTCCACCCATTTAGTGAAATAATCAATAAGTACGAGAAGAAATTTTATCTATCCTTTTGCTTGAGGTAATGGTCCTACTATATCCATTCCCCATTTCATAAACAGTCATGGCGCAACGATTGGATGTAATAATTCTGTTGGCCTGTGCATATTGTTACCATACTTCTAGCATTTATCGCATTTAGCCACGAAACTTGCCTCTTCTTCCTCCAATTTAATCCAATAGTAGCCTGCTCTAATCAAGGTTCTCACTAATGATCTTCCTCCTACATGATTCCCGCAATGCCTCTTATGTATTTCTCTCATCACAAAATCTGTTTTGAGAAGGCCTGAGGCATTTTGCTAAGGGGCCACCAAACATTTTACGGTAAAGGTTCCCTTGTTTTAAACAGTAACGATCAGCCTTTTTGCTAAGTGCATATGCTTGTCTCTTTCATTAGGAACGGTAGCGTACTGTAAAAAAGCAAAAATTTCGTTCCTCCAATCCCAAGTTAAATTATTAAAATTTACCTCATCCTTATCTGGTTCGAGAACTGAACAAAATAAGTATATAACTGAGGCATTTGCATCATTTGCCACATCAACTGCGGATGCGAGATTGGATAAGGCATCTGCTTCACCATTTTCATCCGACGATAATTGTATGACCTTCAAAGTTTAGAATTACCTTACCAATTCCCGTGCCTTTTCCAAGTACCTTTCCATCCTTGCTTCCATAGCCGTATAAGTCCCCACCATTTGATTAACCATGAGTTGTGAATCACTTTTGATCACTACTTGATTTTCTACCAAGTTCTCATGCCAACTCTAGACCTGCAATCACAGCTTCATACTCCACTTCATTGTTAGTCATGGAATGACACTTAATAGATTGCCTAACAGTTTCTCCTGTAGGTGGTACTAACACAATTCCTAATCTTGCACCTTTTACATTTGATGATCTATCAGCGAATAAGGTCCATGTTCCTGGATTAGCCCTATTAAGTATCTGTACTTCTTTTTCTGCTTCTAACTGCATTCCTTGGCTAAAGTCAACCACGAAATCAGCTAATATCTGGGACTTTATTGTTATTCTAGGTATGGACATGATTTCATATTCTCTCAGTTCTATGGCCCATTTGGCTAACCTTCCTGACAATTCATGCTTATGTAAAATACTACGTAAAGTGTATGCAGTTACCACAACAATGGGATGACATTGAAAATATGGTCTTAACTTTCTAGATGCCATGATTAAAGCAAGTGCTAGTTTTTCCAGTTGTGGATACCGTGTCTCTGCATCTAATAAAGATTTACTAACATAATAGATAGGAGATTGTATACCCTATTATTCACGAACCAAAACCGCGCGTACCACAACTTATGAAACAGCAAGGTAGAGGAAAAGTCTCTCCCTAGCCTTTAGTTTTGCTAGCAAAGGAGGGTTTGATAAGTAAGTATTTAAATCTCTAAGTGCTGTTGACACTACTCATCCCACTCAAAATGATCATGTTTTTAAGGGTCGAGAAAAATTTAAAACATTTTTCCAATGATTTAGAAATGAATCTTCCCAAAGCTCCCGTCAGTCTTTGTACTTCTTTCTTGTTTGAAAGTATATCAGGGATTTCTTCAATGTCCTTATTTGTGCAGGATTTACTTCAATACCACGGTTAGAAATAATAAAACATAAAAACTTACCTGATGCCACACCAAATGCACATTTTCTGGATTCAACTTCATACTATACTTTCGTAAAATTTTTAAACGTGTCAGACAGGTGGGATATATGATCTTCAGAATGTTAAGTCTTAACTAGCATATCATCTATATACACCTTCATGGTCTTACCTAAAAGTTCTTGAAAACAATTGGGTAACTAACATATGATACGTTGCACCTGCATTCTTAAGACCAAAGGGTATTACCGTATAATAGTATGTCTTTTTGTCTGTTATGAAAGAAGTTTTTTCCTCATCTCCTGGATCCATCTTGATTTGATAATAGCCTGAATATGCATCTAAAAAACTTAATAGCTCATGCCCTACAGTAGCATCAATTAATTGATCTATGTGTGGTAAAGGGAAAAAATCTTTTGGACATGCTTTATTAAGCTCTGTGTACTCTACACAGACTCGCCACTTACTATTCTTCTTAGGAACCACAACAGTGTTAGCTAACCAGTCAGGATATTTTAACTCACTAAGTGAAGCAATTTTCAGCAATTTTTGAACTTCTTCTTGAATCACCTTATTCTTGAAAGTTCCTTGCTTTCTTTTCTTTTGCTTGATTGAAGGGTATGATGGATCTTCGTTTAGTTTATGAGTCATGACATCTGGTGGTATCCCTGTCATGTCAGAATGGGACCAAGCAAAACAATATGGGTTAGCTTTTAAAAATTAAATTAACTTATGTTTTACCTCCGAGTTGAGATTGGTTCCTATATACACTTTCCTCTAGGGCTAGTGTATAAATAAAATCACATCCTCTAATTCTTCTATGGTTGTTTTGATGTTCTCGTTTTCCTCTGTTTCTTGAATGGTATCAGGTCTTGAATCCATATCCATTTGCTCGTGTTCAGTTGAGGTTGATATCGTGTCTCCCCCACCTGAATTCTGTAATTGCTATTTGTCTTCACCCTTATCAGTCGGATCTGCAACGGAATTGATGCTTCTAGAAGTTTTTTGATCGCCTCTAATTTGACATATCCCCCAAGGTGATGGAAATTTAATAACTTGATGTAATGTTGATGGAACAACATCCATGCCATGGATCTATGGACTCCCAAGAACCACGTTATAATCCATTTCCATATCTACGACTTGAAATTTGGTATCTTTGACAACGCCTTCTGCGAATGTAGTAAGGATTGCTTATCCTTTTGTTACAACACTAGAGTTGTCATATCCCAACAAAGTATGCACTTTTGGAATTAGTTTGTCCTCATTTGCATCTCACGCAATACTCGTATCAAAATAATATTCATAGAACTGCCTGGATCAAACAGAACTCATTTTATGTTAGTGTCATATACAAGTAAAGATATTACCAATGCATTGTTATGCTGAGTTAAGAGACCCTTTACATCTGCATTGTTAAACTTAATATTCTCTTCTTCCAGTACATTTTGCAGCCGCTTCCCATGAGTGATTGATATCTTCGAAGATTTATTAGCTGCAGTATATGAAATGCCATTAATATCTTTATCCCCACTTATAACATTGATGGTTCTTTTGGGCGAGGGCGGTTTCGGAGGCTCCTGTATGTTCTTCATATATGATTGTTTACCTTTTTCACTAAATAGCTTAGTGAGATACCCTTGCTTTAACAAATGATCAACCTCGCCCTGCAAAAATCTGCAATCTGCAATTTTATGCGCGTGGTCGTTATGAAATTCGCACCAATGATCAGGGTTTTGTCTACTTGGATTTGATCTCATCTCCTTTGGTCATCGTACCTTATACTACGAGATCAGAGGTGCTTACATTAAAATTGTAACGACCAAACCTTGATTTTAAACTTCCATCATTGTCTCGTGGTCCACGTGAGTTCCGATCATTTTCGAACCTTGATGAGGAGCCTCATTCCCTGCTTCTAGATTTGTGATCATACCGTTGATTATCTTGCCTTGATTGTGAGTCCTTTTTCGCAGGTCCCATGTAAGGCTCGTACCTATTTTTACCAGATCCTTTTTCATTTTCCATGCGCCATGAACTTATTTTTTCTTCTATTTTATGTCGTAAAATAATATCCTCTTCAATCCTCATCTTTGTACTGTATCTGTTGTAGAAGTCATTCCATGCTGTTGCTGGGAATTCTCGAAGGCTTTCCTTGAGTCGTCTTGTAGCTTCTGAATTCTTCTTATTCAAATTACTAGTGAAGGCTATGGCTGCCCAATTGTCAGGTACTCGTGGCAATGTCATCCTTTCCAGTAGAAATTTGTCCACGAATTCTCTAAGCAACTCTGAATCTCCTTGCTTGATTTTGAAGATGTCTTCTATTCTCTTTTTCACTTTTTGGCTCCCGAGTATGCTTTGATAAATGAATATGCAAGCTCAGCAATGAAGTTATGGAATTTTCAGGTAAAAGAGAATACCATGTCAGTGCTCCTTGAGTGAGCATTTCACTGAATTTTTTAACCAAGACTGATTCAATCTCTTGCCTGGTCAAATCATTGCCCTTGACACATATTGTAAATGCGATAAGTTTTTGACCTGAGCAGCGATAAGTTTTTTTAAAGTTTCATCCATAGTTTCAACATTCTCAAATTGAACTTGACCGTCTGTGGGAGATCCTTTAGGAGTTCCTTCACAAGATTGTCGCTGCGAGTCTTGTGGAATTGGAACTTGATTATCATTATTTTGCGGATCTCCCTGATTTTGCTGATTGATTTGATTTCCTTGAGTGTTGTCGTTGTTGTTCAACATAGATGATTCAACATAGAAAATCAAGGTAAGATATAATTTATTATTATATTCCTAGTAACGGAACCAATTTGTTTAACCAAAAAATAGATTTTTGGCTAAAGCTAGAATTTAGAAGAATCGGGATACTGATAATCGAAAAAGTATATAAAGAAAGAGACTTGAGAATGATATTATCAGAAAGCAAGTAAATTAAAGTATATTCTAATAGTAACTTGTGTCCCAATCGATTACATATCTCCCATTTTATAGGTCCCTTCCGGAATGTACGTTATGCCTAAGTCATAATGAGGCTATTATGAGTAATTAATGACATTAAATGCCACGTTACATGATCACCGCATTGAACACATATATTCCATAACAGATTCAGCATTTAATACTCTTTACTGCCATATTTGCACCCTTTTCTTTAGCCAGGTTCTTTCTTTCCATTGCTCGGATGTAAATAAGCTCAAACAGGAAAGGTCGTCGATACTCTCATCCCGTGCCTCTTCCTTTCCCCTTACTCATACCTATTTTGTAGTTCTCGAACCGTAGCTAAGTATAACTTATTGACCATTCCACGTGTCCTAATACGTCTCATACTTTTTTGTAATTGTCGAACTCTAGCTAAGTATAACTTATTGACCATTCCACGTGTCGTGATACATCGTCATACATATAATACAATTTTCCCCAATATAGTGGGACCATACCATTTTCGTTGCTATAAAAGCTTCTCATTAAGGGCAAAAAGGGTAAAATGAAGAGTTTAAAGTTGAATTATTACCAAATTTAGAAATGTGTAATTTATTTTGAAACAGATTAAAAAGGAAAGTAGGTCATTCAATATAAATGGATGGAGTATTATTTTTATCCCCACGGTGGGCGCCAAACTATTTACCGTGTAAATGGTAATAACAATTAAATTTGATTATGGGACTTTAAAAATAAGTGATCAATTTTTATGCTATTTGTTAAGTAGTTGATGATATGTATGTGAGACTTAGAAATGAAATAAGCGTTAAGGATAAGGACATTGATGAATAAAAGAAGAATTGGTATAAATTCTCATAGGTGAAGAAAATCAAACAAATTTTCAGACAAAGAAGACAAAAAAGAAAACTATAGTGGGAAAACGCTAGAAAAAAAACCCTTATTATTAGACGTAGTTGTCGTTAAAGTGAAAGTGAAATATCAACTTTCATTAAACTTCAGAACTATAACCCATTGGGGAATCTTAAGGCGATAACCAAACCGATAGGTTAACAATCGGGGCATCGAGCTTGTCTATTCGGAGGCCTTGAGGTCGATTTCGAAGCTCGAGTGTGAGCGATCCAAGGAGGTCGAGGTATGACTAATAGTTGTAATAAAATCAATTAAGGCTCTTTATGGCCAATGATAAGCAATAAATGATAAACAATAATGAAGATAATAAAGGGAAGCAATAATGTCAAGAGAAAACTTGATTTTATTACAACTATTAGTCATACCTAGACCACGTTTGGGCCCGAGCCCGGATCCAACCAACTTAGCCCGGAACAATTAGTTCGTGGTCCCGGTCTCAGTGCGATTACATCCAAAAGCATACGAAGCCCTGGACTGTTTAAGCCCAGCCTATGAAACCCGTACCCACATAGGACCAGGCCACGAGGCCCGAACCGTTTGCCAGCCTTATTTGGAGTATTGTTAATTTCATTAGGAGGAGCATACTTGGAACCATCAATGCGGTGAATCAATTGTTGCATACAAAGTAATGATTTGTGTTTTCCAGAGAAGATAATTGGAGGAAGTTAGCTTGATTGCTACTTGATTATGAACCGAAGGAAATGGGAAAAGGCATTAGAGAGGAAGAAGATGATTGAGGGGCCATGGTTAGGATAGAAAAAATTGGTGTTTAAACCATTGGAGGCTCTGATACCTTAAAAAGATTAGCAAATTAACAGTAATTGGCTCACTATTCCTTAGATTAATACTGAGAAATATATACAGATTACAACATACGACTTGCCAAGAATAAATAAAATCAAATCCCTACAATCAAGGGATAATTACAATAGAAAAAGGAAAGATTCAAATCCATGTAGACAATGGATTGAGACAATAGAAAAGGAATTTATCTATTTTTCTTAATATTATCAAAAATAAGTAAGCACAGGGAGAGGTCAGAAAATATCTTTTTTTGGGTGAAAATCATGAATTGTAAAATCATTGGTTATGCTTATATTAAATTGTTGAACATTTACAATTAAAGAGAGTGAATTCTCACATTTAATTCACCCAGGAGAAACAATTCCAGTTTCTATTTAGTTTTCATCATCCTCTACAAAGATGAATCCAGAAAGTTTACAAAGGGTGTTCAAGGTGTAATATAAAAAAAATTAACTTATATAAATAATATAATTTTATATATATTCAGTGTAATTTTCCGATGACTCTACGTGGCTACACCACTGATTCTCTACCATCTTTGTAGTATTAATGCTTAGTATTGAATACTTGTTGTGTTTTTGTTGTTAGTTTACAAAATATTTTAATTATGTATATGAGATCAACCTAATTATGCACTATTAGTCATGTCTCGGCATCTTATGGACTGGATAATTACTTTGCCTGTCGGGACCTCGAGTATGAGTCCTAGTTTGAACCCTGATGCATCAGAGGCACCATCGGTGTACAAAATCCATGGATCCTGTATTTGTGGAGAAACGTGGGTGGCTTCTGTTTCGACTTCAGGCTGCATTTTTGCGGTGAAGTCAACTACGAAATCGGGAAATACTTGTGACTTTATCGTCATTCGTTGTTGTTATATGTTATCATATTCGCTTAATTTTATAGCTCATTTGGCCAATCTGCCCGATGGCTCAGGTTTATGCAAAATACTTCTTAAAGGAAAAGTCATGACTATCGAGGTGGGGTGGAACTAGAAGTAGGGTCTAAGTTTTTGTGAAGCTAGGACCAAGGCAGAGCTTATTTTTCGAGGTAGGGGTACCTCTTTTCGGTGTCGACTAAAGTTTTGCTAATGTAATAGATGGGGGATTGCTTACCTTTATTTTCTTAGACCAAGACTACACTCACTGCCACTTTGGATACGACCAGGTAGACGAGGAGGTGTTCTTTGGGTTCCGCTTTGGAAAGCAGTGGTAGTAACGATAGGTAAGCCTTTAACTCTTTCAGAGCTTTGATGCGCTCAAAGATCCATTTGAGGCCTTTGTCTTTATTGAGTACACCAAAACAATTTGTGGCATTTATCGGATGACCGCGAGATGAATCTCGACAGGATGGTTATGCAGCCGGTCAGTCGTTGAACCTATTTTTTGTTGGTTAAGTGCTCTAATATCCCCTTTATAGATTTTATTTTGTCGGGTTCACCTTGATGCCTCATTGTACTAGGAAGCCTAGGAATTTTCTTGAGGTCATGGTGAATGCACCACTTTTCTGGATTCAGTTTCATTCTATATCGCCTGAGTATATCAAAAGCTTCTTTTAGGTGGTTTGTGTGATCGTCTTTCCTTTTGGAATGGGACAACATATCATCTATGTAGACTTCTATAGTCTTGCCGAGTTGATCTTTGAACATTTTGGCGACTAACCATTGGTATGTCTCCCCAACATTTTTTAGTCTCAAAGGCCTAACTTTATAGCAGTACGTTCCTTGGTGGGTGATAAAGGTAGTCTTCCCTTGGTCTTCCTCTTCCATGAGGATCTGATTGTAACCCGAGTAAGCAACTAAGAAGCTCAGTAGTTCATGTCCGGCCGTTGCGTCAATGAGCTGGTTGATATGGAGTATCGAGAATGAAACTCGTACCCATATAGAACCGACCCACTTAGGACCGACCTATGAGGCCCTAACCGTTTGTCAACCTTATTTGGAGTATTGTTAATTTCTATAAAAGGAGCATACTTGGAACCATCAATGCGGTGAATTAATTGTTGCATACAAAGTAATGATTTGTGTTTTACAGAGAAGATAATTGGAGGAAGTTAACTTGATTATTACTTCATTAGGAACCGAAGGAAATGGGCAAAGGCATTAGAGAGGAAGAAGATTATTGAGGGGCCATGGTTAGGATAGAAAAAATTGGTGTTTAAACCATTGGAGGCTCTGATACCTTAAAAAGATTAGCAATTAACAGTAATTGGCTCACTATCCCTTAGATTAATACTGAGAAATATAGACAGATTACAACATACGACTTGCCAAGAATAAATAAAATCAAATCCCTATAATCAAGGGATTATTACAATAGAAAAGGAAAGAGTCAAATCCATGTAGACAATGGATCGAGATAATAGAAAAGGAATTTATCTATTTTTCTTAATATTATCAAAAACAATTAAGTACAAAGAGAGGTCAGAAAATATCATTTTTTTGGGTGAAATCATGAATTATAAAATCATTGGTTATGCTTATATTAAATTGTTGAACATTTACAATTAAAGAGTGTGAATTCTCACATTTAATTCATACAGGAGAAACAATTCTAGTTTCTATTTAGTTTTCATCATCCTCTACGAAGATGAATCCAGAAAGTTTACAAAGGGTGTTCAAGGTGTAATATAAAAAAATTAACTTATATAAATAATATAATTTTCTAGTGTAATTTTTTGATGACTCTACACTGATTCTCTACCATATTGTAGTATTAATGCTTAGTTTTAAATACTTGTTGTATTTTTGTTGTTAGTTTACAAAATATTTTAATTATGTATATGAGATCAATCTAATTATGCACTAGTTGATCTAAACCTTAGCATTACTAAAATGCAAGTGTTTAAGATCTGTTGCTCATCTATTTGAGATTAATTTATCAACTTAAACTTTTTATGAAATATTTTTGCAAAAAACAAAATTCATTTTTTACCATTATCTTTACTACGCTCCAACATGTACTATTAAACCATTATCAAAGGCACGCATTTTTCACATAATTTTGCAAGTGTTAGGACTCATGAAGTCTACTCATTTTATATTGGAGTTCTGTTAATAACAAGGGCAAATACAAACAATTGGTAACAACCAAAATCATAAATAGACCAATAATGAGGATAAAATTGAATAATTTCTATTAATAAAGAAATAAATTTGAAGGGAAAAGGCTTTAATATACTCCTCTACTTTGTTAAATAGTACGTTCCTATCCCCCATTATAATATCGGGCCATTTAAATGCCTACCATTAGGAAAGTAAAAAAACATACCCTTATTTTGTAACCCCGTCCAACAAGGCAATTAAAATGCCATCTGGAAGCCAACATGGACAGATCTGACACATAACATGTTTCACCTATTACTTAAAAGCTTATTTACCCGTTTTTAATAAAGAAAAGGGTCATTTTTTCTTGTTAGGTGAGAGAACGACGGTGAGGCGATTTAGGGTTCCTCCTATATGCATCAATTAGCTCCCAAATTTTCTGTAAAATCCTTCAAAGGTATAGTTTTTTTTATTCTATTAAACTTGGTTGCTGTTATTTATCCTATTTCTCCTATTTTCTTTGTTTTTCCGATGTTAATCTTTTTTTAACTAAAGGTGATTTAGGTTTCTGTTAACCTTTATAATTTAGTATTTGCATATGTGTTTTCTCGGATGTAGTGAGTCTCTATTATGTGGATTTTGTATGGAAGTTTGTTTAGCGGAGGGTTTACATGTGGGACTGCATTTATATCTTTTTGGGGAAAAAGGATTTTTGTTTCTGTGCATAGATGATTGTATATGGTCCCCAAGTGGGATATTTTTCTGTTGTTCCTTTATTGAATGTTGTAAATTTTTGTTGTTTATTTAGAATTTGTGGTCCACCCGTAGATTTGTTTAATAATATCAAGACTCATGTGCCTGCCTTTCATTTCTTTATACTATTTTGTCTGATTCATATGGGAATGCCCTCTATTATATTCAATGTTTGACATTAAAGTTTGTACTAGTATATACTCTGATAAGTTTAAAATAAAGTCATCCATTTATTGTTTTGTACTATGTAATATTCATTTTTTGTCAACCCTTTCCTCTTATTTATTTTGTAGGTTAAGATGGTGAATGTGGACTTGTTATTCAATTATGGAGGTGACTGGAAAATAATTTCAAAAGTGTCATATACAAGAAAGTTGGTGCACACTTGAAAACAATATGACTTTGACCTTCTGTCTTTCATAGATTTAGTAAATGGATATACCTCATCTATTATCGGGTATGGTAGTGTCCAACAATTGATAATTTTTGGTCCTTCTGGTAGATTTTATGAAATAGTAGAGGATGATGGTATTAGGACTTTGCAAAATATGATTTCTAACCATTTCAGTGTAATTAATGTATTTGCTGTAGAGGATAGTGAAATGGGTGTTCCTATTCCTAATATTGTCCACCATAATGAATCACAAACAGTAGATTGTGAGGTTGCAACTGATTGTAGTTCAAATGAGAGTGAAGATAAGACTGTTTTTTCAGATTATGACTCTGATAATTTAGAAGTAATTGCACTGCAAAAAAAGAGGGAGATTTCTGAAAAGTTGGCTGAATACAAAGATCTATATAAAGGAATGACATTCAAAGATATACTTGAGGCTAGAAAGGTAATAAATTTGTATTGCTTATCCAACTATTATGGTCTAAAACAACTCAAGAGTGATAGAATTAGACTAAGGTACAGGTGTGAGGTTGGATGCCCCTTTGTATGTTTAATTTTCTGCATCTTATATATGTAGGGCTTGATTGAGGCAGTTCAGGCAGTAGTTCTTGATGCACACCACAGATACTGTGTGAGGCACATAGATGCTAACTAGTGTAAAAGATGGGGTGCTGGGAATTTGAAGAAAAAGTACTTGTGGTGGTGTGCATGGAGTAGCTATGAAGAAGACTTCAAGGATCAATTGAAAAACTTGGGAGAAATTGATGAAAAAACTACTGAAGACCTATTGAGGTATCCTCCACAATCATGGTGTAGAGCATACTTTGACACAGTATGCAAGAACCAACAAGTGGACAATAACCTAACAGAATCCTTCAACTCATGGATACTAGATGCTAGGCATAAACCATTTATCAAAATGCTTGAAGACATAAGAGTTAAGGTGATGAATATGTTGAGAGACCATGAAAGTGAAGTGCTGACTTGGACTGAAAATGTAAGTCCTTGTACCATGCAGTTATATTACCAATTCTTAAATAGTGCACAAAAATGTACTGTTGATTCTAATGGAAAAGATGGATATGAGGTGAATGAAGGAACAACTGAAAAGCATAGAGTGAACATCAACTTGATAAAATGTACTTATAGAACATGTGACCTCACCGGGATCCCATTTCCTCATGCAATTAGAGCATTATTGTACAAAAAAATTAATCATGTATCTAAGATTCATTGGTGGTTTACCAAGGAGGCTTATCTCTCCACTTATGCACATAATTTAGAACCAATTAGAGGAGAGAAGTTTTGGAATATAAAGTCAACTCATACAATGGATCCATCCCTACTAGTGAATATGGTTGGTAGGCCTAAAGTGAAGAGGACTAGAGAAAAGAATGAGACAGTAAATAGGCAAGGGGAGTGGTCTCAATCCAGAAAAGGCAGGGTGATGACTTGTTCCAAATGTGGAAAGCATGGGCATAATGTTAGGGGATGTCAAAAGGTAACCTAACACACCCTTACTATATTACTTCTTAGCTGAAGTAACATAGTGTCCTAATTTTGTTACTTTATATCTTTGACAGCAAAGCAAGGGAAAGCAGCCACATGTTGGTAAGAAAACAAAAAAGAGGTCGAGGACAACTGTTGATGAAGATCATAGGACAATATGGCTAGATCTCCGGCTGTTACAGGGCTATTTTTAGAAGAGGAGCTGCAACTAACAGCACCAGAAACCAGTCAGGCCAGTCAAGCAAGCAACAACTCTGGACCTCAATAAATCTTTATGCCAACATTATCCTTGTCTAGGAAGCAATCAATCAGCAATGCAGAAGCTTATTTTGACTATCCTGAAGCAGATTTTGACTATCCTTAAGCAAACAATCCAGACCCACCTATAATGCCAAGGCGTGTGTCAAAGGCAAATATTAGACTCCAAAGGAGGGAGCAACTAGACACAACAACTGGAACAAGGACTATTAACTTTGTTGGTGATGCAAGTGGTGTGAGTTTGCCAACACAACTTACTTACTCGCCCAAAAATCTTACATGGAGAGGAAAAGCTGCCATAACAGGAAACCAATTAGAGAGGCAACGACTAGCCAAGATGAAGTCAAGGAAAGGAAATGGAAATGCACAGAATTAGTCAAGTTCTGAACATGAGAATGGTTTTTGGTGTCTTTGATTGATGTAATTACTGCATGAGACAGTACTTTTAACTTAACTTTTAGGTCCTTTAACTTAAACTTTTCAAAGTGGATGTCATTTTATTACTTGGATGGTATCCGTTTTTGGGGGTTATAAAGTGACATCCCATTTGGGTCCTTTCAACAGAATGATGTTGAATTATGTTGTTTATGAATGAAGTTACGTAATTGTTATGTTTATGTTACTGAATGAAGTGTTAGCTGAATTTTAATGAAGTATTAGCTTAATTTTAATGAAGTATTAGCTGATTTTCAATGAAGTTATACTAACTGCCCAGTTATGTATTTCATTATATTGTTGTAATATGTTGTGTTTGTCACAAAGGGAATTATATTGAAGTTATGTTGTGTTTGTGATAAAGGGAAGTGTGATACAAGAAAGCTTTATGCTTAAACAACAAAAATAACCAGTATTTCATTAGTTGGAAACATTAACAATGCAAAGCATCTAAGTAGCAATGCAACCTAATACTAGACACCCTTGGGAGTTAGACACATACTACTCCCAACTAGAGCTAATATTACAATGAACACATCTCCTAAGCCAATCAGTTCTTCATTGAAGCAGCAACGAACCCCAAAAATAGTCCTAATATTATCAATAAAATGATCACATCTTTGATACTTTCTCTTCCAATATTGCAACTTTAATAACTTGAGAATGGTGTTTAGCCTCCATGGAAGCTACTTCCTTCTTCAATTTCTCTATGTCCAACATAACAACATTCATTGTCGACCCTAATTCTCTATTGCATTCATAGGATTAGCTGAGAAAACTTCATCTTCCCACAAAAAAAATCGACATGAATAATCCTGTCAATAACAATAAATTACATTTAGACTAAAACACTTATACTTTATATAACTGGAAAATAGAAAACTAAACTTAGAAGATGAGACCAACAAACCTTAGGCTTAGGGCATTTATAAAACTTCCTTCCAGGATTAGAAATATTTTTCGAAGTTAAGTTGCTTACTATCATACCACAATGTTACTTAATCTGATTAGAGACGAGTAAGCTTCCTTGAGATATTTCACAATCGAGGAAAGAACGAGAGAAGAGCAAAAATCTAATATGAACCCTATAATTTATGCCTATGGTAGTATTGGAAAGAAAGAAGGCATCTAACGGGTTATATTAACGAGTTACGGGTCGGATATGTCCACATTGGCTTCCAGATGGCATTTTAATTGCCTTGTTGAACGGGATTAAAAAATAAGAATATTTTTTTTACTTTTCTAACGGTGGACCTTTTAATGGCTTGATAGTATAACGGGGTAGAAACATCCTATTTATCAAAATAGAAGGGTATATTAGAGCCTTTTCCCAAATTTGAACTATTTACTAATATATGTTAGGGCACAAATTAGGAAAGTCATCGGGCGAAGGGTTAAGCCTAACAGTCAAAGCGTTACCAATGCGAGAAAGCCACGTGTAAAACCGTACAATATTTGAACGCATACATCTTCTTCTGTATAATTTTTTTTTTTTGGCTAAGCTCTGTATAAAAGGTTGACACATGCATATATGTGTGTTCTTGCCATATACGGAGTTTTACAGCTTCCCGCTCTCTATTCCTCTGCTCTCTCCATCCAAAACCCTCACTCTCTTTTTGCCATTTTTAGTTTCAGAGATTGAAACAAGAAACAACTTCTGCTTATTGCATTTTCTTTTTTTTTTTTCTCTTTTTATCTCTTCTTCTGCTCTGTCTTTTTTCACTCCGTCCAAGCTCAACAACAATGGCACCCAGAGGCAGACCTAGAAAGGTTCCATTTTCACACCCTTTTTTTTCTTTATAGTTGTACGGAGTGTTTTCTTTATTGTTTGTTTTCCTTCTACTGTTGTTTTTTTTCATTATTATCATTTTGGGTTATCATCGGGCAGAGACTAAGCAGAATGGATGCAGCAGTTGATGCTATGAAGCCTTTCGGGTTTGATGAATCGCTGGTTAGGAAAACTGTGAATAAGCTCCTCAAGGTTAGGCTGTTGGGTTTCCTATTGTTTTAGTTTTTGAGAAAAAGGAAACGGTGCTTTGAAACTTGAAAATCGTTTCATATTCTCTGCCCATTTGGGGATTTTTAATAAAGTGGGTTAGCTAAGATAATTTTTTGGCTTAGGAATACGAAGGAGATGAAGGTTGGGAAGGGTGGGCGTTCATAGAGGATTGCGGCTACAAGGAGCTCATTGATGCTATTCTTCGCGATCAAGAAGCCGACGATGATGAAGAGCGGCAAACCCAAACGCAAAAGGTAATATTCCATTCTCAGTTATGGAGGAAAATGATTTTTATTTTTATTTTTATTTTTATGAAAATTATTTTTCTTGGGAAATGTTTATCGTAGAGAAGCATATATTTTATTGAGGTTTAATTGGATGTAGAAAGTACTTAACCAAAGTGGCATACGGTAATTGTACAAAGAGTAGACCTTGCATTGGGTCTGAGAATAGTATTTTGGTGAGATTTTTAACTATTGACCACAGTGTTAAGTGTTAGATTAAAATAATACTATATTGAAACAAGTGATAGTATAAAGTAGGAGTTGGGATATTACCACCAAAAGGTTGTGATGACTCGAGCCTAAGAATGGAGTTGTCTTTGGTAAGAATACTTTGTCCTCAAGTGAGATTTCTCGGCATGAATGCTGATTAGAGGGACCTCAAGGTAGGAAGTTAAAGGACTTTTCTCGGGAAAAACGATTTCCCTTCTTCAGGTTAATAATTCGCTAGAAAATGATTTCATTGAGAAAAGTATTTTCAGTCATGCAGCACATACTTGCAATTTTTTTCTCCTTTTTGCTTTTTTGGGTGTAGAGTGTGTTTCTTGTATATTTGAATTTCTTTTTCTTTTTCTTTTTTTTTTCTTTTTGTTGGGGTTGGCTTAGATAAGGGAAGGGGCTTGAGTTCCCCCCTCGATTCTTAACTATCTTTAATCATGAGCCACATATACTCCCTCCAGCCATAATATATTGATCAGGTTTAGATGATTTACAGTGGAACATTAGGCTTCAAGTTGTTCTATTACCAGAAAAGATATCAACTTTGGGAAATACAAAGGAAGAGAAAATCTTAGTGAATGAAATGCACAAAATTATTGGATGTTGAATTGTTAATGATTACTTGCGTATACGTATTTGTAAATGCAGGATGGCTAGTGAATTTTATAGCTCAAACTCTGTTTTATCTCTGGCCATCGCTTATTTAAAATTGGTACAAACTAACATCCTTATGTATATGGTAGCCCAAAATTCTGAGTTTTGCTATGATTAAGAAGCATTCATACTGTTTGATCATGAAAGGGGTTAAATCTGTCTATTAAGTTTTACCTGGATCCATACATTCAGCATAGTTACCTGCTCAAATGCATTAAAGTGTTTCTTCCTTAAGGTGGAAAAGAATCCTTGTTGTTTATTGCAGGAAAAGCAGGCTGCAGAACTACACCAATAATGAGTTTGTATCAGTGACTAAAGTGTATCTCATCAGTGCTGGACTGAAAATTATGTTTTTCCAAAAGCTTGTAGTTTCCTCTTCTGCAATGATTGCAGAGGCTGATTGGCACATCCCGAAGGATTTCCCATTCTCTGCAATATATCTTGAGTTAAACATGACATGCATTTCTAGTTATAGTCCAGCTCCAGCCAAAACAAGCTACTTTAGGAGGTGCTTGTGATTTCCAGTTTTTCGCAGCATCTTCACGGCCAAGTCAAATCCTAGTGGCCTACTTGTTTTTGCAAAAGACTATAGCAGCTCGTTACTGAAAATTTGCTATTTATTCAAATCTGAGTGTCCAGCCTACCAGCACGAAGGTTCAAAGGTTCCAACCAATGTAAAAGTTGACTAATTTCATCAACTTCCCAATCATTAAGTCTCTCCTGAAATTGATTCTCCATTTTTCCCCTGTATGACACCCTGCTACTCTACATTCTGCCACTCATTATTCATTTTAATACTACAAAATAGAGCAGAAGCAAGATGCATGTTTTAATCACATCCATATTTCTACAAGTACTAGCCTAAATGTTATGATGTCTTTTACTACAAAGCCCTGAACTTTATTTGCTTATCTGTCTTGGATAGTATTTTTGGGGTGTCTCTGCTTGGGGTAGATTTAGTTATAATTTTTGGTTAAGCTTGTATAAATAGGAAATCAGCTAGATGGCTCGTTTTCTGTATTGCATTGAGTGCCAACAATATGAAATGATGAAATTTTGTCACCTGTTATTTAATTTTGATATGATTGTCATTGGTATAATTGCATCTGGAGTTGTATATGCATATCAATAGCCTAATAACTTGACTTATAGCAGGGTGTCTCCTCACAAGATGAAAGAACCGAAGACCCTGCTTCAGAAAGCACCATTGCTCCCTGGGGCGTTCTTGTTGTTTCCACATGCAATGAAGCTGGCAATACTGTAGGAGAAACAACATGCACTGAGCTTGTTAATGCAGTAGAAGAACCAACATACGAAGACCTTTGCAGCAACAAACAAGACATTGGTAGTACTGGTGAGTAACTTATCATGTTCTAATTCTGCTTCTTGATCAGTGTAAATTTTTTAGTCTAGTAGCCATTTAGCTGCCATGCAGTGGAAATCAGTTAAACAAAGTAGAAAAATATTGGTCCAGCCGATGCATGAGTAACTTGCATCCATATCAAATAGACGAATTTAGTATACCAACAGACTAAGGAAGTTACAAATATTGCATTCTTTTCTAGTGTAGCTGCTGCATTTCATTCTCTGCCATAGTTTCCCCCGTACTGGGGCTTGGAATGTAAGAATACTGCTTTTTATTTGTGAACAAGTAAAGTAGTGCCCATATGATTTTGAAGCCATTACTAAAATTTCCCTAACAACTCCATATTGCAGAAGTATTTTGTCCCCCTTCAGCTGAAAGAGATGGAAATAGGTGGACAGACATAGGGGAGGATCAAACCTTAACACAGAAAGGATCGGCTGATGCTGTTTTCAGCAATGGTGAAAATCCCCGGAGTAACTCTCATGTTACTTCTCCACCTCCAACTACTTCCGCATGCCCAGTTAATCGTCTCAAAATGAGTTCTTGGAGCCAAGTGCAATACAGAGTACCTCTCCTGTTTCTACTCCACATCCAGCTTCTTCCTCAAGCCCAGTTGTAAATAGTTTCAAAATGAGTTTTAGGAGCCAAGTGAAATCACAGAGTAGTCCTTGTGTTTCTACTCCACCTCCAACTTCTTCCTCAAGCCCAGTTAATCATCTTAAAATGACTTCTGTGAGCCAAGTGAAATCACGGAGTAACTCTCGTGTTTCTGCTCCAACTCCAACTTCTCCCTCAAGCTCAATTAGTAGTCTCCCTCCCCTTGCTGATCATCGCACTACAACTCTTCCTTCCTCAAAGCCAGTTAGCGTTCCACCAAGAAAGCACGTTCCCTGTTATGGCTGGATTGGAAGTGATGACGAAGAGGATGCTGACTTCATACAATTACCACCAATGAAACCAACTACACCACTGCTGTCACAAAATTCAAGTGGTGGTAACAATAAGCAAATGAAACGCAAATCAAGGTGGGATATTTTACCCAATGATCCTTAGTATTCTCTCTCTTTCATGATCTCAGTGTATGGACATAACTTGTATTGCATAGAAGACTGTTTTGTTAGTCAATGCTCAAGGTTTGCAATAACTTGGAAGCATTAGTTTGAGTTAATCATGTAGTGTAGGTTGGATATATTTCCGACTTGGGCTTGTACTGACTACCCAAGAAACATGGGAATTGGGTTCCCAGCCAAAAAAGACCGGATACTTTCTGCTGGATTATTAAGTTACAACCAATACACCATCAAACGTATTTTTGTCTGTGGACTGCGAGTGCTTGGATCCCCATATATTGTGGTAAACCCCAGTTTTACGTCACCCATGGAATTTGTCCACTTTTTAAAAAAAATTTAACTGACTTCAAATACATAGAGTACATTTTTCTATTCTTTCTTCTTTGTGCTTAGGGTTTCTTCTTAGTAGCAAAATGAGTTTGTTAAATTTGTTGTCGTTTTGACAATTTGATGATTATAGTTTGTTCTTAATTATATTTCGAAGTCATTTATAGTAGATTTGGACGTTGAATCACGTATTGGATTATTGAAATTTAAAGAACAAGTTCATGTTTCAAAACTTATGATTGCATTGAAGAGAACGAACTACTTAAGATTCGAAATTGCGAAGTTGCATTTGAAAAGATAAAACTCCAAATTTGATGTCTAAAAACAAATTAAACTACTTAAAATTTGAATTTCTAAAATTGCATTTGAAAGATAGAAGAATTTCATATTTAGGTTCTGAAATTGTATTGAAGAGATAAAACTTGCTTTAAATCCGAGCGAATATACTTCTCAAAATTTTGTGCAATATGGATTAACTTCATGGCTCCAAGAGTGGGTTTATATGAAAATGCCACGTATAACTGTTCACATCTTACCATCAATTACAAATCCTTCTTTCATTTGAAAGGCATTCGTCAGAAATTGTGTCTCAACTCTAAGCATAGGCACCCTTGGGCCTTGGGACCTCGCTAATTTCAGTTGGAACATACCAAAACAAAGACTTCAGATTCAATGGACAAGCTTGCTCAAGTTTTTAAAGAGTGGACAAGTCATACGCCGCAAATTTCTCCCAAATATTTGATGTCATAATCAACCAAACAAAATGGACTGTAGGAACTTTAATCAGATGCATTACTATTTAATGCTTTGGATTTAGCCTAGTATCTGCCATGCTATATACTCTATTTAAGTCTCTTATGGACCAAAAGTGAATCGAAGGACAAAATTTAACAATTTCAAATAATACAATATCAAATTTGGACCTTTTCCCAAAAAGGAGAAAATTATTACCAGAAGAACATGCCCAAAAAATATAATAGTAATAGCTATAAGTAAGTTTACAAGCCCCTGGAGGCACATCTTGTTCAGATCTTACGTAATTCTAGACTTGTAGCACAGCATGGATTTAAACCCCAATTACTTTAATAATGCATTTTGGTATAAGATTATCCCATAGCAACCTAGTCGACTAAGACAAGCATAAATTATATATTTACATGTTTAACAATGCAAGTTTGCATTTCAAAGCCACCTTCAGCATTATCTCCAACTACCATCATTGGAACTATAAACAAAGATGTATTAGTTTAATAGACCATCTAAGAAGGAGACTCTCACTGTATACCCTTTTCCTTTCTCCGCGAGCAGAGATATCATTATCGGATGAATAAGGATGATGATTATAATCCAGAAGACCACCAAATAACACATTGCTTACTCCTCATAATGATGTTGAAAGAAATTTAGGTTGATCAGAATATTAGATATACCCTGCTCTGCTAACATCATAGCAAATGGATTTTGCTACGAAGCTTCCATAATTTATGATAAATACACAATCATTATCGCTAGTTAATAATGTTTTGACAGAGGGCAATGATACAAGATCCTTCAAAGTCTTCATCACTAAAAAAGTACGACCCAGTACAATACCACTCAGTGGTGTCTGGGGAGGGTAGTGTGTACGCAGCCTTACCCCTACCCTGGGGTAGAGAGGCTGTTTCCAAATAGACCCCCGGCATAAATCCCCAGAATTTTGCTCCTGGGGAGACTCGAACTCACAACCTCTCGGTTGTAAGTAAGGGTTGGTCTTCATCACTGTCGTCACTAATCCATCCATAACATGGCTTGCGAATTTGGTTACTTGGGACAGTATCTCTCACTGGAGTGGAATGTAGTGGAGCAGTGTCCTGTAAAATAGACTAAAAAGAATCTTCAATTGGCCAAGACAAGGAATTATAACAGCAATTACAGGATAGGGGATCAACGGGAGAAAAACAGCACTAATAAGATATTTAGATCAAATATTGTGTTTTCCTTCCAAATAGACCTTGTTGCAACATTCTAAACAAGCTGAACTTGAGGAAGAATAGCTGTGATGCTATAAAAGTTTGCATATTGTACTTTTTCTGTTTTTTGCTTAATACAGATGAAGCTAAGAAATGGTAGATGCTGCCTAAGGGCTTTCTATGTTATTCCTTGCCGTTTCACTCTACTTTTAACAGTTTCAGGTTATTGCCATTTGATGCTATTCCTTCTCTGAACACATGGTTCTCCAAATTGAACCTAGAAGGTCTGGTAAAGGAGCCTCAAAAGATGACTTCTCGCAAGCTCATGACATAGTTCCCCTCTGTTAATCATCTTACTTAACTCCTTTCTGTTGTTCTAATCTTTGACATTAAATTGCGAGATTCTTCAGTTCAAATATGAGCAGTATGGTTCGTGTCTACAATTACTTCAAATGGTGAACCTATCTGCATTGGATACAGTTCTTCCAAAATTACACCCAAAGGTATATTAATAGTACCAAGATGGATTACCATAATGGCCCTAGTAGTTCTCTAAGTTCAAGAATCACCAAGAATGTTTTGTTCTCTTTCTGAATTTACTCCCACAGCTGTTAATTTCTGGTAGGAGCATCATACAGTTTCCCCTGATCTCGTCCAGTATAATATTAACAAAATCACTTCAAGAAGAAGGCAGCAATGAGTCAATTTCATCATAATCTCTGCCTCCTGCAGTAGAGGTGGATCCAAGGTCTGCACTTTATGGGTTTGAGCTAGGTATTTTACGACAACTTGTTTGATAATTGTGTTTGAAATCAGTTAATTGTACTTAATTTACTGAATTTTGTAAGACATATACAGAAACGGAGTCAGAGCTATTGGGGTAAGATGAACCCATAAGTTGAACTCTACATCCGCCCTGTTCTGCAACATACCCCTTAATTTAGAGTACACCGAGGGTGTTTACATTGATAGTTCATTGACTTTGCGTATAAAACCTTTATCATTATTCGTGATGCATATCGACCAATGAATCTAAGTGGGATTACCTCAAATAGCAGAACGTTTCCAATTATATGTTTTTCATGTTCTTCACTTTTTTCTTGTTCTTCAAGTTTCATAGGAATGCCGTCTACTTGATCATGCTCTTCGCACACTTCTATATCACAAGGTTCTGCAATATTCTCACTTATTTCCTGAAAATTAGGACTTGTATTGCCACTGCCAATTTCTGCTAACTGATTTTGGGGCTCATAATCAGCACCAATTTCTGCTAACTGATTTTGGGGCTCATAATCAGCACCAATTTCTGCTAACTGATTTTGAGGATCATGATCGTGATTAGACTCAGATTCTCCTTGTGTGTGAAGTATAGTCTCAATCAGAAGCTTGTATGCAGCCTCCTCAGTGAATATCCACCCTTCATCTCCATAAACCTACAAAAAACAAGTTGCAAAATTCAATTAAAATAAAAATAAAAATAGGAGAAATGCATTAGGAAAAAGAAAAAGAAACCTTGAGGAGGTCTTTAATGGATTTTTGGACGATGTGACGAGAAAACCCTAAGCGAGCCATTGCATGTAGTGCTGCATCCATTCGTCGGAATCCCAACTGCATTTATAACAAAAAAACACGTGCTCGAATAAAAACAAATGTTCATTAAAATCATCTTCAAATAGCTTAAGAATCTGTTCCTTCTACCTTTGGGCGTTTGGCTCTGGGAGGCATGATTAATGGATCCCAAAAAAGGAGACGTCAAACAGTGCTTGAGCAACTTGGAGAAAAGGAAAAGGGCGTCTGTGGAGTTAGAGACTGACAAATGATTTGAAGCGATGGAGCACAGCTCTTGACTCTTGATCATTTTATGTAGTGTTGTATCGGTTTTTCTGTAAAAAGAAACTAAATCAATCAAGTTGTTATAAATAGACTCTAATTAGAGCGAATGTCTATCTTATAGAAGAGTTTTACTTTGAGGCTAAGTCTTTTCTATGCCTATAAATAGAGGGGTCTTACCTCATCGTAAATTACCCTTAAGTATCAATAAGAATACTCCTCTCTCTCTACTTTTCTCTCTATTGTTCTTGTTCTTGTATTATTGTTCTTGTTCTTATATTATTTCATAACACGTTATCAGCACGAGTCTCTAACCAATTGAATTTGATTTCTTCCTCCTATAGAATTCCCATACGGCCATTGTCTTTTCCAACATTCCAATTTTAGCTTTTAAGGAGAATATACCAGTGATGTTTTCCTTTTAAAATAATAGCGCACCATCTTCACGCCTCTTTAGCAGTAGCAACCTATTTGGTTCTACGGCCGGAATTCAACAGAATGGGAATCCTTCTGTGCCATTTGGAACGACATCATCAACGTCTTCTTTAGTTGAATTTCTATACGGAAAAATAGAAGAGATGGTATCATCATAAAGTAATGCAACGGGAAGGAAACTCAAGAGGTATATTTGATGTCACAACATTTATTGGTATACCTTAAAGGTAAGTAATTTACTTTTCCCTTTCAAATTCTTGAAATTCTACGATTTGATTTTATATACAAACAAAGACAACAAAGTTTGATTATAACTCTAATGGAGTTTGTAAGAAATTACACTCACATGAAGTGGTAAAATTTCTATGCCTTGCCATGATCAAATTCATGTATGATTGTGGGCAAAGAATTAAAAATTCGTCCAATTGAATTTGCTCCATTCCCTTTAGAGAATGTGGTAGCAGTATGTGATAAGTCTGAAAGAAGACAAAATTATTACCATGAAGGTATCAATGGATGTGGACGTAGCAACAGACGGAATTATAATCGTCATCATTGTGATAATGAGAATAATAATGATTCTCAAAATAATCTTTCACTTTATGAAAGTAATATTTGACATGAGATTGTGTATAGCACATACAGATGATTATGGTCCATTCGCTGAAGTGAATGTGATAATTGTAATAAAGCCCGTAAGTATGAACACGCTCTTGATGTAATTTTGTTTTATGTCTGACATCATGAAAAGAAAGTTCGTTGTCCTTGGAATTTCGGGCAAGAACTATATAACATGGGTGTTGGATGCTGAAATCCATTTGGATGCAATGGGTCCTGGAGACGCCATTAAAGACAGAAATAATGCATCCGCCCAAGACTATGCTAAGGCCTTGATTTTCTTGCGACATCACCTTGATGAAGGTTTAAAACTGTGCTATGGCCTTGATTTTCTTGCGCCATCACCTTGATGAAGGTTTGAAAATTGAATGTCTCACAGTCAAAGGATCCACTTATCTTGTGGAATGGCTTAAAGGAGAGATATGACAACCTGAAGTTGGTCACTCTGCCACAAGCACGATATGATGAGAATCCAAAAGCAAATAGTTCAGAAACTATATGTTATCGTCGCGGTGGAAAAGGGCACTGGCCAAGAATTTGCCGTGTACCAAGACATTTGGTCATATTTGGTTACTGTCTAAGCTGTACATTGTGTTTTTGACTTTATACTAGTTGGCAGTAATATTTTGTGTGTGCCTCTCATATGTGTATTTCAACAATAATACTGCTAAATATTTGGAACGAGTGTAATTTGGTCTATACCAGCATGAAACACCTACACGATTTAAATCAGATATTGGATATAGTTATTTAACACTGATGTCTTATGTATACAAAATGTTATCAGTTTAATAGTGCACAACATATTTTATCTTAGTGACTTCTTGATAGTTCAACTGGCATAGTTTGTTGATCTGTAACCATGTAGTGGCGTAAATCGTAGTGACAGCCATGCGTAACTTATTATACATTTGTTTGTTTTTATCATACTTTGCATACTAAAGAATTCACAATTGTAATGATTTATTCAAAATACTACGTTAATAATAATTAAACGTCGCCTGTGAGATGTATGCAATATTGTAAAATTTCTTATTAACACATTTAGACATATACATGTATAGAACTATATTTGGTGTCAATTAACAATACATGAACACGTTTTGAACTTTGAATGTATTGCAAGTTGTCACTGTAAATCAGTACTTAAGGCATGACTATATATATTATTTTAAATTATTTGTTTAATTGATTCATGTACCACACATACGATATTCAAAGAGAAGAAATATTTCTATCACTTAAGTATGTGTAAGGCAGACGTTACTACAATTTCTGGTAGTAGTAAATTGATTGAAGGCTCCGGAAGAGCAACTATAACTCTGCCTAAAGGAACAATATTTATCATAGATAATGCAATGTTCTCCTCCAAGTCTAAGAGGAACTTGTTGAGTTTTTAAGACATCATTCAATATGGATATCATGTTGAGACAATAGATGAGAATAATCTTGAATACCTCATTTACTCATGAAAACGAGGCTGCCCACTTCGGTTTGGGGTCACGCCATTTTGCATGCAGCAATGCAGGTTCGTCGGCTGCCCACTTCGGTTTGGGGTCACGCCATTTTGCATGCAGCAATGCTAGTTCGTCGGCTGCCCACTTCGGTTTGGGGTCACGCCATTTTGCATACAGCAATGCTAGTTCATCTCAGACCGACGAATTATCACAAATATTCCCCGTTACAATTAGTTTTGGGTCATGAACCTAATATATCCCATTTAAGAATCTTTGGATGCGCAGTATATGTGCCTGTAGCACCGTCATACCGCACCAAAATGGGTCCGCAAAGAAGGTTAGGAATATATGTTGAGTTTGAATCGTCCTCCATTATTCGCTACCTCGAAACATTGACAGGGGATTTGTACACTGCACGACTTGCAGATTGTCAATTTGATGAGACACTTTCCCAAAATTAGGGGGAGAAGTTGGTGAAACCAAACGGAAAATTTTGTGGAAAAATGCATCATTATCTCATCTTGATCCGCATACCTCCATTTGTGAAAATGAGGTGCAAAAGATTATCCATTTGCAAAGAATAACAAATCAAATGCCAGACGCATTTACAGATTTAAAAAGGATAACAAAATCACATATCCCCACAGTGAATGTGACAACATCTGATTTATGAATACATATTCATTATTGGAAGAATATGAACATGAAATTGGTATCGAATATATCACACTCACCCCTAGAAGGAGGTTTGAGATGATACCACACTCACCCCTAGAAGGAGGTTTGAGATGATACCACACTCACCCCTAGAAGGAGGTTTGAGATGATATATGGCATGAATGATCGTTGGTCACGTACCTATTGTACGCCTAAGTATTTTGGAAATATGACTATTAAAGGACAACGATAATGCAAGAAACATATCTTGCATATAAGTTTGACATGACCATAATGGTATAACTTTCTCTTTAAGAAAGATATTCACCACATGGATGTTGATGAATTTGTGGTAGTACAAAATTAATTGAGAGCTCTAGAAGAGCCAATTATTACTATGTTGGAGAAACACAATTGAGTATTGTGCTGTAGTAAGTCTCAAAGAAACTTATTCAGTTTCCAAAGAACACGCAAAAGCGCTGATTATATTGAGACTATAAATAAAGGAAAGATTTGATATCTCCTATTACTACAACTTGTAGCGAGATAATTTGTATATGAAAAGCTACCCGCTTTATTCTCCAGTTTGTACTACACAAACAAAAGAATGCCACAATAAAGTAGATATTTATTGGTATAAAAACCCATACCATAATAAACCTGAAGTTTATTGAGAATTGCACATGTCATGATTTAAACATGAACTTATCAATATTGATAATTTATTCAGTTGGCATTCGGGTTAGCCATCTCACTTTAAGTATGATGTGCAAATTCACATGGGTGAATATTAAAGAACTAGAAAGTTCTTTACGAATTCTCTTGTATTACTTGTTCTCATTAATGAAATGACCAACTAAAGAGTTCGGGTTGAAGCCCATAAATTCTGGAAATATCAAAGGTGAATATGGGCCCATTCACCTGCCATGTATACCACATATGATGCATCTATGATATGGTTACATGCGCAATTGTTATTAACCCGCAGCCTGGCCGGTGCTTGCGAGGTAAATTGCTCAGTAATCTAACTTCGAGCATAATTTCCAGATTTTCTACTCAAGATAGTTCATCTTGATAAGTTGGTTTATATCAAAGTTGGTTTAGCAAGATAATTATTGAGTGCCTCCACTTAATAGCTAAACTGTTTCTTATGAGAACAAAGTTATATATATCAGTTTGATATACATTGTATACGAGAGTATATTCTCCCCTCACAAGTGGTTCAGGGTCAGGAACCAAATAATTTCATCTTATTATTAATGTGCTGTGTATATTGACATGATAATGCACAAAGATGATTTCTCAAAGTTTAGGAAACAAGTTAGCTTTTCTAACATGAGGGGGAGACATGATAAACACTTGAGAAAAGGTTACATGGGATGAATTATCATTTGTATATATAGATCCTCGAATATCATAATATGAACCTGAAGTTCATAAAAGGATAATTCAATTGCAACATATTGCAAAGCATGCTATACGCATTTGCTGACCCAAAGAAAGTAACTATATTCTCACTGCAAATGCTCATATTAAGTTCCAGAAGGACAAAGTCTTTGATACGCTTAAAGCGTATAGACAAATCGGTTTCAAAATAACTTCTTAATAAAGAAGATGAGCAAATGATCAAAGTGATCATAATGGGGAGGCAAGTGATCTAGAAGATCACATGACATAACACTTCATAAAATCTCATGAGAGATTCAGGTACCTGAATATATGAATAAAGAGATCTCCATGTTATGTCTTTATGAAAATTTACTGGAACCAATATAAAATGTTCGTCGACGACATCTATGATAGCGCTAAATATCGATGAGGATCTTATGTTTGTCGAATACAAACAAAAATATTGGCTAAATGGAAGAGATTCAATTCAAGCAGAATTGATTCCATATGAAAGACATGTAGTTTTAGGTATGCAGTTCAAATACATGAAAGTATAAAGCCAATGGTATGTGTAATCAGTTTTCGATATCTTATTTGTTTAGCATGACATGAAAACTTGATATGCATCTAAAGTCTATTATATGGCTTATATGACTTAACTTATTTGTCAATCCATGAAAGATTGAAGTTGCTTGAAGCATATACAATTCTTGGTCCTGAAGTACCACATCCTAAGTGCAACTTGTGTACATATGTATCTTGCTATAACTATAAGCATGATGGCATCGAGAATACATCTATGGAGATATTGAAGAGTTATTCCACAACATTATATGAAGATGTTCATATCTATCAAGAATGATAATTTCAAGGTGCGGAATATTTATTCAAATCAATATGGCTGATTTATTTATCAAATCTCTACAAAAGATCGTTTTGAAGATGGTGCACAAGATTGGAATGCAAATGCTCAAGGATGTGAATTGATGTTCTTTTCAGGGGGAGTTAATGCGTGTTGCACTCTTTTTCCCTTACAAGGTTTTGTCCCACTGGGTTTTCATTGCAAGGTTTTTAACGAGGCAACCAATAGGCGCATATTCAAACATGTGTACTCTTTTTCCTTTTCTTTAATTTTTTCCCATTGGGTTTTGTTTTAGTTAAGGTTTTAACGAGGCACATTATTGAATAGACATTCAAGGGGGAGTGTTATAAATAGAACTCTAATTAGAGTGAATGTCTATCTTATAGAAGAGTCTTACTTTGAGGCTAAGTCTTTTCTATGCCTATAAATAGAGGGGTCTTACCTCATTGTAAATCACCATGAGAATACTCCTCTCTCTCTACTTTTCTCTCTATTGTTCTTGTTCTTGTATTATTGTTCTTGTTCTTATATTATTTCATAACACAAGTTACTTTTTAAAATATTAGAACCAAACATAATTGATTAAGTCGATTTTTTATTTAATTTATGTCACCTTTTTTTTATTTTTTCGATTATTTATCAATTTTTTCTTAAGTATAAGACATACAATACCCAAATACATATTCTGGCGACCATATTTTTAATGTAACAGTATCAAATCAATTACCTTTTGAGAAATATTTTTTTTACCAATATATATTGATGATAATTGAATCAAATAGTGATGAATAATTTAAGGACTCAATTAAAAATATATTATTTTTAACACGAAATGAATTCTTCACTAAACAAAAGATCAAACTAGAATGTAAAGGTAAAGAACTATATTAAAAGTACAAACAATTAACATTTACAATAAATTTTTGAAACTTTGTATAACAATATACACACACACACACACATATATATATATATATATATATATATGTAATAATAAATTTGAAATAGCTAGTCCTATAGTCGGTTTGGTTTGGTTTTTTTCTGATTAAAACCAAAACCAAACCAAATTTGATCGATTTTTAAAATTCAAAACAAAAACCAAACAAACCCAAAAAATATCGGTTTTTGGGTTAGTTTGGTTTGGTTTTCGGCTTGGTTCGATTTTCCGGGTTTTTATGAACACCCCTAAATACAAGCTTAGTGTGTGTTTGGACATAAAAATTATAAAATTCTAAAAAGGGGGGAAAAAATTCAAATCAAAATAATATTTGAAATTTAGAGTTGTGTTTGAACATAAATATAATTTTGTGTTGTTTTTTAAAGAGTGATATGAGTGAAAATTTTAAAAATAGTATTTTAGAGTTTTTAAATTTTTCAAAATTTTAAAATACATCTTCAAATAAAAATTAAAAATTTTATAGATAAATATTAATTTCGAAAAAATATTAAATACAAATTTGCTGATGTGCAAACCGGCTCTTAGTAATGGTGTTCGACAAAAATGGAACCAAATAGAGCGTCTGTTTGGTAAAAAGCGAAAACATGAGAGGTAATCCGTGATTGCACTTGGCTCGTAAAGGGCGTGTTTTCCTAACTCATTTTCCTCACCTTTGCAGCATTATTTTCCACCCCAGCAACCCAACCCCACCATCACCCCCTCAATTCAACCACCCTTAACCATTTTATCCTAAATAAAAATATTATTAATGCTGCTTTCTTTTTAAGTTATAGATAGAATATTTTATTAAAAAAATTCAACAAATAAGTATTTTTTCTTTTTATAATACTAATCTTAGCGTATGTCCTTTGCTGTGTAACATATCTCAATAAATTATATACTATTATAGTGAAAATTATGTTTGAGTTACAAAAATAAAAGTTTACAAAAGAAGAATTCTTGAAAATGATTATTGTTCATTCTATTTAGCCTGGAAGCAATTCTACCTCATAGAAGTTTTCACTCATGCAATTCGGTTACTATATTCAACTTAATATTTCTCTCAATTTTAATTACTTCAATATTTCACTCAAATGTTGTCGTTTATCAACTCTTGGCTGTATCGTTCGATCACTTCCTTCCCTACTGGAGTTATTGCATCGGGATCTTAGCGTGTGTTTTGGGTTGTTTTCCTTGACTTTTATCTTAGCACCTAAAGTTTGCATACACAAACGATCTAAGCTTGTACTTAGAGTTCCCTTGAAATTGGGAAGGCGAAATGAGGCCACCTTATTGTCCATGGTAATGCATTTGTCCTTCGTACCAGCTAGCATAATTTGAAAAATAAATTTTTATGCATCTTCTAATAGTCACTTATAGCTTCTTATATATTAAACCAAAATAAATATAAAAATATACAAATCGGCTCATGAAAGTAGAAGATAATTAAGATTTAGTATATATTCATGTCTGTATAAGGCATAACAAAAATAAAAAAGTACAATAAAATAATACTATATTCGTTATTTAAATTTTAGCTAAAAATGTTTATAGAATAGAATGGGACACGAAGACTTTTTGTTCAAGTAACTCGATATAGGTGTACAATTTTTTTATGCAACCAAACAACAAAAAGAGCTAATAGACCTTAATCTAGAATTTATATATATTATGAAAAAACTTTCATGCTCAACGTTATACTTTTAAAAGGAGTTGATACAAATATATAATATAAAATATAAGACTTTAATATTATGAATATGAAATTAAAGAGATGCAATAATAATTTCCCCAAAAGTAAAAAAAGTAAGATATTAACACTTTAAAATAAGAAAGAATTTATAGAAGGAATTCTTTTATTGATTTTAAAGTCCTAGACATTAGGACTTTTTACCTAGTTCACAAGAAAATTTTTGTTTATCAAAATTTAATTGATTTAAAATGCTAGATATTAGTAAAGTTAATTAAATTACAACTTTATCTTATGTGCTACCAATTTTTAAAAGACTAGTTCTTAGTGTACGTGCGTTGCACGTATTTATCGTGTTAATCAAAAGTTCCTCCGTTCACTTTTATCTGTCTACTATTGATTTAGCATACCACTTAAGATAAATGGAGTGCATAATTTACACACATATTAATTGATGTATATTTTTAATGTATTTGAGCAAATGATTTGAAATGAGTAATTAGTACAGCGGGTATAATGGTTAAAAAGGGATTGTCTTTTCTTGATATGCTAAAAGTAACATGTTGAAATGAAAATATATTTTTAGAATGCTAGACAAGTAAAAGTGAATAAAATTACAGTAATGACTAGTTTCTGAAACTTATAAAAGCATTAAGAATAATAAATAGTAGAAGAGAGAGAAGCTCTTCCTTCTCTCTACTCTACTGTTATATTGCCTCTTCTCAGCTTTTCTCGGCGCACGTTAGTCTTCGTACGCCGAGGGGTTTTTGATGGCTAGAGGAAGGGGACGGGGTAGGGGACGTCCTAAGAAACTTCCGATTCCCACCATAGATCAACTTATTACCACCACAAATCAAACATTGCTGGAGAATCAGACATTGTCTGTTGATTCTGGAGATGGAGATGAGGACAATGTGTTGCTTCCGCAAGGTGATGAAGTTAGAGATGTAGATCGTAACTTTGCTGTGTTGGTTGAACCATTGTTACCTGTGAAGAAGCAGGGTGCTACTGAAAATCAACACATGCAGAAGGTTACAGTAGTCCAAACTCAAGCTGGGATA
The DNA here is from genome assembly GCA_034376525.1 of Nicotiana benthamiana. NCBI lineage: Eukaryota > Viridiplantae > Streptophyta > Magnoliopsida > Solanales > Solanaceae > Nicotiana > Nicotiana benthamiana. The sequence continues at coordinate 71,301,211 of CM067325.1, forward strand.
GCTAAACCAGTTGAGGAGATGAGTGATAATGCTGCTGTACCAAACAAAAACTAGGCTATCCTATTTCAGAAGAATCGTTTTGCATCTAATGGTATGACTTTGGAATATATTCCCCCGATGCTGTTAAAAGGACAATCGGTAGGGATACTGGACAAAGCAGAGATGGAGGAGGAGGAAAACAAGTGGATATGTGCCCTAATCATTTACATGTTAGGGGAGGGACCAGGATACAATGCAATGAAGCGATTAATCAACACTCATTGGGCACAAGTACCTGAGCCGGATCTATTTTATCATGAAAAAGGTTACTACATTGTGAAGTTTAAAACCATGAGTGATGCTAAAGAGATTATGTGTGCTAGACCTTATTCTATAGCAAATAGACCTTTGATTCTCAAACAATGGTCGGCAGATTTTGATTTTGCTAAGGAATTTCCTGTTAAGATACCATTGTGGGTCAAATTCCCCTTCTTCCTCTGTCGTGTTGGGGAATGAAGTCCTTGAGCAGAATTGCTAGTGTGCTAGGGAACCCTTTGTTTGCTGATGAGTGTACCACTAAGCAGACTAGAGTTTCTTATGCTCGCATGTTAATAGAAATGAATGTTACTAAAGAACAAACTAGGGATGTCTGGATTATGGATCCTAATGGTAAGAAATTTCTACAAGAGGTGATCTATGATTGGAAACCAACCGTTTGTGAGAAGTGCAACATGGTGGGACATAACTGTCTTATGAAGCCAAAGCTAAATCAAACTGACCCAGAGAAGAAACCAAAAAAGGTTCAGGAGTGGAGATTAAAACATCAACTGTCCAGATTCAGCAGGAAATGGCTCCTCCACAACCTGCCCCATTGAGGAATACTATAGACCAACAGCAATCACCTCTGATGGTAACTAGTATGAATAGACAGATTGATAAAGGCAAACAAGTTCAATCTCCAGAATTGAATGACATCAACTTTCCTCCTTTGTCTCCTATAGCGATCAGTAATGGATTTGAAACAATTTCTGGTGGTAGAGTGGAAATACATCCAGGGGATGAAGGTGGACCTAGTTTATGTCAATGAGATGCTTAGTTTGGAACATAAGGGGTATAAATAAAAGGTATAAACAAAAGGAGGTTAAGGAATACATTAGGAAGAATAATATTACTATTGTAGGTTTGGTAGAGACTAAATTTAAAGAACAAAATGCAGAAAAGGTTGCTAAAATGCTGGTTCCTGGCTGGAGATTTATAACCAACTATCACTGTGCTCTTAATGGTCGAATCTGGATATTGTGGGATACTCAGTCGATTAAGGTCACTGCACTTCAAGAAGATGCTCAACTGGTCCATTGCAGACTTCAAAATATGTCTGGTGATATCAATTACTACCTCACTGTGGTATATGGATTTAATGGAATAATCCAGAGGAGATCACTGTGGAGTAACTTACAAGCTTTGGCTACTAACATTACAGAAGCTTGGCTTGTCACTGGAGATTTCAATGTTATCCTGTATTCTTAAGATAGACAATCAGATAATCATGTTAAACAGGCTGAAATTCAAGAATTTACTCAATGCATACACCAAGCTGGTCTTTCTGAACTTCCTTGGAAAGGTGACTATTTTACTTGGACAAATAAGCAGAGTGGTAGTGACAGAATATGTTGTAGACTGGACAGATCTTTTGGCAACTATGGATGACTAACTGGAGTCATGTATACACTATATATGACTCTCCTTTAGTATCTGATCATAGACATATGATGATCACAATGACTGAATCTCCTAAGATAGGTAAGCCACCTTTCAGATTTTTCAACTCATGGGCTTCTCATGCAGACTTTCATCAGTTGATTAAAGATAACTGGCATTGCAAAGATCAGGTTACTTTGAAGGATGTGTGGTGTAATCTCAAATCTCTGAAAGTTCCTTTAAATTCTTTAAACATTAAAGATTTTAAGAATATTAGTCACAGGATTGTTGATAGTAGGCAAGAGTTAAAGGATATACAGGTGCAGATGAGCTTGGCTTATACTGATACATTATTACTCAAGGAAAAGGAGATAGCAGTAAACTTGGAGAAATGGTCTTTGATTGAAGAAAGGCTATTGCAACAAAGATCCAGGGATAAATGGATCAAATTGGGTGATTCTAATAAGGAGTATTTTTCTGCCATCTTGAAAGAAAGAAACCAGCATAAACATATCTCTGAGCTACTTACAGGTGAAGGAGTTAAGATATCCAGCCTAGATGATATTAAGAAAGAAGTTATTGGCTTTTATAAAGCTTCAATGGGTACAGCTGCTACTTCATTACCAGCCATCAATCGACAATATATGGCTAATGGCCCCTGTTTAACACAGCAATAGAGGAGATTTTTGAATGAAGATGTTACTGATTTGGAGATTATTGTAAGTTTAAAAGCTATTGGAGATGATAAAGCCCCTGGAATTGATGGTTATAATGCAGTATTCTTTAAGAAAACATGGAACATAACTGGCACACAGATTATTCATGCAGTTAAGGATTTTTCCTTACTAACAGAATGTATCATCCTGTCAACTGTGCTTCTCTTACTTTGATTCCTAAAGTTCCTAATCCAACTACAATCAAGGAGTATATGCCAATTGCATGTTGCTCAGTATTGTACAAGGTGATATCTAAAGTACTTGCTAACAGAATGCAACATGTTATGCCTGATATTATATGTACAGCTCAAGCTGGCTTCATACCAGGTAGAAGGATTGCAGATAATGTGATACTAGCTCATGAGTTAGTCAAGAACTATACCAGATCTCATATCTCTCCAAGGTGCATGATTAAAATTGACTTGCAAAGGGCATATGACTCTGTAGAGTGGATCTTCCTGCAGCAAATGCTTGAAGCTTTGGGATTCCCAGACAGATTTACCAAATGGATCATGCAATGTATTAAAACTGTGAGCTATACTATATTTCTTAATGGAGAAACAACTGTTCCTTTTAAAGCTGCCAAAGGCCTTAGGCAAGGAGATCCTATATCTCCCTTTCTTTTTGCAATTGTTATGGAATATCTTAGTCGATCATTGGCTCAACTGAAGCAGTACCAAACTTATATCTATCATCCAGGATGTAAGAAATTGGGCATCACACATATCAGTTTTGCATATGATCTGTTATTATTTTCCAAAGGCGATACACTGTCTGTTATTACTTTGTTTAAACTGTTTTCTCAATTCACTGAAGCCTCAGGTTTGAAAGCTAACTTGAACAAAAGTTCAGTATATTTTGGAGGTGTCAGCTCAGAGGTTAAATTGCAGATTACTCAACTACTTGGTTATGGACGTGGGACATTGCCTTTCAAATATTTAGGCATTCCTCTTACTACTAAGAAGATGAAACTTATCCAGTGGCAACCTTTGGTAGATAAGATCACAGCCAGAATTACATCATGGACTACTCGAAAGTTGTCATATGCAGGCAGAATACAACTAGTACAATCAGTCTTGTTTGGCATCCAGACTTATTGGGCTCAACTGTTTCTTATTCCTTCCAAGATCCTGAGAATGATTGAAGCTCACTGCAGAAGCTTTATTTGGTCAGGATCAGTAGCAATTACTAAGAAGGCATACATTGCCTGGGATAAAATGTGCCTACCTAAATCAGCAGGTGGTCTAAATCTTACAAATCTATTAACCTGGAACAGGGCTGCCATAGCTAAATTATCTTGGGATTTGGCTCATAAGAAAGACACTTTATGGGTAAAATGGATTCATTCTGTGTATATAAAACAACAACAAGTGGAACATACTCCTGTACCTAAGCAAGCAAGTTGGATGGTTCGAAAAAATTTACAACATGACTCATCTGAGGCAGTGCTTATATAATTCAGTGTGTTCTATTAGATCCCTCTACTTGGCTCAGATTGGCCAGCTGCCTAGAGTTCATTGGAAGAATTTAATAACACAAAACCAGGCGAGACCTAAAGCAGTTTTTACTTTATGGTTGATACTCCATGATAGACTGCCTACCAAGACTCGACTATCTAAATGGGATATAACTGCTGATCTTCAATGTGTATTGTGTCAATATGAGATTGAATCCAGGGATCATCTTTTTCTTACCTGCTTATTTGTTACTGATTTAAGGAACCACACTATGCAGTGGATTAGGAAAATTATGGGTAATGGCCTCGACTGGGAACAGTTCCTACAACTGATCATTTCTAAAGCTAAAGGTAAAACTCCTAGAGCGAACATTTTCAACATGGTGATAACAGAACTGTTTTATACAATTTGGTTGAAAAGAAATGCAAGGATCTTTGAGAAGGTGTTTCGTAATAGTGATAGTTTGCTTCGGGAATTAGCATACACATGCAATGTTCGAAGCTCCGCCAGTACCTGTCAGCAACTGCAGCAGCTTTTTCTGTAAATTAGAAGCTTAATATAGCATTGTAATGAAGGTCGAGTTTGCTGTTTAGTTTATTCTTAAATGCTGTATTGACATCCTTTTGGTGATTAATAAAATTTTAATTACCAAAAAAAAAAAAGAACAAATTTATTCTACCCCATCCTATAATCTAGGTAAATTGATTTGTATTTCAATAATCAGCGAGACAATCCCAATATAATCCCTTTTCTTGAGTCTTATGTTACTTTTCATCTTAAAGATTTTCATTTAACTCTAAAAAAAAATTCATTCCACCTAATCCCTTCCTAAATAATTATATTTATGGATTACATAATTATATACATCGATCAAGTAAAAATATAACATTTCATAATTTAACATATAAGTAGAAAAGTTTTTAAAAAAAAAACGAAAAAAAGGATTCTACGTTTTTGTTTGACAAAGCTGCCGACAAATAACAAAAGTAGTTAAGAGTTTCCTTTTAATGTATTGTCCATTTCTATTTAAGATAATTTGTTTCCTTCTTGAAATATATATTTCCTTTTAATTAACTTAAGAATTTAGGAATTGAAGACATTTAGTTCCTTCTCTAAAACGTACCTTTTCATTTATTTATGATAGGAATTTTAGGAATGTGCTTTTCAGCTTTCTAAATCAAGGTCCTAAATTGGAAAGTAATTAATGAGTATTTCTAAATATTAAGAAAGTAAATTGAATGATTAATACTATACATAAGAAGATAATTAAATAATTATTTTGTCCAATATAAACTCTATTTTAAAGGGTAAAAAAGAAGAACGACATTTCGCTAAGGGTCTTCGTGCTTTTAGTATAACTAATTTTAGTGTACGTGTGTTGCACGTGTGTTTTGTGTCAATCAATATAAAAAATATATATATGAAAATTATTCTATACATTGAAACAATATCTTCTTATCATACGAAGATGATGGATATAGTTGAATTAGTTATATAATACTCATAATTATAAAATTTTGTGAAATAAGAAATAAATATGTCATATCGTTATATATCGTTTAACATCTCTTTGGAATACAAGTAATACAAATTTCGACTATCGATTAGACCAATGTTAGTATGATATTACGTCACAATTAGTCAAAATTATTATTTCATCAAAATATAATAATTTAACTATTAAATATAAATATTTTACCTGATTGTTTATTCGATAGATGAGGCGTTACATCCCCAAATACATCTACAATATAATGCAATTTTTCATAAAATTCCAGTCACCTAATTAGGCCAGACTTTGAGAAGATGTTCTTTAAACAAATTTCTTAAATCTTCATCTGTGTTATGAAATAGAAGATTCTTACACTTCTATTTAAGGTGAATGTCTTTAATGTATTTAATTAGAGAGATTTTAGAGTCCTATTATTGGTAGCAAGATCTTCCTCCTCCCTATAAATAGAGGTGCTCTCTACCATTGTAATTCACCCCTCTCAACTCAATAAGAAGAACTCTCTCTACTCTTCTCTATATTGCTATTGTTCTTGTTCTATTGTTCTTGTCTTTGGCTTTAGTTTATAACACGTTATCAGCACGAGACTCTACCGTCTCAAGTATCATTCTCGAAAATCCAAGGTATTTTCCCTCTTCCTAATTTAATTTTCGAGTATGTCTGACATTATGAAAAGAAAGTTCGTTGCCCTTGAAATTTCGGGCAAGAACTATATGACATGGGTGTTGGATGCTGAAATCCACCTAGATGCTATGGGTCTCGGAGACACCCTCAAAGATAAAGAAAAAGCATCCACCCAAGATTGTGCGAAGGCCTTGATTTTCTTGCGCCACCACCTTGACGAAGGTTTGAAGATTGAATATCTCACCGTCAAGGATCCACTCGTTTTGTGGAACATCTTAAAGGAGAGATATGACAACCTGAAGTTGGTCACTCTGCCACAAGCACGATATGATTGGGCCCATCTGAGGCTACAGGACTTTAAGTCCGTTTCTGAATATAATTCTGCTATGTTCAGAATTACTTCTAAACTGAAGCTATGTGGAGATAACATCTCCGATTACGATATGCTTGAGAAAACGTTTACAACGTTTCATGCCTCCAATATGGTACTGCAGCAACAGTACCGAGAGAAAGGCTTTACGAAGTACTCTGAACTGATTTCTCTCTTACTAGTGGCTGAGCGAAATAATGAACTGCTCATGAGAAATCACGAAAATAGACCAACTGGGTCTACACCACTGCCTGAAGCAGATATGGTGCACTCTCATTATGCCAAACATAAAAGGGACCATGGTCATGGTCATAAACGGGGTCAAAGCCAAGGACGTGGACAAGGAAGAAATTCCAAAGAAGTCCGTCACCCCACAAAGAGAGATAACCACCGAAAGCAGAAACGGGATCCCGAAGATCCTAAGGCAAATAGTTCAGAAACTATATGTTATCGTTGCGGTGGAAACGGGCACTGGTCTAAGACTTGCCGAATACCAAGACACTTTGTTGACCTTTATCAAGCATCTCGAAAGAGAAAACGCCCTGAAACAAATTTTGTCTCTGATGACAACTTTGACTTCACCCACCTGGATGTGGCAGACTTCTTTGAGCAACCCGAGGGAAAGATAGACCGCCTAATCGGTGATGGAACCATGATGAAAGAAGATGGAGCTGTTTGATTCTACTTGTATTAGTCAATGAATAAATTAATAGTCATTAGCATTAGCTCGTATTAGTTAATTCATGATATGATGTTAGTATTAGCCCTTTAGAATGTTTCAATATGCTCAAATATTTTTATTGTACAGTAGAGGTAATCGACTAACCTAAAAACTAGTCGATCGTCTAATATTTAGCAATAAAACGAACTTTTTTCCGCCAGGCCAGATATTCGAATATCAGAGTCTGATATTCGAATATCTGGGCCAGATATTCGAATATTAGAATTCCTATATTCGAATATCTGGCAAGATATTAGAATATGTGCTTAAATATTCGAATATCTAATATTTTTCGCATTAAAGTATTATTTTTTCCGCAAGGCATTATATTCGAATATTAGAATACAATATTCGAATATCCTAAATAACTGCTTCCCAAAACGCTGTTTAAACGCGAAACAAAAGAATTGAAGTTGTTTATACTTATATTTATGTATGTCAAACTATGGGAAAGCAAAATGGATATCTCACAAAGCGAACTTGGATCAACATCCAACTGTAAAAGTATTTGCCTAGTTGATTCATGTACTACACATACAATACTCAAAGAAAGGAAGTATTTCTCTCAACTGAATATGTGTAAGGCAAACATTACTACAATCTCTGGAAGTAGTAAATTGATTGAAGGCTCCGGAAGAGCTATAGTAACTCTGCCCAAGGGCACGATGTTAATCATAGAGAATGCAATGTTCTCCTCCAAGTCTATGAGAAACTTGTTGAGCTTTAAAGATGTACGCCGGAATGGCTACAATATTGAGACAATGGATGAAGATAATCTTGAATATCTCGTCCTCACTTCAAAGAATGTCTCCGGCCAAAAGAGGGTTATTGAGAAATTCCCGTCTTTATCTTGTGGCCTGTATTGGACAAGAATTAGTGCAATTGAGGCACATTCAACAGTAAATCTAAAGAATACTGAGTCCAATACATTTGTACTTTGGCATGATCGACTGGGTCACCCAGGATCAACCATGATGAGACGGATTATAGAAAGCTCATATGGGCATCCGTTAAAGAATTTCAAAATTCTTTCAAGTAATGAATATCCTTGCACTTCCTGTTATCAAGGCAAGCTGATTATTAGACCATCCCCAACAAAGGTTGGGACTGAGTCACCCCAGTTTCTGGAACGTATACAAGGGGACATTTGTGGACCTATTCACCCACCTAGTGGGTAGTTTAGGTATTTCATGGTCTTGATAGACGCATCCTGTAGATGGTCTAATGTGTGCTTGTTGCCATCACGCAACATTGCGTTTGCAAAGTTAATGGATAATAGATGAGAATAATCTTGAATTCTTCATGAAAACGAGGCTGCCCATTTCGGTTTGGGTTCACGCCATTTTGCATGCAGCAATGCTACTTTGTCGGCTGCCCGCTTCGGCTTAGGGTCACGCCATTTCGCATGCAGAAATGCTAGTTCGTCTCTGACTGACGAATTATCACAAATATTCCCTATTGCAATTGGTTTTGGGTCATGAACCCAATATATCCCATTTAAGAAGCTTTGGATGCGCAGTATAGGTGCCTGTAGCACCGCCATCCCGCACCAAAATGGGTTTGCAAAGGAGGTTAGGAATATATGTTGAGTTTGACGCGTCCTCCATTATTCGCTACCTCGAAACATTGACAGGAGATTTGTTCACTGCACTATTTGCAGACTGTCAATTGGATGAGACACTTTTCCCAAAATTAGGGGGAGAAGTTGGTGAAACCAAACGGGAAATTTTGTGGAAAAATGCATCATTATCTCATCTTGATCCACATACCTCTATTTGAAAGAAAGAGGCACAAAAGATTATCCATTTGCAAAGAATAGCAAATCAAATGCCTGACGCATTTACGGACTTGAAGAGGATAACGAAATCCCACATTCACGCGGAAAATGTTCCGATCCGTATTGAAGTCCCTATTGACAAATATCTAGTGTCATATCCAATGAGTCAAATGCACGCCAGAAGCGTGGCAGACCATTAGGTTCCAAAGATCGAAATCCTAGAAAGAGGAAAAAGAACGATCTAAATGACACTATGAAAGAATCACATGAGGACGCTCATGATTTGATTAATTCCGAGATTCACGAAGAATCTATTGAGCCTGAGACTCTTGAAAATACGGAATGCAAGAATGTGAGGATCTCGAACCTCAGTCTGTGGTAGTACAAAATTAATTGAGAGCTCTCGAAGAGCCAATTATTACTATGTTGGAGAAACACAATTGAGTATTGTGCTGTAGTAAGTCTCAAAGAAACTTATTCAGTTTCCAAAGTACACGCGAAAGCGATTGATTATATTGAGACTATAAATAAAGGAAGGCTATGATTCTCCTATTACTACAACTTGTAGCGGGGTAATTTGTATATGAAAAGCTACCCGCTTTGTTCTCCAGTTTGTACTACACAAACGAAAGAATGCCACAATAAAGTGGATATCTATTGGTATAAAACCCATGTCATAATAAACCCGAAGTTTATTGATAAGTGCACATGTCATGGTGTAAATTTGAAGTTTACCAATATTGATAATTTATTCAGTTGACATTCGTGTTAGCCATCTCATTTGAAGTATGATGTGCAAATTCACATAGGTGAATATCAAAGAACTAGAAGTTCTTGTTCTCAGTAATGAACTGACCAACTAAAGAGTTCGGGTTGAAGCCCATAAATTCTGGAAATATGAAAGGTGAGTATGGGCCCATTCACCTGCCATGTATACCACATATGATGCATCTATGGAATGGTTACATGCGCAATTGTTATTAACCCGCAGCCTGGCCGTGCTTGCGAGGTAAAACGCTCAGTAATCTAACTTCGAGCATAGTTTCCAGATTCTCTACTCAAGACAGTTAATCTTGATAAGTTGGTTTATATCAAAGTTGGTTTAGCAAGATAATTATTGAGTGCTTTCCACTTAATAGCTAAACTGTTCCTTATGAGAACGAAGTTGTATATATCAGTTTGATATAAGTTGTATACGAGAGTATATTCTCCCCTCAAAAGTGGTTCAGGGTTAGGAACCAAATAATTTCATCTTATATTAAGGTGCTGTGTATATTGACATAATGCACAAAGATGATTTCCCAAAGTTGAGGAAACATGTTAGCTTTACTAACATGAGGGGGAGACATGATAAACACTTGAGAAAGTGTTACATGGGATGAATTTTCATTTGTATATGTATATCCCCGAATATCATGATATGAACCTGAAGTTCATAAAAGGGATAATTCAATTGCAACATATTGCAAAGCATGCTATACGCATTTGCTGACCCAAAGAAAGTAACTAAATGGAAGAGATACAATTCAAGAAGAATTGATTCCATATGAAAGACATGTAGTTTTGAACCTATAGTTCAAATGCTTGAAAGATAAAAGTCAAAGGTATGTATAGTCAGTTTTCGATATCTTATTTGTTTAGTATCACTAATGAAAGATTGATATGCAGCTAAAGTCTATTATGCGACTTATATGACTTAACTTGAAAGATTTAAGTTGCTTGAAGCATATGCAATTCTTGGTCCTGAAGTACCACATCCTAAGTACAATTTGTGTACATATGTATCTTGCCATAACTATAAGCATGAGGGCATTGAGAATGCATCTATGGAGATATTTGAAGAGCTATTCCACGACATCATATGAAGATGTTCATACCTATCAAGAATGATGATTTTAAGGTGCGGAATATTTATTCAAGTCAATATGGTTGATTTACTTATCAAACGTCTACTAAAGATCGTTTTGAAGATGATGCACAAGATTGGAATGCAAATGCTCAAGGATATAAATCGATGTACTCATTAGGGGGAGTCAATGCGCGTTGCACTCTTTTTCCCTTACAAGGTTTTGTCCCACTGGGTTTTCCTTGCAAGGTTTTTAACGAGGCAACCAATAGGCGCATATTCAAACATGTGTACTCTTTTTCCTTACTTTAATTTTTCCCATTGGGTTTTGGTTTTAAGGTTTTATGAGGCACATCATTGAATAGACATTCAAGGGGGAGTGTTATGAAATAGAAGATTCTTACACTTCTATTTAAGGTGAATGTCTTTAATGTATTTAATTAGAGAGATTTTAGAGTCCTATTATTGGTAGCAAGATCTTCCTCCTCCCTATAAATAGAGGTGCTCTCTACCATTGTAATTCACCCCTCTCAACTCAATAAGAAGAACTCTCTCTACTCTTCTCTATATTGCTATTGTTCTTGTTCTATTGTTCTTGTCTTTGGCTTTAGTTTATAACAATCTGATAATATTGATTAAATAGTTATGTTTTTTTTATTAAAAATGTTAAAAGCTTTAAAAATTAAATAATAACTTAATATTTTTTTGAAAAGGAGATCTAGCGCATCTCTAAGATTGCCCTACGAGGAAGTAATAATTTTTTTTATTAATAATCAAATAATGAATACAAAAAATAATGAAGCTTTAAAATAAATGGTAACTTTTTTACAATTAATTTATTTTCAAGATTCTAACACAAATATTTTATGTAAAAAAATGAAGGTAAGCTATTTTTTGTAACAAAAGAGATTACAAATTTAAAAACTTTCTCAACATAAAAGATACGTGGTATATAGTAAGAATTATATATTTAAAAATTGATTTTTCTAATTTAGAGGAAGGTTTAGTTAACAATATTTATTAGAACTATAGATTATCAATAAGTATAATTAGTTTTTCTCGGGTTGAGTCTTTTCCCCCCTTGAAATCTATATGTTTATTTCTTACATGATGGTAATATTTGTTTTTCTTTAATCAAGGTACATAATATTCGTTCATATAGTAGACTCACAATCTTTCTACCTTTGTATAAAATTAAAAGACAATGAAAGTAATTATTTTGTGTTAAAAGAAATGGCATTGGTAATTACAATATGGTTATATAGTTGATTTTAAATTCTTAAAAAAGTTTGATTAATTTAAAGGTCATAAGTCTTAGGGAGATAATTTAATAAACTTTTTATTTAGGGTGAACTCTAATTCTAAAAGAGTAAAAAAAACGAACACTGCTAATGTCCTTTGTGCTTTTAATATAGTATAAATTTTTAAGTGTAAGATTTACATATAATAAACTCTTAATATTTTTAAAAGTTTTGGACTTATTACATAATTAAAATAAGAGAAAAATGTAATAAGAAAATTTTTAATTAATTATGTGGATTTGTCTAAAGTAAACTCTTAAAAGTTTTAAAGTTGTAAACGTTAGGACTTTCTACATAATTCAAATAAGAAAGATGTTAATGTGTAAAATTTTAATTCATTTAAATTGTTAAATATAAGAAATAATTGATTGACTATTCAGTAAATTATTTCTTATACTACTTGACACATACTCCAAGGACAGCAGTTTTTGTTTATTTATAATTGAGACAAAAAAAATTGTTAGTTTTTATTAGGATATATTGTGTTGTGTATCTTTTTATTATTGGTAGATATTCTCTCATTATTGTACAGTCTTATAGTTGGTAAAATTTGATATTGTACACTTCTAGAGTTGGTAGGATTTGATATTGTACAGTCCTATAGTTGGTAGGATTTGATACCTCTCTGTACTCTATATATACTTTTGAGAGCAATACAAACCAATCACTTCTCCCAAAACTTCTCCCAAAACTCTCTACATGGTATCATATGCCAGTGGCTTATCGCCAAAGAAACTCTAATTCTTTCCTACCTGCGCCGCCGCTGCCGCCGACGCTGCACTAATCGGCAGCCCGTCGTCGCCGACCTTCTCGGTCCACCGCCTCTCTTCTGCGTCTTGCCGCGCCACCGCTGCACTAACCGGCAGCCCTCTCTCTTTCGCTGTCGATCACCGCCTCCTCTGCCTCGCGCTTCATGGCCGCTACGACATCCAACGATCTTCTCAAGCCGATTGCCATCAATGCATCGGCTCAGATCCCACTTAAATTGGATTCCACTAATTAGTTGGCGTGGAAATTCCAATTCCGAACCCTCCTTACAGGTTACGACCTCCTCGGCTTCTTGGACGGATCGAAGCCGTGCCCATCATCCACTATCGTTGACAAAGAGGTAACTTCCCCCAATCCAGCATATCCTTACTGGATTCGCGAGACACTCTTATTCTCAGTGCCATCATCTCGTCGATCGCACCGACGATCTCACCAAGCACTTATCTCGTCCTCGGCTTCTTCTGCTGATGTCCAATATTGGCGTGTCCTCCGACCCTCCATCTTGAGGGGGCGTATTAGGATATATTGTGTTGTGTATCTTTTTATTATTGCTAGATATTCTCTCATTATTGTACAGTCCTATAGTTGGTAGGATTTGATATTGTACAGTTCTATAGTTGGTAGGATTTGATACCTCTATGTACTCTATATATACTTTTGAGAGCAATACAAACCAATCATTTCTCCCAAAACTTCTCCCGAAACTCTCTACAATTTTAAAGTCCAATAATCTATTCTAGGAAAATATCAAGTCATTGGTAGTAGTATTTTATTGATAATGTAGAATTAAGAAAATATATAATAGGTAATATATCTCTTGTTAATGAAACGAAACATTGATGGCTTTTTTATTTAAAGTGATTAATACAAGGTAAAAGTTTAATTGATTTTAACGTCCAAAATTTTAGGATTTTTCACTCCGTTTGAATAAGAAATGATTTAGTACATAAAATATAATAATTAATTTTTAAGTCTTAAATATTAGAAAAATTGAATATTTTGTTTAGTGCATCTTCACAGACCCCCTCCCCCTTTCTTCTCCATCTCAACATCAATTTCCTTCTTCTCCATTTTTCTTTCTTCTTCATCTTTACAACCATTTCTTCATGTAAGATTACCCAGACACCCTCACAGTTAAGACACCCCCTGTTAATAATCATGAAACATTCCTAAAGTTTAAAAATGATCTGACAGATCCAAGAATTGCTTGAACAAGTGTTGAGAAAAATTATTGAGTTTAAGAATATGTTGATGAAGTTGGTGCCTAAAAACGCACACTCTGCTGATGAAGTTGGTGGTTGCGTTTTGGTTGCTCATCTTGAAATACGTTTATATAGTGTGGGATTTGGTCCAAATACCACAAATACTAAGTTTGCTGTTTATTCCAGCAAAGCCTATTATTTCAACCACGATAAGTCCTTCTATCTGGTCCGAACCTTTCTGACGATGGAAAACTTTTAGTTCCATGCCCATCAGACTTTTCGTTTGGCACATTTGATTGGAAATGATTCCTGGAAGATTTCTGGTCTGCATCAGAATAATTTCTGAATATTTCTTCATTCTAATCACGATTACGACTCTTGGATGAAACCAAAGAACTCAGCTGATCGTCTTTGATCCTAATCTTTGATTCATAACAATTATGGACGTCATCTCATGTGGTTACGTGAAATTCTAATAGACTCTTTTTCAATTTCCTCTAGGCATCAGAGCTTAAAGGATTGAGGCCTTTGGTGAAAACCTCTGTAGTCCATTCATTCGGTATTGTTGTTAATATCATCATCTCCTTTTGGAAATGGATCACTAACTCTAGTAGCAACTCTGATTCTCCTTGAGAATTTTAAATATATTCGCCATCCATGCTTGGACTTTCCTTGCTCTAGTTTGAGCTTGATGAAAGAACCTCTGAGCATTTCGGAAAAAAAATCAATTGAATGTTTTGGTAAGAGTGAATACCACGCTAGAGATCTCTTTGTTATGGTTTCGTCAAATTTCTATAGCAAAATAGATTCGATTTCATGCTGAGCTAAATTATTTTCCTTTACAGTTGTAGTGTAAGTTGTGATGTGCTCATATGGATCCGAAGTTCCATCATATTTCAAAATATCCGGCATCTTGAATCTCTTTGTAATTAACTCCGAGGCCTCACTTGGTTTGAATGGCAGCTAAGTATACTTACTTGAATTCGGGCCCTTCAATAGTAGAGGTGTCCCTGGGATCTGATCCATCGGAACGTGGAATTATTCGCGTTTTGATCCATCAAATCGTTCATTTCTCTTATGAAACTCATGAGTTTGGTTTCAAAAGGATCATATGTGTTGTTATCATTCTCGAATCCATTGTATGCACCACCTGCTTGATTATCATTAGATCTGAACTCGTCCCTTAAAGTGATGTTACTTACCGATTCTTTGTAATGTCTGATTAGCAGGCATGCTGGGAGTGGCTCGAACTCCTCTGTTGGCATTATTTGAGGCAACCGATAGTGCTTTCTAGAGCTCAGTCATTATATGATCTTGTCTTCAGAGATGATCCATGATTTTCCTTATTGTGCTCTCAAAACTTTTACCGTTTTGAAAATGGGTTCATCATCCATATCTTCAGGAGTAGGACTCCTCGCACGCCAAGTATTTCTTTCTTTCCGGACCAGAGTCGTCTCGTTTTCAACAATGCGGGTTTCACTAGTCGAATTGTCATGTTGACCTCCACCATATAAATTATTCTTGTGCTCATTGTTTGTCTTAACATTGAGTGTGTTATTGAAATTATTAGCTACCATATCTGTTTTTGTTTTACTACAGAAAAGCGTCAAAATACGTTAATACTAGATGAATGGATCAAAATAATACTACAATTGTCTATGTCCCACGATGAGCACCAAATTATTTACCTGTAACTGTACAGTTGACCTTGAATTGAACTTCTTTGGAAGCAAAAATAATATCAATAACAAAGAGCTTAATAAGATGATGTAAACATAAAGTAATATTAGCACGAGTATTTCATGTCCTTCCATGAATACAAATTTTTTTATTTATAGTTAAATTAGGGGAGACAAAATCCCCAAATCAAGCTCCTATTTAAAGTGAATAAATACCTATCTTGACACCCGCATAAATAATGAAATTTCATGTAACTGATACTCTTTTAATGATGCCTTCTTCAACCAATATCATGCTTTCTAATTCTTCTCCATTTCCTACGGGTCTTTACTGTGCCATGTTCACTAGACGAACATCTTGTTAGGGATATAGTAGATATGCCCTAGATCCAATATCATATTTGATAACTTGAACATATTTTTGTGAATGTCTTGATATAAAATATATGGCATTTGATATTCTTTTATCATTATTATCAATTGTTTGATTATTATGATAAGGTCCTTGATTAAATTTTGAGATTTGTCATCGTGATATAGATCATGATAATGAGAGCAAAGTCTTTTACAATTTAATCTAAATTTTTTCTTGATCGTAGGATTATTAATTTGGACATTAGTAATCCGATTAGATCAATATTTATGTGATCGTCTTTATCGGATAAAGATTAGTTGATCTCATTAACAAAATCACATAGATAGATGATGCATATAGAGATATGATCATTGAACCGACTCATTGGATAATTACTAATGGTTAGATTTACCATAACTGTCAATAGGATATTTTCTTGAAGAATGTGATGTAACCATTTCCTTTGACTTGAGATCGTCATAGTAAATTGACAAGTTATTTATTGTGCTTTGATACTAGACACCTATGGCCCTAGGGCGATAGTTGAAAGGATATTGGGTACGATTAAATACTTGTAGAATTAGTGATTGATCAAGACGGAATCTGTCAACTCTTGGTAATGAGTTTAAGCTCCATGTTGTCATGAATTATAAACGACCAAACTAAGACCTTGGCCAGGGCAATTGAATGAGAGAAGAAATGAGTTTCTTAGGTCATTCAATGGTCGATTATATTTGACGTGAACACATAGTTGATCGCTTATTAGGATTTGACAGTTGAACCATATCCTAGGGTGATCCAGAGCTATAAGGACAGAAGGAATTACTACATTATTCTTCTACTGGTTCTTGAGAGTAAATTGTATACTTCATGCTATCCGGTCGTTAAGGAGTATTGCTAGACACCACCCTTGATTAGTATATTGATATGATCAATTTACTATCGGTTTAGTATTGAACCTATGGGGTCGCACACTAGCGAGTGTTCTGATCTTTGCTAAAGAATTAATTAACTTGTTATTTGATAATTAAATTAAAGAATTTAATTAGTCAAATAAATTTAGTTATTAGTCCAAATGAAATATTATTATATTCTTTGCTAGAACAAAGATTATAATTAATATTGTGAATAAATTAAAGTTTCTATTTAGAATAGAAATTAAATAATATCTCTTGGTTGAAATATATGTGATATATATAATTAATATTATTTTATATAATAGATGTATATAAAATATAATATTAATAAAGACTTGTTAATAAATCAAATTTTGAATTGGATTATTAATTGAAGTTTTATCCTATTTGGAATGGAATTAATATTTTCAATAGAAAAATATTATATTAATATAAAAGTTTATATTAATAGAGTCCAATATAGAATTGGACATAAAAAAAAAGTCCAAATGAGATTTGGAAAGAAGGAACAAGTGAACAAAGAAGGAAAATATTCATACAAAAATTCGTATTGATAGAATCCAATTTCCTTCTTTGTCTCACGTGAACAAAGATGAAAAATTTATTTTTTTGTACAAAATTTTTCCATAAGTTTATTTTTGAAATAAACTTTTACCCTAGAAAAATTATTACCTCAGCCAAATAGGAAAAAGGTTTGTAGGTGATGCTATATAAAGGGTAATGGAGAAAATTTGCATGGTTTTTTTTCCGGGTTTTTTCATAATTATTCTTGAGAAGAAAACTCACTTTGTGAAAGTGAGAGTGCAATACAAAGCCAAGAGAGAAAATACAATTACAAGAAAAGTGTTTCTTGTTCTTCTAATTTGAGTTGAGATTTTTGAGAAAAATTTCAACACAATATTCTTCGTTCAATTTGTTCGCGGGTTTCATTGATCAAAGAGTTGATAGCAATGATCGGTCTCGGTGTGGATACGCATAGAGTCTTCGCACTATCGAAGACTTTTGAAACGAGACTCTCTTCACCAGGTACGTCTTTGATCCGATCTTTGACACGTAAATAAATTTTAAACATGAGAAAATCTACCTAGGATTGTTATTGTCTTCCGCTGCGTGTTACAAACACCCTTAAGCTCACATCTACCGGTCATTTATTAATTTTACCCCATATGTCAGATGGGGGTTTTAAGTTCTAAGTGGGGTAATTGCTTTTCAACTATAGGATAAACGTTATATTTGTGTATAATTTTCAGTATATGTTTGTTTAAAGTGTAGCATTTGCAATTTGAAGGTGAATGAGAAGTCTATTTATAGTGTGCTGTAAAAAAGTTTTACAATAAACTGTCACACAAAAAGCTAACCTAAACAGGAGGACATTATCTGCTAGTGTAAAGGACTTAGTTGGATGTTGCAGCTCAGTGCATTACAGAATAATGTTTTTTTCTTGCCTTTGGAAAATTATGACATGGTTTTTAACAGGTAGAGGCTACTGACAGTTGGAGATATCAAGATTGAACTCTATTTATATATGACAAACACTGAACAAAAGAAAGTAAACAAAATAAGGAAATTGAATCTACTTTGGGAGAGGGGGGTGGCACTGATAACACTTAGCAAACAAGCCAAAAGTATCAACTTGCTTGATGAAATTGGTCATGCTTGCCCATCCTCCGAATCCAAATCCAACAACAAAAACCCATGCCACCACAAACACATTCACTGCATACACCGCTGTCCAGCTTGGAAGGAAGAATGGAGGTTTTTCAGCTGCATTCTGCATCCACACCATAAAACAACACAACTCAACTCAATTGAAGGCAGGTGGCTCTGTGAGTCCATTTCTTTTTTACTCGAACTATCTATTCATATACATATAATAAGTTCATGCTCGCTCTAAACTCAATTAAAGGTACAAAATTAGTTAACAAAATGACATGATCATTTTTAGGTTAAGTCACCAATAACTGTTATTATTTTTTTGACATGTACTAAAATAAATAGGTTCATATAAATTGAAACGAAGAAAGTAATTTTATCATCCAAAACATCATCAGTAGTTAGGAGGTTGAGTGGATTATGAACAATCTCAAGACGAATGCAACTGACAACTATCGGACATCCCACCAATTCTGTCTTAAAAAACTTTATTGTTACCAACTATTGCAATCACTAGGTGCATCAAATTACAGTACTTAAGCGTAATGGGGTGGTCCACTTGTAGAATTAGAAGTATTTGAAGCCATAGCCACATTGTTAAAATTGTGTTGTTTTCAATTACTAGAGTAACTTTTTTAGCAAAATAGTTACTTAGTTTTAGGATGAATTTCAATTTTAAATTTCTACTAGATATTTTAAGTTAGTTGAGATATTTTAAATTTTTTGAATTTCAAATTATGTTTATTTTTTGTTCCTAATTAGCTATTTAAAGTCTTGTTATGCTTATTAAAATTATTGATTAATTTTTTCAATAAATACTTTAAATCTTTTTGTTGTCACATCTTTTAAAAAACTAATACACAACCTAGATATTGCTATTTAGTAAATCTTATATATAATGCAATAATTGTTCATCAGAATTAAGAACAAAAAAAGAATTTCAAAGTGATTAATGCAGTTTTATTTCCACTTCCAATTATTGCACTAGAAAAATAAACGAAGACAGCCTCTTTGAAGTATCTAGCCAACAAAGGCAAAAGGCTGATCAGTGACCGTGACAACTAAATGTAGTGATCAGCAGGGAAGGGCCTAACTCTCTAGCTGACATGAGATGCTCCGAGTCAGCATTCAGTCATTTTCTCACAATTCTCCCACTAAAAGTTCAAGTTAAGCAGTTCACCGAGTAAAATTAATAGACGCGGAGCCCTAATAGGTTCAAAATTCTGGTCCATTTAAATTATTAGATTCTAAATTAACAATTTGCATCAAATACCCGTTGGACCAAAGTTGCTGGTTGGGTTTGGTCGAACTCGTGATTCAAATGCTAACTCCACCCCTGCTAAAATACATCATTGTCATGGCTATTTTTCATCACATGAAAGCCTCGGCGGAAATGCAAAAAATAATGTTATTAGAGTGTGATAGCCAGCAAGTTATGATAGTGTTTTTTATTCCATGAATAGGTGGAAGATAATGGAGTAAATACATACCTGTCGAGCAGAAGCCTTACTGTAAGTGAGCATATGAGCAGCAGGAGGAATGATGTACACGGTGAAGCTAACTAATAATGCCCCCACAGCCGAGTTAATCGGCCCAAAGAATGGGAAAATGATGGCCAAAAACCATATTGGTATCACGACTGGTAACCTCGCCAATGCCCTCAAACATATGCTCTTCGTCTTGTGCATCCCCACAACTTTTTCCCAAACAAAGTAGAGAGGAGTGCAAGCAAATCCAAATGTAATAAACTGCAAGATTATCACATCAGGTTCACAAGGTTGGACCAGGAAAAGTAACATAATACTACTAAACTTAATATAAGATTATAATTATGAACATAGACCTGGTGGATTAGCATTAGAATGACAGCTGTGTCGCGAAAACCGTTTCGAAGGAGGAGGGAGAAGGCATTGGCATGGTCAAGAAGCTGGTCACCGAAGGCCCAATAGACAGCTGATGCTGATGGGAGTGTTAATGTGAACACATAAACTGTAGCATACAGATATATGTACTTGAATTTTTGAGGCTTCCACATTGCATGCATGATTTCCCTATAGAAAAATCAAAGATTATTTGATTAGTATCACTCTTTTTCTTCCATGCCTTTTTTTTTTCTATTAATTAAAACCTCGAGTTGAAGTCATCCAAATACATAATCTAAAACTAGCAGAACTTTATATACTTATGTTATAAAACACGAACTACGGGATTTACTCTGCAGGCACAAAAAAAAAGGTGTCCTCGGTGAGTAACGTTTGACTCATCTCTTCTCCCTCCAGGTTCAATTTTTTCTTTACACTTTCCAACTCAGTGCTATTTGACGGGCATCATATATCAAATTTTACATGGATTTCAGCTGAATGAAACAATACTAAGGGACAAAATGCACGAGATATAAGGAGCCGTCTGTCCATGAGTTTTGTGAAAATAAATTTGAGATTTATTTTCAAAACTCAATGTTTGGCCATAGATTTTTGCCTACATTTTGGCAAAATCCCAAATTTCAAAATCACCACAATTGCTGATTTTGGACTAAATTTCAAAACTTGAATTATAAACATGTTTTTCCAAAATAAAGTTGGGAAATATATTATGAAAATATATGTCCAAACACATTTTCATTTTCAAACAAAATTTCGCTTAAAGTAAATTTTTTAAAATAAATTTAAAAATTATGGGCAAACACTAGCTTAGGAGTCTCGTTTAGTCCTTTAAAAACACTGCCCATTCACCGTTGATCAGTGACATCTTTGACCTAAACTGATTGCTGCTATGTCACTCACATAGCAGGATAATTTTGGCGCAATCATCGCAAAGCCTATGTTCAGAATGCATATTATTGAACTGCGTTGTTAAGTTCTACGATTTCACATTGTTAAAATACAATCGAGTTGTTTAAGCCAAATATCATTAACTTAGTGTTGCTCAACTTCTTGCTTTTGGCTTATTTTAAACTGTTTTTACTTATTTTAATTATTTTTTAACTTTGCCAAACAATTAAACAAGCTGTAAAAAAAAAAGTTTAAAAGCCAATCCAAATACCCTGTCGGTTAAAATGACAACTTAACTACTTTACACTGTTTGACACTTAAATTGTATGAAATCACAAAACCTTTTAAAACCTTGACGGCAATAAAGTTTAATTAATGAGCCTCAGTGTTGTGGATGAATTGAATTTATAGAATTAAGACATTTCTTACACGGTGACGGCATGTCCGCCGTAAGTGTAGAGTATGTTAGTGGCACCCGTAAAATAAAGCACCATTTTGGTTGGGCCACTGTGAATAACTCCTTCAACCTGCAGTATATCGAGTGGTCAAAAGTAATTATTGATTGTTGGCCACCACAGTAATAATGTGATTTTGACCATAACAAAGAAATTAAAAAAGGTACTTTAGTTGTACCTGTCCATGAACAAACGCTGCAATTGTCAAATACCAAGCTGTATAAGTAGTCATCTCCAGTCCAAGAAATGACCATATTCTATAGTTGTGAAATGATGGAATAAACACAGTAGTCGCACAGCATGCCCCAAATATGTATGTCCATGTCCTCTTGTCCAAATGGTCGTTTATATAATAAATGTTACTGTTAACCAAACAACAATATTTATTAATACATCCTAATAACAACAAATTCAACAAATAATGCTTACTACTTACATCTTGTTCACATTATGTGTCTTTAAATTTTTTTTATGCAACAATTAAAAATAAATTTTAATAGAAGTAGCTTTAATCATAAGAATTGTTGTCTACTATCACTCCTCTCCTTTAAATATACAAATTAATTCTTATATTTTAAAATAAATTTAATTTATCAAAACAATTAATATTTGAGACGAAAGTAAAAATAGTAATGAGAATTTCTATTTTTTTGTATAGTCCGATTTTTCCTTTTTTCATTTAAGAATAAGGATACCTTGCACAAGCAATGAGCTGTATGACCGAACCAAATAGAAGGAAAGTACAATTGAAGGCCAAACCAATAGCTTTCCACTTGGGTCCCAATAAGCCATCCAACACTTCAAACCACTGTTAAAAGAAGATACTCATTGATGAGATTATTTCTTGACAAAAGAGAGCATTTTTTTACAACAGTAATTTATTGAGATACTGACCTGGATGACATGGTTCTTGAAGCTAACATTCTCTTTCTCTTTTCTGCTTCTGTACTCAACATATAGGACACTTATGAGGTAAGCTGTCCAGCTTCCCATTATACCATAAAATACCTGCAGTAGAATTCCTGAAAGCATTCCCATTTGAGAAAATGAGTATGGTAAAGTCAACAGAACCTGTGCTACCTGCAACCCCACAAAACCACAAAAAAAAAAAAAAAACTCAGGATTAACAGTACTTGAAATTCAAATGGAATAAATATGTTGGTAGTTGGTTAGTTACCTGATTTGATGCACAGCTAAACCAGGCATCGTAAACTGAACCACCATGCCAAAGAAAGCTTTTGAAGCTCAAATTTGAATTAGTAGCCATTTCTTCTTGTCTACCATCTGCCTCTGTTTCATTTTGGACAGCTGAGACTATGGCCTCTTCTGCTTGTTTCACAGGCACCATTTTCTTGATGATGATCTGGATTCAAAATAATCTCATTAATTACAAAAATAATCTTCCTAAATTGCAAACCATAAGTGGAAAAAAATAAGACAATCTAAGACTTAAAGGTTGTAACAACTTCAAGGCACTCTGTTACTTGCGTTTTGTTAGGGAGGTGCTTGTGTTAGTTATATATATATACACACACATACACACACCACAAATACTCTGTAACTGAAGATATATTGCATTTGCCAAATGGACATGCATCCAAAAATTAATGAGCTTTTTATGGCTTTATAAGCAAGAATTGGCATGTAGTAATATACTAACCTTTTTATCCCCAGCAACAAAATGCCACACTCCAATTATATCAACTGCCGCTTGCAGCAAAAAGCAGTTATAAATTATGCCAAAGAGTTGTTTCCCGAGGAATTCGCCAAAATATTATATTGCCATTTCATTTCACTTAAAAGCAATTATACCATCTAACCAAATGAAGCTTCACTAATAATAAATGTTATTAGGCCTATAAACCTAGTAGTGAAAAGACCAAGACAAGAAGGAGGAGAAAAGACTCAAGCTTTGAATTGAATACTACAATTGCCCACAGAGAATGCTTGCTTCTTTCGTACACTAAACAGTGACTAAAAGAGATCATAGAGAAATGAAAGGACCAGACCACTGTCTGAGCAATGTTATATACAGACTGCTTGCTTTTTGCAGTAAAAGAGTGAATGCTTTTTTCTATTGTACAGTGTTTTCTATCAAGGAGACCATAAATTAGTCTCAGAAAAGGATAGGACGAGGATATCTCATATCTCCCCCCTTAAATTTCCCTCTTCCCTTGTTATGTCATTTCACTCACAGTGCAGTTCTATGTTATAGGAGTAGCATCTATGCTACTGAGATTTTTTCAGTACCTTTTAGAGACCCATGGCTCAGGGCTGGCCCCATTACCAAAATAAGTTTAGAATAAAATTCCGCCTTAAATGATAGTACAAAGGCCAAATTATCTATCTTTCTCGTTATCTCCTTTCCAATTTTTGTGAATCTATTTGACTGGACACGAGGTTTAAGAAAAAATAAATACTTTTGAAATTTGTGATTTTAAACAAGTCAAAAAGAAGGCAAGAGTATTTGTTATAAAAACTTCTCATTAAGGGTAGAATTATAAGTCCAAGTTAAACTATTTTCAAATTTAGAAAGGATTTATTCTTTTTGTACGGACAAAAAAAAGGTTCATATAAACTAGAACGGAGGGAGTATTTATATGCGACATACCCCAATCAACCCTAAAATTACAAGTACAGAGAATATTCTATGGAATATTCTTCTAAAGATCCTACTGCAAAACTAGTCGTTCCTGCTACTCTTGATGCTTAACCTCAACTGCTACCGACTGCTCGGCTATGAGCCCCACTATTTAAGTCTCGACCTCGGCTATATTACTTTTCGTAACACCACTTCGTGTTTAATCTCTTAAAGGCAAAGTTAGACACATACAGATAGTCCCTACGTTTATGTAGGGACCCTTGACGACCTCAATGAGCGGACTCTACTAGTCGTGGTCGAGATATTTAGGCGGGTAGGTCGAACAACGTCATTCTGGATAGGGTGGCTACGTGGCGCTTTGTGAGCCATAACACATGGTTACATCAATTCAGAGTGACATAATGACATCATACATTATAATAACGTGTTTTCCCGATGTGTTGCATCGCTCCCGTGCCTCTGTTGTTTCGATATCTATATTGGGCATTGATCGATGTTGATGCCCTAATTGTTATAAATAGAGAGGTGTGCCTCATTCTTTTCTCTCTCTAACATTGAGAATTTGTGTCTTCTTCTTCCTTCTTCATTTTGGGTTTCTGCTTCTGTTACTTCCTCTCGTATCTCTGTTTTGGTTGATTTCAATGACTTCTTCTACTTACCGTTCTCTTGTGCTTATATCATCTTTATATATACACTAACAAAGATGGTTAATACGTCTTCTGGTTCTTGGGGAGTATTTGACCCCACACCTTTGGAAGTGCGTGTGCCCCCATGACGATGGGGAAGCCATTGCCGCAGAGGATGACAGCTTCCTTACGGTAGAGGAAATAATCCCTCATAGGGAGAAAATTAGGTCTGATTTCTTGAAGTTACTTGTGGATGACACCGAAGTCTCGGAGTCATCGATGAGAGAGGAGGCTCTTATCGAGTTCAGGGTTAGCTTCAAAATTCCCGCCCATATAGACTTAATCCCACCGGGGCATGATGTGGTGCAAATACATTGCCCTAGGTATTGCGCCTTATATGTCCACCCCTTATATGTGGGTTATTCTTTCCATATTCTTCCCATGGCTGAAGATTTATGCCGCTATTATCGAGTGTGCTCGGTCCAACTTTTCCCATATATTTACAAGCTCATTCACATGATCTCAAAGCTCGCAAAGTTGGTCGGGGTCGGGGTAACCCTCCGTCACTTGATGCATCTCTTCGCCCTAAGGGTCAAATGTTTAGTGGTAAAAATGGATGATAAGGCTAACCGTTAGTTCTGGCTCAATTATTTCTACGTCAAGACTAATGACGTAGTAATTAATGCAAACGAGTTCCTTGAGCTTTGAACTACGCCCATAAGAATCCTTCCCCTTTCCTTTTATTGCACTTTGTGTTGGTTGATTTAAGTTGTTGATTACCTTTTCTTCATGTATCTGAGGTCGATCCCCCTCTTTTGGTTGAAGATATTCACGATTAGGTTAGCTGGATCCTTTCTCATACGGTGGAAATTCACGAGTGATCGTCCTTCCGTGCTATGTTCGGGCCCAAGCTTCCCAGTGAGTGCGCTTATTTTGGGTCTTCGTTGTTGTCTTTCTTATTGATCTAATTCGGTGTTCTTTATATGTATAGATTCGTGGCGAGATAAGGAACCCATTGATATAAGAATTTTTTAGTTTCGAGAAGTGGGCCTGGGGCTCGGGTTGCTGCCAATTTCGAGATTTTTAATGTTTTTCGATTATTTTCAATTGAGAACTGTTTCTTTAGCCTATTGTGATGTATTTGTTGTGGTTTTGGTCAGATTCGACTTACGAAGAGGTCGATTTGAAAGGCAAGGGCATAGCGAGCTAGGATTTTATCCGGCTTGAGGTGAGTAATAGATGTAAATGATGTTCTGAGGGTTTGAAACCCTGGATTTGCATATCGTAGTGCTATATTGAGGTGACTTGCATACCGGATAGCGAGCGTGGGGAAGAGCACTGTTGGAGATTGTGACTTGGTCTGTCCCGGTTGATGAATTTATTGCGTATTTAAGTAAAACTTAATTATTATTATTATAGTTTGAGCTGATCGCTATGATTGGGCTTCGTGCCAATTGATTGAATCCCTCAGGGATTGCTATTGCTGGTTTCTTACCAATTTTACGTATTATTGGACTCAGTCTTAACATTCAATGTTATTTTTCAAACTCAACCATCTTTTCTCAAACTTGAAACTAAATAATATTTTAATGAAGTTTGGGCTGAATATTTATATATTATTGTGCCCGAGGGGCGTATGTGATTCTGGACAGAGTACGGGATAGGGTTGCGCGCCGCAGCAGTATTATATTGGTATTGATATAAGGTCGGGGACCTAGTTTATGCCATGAGATGGCTTACATTGCGCTTGGGCCGTAAGGGGCCCCTCCCGGAGTCTGCACACCCCTAGTGAGCGCCGTCGACGATAAATAAGAGTGGGCTGCACGCCGCATCGGGTACTAAAAAGTACCGGACTATGTGTTGCATTTTATATTTGCATGTCATTTACTTACTTATCTGCTGTAGCTTTTCCATAATTGTTGTTATTGGTTTACTGACTGAATATTATCTGGTTCAGGTTGTTGTATTTATAGAATTACTTTGTGCATATTCAAGATTTCTTATTCTCAGCCTTTATTTATGTTATTTACTCACTGGGTCGGAGTACTCACATTACTTCCTGCACCTTGTGTGCAGATCCAGTTACATCTGAGGCTGAGTGAGGATTTCTCTACCGAGTAGCTTAACCGGAAGCATCAAGGTAGCTGCATGACGTCCGCAGTTCTAATCTTCCTTCTACTGCATTTCTTTATAATGACATGTGTTAGGTTGATACTCATGTATTAGAGGCTCAGACTTGTGACACTGGATTATTCGGGCTGTGTAGTAGTATTTGTATTTGGGTTTTTCGCATGTTTTAGCTATATTTCAGGCTTTCAGTATTATGATTTAGTAAATTATTATAGTTAAGTAACGCATGAACTGTATAAAATGGTTGAGGTTATTAGATTGGTCAGGCTTGCCTAGCGGTGTGTCAGGCGCCATCACGATCGGGGTTGGGGTCGTGACAGGCGGGCCGGGCTCCAGTATTTTTTTTAGATTAAATTTTATTTTTCTTACTCAATGTTATTGATAGTAAAGTATTTGCAAACTTTTAAGGGCTAGAATTAAAATTTTTAGTTTAAACACTAAAGTTTTAAATTTAAAATTATAAAATTGTAAATTTGAAAATTTGAAATTAGAAACTTAGATCGTTAAGTATTTGCAAAATTTTAAGGGATATAAAAAATTATTTTTTGATTTTTGAACTTGCAAAGTAAAAGTTTACAACAAATATAAAAATAATAAATAGTATATCACATATTTTGCATCATTTTACTAAGTTCCTCCATGTCAACATGATGTTCTATGTTTCCGGAATTGGTTGAATCGGATCCATAAACCATTATATCTCTCCTCCTCTTCGTCTACCTCGACGCTCCCTTGATTTCGTCGCTCTGATCTTATCCAATCTCTGAAGCACACTAGAGTTTCCAAAGCATTGCTGCCTAATGAATGACGGGTATCTCCTAGTTGCAGCCTATTTGGAGAAATGCCAACATGTCTATCTCTTGCTTGGCTAAATGCGCCCTCTGATGGGACTGTTGAAATCGGCATATTTAGCACATCTCGAGCCATGTCCGAAAGAATAGGAAATTGATATGAGTTGCTCTCGGTTGAAAATTCTTTGTCAAGGGCTCTGGTGACTTTTGCAAGTAGAATTGTAGTTCATCAATATTCCTGCTACATGTTTGTTGGTGCTCTCCCAGTGTAGACTAAATCTGATAATCTTGAACACAGTTATCATCATCCACTGTTGTTCCAGGTGTTGAAGGATTAGTTGAAGGAATATTTGCATCTACAATCGAAGAAGTATCAATAATGTTAGCATAATAATTATATAAAGTTTGTAAATGTGTGTGTAGCTCAGAAACACAAGTGTCAATATCAGGAGTTTCAGTTAGTCCAATATCCATATAAGTATATAAAGCTCTAATTAATTAGCGACACTTTATCATTTTGACAGTAAGGTTTAAAGTAGCACCAATTAGGTAAATGTAGGGAATTGGGTAGAAATACTTTTTAAACTTATCTAGCATAGATTCAACAGCAGTAGCATATTCTTCTTTCTTCTTCAAATTATATAGTAAAAGAGAAATTTCAGTAATGTGAACTAAACCATTTGAAATGGTAGGATAATAAGCTCCAAAAAACTCAAGTGTAGCACATAAAATTTTTATAAAAATTGTACAACATCATGAATGGAATCCCAAGTTCTAGATGTTAACAAATGGTTAGGATCGGTACAATGAGAATTGGCAACTTCAGTTATAGGCATTCTATATTTATAACACCATCTTAAGAACAAATAAGTATAATTTCACCTAGTAACTATTTCTTCAGGCATGAGTCTTGGTTTTAGTCCATAGTGTACACATTTTTCCTTAAATGCATTTAATCTAGAACTTCTATTATTTCCTTGAATTACACCAACAACTCTCCTAATAAAGTAATTTCATCTTTAAATAATTCAAGGCCACTATTCACAATCAAGTTATAAATATGACATGCAAATCTAACATGGAATATTTCAGGAAGTGGTATGTGTAGATGCAATTTTAATATTGTAATAGCAGCATTGTGTTTGAAGCATTATCCAATGACATACACAAAACGTTTCTGCAAGATTATAGTAAAATATAGCAACTTCATGCATAGTGTTACTTATAAATACACAAGTATGACTTTGATTTTCATCATATTTAAAAGCAATAATACATTTTTACATACAAAAATTATCATCTATTCAATGACATGTAACAGTTAAATAATCATTTTCGTTTACAGCACGGTCAATATCATAAATAAGAGAAACTTTACAATAAAAACTTGCGAACAAATAACGTATATATGTCTGATATCGTCGAAAACGCCTAAAGATATCAGCTCTACAAGTGATTCTAGGAATGACTTTAAACATAGGATTATAAATTCTTTAAATATAAGTAACAAGATATGATGAAAAAGCAAAACTAAAAGGTAAACAACCTAAAATAATCATTTTAACTAATTCTTCCCAATTTTTCTTAATATCGTATTTCCCAAATAGCCCTCCTAGTACTCGGGTTAAGTCTTTGTTGCCCAGATGACTTATTTACTCCCCAATCAAGAGGGTGTTTCTCTTCCATATGCCGGCGAAGTTGATTCGTTCCCCGTCCTTTACCAGATTCATGTTTGTAATATTAACTACAAATTTTATATTTTACATAATTTTTTTGATCTTCTAGTCTTTCAAAACATCCAACACTTACTTCTTAATCGTCGATTTTTCTTAATAGGGAGAGGAGGCCTACTTGTTGCACCCCTAACATTTTGAGTTTGACTAGCATTACCAGGTGTAGGTAGTGGTGTGTTAATATTATTGGGTGATTGAATATCATCTAACAAAGCATCTAAATCATCATCTACACCATAATTTTCTTGCACTCGCTCATAATCTACATTTAAATTTTCAAGTTAACTTTTAGAAACATGTGTAAAGCTACTAGAATAACCAACACCACCTGTTGTTCTTTTTGAAGTTTTCTTACTACCTCTATTAGTGAACGTTTTTTGGCCGCTCTAAATGAATTCACTATATAAATTAAACTATTAAAATAAAAAATTGAAGTAAGAATTTAAATTAAAAAATTAAATTAAGAAATTAAATTAAGAAACTAAATTAATAATTCTAAATCATAAAAATAAGTGTACACCAAATAAGAGAAAAGAGATGGAACGAGTGTACCGGGATTCCTTATGCCGTGCTAATTTTGAATTTTTGATATCAAAATTCAAACTTCAATTGATAGACCGACACTTGATAGTTGATAATACTTGAATGCTTGATACAACACTTCGCTTGAATAACTGATATTTGACAATAATAATTTTGTAATGGCTAAACTAAATAATTAATAAAACTTAAAATAATAAATAATTGAGAATTGAGAATTTAAGAACTATAATATCAAGAGAGAACTGAGACTTGAGAAAGAATTAGAGTAGTAATAGAGTGAATTGTGAGAAACAATAAAGAAGAAGAAGAGTTATTTATAGATTTTAGGAGGTTTAAAAAGTAATTTTACAATTATTAGGGGTGGAAGGCTATATTTTTAATAGGGAGGAGGAAATTGGTCATTTTTACAAAATCTGGTCGTTCCCCAACAGTCATTTCTCAATTTGACCGTTAGGAACGGTCCAATTAAATTTAAAGAAATAAAATTTCAACGGTAATCAGGCTGCAACCCGTGTTCAACCCGTTTAGAAATTTCGGGTTCAACGGGTTAGGGACACCGTTAATCTAAACGTGAACGTCCACAACCCCCGCCCCCTCTCCCCCCCAAACAACCCGTCCCAGCCCTTCCAATAGTGAATAGTAGAGGGCTGAACCGGACTGACCCGGGTTGAAGCAGGCTGAAAATGGGTCAGCCCAGCCCGATTAACAGGTTTAGTATTTATACAGATAAAGAAATGCATTTTCTCTTCACTTTATTGATACTAGTATTCCATCATTATTTATAAGTGCTAAAACACAATCTTGCTTTCTTCTGATTAGGTACTGAAGGGGAGGAGAAAAGGCGCTAAAATTGCTTAAAACATAAATATGAATTAAAAACTTTTTAAAAAATAAATATAAATTAAATGAAGACGCCCGTGCAATTTTTACATTATTCTTCTATTCAAAGTTTGCCTAACAATACGGGCTACGCCTTCCTTTGGCCCCCTACGGAAAAGAACAGGATACAACTGCTTTTGTTTTTCCTTTTTCATCCAATTCTAAGTTTTTATAGTATATAATTAGGTAAAGAAATCTGCTAAATTAAAGAGATTATCTTTGACGAGAATGTCTGGTTAATAACTTAATATGCACTTTACGAAAAGAAGCGCAGTACCGTTTGCAGTTCCTTTTATTGCCGTTTTCTGGAGTAGGAAACTAAAATGAATAGTGAGTGAAATTGCAAACATAAAGCTAAGTTAAAATGTGATTTTATCACGTGACAGCTTTTTATCTTTTTTAACCTCCTTTTGCTAGAGGAATCGACAATAGGCACAAAATAATTGAGTTTGGGAAGTCATCTATTGAAGAATATGGGATCACTTAGTAGAAAGCATGATTGGATGGAAAGAATTATTCCCGCACGAGAAAGCATATTTTTGGGATTTTGGTCTATCTCAATAAATAGGAAAGAAAAAACAAAACAGGATACTATACTCCTAAAAGAACTCATGATGCTCACTTAATTGTCACTAGGATCCTTATCACTTGCTACATTATCATAATGAATTAGAGAGGCCTTCCGTAGGGTTTTGTTACTATAACAATCCGACGGCTCGTTTTGCTTTCTAGAATTCCGTTCCCTAAATAAGGCCTCCCCTACTTGTTTTTTTTTTTTGTGACTTGCGAGGATGATCCGGCATTTGGAAGAGTTTAAGTTGAAATCGGAACACTTGGTTCCTTAAGGTTGGTTTAAAAGGCTAAGTTTGGCTTCGGTCAATATTTTTAGTAAACAAACCCGGAGTCGTATTTTGACGGTCTCAGATGATCTGTAGTAAAATATGAGTCTTCGGCGTATGCTCGGAATCGAATTCCAAAGTCCCTAGCCCGAGTAATGATTTTTTGTTAAAAAATGTTAAACTGGAAATTCAAGGATTTAATAAAATTGAATAGTGCTTGATCATGTTGCTATCAGGTCCATATGTTGGTTATGAAGCTCGATTCATGTCCAATATAACATTTAAGTCATGTCTGTGAAATTTGGTAAAAAACAGGACTCATTTGACGTGATTCGGACGTCCGATTATAAAAATAGGAATTTCGAATGTTCTTAAGGATTTCATGCATTTTGGTGTTAAATCCAAAATTTTAGATGTTATTTCGGTAATTTAATCAAACGAGCAAGTTTGTATGATGTTGTTAGACTTGTGTGACGAGGGCTCGAGTGAATTTCGAACGTGGGTTGGGAGTGAAAAATACCCCAGTTTTTGGTGTTTCTGGGCATAGTGCTGGCCTCACAAATGCAAGGAAATATTTGCATTTGCGAACCTCGCATTTTTTAGGAAAGCATCGCATTTGCGATGAAGCCTGGTTTGGCCAGTGGTCGCATTTGCAACATTTTATTCACATTTGCGAACCCAACTGTGGTCAGCATTTACGACCCTACTATCGCATTTGTGATCATTGCAGAGGGAGGCCTAGTTTGCATTTGTGAACGTTTTGTCGCAATTGCGGCTTCGCATTTGCGAACTTGATGTCGCAAATACGACATCAGAGCCCTTGACACAACTTTTAAAAACGGGACTTAGGCCATTTATTTCATTTCACTTCTACACTTGAGCGATTTGGGAGCTTCCAAAGAGGGGATTTCAACCTAGCATTTTGAGGAAAGTTATTTCTATTTAATGTGAGTTTAATACTTAGGTTTTGGGTAGATTAACACATGAAAATTAGTGAACATTATGGGATTAGAGAAAAACCTAGGGTTTTGATAAAAATAAGATTTCAACACGAAATTTGTTATGGAATGAAGTAAAAATCATATATTCTTGATCCTTAGGTCATGGTAACAACTTTCTTTAAAAATTTGTGGAGTCCAGGCACTGGACCTGGGGATGAATTTTAGGAACTTTGCATTTAAGGTTTGGGAATTACTCTAATATCTAGATTATGAACTTTTGAGCTTGTATTGACTAGTTCTTACCCCGTTTGATTAGTCTTGGATCGTTCAACGCTGAATTTTTGGGCACGTTCTTGAGTTTGGAAGTAATCTTTGGAGCAAGGTGAGTCTCCTTTCTAACCTCGTAAGAGGAAAATAAACCTTTAGGTGAATCAAACAAAGACGAGAGTTTGTGTGTAGCTACTATTATGCTAATTATCCGGGTAGATTAGGACCCGTATCATACTATATTTACAAGTTCTTATGTTCTTAATTGCTAATGAGATCACTTAGTACATGTTAGGGATTTAAAAATAAGCATAAACGAATGCACGCACTTACTTGAGGACTTGTATGAACTTATTTGACTATAATACGCGTTTATGTGCCTTCTTGATAATAATTTCTATTTGTGGATCGGGCCGATCGCCTCGGTAGAAATAGATGCATCTATGGTTTGCGCCATTTGACCCTCTGACAGTGAAAAGTTGATGTTATTTTGGATCGGATCGGACGACCTCGGCATAATATGCGCATGATATTTATGTGAAAATAAATCGATTATATATTCTGTTTAATTGCTTTGAAGTGTAAATTATTATATGACATGACTGATATTGATATGTCATTTTCTCCTAAATTATGAGATTGTTATTATATTAGAGTAAGTATTTATATATTATTAGTAATATTGACCTTAGTAAGTTTCAATTCGACCCCTCGTTACTATTTTTTCGAGGTTAGATTAGATATTTATTGGGTACTTGTTGTTTATGTATCAGACTATGCTTATATACTTAACTATACATGATCTGAGGCAGGTACATCTGGTTACCCTCCGGCGCGTGTTCCTGATTCCTATTCGAGATCCACGGTGAGCTCCCCCTTTTGAGCCGTTCTGCAACATACCAGAGTTCTCTTCTTTTGTCGTTGATTATGTACTATTTATTCTATTTCAAGAAGTAGGATAGTAGTATTTTGTATATTCTAGTAGTTGCCCTAGTACTTCTGACACTAGTTTCTTGCACACACTGTAGACTATCATTTTGGGTTGCATTGCTATTGTTATAAAAATTGTTCATTTTCAATCGGTTAAAATATAATCTAAGTAAATTTTGAAAATGTTTTGGTAACATATGGAATCCATTAGTTGAATAGGATTGACTTGCCTGACAACGGTGTCGGCGTCATCACAGCTTATAATAAAATTTGGATCATGACAGTTACAACGTAGGCCATCTCAAGCATATGTATGAATATAAGGCCTAAATCTTTACAAGAAATTTATAATATTCAAAACCGAAAAGGGTCAAATATACTCGTGTACTATTAGAAAAGATTTTAATATATCCCTAGCTATGTTTTGTGTCCAATTACACCCATGTTGTTATATTATTGGTTCAGATATACTCTTTTTCGTTAAGTTTGTCCAAAGTGGGCATTCAATTCTATGTGGCACTGACATTTGATGAGATGGATATCACATGGTTTGCTACCTCAACACCCCTAACTCATTTTATCCTTCCTTTTCTTTTCACCACTAAAATTTTCTTCTCTTCCACCATAATTTCCATCATTACCGCTACCAAAATATAGTATTTCAAATTTTAATCTTTTATATATGGATAGGAGCATTGAGGTGGCATGCCATGTGGCGTCTATCTGAGCAAATATTAGTATCATGTAGGACTGGATGTTCATCTTGGACAAACTTAACAGAAAAAGAGTATATTTGAAACAATAGTACTACGACAGGATATATTTGGACCCATTATAAAACGAATGGTATGTTTAAACCTTTTCTCATAATGTATGGATATATTTGGCTCTTTGGCGTATTTAAAATCTATTCCTCTAGCTTTTTAAGATGTAAAGTTGCTAAGTAAATCAAAATTTTACTTTATTTACATATCTAAAAGGTTTTCTTTATTTTTTTATGTGAAAAACTCTATTTGTGCTGGAAAAATTATATATTTTCAAAATTTCTACTTTAAAAACTCTTTTCATTTTGAATTGCAGGTAATATTGTCTAAATGTTAGTTGATAATTTTTTTAAAATATAGTTTAGCGGAACCAAATAAGATGATACGTCACAATACAAGACAAGAGTATCATGAGAGAAGACATTAGATCATTGTTCTTCATTTTTTATCCGATATTTATTATTTACTTTGAAATTCTAACTAATTCAAATTTATGTCGCGTAACATCTTATTATAAAGGAATAGCCTGTTTGGTCAAGCTATAATAATCAACTTATTTTAAGAAGTATTTTTCTCAAAAGTTCTTTTTTCAAAAGTACTTTTGGTGTAAAACAATTTATGTTTGACTAATTAAATTTAAAAAGTACTTTCAAGCAGTAATTACTGTTTGGCCAAGCTTTAAAAAATTATTTCTGCGTATTTTTCTCAAAAGTGCTTTTCAAAAAAATAGAAGCTACCTTTTTTCTACTTCTACTTCTTAAAACACTTTTATTAAAAATATTTTTTAACCAAACACCTTAATTTTAATAAAAAAACACTTTTAACAAAAGAAAATATTTTTGCCTCAAAAGCAACTTGGCCAAACAAGCTAGAAGCCTCTCCGTGCATCATTGCCTTCCAGTAAGGCTGTACACTGTAACGGTTCTGGATCGGAACTGCGGTTCTGGCGGTTCCGCGGTTCCGGCTCCGCGGTTCCGGTTCCCGTGTTCCGGTTCCGAGGTTCCGCTCCGGTTCCACCAATTAGAACCGTGGAACCGGAACCGCCAGAACCGGAACCGGACTGGTTCCGGCGGTTCTATACGGTTCCAAACGGTTCCCGATAATTAAAAAAAAAATTTTGTTTTAAATTCGGACCGTTGGCGGAACCATTTGGAACCGTATAGAACCGTCGGAACCGGTCCGGTTCCGGTTCCGGTTCTATCCGGTTCCCAACGGACATATTTTGAATTTTTTTTTTTTAATTCTGAAATCAGAACGTTGGTCTTGCAGAAATAGCTGTTTGACATTTTTAAAATTTAGCCATTTGACCCCTCAAATTTAATTTAACCCCAACTTTATATAATTACACAATTTCCCATTTCTCAACTATAAATACCCCCTCATTCTTTCATTTTGATTCACCAATTCATCAATCTCTCTCAAGCTCTCTTTCAATCTTTCTAGTGCAAGTGCTTAATTTTTGTTGCAAATTCGTGAAACATTGTGAAGTTGTTGAATTGAAGTTTTCAAGTGTTCAATTACAACGATTTTCAATTTTCAAGAAGTTGTTCGTCAATCCGGTAAACTCGTTTCAACTCTTACGTGCTAAGAATATTTGTTGTGTGTTGTTATTTTGCTTAATTATAATTAGTATGGCATTTTCATTTAAAAAAATGTTCGGAAAAGGTACATCTAAATCCGGTGAAAGTAGTTGCCAAAATCCTACCCCTCCCCCGGCTCCCCGCCTTAGAAAAGATAAACAAGTTCAAACTAGTAGCCAACCTAGAAATACTAATGAAAACTTAGGAATACTTGATAGTGATCATCCGTATTTTCAATTTAGCGATGTTAATTTTCTACATGATATAGCAGTCGGTGATAGAATAGATGATGATATTATGAATTTGCTTTATCCTAATGCACCAATATCAGAGGGAAATGATGGTGATGATGATGACGAAACCCAACCTTCGGTAGACTTAGATGATACACCTACTAGTCCTGCTCCTAGTGACCCAGAACACCCACCCGTACAAACTCCCACTTTTAGTAGATAACCTCGGAAACGTTCAGAAACTTCATTAGTTTGGCATTTTTTTATTCAAATAAGAGATAAAGATAAGGCTAAATGTAAAACCTGTGGTAAAGAACTTGTTCATAGGTATAAGGGTGATCGTAGCGGAACAGGTAGTTTAGTTAAACATATACTAATACATCCTAGCGATAAGGCTAGATATCTTCAAATGAAAGCGGAACAAGAGGGGAGGTCAAATCCTGATACTACAATTAACCAAAGTACTGGTTCTAACATGGTTCAACCAGGAGTAAACACAGTCACCGGAGGTATATTGTACTACGATCCTAATAAGGATCGTGAAGAATTAGCTAAAATGATTACTGTTATGTGTTTACCTTATTCTTTTGCTTCTAATCCTGCTTGGATTCAATATATTAGACGAGTATTTAATCCTACATATAAAGGTTGGCCTCGCGCCGTTAAGGCCGACATTTATAAATATAAGTATGAATATGAACAGTACTTGCGCTATTTATTTACTCATATAAGTAATCGTATGTCTATTACAACTGATATTGGTAGAAGTGGAAATAATTGTGATTATCTAACTGTGACCAGTCATTGGATAGACGAAGACTGTGCCATGCAAAAATGCATTATAGCATATAGAATAATTAATTCACGGCACACAGGTAAGTTTATTGCTAGCACTGTTTCTGATGTTTGTAGATATTTTTGTTTTAGTGATAAAATTATGTCAATTTCCATGGATAACGCTAGTAGCAACACAACTGCAATAGGTATTTTAACTAGAAAACTTAATCCTGCTTTTACAAATATTTTTCATGTTAGATGTATATGCCATATTTATCATTTAATTGTTGGAGATGGTATGAGAATTTTAAACATAGAAATTGAAAAAGTTAAATTCGCTCTTAATTGGCTTTTTTATTCAAACCGTAGAAGTAGACTTAGAGAATATTATAAAAAATGTGACGAAAGTGGCCTTAGAGAAAGAAAGGTTCCTAAACCTTGCCCGACTAGGTGAAACTACATGTATGAAAGCTTAGTAGTGGCGTACGAATATAGAAACCCAATAACCGCTACTTATAATTCTAGGGATTGTGAGGATGAAGATAATGATATGCTAACTAATCAAGATTGGAATAACGTTAAGATTCTTTTAGATTTTTTAGAACATTTTAGTGTGGCTACAACTGCTTTATCTGGCCAATATTATCCTACAATTTCAAACTGTTTAGTATATATTGCCGCACTTGCTAATTTATTTGCTGATTTTAACGATGGAGGGGAAATTTATGAACATGCAATATTTGAAATGAAAAAGAAAAAAAAATATTTTTTTCCAATCCCTTCTATTTTTGGTGTGGCTGCTATGTTAAACCATACTATGAAAGCAGGAGGTCCTAACTTTTGGTATAATAGTATTTATCAATCTTTAGATCTTTCACCAGAAGAAATGGCTACACTATCTGATGCGAAAGCATCAATTACAGTGAATGCTCAAACTGTTTATAATGCTTATAAACAGGCCTTAGAGCATGCTAGGCCTAATATTCCAACTTCTACTTCGTCCACGTCACAATCGTCTAAAAGAGTTGCTGGCTTAACAACTCGTAAATCGTGGACGGAGTTCAGGGGTACTCAAGGTGAGAATTTAGATGATATTTCCCATCTAAACGAACTTCAAGTTTATTTGTCGCAGGGGCTAGAGAATGATAATCCAGACGGATCTTTCGACCTTTTGGATTGGTGGAAGACAAGGGAAAAGCATTTTCCCGTTCTTGCAAGGATGGCTCAGGATGTTCTGTCCATTCAAGCGTCAACTGTTGCATCGGAGAGCGTATTTAGTCAAGCCAGACTACAAATAGGAGATCATAGAGCGTCGATGCGGGACAGCTTGGAAAAATCAGTGCTCTTCCGAGATTGGATCCGCTCTGAAAGAAGGAACTTTGGGCTAGCTGAATCTCAACCCGAAATAGATGAGTGCTATGAAGAAATGCTAGCAGAACTTGCTCAAGAATCATCTTCACCTGGAAGTGGTGATGAACAAGCTTCATTTCCACCACCGCCAACACAACCACCTCCAAACCTTGAAGGTTTTATGAGATTTGTTAGAAATAATACATAAATTATGATGTAACTTGTACATTGGCATGTCTTCTTTTAGTTTTTTTCCTTTTAATGGTGGTATTAGTACCATGTTGTGCTCATTCCATTGGGGGAAGGAAGACTAAGAAAGATATGCCATTTTGGTCAATAAATATGCTTTTTATCATATACTTGAATATATTTGTCTCAATATTTCTTTGTCTTTACTTCTATATCAATTCTTGAATATAAAATATTTATATAACATATAATATATAACATACAACACATGATACTATTTATACTAACTACTACACAATATACACTATTTATATACAATATATACTACTTCACTACAACATATACTACTTATATACAAAATATACACTACTTATTTTGAATATATACTAATTTCCAAGCACAATATATGCTATAGTAACAACATAGTACACCATATAAAAATATATTCTACAATATACTAATCACTACTATACAAGATATTAATTTTAAAAAAAAAAGGTCGGAACCGCCGGGAACCGCCGAGAACCGCCTGGAACCGCCAGACCCGCGGTTCCGGAACCGCCAGAACCGGAACCGGGCAGTTCCGGAACCGTATAGTTCCGGTTCCGGGTCCGGAACCGCCAGAACCGGAACCGCCAGAACCGGGAACCGCCAGAACCAGGAACCGCCAGAACCGGAACCGCAGACCCAAATAGATCCAAAACCGGAACCGGATACAACCTTGCCTTCCAGTGACTATTTTCTTCTCACCAAGCAAAAAAGGAACTTCAACGCGGTCAATTAATATATCCTACATTGCAAATTATTTGGTATATATGTCGATGGTCAATTTAATTAAATTTCAAAGCTAAATTGAACTAAGTTAATTATTTTTATTTAAAGGTTAAATATTCAAAAACTACAAGAAAATCAAGTTGTACTTTTGTTATGTCAAATTTTAAAAGAGTATATTTTGGGGTGTTCGTTAGTTGACTTGATTTTGCGAAATATTTTAAAACAGCTGAAAATGCTTTTCCTAGCTTTATTTATTTTCCCTCCTCTTTGTTCCTTTGGCTATTGACTGTCATCTAAACGGTGAAAATTAATGGAGGTTTAACTTTAGTTTAGTGGCAAACCTAATCATTACTTAATTATTCCACAATTGCCCACCAACTCTACGGTTTGCGCTGTTACAGTGTGAAATGTGAATCGGAAGTTTAACTTTTCTTTAACCTTTTATTTTTATTGATATTTGGTTTCTTTGTCTGAGTCACGCTTTGGACGCTTATTGAAGCAAAAGCTAATATTAATATTATAGAATTAACTACTCAAATGATCACTTAATTATTTTAAAATATTATCTAAATTTTTTTTATTTGTAACAATAAAGTTACTGAACAATTTTTATTGTACTTAAAAAGTCGCTCAACTAGAATTTTTAAATTTTAATTGCAATATACTTATTTTACCTTCTAAATAATAAACACTTATCCTTCTTTTTATTTTTTAAACTTTTTAATATTATAAGTTTTTCCTTTTTTATTTATATTATGGACTTACCTATATAATTTGGCATAATTTTATTCTATAGGTAAGTCCATAATACTTAACAAATTTTAAAAATAAAAAGAAGATAAGAATTTATAATTTAGAGGGTAAATAATTATTTGACAATTCAAATTTTGGAAAAATCTAGTTGGGTGACCTTCTGAGTGCGATAGGCGTAGTTCAAGTGACTTTGTTGTTACAAACAAAAGAAAAGTGACTTTAGAAGATAATTTTGGATAGTTGAATGACGATTTGAGTAATTGATTCAAGTATTATATGCTGAATTTTTTTTTTGAAGGGTGTGAATGAGAAATGGAGAAGGCATTCTTTGAATTGCATCTCTTCATCTTCATTGTCTATGAATTTAGTAATTTGACCTCATTTCTCATACATGGGAAATCCAAAAACTTCTCCTCTTTTTTCTACATTGTTGCATTATTTTTTTAAATTAAAATAAGAGTCAAGTGTGATTTACTATATTTGTTGAGTTCCCTGAAGTTCCGTAATTTCGATTGTCAATATTACTGTATAGTATTTCCGTTCTATTCTAGGAGACAGTAATCCATAACCTTGGGCAACAATGAAAGGATTAAATTTCTTAAGGATTACTTGTGGGCTCTAAAATTATTTTATGTTTTATATTTATTGAACTAACGTTTCTTTTCTCCTTTGATTGTCTGATTTCGAGCGCAGATTACTAATATTATACACATAAAAATTTATTTGCACATGGTCTTTATACAAAACCAATAAATGAAGAATAAGTGTTTCTATACACAATATTATTCTTAACTGTGGTTAAATATTTTGTACTCTCAGTTTATCTTTTAACTAGTAAAGCTGAATTGAAATTGTTTAATTTAATATAAATTTTGGGTACAGTTAAGTATTTACCATACAACCAATGTACTGAATCTTATTAATTTGAGATGGCTTACACGTTGTTAATTTAATATTATGTAGATTAAGTGTGTATTTGGTACGAAGGAAAATATTTTTTAATTTTTTTTATGTTTAGTTGGCTTCAATATTTTGAAAAATATTTTTCCTATCGAGGTTGAAGTGTGAGGTATTTCTCCATTCATTTTTTTCCTCTCCTCACTTATCTCAGTTTTCCTTTTGTTTGTTCCAATGAAAAGTCACTAAGGGCTTCACATTTTTCTTTTGTTTTTCCTCCCCATCTATAATCCATGATTTGTTGATTTGTCTTGGTGGTTAATCTTTATTTACAAAGCGGTTTGGATTTTTATTTAAAAATAGGGTTCAAAATTATTGGTTTGTTTATTTCGTTCTGCGGGCTGATTATTGATTCTAGCTATAGCTTAGCTTGCAAGTCAAGCCTAATAGTTGGTTTGTAAATTGGTTGCTCTTGATGCCTATGACCCTGGGCTTGACTGTATTGGGCTATATATGTAGGACCTCATTTGGTGTTTGGATTCACCAGGGCACCATGACCCATGGTTGTTTTAGGTCTGTCGGTAAGGGTAATTCACAAGGGTTTAAGGGTAGTTTGGAAAAATGTTATAGGGAATCTCTCAAATAACTGTATAGGAAGCTTCCTAGAAGCTGAAAAATAGGTTTACTTGGCAAAAAAGTTAGAAATCTAGGGACCAAGTAGCAAAAATATCAATTGAAAATACTAAGTAAAAACTAAACCCTCAAGGCTGCCCTAATAGCTTGCCTATAAAGGTATCGCTACTTGAAGCTTAAGTCAGATTTTGAAAAGGATAAAAAATGGAGAAAATCACAAACGACTGAGATTTTTGATAAAGACTGTTCCATTGAATTTCTGTTTTGGATCTTGAGGTTTTGAGTTTCTGAAATAATTTTCTAATTCATTTGGGTTTAAAATGGATTGAGTTTGGTCTTCAAAAGTTTGATTTGAAGTTAGCGTTGGTTATTGTTCGATTAGAGTGGGTTTTTGGACTGTTTCACATAATTTCTGGCTGAAATAGACTGTTGGTTTTGAACCCTGATGTGTTGCTGCTTGTTTTTTCATCTACTGAAACCTCATTTTCTTCTAGTTTCCTCTTATTTCCCAAGTACTCTATCTTGAGCTCTATTAAACATGTGAAGTCATATTTGATGCATGAAATGACAGAATAGGATTTGGAGCATGGCTTCAATTACTTCTGTATTTAGGTTGTATAGTATCATGTTCTAATTCATTTCATTTCCTAGTTAATTGCTATGTGATTTGTGGACTGTTTGATATTACTGCACTAAAGAGGTTCCGTTGAGCTATAAATGTTATATTTATGTTTAAGTTCTACTAGAAATAATGGTTGTTTAGTTTAAGAATGTTTAGTTCAAATGTGGATCTGCTTGATCCATATGATTCTTTTGAGAACCAAGGCTTCAGTTGTTTGTTTTTTGATAAATCTGGTTCGAGTTTTGATGAGGATTAACTCTGTTTTTAATAGTGATTTCCAATTAAGTTTGTTAAATGCTAAGAATGGTCGTAAGTTCATACTGATCTACTTATGAGGATAAAATTCAGATTCTTAATGTTTATTAGATTAGCCCACAAGATTGTTATTTGTCAGTCACATAGCTTGAGCAAATGTCTCAAATAGCATGGAATTGTCTTTTGAAATTGGTTTTAAAAATGGAGTCCAGAATGATTACATGATGATTACTTAGTTTCGAGTTTTTCACAACATGTTCATACGTTCCATCCCTCTTAAATAAATTAAATTTAGAAGTCAAATGGTAATCTATGTGTACTCCTCATAGATTCTAGTTGATTGGCATATGGTCGAATTTGGGTCAATTGTTAAAAAGGTGTCATGGTTATCTTGAATCAGATCTGACGTACCTTGCTTTGTTTGAAATCGACTTGGGGCCACTTAATTCCTTGCTTGTATGCTGGTTGTATTGCTGCATGGACTGCATTGCCATTGTGCCATGTTTCAAATTGGGCCTTCTTTAGGGGCCTAGCTCAAGCCGTTTAAAAACCAGCAGTTTCTTAACACTTGCAATAAGTTATTGGGCTCCCTTGGGCTCAGATTTAAAAAAAAGAAGCGGACGTTTAATTACTTATGCTTCAATTTAAGTTTGAACTTGGCATAAAAAGGCCTTTGAATTCCTTGAGTTTTTTTTAATTAGCTTGACTTTTTGGAGGTGTGCTATTTTAGACAACACAAATATTTTATGGCCCTCTGAAATTTAGTTTGAATTTCCTTTTAATATAAATTAAGGTGTACCACGCCCAACAAAATCTCAATATGTGTGGCCTTCATTTAATTATTTCTTTTAAA
This sequence comes from Nicotiana benthamiana, assembly GCA_034376525.1. Classification (NCBI taxonomy): domain Eukaryota; kingdom Viridiplantae; phylum Streptophyta; class Magnoliopsida; order Solanales; family Solanaceae; genus Nicotiana; species Nicotiana benthamiana. The sequence continues at coordinate 71,344,971 of CM067325.1, forward strand.
TCCGTAGAGTTCGAGGCGCGTCATTTAGCAAATTTCTATGGCCCTCATAAAGATAAAATACATAGTTGCTTTAGGCGCGTTATTTTAATAATATTACCTTCCTAAACTCCGGCGTGCATTTCATATGACCCAAATCAAAATCTTAATAACGTTGAATAAAATTTGTTCCGGATTGCGGGTCCATTTCATGTGGCGCGGTCCAAAGGCATGTTTTAGATGACGTTGAAATCTTCTTAAAAATAATTAAATGCGGTTAATAATTAAAAACTGGTTTATAGGTTAAAACTTGTATTAAAATCAGATAATAGGGCAATTGTAATGTCTAAGCGACTATGCTCGACCCACGGAATCCGGGGGTGCGTAACACTTTCCCTAGGGTTAATAGAATTCATTATTCAGAATTTCTGGTACGTAAGAGTTCACAAAGAAAGTTGAATTTCCCTCGATTTGAGTTTTAAAATAAACCGGTGACTTGGGACACCAGAAAACAATCATATCCCAAGTGGCGACTCTAAAAAAATCAAACGAATAATCTCATTACAAATAATATCACTTAAATTGAAAAAACTTTCTTATATACTACCTTCAAGGTTGTGTGTGAAAAAGAAGGTGTGACAGCTCTGGCGACTCTACTGGGGACCCAAACCCAGAACTTCGATTCAGGGTTCAAGAATTCGAGCTTAGAATAGCTGTCATGATTAACTTTATTTATTATTTGATTTTCCTACATGTTTGAGCCTAAGTGCTAATTTACCTCTTTGATATTGTACGTACTGTACATAAACTACTACAAAACCCTTCTTCTCTCTGAGTCTTCTAAATCATCTGGAAGTATGTACTTCATGTAACCTCTCTTCTGCTAGAGTCTTATCCCAAATTTTAGAACGAGGTTCGGACAAGTTGCAAAGCCGGTAACGCACTTGTATTCCCGGTACGCTGTCCCACCCTCGGCTCGAGCTGTCCGCTTGGGTAAGCCAGGTCTAGAACAATAAATCTAGGTTTTAAACCTATTATAACAAAAACTCATGCCGGATCCCTAGTAGGAACGTATATTTGCATCACGTGCATTTAACTTAAGAGATTCAACACATGGGTTGGGTCTGTCTAGGACAGGTGTACCTGAAATGAAAAGACCATCCTGATGCATCTTACTTGCTACTTGTGCATTTATTTGCTTTGTATTTGCATGTTGACCGGCTTGTGAATAATAGAAGAAATTTGGAAAAAGAAAATAACAGTGTGAGGATTAATAGAGATAATTACCCGTTTTTGAAAAAAAAACCAATGTCCAAAAGGTACCAAAACTCTGCCGGGTTTTTGAAAAAATAAAAAAAAATGTTATTTTAAAAGCAGTTGTTTCTGTTAAAGGATTTTCCCGAACTATTCCATTGCTTCTCCCCGGGTGTGGGATACGTGGGCAACCCCCATTGGGCCCAACTTCCCTTTTGCAAAAACAACCCAAAAAGAATGAAATTTTATTTTTATCACAAATAAACAAGGTGATGCATTCTTGTATAAAATAATCCTAATGTCCACAAAAGGGCGCCGCAATGCTGTTTTTTGCAAGAATAGCCACCTTTGGTCATTTTTAATGTTTTGCCAGTTAACAGGCACAACCTTATAATCTTCTCCCCTGAAGTGCTGAAAGGTCGTATTTGCAAAACTAGATTTTATTTTGAAACAAAATTTTGAAAACAAAATAGTGTTTCCCTTTTGCTTTGAGTCAAAATAAGTTATTAAATCACCTTAATAAATGTGCAAGATGAGCACAAATGAAAATGAACCCTTCACGTCCCTTAAAGAGATCCCCTTACAGCTATAAATGTGGTGGAATGATCTAGGAAAAGGCTGTAGAGAAACTATGGTAAAGGTTTTGGGAGGTCTCGTCGGACTGTTGAACATCAAACCCAAGTTGTACATAATTGAAGCTTTAATACCATTTTGGGATCCAACTCGTAATGTGTTCCGCTTTTCTGACTTTGAGCTCACACCCACCCTAGAGGAAATTGCAGGTTATGCTGGCCTTAGCGAAAACCACGGAAGTTGGTACCCAGTGTCACCAAGACCGGTATCTCTCCACAAATTTCTAGACCTGCTGAGTATTAGTCGAGATATTCAGGATGGAGACTTATCTGAGGGGTATTGCACTTTCCAGTTCCTGTATCAACGTTATGGTAGCCCCTAAGGTTTTGAAGCACCGACACTGGTTTGACACATGCCGGAAATAAAGATAAGTGGGAGGCAAGGCGGAGTTTGGTCTTTGCATCAACATTCTTGGGTATTGTAGTTTGTCCCAAAGAAGATGGTAACATAGAAGTGGGTCTCGTAGGAATGGTCGATGTTGCAATCAAGAAAGCCAATAGCACTGTAGTTTCCTTGGTCTTATCTGAAATTTACCGAGCCTTAACTATCTGTCGAGAAGGAGGAAAATTCTTCCAAGGCTGTAATCTGTTGCTACAATTGTGGATACAGGAGCATATCTTCCACCGCGTTGGGTATATGAACTATGATATGACCGGTTTGAGTTGTATTAAAGAATTAGAAAGCCGAGTAGGAGGTGTTGTATTCCCCGAGGGTACTGAACCTTGGTTTGCGTACTTGAGTTCTTTGACTGCCGATAAAATTAAGTGGGCGTGTGGGTGGCTTCTTTTCATCGAAGTAGTATACATGCAGCCGAAGTGTGTTATCTCCTCCTGATGGGCATCCGGAGCATCCATTGGTACGCTACTCACATGGTTTTGTGCCAACTTGGTGGATCTAAAACCATCCCTCATGACAAAGATTTGAGTATATATGTCGTTGAATTGGGCCCAAAAGCCGTATTTCCAGAAGGAAAAAATTTGCCAGGTACAGAACGAATGCAGATTTCTCGAACCTAAGACTATGGTGCAAGATCTAGCTAGAGGTGAGGTAGACCCCAAGTACATTGTTTGGTTAGATAAAAGGTTTTAGATTCCCGAGAGACCTGCTTAGAGAGCCCATGTTCAACAATTCACTAACGACTCGCAAAAGTAGTGGGGCTGGTTAGCAAAAGAAGAAAGCTACAAGGCCAAAATAGGTAAGTTGGAAAGAAAAATCAGGGACCTCGAATTTGCCAAGAGTATCCAAGCTGCCGCGGATGAAGGAGAAAGAAATAGCTAACTCAGGAAAGTGAAGCCCTCAAATCTCAAATCCAGAAAATGAGAATAGCAGCTAGAAACCCGGAGAGAAGCCGAGCAGATGAAAGGCTTATAAGTAGTCTGAGGAAGAAAGCACTCGAGAGTCAAGATTATTTTGAAAAATCTAAAGCCAATCTAGCAAAAGGTCGGGCCCAATTGGGAAAGAATGTAGAAGGGAGTAAATAGTTTGTGCAACAAATGAAAAAAAAATATGAAGGGACAATCACCAACCTGAGAATAAAGTTAACCACCCTTCAGAATGAGGCGGATAAGCAAGCCAAGGACTTTAAAGCTGACGAGGAACATTATTATGTTCTAATGGCTCGGATGGAGGAGGAAATGAAACAGCTGCAAAACCAAAACTATTACGACATTCAGGTGTTAGAAGCCAGAAATCAGCAAATCGGGCGGCTACTTCAGAAAAAAGGTAGGATCCGAGAAAGGATTAGAGAAAATGCTGACTACATCGTCACAAAATGCCAAGCATGTGAGGATATGACCCGAACCACCTTCTTCGCTGCAGTGATGACATTCCCTTGCTAGATAATGAGTGATTTGGAGCAGCTACAAGGGGATCTCGCACATAGGCCCGTGGCGAGGCCAAATGATGCCCTATGGGCCCCAGGAGTTGAAGACTTAATGTATTCCTAACTTTTCATTTATCGAGTCTGTATTTTGTTATATTTTGAGTCTGTTCGTAGTTTTATATTCCAAGAGATGAGTAGTTTGCGATCTCTATAATAGAAGTTTAGGAGATTTTATTAATAAAAATAAAAAATTCCTCAAAAATTGTTTCTTTAATTATCGAATTTATTTTTCTTGAACTACGTGATGATCCAATTCACGCGGCATCATAATACTTAGGCAATTCACATCAGATCCGGTCATAAATTTTATGAATAATTCCGATAACAAAAAGAGAAAAAAAGAGAGAGAAGAAAAACCAAGAGAAAATTAAAAAAAGAAAGATGAAAGGGAAAGAGTGGGAGTTTGAAAGTGGAAGAATTGGGAAGAATAAGTAAAGCCGAGATGAAACAGGAAACCGTTGCAAAACACGTAAAAACACATTTAACTGTATAGGTGCATCACACCCCCAACATGCGTTTACCTATGTGTTATTTGTTTCAATACCGGTCCAAGTTTTATAGAATGGTGGTTGGTTTTTGTTGTAATCTGGCTTCGCACCCATACTTTGCGAGATCAAAAGGAAGCATTGAGATTTCTTCATATGTGACTCTCAACAATTCACATCGTGGATGATAGTCCGATCTCAAGCATCCCGACCTCAAAATCGGCAGCTGTTGAAGAAAATAGAATAATGCGTCTTCGGGTTATGGAAATGTGGGATGCTTGGGCAAACGGAAGAGAGTCCCCAAGCGCAATCAGGGGATTCTCTGAACTCTTTCCTAGATCAAGTGGTACCTCCAATGTCCCCATCACTCACCCAAATACACTTCTAGGACACCCAACTATCTTAGCTCATTTTGTGGGAACACCTTCTGAGGTTCGCCCCCAGGTGTTAATGTCCGGTGGAGCTTCAAAAATCTTCACCGCTCCACCTTGCTCGGCCACGGCACAGTTTACACTGCCCAAGCCTAGTTTTAACCAGTCATCTTTCACCTTCCAAACACCCTTCTTCCCAATGGAACCTCATCAATTTCCCACTTATACTCAACTTTGAGAAATATGATGGATACAGTGATCCTATTGCTCATCTCAAGAGATATTGCAACCAGCTACGAGGAGCAGGTGGAAAGGAAGAACTCCTCATGGCATAATTCGGAGAAAGTTTGGTTGGCATCGCATCTAAATGGTACATGGACTGAGATATATCCCGCTGCCCCACATCTGGGATGATCTTGCACGAGATTTTGTCAGGCAGTTCCAGTACAACATTGATATTTCTCCAGACAGGAACTCATTGACAAACTTGAAGAAGAAATCCTCGGAGTGCTTCCGAGAGTAGGCGGTTAAATGGCGCGAGCAGGCCTCCACGGTAAAGCCTTCGATGGATGAGATTGAGATGGTCATGGTTTTCCCCCAAGCCCAAGAGGCTGACTACTTCCATTACATAATGCCCGCAGTGGGTAAGTCGTTCGTTGAAGCCATCAAGATTGGCGAAATGATTGAAAATGGATTGAAGACAGATCGAACTTTGAGCCAATCTACTATAAGAGCTACCTCCCAAGCCATCAAAGGTGGGTCTGGAGGAGTAGTAAATAGAAAGAAAAATGAAAAAACATCAATGGCAGCGTTCGGTGCAAGAAAACACCGTACTCCTAGATCCCTTTTCTCTGAGAGAACCCCGCAACACTATTACCCCCATCAAGATGTGACCTATACTCCTCACCCATACATGGTAATGAATGCTCAACCTTATGTCCAGCCACCACAACTAGCTAATCGAAACCAAGATCCATTCCCTAGAAAACAACCTCCCAACCAAACTCACTACAACCCCCGACCTGTACAAAACAATTTCCACGCTCGTGAACCACCCAAGATGCCAAATTTCACACCAATTGGTGAATTCTACTATAAGCCTATTACCCAAACATGTTCAAATGGGTCTGCTACTCTGAGCATATGATTTTTGACCGGTCGAAACAAAGTCCTACAGAACTCTTAAAGTTTAGGATTTTTCTTTTAAAATATTAGGATTTTAATTTTGGATTTAATTGCATGCGCATGTTCATTACTGCGTGTTTAGGATTAATTAGAATTTAATTGTTAAATAACTTGTTTTACAAATTAAAATACAAAAAATATATGTACATGTACGACCTTTGAAATTATTTTTGGTTTAATTAAATTAAAAGGAAAAGGAAAAAAATACAATACATATATATATATATATATATGCAGCCACTCAGGCTGGCCACAATATGGACAGACCTAAGGCCCAACCTGTTCCCTCCTCTACATCTATATACAATCCAATCCAAACGACAAGCCCAGTCCATGTCCGCATCCACTAAACCAAACAACAGCGATTTGGACCCCTATCACCACAACTGTTGATCCCCATGTCATCCAATGGCCACGGAAGCTTCCCCATCTTTGTACACGTATGTTCAAACCCCTCTAATACACATACACGACCAAACGTTACCCTCCTCGTACCAATCTCCTCTGACTAACAAACACTTATTGACCACCCGGTCACCACCCTTAACAACCAGCCTGCCACCCTACTGCCGCCGCCGGAAATCCCCTCACGGTGGCGGGCGGCAACCAAACTGCCCCAAAATTACACCACTTAACCATCATGACCTCCCCTATCCCACCATGTAACTACCTTCTGTCGAGTATAACTCCTCCGTCTCAAATATTCTCTAAAAGTTTGCCGGAAACCCTACCTCCGGCGACCCTATTCCAGAGCCCCCAATATTTACACCCTTAAGACACCTCAAGCCCATCTTTCCAACCATGCATGTCACCGCACTCAAATCACCCTGAAACCCCTCGAATTTCAATCCAAAGGTCAACCCTAAGACACAAAACACACCGAAAAAACTTCAAAACCCTCCTAGATAATCCTTGATCCCCCTTAACACCAACCACACCAGTCATGAGTCCCAAAACAACCCCAACCATTGAAAATCCATATCTGAGACTCTATTGAGGTCTCAGAACTATGAAAATCCCTCTTGAACTCTAAGAACTGTTGGAACACTATCCTGAGATGTTCAGAACCCAGTGGAAAGGGTCAAGGTCCAGCCGAAATGGTTTGAACGGAACAAAAATGAAAAGCTAAGTTCTCTGTTAGTTTGCATTCCTTTAGCTGTTGAATGCTTGTTTTCTTTAAATTATTGATTAGTAGTTACATAGTTTGAAGTTATTTTTGTTTGATTTCTCTTTGTTTGTTTATCCACAAGTTCATCTAGAATAGGTTTCAATATCCATGCATTTTGTTTGACACTAGTCTGAAAATCCCTTTATCTTTTGAATAAATTGTGTATTTAGCTTCTTGATCTTGAAAGCTTACTTAGTTCCTCAGTATTGTTATTTTTTGTAGTTTAATTGACATCCATCTTATGATTCTATGATTTTTGGTGCTTCCTAAGAGGATTCCTGAACTAAATTGCTATGTGCTTCTCGTTGTTAAGTATTGCTGAAGCCTTTTGATTGAGCCATTTCTGAAAATAAAAGTGTTGATAAATGTATGCATTCTTCTAGTCCTTTGTTTTGATAGTCTGTATAATGTTTAGATGTGGAAGTCTTTATATGTTGAACCTTGTTAATTTTGGCTAATTCTGATCTTCATGAGTCTGTTAATCTAAATGTGACCCAAGTTAATTGACCAGGGTCTATTGTAAATCAACTAGGGTTAAAGAGCTGACTAAGGTCAAATTTCAGGGTTGGGTAATTCGAGAAAGAAAGTGAGGTTATAATAAGGATTTCAACATGTAAAATTCTGATAGGAATCCTTTAGAACCTTCTAGCAAGGGCTAAGACATAATTCTTGCCTGAAACTTGAGGCACAAGTTAGGCATTGAAGGACTACTTAGGCAAAAAATGTAAGCTGAGTTAAGGACTAAAAAGAAAACAAGTTAAATCTGATGCCCTAACAGTTTTACTATAAAATGAACCATTTGGGGCATTAAAAAAAGTATCCGGAACCTTTCTCTTTAATACCAGAGCTGAAATACTTATTCCATATCCAAAAATACTGTCAGTTATGAATTAGATCATTTTGAGTTTAATGTTCTCACAATTCTGTTGAAACTCTGGGCATACTGTGCTATTGGCTGTTGATTTGCTTAGCTGGTCTCTTCTAGTTACTCATAGGCTTGTTTCTTCTGCAGCATTACAGGTATACTCAAAGCTCATATGTAAATGAAGTTCAAAGTGAAAAATATATTCTCAATGTGAAGACCCTTACCTGTTATTTATACTTTAGTATCATACGCCCATTTCCCCGACTTAGTTTGAATATAGGAATAGTAATAAGATGATCATCATGTTATAGTACAGTATTAGACTGATCCATTTTGTAATAGTTGAACGTTTGGGACTGTTTCAGTATGTAATAACTTGAATGTTGAATGAGTTTTTCTCTTTTGCACAATTAATAGTCAGTCGCAACCTTAGTCTGGCTAGTTCAAGTGGTGATCCTGTGCACTTAGAGCTACCAGACTTAGGAAGTAGTATCTTCAATAATAGTGTGTAGATTAGAATGCTATGAAGCGTTTCAATTCATTTAAATCTCAAAATGCTAAGCAATAGTTTGTTTTCAGACTTGTTCTATGTAGTACAACCTAAAGCACAATTGAATTTTGGAAATTAGACTCATATATTCTGGCTGATAAGTATATATATCATATGATTCAAATCTGATGTTAGAAATTAATATAAAAAATGGTTGTTAATATTTCCTTCATGAACAGGTAGAGATTCGATTTGATGACATAATTTCAAACCAAATTAGTTATTAACAATGGGACTCTTTCGTTCAAATCGGTACTGGGCTCATTCGAGAGGCACAGTAAGCACCAAGGATGTTATAACATTTACGTGCTTCTGAACTGGAAAAACCAAAGGTCTGGGCCAGTCATGAACCAGGCTCAATGGCTGTTAATACAGTGTGCCTTGGGCTGGCCCAGATTTGAGTCCATGCACACGATTAGCCATGAATGAGGCTAAGTGTAAGTGTTGCTTCTCCAAATACACAACCTGTCCATAAATTGATTAATGTATTTAAGCACAGCTTTAACAGAAAATTTAGCATACATTAGAATACCTTTATAAAAATAAAAGTGAGCCATGTTAATTCGAACAAATACGTGTGATGGTTGTTTACTCTTTTAAGACCCATAGAAAAAAAGGAAGTGTCGTTTAGCAAATTTCACGGCCTTCCTGGGAATGTCAAAGACGTAGTTGCTATAGACGCGTGTTTAATAAAATACCTTCCTAAATTCAGGTGCGCATTTATGTGACCTAAATCCAAATCTCAACAAAGTTGGAACGTGTCAAAATCCACGGGTGCATTTATGTGACGTGGTTTGAGGCGTGTTCTAACAACGTTGCAATTCTCTTTAAAACAATAATAAAAGCAGTTTAAAGTTAAAAAGCACATGAGTTAAACATGTTTTAAAATTAGATAATTTAAGCCAAATATGACAGTTGAGCGACCGTGCTAGAACCACAGAACTCGGGAATGCCTAACACCTTCTCCCGGGTTAACAGAATTCCTTACCAGGATTTCTGGTTCGCGGACTGTTAAACAGAGTCATTCTTTCCTCGATTTGGGATTCTAACCGGTGACTCGGCACACCATAAATATCGCAAGTGGCGACTCTAAAATTCTTTTAAATGATTGAATTCCGTTTCGATTGTCCTTTAATTGGAAAAAAACTCCCTTACCTACGCCCTTCGCCGGGTTGTTGTAGCCAAAAGGAGGTGTGACAACTCTGGCAACTCTGCTGGGGATTGTTTGAACCCAGAATCTATGGTTCAGGGTTCAAGAATTCGAGCTTATAATAACTGTTATATTTGGCTTCTTCTGATTTGCTTACCTGCTCTGTGCTAAATTCCGCATGTTTTACCGCTTTGATATTATTTGTACTGTATATATAAAATGTTATGGCAACCCTTCATTTCTCACCACCGGAGATGTGCATACTGGTTGAGACTCCCTATTCTGTTAGTGTCTTACCCTGAAATAAGAAAGAGGCCTGACAAGTTACAAAGCCGTATGATCTCACGGGTCCCAGGTACATAGCCCCCTCCTCGACTCGAGTTGTCCGCTCGGGTACACAGTCTAGACCCTACACAGTCGAGTTTATTTGCATCATGCATTTGACTTAGGGGACTCAACACAGGGGTTGAGTCCGTCTAGGACAGGTGCCCTGAAATAAAAGACCACCCTGTTGCATTTTTACGTGCTACTCGCGCATTTACTTGCCTTGGATTCGCATGTTGACCGGCCTGTAAACAAAGGAAACAGTTGAGATAAAATAAGCAGTGCTAGGGTAGTCACTTTTAAAAACCAATGCTCAAATAGAACCAAAATGCTGCCGGATTTTTCAAAAAAGAAGGAGAGAAAACAAAGCACAAAGGCATAAAAACAGAAACAAAGACACCAAATTTTTGGAGTTCTTCAATAATGTCTGTGGGTTTTCGGTAAATTATTTTTGGTCGGCTCCAACTTTTTTTGAAAATATCAAGAAATGCCCGAGTTTATTTTTTCTTACATCAAAATGAGTCGATGGCGCCGCTATTGCGATAATAGCCGAATGACGCTACAAGGTACACCGGAAAGCTGATCTTATGCAAATGGCTGCCTCTTGATTTTATCAGGGTCGGTAAGCAAGTACAACCTAAAACACCTTCTAGCCAAAGAGTTGAGAGGTCGTATTTGCAAAGCTGATCCCTATTTTTAAATAAATTTCACAAACGTCGGCTTTAAATGTTTTGAAAATACTAATTCGCCTTAATAAATGTGCAGAATGGGCACGATAATCAACAAAATCCCTTTGGAGCTTCGACTGTGGTGGAATGACCTTGGAGAAGCCGGAAAGGAAAAGGTCAACGCACATCTGGGGGGCCTCACTAGTTTGCTGAAAATCAACCCTAGGGAAGATATCACAAAGGCCCTAATCACCTTCTGGGACCTGGCCCACAACGTCTTCCACTTCTCAGATTTCGAACTAACCCCGACTTTGGAGGAAATAACTAGATACATTGGGACCGATACAACCCCTTTGAGACATCAATACTTGATAGCACCCAGGGCCCTCGCTTTTCACAAATTTCTGGATGTTCTGAAAATTAGCAGAAAGATTCACAACCCTGATTTGTCGGCTGGATTTTGCACCCTCCAGTTCATATACCAAAGATATAGCCACATCGGAGGATTCAACAACCCTGATAACTTCATCTGTAGCAAGGGCAATCATATCAAATGGGAGGATAATCGATGCTTCGCGTTTATGGTATCCTTTTTGGGTCTTTTAGTATTCCCACGAAAGGATAGAAACATCGATATACGGATTGCGGGGGTCGTTAGTACCTTGATGACTCAGGCAAAAAGCACTCTTGCTCCGATGATCCTGTCTGATATCTTCCGAGCCTTTACCACTTGCAAAGCAGGAGGGGGTTTCTTTGAGGGCTACAACTTTCTATTACAAATCTGGATGATTGAGCATCTATGTCCCAAGCTTCAGTTCATGAATGGTGGGTTGCCAATGAAAGGTTGTATAGAAGAAGTAGACAACAGGGTAAATGGGTTTAAATTACCAAAGGGTGTCGCAGAGTGGGTCTCACATATCCGGTCTATTTTGGAAAATCAAATACAATGGACGCTTAGTTGGCTCTCCGTGGACGAAGTTGTGCATATGCCTGCGACAGAATCGCGTTTTCTCTTAATGGGCCTTAGAAGCATCCAGCCTTACACTCTGCATCAGGTCTTGAGACAAATCGGAAGATACCAGACAGTGCCAAAAGAAGAAGATCTCAGCATTCGAATAGTCGAAATTGGGCCTGGTAGTCAGTTCCCCAAAGCAATGGTTCGCAAAATCTGGAACGAATACCAATACCTAACTGCTGACACTTGTGCACAAGATCCTGCCAAAGGTGAAGTGTCTTCGGGGTACCTTGCTTGGCATAAGAGAGAAATTGAGCTCGAAAGACCATCCAAAAGGCTTCACCTCCAAGAGTTCATCGGGACATCGCAAGAGCAGTGGGATTGATTAGCGAAGGAACATGAGGCTGGAAAAGAAAATTCAGGAGTTACAATTCGAAAACATCATGCAAACTGCTGCTAGCGACGTAGAAAAGAAGGTATTGGTGAAAGAAAACGAAAACCTACAAGCCCAGATTCAAAAAATGAAGACAGCCGCAGAAAACCCTCTGAGAAGTATAAAGGATGAAAAGCTCACAGAGAACCTGCACAGAAAAGTGACCGAATAGGGTTTTGATCTGAATAAGGCAGAGAGTTAATTGTCTAGAGCTCGGAGACAATTAGCTAAAAGTGCTGAAGAAAGGGCCCGCATACTGGAGCAGTTAAACAAAGGAAATTGCAACGAAAGTGCTGATCTAAAACAGACGGTTATCATAGCTGAAAGCAAAATGGCCAAGCATGCCAAGGATTTCAAATCTGAGAGGGAGTATTGCTATGCGCTAATAGCAGGGTTGGAAAGAGATTTGCGGCAATTTCAAAATCTAAATCAGGCAGTTGAGCAGACTTTGGAAGAACGGGCTGAACAAATAGGGCGTCTGCTACAAGAAAAAAGGATTATCAGGGAGAAGGAGCGGGAAATTGCAGACTAAATTACTACCAAATGCAATCACTGTGAAGACATGACAAAGTCTATGTTTTTTGCCACTGCTATGACCTTTGTTCGACAAGTAATGGAAGATCTCCATTATCTCTAAGGAAGTTTAGCGCGCAAACCCACAAGGCCGAATGATGCCCTGCAAGCTCCAAAAGCATTTGAGAGGGTTTTGCAGTAAAATGAGGGGAGCAGGCTTTTAAAGATCTTTGCTTATTCTCGAACGTACAGTTGCCTCCAGGTTTCAAAATGCCTAAATTTGACCTACATGATGGTCACGGCGATCCTGTGGCACATCTGAGAGGGTTTTGCAGTAAAATGAGGGGAGCAGATGGAAAGGATGAATTGCTAATGGCTTACTTTAGCCAGAGTTTGAGTGGATCGGCATTAGAGTGGTATACTCGACAAGATCCCAATCGGTGGTATGCCTGGGATGACTTAGTGCAAGCATTTTCCTGACACTTTCAATATAATCTCGAGAGTGTCCCGGATTGTCTATCTCTGACAAAGCTGGAGAATAAACACAACGAGAGTTTCAGGGGGTATGGTTTCCGGTGGAGGGAACAAGCAGCCAGAGTTGATCCTCCCATGAAGGAGAGTGAGATGGTTGACTATTTTCCGCAAGCTTTGGAACCTACCTACTTTGGGCATCTGGTATCAGCGGTAGGGAAATCTTTCAATAAAGTGGTCAAGATGGGAAGTATGGTTGAGGAAGGCCTCAAATCCAATAAAATCATGAGTTACTCGGCAAATAAGGCAACTACTCAAGCCATCCAGGGTGGAGCTGGGGGAGGTTTCGGGAAGAAGAAGAAAGACGAAGTAGCAACATGTGAATCGGGAACTTGGTTCGGGCCTCGGGCACCATCTCACTACGGTCAGCCCCGTCCTCACCACCAGACATACCCACACGCTCCATATGGCCCACCGCAACATTACTATCAACCACCAGAACCTCGTTTCTCAATCCATCATGCACAGGCATATACCCAACCTCCCACTCACATACAATAGCGTGCGCCACCCCCTCAAAACACTTATCCAAATCCACAAAATCAATACCTGCCTCCAAGAGCTTACCACCAAACCCCGAGGGCCGCCCTCCGAGGCAATCCGGCCATGAGAAATGAGAGGGTGCAGAAAAAGAAGACTTTCACTCTGCTGGGAGAATCTTACCCTAGCCTATTCCACCGACTACGACAACTGGATATGTTAAGACCAATTGAGGCGAACCTGTTAACCAAAGTTAGCTGAGAATACTGTTCTGGTGCGCTAGTGCATGAAACAGAAAAATGTTGGCATTTAAAGAACACCATCCATGAACTTAAACAGGATCGACGTACAGACTCCGAATGTGCCCAATATTAACCAGAACCCGCTGCCAACCCATACGGAAGCCAACATGATCGAAAATAAGGAAAGAAAGGGAGAGTCTAGAAGGCCTTCACAAACAGTAATGATGATCAAATCCAATGAGCCCACCAAGGTTGTAAGCAGTAAGAAGCTGGTAACTAGGGCAAAAGAAAGCAGTAAAACTATCGTAGTGCAAGGGAGCTCAGCATGTACAGTCGCGCCAAAGCGAGAACAGGCAAAGGTAACAATATAGGGGGTGGCTAGAGAGCCTGTCGTATTTATGGAAGGTGTTCGCATAGAGCCAGTTGTTGTGAAGCCAGTAATCCATCCACCAATCATCAACAATCGAGCCGTTCCTTGGAGATATGAACAAGCAATAGTGATGTACAAAGGGAAAGAAGTTAGAGAGGAAGTATGTGAGGATCGAGACCTAACTCGATCAGGAAGATACTTTACCCCAGAAGAGTTAACAAAGGGTAGAATCTCTAAAGATAACCCGAAACCAGTAAATAAAGCTGTATCAGAAGAAGAGACAGAAGAATTCTTGAACAAAATGAAAATGCATGACTACTCCATCATAGAACAGTTGAGGAAAACACCGGCCTAGATCTCTTTGTTATCCTTGCTAATCCACTCAGATGAGCACCGCCAAGTGTTGATGAAGATTTTGAATGAAGCTCACGTCCCAGATAAGGTAACGGTGAATCATTTAGAAAAGATTCAAACAAGATATTCGAGGTAAACCGGGTCACATTCTCTGATGATGAATTGCCCATGGAGGGCACGGAGCACAACCGGGATCTTTATCTGACTTGAAGGGTGAAGATGATGTGGTCACTAGAGTTTTGGTAGACAATGGGTCCAGTGCAAACATTTGTCCACTATACACATTGACCAAGTTGAAGGTGGAAATTGAAAGGGTTCGCAAGAATAACATCTGTGTCCGAGAGTTCAACGGCGGAGGTAAAGACACCATAGGGGATATAGTGTTGGAAGTAACTATAGGGCCCATTGAGTTCATTATCGAATTCCAAGTGTTGGATGTATCAGTCTCCTATAATCTATTATTGGGTAGACCCTAGATTCATGTAGCCAAACCAGTATCATCTACACTGCACCAGATGGTCAAATTAGTAGGACAGGCAAGAGATTGTCGTGTATGGAGAGGATAGCCAGTGTACCCCGGGTGACGTGATCGTGCTTTACATTGAATTTGAGGACAATAAAGGGCCATGGGTTTACCAGGTGTTTGATACGGTGTCAGTTCAGAAAATCCCAGAAGGTGAGATTGTTGTAACCCCAAGGATAACAACCGCATCTGTCATGGTAGCCTCAGAAATATTGAGAAATGGCTTTATACCTGGCAAAGGTTGGGAGCTCCTCTGCAAGGCATTGGGCAACCAGTGTTCCTTCCCAAGAATCTAGACACTTATGGTATACCGTTCAAACCCATGGCCGCAGACATAAAGTGAGCCAGGAGGCTGAGACAGAAAGGTTGGGTTCTCCCAAAGCATATCCCAAGTTTATCCAAATCATTTGTCAAACCCAGTAATGGTCCTAGACCCAGGATTTCCGGCCCACTGATCGACGCGGACGAAGATCTTGATAAAGAGCTAGAAATGCTGTTCAATAAGGTGAATATGGTAGAGGCAGGAGAAGGATCGAGCAGGGCATATGTACAGTTTGTGGGGGCACACGCAAGAATCAATAACTGGGAAGCCACTCCTCTTCCCACTCGGAGGGAGTCTTGGTAGTTGGCTTTGATTTTCCTTTCAGTCTAGTTTGTATTAGCGTCATTCAGTTCTTATTTCTGCCCATTTGGATGTGCAAACTATGTTCTCTTTAATTCTAATGAAATGCAATTTCCCTTTCAGCAATGTTGATAGTTTCCATTTTTGCTTTACTTTTTCTTACTTTTCTCTTTTGTACATTTACTTTTATGCTGGTTCCGGTGATCTGACATGCATAAGGACTCCTTGGCCCAATCTTTGCAACAGTCCTAGTCCAGAAATAATAATTCAGGAAATAGAACACGAGGACGAACGAGGGTACGATTAGGAAGGGGCATGGGATGAGATTAGTAAAGAGGTAACCCAATTCGAAGAGAAAACCAAACCAAACCTGAATGATACAGAGGCAATCAATCTAGGAATCCCGAATAATATCAGAGAAACAAAAATAAGTGTCTATCTGGAGCCACAGCTTAGGAAGGAATTAATTGAAGTATTGCTGGAGTACAAGGATGCCTTTACATGGTCCTGCAGCGACATGCCCGGATTGAACACTGATTTGGTAGTCCACAAATTACCTACTAACCCGGCCTGCATTCCCGTCAAACAAAAGTTGAGGAAGTTTAAAACTTATGTAAGCGTGAAAATCAAAGAAGAGGTGACCAAGCAGTTTGAGGCGAAAGTTATCCGAGTCACACGATATCCCACTTGGTTAGCCTAATGTCGTGCATGTACCAAAGAAGGATGGTATAACCAGAGTGTGCGTTGATTACCGTGACCTCAACAAAGAAAGTCCAAAAGAAAACTTCCCCCTGCCGAACATCCACATATTGATTGACAATTATGCGAAGCATGAGATCGGGTCATTCGTGAATTGTTATGCAGGCTATCATCAGATTTTAATGGATGAAGAAGATGCCAAGAAAACAACATTTATCACACCGTGGGGGACATACTGCTATAGGGTCATGCCTTTTGGTTTGAAAAAATCCGGGGCAACATACATGAGGGCAATGACAACCATTTTCCATCATATGATGCATAAAGAAATTGAGGTCTATATGGAAGATGTGATTGTGAAGTCCAAAAATCAATCCGATCATGTCAAAGATATGAGGAAATTCTTCAAAAGGCTCCGTGGGTATGATCTCAAACTCAACCCGGCAAAATGTGCATTTGGAGTTCTCTCGGGAAAGTTGTTAGGTTTCATCGTCAGCTGCCGAGGCATCGAGCTAGACCCATCAAAAATCAAAGTTATACAGGAGTTGCCTCCACCCAGAAAAAAAACAGAAGTAATGAGTCGATTGGGAAGTCTGACATCAGTCGATTCATCGCCCAGCTCACAACCATCCTCGAGCCCATCTTTAAGCTGTTAAAGAAGGATGCTATGGTGAAATGGACAGGAGAGTGCCAAGAAGCTTTTGATAAGATAAAGGGATATTTTTCAAACCCACCAGTACTGGTCCCACCAGAACCAGGGAGGCCTCTGATCTTATATTTGACAGTCCTGGACAATTCATTTGGGTGCGTGTTGGGTCAGCACGACGTTACTGGGAGAAAAGAGCAAGCCATATACTACCTCAGTAAGAAATTTACGGCCTATGAGGTTAAGTACACTCATCTTTAAATGACATGCTTCGCCTTGAAATGGGTAGCCCAGAAGTTGAAGCATTATTTGTCATCATATACCACTTATCTCATCTCAAGACTGGACCCATTGAAATACATTTTCCAGAAGCCCATGCCCACAGGGAGACTCGCGAAATGGAAAATCTTGCATACTAAATTCCACATCATCTACATGACTAGGACTGCTATGAAGGCATAGGCATTGGCATACCATTTAGTAGAGAATCCCATAGACGAAAAATATGAACCCTTGAACACATATTTTTCGGACGAGCTAGTGATGCACATTAATGAAATGGAACGGGATGAGAAGTTGGGGTGGAAATTGTTATTCAATGGGGCTGCCAACATGAAAGGCATCAGGATAGGAGCGGTACTCATTTCTGAAGAAGGGCATCATTACCCAGTCACAGCTCAACTCCGTTTCTATTTCACCAACAACATGGCTGAGTATGAGGCATGCATTTTGGGTTTGAGATTAGCAGTTGACATGGGTGCTCAGGAAGTCTTCGTCTTGGGGGACACCTCCTGGTACACCAGATCCTAGGAGAACAGGAGACAAGGGATTTAAAACTCATACCTTATCGGCAATGCTTGCATGATCTTTGGCAACGATTCCAGTCAGTAGAGTTCAGTCACATTCCCAGAATTCACAATGAAGTTGCCGCTGCCCTGGCTACTTTGGCATCAATGTTACATCACCCGGACAAGGCTTATGTTGACTTGATACATATCCGGGCTCATGATCAACATGCCTATTGCAACATGGTGGAAGAAGATCTTGACGACGAGCCTTGGTTCCACGACATCAAGGAATATATCAGGAAATGTGTGTACCCGATAGAAGCCACTAGTGACCAGAAGAGAACAATTTGTCATTTGTCAAGTGGATTCTTTAGCAGTGGAGGGGTATTATACAAGAGAACGCCAGATCTGGGTTTGTTAAGATGCGTAGATGCCCGGGAGGTGGCAGTCATCATGAATGATATGCATGCTGGAGTTTGTGGGCCGCACATGAGCGGATATGTCTTGGCAAAGAAGATCCTCCGGGCAGGGTATTATAGGCTCACCATGGAACGAGATTTTATTAGCTTTGTGCGCAAATGCCACCATTTTCAGGTACACGGAGACCTAATTCACTCTCCTCCATCTGAACTGCACACGATGTCTGCACCTTGTCATTTCGTTGCTTGGGGCATGGACGTCATCGGACCTATCGAGCCAGCCACTTTTAATGGACACCGATTTATCCTAGTTGCTATTAACTATTTCACCAAGTGGGTTGAAGCCAAAACCTTCAAAGCGGTGACCAAGAAGGCAGTGGTCAATTTCGTGCACACAAACATTATTTGTCGGTTCGGGATCCCCGAAATACTCATCACTAATAATGGGGAAAATCTCAACAGTCACCTAATGAGAGAGGTATGTCAGCAGTTGAGGATCACCTATCAAAACTCTACCACGTACCACCCCAAGGCAAATGGAGCAGTTGAGAAAGAAAATAAGAACATAAAGAAGATACTTCAGAAAATGGTGGAAGGATCCAGGCAGTGGCATGAGAAGCTGCCTTTTGCATTGTTAGGCTATCGCACCACTGTCCGCACTTCAGTGGGGGCTACTCCATACTTATTAGTATATGGCACAGAGGCGGTGATCCCGGCCGAGGTTGAAATCCCCTCTCTTCGGATCGTGGTCGAAGCAAGAATCGACGATAAATAATGGGTCAAAGCTCATCTGGAACAATTGAGTTTGATTAACGAGAAAACATTAGCGGCAGTCTATCATGGCCTGTTGTATCAACAGAAAATGGCTAGGCCATATAATAAGAAGGTGCCCCCAGAAAGTTTGAAATAGGTCAACTGGTACTAAAGCGCATCCACCCTCACCAGACCGAGGCGAAAGGCAAGTTCGCTCCAAACTGGCAAGGACCATTCTTCGTATCAAGAGTGTTGTCCAGCGGAGCGTTGTATCAGACGGACGTGGAAGGGAAATGTGTGGAAATGGCTATCAACGCGGCTGCTGTCAAAAGATATTATGTATGATTTTTTTCAAATCGTTGTCTATGCTTGACAGTTGATTGTACTTGGCATATTTTGAAGATTGGAATGACGAAGTCATTTTGTTCTGCTACCTAATCACTTTATCCTTTGCTAACCCTTTTGAGCTTTAATTATTTTCTTTCACACCCCTCTTTTCGGAATCAGTAACAAAAGTTAGAAATGCAAGTGTGAGAAGGAAGTAAAAGGAAAAGAAAGGGAAGAATTCAAAGAATGAAAATAATTGTAATAAACAGAAATAAATAGAAAAAAAGAGAAGAAAAACATAAAAAAGGGAGAAGAAAAACAACAACAAAAATAAGGAATCTGTATGAACTACGTTTGACCTGATTCCTTTAAAAGTATACGTAGGCAGCCTCACGGTTCGGTCTCATCAAAATAAAATCCAAAAGTCCCCAAGCAACAAACTGTGACAGAAGTCGTGTTTGTTATAAGAGTGCGATTCTGAAAGTTGTAATTGAGCCCATTTGAGTTATTTTTGAGCCTTTGATACCCCTTCCTTATAACCCTATCCAAAAGCCTGCATTACGATCCAAAGAAAGACCTTCCGATTAGTCTTCAAAAGATGTCGAGTCAAGCAGGTAGACTGGTAGAGGGTACTCATGTCAGGGATAACACTTTGAGCTAGACAAGAGAGATAATGAAATAAGAGAGTCTTATCGGTGAAAATCCTCACGGGCACCATAAGGCGAAGAGAGTTTGTAGAGAATAAAATGAGAGAGTCTTATCGGTGAAAAACTTCACAAGCACCGTGAGGCGAAGGTAAGATAAAGCAAAACTCAGAAATGGGCTACTGATGGATGAACATTACAGGGCAAGACGAGTTAGGAATTGGTTTGGAAACATCACAACGCCAAAAGCGCGGCAACAGAAGGCCGGTCATCGAAATCGATTGGGTCAAATAGGCCGAAGTGCATGTTATGATCGCAAGAACCAGTGGCTCTCTTTCAGATAAGTCTTCTTCTTTGTTTTTCTTCAACATCAAGTCTGGAATTCTTCATTCTAAATACTGTTCAGACTCTTCGCATTTCATTCTTCTTTCAAGTGTAATTTCTTTTGTTTAAACGAAAGGAATGTCAAAGACGATTATCAAACTCCCAAAGGAATAAAGCGCATGACACCTCAAAAACGTAACAAAGATAACAAGTGGGGCAAAGAATCGGCAAAGAATTCCGGTAAAGAGTAGAGAGTGCAATATAAGGTGCGGAGGAAGTAAAAATCAAGAGTCAGTCAAGCATTACAAAGAGGCCAGGTAACCTCAAGAAAGGGACAAGGATTTTTGGCAAGGGATCAGAAATGTAACACCAAGATGAGAAACAAACAAAACCACAAGGATTAGGGGACCAGCCAAGCATAACATCCTAACTCGTCAATCGTCAAAAAAGAAGTATAAAAGAATTCCAGAGAAGGGTCGTAGGTGCAACACGAAGTAGGGAGTGACACCGTAGACAGATCGGTTGATTCCAGGAAAGGGGCAAGGTTTCTGCCGAATGAATCAAAGGGTAGCACAAAGATAAACAAAGGGGGAAACTACAAGGAAGGGAGGTCTTACCAAAGCATAGTACATCAACACATCAATCATGGGGGAAGGACCCAAAGACTCTAGAAAAAGGGCTAGAAATGTAACAATAATGGGAAGCAAGGTATATCCATAAAGGTTCGAGAGGTCAGCCAATCAACTCAGGCAACTCATCATCAACATGAAAATTTGAACACAATAGAACATGGCAATGAGGAGGCCGCTTCCAAAAAGAATGTTGCAAGCCAACCACCACTTTTCAAACTGACAAGTCTTCTTAGATTAACACAGGGGCAAGAAAATTTCAGAAGATCCTAAGGGGGGCCACCCACAGGGGAAGGAAGGCACATGAGATGTATGATCAAAATCTCAGAATCCGCCTGGAAGTGGCACTCAATTAAAATTCCAAAGGGACATAGTCCATTATAAACACCCTCCCCAGCAAAGAGCACAAGGGGACAAACTTTAACTAGCAAAACCCAATAGTAACAACCGAGGGTTAAAAGACGCATGGAAGTTGAGATGGAATGCAGTTTAAAACTCAAACAGGTGTGGGTAACATGGTCAAGAACCAACACCTCCCCAGTAAGAGTCGCCGAAACAACCAGAAATTAGAGTTGGCATTTAAGTTGGAACCTTCAGGGCCCTCCTGAAAAATGGGAATTAGAGCCAAAATATCCACAGCCAAAGCCAAGAAGAGTCAATAGAGTCATCAGGACCCTCCTGAAAATGGGACTTAGAGCAAATATTCCCCCAGCTAGAGTCGATAAGAGTCAAGAAAAGTCATCAGGACCCTCCTAAAGAATGAGATTTAAAGGGCAAATTTAAAATTTCCCCATCTGGGTCAGCAAGAGTTACCAGGACTTCCCTGAAAGATGGGACATAGATATTTTCCCAACCAGAGTCAATAAAAGTCATAAGTACCCTCCTGAAAAATGGGACTTAGATTAGATACTTCCTCAGCAAGAGTCAACAAGAGTTGTCAGAATCCCCCGAATAGTGGGATGTAGCCCTAAATTCTAACCCCCAGTTGTCACCTTTTGTCATCAAATCGAGAGTTGTCAGGACCCGCCTGGATAATGGGAAGTAATTTTAATCACCAATCCCCAGCAGATATAACTCGTAGCAAGACATGGTGGAAAATAATACCTTTTTTGAAATACGGCATAGTCTTGAAATTGTCAGTAGTTGAGGAATGTCGGGACTAGTTTTGTATTTAGGCACCCACCTGTAGAACAAGGGAATACTTTTCACAATTTCAGTTTTTGTAATCAGGCGTGCACCTAGAGAACAAGGGAATACGTTTCAAAATTTCAAGTTTTTGTAATCATGCGCCCACCTGGAGAACAAGGGAATATTTTTCAACATTTCAATTTTTGCAATCAGACGCCCACCTGTAAAACAATAGAATATTTTTTTAGTTTTAGCAATCAGGCGCCCACCTGGAAAACAAGGGAATATTTTTCAAAATTCAAGTCTTGTAATCAGGCGCTCACCTGTAGAACAAGGGAATATTTTTCAAAATTCAAGTTATGTAATCAGGCGCCCACCTGGAGAACAAGGGAATATTTTTCAAAATTTCAAATTTTTGTAATCAGGCGCCCACCTGGAGAACAAGGGAATATTTTTCAAAATTTCAAGTTTTGTAATCAGGCGCCCACCTGTAGAACAAGGGAATATTTTTTAAGTTAATCAGGCCCCCACCTATAGAACAAGGGAATATTTTTCGAAATTCAAATTTTGTAATCAGGCGTCCACCTGTAGAACAAGGGAATATTTTTCAAAATTCAAGTTTTGTCATCAGGCGCCCACCTGTAGAACAAGGGAATATTTTTCAAAATTTCAAATTTTTGTAATCAGGCGCCCACCTGTAGAACAAGTGAATATTTCAAAATTTCAAGTTTTGGTAATCAGGCGCCCACCTGTAGAACAAGGGAATATTTTCAAAATTTCAAGTTTTAATAATCAGGCACCCACCTAGAGAACAAGGGAATATTTTTCAAAATTTCAAATTTTGGTAATTAGGCGCCCAGCTGTAGAACAGGTAATATTTTTCAAAATTCAAGTTTTCGTAATCAGGTGCTCACCTGTAGAAAGAGGGAATATTTTTCAAGTGTTAAGTTTTGATAATCAGGCACCCACCTGGAGAACAAGGGATATAATTCAAATCCAACAATTCGGCATCAGACATGAATGAATAAAAAGGCAAATAGTCAGCGGGCCACAAGGAGTTCGCAGAAAGAAATACAAGGTAACGAAGCAACAAGGATCATAATTGAAGACGTAAATAGGCTTTTCTTTGTAATCCATAGCCTATAGCTTGGTCTAGTTTTCTTATATTTTTCATAGGTAGTAATAAGGAGGTCAGCAAGCAGCATCAACACTGTAATCGCAACTTCTGGTAGTCCCAGCTACCAAACACTCCAGAACTACACTGACCTGATTCATTTATTGCCAAAGATATGTAGGCAACCTTTAAAGCGAGGTTCGGTCGCAGATTTTTCAAAATTCTTCACATGGAGTATTCAATCGGACGGAAGTCGCTCATATTTGCTCACTTGTCTTTGCACGACAACTCTTCGTGTTCCCGCGCAAAGAGGTGCAGCTATGAGCATATGATTTTTGAACGGTCGAAACAAACTCCTCCAGGACTCTTAAGGTTTAGGATTTGTCTTTTAAAATATTAGGATTTTAATTCTGGATTTAATTGCATGCGCATGTTCATTACTGCGTGTTTCGGATTAATTAGGATTTAATTGTTAAATAACTTGTTTTACAAATGAAAATACAAAAACTATATGTACATGTCCGGCATTTGAATTTATTTTTGGTTGAATGTTTTTAACTTGGTTTTCTTTTTATGATAATTAGGAATTTCTAGTAAAGTTAGAAATTATTTTTGTTAATAAAATAAAAAGGAAAAGGCAAAAAATAAACTACATGTACATATATATGCAGCCACTCAGGCTGACCACAATTGGGCCAGACCTGAGTGGCCCAACCTGTTCCCTCCTCTAAATCTATATACAATCCAATCCAAATGACAAGCCCAGTCCATGTCCACATCCACTAAACCAAACGACACCGTTTAGGACCCTTATCGCCACAACCGTTGATCCCCATCTCATCCAATGGCCACGGAAGCTTCCCCATCTTTGTAAACATATCCAAACCCCTCTAACACACATACACGACCAAACATAACCCTTCTTGTACCAATCTCCTCCGACTAACAAACACCCATTGACCACCATGTCACCACCCTTGATCACCGGCCTACCACCCTACTGCCGCCGCCATAAATAGCCTTATGGTGGAGGCCGGCAACCAAACTGCCCCAAAATTACACCACTAAACCATCACGACCTCCCCTATCCCACCATGTAACTACCTTCTATCGAATATAACTCCTTCGTCTCGAATATTTTGTGAAAGGTTGCCGGAAACCCTACCTCCGGCGACCCTATTCCAAAGCCCCCAAAATTTACACCCTTAAGACACCTTAACCCCCTCTTTCCAACCATTCATGTCACCCCTCTCAACTCACCCTGAAACCTCTCGAATTTCAATCCAAAGGTCAACCCTATGTCACAAAACACGCCGGAAAAACCTCAAAACCCTCCTAGACAATCCCTGATTCCCCTTGACACCAACCACACCACCCATGAGCCCCAAAACAACCCCAACCGGTGAAAAATCCAAATCTGAGACTCTATTGAGGTCTCAAAACTGTGAAAACCCCTATTAAACCCTAAGAATTGTTGGAACACTATCCTGAGATGTTCAGAACCCTGTGGAAAGGGTCAAGGTCCAGCCGAAATGGTTTGAATGGAACAGAAATGAAAAGCTAAGTTCTCTGTTAGTTTGCATTCCTTTAGCTGTTGAATGCTTGTTTTCATTAAATAATTGATTAGTAGTTACATGGTTTGAAGTTCTTTTTGTTTGATTTCTCTTTGTTTGTTTATCCACAAGTTCATCTAGAATAGGTTTCAATATCCATGCATTTTGTTTGACACTAGTCTGAAAATCCCTTTATCTTTTGAATAAATTGTGTATTTAGCTTCTTGATCTTGAAAGCTTACTTAGTTCCTCAGTATTGTTATTTTTTGTAGTTTAATTAACATCCAACTTCTGATTCTATGATTTCTGGTTCTTCCTAAGAGGATTCCTGAACTAAATTGCTATGTGCTTCTCGTTGTTAAGTATTGCTGAAGCCTTTTCTGAAAATAAAAGTGTTGATAAATGTATGCATTCTTCTAGTCCTTTGTTTTGATAGTCTGTATAATGTTTAGATGTGGAAGTCTTTATATGTTGAACCTTGTTAATTTTGGCTAATTCTGATCTTCATGAGTCTGTTAATCCAAATGTGACCCAAGTTAATTGACCAGGGTCGATTGTAAATGAACTAGGGTTAAAGAGCTGACTAAGGTCAAATTTCAGGGTTGGGTAATTCGGGAAAGAAAGTAAGAGTATAATAAGGATTTCAACCTGTAAAAATCTGATAGGAATCCTTTAGAACCTTCTAGCAAGGGATAAAACATAATTCTTGCCTGAAACTTGAGCCACAAATTAGGAATTGAAGGACTACTTAGGTAAAAAATGCAAGTTGAGTTAAGGACTAAAAAGAAAACAAGTTAAATATGATACCTTAACAGTTTTACTATAAAATGAACCATTTGGGGCATTGGAAAAGGATCCTGAACATTTCTCTTTAATACTAGAGCTGAAATACTTATTCCATATTTGAAAATACTATCAGTGCTGAATTTTATCATTTTGAGTTTAATTTTCTCATAATTCTATTGAAACTCTGGGCATACTGTGCGATTGGCTGTTGATTTGCTTAGCTGGTCTCGTCTAGTTACTCATAGGCTTGTTTCTTCTGCAGCATTACAGGTATACTCAAAGCTCATATATATATGAAGTTCAAAGTGAAAAATATGTTCTCAATGTGAAGACCCTCACCTGTCATTTATACTTTAGTAGCATACCGCCATTTTCCCTTGCTTAGTTTGAATATAGGAATACCAATAAGATGAGCATCATGTCATAGTACAATATTAGACTGATCCATTTTGTAATAGTTGAACATTTGGGACTCTTTCAGTATGTAATAACTTGAATGTTGAATGAGTTTTTCTCTTTTGCACAATTAATAGTCAGTCGCAACCTTAGTCTGGCTAGTTCAAGTGGTGATTCTGTGCACTTAGAGCTACCAGACTTAGGAAGTAGTATCTTCAATAATAGTGTGTAGATTAGAATGCTATGAAGCGTTTCAGTTCATTTAAATCTCAAAATGCTAAGCAATAGTTTGTTTTCAGACTTGTTCTATGTAGTACAACCTAAAGCACAATTGAATTTTGGAAATTAGACTCATATACTCTGACTGATGAGTATATGAATCATATGATTCAAATCTGGTGTTAGAAATTAATATAAAAATGGTTGTAATATTTCCTTCATGAACAGGTAGAGATTCGATTTGATGTACATAATTTCAAACCAAATTATTTATCAACAATGGGACTCTTTCGTTCAAATCAGTACTGGGCTCATTTGAGAGGCCCAGTAAGCACCAAGGATGTTATAACATTTACGTGCTTCTGAATTGGAAGAACCAAAAGTCTGGGCCAGTCATGAACCAGGCTCAATGGCTGTTAATACAGTGTGCCTTGGGCTCGCCCAGATTTGAGTCCATGCACACGATTAACCATGAATGAGGCTAAGTGTAAGTGTTGATTCTCCAAATACACAACCAGTCCGTAAATTTATTAATGTATTTAAGCACAGCTTTAACATAAAATTTAGCATACGTTAGAATACATTTACAAAAATAAAAGTGAGCCATGTTAATTCGAACAAATACGTGTGATGTCTCTTTACTCTATTAAGACCCATAGAAAAAAGGAAGTGTCGTTTAGAAAATTTTACGGCCTTACAGCGAATGTCAAAGACGTAGTTGCTATAGGTGCGTGTTTAATAAAATACCTTCCTAAATTCGGGTGCGCATTTATGTGACCCAAATCCAAATCTCAACGAAGTTGGAACGTGTCAAAATCCACGGGTGCATTTATGTGACGTGGTTTGAGGCGTGTTCTAACGACGTTGCAATTCTCTTTAAAATAATAATAAAAGCGCTTGAAAGTTAAAAAGCACGTGAGTTAAAACATGTTCTAAAATCAGATAATCTAAGCCAAATATGACAGTTGAGAGACCGTGCTAGAACCACGAAACTCAGGAATACCTAACACCTTCTCCTGGGTTAACAGAATTCCTTACCCGAATTTTTGGTTCGCGGGCTGTTAAATAGAGTCATTCTTTCCTCGATTCGGGATTCTAACCGGTGACTCGGGACACTATAAATCTCCCGAGTGGTGAATCTGAAATTCTTTTAAATGATTGGATCCCGTTTTAATTGTCCTTTAATTGGAAAAAAACTCCCTTACCTACGCCCTTCGCCGGGCTGTGGTAGCCAAAAGGAGGTGTGACAGCTGCAGCCCCATTCCCCAAACTAGGCAGAACCCGGCATCATCTGCTTACAGAGCTGGTGCCCGATGTGCCTATCATTCAGCGCCGGAAGGGCATGACACGGATGATTGCTGGACTTTGAAGAGAGACGTGGAGAACTTGATAGAACAAAGAAAGATAGTGCTAAGGGATGGAGATATTCCCAATGGAACTAACAATCCATTGTCTGCCCATAACAACGGCCCGGTAATCGAAATGATTTGTGAGGATAAGGAGTTTGACCTAGTGTTGAAGGCCATCTTTGCCATTGTTGCTGTAGAAAAGAAACCAAAAGTTGCCCTAGAGCAAGGTAAAGAGGAGAAAAAGAACAAAACTACCCCTCCGAAGATGGAGAATAAAATGGAAGTTGAAACTAAGGCAACACCCCCAAAGATAATGCTCTTTATGTCCCTCGAGGCTGCAAAGAAAAGCAGATGACATGGAGTCCTCCCAGGAGATTTGAGCTGAATAAGATAACCCAAATGTATGTGACCAAGAGAGCTTATGTGATGCGGGGGCCAATAAATCCACGTACGCTGTGTGAGCTTGTGGTCATTGGTAGCGCACCACAAAAGCCCATGACAGATCCTGCCGTTGTGCCCTGGAACTATAACAAGTCGGTGGTGACCTATAAAGGCAAAGAAATCTCAGGAGAAGTTCAAGAAAATAACCCGACTGAAAAGTATTTTATTTGGAAGAGGTGAACAATGCCACTAGAAAGCGTTTCCCCTCTAAGAAGTCGATGAGGGCCGAAGAAGCAGTGGTTTTCTTTCAAAAGATGAAAATGGTGGATTATGAGGTAATTAACCAGCTTCGAAAGTCTCTTGCACAAGTCTCCCCGTTATCTCTATTGATGAACTCCACTGAACATCAAAAGAAATTGATCAAGACCCTTAACGAAGCATATATTCCTAATGAGACCACCATAGAGCAATTAGAGAGAATGGCAGAAAGATTTTTTGCAGTCAACCAGATCTCCTTCAGCAAAAATGATTTGCCCCCATAAGGGGCCTCCCACAACAAAGTCTTGTACCTAATAGTCAAATGCGAAGGGTACTGTGTGAAAAGGGTTATGTTAGACGGAGGTTCTGCAGTAGATATTTGCTCACTCTCAACTCTGCAGCATATGGAAATCCGTACTGAGAGAATTCGACCCAATAATGTCTACATACATGCTTTTGATGGCATAAAAAGGGACACAATTTGAGAGATTGATCTGATTCTAACCATCAGCCCAGTAGAATTCAAAGTAACCTTCCAGGTTTTGGACATGGACACCTCTTAAAATTTTCTTTTGGGAAGGCTGTGGAATCATGCAACGGGGGCTGTACCTTCTACTCTTCACTAGATGGTGAAATTTGAGCATGAGGATCAGAAGATTGTGGTCCACATGGAAGATGAAAAAATCAATTTATCAGGATCCATCAATCCCATGTCTTGAAGCAAGAGGGGGAGTGAGCACATAGTCTATCAGGATTTTGAAATCGTGGTCGCAAATCAGCGCGAAGAAGGAAACCTTTGCCCTCAATCCTTCCTTTCAAATGCATCAATCATGGTAGCCAAGGAAATGATCCGGCATGGGTTCAAACCTGGGAAGGGTCTTGGGAAATCATTACAAGGAATAGTTGAACCTGTCACCCTGACTACCAGTGAAAAGTTCTTTGGGGTAGGTTTCCGACCCACACCAGCTGATATAAAGCGGGCGGATGGTAGGAAGACTGACAGATGGGTCTTCCACATCCAGTGCCACATCTATATAAAATATTCGTCAAGCCCAAATACAATGAAGAAGAAGAGGATGAGGCTTTTACGGCCAAAGAGATTGAAGAGATCTGTAGGGTAATAAGGAAGATACTATATGAAACCCGCATGGTCCAACTAGGGGAAAGCTCAAGCACCACTAAGGTGTTGTAGACGGGACCTGAGGCCAAACTATAAATTGGAAGGCCACACCATTTTCGATCAGGCGGGAGTCCCGGTAGACCTATTCTCCCACCTTTTCTACATCACAAGTTATTCCAGGATGTAACTCGGTTGTTTTTCTTTAGTTCTATGTCTTTTAGTTTCCAATGTAAACCATGTTATCTTCCGAATTCAATGAAATAAAATAAATATTTCATCGTCCATCTTTCTTTATTCTTTCTATTTTTCTTATTTTTATTTCTTCTTTCAGTTCTAAGAATGTGGCTTTAAATAACATGACATGCTTGCAGACTTTTTGCCTAGATCCAAACACGTTGTCTCTCTGTGAAATAATGAACCAAGAACCGAAATATGATGAAGAAGAGGCTTTTAGGGAAATAAATCGAGAACCGGAACAATTCGAGAGTAAACCTAAGCCGAACTTAGATGACACTGAGCCAATTAATTTGGGTAGTTCTGAAGAAATCAGGGAAACCAAGATAAGCATTCACACAGATGAAAAAACTCGGGATGCATTAATATAACTCTTGTTTGATTTCAATGATATGTTTGCTTGGTCATATGATGACATGCTGGGACTGAGTGTCGATTTGGTGGTTCATAAGTTTCCAACTTACCCCGATTACCCCCTATCCAGCAAAAGCAAAGAAAATTTAAAACTGATGTTAGTGACAAGATCAAAGAAGAAGTCATGAAACAGTTGAAAGCAGGGGTGATCCGAGTGGTTCGATATACCATATGGCTAGCCAATGTAGTTCCAATGCTGAAGAAAGGTGGGAAGACCTGAGTGTGTGTGGATAATAGATATTTAAACAAGGCAAGCCCCAAAGATAACTTCCCTTTGCCAAACATCCATATCATTGTTGATAACTGCGCCAAACATGAGATACAGTTCTTCGTAGATTGTTACGTAGAATATCACCAGGCGTTGATGGATGAAGAAGACGCACAGAAAATAACTTTTACCACACCTTGGGGTACACATTGTTACAGGGTCATTCCATTTGGTCTGAAGAATGCTGGGGCAACCTATATGAAGGCCATGACTGCCATTTTTCATGATATGATGCACCAAAACATAGAGGTGTACATGGACGACGTAATCATCAAGTCCAAAACCCAAGATGACCATGTTTGAGACCTGAGGAAATTCTTTGAGTGGTTGTGTAAATGTGATTTGAAGCTATACCTAGCCAAATGTGCATTCAGAGTCCCATCGGGCAAACTTTTGGGCTTTATAGTCAGTCGGAGGGGTATTGAGTTAGATTCGACAAAGATAAAGTCCATTCAGGATTTGCCTCCTCCGAGAACCAAGAAAGATGTGATGAGCTTATTGGGTAGATTGAACTATATCAGTCGTCTCATTGCTCAGTTGACTTCCACATGTGAACCCATATTCAAATTACTGAAGAAAGATGCGGTAATCAAATGGACAAATGAATGTCAGGAAGCTTTTAATAAAATCAAAGAGTATCTATCCAACCCACCAGCTCTTGTCCCACCTGAACCAGGGAGGCCTCTATTCCTGTATCTGATAGTCTTGGAGAATTCCTTTGGCTGTGTCCTCGGGCAACATGATGGGACTGGAAAAAAAGAGCAGGCAATCTCCTATCTAAGTAAAACGTTTACCAGTTATGAAGCTAATTATACTTTGCTGGAGAGAACCTGCTATGCTTTAACTTGGGTCACTCAGAAGTTGAGACATTATCTGCAAGCCTACACCACTTATCTCATAACCAGGTTGGATCCTTTGAAATACATATTCCAGAAACCAATCCCCATGGGAATATTAGCAAAATGGAAAATCCTGCTCACTGAATTTGACATAGTCTACATCGCTCGCACGGCAATGAGAGTGGGTTTTTGGACTGTTTCACATAATTTCCTGGCTGAAATAGACTGTTGGTTTTGAACCCTGTTGTGTTGCTGCTTGCTTTTTCATCTACTGAAGCCTCATTTTCTTCTAGTTTCCTCTTATTTCCCAAGTACTCTATCTTCAGCTCTATTAAACATGTGAACTCAGATTTGATGCATGAAATGAAAGAATAGGATTTGGAGCATGGC
This sequence comes from Nicotiana benthamiana, assembly GCA_034376525.1. Lineage (NCBI taxonomy): Eukaryota > Viridiplantae > Streptophyta > Magnoliopsida > Solanales > Solanaceae > Nicotiana > Nicotiana benthamiana. The sequence goes on from CM067325.1 coordinate 71,376,183, forward strand.
TTCAATTACTTCTGTATTTAGGTTGTATAGTATCATGTTCTAATTCATTTCATTTCCTAGTTAATTGCTATGTGATTTGTGGACTATTTGATATTACTGCACTAAAGAGGTTCCATTGAGTTATAAATGTTATATTTATGTTTAAGTTCTACTAGAAATAATGGTTGTTTAGTTTGAGAATGTTTAGTTCAAATGTGGATATGCTTGATTCATATGATTTTGTTGAGAACCAGAGCTTCCGTTATTTGTTTTTTGATAATTCCCGTTCGAGTTCTGATGAGGATTAACTCTGTTTTTTAATAGTGATTTCCACTTAAGTCTTTTAAATGCTAAGATTGGTCGTAAGTTCATACTGATCTACTTATGAGATGCTTGGTAAGTATACTTAGTGTGAGGATAAAATTCAGATTCTTAATGTTTATTAGATTAGCCCACAGAATTATTATTTGTCAGTCACATAGCTCGAGCAAATGTCTCAAGTAGCATGGAATTGTCTTTTGAAAATAGTTTTAAAAATGGAGTCCAGCATGATTGCATGATGATTACTTAGTTCCGAGTTTTTCACAAAATGTTCATCTGTTCGATCCCTCTTGAACCATACAAATTTGGAAGTCAAATGCTAGTCTATTTGTTTGTCTCATGGATTCTAGTTGATTGGCATATGGTCGACTTTGGGTCAGTTTTTAAAAGTGTGTCGTGGTCGTCTTGAATCAGATCTGGCCTACCTTGCTTTGTTTTAAAATCGACTTGGGGCAATTTAATTCCTTGCTTGTGTGCTGGTTCTGTTGGTAGAGTGGCTCGATCTTGAGTCCCTGCTTTGCCATTGCACCATGTTTTCAAATTGAGCCTTCTTTTGCGGCCTAGCTCAAGCCGTCTAAAAATCAGTAGCTTCGTAACACTTGCAATAAGTTATTGGGCTCCCTTGGGCGCAGATTTAAATGACAAGCAGACGTTTAATTATTTATGCTTCAATGTAAGTTTGAACTTGTCATAAATAGGCCTTTGAATTCCTTGAGTTTTTTTTAATTAGCTTGACTTTTTGGAGGTGTGCTATATTAGACGACACAAATAGTTTATGACCCTCCAAATTTTAGTTTGAATTCTCTTTTAAAATAAATTAAGGTGGATGCGCCCAACAAAATCTTAAAATGTGTGGCCCTCATTTAGTTATTCTTTTTAAATCCGTAGAGTTCGAGGCATGCCATTTAGCGAATTTTCATTGCCCTCGCAAAGTTAAAAACGCGTAATTATTTTAGGCACGTTATTTTAATAATATTACCTTCCTAAACTCGGGTGTTCATTTCATGTGACCAAAATTCAAATCTTAATAATGTTGAATAAAATGTGTTTTTGATTGAGGGTGCATTTCATGTGGCACGGTCCAAAGACATATTTTAGATGACGTTGAAATCTTCTTAAAATAATTAAAAGTAATTAATAGTTTAAAATTGTATAATAGGTTAAAACATGTATTAAAATCAGATAATAAACCAATTGTAATAGTCTAAGCGACCGTGCTAGAACCACGAAATCCAGGTGTGCCTAACACATTTCCACGGGTTAACAGAATTTCTTATTCATCTGGTTCGCAAACTTCACAAGGAAAGTCAAATTTTCCTCGATTTGAGATTTAAAATAAACCGGTGACTTGGGACACCAAAAAAACAAACCTATCCCGGGGGCAACTCTAGAAAAATCAAACAAATAAGCTCATTTCGAATAATGTTACTTAAATTGGAAAAACTCCCTTATATACTACCTTCAGGATGGTGTCTGAAAAAGGAGGTGTGACAATGAGTTCGGAGGTATATGTGTTTGGAAGTTTACGGGTTTAGAAATTATAAAGTTTATGCGTTCAAAATTCCACGGTTTTGAAAGTTTAGCGGTTCGATGGTTTATGAAATTTGTGGGTCCGGAAGGTTGTTGGTCTGAAAGTTTATGACTTCATATTTATTATATCTAAATTATTTATGAATATTCTTGAGTAGTCATTTTCCTTAATTTGCGTACCAAACACTGAAAAATGAATAAAATTACTACTTATTTTCCAAAAAAATATTTTCCATGAAAAATATTGTCCACGAAAAACATTTTCCATTATACCAAACACACTCTAAAGCACTACTGAAACTAGACCGTAAAATTGTGAATTGTGATTATGCTTTACGTTTTGAATAACGTAAATGTAGTTAAATTTTATGTATTGATGATATAAAAAAAATATAATTAAGTCACTCAAAAGATAATAACAGATAAGTTTATTTTTTTCGTGAATAACATATTATATCTGATTAAATTACATTAATATTTAGAAAAAACTCATTGCACTGTCATTGTGCATAACTTCAAATTCATATCCAAACAAAACAGATTCAATACCACTACTCAAATTAGAAGGTATATGTATACAATATGAAACCATAGAAATGTGACCACCAAACTTTCAAAACTCGAGTTCTTAACTCATTTTCACCCAAGCAAATCTCAGACAAAATAAGTATGACCTACTTGTAAACTCAATACTAGGTTGTAACTTTTAACCCACTCATTCACCTTCCTAGTAATAATATGGTTGCAGATATTCTTTTTGTCTCCTTCGAGAAGTGAGATTCAAACGTTAATCCGGTACTCCCTGGTTCACAATAAGTATTTAATTTAATTTTTTATTTTAGTTTAAAATAAATGTTCAATTATATAATTAAAAAAATATTAATTTATTTTTACAAAATAACCTCAATATATATATTCCTAAAAAGTTTTCTTATTCCTCAAATCAAATATTTAATTAGGGTAATTTAGTCATTCTAGGTATTTTTAAATAGAATTTAATATTTTCTTAATGGGCGTACTAAAAACAAATTGAACACTTAATGTGAACCGGAAAAAATAAGTGTTTGTTTATAGGAATAATTTAGTTTTTGGAAAATTTTGAAAATAAGACCTCTTGTTGGCCGACATGATAATTTGGGACATTTTAGTTATAAAGAAAAAAAAACGGATTTTTTAACATGTCAATATTTATCCCAAATTTATGTTTAATTTTAAATCGAGCTTCACCAAAATTAGCTTTTTCTCAAAAAAAAAATTAAAATATATATATGTCCAAGCGGGTATTTATGAAAAAGAAAAGTATCCTCGTTTCAGCTTTTGAAGAACAGCTAATGCTATTACTCAAAAATACTCATTTTCTCCTAAAAGCTTGCGGAACATATCACTCTATGAAATAAATACTTTTTCTAAAGGAAAAAATATATTTTTGACTTTACAAAAGTTTGGCTAAATATGCTAGAAGTACTATTCTATCATTTTTCTTGGTTGGTAGGAACCTATCGTTTTCTGGGTCTTTATAAATTTAGATGAATTTATCTCTTTTTTTACACGTAAAAAATTTATTTGTACACATAAGAGATCTCTCTTTTATATATAAAAGATCTAAAAAGAATAATTTTTAATTTAAACATTGTAAATGACTATGAAGGCCCATTTCCTCAGAACCTATAGCCTCAACTACTAGAACGCAGAAACTAGAATAATGAATACTGAATATTTTTTGCGTTCACTTTTACCTCTTTATTATACTAAAAATAAATTCACTTTTATTTTCCACTTTACTAAATTAAGAGTAAGATAAAAAAAAATTTCTGTTTTACCGTTATTATTAACTACTCATTCCTCCAAATCTTTTTTCAAAACGTTTGAAAATGCTATTACTATTATAGGTAAGATTGTAAAATATATAGTGCATTTTTATAAAGAGAGTGCAAAGTAAAAAGTAGAGAACTAAAAAAGTGAACGAAGAGAGTACCAAGTATAATCGAAAAAAAATTAAAAGTAAAAATAAACATGAAAAAGTATCTAATAAAAACTTTTGAATGAAGAGAGGGTGTATCATGCTAGGGTAATTGGGGAACTCCGAGAGCCACCACGACTTTAGATATTGTAGATGCTTTAAGGTTAAGAAGGTCGTGGGCGCGGTGGGTAAGATGTCTCGGGGCAAGGCGACTGGACCAGATGAGATTCCAGTAGAGTTTTGGAGATATACAGGTAAAGCAGGCTTGGAGTGGCTGACTGGGTTGTTTAATGTTATCTTCAAGACGAAGAGGATGCCTAATAAATGGCGGTGGAGTACAATGGTTCTGGTGTAAAAGAACAAAGGTGATATCCAGAATTGTAACAACTATAGGGGTATCAAGTTACTAAGTCATACATAAAAGTTTGGGAGGGGGAGGTGGAAGGGAGGATAAGGAGGGTGATATCTATATCGAAAAATCAATCCAGGTTCATGCCAGATCGTTCTACTAAGGAAGCTATCCACCTTATCAGGAGGTTGGTGGAATAATATAGGGAGAGGAAGAAAGATTTGCATATGATGTTTATTGACCTAGAGAAGACGTATGACAAGATTCCTAGGGACGTCCTTTGGAGATGTCTAGAGGTGAAAGGTGTGTCGACGTCTACATTAGGGAAATTAAGGATAAGTATGATAGAAATATGACTCAAGATAAGGCAGTGGGAGGTGACTCGGAGCCTTTTCCGGTGGTTATGGAGTTACACCAAGGATCTGCGCTCAGCTCGTCCTTATTTTCCTTTGCATTGGATGCACTGACACACCATATCAAGGATAGGTGACATGGTGTATGTGTTCGGTGATGATATATTTATGATTGATAAGACACAATGCGACGTTAATGGGAGACCAGAGGTATGGGGGCAGGACCTAGAGTCTAATGGTTTCAAGTTGTTAGGGTCAATTATCCAGGATAATTGGGAGATGGACAAGGATATTACGTACCGTAATAAGGTGGGGTGGATGAAAAGAAGGTTAGCGTCTAGAGTCATGTGTGACAAGAATGTACCACCAAAAATCAAGGATAAATTTTATAGAGTAGTTGTTAGACCGACCATGTTGTATGGGCTTGAGTGTTGGCCAGTTAAGAATTCACATATCCAGAAGATGAAAGTAGCAGAAATGAGGATGTTGAGATGGATGTGTGGGCACACTAGGCTGGATAAGATTAGGAATGAAGATATTCGGAAGAGGGTGGGCGTGGCTCCAGTGGACGACAAGATACAGGAAGCACGATTTAGATGGCTCGGACACGTGCAGAGGAGAAGCCTATATTCCCCCGTTATGAGATGTGAGCGGTTGGCTTTGGAAGGTAAGAGAAGAGGTAGAGGGCGGCCTAAGAAGTATTGGTCTGAGATGATCAGACAGGACATCGCGCGGCTCCATATTTTTGAGGACAAGACCCTTGATAGGAAGGTGTGGAGGTCGAGCATTAGAATTGTAGGTTAAGAGTAGTCGAGCGGTTTTCTCTTTTGTCCCAGTTTCCCTCTTTGTATCGACGAGTATGATAGTGTTCTGTCTAGCTCTGCTAGCGATTTATATTATATTTTACACTTTTGCATAATATTTGTGTTACTGCTTTTCTATTTATTTGTTGTCTCTCACATTGTTGATACTAGTTTTCGATTTTTGTTGTTATATAGCTATTGTCTCCGAGCCGAGAGTCTTCCAGAAACAACTTTTCTATTCCCTTCGAAGTAAGGGTAAGGTCTGTATATTCTATATTTTCATACTTTACCGGTGAAATTTTATTAGGTTATTGTTGTTGTAGTAGTACCTAAGTTCTGTTATCTCTATCTTGGAATAACTTTATTTTTGGCTTATATGATAAAGTTGAATATTTCTAAACTTTCCCTTTTAATAACTCATCTTTAACATCTTTCAATGTCACATCTTTAAAAGAAAAGAAATCTACTTTGACTGGAAGTTCTGTGAATTAATGGGCATCCCAGGAATTGAATCTTTATCTATAAAGAATAGCACTATGCAAAGTCTCCACATATTATTATTTAAGCAGGAACGTAACGGCGCTCTTTAAGCATCTAATGAGAGTATTAATCATTGTGAACATCACGTCCATTTTTATCGTAATTAAGGAAGCCTTTTTTAAGTTGGATTAGAATAACACACTTTTAGATAATAAAGTTGGGGGTCTTTCTTTAGGGGCTGGTGGAATCAATACTTTTAGGAGTCGTTTGGGGTGAGGCATGCGTAGAAATGGTATAAAAATTTAATACCGTTTTAATGTTATATTTAATTAATGAATCAGGTATAAATTATGTTGCTGTTAATTTTAATATCGAGATAATTTATACCTTATAGAAGATGGAGCAGTTAGCACCAGTATAATTTCTACCTTCTTCTTAAAAATTATGCAATTGTCATTCTTAATACAACATACCATATAGTGAATAAACAACAATCCCAACATAACTAATCTCAACATAACTTATACCGACATTTCCAACCAAACAACCCCTTATATAATTTGGAAAAAATCATGTGGGGCACTTAATCACTACTTGATGATCATCATTGTACGTAGAAAACAACCAACTATATCTTTGAGAATTTCCGACTTTCATGGCTCTTTCTAACCCTTTTGTGATCAAATTGTAGTGATTTATTTGAAAGGGGGCATTTGGGGCTACAAATATTCAAATACTATCCAAAATTAAACAATTATAGCTACAACATTTGAATACCAGAATGGCGTTTGTCCACGATTAGCCAAGCTCATGCTTATGTCATAAAAATTTGTTGCATTAATTTAGATATTATGGTTATGATTTTAGAGAGTAAGTTAAATAGATATCCAACTTTTTTTTCAAAAAAAAAAGGAATATTTAATACACAAAATATTCCGTATTTATACAAGGTTTGGAGAAGAATCATACCCCAAAGGATATAATATAGACCGTCTATCCTGACGCATATCCAACTTTATTTGCACATATATATAAGATTCGACCATAAAGTATTAGATTTTGTCTAACCCTGAAACCTTAGTTGAATCTGCACTGCCTTTGATTAAGGATAAGACTGAGTAGTGGCTGACAATTTTTCTAGTGAGAACTGTGGGTCGATTACAAACTCAAATGCAAACAAATACTAGACCTTCACATTATGTTTGTCCACCACCTAACTTATGTATGGTTGAGTACTTGAGTTCGTGTACAAAGCACGAGTAACAACAAATGTCACAGTTTAATTTCCGGATTATACAAACTAGTTATGCAACATTGTTGCAATTAGTGATGATAAAATTATTACCCATATTATTTATTAAAAATGAGTTGAATATTGTATTGGTCCAAATTTGACGACTTGGTAACGGTAGATAACAGAACCAAGGGCGAGGTCGACCATAGTGTAATAACATGAAACCATCCTCGAAAAGGTTATTGTCAAGGATGAGCAGCTGGAATAAAGAAAAAACGGTATGATAGATTTAGAAGTGGACATAAGGTGTATTCATTTGGATATTCCTTTGTATACAACAAAATTGGAGGGTCCAACTTCGTCATTACAACACCTCATAAGCATGTCTCGAAGGCTCAAGACAACGGCCGAGCTTCAGAAGAGCTTCAGAAAATATGGCCTTTTCTGGACTCCTTTCCTACTACCCTTGAAATAACCAGGAGGTTCTGTGATGCTGAAGATGTGAATGAGGCAAAGGCTATTCAGAAGAGTGAAATGAGGCCACAGCACAAAGTCATCTTTGAGTTTGTCAACAAGTGCCTACTGCCCAGGCAGGAGAGAATGCATATTGCAAATTATATGGACTTAGTGTTGATGGAGTTCCTGGAAAGAGGAATGAAAATTAATTGCCCTACACTCATCATCAAGCTACTGGATAGGGTCATCAATGGCTCCAAGGCTCATACTACCCCTTATTGCTTTATTCTGACTACGGTTATAGATAAGTGCAATGTGCCTCAAAAGAAATGGGAAATGGCCTCAATAAGGATCACTTCGGCATTAATACTCTGATTGCTTATGACTATTTTTTCAATTTCATCTCAAATGAACCTGGTTCATCAACCAAGACTCCTATCAATAGTAAAGCTAGGGCTCTAGTAAAGGAATGTGAAGCCAAGGATGCAGAGATAACTAGGCTTAAGGCTCGTGTAGCAGAGATGCCCTTAGAACTGAGCTTGCCAAGGAAAAGGAAAAGAATGATGGAATTCTTTCCAATATGCTGAATCTTCTCCAAGCCCAAAACCAACCCTCTAGCTCCCCCAAGCCTTAGGAATCCTAGCCTTTGCCTTCTGAACTTGTCTAGTACCTTCATTGACCCGGATAAAGGATTTTCTATTTTTTGCTCATACTTTAAATGTTTTTGCTTTCTGGTTGTGGATGGTGATAGCAACATATCCTCTATCAATGATATCTACTATTTTTGCTTTTGTTCAATGTTAATCTTTCCTTGATAGTATAAATATGTTTGCTTGATTACTGATTATTAAACCATGATTGCACTTGCAGTTATCCCAATGGCCATGAGTACTTAATAAAATTTATGAATCACACTTTGTATGAAACTTTTCGATGATGCCAAAATGAGGAAGAGATATTGTGATTTACACATTCTGAGTTAAGTGATATTTATAACCTAATTAACCTGGTCCTTGATGATAAGTGAATTTTCTAAACTTTGAATTGATGGTTAAGATGAGTTCTTACAGGATCCAAGTAAGTAAAAAGCACATAATTTGTCATCATCAAAAAGGGGAAATTTGTTGGCCCAAGAATAGGTGAAGTTTTGAAGATTGACAAAATAACTCAGACATGGACCAGGTCCATCTTGTGAAGCACCATCATGCTCAGCCTATACATGTGAGATGCACATGAAGAAGATAAATCTAACTGATCAAGAAGCAATATCTCCTGATCTGATGGAAAAGGTTGCATACTGGATAAGGAGAGAAAGACTCCTTACATGAAAAGAGCACTATTTAGGAAGAAAATAGTGTTAGCAATTGTATCCCAGTCAAACTTTGATTACTAACCAAATTAAATGTCAGTATTGTTCTCTTTTTCAGGTAATGCACACAAGCAGAAGTTAAACTTAAATTGAGAGTAAAAAGGCAAGGCAATTTTGCAATCAATTTATGTGTGATTCGAATGTGCAATCATGAAGCTACTTGAACGAGATAGAAGAACTAGTTCCAAGTGTCTATCCTTTATTCTAGTTCAACTGTAGTAAGTGATTTTACATTGTACCTTTCATATTTCATAGAAGCAATTCTATTAGGTACTTAGAGTGTTCAAATTAGAGTTAACATAAAGTTGTCGCAACAACTGAGATTGTGTGCCATAACGGTATTAGAGATAATTCTTAGATTTACGAAGAGTTTTGTAAATGCTGTTTTGGCTCAGTGATTTTAGTAGAAGTTTGGGAAAATTCTACTGAGTAGTAGGTCGTGGTTTTTTCACCTTTTAAGCCAGGTGTTTTCACGTAAAAATCTTTGTGTTCTTTATTTTCTGTATTTATTATTCTACAAATATTAGTAGTTGGAACACCTAGAAGAACAGGGTCCTTCTATAATTTCAGATAAGCAAAAAATGGGTATCACACAAATCACCCTCCCCCACCCCCTTTTTGTATAGTATTGACGCTAAGAACATTAGTCGCTGGCTTCAAATTTAAAAACTTGAGGGTCAAACGAGCTCGAGTCAAAACCCGACTCGGAGACTGAACCCAAAATAGTTAAACTAAATATTCCCAAGGAAAAAGCATAAGAGCCTTTGATGCCAGCTCACATTAAAGGTTGCATCAACCCAAAAGCGTAAGAGCCACTATCGCCAACCCACAAAAAAGGTCGTACCGACCCAACACAAAAATGCCTAAAGGGCAGCTTGAAATTAAAAAACTTGAGGGTCGAAGGAGCTCAGTTGATACCCGACTCGTATACTAAACCCAAAACAGTTGACCAAACATGCCCAAGAGCACAAGCATAAGAGCTCTAATGCCGGCTTATGCTAAAAGGTCGTACCGACCGAGTGCATAAGAGCCTACGAGCTAGCCTAATGAGCCTAAGGGCCATACTATGAATCTAAGGGTCCTTTTCAAATCAAAGACCAGTTCATCTGGATAGGTGCTCCCCGCCAGTTGTTGGAACGATGTAAGCCAGGTCGGCTTTCGACTCAGAAAGATGAAGGGCCCAAAAGGGCTCTATAAAACATCCTTGAGACTTCTAGTCTTATGTCCTTAAAATCAAGGCAAAAAGAAATTCTTGAAGAATAAAACCACGAGGTTTCCTTCGGTACATATATGCGAGAAAATACAAGCTTTATTTACAAGTGTACTTTGAAAAGTACTATATACAGAATTAGAAAAAAATCTACGTCCCCTTTGGGGACTATGGCCCGCCGGTCTCATCCTCGCTATCCTCGGCATCGGACAGAAGTAAGTGAGAGCCATATATGTCTGCCCTCTCCCGCTCCACCTCTTCCGAAAGGCCAAATCCCGTAGCATGGAACTCCTCGAGGGTTTTCCTTCGAGACTTATACCGAGCATATTCCTTGCTCATGTCCTCGCGATCAAGAGTCCTTCTCAGCTCAGCTTAAGCATCGGAAACGTCCTTCAAATACAAAGCCACTTTCTTGCCAGCCCTAGTTCGGCTCATTATGACTTTGACCCGGGCATCCACAACCTCAGCTTGTACCTTCAAAAGCTTAGACTTGAGTTTTTTAATCACATTTTTTAAAACCAAGATATTATCACGAGCTAAGTGAAGTTGAACCTCAAAAGGGAAAGCTTTAGCCAGAGCACCCTTCTCCGTTGAAGCCTGGACATCCACATAAACCTTTAGCTCATCATACTTGCGCTTCGCTCGGTCAACTTTGCTCCGAAGGCATTTCAGGTCCTTTTTTTTTTCTGCAACTAAAATAAACAAAACATTAGCCTCATGATCTAGAAGAAGGAACACGTGCTCTCTTGGAATAGAAACTACCTGCTCCTTCAGGTAACTCTCATAATTTAAGCCCTGACTCACCTCATTTTGCAAGCATCCCAACTCGACTTCCCTTTCATCACAAAAAAGCCTAAGGGCTTTCTCCCCGTCTATAGCATTCCACAAACCGGCTTCACAACGAAGCAGCTCGGATTTGAGATTGTCAAGGGCCTGCGAAAAGGGAGCTCAATAAGAAAGGAAAGGCAAGAAACTCAAAGGCCTGTAACAAATCTTACCACAGAGCAAAGCTATTATCGATCATTAGTCCAGAAGCTGGAGATCCCTCTACCTCTCCGAGAGGGCACGGCCTCACATCAAAAGACTTCCTGATGCCTACAATAACAGGGCTAGCACGCAGAAAAAGAAAGTGCCTTTCCATGATGTTTTGCTTCCCATCTTCCCCTAGGCAAAGCTCACCACTTGCGCTCGATATAAGTTGAATGGGTCACCAACTCCCGAGCATCAGGCAGATCAGGGACCTTGCACAGCATCCATGAAATTGCTGCAGAAGAGGAAAGGAAGACACATTTAAGGAACACACATTCACCATAATTAAAGAACTATGGACGAACGAGTGTACCACTTACTTATATAATTCCATTCCTCGGGGAATGGAATAAACTCCACGGGGGTAATATCAACAGTCCGTACTCAAACGAATTGGCTCATCCACTCCCGATCTTCTTCTTCTTAATCATCAACAATGAAAGGCGTGTTAACCAGTACCGTAAGGTTAGCAGACCTCGATGGTGAAAAGGTCGGTACAGCCTGATAAGATGACTGAGAGTGAATTTAAGCCCTTCTTCTTCGTAAAGAACCTCATTATCAACACTATCCATCAAAAAGAAGTTAGGCTCCAAGAGGCCATTGGCATCGTTGCAAGTCCCGAGATGGTACCTTATCTCGACGACCTCCGTCAAAAAGAAGTTAGCTTTAGGAAGCCATTAACATCATTGCAAGTCCCGAGATGGTACTCGATCTCAAGGATCTCTATCAAAGGAAAGATAGGATCCAAGAAATCCATTGCCATCATTGTAAGCCTCGAGATGGTACCCGATCTCGAGGGGCGCCATCAAAAAGAAGATAGGCTCCAAGAAGCCATTAATATCACTGCAAGTCCCAAGATGGTACCCGATCTCGAGGAACTCTCTCAACAAGAAATTAAGCTCTAAAAGGAGCCGCCCATATATGAGCTTAACATCGGTGTGGCACCCTACTTCGAGAACTTCGGCTATTGTAAGTACGGATCATCTACCTGATACTCCGGACCTCGAACTACCTAAGCTCGAGCCAACTCCGGCATGAAAGCTACCAACAAAGCCTTAAGGCTATCTTTCATCTCCAGATCAAGCTATTTCTATTCTTAGATACCCGAGCAAACTCCCTCTCGAGGGATATCGCGGGGTTTAAAGCACGAATTTTTGTTACGAAAGTTAGGTTCCTGACGATCCAAGTTTACCGATCCTACTCGGGCTCGGTCTAATGAAGGAAAAAGATTCCATAGGGAATCGGGTTAACCAATCAAGAGCTAGAGGAGATACTCACGCTCGGGCTTGACACTCACGCTAATCATTAAAGTCATGCATTCAGATTCTTCATAAATGCAGGCAAAGGGATGTAAATCATAGATCGGTGGCAGAACAAAAAGATGCTTTTTTCCATTAATAAATGATGATTACAAAAGCCCACAAGTGGTCCTTACACAGAAACAAAGAAGCAAATAAAGAGCATAACCTACAAGCACAATCAATATTCATTGGAAAAAGTAACCGATTACGCCATCAATGTCCTTACAAGACATACTGGAGGGTGCAATCAATGCATTTTTGAAAAATGGATTGACGGTGATATTATGGTTTTGAAGAATAAAAGTCGGCAGTACAATGAATAATTCTAGAAAAATGGACCGACAGGACGTCTCAATTATCATAAAGACTTACAAAATCAATATGACATCATCGCAGGAAGTTCGGATAGATAGATATCAAAATCGTTTCTTATCGTTCCACTCTAAGAAATGCGGGGACTATTTGTATACGGCAAAATCGAGGGTCCAACTTCTCATCATTACGACACCACGTAAGGACGTCTCGAAGGCTCGAGACTACGGTCGAGCTTCCTCCCTCGAGGGTCATCGACATTCGACCTTGGGTCAGCATAGACCAACGATTATGGTGGTGAGTTCCTAAGGCACATGTCTAGAGCTGACAAAGCCTAGTGAACTAGTCTAAAAATGAATCAAGGAATTAAATGGTTGTACCAGCCCATATCTTTGTAATTAATACATTTGTACTGTGTTGGGATTTTTCCTCCTATATAAAGGGGATCCCTATCATTTTGTAAGGGTCTGTTTCTCAATACTAAGAAATACACAAGAACATTCTCGCTGCTCTCTAACATATTCTCTTGATCTCTTTACTTCCACTTATTGCCTGTATTCATTATTTTCATTATTTTTTATTTATCTTTCGTCATTTATTGCTTATTATTGGCCATAAAGAGTCGTCACTGATCTTATTATTACTATTAGTCACCCATCGACTACCCTCGATCGCTCCAAGCCAGCCAGCCACTCGACCTCGATGCCTTATAAATGGAAGCTCGAGACCCTCGATCTCTAGCCATCTAGTTCGACTGTCACATCGGTTTAAGCTATGCTCTTTCCTTCTAATCTTTTTCTTTGGAATCTACTGCTCAAACAACTAGCATAAAATTAGATCACGTATTTTTAAAACCTTTTAATAAAATTTAATTGTTATTACCATTTTCACGGTAAACATCCTTATTTTGTACTTTTTAGGATTTTATGGAAATACCCCTTATAAATAGGAAGAGATAGAGAACAAAATAGGAATCTTCACTTTCTGATAAGAGCACATTATAAAAAGTTGACTAGAAGAATATATAAAAGTTGTCTTGTTCACTGATTTTCCTATCCAAGCACACATTGTTTAATCTTTGTTCACAAGATCCAAGGATTCCTTATCCATCTTCACTTCTCATATTTTCACGTTGCAATCAGGAGAAAGAACCATCCAAATCATATAATAATTAGGTGGTAGATTCTTTTTTATTATATTTATTGCCATTATCTACATTATTACATGTTCATGTTCTAATATTTATTGGTAATCATTAAGTACAAAATGACTATTTACTGCTCTTCAACATTGTTCATCTTATCAACTTCCTACAATATTTTATCTAGAATTTATTATATTTAACTAAGATTCATCCTGCATTTCTTCATTAATTGGTTTAACAAAAGGCTTAACACCTTTTGGTCAAACAATTCAACGCTGTCTATGGGCAGTTTTTTAGTTAAGATTTTTAGTTTCTTGTAGATCGTAAAGAAGAACAACCATCTTTTTCTTGTCTACAAAAACTAACAATGGTAGGGAAAGGAGATGAAAGACAAAAAGAAATAGCAGGTGTCACCACCAACATCTTGAACACCATCAACGAGGATAATAGAGGAGACGAGGAGAATGTGACATTGATTGCGACACCCAGGCGGAGCCATTTACCTCTCCCTCATGGAAGTGTAACTGCTCCACGCGAAAGGGGACACTCCACATCCACAGGTGAGGAAGCGCCACCAACAATCAAAAAACTGCTGGAGATGTGGTTGACGAGCGCTCTAAGCAACATACTGGACAAACCTTCTCGTCAGGCATTAGAAACGTCATACAGACATATGTCACAGCAACCACTGACGAGAAACCCGCTCCCCCATCAGGTAACACTCACATCGCTATTGATGCACATGACAATGCACTTACAACCATTCTAAATAAAATGGATAAAATGGAAAACAAGAAAAAGAACTCCACGACCAAATGAAGGAACATCAAGAAAGGGTCGATAAGATACCAGGCACCCTAAAATTGCTTCCAAAATGGGACATCAGCCGATTCGTTGAACAGCCATACAGCAAGGAGGCAGGCCCACATGCTATACCCAAAACGTTCAAGATGCCACCATATTTGAAAATATATGATGGCACAACAAATCCCGAAGATCATATCATTCACTACGTTACAGCAATAAAGGACAATGAGCTCTCAAAGGAGCAAGTACCATCAATATTACTGAAAAGGTTTGGCGAGAACTTAATCGGGGGAGCCTAAACCTGGTACTCACAGTTGCTAGCACGATCTATAATAACGTTAGAGGAAATGGTCGACAAGTTCGTCACCGCCCACGCCGGGGATAAGAAGGCGGAAGCCAGGGTAAATGATATATTCGTCGCTAGGCCACTTCTTGGCAAGGGACTCGGGGACTTTTTGGCTCGGTTCAATAAGGTAAGAATGAGATTATCAATTGTATCAAAAGGGATGGCGGTGGCAGCTTTCCAAAATAGGTTGCAAAGGAATGGGTCATGAGCGGCAAGAAAACTATTGAGCAGACTCATAAAGTACCCTTCCACTACTTGGGAAGAAATTTATAGTGCCTACTACGTCGAGGTGAGGGCAGACTAAGACGACCTTAACAGCCTTATCCAGCGGTTAAAGTCGGTCCAAATAGAGCCAAGGAAAGACCACCGTAATGACGGTCAAAGAGACCAGTCAGGCCCACGCCTCAAACGAGACAGACACCAACCTTATGTTAGAACAACCATTCTAGTATCTCCTTGCCATGCAGAAAAATTGTCCAGGACACATACAGGGACTCAACAGAACGAACGAGGTATGCCTCCACCCTTATCTGCTCACTATTTTTGTGTTTTCCTTAAAAATAGTATACGCACTAGAGAAGCTCGGCCCAAAAGTGAAGTGGACACAGAAGATGAAGTCCGACCAATAACAAAAAAATCGAATGTCCTATGTGAGTTCCATCACAAGTGAGGCCACAAGACCGAGGACTGCATAGCTGTACGGCAAGAAGTAGTGAACATGTTTCACCAAGGGCACCTGAGAGAGCTGATGAGCGATTGATGAGCCAACTTTGGTCACAAACGAGAATAACGCCAAGGCCCTCCAAGTCCACTTGCGCCTGCCTGCACCATCCAAATGATCATCGGCGGAGGCGACGAAGCAGCAATCAACCAAGTGAAGTTTACCACCACACACAAATTGAAGCAATCAATCACCCACAAATGGTATTATGACATCAGAGAAAGTAGCCTCTTTTATAAGTCAGATACCAATGATTTGACTTTTCTTAACTTCGATGCTCTTGTCATTACTTTACGTATTTCAAATATTGATGAAAAAAAGAATATTGGTAAATGATGGAAGTGGTACGTGTATTATTCACCTTCGAGTTCTTGCACAAATATGACTCGAGGATAAAATAGTACCACGCTGCATAACACTAACAGGTTTTAACAATGCAGTCGAACAAACTTCAGGAGAAATAATGTTGCATGTTCTGGCTGGGGGCATCACCTTAGAAACAACGTTCCATTTCGTGAACCAAGACGCAACTTACAACACCATAATATGAAGACCATGGATACACGCCATGAGAGCCATCTCGTCCAGCTTGTATCAAGTAATCAAGTTCCCTATTCCATGGGGGATATTCAGCATCAGAGGCAAACAGCGCATAGCCCAGGATTGCTACCACATCGCCCAAGATTGTACGCAGACTCAACAACTAAAAAGTACAGACTCGGAAGCATAGAAAAATACCCAAGTCGGGGTCAGAACTCCACGATCAAAAAGATGTATTCAAGGACCCCGACGTCATGAAGCTGCATGCTCAAGTTTGGAGGATCTATCCTTCCCAATTAGACATCAACAACAACAACAGCAAAAAGGCTTACATAGGCCATAAACTCTTCGAGCCGTGTAAATTTTATAAGTTCTTAACTAACAATGCCAATCTGTTTGCTTTTTCCCACGTAGATATTCCAAGAAGCCCAAAAGACCTTGCCTCACACAAATTGAAAATCGATCCCCTTTACCCTCCAGTACAACAAGTAAGGAGAAAATTCAATGTCACAATTAACGAAGCTATCAGCTATGAGGTGGATAATCTACTCGCTAATGGCTCCATCCGGTATTTAAAATACCCTCAATGGGTCGCCAACATAGTCATGGTGAAAAAGAAAAACGGGAAGTGGAGAATGTGCGTGGATTTCACGGACCTAAACTAGGCTTGCCCGAAAGACTCATTTTCATTGCCTCATATCGATCAGATCATTGACGCAACAACAGGGCATGAGTTTTTGAGCTTTTGGACGCCTACTCAGGTTACAACCAAATCCTCATGGAGGAAGAGGACCAAGAAAATACCACTTTCATCACCCATCAAGGAACGTACTGTTATCGAATCATGCCATTTGGGTTAAAGAATGCGGGAGCAACTTATCAAAGATTGGTAAACTAGATGTTCGAAGAACAACTTGGCAGAATATTGGAAGTTTACATAGACGACATGTTTATAAAATCAAAAAGGAAGGAAGACTACATCGATCACCTGAAAGAAGAATTCGGAATACTAAGGTAATATGGCATGAAGCTGAACCCCAAAAAATATGCCTTCGGCATAACTTCGGACAAGTTACTCGGCTTTTTGGTGTCACAAAGTGGCATCAAGGTCAACCCCGACCAAATCAAGGCCATCGAGGGAATACCTGAAGTATTAACCAGCAAGAAATAGGTGCAAAAATTGATAGGCCGCATACCTGCCCTACCGAGGTTCATCTCACGATTCCCCACAGATGCCACAAATTCTTCAATATGCTAAAAAGGACAACGAGCTCCAATGGAATGATGAATGCATCAAGGCCCTAAGAGAACTAAAGGCGCACTTGTCTTCGCCCCCATTACTCGCCAAAGCAGAACTCGGTGAATGCCTTTAGATACTTAGCCATATCAGAGGTCGCGGTAAGCGCAATATTGGTCAGTGAAGATAAAATGTAATCTCCAGTCTATTATATTAGAAAAAGTCTGGTCAACACTGAAACAAGGTACCCTTGATCGGGTTCAACCCTACACCACTACAGAGTGGCAAGAGTGGTCGATGCATCTTTTACCCGAAAAGGTCGGGATCGAATCCACAAGGAACTAATACAATGTTTGGAGTTGGATTTCTATCTAATCTAGCAGTTTGTAATGCTCTTGATTACACTTCCAATCATTTTGTTTGTTTGTTACTTCTAATTTTATACTAATGATGTGCAAAATTAAGCTAAGCAGATATGTTTGTAGGGTTTTCTAAATGGGTAAAGAAGCACTAAGGAAGTGACTTACTCCTAGGTGAGTATCTATCGGGATCTAGAACTTAGGGCAATAATGTTATAGATAGGATCATGATATAGCCAATGCACGAAGCTACTCACTCTACACCTCTCGATAGTAAGAATGACCTTGCCATAATTGGATTTCTCAAGCCCAATAGGGTATTCAATTTGTGCAAGAAATGTTGGCTCAAGTCGGGTATTACTATCTCTAGGTTTAACCTTTTAATTGGGGCTATCAATCTCTTGAATATATCCCAATTCCTTGTAGGCCTGAAATTCCTTGACCTAGTCTTTTTTCTCAAAAAGAGCCTAAGTCAAAAGGCACATATTAGTGTTTCCAACCACTAATTCAACATCGAAAGCATAAACCAGACCAAATAACAATCACCCATAAACATCTAAGCCCAAAAATAAAAGATCCATGAAATAACCATACTAGGGTTGAGCCATAACTGTAGCTAATGGGTTTAGCTACTTATAATTGAACGAGAAATCATAGATTGAGATGAAGAATAATCCATAAAGTATAATTACAAGCTAAGAGACTAAGATTAATTTCTAAGTAAGCTACAAACTAAATACAGAGTTTCACGTGCTCAGCTAACGTAAGATGACCTAAAAATATGAAAAGTAGTATTTATACACAACTAAATTTTCTGAACAAAAATGCCCTTGACAGATGTACCGCAAAATGCGGTAAATGGACTGATGTAGCGGTGAGGCTACCGTGGCCACAGTAAATCAACCACGGTCTTCAGATTTTGCTTAGACTCCGGGCTCTCTAAATATCTTCTTCACGGACCGCGGTAAAAGGATTGATGTGGCGGTGGAGGCACCGTGGTCGCATAAAATCACCACGAACCGCAGTAGCTTGAATTTCAAAAATGCCATCTCTCCAAATCTTTACCACTGCGGACTGCACAAAAAGGACTATGGTCGTGGTAGAGAAGGCAAGCTAGGAACCAGTTGGGACATGCCATACAAAATCATGGCAGCAAGATAGAAAGGATGATTCCAACTTGAAACTATGAAGGGAAAGTTACTACCAAACAATTGGATTGCCGCCTGCTTCAAATACTTCAACTTTTGAAAACGGATGCCTTCCAAGTCGTACTCTTTTTCCCTCACTTGGGTATTATCCTAATTGGGTTTTTTTAGGAGGTTTTTAATGAGGCGACGAAGGGGATGTATCGAAGTTCAAGTATAATTCATCGCCCCGACTGCCGACCACTTCTCCGGGCCGAATGATGAAGGGACTAGATACACTAGAACTTCTCCAATATATGTATGAAACAAATAAAACATGTAATATTCTCCAATGAATGAAATAAAGCAGAATCTTTGCTCTCCACCAAGTCTTTTTACACCTTATATTCAACCTCGCTCGAATTACTATACATTCGACCTCGCTCGAATTACTTTACATCGACTCACCCGAATTACTTTACATTCAACCTCGTCCGAATTACTCTACATTCGACCACGCCCAAATTATGTGACAT
This sequence comes from Nicotiana benthamiana, assembly GCA_034376525.1. Taxonomy (NCBI): domain Eukaryota; kingdom Viridiplantae; phylum Streptophyta; class Magnoliopsida; order Solanales; family Solanaceae; genus Nicotiana; species Nicotiana benthamiana. The sequence continues at coordinate 71,395,683 of CM067325.1, forward strand.
TCGACTCGCTTGAATTACTTTACATTTGACCTTGCTCGAATTATTTGACGTTTGACTCGCTCGAATTACTATACATTCGACCTCGCTCGAATTACATTACATCCGAACTTACTCGAATTACTTTACATCAACCTCACTCCAATAAATTTACATTCGACCTCGCTCGAATTATATTACATTTGACCTAGCTCGAATTATTAACCTCGCTCGAATTACTTAATAGTCGACTTCATTCGAATTATTCAATGTACGACCGCATCAAATGTCGATCTCATAAAAAATCAGGGACTTCCCATGGCAAAAAGAAAAGAGAATGAATATCAAGAAATACAGAACAAAAAGGGAACTGTTCCAATTCAATTGTCGAATTACAATACTTTTTACATACAAATAGCTTCATTCCACATCATCCCCGTTGGCGTACTCTTCATCATACCAAGGATCAGAGGTAAGCCTTTCTGCGTCTTTGTCATCCTCATCTCCACCAGGCGTACCAGGGGAGTATCACAAGCTTCACGGGTTGTACGTGCCTTGACATGGACCCCCCAGAGTTTTAACTTAGGAAACTTTCGTGACAGCCTTCAAAGACTTATTGTTATACCCCATATTTTTGTACGTGAAAGTACACCATAAGTAAATTAATGGAATCTCGGAATGAGATATTATATCCCGCATTTTCGGACATTAAGGTTTCATCGTAAAGTTAATCGATGCAAGCTCGGGAATGAGATTATTTGAGATTACAAGTATCAGATAAGTAAATTCATGAAGGTGAGAGGGTAAGTAAATTCAAGAAAATGAGTTTTGTCAAAATTTGTCATTTTGAGATAAAATACGGCCCGAGCTAAAATACCGATATTTATGTACTAGTACCATTCAAAGTACCACATGACCATGATAGTAAGGTGTATAAAATGTATTAAAAGTAAATAGTATTTTAAATCATTTGAAATAATTCTTAATTATATTGATATTCGGATAATTATTAATTTTAGTGGGAGATTAATAATTAATGACTACTTAATTATGATCTTGAATTGGATAAGCCAAAGAGGAAAAAGAGTGGCAGCAATTGAGGTCTTTATACAAGCCCAAAATTGTGGTTCTTATTCCATTTTAATTAGGTGGCATAACAAGGAGTCTTTGGGCAAGATTAAGCCAACAAGTGGAACCCACAAAATCAACAAACTTAAGAGACTCCTTATCTCATTAAGGTTAAAAAAAAGTTATGGATATTTGTTAGATGATGTTATATACACTTCAACTCATTTTTGAGTTAAAAATGAAATGTTAAAGATCATGATTCCTATCTCATAATCTTACGGAGGCTTCTCAAAATTCAATGTAAGAAGGCCTATGAATTTGTGAAATTTCAATTACAACATACGGATGAAGCTTCAAGGAAAATCTTATAGGATTATGATCAATTCACAAAGTAAGATAGGTTTGAAACGTGATGTTGCTTCAACAACAGTTCATACGAGATTATATCAAGCCATGGCAACGAGTTAGGAATTACGGTGTAATCTTCTTCAAGAATATAATTCGAAGTTTTTTCTATTCAAGTATATTAAGGTCTTTTTTTTCTTTTATCATGATCTATACAACATAAATAAAACATACAAATACACAAATTTTGTAAATGATTTTATTCAAAGAAATATTAGAGATATCTATATTCTTGAATTTCTATGTGTCATAATATTTTATCATCTGTTCAAGGATTTCAGAAAAATACGAAAGTTGAAAAGAGTTTATTTTATAATATTACTCAAAGGCAAAATGGTATTATGACATTCCGAAAGATTTTACTAATATACTTTTCATGCATTGCATTCATGTACATTGACCCATGACCAGATGGCGTTATATATATATATATATATATATATATATATATATATATATATATATATATATATATATATATATGATACCAAAATAATAGTATAATAGAAATTTAAACTTACTGTCTTAAAATAAAAATAATAGCTTACTGTCTTAAAATAGTATATAATAGATAAAAAACTATTGTCTTAAAATGAAGATTACAGATTTTAAAACTTACTGTCTTTAAAATAAACTATTGTCTATAATAGTAGTGTGAAAGGCTAGATAAATGTATATCTAATATTCTGATTATAAGATATAACTGCTTATTAAATAGATCTACACAAAATCTATGATTTTCTGTAATATATATAAAATGTATAGGGTGGTCTACAATCGAATAAAATCCTGTGTCTACGTTCCAAATAAATTCTTCTAAGCTTAAATTAAGACTTTCTCCAAAGCTTTCTGGATATGTATAGTTATTACGATTATCAGACATTAACCGCGCAGTAGAATTGTTTTAAAACTTTATGTTGTAAAAATCCTACTCGGTACTCTCCCTCTCTTATATGTAAACTTATAATGTTACAGTGTAATCATTATTATGTCTAAGATTACCCCTTTTCAATTTTTTTTTTACTCTGTTCATCTCTTCTTTCCAATTCTTCATAGATTTGAATATATTCTTAACTCTTTTTTCTTTAACCTCACCCCGGCCATGGTTAAGTGTACATACCACTTGGTTTATCTTAACCACCTTTTCCCTAGGAATTTACAGGTTAATCCATCAAAATTGTTAAGAAATTAGAAAGATAACCATATACTAAGAGTAGCTTAATAATTTACTGAATAACAAAACTATACATACTAAAAACATAAGCATAAAAGGAAATCATAACAAGACATAGAGGTAATATCTTAGAACATAACTTAGATAAACATAGTAACTTACATGTTTACAAGAGATGGGATTTCCCTTTCGGGAAACCCGAAAAGGTTTTGCTGGACTTCTGGATTAAAAATACAATCAACACCTAAGCATACAAACTTTATTTATTTACAAGCTTAGAGGAATAACTACTATGATATTCATAAAGGGAATATTTTACAAAGTGGTTTTGAAAGGTGTTTGGGATTTTTTGGAAAGTTGGTTGAGGCTTTTCTGAAGGTTTTCTACTTTTTTCTCGATGCTCTTTCTTTCTCCTTAGTCTGCCATTTATAGCTGATTTTTTGGAGCGGATCTGAAATGCGGACTTCAAAAATTTTTGTAAATCTTTGTCATCTAGCCTTGTAGGGTACTTCATTGGGCCCCATCTTCACATGGCTGGTGCAGAGATTCCATTTTATGTCGTCCACGTTTTTCTCATTCATTTGTCTTTATATCACATCCGTCACATCTGGTCCCTACTTATTGTCTCCTCCATTATTGTTCTTTGTCTCCTTCTTGATTTATTAATTCTGAATTAGTTTTATGTGTCTAAATTATGGAGTGCTATTGAATCAAAACTCATTCCCGGATCATAGTCTTCATATGGATCTTGAGAATCTTGATAATTCAGGTTGTCTTCATTATCATCTCTTCCTGAGCTTTGAGACCTTTCTGGACTAGATCTTGACCTCTCTGGACTGGGACTTGGACTAGGATTTTTTATCATATGTTTGTCTTGTTTTTCTTTTTGCTGGAAGAAATTTTCTAATGTCTGTTTAATTACATCTTCTATTTTCTCATTTTTTTTCTTTTTAGCAATTATACTCTTTTTCTTTAATATGTCTCCATGTGTTAATGTTCTGGGCAGTCTTCGTCTTGATGAGCCTTCGTCTTCACTTTTTGGCAAAGTGACAGCCATAAACGGATTTGATTTGTCTTTACCGGTCACCGTTTGAACCGGACTAGCTGTATCATCATCCGATACAGTGAATTTTTCTGCATTCATTGGGGAACGCACACGCTTCTCATCCATTTTTTCTTGAGATGGAAAACTCGTATCTTGTTGTAAAACAACTTGAGTCTGAGATTGCGTTAACGCATGTACCTTTTGTTCTAAAACTTTTACATGCTCCATAAGTCTGATTTTTTCTTTCTCTAAGTTTTCATTCTTCAGGTTCAATCTTCTGAAAGCTTTGGTCATAGATGAGCAGTGGTCACAAAATATTATTTTTTCTGTGTCTTTTTGGATTTTATATTGGATCTTTCCTGGGTTTTGTCTAAGTTCTGGGGAAATATAGTAATTTGGTCCTAGTATTCCTCTTGCATAGTCTAGAGCTTCAGTAAAATAATTAAAACCCTTAAAAAGTGGTTTTTATATGTCTTTAATAGAGTCTAATACTTCTATCCATGTTTGAAAAATACCATTTGTCTTACCGTGTATGACTACATAGTATTTAAACTTCTTCTCTTGATTTTTGTCGGTAAAATATTGCCCCAAGGCATTAAGAGCTGCTATAACATATTTAGTGTCTTTCTTATTATATGCTATCCATAAATTATCAATTAAGCATCTCTGGGGGTCTATCTATAACACATTCTGGTAAAACCATAAATGATATATTTGATGGTGGGAAAAATATTAAATTAAGCTTTCCAAAATTTATTCTTTCTAAATTGTTTTGTTCTATGATGGTTTGTGGCTTAAAATGAAGATTACCTAATACTGTCTGCGAATATCTGTCTGAGGGTGAGGCTTGAACGCCTTTTCCCTTGTCTTCAGTCTTTGGAGCTGTTGGTCTCATTCTGTACATATAAAATATTCTTATTAATTAACAATAATTTTTAGCCTACTTAAAGTATCTGCTAAATTATTATCTTTTCCTTTAATATGTTCAAAGACTAAATTATATGTTGATATTGTATCAATAAAATTCAACCATCTCCTTCTACTACTATTTTTTGAATTTATCTTTTGGTGGAATTTCACAATAGCTTCACAATCAGTTCTAATTGTTACTTCTTGTTTGTTTAATATGTATTATTTAAAACTATTTAATCCGTATATTACAGCTAGGATTTCTGCGTCTATACTACTCATATTTCCTTTCTCTTTATATTTTCCACTTTGGTATGCACATATTTTTTCTGTATTCTTATCACTATATTTATTCGGTTGTGCTTTTAAAACTGCTCCCCATCCTTCAAAACCTCCATCTGTTTCTATAATTAAATAGTCAGTTTCTAATGGCATAGTTAGATCAGGAATATTTTTTATTTTTTCTTTAATCTTTTGTACTAATTTAATATCTTCTGTATTAAAATATTTTTGCCCCGTAGATCCTGTCTTAGCATATAAAGGTCCTGCTATTTTTCCTAGGTCTTTTATAAAATTTCTTGCATAATTTACTTTTCCTAGAAACTTTTGTAGTTCTTTAATATTGTCTAGTTTATCTGGCATTTCTAGAGCTTTTTAGCTATATGCGGTTGTAGCTTAATCCTTCCATCTCCTAGAACTACTCCTAAAAAGTTTATATAACTTTTACATAATTCCATTTTCTTTTTACTAATAATTATTCCATTATTTACAAATAATCGAAATACTATTTGTAAATATCCTAAATGTTCTTTAATATCTTTACTAAATACTAATATATCATCTACATATACTAAGACAAACCTTTTATATTCTCCAAATATATTATCCATTTTTCTCTGGAAAATTGGTGGAGCTGTTTTTAATCCGAACGGCATGACTAACCATTCAAAATGCCCTTCTGGACAAGTAAATGATGTCCACTCGATACTGTCTTCATGCATTTTTACTTGCCAATATCCTGATTTACAATCAAATTTACTAAATATCTTTTTACCTTGTATTCTATTTATTAATTCCGTTTTATCAGGTAGCTTATATCCATATGTTTTAGTGTTATCATTAAGTCTTTTATAATTTATTACCATTCTCGCTTTTCCCCTTACTATTTCACTATGATTTAAAGGTTTTTCTCCTATTATTTCTATCTCATCTAAAAATTTTATTATATTTTCTAGATCTTTTTCATTCTTTATTATTCCTATTCTTTGTAATCCTGTTTTAAAATTATATAATTCTGTTTCAATGTCTATTAATGTATAATCTTTTTCTATTATATCTCTATCTTCATTTTCTCTTAATATTAGACTTTTTATTTCTTCTTTAGCCCTACAACATGTTTTATTATCTTTACATTTTTTACAACATTCTTTCTCATTTTCTTGCAGGTCTATCTGATTTTCATTTAATCTTGTCCTTATCCTAGTTGCGGCTTCTATTGTTTGTACTGGTATTTGTGTAATATTTTTAAAGAATATTACTCCATCTCTACTAAGCAAACAACTACCATTATTATGTAATATAAAACTTAAACCTAACACAAAATCTACATTTATATTTAAATCTCTTACCCAAATTTTATCTACCTTATAACTAGGTTTATAAAAATCTAAACATGTATTTACAAAACTAATCTTTGATTTATCTATATAATATTTATAGATATTATGGGTTCCATCCATTTGCATTGCTGCTACTGGTTTGTCTAATGTTTTTATTAAATTAGGTGGAACTATTTTCTTGTTTATTATACATCTCGTGCATCCTGAGTCTACTAGAGCTAATGTTTCTATTTCATAGTCTTCTATTTTAATTCTTGCTAGAATTTTTATCGTAGATAATTTTTTATCTTCGTTACATATTAACGCATCATAATTTTCTATACTCATCAGTTCTCTTTCTTCTTCATTTCTTATGTCTTCTAATTTCTCTTTTCCTTTTTCCATTTTTTGTATTCTTTTTTCTAATTCATTTATTCTATTTTCTAATGTAATTATTCTTAAATTTAGAACAGAATTATTTGTCTCTTGATAAATTTCTTCTTTATTTATTTTTATTTCAAAATCTTTTTGTATACATAAAATACATCCTTCTAAATAGCATAATTTACATTTAGCTCTTTTATTTCTACTAGGATACCATTTACATTTAAAACATTGATTGCGATCTAATCCTTTATTTATTTCAAACTCATGGGTACAGTCTTCTAATATATTTACAAAGTTATTTTCTTCTAGGTCTAATTTTTCTAATCCTATTTCATTTATTAATTCCTCTTCTTCTGATTCTGAGGTTTCTATTTGAGTTTCGTCTACTCCTACGCTTACTATAGAATATATACTTTCGTTGTCTGACATGTATTCATCTACATTTATTAGAGTTTCTTGAAAATCTTCTATTAACTGTGAATTTCTTGTTTTGCTATTGATTCTTTTTGGACAAGTGTTGGCTAAATGTTCTACACTACCACAAGTAAAACATTCTAATTTGTTTTTATAATTTCTATCTGTTCTATATTTTCTAACATGCCTATTTCTATTTAAATAGGGCTTTCTAGCTGAAGACTTTCTAAGATAATAATTTTTTCTATTATATTCCTTATTGTATTGGGGTTTATATCTTTTGTATTTCCTTCTTTTGTATTCATTTTTGTCATAACTTTGGGTTGTATATACAGTTGATTTACAGAAACTAATATTGTTCTGTTTTAAATGTTTTTGTATTTGTAAGTTTGTACATTTTTCCTGTAATATTTCCATAATATGCTGTACTTTGTGTCCTATAGACCATTTTGTATTTGGGTTTTGTATTACTCATTCTCTTTTATACCGTCTTTCTTCTATTTCTCTTCCTAAGACTCCTGGTAATTTATTGAATAACTTTTTACCTAATTCTTGATCAAAAGCATTTCCACTAATAGTACAATAATAAAAGTAATCATTTAAAAACTTCTTTATATGGAACCAACTACTTATACTTAACTGTTCTAATTTTATTAAAGCATTCTTTTGTAGTACTACTAATCCACTATTTGGATCTTCTCCTGTAATCAAACTATGTATTTTATTTGTAAAATAATAAGGATTTGTACCCATTGCTATTAAATTTTGATAATCTTGAGGGAATTCGTATTTATAAGCTTCCCATAAACCTTTTGTCGATTCTCCTAGAAAAGTTTCCATATATTTATACATTGTTTCTGCATCTGTATCATTATAAGTTTTTATAAAGTCTACTACTACTATTCCTTTCCATAGATCTATTACTGAGTTCCACGTTTGGAGCATGTAAAAGTTTTAGAACAAAAGGTACAGGCGTTAACGCAATCTCAGACTCAAGTTGTTTTGCAACAAGATACGAGTTTTCCATCTCAAGAAAAAATGGATGAGAAGGGTGTGCGTTCCCCAATGAATGCAGAAAAATCCACTGTATCGGATGATGATACAGCTAGTCCGGTTCAAACGGTGACCGGTAAAGACAAATCAAATCCGTTTATGGCTGTCACTTTGCCAAAAAGTAAAGACGAAGGCTCATCAAGACAAAGACTGCCCAGAACATTAACACATGGAGACATATTAAAGAAAAAGAGTATAATTGCTAAAAAGAAAAAAAATGAGAAAATAGAAGATGTAATTAAACAGACATTAGAAAATTTCTTCCAGCAAAAAGAAAAACAAGACAAACATATGATAAAAAATCCTAGTCCAAGTCCCAGTCCAGAGAGGTCAAGATCTAGTCCAGAAAGGTCTCAAAGCTCAGGAAGAGATGATAATAAAGACAACCTGAATTATCAAGATTCTCAAGATCCATATGAAGACTATGATCCGGGAATGAGTTTTGATTCAATAGCACTCCATAATTTAGACACATAAAACTAATTCAGAATTAATAAATCAAGAAGGAGACAAAGAACAATAATGGAGGAGACAATAAGTAGGGACCAGATGTGACGGATGTGATATAAAGACAAATGAATGAGAAAAACGTGGACGACATAAAATGGAATCTCTGCACCAGCCATGTGAAGATGGGGCCCAATGAAGTACCCTACAAGGCTAGATGACAAAGATTTACAAAAATTTTTGAAGTCCGCATTTCAGATCCGCTCCAAAAATCAGCTATAAATGGCAGACTAAAGAGAAAGAAAGAGCATCGAGAAAAAAGTAGAAAACCTTCAGAAAAGCCTCAACCAACTTTCCAAAAAATCCCAAACACCTTTCAAAACCACTTTATAAAATATTCCCTTTATGAATATCCTAGTAGTTATTCCTCTAAGCTTGTAAATAAATAAAGTTTGTATGCTTAGGTGTTGATTGTATTTTTAATCCAGAAGTCCAGCAAAACCTTTTCGGGTTTCCCGAAAGGGAAATCCCATCTCTTGTAAACATGTAAGTTACTATGTTTATCTAAATTATGTTCTAAGATATTACCCCTATGTCTTGTTATGATTTTCTTTTATGCTTATGTTTTTAGTATGTATAGTTTTGTTATTCTGTAAATTATTAAACTACTCTTAGTATATGGTTATCTTTCCAATTTCTTAACAATTTTGATGGATTAACCTATAAATTCCTAGGAAAAAGCTGGTTATGATAAACCAAGTGGTATGTACACTTAACCATGGCCAGGGTGAGGTTAAAGAAAAAAGAGTTAAGAATAGATTCAAATCTATGAAGATTTGGAAAGAAGAGATGAACAGAGTAAAAAAAAAAGTATAAAAGGGGTAATCTTAGACATAATTATGATTACACTGTAATATTATAAGTTTACATATAAGAGAGGGAGAGTACCGAGTAAGATTTTTACAACTTAAAGTTTTAAAACAATTCTACTGCGCTGTTAATGTCTGATAATCATAATAACTATACATATCCAGAAAGCTTTGCAGAAAGTCTTAATTTATGCTTAGGAGAATTTATTTGGAACGTAGACACATGATTTTATTCGATTGTAGACCACGCTATACATTTTATATATATTACAGAAAATCATAGATTTTGTGTAGATCTATTTAATAAGCAGTTATATCTTATAATCAGAATATTAGATATACATTTATCTAGCCTTTCACGCTATTATTATAGACAATAGTTTATTTTAAAGACAGTAAGTTTTAAAATCTGTAATCTTCATTTTAAGACAATAGTTTTTTATCTATTATATATATATATATATATAAGGTATAGAAAAGATAATGGCGTTATATATGCACCATCTGACAGCCAGTATGCGCTGATGATTTTGCCTACAGTGGCCGATATGATATGATGGGATGCCCTCAGAGGCTGATGATGTTATGAAACATGTATCTACACAAAACATGACATTCATACACATATGCATGATGCCAAAAGTAATTTATGATTTACAGAGTTATCCAGACTTATAGGTTGAGTCTATCACTCTATATTTCTTTCATGTCTGTTATGTACTTATTTATGTGCCTTACATACTTAGTACAATATTTGTACTGATGTCCCTTTTTGGCGGGAAACATTGTGTTTCATGTCCGCAGGTCCCGATAGACAGGTCGAGAGCCCTCCAAATAGGCTATTAACTCAGCGGAAGATGATGCGCTCCATTTACTTTGGAGTTGCTTGTTTGGTTAGTATGAGTTAGATGTGTATTGTTTGGTACGGTGGAATTCTATCCCGACCTTTATAAAAATTATGTATTCTTAAAGGCTTGTAGACAAATGTCATGTACGTAAAAGATTGTATGGCCTTGTCGGCCTATGTTCAATCTTTAAGTGGATATTTTGATTTTAGAGGCATATATATCTTATGTATAAGTTGGCATTACCTATTGTATTCTACTTTTTTTAGGGCAACATCTCCGGCTCAGTTATATATGATGGTATGACATGAAAATATACGTTGTATTTGTACTCAATTGAGTAAGATAACGGGTGCCCCTCGCAGCCTATCGCTTTGGGTCGTGATACTTATACACGTCAAGTTGAGCCTTGGCGTGAACCCAAATCTTATAAAACTCTCGTGGCACAGCGGGATCAATAGAAGTAGGAGAAGTAGACGGTTGTGACTGTCATCGTACCTCCTCGGCCTTCAAGACAATGACTTGCTCGTTCAATCCATATAGCTCCGCCTCCAAACCCTAGATCCATTCTTCTAACCTTGCCTCCTCAGCGCTGACGTCTGCAACTCATTATCCCGCTCAGACCTACAAACGCGGAGGGCATCTTCTAAGGCCGCCACTTCAGCCATAGCGGCCATTTTGCCTTTCTTGGAATGACTCAATTCTTCGAACTTGGCACTCAGCTCGCCCTTTAGATCGACAACCCTTGCATCCCTCTACCCGAGCCGTTAAGGATGCCACCTACGTTTGAAGGTCGGCATTTTCAGCCATCAGCCCCCTGCTCACCTTGAGCTTGCCTCCATAACCTTTAGAGTTGCCTCAAGATCGATGCACCTACCAATGGCTCTCATTAGCTCGTCATATGTCATGCCCCAAAATCATGGAGCATGACCGGCGCTCAACCGAGTAAACTCGATCGAGTAAGCCTCCTAGATTTCATTCTACCCAAATTAGTTCATGAATAAAGAGAGAATGTTATCCTATTTAATCAAAACACTAAACAATATTCCACTAGCAACTTCCATTTCATTTCCGTTAATGAATTCATTTATAGTTTCAAAATATTACAAGTTACAAGTTTAATGAAAAGCATGCTTGTCAAATATTAACATTTCTAGTCCTGAAGCCCAATATCAACCACTGCCCATAAACAGTCTACGGAACCTCTAAGTAGAATAAAAGAGAAATAGGAAAGTTCTGGCAATAAGGCTCTGGCTATGCCTCAAAACATGATGAGAAAATGGACAAAAGATACATGACATGACCCCGAGATAGAGTAGGGCTCACCAAGTCTGCTAGGAAGGGAATACTTCTTTCACTGGCCAATGCCGCTCGTTGTGGAACAACTTGTATCATAAAATGATACAGCGTCCCCGGCAAAAGGGACATAGTATCGTCGAATAGCACTAGTATGTAAGGCTAAAAGTCATTTTTCGAAATAGAATGTCCATACAAGTAGAAACAACATATAGAAACAGTAAGTCACAATTAACAATATCCAAATAACTAATTGAAACATAACGATTTTCAAATACAAAAATAGTATATATATTTTTGGTTGTGAGATCACTAGCACCGATATTACCACTGTCTTTGTTAACACGGAGTCCGATCACGCCCGATCAGCTAGGCCATCTCCCTATGGAACAACGTGGTTCGACATTATGATGCGAAAGAAAGTTGTCACAAGAATAATATCATCATGTGTGCAACATGGAGTCTAATCTCCACCCCATCAGCTAGGTCGCCCTCCCACATATGTTGTGTGGGTTGGCTTTTCTTTTCCAATTCACATGTATTAATTTCATCCTATATTGAGGGAATAATCACAATTTCACCAATATTTTAGTTTCAGGTGTGGGTCTTATGACCCACCCTTCCTCGGTATTACTAATGAGACTCCCAAATATATTTTGATTCGATTTAATATTTAACACAATTGCAGTATAAACACAAGTATACAAGTATAGTATCAACGCAACCATGCTTACCTCATTACCTTTTATATTTTATAGCTTTTCTTAATGTTCTCAATCTCCCTCGATAACAATATCTCTTTGGCCCTTTGGGCCTTTCACAAGGTTCATCTTTCTCATGGCACGAAGGCCATATATGATTTTTCCACATTTTCATCTCCTTTATTTCCAACTATCGCCAACCAATATGAATGTACCAAATATTTCAGAAATCACACACACACACACACACACACACACACACACACACACACATATATATATATATATATATATATATATATATATATATATATATTCGAGTTCAATAGAAATAGAATCATCAAACACAAGGGATTCTTCCCAAAGAGGGACATGTCAATCAACAATTGAAATACACATTGAAGTTAGTTCATAATGATTGGATCAAGACTTATTTCATAATTGTTTTACATTTTCTTATTCGATTTATTTCCATACATCACTACAGTTTATCAACAAGTAGACATATTCAATCAAGATATTTAATACACATAAGAGCAAATAGGAGTATTAAACATATCGATTTCTTCTCACCCAATTAGTATACTAACCTTTATTGAAAAATGTGACTCAAGGCTATACCATTTTGGTAAATAAATCACTCTTAAACTCACAAAACAATATGGAATTCACTTTGGAGAGAGAAAGCTTAGCCTGCATACCTCGATTGAGCTTTCCTTAAGTCCTACAATACTTTGAGACTCTTAGAAATGTCAATCTTTTAGGAACATAAAAAATTGAACCACAAATTAGTGAGGTGATCATAGTTCTAGCTCGTTTGAGAATATTCTAGAACACTAAGTATGTATTATGCTTTTAAAACAAATTTTATGAAATATCCTACCATCCCTCATCCCATCATTAGCTCAAGACCTAACCAAATACTTTTAAGAACTCATGCATGCAATATATCCACTTTCATCCTCATCAATTACCCTTCTAATGGTCTACCCTAGTTATATCTAGTAATCAAGAGCTTGGGTTACAGAATCTTACCTTTTAAGAAGAAGACCTAGGTTCCTTTTTTGACAAATCTTCAAAGCTTAAGCAAGATTTTTGGACAAATATTGATGAAGAAACCCTTCTCCATCTAGGACCCTCTCTCTCTCTCTCTCTCTAAATGCATTAGAAAATATGCCTAAAATGAAGGGTGGTGTGTAATATATCACCATGGGGCCGGGTAAGAAAATTAAAAATTTGGAGCCCCGAAACAAATCTGCGATTGTATAATGGACATGCGGTCCGCAAAATGGACCACAAAAATGGTCCCAACAACTGAACACACTGACTGGTTTTGCGGCAAAAATGCGGTCCGCAGTCATATTCTATGGTCTCAAAATGCACCGTAGAACTTCCCTTCACAGAATCCCAGAGAAATTATGCGATGACTATGCGGTTCGCATTTTGGTTATGCAATCGCATAGTTGACTTCAAATTTGGCCAACACGCTTACTTACTCTAAAGCAGAAATGTGGTCTGCATACTTGATATGCAACCACATTATTGACCGAAAAATTGTACTTCTCTGAAAAACATAATTTGTTGACATTTTAATGCATAGTTTAGTCCAAAAGGGTCTGAACTGTGACGAGCAAGAATTTTATGAATCTCTATCACATATTCCTAACTTGGCACTACGAGATCTCGGGTTTTGAGCAAAAAATATCACGGGGCCTTACATCATCCCTCTCCCTTAGCTCTTCATCTTTCTCTGTCAACTTATCATCTTTCTGTTTATGCCCATTACGAAGCGACTGAAATAAACCATCTTGGTTAAGAAAGTCATCCAACATTCAATGCTTAGTACGTTACTCTTTGTACTTGGAGGCCATCTTCTTAAAAATGTTCATCTTCCGCTCCTTCTGTCGGTCACGTTCGATCCCCATGATAAAAGTCTGACGTGTAAAAGAAAGGAGTTAGTATGAGCAAATTACACATGTGAAACAAATCCAAACATTAGAAAGCACTTACTCGTAGAGCCATGCCAGATATACCCAACGAAAACTCCACATCATTCATCGCCTGTAGCACTGTGTTTTCAGAAGCAGCGCACTGGGGAGCAAAAGACGGCACCGCCCGTTTTGAGTTGGCCAAAAGGTCGTAGCCCATGGGATTAACAACGTGCCGGTTAGAACCCTCCGTCCTTACCTCCACACGAGTATTCCTCTCCATGAAGGCCCGTACCTCTTCAAGATCAACGTCCAAGCCAGAACCATCATCCCCTGTGGGGATCGCCCTACTTCCTCTGGCCGCCGATGACGCGCCACCTTTTGCGGCCCGTACAAGCTCTCTGCAATCACGAACACCCTCAACCCCATAAGAACTCCTCTCCATAACGGCACTCGCCATGAAAACGGTCTCTACATTTGGTGTAAACTCGGATTCTGTTCCCGCAACGATGAGTTTTCCAATTTGACATCGACGATAACGACATTCCTAGTTTCTATCCTTTACCTTTTCCTTGAAGGTGACTCTTCGCTACTAGATGGCTCATTAACAAGATGATAGATGGGCTGGGAAGAGATCTCATCCCGCACGGCAACAGTTTGAGGGGCGGAGTCCCTCACCGGCAAAACTTGAGCCCAACCACCTAGAGCGAATTCAGCTAAGGCAAATTGCATTCCAATCGACGCGATAGCCTGGTGATATTCGGGCACTGGGGCCTTTTTCTTGTAAATTTTCGACCTAGAACCACAGGGAGGTCACGCTATAGAGATATGGTAAACAAAAATAAACTGAAGTAAAAATGACACTTACTGGACGGGATCTTAGGTCCAAAACGGTTGTGAAAGGACACCCAATCACGAATTACCATAATGTGTGGTAACACGCGAGTCACCCAATATTCTATATCAAAAATGAGAGAAGGTGCACGCCTCTCAACTGAAGAGCAAGGATGCCGCAAGTGAGCTAAAGATGAAAAGATGGAATAAAATAATGAGCATATATTGAGATAATTACGATTATAGTTCCATTTCTCGGGAAATCTAGTCGGGTCCGCAAGCAGGTGTTCGGTCTTGATGAAGAAGTACATATGCCAGAAATTCCGATTCGTTTTGTTGTCCATCCCGACCACTAACTCTCTGGTCCCACGATGTCATAGGTGTATCAAAGTACCTCTATAAAAACTAGGCAAAACTAAACGCAGCATGTGGCGAACATCAACCTCACAACCAGCCAACTTTACATACTTCGTCAGCATCAAGAAAGCTTTATACAAATAAGGAGAGAGTTGCACCGGACAGACATTGTAAAATTGGCAAAATTTCTCTGTTAGCAGAAGGAGAGAAACAATATAACCAATCAAGAACGGGTAGATATAGAAGGCACAATATCTAGGTTGATTAACCTCCACGATGTCGTCTCCGATAGGAACAATTTCAACATGGGGAGGAATGCAGTATTTGGATCGAAGGTCGGCTATGTGACGCGATCCGTCTTAGAAAACCTCGGAGCGGGAGCAGGAGCAAGCTCCTTTGGAAAATCATTTCTAACCAAAGGGTTTTTAGGTACTATCTCCTCCGTGGTAGGGAAGTTATCGTCCTCTTCAGCTATATATTCCTCGCCGCTGGGAGGAAGGGCCACCGACAATGGAGTGGCACCGGAAACCTCGTCATGAATATGAGTATATTGTGACATATTTCAGCAATGAAACATATGCAACAAAGTCTGAAGAAGGAGATAAAAATTCGGTAAGAAAGAAGGGACTAGAACTAAAGAAGGCTTAAGAAATTGAAGGTAGAAATTGGAGAAGAAGATCAAAGAAAAATAGTACGCATGCAAAGTGAGAAATGGTGAAAACTTCCGAAAAATAAAACCCCCACCTATTTATAGGGTTGGGTGGTGCGAGAATCAGAGCAAAGGACAATCAATGGCACCAAAACTGAAGCGGCAGACGCACAGACGCTGCATCGTGAAGACGGGTAATGATGATGCGCATGTCCATTACATCACCTCACGTTAGCCATACCAACCGCAGCCTCACTAGCTACGCCGTTTCTCATCCTCGGCCTATTCGACTTAATCAACACGACCAAATTTTTTTAAACGTATACAAACTGGGTACGCTTATCGAGAGCGTGCAAGACCACGACCTTAACAAGCGGAGGGACTAACTGTTTTGGTCTAAATTTTTCTACTTGGTAACGGTAGATAACATGATCGAGGACGAGGTCAACCATGGCATAATAGCGGAAATCCGTCCTCAGAAAAGTTATTGTCAAGGATAAGCAGTTGGAATAAAGAAATACCGGAAGGTTAGATTTAGAAATGGACATAAGGAATATTCCTTTGGATATTCCTTAGTTTGTACTTTTTAGGGTTTCGTGAAAATACCCCTTATAAATAGGAAGAGATAGAGAACAAAAAGGAGATCTTCACTTTCTGATAAGAGCATATTATAAAAGGTTGACTAGAAGAAATATATAATAGTTGCCTTGTTCACTAATTTTCCTATCCAAGCACACCTTGTTTAATCTTTGTTCACAAGATCCAAAAATTCTTTATCCATCTTCATTTCTCATCTTTTCATGTCGCAGTCAGGAGAAAGAACCATTCAAATCATATAATAATTGGGTGGTATATTCTTTCTTATTAGATATATTTCCATTAATTATTATTTATTGCATGTTCATGTTATAAGATTTATTGGTAACCATTAAGTACAAATCGGCTATTTACTGCTCTCCAATGGTGTTCATCTTATTAACTTCCTACAATATTTGATCTAGAATTTATTATATTACTAACATTCATCATTTTAGGTCTTCATTAATTAGTTTAACAAAAGGCTTAACACTTTTTGGTCAAACAGATATGAACTTCTTAAATTGGAGTAACTAGCCAATGTTAACTTAGAAAATCGATAATTAATGTGTAACCAATAGATAACTAATGCTTTAACTTATACATTTGTAAAATTTTAAATTGAGGGTTCCTTAAGTTTGGGAGACTAGAAATTCTTTCAAAAATGATCATATTCAAGAAGCCATGGATAATATGAATATACACCGTTAATTCATTTTTTATCTGTATTATATATGAATTAAGTTGGGTAATCTATTTATTTATTTTGCGTTACCTATTTTGATCCGCCTATATCCGACCCGATCTGTTGGTTTGTCACCTCTAGTTACAACTCAAACTATCAGCTCCATTTGAATAAGTTTGCCCACCTACCTGAGCACCATAAAAATTTCCCACACGCAAAAATTTACATAGAACCATACTAAATTATTATGGCTAAATTATAAACTAAGGTAAATTATGATTTAGTAATAAGAATGAGTGTAAAGTTGTAAAAAATCAAAATTTTCACCCCAAATGCCCCATGGCCCCAACTCAAAAGAAGAATGGAAAGGAAAATTCCAAGTGAAAAGGATAGCCTTGGTACTTAACACGTCACTTTCCACAATTACCAATCATGAAGTTGATAGTGTATCCGAAATTGTTCGATTCTCACTTGAGCATTACTTTAGTGTGAGTTGTTGATAAGACCGTTTATTGTCAGGTTATCGTATAATTTATTATAGTTGCGTGAGACTTTTTTTTTATTTTATAAATTTATAAATTTTAATTTTATATTTTTAGGTCTACAAAAATATAGACCTACAAAATTATAAGATAAAAAAAAAACTTCACATAATTAGTATTAATTATATGAAACAACATAAAATTTTCCCTCCTTGGAGTACCTTAGCCTTTAGCCTTTCTCTAACTTGTAACAGAAATAGTCGTATCACATTATTGACGTCAGTTTGGCAGCAAAGCATGAGATTGAGATTGAGATTGAGATCTGGAATGGGTTTTGTGGTTCACCTAAAGTCATTACTTGCAACTCCAATTAAATATAGGTACCCAAAAACATTCATTCTAAACTCATTAATATTTAATCTTGGATTCGCTTACGGCGAGAGTAGAGGAATGTGATATACAAGAATCATTTAGAGGCAAGTAACCTTGTGAAGTTGCGCTCATAAACGGGCAAAGGTATTACGTCACACTCCGTCATTTTTATATCCCGTCAAATTATTGGTTCAGATATCAATTGTTAGATTAAATCGGTATATATATATATATATATATATATATCATTAGGATTTAATACCTCATTTTCCCTAAAAGACATCATACCATTAAGATCTAACAGTTTATTAGTAGATTAGTTTTCGTTTCTACTTTTTATGTCGACTTGGAGAAGGCGTATGACAAGGTCCCAAAGGAGGTGCTATGGAGGTGCTTGGAGGCGAAGAGCGTGCCGGAAACCTACATCAGAGTAATCTAGGACATGTACAATGGAGCTAAGACTAGGGTTAGGACGGTGGGTGGCGACTCAGACCATTTTCCAGTGGTTATGGGGCTCCATCAAGGATCGGCGCTTAGCCCTCTCTTATTTGCCTTGGTGATGGATGCTCTAACCCGACATATTCAAGGGGATGTGCCTTGGTGTATGCTATTTGTTGATGACATAGTCTTGATAGATGAGACGAGGGTCGGTGTTATTGAGAGGTTAGAGGTATGGAGATAGACTCTCGAGTCTAAAGGTTTCAAAATAAACAGATCTAAGACTGAATACCCGGAGTGCAAGTTTAGCGTCGAGCCGAGCGAAGTAGGCAGGGACGTGATGATTGGATCTCAGGTCATCGCCAAGAGGGACAGTGTCAGATATCTTGGGTCGATGATTCAGGGGGACGGAGAGATTGACGGGGACGACACTCATCGTATAGGAGCGGGGTGGTCAAAGTGGAGGCTTGCATCAGGAGTCTTGTGTGACAAGAAAGTTCAAATAAACTCAAGGGGAAATTTTATAGAGCTTAGACATGCAATGTTGTATGGGGCGGAGTGCTGGCCCGTGAAGAACTCTCATGTTCAGAGAATGAAGGTTGCGGAGATGAGGATGCTCAGGCGGATGTGCGAGCTCACCAGGTTAGATAAGATTAAGTATGAAGTTATTCGAGAAGGTGGGGGTGGCCCCGGTGGATGAGAAGATGCGAGAAGCGAGGCTGAGGTGGTTCGGGCATGTGCGGAGGAGAAGTCCTGATGCCAGGTGAGGAGTTGTGAGCGGTTGGTGATTGTCGGTGTTCGGCGAGGCAGAGGGAGGCCTAAGAAGTATTGGGGAGAGGTGATTAGGCATGACATGGCTAAAATGCGGGTTTCCGATGACATGACCCTTGATAGTAAAGTCTGGAGGTCTAGTATCATGGTTGTAGGATAGGGGCTCCTAGAGTTTTTCATACTCCCCACTCGGGGTTGGGTGAGGCTTGGCAGGGCTATCCATAGATGATTTGTGTTTTGGCTTGTGTCTCCCTTATGGTAGTTACTGTATGATATTATTGCATACTATTTTATTTATGTTTCTTATGTTTAGATAGTTATTTACGCTATTTCTGCTGGAGTTACTAATGCTCTTTTGTTTTTGTTTTCCTTTCCTCACTGAGCCGAGGGTCGATTGGAAACAGCCTCTCTGCCCTTTCGGGTAGGGGTAAGGCTCGTCTACATATTACCCTCCCCAGACCCCACTCTCTGGGACTATACTGGGTAGTTGTTGTTTACATTTTATGTGGGATATTGTTCATACACACCTAACAATCTCCCGCTTGAACCAAATTCCACATAAAAAGTAAAAAAAAAAATCTATCTGTAAGGTGTTAGATACTCTTAATAGTGTGAAGTCTTTTAGAAAGAGACATTTGCATTTATACTCAATTTTGGGACAATAATTGAAGTTATACCCCACTTTGCGTAATAATTTATAAGTCTACCTAAGTTAGAATCAACTTCAGACTTTTAAAGTTGATAAAAAATTAGTCTGAAGTGCAAATTGTACTTAAGATACACTCAAGGCCAAGTAGGCCTGGGCGTCCCGTGAAATATTTGCTTTTAAAAAACCATGAGAGTTTAGCCCAGATCAGACTATATCACATGTTAAAAGTATCTTTGGACCGTTTTAGCCGAATAACTGGTATATTAGAGTTAATGGTTTGGCGGGACGAGTACCAAAGTAGCTCAATGAAAGCGTGGTCGGCCTATAGCCCACAAGTTCCAAGATCCAAACATGGTTCTGATACCAATTGTTAGACTAAAACAATTGAAAAATACTCTTAACATAGGGGTAATATTATTCGCTTTAACCCAAACAAATATAATTTTTCCTAAAAGGCTTCATACCTTTAAAAGTACCCAAATGGTTTATTTTTCTTTACTTTTCGTGTAGGATTTTGTTTAGATACCCCAACGATATTCTGCCAATTAACCAGTGTAGTTAGGAAATAATCTATTAACTTCCTCATGCTTTTAGAAGCCATAGATTGATACTCCTGCCAGCATAGAGAATGCAAGAAAACCAAGAGAGAAAGATAATAGACAAAGCATATATCGACTCTGTATAGTGCCTCCCAACATTACAAGCTTCACTAATATCCTACATTATACATGTGTTTCCTTACTATGGATCGAATGTAACGAATCCTGGAGATCAAAGAGTCAAGACTGGCATGTCATTTCCAATGGATGCACATACCATTCTTAAGTCTTTCCACTTCTACCAAATTTTAAATTGACAACTTGACAAGGAGAAGAGTATCTAACACTAGTTCCAATGGTAATTTACCCTTCCGCTAACATGGAGTAAAAAAATTCCGACCTTGTAAATTACACGTTGAGGGGGGTTTTCTTGTTTGATTTACGGTTGAATTATTTGAAGATTATAATGCTTTGCTATGAATAATATCACAAAATTTGTTATGCAATTTTCTAATAATATGCGGACAGTACATGTAATGGTTGCCTAATTTAAGGATAGTTTTGTCTTTAGATGTTCTAATTCACGTCTTGTGACACAATTTTTTATCTTGCATTGCTTCTCGTACAAAACGATATATACATTCATGTATAATTAATACTAGAATTAGTAATACATTTTCTGGTTTCTAGTGTTAAACTCAGCATAAGTTATACGAAGTTTAAAACCTGAATACAACAAATCAAACGTTATATTAGTTACACAAAGGTTATATCAGTTGTGAAGATTTAAATTGTAAACTAAACGTTTAAGTAATACGAAATTTTATAGAGAAATTAAATTTTCTTCAACTCAAGCGATTCCAAAGATCCCTGTATACTCTTCACTTAAATGATACATAATAGTGAAAAGCTCATCCGGATATTCACAAAACAAATTACCATCTCCCCGATCAATGATAGAATCCCCATATAAACAAAAGAGACTAAAAGCCTTTAAATGGTAAAAGCAGTTTTCTTTCTGATCTCCTAAGATTTTACTCCCAACATTCATTGTTGAATTCCAGAAGTCCAGAAGAGCTCAGGAAGAACTTTATGTAGGATCTCAATAAAATGATTTCCAGGTTTATGCACTAATGCCTCTCTTTAAAAGTTGAACAGACTTTATCAAGGCAGTAAAACGAATAAAAGGAGACCGTAAAACCAAGAAACAGCAAAAAAACAGCAAAGGATTGATGAGATGAAATCTATTTCCAATCTAGTATTGCTTCATTGCAAATGATGTCTGAAACATCTCTCCCATCTTTAAAAACTTTAGCTATCACATCCCAAGATCAGAAAAAGGAGAGGCAAAGTTGCCTTATGCCTACTAAAAGAATGTCATTAGCCTACAATCTGCGAGATAAAGGTCCCAAGAAGAGATCTTTCTAGACCATCGAGTTTCCCCCTGCACTAGCTTGTCTTTTGCTGACTTATTATGCAGAGCTAGAAATACGAAATCAAACATGGAGGTGGTGACATGAAAACCAAGTATTTCAGGTAGTTGAAACTCTAATGCGACAAAACATGCAATAGAAAGTAGTCATCTGAGACAACTTAGTGCGACAAATGGGCATACCAGTAATTTTAGATTAATAATCAAGCTTCAAATTCAATGAGCATTCCCTATCATTCAAATGGAAAAGAGTTTCTACAATAAAAATAGAAGGGAAGAGGGGGAAATTAAAGAAAACTGGCAATTCCAAATATTCAGTTATACTTCAATCGTTGATACAGAACTTCATTCTTTTGCTGTGTAGCAATCGACATCACTAAAAAGGTATCAATATAATTCGGTTGTGCCTCTATCTGCAAGAAATTTGCCACTACGGTACCTATGTACAAAAACAGCTAACTATTACACCTCTCGAGGCAAAACTACTGAGAGAAATCGGCTTTTGATTACTACTATGCCGATAAGATAATCAAGTGGAGGAATACCACCTGATGTAACAATTACTGTGCATCTACCTCTCCTAACTGACATCAAGCCAGAAAAAATATAAATACACAGAGAAAAAGTATCAAAACAAGAAAAATTTTAACCATGAGCCACCTGTTTGATGATATTCGGTTCAAGTACTTCAACAAAGCACCTTGTGCACCTTCAACATTTGTCAATGACTCATCCATGTTATCATCAATCCTGCAGACATCAATCGGGCAATTTAGTGATAAACCAAAGTAGTAAGGCAAGAACAAGGAGAACAAAATAACATATCGCTAAGTGGATTTCAACTTCATGTTCCTACTAAAAATATATAAATAAGTTGCTTTCCACTTCCCCAATCAAATTCTGCCTTTTAACCTTCCCAAAATATGTCCAGTTTGCCTAAAGGAAAAATTTATCGATAGCAATTCATATGACACTCTTTCAATTCTTGGAAAATTGTGAAGTTTTTGACACAACTCCGCTAAAAAAAATATCAACATACAACTTTCAAAATTCAAATTCATTTAACTATACAGATTTTAAGCCTTGATGTGATATTTCTCTCAAACTAACTTTTCAGCCTTTACTTCATAACTTTATCCGCTCTTATAGAATACAAAAGCCAAAATAACATGTTAAACTCCACATTAAGTCAAATTTTATGAATATAAATGGGCAGGGACTATATATCAAAGATAAGTATATCCCCCCTAGTTTTTCAATCAATGTTATACGGCCCATAATTTATACTTCTCAACACCATTTTTTACTTGTTTAATTTTTTATCTAGCATCTGATATATTAGATTTTTGTTACTGTTCTAGAAGCTACATACTAAACATCACCAAACCACTCTTTCAAACTAAGATAAAAATTGACCATAAGAAAGATAATTAGAAAGATCCCAATTATTTCAATCACTGAACTAACATTGGGTAGATTTTCTCCAATTATATGCTGCCCCCCCCCCCCCCCCCCAAAAAAAACAAACTGGGAGGGGCTCAAACACTGGACAACAGGAAAATGAGGTAACAGAAAATGTCTGAGCATTTGAAAGCGAACCAGAAATTTGCATCACATTGAGTGTGTTGCTCATACTTATGATCAAACTGGTGAAAAGACTAGCCAGAGGCATAATAATGATTTTGTAATTCTTATTATGGTGCTAATCAAGGACACGTATGATGGTGCTAAGACTAGGGTTAGGACGGTGGGTGGCGAATCAGACCATTTTCCTGTGGTTATGGGGCTCCACCAAGGATCGGCGCTGAGCCCCCTCTTGTTTGCCTTAGTGATAGATTTTCTGACTCGTCATATTCAAGGGGATGTGCCTTGGTGTATGCTTTTTGCTGATGATATAGTATTGATAGACGAGACGAGGGTCGGTGTTAGTGAAAGGCTAGAGGTATGGAGACAGACTCTCGAGTCTAAAGGTTTCAAAATAAGCAGTTCTAAGACAGAATACCTGGAGTGCAAGTTTGGCGCCGAACCGAGTGAGGTAGGCAGGGACGTGATGATTGGTTCCCAGGCCATCGCCAAGAGGGACAGTGTCCGATATCTTGGGTCGGTGATTCAGGGGGACGGAGAGATTGACAGGGACGTCGCCCATCGCATAGGAGCGGGGTGGTCGAAGTGGAGGCTTGCATCAGGGGTCCTGTGCGACAAGAAAGTTCCTCACAAACTCAAGGGGCAATTCTATAGAGCCGTGGTTAGACATGCGATGTTGTATGGGGCGGAGTGCTGGCCCGTGAAGAACTCTCATGTTCAGAGAACGAAGGTCGCGGAGATGAGGATGCTTAGGTGGATGTGCGGGCACACCAGACTAGATAAGATTAGGAACGAAGTTATTCGAGAGAAGGTAGGAGTGGCCCCGGTAGATGAGAAGATGCGAGAAGCGAGGCTGAGGTGGTTCGGGCATGTTCGGAGGAGGGGTCCCGATGCCCCGGTGAGGAGCTGCGAGCGGCTGGAGATTGTTGGCGGTCGGCGAGGCAGAGGGAGGCCTAAGAAGCATTGGGGAGAGGTGATTAGGCAGGACATGACTAGAATGCAGGTTTCCGAGGATATGACCGTTGATAGGAGAGTCTGGAGGTCTAGGATCAGGGTTGTAGGTTAGGGGCTCCTAGAGTTCTTCGTAGTTACTGTATGATATTATTGCATGCGATTGTATTTAGGTTCCTTATGTTTAGATAATTATTTCCGCTATTTCTGCTATTTCTGCGGGTGATACTAATGCTCTATTGTTATTGTTTTTGTTTTGTTTTTGTTTTACAGCTGATTTCCCTTTTTCCTATGCGCCGAGGGTCGATTGGAAACAGCCTCTCTGCCCTTTCGGGTAGGGGTAAGGCTCGTCTACATATTACCCTCCCCAGACCCCACCTGGTGGGAGTATACTGGGTAGTTGTTGTTGTAATTTATTCTCAAGCAATCTAGGATCCAATATCCAAATCACCAAAAAGTATTACAACCTAATTAAACTTCTTTAGTCCTCATGGAACTCTTATCCAATACTAGGATAGTTAAAGACCGACAAGATTTAACTATCCAACTAGCAGCCAAGCTATGTCAGGTGGCAGGTCACCAATTTAACAGTCTGATTTGCTGGGCCTGGTCAGATTTAATTACATTGCTGTTGCTCCCAACGTCTTCATTCAGATTAATAGACAGATAGACTTGTAATATTTCTTCTTCCAACAACCGTACTCAATTTACACAATTAATAGTTTAAAGATCATAGATTTATATCTAACTATAGCAACATATTTAATTGGGTGTTTTTAGTCTGTGCACCATTACTAAGGACCATTGACTTTTGTCACTTCAAGATTAGTTTTCTAGTTTCTCTGTTTCTCATATTAAAAGAGATCTGCTTTCCACTGATTTTCTACAATTCAAGTATCTTTGATTCCATAACAGCAGCAGCCACAAATTTTGCAATTCAGATAAATATACCGTTTCTACAAACGACGTACAATAATCAAAGGTGATTGGGCCAACTTATATACTTCTAATATCCACACAGGAAACATGAATTCAGCCCCACTTCGACATAGAAAGAAATTCTGCTTCTAATGCCCATTCCATCTAGGGCTCTAATCATGGATAAATATACTTGTTTAACATATTATCCAACAATTAGAGTGCACAGAACGACTGACAAATGTCATATATTTAGGGTAGAAGAGAAAGCAAAGACAAATTTTACATGAAATATAAGCCCAAAGGCTAGATCCCACTTCGAACTTTATGTTTCAAGCACGTTGGCATTTGATTTTAACCATAAAGAGGGAACCCCGGTAAAAAAAAAGGCTTGCTTAAATTTTTAAAAAAACACACGCAAGGATTTTTCTACCTGATAGCAAGCTCCCCTTGCTGTGCAACCATTGTAGCTAGATGGGTGAAGATCCCACTCAGTTCTGAAATAGTGGATTCAACATTTTGAAGAGCAGTTGCCCTACTTTGTGAGTAACTTTCTTGTCTTGGAACCACTTCTTGTAACATGGACATTTCCATTTGCTGAGATGGAGGATTATCTGAAGCCAGCCTCCGCCTGAATATGCAAGGTCTCAGAATATTTGAATATACAACAAATTTCAGCATAATCAACAAAGGCAATATTATTGTTTAAACACCTGAAAAATCAATCAGACTCAGTTTCCTCACTCCTAATCGAGAAGACGGAAATGATAAGAGGCAAAAAAGAAAAATCCCCTGGTACTAACCTCCAATTATTGGATTTTTTCTTCTAAAATTGGACAAAGTAGGAGAGCCCGAAATAAAGAACAATGTTTTATCAATCCAAAACCGGGACAACAAAAACAACCACCACCATATCTAGTATAATCTCACAAGTGGAGTCTGAAGAGGGTAATGTGTACGCAGACCTTACCTCTACCCTATGAAGGTAAAGAAGCCGTCTTGTGAAGGTAGAGAGGCCGTTTCCGGAGACTAATCCAAAGCTGGGAGAAGGAACTAATTATGACAAGCAGCATACAAGACGATAACCATGGAGAAGATATAGGGGAAAAGTGTAAAATTTAAGAGGCTCCCCCCCCCCCCCCCCCCCCAGTTTCCTCACTCCTAATCGAGAAGACGGAAATGATAAGAGGCAAAAAAGAAAAATCCCCTGGTACTAACCTCCAATTATTGGATTTTTTCTTCTAAAATTGGACAAAGTAGGAGAGCCCGAAATAAAGAACAATGTTTTATCAATCCAAAACCGGGACAACAAAAACAACCACTACCATATCTAGTATAATCTCACAAGTGGAGTCTGAGGAGGGTAATGTGTACGCAGACCTTACCTCTACCCTATGAAGGTAAAGAAGCCGTCTTGTGAAGGTAGAAAGGCCGTTTCCGGAGACTAATCCAAAGCTGGGAGAAGGAACTAATTATGACAAGCAACATACAAGACGATAACCAGGGAAAAGATATATGGGAAAAGTGTAAAATTTAAGAGGCTCCCCCCCCCCCCCCCACCAAGATCCAAAACAGGGACGACAACAACATATCCAGTATAATCCCACAAATGGGGTTTGCGGAGGGTAGTGTGTACGCATACCACACCCCCAATAGAGAGGCTGTTTCCGGGGATAATCCAAAACTGGGAGAAGGAACTAATTATGACAAGCAGCATACAAGACGATAACCAGTAGGGAGATGATATAGGGGAAAAGAGAAGATTTTAGGAGCTCCCTTAAGAAGAAACCCAAAGAGATTAATCTGGTATTGCATGAGTTTTTTTTTTTTTTTTCTTTTCTTCCCGGTCATGTTTATCGGAGAAATCCTAGGTGGGGTTTGCTTCAAAGGAGGTGAAATTTTCCCAAAAATCCTTTCTTCAGTTTTTATATAACAACAACAACCCAATATAATCCCACATAGTGGGATCTGGGGAGGGTAGTATGTATGCAGACCTTACCTCTACCCTGGGGTAGAGAGGCTGTTTCCAAGTAGACCCCCGACATCCTTCCCTCCAAAAACTTCCCACCTTGCTCTTGGGGAGACTCGAACTCACAACCTCTCGGTTGAAAGTGGGGGTTTCTTCAGTTTTTATATATATCAACCAAACGCTGAAAAGTTTTTTAGCTTTTGAAAAAACTGAAAACCTATTCCAGATGTCATTCAGGGTTTTTCCGAAAACTGAAGTTTTTTTCTAAATGGTACTTGGTCATTTTTCCAAAACAATGAAGAAAAATCCAACCCTTCTTGAAAATAACAACCCTAATTATCAAATCAGATGTGATTCAATATCTTTTTTTTATTTATCTTCTACAGGTATGTGATTCAATATCTTTGAATCAAAGAAACTACACTTGGAACTTTTGCATTCACGTACTCCTCACTTGTCTTTGATGAATAAGTCGACAAGAATCAATCTGCTTCATCTTATTATTTAACAAAAAGGAAAGGGATTAAATAATGTAACCAAAACTTTCATATGCCATTTGTAAAGCAAAAAAATAAGCACATTGTTTCAGCTATAAAAATTGCTTGCAAATTGGATTTTCTACATGCTCAATGCAAAGTCAAACCAAGCACTACAGGAATATTTTCTCCCCACTTTATGTAACCCAGTTTGACATGAAATGAAGATTAATAAATATAATTGACTGGTCCATGACATGCGTAACAATTGAAGCATATCATAATTGATAATTTAGTAAGATTAAGAAAAGATTAAGTTACGGTTTAGACTTGCTTCTGCAATAAATTTGCAGTTTTCACATTTAATCGTTATTCTGTAGAAGTAGAAACGTGTGGTCCTAAAAGAGAATTTTGTCACATGAATGGAGACATAGGGAGAAGCAAATATAAGACATAGGGCGGTCTTTGGAACTTACCTTAATTGATTACTGGCCTGAACCCCATTTGCAGGTAACCTGATTAGCATGGAACAAAAGGAGGGAAGAAAATTAGAAAGAGCTGGCACTGACTGGCACAGAGATTCATTATCTACCAAACAAGATCAAAATGCTTGTCCTAGAAATAAACTTACAAAAAACAACTACACACACACACATATATGTGCCAGTCAGTGTATACATATATAAACAAGTCAGTTTATAGAAAAAATTGTATAACCAAATGCTCATATATCAAGAGTTAACTAGCGTTAAGATCAGAATCCCCAATGACAAGAGACCCATAAATTGTTCAATAATTTGAAACTCACTTCTATCCTATATATCAACATCATCCAATCAAATTTACATATGTTATAACATGCCGATCTAATTTCAAAATCTAACTTCTACTCCCTATGTCAAACAACTAGCAAACTAACTGATTAAATCTTTTTTGATTAGTAATGTACTGAGTACTGACTAAATCTGTCAAAATCATAAGTATTTTGCAACCAGCCATTCAGTTGTAACAACAGTTTACTTACATAACTTAATGGGATCCACACATCGCAAAAACTTATCATTGTGATCAAAGTCACTTCCCCTACTGAGCCAGGAAGAGAAAAGTATGCTTACACTGATGACTCTGGACCACCTCCTGTTGGAGGAGTTGACAAGAGACCCATAAATTGTTCAATAATTTGAAACTCACTTCTATCCTACAGCAAAAATATATCTACATCATCCAGTCAAATTTACATATGTTATAACATGCCGATCTAATTTCAAAATCTAACTTCTACTCCCTATGTCAAACAACTAGCAAACTAACTGATCAAATCTTTTTTGATAAGTAATGTAGTGAGTACTGACTAAATCTGTCAAAATTATAAGCATTTTGCAACCAGCCATTCAGTTGTAACAACAGTTTACTTACATAACTTAATGGGATCCACACATCGCAAAAACTTATCATTGTGATCAAAGTCACTTCCCCTACTGAGCCAGGAAGAGAAAAGTACGCTTACACTGATGACTCTGGACCACCTCCTGTTGGAGGAGTTGACCAAGGGGGTGGCTCTGCTACAGTCTTTTGAGTTTGCCTCAAAGGGTTTTCTCTTGCGAGATTTGTAGAAAATATTTGTTTCCGATCCTCGTGTGCTTTCATATTCTGCAGTGAAAAAAATAAAATTCTTGAGTTAGACGATGAGTCATCTACTTCAGGGTGCTAAAATGAAAAATGGTAACAGCCCACTTGGCATCAACCTTTGTCCTAGTAGTTAGTGCGTCCTGGAAAGATTTTGTAGCAGCCATTAGTCTGGTCTTCAAATCATCACAAACAGCAGTACAATGAACAACTCTATCTTTTGAATGAGTTCCATCAGCTACCTCCATATCTTGGAGGGTTTGTAAATCAGAAACTCCTACATTAAGTGCCGTGATATCATTCTTTATCAAAGCTGTTAATTCTTGGATTTCTTTGCTTGGATCGTCAAAAATGGATGATCGTTTTGCCACTGTATTTTGATCCAAACATAAAATCTGAAGTCAGCTAGGCAATTGGAACTTTAAGCAAATGCTACAAAGCAAACATAGCAAAAGAAAATGATGACTCACTTGTTTATATGAAAGCACCAAACTCCTCACCCAAGTGAACCATCAAAAACAGAACAAACTGATGCAAATGCACAAAGCATCGAGAACACAATTTTCTCTATCTTAAAGTGAACATCAAGGATTTCTATGTTCTACTTAAATAATTCAGCAATATGGAAACCGGCCTCTTATATATAAAGCAAAATACTACAGGATTACAGTCCTACACTTACTAACATCTTAAAGAAACCAAAGTTATCAGTGTATGTCTACAGCCACTTCATAAAGTAACAAATATTAAACCAAATCAATTATTCGCTATGAAACTGAACAAATTAATTTCCTTTGTTTCAGGAATCTAAAAATCCTAACTAAAGGAACACTTTGAGGAACATCTGAAGAATTTTCATCAGCTCTGCCTTCGATTCCTTGTGATTGAAGACCTATTGTACTATCCTGACAGCACCCCCAGGCCAGAACATAAATTATAATAGGTGAACTAAGCAACAAGAAGGTATGATTTCTGTGCAATGATCGCTAGTTGGCTATATGAATCATCATTGACTGCATTTAAACTTTCTCATCCAGTATGATGCAAATATGAATAAAAAGTAAATGCAATGTATATTTCTAAACGTATTAAACTATGAAAGACTAAGGCTAAACCACTCATAGAATGCATAGGAATACAGTAAAAGTGCTAACTTCTAAAACATACATTTCACTAAATCCCAATATTTACAAGAACCTATAATGCTCATGTACTCGGTTTCATTAGCTAGCAGGAACGATTTCAGTTACAGCTGAAAATCAAGCTACAGATAATTTGACAAAAAATCAATTAGCACAAATAGATTTAAAAACCACGGAGATCAAGATGCGGAAAAATACATTTGGCGAGTCTATCAATTTTCTGAGAGGTTTGGTGGATGCTTAACCCTATTTTGGAAGCCTTCTTGTTAAATTGGGATCGATCCGGGGTAGCTGGTGATTTTGAGGTAGAAGGGGAAAAATTTTGTTGTGATTGATCAGGAGCGGTGGTTCCTGCAATCTTCTTCAATGTTTTGGACAGAGATTCGAACTCGGAAGTTCGATCTCGGTACGTCCAAGCTCCAGAAGACGCCATTGACATTTGATAAAGGGCACAACGATGCGATCTAATTGCAAATGTTGGTCATGATATGGCGGGGAGGGAACCTTGCCGGTGAGATGCCAATGTTGTGGGGTTAGAAGATGTATTCGTGCCAGCGAAAATTGGAAAATATGCTGTAATGGAGAGTTTACCTCTGCTTTTAACTTTACATACCCATTGAGAGGACACGCATCTTATACTATTTGATTTGGTATAAAAATGCTCTCGATAGCCAAAAACATTCTTACTCTTATGGTTGTGGCTCACTTATATCCTTATTTACTAACGAACGATAAATAAATTCTCCATTTCGAGACCTTAAAATTTCTTTTAATTTTACTTTGATTTGCGTATACAGTTTGGACGGATTTCCATAAAGCTATTACGTGAAAACTAAGTGAAATAAAAAAATATGCTTTTAAAATCGAATACAGTTGACTTTGATCTACATTCTTGGTAAACATATCCAGACCCATGATCTGTCGGTCTCGATGGTCCATAGAAAAATATGGGACTTGGGGATATGCCATGAATGAAATTTTGAAGTCCCAAGCCCGAGAAATGAATTTATAAAGAAAATTATTTTCTGAAAATTATTAGAGTTTTTGGAAGGAAAACATGTTTGAAATTGATGGTATCGAGACGGTATTTTGGTTTCGGAGCCCGATACAAGTTTAAAATAATCATTAAGTTAAATCTGAATAATTTGGTAAATATTGAAATCAGTTTGGTATAAAACGGACTTAAAATTGAGAAATTGAAAATTTTGGTGTTCTTGAATGATTTAATGAATTTGGGGTTTAATTCATAACTGTAAATATTAATTTGATGATCTGATTGCATGAGCAAGTCCGTATGATATTTTTAGGTTAGTGTACATGTTTGGTTTTGGCTCGGGTGAATTTTGGATAGGCCACGAAGTGAAATTTAGACTTGGGAAAATTACTCGTATGTTGCCGGTCTGCAGATTTCGCAATTGTGAAGCCTGGCTCGCGAATGCAAGCTCTTAGTATCACATTTGCGAAGATGGCCTAGGCAGGCCTTGATCGCAAATGCGACCAATTTATCACAAATGCAACTGTTTTCTCGCAAATGCGAAGCTTAGTGGATTTTTTCAAGCCTGCAAATGCGACATATTCTTCGCATTTGCGAAGATAGTAGGTCCCGTAGTTCGCAATTGCAACATCAGAGACCAGTTAATTGGAACTTAGACATATTTTTATCTATTTTTCAAACTCTTTTAAAACCTAAACTCTCTTGGGCGATTTTCTAAAGAAAAGTTCTTCTCCAAATCGATTGTAAGTTATTTCTAACTCATTTTTTTCAATCAATAATATCTTTTTACATGATTACAATTCAAAATCAAGGGTTCTATAGAGGAAATTGGGTTTTTTGGGTAGAATTTAGAATTTTTTACTTTTGGAATATGGACTTCGATTTGAGGTCCGATTTCAAATCCTTGGGTAAAAAAGGTTATTGTAAATCCTTGAAAGGTTACTAGCATATATGATTAGAATCGAGTTGAGTTATGTGGATAAATTTAAATATGAACGTGAGCTCTATATCAGATCGTATGTATTCATTTTAGCATAGCACTCCTAAGGTAAGATATACACATCCTACCTCTACCCTTAAGGGACATACAAAAGAACTTATTGTATAAAATTTAAATAAAAATTGTATTTAAGTTGTATGATATTATAGTTATATTGATTTAGGTAAGAATGATGTATGAAAGTTATTTATAAGTTGTATGTTGTATAATTAGTTGTATGAAGTTTGTTTTAGTATATATAATTGTGTGGATATATCAAATTTTGTATTAATTTTTGATAAAATTAATTTTTAATTTGTATGCTTCTGTGCCATACATTATTCTTTTCTTAAAATGGGTAATTATGACAAAGAAAAAAAAATTGTGCTAATTATGGCTTAAAATAGGTCACATACAATTTGAAGGCGTCTTATTTAGATGTGAAGATAATGTGAACTTCCTTCCATTTAATTACGCCTTTTTCCAAGTATAGAATCTCTAAATTTAAGGTACTACAGCGTTCTATATAAATTATAAGAAAGACTTGTTTATAACGGATAATATATAGAAGGAATTTTTACATTCCAATATCATATGGGAAATTATTACCCTCAATGTTTATGGTTTGACTTAATTATACTTAATATACTAAATTACCAATTTTATACCATAGTATATCGTAAAAATAGACTTCTTTTTGTTTAAAATACACTGCAATTGACTTTTTTGTCCTTTCTATTCTCCCAGTTCTTCGATACTACTAAATCTCGTCAAGTATCACTCAAATTATCCAAAATATATCGAATAGATATATGAGCCATACTTCATGCTCATGATATTTTTAGCATTTTACCACGTAATGTAGAACTTCGTGTGCTTCGAAGTGATTGGTTAGTTCATATTTCAGATGGAGTTAAAATTATATTTGAAAATTCAAAATAAAGGAACAATATGATTTCCAAATAATGATAATTTTTCATAACTACACAATACGGTGAAGGCACGATCATGTAAACAGTAATGAATTCCATAAGATAACCTATTCGAATATTTTACTTTTTATAAAAACGCTGGACGAAAAAGCTTCTTAATTATTTGATGAGAATACTTTTCTAATTCTCTCATATTACCCAATATATTACTAACGAAGCTTTTCAAGATAATACACACCACATATTATTAGACAATGACCTTAACTGCATTTTTTGCAGAAGATTTGTAGACGTTTTAGTTATTTTTGATTTGTGAGAGCAGAATACAAAGCATCTACAATTTATCTATAAAATATCTATGAACTGGGTGCATTGAATTTTAATATCTCAATTCCCATTCAATTGTAGCTTAATTGGTATTTTCGACATAATTGGTTTTTTTTTGCAGAAGAATTTGTAGAAGTTTTAGTCGTTTTGAATTTGTGAAAATAGAAAACAATGCATCGACAATTAGAATATAAATAATCTACAATTAATCTACAAATTGGGTATATTGAATTTTAATATCTCAATCCCTATTCGATTGTAGCATAATTCAGATTTTTTACATAATTGTCTTTTTCAGAAGATTTGTAGAATTTTAGCCGTTTTTATTTGTGAAAATAGAAAATAAATCATCTACAATCAGAATACTAATAAAATACAATTTATCTACAATTTATGCAATATGTCGTCTTCGTCTTCTTCTTCGAGTTTTAATATGAAATTCAGTCAAAATCAAGTCTAATCTTCACCAAAGCTCCTCAAAATTGAGATATAAACTCTAAACTATATTTCCAATTATTTTCAATAACACCCAACCCAAACAAATAATGATTTTTGAAAATCCAAATTTGAATTCAAAGCTTTAAAGCTTTTGAATGGCTGTCAATGGTGGAATTGCTGATCTCTTTTCATTTGATTTGTATTACTGAAAGATGCGAAGAAATAGAGAGAGATGTAAAGAGAATATCAACGAACTGAGCTTTTGCAGAATTGATTTCAACAATTTGATTCGAATTTATTGACGATTTTGTCTTTTTTTTATTTGTGGCTTAAGGAAAATTATCGAAGAACATAGTTTTTGCAAAAAAAAGAGTCTATGTAATTTGGTTTTAAATTGAAGACATAGAATTTGCGTTTCAAATTTGATCCGAAGGTTGCTAAATCAATTAGAATATTCTGTTCCTGATTTATAGCGCGTCTAATTAGGAAGGAATCAACTCATAATAAGTAGTATTTAATGAACGATATAATAATTATAGAAAAACTGTAAATATAGTAGGTAATTATAAAATTATACATATTTTTAATAAAAAAATTTTATATATAATATAGGAAGGAAAAAATCTCAATATAAAATTTGAATAATTTTAATAGATACATTTCAAAAATTGTTTAGGAAGGTAAAAAGCCCAAAAGGAAATCGTTGAAGACGGGCCCATGTTTATTAGCCCAAGCAAGACATGCAGTCCATTTCAAAGAAAATCACCGCCCCTCTAATCCAACCAATCTCAACCGTCCAATTTAGGTCATTGAATCCTCGACAACTATATAAATTCTCCATCAGCCTCAACCATCAGTCCGCATATCAAACCAGCATTAGGGTTTTTCGTTCTCATTTTCCAGAAAACCCAAAATCTGAATAGAAGAGGTTAAAGTGACGGTGCCGTTGCTGTCCGCCTTGGCTGAACTCTGAAACCAGTCTTGGCCCTCATTTTGTTGTAACACCCCCCAAATCTCTTCCTTTCACTTTTTAGGGTTTTGTTAGTTCTTCTGTAAATTCACATACAGTTAGTTTGTGGAATCACATCTGGAACTTTATCAATGGCACCTAAAGCAACTAAGGCCGAGAAGAAGATCGCTTATGACTCAAAGATGTGCCAACTTTTGGATGAGTACACTCAGGTGCTCGTGGCTGCTGCTGACAACGTTGGATCCACTCAGCTCCAAAACATTAGGAAGGGTTTGAGAGGTGACTCCATTGTTCTCATGGGAAAGAACACTATGATGAAGAGGACTATTCGAGTCCACGCTGAAAAAACCGGCAACAATACCATCCTCAATCTCATTCCCCTCCTTGTTGTAAGTTTTGATTTTATTACTATGTCTGGTTTGTTTAAATTTTGAAATCTGTTGAACAATCCAAAATTATGGTATCTTAGTGTAAGCATGCTCGGAAGTTATCTTTTTTTGTTTTCTTATTTTTATTCTGGCGTATCTCTTTTAATTATTTTTGTTTTTCTTTCGTCAGAGTTAGCATTCTAATACTTTGATACTGTTC
The DNA here is from genome assembly GCA_034376525.1 of Nicotiana benthamiana. Classification (NCBI taxonomy): domain Eukaryota; kingdom Viridiplantae; phylum Streptophyta; class Magnoliopsida; order Solanales; family Solanaceae; genus Nicotiana; species Nicotiana benthamiana. The sequence continues at coordinate 71,431,476 of CM067325.1, forward strand.
TTTGACATTCCAGTTAGTTAAATTCCTTGAATAATCATGTAAAGATAATGGAAAGAGCCTTGTTCAGTTGCTATATTAGAATCATGATTCGTCCTTCAGTGTATTGGAAGTATGCAAATAGCTTATTAAATGAACTCAGCTTATTTTTAATTTTCTGATAGGGTAACGTGGGATTGATCTTCACCAAGGGTGACTTGAAGGAAGTGAGTGAGGAAGTTGCCAAGTACAAGGTAAATTGACTATATTGCTTCTTTTTGTAATCATCTATGTGGTTGTATGTCTCATGGAATTCATGTTCATCACACTTCATTGACATTTAAATGATGAAACATTGCTTTATGTCATTTGCTTTATGTGTAATCCTGAGCTTGGGAGTTTATATGTCATTTCCATTATATGAAAATGGATTGAATTAATTACATCTTGCTTTCAATTTCATATTGGGAGTTTATATAAATTGGTCATCTTTTCATATTGGAAGATCATTGTCAAGCGAATCCATCCAATTCATCCTAATCTGATAGTCCGTGGCGAATCCAGGAAATTAAGTAAGGGTGTTCAAATATGGGCTATGTAACTGTGTTCAAAGTCTATTTTTAATCAATAACAAGCAATATTTTACCCTATACCTAATTATTCCGCTTGCATTCATGTACTAATTGATGAGGATATTTTTAGCACGATAGGTTATTGTTAGTTTAACTGATTTGAAGTTTCATCTCTATTATCATGCAACCTTAATTGTGGTATATGTTGTAGGTTGGAGCACCTGCTCGTGTTGGTTTGGTGGCACCAGTTGATGTTGTTGTCCCTCCTGGCAACACTGGACTGGATCCCTCTCAGACATCTTTCTTTCAGGTCTTTATCTATTACCCTACAGAATCTTGTTTCTCACTTGTCCTCTGTATGTAGTTGTTCCTTATGCAACCATATCCTTGTACAGGTGCTGAACATTCCCACCAAGATTAACAAGGGTACTGTTGAAATTATCACCCCTGTGGAGCTCATCAAGAAGGGTGACAAAGTAGGGTCCTCTGAAGCTGCTCTGCTTGCCAAACTTGGAATCAGGCCCTTCTCATATGGTCTTGTTGTTCTCTCTGTTTATGACAATGGATCTGTCTTCAGTCCTGAGGTTCTTGACCTGACTGAGGATGATCTGGTTGAAAAGTTTGCCATGGGAGTTTCTATGGTTACCTCCTTGTCATTGGCCATCTCTTACCCAACTTTGGCTGCTGCACCACACATGTTCACAAATGCATACAAGAATGTGTTGGCCATTGCTGTTGAGACCGATTATTCTTTCCCTCTGGCTAACAAAGTGAAGGAATACCTGGAGGTATGTTTTTTGACATTTTGAATAATATGTATTTATTAACAGTTACACTATCTCAACTGTGTTTTTGGCTGCAGGATCCTAGCAAGTTTGCTGCTGTGGCTGCTGCACCTGTTGCAGCTGCTGGTTCTGGTGCTGCTCCTGCTGCTGCTAAGGAGGAGGAGAAGAAGGATGAACCTGCTGAGGAGTCGGATGATGACATGGGTTTCAGCTTGTTTGATTAAGTCTGTTTGATGTGATGTTGTCACTTTTTGAAGGCCAAAAAGATCTTTATCTCATTTTATGTTTTGAAGTATCTGAACAATATGTCAGTTTCAGCTATTAAGTTTGATGATACAAGTTTTGGATCATATGCTGCCTGCTTGATCAGGTCGTTGAGTCTTATATTAGTAGCACATCTAGTTTATTATTTATTGCTTTTGAATATTATGGTTGCTTATTTGAATGTTGGTTGATTCTACAACTGAAACTTTTTTATACCTGCAAGACAATAGATTATGCAATCCCTCCCCTATTTTATGCGACTGTATTTACTCTTTGGGTAGCAAATATTTTTCTTTGTTGACTGTAAATATGTGGAATCATTAATTATGGAAACTTGATAATTGATATGTTTATTTGATTATTTATTTAAAAATTGTAGGTAATCTATATCTGCATTTGCATGGAAAATGACATGTTTTGATCTTTGTACTCTCTAGTATGCTATTTTCCTCTTCTGCAGAAGTTCCTCCTTTTGAAGGTGGGTAAAGTGTTTTCTTGAGAAATTAGCAAGTGTCATCTATTTCTTGGCTATTATAAATGTGTTTTCCACAAGGCACAACTCTCTATGTAGAGCCATATCCAATCTACAACATCCGTCCAAATTTTGTGGCCTGAGCATAATATATGAAAATCTTTCCTTGTTGAATGGATCTTATGATGGACTTCTGACATTTCCTCTCAATTCTTACTTGGGCTGTATGCACTTGTTAAAGCATTCTAAGTGTTGATTCAAATAACTAAGACGTTATGGTAGGTATATTTTGTGATAATTTTATGTCAGGTTGACAATTATACCTAAACGTTGATTCAAATAACCAAGACATGTACATTGATTCAAATAACCAAGACATGTTAGAAGAAGAAAGTTACGTTGAATACTTATCAAAAAGAGATACCTGATTATAATTAAGACTAAGAAAAATAGCAATAAATTATAATATCTGATTTGGAGAAACGATGAAGGCTACAAACTTACGATCTCAAGAATATCGACATCGAGCTTGATTTTGAATTTGATGGAGTAGGTCTGATTCCTGAAAACTTGATTTTGAACTCTATTATCAGTCATGAATGAGACTCAGTTATTCTGATATGTAGCAACACGCTTTGAATTTGTTTGTTGAACTTGATAAACAAATGTACGATGGTAGAGGAAAGAGTTGGTTCTTTGGAGCTTACTCTACTTCTCATTAGCCTTCTTAATGTACATACGTGTTCTTGGATTTCTGATCATCTTCTTACATAATTTCTATTTATAGTTGTGAAGAAAAAGGAGAAGCTATGAGTATAGTCTTTTTTCTCTTTGATTTGTTGGTTAATTTAAGTCACTGACCAATTAGACAAAATCACATTTGGTTGGTAAGTTTTATCCTTTCCTTCCCTATAAATATGAATTTTACTGTCCTTGTGGGCTGTGGCTGTAGCCTGTATGGACTATGGACCTCAGAATATGCCTTGTTTTCTAGACAATTGACTCAATACGCCAAGGTATAGCCCACTGCTTGCCATTGCCACTGGAGCATGGATTTTGTTTCAATCTCAATTTCTGAGTGGAAATGACATCAACTAGCCACTTTTACGCATACTGTTTAAAATATATCTAAACAACAACAACAATAACTATTCAGTATAGTCCCACAAAGTGGGGTCTGGGGAGGGTAATATGTAGACGGGTCTTACCTCTACCCGAAAGGACAGAGAGGCTGTTTCCAATCGACCCTCTAAGGAAAGGAACAACAAAAACAAAAACAACAAAAGAACATTAGTAACTTCAACATAAATAACGTAAATAATCATCTAAAAATAAAAACCTAAAAATAAAAAACATAAAAACTATAAACAAAATAAAATAGCATGCAATAGTATCAGACAGTAACTAGCATAAGACAAAATCCAATACACAAATCATCTATGAATAGCCATACCAAGCCTCACCCAACCCCGGGTGTGGAGTATGAAAAACTCTAGGGGCCCCTAGCCCTCAACCCGGATACTAGACCTCCATACTTTTCTATCCATGGTCATGTCCTCAGAAACTCGCATTCTAGCCATGTCATGCCTAATCACCACTCCCCAATACCTCTTAGGCCTCAGTTAATTTATTCAAACTTCAGGACACAACATCTTAAAGTTTAAATATTAAAGTTCAAATTTCAAAGTGTCCTAAAGTTCGAAAATCGTGTCCAAAAATTTAAATTTTATGCCTTGAATTTTAAATTTGTAGCTAAAAAATTCAAAACATTAAATTCTAATCTCCAACTTAGTATTAAAGTTTGAGTGAGTTGGTTAATCTTTCAATATATTGTCAATTATATATATATATATATATATATATATATATATATATATATATATATATATATATATATATATATATATATATAAATAACAGGCTAAAAAGTTACTAATGGTGCACTTCATAGCTTCTTTTGAATTGGTTACCAAGAGTTTGTCTCTCTCATACTACCCCCAAAAATCTTGCTATTTCATTGGGATATGAATGTGCTGTCGACAAAACTTACATGTATATTTTTTTTCCAATTAATTACTTAATAACATTTTCGAGGCTGTAGAATTTTTTTGGACTGAGTTACCTTTTTTCCTTAAAGGGAAATTATAAACTTGATTTTTTAGGACAGCACAATTTACCTTTTTGAATAGCTTGTTGAAATGTACGACAATCTCATTTAATAGTTTGATACTGGGGGCTGGATTCTACTTTATGCACAGAAAATTCTTTCTGATAATAGGTATGGGTGTGTAAAATGTTAGAGATAATAAAGTTTTATTTATTTAATTACAAATTATATTCTGACATAGCTATCATTCTATTAATTTGGAAGATTAGTTATTAGTATCGTTCTTATAATTATCCTTTGACGAGTCGATCAGTACAGTTCAACACATTTTTTACTTAGATAATTTGATTATCATTTGTCGTTGTATTTCAGGTATACTCGTGCTCTCTATAGAATACATACTAAGACACTTAAAGTTTGCATGATCTTTCATTTAGAAATCTGTGTTAGAAATATGATTCCTACTAAAATACAATAACCTTCATATTGAACAATTCGGAATTACAACTACATGAGCGGAAGCTAACCTGAATCCATGAGTGTAAATCGTTGAACCTCCTTTGATGATTGTCCAAAGGTCCTTATGAAGATTGCTCCTTGATCCTTCATTCAAGATTGTCTTGAAGTTTATGTCTCCACAAGAATTCCTTATAAGACTTGAATATGTGAATGGTTTCACAACAATAATAATATGACAATAACCAAAGTTGGTGTATGTTTTTCCACAAGAATTTGCAAGACAATAATGGAGTTTCTCTTGATTCAATGGGAGGAAGAAGAGATTATGTCTTGCAATAATGTGGGAACCATAACCCCCACTTTATAACAAAAGAGTTACATAACCCAAGAGTTACATAACTCAAGAGTCACAAGCATGTAACCATGGTTACATATATGTAACCTTAGTTAGCCCATCATTAACTAAGGTTACCCTTTTGGGTATCTACACATTAGTCCTACACTTTATATAACAATACATTGACCCCCTTAACATAATGTCCATAAGACCACAAAATTAGGCCAAACCAAAAGATAGCACATAACATATAATTTATCCATATATTGTTCATATGTATGTAGATATAAGTCCATATATCTTACAATCTCCCACTTGGACGAGATACACATACATATGTACAAACCTTAGCATTATATGTTACAAAATAACCTTAGGAGCTCAAAATTGCTATCACAATAAAATTGTCATGAACAATCCGGTCCATCAATCATACAACATAGGAACTAAGTGCTCTTCGTTACTCATTCGTAACTAGAACCAACATAAATCACTTATATCAATATAACCAACGACATGGATCAAGTGTAGATATGTAGCATGGAAATAACATAAAGTGTGGTCAATAGAATGTCTATTTCCAACTGGTTCTCTTTATTGAGATCAATCATAAACTGTAAGAGCACAAAAAACTTTAAAACTGAATATCTGCGCAGATATAACTGAATTACTGAATTTCTGAATATAATGGACAATACATAAATGTACAATACAAACTCCCACTAAAATACATAATCCTTATCTGATTTGACACCCATACAAGCAATATGCTCATGAAATACTTTTGGTGTCAATCCCTTAGTGAGCGGATCCGCAAGCATGGAGTTTGTACTAATGTACTCAATGCACAATTGTCCATTTTGTACTCTTTCTTTAACAACCCGAAATCTGACGTCCATATGTTTTGCTTTCGTCAAACTACTGTTGTTATTAGCATAAAGGACTGCCGATATGTTATCGCATACTAGCCTAAGTGGCCTTTTGATGCTATCAACAATTCGCAGTCCACCAACAAAATTCCGCAGCCATAATGCCTCATTGGATGCTTCATAACATGCCATAAACTCCGCTTCCATGGTGGAAGTGGCTGTAAGAGTTTGCTTGATGCTTCTCCAAGAGATAGCACCGCCCGCAAGCATGTAAATATAGCCTGAAGTGGACTTCAAACTATCTTGACATCCAGCAAAATCGGAATCGGTATACCCAATGATCTCAAGCTAGTCCGATTTCCGGTATGTAAGCATGTAATACTTTGTTCTCTGTAAGTACCTCATGACCCGTTTGGCTGCCTTCCAATGGTCCATTCCCGGATTGCTTAGATATCTGCCTAACATCCCAACAATGTATGCTATATCAGGTCGTGTACATACCTGAGCATACATCAGACTACCTACAGCCGAAGCATAAGGCGTCTTCTGCATTTCCGAAATTTCATAATTATTATTTGGGCACTGTTTGAGACTAAACGTGTCTCCCTTAGCAACAGGGGTGTTGCCTGGTTTACAATCTTGCATGCCAAATCTTTTAAGAACCTTATCGATATAGCCCTTTTGTGACAGACCGAGAACATCTTTGGAGCGATCTCGTTGTATCTGAATTCCTAATACAAAAGAAGCTTCACCAAGATCTTTCATTTCAAATTTCTTTGAAAGAAATTTCTTAGTTTCATGCAATAATGCTTTATCATTACAGGCAAGCAGTATGTCATCGACATATAAAACCAGAAAAATATACTTACTCCCACTGAACTTATGGTATATACAGTCATCAGCAATATTCGGTTCAAAACCAAAAGATGTAATGACTGCATGAAACTCATAATACCATTGACGAGAAGCTTGCTTGAGCCCATAGATGGATTTCTTTAATTTGCAAACCTTTTTCTCTGATTCATCCGAAACAAAGTTTTCAGGTTGCACCATATAAATTGTTTCCTCAATGTCACCATTGAGAAACGCTGTCTTAACATCCATCTGATAAAGCTCAAGATCAAAATGTGCTACTAATGCCATTATAGTCCTGAAAGAGTCTTTCGATGAAACTGGAGAGAAAGTATCTTTATAATCAATGCCTTCCTTCTGAGTGTAGCCTTTTGCGACAAGACGAGCTTTGTACTTAATAAAATTGCCCTCTGAATCCCTTTTGGTTTTAAAAATCCATTTACAACCAATAGGTTTAATACCTTCGGGCAATGTAACAAGCTCCCAAACGTCATTATCGCTCATAGACTTCATCTCATCATTCATGGCATCAATCCACTTTTGAGAGTTAGAAACCTTAATGACTTGACGGAAGTTGATTGGATCATCTTCCTCAAGTCCAATATCACTTTCTTGTTCTTGGAGAAATACAACATAATCATCCGGAATTGCATTTCTCCTCTCTCTAGTGGATCTCCTTAATGGCACTTCAGTTTCTTGAGGTTGTTGAGTTTGATTTTCATTAGTAATTACAGGATCCTGATTGGGGAGATTTTCGAGATTGTCTTGAACTGGAGTTGTATGAGCCGTGTCAGGAATGAGAACTCCCTGACCAAGATCAACAACTTGAGGGAAAGACACACGTTCTTCCTCAAAGACAAAATCTCTAACAACTTTATCTCCCCACCCCCCAAACTCAATATCCTCAAAGAACCTAGCATTACCCGTCTCAAAAATAGTTCTAGAAGTGGGATCATAAAACTTAAAACCCCTGGATCTTTCAGAGTATCCAAAAAAATAGCTACTAACCGTCTTAGCATCCAGTTTCCTTTCATTTGGCCTATAAGGCCTTGCCTCAGCTGGACAACCCCAAATGTGTAAATGCCTAATACTGGGTTTATGCCCAGTCCAAAGTTCATATGGGGTTTTGATTGTAGCTTTAGTTGGAACTCTATTAAGAATATAAGCTGCGGTTTTTAATGCTTCACCCCAGAGTGAGTCTGGCAAAGTAGTACGACAAAGCATACTTCTTACCATATCCTTAAGGGTCCGATTTCGTCTCTCAGCTAAACCATTCATCGTAGGACTGCCTGGCATAGTATACTGAGGGACGATCCCACACTCATCTAGGAATTTAGCAAATGGCCCTGGACGTTGTTCACCTGAACCATCATATCGACCATAGTATTCACCACCACGGTCAGATCTAACGGATTTAATTCTTTTGCTTAGTTGATTTTCAACTTCAGCCTTAAATGATTTGAACACGTCTATGGATTGGGACTTTTCATGAATAAGATATAGGTACCCATAACGAGAGTAATCGTCTATGAATGTGATAAAGTATTGTTGACCATTCCTACAAGGAGTAGGAAATGGCCCACAAATATCCGTATGTATCAATTTTAAGACGTCCGAAGCTCTCTTAGCACCTAATCTCGTCTTGTTTGTTTGTTTTCCCTTGATACACTCAACACAAATATCCGATTTTGAGGAATCAAGAGAATAAAAAATTTCATCTGACACGAGTTTCTGAATTCTTTGAATGGATATATGACCCAAACGTTTATGCCAGAGTGATATAGAATTCTCATTAGTTAATTTTCTTTTGGCACCACTTAAACTTGTATGCAAGGTTTCATTATTTGAGGTTATTGTATCAACCAAATATAGGCTATCAAATGTTGATAAAAGACCAGTACCAAAAAGATTTGAATTCTGAAAGAGACTAACTTTATTATCACCAAAAGAACATGTATAACCGGATATGTCCAATTTGGGAAAAGAAATTAAATTCCGTCTAAAAGACGGTACAACAAAAGTCTCATCCAAATCTAAATGAAAATCGGTCTTAAACAACAGCCTAAATTTGCCAATAGCCTCAACTGGCACCTTCTTGCCGTCACCCACATAGATGTATCTTTCACCATCATTTGGTTTTCGGCAGTTCAGGCAACGCTGCATAGATATACTTATGTGAGTAGTAGCAGCAGAATCTACCCACCAAGTATCCTTAGGTACCGAAATTAAATTAACTTCAGAACAAACAAGAGAAAGAAATGTACCTTTTTTCGCACGCCAGGCATGGTACTTGGTACAATTTTTGTTCACATGATTAGTCCCCTTACAAAAAAAGCAACCTAATTCAGTAATTTCAACCTTAGGTTCCTTATGTTGCTTAATCTTGGGCCTTGCAACCGCAACTTCCTTACCTTTCCTCTTCTTAGTTTCCTTAGAAGAGGATGCCAAATGAGCACTTTCAGTCTTATCCTGCTTTATCCTTTCCTCTTCTTGCACACAATGTGAAATGAGCTCATTTAGAGTCCATTTATCCTTCAGGCAGTTATAACTGACCTTAAACTGATTAAAGTGTGCAGGAAGAGATATCAACACAAAGTACACAAGCAATTCCTCAGGTAATACTAGCTTGAGTGACTTAAGTTTCGAAGCAAGATGAGACATTTCCAAAATGTACTCCCTAATGTTTCCCTTGCCCTTATACCTCATGGAAACAAGTTTACTCAATAGTGTACTTGTTTCCGCCTTTTCGTTTTGCATAAAACGCTTTTCAAGGTTTTCAAGGAAAACTTTGGCATTAGCTTCATCATTCATAGTGCCCCTGAATGATTCTGGAATTGCACGCTTCATGATCATTAGACTCATGCGATTCGAGCGTTCCTACTTCTCCATCTCTCTCCTTTCATCAGGAGAGGATGTATCCTCAAGAGAAGCAGGTTGCTCATTCCGAAGTGCAAGGTCAAGATCCATGCAACCGAGAACTATCATGATGTTCTCTTTCCATTCCTTAAAGTTTGTGCCGTTAAGCACATGGATGCTATTGATGTTGGCAGATATTAGAAGCAGCAGAAGAATTAACTGAAAATAGAACAAAAGGATTACTTAACACATGCTTACAATTACTTGAACTTTAAAATTGCTTTGCTTTATAGATTCAAAATAGGCATATCCCATTACAAGATACCTAGCACAACATTGATTTTAGTCTTTGGACAGAAAAACAACTTGTAAGTGGTACTCTTGGTGTAGTGATCAAATATAGACAATAAACTCCTGTCAAATATCAAGCCTTCCTTTGGGCCGACTTAATATTCACATGGAAAACCAAATAATTGTCTCATATTTATCACCACAAGCATGTTCGAATTCCTGCCAAATAACAACCTTCCTTTGGGCCGGTGTTAAACGCATGGAAGACTAACATCCACAGTCATCTTATATTTCAAGATTAATCAATCTACACAATAGAGGTTACTTTGGCAACATAATGCTTCAATTGACTAATTTAAAATATTAGATGCTAAAAACTTTAGTTCCTTAAGCCATATTATGAATCTTAACTTAATATCTTACATGTTTTTGACATGCAACATCTGAATATTAATTGTTATAGACTTGAGAGGACAATTCCAGAATATGAAAATTGATGGACTAAAACAATTAATATTCAAAACTTAAATATTAATGTACAATACATTAATAAAAAAAATTTAATATTAATTGACATATTATTAATATTCAATTAAAATCTGAAACTTAAAAAACTTGAAACGTTTCAACCTTAGTGGTCCAGGATAATCGATTATCTTAAACAGATAATCGATTATTCTGGTATTAAAATTTCAAACTTACTGGACCAGAATAATCGATTATCTCAAAACAGATAATCGATTATTCTGGCATTAGAAAACGTTTCAAACTTACTGGACCAGAATAATCGATTATCTCAAAACAGATAATCGATTATTCTGGTATTCTAGAATTGCCAAAATTTCTGAAAATTGAGAGATAATCGATTATCTAAAATGAATAATCGATTATCTTTAGGCAGTGCCCAACAACTCAATATGATTTTCAACAAGAATCTTAAACAAGAAAACATGTTGTTTACATCAACCAAATCATGCAAAATTCAATGTTTTAAATCAGGTAAAGATAACATGATATTAAAACATCAAATTTCATCAAAACATAACATTCATAAAAGAAAATATGCTATTTCATGGTACTTGAATTTCATAAATAAAATTCTAACTTTACTTGAACATGAACCTAACATAACATGAATCTTATGAACATCCATAGTATCCAAATATGAAGGTGGCTCTGATACCAATTGTTAGAAATATGATTCCTACTAAAATACAATAACCTTCATATTGAACAATTCGGAATTACAACTACATGAGTAGAAGCTAACCTGAATCCATGAGTGGAAATCGTTGAACCTCCTTTGATGATTGTCCAAAGGTCCTTATGAAGATTGCTCCTTGATCCTTCCTTCAAGATTGTCTTGAAGTTTATGTCTCCACAAGAATTCCTTACAAGACTTGAATATGTGAATGGTTTCACAACAATAATAATATGACAATAACCGAAGTTGGTGTATGTTTTCCACAAGAATTTTCAAGACAATAATGGAGTTTCTCTTGATTCAATGGGAGGAAGAAGAGATTATGTCTTGCAATAATGTGGGAACCATAACCCCCACTTTATAACAAAAGAGTTACATAACCCAAGAGTCACAAGAGTTACATAACTCAAGAGTCATAAGCATGTAACCATGGTTACATATATGTAACCTTAGTTAGCCCATCATTAACTAAGGTTACCCTTTTGGGTATCTACACATTAGTCCTACACTTTATATGACAATACATTGGCCCCCTTAACATAATGTCCATAAGACCACAAAATTAGGCCAAACCAAAAGATAGCACATAACATATAATTTAACCATATATTGTTCATATTTATGTAGATATAAGTCCATATATCTTACAATCTGAACTTAAGAGAATTTTTATTGAGCACTTATACTATCCGAAATTTATTCTAATTGAGCACTTATTTGATAATCAGCAAAAATTACAAAGCTTGTACAATACACTCGTTGTTGACGTGGCGAATGTCGAATAAAAAATATATATTATTTAGAGTAAAAAATAAGGAAAAACTATGTTAAATCTATTTAATAAATAAAACAATTAGTGGTCTTGATGTTCTTCGTAATTTTCATGTGTGTTCTTGTTCCAAATACGATTTTAATCCAAATTTTTAAGAGAAACTCCACCAAATTTATTATAACTTTTGCTAAATGTTTTCCACGACTACCCGAAGGCAATCCCAATATTAATTTTTCAAACTTTCAACAAATCAAGTAACTCATTTTAAACCTTCAAGCTTTTTAAAGACCCAACTAATGATGGATTTCATTAATTGCAGTTCTCAGCAACAAGGTGATGCAGTTGTTGCTCTTTTTTTCTCCAACTTTAAATCAAATCTTGGATTTATAAGAAAAATTAAAATTCAGTAATAAAAAATAAAATATCAAAGATTGAAGAACATTGAACTCTTTGTTAAATATTTAGAAACGTTGTGTCTTTTCTTTGAATAGCACAGAAAAAGAAGAGAGGGGCTCGTTGATTTTTGGAGAGGATGAGGTCGCCGGTTTCTCTCGCCGGATTCCGACAGTGAAGAGACAAGTAGCAGATCTATTTTGTTTTTGAGGGAGAAGATGAAGGAAATAAAAAAGAAAACATAAAGAATCTGTTTTTTTTTTTGAGTTTTCACGTGCCTATATCGAGTGAAATTCACTTTATGTGCTAACTCAGCAAGAAGTGCTCAATTGAAATATGTTCCGGGTAGTAGAAGTGCTCAATAAGAACCTTTAAGTTTAGGTGTCTAAATGAAAAATCGTGCCAACTTTAAGTGTCTCCGTTGTATTCCGCCTTAATTTATTTTTTTAATTTTTGTTTTGTCTTTCCTAAAATATTGTTTTTAGGAATGCCAATTGCCAAATACATACAAGTCTACCAGATTAGAGTATTAGACTATTACGAAACATTGTTACGTCATTAACCTTGTAAAGAAACAAATTTCCTAATTATAAATATAAAACAATTTGATATAACAGTCATACAAGATAAAGAAGCTCAAAAAAAAAAAAAAAACACTTAGTCAGTATAGAACAGGACGCAAAGAACAATGTGTTTGAATTTCTCAGATGGGACTGAATTATTCAAACCTTTATTTGCATCTGCTTTGCAATAAATTGGCACAATTGCTAGTGGCTAAATGGATTCGGTCTATGAATTATAGTAGTACCAATATTATTTACAATGATGAAATATCAACTGGATATAGCATATGAAAAAAAGAATATTATTTACCATACAAGTTGAGCACAAGCTTGTGTTGATAGTGTTTCAACAACTGGTTTTTTCCCTCCAATTATCTTAACAGCTTGTGTTAGTTACTAGAACAAATTTGACTAGATCACCAATTATATTAAAAATAGCTCGGTCTAACCAATTTTCGAATTGGTTATTCAAAAATAGCCAGCATTTAACAAGTCAATAAAAAATAATTACTATTTTGCTGCAATAGAGACCGGTCCAACATTATATACTGTAGTTCGATGTGCTTGTGCATGCTGGACCGGTATACTTTGCTGGCTCTAGTATAATATACTAGAGACTGGAGCACCGGTACTCTAAAATTCAGTATATTATGCTGGACCGGCATATTGGAACTCCAGTATATTATGCTGGAGTATTTTCTCGGATTCTGAACAATATTTTTGTTCAGATTTATCTTTACATAAAAAGTGGCTAAATTTCAATTACTTTTGAAGCTGAGCTATTTTTGAGTAAAAATAACACGATATAGCTAGTTTTCAAATTGCTCATTCAAAAATAGCCAGCACTTTCCAAGTCAATAAAAAATAGCCACTATTTTGTTGCAATAGAGACCGGTCCAGCATAATATACTAGAATTCGGTGCACCTGTGTATGAATTCTATCATATTATGCTAGACCGATATACTTTGCCGGCTCTAGTATAATATACTGGAGACTGGAGCACGGTGCTCTAAACTCTAGTATATTATGCTGGACCGACATACTTGCTGGAATTCCAGTATTTTATGATGGAGTTCTACTGTACTTATGATGGTGCTTATCCTGGAACTCAACTCCAGTATAATATGGTGGAGTTCAAGTATACTTATGCTGGAACTCCAGCATAATATGCTGGAGTATTTTTCGGGTTTTGAATAGTGTTTTTGCTCAGATTTATCTTTACATAAAAAGTGGCTTAATTTCAATTTTACTTTTGAAATTGGGCTATTTTTGAATGATCAGTTATAATCTGGCTATTTTTGAATTTTTCCCCCAATTATACAATTTATCAAACTAAGGGACCGGACACGTTTTCTATTGAGCTCCCACCTTAATCTAAGCGTAGTCTCACATTTCAATACAAGTTAATGTTAGGTGTTTGTCCAAATTTCTTATCACAATTAATTTTTGTATCTCATGCAGGAAATGACAACATATTTATCATAATTGCGTTTTTTTTCATAGAGGGGAAATATAATTCTTTCATATTTGGCTAGTCTCTTTTCTTGTAGGTTAATGTTTGGAGTTTTATAAATTGAAGAACCGTCCTTCTCTTTCAGTAGCATTCACAATATAACCATATGGGGTTTGAGAGTCGTCTAGAGGGAGAACTTTACGGGAGAAGTGTTACTGTATCACTTGTGTTTGCCTTTTTGTGAGATTATTCTCTCAATATTTTCTACTGTCTTTTTATATAGTGGATTGTTTATCTCCGCGTGGATGTAGGTCAGTTAACCGAACCACGTTATATATGTATATTTCTTTTGGTATATTTTTTTTTGTTTAATTCATTCATGCAAAATTTATTTTAATAGCTTCCACATGACACATGATTTTTCAATCTTGACAGTTAAACGGTCCCAAATAAGTAAAAGATAGTAAGATAGGAAGTATATGAGTAATGTTCACTAGCGGAATAATTTCAAGAAATGTCAACATATATCCCAGTGCACACCGATATTAAACGACTGTTATGTATTGTCAAATCTTTCGAAACTCTAACATAGGTCGGTATTCTTTGAGTGCTAATTCCAAAAATAGATATTGATGGGTTTGTACGAAAAATAAGGAATCAAAACCACAAAATCGAGGAGTCAAAGACGCATGATAATAGGTTAGATTTATGTAATTTAGCGATTGTTTATGTCCCAACTTAATTATGTTTCATTATTATTATGTAGTTAAATAATGAAAAATGAGCTCTAATTGTGAATCACACGTGGGAGGAGTGAGGAGCTTGTATGAGGCCTTAAAGCTGTGATTGAACCTACACTGATGCAAGAAAATCGTTAGGAGCTGAGTACGCGAGAATACGAGAAAAAGAATAGATGAAATGAAGGCCTGGACTAGCGCAGCCACTACCGCGACTGCGCTAGCCCAAATGATCGAGGCAGAATGGTAAGGCATATGCGCAACCATTAGCTCGCCCACTAGCGCGGCCGCGCTAGCCCAGTTCTAGAATATTAATTTTCAGGGGTAAACTTGGAAGTCTGGGAGTAAATTCACTTAACCTATAGAAGGTTAAGCTCGCTCAAGGATTAATTATCAAGGTTTTCAGAGCATAGTGCAAGAAAAGGAGAGGCAAAAGGCAAGGAGGATAATTCAACATCGAGTTCTTTCTTTCTTCCTTCTATTTTTATGATTTGTGATGAATTTGAATATTGTTGTGATGAACACTAGTATGAGTAGCTAAATATTTAGTCTAAGGTTTTGATGGAACTTATTGAAGGATGAACTTCTTGATTATGTTAATATAGTTTGCCACCCACCAAGACTGCTCGACAAATTGATGAAAATTTGAGTTTTAAACAGAGACCAATGAAGATGTTGCATGAAATATGTGAAAGCTTCAAAGGGATGCTGGTTATATGTACAAACCATGGTATTCCAGATCTGATGTTGGGGCAACGATTTCACATGGGATTGTCAGATAGTTTAAAGAACATAGTTGATGCTTCAGCTGGTGGAGCATTTTTGAGTAAAACATGGAGAGACGGCCAGAGTCTGCTGAACAGGATGCCACAAAATTGGGGATGGATAACCAGGAATGCACCTATTACCCTAGTGGTTCACTTAGTGCCCCTAGATCCATCCAACTCTATGGCTGAAAATATGGCCACTTTATTGGCACAAATAAGTATACTCACCAAAAAGGTGAACGAGTAAGGGCAGAAATAACAGGTACACATAGTAGATACTACCAATGTGGGCTTGTGAACATCTTGAATTAGTCAACCAATTGGTAACCAGTGGAATGCAAAACATGATCATCATCACTATCCTGCAGACATGAATTATGTGTCTAATTATGGAGGACGGAGACAAGGTGGTCAAAATTGGGGTCAACAAGAGCAGTCATACAGGCCAGTCCAGCCACAGTTCAACAATGGAAACATGGTAGGTATGAGACCCCTAATAATATGGCACCTTACCCAAGGCCACTGGGATATAACAATCATAATCAGCAGCATGGGTATCACCCTCCTCAGCAAGAGCATGGTGGAAGGCATGAAGATGGGTTTGTTAGACTTGAGGCAATGATGCAGCATGTTATTGGGTCTAATGCAAAAATCAGTGAGAGAGTAGATGCACATGATTCATCTATCAAGAATATTGAAGTGCAGATGGGCCAAATTTCGATGTCTCTAAACAATCGTCCTCATGGGACATTACCTGCAGACACCCCGATAAATCCAAAAGATCTAGGACCGAAGCAGCTGATGGCAGTGAGTCTACATAGTGGTAGATATTTGGATGTAGAGCAAGAGAGGGCTCGAGAAACCAGACATGCTAAGACACTCATACCAGTGCCCATTGAGCTGGATGAGTCAATGAAACTGACAGAGGTGACAGTCCAGCCTGCCTAGGAAGAAAATAACATTCAGACTGAGGTTGAGAAGGAAGCTGAGACAGCTCGAGAACCAGTAGTTGAGGTGGCAGCCGATAAAGAGCAATCCCAAATTATTGGGAAGAAGAGACCTCCTTCACCATTCCCGCAGAGGCTGGTTAAGTACCAAAAAGAGGAGCAATACAAGAAGTTCTTGGAGATGCTAAAACAAATGCATGTAAATATTCCATTGATTGATGCTTTGAAAGAGATGCCTGAGTATGAAAATATGATGAAGGACTTAATGTTCCAAAAATTCGATTTTCAAGACTTCACCACAGTTACTCTTACTCAGACCTGTAGTGCAGTAGTGACTATACAAATTACTTTGAAGCTGCTGTCTGACCCAGGGAGCTTTACAATTCCATGCACTGTTGATAATTTTGCTTTTGCTAAGGCACTGTGTGATCTAGGGGCCAGCATAAATCTTATGCCCTTAGCAATTTATAAGAGGTTAGGGATTGGAAGAGCTAGACCCACCACTATGTTGTTGTAGCTGGCTGACAGGACTGTAGAAAGACCATATGGTGTCCTGGACGATATGTTGATTCACATAAGGAAATTTCTGTTCCCTGCAGATTTTGTGATCTTAGACTGAAAAGTGGATGAAGAGGTTCCCATAATTTTGGGGAGGCCGTTCTTGGCCACTGAGAGAGCTCTCATTGACTGTGAGACTGGGGAGCTCAAGAGGAGACTGATCGACAAAGAGATAACATTCAATGTGCAAAATCTATGAGGCGACCAAGTGAATTCGCTAATTGCTCTCTTATTGATGCCATGGATGTCATTGTAGAAACGGATGATGCAATGCTGACAATTGAGGATTCCTTGGCTGCATGTTTGATGAATTTCGATGAGGTGAATGGAGAAGAATTGGGAGAATAGGTGTTGGATTTAGAGGGCAGAGGGTTCTGGGATAGAACTCTTGAATTTGAACCCTAGCACTTGGAAAATAGAGAAACTCTTCCAGCCAAGCCATCTATTGAAGAACCACAAAAGATGGAGTTGAAGCCACTGCCCGCCCATCTCAGGTATGAGTTCCTTGGACCTGACTCCACATTACCTGTTGTTATCTCATCTAGTTTGTTAGATGTGCATGTACAACAACTCTTGCAGGTACTCAAGGAGTGTAAGACTTCCATTGGGTGGATTACGGTAGACATAAAAGGGATCAACCCCGCCTACTGTATACAAAAAATTCTACTGGAAGAGGGACACAAACCTCCCACGGAACACCAAAGAAGGCTGAACCCCAATATGAAGGAAGTGGTAAAGAAAGAAGTGATAAAGTAGTTAGATGCGGGAATCATTTTCCCAATCTTTGACAGCACCTGGGTTAGCCTGGTTTAATGTGTACCTAAAAAGGGTGGCATGGCGGTAGTTAAAAATGATAACAATGGACTGATCTCTACAAGAACCGTCATAGGCTGGAGAATTTGCATGGATTACAGAAAGTTAAATCTAGCCACATGGAAAGACCACTTCCAACTTCCCTTCATTGATCAGACGTTAGACAGATTGGTAGGGAGGTTACACTTATGTTTTCTGGATGAGTGCTCGAGGAATATTCATATCTCCATTGCACCATAGGACAGAGAGAAGACCTCCTTCACTTGCCCGTATGGCATTTATGCCTTTCGGAGGATGCCTTTTGGCTTGTGCAATGCACCCGCCACATCCCAAAGGTGCATGATGGCCATATTCACTGATATGGTAGAGGACATAATGGAGGTATTCATGGATGATTTCTCAGTGGTTGGAAACTCATTTGATGAGTGTCTTATAAATCTGACTCGTGTGCTGAGACAGTGTATTGAGACTAACCTGGTTCTTATTTGGGAGAAGTTCCATTT
The DNA here is from genome assembly GCA_034376525.1 of Nicotiana benthamiana. NCBI lineage: Eukaryota > Viridiplantae > Streptophyta > Magnoliopsida > Solanales > Solanaceae > Nicotiana > Nicotiana benthamiana. Next base: position 71,450,027 of record CM067325.1, read on the forward strand.
CATTGTACAAGAGGGCATAGTCTTGGGGCATCGGGTGTCAAGCAAAGGAATTAAGGTTGATTGTGCCAAAGTGGATGTAATAGCAAAGGTTCCACCTTGAACTTCAGTCAAGGCAATCAGGAGCTTCCCCGGGCATGCCGATTTCTACTGGAGATTCATAAAAGACTTCTCCAAAATTTACAACCCTCTTTTTAAGTTGTTAGAAAAATATCACCCTTTCTTGTTTTCTGATGATTGTAGGGTAGCATTCGAGGAGCTGAAAAAGAGACTGGTCACAACACCTATCATTGTTGCCCACAAATGGAAGCAACCATTTGAACTCATGTGTGATGCAGTGAATGCGCAGTGGGGCAGTGCTGGGACAACAGAAAGACAAGCTAATGCATCTAATCTACTATGCTAGTGGAACTCTGAGTGGAGCTCAGCGGAACTACACTGTGATTGAAAAGGATATGTTGGCTGTGGTGTTTAATTTCGATAAATTCAGATCATACATTATTGGATCTAAGGAAATTATATACACTGACCATGCAGATCTCACTTACTTAATTGAGAATAAGGAATCTAAACCACGCCTAATTCGTTGAGTGATGTTACTCCAAGAGTTTGACCTTGAAATTCGTGACTGTAAGGGCATAGAAATCAAGTCACTAATCATCACGATTTGAGGGAGCTGATAATTCAACTGAGGTTGAGGGCATTCTGGAAACCTTTTCAGACGGGCAAGTGCTAATGGCCAATCTTGAGGAACTGCCATGGTATGCAGACTTTTCAAACTACTTGGCATGTGGCATGGTTCCTTATGATTTGTCCTCAGTACAAAAGAAATTTTTTTATCGTGACTGCCGCATGTATTATTGGGATGAACTTGACCTGTTTCGAATATGTGTTGATAATATGATCCAGAGGTGTGTCCCGAGATAGAACAATCTTTTGTTTTGTAGTCTTGTCACGTATCGACATATGGAGGATATTTTGGAGGAGTCTGGACAACTACGAAAATGCTAGAGGCCGATTTCTTTTGGCCTACAGTGTTCAAAGATGCGCACCAATGGGCATAGGGATGCAATGAATGTCAGCAAACCGGAAATATTTCCCGTCGCCATTAGATTCCCATGAACAAAATTTAAGAGGTGGAAGTGTTTGATGTTTGGGGAATTGACTTCATGAGACCTTTCTTTAGCTCCTTTGGCAATAAGTACATACTTGTTGCTGTAAATTATGTGTCCAAATGGGTAGAATCTGCAATATTTCCCACTAATCATGCAAGAGTAGTGGTGGGGTTTTTTGAAGAAGAACATATTCACCCATTTTGCGACACCGAGAGCTATCATCAGTGACGGAGACACCCACTTCTGTAATCGAGACTTCGAGAAGTTGCTGGCAAAGTATGATATACGCCACAAGGTGGCTACCCCTTATCTCCCACAGACCAGTGGGCAGGTTGAAGTGTCCAACAGAGAGATAAAGAGTGTGCTAACTAATACTGTGAACGCCACAAGAACTGATTGGGCGAAAAAGCTAAATAATGCACTTTGAGCGTATAAAATCGCTTTTAAAACACCAATTGGTATGTCGCCACATAAATTGGTGTTTGGGAAGGCTTTCCATCTGCTAGTGGAACTTGAACATAAAGCTTGGTAGGCACTGAAACAGCTGGACCTTGACATTGAAGCTGCAGGCACATCGAGGATCACTGAATTGCATGAGCTTGACGAGTTCAGACATCTTGCTTTTGAGAGCACAAGGTTGTACAAGGAAAGAATGAAGAGGTTGCATGACCAGAACATTATTCAGAGATATTTCAAACCGGGGTACATGGTCTTGCTCTATAACTCAAGATTACGTCTGTTCCCCGGTAAGCTTAAATCACAATGGTCTGGTCCATCTCGAGTGATCGAAGTATTCCTTTCAGGGGCTGTAGAGATTGCCTCAGAGGAAGGGTATCACACATTTAGAATCAATGGCAGAGATTGAAGTTATACATAAGCATGAAAGAACCAATGGAAGTGTCACAGGTCTTCCTGACGGAACCTCAGAGGTCGAGCGAGCCTTAAATGCGCTTGTCCGCATCGTGTCGCGACATTAAATTAGGGGAGGCAGCCCATTGAATTGTTGTAATCATCGTGCCACGACACTAACTAAGGCGCTAGTTGGGAGGCAACCCAATAATAGTAGCAGTTGTTAATTGTGAGTTTTTTAGGAAGTGCTAACCAGTGCACGTGACAATGGGCGGGTGATAAGGCCATCGAAATTGGTAAGAACAGGTGAAAAATGTGAAAAACAATTCACCCAGGAGCGTACCTGCGCTACAGGCCGCGCTAGTGGCTGCGCATATGGGCAAACATTCTTCCTGGGCTCAAACATATTAGCACGCCCACGCTACTAGCGACACTACTAGTGCGACCGTGCTATTGGCCGCACATATTGCGTTGTGTGCTGCCTGGGCTAGCGCGGCCACGCTCGTACCGTGCTAGTTTCGCCCAAAAGCTAACTAATTTTTTTTGATATATTTTCTGAGTTGTTTTAATATTTGTGTTATGTTAATTTTTTTATCCCTTAGTCTAACTTACCCCATCTAATAATCCCCACTCCATCTTTAATCCCAAACCTAATACACCCCATTCCACAAACACATCAGACAAAAGAAGAACAAGAAAATAAAACCCTCCCCAAACCCTCCTCTTCATCGATCCCCTTCCCCAACTTCCATCTTTGTCAATTTTCCCCAAGTCTCAAGACACATTCCCCACTACTTTTTTTCTCTGTTCTCCAACCTCTATCACTACAGGTTTGAATCCCTTTTTTTTTCTCTTTTTATATTTTTTCAGAATTTATTTGTTTAGTGTTGCATGTATGTAGTTGTTGTGCTTTGTTTTTGAGTAGTGGAATTAGTGACATATGTTGTCATGTTTGTGGGTGGTGAGATTGGTGGGGTGTTGCTTCACTTGGTTTGTGATTTTGGGGAGATATTATAGTGAGTTGATGTTATAAATTACTTGAAATTGGGTTGTGAGTACCTAACGCTTACAAGGTGTTTATGGAGAGACCTCAGTGAAGTAACTATTTAGATTGTGACCACTTATGCATGTGAAGTCTGAGTAACCGTATTGCATCATAATTTCGTGTTGGATTGTGCTAATGTGTTCCCGTTTTTCAGGTACTATGGCTCCATCTAGAAAACACCACACCACATGTGCATCTTCTAGCGGCCAAGGCGGCTCATCCAGGACACGAGGGGCAGCCGCTGCACACCCCTTTGATAGCAACAGATTTATCTTGGCCAAGGCTCATGATAGCTTTGCGGAGAAGGCTTCTAAAAGTCGATTTCGGAGAGGGGTATTGATATCAGTTCAGTCCAGCTACACTGCCCTTACATGTACACTAAGCTGGTGAGGCGGGGGTTGCAAAACTTCATTAATGAGCTAGGAGAGGGCGATGTAATGGTTGTTAGAGAGTTTTAAGCCAATGTGTTAGAACATGGAAATGGAGTAGTGACGGTGCGCCAAAAGGCGGTGAATGCCTCTATTGAGGCGATACGGACGGCGTACCAGCTTCCCCCTCCTGTTGTGTATTATGATGACTTTTGTATGTATGGTCGTAACCTAACACATGCAAAGTGGGATCGATTCTTTGAAACAATATGTGTACCCGCGAAAGAGGTGGTCTGGATGAAGTATGGTAAGAAGTTTCACTCATCGGCACTAACCCTTGAAGGGAAGTGCTGGTTGTATCTGATTAATAGCCTTTTGATTCCTTCCTCCAACATTACGGAGGTAAATGGTCCCCGAGATGCTTTGATTTGGTTCTTCATCAATGGTCTTGACTTTGATATGGCCAGATTGATGAATGAGGAAATGTTCACCCGTTTTCCCGTCAAAAGGTATGGGTTCTGTTTCCCTTATTTGGTTTTAAGCTTTGTAGGGATGCTCGGGTGCCCGAAAATCTAGCTGTGGATGGGTTAGTACCAAAAGACCGCAAGTTCCAGGCTGACAAGGTGACCACGAGGAAGGAGCCGACAACAGTAGGTGGGGAGTATAGTAGTAGCTCTGATGACTCGTAGGAAGATGAGACCAAGCAGGAGGACGTTGGGGCCGAACCACAGGCCATGAGCACAGTGTAGCAGCTGCAGCACCATTTGGGACTGCAACATCTTCTGGAGCTACCCGGGTGTCCCGTTTCACCGCTTTAGAATAGGAGGTGAGTAGGTTGCGTACCTCTATGACTAATTTGAGTACCCGTGTAGATGTGGTGGCTGACCGACATGTGAAGTTAGAGAAGAAATATTTAGGCTGGACGAGAGCTATGGGCCGTGCCCTCAATGTGAACCCATACACCGTCTCCGATCAGGAGTGAAGTTCCTATACCTCACTGTTATTTAAATTTTAATACCATGAGGACATGTCTACATTTTAATTGTGGGGTGGGGGATACTTCAATGTATGTATGTTATTGTACAAATTGACTGTTTGATGTTTCTTTGGTTTGCTTTGATTGTTTTTGGTGTTTTGACTAATAGTTTTCTTAGGTAAGTTTAAAGTAGGTAAGTGGCTTGTCCCGACGACGGATAACTTTCGGCGGGGGTTCTTGAGGGACTAAGTCGAGAAAAAAAAAGGGGAAATATGGAGACTCTTCCTGATGACGGATCCTTTAGACAATTTTCTTGAGGGAAGTAAGTCTAGAGAAAAGACCAAGAGGATTTTTTTAGGTAGTGTAGTAAACCCCCCTTGGTTTTTCTTTCGGCCACGGTTCTTTTCCAAGGGTTTAGCTTGAACCGGGTGTAGGTAGTTTTTGTTAGGCTATTTTTTAGTTGTTAGTTAGGATTAACGGAGTATGAGATAAAATTGAAAGAGAACCCATAGCGTTGATACACCTGAACACAATAGACACTAGAGTGTAATGCTTAGTCCCAGTGGTTGATTCTACTAAAGTGTCTTAAATTGTATGTTTGTCACTGACTTGAATGCCCAGAAGATAATGTCTTGATTAGACAATATGGAACGAGTCATATGCCATGTGTGTGTGAGTTTTACTATATTCCATGATTCACACTTGATGCCTAGTACTTGCTCCGTGTGTTTGCAAAGCGAAATAGTGATTTCATTTAGTCTGAGAAGTGATAAAGGCATTTCTTTGTTGAGCCAGACATATAAAGTAAACCCACCTAATTTTAATACATCTTAGTTAGCCCAGTTGAGCCTATAAGACTGTTTCTTTGGTGACCACATTGCGAGCTTTGCCCAGTTAGTTGAGTAGCCTTCTGTTTGAAACCTTTTACTCCCGTAAGCACTTGAATGGTATTGAAATTATGCAAAAGCAAAAGTGTAGGGTGGTGGTTTGAGTTTTAAGTGGAATCATTGAAATAGGGAAAATGTGTTGTGTTTGGAAAAGGAAAAGAATAAGCACCACTTAAAAAAATGAGTAAAAGTAGTAATCGATAAGTGGTGGTTTGTTATAATTGCACCTGATAGATGGGGTTGTTGTAAAGGTGGTGGAATATTTTGTTGACATAAGTATGATTTTGAATATTACTGTAATTGTAATAAAAAATTCTTAGGGAGGTTAGTTATTATATCCAACTATATCCTACCCGTCATTTAGCCTACATTATTACCAAGTGAAGTCCTATTGATCTTAGACTGAGTGGGCTCGATTAGTAGAGTAGTACACTATGGACAAGCCTATGGTGCATCTTTGTGGCATGTGAATGCTCTTTTTGAGAGTGAGCCATTTTGTCTATCTAAGTTCCTAATTGTTCTAAATATCATTATACGTAGAACTACTCTCTTGTGTGAATGTGAGGGCATGTGATTCATGAAGGAAAAGGCAAGTATTGACTTTTGTGTAGAGTAGCTTGAGAAAGTATGAATATTGCACGACACGTGAGAGTCGGCTTTTGAGGCTAGGATTGTCCACTACTAGGCGTAACTTATGTGATTTGTTCTTAGTATGATGTGTTAGGAGATAATGCTTAGTGAAGGAACATCTATAGAGTGTGGTGGATTGCTCGAGGACTAGCAATGATTTAAGTGTGGGGTGTTGATAATATGCTAGATTTATGTAATTTGACGATTGTTTATACCCCAACTTAATTATGTTTCACTGTTATAATGTAGTTAAATGATGAAAAATGGGCTCTAACTATGAATTTCATACGTTGCAGGAGTGAGGAGCTTGTATGAGGTCGTAAAGCTGTGATTGGAGCTACATTGAAGCAAGAAAATCCTCTAGGAGCTGAGTACGCGAGAAGACGAGAAAAAGAATAGATGAAATGAAGGTCTGGACTAGCACGACCACTAGTGCATCCACTAGCGCGATCGCGCTATCCCAGATGGTCGAGGCAGAATGGTAGGGCATATGCGCGGCCATTAGCGCACCCACTAGCGCGGCCGCGCTAGCCTAGTTCCTGAATATTAATTTTCAGGGGTAAACTTGGAAGTCTGGGGGTAAATTCACTTAACTTATAGAAGGTCAAGCTCGTCCAAGGATTGATTATCAAGGTTTTCATAGCGTAGTGCAAGAAAAGGAGAGGCAAGATGCAAGGAGGATAATTCAACATCAGGTTCTTCCTTTCTTCCTAATGTTTTTATATTCTGTGATGAATTTGAATATTGTTGTGATGAACACTAGTACGAGTAACTAAATATTAGTCTAAGGTTTTGATGAAACTTATTGAAGGATGAACTTTTTGATTATTTTAATATAATTTACCCATTTAATCTCTATTTGTTCAACTACGTGCTTGTTGTAGTTAATCGACATGATCCTGAATTAGCTGTGCCTATTTAGTGTGCATAACTCGGGAAAGAGTGTATATTTAGATAATTATTGAACAACACCACTCCCAAAGTATCTGAGGGATCAATAACCGCGGGTTTAAAGGCGGGATTAGGGTTAATGAAGCCTTGGGTGCAATCTAAAGTGAGCTGTAATAAACAAAGCCAGCTAGCGTATCTGGGGAGAGTGCACCTAGTAAATTATCGTGATTACTCGAGAGAGATTTACGGTAAGAGGGGTGCTCATGATTGATAGAGATGAGTTGGTGATTCTATATGAAGCATAATCGAAGGGGATTCCGTCAATAGGGAAAACAATAACCTTAGAACCTTCTCTTAATTGTTTACAACTTAATCATAGTTAGTTTTCAGTTGTTTATTTACATTCATTCTTAGTTAGTAGAAATACCATCAATTGTTATTTACAATAGTTGAGAAGTTGATTCTGTAGAATTTAGTAAATCTAACAAAGGTAATTGATAGGTTAATTTCTTGTGGGTTTGACTCTGGGCTGAGTACTCAAATTATAGTTGCAACGTTCATGTGTTCTTTTTATAAAACATAATTAGACGTAATCAACATCGCAGGTCAACTAATAATTTTATGCTTGCCCACGATACTACTTTCCTCTTGATAACCTCACAGGAACAACGACGACAAGTGTATTCTCATAAGAGTAGTATGAGGAATAATAGTGTACACGTAAATTTTATTTTTACCTATAAGAGATAGAGACTATTTTCGTACTTTCCAGGTACACTTACTTTAATTGACAGAGCCGTGGAAAACTATCTGTTTTCAAATACCAAAAGAGGTATATTAGATTGAAACAATTAGTGTTATTTAGTAATCCAGGTAAAACTACAATCATATATTTTTTATATCAAATACGTACATACAGGTGGCCTACCCTTTGTGTCTCTGTTATTACCAAAACTATTGGATAAACATAGCTTTAAAGGGAGTTGGCACTTATCCATTCACTCAGTAATAGTTGATCTATTATTTAGAGTAGTTACCAAAACACTAATGAAATTGGTGGATCTCTTCTTCATTTCGCAATATCCTTGACGCAAGGGATCGCCGTGATCCGACCGCAATGCTTTTGACAATTCATTTATTTGACGCTTTACTTTTTTCTTTTAACATTTGATATCCCTATTATGGCTTGGTTAAATTTAAATTAATATTTAAAATCAGATATTAAGGATTAAAATGCTCCATAATAAAAATAATTTTATAACTTGAGATTTCTAATTAAAAATTTACTACTTTATCACAAATCTTGTCGGTATTTACTTGACGCTTTTAGCCTTCCATTACAAGATTCCCATTCTCTACATAATAAAAGGATATAAAGTTACATATTGGTAGGGAAGAGTTTTGGATAGGTAGAGGCTAAGCCCATAAGGTTAACAACTACAAAGCATGCTTCCCTGCTAGGAAACCGCTGGCGTTGCACTTTGAAAATTGACAACGTTCTTCAAAGTCAACACAGATCACATAATCATTATGTTCATATCCCTTTTTCTACTTTTCATATCTATCATATATTCAATGTACTCTCACTCGCGGATAAGTAATAATTTAAAGAATATCTAAATATATGTAATATTTTAGGAATTTATTATAAGATCTACCTCTATTATTATTATTATTATTATTATTATTATTATTATTATTATTATTATTATTATTATTATTATTATTATTATTATTATTATTATTACTGTACTACGTTTACTTGATTGCTATTAGTAAGATCTTTTACAATAACAACAATATATTCAGTAGGATCAGAGGAGAATAGTGTGTAATATACCTTACTTCTATCTTGTGGAGATAGAAAGAATGTTTCCATCAGATACCACTCCTTTTGTTTCAATTTAGACAAGTTAGTTTGACTCGACACAAAGTTGAAGAAGATTTTTTAAATAGGTTAAAACTTTGTAGGCCATGACATTGGTATGATTATAAAATACTTCTCTCAATAAGGGTAAAAATGGTAAAATTAGAAGTTTGAAACTGAATTATTTTTAATTATAGAAATGTGTCATTCATTTTAGAACATACTAATAAGGACAACATGTCATCTAAATTGAAATAGAGAAGTTTATCGTATATATTAATTACGCCAATTTCTTTCATTATTCAATTCCAATAAATTATATATGATTGATTATCCTTTTCACTTCTTAATTTTTAAAAAAAGTTACTTTCACTACAGATAAATTCATAACATAGATTAAGAAAAATATTGTAATATTAAAAAAATTAAAGGGGAAAAAAATATATACCAATGCTAATAAGATCGGGGATAAAATAGATATTTTAAAAATATATTTGGGTTCGAATGAATATGATATCTAATGTACAACGTTGAAGGAGGAGTTTAGTTTTTAAGACGAAATTCGGGGATCAAAATGGTTTCTACCCATTTATTTCTGGACGATTAAAGTACAAAGAAATAAAAGGCTGATGGAGAGTTGAACCGTGTTTTAAAAGGTGTTTTAGGGGCGAGGCACATAAAAAATGTCCCGGTAGTGTGGGACGAAAGTATAAAGAGGCTTATGTCCAATAATTCGGGACGTACACGCAGGCGTTCAGGGCGTATGCCCGAGCATTTGAGGCGTGTTTTTATAGTGAGGCGTAAGCGTAAGTTCCAGACATTTTCAAATTAAAATTAAATTTATTGAATAAGTCCTTTGTATAGTATCCAAATTCTCAAAAGTCAGCTTGTCATTACTCAAAATTTTAAAAAGAAACTGAAATGCATTAAATTTAAAAGTCAAGACCTTTTTTCTAGTTCCCTAACTTATGGTCTTCTTCAATTATTTATCTTGTCCGCTAGTATGCTAATATATTCCAAAAGCAACGGTTATTAATTTTTTTCAAAAATACAAAGAGAACCCCATTCTCCGTCATAGCAGAAAATTCAAAGTTCAAATTGCAGGTTAGTCATCATTTTTGTTTTTCCAGGTAGAAAACTTTATTCTTTTCGACTCAAGTTACTTGTGCTTGTAAATAGCGTTATATATATATATATATATATATATATATATATATATATATATATATATATATATATATATATATATATATATATATATATATATATATATATATATATATATATATATATATATATATATATATATAGAGAGAGAGAGAGAGAGAGAGAGAGAGAGAGAGAGAGAGAGATAGAGAGATAGAGAGAGAGACAGAGAGAGAGTTGTATGCGGGTATAACAGGGGCTAATGGGCACCTGAATTTCCGGGAGGATCAAATAAATCAAGGACATGACTATATAAGATCGAAATCGAAGTTGGGGACTTCTCGTACTAAGGCTCGAATGGAGTGCTCGCCACCGGTCCTGATAAGACAACACTTTTTTGAACCCGGAACGAGCTTTGAGACCCCGAAAAACACACAATGATTGTACACGACTAACAGAGGGTCGTGATATTCGTACCTCATCGGATATCATCTCGCCCCACATCGGTAGCAGATCAATAATTGACAAGAATAGAGGATTTTATCCTTTTTAGAATTGTATTAGGTGTGAAGCTCTCTTGCTATATAAAAGAAACTTTTTCTTTGATAGGACACACTGTAACACGCATACAAAGTTAATATAAAATTATTTCTCTACTTTTTAGCTATTGAAAAGTCTTTATTTTAGTTTTGTTCTTTGTTCTCGATTGGCTTCGAACCCAAGACCCAACCGAGGGCGTTAACTATTTCCCAATATAAGTTCAAGGTAGGCCATAACATTACGACTGGTTTGACTATTCATAGTGTCTTTAACTCATTTATCTAAGGTTCTTGATTATTTGTATTGAATCGATCCTCATATCTTTAAAATCGCATACAGATTAAATTGTTATCAATTTTAAGGATAGACGGTTTGCCGCCCACCGTGGAGCTAAGGATAATAATGGTGATTTGTATGAATTTTTACGACACACTTTATTTTATGCTTTTTCTTTTAAGGTTTCAATTTTTAAGTCAACTTAAAAATGTCAAACTCTTAGTCTGCTCACTTGAACGTTGAGGTTGAGTGTGGAAATCATGGCGAAAACAACAACCTAGTGCCTAGCAATGAGGTGCCCCTTGCTGATCCCAATGGAGTCCCAGTTGCCGATACAATTGACGCTAATTCACAAGTTTCTATCTGATAACTAGGTATTATAGTCTATTTTATATTCTTTTTTAGCTTGAGTTTTGGATTAAAAGTATATACAAGTAATCCCAAAAGCTTACATGTTGTGCTTGTTTGGTCAAAAAGTGACACGGAAGTAAAAAACTAACTCAAAGTGGAGTGAAACCTTCACAAGTGCTAAGAACAAGTCAAAGAACCGCTACAACATACCGCGGTTGCAATAGATCCACAGCGACCGCGATTCTTTTATCACGGTCCGTGGTGGAAAAGATTAGAGAGATGCAATTCTAGAATTTCAAGACACCGCTAATCGCGGTTGATTTTATGTGGCATAGGTGAAGCCATCGTTGATGCAGTCTATTTATTGCGGTCCGCATTGGCCAAATTCAGAAAACAAGCTTTGAAGCCAAAAAATCTTGACCGCGGTCCGCATTGATTTTACGCGATTGCGGTAGCCTCACCGCAGACGCAGTCCATTTTTTGCGAGTCCGAGGTACCTCCTTCAGGGACATTTTATCCAAAAAATTCAGCCTTGTATAAATACTTCTTTTTCAAATATTTAGGGCATCTTATCTGTAGTTGAGTACGTGAATGCCATTTGTTAGCTATTTTGAGTAATTTTTTTGCTAGTTTACATTGAATCTTCGAATATTAGCTTGTACTTATATTTTATATTCTTCATCTCAATATCTAATTTTTTCCATTATTATGAGTAACTAGACCCACTAGTTAGGGTTCTGCCTTAATCCTAGCATAGGTATTTGATAGGTCTTTTATTTTAGAGCTTAGATGTTTATGAGTGGTTGATATTTGGCCTGATTTGTATTTTCCATGTTGAATTAGTGGTTGAAAAATACTAATTCATGTCTTTTTGACTTGGGCTCTTCTTGAGAAAGAGAGCTTGAGTCTAGAAAAATCAGGCCAACAAGAAATTGGGGTGTATTCAAGAGATTTATAGCTCCAATTAAAGGGTTAAACCTAGAGATAATAATACCCGACTTGAGCCTATATTGCTTGCACAATTTTGATACCCAATTGGTCTTGAGAAAGCTATTTAGGGCAAAGTCACTCAAGCTACCGAGAGGTATAGAGTGAGTAGTTTCGTGCATTCACTATATTACACTCCCAAATATAACAACTTTGCCTTAGGTTTTAGAACCCGCTAAGTATTCACCTATGGGAAAGTCACTTCCCTAGTGTCTTTCCTTAAATTAGGAAAACCTCACAAAAAGATATCATACTTGGCTTAATTTCAACATCATTACTGATAATCTAGATTAGTGAACCATCAACATATGTTTAGAAATGTAAACAATTACTTTGCACATTACTAGTGTAGACGGGAAATCAATTCCCAAACATTCTAGCTCCTTGTGGATTCGATCCTGACCTTTTCGGGTAAAAGCTGCATCGATTGCTCTTTCCACTCTGTAGTAGTGTAGGGTTGGATCTAATCATATTTTAGCACCGTTGCCGGGGAGCTAAATGATTTTTGGCTATCTATCTATCTAGTTTTGTGTTTAGTTTTTGTTTCCTTTTTGCTTACTTACTTGGGTGAATTATCAATACAAGTACTAAAATATGGAAAACAACGCACCTCTTGCAGATATTCCACCAGGGGAGGAAGTTGATGACAATATTGATGATGAGGTACCTATAGTGCCTCAAGCTCAATGGAGAGGCCGCCGGGCCAATGATAATGTTTTAGACCCTCCCCCGCTACCTCCAAGAGTGGCTCCTCGGGCGATTCCAAACCAAGGATATGCTAGCGCAATTGTCCTACCCCAGATCTGGGCGGGCAATTTCCAAATTGCAAATGTGATATTGACTTTGTTGGAGCATCAAGGGTGTTTCAGAGGTGCTCCCCATCAGAATGCTTACAAATATCTTAAAGGCATTGTTGATACCTGTTGGGGTAGCAAGCAGACAAATGTGTCAGAGGATGTATCGCGGTTGAGATTATTCCCATTCTTACTTCGAGGGAAAGCATTGGACTGTCTTGAAAGGCTTCCCAACCATTCCATCACTATGTGGGATGAGTTGGCCGACAAGTTTATTGCAAAATTTCTCACCAGCTCACATGGAAACCATGAGGGATGAGATTTTGGCATTCAAACAAGAGCCCAACGAACCACTTCATAAAATATGGGAGAGATACCGGAGTATGGTAATATAATGTCTAAACAATGATATGACTAAGGCAATGATACAACAAACATTCTACCAAGGCATTAACAAAACTAATCGGTGCATAAGGAACTAACTCGCCAGGGGTAATTTCATGAACACACCGTATGGTGAGGCTAATGCAATATTGGATGAGATGGGTGACACGTCCTTCACTTGGAAAAGTAGAAACAATGTGCCACAGGGTGACCCCACGATCATTCACTTGCACAAAGAGCTCCATGATCATGGGCAGGCAATAGCAGACTGACAACAATAATGAACCATCTAGCAAAGGTACATTTACAACAGGTTCGAACTCCATGACAAGTAAATGCTATAGAGGGTGTCAATATGTCAATGAACAAAAGAAGACAAAGAGGTCAACAGAATCAAGGGAGTTCAGATCATATGACCAAGATAGTGGTGGGTTCCAAGATAATGGGTATGATGAGTTGGATAAAGAAGTGCAATACGTGAACAACTATCAGGGCCAAAGGGGAAGTTCTTCTAACCAACAACAACAATGGAGATCCCAAGGCAATTGGGAAAATCAACAACAACAAGGGAATAGTAATTGGGGGAACAACAACTAAAATTCAAATGGGGGCAACCAGATCAATCAGGGTAATTGGAGTAGCAATAACAACAACTAGGATGGAAATAACATTCAGCATGGTTGGAACAATAAAAATCAAGAAAATCGGGGAAAGTCTTTCAAAAGCCCCCGATTTACCAACAATCGAACAATCCACCCCCATTTCTATCCCAAGGTCCTAGTTCATCCAATAATGAAATGGGGAGAATCGAAATGATGTTTGAAAAGATGATGAAAAAGAATGTTGACTCTGATGCCAGTTAGCATCCTACAATACTTCAATAAGAAACTTGGAGGTTCAATTAGGCCAAATCTCACAATCCTTGAATACTCTCTCTAAGGGGGCTATACCTAGTGATACGGTAGTCAACCAAAGGGTGGGAACAATACCCGACATGCAATGGCGGTAATAACAAGAAGTGGATGAGGCAGTGATGTGAGTGCCTCCAAACAAAAAGAAATTTTGAGTGATGAAGTTGAGTTTCAAGAGGATGATATTCCTTTGGTGGTTGAGAGTGTGACCAATGAGAACTTGCACAAGTAAGTGAGGATCGATATCTAAGGTAACGAGGTGGAAACTCAGAATGACGTGAACCCGTCTAGGGACACGTAATAGACATGCCGAAAACAATTGTGCCTAATGCCAAGGCTCCTTTGCCAAGGCCACCTCTACCTTATCCTCAAAGGCTCGTGAAGCAAAAAAATAAGAACCATTTAAAGAAATTTATTGACATAATGAAGAACTTATTAATTAATGTGCCTTTGGTTGAGGCTCTAGAACAAATACCGGGTTACGCCAAGTTCATGAAATACTTTGTGACAAAGAAAAGATCCATAGATTATGAGACCATCAAGATGACCTATCAAGTTAGTCAATAGTGCACTCGATGGCTCCAAAGCTAGAAGTTCCCGATACTTTCACCATTCCTTGCACTATTGGGAGTGCAAACTTTGCAAAAGCTCTATGTGATTTGGGGGCAAGTATCAACTTGACTCCTTACTCCTTTTTCAAGACTTCGGGTATTGCGCAACAAAGGCCTAATTCCATGAGATTTCAAATAGCGGATAGAACAATGAAAAGGCCATTGGGTATAATTAATGACGTTCTTGTCCAGATGGACAAATTTATCTTGCCAGCTAATTTTGTGATTCTTGACTGTGAGGTTGATTATGAGGTGCCTATAATCTTGGGAAGACCTTTCCTTGCAACTGGGAAGGCTTTAGTTGATGTGGAAGCAGGGGAACTCACCTTCTGGGTGGGTGATGAAAAGGTGGTCTTTCATGTGTGCAAATCAATAAAGCAACCAAATAGCAAGGAAGTGTGCTCCTTTATGGATCTTGTCACGGAGGTGATCGTTGATGATACAGGTGCCACGATAAATGTAGAGGATCCTCTAGTGGCGGTATTTTTGAACTTAGATGTCAATTAAGATGAAGGAAGGGTGGGGTGTGTCAATGCTTTACATGGTATGCGGTCTTATTCTTATGAGCCCCGTATGCTTTCTTTGGATCTTGAAAACAGAAAAACTTCTCCAACAAAGCCCTCAATTGAGGAACTCCGGTTCTGGAGTTGAAGCCTTTGCCTTCACACCTATGGTAAGAATTCTTTGGCCCTAGTTAAACTTTACCAATTACTTTTTCCTCTTGCCTAACTAACATGCAGGTAGATTCCAAATTGGCGGTGCTCCAAAGACGGAAGAAGGCAATTGAATTGACTCTAGCGGATTCGGGGAATAAGCCCTGCCTTTTGCATGCACAAGATTATTCTCGAAGATGATGCAAAGCCCTCCATGGAACATCAAAGAATGTTGAACGAGGAGATGCAAGAGGTTGTTAAAAAGGAGGTGATTAAGTTGCTTGATGCATGGGTTGTGTATCCCATCTCGAATAGTTCTTGTACTTCTCTATTGCAATGTGTGCCTAAGAAGGGTGGTATGACTGTGGTGACTGATGAGAAAAATGAGCTGATTCCTACCAGGACTGTCACTGGATGGAAAGTGTTCATAGACTACCACAAGTTGAATAAAATGACCCGAAGGGATTACTCCATTGCCCTTTCTTGACCAGATGCTAGATAGACTTGCGGGACGTGCCTTTTATTATTTTCAGGATGGGTATTCAGACAAAAACTAAATATTGATTGCCCCGGAGGATCATGAGAAAACCACTTTCACATGCCCATACGAAACCTTTGCATTTTCTAGGATGATTTTTGGGTTGCGTAATACACCGGCTACCTTACAACGGTGTATGATGGCTATCTTTACCGATATGGTAGAGGATTTCTTGGAAGTGTTTATGGATGACTTCAACATGGTGGGTGACTCCTTTGATGAATGTTTGAAGAACCTTGACAAAGTGTTGGCTTAGTTTGAAGAGATGAATCTTGTGCTCAACTGGGAAAATGCCACTTTATGGTCGATGAGGTCATTGTCCTCGGCCGTAAGACTCCAAAGAACATAATAGAGGTGAACAAGGCCAAAATTGAAGAGATTTCAAAGCTTCCTCCCCCTACTTCAGTCAAGGGAGTTAGAAGTTTTCTTGGGCATGCATGGTTTTACCGAAGATTTATCAAGGACTTTTTGAAGGTAGTGAATCATCTATGAAAACTTTTGGAAAAAGATGCGAAGTTCATGTTCAATGAGGAATGCATGATATCTCAAATACAAGTTGACCACCACTTCTATTATTACCGCACCCAATTGGAGCTTGCCTTTTAAGCTCACGTGTGACGCGATTGATGTTGAGATTGGAGCGGTCTTGGGTCGAAGAGTGAATAAAATGTTTCGGCCAGTGTATTATGCAAGAAAAATAATGAATGATGCTTAAGTGAATTACACCATGACTGAAAAAGTGTTGTTTGTGATTGTGTTTGCATTTGAAAAGTTTGGCCCTATCTCATATGGACTAACGTGATAATTCATACTGACCATGCCGCACTTTGCTACTTGATGATCAAGAAGGACTCCAAATAACGATTGATGATATGGCTTTTATTGCTTCAAGAGTTTGACTTGGAGATTTTGGATCGCAAAGGAAATGAAAACCAAGTGGCTGACCACTTGTCCCGCTTGGAGGAGGAGGGGAGGCCTCTTGATGGCCTTGAAATTAATGATTCTCTCCCTTATGAGAAACTCCTCTCCGTATCAATGAATAATGTCTATGGTTTGCAAATGTTGCCAACTTCCTTGTGACTGGTATTGTACCTTGTGAGCTCTCTTTTAACCAAAGCAAAAAGCTTAAATGGGATAGTTTGGACTACTAATGAGATGAGTCTTACTTGTTTAAGATCAACACTGATGGTGTGATCCAGAGATGTGTTTCAGAGGAGTAGCAAAGTATTTTAGAGGCTTTTCATTCCTCTCCCTACAATGGTCATCATGGTGGGGCGAGGACAACTTCAAAGGTTCTTAGTTGAGGTTTTTACTGGCCAACATTGTACAAGAATATAAGTGAACTTGTGAAGCGATGTGACGAATGTCAAAGAGCGGGTGGAATTTCAAAGAAGGATGAGATGCCTCTCACCACTATTCTCGAAGTTGATATGCGGGGAATTGATTTCATGGGCCAGTTTGTTAGTTCATGTGGCAACACATACATTCTAGTGGCAGTTGACTATATTTTAAAGTGGGTTGAGCCCGTGGATTTACCCAATAATAAGGCCGGAGTGTGGTAACATTTCTCAAGAAGAGTATTTTTACTAGGTTTGGCACTCCTCGAGCAATCATAAGTGATGGGGAGTCTCATTTTTGCCATAGAGCTTTTGAAACTTTGCCTGCAAAGTACGGTGTCAATCACAAAGTTTCTATCCCTTAACATCCATACACGAGTGGCCAAGTTGAAGTCTCAAACAGGGAAATCAAAAGTATATTGTCAAAGACGGTCAATGTAAATAGGACCTATTGGTCAAAGAAATTGGATGATGCTCTTTGGGCTTATAGGACTGCCTATAAGACTCTGATTTGTATGTCTCCGTACCGATTGGTGTTCGGGAATGCTCGCCATCTACCGGTTAAGTTGGAACACAAGGCCATGTGGGCATTGAGGAAGCTAAATCTTGAATCAGATGTGGAAGTAAATCTTTGTGTGGAGCAACTTAATGAACTTGACGAATTCTGATTTCTTGCCTACTCTAGTTCGTCTTTGTATAAGGACAAAATTAAGTACCTTCATGACAACTATGCTCGTGGCAAGGAGTTCAAACTGGGTGATTTGGTTCTCTTTTTCAATTCTCAGTTACGTTTGTTTTTGGGAAAGCTTAAGTCGAAATGGAGTAGACCTTTTGGAGTGGTGCTTGTGACTCTGTTTGGTGCACTTGACTTGAAAAGCAAAAATGGATAGATCTTAAGAGGTAATGGGCATAGAGTCAAGAATTATCTTTGCAAGATTGATGACATCCACGTGGTGGCAATGATTCATCTAAAGTGATTTGATAGTAACCCGTGTCATACAACGACGTTAAATCAGGTGCTTCTTAGGAGGCAACCCATATGTTTTTATTTCCTTTTTTTCTATTTCATTCTTAGTGCAGGATCTATTTTTGGACTAACTGGTTGTGAGATGTGTGAAAGGATGTTTTGATGCAGTGCAGGACCAAATTAGAAAAATGTTGCACTCTCTGAAGTTTGGACCGCTGCCGTGATGTATTTTTCGCGGCAGCCATGGGCTCATCACAAAGATGGTAACTGAATGTGCAAAAGTGATAGTTCTCTAAATTTTCAGCCACGGCCGCAATGCATTTTCACGGTTCACGAGGCATTCTCTGCAGTCCGCGGTGAAGTCTATGCCAGTGCCCTTTTGAGCTTTATAACCGTGGTCCGCGGTAGATTTTCCGTGGTCCACGGTGGGTAAGTATTGCGAGTCCCATGTCTTTGTCTATAAATAGGACCTCAGGCTCCCTTTTACACTTTTCGCTCTTTGCATTCTCACACAATATCGAGTACTGTTCACCCACACACTAATTTGCACAACACAAGAATTGAGATTCATCTATATTACATCTCACTTCTAATAATTCAAATCTATCTTTAGTCTTTAATTTTGTTTTTATTTTCTTTTACTTTGATAGTTCTTACTTCTTCTTCTTTCATTTTCTTTCAATTTTTAAATTAGGGTTCTATAATGTTAATTAGATTAGGTTTTGATTAGTCAAAAATGGTGATTAACTACCTAGTGGGTTGATACTATGTTGATTAATGCTAAAATGCATGAAAATCTGAAACCCTAGGTGCTGAAACCAAAATTTGACCGTCGCGGTCCATGATTATTTTTCTGTTGTTCGCGGTCAGTTTTATTTTGTGAAATTTTCAAGCCTTGATAACCGCGGTCCACAGTGGAATTTTTTGCTGTCAGTGGTGCCTTACCGTGGTCGCAGTGCATTTTGCGGTCTGCAGTGAACCTGAATTAGAGGGTGGGTAGTCTGAATTCGACCCCACCATGGCCGCAGTGCAATTTTTCGCAGTGGTGGTCTCTTTGTGGCCGCAGTGCATTTTTTGTGGTCTACAGTTTTGCTTTACGTTATCAACTATTTTTCTGCACCGCTTCCTCCAGTAGTTACACTAAGAAATTCACTTGATATACTTGCAGACAATGGTTAAATTTAGAGGAGGTGGTGACAAACAAAAGGGTAGAGCAGAGTCCTCCCGGTGTAGGGGATGAGGACTGATAAAATTGACCCTACAGGTTCAGAAAGCAATTTAGAAAACTAGAAAACTAATCAAAACTGTAGATAGAGCTGTTTCCCATTATGAGTGAAGTGAGTATGTGCCCTCCTGAGAGGCATATGAGTATGATTCAACGCTGGAGTATGTACCTGACTTCCCAGATAGGCATCGTTTAAGATATTTCCCAACGCCTCTAGACTTTCCTACTGCTCGAGCTTCAGTTCATATTTCTTCTGAGTCGTCTAAGGGCTCAGCTGAGAGTAGTGATGGTGTAGCCTCTACTTTACATACAGCTTCATCACCTAGAGAGGATCCCGTCGACGATGAGGTATCGAATGAAGAAAAAGGGGGAGGGGGACCCAAACCAGGGTGTACAAAGAAATAGAAACCGAAGGCTTGGAAAAAGAGATTTGTTAGTGAGGTTGCATACCACAAGTTCTGATAATGGTGGCCTCAGAGGAAATTGATTCTTGAGCGACAATTCGTTGGGAGGGACCTTCTACCTCACAACCCTAATATGAAGAGGCAATTCAGACAGTGAGTGGGCTGGGATTATTTTACAAGAAAAGTTTGGGAAGCAAATGAGCACTTAGTCATAGAGTTCTACACAAATGCCGCCCACATAAAAAGGGCACTAAAGTTATTAAGGTGCAGAACTTGAAGGTTCGATTTGATGGAAAGACAACAAATGACTACCTGAGCTTTATTGAGGAAGATGAATCACCGTACTTTGGAGAAATTGGCACATGATGAGGCAAACCATCCTTGGTTAACATCATATTTGGCTATCCCGGGCAGCACACCAATGTGGTTGACATCAGGAGTTGCAATCTTAAGGAAAACTCTAAATTTTGAGGCAAAGGGGTGGGAGACTTTTGTATACAACAGGCTGGACGCCACAATCCATGAAAACTCTACATCAGTCTCCCGAGCGATATTGGTGGCATCTATCATGGTAAGGTTCCCGATCAATATCGGGAATGTTATGTCTAGGGTGATCATTAGCGTGGTCAATGAGGGTGACAGATCATACCCTTTCCCAAATTTTCTTACAATGTATTTGGAGGACTAGGAGGTGGAGAAAAGGAAGTTTGACGTGAAGGTGAAACCCAAGATGCCCTTTTCATGGTACAGCCTTAAGGCTGATGACAACCCCAAAGCCAAAGATCTTAAAGGAAAAGCCACTACTTCTACTGGATAGTCTGAAGAGCCGGTAGTAGTAATCACTTCTTCTCAGCCTCCTATAGCTATACCAGATATTTCCTCCGGACTATCTACTTCCGCTACTCAAGATATCCCATCATCTTCAGCCTACCCATTGATTTCCCATCGTTTGAGCCAAACACTTACCAATATGAACAACTGGATACGGACAGCTACTTCTAAGCTGTATGTGCTTTCTAGCTCGGTGGCAGCCCAGTCTGTAACCCCATAGCCACAGGTTCCAGCTTCAATGGAGGAGACTCTCAAGGAGCTTCTAGACAACTAGAAGAATCTCCTAGAGAACCAAATGTTGAATATGGATGCTATAGATGCTCATGGAAAGTCACTGAAGGAGCTGGACAAGCAGACAAGGAAGGTGAAGAAGACTCGGGCCTCAAAGGAGTCTGTGAAGGAGTTGAGGGGAGAAGTGGAGAAGATGAAGGCTGCTGATCATCTACAATTGGAGCTATTGTTACATGACCAGCCTCCAGCAGCTTAGACTGAGCCGAAGTAGGAGCAGGAGTTGGAAAGGGCACCAAAAAGGAGGGGGGTTATCCCCTAGGCAGATGATGCAATAATTGAGTCGGAGGACCCGCATGGAGTTTCCTCTAGCTAGCCTTAGGTCCTAGAGTAGAAACATGTTACTGATCAGCCACATGTTCCCAGGACAACTGATCCAGCTGCTCAGCCACAGGATACCGTGCTACCACAGGACCCCATGCAAACGGAGGATCCATAGGGAGTTTTCTTTACTCTTTATCTTCTTTTTGATATTATATTTGGCTAGTTAGAATGTAGGGCAATGCTAGATTTTATTTAAGAGGGTAGCCCTATTTTGTGATGTTGGACTGTAATTATGAAACTATTTTTTTGGTTATGCTTTTTCACTTTTGGTATGTATATAATTTTACCAGTTTATTTCATTTTTCGTATTTTGCAATCTTGGTTTGTATACAAAGTTACTTTTTGATGTATATATTCATTACCTCTTATGTATATTCAATTAAATCCCCTATTATACATATTTAGGTTACCTTCCATATCTTTCATAGCTTCTTACTTCGTTTTAGTAGATTCTTTTTCAGTTCGTAGCTTTTGATTTTGAGTTTTGTGTTTAATAAGCCTTTGGTTTTCTTAATACCACGGTTATTTCCAAAGCTGGAGTTTGTGTGAACTGGGTAGCTCTTTCGGATGATGGATGGCATGAAAACCTTCTTAAGGGTTTGAGTCTGTTTTCTTTTCATTTTTGTGTAAATAGTAGCTAGTGAGTAATAATGCCGCAAGCAAAGCTTCACTTAGGCCTAACACATTTGTCTTTGACCTTATGGTTAAAAATAATTAGTGTGTATAGGATGTTGACAGTTGTGACCTTGAGACTCTTGTGTTGGCTAATAATTATCAATTGTTTTTTTCGGACTATTTGTGTTGCTCAAATCTTAGCTAAGGTTGTTATGGGCCCCCGGCACTATCTCATTAGCAATCTTATAGCTTGTGTGGTTAGAATTTGAATTTCAAGTCCAAGTTCCATGACATTGAGTCTAAAATTGCCCTGTGTTTGTCTTGGAAAAATCCTAAGTGTAGTTTGACTTGAGAAGTGATTATAGGCTTTCCTTGATCCGAATGGTATCTTGAAAAAATCCATAGCTACCAATATAATATCCCTAGTCAACCCATTTTAGCCATAGCCCTCTTTCTTTCAAATACCATGATACAAGACTTTGAAAAAGACCCTCTCTTGGAACCCGATCTTTTCTTAGCACAAGGCAAAAGCATAAGTTGGGAGAGACGAGGAATGCAAAAAGTGGTAAAAGGTACAAAATGAAGAAAAAGAAAGGAAAAAAGAGAAAGAAAAAAAACCAAAAAGTAAAAAAAAATGAACAATGTAGATGAAATAAAGGGATTCAATAAAAGTAAGAAGATGAAAGGTGTGGAAATATCAGAAAGGAGAACAAGGTTTGAAATGAATAAGAAAGAATGACGGTGTGTCTCTATAACCCCTGAGAAAGAAGTAAATGAATCAGAGAGTCAAGAGAAAGTGTGCCAAAATGAAGCAAATGAAGTGCTTAAGGGAAGATGAAAACTCTTAGACCAACTATATCCTAACCTGAACCAAAAGCATTCACTGTATCCCCACAAAATCCGTATATGATCTTGAGTTGAGTGAAGCTTAAATTAGTGGTGACTCATATAAGGGGAAAGCTTATGGTACTTAGAGCCGGACTTGTGACATTTCTTTGAGAGAAATGAGTGTGTTTTCCACAATCGTGAGTGCTACAGTTCTAGAAGTGGTATAAGGAAGAGTGGGGAGTATGAGTTTGGGTTCCACAATGACAAAGTAGTAGAAAGAGTT
This sequence comes from Nicotiana benthamiana, assembly GCA_034376525.1. Classification (NCBI taxonomy): domain Eukaryota; kingdom Viridiplantae; phylum Streptophyta; class Magnoliopsida; order Solanales; family Solanaceae; genus Nicotiana; species Nicotiana benthamiana. The sequence continues at coordinate 71,472,945 of CM067325.1, forward strand.
TCCTTGATGAATTGAGTCAACTCTTGATACTTTTGTGTCGCACTAAAATTGTGGTGCTTAAAAAGGTTGAATATTGTTAATGATTCATTTGAATTGAGGGCAATTGTTAGTCCCAGTTGATGCTAGGTGAGGTCACTTTAGGTCAACTGAATTTTTTTGGTTTTATTCTTAAGAAGGAGAGACTTACTTTGTTTGCTTGCTTGAGGACAAGCAAAAGCTTAAGTTTGTGGGAGTTGATAACTAGGGATTCTAGTCTATTTTATACTCCTTTTTGTTTGAGTTTTGGATTAAAAATGTATACAAGTAATTCCGAAAGCTTACATCTTGTGCTTGTTTGCAGTGTTTGATCAAAAAGTGACAAGGAAGTCAAAAACCACCTGAAAAGGGAGTGAAACTTGCACAAGTGCCAAGAACAAGTCAAAGTACTGCTAAAGTAGTAAATCCGCCACGGCTGCAATAAACCCACCACGACCACAGTTCTTTTATAGAGGTCCACGGGATCAGAAAGATGCAATTCAGGAATGTTAATTTATTACGGTCGCGGTGGCCAGATTCAGATAAAAAGCTTTGAAGCTAAAAAGGCTTGACCGTGGTCCACGGTTTATTTTACGCGACCCCGGTAGCCTTACCGTAGCCGCAGTCTATTTTTCGTGGTCCGTGGTTTTTGTCCAGAAAACTTGGCCTTGTATAAATACTTCTTTTTTAGATTTTTAGGGCATCTTATCTATAGTTGAGCACGTGAACACCATTTATTAGCTATTTTAAGTAATTTTGTAGCTACTTTAACATTTAATCTTCGAATCTTAGTTTGTAATTATATTTTATAGGTTATCCTTCATCTCAATATCTATTTTCTTCAATTATTATGAGTAGCTAGACCTATTAGCTAGGGTTGTGGCTCAACCCTAGTGTAGGTATTTGATGGGTCTTTTGTTTTAGGGCTTAGATGTTTATGGTTGGTTGATATTTGTCCTTATTTGTGTTTTCCATGTTGAATTAATGGTTGCAAAGACTAATTTGTGCCTTTTTGACTTGGTCTCTTCGTGAGAAAGAGAGCTTGAGTCTAGGAAAATCAGGCTGACAAGGAATTAGGGTATATTCAAGAGATTGATAGCCCCAATTAAAGGGTTAAACCTAGAGATAGTAATACTCGACTTGAGCCTATATTGCTTGCACAATTTTGACACCTAATTGGTTTTGAGAAAGCCATTTAGGGCAAAGTTACTCAAGCTACCAAGAAGTATAGAGTGATAGTTTCGTACATTGGCTATATCACACTCTCAAACATAATAACTCTGCCTTAGGCTTTAAAATCCATCAAGTATTCACCTAGGGGAAAGTGACTTCCCTAGTGCCTTTCAATAATTTAAGAACACCTTACAAAAGGATATCATAGTTAGCTTAATTTCAGCATTATTAGTGATAATCTAGATTAGTGAAGCATTAAAGCTTGTTTAGTAGTGTAAATAATTACTTTGCAAACATTCTAGTTCCTTGTGGATTTGATCCCGACCTTATCGGGTAAAACCTGCATCGACTGCTCTTGCCACTCTATAGTGGTGTAGGGTTGGACCCAATCACTATGGATGCCTACTTGCCAACTGACCCCGAAAACAACGCTCGTGGAGGCTCTCGACCAATAATTTGAGAAACGCACGAAGGCAAAAGTGATAGGATAAGCCAACGGCTAATATTTAAAATATTGCACGCTCAATAGGTCGAGATAGCAGTATTAAAGAATTAAGGCCACCCTCATGGTAGGGTCAAGGTAGAATGGTCCCGGGAGGACACCGAAGAAACGATCAAACAACCGAGTGATCAGGCAAAATAGCCCGGGGCCAAACCTGAGATAATGAAAATGCTTGAAGCATTGGCGAAGTGGGCGAAATGAGGTGAAAGGAAAATTGAGACCAACAACAAAATTGTGGAGACATATAACTCCAGGGTCGATCAAATCCTAGGAGCACACCCGATATTCAAAGGATCGAATTCCAAGAAGTTTATCCAAAAGACTTTTCCTCCTACCGGTGCACCAAAGTCGATCCTGATGAGGTTTTGTATGCCCGATATTATTAAGTACAATAGAACCACAGACCCGAACGAGTATGTGACCTCTTATACATGTGCCATCAAGGGAAAAAACTTGGAAGATGACGAAATTGGGTCGATTTTCTAAGGAAATTCAGGCAAACTCCGTCGAAAGAGCGATGATATGGTATCAGAACTTACCCCTAAATTCTATTGATTCATTTGCTATGCTTGGAGATGCTTTCGTGAAGGCACATGCCTGGGCCATTAAGATCGAAGCCAAAAATCGAACCTTTTCAAAGTTAAACAAAGATATAACAAGATGCTCAGGGAGTTCGTGTCGAGATTCTAGATGGAACAAATGGACCTGCCTGTAATTGCCGATGATTGGCCGTTTAGGCATTCACTCAAGGGCTTAACCCTGGAGCTCCTTGGCTTCACAACATCTAAAACAAAATTTGGTGAATATCTAGCGTAACCTGGGCTGACATTCATAATAGACACCAGTCGAAAATTAGAGTCGAGGACGACCAACTCGGAGCCCCTTCTAGGCCCGTTTATTTTGTTATAACGGATGACAGGTCTAAGAGAGTCATCGATCATGAACCTAGATCACAGTTCATGATCTAGATTTTTTTGCTTTTAATTACTCTACTGAAGCAGTGGATTTAATCCACGTTACTTAGAGCCACAAGAGAATAGAAAGAAAGATCAACTAACTAGAGGGAGAAATTACTGATATTTCATAGGTCAATAATCCATGATTTGGCAAAGATTCATGTTGTCAGTGAAACATTATCTTCAATGGCCCTTAATTGAATTTTTACATCTTATGTTCTTGTTTTCTTTTTAATCTCCATCATAAGCACTAAGCTCAATTAATTACATGGAGTTTTCTTTGTAATGACAAAAATGATTTCTGAAAATAAAAATTAATTTTAAAATCAATAACATAAGAAAAACTTCGAAGTGTAGTACAAATATCTTTTTGATTAGAATTATATGCTTTCTTAATTTCATACGATATGGTTTGATAATAAGTGTAAGTACTCTACATTCTAAAATATTAACTCTACATTCAAAAATATTAACTCTTTATATATTTTTGTCTTACATATGAAAAAGTTGTCACATTTTCCTTTTTAATTTTAGTTGAGTGAAGAATAAACATGATATGAATAATATTACAAATTGAGCTTTAGTTATATCGGACCTTGTGATATTCTTGATAAGGTTGGAGAGGTGTATTACAGAATTGCACTACCACCTAATATCTCTACAGTTCATTCAGTGTTCCATATTTTCATGCTATGGAGGTATCACGACGATCTATCTCATGTGTTAGACTTCAGCTTAGTCTAGTTGGACAAGGATTTATATTATGTTGAGGAGCCGGTGACCATTTTGGATAGGCAGGTTCGAAAGTTGAGGTCGAAGAACATTGCTTCGGTAAATGTTCAATGGATAGGTCATCTTGTCAAGGAGGCGATTTGGGAGACTGAACATGATATGCGAATCCGTCATCCTTATCTTTTTACCACTTCAGGTATGTCTTTATACTCGTTCGAGGACAAAGGTTTGTTTTAAGAGGGAGAGTATGTAATGACCCGATCGGTCGTTTTGAGTGTAATAGCCCCGACCCCCTAATTATTGGCTTCTCTATGTTATACTGTGGTTACATGACTTTTTGGGAGGTTTGGTTCTTGATTTCGGAGTAAAATGGACACATAGTCCCTAACTTGGAAGATTAAGATGAAAATGTTGGTCGGACTTGACTTATGTGTAGACAATTCTGGAATGGAGTTTTGAAGGTTTCGTTAGCTCAATTGGGTGATTTTGGACTTAGGAGCATATCCGTATTTTGACATGTGAGAAACATGGTGTAAAAGACTTAAAATGCATATCTGAATAACTCTATGAATTATTTAATATTATAATATCATACATATGCGTATAAATGTCATAACATGCATGGACATATGATTTCATAACATCATCAAGCCTCCGTGGGCATTCCATCATATCATCTCGACCACTGTGGGCAAATCATCAACGTATACCAGCTGATCAGGTGGTGGTGCATATATAATGCCATAACCTTTTTTCATAGCCCATATACATACATATATATACACATGTATATAACACCATCTAGTCATGGGTCAATGTACATGAATGAATACATGAGAAGTACATTAATAAAATCTCTTGGAATGTCATGCCTTCAAGTAATATCATGAAGTAAATTTTTATTTCAACTTATGTATTTTTATGAAACCCATGAACAAATGATAAACTAATATGACACATGGAAATTCAAGAACATAGGCACCTCTAATACTTATAGGAATAAAGCCATTTATGGAAGTTGTGCATTTTCTCGTTTCATTTGTATCTTATCGATCATGCCAAAAGAAAGAAGGGATAGCCTTAACATACCTGAACTGATTCTCTTGACAATCCTCCCTCCAACACACGTTGATTGCGACAAAAAATGTAACGGCGGATCGAAGAAGGGAAAATCCGTATGATGTTCTTGAGAAAAATTACACCGTACTCACTTAAAATCGTAAAATTCGGTTGCTATTACACGGTATAACTTCGTATGACAGTCAGATTTATCCTTTGGGGACGAATTGCCGCAGGTGTTTTGCATGAAGGAACATCCGATGTTTGATAAAGAAGGAAATGAGATTATTGGGATGCTAAAGAAAAGCTTGAAATTTAACCGAATGAAGATGAACCCCCTTTTCTTGATAGACCAGCATTGTAACTCATTTGATCTTTCTTGTGAAAATTTGGACAACTTTGCAAAGAATAGACAAGGAACCCAAGTGACCCAATGATACGTGGATTTTCAGTTTGAGGTTTTTATCACATATATTCTTCTTGAAGTGACACCTTGAATATAGATTTAAAAGTCATTTTAAATGCCTCTTTGGGCTGCCACGTGGGGTGGGGTGGGTGTTAGATTCATCCGAAAATTCACCCCTTTCCCTAATCAACTTATTAGTTTCCTACTAATCCAATAATTGATCAATTCCTACTAATCCAATAATTGATCAATTACCTACATAATTAAAAATTATCTCAAATTACTTATAATACTACTTACTTTCAACATACTTTATACAATCTTACTAATATGTCATGTGTTATCTTGTTTGGTACTAGTCCATAAATATTGGATATTATAACTCGAACCCTATTTTATCCCAAATTGTCAAACTTCGATGAAACTCATTTTCTTCGCTTCGCTTACCCTTTTACCTTCACGAATTTACTTATCACTTGTTGGAATAGCATGATGCTTATAATCCCAAAATAATTCTCATTCCCAAACTTACGTCGATTAACTTAGGACGAAGCTTTAATGTACCAAAATGTTGGGTTGTAACATCATTCCCCCCTCTAGAACATTCGTCCTCGAATGTTGAGTGGTGCACTTATCATTTTCATACCCTATGTCTTCCGAATACTCTCCTTTTAATATAGGCAACTGTTCTGTGAATAAATCCAAAGGTCAAGGCATTCCCCCTTTAGGCCTCTTTCTCACACCATAACTTATGGTCGGAATCCTTTCAGTCTCGTAACTGTTGCTACCTTCTATCATGCATCTTGTACGATTATGACCTTGTAAGTGTGCTTATGCGTCTTTTCTTTCATTTTTCCTCCAATTTTTAGCCACTACTGAAGTTCTTTGCTTGGTACTTTGTTGAAGTTACGAATATTGGTATATCGTATTTCATAGGCTCGGTTATCGTATGACTTTACTGTATCTTAGTAAGTCAAAATATACCATAACTCTTACCTCAATTTCTCTCTACTGAGGTCTGCTACGAAATTCCAGGTTACTTTCATTGCTTATCCAATATGTATAAATCTATGTACTTTAATGCTTCCGCATTATTGTTCATCTTAAGAATGACAACCTAATCTCATCTCATACTTTATAAATTTTATCCATCCGTTATTGATTCACCTCAATATTGATCTATAATCTACCCATGATAACTTAACCTTTTATGTAACATTGCGGCTAGGGTTCACGTTTCACCGGGAAACATCTGAAATGATTAGACTGATCTACCTGGGGTGATACCACACTTTGATAACCGTATCTCACAGCATCCCAATGTGTCACCTTGTGTGTGTATTTTAATCCTATCCAATTCATGAGATCCTTTTCTTTTCTCCGCCAGATCATTACTCAACCAAAGTCCCAAACATCATCCTTTATCTACCACAATTACACCCTCATTCTATTACCAGGGCAGCATTCCATCTCTTCTAAATACTATTAGTCTTAGACTTCTTTGAGTTCATTCAAGCTATAGTGAGCTTTTTATATCTTAGAGAAACCGTCTGCTCTTCTTGTTTTTATGGGCTTAATCCTGATGACTTATCCATTTTCGTTACCTTCTAACTCACCCATTCTTATCCTTACTCTTGTCTTCTAGAACCATGTCACTTCACCATATTATAGATTGCGACCTACACATATCTTAGTTATATTACTTACAACCTTTCAACTTGCTTGCATCATAGATTCCCTTTCGTTCCTTTTTGGTTTTCTTTAAACGTCAGCTATTACCTTTCCCGGTCTTTGCTTCCCTCTTATTGCATGCATACTTAGCTTATCTTAGATTTCATGCATGCTGAAATTTTCTTACAACTCATATGATCTTCGAATATTACTTTTGATTTTACTTCTTATTCACTAGCCACGGTAGGTTTCACTTTTTTTTGGAGTGCCTACAATTTTTGATGTGAGACTGCTTTTACCTGACCATTTCTCCTCTGAGTTACTATGTTTAGGTTGAAGCCTTCAACCTTATTTTCCTCACCTACTCTTCTATTGTAGTACTTAGGGAGGGCAGTCTGACTCTTGTAAAGTTGCGAGCTTCTACATCGTATACTTGATGGAATTTTTTATGTTCTTCCTTGCCTCTAATTATCCATAGTTACTTACCTCCATGCCCTTGTACCTGTAGGGTTGCATTTGAACTGATATTTCGACCATCTTCCTAGTGGCATTCTCTTCTATTTCCTTAATACTTATACGGTACCTTTTTAACTTTCCCAACTCTTATATGAATGTATATCAAGCATTACAATGTCATAACTACGAGACTGAATTCCCCATGTTGGGGTTCTTTATGTTTATCTTGCATTGATATGTTTATTTGTCTTTTATCCTCTTGTGCATCCATAACTAGGCTCAACCTGAATTAACTACCAGCTACTCATTGGCCCATTCTCACATCAATGTTCCGTGTAATTTTTTTTGGGTTATTTCCTTTATTTTAACTTACTTCTCGCACTAGCTTCTTCTCTATCAATAACATTTCGGGCATGAACCTTTACTTACTTTCCTTGACGTCATATTTGCATAATGCCCTGGTATTGTAGCATATATGTAGGCTTTGAATAAGTGCAATCTCATCCCTTTTTCATTTTGCCACTCCATGATTACTAGAACAACTAAATTCTAACTTCACGCCACATCACTCCATATTCCCCTTTTTGGGAAGTACTCATAGCTGGACCTATGGCGATCTGCCTATAGATGTTTTACCTCTTTAACTTTGGCATCTTTTCACATCATCGATTACCCTTACTCGCCTTGTGGTAATGTTTTTTGTACGAAAGATAACAATTTTGTTTGCTCATGAGGATGACACTTAGTGTACTGGCGGGCATAGTCCTTTAAGCTTAACTTTGCTCATATTGCTTGCTTTAGGGAAGCGTCTTACTGAATGACCTTTAAAGGGTATTCTTTTGTCGTCCATTCTATTATTGGCGGAATACAATCTCTGAAATTCTCATACTGCTGACTATTATCATATCACTCAGTCCCTAGTTCATATTTAATTTATCTTGTTCATCGGCCCATAATGCTTTCTACTACTCTGGGGGTCTATATTTTCCTTCTAGTAATCACGTTAGAGTTGTGAACTTATGTCTCAAAATGAAGATATGACTTTATGGCCTATGCTACTTTGTCGTTTCAAGGCCTGTCTCCTCTCGTATTTTTTCCTTCACTTATCTATAGATTCAATAATTGTGTAATTTTCAATTTTTTTGATCTACCGTTGTCATTCATGTTGACATTTTACTCATAATTCTTCATTAACTCAATTCTTATTTTCCTGCTAATATTTATGTCTATCACTTTATTCTAAAAACAATAACAAGACATTCTTTTTCTTTTAGCTCCCCCTTGCTTCATCCACTGGTTTTTCGGGTTGCCTAACATTGTTTCTCTACTAGGAACACGGGCCATGCTAAGGTAATATTTATCCTTTCAAGGCTTCCAGTGGCTATGTTTATAGTACTCATATCTAGTTGTACTATTTCAGAGTGCTCCATTTGGGTATCTCACGAGAAGATTTATTAGTACATTTATATTATCCTTCGGAAATGTCAACTAACGCAAACAATCAATTCACTATTTTAGGTTACTCTAACTCCAATCGGATCCTTATATCTCGTTTTTTTTAATCTATACCTGTTAGCCACCAATAGGGTATAACTGAGATGGGTGTGGCTAATTCTGCATACCTCTGTTACTATTAAGGGTAACTCATAATGCTTATATTTTTCTGTCTGAACTGTAATACTGATAATCTTTATTAACCAGGTGCCTCACACCCTTCTTCATCTTGCTTCTTTTACTTGCTGAAACTTGTGTCTCCCTCCTTATTCCTTTTTAATATAAGAGTGGATAGGTATTCTTACCTTAAGGATCCTAATCAAGAAGCTTACACATCTTAGTATACACAAGATTTGGTGAATACCTCATATTCATCCATCATAAGCATGATGCAAAATTGAGTTCCTCTGGCTCAACTCTTCCACAACTATATCTCTTACCATCCATCTTTCTAGATGTACGTATCCTTGTACTATAAGTAAGATTTTAGGAATTTTGTTCTTACAACTGAACTCTACCACACGATCTAGAGTAGGAAGAAAGAGTGACAGTCATAAATGCCCTGTAGCCTTCTACTTATAAGTGGGTACATGACAAACCCATAAACAAGACTCTTCTAGACACAGCTTGTAGATTCCCTAGGACATAACTGCTATGACACCATATTTGTCACGACCCAAATCAATGAAACGCAACGGGCACCCAGTACCTTACTTAACCGAGTACTAACGTAACGTATCTTTTTTATCATAAATGAACTAGAGTAAAGCATGCGGGAATACAAACTTATACATATGAAGTACCGACCTATAAGGTCGACATGATTCTTTATATACTCGAAACATAAGCCGAAAAGGCCATACAAATATCCGTATATATGATATCTGTCTATAAGCCTCTAAGAATAGATAATGTTATAAAGGTCGGGAAATGGTCCAACCATATCAATTGATACGTATACTAATTATATTGACCAAAGAAGCAACTCCGGAGCAAATGGAGCGCACCAACACCTTTCGCTGAGCTGATAGCCTACTTGGAGGACTCTCGACCTGTCTATCAGGACATGCAAACATGCAATGCAGCGTCCCCAGGAAAAACGGATGTTAGTACTCATAATTTACCGAGTATGTAGAGAATAAAAATCAGTAACTAGTAGGCATGAGAGAAACATGGGGTAAAAGACACAACATGTATATCTGAATAACTCTGTGAATTATTTTATATTATAATACCGTGCATATGTGTATAAATTTCATACTATGCATGGGTATATAAGTTCATAATATACGCGTATATTATCTCGGCCACTGTGGGGAATCATCAACGCATACCAGTTGATCAGGTGGTGGTGCGTATATAACGCCATAACTTTTTGTCACACACACACAGTCACACACACACACAGTCACACACACACACACACACACACACACATATATATATATATGTATATATACGTATATAACACCATCTGGTCATGAGTCAATGTACATGAATACAATGCATGGGTATATGCGTTCATAATATCATCAAGCCTCTGCGGGCATCCCATCATATCATCTCGGCCGCTATGGGCAAATCATCAACATATACCAGTTGATCAGGTGGTGGCGCGTAAATAACGCTATAACCTTTTGTCATATCCCATATATATATATATATATATATATATATATATATATATATACATACACACACACACACACGAACACATATATATACGCGTATGTCACACCATCTGGTCATGGGTCGATGTACATGAGTGCAATGCATGAGAAGTATGTCAATAAATCTCTTGAAATATCATAAGACCATTATGTCTTAGAGTAATATCATGAAGTAACTTTTTTTTTCAACTTACATATTTTTCCGAGACCCATGAACAGATGATAAAATAATATGACACATTTAAATTCAAGAACATAGGTACTTCTAATACTTTTATGAATAGAGTCATTTATGGAAGTAGTGGATTTTTTCATGTCGTTTGTGTCGTATCGATCATGCCAAAAGAAAGAAGGGATAGCCTTAACATACATGAACCGATTCTCTCGACAATTTTCCCTCCAATACACGTTGATTGCAACAAAATATAACAAATCGAAATTGGAAAAAATTTATATGATATTCTTAAATAAGATTACATCGTACTCCTTTAGAATCGCAAAATTTTGTTACTATTATGTGGTGTAATTTTGTATGACTGTCAGATTTATCCTTTGGAGACGAATTGCCGCAGGTGTTTTGCATGAAGACGTTTGATAAAGAAGGAAATGAGATTATTGGGATGCTAAAGAAAAGATTGAAATTTAACCGAATGAAGATGAACCCTTTTTCTTAAAAGACTTAACATTGTAACTCATTTGATCTTTCTTGTTAAAATTTGGAAAACTTCGAAAGAATAGACCAAGAACCAAAGTGATCCGATGATACGTGGATTTTCAGTTTGAGGTTTTTGCCTCAAACGTGGATTTTCAGTTTGAGGTTTTTGCCTCAAACCTTATACAATCTTACTAACATAGTCATGTGATACCTTCTATGGTACTAATTTATAAATATCAGATATTATAGTTTGGACTGTGTTTTATCTTAAATTATCAAATTTCGGTGTAACTCATTATCTTCGATCAACTTACTCTATTACCTTCACGTATTTACTTATCACTTATTTGAAATAACATGATACTTATAATCCCAAAATAAATCTCATTCCTAAATTTACGTTGATTAATTTAGGACGAAGCTTTAACGTACGAAAATATGGGATGTAACATGCCATTGTCTCCGCATAAGCGAAATTAGAGAAGGGGCTTTGGACAAGACCGCAGGTGCAGTTGCCTTCTCCGTAGAAGCGGGCTCGCAGGTGCGAGCCATGATCCGCAGAAGCGAAACTCCTGGACTTAAGTGGATTTGCACTTGCGATGGATATTTCGCAGGCGCGACTGAGAGCCTGCAGATGCGAAATTGCTGGGCAGAAAAAGCCTAAGTTCGAGGGGTTGTTTCATTATCTATTTTTGGACTTAGATAGCTCGGTTTGTGACGATTTTCAAGAGTTTTGCAAGGAAAATATTAGGCTAAGAGATTCCAACTCGGTTTAGGTTAAATTACACGATTCTATTATTGTTTTCATTATTTAATTAGTATTTTTAGTTGGAAACTTGAGAAAAATTTGAAGACTTCTTAGGCTAATAATTGGGATTTGAAAAGCGATATGAGGTCGGATTTGAGTAATTCTTGTATGGTTGGATTCCATATTGAATGGGTGTCCTTATAATTTTTATTGGATTCCGAGATGTGGGCCTGGGTTGACTTTTTTGAGTAATTTTTTAATTCTTTGCTAAAGTCGTAATTTCATTATTTAAATTAGTTTTCTATAGTTATGTTTATAGTAAGAAATTATTTAGGCTTGACACTTACTGGTACTATTATGGTGTATACTATGCTTCTGCACATGTTTTTTTGCAGATTCAGGTACTTCCTACCGGACCAAGTATTAGTGGGCTAGTCCGCACGTGGAGACTTCAAGGTATATATACCAGCATCCGTAGACCTCGGAGTCCCCCTCTATGTTTATTATGTTGTTTCCTTTTCGTCTTTAGATTGTGATGTATAGAGATATTTAGTATTTCTCTTTTGAGCTTCTGACTTATATCTACCGAGTTTTAGGAATCGTTTATACTATGAGTTGCAGATTTTATTTATTACAGCTATTGATGTTTTGAGTTTTAGTTTAATGTTTTGGGTACTTATTAGGCTTACTTAGTCGTAGAGATTAGGTGCTGCCACGATATAAAAAAATTTAGGTCGTGACACTACCTCTCCCCCTACCGTGCCTCACACTACTCCCACCTTTACTCCCCACACCTCAACCTGCCCCCACCCTACCCCTTGCGCCTCACTTCCCTCCCTACAATGCTCTCCCCCATCCTGTCGCCTCTTCCCCATCATTGCCACCATAACTCCGATCCTTTGACCCCGACCTATCACCTTTTCTCGCACTTACCCGTTTCGTCTCATATAATATTTGTCTAAATTATACATTTTTCAAAAATATTAATTTTATACCTAATCAACCATCGAAAAATAAGTAAGAAAATTATTTATTTTTTAAGAAAAATATTTTCGAACAAGTCAAACACACCCTTAGTTTCCATTAGTGTGATAGGTCCTGGATGTGAAGTTGGTCAAATTAAATTCAAAAGGAAAAGGAAACCTTGCAAATTAACCTACACTACAATACCATCTAAATTGTAGTAATAGTGTATATATACTTAGACAAGAGGGGTTAGCTATGATGGTAAGCAATCCCTACTTCCAATCGAAATGTTGTGAGTTTGAGTTTCCCAAAAAGCAAGGTGGAAAGTTCTTGAAGGGAAAGATGCCGGGGGTCTATTTTGGAAACAACCTCTCTATCCAAGGGTAGGGGTAAGGTCTGTATACATACTACCCTTTCCAGAGCTCATTAAGTGAGATTATATTAGATTGTTGTTGAGTCTATATATACTGCGGTCTGCGGCCGCTGTCTTGCGTTTGGATCACTTGTATTTTGGCCAAGGGTAATCTGACACATGTCCCATTAATCCTAACGTGCAAGCCATTTTAACTAACGTTATAATATAATGGGAACCGCCCAACCAACAGTATGTCCACATACAGTTGTGGAGTAGGCGAAAGAGTAGTTCGATCGTACCCTTAGGTTTGAATAAGAATTGGTATTTGGTACATGTGACCCTCATTCCACCTGTCGTCTCATCCACTTGAACAGCAAGTCACATGAGTGATCTAGCTGGTTAGCCAAATGTCCAATTTGCTTAGTTGGGCAATGGGAATTAAGCCACGTTGGATAGCAATAACAAATGGGAAAAGTATAGTCTTTGAATTTTGAGATTGACCCCTTGTTTAATTAGAATCTTTTTCATTTAATGTTAGTTAGCTAACTCGGATAAGGCTTTCAAACATCAGCTTTAGAACAATGTTTCAGTCAACTAATAATAAGATTTAAATGACTTCCACGAAGCTACCATTTATAAAATTTGAGCGATATATTTGTTTGTTAACGCCAGTATTTACCGACCATAAATGTTTATACCTTATATTCCCGATGGTTGTAGAAATTGTGCAATTAGACTCAGTCTGGAATTGATATACCAAAAATTTGAATTAAGCTCTAGTAGGTTGTATGACTGTGTCCCCATGGTAAGTTTACAAAGAAGGAAATGAGGAATTCTATTACCTTTTACTACAACTTAAGAAAAGTTTTTAGGAGTGGGGGCGTTGTTAGCAGCATGAAGTGAATCTTATCCATTTGCCAGCCTTAACGGCAACATAAAAGAAAAAAATCTTCTTTTCAGGAAACAATCTTTTTGGATTTTCAGTAGTTGTCTAAACCAGAGATAATTTATTGTAAAGTCACTGAACTTTTATATTTGTTATTCAAATGTTTTTTTTTATTGCGTAAAAATTATTTAATTTTATATTCATTACACAAAAATTACTCTTTTTTTATTATGCAAAAATTATTTTATTTTACTTTAATTATTGTAAAAGTTACACTTTTACTTGAAAAGTTTATTACAACAACAACAACAACTACCCAGTAGAGTTCCACAAAGTGGAAAAGTCTATTATGTCTTTGATATTATATAACCTTCATATTTATATAATATATTATATATATATATATATTAACTATGTATTTTATTTATAAATAAAGTAATTTAATATTATTTTATTATTTTCTTTTTATGATATATTCGTTAATTTAATTTTTTCTTAACATTAAATTTCAAAATATATTAGTAGCATTATTAAATTTATTAGTAACTTTAATATATACTAGTAGAGAAATAAATCCGTAAGTACATTTCTGTGAGAAAATTCGCAGGTAAACAAACATAGAAAATGAAGAAAAAAATCATATGCCTAGGTACTACATGCGAGTTTAGTTGGGAATATTTTTTGTTGGGATTTAACTGGGCAATTGGTATTCTGCGAAATTATATTACTAGAAATTCAGGAAAAAACATCCAAAAAAAATCGACCGAAGTTAGTCGGTAATGTCCAATTATTGTCCAAAACGCGACCATTAACATGTGCTCGGTATTTTGAAGGTCGTAAGGACATACCAACCAAAGTTGGTCGGATATTACCGACCAACTTTGGTTGGTCAATTAAATTAAAAAAAGGAACTGCTGAAAAAAGTTATTTTATAATGCTACGAATATATTTTACAACAACACAAACAACGACCTCGTGAAATCTCACTAGTGGGGTTTGGGAAGAATAGTGTGTATGCAGACCTTACCCCTACCTCGAAGGAGTAGAGAAGCTATTTCCGAAAGATCCTCGGCTCAACAAGACAAAAAGACAATATCAATAACACCACAGAAATAATATGAAAACAAGAACAACATGAAATCAAGAAGAAATATGCAAAGCAAAAGTGAAATAGTATCCCTACCAAACTAGTCTCGTAATGTTATGACATAAGACAAGACTCAACTGCCTCCTAACCTGCAACCCTAATACTCGACCTCCCCATGTCCCTATCAAGTGTCATGTCGTCGGAAATCTGAAGTCTTGCCATATCCTGCCTAATCACCTCCCCTCAATACTTCTTAGGTCGTCCTTTACCTCTTCTCGTGTCTTCCACAACTAGCCGTCCATATCTCCTTACCAGAGCATCTGGGCTTCTGCTCTGAACATGCCCGAACCATCTGAGCCTCGCTTCCCGCATCTCGTCATCAATGGAAGCCACGCATACCATCTCCCGAATATGATCATTCCAAATCTTATCCATCCTAATATGCGTGCACATCCACCTCAACATTCTCATTTCTGCTACCTTCATCTTCTGGGTATGTGAGTTCGTATCCTGCCAACAGTTAGCCCCATATATCATGGTCGGTCTAACCACCATTTAATAGAACTTACCTTTGAGTATGACACTCTCTTGTCACACAATACTTAGATGCTAACCTCCACTTCATCCATCCTATCCCAATACGATGTGTGACATCCTCGACGATATCCTCCCCATGATAACCGACCCAAGGTACTTGAAGCTGCCTCTACTCGGGATACCATGTGATTTAAGCCTCACATTCACGCTCACTTCCCCCTGCTCAGTGCTGAACTTACACTCCAGGTATTCCATTTTCGTCCTGCTAAGCTTGAAACCTTAGATTCAAGTGCATGTCTCCAAACTTTCAGCCTCTCGTTAACACCAACTCATGACTCATCAATTAGAACTATGTCATCAGCTACCAATATGCACCATGGCGCATCCCCTTGAATGTGGTGTATTAACGCGTCTATCACATGGGCGAATAAGAACGGGCTGAGCGCAGAACCTTGGTGTAACCCTATAATAACCGGAAAACCGTCATAATCGCCTCCTGCTGTCCTAACTCGAGTTTTTGCCCCATCATGCATGCCCATAATCGCCATAATGTAGGGAATTGACACGCCTTTTGCCTCCAAGCTTCTCCAGAGAATTTCTCTAGGAAACTTGTCATACGCTTTCTCTAGGTTAATAAACACTATTGCATGTCTTTCTTCCTATCTTTGTACTGTTCAACCACCCTTTTAACAAGGTGTATAGCTTCTGTAGTAGAATGACCGGGCATGAACCCAAACTGATTGTTGGAAACGGACACCGTCATCATCAACCTCGCTTCAACCACCCTCTCCCACACTTTCATAGTATGACTCAATAATTTGATACCTCTATAGTTGTTACAACTCTGGATATCATCCTTGTTCGTATACAGTGGGACCACTGTACTCCACCTCCACTCATCCGACATCCTCTTCGTCTTAAAAATAACATTCAACAACCTAGTCTATCACTCCAAACCTGCTTTCCCCATGCACTTCCAAAATTCTACCGGAATCTCGTCGAGCCCAGTTGCTCTACCCCTACTCATCTTACTCATAGATCCCATGATCTCCTCCACCTTGATACGCCTGTAGTACCCGACTCTCGGAAAGCTCCAATTCAGCTAGCACAATGTCCCGATCCCCTACTTCATTAAGAAGTTTTGAAAGTAAGTCTGCCATCTCCTCTTAGTCTGGGAATCCTCCATCAATACTCTACCTTCGTCATCCTTGATGCATCTCACTTGGTCTAAATCTCGAGCTTTCCTCTCCCTCAGCTTAGGAAGCCTAAATAACTTCTTCTTCCCGCCTTTTTTCCCTAGTTTCTGAAAATAAAATATATTTTGAAAATTAATTAAGAAAAAGTTAAATATACGAATATATTATAAAATAATAAATAAGATAATATTAAGTTATTTTATTTATTAATAAAATACCTAGTTAAAATATACCATATAGTATATAATATAGAAGCCGTTACATAAATATAAGGGTTATATTACATCAAGGGCATAATAGAATTTTTAAGTAAAAATTAATTTTTGTAATAAGTAGTGTAAAATAAAATAATTTTAGGTAACAAAAAAATAATTTTTTTACATAATAAATATAAAATTAAATAATTTTTACGTAACAAACGTAAAAATTTAATAATTATAGATAAAATTATCTCTCTAAAGCATACTTATCGTTCATAACTTTTACGTTAAAGAGAATGGGCTAAAACCAACGTTAACCGCAATATTGGAATAAATTGTCAATCTCAAGATCTCCAAAATCACATAGCTAAAATTTTCAATTTTCAGGCGCAAAAATTCTTTCCCATTGATCACGGGCACATGCTGTTTTCAGCCCTTTGAACGAATAGGACTTAGCGACGAATGGTTACCAAATGTCCTAGGTATAATATATTCCATTCTTGAAGTTCAACCAAAGTCAAAGTCACTGTTGCCTTATCTTCACTTTCAAATCCTGTTGGCCTCACTGACACGTTTAGTGAACCACGTCGTAGCTGATTGACACCCTGGCTGCCTTAATTGAAAGAAAAAGCGTCCCATGACTAACACCATTCAATTTCATAGCGGTAGGCGCTTGCCATTTGGTCAAGTAAACGAAGTTGAGGGAATATCAATATATCCGTATATGGATAATCATCATGTTTTTATTTTTTTTTATTTTTTCCAGTTTATGGCCTTTAAAATAATTATAGAATATTCAACACAGCCGCGTCTTTGAAACTCTTCCATTCCACACGCCTTTTCTTCTGTTTCCAATTACCCCTTTCTATAAATAGCTCCCTCTCTTCTTCCTCCTAATAACCAAGCAAATCTTACAACAATTTTCTCATCAAATTAACAATTTCTTCTCTTTTATTAAAAAATGGTTGATTACGATAGAAAAACAAAGATGATATCCTCTGATATGGCTAGCAAATCGCCGAGAATTTCAAATAAGCTTCAAATTTCAATACCAGCTTCGGCACCTATTCGGCTAACGGAGCTATCGGCGGCGTCTGATTCAGCTTGTTCAGCTTACGAGCACTACCTCAGGCTACCGGAGCTGAAGAAGATGTGGAGCTCTGTAGAGTTTCCGAGTTGGAAGAATGAATCCTTACTCAAACCGGCTTTGCAAGGTTTGGAAACGACTTTCAGGTTCGTTTCAATTGTGTTGTCTGATCCTAGACCGTATGCGAGCAGGAGAGAATGGAAGCGGAGGCTTGAATCGTTGGCGATGGATCAGATTGAAATCATAGCTCTGTTGTGCGAAGATGAAGAAGAGGATCCAGAGACCCGTGGAACGGCTCCCATCGGTGACCTCACGTCGTCAACTAGTGTATTGGCTCGTCAGAACAGTTCAGCGGAGGTGTGGAAGCTTTCTGATGAGACGACGGTTGTCAGCCAGACGAGTGAGGCCAGCTTGTTGCCTCGTCTCGCAGCTTGGCAAAAGTCCGAAGACATAGCGCAGAAGATTATGTATTCCATTGAATGCGAAATGAGGAGGTGTCCATACACACTCGGGTTAGGCGAGCCGAATCTGAGCGGCAAGCCCAGCCTTGAATATGACGCTGTAGTCAAGCCATCGGAACTTCACGCTCTGAAGAAAAGCCCCTCCGATCGCATGAATTTGGACAATTTCGAAAACCGAACGCTGTACACGACGCACCAGATCCTCGAAACATGGATCTACGCGGCAAAAATGCTTTTGAAGAGAATCACCGAGAGAATCGATCGCAAAGACTACGAAAAAGCCGTTAACGACTGTTGGTTGCTGGAGAAAACGTGGAAACTCCTAACGGAAATCGAAGACCTTCACTTGCTGATGGATCCTGATGATTTTCTACGCCTAAAAAGCCAATTATCCATCAAGGCAACTGCCGAATCGGAGCTATTTTGCTTCCGATCTAAAGGACTCGTTGAAATTACCAAACTATCAAACGATCTAAAACACAAAGTGCCGAACATTCTAGACGTAGAGGTAGATCCCCAGGGCGGACCAAGAATTCAAGAGGCAGCCATGGATTTGTTCATGAAAAAGGAAAGCTTCGAGAAGATTCACTTGCTTCAAGCTTTACAAGCGATTGAAATGGCAGCGAAGAGATTCTACTATTCGTATAAGCAGTTGTTAGTGATTGTTATGGGGAGTTTAGAAGCTAAAGGGAACACAACATTTGTGGCCGTTGACACAAGGGATGCATTGGCTCAGATCTTCCTTCAGCCAACGTATTTTCCTAGTTTGGATGCTGCAAAAACTTTTCTAGGAGAACATTGGAGTCATGAGCATGGGAAGTATAGTCCAGAGAGAAGTAACAAGGCCTAACTTTGATTAGGCACTGGGGATTTACTACGATAATGGGTATTACATAACAAACTAGGGGGGGGGGGGGGATACATATTTTATTTTATTTTATTTTTTGTTCACCTTCGTTAACAGTCTAGTATACATTATACGAATGCTATTTATTGTATCAAATCATTTTTTAGAATTTTGCCAAGGCATTCTTTTTGAAATACAATGAGATTTTCATCTATGCGTCACTAGAATGGAAAATTTCTAGTGGATTAAATCTTCACTGGAATTGATGTAGTTTAATGCCTTTGAAGTGCAGGGCGATTTCGAGCGGGTATGTAACGATAGTCATTACCATCTGACAGAGTTTTACCATACTTAATTAATTTATAAACTTCTCTATCCCTAGTAGAAAAAAAGAAAGGATTTTATTTGTACATTATATCCCTTTATAATTTTGAACGTAAGAAAATGGTGCAAAAGATAGAAATCTCGTACTTGTAAAAATAAATTTTCCATGTATCAAAGAAAAGCATAGTTATAAATTAAAAATAAATTTATAAAAAGCTAAAAAATCAATTAACCCAAAAATTGTTATAAAATATTCTATTTTAGGTGAATGTCCATATTTAGAGAGATTCTAGGGTTTACTTCTTGGTGGCTAAGTCACCACCTCCCTATAAATAAAGGGGTTCTATTCCATTGTAAACCATCCCAAAGTATCAATAAGAATACTCCTCTCCACTTTTCTCTCTATTGTTCTTGTTCTTGTATTATTGTTCTTGTTCTTATATTATTTCATAACACGTTATCAGCACAAGACTCTACCGTCTCAAGAATCCTCTTGAGAAAATTAAGGTATTTCCCTTTTTCCGAATTTGGTTTTAATTATGTCTGATATTATGAAAAGAAAGTTCGTTGCCCTTGAAATTTCGGGCAAGAACTATATGACAGGGGTGTTGGATGCTGAAATCCACTTAGATGCTATGGGTCTTGGAGACGCCATTAAAGACAGAGATAAAGCATCCACCCAAGACTGTGCTAAGGCCTTGATTTTCTTGCGCCATCAACTTGATGAAGGTTTGAAAATTGAATATCTCACAGTCAAAGATCCACTCATCTTGTGGAAAGGCTTAAAGGAGAGATATGACAACCTAAAGTTGGTCACTCTGCCACAAGCACGATATGATTGGGCTTATCTGAGGCTCCAAGACTTTAAGTCTGTTTCTGAATATAATTCTGCAATGTTCAGAATTACTTCTAAATTGAAACTCTGTGGAGATGATATCTCTGATTATGATATGCTTGAAAAAACGTTTACAACGTTTCATGCCTCCAATATGGTACTGCAACAACAGTACAGAGAGAAAGGTTTCAAAAAGTACTCTGAACTGATTTCTCTTCTCCTTGTGGCTGAGCGAAACAATGACCTGCTCATGAGAAATCACGAAAATCGACCCACTAGGTCTACACCATTGCCTGAAGCAGATAAGGTGTATTCTCATTATGCCAAGCATGGAAAAGGCTATGGCTTTAATCATGGTCGTGGTCGTAATCGGGGTCATGGCCATGGACGTAGACAAGGAAGAAATTTCCCTGATGTCCGTCACCCCCCAAAGAGATATAACCACCAAAAGCAGAAACGGGATTATGAGGATCCAAAGACAAATAGTTCAGAAACTATATGTTATCGTTGCGGTGGAAAATGGCACTGGTCAAAAGCTTGCCGTGTACCAAGACATTTGGTTGATCTTTATCAAGCATCCCTAAAGAATAAAGGCCCTGAAACAAGTTTTGTCTCTGACGACAATTTTGACATCACCCACCTGGATGTGGCAGACTTCTTTGAGCAACCCGAGGGGAAAATAGACCACTTAATCGGTGATGGATCTGTGATGAAGGAAGATGGAATTGTTTGATTTTATTTTACTTATTTGTATTAGTTAGTGAATAAACTAAGAGTCATTAGTATCAGCTCGTATTAGTTAGTTTATGATATAATGTTAGTATTAGTTCTTTAGAATGTTTCAATATGCTTAAATTTCAAAGATGTTTTTATTTTCCAGTAGAGTTAATCGATTAACCTAACAGTTAGTCGATTATCTAATATTTCGCATTAAAACTGGACTTTTCCGCAAGCTAAGTTAGTCGACTATCTGATTTAGTTAGTCGACTAACCTGATGACTGTATATTAAGTTAGACGACTATTAACTTAGTTAGTCGACTAACTAATATTTCGCATTAAAACTGGACTTTTCCACAAGGCAAGATAGTCGACTTTCTGATTTGGTTAGTCGACTAACCTAATGACTGCTTCCCAAGATAGTCGACTATCAACTAAGTTAATCGACTAACCTCAGCAGATTTTGAAAATATTGTTTAAATGTGAAACAAACGGATTGAATTTGTTTATTCTCATGTTCGTGTATTTCTTTTGGATGTCAAACCATGGGAAAGCAAATATGGATATCTCACAAAGCAAGCTTGGATCAACGTCCAACTGTAAAAATATTTGTTTAGTTGATTCATGTACTACACATACGATACTCAAAGAAAAGAAATATTTCTCTCAACTAAGTATGTGTAAGGCAGATGTTACTACAATCTCTGGTAGTAGTAAATTGATTGAAGGCTCCGGAAGAGCAACTATAACTCTGCCTAGAGGAACAATGTTTATCATAGAGAATGCAATGTTCTCCTCCAAGTCTAAGAGAAACTTGTTGAGTTTTAAAGATATACGCCGGAATGGCTATCATATTGAGACAATAGATGAGAATAATCTTGAATATCTCATCATTACAAAAAATGTCTCTGGCCAAAAGAGGGTTATTGAGAAATTCCCGTCTTTATCTTGTGGCATGTATTGGACAAAAATTAGTGCAATTGAGGCACATTCAACAGTAAACCAAAAGGTTACTGATTCCAATACTTTTGTACTTTGGCATGATCGATTGGGACACCGTGGATCAATCATCATGAGACGGATAATAGAAATCTCATATGGGCATCCGTTAAAGAATTTCAAGATTCTTTTAAATAATGAATTTTCTTGCACTTCTTGTTATCAAGGCAAGTTAATTATTAGACCATCACCAACAAAGGTTGGGACTGAGTCACCTACGTTTTTGGAACGTATACAAGGGGACATTTGTGGACCTATCCACCCACCTAGTGGGTCCTTTATATATTTTATGGTCTTAATAGACGCATCCTATAGATGGTCTCATGTGTGCCTGTTGTCATCACGCAACCTTGCGTTTGCAAAACTAATGGCACAAATAATTCGACTACGAGCACAATTTCCTGATAATCCAATCAAGTCTATTAGACTGGATAATGCTGCTGAGTTTTCATCCCAAGCATTTAATGATTATTGCTTATCAATTGGGATAAAAGTGGAACATTCTGTAGCTCATGTTCACACTCAAAACGGTCTTGCAGAATCTTTAATTAAACGCCTGCAGTTGATTGCAAGACCATTACTCATAAAAACGAGGCTGCCCACTTCGGTATGGGGTCACGCCATTTTGCATGCAGCAATGCTAATTCGTCTCAGACCGACGAATTATCACAAATATTCCCCGTTGCAATTGGTTTTGGGTCATGAACCCAATATATCCCATTTAAGAATCTTTGGATGCGCAGTATATGTGCCTATAGCACCGCCATACCGCACCAAAATGGGTCGCAAAGAAGGTTAGGAATATATGTTGGGTTTGAATCGCCCTCCATTATTCGCTACCTCGAAACATTGACAGGGGATTTGTTCACTGCACGATTTGCAGACTGTCAATTTGATGAGACACTTTTCCCAAAATTAGGGGGAGAAGTTGGTGAAACCAAACGGGAAATTTTGTGGAAAAATGCATCATTATCTCATCTTGATCCACATACCTATATTTGTGAAAAAGAGGTGCAAAAGATTATCCATTTGTAAAGAATAGCAAATCAAATGCCTGACGCATTTACGGACTTGAAAAGGATAACAAAATCCCACATCCCCGAAGAGAATGTTCCAATCCGTATTGATGTCCCTGTTGGACAATCATCTAGTGTCATATCCAATGAGTCGAATGCACGCCTGAAGCGTGGTAGACCATTAGGTTCCAAAGATCGAAATCCTAGAAAGAGGAAAGCAAACGATCAAAATGACACTACGAAAGAATCTCATGAGGAAATTCATGATTTAATAAATTCTGAGATTCATGAAGAATCCATTGAGCCCGAGACTCGAGAAAATAAGGAACTATCAATAAATCCAATCGATATTGAGGCAAATTTTAATCGAGTGGATATAGTGGTGGATTATGTCTTTGCTTTTATTGTCGCATCTAGCATTATGCAAGAAAGTGAGGATCTTGAACCTCAATCTGTTGGAGAATGTCGAAAAAGACATGATTGGCCAAAATGGCAAGAAGCAATCCAATCAGAATTGAATTCACTGGCAAAACGTGAAGTTTTTGGCCCTATAGTTGAAACACCTAATGGTGTTAAGCCTGTTGGCTATAAATGGGTCTTTGTACGCAAGAGAAATGAGAAAAACGAGGTACAAAGATATAAGGCACGCCTTGTTGCACAAGGATTTTCTCAAAGGCCTGGTGTCGATTATGAAGAGACATATTCGCCTGTAATGGATGCCATAACTTTTCGTTATCTCATTAGTTTTGCTGTCCTTGAAAAGCTTGACATGCATTTAATGGATGTGGTTACTGCCTATCTTTATGGCTCACTGGATAATGAGATATACATGAAAATTCCCAATGGACTCAAAATGCCAAACGCTCATAATTCAAAGTCCCGGGAAATGTTTTTAATCAAATTGCAAAGATCCTTGTATGGTCTAATGCAATCAGGATGAATGTGGTATAATCGTCTTAGTGGGTATTTATTAAAAGAAGGCTATATAAATGATGCCATTTGCCCGTGTGTTTTTATAAAGAAAACAACATCGGAATTTGTTGTACTTGCCGTATATGTCGATGACATAAACCTTATTGGAACCCCCATAGAACTCCAAAAGGCAATTGATTATCTAAAGAATGAATTCGAGATGAAAGATCTCGGAAAGACAAAATTATGTCTTGGTTTGCAAATTGAATATTTGGCAAACGGAATTTTTGTTCATCAATCTACCTGTATAGAAAAGGTACTGAAACGGTTTTACATGGATGGAGCATATCCTTTAAGTACTCCGATGGTTGTTCGATCACTTGATGTGAATAAAGATCCATTCCGAACGCAAGAAAGGAATGAAGAGCTACTTGGTCCTGAAGTACCATATCTTAGTGCAATTGGCGCACTAATGTATCTTGCAAATACTACAAGGCCTGACATAACCTTTTCAGTTAATGTCTTAGCAAGGTATAGCTCGGCTCCCACAAGGAGACATTGGAATGAGATCAAACATATATTGCGGTACCTAAAAGGGACTACCGATATGGGCTTATTTTATAGCAATAATTGCAGTCCTGATCTTGTTGGTTATGATGATGCTGGATATTTATCCGACCCACACAAGGCTCGATCTCAAACGGGTTATGTGTTTACCTGTGGAGGCACCGCCATATCTTGGCGATCGACTAAGCAATCAATTGTGGCTACTTCATCTAATCATGCCGAGATAATTGCTATTCATGAAGCAAGTCGGGAGTGTGTGTGGTTGAGGTCTATAATACATCATATTCAAGACAAATGTGGTTTGAAGTGTAACAAACTACCCACGACTTTGTATGAAGACAATGCAGCATGTATTGCTCAATTGAAGGGAGGATTCATAAAAGGAGATAGAACAAAGCATATTTCACCAAAGTTATTTTTCACACATGATCTTCAAAAGAATGGTGATATCAATGTGCAACAGATTCGTTCAAGCGATAATATGGCTGATTTGTTCACAAAATCTCTACCGACGTCAACCTTCAAGAAGCTGGTTCACAACATCGGAATGCGAAGACTCAAGGATATGAATTGATGCTCTTTTCAGGGGGAGTTAATGCGCGTTGCACTCTTTTTCCCTTACAAGGTTTTGTCCCAATGAGTTTTCCTTGCAAGGTTTTTAACGAGGCAACCAATAGGCGCATATTCAAACATGTGTACTCTTTTTCCTTTTCTTTAATTTTTTCCCATTGGGTTTTGTTTTAGTTAAGGTTTTAACGAGGCACATTATTGAATAGACATTCAAGGGGGAGTGTTATAAAATATTCTATTTTAGGTGAATGTCCATATTTAGAGAGATTCTAGGGTTTACTTCTTGGTGGCTAAGTCACCACCTCCCTATAAATAAAGGGGTTCTATTCCATTGTAAACCATCCCAAAGTATCAATAAGAATACTCCTCTCTCTACTTTTCTCTCTATTGTTCTTGTTCTTGTATTATTGTTCTTGTTCTTATATTATTTCATAACAAAAATAAGTTTATAAAGAGCCAAAAAATTAATTAATCCAAAGGTGCTTACAATCTCATATATAAATTACTAATTACATACAAATAATGATAACCAAGTATCCCTTAATCATAGGCAATTAAATAGGTAATAATGAATACATTCATCATTCTCTCTCTCTTATCGGCTCTATTCTTCTTCCTTCAATCTTCTCTACTTCTCTTCTCTTTTCTCGTCTTCTTTCTCTTGTCTTCTTTAGGGAATTCAACAATAGATTTCAATTTTTTGGCTATGAAAATTAAGCTTAGTAATTTTCTTTCCTGCTACATGGTTGTTGTTCGAATTGAAGTCTATAAAATTTCTTAGTTTTGCTAATCAATTCTTTCTAATTGAGTTATTTTATATTATATTTGATTAATATTAGAGTAGGTTCTGGTTGAAATTACAGAATAAACACCGAAGAGAAAGAAAAATACACCACATATAAAATAAATATAAATCGCAAAAATACATAAAGGACTTATTGATGCAATTTATATATAAATTACATACTATTATACGAAGCATGGCAGACAAAATTATATTAAAGTTGTATACTATATAGTTATGTTATATTCCACACATAAAGTTGAAGATTAATGAGGTTTTAGCAAAACCAATTTGTCGATGACACGCTAATGGGACAAAAAGGAGATCACATTTCTCCAAATTGCGTCAGCTGCCTCACCGGGTGCAATGGCCGGTACAGTGCTACCCGTTTTGCACTTGGGGCGATGAAATTTCTAGAACCTGATATAAAATGTAGTACAACTTCTTCTTCTTTCATTCTATGCAATCTCACTTGCTTCAAGCTCTTCCTAAATACTCACAAACCCCTTCTAAGGACTCTCAAACTATTTAAGATCAAGCCGAAGGTGAACCTACTAGGATTTAATGTAAAGAAGCTTGTGACCGTCACTATATCATTTGTCTTCTTGTTATACTGATCTTAAAAACTCCTTGGAGGTGGAGGTAATCACCATAGAAGTGTAAGAACCTAGAAGGCATAGTTAGTCTCTTCAAAAAGTTATATAAAGAAGCATTCTTTCTTGGCATGACTTGATGTAAGCGTTTCTTTCTAAATTATCCTTATGGTGTTAGCGTTTCTTGTTTGTTCCTTCCCGATGGCAATTTTCTTCCCAGTTTGAGATGTTTCTGGATAATATCTTGAGGTAGTGAGATATAATTTATTAAGAGTTAAATTTTGATATCTCTTGGAGTTGATCTTGCATAACACTTATATATATGTGTTTATTTTATTTTATCGAGCCGAGCTATAGTAGACCAGTACAAAATGATGTGTTGTGAAATACTACCAAGTCTTCTTGAAAACGAGTCCACCGAGTTCTATTCAGATAAGATATGAGTGAGATATCCTGAGGACAGGTAAGATCGAGCCCTCTTAAGGCTGGGTACGCTGAGTCCTGATAAGGCAGGGAAAAATCGAGACCTCTTGAGGCTGAGAACAATACAGTAAAGACATAAGACTTTACCGAGTCCTCTTCGAGGCCGGGTACAATATGAGATGATATACCCAAAATAGTGGCTGAATTGTATTATATTATATTATATTATATTAAATATTTAATACATTGCCCCAACGGATAGCTTGTTTTTACAAAACTTACATGCATTCATGATTCATGGCTACTACAATGCACGCCTCCGGTGACTAGTCTTCGATGTTCAGATTGAACTTGTGTATTTATATCTCTTGTGTTATGCTTTTGATTTACGTACATTATCAGCCTTAAGTACTCGGTACATATTTCATACTGATTCCCCTTTCTTTTGGGCGGTGTGTTCATGCCCACAGGTATATATATACCTAATGTCATCTCTTCTTATTAGGGTAAACATTTTAGCTATCAATTATTGCACTCTGCTTCTCCAACATAGCGGTACAAAAGTTGATAGGTACTAAAGCATATGTTTCTATTTTTTTGGGTATGGTGGGGTCCTGTCCCAATCAAGTTATATCTTATTGTATTCATAGAGGCTTGCAAACTAGTATCCACTGTGTATGTAAATATGGTTATCACTGTATTGACATTGGCTATGTATATATAAGCTGATAAAGTTTCCTCCAAGGTTAGCTGTGAACATTTTTTTTAATATTTTGGTGTCATACTTGGAGGTCTGTTGGTCCATATTTCATGTTGAAAGGTCTAAGTATGGATGTCAGTTCGCACGGGCCTTTTGGCATCGTGTGCCGGTTGCACCTCCCGAGATTAGGGTGTGACAAACTTGGTTTTAGAGAAAGTCCATCATAGATAGTCTGCAAGCCACATATAGTGGTGTCTTGTCTATGGGTATGTCGTACACCATATTTATAAACGTGAAGCTATATGATATTAAGGATGGAGACCTTTCTTTGTGATCTAGATCGTAAGATAGAGTTGAGTCGTAAGGTTCACTTCTAGTTCTTATCATATTCATCTCTATAGCGATGCCTACTACGAGAGATGTTAGGCGGTTTTTAAGAGATTAGATGAAAAAAGGCAGGGAGGGTATTGGTGGGGTGCCACCTGACCACACAGATCAATATGATCCTCATGATGAGGCTAATACTTAGGTTTAAGGGATAACGCCACTGCCCCTGGAATGACATAGAGAAACTAACGTAGCCTTATTCCTTCCCTAATTTCTCGCGATCAAGATTTATATATGAGAATTACAAAGTAGTTGTTGACTCGGTTAGCAGCTTCCCAGGACCAACAACAGGCCCTTGGTACCTCAGATAGAATGGACACTGCAAATGATTGAGATTTTATTAACCTAGACCCCCTAGTGTTCATAGGAACAGATCCCAACGAATATCCCCAAAATTTTCTAGATTAGATGCAACAGACTTAACGAGTTATGCATTCCACTGATACTAAGTCTGTAGAGCTTGCTTCTTATAGATTCTGGGATGTTGTTGTGACTTGGTATGATATTTGGGGACACTCGAGGGGACCTCTTGCCTTACCAGTAGGATGGGGGAGCTTTTTTAGCATTTCAGCAGTATTATTTTCGTGTTGAGCTCTGCCAAGCCAGGCAAGATAGATTCGTACTGTTGGAGCAAGGTTATATGAGTGTTCATGAGCATAGTATGAAATTTAACTCTTTGGCTAAGTATGCTCCTAGGGTTTTGGTTGAAGTGAGTGACTTAATACTTCGATTTGTGGGTGGTATGGAACCACATTTGATTGATGAATGTATCATTGATTCTTTGAATCCGATCATGGACATTGCTTGTACTTAAGCCTATACGCAGACCTTGGAGCATAGGTAGTAGGGAGACGGTTGAGCGCATGATCATGGCCAATACAGGAGAGCCAGATCCACAGGTGATACGAGAGATTCTTGAGGTGGGTTTATACATCCATTTCCTCGACATCCATCTTATCTGGTGGATAGTGCACCATCATAGTTTCAGGGCCAACATCGTGATCAGATCACTTATTCTTGTCAGGGACAGAAGTACTGGGGACAAAGCTCACAACATAGTAGATATTCTAGTAAGATGTGACCCCTGATGCGTTATTGTGGCTGATGTAGTAAGGCCCATTTTGGGAGATGTCTCCATGGTTTGGAGTTATGTCATTCGTATGGGAAAACCCAACCACTTTATGTGTTTTTTCCCGAAAATAGGTGGGAGCAGTATGATTCGTCCAACAAGATCAGTAGCAGCTTTTTCTTATCGGTAAGCCCTCATGAACAAGGTATAAAACCATCGTTTAGAAGAGGTAGGGGTAGAGGTAGAGCGTCTAGCTAAGATGGACAATATAATCACTGGTTACAAGTATACTATCCGTATTCTCCACCAATGTGTATGTGTTAATAGATCCAGATTCTACTTTATCGTATGTTACTCCATTTATTACCGGTAATTATAGTAAAGAACATGGATTATTACATGAGCCATTTGAACGGTCTACGGCCGTAAGTGAGACAATAATTGTTAGACATGTATATCAAAAGTGTGATGCGATGATTTACGATCGTCACATCTTAGCTGATTTGAATGAATTAGAAATGGTAGAATTTTATGTTATTATGTGAATGGATTGGCTGGCTTCTTGTTATGATAATATGTATTATTGGAAGAAATTTTTCTGCTTTAACTTCCAATGGGATCCTGTTGTTGAATGGAATGGGGATGTTGAAGCATGTAAAGTGAAGTTTATTTCTTACCTCGAGGACCGAAAAGTGATTTTTAAAGGATGTAAAAATCATTTGGTTCATATGTAAGATGCAAAGGCAAAGCCCCCAGCCCTTCGATCGGTCTCGGTTGTTAACAAATTTCTGGACGTATTTCCTGATGAGCTCCCAAGTGTCCTTTCCGAGCGAGAAATAGAGTTTGCTATCGACATACTTCTTGACACGCAAACAATATCTATTTCTCCGTACAAGATGGCCTCTACTGAATTAAGGGAATTGAAAGCTCAATTTAAATTCTTCTAGATAAGGTCTTCATCTGACCTAACACTACCCTGTGGGGTGTCCCTTTGTTATTTTTCCGAAAGAAAGATGGTTCGTTAAAGATGTGTATTGATTAATCACAACTGAAAAAGGTAACCATCAGAAATTAAAAAAAATCTTCCAAGGATTATTAGGGTTTTTTGACCAATTACATGGTGCCAAGTATTTTTCGAAGATCGATATCATATCTGGGTACCATCATTTAAGAGTCAAAGAAGAAGATGTATCGAAGATAGCCTTTCGGACCAGATGTGCCCATTACGAGTTCCTTGTTATGTCCTTTGGCCTAATCAACGCACCAACAACTATTATGGACCTGATAGATCGAATTTTCAAGCCATTTTTGGATATATTTGTGATCATATTTTAAGATGATATTTTGGTGTATTCATGATTAAAAGTTGAGCACGTCGAGCATTCATGAACGGTGTTACGCACGCTAGAGGATCGCAAGTTGTACGCTAAATTTCCCAAATACTTGTTCTGGATAAATTCAATGTCTTCTCTTGGGCATATAGTATCGGATAGGGGAATCAAGGTCGATAATAAGAAGATTGAAACATTTAAGAACAGGCCAAGGCCTACAACTCCTACGGAGGTACATAGCTTCTTCATTTTAGTTGGTTACTACCAGAGATTAATGGAGAATTTCTATTTAATTGCCGCTCTATTAGTAAAGTTGATGCATAAGAAAACTAAACTCCAGTGGAATGATACTTGTGAAAAGAGTTTCCAAGAGTTAAAGAATTGGCTGACCTCAGCACCAGGTTTAGCTCTTCCTGAAGGATCAAAGAGTTATGTTGTATATTGTGATGCTTATAAAGTGGTATTAGGTAGTGCTTTGATGCAACACAGTAGAGTTATTGCTTATGTTTCAAGGTAACTGAGAAAACATGTGCAAAATTACCTGACTCATGACCTGGAATTAGGAGCGTCGTATTTTCTCTGAAGATATGATGCCACTATTTGTATGGAGTTCATGTCGACATATTTACAATTCGTAAGAATTTGTAATACATATTCAAGCAAAAAGAGTTGAATTTGAGACAACAGAGATGGATTGAATTGTTATAGGACTATGATGTGGATATTTTATACCACACCGGAAAGGCAAATTCTATGACTGATGTGTTGAATCAGAAGTCTATGGGAAATTTAAGGCATACGGAAACTGATTTGGCTAATTTAAGTGTACGATTGCTTGGTACCAGCGATGGAAGCGCCATAGTTCAAAATACTACTGAATTATCATCAGTTGCCAAAGTAATGGCATGACAATTCAATGATCCCGTCTTGGTTAAAATATGAGAAATAATTCCTTTTTAGAAAAACAACTATTCGAGCTATCTGAGGATAGAGTTCTTAAATATAATGGTCAGTTGTGTCTGTCCAATGTCAGGGGATTCAGAGGACAGATCATGGCAGAGATTCACCAATCCCGATATTGTATTCATCCTGGGTTAACCAAAATATATCATGACATTCAAACGCTATACTGGTGGAATACCATGAAGAGGAACACTGCTGAATACGTCTCTCATTGACAAAATACCAACAAGTTAAGGTGGAACATGAAAATTTAGGGGGATTGCTTTAGAATATGGAAACCCCGACTTGGAAATAGGAGAAACAATATGGATTTAATTACTAGATTACTATGTTCTCATTGAAATTTCGATTTCATATTGGTAATTGTGGATATAATCACCAAATCAACTCATTTCATGCCTGTCAAGACTACCTTCTCGGTTGAGGATTATACTAAATTATATATTAAGGAAATAGTTCGACTTCATGGAGTCCCAATATCTATTATATCATATAGACATGCTCAATTTATAACTAATTTCTGGATATCATTTCAGAAAGGCTTGGATATGCAGATCAGTCTTGGCATATTTTTCCACCCACAGACAGATGGTTAGGCCAAGCACACCATTTGGACACTCAAGGACATGTTACGAGCCCGTGTACAAGAATTCAAGGGAAGTTAGGAATACTACCTATCACTAATCTAGTTTACTTACAACAACTACCATGCTAGTATTCATATAACATAGTATAAAGCTCCATATGGATGAAAATGTAAATCTCCTATCAATTGCTTCGAAGTTGGTGAAACAAAATTATTTTGACATGATTAGGTGCAACAAGGTGTAGAGAAAGTGAAAATAATTCAAGATTGATTATTACCTGCCAAAGCAGACAGAAATCTTACTCGAATAACCAACATCGAGAGTTAGAGTTTGCTATAGGGGCTAGGTATTTCTAAAGATATTGCATATTAAAACGTTATGAAGTTTGGAAAAAGAGGAAAGATCATCCCCTGGTACATCATACCATATCGAATTATCTAGAGAATCAGCCAAGTGGCTTACAAACTTGAGTTAGCCCTAGAATTAAGAGTAGTGCATCTACTGTTTCATGTGTTCGTGTTTCTTATATGTTTGGGTGATCCATT
The DNA here is from genome assembly GCA_034376525.1 of Nicotiana benthamiana. Classification (NCBI taxonomy): domain Eukaryota; kingdom Viridiplantae; phylum Streptophyta; class Magnoliopsida; order Solanales; family Solanaceae; genus Nicotiana; species Nicotiana benthamiana. The sequence goes on from CM067325.1 coordinate 71,505,427, forward strand.
TGGTATTAATTCCATTAAAGATGTCCAAATAAAAAATGACCTATCCTATAAATATATCCCAGAGTCTATCCTAGATCATCAAGTTCGTAAGTTATGAACCGAATATGTAGCTTCAGTGTAAGTACTTTGGAGGAATAACAATATAGAAGAAATGACATGAGAAGCCGAAGAAAATAAGAAATCCAAATACCCCAATTTGTTCCATATTATAGAGATAATGTTGAGGCTTGTTTACCAGGTGCAATTCAAGACACCACGGAGGATGATTGAAGAATTTTGAAAAAAGTGATTGCGATTAAAAATTCAAGGATGAATGTTCTTAATAGGGGATGATGTTACGCCCCACATATAAAGTTAAAGATTAATGAGGTTTTAGCACAACCAATCGTCCAACAGCACACTAGTGGGGCATAAAGGTGATAAAATTTCACCAGATTGCACCAGCTACCCCATCGGGTGTAGTGGCCAGTATGGGGCTACCCATTTTGCACTTGGGGTGCTGGAATTTCTAGAACCTAATATAAAAAGTAGCAAAACTTATTCCTTTTCCATTCTACGCAATCCCGCCAGCTTCAAGATCCTCCAAAATACTCTCAAACCTCTTCTAAGAACTCTCAAATAATTCAAGATCAAGTAGATGGCAAACCTTGTAGGATTTAACATAAAGAAGCTTGTGATAGTAACTATATCATTTATCTTCTTGTTATACTGATTTTGGAATCTCTTTGGAGGTAGAGGTAATCCCTATAGAAGTGCAAGAACCTACAAGGCATAGTTAGGCTCTTCAAAAAGGCATGTAAGGCCTTTTTTTTGGAATGACTTGATCTATGCTTTTCTTTCTAAACGATCCTTATGTTTTAAGACTTTCTTGATGACGTTGTTCATATTCTTATATGTTCCTTGCGGGTGGCATTTCTTTCTAGTTTGAGATGTTTCGAGATAATATCTTGAGTTTGTGAGTGTAACTCATTTGGAGACAAATCTTGATATCTCTTGGAATTAATCTTGCATATATATATATATATATATATATATATATATATATATATATATATATACCCCGGGTATAAAGTGATGTGATGTGAAATATTACTGATTAATATTGGGACATGGTACACTGAGTTCCGTTGAGATCGGGTGAAACCGAGATCTTCTGAGGCTGGGTACGACCGAGTCATCTTGAGGCCGAGTACACAAAGTGCTTATGAGGCTGTGTATAATGGAGACATCTGGAGGCCAGGTTGATGTAGTGAAGATATAATACTTTACCGAGTCTTTTTCAAGGCCGGGTATGATATGAGATGATATGTCCCAAGAGCGGTTGAATGATATTATTGTATTAAATATTTAATGCATATCCCGAATGAGTGGCTTGGTTTTTGTCAAAACTTGCATGCATTTATGATTCATGGTTATTCAGAGCTGGAGCTATGACGATCTACCTATAGATGTTTTACCTCTTTAACTTTGGCATCTTTTCACATCATTGATTACCCTTACTCGCCTTGTGGTAATGTTTTTTGTACTAAAGATAAAAATTTTTTTTGCTTGTGAGGATGACACTTAGTGTACTGGCGGGCATAGTTCTTTAAGATTAACTTTGCTCATATTTCTTGCTCTAGGGAAGCGTCTTACTGAATGACCTTTAAAGGGTATTCTTTTGTCGTCCATTCTATTGTTGCCGTAATACAATCTCTGACATTCTCATACTGCTGAATATTATCATATCACTCAGTCCCTAGTTCATATTTAATTAATCTTATTCACCGGCCCATACTGCTTTCTACTACTCTGGGGGTCTATTGTTTCCTTCTAGTAATCACGTTAGAGTTATGAACTTATGTCTCAAAATGAAGATATGACTTTATGGCCTATGATCCTTTGTTGTTTCAAGGCCTGTCGCCTCTCGTATTTTTTCCCTCACTTAACTATAGATTCAATAATTCTGTCATTTTAAATTTTTTTGATCTACCGTTGTCATTCATGTTGACATTTTACTCATAATTCTTCATTAACTCTATTTTTATTTTCCTGCTAATATTTATGTCTATCACTTTATTCTAAAAACTACAACAAGACATTCTTTTGCTTTTAGCTCCCCCTTGCTTCATCCACTGGTTCTTCAGGTTGCCAAGCATTGTTTCTTGACTAGGAACGCGGGCCATGCTAAGGTAATATTTATCCTTTCAAGGCTTCCAAAGGCTGTGTTTATAGTACTCATATCTAGTTGTACTATTTTGAAGTGCGCCATTTGGGTATCTCACGAGGAGATTTATTAGCACATTTCTATTATCCTTCGGAAATATCAACTAATACAAACAATCAATTCACTATTTTAGGTTACTCTGACTCCAATCGGATCCTTATATCTCGTTGTTTTAATCAATACCTATTAGCCACCAATAGGGTATAACTGAGATGGGTCTGGCCAATTCTGCATATCTCTGTTACTATTAAGGGTAACTCATAATGCTTATATTTTTCTGTGTGAACTGTAATACTGATAATCTTTATTAAGCAGGTGCCTCACACCCTTCTTCATCTTGGTTCTTTTACTTGCTGAAACTTGTGTCTCCCTCCTTATTCATTTTTAACGTAAGAGTGGATAGGGATTCTTGCCTTAGGGATCCTTTTCAAGAAGCTTACACATCTTAGTATACACATGATTTGGTGAATACCTCATATTCATCCATCATAAGCATGCTGCAAAATTGAGTTCCTCTAGATGAACTCTTTCACAACTATATCTCTTACCATCCATCTTTCTAGATGTACGTATCGTTGTACTATAAGTAAGATTTTAGGAATTTTGTTCTTACAACTGAACTCTACCACGCGATCTAGAGTAGGAAGAAAGAGTGACAGTCCTAAATGCGCTATAGCCTCCTACTTATAAGTGTGGTACATGACACGCCCATAAACAAGACTCTACTAGACACAACTTGTAGATTACCTAGGACATAACTGCTATGATACCATTTTTGTCACAACCCAAATCAATGGAGCACAACGGTCACCCAGTACCTTACTCAACCGAGTACTAATGTAACGTATATTTTTTTTATCATAAATGAACTAGAGTAAAGCATGAGGGAAAACAAACTTATACATTTGAAGTACCGACCTATAAGGTCGACATGATTCTTTATATACTCAAAATATAAGCCGAAAAGGCCATACAAATATCCATATATATGATATCTGTCTATAAGCCTCTAAGAATACATAATGTCATAAAGGTCCGGACAGGGTCCAACCATACCAACTGATACATATATTAATCATATTGACCAAAGAAGCAACTCCGAAGCAAATGGAGCGCACCAACACCTTCCGCTGAGCTAATAACCTACTTGGAGGACTCTCGACCTGTATATCAGGACATGCAAACATGCAATGCAGCGTCCCTAGGAAAAATGGATGTTAGTAATAATAATTTACCGAGTATGTATAGAATAAAAATCAATAACTAGTAGGCATGAGAGAAACATGGGTAAAAGACACAACATGTATATCTGAATAACTCTGTGAATTATTTAATGTTATAATACCGTGCATATGTGTACAATGCATGGGTATATATGTTCATAATATACGCGTATATTATCTTGGCCAATGTGGGGAATCTTCAATGCATATCAGCTGATCAGGTGGTGGTGCGTATATAACGCCATAACCTTTTGTCATATCCCATATATACACAGATACACACATATATATGCGTATATATAACCATCTGGTCACGAGTCAATGTACATGAATACAATGCATGGGTATATGCATTCATAATATCATCAAGCATCTGCGGGCAACCCATCATATCATCTCGACCACTATGGGCTAATCCTCAACGTATACCAGTTGATCAGGTGGTGGCGCATATATAACGCCATAGCCTTTTGTCATATCCCATATACACACACACACACACACAGACACACACACACAGACACAGACACACACACACACACACACACACATATATATATATATATATACGCGTATGTAACACCATCTGGTCATGGGTCGATGTACATGAATGCAATGTATGAGAAGTATGTCAATAAATCTCTTGAAATGTCATAAGACCATTATGTCTTAGAGTAATATCATGAAGTAAGGCTTGGGTATGCAGATCAATCTTGGCGTATTTTTCCACCTACAGAGAGATGGTCAGGCCAAGCACACCATTTGGACACTCAAGGACATGTTACGAGCCCGTGTACAAGAATTCAAGGGTAGTTAGGAAGACTACCTATCACTAATCTAGTTTACTTACAACAAGTGCCATGCTAGCATTCATATGACATAGTATAAAGCTCCATATGGATGAAAATGTAAATCTCCTATCAATTGTTCGAAGTTGGTGAAACAAATATATTATGTCATGATTAGGTGCAGCAAGGGTGTAGAGAAAGTGAAAATAATTTAAGATTGATTATTAGCTGCTAAAAGCAGACAAAACTCTTACTCGAATAACCAACATCGAGACTTAGAGTTTTTTATAGGGGGCTGGGTATCTCTAAAGATATTGCATATTAAAACGTAATGAGGTTCGGAAAAACAGGAATGATCATCCCTTGGTACATCATACCATATCGAATTATCTAGAGAATCAGCCAAGTGGTTTACAAGCTTGAGTTAGCCCAGAATTAAGAGTAGTGCATCTACTGTTTCATGTGTTCGTGTTTCTTATATGTTTGGGTGATCCATCTGGTATTAATTCCATTGAAGATGTCCAAATCACAAATGACCTATCCTATAAATATATCCCAGAGTCTATCCTAGATTATCAAGTTCGTAAATTATGAACAAAATATGTAGCTTCAGTGTAAGTACTTTGGAGGAACAACAATATAGAAGAAATGACATGAGAAGCCGAAGAAAATAAGAAATACAAATACCCCAATTTGTTCCATATTATAAGAGATAATGTTGGGGCTTGTTTACAATGTAGAATTCAAGATACCACAGAGGATGATTGATGAATTTTGAAAAAAAGTGATTGCGATTAAAAATTCAAGGATGAATGTTCCTAATAGGGGATGATGTTACACCCCACATATAAAGTTATAGATTAATGAGGTTTTAGCACAACCAATCGTCCAACAACACACTAGTGGGGCATAAAGGTGATAAAATTTCACCAGATTGCACCAGCTGCCCCATCGGGTGTAGTGGCCAGTATGGGGCTACCCATTTTGCACTTGGGGGGCTTGAATTTCTAGAACCTAATATAAAAAATAGCAAAACTTATTCCTTTTCCATTGAACGCAATCCCGCCAGCTTCAAGATCTTCCAAAATACTCTCAAACCTCTTCTAAGAACTCTCAAATAATTCAAGGTCAAGTAGAAGGCGAACCTTGTAGGATTTAACATAAAGAAACTTGTGATAGTAACTATATCATTTATCTTCTTGTTATACTGATTTTGGAATCTCTTTGGAGGTAGAGGTAATCCCTATAGAAGTGCAAGAACCTACAAGGCATAGTTAGGCTCTTCAAAAAGGCATGTAAGGCATTTTTTTCTTGGAATAACTTGATCTATGCTTTTCTTTCTAAACGATCCTTATGTTTTAAGACTTTCTTGATGACGTTGTTCATATTCTTATACGTTCCTTGTTGGTTGCATTTTCTTTCTAGTTTGATATGTTTCAAGATAATATCTTTAGTTTGTGAGTGTAATTCATTTGGAGACAAATCTTGATATCTCTTGGAATTAATCTTGCATATATATATATATATATATATATATATATATACCAGGTACAAAGTGATGTGCTGTGAAATATTACTGATTAATATTGGGACTGGGTACACTGAGTTTCGTTGAGATCGGGTAAAACCAAGATCTCCTGGGGCTGGGTACGACCGAGTCATCTTGAGGCCGAGTACACAAAGTGTTGATGAGGCTGGGTATAATGGAGACATCTGGAGGCCAGGTATGATGTAGTGAAGATATAATACTTTACCGAGTCTTCTTCGAGGCCGGGTATGATACGAGATGATATGTACCAAGAGCGGTTGAATGATATTATTGTATTAAATATTTAATTCATATCCCGAATGAGTGGCTTGATTTTTTCAAAACTTGCATGCATTTATGATTCATGGTTACTGTAATGCACGACCCCGGTGACTAGTCCTCAGTGTTTAGGTCGAAATTGTGTATTCATATCTCTTTTATTATGGTATTGGTTTACATTCATTATCAGCCTTATATACTTGTTACATCTTTCATACTGACACCCTTTTTTTCTGGGCTCTGTGTTTATGGCCACACGTATAGAGAGACCCGTTGACTTTCCTCCATTGTAGGGTGGATCTTTCACCTGTTTATTGTTGCACTCCACTTCTCCGGAGTAGTTTCACAGAAGTTTATAGGTACCGAAGCATATGTTTATGCTGTTTTGGGTATGGTGGGGCCATGTTTCATTCAAGTTGTATATTATGGTATTCGTAGAGACTTGTAGAATAGTGTCTACTGTGTATGTAAATATGGTTATGATTTCACTGATGCGTCGTGTGCGCTCGCACCTTCCGAGGTTGGGGTGTGACAAATGAGTTTTATGAAATTTGTTTTTAAGATGTATATTGTTATAGACGTATGTATATGGGGGGGGGGGGCTCACGGTAGCTCAGTCTTTGATAGGATAAATTAATCTTATGACACGATAACGAAGGAACCGAATCAAAGCAAGGGTCTCATCGAGTCAGAGTCTGGGTGCATGACACCCACCATCGAGAATATCAGGATCATAATCTGGGATCGGTCATAATCCAAAAAGACTTTGGAGAAAACTTTTGGGTAATCAATCAATATCAACACAAGGCCGTGATATCCGCGACTGGCCGAATATCATGGCGTGGATCTCAGCACGTATCGAAGAAGGACCGACAATTGGTTAAACAGAATATTTTTTACTTGTTATAAAATTGTACATAGAATAGGATTTCTTACTATATAAAAGGGGACTGATAATTCATTGGACACAATATAGCACACATTCCAAAGTAATATACTACTATTTTTTACTGTTATTTAAAGCTCTTTTTCTTGTTCATCAATGTTGGTTTTCGTGAGCCCGAATTGGTTTGGATATTCCATTAAGGCTATTATAATATTCATAACGTGGTTTGAGTTTACTATATCTTTATTTACTGAATCTAACATAGTTTATCATTTGTATCGAATTAACCCGTGTATCCTTAAAACCACTTACAAATTTATTTATCATCCGTTTTTTAGGGTAAAAATTTTGAAGACCATCATGGGGAGAAGGATAATAGTGATTATTTGATACAAATTTCAATAACACACGCTACTTAACACTTGTTCTTTGAAGTGCTTTTGATTTTAGGTCACAATTTAAATGTCGAACTCTCAATCCGCACCTCTAAACATGGATGGAGTCTGGCCAGTATGACGAGAAAAATAACATGGTGCCCGATAACGAGGTGCCCCCTGCCGATCACGATGGAATTTCGGCCGTGGACCCGACCGACACCAACTCATATGTGGCCATTAACGCAAATTTTCTATCGACCTTAAGAATAGTGTCCATGGGGGAGTCCAATCTGTAGCCTAAAATACACGCGATGGTGAAGGTGATAGGATCAACTTATGGAGATCTTCGAAATGCTACAGGCTCAACTAGCAATGATAGCTCAATTGAAAAATTAAATCCGCACCCCCAACAAATTTGAGCCAGGGCTATCTTGAGGAAACACTCTAAGAAATGAATCAGCCGCAAATAGGCCAAATGAAGTTGAATTCTAGACCAACCCAAAGATCACAAAAATGCTCGTAGAATTGACAAAACGGGTTGAAAAGATAATCGAGGCCAACGACAAATTGGTGGATACATAGAACTCCAGGGTCGATCAAATTCCGGGAGCACTACCGATATTGAAAGGCCTAGCTTCCAAAAATAATTTTTGTTCAAAAACCTGTTCCTCCAAGTGCAGCGCTAAAGTCGATCCCAAAGAAGTTCCATATGCCCGAAATTCCATAGTACAATGGAACAACTGACCAAAATGAACATGTGACCTACTACACGTGCGTCATCAAGGGGAACAACTTGTAAGATGATGAGATCGAATCTGTACTGCTAAAAAAAGTTCAGAGAAACCTCGTCAAAAGGAGCTATGATATGGTATCATAACTTGCCCCCATATTGTTTTGACTTATTTGTTATGCTTGCAGATGCCTATGTAAAAGCGCACGCTGGAGCCATCAAGGTCGATGCCAGGAAGTCGAACCTTTTCAAGGTAAAGCAAAGAGATAAAGAGAAGCTTAGGGAGTTGCTATCAAGGTTTCAAATGGAACAGATGGGCCTGCCACCAATGGCATATGATTGGGCTATTTAGGCCTTTACCCAAAGACTCAAAGCACATTGGCTTCGCTGCAATTGAAGCGAAATTTGATAGAATACCCGACTGTTACTTGGGCCGATGTGCATAACCAGTATTAATAAAAAATTAGTGTTGAAGATGATCATCTTGGGGCCCCTTCTGATCTAGTCCAAACTAGTGACCGGTCCAAAATAGACATTGATCACGAACCAAAGTCAAATATAGATCGGTATCAACCGTTCAATGGTGATCATAGGGTATTAAGTATGGATGAAACCTTATGAGAAGTGAAAGGAGAAATAATCGAGGTCAAAATAATTGGGGACTCATAAGCAAAGTCGGTTTCGACAGGCCCATCAGGTCTAAGGAAGCACAGAGGTTATCAGAGTACATCTTCAATATCGACACTACTGCCATCGTATCTTCCATCGGATACCTCAAAGACATCAAGTGGCCTGGACCTTTACAGTCTGATCCCGCTAAAAGAGACCTAACCTAATGTGAAAGTCTCATTGCACTCACGACCGTATAACTGAAGACTGCCTACATTTGAGAAAGGAAGTAGCCAGTTATTCAACAATGGACACCTCCAAGAGTTCTTGAGCGATCATTCCAAAAATCATTTCAGGAATAGATACTCCAACATAAAGATAGAGTAGGAGGAACCTTAGCACATCATTAACATGATTATCGGTGGGGTTGACGTTTCTTAGGGACCAATGTTGAAGCTCACCAAAGTGTCCATCACAAGGGAAAACAGACTCGAGATTACGTGCTAGATGGAACCATATCCTTCAAAGATGAGGATGCTAAAAGCATCATGTAACCACACAATGATGCACTAGTGACATCTGTACTCGTAAATAAATCTTGAGTTAAGCATGTGTTTATTTATCTAGGCAGCTCTGTCCCCTCGAGAGTCGTAGAGCAAGTGGGACTACAAGAGAAAACTGTGCCTGCAATAAGAGTTTTGAACGGATTCACTTATATGAGACTGCTTAAGGGGAAATAATCTTGCTAGTGAACACTACCGGAACCATTCAAGAAATAAAGTTCTACGTGATCGAAGGGGATATGTGATATAATGCTCTATTAGGGAGATCGTGGATTCACAACATGAGGGTTGTACCCTCGACAGAACACTATGCCCTTAAATTCCCAACACTGGGAGTAATTAAAATGATTTACAGAGAGAAATCAATCGCAAAGGAGATATTTGTGGTAGACGAGGTAATACCCAATATTCACACTTTTAACATCGAAGGGTTTGAGTTCAATCGTCAAGGGGGAACCAAATAGCAATCACCAGCACCGGCCCCCGTCGAACCAAGTAAGCATGGGACAAATAAGGATGATGACTACGGATTCCCCAGATCTTTCATAATCCCCGATGATTCCAAAACCACCAAATAAACGGTCGAAGAAGTGGAACAAGTCATATTGATCGAGCATTTTCCCGATCATAAGGTATACCTGGGTGCGGAACTAAGTCCCGAGGTCAGGAAAAAACTCATCAAATTCCTTATAGATAACATAGAATGTTTTGCTTAGTCCCACCTTGATATGATAGGGATCCTATTGGAAGTAAATACTCACAAGCTGAGCTTAGATCGAAGTTCCACCCGGTCAAGCATTAAAGGTGGCCTCAGTCCGAATTCAAGCATGCATTCATCAAAGACGAGGTATCTAAACTCTTTAAAATAAAACCAATTTGGAAGGTTAAGTACCTGGACTGGCTAGCAACCATAGTGGTAGTACCGAAAACGGGGACTAAATTAAGAATGTGTGTAGACTATAAAGACTTGAATGAGGTATGTCCTAAGGACTCTTTCCTACCAACATCGATCACATGATCTTCGCGACAACCGGCCAAAAGATGCTCAGTTTTATCAGTGCCTATTTCGGATACAACCAAATTAAGATAGACCCGTGCGATCAGGAAAACTGTCCTTCATCACTAAGTACGACATATGTGCTATAAAATAATCTCATTCGAACTAGAAAACACCGGTGCCACTTACCAAGGCCTAGTCAATCGGATGTCCGAAGAACAACTAGGAAAATAAATGAGGTTTATCTTGGATATATGTTGGCTAAGTCCGTGCGAGCAGTGGACCATTTGAAGCATTTGTAGGAAACCTTCACCACATTTAAGAAGAATAATATGAAGCTCAACCGAACAAAACTTGCATTCACAGTCGGGTCCAGGAAATTTCTCAAATTCATGATGTCCTATCGGGGTATCGAGATCAATCCCGATAAAATCAAGGCCATAGAGGACAGAAGCGTAGTGGACAATATCAAGGTCATTCAGAGGTTAACCGGGTGCATAAGCCACTTTTGGTTGATTAATTTTGAGGGTTTGCAGCAAGATCCATCGGTTCTTCCCACTAATGAAGAAGAAGAATAATTTCTTATGGACCCTGGACTGCCAACAAGTCTTGTAGGAACTCAAGCGGTACCTCTCGAGCCCACGTTTTCTTCACACTCTGAAGGCAGACGAATAACTATATCTGTGTATTTAACAGTATCTCATGTAGCGGTAAGTGGTGTCCTGGTCCGGAAAAAAGAAGGTACGTAATTTCCTATCCATTACATTAGCAAAAATCTAGGCAAGGCTGAAATTAGGTATCCTCACCTAGAAAAATTAGCACCCGGTAAGGTTCAATTTATATTATTTATGACTCACTATTTTTATAAGTGGGAGGAAGCCATGCATTTGTGAAGGTCAGGGAGAAACATGTTAATGATTTTATATGGATCACGTAATATACAAATTAGAAATGCCAGCCTAGATCGTGTGCGACAATGGGAAGCAGTTCATTGGAAGTAAGGTGAGCAAATTTCTCGAGGACCCTAAGATCAAAAGGATCTTATAAAACCATATCACCTTAGTAGGAACGAGTGTCACAACCCAAAAATCACTAATCGTGATGGAACCTAACTCGATCTAGGTAAGCCAACTAACAAAAAAAAAACAATCCTAAAGATACTATAGGAAAATAGTAAAGAATTAGCTCAACATTTACAAATTAATCCAAGAACTGATAGTACGACTCATGATATTTTAATGCCGGGAATTTACAAAGCTGGTACAAATAATTACATGATATGTTTGAAATTAACACAAAACGATTACAAAAATCTAAGCTACCAAGGACAAGTAGAAACTATATCCGAAAATGCACGAGCATCTTCAGAGTCGGCACTCGATATCACTAGCAGCTCCGCTCCAAAAAAGCATCTGTACACAATGTATAGAATTGTAGTATCAGTACAACCGGCCCCATTTACTAGTAAGTATTTTGTCTAACCTCATCAAAGTAGTGACGAGGTTGTTTGTTAAAAGATACATTCTAATAAAACCTGCACCATAAATCAGCAATAAAATTTTACTACGAATTAATAGAGATGAATACATGAAATATATACGCAAAGCAATAACGAGTGTTAATAGAGATCATAATATGACATCTTCAAGTACCTCGACCAATCATTTCGTTAGAATGAAACCAATCAATTACAACGTCAGTTCTTAACTTTCCTAGCATGAGGAATGTACTCAGATATCAAGTCAATTGCAGGGCAACACCCTTCGTGTTTTTATCTCATCCTCACCCAATTTACGTATAACAGAACCAACCAAATGACAAAAATACCGATAATAGGAATTACAAAGTAGTAAATACACAAGTAGCTACAATTCCAAATGATAAAGATCGATTCTAAATCAAATCCCAAATTCAGCCAAAAAATACACCTAAGCCCACGCCTCGGAACCCGGCAAAACTTAGCAAATCCGGCAACCCATTCAATTACAAGTCCAACCATACTAGATTCACTCAATCTTGACTCTAAATTATTGTTCAAAACTCAAAAATTCATATTATGAACCTTTAGGCCAAAAACCCCAATATCCTCTTTAAAATTCATCAACCAAACGCTATTATCGAAGATAGAGTCATGGAATACAACTAAAACTTAATTTAAAACACTTACCCTAATTCATATGGTGAAAATTGCCTCAACAATTGTCCAATTTAGAGCTCCCATCTCAAAATATGTTAAACTCACAAAACTCTCGTTTTAACACTGTTCTGCCCCATATTTTTGTGTCAAATGATCTCTAAACTCACTTTTGATGCCTCCAAATGATTCCTTGTGAAATTCTAGTCACGTTAGGCTCTTGAATCACTCCATTTGACCTTATATTGAAGGAGTATATTGGTTTCAATAGTTAAAAATAGTGAAGATTTTTAAACACAAAGTTAGTGACAACTTCATAATTAATTTGAAAAATCCGGCAACCCAATTCTTAATAAAATGACCATAAACTCCTCACACCTGAATCCAAAAACCAATGAACTTGAAACTTCAAACTTCCACAACTGATGCCGTAACCCATCAAATCACGTCCGATTGACCTTAAATTTTACACACATGTCATATTTGACATTACGGACCTTCCCTAAATTCTGGAATCAAAATATGACCCCAATATCAAAAAGTCTACTCTCGATCAAACTTTCTAAAAGATAACTTTCGCCATTTCGAGCCAAATTCAACTTCGGACCTCCAAATCACACTCGGACACACTCCTAAGTCCAAAATAACCCAACGGAGCTAATGGAACCATCAAAATTCCAATCTGAGGTCAAATACTAAAAAGTCAAACTCGGCCAACTCCTTCAAATTTAAAGCTCCCTAGTTGAGAATCATTATTCCAAACCAGTGCTGAATAACCTGAAAACTAAAATCGACGATTTACATTAGTCAAAATACATCCATTGCTACTCATGCCGTAAACTACCGAGCGAAGTGCAAATGCTCAAAATGACTAGTCGGGCCATTACAACCGCTATAATTTAAATATACATTTGTCCTCAAATGTGCCAGGAGTCGTTACAAAGCTATAAAATCACGGTTTAACCTTACTGATAAACTTGGGGGTGATCCCACATTACCCTGCTCCATATAATCCTGCCAACACAATATATCTAGAGATCCTTTGTTCAACCTTGGTCCTTAAACCTTAGAACCCAATGTCTATCATCTAGAATTCAGTACGAGACCCGAATCCCTCATCTGCACATTGTTTAAGCCTGTATTAGCTGTATCAACTCATAACCATAACCCAAGATGTAGTCGCATGTAGTCATATGATATATCCCATCACGTTAGCGCTCACAGTAGGAATCGATGACCACTATTATGCCTAAAAACAAATCTAGTGCCTGTAGAAAATCTCCTATCGGTTAGAACCTTGTTCAAAACCTTCATAACCTACTGATGATGAAGAAAACACGCATAGCCTCTTAGCCACTCATCTGATCAATAATCCAAGAAGCCCACTCGCCCTACCACGGCCGTTGTCTAGATACTCATAAACATATAGTGTTATTTTTATAAACCTTCCTCATCCTAATACAATAGCGCAAATCTCAGGTCTAGAAACTTCATCTCAGCCAATAAAAGCATCCCCAACGACAAGTGCCAACAATAATCATATGGATCCCCACGTAACCCGATTTCGTGCACCAATAATTAATAATTCAGACATGACGACATATAATAGTAAGAAAACTAAATAAAAAGATTGCTAAGAAAGTTAAGCAGGCAGGGAAATTTTAGCATTTTACTATTAACTATTTTCAACAAGTTGAAGTAAAAATACATGAAATAGGAATAAAGAGTCACATTTCATCACTGTAGCATTGCGGGTGTGCTACCCGATCCCATCACATCAATCCACATACGGTACCCATCGAGCCATAATACTTGGGCTCACTGATACATCTGCGTCTATATCAAGCACAACCGAATGCACAAAATATAACTGCGGGAAAATTATTAGGAACAAACACTACCGAGAAGAAAAAGCACAACAATGGTGCAATAAGCAAATCAACATCACGAAGGTCGCCTTGCCCATAATGCTTTGAGTCCTAAACTGAATCACAATATGTGTGGAAAGAATCATGTAACCCTCACATCCTGTCATAATATAAGAGAGAAACATATTACATAAACCAAGGCACGAATAACATCCATTCTGATTGATGGTATACATATGGTAACAACTGCACACGAACAAATAGGTTCGATCCGATACAAAATACACATTCTTATTAGGCTCAAAAGCAACCCCTAACACAATTTCCGATCATCCCCTAAACATGTAATCAACCTTCCAAAAGTCCATAACAACCTTTCCATAACACTTACTATCCATCACCCAATTCTCGATATTTCTTCACAACTCGCAATGAAGGAATATTCTTCTATTGAGAACATCCACTTTCTGAGCCTCACGAATACCATAATCTTCATATCCAATCTCAACACTGCTACTCAAATGGCTGTCACTTATGTCATACCCCCTCACCTTGCGAAACAAATACTCATAACTCAAAATACAATGTACCTCCCAATAGGTGAACTCTCCTCTAGTGGGAACATATAGTGCCAACAAGACCTTAAACACCCGTAATCGACCATGTCATCAAGAACTCATATCCTTCCCTCCAAAACTATCTGCATCCTTGTGTATAAAACCTTTCAACCCTACACGGCGCATCTCCTCTAACATGCTAACTTGCAGCACTAAGAAAGTCTCATAGTCAACTCTGAACCATAAGTAAATTGCACACCTCATCACCTGAGAATATTTCATTTAACTCAATCCAGGAGAACAACACCACACGAAAAATAGCTTCTATACCTGTTGAAAATATCCACTCCGACCATGGTTTTAACCATGATCAATTCTCTGGAACTCAGTAAAACATAATCGAGTAATGAGAACCAATCGCCTCTGACTCAGTCGAGTCATGCAGGATGCCAACCAAAAAGTAACTCAATTTGATATGACTGCCCTGAGAGGACTTCCTCGGAACCCAAAGCCATTTCTTGCATTACTCCAACATTGTCACGTAGATTTTCCTTGATAAAGAAATGCCATAGACCCGAATACCATTCACTGCCATTATAAAGCCCGCCCACAGACAAATTCAAAAATCCTTAAAGGCCACATAAGATCCGAAACTCTCCGAAACCTTCTCGATAACTACTAAGCTTATTCCAATCTCTAATACACAACTAATACGCATCGAGCAACCCGCGATTCACCAGTATATAGACATTCAAAGAAATAACCAAATAATATCTCGATCCAAAAACTAATATGGTCCATGACCCTACAATCCGATTGTAATTGGCAGACTCCACCATTTAGCTCGAAGCCATAGATCACCTCATCGACACCCCAAAGTACCATATCTTCACAACATGCCCGATTATTGCAATACTAGTCATAGAACACCCCGAAAACTCTGCCAAGCGCTTACCCATTATTGCAATAGGCAAACAATTTCCCTAAATGCACTAATATAATTACGTATGCACACCACCGAATGGAAACCTCACACGAGACACACGATCCAAACTCATCATGTAGGAGATAGCCCACTAGTTATACTCAAATCGACACCTTGCCATGAACCCTCCTTAATCACAATAGCTAGGCCACCTGCCTATCCTCCCAAATGTGTGCTTAAAAACCATACATAAGAACCCACCTCATCCCACAAATGAATGACAAGAACATTTAACACTGCATTTTCTTTTAAGGCTAGACAACATATTGTAATCTATCTTTAGAATAACCGAACATTGCCACACAATGAATACTAAGTGCACAACATCACATATGAGCGATTGGGAGTAGTCAAAGTCATAAACTTCAAGCTGAAACAAGACTGCATGATCAGGAAAGAAGAAAGGTAATTTTTTTTCTTAAATGCCCTGTAGCCTCCCGAAGATAGGTATGGATGTCATCATACCAATATATATGACTCTACTAGACACTTACTCATGACTCGTAAAACCTACGAACCTGTGCTCTAATACCACCTTGTCACGACCCAAAAACCACTATTCATAATGACACCTAACTCGATTTGCCAGGTAAGCCAACTAACAGAAAATACAATCCAAAAGAGATTAAATAAAAATAGTAAAGAATTAGTTGAACATTTACAAATGACCCAAGAATTGGTAGTACGACTCATGATCTTCTAAGACTTGGAATTTACAAAGCTGATACAATTAATTGCACGATCTGTTGAAATTTACATAAATAGATTACAAAAATCTAAGCTACCAAGGACAAGTGGCAGCTATATCCGGAATGCATGAGCATCTTCAAAGTCAGCACCCGACATCACCAGCAGCTCCGCTCCAAAAAAAATCCGTACGCAATGTACAAAAGTGTAGTATCAGTACAACTGACTCCATGTACTGGTAAGTATTTTGTCTAACCTCGTCGAAGTAGTGATAGGGCTTTATTTTTTGTCAATAAATATTTTTTGATAAAAGCTACATGAAATCAGCAATAGAACTGTATTACGAATTAATAGAGATGAATACATGGAATAGATATGCAAAGCAATAATCGAATCTTAATAGAGATCACAATCTGACATCTTCAAATACCTCGACCGATCATTTCCTTAGAATGAAACTGATAAACCATAACCGTCAATTCTTAACTTTCCTAGCATGAGGAATGTACTCTGATATCAAGATAGTTGCATGGAAATACTCTTCGTGCTTTTATCTCATCCTTACCTAATTTACATATAACAGAACCAACCAGATGACAAAAATACCAATAATAGGAATTATAATGTAGGAAATACACAAGTAGCTATAATGAATAAGGATATAAACGTGGCCAACAGTATAAGACTAGGCAGAAAGCATGTGAGTGATGACATTAATTGAAAATAAGGAATATCAAATTCAACTAACTAGCATGATGGAGGCCTAAGTACATATATAACAAATAAGAAGGAAGCACATGATCTTTACAAGTTAACAAGTAGAGGCATGATTGACTAGCATGGTGAAAGATTTGTATCAAGTGAAACAGAATAGATACAATATAAGTGTTATTATAAAAGCAAGAAAATAGGCATGATGTTTTCAAGTTAAAAAGGCAGAAGTTATGAGCGGCATAAAAACAATTGATATAGAGATAAATGACAGAACAATAGCAACAACTTACATCAGATCTAAGATTGCGACAATAACAGCTCAAGGTAAAGACATAAACATATACACGAAAAAACAGATACCACAATATAATGCATGTCCCTCATCCTCGAATGCATGGAAATACCCATCGTGCTATGACCTCACGATGATATAAAAGCATAAAAGTATAGATAAAATGGCATGGCATCACCCTTCGTGCTTTACACTCTCATAATATGGAATGACATCATCTTTCGTGCTTTACACTCATATAACTTGGCACAACATCACCCTTCATGCTTTTACTCTCAATAATATGGTACGACATGACCATTTGTGCTTTACACTCTTCCTTACCAAGCATATGTATATCAATGACAAATAAGGCAGGAAGCATAAATAACATTAAGGGGAGTGTTTTTAATGGATATTCCAAATAAATCCCAATCACAACTTTCCAAGACAACTATGGTTAAATAAACTCTCAAGAACTATATTATTCAAATACTTCCACAAATCATACAAATGATCCTCAAAACAAGTATAGAAACTTGTATCTCAAGAAGATTGCCTGTAGCAATTTATTAAGGATTACACATAGGGATGACCAAATTAGACGTATCAATGTATTCTTAGAATATCATCTAATTTGATCAAGTAATAATAGGCTAAGTCTTTATTTCTAATATTTATTACTATGTTCTTAATATCTTGAAGTTAAGTGAGTCATGAATGAAGAAAGTCACATAGTTCTACAAAACATAATGATAACATAATATACCCTCGAGCATAATTAACCTCGACACATAAATATACGTTTATCACCTTATATATGTATCACCTCGACATGTAGTCAATGTCAAATAGGAGGAAAAATTACCTTAACAAACTTAGGAAAGACACTTACCTCGAACAAGCAAATTACAATACCGAGTAAAACAAACGATGCTAAAAAAATGGCATCACACACGTAGTGACCTCTGAACGGCTCAAAACTAGCCAACAGCAAATCAAATACATCAAATAAAGCCAAAGGAAATAATTTCAAATGATTAAGATCGAATCCTAAATCAAATCCCAAATTCGGCAAAAATTCACACCCTGGCCCATGCCTCGGAACCCGACAAAACTTTCAAAATCCGACAATCCATTCAATTACGCGTCCAACCATACTATTTTCACTCAATTCCGACTCCATATTGATTTTCAAAACTCAAAAATTCCTATTATGAAACATTAGGGCAGAACCCCCACTTTCCTCTTTAAAATTCATCAACCAAAAGCAAAAATCGAAGATAGATTCATGGAATATAACTATAACTGAATAAGGAACACTTATCCCAATTCATATGGTGAAAATCGCCTCAAATATTTCCCAATTCCGAGCCCCCAACTCAAAATATGTTAAATGAACAAAACCCTCATTTTAACGCTGTTTTGTCTCGTATCTTATACCAAATGATCTCAAAACTTGCTTTTGATGCCTCCAAATAATTCCTTGTGAAACTCTAATCAAGTTAGGCGTTTCAATCACTCAATTTGACCTTATATTGAAGGAGATATGTTGGTTTCAACATTTAAAAATAGTGCAAAATTTTGAATATGAAGTCGGCGGCAATTTTGTAATTAGTCTATAAAAAATATGGGAACCCAATTCTTAGTTACATGATCATAAACTCCTCATACGATGTCCAAGTTTGACGATTCTTTTTGCTATGACTCCATCATTACGATACAGATCTTATGCTTCAATAAAAATAGAAATTGGATCTCATTTGCTTAATATACTACCATTTATGCTTGAAGAAACACCGTCAAAATAAAAAAATGAGCGCAACACAACCCAAACCTATCCGAAATTCACCCGAGACCCTAAGGACTACGTCCAAACATACCAACAAGTCCCATCGCATAACGCGAACTTACTCGAGGCCTCAAAATGCACATAGCAACATTGAAACGAAGAAAACTTCAAACTTCCACAACGATGCCGAAACCCATCAAATCACGTCTGATTGACCTCAAATTTTGCAAACAAGTCACATTTGACATTACAGAACTGCTCCAACTTGCAGAATTGAAATCCAACCTCGATAACAAAAAGTCCACTTTCGGTAAAACTTTCCAAAGATTCCAACTTTTTCCATTTCGAGCCAAATTCAACAACAGACCTCCAAATCACAATAAGGACATGCTCCTAAGTCCAAAATCACCTAACAGACCTCATAGAACCATCAAATTCCAATCCTAAATACTAAAAAGTCAAACTCAGTTAACTCTTTCTAATTTAAAGGTCCCTAGTAGAGAATTCATTCTTCCAAATAAGTCCCAAATAACCTGATAACCCAAATCGACGATTCACATAAGTGAAAATAAATTATACGAGTTTCTTACGCCTGTAAACTACAGAGCGAAGTGCAAATGCTCAAAATGACAAGTCAAAATTGTTACAATGGGCATGCAAAGTCTACGAACAAAATTATACACCAAATATTTAAGAAGAGGTTGACCGATGCAAAAGGCAAATGGAAGAAAATTTTCCTGAAGTCCTATGCGCATATCATATTGCCTCAAAGTCCATTACCGCGGCCACCCCGTTATGTTGGTCTATGGTGACGAAGCGCTAATACTGGTCGAAGTAGGGGAACCGAGTCTTAGGTTCCGATACTTTACCAAAGAGTTAAGCGATGAGGCCATGAGTGCGAGCCTGCATCTGTTAGATGAAAGGCACCAAACACAATGGATCAAAAGGTATTACAATCGGAGAGCCAACCTTCGACAATTCAATATTAGGGAGTTGTTATTAAGAAATGTGACATAAAACATTGTAAACGGCAAAATTAGAGGGTCCAATTTTGGCCGTTACCATGCTTCATAAGCACGTTTCTATAGGCTCGAGATTATGGTCGAGTTTAATACCCGAGGGGTTATCAACGTCCGACCCCGAGGTAGTGTAGATTGATAGTTATGGTGAAAAGGTGGGAAGTTCCCAAGGCATATGACTAAAGATAACCTTATTTATTTAGCTAGCTCAAGCCCGAATAGTGGCATTAAATAGCTGTACTAACCATGTATCTTTGTAATAAATGCATTTGTACTATGTTGATATTTCCTCTAATACATAAAGGAGATCCTTGTCATTTTGTAAAGGGATCCAATACTCAATATTGAATATACAATAAAATTCTCTCTGCTTTCTAACATATTCTATCGATTTCATTACTTACGTTTATTGATTATATTCATAATATTCTATTTGTTGTTCTTTATTTATTTCTTAATATTGATCATAAAGAGCCGCCATCGTGGCTCTCATAACTGTTTATCCTACCTCGATATCCCTAAGTCGGGCATCCGACTCGACCTCGAGGCCGCGATTTCCGACCATTCAGTTTGGTTATTATACATCTACAAATTCTTATCCTATTTTCTAGTCTTTCACTTTGAACTTATTTCCTAACAACTAGCATAATAATAGATCGCATATTTTTAGAACCAAAGAATCAAATCTATTTGTAATTACCATTTTCAAGGTAAACAGTTTGGCGCCCATTGTGGGGCAAAAAATAATGGTGATTATTTTCTTGTTGATTACAACATAACGCAAGTTATCTTTCACACTTTTCGTTGTCGAAGATCTTTGATTTCAAGTCAAAATTTCTAACTCAATAAATGCATGTGAAAATAACAATCTTGAAGACCATGGAGAAAATGGTGTGGTTACTCCAGGTGTTGGTGTACCACCATGAAACTATGAGGGTGCACCAGAACCGATTTCCTTGGATGTGGTCTCGTGCAATACTCAACACATCAAAATAAGATCCCACATCAATAGGAGCATACACCAAGGAGATCAACATGAAGCTCAAAAAACCTCGGCTCAGGAAGAACAGGGGTTTAGCCTTCACGTCATCTTTGAAATGTTATAAGCATAACAACTAGCAATTTTTTAGGTACAAAGCCACCAAAAAACTCCCAGCACGGTAGCATTGGACATGGCTCTCTGAGTTGAATGCGTACCATGAAAATCAAGCAACAACGGGTCGGTAGCCGACCCCACCATCATAAAGATGCTCGAGGACCTCACATAGAGGACCGAGTCGGGCGAGAAGAAGATAGAAGCCCATGAAAAGAAGTTAGAGACCTACAATTCTAGGGTCGATCAAATTCCGGGTGCACCCCTGATCCTGAAAGGTATGGATTCGAAAAAGTTTGTATAAAAGCCATTCCCACAGGAATTGGCCCCAAAATCCATTCCAAAGAAGTTCAGAATGCTCGACCTTCCGAAGTATAATGGAACCTCGAACCCTAATGAGCACGTCACTGCTTATGCTTGTGTGGTGAAGGGCAACTACCTAAAGGACAGCGAGATCGAGTCTGTCCTACCGTGAAGTTCGGAGAGATGCTTTCAAAAGAGGCATTGATGGGGTTTTATATGGCAACATCGAAGGGTCCAATTTCTCATCATTAATTCATTTTGGAAGATCATATCAAGGCGTCGAGGTTGAAAGGCTGCGATCGATTTCACTCCCTCGAGGCTCATCGACGCCTGGCTTAGAGGCAATATCAACCATGGCAAGGGTAAAAATGGGGGAGTTCCGTAGACACACGGCTAAGTCTGATAGAGCCTAGCGTGCCTCCTTTGGACCCAAATCAGGGTGTCATATCTGTCTGTCCCATCTCCATATCTTTACAATTAATGTATTTTGTACTACATTGGGATTTCCTTTTTTTATAAAGGGGATCCCTATCATTTTGTAAGCAATTGCTGTTGCTTTAACTACTCTACTCGAAATGCACAAGAACTCTCTCTTTTATCTCTAACATACTCTCTCTATATCATTGCTCTTATTTATTATTTATATACGTGTTCTTCATTTATTGCTTATCATTGGCCATAAATAGCATTCGGTGTTTGTTTTATAACTATTAGCCCTTCCCCGTTTACCCCCAATAGCTTGAGCTCAAGCCCAAGAATCAGCCCCCAGGCCCCGTATTGGTCAACCCCACCTGTCTAGGTTATCGGTTTGATTATATCTCTATTTTAGCTCTAATTTCGTCTCTAAACTTCATACACTTAGCATCAACTTCTTAACCACTAGTATAAAAAACGTTCACGTATTTTTAGAGTCCCATCAATAAATTTAATTGTTATTACTATTTTAATGGTAAATAGTTTGGTGTCCACCATGGGGCTAAAAATAATATTGATTATTTTCTTGTTTGTTTCGTTACACAATGCAAGTTATCTTTCACTCTTTTTCTAGCCCAACATCTTCGATTTCAGGTGAAAAAGTCTGGCATAGTAAATACAGTCGAAAATGACAACCTTGAAAACTACAGAGAAAATGGTCTGCCTATTCCGATTGTTGGTGCGCCACAAAAGAACCCTGAGAATGAACATGTACCGATCCCAACGGACGTGGGTTCGCGCGACGCACAACATGTTGATTAAACCTCATGCACCGAGCATATAACAAGGTGACCAAAAAGAAAGCCCATAAAACCCTAGCTCGAGAAGAATGAGAGGTTAGCATTCATCTTATTTTTAAAATGGCAGGCAAAACATGTGGCTATCGCTGAGTTGCAAAGCCACCCAAAAACTCCTAGCACAGTAGCAGTGAGAACAGCTGGTCGAACATGTATCGAAAAGGTCGAGCAATAATGGATTGATGACTGATCCTGCCATCGTAAAGATGCTTGTGGACCTCACCAAAAAAATTGATTTGGGCAAGCAAATGATAGCATCCAACGACAAAAAGTTTGAGAGCTAAAACTCTAGGGTCGACCAAATCCCCGGCGCACCCCTGGTCCTGAGAGTCATTGTTTCGAAGAAGTTCGTGCAACGGCCATTCCTAGAAGAAAAGACCCTGAAACCCATTCTAAATAGGTTCAGAATGTTAGAACTACCAAAGTACAATGGGACCTTGGACCCTAATGAGCACCTTACTACCTACACATGCGCAGTGAAGGGAAGTGATATAAAAGACGACGAGATCGGATCTGTCTTATTGAAGAAATTCGGGGAGACACTATCGAAGGGGGACATGATGTAGTATCACAACCTAGCACCCAAATACATAGACTCATTTGACATGCTGGCAGACTCCTTCATAAAGGCTCACGCAGTTGCCATCAAAGTAGCAATGGGGAAGTCTGACGTGTTCAACATCAAGAAGAGAGAGAACGAGATGTTATGAGAGTTTGTGTCTCGCTTCCAAACAGAACAAATGGTACTATCCCCGGTATTTGACGGCTAGGAGGTGAAGGCCTTCTCTCAAGGCCTCAAAGAATGGATCTTAGTGGCCTTGAGGCAGCTAAAAGAGAACCTGATCGAGTATCCCACCGTAACTTGGTTGGACGTCCACAACCGATGTCAGTCAAAGGTCAGGGTTGAGGATGATCAATTGGGAGCCCCCTGGGGCTCAATATAGCCGAGTAGGCTTCTGACAAAGGTGCCAAAGCGAAATAAGGAAAGATATTAGCTATGCACCAAAGACAGGAGGAACGTACCAAGGTGCAACCCACCTCGCAATGATCGATTGGTCAACTGAGGACCAAATCCTTGGGGACTCATTAACAGAACTGGATTTGATGGAAACACAGGGCCAACAGGGGCACCACGCTTATCAGAATACAATTTCAACGTCGATGTATCAAATATCGTGTTCGCCATCAGCAAATCAGAGACACCAAATGGCCCAGGTCGATACAGTCGGATCCTTCCCAAAGGAATCATAACTTAGTATGTGATTTCATAATACATGCGGCCATTGTACAGAAGATTGACACTAGCTCCAAGAGGAAGTAGCCAGGCTACTCAATTGAGGTCACCTACAAGAATTCTTAAGCGACTGGGCCAAAAATTAGTTTTGAGAAAGAGAGTCGGCCAAGAAGAACGAAATGAACGACCAACATCATGTTATCCACATGATATTGGGTGGCGTCAACGCTCCCTAAGAACCCGTAATGAGAAGGACAAAAATATCCATCACCAGAGATAAGAGAACTCGGGGATACGTACCCGAAGATGCCCTCACATCAGCGAAGAGGACTTCAAGACCCTGTCTTAACCCCATAATGATGCACTCACTGTTTATCTCTTTCCTCGTAACTACATTTCATATAAGACGTGTACTCATGGATCCAGGTAGCTCGACCAACATTATCAGGTCGAGGGTAATAGAGTAGCTCGAACTTCTAGACCAAATCATGCCCGACACTCGAGTCCTCAACGGATTCGACATAGCAAGTGAAACAACAAAAAAAAAGATCACTCACCCAGTCAGCAAAGCCACCACGACCCAAAATTTCAAATTTCATGTCATCAGCGGAGACATGAGGTACAACGCGTTGTTTGGAAGATCGTTGATACATTGCATGAGATCAGTACCATCCACCCTCCATCAAATGATGAAATTTCCAACAAAGGATGAGATTAAAACAATCAATTGGGAATAACACGCAGCAAGGGAAATGTTCGCGGTACATGACATGGTACCGACACCAATACGTCCACCATTAAAAGAGCCCAACGGTAATCAAACTACATCTTTAGCTAAGCCCAATTAAACATAATAGAAGATCGTATTGTGTCTTTATTACTAACGATAGGGACATATCAGACCTCAAAACATCGACGACGCATCCCATTATGGTATAATCATCTCCCATTTTTATTTTATGTTTCACGATAACTTTTGTGTAGGCCCCCGACCTAAGCAGTCGAGATGCCGACGCATCTCGTACACCTTAAGGTTTCGAAGCGTCCGTTGCACTCTTTTCCTTCGATCGAGTTTTCATCTCGATGATGGGTTTTTGGCAAGGTTTTTAACGTGCTAACATTCACGCGCTACCTAAGAAAGACTTAACAACTATTCTCTATTTCCTTAAGCAATCAACCCCGAATACTGAAGGGCATCCCCCTAGGGTCCCAATAGTAAAATGATGTATCGGGCCAAACGGTTGAACGAACCGTGCCTATATAGTTAGTCCCACGACCACAAACCTACATGTATTTGCACCAAGTAATCAAAGAATATATTTTTCTAAAGCATCTCATACTCCAAAAGAAACTTTGAATTTTTGCAATAATGAATCCTCCATCGAGTACGCCCTGGATACTCGGAGACTGGCATCAATAATTAAGCACATGCATAACCTCAGGTCAGAACTCCAAATAAGCCCTTAACTGGGCATCACGAAAATCACAAAACATCTCCAAAAAGCAGAATGTCCCAAACACTCGGAGACTAGTGCCAGAAATTCAAAAAACACACGACCTCAAGGTCGGAACCTCCGAATTGTAAGCCCTCAATCAGGAAATAGCGAGTGTACGAGAAATGGCTCCCGAGCCAAAACAATCTCGATGACTCGAAGACTGTCGCCAATCACTATTCAGTAAAAACCCGAGGCCATAAGACCCCGAGCGGGTAGACGCGATCTCGTAAGACCTATATAAGGGAACATACAAAACTATAAGACCTCAAACAAGGCATGGATCATACTTGTACCAAGTATCTAAAAGCTGTAAGACCCTCAAGCAATATGTTGAAACTGTAAGACCTCAAGCAAGGCATGAATCATACTTGTGCTAAGTATCTTAAAAACTGTAAGACCTTAATTATTGCATGACAATTTTGAAAGACCTTATTACAAGCATAAACTCGATCCCTAAGTTTAGGCTATACATCATATTTGTAATATTCTTAAAAAGGCATACCCTTGATATAAACACCTAAACTACTACACTTGGGACTAAAAATGGCTCTGGCAAAGCAAAAATGATACGATCATACGGTTGTACCAGCCAAACTACAGTGATTCGGGGACGCCCGACCGTCGCTACAAAATCATAGGCCATTACTTCGAATCTACTTTGAAAAGAATCGGTTAAACTATCTACCCTTGATTTAGGCAAAAGAGCTTCGACGATGCATGCTCCAAATCACAAGGCTTTAAGCTACTTAGCCTACGAGCCAAAACTTATGAGGTGCTTAACCATCGCCACACAATGAATTGAAATCGAGGTTCTTACCGAACCAATAACAGGTCAGAAAAAATTACTTCAAATAGTCTTTAACGAGAGGAAAATAAAGCCAACAAAAGGTTTCTTTGACCTAAAGCGTAAGAGCCATTATCACAAGCTTACATAAAAGTCAGTATCGGTCCAAAGCGTAAGGGCCATTATTGCTAGCTTATCAGAAAAATTGAGGCTCAATTAAGCTCGAGTCATAACCCAATTAAGAGACAGAACCCAAAATAGTTAACTACATATGCCTCAGGGCAAAGTGTAAGAACCATTATCGCCAGCCTAATGAGCCTCAGGGCCACACACATAAGAGATCGCTTCAATTATATGCGTAATAGCCATTGACACCAGCCCATACAAAATAAAAGCTTGAGAGTTAAATAAGCTCGAGTCGAAGCTTGACTCGGAGAATAAACCAAAAACAGTTGAGCAAAAGCATAAGAGCTCTAACACCAACTTATACTAAAAGTTGCATCGACCGAGCGGGTAAGAGCCCCGAGCCAGCCTAATGAGCCTCAGGGCCATATCAAGAATCTACGGATTTTCACCAATACTGAGACTAGTCCACCTAGACAAATTCAAGACAGAAAGGGGTACAAACGAGGTAAAGCCACATATTTCCTTTTGTACACATACAAAAAAAACATTCTCCATCTACAAGCACGCTTTGGAAACGCTATATACAGAATGGTGAAATCTGTGCCCTACCCTTGAGAGCTACGGCCTGCCGGCCTCATCTTCACTCTTCTCGATAATGGACAGGAGTGACTGAGCACTACACTCGTCCTCTCTCGCTAGCGCCAAATCTTCTGAGAGATTAAAACCCCTGGCGCCGATCTCCTCGAGAATCTTTATTTGAGAATTGCAACGAGCATACTCTTTGATCCTCTCTCCACAATCGAGGACCCTCTTCAACTTAGCTTGGGCATTGGTAGCGTCCTTCAAATAAATCACTATCTCTTGATCTTCCTTAGTTTGGCTCAGTACTCCTCCAGTCCAGGCATTAACAATCTTAGCTATGAACTTCGAGAGCTCGGATTCAATCTTCATGATCATATCCGCTTGGACTATAGCATTATCACGACCTAAGCGAAGTTGAACCTTGAGGGCAGAAACTTTAGCTAAGGCTTTAAGAAGCCAATTAGTGTCCTCGCCAATCCCAAGGTGGTACGCGACCTCGAGGATTTCTTTCAAAAAGAATATAGGCTTCAAGAAGCCAACAACGTCGTCTCCAGTTCCGAAGTGATACTCGACCTCGAGGATCCCATCAAAGAGAAGGTTGGCATTAAGAAGCCAACAACATCATCTCCGGTCTCGATATGGTACCGGATCTCGAAGGTTCACCATAAGAAGAAGAATAGACACTTTGAGCCCCGTCCATAAGTGTTAGATCTCAGAATATCGCCTAAATTTAGGCAAACCCTCATCTGGAACCTATCTACAACGCCATAAAAGTTATCTACATCAATTTCAAATCAAGTTCACAGGTACCTTAAGCTAACACTCACTCGGAGGTTGCTCTCAAATATTTCGAGGCTTAAGGCACTATTTTGATATGACCAAAGTATCGCGAAAGCTCAAGTCTATGGAACCAATTCATGCTCGGTCCGAGGAACAACAAAGTACTCCAAGAGGCACCATTTTTATAACCAAAGACCAGAAAGAATAATTGCATCCATATTAGATATGGACAATAGTCAGCAGAGGTATACATTCAGAGTCTCCACAAAAGTAAAAGAATATGGCAAACATCAAAAATGAGAGTTAAGGAAATATCTTTATACTTATAAATGTTTGGATGCAATAGTGCGCGCTGGGTTTTTACATATGATTACAAAATCCCGCAAATGGTCCTTACACAAAAACAAAGAGGCAAAATGGTATACATAAAATAAAGCATAGAGCCTAATCTACTATCGAAGGTCCATCACTTGCAACAACGCCTTAGAACATACTCTCTTCGGGCATACATCATCAAATGCAATATCTTCCAAAGCGCTGTTCCCTCGGAAGCCTCGTCTCGATCCTCGAGTATAGCATCTTCAATAGAGAAGATGAAGGGGAGGAAAATGGAGAAGCAGGAAGGGATGAAAAAATTCCATAGCCCGCCAAAGTTTGAGGACCCTCATCGGCCAAGAGAACCTCAGACCAACAATAGACATAGTGAATGTCGACCTCACTTGCACGAATTTTTAGAATCCACTTCTTGGAATATTGAGCCCTGCAATCTACCGGCTAGAGGTGAAGCTCCATACTAGGTCGGGTTATGAAGGGGAGAAACAGTGTATAATCCGAGCACCCTCGTGAGCAGCAGCGTATAATTCGAGCCCTCGCAAGCTAATAATGGCAGCAGTAGCAGGAGTGAAAACAACAAAAAAAGCGACAACACGATGTGATCTCACTCGACAAGAGGAAGCTCAGGCAGAGGGCCACCACATAGCTGATGAAAACACTGCCATACAACCATAAAGCCGTGAACCCAAAACATGGTGGTTAGCAATGACGGACTATAGTAAGAAGAAAAGGAGGAATAAATGGATAAGGAAACATGGATGAAGAGATACTGCAGAATACCCCCATTTATAGGGGTGAAAAGGCGGCCATCGATTCCTTTGAAAGACGAATTGGTAGGCACGATCAATGCATTCTTAAAAACTAATCAATGGTGGTAATGTCACTTTGAAGAATGGGAGTCGATAGTGCATTGGATGACACTAAAAAGACAAGTCTATGGGATATCCCGGATATCGCGAAGGCTTACGTCATAGGTTGCATCATCAGTATAACATAGTTATGGGGGGCCCGAAGAGTTCAACATCAAAATTTTTTCCTATCGCATCGTTCAAGGAAACACGAAGACTATCTATATACGGTGAAATCGGAGGATCCAATTTGTCGTCATTAAATTATTTTGGAAGATCATCTCGAGGCCTTGAGGTTGCAAGGCTGTGATTGAGTTCACTCCCTCGAGGCTCGTCTATGCCTGGCTTAGTGGTAGTATCGACCATGGCAAGGGTAAGGACGGGTAAGTTCCCAAGACACACGACTAAGTATGACACAGCATAGCCAGCCTAGTCTCGACCCAAATCAGGGTGTTATATCTAGCTGTCTTGACTCCATGTTTTTACAATTAATGTATTTTGTACTATGTTAGGATTTCCCTTCTATATAAAGGGGATCCCTATCATTTTGTAAACAACTATTGTTGCTCTAACTATTCTACATGAAATTTCTCTTTTCTCTTTAACATATTCTTTCAATATCATTGCTCTTCTTTATTATTTTCATACTTGTTCTTTATTTATTGCTTATAATTTTCCATAAAGAGCTTTCGCTGATTGTTTTATAACTATTAGCCCTTCCCAAATCACCCCCAATTGCTCGAGTCCGAGCCTAGGAATCGGCCCCGAGGCGTCGGATCGATCAGTCCTAGACCCCGCCTATCTAAGTTTTCAGTTTGATTATAACTCTGTTGTAGCTCGCATTTCGTCTCTAAACTTCATACACCTAGCATCAAATGCTTACCTACTAGCATAAAAATAGATAATGTATTTTTAGAGTCCCATCAACAAACTTAATTTTTATTACCATTTTCACGGTAAACAGTGGTATCACAACCTAGTCCAACTCGATAGATTCATTTGCCATGCTACTAGATTCTTTCATAAAGGCACACACTGGTACAATCAAAGTATCTATAAGGAAATCCGACGTCTTTAAAATAAAGAAGAGAACGAGATGCTGCCACAATTCGTATCTTGCTTTCAAATGGAACAAATGGAACTACCACTAGTCTTCGACGACTAAGCAGTGCAGGCCTTCACTCAAGGTTTGAACATGCAGAGATCGGTAACTTCAGAATAGATGGAGCAGAACTTAGTCGAGTATCCCACTGCGACTTGGTCAGATGCCCACAACCGATACCAATAAAAATTAGGGTCGAAGATGACCAACTAGAAGTCCCCTCGGGCTCGGTATATTCTAGTAGGCTTCCGGCAAAAGATTTAAAGCCAAATAAAAAGAGATACCAACCATACACTGAAGATAGAAGAAACTCCTAGAGGTGAAACATACCCCGCAATGACCGAAGGATAGATCAAGGCAAGAATGCTCGGGGACTTGTTAGGAGAACTGGGTTCAATAGGCACACATGGCCGATGGAGGCACCCCTCTTGTCGGTATACAACTTGAACGCCGACATTTCTGACATCATGTTCTCCATCCATTAAATCAGAGACACTAGGTGGCCAAGGCTTGTACAATCACATCCCCCGCAAAGGAACCACAACTTAGTGTGTGAATTTCATAAACACAAGGTCACAAGACCGATAATCGCCGGAAACTCCGGGAAGAGGTAGCCTGACTACTCAGCAATGGTCAACTCCAAGAATTCCTTAGCAACCGGGCCAAAAATTTGTTCCAAGAAAGGGAGACGAGCAAGAAGAATGAAACAAACGAGCCACAACATGTCATCCACATGATCTTAGGAGGCATTGACGCTCCACAAGAACCCATGGTCAGAAGAACAAAAATATCCATCACCAGAGAAAAGCAAACTCGAGGTAACATACCCTAGGATGCTCTTATATTTAGCGATGAGGACATCGAGACCTTGTCTTTGCCTCACAACGATGCATTGGTAATCTCTTTCCTTGTGAATACATTTCAAATTAAATGTGTACTTGTAGATCCAGGTAGCTTGACAATATTATCAGGTCGAGGGTGGTAGAGCAGCTCGGACTGCTTGACTGAGTCGTGCCTGCCTCTCGATCCCCCATGGGTTCAACATGGAGACCGAAACAACGAAAGAAGAAATCACCCTCTCAATCAACGTGGTCGGCACAACCCAAAATGCCAAATTCTATGTCATCGAAGGAGACATGAGGTACAATGCCTTATTTGGGAGGCCATGGATACATTGCACGAGAGCAGTACCATCCACCCTCCATTAAATGATGAAATTCCCGACAAAGGATGGGATAAAAATCATCTACGAGGAACAACATGCAGGAGAAAAGATGTTCGCAGTGCACGATATGGTATCGACACTAATGCCTCCACCATCGAAGGAGCCAAAGGATAAGTAAACCATAAAATAGCAATAACAAGATACATTCTCAGCTACGCCTGACTAAACAAAACGAAGGACCATACCGATACCTCAAAACAAACAATTGAATCATATTAAGGTATGAAGCACCATTATCACTAAGGTATGATCATCTCGATCTTTCAGTTACATTTTACACTAACCTGAGTCCAGGTATCCGATCGAAATGGCCGAAGCGTTTTCCAACTTGAAGGCCTTAGGTTCCAAAAGAATACACTGCACTCTTTTTATTCAATCGGGTTTTATTTCAAGAAGGGTTTTACCAGTAAGGTTTTAACGAGGCAACATCTATATGCTACCAAAGGAAGACCCAACAAGTAGTCAAGGCTTCTTTTCAATCATCCTCAAATACTAGGGGCCATCCCCCAGAAGGACACCTCCTTGGAGAAGCCAAGACGCACTAAATGGGGTCTCGATAGGAAAATGATGTACCGGGCAAAACGGTCGAATAAACTGTGTATGTATAGAATAACCGAGCCCTTAATAGTGAAACTTATATACTTGTACCAAGTAATTGAAGAATAATTTCCTTTTTGTTAATGCATTCGCGCTAAGGAGTTTGGTATTTTTTGCCAAAATGGCTCCAAAGCCAAAAATGTCCCGAACACTCGAGGACCGGCGTCAATAATTCAAAGCTGTATAACCTCTGGGTTGAAGCTTCATACTCGTAAGCCCTTAATGAGGAAAGATAAAGTTCACGAGCCAAAAACGTCCTGAACACTCGGGGACTGGCGTAAAAAACTTAAAGCTAAGGCCTCAATAAAGCATCATTATGGTTACAAAAATGGCTCAAGAAGCAAAACAATTCTGGAGCACTCTGGGATGGGCATCGAAAACTCAAGGCGACGTGACCTTTGGGTAAGAAACTCCAAATTTGTAAGCCCTCAATAAGGCAATACTAAGTTTACAGGGAATGGCTCCCGAGCCAAGAAACCTTCGATGACTCGGGGACTACCGCCAACTATTGCCCCTATCAATTTGTCAAATACCCGAGGCTATTGTTAGAATAAATGCTTAACGCTAGAGGGGGGGAGGGTGAATAGCGTTATAATAAAAAACAATGTAAATTTGCAGAATTAAAAATTGCAGGAATAACGTAAGTGCAGTAATTAAAAAGATACGGAGAGAACACATCGAATTTTATCCTGGTTCACCACAACACGTGGTTAGTCCATTCCCCGAGAGACTCTCTCGAGTTTTACACTAACTTCGTTAAGCTTACGGGTGCTTAACAAACCGTTACACTTGCTCGTAGATATACCCTCTACAAGACTTCAACCTGCTCGAGGATACCGCACCTCAAGACTTCAAACCAAGGAACTACTTTTCCTTCTTACAACAAGGGATTAGACTATCCCTTCAAGTGTGTACAAACACTTAGCACTCACTTAAACAGAACTCTCTTGAAGAGTAGATATGAGTAAATAAATACGCTCAAGAACACAACAACTTAGTCAAGAGTTTGGCTCTCAAAAACTTATGAAATGAATATAAAATGATTGCAAAGAGAGTATGTAAGCTTTAGCAAGAATGTAATCAGTTGTTGTGCTTAGAAGAGTGATTTTGAGTTGTATTTATAGTGCTCAAAACACCCAAGACCGTTGCTTAATTGCCAATCACAAATTGCTGATTTTGTGCAAGGATAATCGATTATCTGATTCTGCATAATCGATTATCTGCCAACGTTCAAAAATCAATCCTAGATTTTAAGCAGAATAATCAATTATCCAAATCGTATAATCGATTACCTGACAACGTTCAAAAATCAATTCCCGGTTTTATTCTTAACATAATCGATTGTCTGATTATACATAATCGATTATTTTTCAGCGTTTGAAAATATTTTGGCAACGGTCTTTAATATAATCGATTACCAGAAAACCATAATCGATTATTTTGCTACTTTGAATAATCTGAAGCTCACTGTCTCAACATAATCGATTAGTCTAAGGCACATAATCGATTATCTTGTAGCTTTGAAAAATCTGGTGAACACTGCCTCAACATAATCTATTATCATAAGGTACATAATCGATTATCTTTCATTCTTGTAAAATCTGGTGTACACTGCCTCAACATAATCGATTATCATAAAGTACATAATCGATTATCTTACAGCTTTGTAAAATCTGGTGTACACTGCTTTAACATAATCGATTATCATAAGGTACATAATCGATTATCTTTGTCCAGATTTGAAAGACATGTTTAAAATTCATTTTGGTTAAAATGAAATGTTTGAAAAACATTTTGCGAAAA
The DNA here is from genome assembly GCA_034376525.1 of Nicotiana benthamiana. Lineage (NCBI taxonomy): Eukaryota > Viridiplantae > Streptophyta > Magnoliopsida > Solanales > Solanaceae > Nicotiana > Nicotiana benthamiana. Next base: position 71,539,217 of record CM067325.1, read on the forward strand.
CATTTTGCTTTAAATTAAACATGCATGATTTGATAAAAATGATTTTACGAGAGAAGCCAAGTCTTGAATCAATTGTCAAATCAAGATCACAATTATAGAACGACTCATGTATAACTTTGTTGCTTTACTAAATCTTGATCTTTATTCTTCTTGTTCTTGGACTTCGGCATATGTCAATGTTCCGTTCACGTCGGTTTGTCATTTATCAAAACCTACAAATATAAACACACGTTTAGTTTAGCGACTTGAGAACGTGTTTCAACAATTTCCCCCTTTTTGATAATGGCAAACCAATATCGGGATATGCATATTAATTAATTCATAATGGCGATCCAAGACAAGTATATAGATATGCAACAAGTTCCCCCTCAAGTTATGAATTTCCCTCTCAATTTATGCCAATATGTATAAGTGTGCATAGCCCATATCTTCCCCCTTTTGACATTAGCAAAGAAAAAAATAACTAACTCTTTATTGATTAAACAATATTGCAAATACATGTAAATGAAAGACAGAATATAATGCAAACTAGAAAAACAAAGACTGACTCGGGGGATAATCGATTGTCCATTTGAGATAATCGATTATTTCAGGAAATGTAGTAACGGACATCCGAGACGGTAACAGAAAAATCGATTATACCGTTTTAAGTAATCGATTATTGTCATCCAGTGACTTAACACCTGAAATTAAATGTCAGCATAATCGATTAGGGATATGAGATAATCGATTTTTATATTTAACAGCTAAAATCCTGCAAAGCCAAAACGGTTAGATAATCGATTGTAGTGTTGTATAATCGATTATGTCAATTTTTCAGCATAATAAACATAAAACGTAAATGGGGAATAATCGATTATTGACTTTAGAGGAATCGATTATTCTGCACCAGTGTCTGATAATTCCCCCTGTCTTTGGGGCGATACCTGCAAAAAAAAAAAAAATTTAGGCGCCTCCGACGCTCAAGTTAGTAATCGTTAAAACATGAAAATGCAATGCATGAATTAGATCAACGTGAATTCAAGAATCCCGAGTTCACTACGAATTCGGAAGAAGGACTCTTTCTCTAAAGGCTTTGTAAAGATGTCGGCCAATTGATTTTTGGTTTCAACAAATTCAATTTCGATATCGCCCTTGAGAACGTGATCTCTTATAAAATGATGTCTAATTTCTATGTGTTTCGTTGTTGAGTGAAGAATAGGATTCTTCGTCAAGCTAATGGCGCTAGTATTATCACATCAAAGAGGGACATGATCGATACCTAGGCCATAGTCCGAGAGTTGTTGTTTCATCCAAAGGATTTGAGCGCAACAACTCCCCGCGGCTACATTTTCAGCCTCGGTTGTGGACAACGCAACACTAACTTGCTTCTTGCTAAACCAAGAAACTAAGGAGCTACCGAGCAAATGGCAAGTGCCACTAGCGCTCTTGCGGTCCAATTTGCAACCTGCAAAATCGGAATCGGAATAGCCAACAAGTTGGCATGAAGAATCTTTGGGATACCATAGTCCCAAATTTATTGTTCCAGCAAGATACCTCATAATCCGTTTTACCGCAGTTAAGTGTGACTCCTTTGGACATGATTGATATCGAGCGCATAAACACACGCTAAACATGATGTCCGGTCTACTAGCAGTAAGATAGAGAAGAGATCCGATCATACCTCGATACTTCTTGGTGTCAACTTCCTTGCCTTTCTCATCTTTGTCAAGATGGTCGGATGTACTCATTGGGGTGGCCATTGCTTTGGCGTTGCTCATTTCAAAGCGATTTAGCAACTCCTTGCAATATTTTTATTGGCAAATGAAAGTTCCCTCTTTCATTTGTTTCACTTGTAGCCCCAAGAATAAGTTTAGCTCACCCATCATCGACATTTCGAATTCGCTAGTTATTAAGTTAGAGAATTCCTCGCATAGAAGACCATTAGTAGCACCAAAAATAATATCATCGACATAAATTTGAACTAATAGAATGTCATTGTTTTTATTTTTGATAAAAAGTGTGGTGTCAACTTTCCCCCTTTCAAACTCATTGTCTAAGAGAAATTTACTTAGACGTTCATACCAAGCTCGAGGAGCTTGTTTAAGACCATATAAAGCTTTCTTAAGCTTGAAGACATGGTCGGGAGATGTAAAATCTTCAAAACCCGGGGGTTGTTCAACATACACTTCCTCTTGAATAAACCCATTGAGGAAGGCACTTTTGACATCCATTTGAAATAATTTGAAATTCATAGATGATGAAAAAGCAAGTAATAAACGAATGGCTTCTAGGCGTGCAACGGGTGCATAGGTTTCTTCATAGTCAATGCCTTCTTCTTGATTATATCCCTTAGCAACTAGCCTAGCTTTGTTTCTAGTGATTATACCATTTTCATCTAATTTATTTCGAAAAACCCATTTCGTGCCAATTATGGTATGATTATCGGGTCTTGGCACCAATTCCCAAACATCATTACGTTTGAATTGGTTAAGCTCCTCTTGCATTGCCAAGGTCCAATGCTCATCCCCAATTGCTTCGGAGATGGTTTTAGGTTCTATTTGTGAAAGAAAAGCCATATGTCCTATAGTATCTTTAAGAAGGTTTCGTGTACTTACCCCTTTCTCGATGTTGCCAATTACCTGGTCAAGTGGATGGTCTTTAGACGTCCTCCAAGCCTTAGGCATCATCGATTCTTCTTCTTGTGGTGGTACTTCTTCCGAAGGTTGTTCCATGACTTCATCTTGAACTTCCATTGGATCCTCCTTTTGTACCTCGTCTTGAAGATTGATTTTCTTTGAAGCATCTGCAAGATCAACACAAGAATCCTTTCTCGCCAAGCGAGCATCATTTTCACAAAAAATACTACATGAGGAGATTCCCCAACAGTTTTGGTTTGATTATTAAACACTCTATATGCTTTTCTACGTGATGAGTAACCAAGAAAAATTCCTTCATCAGATTTGGCATCAAATTTTCCCAAGTTATCTTTTCCGTTGTTGTGAATAAAACATTTACAATCGAAGACTCTAAGATGAGAAAGATTTGGTTTCGTTCCCATATAGAGTTCATAGGGAGTTTTCATGAGTATCGGTCTAATGATAGCTCTGTTTAAAACATAGCTTGCGGTACTCACGGCATCCGCCCAAAAATATTTGGGAATATCGGCCTCTTCGAGCATGGTTCTAGCCATCTCTTCGAGACATCGATTTTTACATTCTACCACTCCATTTTGTTGTGGTGTACGTGGAGCCGAAAAGGTATGTTCAATACCGAGTTCGTCACAAAAGTCCGCGAAGAGATTGTGATCGAACTCCCCCCCTCATGATCACTTCTTATGGAAGTGACGGTTGTGTCCTTTTCATTTTGAACACGTTTCAGAAAAGTTTTAAAAGCTTGAAAGGCATTACTTTTATGAGCAAGAATTAATGTCCATGTAAATCTAGAATAGTCATCAACAATAACAAAAGCATAAAGATTACCACCAAGACTTTTAATTCTAGAAGGTCTGAAAAGGTCCATGTGTAGAAGTTGTAAAGGTCTAGTGGTTGAAACAACATTTTTGGATTTAAAAGAAGCCTTTGTTTGTTTCCCTTTTTGACATGAATCACAAATAGAGTCTTTTTCAAATTTCATGTTTGGAAGACCAAGTACTAATTCTTGTGAAACTAGTTTTTTAAAAGATTCATATTTACATGAGCTACTCTACGATGCCATAACCACATGTCGTCTTCTTTACTCAAAAGGCAATTCACATAACTTGATGAAGAATTTTCAAGATCAACCATATAGATATTATCCATTCTAAAACCACGAAGAATAATTTTAAAATCACTACGACGGATAACTAAGCATTCTTCGGAGTCAAACAATACAAGATTTCCCTTGTCACATAATTGACTTATGCTCAAGAGATTATGTATAAGACCTTTAACAAGCAAAATATGCTTATTGGAGGAGGATTCGTCCTTACCGACCGATCCAATGCCGATAATTTTTCCTTTGTTATTGTCTCCAAAAATAACATTTCCTCCTTCCTTGGGTTTTAGTTGAAGGAATTTTGATGCAGCCCCGGTCATATGTTTGGAGCATCCACTATCAAGGTACCAAAGTACACTTTATCCCTTCAAACACACCTACAAAACAAATTAATGAGATTTTGGTACCCAAGCCATTTTGGGTCCTTGTGCATTAGGTGCAACATATTGGTGTGATTGCCCTGCAGTGAAATGTCTATGTCTAGTGAAGCATGCGGGAGCAATATGTCCAATTTTATTGTAATAATGACAAATGACATTCGGATTGTGCATTCTTCTAGGATGATAGTAATTTGGGGGTCTAAAATTATTCACTCTATTTTTAGGAACATAGTTTTGATGTAGTTTTCGAAAATCTTGTCTAGGTGGTCTATACATGCCAACGTTTCTTCTAGTGTTCACTGCATTTTTAGAAATATAGTTTTGATGTGGTTTTCGAAAGTCTTGTCTAGGTGGTCTATACATTCCAATATTTCTCCTAGCATTTGTTCTAGAATGAGATGCAATTCTAGGATTAAATTTTCTAGGTTGAGTGATGACATTTATTTTGTTTGGCCTAAGTTGAGTCTTAGGTGGTTTAGGAATGGACTCAACTTTTTCTTTTGCTCGTGTTTGAAGCCTATACCGTGCTTAGTGGATTTCAAATTTACAAGCACTTCATTGAGATTTTTGTGTGAAGAATTGAATTTGTGCAAAGTGCTTCTAAGACTTTCTACTTCTTCCTTTACAGATTTGCAAGAAGTACAATCCTTATTTGAGCTTTCGGGTTTATCGGTGCTTCTTTTACCGCAAAACTTGTTTTCCTCTTTTAATTTCTCATTCTCAAGAGTGAGTTTTTCAAAATCCTTTTCTTTTGAAGAAAATTGTTTTCTTAAATCTTTAATAGATTTAGAAGCGCTAATGAACTCTCTATACAACTCATCAAATGCATCTTGCAATTCTTCTAAAGTGAAATAGTTCTTAGAAGAAGTACATACCTCATTTTGATTTTCTTCGTGTGCCATAAGACACAAGTTTGCGGTCTCGTTTTCTTCTCCATCACTTGATTCGTCTCCGGAGTCACCTCCCCAAGAGAGGTATGCTCTTTGTTTCTTGAATGGTTTCTTCTCCTTTTTGATGTTTGGACAATTTGATTTGATATGCCCGATTTCTCCGAATCCATAGCACTTGAATTGGTCGCCTTGTTGCTTACCTTTTCGTTCATACTTCTTTTGCATGAACTTGTGAAATTTCTTAATAACGAGTCCAAGCTCGACATATTCATCACTTGACTCCTCATCGTTTTGAGGTTGAGTAGTTGATGCTTTGAGCGCAATCTTTCTTTTCCTTTGATCATCCAAAGGAGAGTTAAGAATAGTTGATTCATAAGTTTTAAGATTACCTCGTAGTCCGTCAATGGTGACGTTTGTGATGCCGATTGATTCTTCGATAGCATCGGCTTTGGAACGCCATTCTGGAGTGAGGCTTCGTAGAATTTTCCGGACAAGCTCCTTATCCGTGAATGTCTTTTTGAGGGCGTGTAGGTCATTAACGACTTTTGAGAATCGTTGGAACATGTCATCTATCTTCTCGTTTTCCTTCATGCGAAACAGTTCATATTCGTGGGTTAGGAAATCAATTTTAGCATCCCTTACCTGGTCCGTACCTTCGTAGGTGATTTCTAATTTGTCCCACATTTGCTTGGTAGTGGTGCAACATTATATTTTTCGATAGTCATCGGGGTTCACTGCACAATACATCATGTTGATTGCCTTTGTTGTTCTCTATTTTTTTGATATCATCGGCGTCGTATTCATCTTTCATTTTTGGAACGAGTTCTTCTCCAACCTTTTTGGTAGGTTGTAGTTCTCCATTTTTGATAATTTTCCATAGTTGGAAGTTGTTTGATTGTATAAAAATCCTCATTCTCTCCTTCCAATAAGTGTAGTTGGTGCCGTCAAAAAGTGGTGGCCTTGTGAAGCATTGTCCTTCACCTAGTCCTGCATAAACACTACGAGTAGAAGCCATGGAAAGTTTCTCTCAAACTGTTAAGTCTTTCAGAGAGTATGGCTCTGGTACCAATTGTTAGAATATATGCTTAACGCTAGAGGGGGGGGGTGAATAGCATTATAATAAAAAATAATGTAAATTTACGGAATTAAAAATTGCAAGAATAACGTAAGTGCAGTAATTAAAAAGATAAGGAGAGAACACACCGAATTTTATCCTGGTTCACCACAACACGTGGTTAGTCCAGTCCCCGAGAGACTCTCTCGAGTTTTACACTAACTTCGTTAAGCTTACGGGTGCTTAACAAACCGTTACACTTGCTCGTAGATATACCCTCTACAAGACTTCAACCTGCTCGAGGATACCGCACCTCAAGACTTCAAACCAAGGAACTACTTTTCCTTCTTACAACAAGGGATTAGACTATCCCTTCAAGTGTGTACAAACACTTAGCACTCACTTAAACAGAACTCTCTTGAAGAGTAGATATGAGTAAATAAATACGCTCAAGAACACAACAACTTAGTCAAGAGTTTGGCTCTCAAAAACTTATGAAATGAATATAAAATGATTGCAAAGAGAGTATGTAAGCTTTAGCAAGAATGTAATCAGTTGTTGTGCTTAGAAGAGTGATTTTGAGTTGTATTTATAGTGCTCAAAACACCCAAGACCATTGCTTAATTGCCAACCACAAATTGCTGATTTTGTGCAAGGATAATCGATTATCTGATTCTGCATAATCGATTATCTGCTAACGTTCAAAAATCAATCCCAGATTTTATGCAGAATAATCGATTATCCAAATCGTATAATCGATTACCTGACAATGTTCAAAAATCAATTCCCGATTTTATTCTTAACATAATCGATTGTCTGATTATACATAATCAATTATTTTTCAGCGTTTGAAAATATTTTGGCAACGGTCTTTAAAATAATCGATTACCAGAAAACCATAATCGATTATTTTGCTACTTTGAAAAATCTGAAGCTCAATGTCTCAACATAATCGATTAGTCTAAGGCACATAATCGATTATCTTGTAGCTTTGAAAAATCTGGTGAACACTGCCTCAACATAATCGATTATCATAAGGTACATAATCGATTATCTTCCAGATTTTACATGTACACTACCTCAACATAATCGATTATCATAAAGTACATAACCGATTATCTTACAGCTTTGTAAAATCTGGTGTACACTACTTTAACATAATCGATTATCATAAGGTACATAATCGATTATCTTTGTCCAGATTTGAAAGACATGTTTAAAATTCATTTTGGTTAAAATGAAATGTTTTAAAAACATTTTGCAAAAACATTTTGCTTTAAATTAAAGATGCATGATTTGATAAAAATGATTTTACGAGAGAAGCCAAGTCTTGAATCAATTGTCGGATCAAGATCACAATTATAGAACGACTCATGTATAACTTTGTTGCTTTACTAAATCTTGATCTTTGTTCTTCTTGTTCTTGGACTTCGGCATATGTCAATGTTCCATTCACGTCGGTTTGTCATTTATCAAAACCTACAAATATGAACACACGTTCAGTTTAGCGACTTGAGAACGTGTTTCAACAGCTATAAGGCCCTATGCGGGAAACCTCGAGCACGTAAGACCTTCATAAGGCAATATCAAATCTGTAAGACCTTAAGCAAGGCATGAACCATAGTTGTACCAAGTAACCAAAACTGTAAGACCTCAAAGGCATGTCAAAATTTATAAGACCTAACGAAAGGAATTGTCCCGGTCTTAAAATTAAGGCTATATATCGAACTTGTAAGACCCCTAAAAAGGCATACACTCTCTATAGACACCGAAAATCCTTCACTCGGGGACTGAAAGGCTCCGGCCAAACACAATGACTACGGTCACAAGGCTGTACCAGCTAAACTAACACGACTCGGGAATGCCCGACAGTTGCTATAAAACTACATGCCTTCAATTACTTCGAATATTCTTCGAAAGAAATGGTTAACGCAGGCTACCCTCGACATAGGCAAAAGAGCTTCGACTATGTCAGCTCCAAACTATAGGCTTCGAGATACTCAGCCACCAAACCAAACCTCCTGAGGTGCACATTCATTGTAAGATAACGACTCACAATCAAGGTTTTTACCAAACCGTCAAAGAGTCAGGCAAATGCAATTTCAAAATGTCCTGAACGAGGGAAAAATAAAGCTTATAAAAGGTTATATAAACCTAATAAATACGAGCCACTGTCTCCAGCCCATATATAGGGTCATACTAACGTAATGCGTAAAAGCCACTGCCGCTAGACAATATAAAAGGTCATATCAAACCAATGCGTAAGAGCCACTACCGCTAGCCCATGCAAAAGGTCATATCGACCAAACGAAAAAGTGCCTATGGGCCAACTTTAAATTAAAAAACTTAAGGGTCAATGAGCTCGAGTCAAAACCCGGATCAGGGACTAAACTCGATAAGGTTAACGAAATATGCCTAAGAGCAAGTGCATAAGATCTTAAAACGCTAGCTTATTCTAAAAGGTCGTACCGACCAAGTGCGTAAGAGTCTACGGGCCAGCCCAATGAACCCCAGGGCCATACTATAAACCTAAGGGTTGTTTTAACTCAAAGCCAATTCGTCTGGCTAATGGCTGGCAAACATCGAATAACTCAAAGCCAAATCGTCTGGCTAATGGCTGACAAACATCGAATCAAAGGGAATTGCATGAAAAAACAAACCGGAAGGCTTCCTATTATAATATATGGGAAGAAATACAAAACTCCATTTACAGTGTTCTTGAAAAGCACTATGTACAAAATCAGAAAACAAAGGCCTAATTTGCATCCCCCCCAGGGATTATTGCTCGTCACCCTCTCTCTCGCTATCTTCGGCATCAAACAGAAGGAAGTTAGCATCATATTCGTCCGGCTTTGATGGCTCTATCTCTTCCAAGAAATCGAATCCCGGGGCATGGATCTCCTCGAGGATTTCCCTCAGAAATTTACACCTGATATACTCTTTGCTTCTACTCTCCCTGTCAAGGGCCCTCTCAGCTCAGCTCGAGCGTCGGTATCATCTTGTAAATAAACGGACACTTTTGTGTCATCCTTGGTCCCGATCTCTTCAGCTTCAGACCAAGCATCTACGACCTCGGCCTTCATCTTTAGAAGTTAGACTCAAGCCTCACAATAATGCTCGTTAGCACTGAGGTGTTTGCACGAGTATCCCAGAGTTGCAATTCAAGGGCAGAAGCCTTGGGTAAAACATCCTTGTCGGCCATAACTTGGGCATCTGCCTGAGCCTTTAGCTCATTACACTCATGTTTAACCCGACCAACTTCTCCCTAAAGTCATTCCAACTCATTTGTTTTTTTTTTGCAGCTGGAATATCAGAATATTAATCTACAAAAATAGAAAGGGAACATACATCGACGTAAAATGAAGGTTACCTATCTTTCGAGATAGCTTTCGTAATTCTGATTTCGGTCCGCCACGTACAGCAGGTGGTCCAACTCATCTCCCTATTCTTATAAGGAATCTTGAGGGATTTCTCCCCATCCAATGCTTTCCGCAATCTAGCATCACGATGAAGCATCTCGAATTTGAGCTTGTTAAAGGCCTGGAAAAAGGGAGCTCAATAAGCAAGGAAAGGCATGAAGCAAAAAAATCCTATGCCGACTACCAAAGCATACTATGGAACAGAGCCACCGAGCTTCATCGAAAGTCGAGCACACATTACTATCTTGGACTCATCAGTCTTAGTAAAACTACTCTAGATGGGAGTGCGGCCTCCCGACACTCTATTCAATTCGCTCGGCCCCTGGCCTCGAATGTCCCTTGAAGTACCTTCGACAGGAATGGGAGAGGACGACAAGAAAGAAACTGTTTTTCCAAAAATAGAGGACTCAGAGGCTGCAGGATCAATCAACACGTCTCTTTTGACCCTCTGATTAGGGCTCGCTTTGCTGTAATCGTCCTCATCCTTCTAATATTCCATTTGTTTATTATCAACCCTCGGTCTCGAGGTTGGCAATCTTTCCTCGTCCTCGAGGGTACACGTCCTCATATAAAAAGTTCCCCGGACACCTGCGGCAGCAGAGTTAGTGCGCTAATAATAAAGTACCTTTCGAAGAAAACAAGAAACTAAGCACCTATTATGATGTTTTGCCTCCCATCTCCTTTTGGATAGGTCTCGCCATTTGCACTTATCATAAGTCGAGCAAGCTGCCAGCTTACGAGACCATTCAGCTAGGACAGGAACCTCGTTTGGTAGCAAGGAATTGCTAAAGAAAATAAAATGGAAAACTTCTTTACGTAGCCCATCTCTACTATGGACAAAAGAGATAAAAACACAATTGTACCACTTATGTGTGAAATTCCATTTCTCACGAAATGGCGAAAAATCTCCCGAGATAATATCAACTGTCCATGCTTGAACAAATTGATCAACCTCCTATCCTCGACTTCTTCATTGTTAACAACAAGGGACCCGATGGATCGGTGTCGCAGAGTAATCAAGCCCTGGTGGCGCAAAGGCCGATAAAACCAAACGAGATGACTAAGGGTGAATTCGAGCCCGACCTTATCTGCAAAGTCCTTTATCATCAGTACTATCTTCCATAGAGATGGTTGAGCCTATGCCAAAGTGACCCGATACCTTCTACAAAACTCAAGCATGACCCTGTCGAGAGGTCCCAATGTAAATGGGTATGTATATACTTCCAAAAACCCCTCGACATGAGCCATAATGCTCTCTTTTGGGGAAGGCGTCTGCAATGCCATCTTTATCTCCCATCCACATTATTTTCTAACTGACTTGAGATTCTCCTCCCCTCTTGAGAAGATAAACCTCGATGCATGATCCTGGTGGCCCAGAATATTGGGGGGGGGGGTGTTTCTAACGAAAAGTCCTTCGAGACAAAGCACCTTGATGCTAGCTCACTGGATGCCGGAGGTGTACCTCCGACCGAGTATGAAACTAGGGAAGAAGCCTTCTCTTCTTCAAAAGCAGATGTAGGCACAGCAACCATGGCTATGGTAAAACAAAGAATGGGGAAACAAGAAATACTTAGGCAAATGCCTTAAGGTAAAGGGAAATCGGCACAAGAAAGGCCCCCTAAATTAGTGACCTTTGGTTCTTGTGCATCATTGCATTCTCTGGGTGAGAATCGAGGACCCAAATTAAGGCCACTGATGGCATCGATATCACCAAGGGGAACATTCCGTCCCTGAAAAGATCCGGGCTCGGACACTTTGGAGTCATCAACTACGGTTTCCTCGATAGGGACTGTAGCACATCAAGTTAGAGACTCATGGACTGTGTCCACACCCTCCTCAAGTGTCTCCACAACACGGATTCGACCTAAATCAACCATTCGCAATTCAGCAGCCTTTGGCCCAGCCACCTACGGGGCATTCGTGCCCCACCTCGTCCTTTATACCAAACATTACTCATCATCATCATCGTCTTTATCCCCAGTACTGGGATATGCTCCCGAAACTGAAGTCAAGGCTTGCGTGATTTAGGTTTCTTTGCCACAAGAGACTCAACAACCATTTTTTTCTTCCTCTTCTTGCCCTTATCAGGCTTTAGGCCTCTTTCTTGCCGTCGGGATGCGGTCTCATCAGCACTCTATCGCGAAGGCCTGCACAAGCATAATAATCAAAACTTGCCAATGCAAAAGAGTAATTGGAACATGGTAGAGGCGACCACGAAAAGGCTTACCGTGATTCTTGGCCAGCCATCGTGTTTTAGCCAAGTAGGGCCAAGAGCGCCCGAAAAAAGGGAATGAAGTACCCAATTACCTAATCTACCCCGAAACGTCATGGATCGCTTCAGGATACCTGTCACAAAAGATGGATATAGAGTATTCTCCAGAAAGATGGATAGATTTGGCCAAGTGACACTTTATACTTGTCACAAAATTGGACAATAGCCGGATCTATCATCTGGGAAGAAGGTTTTGAAGAACCGACGAGACCCAAAGTTAATGGGTATGTATAAACATAAAGGAAGCAGCCTTGTGGTCCGTTATGCTCTCATTAGAACGAAGGATCTCAACAAGTAATGTCTCCCCCATTGATAGTCTTCCTTTACTTTTTCTATATTTGTCATGACGCTAATATACCAGGACATGTGTTCGCATCGGACCGATGAGATGAGGGTCTCTCGATAGAGAAGTCATTCACACTATCGAACTCGGTAAGGGTACACTATTCAATGGTGAGGGCCACTTTGGGTTTTCCCTTGGATGTTCGAGACGAAAAGGCAGTACCCTCTTTTAAAGGCACTATTTTAGAAGTTCTAGCCATGATTGTGGAAAAGTCTTTCTAAGAAATGAAGCAAGGAACGAAGAACGAAAGTAATAAGAGCATGAGAAGGGATGGCTTTAGCTCTGAAAGTTTCAAGATGTTTTAAAAGTGTGCACCACTTAATGGTTGAGGTATTTATCGAAGCTATATGGGCAGTGGAAAAGACTAACCAATAACGATTTGTGGGCTTCCCGATAGTTCTATTGACAGGGACCCTTGCGTGACTTTTTGAGTAATGGCATTTAATGCTCTGATAGGCTGACATCACGATTGTAGTTCCTAAGAAGTAGGATCATTTCCTATTATTTTATTCTAGGAAACGCGGGGACTATTTGTATATGGTAAAATTGAAGGGTCCAATTTTCGGTCATTACAATGCTTCATAAGCATGTTTCCATAGGCTTGAGATTATGGTCGAGTTTAACACCCGAGGGGTTATCGATGTCCCACCTCGAGGCAGTGTAGATTGATAATTATGGTGAAAAAGTAGGAAGTTCCCACGGCATATGACTAAAGCTGACCTAGTTTATTTGGCTAGCTCAAGCCAGTACCGTGGCATTAAATAACTGTCCAATCATGTATCTTTGTAATAAATGCAATAGTACTATGTTGGGATTCCCCTTCGTATATAAAGGGGATCCTTGTCATTTTGTATGGGGATCCAATACACAATATTGTGTATACAGTAACGTTCTCTCTGGTTTCTAACATATTCTCTTGATTTCATTACTGTCACACCTCCTTTTTAACACTACAACCCCGCGAAGGGCGTAGATAAGGGAAGTTTTTCCAATTTAAGGACAATTGAAACGAGATTGAATTATTTAAGAGATTGCAGAGTCAACACTTGGGATAATTAATGATGTCCCAAGTCACTGGTTTAAATCTCGAATCGAGGAAAAATTTGACTCTAATTATGGTCTGCACATCAAAAATCTGGGTAAGGAATTCTGTTAACCCGGGAGTATGTATTAGGCATTTCCGAGTTCCGTGGTTCTAGCACAGTCGCTTTGATCCTACTTGGCTTAAATAAATTGTTTAATAACTAATTTTAGAACCTATGTGCACTTTCCTTCCTCATCGCTTTTACTTAAGAAAATTATCTTGCAATGTGTTACGCGTACATATACCCATTTGTTTGGCGCATCAAAAATCATGTCACGTGAATGTGTGCACAAGCAATAACGCTTTATTATTATTAAGAAAAGTTTGGGCCGAAGTTGCGTGAACGCATACTCCAGTTTTTTCTTTTGAAATGTAGTTGTGTTACGCGGACGTATACACAACCACACTTGGTATTTTAAACGGCCCTATAGGATATTCTACGAAATATTTAGTTATTTTTATATCTAGCCTACGAATTACTAGGAAGGCAATAGTTGATTTTGATGAACTTATGTGAAATTAAAAGCTTGTAACCTATTTTATTGAGAAATGATTGAGCGAAGTTGCAGGAATGCATACTTCGAATTACTTCTAGGATTATGGTCATGTTATGCGAATGTATACGCAACTAAAATCGCATTTAAACGGCCTTAAAGGCTTGCTACGAACACTTAGCAATTATGATATCTATATCATGAACTTAAACGGGCTAGGCAAAATGATTCTTAAGTCATCTATTATAATTAAACTAACCCAAGTAATGACTGGGCCCCAAATGAGGCCCAGCTTGGCAATCCAGTCACGAGGAGCGAATTGCTCCTGAGGTCGGCCCAACATAATCCTATATCATGTGATCAACTTGGGCAATTAACAAGTTATGCACCCATTCGTGATTCAAAAGAGAAAAGATTAGACTTCATTCAAATGTCGATTTTAAAAATTATGCCAATGCTAAGGAAATCCTTCTAAGCAAATTTATTTGCAAAAATATCAATTAATCTACCTTTCACTTGAACCAACTAACTGAATGCTCTGGACCTCAATTACCAATTCACACACACTTTATAGGCAAATCAACACTATATTATAACATTTCAGATGGCAGTAAAAGGTCCTAACATATTACTTATCACGACTGAACATGAAAATTACTCAAAATTAAACACAAATCTCATCGAGTTCATGTTGATGCCTAGAATTAGCTAGCATAATGAACGTCCCATTATCACAACAATACATCTATCCATGAAATGTAAAAAAAATACTGAACCCCTTATCACATACAAATCAAATGATGGTAATTCTGCCACCCTAATATCTAACAGTCACAACCAGGTAAATTCAATTAACAAAGTAAAGTCCAAGTCACTACTACACACTCAAAGTCTAATAACATAATTTTAACCTACTCAAATGATTGAGATCTAAAGCTTAACTAATATTTCAAAGCATATTGATGGACAAAATTGTACAAAAATGGAAATTTAAACATAAGAAATAAGGAGGAAATAAGACAAATGCTATCTTCATTCACTCACCCAACTTGAGCATCAAATTACATAGGTTTAGAGAGAAACGTGAACTGGGAAAAGCAAAAGGAAATAAAATGAGGCAGCTCAGTAGTAGAAAACAACAGCAACATGATGATCATCCCAGAAAATGATTTGAGAATCACTTGAAACCAAACCAAACTTCAAGACCAAATCTAGCAAAAAATACACAAAATAAAACTTGAATATCAGCGAGACTTCAACTTATTTCTAGCTGTTAACTATTCAACTTGCCCTAGAGTGAATACCACAAGAATTTCCCAATAGAACCATAGTATTTTTGGTGTTCTCTCTGATTTTTATACTCGTGTGTTGGTAAAACTTCACAGGTTTTGTTTTCCTGTATTTTTGTTCTTTAAATCTGTAGGTTCTAAGCTCTAAAATCCCTCAGGTCTGTGAATTTTCCGCTCTATCCCCCTTTGAAAGGCAAGTTTGCAATGCCTTTACAGGCAAGCAAATAGGGCTACCCTCTATTTTTAATTTTGCACCCTGAGTCCCTCTTTTGTTTTTATTTTTAGCTTAGGTAACTCTATATTTCTGACTTGTCACCCAAGTTAACCCATCATAGGGTATAAAATATTCTATAACCCTTCCCTAGAAGCTTCCATTTCTGTTATGAAAGATTCCCCTTGCTTAAACTACCTAAATTACCCCTGACTAACCTTGTTTTTACCCCCAAACCTTACAGGGATTATGGGACAAATTCAAAAGGAATCTCTATTTCAAATTGGGTCCAAAACAAGAAAAGGAAACAAGAGAGGACAGAAATTGAACTCAAAGGACTCCACTGGTTCCAGAAACACTCACAAATTAAGCAAACAATTCAAACGAATCTGAACATTTAGATTATGCAGACAAAAGGCATGATTTTAATTTTCCATAAGACTAATTAATTTCAAGAACAAATAAATATGCAAAATTAAAAACTAACTATTGAGAAATTAGAATTAAAGACTACTGCTAATATATTATAGATCAAATAGAAAATTAGGAAATAAAAAAATATTAAACGAAGCACGGAATCATACTATCCAAAGAAATTTTAAACTTAAACAAAGAGTTTAAGCAAACTAACCAAATATTAACCGATGATTCTATAGTTTGAAATTAAATAGATAAAAGCATACAACATCAAAATGAGAAGCAAGAAACAAAGTTAAATAAAAAAGACTTAGCGTAAATTAAGGCATGCTATGCGAATTTGGACTAACTAGACTACAACTGTACTTAATTACATGTTTCCGTGAGAAAAACAAAAGATTAAGGACTTATCATAGTCTGAAATCCATGAACCCCTGAGCATTGAGAGTCTAGGGTTTTCATCCAACTTTGATTCAAAATTTGGGGCGGTCTAATGAGATTCAAGGGAGGCTGGTTAGGGGTTTAGGAAGAGGGGAGTGATGAGGTTATAGGGTGTGAAATTGGGTTGGCTTTGGATGAGTTGGGGCTTTGATCGTGTCCTTTGATCCAATATTTGAGTTACTTGGTTAGGATTTGAAGGAAACGGGGTTCGGATTTGGGAAGGGGAAGCAGAGATAAGTGGTATATGATGACAAGTGGTATTTTAACTTCTAGGCTACCCACGTCAAGGTACAACAAGTCCTTTCAAGATGAGTATACTTAACCTCATAGGCCGTAAATTTCTTACTGAGGTGGTACATGGCCTGCGTTTTTCTCCCGGTGACATCATGCTGACTCAACACACATCCAAATGAGTTATCCAAGACTGTCAAATATAAGATCAAGGCCTTCCTGGTTCCGGCGGGCCCAACACCGGTGGGTTTGACAAATATTCCTTTATCTTATCAAAAGCCTCCTGGCACTCTCCCATCCATTTCAGCGCAACATCCTTTTTCAATAGCTTAAAGATGGGATCGCAGATGGTTGTGAGCTGAGCAATTAATCGACTGATGTAATCCAATATCCCCAACAGACTCATCACCTCTATTTTGTTCCTCGGCGGTGACAGTTCCGGTATATCTTTGATCTTTTATGGATCTAGTTTAATGCTACGTCGGATGACTATGAACCTTAGCAACTTCCCTGAGGGGACCCCAAATGCGCATTTTGCCGGGTTGAGTTTGAGAATGTACATGCAGAGCCTCTAGAAGAATTTCCTCAGATCTCTGACATGATCGGATTGCTTTCTAGACTTAACAATCACATCATTGTGTAAGATGGTTGTCATTGCCCTCATATATGATGCTCCAACGTTCTTCAAACCAAAAGGCATGAACCTATAGCAATATGTACCCCACAGTGTGAGGAATGCTGTTTTCTTAACATATTCTTCTTCCATCAAAATCTGGTGGTAACCTGCGTAACAATCCACGAATGACCCAATCTCATGCTTTTTGCAATTGTCAATCAATATGTGAATGTTCGGTAGTGGAAAGTCGTCCTTTGGACTTGCTTTGTTGAGGTCACGATAATCGACACACACTCTAGTTTTACCATCCTTCTTTGGCACGTGCACAACATTGGCTAACTAGGTGTGATATCGTGTGACTCGGATAACTCTTGCCTCAAACTGCTTGGTCACTTCCTCTTCGATTTTTACGCTCACATAAGTTTTAAACTTTCTCAACTTTAGGTTGACATGTGGATATGGTGGGTCGGTGGGCAATTTGTGAACCACCAAGTCGGTGCTCAATCCGGGCATATCATCGTAAGACCAAGCAAAGACATCGTTGTATTCAAGCAGCACTTCAATCATTTATTTCCTAAGCTGTGACTCCAGATGGATACTTATTTTTGTTTCTCTAATGTTATCCGGGCCCCCTAAATTGACTGCCTCTGTATATCTTAGGTTTGGTTTGGGTTTCTCCTCAAAGTGGCTCAGCTCTTTACTAATTTCATCCCATGCTCCTTCCTCGTCGTACTCTGATTCATCCTCATGTTTGTTTTCTTGAATTATTATCTCTGATGAAGACCGATTTTAATGACTGGGCCGAAGAGTCCTTATGCATGTTAGATCTTTGGAACTAACATAAAAATAACTTTACAAAAGAGAAAATAAAAATAAAGAAAAATGGAAACTATCAGCACTGCTGGAAAAGAAATTGCATTTCTTAGAATCAGAAAGATAACAGATTTTACACATCCAAACGGACGGAAATAACAACTGAATTAACAACCCTGAAGCTAATCCAGAGTAGACTGAATGAAAATCAATGCCTACTACCACGACTCCCTCCAGGTGGGAAGAGGAGTGGCTTCCCAGTTGTTGACTTTTGCACGTGATCCCACAGCTACACATCTTCCCTGCTCAATCCTTCTCCTACCTCAATCATATTTACCACATTGAAAGTCTCTATAACCCATTATCCAAATCCCCATCCGCATCAATAAGCGGACCCAGAATATTTGGCACTCGGCACTTGCTAGTACTGGGCTTGACAAACGATCTGGACAACCTTAGGATTGGCATTAGGAGGGCCCAGGCCCTCTGCTTTAGCTTTCTGGCTCGCCTTATGTCTGCAGTTGTAGGCTTGAACCCTAGATCGAAAGTGTCTAGATTTTTTAGGAGAGACACTGATTGCACGATACCTTATAGAGTAGCACCCAATCCCTTTCCGAGCATGAAACCTGTCTTTGACATTTTTGAAGCCACCATGACTGACGCAACTGCTATCTTTTGAGTCGTTAGAACCTCACCTTCCGGGATCTTCTCAACTGACGCTGTGTCGAATACCTGGTATACCCATGGACCATTGCGGTCTTCAGATTCAATAAAAGGTACGATGGCATCACCCGAAACACACTAATTGTCTTCACCATGTACTATAATATTTTGTCTGTCCCATTCAAATTTGACCATTTGGTCTAGGGTAGAGGGCATTGCCTTGGCTGTATGAATCCATGGTCTTTCTAGCAAAATAATATAAGAAACCACCACATCCAGTACTTGAAACTCCATGGTAAACTCAATGGGACCTATTTTAAGTTCTAGAACTATATCTCCCACCGAGTCTTTGCTTCCGTTATCGAACCCTCGAACACAAATGTTATTCTTGTGGATCCTTTCACTTTCCACCTTCAGCTTGCTCAATGTGGTGAGCAGGCATATATTCACACTGGACCCATTGTCAACTAGAACCCAGGTGAGTACAACATCTTCACACTTCACATTCAAATAAAGGGCCCGATTATGCTCAGTGCCCTCCGTGGGCAGCTCATCGTTAGAGAAAGTGACCCGATTTACCTTGAATATCTTGTTTTCAATCTTCTCCAAATGTTTCACTGTTATCTTTTCGGGGACATAGTCCTCGTTCAAAATCTTCATCAATGCCCGCCGGTGTTCATCTGAATGAATTAACAAGGAAAGTAAGGAGATTTGAGCTGGTATTTTCCTCAATTGCTCCATGATGGAGTAGTCCTGCATTTATATTTTCTTCAGGAATTCTTCTGCCTCTTCTTCTGATACAAGTTTCTTCACCGATTCTGGGTTATCTTTGGGGATCCTGCTCTTCCTCAATTCCTCTGGGGTGAAGTATCTCCCTGACAGGGTCAAGCCTCCAGCTTCACAAACCTCTTCTCTAACTTCCTCCCCTTTGTACATCACTATTGTTTTTTCATATATCTAAGGAAGGGCTTTGCTGTTGATGATTGGTGGCTGGATTATTGGTTTTACAATGACAGGCTCTATGCGAGAACCTTCCATGACTATGACGGGTTCCCTTGCTGCCCTGTGTACTATCACTTTTGCCTTTTCCTGCTTTGGTGCAACCATGCTTGATGACCTCCCTTGAACTACAATAGGTTTGCTGTCCACTTCCTTCATCACGATCACTGACTTCTCACTGCTCGTACTGTCAATTGGCTTGACTTCACTGGATTTGATCATCATTAGCGTTTGTGAGGGCTTTTTAGGCTCTCCGTCTTTCTCTACTATCTCAGTCACGTTGGTCTCACGATGGGCCGACAAGGGGTTTTAGTTAATGTTAGGTGCCTCCGGAGCTTGCACCTTGATTTGGTGGGAGTCAATAAGTTCCTGGATAGCATTCTTCAAATGCCAACACTTTTCGGTATCATGCCCTGGGGCACCGGAACACTATTCACAGCTGACAAAATAATCTAGATTTTTCGAGGGAATGTTTGGCAATTTTGCTTCATTTGGCCTCAACATGTCTAGTTGCCTTAATCTTTGGAACAAGCTGGAATACGACTCTCCCAGTGGTGTGAAATTGTTCTGACTCTGCACTCTCTTAGTTTTTAGAACTTGGTTGGCCTAGAAAGCTGGTCTGGGAGGTTGTTGATAGGCTCTTGGAGGGTAGTTGTTCGGTGGAGCTGGGTAATTATTTTGTGGAGCTGGCGCACGCCATTGTGCGTGGGCGGGAGGTTTGGTATATGCTTGTGCATGATGGACTGAGAAATGAGTTTCTAACGGTGGATAGTAATGTTTTGGTGGGCCATATGAAGTGTGTGGGTATGTTTGGTGGTGGGTACGGGGTTGGCTGTAATGGGATGGAGCCCGAGGCTTGAACCAAGTTCCTGACTCAACTGTCGCTACTTCATCCTTCTTCTTCTTTCTTAATGTTCCCGGAGTTCGGCTATAGATAGCCTGAGTGGTTGCTTTGATTGTAGAGTAACTCATGATCTTGTTGGACTTCAGTCCCTCATCGACCATGCTTCCCATTTTAACTACCTCGTTGAAAGATTTACCCACTGCCAACATTGGATGACCAAAATTTGTGGGCTCTAAAGCTTGCAAAGAACAATCTACCATCTCACTCTCCTTCATTGGGGGCTCAACCCTGGCTGTCTGTTCCCTCCAACGGAAACTATATTCTTTGAAGCTCTCGTTGTGTTTCTTTGCCAGTTTTGTCTAAGATAGACGGTCCGAGGAAATTTTTAGATTATATTGAAAGTGACAGGTGAACGCTTGTGCCAGGTCATCCCAAGTGTACCACCGAGTGTGATCCTGCCGGGTGTACCATTCCAATGCCGACCTACAAACTTTGACTAAAGTACGCCATTAACAATTCATCTTTTCCCCCTGCTCCCCTCATTTTGCTACAAATCCCCCTTAGATGCGCGAATGGATCACCATTTCCATCATATAAGTCAAACTTAGGCATCTTAAAACCTGAAGACAACTGCACATTTGGAAATAGACAAAGGTCTTTGAACACCACTCACCTGACCACCTAACCCTCGCATATCCCGAAATGATTGTTCTAAGCTTATGACCTTCCTGAGACCTCCTCTTGCTCATGATGTTTGACTGGGTTTTTAATCCCCGCCGGGATTTTGAAACATGGAGCACCATGAGTAAGATTCATAGTTTTGTGAGCAGGTTCTGGTGGGCAGTACTGATTATCGTGAGCTTAGAGGAAGGGCTCACTTGATGATCTATGGAGTACGGGAGGAGTATGTGCCACATAAATGGGAACAATTGGTGGAGGGGGTGAGGAACGACTTTGGGTAGTGGAGATGGGGGAGGGGGGGCTTGAGAGGTCGTACTCTGGTGCTGCAAGTAGACAAGAAAACTTGGGGTTGGATCGGCGGTGGAATGGTCATGAGATTGGGCCAATGGTGGGATGAAGGTTGAATTAGCAGGATAGGTCAGTGGTGGCTGACCTTTCACCATGCTTGATACATCTTAGCCATTTGGTGTTCCGTTTGTACATTTCCTTCTTCATGGCATTAACGTCCAGTTCCTCTACCTCTTTCGAGGGATCAATGATGCTGACATCGGTTTCCTGATTGGCCATGGTCTGCTTGCTCTTAGACCGCGTGTTGTAGGAGTTGGTTTTGAAGAATGCCACAAGTACAAACCACCTGTCTGGTCTAGATACAACCACACCAAAACTTGTTAATGGTTAGGTTTCGACATATAAGCGGCCACATATTTTGGGATGAATGCACCTAAGAAGTTATTTGTCACTATATGAATCGGTTGCTTGCGTCATCCTCGTTTTTCCTTTTCTTTATTTGCAATGCCTTTGCTTAGCTTTATCCTCTTACTCTTTCCTCTTGTTTTTCCATTGTGTGGTTCTTTCTTTCCCTTCTTTTTATTTGCTTTTCTCTCCTATTCTCCCCTCTTTGTTTCTTTTCTCTTTCCTTTTTATTTTATTTTGTTACGGTCCAATCCTATGTAGATTGCCTATGTATCATGACCCCACATGAATCAGAATGATCGTAGTTCTCGCGATATGAAAATAAAATAAACAACAAAATATTTTTCGAAATTTTCAATAAAAACAAACTCCTTGACTACAAAGACTCAAGACTCAAAGACTCAAAATAAACTGACAAGCTTAGAAAAGGTCAATTCAAAAGACCTAACAGACTCCAAAACAACTTAATAGACTCAAATCAAAAGTACCGACTCAAGAAAAGATCACAAATACATTAAAGCCTTGAACACTCCTGGAGCTCTTGGGGTGTTGTTTGGTTTTGTTGCAGGCTCGTCTGCAAGATCCAACTAGAGCCTTTCCAAATCTCTCATTACCTTCTGAACAAACTTCATGACTGCTGCGAAGAAAGTGGTTTGGTTCATGTCTTCACATACTTGGCATTTTACCACAATGTACTCTGCAATCGCTGTGACTCTTTCACAGATCCTACCCTTCTCACGTAATAAATCTCCAATTTTTCTGGTTCTTTCTTCCATAGTTTGTTTAGCTGCATGGCTTTGTTTTTTAAATTGTCGCAAATTCCTTTCTAACCGTGCTATCAAAGAATAATAGTGCTCCCTTTCGGTTTCAAAATCCCTTCCCTGCTTGGCCATTTCAATTTTAACGATCTTGACCCTTTTCTTCATACTTGCCGTCCCCTTATCATATTTCTCCTTCAACTGATGGATAAAACTTGCTCGTTCCCCTGCATCCCTGGCTACCTTGGCCCGAGCATTTGATAACTCCTTTTTAGTCTTCCGTAGATCACCCTCGAAATCACGTGCCTTCTGGGTAAGGTTGTAGATGAGCTTCTCATCTTTTCTACTTCTGCCCGGGTTATTAATTGCTATTTTTATTTTTCGGGTTTGTGCAGTGAGAGCTTTATTTTCTTGGATAAATCTTCTTTTCTCACCTTCGGCTCCCTGAGCATGGAGATCATTGTTGAATTCCATGTTTCTTAGCTTTTCTTTCAAGGCATGAATCTCAGCTTGATACGCTTTTTCCTCTTCTCTCCATGCTAATCTTTCTTCGATTTTGTCTTAGAAAGCTTGAACATAAGGTCTTTTGGCGGGTCTCTCAGGTTTGCGTTCTGGCTCAGTGTTCACACATGACCTCTTCTGAAACCAAGGAGCATAGTGTGGATTCACTTCTCCTTTTGCGACATCTTGTACCTTGGTGCCATTTTTAAGATACCGGCAGCCAATCCAATCCTGTTGAACTAAAGATTCGGACTATGCGGCTTCCGGATGCAACTCTATTACTTGAGTACTTAGATCTTCATCTTCAGGCACGATTTGATACCGTCCATATTGTCTCAAGACCCTCCATGGTGCATACAGTTGAATACTTTTCACACCCATTATCCTCAAGTAGCCCATAGAAGAAGTCATGTATATGGCTTCTGTCTTCGGGAGCCATCCGATGAACCACTCGATTTGAATTGCTTTGAGAGTTTTCAGATGAGGCACCCATATTTCAAACCCCTCTGGCATGCTGTAATCCTTTACCCTCTCTTCATAACCGGTGATGAAATTATTTGGGCTCAAACCATAACTCATGAATCTTGGATGGTGGCGAAGATTCTCAATCATCCACATTTATAGGAGGATGTTGCAACCTTCGAATAACTGAGCCCCAGCTTTTCAAAATGTCAACGGATGGTAGATATCCGCCAATACCAACGGGGCAAGTGTATGATTTTTCATGGTGGTGAGGATTTATGCAATTCTGACCATACGAATATCCACTGTCCCTTTCTCATTTGGAAAAATCATTATCCCCAAGAATACCACAATAAATACAAACCAGCGATGAAGTTTCTAAAGACCCTAATCTTGATTGTTGCTGAACCCCTTTTCATGAGCCTCAAAACCAGAAGAATGCCCAAACCTGAAGTATAAGAAATGGAAATCACAACACCTGTTGCTTACGCGGTTTTTACTTGTCTGTTTGCTGATATTCAGGAGGTCAAAAAACTTGAGCACCGATGGGGTCTCTGGAAATATAAGCTGTTGCTTCCTCAGATCTCGTCTAAACTCAATGTACCCGGCTATCTTCTCCAAAGTAGGGGTAATCTCAAATTCTGAGAAGCGAAAGAAATTACGAGCGGGGTCCTAGAAGATTATCATAGCCTTGATCAGATCCTCCCGTGGTTTGATCTCCCAAATGTCTATATGAGCCCCCAACTATTGTCTTACCTATTCCTGACTATCTTGATCCAAATCATTCCACCACATGCACAAATATAGTCGAGCCTGCTCCTTGATCACTTCTTGTGGGTCATGGATAATATTCATTCATTCTTGTGGAAGGTAGGGTTAGGGTTGACTCTAATGACCCATTTTTGAAAACAAGTTTCTAATTTTAAAATAAAGAAAAATCATGATTCCCTCCTTGACATGCCAATTTTAGCCAAACAACTATCTTGCAAATACAACCCTTTCCTATTTTCATATGAATTTTGAAGCCAAAGAGGCTTATTTTGTGACACTTCTGAACTTTGTCTATTCTTTTACGAAGATAGCCCTTCGATAACGCGAGAATATTGTTAGGCTTCTCGGTAAGAACGGTTTAAAACACAACCGACACTGAATCAGCTCATTTCTCTCTCCTTCTTTTTTCTCTATTTTTCAAAATAAGGCCGGACCTTATGTAGGTTGCCTATGTATCCCTTATCCGATGGGAATCAGACCCGCGTAGTTCGGCAAATACAACTACTTTTGAAATAAGACTCTTTTTTTCAATTCATAGGCAAATAAACCAACTAATTTTGAACACAAGACTCTTTTTCTTTTCATTGGCAAATAGAACAAGCTATTTTTGAAAACAAAACTTGTTTTTCTTTATATTGGCGAACACACTCTTTTCCTTTTTCATTTCTATTTTTTGTCTAAAAAAATCAGAAGAGTTTCGAGGTATTTTCAAGCATTGGGTTTCTTTAGAACTGGATTTATCACTCTTGGCATTTTTCTCTCTCTTTTTCCCTTTTCTAGTTTTTCTTGGATTTTCCTCGCTCTTCTTTTCTTATTCAGCCGGTCAGCATGCAAGCGAAAACAAATAAATGTTCACATAGCACATGGGATGCATCATGATGGTCTGTTATTTTGGGTACACCTATCCTAGACAGACCCAACCACTGTGTTGAGTCACCTAAGTCAAAATGCACGTAATGCAAACAAGCGCTCCCACTAGGGATCCAGCATGAGGCTATGTTTTTCTAAGTTTAAATCTTAGGGTTTTGATCTAGACATGGGGTAACCGAGCAAACAACTTGGGCTGAGGAAGGGGCGACATACCGGGAGCACTAATGTCTGCCCAGCCTTGTCACTTGCCCATCCTCACTCTAATTGAACAAAGTGGGCTACGCAAACGTATGCACCAAAGCGGCATGAGGAGATGATTATATACAATTCAACAAAATTAAAGTGGTAAACAGTTAGTATTTAGCACGAAGGTTCACAAAATACAATAATATCAACAATAAATAAGCCAAGTAAAAATCATAAAACAAGCTCGAACTCTTGAACCCCGAACTAGAGATTCTAAGTATTCTCCCAAGCAGAGTCACCAAAGCTGTCACACCTCCTTTTTAACACTACAACCCCGCGAAGGGTGTAGATAAGGGAGTTTTTTCCAATTTAAGGACAATTGAAACAAGATTCAATTATTTAAGATATTTCAGAGTAGCCACTTGGGATAATTAATGGTGTCCCAAGTTACCGGTTTAAATCCCGAATCGAGGAAAAATTTGACTCTAATTATAGTCTGCGCATCATAAATTCGGTGAGGAATACTGTTAACCCGGGAGAAGGTGTTAGGCACTCCCGAGTCCGTGGTTCTAGCACGGTCCTTTTGATCCTACTTGGCTTGACTAACTTGTTTAATTACTAATTTTAGAACCTATGTGCTCTTGCCTTCCTGATCGCTTTTAGTTAAGAAAATTATCTTTAAATGGGTTACGCGTACGCATACTCATTTTTTTGGTGCGTCAAAAATCATGTCACGCGAACGTGTCCACAATCAACAACGCTTTATTATTATTAAGAAAATTTTGGGCTGAAGTTGCATGAACGCATACTCCAGTTTTGTCTTTATAAATGTAGTTGTATAATGTGAACATATACACAACCACACTTGGTATTTTAAACGGTCCTAAAGGATATTTTATGCGAAATTACTAGGAAGGCTATAGGTGATTTTGATAAACTTATGTGAAATTAAAAGATGGTATCCTATTTTATAGAGAAATGGTTGAGCGAAGTTGCGCGAATGCATATTCCGAATTAACTCTAGGATTATGGTCATGTTACACAAACGTATACACAACCACAATCGCATTTAAATGGCCCTAAAGGCTTTCTAAGAACACTTATTAATTGTGATATCTATATCATGAACTTAAACAGGCTAGGTAGAATGATTCTTAAGTCATCTATTATAATTAAACTAATGCAAGTAATGACTGGGCCCCAAATGAGGCCCAGCTTGGCAATCCAACCACAAGGAGCGAATTTCTCTTGAGGTCGGCCCAACATTAAACTATACCATGTGAACAACTTGGGTATTTAACAAATTATGCACCCATTCGTGATTCCAAAGAGAAAGGATTATACTTCATTCAAGTGTCGATTTTAAAATTATGGCAATGCTAAGGAAATCCTTCTAAGCAAATTTATTTGCAAAAATATCAATTTACCTTTCACACACCCTTTAAAGGCAAATCAACACTATATTATAGCATTTCAGATGGTAGTATAAGGTCCCAACATATTACTTATCACGACTGAACATGAAAATTACTCAAAATTAAACACAAATCTCATCGAGTTCATGTGGCAGCCTAGAATTAGCTATCATAATGAACGTCCCGTTATTACAACAATACATCTATCTATGAAATGTAAAAAAAATACTGAACCCCTTATCACATACAAATCAAATGATGGTAATTCTGCCACCCTAATATCTAACAGTCACAACCATGTAAATTCAGTTAACAAAGTAAAGTCCAAGTCACTACTACACACAAAGTCTAAGGACATAATTTTAACTTATTCATATGATTGAGATCTAAAGCTTAACTAATACTTTAAAGCATATTGATGGACAAACTTGTATAAAAATGGAAATTTAAACATAAGAGATAAGGAGGAAATAAGACAACGGCTATCTTCATTCACTCTCCCAACTTGAGCATCAAATTACATAGGTTTATAGAGAAACATATACTTGGGAAAAGCAAAAGGAAATAAACTGAGGTAGCTCAGCAGTAGAAAACAACTACAGGATGATCAACCCAGAAAATTATTTGAGAAATCACTTGAAACCAAAACAAAATTCAAGACCAAATCTAGACAAAAATAAACCAAATAAAACTTGAATATTAGCGAGACTTCAACTTATTTATAGCTGTTAACTTTTCAACTTTCCCTAGAGTGAATAACACCAGAATTTCCCAAGATTTCCTGATAAAACCCTAGTGCTTTTGGTGTTTTCTCTTATTTTTATACTCGTGTGTTTGTAAAGCTTCACGGGCTTTTTGGCCGTAACTTGGGCCTCTACCTGAGCCTTTAGCTCGTTATACTCATGTTTAACTCGACCAACTTCAGCCCAAAGTCATTCTAGCTCCTCTGTTTTATTCTTCAGCTGGAATATCAGAATATCAATCTCCAAAAGTAGAAAGGGGAGTATACATCAATGCAAAGTGAAGGTTACCTATCTTTTGAGATAGCCTTTGTAATTCTGACTTCGGTCCGCCTCGTACCGCAGGTTATCCAACTTATCTACCCTTTTCTTACAAAGAAGCATGAGGGACTTATCCCCATCCAAAGCTTTCCGCAACCTGACTTCACGACTAAGCAACTCAAATTTGAGATGGTCAAAGGCCTATGAAAAGGGAGCTCAATAATAAAGGGAAGGAACAAAACAAATAAAGCCTATGGTGACTACCAAAACTCACTATGGGACTTAGCCGCTAAGCTTCGTCGAAAGCCGAGCACGTACTTACTTGCTTAGCCTAATCATTCTCAGTAAAACTACTCACCATGGGAGTGCGGCTTCCCGATGCTCCATTCAATTCGCTTGGGATTCGGCAGCGAATGTCCCTCGAAGTACCTTCGAGCGAAATGGGAGACAACGATAAGAAAGAAATTGTTTTTCAAAAAATAGAGGACTTTGACGCTGCAAGATCATCCAACATGTCTCTTTTGACCCTTCGAGCACGGCTCGCTTCACTGCGAGCATCCTCGCCCTTCGAAGATTCGCTATGTTTGTAATCTATCCTCGGTCCTAAGGTTGGAAATCTTTCCTCCTCCCCGAGGGGACACGAACTAATCTCAGAAAATCCTCCGACACTTGCAGCGCTAGAGTTAATGTGCGTAAATAAAGGTACCTTTCTAAGAAAATAAGCCACTAAGCACCTACCATGATGTTTTGCCTCTCATCTCCCCTTGGACAGGTCTTTCCATTTGCACTCATCATAAGTTGAGAAAGCTGCTAGCTTATGAGACCATTCAACCAGGTAAGAGACCTCATTTGGTAGGCAAGAAATCACTAAAGAAAATAAAATGGAAAACATCTTTACGCAAATCGCCTCCACTATCGATGAAAGAGATAAAAACACAAGTGTACTACCTACGTGTGAAATTCCATTTCTCAAGAAATGGCAGAAACTCTGCAGGGATAATATTGATTGTCCGTTCTCGAACAAATCAAATCATCCACCCTCGATCCTCGTTCTCTTCATTGTTAAGCAAGGGACCGGGAGGATTGATATTTCAGAATAATCAAGCATAGGTAATGCAAAGGCCGATATAACCAAATGAGATGACTAAGGGTGAATGCGATCTTGGCCTTATCCGCAAAGTACCTTATCATCATCACTATCTTCAAAAGAGATAGGTGAGCATGCGCAAAGGTGACCTGATACCTTCTACTATACTTTAACATGACCCTGTCGAGAGGCCCCAATGTAAATGGTTACGTATATACGTTAAAAACCCCCTCGATATGGGCTATAAAGCTCTCCTCCAGGGAAGGTGCCTGCAACACCACCTCTCTCTCTCCCATCCTTAGTATTTTCTGTCTGCTTCTAGGTGCCCCTCCCCTATTGAGGAGATAAATCTTGATGCATGCTCTTGGTGGCCCAAAATAATTAGAGGTTTCTATAACAAAAAGTCGCTCTTAGAGACAAAGCACCTCGATGCTAGCTTACTGGACGCCGTCTGTGTACCACCGATCGAGTACAAAACTAGGGAAGAACCCTCCTCTTCTTGACAAGCAGACACGACAACATCAGACTCGGCTACGGTAAAACAAAGAAAGGGAAAATAAGAAGACTTAGGTGAAAGATTTGAGGTAAAGGGAAATTGGCACAAGAAAAGGGAACCCTATAAAAGAGATAGTCACTCAGTATAGCAATATTTTCAAATAAGGGGAGAACAAGAATATATATATGGTAGATAGCAACTATTCGCTTGCCTAAAGACCAAAGGAATCTGGCCATGTCAGTATCCTTTTTGGAAGCGCGCTGGTGGGACCACCTTGGTCACTTTGCAATCATGCCACATAAATGACAATGTTGTGCAGACGCTCGGAGGTCATCAGATCCCGAGAATTTTTTCCATTATAGGCATCGACCCTATAGAAACTATCAATGCAATTATAAGATGGTGCCCAATCTCGAAGGCCTTGACTAATCCATGTATATGACCCAAAAAGCCAATATCAGAATTCAAGGAAAAAACATTAATACATAGAGTGCGAAATACTAAAAGAAAAAAAAATTGTCATACTTCCAAAAAACACATTTACAATAGGAGAGCATTTACAAAGCCCTTCCCCTAATAAACTCTTGTACAAAATGGGAAAAATGACGACCTAAGTCTTCTCTTCACCCCTATTACCCTTGAAATAATCGTCGGATCCCTCATTTGAAGTGGCCGAAAGAGTAGATTTCTCCTCCAAGGTTCGGGCTTTCTCGATCTCAACTAAGAGATCAACGCCTTTATCACTCAGTTTGTTAAGAGCCTGCCTCGCTGCTTGGACTAAGTCAGCTTCTACTTGGCCTTTGCTAAAATCTCTTGAGCTTTTTTATTCGCGGTGGTGGCATCATTATTATATGATGATGATTTTTCTTCTACCACAGACTTAGTCGATGATAGTGCGACAACCTCCTTCTTGGAACTCTATTGAAGCTCCCGGGTCGATGACAGATCTATTCGTAGATGGTCCCTCTCTGAGGCTACGACCCTATGTTTCCCCTTTAAATCGAGGGAATCCGTATCCTTGGCGACTGATTGCGCTTGAAGCTACTCTATGAGGGCATTCTTTTGCCTGACTTGCAATGAAAAGAAAGTTGGTAAAATGCCATGTTATAAGGACAAAGGGCAGGTGCACAAATACAATATTACTTGCTCAGTAAGTTTATCGGTTTACGGAACACTCCTTCTAACCTCGCCCAGAGCCCACTCAGCTCCTCCTCCTTTCGGGAAGAAGAAGTCTCCAACTCTTTTAGCCCCGATGTGAGATCCTCAACCTCCTTCTTGTGCTCATCTCACAGCTTAGAGATACCATGATCGTAGATTTTCTTGGCCTATGAAAAAACAAAAAAGTCAGAAAAATTGGGAGACATACTTAAAGCACTAAAGGTATACATAGAAAGGTTATCACTTGCTGGTGAAGTATCTCCACCTCCTTGATAACATTGGGAGCGTCGAGATCAATGTCTTCGCCAATGCCATTGAGGAAGTTGTCAAGCGCATATCCTCTCTCAAGAGGGCCCCCATATTGGTGACCTTTGGGTCGTGTTCGTCCCTGAATTCCCCGGGTGAGAATCGAAAACTTAAATTAAGGCCATCGAGGGCATCAATTTCACCAAAGGGAAAATTCTACCTGCGAAAAGCTCCAAGCCCGGACCCTTTGGAGTCAGCAATAATAATTTCCTTGACAGGATTTGTACCATGTCCAGTCAGGGACTTAGGGACAGTGTCTGCACCCTCTTCGAGGGTATCCACAACACACGATCGACCCAAATAGACTGTTCCTAATTTAGTGGCCTTTGGCCCAGCCAACTGTGGGGTATCTGTGCTCGACCTCGTCATTTGTAGCAGATGGTACTCATTATCATCGTCATCTTCATCCCCAGTACTGGGACTTGCTCCAAAAGCTGAAGATGAGACCCCGGCAGCAGCTTGAGGCCTACGTGATTTCGGTTTATTTGCCACAGGAGCTTTAACAACAACCTTTTTCTTCCTATTCTTGCCCTTATCAGGCTATGGGGCCTCTTTTCTCACTTGGACAAACCTTCTCATCCACCCTTAGTCCTTGTTCTCATAAATTCTCGAGAAAAACGGCTTCGTAGATCGAGGGTGAAACTTAATCAAACCTTTATAAAGTCGAGGGTTATACAGTCTAATCAAGTGGTCAAAGGTAAAGGTCATACCCACAACCTTGTTTGATTAATAACAGAGCATATAGACTATCCACCAGAAATATGGATAGATTTGGCCAAGTGTCACTTGATACCTAAAGTCGAGAATAACCAGATCTATTACCAGGGAAGAAGGGTTTGAAGAATTAACGAGACCCAAAGTAAATGGGTATGTATAAACATAAAGAAAGCCAACCTTGTGGTCTGTTATGCTCTCATTAGAACGTGGATGTCAACCCATACTGTCTTCTCCCATTGATTGTCTTCCTTAATGTTTTCTATAGTAGTCATGAAGCTCATATACCAGGACACGTTTTCGCATCGTCCTAGTGTAGATGAGGGTGTTTCAATAGAGAAGTCATTCACAGTATCGAACTTGGTAGGGGTACACTATTCAACAGCAGGGGACGCTTTGGGTTTGCCCTTGGATGTTCGAGACGAAGAGGCATCACCCTTCTTTTAGTGGCACTATATTAGAAGTTCTAGCCACGATGGTGAAAAGGTCTTTCTCAGAAAGGAAGCAAGGAACCAAAAATGGAAGGAAGAAGAGCGTGGGAAAGGATGGCTTTAACTCTAAAAGTTTGAAGATGTTGTATGCATCCCTAAACGATTGAGGTATTTATAGAAGCCATATGGGAGTGGAGAGGACGAACAAATAGAGGTTTGTGGGCTTCTCGATAATAGTGGTTGTGGTGACACTTGCACGGCCTAAGAAGTAGGGGGTTCAATACCATTTCCTATCATTTTATTCTGGGAAACGCAAGGACTATCTATAAATGGTAAAATTGGAGGGTCCAATTTTCGATCATTACGATGCTTCATAATAAATGTATTTGTACTATGTTGGAATTACCTCTCGTATATAAAGAGGATGCTTTTCATTTTGTAAGGGGATCCAATACACAATATTGAATATATAATAACATTCTCTCTACTTTTTAACATATTCTCTTGATTTCATTACTTACATTTGTTGATTATTTACATAGTGTTCTAATTATTGTTCTTGATTTATTGCTCATTATTGATCATAAAAAGCCGATCATAGCTCTCATAACCATTAATCCTCCCTCGATTTCCCTAAGCCGGGCATCCTACTCGACCTCGAGGCCCCGTATATATTAGCTCCATGCCTCGATTCCCGACCATTCGGTTTGTTTATTACATTTTCTACAAACTCTTATCTTATTTTGTAGTCTTTCGCTTAGCATCAATTTCCTAAAAACTAGCATAAAAATAGATCGCATATTTTTAGAACCACAAAATAAAATCTAATTGTAATTATAATTTACAAGGTAAGAACACTTGGAACCCAAACAAAGGGAAGCTAGGGCCGAGTTGGGGAGGTCCATATCGAAATATCGAAATCACTGGAAATGGATCGTACAAACTCGAAGCGGTGGACAGCGAGCGATTATTGAACTATTGGAACGTAACCCACTTAGAATGATACTACTACTAAGGTACAACTATATTCATTTTTTCTTTACAAATATTACAGATTGGACTAACACTTGCAGATAACGGACAAGGAATGATGCAACTTTTAGGCATGAACGCACACGTTGCACTCTTTTTTTCTTGAACTGGTTTGTCCTAAATAGGTTTCCTAGCAAGGTTTTTAACAAGGTAACAGTGGATCGTGCTAAAATAGAACTGAAGAATGGCTATTCACCATAGTTTGGGGTCACGTCAATAGTATCCGAGCCTTCTCTACGTCCGACCTTAAATATCTGGGGTCATCACCCTCGGATAGCCATTTTAGCAGGGAAGCAAATTTTATGCTCGAACACATATGTGCTTGATGGATTGTTCTTGTTGTAAAGGCCAAATAGTCAAATTAACCGTGCCTCATAGACCACTTAAGCCATAACACGAAACTTGTACATGTTTACAAACTTGTATGTAGCACATAGAATGAAAGAAAGTTTCTACCTTGCAGATATATAGTTTGTCTTTTTCTTGTTCCGTAAGGATATCGGGCCCAAGGGCCACCTCTGTCTAGAACTAAGAAATCACCCCCAATCGGGGACTGCCATCCAAGGCACACTCAAGCTTCCCAGGTTGTCAAAGCCTGGGGGCACATAGGAAGTTCCCAAACTTAAAGGCTATGACCATCCCCACTCAGGGACTGTCATCCTGGAAAGCCCGTGTGGCTTGGGTAACCAAGCCCGGGGGATAAGCTTATTTGGCAGTATCTGAACTAAAAGGCTATGATTATCCTAGAAATGGCTCTGAAAAGTATGAAACCCGTAACCAAAACATATGGCCTTCAAAAATTTTCAAACCGGTTCAAAGGGCTACCGTTGAAAAAAAATATAATCTAAAAGTTTCTAAGCAATCATTTCTTAGGAAATCTTGCAGTCATACCAAGCCCCTGTGAATCTAGAAAAATTACTTCGAGAACGAGCCTGGTCTCTAATAGGAATAACAACCTCAACAAAAAATAGAAAAAATAAAGAAAATTCAAAAAAGCACCTCAGTAGCCTAGTCTTCGCTGGAGCCCACCTCATAATCGGGACCATTGAGGTCTTCTCCGCCTTAGATCCACCAGAACGCTCGGAGCCTTCCTCGTCCTTGGGATATACCAACTTCTTTGATCACTCTCGAGTTTATTAGCATTTTCGATCTCGACCGATATGTCAAAACCCCGGACATGAACTTCCTTGAGGGCCTCCCTTCGGGACTGCCATTTCTCATATTCAACGATGTCTTTCATGCGGCCCTGGGCTACCTCAACATCAGCTTTTTTACTTGGCAACCATCTCCTTAACATTGGCCCTAGTTATTTCTGGCACTAACTTAGCTACCTTAAGTTCTTTGGCAAGGGTATCCCAATCAGAAATAGCAGAGCCCAGTAGAGACTGGAGTTCTTCGATTTTCTAGGATTGGGCCTCATCTTTCTCCCTCGTCGGTAGAAGTTAAGCCTTGACAAAAGCCATTTTCTCCTGAGTAGTCTCCTCTTCCGAAGCCAAATGGTACATCTTGGCTTTCCACTCTTCAGACTTGACTTGATTACGTGCATCTGAGCTCGTATTGGTCGATTCGGTCAAGCATTATTTTGGCCTGCGAGTTTCGACCATATCTGGCCACGTCTAGATTGTTATCACTAACTTCAAAAATCTTTGCCTGTTCAACCAGGTTGGTATTTTCTTTCTAGGCCCCATCTAGCTGAACTCGAAGGCCCTTGATTTATCCTTCGCATTACTCTTTGAGAAGCTTGTACATGTCACTTTTCTCAGCAAGCTCTTTAACTTTGGCCTCGAGTTAGCTATACGATCAATAGAAGGTCATGATATCTATGACCGGCGGGATATCACGGCGTTGATCTCGGCACGTATCGTTGAAGGACCGACAATAGGTTAAACAAAAGGTTCTTTTGCCTGTTATAGAATTGTGCCTAGAGTAGGATTCCCCTACTAGATAAAGGGGGGCCTGATAATTCATCACACATTATAACATGAATTCCAAAGCAATATACTACTATTTTCACTATTACTGAAAGCTCTTTTCCTTGTTCCTCTGTGTTGGGAGGTCTTTGTGATGCCTGATCGGGGTGTATATTCCATTGAGGCTATAATCATCTTCATCATCAAGTGGTTTGAGTTTACTATATCTTATTTACTGAATCTAATGCCACTCATTATTTGTATCGAGTTAATCTGCGTATTCTTAAAATCACTTACAAATTTAATTGTTATCCTCTTATGAGGGTAAACAATGTATTAAATTTCTATTAATTTTGTATCAAAATTGTAACTAAGTTGTATATTTGTATCATATACATTCTTTTTTCTTGCTTTATTTACTAGGGAAGGAAAAGCATAGATTTTGAAACTAGCAGAACACACTCTTACTTTCGATCTTCCCATAACGTCGAAGTTGGACAGTGATGTGCTGAATCTGCTTAGTGGAAGGAGTTCTTGTGCTAGGTACATAAAACTCCTCGAGGGATCGAAGTTATTCTGGAGTTAGATTCCAACATGAGCTCACGACTAAATGCTGTGAATTGATTCTCTATGTTCTCTTTAAGCAAATATTGAAGATCTTTTGTCATTGTTTTTGTGCATAGAAAGTTAATATAATAGGTAGGAAGAGCGAGAGAGAGGGAGGAGATATGAGCAAAAAGGAAAAATACTTCGAGACCAACCGGCATGGTCGATACATAAATCTCAAAGTCAGTAGTTATGGGAAACTCTACCCACACAGTATTAGAACTGCAAAATTAAGATGCTTCGAATATCTTGCCAGGATTTTTAATTATCAGCAAGGGTCTTAAATTCAATGACTGCACAAAAAATGACTAGAATATAGCAAATTAAAATACCTGTCACATCAAGAAAGCTTCATGGCTATGTTCTCTTTAAGCAAATATTGAAGATCTTTTGTCATTGTTTTTGTGCATAGAAAGTTAATATTTTTAATACCTAACATTTGATAATGTATTACATCTGCAATTGAACAATTGTCATCGCACTTTCTACAATGCAACTACCACATTTCTTTTCCTGAGTTAGTTTCAAATATTGTATACTATGATTAATAGTATGTTAAATGGTATATACAATGTTCTTTGTATACTATATAGTATATAATATGGTCAATATTGGGATACCCCTTTTTGTTCGAGTGACCGAGGTCGGAATGTGGCAGATTAAGTTTGGACCTCGATTTTTATCTATGGCGCGAGGATAAGTTATTGAGACCTTGGGACCGATTAAGATGGAGATCAAAGTTACAGATAGTCGAGTTATTTGGAATTGGCCAAGGATCGTGGCGAGAATTTTGGAACGAATCAAGTCAAGGCTGGTTGTTCAGCCAATCATGGGATTTCCTTCCGTAATTAGAGTTATACCATAATTAGGATTTCTCTATATAAAGAGTAGTTCCAACCATTTGTAAAACACAGACATTCTGGATATCAGAGCAATGTAACACAATTTCTTTAGATCGTATTCATGTTCATCAGCTTACTTATTTCTTAACTTTGTTAGTTCCAATCAGCCCGAGGCCACAGTCCGAGCATTGGTTTTGTAACATTCTTGTCAATTCCCGTCACATATGTTAAGTTAATCAATTAATATTAGGTGAAATCACGTATTCTTAAAACCACATTACAAGTTTAATTATTATCTAACTTTTAGGATAAATAGTTTGGCGCCCACCGTGGGGCTATAGATAATAGTGATTACATGGTATTAATTCTCATAGAACAAACTACTTTATACTTGTTCTTGTGAGTGTTTTTTATTTCAGGATCAACATGTTAAACTCGCAAGCAATGCCCACTCATGCTGAAAATGACCTTGGTTTCCAAGGAGAAAACGACAACGTAGCTACCTCTGGGATCGAAGTGCCTCAGGCTGGCCTCGAGGGAGTACCAATTGCAGATCTCATCGATATCAGTATATATTTCGCTCTAAATTCAAATATAGGCATTGATCCCGAGGACAACCTCCGCATGGAAGTTTGATAAGGTGGTTGAGGTACGCACGACAGAGAAGACGATGAAGTCAGCCTCCAATTGATATTTGTAATGCTAAAGCCTCAACAAGCCGCTATAGCGCAACTATAGAATCAACGTTGATTACTAAGTCGGATCGAAATAGAACCCGAACCAAAAGTTGTTAGTAGGGTTGAACTTTATCGTAGAGATCGAACGCCAATGTCTCGGGGACTAACCCTTCCATTATGAAAATACTCGAGGAGCTCACTAAAATGAATTTAATTAGAAGAAAAGAAGCTTGAGGTGAATGATAAAAGGGTAGAAAGATACAACTCCAGGATTGACCAAATAACGAGGGCACCACCGATTCTAAAGGGTTTGGATTCGAAGAAGTTCGTGCAGAAACCTTTCGCTCAAAGTGTGGATCCGAAATTTATCCCGAAGAAATTCCACATGCTAGAAATTCCCAAATACAATGGGAACACTGACCCTAATGAACATATTACTTCATACACGGGCCATTAAGGGAAATAACTTGGAAAATGATGAGATTGACTCCGTGTTGCTGAAGAAATTTGGAGTACTCTATCAAAGGGTGCCATGGTATGCTGTCATAATTTACCACTTAATTCTGTTGACTCAATTTTTATGCTTGCAGATTCCTGTGTAAAGGCGCATGCTGGAGCCATTAAGGTTGCGACTAGAAAGTCAGACATATTCAAATTAAGGAAAAAAGACAGCGAGATTCTTAGGAAATTCGTATCTCGATTTCAAATTGAACAAATGAATCTGCCACCGGTCAACGCTGATTGGGCAGTTCAAATCTTCTCTCAAGGTCTCAACAAATGAATTTCCATAGCTTCATAGCAGTTGAGGTGAAGTTTGATCGAGTACCCGGCTGTCACTTGGGCCGACGTACATAATCGATATCAGTCAATGATTGGGATCGATGATGATCAACTGGGGACCCCTGTCGGGTCCGTTTATGCTAAAAGTCCCATGAATAGGATCAAAAGGGACATCGATCGAGAGCCAAGGTCAAATAGAGATCGATGTCAACCGTACAACGGAGATCGATGAAGCAACGAGTTTGGGCGAAGCTTCACACGAAAATATAGGAAAAGTAATCGAGGTCAAAATTCATGGGGATTTTATACTGAGGGAGATCACGTCAAATATCCAAAATCCAAATAAAGATACGACCCCATTCCAATTCTTTTATATTTTTCGACTAACATTTGCAGGCTATCAACAAGGATCAACACGTAGCTTGGATCTTAAAGCACGCATTGTACTCTTTTTTCTTTCGAGTAGTGTTTGTTCCTAATAGGTTGTGTCGGCGAAGTTTTAAATGAGGCAACCATTGTTTGTGCTAACGTTTTGCAATTCAACAATATCTGATGTCCCTACAATAAGCCTCGAGTACTGGGGCGGGGACCGGGGGGGGGGGAGGGGATAGCCTCGAATGTCTACTTTATCACAAGTAAATTACTTTGTGATAGCAGGGTCTCGATAGGAAAATGTAGTAAGGTTTAAATGGTCAAATAACCAAAGAGCAAGTTTCAAACTAAGGAGGCTACAACCAAATTAACATGGATCGGAGCCATCCGAAATCCATAACAAATACGAAGGCCTAAGAGCTACTTTTACTTATAGTTTGAGCAAGTCCTCACTCGATCATAAGAGCCCAATGGCTATCTTAAACCAAGTTTGAGCAAACGCTCACCCGGGGACTATCTATAAAGGCTAAGGGCAAACTTTACTTCAAGTTTGAGCAAATCCTCACTCGGCTATAAGTCTTATGGGCTACTTCTACTTCGAGTTCAAGCAAGTCCTCATTCGATCATAAAATCCCAAGGGCTATCTTAACCCGAGTTCGAGCAAACTCTTACTTCGGGACTATATATAAAGGCTAAGCTCTAACTTTACTTCAAGTTCGAGCAAGTCCTCACTCGATTATAAAAGACCAATGGGTATCTTAACCCGAGTTCGAGCAGACTCTCACTGGAGGAATATCTATGAAGCCTAAAGGCTAACTTTACTTCAAGTTTGAGCAAATCCTCACTCGATTATTAGGACTAAGAGTGACTTCCACTTCGAGTTCGATCAAGTTCTCACTCGATCAAATAATCCCAAGGGCTATCTTAACCCGAGTTCAAGTAAACTATCACTCGGGAACTTTCTATAAAGCCTATGGGCTTACTTTAATTCGAGTTCGAGCAAGTCCTCACTCTCGATCATAAAAGCCCAAGGGCTATCTTAACCTAAGTTCGAGCAAACTATCTTTCTAGGACTATCGTAAAATCCCAAGGGTTATCTTAACCTGAGTTCGAGCAACCTTTCACATAGGGACAACCTAGAAATCCTAAGGACTAACTTTACTTAGAGTTCGAGAGAATTCTCACTTGATTGTTAAGCCTAAGAGCTACTCAAACTATTGTTTAAATGGCCATTGTGGGTCCATCAATCTCGCTCGAAAGATCAAAGGCTCCATCATGGGTTTTCATCAATGGCCTCCTTCCGAGACTGACACTTGGCGCACTCAGCAACCTCCTTAGCCCAAACCTGAGTAGTTTACGTTTGTAGAAGTTTTAGATATTTTGGCCATTCATTTTTTTTTGAGTAAGGAAGCATAGAGATTAGAATATTTGGTTCTTTGAGAATAAAAAGAAAAGGAACTCGGAATCAATCCGTTTCTCATTGTTACACTCCAAAAACCTTGGGGACTATCTGTATATAGTCAAAATTGAGATGCCCCTTTGTTCGATTGACCGAGGCTGGAACGTGGTAGATCAAATTTGGACCTCAATTTTTATCTATGGCACGAGGTTAAGTTAATGAGACCCTGGCATTGATTAAGTTTCAGGTCAACCAAGATCGAGATAAAAAAAGATGGAGATCGAACCTAAGTCGAGTAACAGAAAGCCGAGATATCAAGGATCAACCAAAAATCATGGCGAGAATCTATGCATGAATAGAGTAAAGACCGGTTGTTAAGCCAATCATGAAATTTCCTTTCATAATTAGAGTTATACCATAATTAAGACTCTTGTACTATATAAAGAGAAGTTCCAACCATTTGTAAAACACAGACATTCAGGATATCCGAGCAATATAACACTATTTCTGTAGCTCATATTCTTGTTCATCAGCTTGCTTATTTCTTAACTGTTATGGTTCCGATCAGCTCGAGGCCACTGTCCAAGCATTGGTTTGTTTTACATTCTTGTCAATTCCGATCATTTATGTTTAAGTTAATCAATTGATATTTGGTGAAATCGCATATTCTTAAAATCACATTATAAGTTTAATTGTTATTAAGTTTTTAGGGTCAACATATATTGTGATTATTGTTAAATTATGGTGTAATACTTTTTGGTATATCATGTTACTGTTGAATTCTAATACACTTTATTTGAGTTTTTGAAATAGTATTCTTAATATTCTTGGTATACTCTACATTAGTATACCATGATTCGACAATCATGATATTCTTAGCATTCTTAATATATACGATTTGGTATACCATAATTACTATGAGCGCGTTTGGCCAAAAAGAAATTAGTTTTTGTTTTTTGGAAGTCTTTTAATTTTTTTTTTCAAAATTATTTTTTTGGCTATGAAAATTATAAATTTCACTTAAAGTTAAATCTCAAATTTTTTTGAAATTTTAAATACTCCAAAAAGCTATTTTAAATTTTTTTACTTTACTTCACTTACAAAAATTCAAAACCAACTCTAAATTGTATTCATATCCAAACACGATTCTAATTTTTAAATACCACTATTACTTGATTTTTTTATAGTTTTTTGGAAATTCACAATTCTTATGTCCGAACATCCACTATATGTAAAGTCCCATAAATTTTCTAATGACATAAGACTTTAAAATGCGCCACGTGTGATCAAAAATATCATTTTGAGTGTCCAAGAAGGCCTACTTACTTGGACCACATCAATTGGTCATGAACTTGTATGAGAAAAGTGATATGGAGCATGTTAATGAAGTCTAGAAGTGAAAAGAAATAGGTTGGAACAAGTTGGAAACGTCAAGTAGAATAAGATATTTTAAGGCGTGCATCTCATGACTTTGAAAAAGTATAACTCTCTCAATATGAAAGTAGGTTTCAATAAATTTAGATTCTACATTGTAGCCATTCGAATCTGGTTTTTAACGCATTCCAACGTTCATCATTGCGATATTTCTACCAGAAGTTATATTTTTACAGAAGGCTGTTTGACAGGTAACCATAAAATTTCAAGGAATCAACTTCAATAGCTCAAGGGAAAGGTTTTGCAAGATTTTCTTCAAAAAGTAATTCTATATCTTCAAACTTACATGAACGAATTTATATTGAGCATATAAGTAGGAATTAAGTGTTGGAAGCTATGGGATGGTGAACAAAAATCCTAAGTTCTCAATCTAGAATGACAGGTGTTGCAGAGAGTGTGAAATATGATAATTGGTAAACTTGATTAGTTTGGAGTATATTGTTCGATGTATTGTTAGAGGTAGGGTGTGCATGGAAAAGGTTGGTTTGTTTTTTTTTAAAACCAAATCAAATTAAATATATTAGTTTATATTGGTCCGATTTTATTGATTTTTTTGGAGTTTTTTGGATTTGTTGTTACTTAAATATTATTTCAATCTTACTTTGTTAAATTTTTGATAAGTATATATATGTACAAAAAATTTAAAAAATCGACAAACGTATTATCTATTAAAATATTCTTATGGGAGAATTTACTTAGTAACACATGATAGTTATTTTTTTAGTCGCGTGAAAATATTTTTTTTATTTAATGTATACTTTTAAGATTAATCAAATTTAGTAAATAAATATAAAATCAGCGCGATACCTAAATAATAATAATTACTTCAAATTCAAAAAAAATATGAGAATTTAATTGATCTTGACATATAAATATGGAAGAACAAAGAGATTGATGTATTTTACTAACACTTGATAAGAAACTGATCATACAACCCATTATTTAAGGTTAATAAATATCAAGCACTTTATATTCTATTGAATATTTTATCACGTAAGAGAATCCTTAATATGTCTTGACATTTTAAAGAAAATTCTAAATAAAACCTTAGAAGTTTGCAAAAATGGCTCCAAAGCCAAAAATGTCTCGAACACTCGGGGACTGGCGCCAATAACTCAAAGCCGTATGTGTCACGACCTGAATTTTTTACTCTTGGGAGTCGTGATGGCTCTAACTGATGTGAGTCAGGCAAGACAAACCTTTAGGCTAATTGAGTCATTATCCATTTACTTCTTTTTAACAAACATAAAGTAGAAACGTATAAACATCGGAAATAAAGCAGAAGAAAACAGTGGATTATATTAAATCTGTATCTATTACAACTACTTAAGCCATAACCACCAAAAATCTAGTGTCAGAGTATCACAGACGGTTTAAGATTTATTACATACAAGGTCTGAAGAAAATATCAATACATTGTTTCTGAAGCAAAAGGAGGAAACAGGAAATAAAATATGAGGTGACGCCAAGGCATGCGGACGCCTGCAGGTCTACGTTGGATCTCCGCGTGGACTGAAGGTAGCCTCCATTTATGGCCCAAGAACTACTCCGGGATCTGCACATAGTGCAGAATGTAGCTTCCGCACAACGGACCCTATGTGCTAGTAAGTGCCTAGCCTAATTTCGGCGAAGTAGTGAGGAGTCTAGGACTATACTACCAAATAAACCTGTGACATTATATAAAATACAACAAAAGGTAAAGTAGAAATAGATAAATAAAGATGGGAGGGGAAAAATATGCTTTAGGGAATAATAGGTAAAAATAAAATATGAAGAAAATTATAAGAGAACCAAGAATCAAACTATAAACAAGGATAAGGAAAACAAAGGCACATTTCACTTTCATTTTGCATCTTGTCACAGGCATGCAACCCGATCCCGTTTCCTATATCTCGTAGCAAGCGGGCCACCCGCTCCCATTTTATGTATCTCGTGGCAGGAGTGCTACCTGCTCCCATTTTATTTATTTTGTGCAGGCGTGCCACCCGCTCCCATTTCATATATCTTGTGGCAGACGTGCCACCCGCTCCCATTTTATGTATCTCGTGGCAGGAGTGCTACCTGCTCCCATTTCATTTATCTTTTGAAGGCGTGCCACCCGCTCCCATATCATATATCTTGTGGCAGACATGCCACCCGCTCCCATTTCAATTATCTTGTGGCAGGCGTGCCACCCGCTCCCATTTCATATATCTTGTGGCAGGCGTGCCACCCGATCATAGCTAAAAACGAACAATAATCACAAAGTATTCCGGCAAGGGAACAAGAGAAATATTATAACTTTCCGGCAAGGGAACAATACTATCAAATCAAACATACCGGCAAGGAACATTAATATCGAAACAAACATCCCAGCAAGGGAACATTAGTATTGAAACAAACATCCCGGCAGGTGAACAATGATAAAAATAACATACGAAGCACAATAAACCATAACAAAGTCATAACAATTACAATACAAGACTCAGGGGAATGATTGATACCGACGTATAGATACTCGATACCATGCCTGTACGTCATACTCCATAATTTATACGTAAGAAATAAGACACGACTCCTAATCCCTCAAGATAAGGTTAGACCAAACACTTACCTCGATGAAACGAACAAAATTCACATTTCAATTATAGATTTACCCCTTGATTCCACTAATTCACATGAATCTAGCCACAAGTTACTTAATTACATTAATAAACAATAAATGAATCAACCCAAATGCATGAAAATAAGTTTTCCAAAGTTTTACCCGAAAAGTCAAAAATCACCCCGGGCCCACATGGTCAAAACTCGAGGTTCGAACCAAAACCTGATTAGTCATTCCCCCACGAACCCAAATATATACTTTGTTTTGAAATCAAACCTCAAATCAAGGTCCAAATCCCCATTTTTCTAATACATAGGTCCTACCCAAACACATAATTTCCCCATGAAAATCATTGATTTTGAGTTGAAATTATGTTAAAAGATGTTAATGATTGAAGAAAATGAGTAAAAATTAACTTAAAATAGATTTGGAAAATGAGTAAAAATCTCCCTAGGGAATTCTTATTTTGAGAGCATATGAAAAATGGGTTGAAAATCGTCTAAGTATAAACATTGCATGTCTCAGATGTAGAAATTCTGAATAGAGGTTCGTAGCTGCGAACCCCGAGCTCTGCTGGCTTGGGAATTGCGATGGGAGGTTGGGAAATGAGGAATGGGAAGTACGAAGGGTGGTTGGAAAATGCAAATTGGGAATTGCGAAGGGAGGTTGGGAAATGAGAACTGGGAATTGCGAAGGGAGGTTGGAAAATGCGAACTGGGAATTGCAAAGGGAGGTTGGGAAATGTGAAGCCTGCAAACCTGCAATTGCTTAAGTCTGAAATTTAACCCTGTGGCCTATCCAAAACTCACCCGAGCCCTCGGGATTCCAAACCAAATATACGCAAAATATCAAAAACATCCTACAGACATATTTGTATACTCAAATCACCAAAATAGCATCATGAACATCGAATTGAACCTCAAGATCAATGAAATTTCTCAAAACTTCTTTAAACATCAAATTTCATTTAAGGTCCGAATCACGCCAAATGGATTCTGTTTCTTGCCAAACTTCACAGGATTATCATAAATCACACATAAGGCCTGTAACGGGCGTTGGAACAAAAATTCGGGCCCGATACTATCAAGTTTTAATCAAATTTCATTTGCAAACCTTATAAAAATTTTCAGAAAATAATTTTCTTCAAAAAAATTCATTTCTCGGGCTTGGGACCTAAAATTTGGTTTTGGGCATTCGCCAAGTCCCATATTTTCCTACTGACCTTCCGGGACCATCCAATAATGGGTCCGGGTCAATTTTCCCAAAATAT
Organism: Nicotiana benthamiana; assembly: GCA_034376525.1. NCBI lineage: Eukaryota > Viridiplantae > Streptophyta > Magnoliopsida > Solanales > Solanaceae > Nicotiana > Nicotiana benthamiana. The sequence continues at coordinate 71,583,851 of CM067325.1, forward strand.
TGACCGAAGTCAAATTAATTCATTTTTAGCCAAAATTTATCATTTTTCACAGATTTTCACATATAGGCTTTCCGGCTATGCGCCCAGACTATGCACACAAACCAAGGTGATGCTAAAAGAAGTTTTTAGAGCCCCGGAATACAACTCGTAAGCGGATCTAGAGCCAAAAATGCCCCAATCACTGAGGGACTGGCATAAAAAACTCAAAGCTAAGCCCTCACTAAGGTAGCATTAAGGTTACAAAATGGCTCCAGAAGCTAAAAACGTCCTAAACACTTGGGGACTAGCACCGAAAACTCAAGGCAACATTACCTATGGGTTGAAAACTACGAACTCGTAAACCCTCAGTGAGGCAATACCAAGTTTACAAGGAATGGCCCCTAGCCAAGAAACATTCGATGACTTAGGGATTGCCGCCAACTGCTGCCCCTATTGGTTTATTAAAAACCTGAGGCAATAAGGCTCCATGAGGGCAACCTCGAGTGCATAAGACCTTCATAAGGCAACATCAAATCTGTAAGACCTCAAGCAAGGCATGAACCATACTTGTACCAAGTAACCAAAACTGTAAGACCTCAAAGGAATGTCAAACTTTGTAAGACCTTACAAAAGGCATTATCTCGATGCTAAAGTTAAGGCTATATATGGAACACATAAGTTCGCTATAAAGGCATACCCTCGATATAGATGCCAAAGCTACTTCACTCGGGGACTGAAAGACTCCGCTCAAATACAATGACGATGGTCACAAGGCTGTACCAGCCAAACTAATGCTACTTGGGGATGCTTGACCGTTGCTATAAAGTCTCAGGCCTTCAATTACTTCAAATATACTTCGGAAAGAACTAGTTAAACAGGCTACCCTTGGCATTGGCAAAAGAGCTTTGATCATGTCAGCTCAAAACTGTAGGCTTTGAGATATTGAGCCACCGAGCCAAACCTCCTGAGGTGCTCGTTCATCGCTAGATAATAACTCACAATCGAGGTTTTTACCAAACCGTCGAAAATTCAAGAAAACACAATTTCAAAAAGTCCTTAACGAGCAAAAAATAAAGCCTATAAAAGTTCATACCGACCCAATGTGTATGAGCTATTACCGCCAACCCATAAAAAGGTCATACTGACCCAATGCGTAAGAGCCATTGCGGCCATCCAATACAAAGGATCGTACTGATCAAATGCGTAATTTTCTAAGGGATAACTTTGAATTAAAAAACTTAAGGGTCAATTAGCTGGAGTCGAAACCGGACTCGTAGACTAAACATGATATGGTTAACTAAATATGCCTAAGAGCAAGAGCATAAGAGCTTAAACGCCGGTTTATACCAAAAGGTTGTACCGACCAAGCGCATAAGAGCCTACGGGCCACCCTAATGAGCCCCAAGGCAATACTATAAACCTAAGGGTTCTTTTAACTCAAAGACCTGTTCGTCTTGCTAATGGATGGAAAATATCAAAGCAAAGGGAAGTGCATGAAAAATTAAACCACAAGGCTTCCTCTTATACATATATGGGAAGAAATACAAAACTCCATTTATAGTGTTCCTCAAAAGCATTATGCACAAAATCAGAAAAGAAAGGCCTAATGTGCATACCCTTTGGGGACTATGGCCCGTCGACCTCTTTCTCGCTATCTTCGGCATCAGATAGAAGGAAGTTAATGTTATATTAGTCTGCCTTTTACACCTCAATCTCTTATGAGAGATCGAAGAGTAGGACATGGATCTCCTCGAGGATTTCCCTCCGAGATTTACACCTAATATACTCTTTTGTTCTACTCTCCCGGTCAAGGGCCCCTATCAGCTCATCTCGAGCATTGGTAGCATCTTGCAAATAGATGAACAATTTTCTATCAGCCTTGGTCCAGATCTCTTCGGCTTCAAACCGAGTATCGACAACCTCGGCCTTCATCTGTAGAAGTACAGACTCGAGCCCCACAATCATGCTCGCTCAGACTGAGTTGTTTGCACGAGTATTCTAGAGTTGCACTTTTAGGGCGGAAGCCTTGGCCAAAACATCCTTCTTGGTCGCAACTTGGGCATTCGTCTGAGCTTTTAGCTCGTTACACTCATGTTTAACCCAGCCAACTTTGCCCCAAAGTTGTTCCAGTTCCTCCATTTTATTCTTTAGCTGAAATATCAGAACACTAATCTCCGAAAGCAGAAGATGGAGCATACATCAATGCGGAATGAAGATTACCTATCTTTCGAGATAACTTTTGTAATTTCGACTTCGCTCTACCTCATACCATAGGTGGTCCAACATATATCCCATCTTTTTACAAATAAGCCTGAGAGATTTATCCCTATCCAAAACTCTCTGCAACCAAGCTTCACGATTGAGCAGCTTGTGCTTTAGCTTATCAAAGGATTATGAAAAGGATCTCAATAAGAAAGGGAAGGCACGAAACTAAAAATGCCTATGCTAACTACCAAAACTCACTATGGAGCTGAGCCATTGAGCTTTGTCGAAATACGACCATGCATTTACTAGCTTGGCCTCATTAGTGTAAGTAAAAGTACTCTCGATGGGAGTACGATCGTCGGACACTCCATTCAATTCGGTCGGCCCCTTCCCTCGAATGTCCCTTTAAGTACCTTCGACGTGAATGGGAGACGACGATAAGAAAGAAACTATTTTTCCAAAAATTGAGGAATTAGAGGTTGTAGGATCAACCGACACACCCAATTTGACCCTCCAACGAGGGCTCGCTTCACTGTGAGTGTCGTTGCCCTTCGAAGATTCTTTGCATTTGTTGCCAATCCTCGGTCGCAAGGTCGGCAATATTTCCTCCTCCTCGAAGGAACACCGCCTCATCTCGAAAAATCTTCCGACACCTGTGGTGGTAGAGTTAGTGCGCTAAATAAGAAAGGGAAGGCACAAAACAAAAAAAAGCCTATGACGACTACTAAAACTAAATATGGAACTGAGCCGCTAATCTTCGTCGAAAGCCGAGCACATATTGACTAGCTTAGCCTAATAAGTTTCAGTAAAACTACTCTCCATGGGAGTGCGGCTTCCCGATGCTCCACTTAATTCGCTCGGCCTTTTGCAGCAAATGTACCTCGAAGTACCTTCGAAGGGAATGGGAGACGGTGATAAGAAAGAAATTGTTTTTCCAAAATCAGAGGAATTAGAAGATGCAGGATCTTCCAACATATATCTTTTGAACCTTCGAGCAAGGATCACTTCACTATGAGTCTCCTCGCCCTTCGAAGATTCCTTCTGTTTGTTATCAATCCTTGGCCCCAAGGTTGGCAATCTTTCCTCCTCCCCGAGGGAACACGAACTCATCTCAAAAAATCGTCTGACACTTCCAAAGCCAGAGTTAATGTGTTTAAAAGAAAATACATTTTTAGGAAAAAAATCCACTAAGCACCTACCATATGTTTTGCGTCCTATCTCCCCTTGGACGGGTCTGGCCATTTGCAGTTATCGTAAATTGAGCAAGCTACCAGCGTATGAGACCATTCAGCCAGGTCAGGAACCTCATTTTGTAGCCAAGGAATCGCTAAATAAAATAAAATGGAAAACATGCTTACAGAGCCCGCCTCTACTATTGATAAAAAGCAGTAAAAACACGGGTGTACCACATATTTGTGAAATTCAAATTTTCAAGAAATGGTCGAAACTCTCCAGGGATAATATCGACTGTCTGTGCTCGAAAAAATCAAATTATCCACCCCTGGTCTTCATCCTCTTCACTGTTAACATCAAGGGACTGGGTGGATCGATGTCGCAGAGTAATCAAGCACGGGTTGCAAAGACCGATATAACCGAATGAGATGACCATGGGTGAATTCGAGCCCGAACTTATCCACAAAATACCTTATTATCAGCACTATCTTATAAAGGGATTGGTGAGCCTATGCCAAAGTGACCGGGTACCTTCTACAAAACTCGAGCACGATCCTTTCGAGAGGGCCCAATGTAAATAAGTACGTATATATGTTCAAAAACCCCTCAACATGAGCCATAATGCTCTCCTCGGGGGAAGTTGCTTGCAATGACACTATCTCTCCCATCCACAGTATTTTCTGACAGCCTCGAGATGATCCTCCCCTATTGAGGAGATAAACCTCGACACATTCTCTTGGTGTCCCAGAATATTAGGCGGTTTCTCTAACAAAAAGTTCCTCTTCGAGACAAAGAACCTCTATGCTAGCTCATCGAATGTCGGCGATATACCATCGGCAGAGTATGAAACTAGAGAAGAAGATTCCTCTTATTAACAGGCAAATGGGGAAACATCAGCCATGGCTATGGTTAACCAAGCCAAGGGGAAATAAGAAGACTTAGGCTAAAGCTTTGAGGTAAAGGGAAATTGAAACAAGAAAGGGAAACCCTATAAAGGCGATAGTCGCTGAATATAGCATTATCTTCAAACAAGGGGTAAACAAGCACATATATAGGGTATATAGGGACTATTCGCCTGCTCTAGTGACTAAAAGAATCTGGCCACGTCAGTATCACTTTTTGGGAAGCATGCTGGTGGAACTACCTCGGTCACTTTGTAATCATGCCATGTAATGACACTGTTGTGCAAGCGCTTGCAGGTCATCAAACTCCGAGATTTTTTTCCATTACAGGCATCGACCCAATAGAAACTATAGGCCCTATTTTTAGATTGTGCCCAATATTAAAGGCATCGACTACTCCAAGTATATGCCCCGAAGATCCAACATCAGAATTCAAAGGAAAAAACATTAAAACATAGATTTCAAAATACTCAAAGCGGAAAAATTGTCATAATTACAAAAAAACACATTTACAAATAGGGGAGCATTTACAAAACCCTTCACCTAAGAAACTCTTTCACAAAATGGGAAAAATGACGATCTAAGTCTTCTCTTTACCCTCGTTATCCTCAAATTATCGTCATGTCCCTCATCTAATGTGGTCGAAAGAGTACATTTCTCCTCCAAGGTTCAGGCTTCCTCAGTCTTAACAGAGAGATCGACGCCCTTATCGCTCACTTTCTCAAGAGATTGCCTCCCTGCTTGCGCATGAGCATAAGCAATGGCTCGAGTTAGCTTCTGCTTGGCCTTCACTAAAATCTTTCAAGCTTTCTCGTTAGCAGTACTGTCATCATTCTTATACGAGGATGCCTTTTCTTCTGCAACTGACTTAGCCGACGATAGTGTGACAACCTCCTCCTTAACACTCTGTTGAAGATCCCCAGTCGATGATAGCTCTGTCCGTAGATGGCCCCTCTCAAAGGCCACGACCCCATGTTTCCCCCTGAAATCGAGGGCCTCCGCATCCTTGGAGTCTGCCTTCTCTCGAAGCTGCTCCGCGAGGGCATTCTTTTGCCTGACTTGCAAGTGAAAAGAAAGTTGGTTAAATGCCAAGTGACAAAGACAAAGGGCAATTTCACAAATATAGTATTACCCGCTCGGCAAGGTTATCTTTTTCTCGCCACACTCCTTCTAAACCTACCCGGAACCCACTCAGCTCCTCCTCCTTTCGGGCTGAAGAGGTCTCCAACTCTCTTAGCCCTAAGGTGAGATCCTTGACCATCTTCCTATGCTCAACTCGCAACTTAGGTATAGTGTGATCGTACATTTTCTTGTCCTACAAATAAACAATAGAGTCTGAAAAATAGGGAGAAATAATTAAAGCACTAAAGGTATAGATAGAAAGGTTATTGCCTGCTGATGGATCCTCTCCGCCTCCTCGATAGCATTGGGAGTGTCGAGATAAATTCTTCGCCAACACCATCAAGAAACCTGTCAAGCTCATTTCCCCCCTCGAGAGCCCCCCCCCCCCCACATTGGTGACCTCGGGTCCTGTGCATCCCTGAATTCCCCAGGTGAGTTGAAGTCCAAATTAAGGCCGCCGAGGACATCGATATCTCCAAGGGAAAAATTCTGTCCCCAAAAAGCTCCGGGCCCTAACATTTTGGAGTAAGCAACAACGGTTTCCTCAATAGGGACTGTAACATGTCCGATCAGTGACTCAAGGACTATGTCCGTACCCTTCTCGAGGGTCTCCACAACATGGGATCGATTCGAATTGACCGTTCCCTCAGCCTTTGGTCGAGCCACCTGCGGGGTATCCGTTCCTGACCTCATCCTTTGTACCAAAAGGTACTCATCATCATCGTCGTATTCTTCCCCACTACTGGGACTTCCTCTAGAAGATAAAGCCAAGACCCTGGCAGCATCTTGAGGCCTGCGTGATTTAGGTTTCTTTGCCACTGGAGACTTAATAGCCAGTTTTTTCTCCCTTTTTTGACCTTATCAAGCTGCATGGCCTCTTTCTTACTGCCGGGAGGTACTCTCATCGGCACTCCATCGCCAAGGCCTACCCAAGCATAATTCTCAAAACTTGCCAACAGAAAAGAGGAATAGGAACATGGTAGAAGTTACAGCGAAAAGTCTTACCATGATTTTTGGCCGGCCACTGCATTTTATCCAAGTTGGTCCAAGAGCGCACGAAATAAGGCAACGGAGTATACAATTGCATAATCCACCCCGAGAGGTCATGGATCGCTTCAGGATACAAAACGATAGATGCATAAATAAATAGAAGATCATTTTTTGAAAAGAAGGTGAGAATACGGTAAAGCTTGTTCGAGGGAGAGATACTTATGCTCCATATTCAACTCCTCCGGAAATGGCATCCTTTCAGATGGGATGATGTCTGAGGTCCTCACTTGGAAAACCATGCTTATCCACCATCGGTCCTTGTTCTCTTCAATGCTCGAGAAAATTGGCTTCGCAGATCAAGTTGAAGCTTATCAAACCTTGATAAAGTCAATGGCTACACAGTCTAATGAAGTGGTCAAGGGTAAAGGTTATACCCTCAACCTTGTTGGAGAAATAACTGAGCATATAGACTATCTCCAAGAAAGATGGATAGATTTGGCCAAATGTCACTTGATACTTGTCATAAAAGTTGAGAATAACCAAATCAATCACCGGGGAAAAAGGGTTTGAGGAATCGACGAGACCCGAAGTGATGGGTATGTATATAAATAAAGGAAGCCAACCTTGTATTCCGCTATGATCTCATTAGAACGAGGGATATCAACCAGTACTGCATCCTCACATTGATTGTCTTCCTTCACTTTTTCTACATTAATCATAACGCTAACATACCGGGACACGTGTTCACATTTGTCTAGTGTAGAAGAGGGTCTTTTGATAGAGAAGTCATTCACAGTATCAAACTCGGTAGGTTACACTGTTCAACGGTAGGGGCCACTTTGGTTTTGTCCTTAGAAGTTCTAGCCACGATAGTGGAAAGGTGTTTTTGAGAATGGACGCAAGGAACTAAGAACGGAAGGAAGAAGAGCATGATAAGGGATAGCTTTAGCTCTGAAGGTTTGAGGATATTGTAAAAGTGTGCATCCCTAAATGATTGAGTTATTTATTGAAGCCATATGGGCATCGGAAAGGACAAACCAATAGTGGTTCATCGGCTTCTTGATAGTCATGTTAACGGTGACCCTTGCACGATTTTGGAGTAATGGCATTTAATGCTCTGATAGGCTGACATCATGATGGTAGTGCCTAAGAAGTAGGGGGTTCAAAACCATTTCCAATTATTTATTATAGGAAACGCGAGGATAATCTGTATATGGTAAAATTGGAGGGCCTAATTTTCTGTCGTTACGATGCTTCATAAGCACGTTACCATAGGCTCGAGATTATGGTCGAGTTCAATACTCGATGGATTATCGATGTCCGACCTCAGGGCAGTGTAGATATGTAGTAATGGTAAAAACATGGGAGGTTCCCAAGGCATACAACTAAAGCTGACCTAGTCAATTTGGCTTCCTCAAGCCCGTACCGTGGCATTAAATAGATGTACCAACCATGTATCTTTGTAAGAAATGCATTTGTACTATATTGGGATTCCCCCTCGTATATAAAGGGGATCCTTGTCATTTTGTAAGGGGATCCAGTACACAATATTGAATATACAAGAACATTCTCTCTACTTTTTAACATATTCTCTTGATTTCATTACTTACATTTATTGATTATATTTATAGTGTTCTATTTATGTTCTTAATTCATTGCTCATTATTGATCATAAAAATGGCATCGTAGCTCTCATAACTGTTAATCCTCTCTCAATTTCCCTATGCCAGGCACGATCTAAGGCTCCATATATGTCAGCTCGAGGCCTCGATTTTCGGCCATTCAGTTTTGTTATTACATTATATACAAACTCTTATTTTATTTTCCAGTCTGTCACTTAGCATCTATTACCTAAAAACTATCATAAAAATACAAAATCAAATCTAATTGTAATTACTATTTTCAAGGTAAACACACTTGGAACCCGAACAAAGGGAAGATGGGGCCGAATTGGAAAGGTCCATAACGAAATATCAAAATCATTGGAAAAGGATTGTACAAACTCGAAGCGGCGGATGATGAGCATTATCGAACAATTGCAATGTAACTTTCTTAAAATGATACTACTGCTAAAGTACAACCCTATTCATTTATTATCTTTACAAATATTATAGATAGGAATAACACTTGCAAATATTGGTCAAGGAGTGATGCAACTTTTAGTCATGATTGCACATGTTGCACTCTTTTTCCCTTGAAACGGTTTTGTCCAAAAACGGTTTCCCGGCAAGGTTTTTAACGAGGCAGATAATTGATCGTGCTAACTTAGAATTGAAGACCGACTAGAAACTAGAGTCGGGGGTCACGAAAATAGTATCCGAGCCTTCTTTATGAAAAACCTCAAATACTGGGGGTCATCACCCTCGGTTAACAATTTTAGTAAATAAGGAAACTTTATGTTCGAACACGTATGTGCTTGATTGATAGGATTTGTTGTAAGGGCCAAACAGCCAAATGAACCGTTCCTGCATACACCACATAAGCCATAACATGAAACTTGTACACGTTTATGAACTTGTACGTAGCATATAGAAATGAAATAATTTTTCTACCTTGCCGATATATTTTTTCTTTCCTTGTTCCCTAAGGACATCGGGCCAATGGGCCACCTTTTTCTCGATCTAAGAAATCAACCCCAATCGGGAACTACTGTCCAAGTCCCACTCGAACGTCCCGGGTTGTCAAAGCCTGGGGGCATATAGGAAGTGCCTGAACTTAAAGGTCTTAACCACCCCCACTCAGCGACTGTCATCCTAGGTAAGTCCGTGTGGCTCTGGTAACGAAGCCTGGGGTAATAAGCTTATTTGGAAATACCCGAACTAAAAGGCTACGACCTTCTTGGAAAGGCTCAGAGAAGTATGAAACCCGTAACCAAGACATAAGGCCTTCAAACATTTCCAAACCGGTTCAAAGGGCAAATTTTGAAAACAATTATAAGCTAAAAATTTCTAAGCAAGCATTTTTGGGAAATCATGCGGTCATCCCAAGCCCCGTGAATCTAGCAAAATTACTTTGAGAATGAGCCTTGTTTAAACCTCTGAACAAGACCTTATTATTACATGCTAAGGAATTCGAATCTTTGTAATCATAAAGAAAAAAGCAAAAAGGAACATGCTTGAAAACTATCAAAGGGAACAAAGATTATATATATATATATATATATATATATATATATATATATATATATATATATATATATATATATATATATCCTTGGAGGCGATCCAGGTCATTCATTCTTTGTCAAACAAATGTCATCACTACGGCGAAGAATGTGGTTCTAGTCATATCCTCACATTCATGGTATTTCATGACAATGTAGTCGATAATTGCTTGGAGAAAACGTCTAATTTGTTGAGATCTAGCTTCTAGAACTTGGGTTTCATAATGGCTTTGATCATGCAGCTATTGCATATGCTCATCTAGCTGAGACATTAGTGCATAACAATGCTCCGTCTCTGCTTTAAAGTTGTTTCTTTGTTTGGCCATCTCATTCTCAAGGGTGATTAGCTTTTTCTTCAGGTTTGTGACTTCTCCATCATATTTCTTTTTCAATAGCCGGGCAAACTCTGCCCGTCCCTATGCGTTCTTCGCGAACTGTGCCCGGGGTCTCGTCAGACTACCCTTGGATTTTTCCAAATCATCCTTGTACTTAGATATGTTCCTCCTGAGACCATTTATGAGTCTTTCACTGGTTTTGATCCTTTCCTGATTCTCAGCAGATATCATCATTTTTTTGATCTTGGCTCAAAGGGCTTTATTTTCGTGGGCCAACTTCTTCTTCTCCCATTCATCAGCAACAACTTGCACACTACTGTCAAATTTTAGATCTCTGATTTGCCCCTCCAATTTTCTTATCATGGCCATGTAGCTTGTCTCTTTTGTCAACCAATCCCATTGCTCTCATTCCCCATCAGTGAACTGTTGGACACGGGGCCTTTTGGAAGGCCATTCGGGCTCTTGATAGACGATCAAATTCACGCATATTTGAGATTCATGAGCGCAGATTTCCTGGTCAAACCAATATGCCTGTTCGAATTGACACTGAACTTCCATGCTCTAGACCGACTTTATACATTTTAATGATATTGATTTTACTAATATCCTAATATGTTTGCACCACTGCTTTTAGAATAGATTCACATTTGTATACAAATAACGGAAACCTGGAATGAACAGTCATGACCTGTTATAGTAGTCTAGATCTAACTTTTACATACATCAATCAAGTCATTAGACAAAATTACCTACAATTAATTCAATACATTTAAGTAGACTCGAAAACACTCGAGTCCCAGTTGTACAGTCCAAGTTATATACGTGCAAATCAAAATTAAACTATATCAACCTATTATATATCATTTGAAGTCTATTTGATTTTTAAAGACAACAATCCAAGCAGATGCACTTAAGGGAGCAGATGCCTGGGCATTTTCATTTCATTTTTCATCTTAAAGCTATATCAAGTCAAGTTCAAATATATACGTGGAAGTACAATGAAACGAAGGAGAAGGAAGAACTCAGCAAGAGTTTAGCAATTAGCAGTTGAAACTCAACAGCAACACTACAGCAGTAGGACTAATTTGGAAGCCAAACTTGCATCAACCCAAAATAACCAAAAATAGCCTTTGATTGAACTCAAAAACACTTAAAATTAAACCAAGAAAACTCCAGAAAACTTCAGCAAATAAGAACCTAGGCTAAATGATGCACATCAAACACTAAATTGACTCGAACTTTTAATTTTGAAAGGAAAAGTTTCAGAGGTTCAAACTAATAATAATTTTTTATTTTTGATTTGAATTTAGATTCCATAAATGGGATTAGGAGGTTTCGGGAAATCTTAGAGCTGAACTTTTTTCAAGATTTTCAAGCTTTTGGAATTTTTTCTGAATTCCACAACTTATGGGAATTTTTCAGGGGTTCAAAAAACTTTTGGGAATTTTAGTAAGCTGGAAATTTTTAGGGAATTTTTGAGGATTTTCAAAATTCTGAAAGAAGGCAATGGCGTGCCCTTTTATGTGCAAGGCTTAGGGCAAACCTTTCAATTTCAATTGCACTCTAAGTCCCTCCTTAGGTTTTTTCAGATTTACTCAATTAGTCCTTTTATTTACTCCTTGTTACTCAAATTAAGTAACCTAACCTAATTATTTGTTGAGGACAAAACACTGAACTTAAGGACCAATTACTGGTTAAAACTGAAATAAACTACCCTAAATTAACAAATCAAAGTCAAACAATGCCTCACACTGGATTAATTAAAGACTATCAAGATTGTAAAAAAAAGGTTCGAAACACAAAACCAAATTAAAAAACGGACTTAATTCATACTAATAGGAAAATCTAAAGAATACACAATAAAACAAACTAGATAATCAAAACAAACGCCATAGAAATTAGCCCAAAACATAGAAACAGAAGAGGTTCACGAGATAAAGAACCAATTAAAACCCTAAAAAATCTAAAACAATCCCCACGAGAGTCATACATGAAACAGAGATGTGGTATTCAAAAATAAAATAAACAAAAGAAAAGAAACTCACTGATGTGCTTTAAAATGTTCTCATTTCTTTGATGTGAGATTCGAGCATTTTCCGCGGGATTCGAAGACTACTGGTGGTGAGTCTGGTACGATGGAAGCGGGGAGGTTGCATAGTGTAACTTTGATTGAGTTTGGATGAAGCACCATTGGGGTCCAGACTTTGATTTGAAATTTAACGGCACTGGTTGGGATTTGGGGGGAAATAAGGTTGGATATGGGTTGGGGAGACGGAGACAGTGCTATGGTATAAAATTGGGACTGATTTGTGTTACCCCCGCCGGACACGGCGGAGACAGCATTCAAAAATTCGATTATTCTAAGGGTTGGGCTCATATTCGAAGGCTGGTTTTTTGGGCATTGGAAAGAGCAGGGGAGGAGATTCAGGGGTATAAATTTGGGAAGGTTTGGAGCTTCGCCGGTGGCAGCGGTGAGGCTCAGGGTCAGTGGAGAATCAGAGGTACGGGGAAGACAAGTTCTTGGTCTCTAGGGTTTGTAATGTGTTTGGATAGTTTTATTTTAAAACAAGACAAAACTTGGGCCGTTAGATGATGAGTAATGGACGACTTGGATTATGTGCCCCTAAAACGACGTCGTTTTGAGGCGTCTCAGATATGAGACTGGGTTAGGGACGGGATTGGGCCAGGTATTTTTGGGTTTGGACAGGTATTTGCTCGCGTTTGGGGGTTTGAGATGGAAATTTATGTGCAAGACTAGCCCAATTTCTTTCTTTTTTATTTGTTTTCTTCTTTTTCGCTTTTTAATTAATTAATTCCTTTTTGTTTCATTTTCAGATTTTATCAAGTACAAAAATAAAATAGACAAGACCAAAGTTTAAACTCTACAATTGAAACTAATTAATTTCTAAATTAACCTAAATCCTAATTTTTAAAAAGAAAGCTAAAAAAATGCAAAAAAAATGACTTTTTTCGTTATTTTTTCTTATTTTCAATGATATTCAATTAATCCAATATCTAGGATTAGGTCCTAAAGGCAAGTATGCTATTTTTATAATTTTCATTTATTATGATGCCTAAAACTTCACACAAACTACAAGAAAAACACAAAATCATGTAATTTATTCGTATAAATTCAAATAATAGAAGAAAAACCCTAATATTAATGAATTATATTTGAGTAACTTAAGTGCGACAATAATCACGTGGTCACAGCTGCCCCTCTTTGCTCGGAGACATGAAGGGTTTCCAAGCAAAGATAAATGAGCAACTGAGAGATTTTTGCCTGCTTGGCATTCCATGAAAAGTATTTTTGAAAAAGGCCTGACCGAACCCCACTTCAATGGTTGCTTACATATCCTTGGCTGCAAAGAAATCAGGTCAGTGTAATTATGGATGTTTGGGTAGCTGGATCTATCGGGAGCTGTGATTTCAATGCTGATCCTGCTGCTACTGCTTGCAGACCTCCTTATTACACCAAAGGAAAATTAAAAGCTATGCTAGCTATACCTATCAACTATGAGTTATAAGATTCCTAACTATAAACTTCTTGAAACTTGATCTTGAGTCCCAGCTGTATTTGTTGTGGACTTGATTTGAATCTTGATGCTCGTGAACTGTAAGTGGCGGTTCTTTCTTCAGCATTGAAGCCAAGAGGGACATGCACAACTTATGATTTTGAGTCAAATTTGAGCAGTCCGCATCTTTCTTTTTCAATCACTCAGAGTTCCATTCTTTTTGTTCTTCTTTTATTTTCCGTTATTCTAGATTGAGATTTTCTCTTCCGGTCATCTCGAATCTTGTGCCTTGAGGTAAAACCTGTTTGGACACCAAAAAAACAAATGAACGAAATTTTAGGCCCCAATTTTCACTGGGAAAATTTCGTGAGTTATGTGCAACACAAATCTAAGCTAATAAAAGTCAGGATTGTGTATCATTTTTAAAGTTTGCCAAGTTATGTTGACAGATGGCGGGGTTATGCCGGGAAGGAAAACAGATCCCTGTTGGGGATAAGAGAAGGATCCATGGGTTATGCTGGGATAGTAATAAAAGAGTCCTTACTGGGATAAAGAGGAAAGTCCACTGGTTATGCTAGGATGAAATGAAAAGGATTCATGGGTTAAGCGGGGATAAGAGGAAAAAGGTTCCTAGGTTATGCTAGGGAGTCCGCGGGTGATGCCGGAATAGGAAAGAAAAGGCTCTTGGGTTATTGCAGGGGGGATCCACGGGTTATGCCAGGATAGGAAAGAAAAAGCTCCTTGGGTTATGCCAGGGGATCCACGGGTTATGCCGGGATAGGAACAAAAGACTCCTGGGTTATGCCAGAGAGATCCACGGGTTATGGCGGGACAGGAAGAAAAGTTCCTAGTTTATGTACGGGAGATCCACGAGTTATGCCAATATTGGAAGAAAAGATCCTTGGTTATGCCAGGGAGATCCGCAAGATATGCCGGGGTATGAAGGAAAAGGCTCCTAGGTTATGCCAGGGGAATCCACGGGTTATGCCAGGATAGGGAGAAAGACTCTTGGGTTATTCAGGGAGATCCACGGGTTATGCCGAGATAGGAAGGAAAATGATCCTGGGTTATGCTAGCGGAATCTGCGGGTTATTCCAGGAGAGGAAGGAAAATGCTCCTGGGTTATGCCAGGGGAATCCAGGGGTTATGCTAGGGTGGGAAGAAATGACTCCTGGGTTATGCCAGGGGAATCCACGGTTTATGTCGGGATAGGAATAAAAGACTCCTGGGTTATGCTAGGGAGATCCACGAGCTATGCCGAGATAAGAAGGAAAAGAGACTCTTGGGTTATTTAGGGGATCCACGGGTTATGCCCGGATAGGAAGAAAGAATTCTGGGTTATGCCAGGGGATCCACGGGTTATGTCGGGATAGTAAGAAAAAGACTCTACCGGGGGTAAAAAGAAGATTATCCTCGAGTTATGCAGGTGAAGAAAAGAAAAAGACCCTCAGGTTATGCCACGGATAAAAGGAAAATGTCCCTCGGGTTATGCTGGGGATAAAAAGAAAATGACCCTCAAGTTATGCGGGGAATGAAAGAAAGGGGGTCCTCAGGTTATGCTGGGGATAAAGGAAAATGATCCTCGGGTTATGCCAGGGAAAGAAGGAAAAGGGTCCTCAGGTTATGTTGGGGAGAAAGGAAAAAGACACACAGGTTATGCTGGGGAGAAAGGAGAACGATCTATGGATTATGACGGGGACGTCCACAGGTTATACTGGGGACGAAGGAAGATGATCCTCTGGTTATGCCGGGGAGGTCCAGAGGTTATGCTGAGGACGAAGGAAGATGACCCTTTGGTTATGCCGGGGAGGTCCAGGTTATGCTGGGGACGAAGGAAGATGATCCTCGGGTTATGCCGGGGAGGTCCACATGTTATGCTGGGGACAACTAGGGAATGTGGTCCTATATTTGGAGGGATGGATTTAAGGATCGAGGGTCCTATGCTACCATGATTTGTAATTCTCCTTTTCTTCTTTCTTTTATTAAAGTTGGGAGAAAGAATTTAAAGGTAACTCCCCTTTTGGTTTGATCATTGCTACAAAGCTATTCCTAGCTCTAGCGCAATTCTTTAGCTACGTCTGCTATTGGTCCAATTACTTTGAATTACACGTATTTCAGGTTTTCAATCAAAGCACGATTATTAATTCGAAACGGTGGTTGGTTTTGTGGCCTTGATTTCTTGATCCCGGCCTCGCTTCTGTTGAGAAGATCTTTAACTTTCCAGACTTTGCCTTGTTGGTTGGCGGGGAGAACTCACCTTTCAGATTTATTTTGCCTTCATAGGCATTTCCTCTTTGTCCCAACTTCCATTTTCAGAACCTTTGGGTACCTTGGCTTTTGAAGCATCAACTATCATGGCCAACCGGGATTGGCTAGATGCGCCCGCTGAGAGTAGGTATTTTCGTTGGCCCGTGCCAGGCGAGTCCTGTGAAACAAGTCTTGCCACCTTTTCTTTTGGAGTAGTCAAGGAATAATAGTTAAAACGAAAAGGATTCAAGGAAGCAGTGTACCAAAGAAAACATATGTGTTTAAAAAGAAGCATCCCTTTCGGGAAAAAGAGAAGGACTTATCTGGGGGTGCCTGCTGACTTCAAATGAACATGACATGTTTCTCAGACTGGATCCTCAACACGCGCAAAATTTCCAGCTTCTTGTGAACCACATTTTCATATTTCAAAATCAGGGAACATTGCCGGACCTCTTTTAGTGGTGAGGTATCTTCTTTTCGGTCGACAACACCCTTTGCGGGTTTTCGCCAATTGAAATCTCTCATTTCTCTTCTCACCGTCACCCAATAGTGCTCTTTATGAGTTTTCAGTAAACGGACTCTCTTATTTTCAATTCTCTACTTACCATCGCCTTATGGTGCCCAAAGGTTTTCACCTATAAGACTCTATCATTTTATTTCTCTCAATTTAAATAGTATCAAATCCCAACAATGGTGTTTGTCACTCCCATGACTTTGCCAATTGATCAGAAGGACTAAGGCCAGGTTTTTGCGTAAAAAGGTGTTTGGGTGGAACTACAACTTTGGAACCATTTTGGCAGGTTCACGGCCGAAATATTACATCATCTGCACCAATTTTAAATTTTGGGGAATTGGGATTTTTTGTTTTAGTGTGATTGAACCTTAGGGAGGGGGTGCATACGTATCTTTTCGGAATCAAATCAGACCTAGTTCATGAAGTTTTTTCCTTAGCTAATTTTGTTTTGTTTTGTATTTTTTTCATTTTTCATCACTTTTTCCCTTTCTATTTTTTTTCTTCTTTTCCTTTTCTTTTATCTTTTCTTTTATCTTTTTTTTTGTTTTTTCTCTTTTTCTTTTTTTGGTAACGGGAAGAAAAAGCCTTTGTCATCTCAAGAGGACCGAATCATTGCTGAAAGGAGTCAAGACGTAGCACATTTTTACTGCATCTGCATTCACCGCTGCCTCGGGATCGTTTCCTTAGATGTTGCTCAGGTACGATGTTCCTTTGGGCAATATCTTTCTGATAATGTATGGGCTTTCTAGTTAAGAGCAAATTTCCCTTTAGCTTCCTGATGGTGAGAGAGAATGAGCCTCAATACAATCTGTCGAACCTCAAAATTCCTGGGGCGCACTTTCTTATTATAAGCGCGGGTCATTCTTTGTTGGTACAACTGACTGTCACAATCCGTGGCCAATCGTTTTCCATCGATTAATGACAACTGCTTCAACGAGTTCTTAACCCACTCACTATTCTTAATTTCTTCTTCGACGATTATGCGGAGTTAAGGGATTAATACCTCTACGGGTATAGCACCTTCAGTTCCATAGACCAACAAGTATAGGTTGCTCCAACCGATGTGCGCACCATGAAGCGATATCCAAGTAATGAAAAAGGCAACTTTTCATGCTATTATCTATAGCTTTGAATCATTTTTCTGAGAATCTTCTTGATGTTCTTGTTAGCTACTTCGATAGCACCATTGGCTTTGGGCCAGTAAGGAGTGGAGTTTCTATGTGTTATTTTGAATTGTTCGAATATCTCCCCCATTTATCGGCTATTCTGGTTGGCAGCGTTATCTGTGATGATGGTTGCAGGAATGACGAAATGGCAAATGAGGTTGGAATGCACAAAGTCTACCATAACTTACTTGGTGAGTGACTTAAGTGTGATGGTTTCCACCCTCTTTGTAAAGTAGTCAATTGCAACCAATATGAATCTATGTCCTTTTGAGGTTTTTGGCTCAATTGGTCCAATGAAGTCCATGCCCCAGGAAGCGAATGGCCAAGGTGCCGACATTGGATGCAGTTCGGTTGGTAGTGTATGAATAATATAACCGTGCACATGGCATTGGTGACATTTCCGAATGAAGATGAAGCAGTGTATGGTGATCCAGTAGTACCCTGACTGAAGTATTTTCTTTGCCAACACATACCCGTTCATATGGGGCATGCACACTCCCGCGTGTACTTCATGCATAATCCTTCCAGCTTCCTCGGCATCAATACATCTTAGCAAGTTGAGATCCGGGGTCTTTTTGTAGAATACATCACCGCTCAGGAAGAAACCAGTGGCATGACGTCTAGTGGTTATCTTTTGATCTCCAGCGGCTTGCTCGGGATATTCTTGTGTTTTCAGAAATCTCTTGTATCATAATACTATGGCTGAGTGTTGGGTTCTGCTTCGGTCGCATTACAGTAACCATGCCTTTCCCTTATTTGGATTTCCATAGGATCGATGTAGGCGTTTCCTAGGTAAGGCAACATCGAGGCCAAGATAGCGAGTGCGTCGACTAACTCATTGTGACGACGAGGGATGTACCTGAACTATATAAACTTGAATTATTTGCTGAGATCTTTCATATGCTGCCGATAAAGGATGAGTTTGATGTCTTGAGTTTCCCACTCCTCATGGGCTTTCTGGATAATTAGATCTGAATCCCCTATGATAAATAATTCCTTGACGTCTTGGTACATAGCCATATTCATGCCCATGATGTACGGTTAATATTCGGCTGTGTTGTTTGTGCAGAAAAACTGAAGCCGAGCCGTGGTTGGGTAGTGTTACCGGTGGGTGAAATTAATATTGCCCCAATTCCTACACTTTTTGCATTTACCGCTCCATCGAAAAATATTTTCCAAGTAGTGGTGTCCTCAGATGTTACCTCCACCGAAGTCACCTCTTCGTTTGGGAAATAGGTATTCAGGGGTTGATATTCGTCAACAACCGGATTCTCGGCTAAATGGTCTGCTAATGCCTAGGCCTTCATTGTTGTGCGAGTAACATAAACTATGTCGAACTCGGTGAACAGGATCTGCCATTTTCCCAATCTCCCCATAGGCATTGGTTTTTGAAATATATACTTCAGAGGATCTAGCCTAGTTACGTGGTAGGTGGTTTGGGCTTGTAGGTAATGTCTTAATTTCTGAGCCACCCAAGTTAAATCAAAACAGGTTCTTTCTAGCAAGGTGTATTTGGCCTCGTAACTGGTAAACTTCTTGCTTAGGTAGTAGATGTCCTGCTCTATCTTTCCAGTGACATTATGCAGCCAGAGAATGCAACCAAAGAAGTTCTCCAAGACTGTCATATATATAAAAAATGGCCTTCCTGGTTCTGGCGGGACCAAGACTGGTTGATTGGACAAATAATCTTTAATTTTATCAAAAGCCTCTTGACACTCATCCGTCCGTTTAATTGCGTCATCCTTTTTTAGCAACTTGAATATGGCCTGGCATGTGGAAGTTAGCTGAGCAATGAATCGGCTAATGTAATTTAGTCTTCCTAATAGGCTCATTACATCCTTTATGGTCTTCGGAGGAGGTAGATCTCGAATGGACTTTATCTTTGTTGGATCCAATTCAATACCCCTATGGCTGACTATGAATCCCAGAAGTTTTCCTGAAGGGACCCCGAATGCACATTTAGCTGGGTTCAATTTTAAATTGTATTTGTGCAGCCTTTCAAAGAACATTCTTAGGTTCTGCGCATGATCACCCTGGGTCTTGGACTTGATAATCACGTCGTCCACATATACTTCTATCTCCTGATGCATCATGTCATGGACGATAGTGGCCATGGCCCTCATATACGTTGCCCCAACATTCTTTAAACTGAATGGCATAGCCCTCTAGCAATAAGTACCCCAAGGTATAGTGAAGGCAGTTTTCTCGGCATCCTCCTCCTCCATCAACACCTGGTTATATCCTGCGTAGTGGTCCATGAAAGACTGTATGTCGCGTTTGGCGCAGTTATCAACAAGGTTGTGGATATTGGGCAAAGGGAAATTGTCTTTGGGACTTTCCTTGTTCAAATCTCTGTAATCCACACACACTCGGGTTTTCCTGTCTTTCTTTGGCACTGGAACTACATTGGCCAGCCATGTGGTTTACGCGACCACTCGATTTACTCCTGCCCCTAACTGTTTTGTGATTTCTTCTTTGATCTTATTGCTGATATCAGGCTTGAACTTTCTTTGTATTTGTTGGACTGGAGCGCACTCGGGGTAAGTAGGCAACTTATGAACAACCAAATCAACACAGAGTCCTAGCATATTGTCGTCTGACCAAGCAAACTCGTCTTTGAATTCAAAAAGGAGTTGGATCAATGCGTCTCAGGTTTTCTCATATGCATGGATGCTTATTTTTGTTTCCCTGATTTCATCGGGACCACCAAAGTTAACCGGCTCACTATCGTTTAGATTTGCCTGAGGTTTATTTTCGAAATGTTCCAGTTCTCGATTGATTTCCCTAAAAGCCTCTTCTTCATCGTACTCCAGTTCTTGGTTCATTATTCACAATTAGGCGGCATGCTTGGATCAGGGTATGAAGTTCGCGAGCATATCATGTTATTTAAAGCCGCATTATTAGAACTGAAAGAAATGAATAAAAGGAAAACAACAAGAATCAGAAAGAATAAAGGAACATAGACGATGAAATATTGATTTCATTTCTTTGGAATTGTAAGATAACATGGTTTACAATTGGAAAACTGAAAGGACGAAGCACTAAAGAAAAATATCCAAGTTACACGCTGTGATAACTCGTGATGCAGAAAAAAAGGCAAGAAAAGACTACCGGGCCTCCCGCCTGATTGGAAATGGCGTAGCCTTCCATTTTTTTAACATGGCATCTGGTCCCATGTATAGACCTCAGCGTTGCTCGAGCCTTCTCTAAGCTGAACCATGTGGGTTTCATATAATAGTTTTCTCATTGCCCCCCATATTTCCTCGATTTCTGCAGCTTTGAAGGTCTCATCTCCTTCCTCCTCACTGTACTTTGGCTTCACGAATGTTTCATACAAGTGTGGAAGTGGTCTAGGCAAAGCCCATCCATTACGTTTTCTACGGTTCTCCCATGTTATGTCCGCTAGCAATGAGTGGAAGCCTAACACGAAGAATTTCTCTGTAGTGGGAAAAGCAATTGGCTTAGCTATCCCTTGTAAAGACCTTCCGAGTCCCTTCCCCGGTTTATCGTATCATCTCTCTAGCCACCATGATTGAAGCATATGAGAGGAAAGGTTGGGGACAAGGTTTTCCCTCTTCATGCTGATCAACCACCACAATTTCGAAGGCCTGATAGACTATATGCTCGCTACCTTCTTTAGCTTTGAGGAAGGTGACCGAGGGATCACGATAAATTGACTACTCATCTTCACCATGGACAACGATTTCTTGGTCCTCATGTTCAAATTTTAACAGCTCCTGCTGCGTGAATCCATGGCCTTCCCAGGAGGTAATTGTAAGATGTGTCCATATCTAACACTTGAAAGGCTATCTCGAAATTAACTGGGCAAATGGTCAAGACCATATCAATCTCTCTGATTGTGTCTCATTTGATTCCATCGAAAGCTCGGACACATACATTGTTGGGACGAATCCTCTCCGTCCCGTTTTGCATACGCTGTAATGTTGAAATTAGGCATATGTTTATCCTAGAGCCTCCATCTACCATTAGTCTTTTGACATAATAACCTTCACATTTGACAGTTAGATGTAGCACTTTGTTGTGGGCAGGTCTTTCTGAGGGCAAGTCGTTTTTACTAAATGTCATCTGATTGATGGCGAAGAATCTTTCCTCCATCCTCTCCAATTGTTCCACAGAGGTTTGAGATGGCATGTAAGCCTCATTGAGTGTTTTGGCTAGTATCTTCTGGTGCTCAGGAGATTCTATCAGCAAGGATAGTAAGGATACTTGTTCGGGGGATTTCCGAAGCTGGTCCACTACTTCTTATTCTGCTGCTTTTATCTTTCGAAAGAAAGTTTCCGCTTCTTCGGTGCTACCGGGCTTCTTGGGTGGGAATCACTTCTTCGCGGCACCGTTTACTTTTTCTAAGTAAGAGTATTTCTTCACAGGGTAACTTTGTTGAGTTTCTCCAGAGATTTCTTTGCCTTTATATGTCACCACCATTTCATGATAATTCCATGGGACTGTAGAAGGGTCCATCATAGGCCTCTGAGGTGTGCGACCAACCACCATGGGCTCATTCAGCATGGTGGGTTAGTTGGCCCCCGCACCACATAGGTTCCTTTGGGTACGTACACCTGAGTAGTCCTATTCAATTCAAATCTCTTTGGGGGACTCAGAGTCAACTGCTTTTCCCGGCGACCTCGTGGGACATAAAAGACAAATTATTTGATGACTGTTGCCTCAGTTTTAACCTCAACTTTCTTTCGATTTCTGGGTGCATGGTTTTGCTCTTCTTTTCCCCTTCAGCTTTCTTGGGGGCCGCTTTTGGCTTTTTATCCACATTAGCAATGGTGATTATGGCTTTCAAAGCCTGGTCAAATTCCTTGTCGTCACAGATAATCCCAATTACTGGTCAATTATTCTGAGCCGACAACGGGTTGTTAGTCACATTAGGGACATCCTCATCCCTCAACACTATTTTTCTTTGCTCTATTAAATCTTCCATAGTTTGTTCCAGAGTCTAGTAATTTTGTGTAACGTACCTTTTAGCCCCTGAATGATAAGCACACCGGGCACCCCGTTGGTAGGAAGGCGATTCAGGATTTTGTCTGTTCGGAGGCACATGATGCAATAGACTCAACTAGAAAAGTTTTGGGAACAAGCTAGAATAGGACTCCCCGATTGGTATAAAGTTTTGCCTTCTGGGTGGCTCCATGGGAAGGAAATTATTTTAGGCGGGCGGGGGTTGTAATGGTTCTGATGGGGAGGCTGGTTTCTCGGAGTTTGGTTCCTGTTAACCTACGGCTTAGGTCGTGCAAATGGTTGAGCATTCATAACTTCATATGGATGATGAGCATAAGGAATGCCTTGGTGAGGATAATAGTGTTGAGGGGTTCTTCCCGCGAACATGGGCCTAGAAGCATTATGCCTTCTCATACTTGATGCGCCCATCGAAGTTTCTTCTTTCTTTTCGTTTCTTGTAACTCCTCCCGCCCCGCCTTGGATGGCCTGGGAGGTTGCTCTTATGGCCGACTGACTCAAAATCCTTCCCGTTTTCAAACCATTTTCTACCATTTCACCAATCTTGATTACTTTTGCAAAAGGCTTGCCATGGCCGACATCATGTATTGAAAGTAATCTGCTTCCCGGGCCTGATGGAAAACAATGACCATTTCTATTTCATCCATGGGAGGATTCACCCTCGATGCCTATTCGCACCACTTAATAGCATATTCTCTGAAACTCTCTGAAGGCTTCTTCTTCAAATTTTCCAAGGAGTTCCTGGCAATGTCGATGTTGTACTGAAACTGCCTTACAAAATCCCTGGAAAGATCGTCCCAAATGTGCTATCGTGAGACGTCTTGGTACATATACCACTCTGAGGCAATACCCACTAAGCTTTCTCTAAAATACACCATCAATAACTCTTCTTTTCCGTCAGCTCCATGCAGTTGGTTGCAATACTTCTTTAGGTGAGCAATGGGATCGCCATGACCATCATACTCTTCGAATTTTTACATTTTAAATCCCATGGGTAGGTGCACATGTGGGAACATGCACGGATATGTATAAGAAACACTCTTTTGCCCGTTCAATCCCTGCGTATTCTTTAAACTCTGCTCGAGGCTCCTTATTCTTTTACGCCATCTCATATAGTTCAGGAAATTTGGGAGTTTTATCTGGTACTGGTGTGAGCTCAAATGGAGGTTGGAGATAATCGTAGGTGGGGTATAGAGGAGGCTCAGTTTGGTACGTGGGCGTTTTGAATGTGAAGGCTGGTGGATCAAATGTGGGTCTAGGCAATGCAGACTGTGTGGTGGCCGCACATGGGGGAGCGGTAAAGATATTGTGCACTGTACCGGATGTGAACACCTAAGGGCAGGCTACAGAAAGTGCCCCAACAAAATTGGCCGGTATGGTGGTTTGTCCCAATAAGATGTTTCGATGACTAATGGGAATAGTGGAAGTACTCCCTGATATATAGAGAAAAGCTCAGGGAATTCGGGGATAGCGCTCACAGGCTATTTTCTATTTCCTCCATGCATCCCACATCTCCATGAACCTAAGGCGTAGGATCTTGTTTTACTCGGCTGCTGCAGACTCTGAGGTCGGGATGCCTGAATTTGGGCTATCTTCTGAGATGGGAACTGTCGGCAAAGTCATTTCACATGACATTTCTGTATTTCCTTTTGATTTGGTAAAATACCGATGTGATGCCAGCTTACCAAAAACCAACCACCGTATCTAAAAACCTGAGCTAAAATTACGACAGTAACAAATGGTTAGTTTGAGACAGATAACAGATAGGGAATCACACATTGGGGTGTGATGCACCTATACAGTTAACGAATTTCTACATGTTTGCAATGGTTGTATATGTCGTCCCTACTTCATTCCATTTTTCTTTCTTTTGATATTCTTTCTTTGTTTTTCTTACTTTTCTCTCTTATATTTTTCTCCTCTCTGGTTCTCCTTTTATTTTCTTCCCTCATTTGGTTTTCTTTTAGGGCTTTCCTTTTCTTTTCTATTTATCTTTTCCTTTTTCTTTGTTTTAGTTTTTAGGGTTACGGTCGAATCCTATGAAGATTTCCTACGTATCATTCCCCACTTGAATCAGACTGAGCGTAGTTCATGCAAATGTATGAATAAATAAGGAAACAATTTTTGGGATTTTCAAATTTTCATTAATAAAACTCCGATTACAAAGACACTAGACTATTTGTTTTTACTTAAAAGGAAAATTACAAAACAAACTCGAAACGACAAAATACAGACTTGATGACTAAAAACTAGGTGATGAGTACATTAAAGCTTCAAATCCTGGGGCCCGCGAGGCGTCATTCGACATCATCGTGGGCCTACGTGCAAGACCCCCTTTTAAATATTCCAAATCATTCATAACCTAACGAATAAATATCATCACTGTAGCAAAGAAAGTGGTACAACCCATTTGTTCACATATCAGACCCTTTTCTTGGAGTAGTCGGCTTATCTGTTGGTTACGGGCTTCTAGTACCCGAAAGTCATGGAAATGATGGTCTCACAGCAGTTTCATTTCCTTCTCCATTTCGGTAATTAGCCTATAGCATTGTTCCCTCACAGCCTGAAATTCTTTGTCCAGTCGGTCTGCCTTATCTTCAAAGGTGTTCATTTTTCTCTTCATATTAGCAATGGTTCCCTCATAATTCCTTTGCATTTGTTGTACAAACTGGTCTTTTTCCTTTGTCTTCATTGCCCATCGTGCCTGAAGTTTTTCCATGTTCCCTTCAGATTTCTCCAATTCTTCCTGGCATTACATGACTTGCTTCTTCAGCCTTTTTATCAGTCTCTCATCGGACCGTCTTATTTGTTGATTTTTTGACGACAATTTTCATTTGTTGGATTTGGGCCTTGAGGGCTTCATTCTCTTGGGCCAACTTCTTTTATCGCCTTCATCGGCTGCAACTTGCAAGCTGTTTTCAAACCGGAGATCCTGAACCTGTTTTTTGAATACTCCTATTCGGGCTCTATATTCCTTTTCTTTCTCTAACAAATCCCATTGCACTCGCGTTTCATTAGTGAAGTGTTGAACATGCGGTCTCTTGGCGGGACTCTCAGGAATTTGAAATATTTTGCCAAACCAGACCAAGTATTTGGGGTCTACTTCGCCTTTGGCCTGCTCTTGCACTATGGTTTTAGGATCCAGGTACCTGCATTCATTCCATATTTGGCGAATCTTTCCTTTTGGGAAGGCAGCTTTCGGGCCTAATTTAATGACTTGTTTACTTAAATCGTCGTCACCGTGGAAGGTTAGGAATCTTCCTAGTTGTTGCAGGACTCAGTAACGAGCGTAGGGTTGGATGCTCCGAACGCCCATCAAAAGAATATAAGGAACTTCTGCTGATGTGTATACAACCTCAGTAGCGGGAAGCCACCCGAAAGCCCATTCAATTGTATCCGCCTTCAAAGATCTCAAGAATGACAGCCATGCCTCAAGACCTCGGGGAACTCAATACCTGTTACCCGGGTCTCAAATTCTTCAATGCAACTCAACTCGGTCAAACCATAGTTCATGTACCCAGTTCGGTGTCAAAGGTGCTCTTGGATCCACAATTGTAGCAACAGGTTGCAACCCCGAAAGAATTTCATACCCTCTCGGCACAGGGTTAAGGATCGATACATTTCCACCATAATCAAAGGAACCACTGTGCTAGTAGGCTTCTTAATAGCAATATCCAAAATTCCTACAAGGCTAATGCCTATATGACCGTCTTTTCTGGACAAACCACAATTCTTAGGAAAGCTACCATGAATGCTAATCCCCGCGGGGCCTCCTATTTATCTTTATTTCCGGCATGTGTCAAACTTGTATTGGGATCCTCAAAACTGTTCGGGTTGGCATATCAGCGGTATAAGAAATGAAGTGTGCAACACTCTTCTGATAGATGCTTATCTTGAATGTCTCGACGAATGCTCAAAAAGTTCAAGAATCTGTGGATGGTTACCGGTCTTGGTGTTAATGGATATCTACTTCTAAGGTTCCCATTAAGACCCACGTATCCCACAATCTCCTCTAGTGTGGGTGTAAGATCAAAATCCGAGAGCCAGAATACATTATGAGTTGGATCACAAAATGGTATCAGAGATTCAATAATATCTATTCTTGGTTTAATGTTTAATAATCCAACGAGACCACCCAAAATCTTGACCACGGTTTCTCTACTACTTTTTTCCCAAGTCATTCCACCATATGTGGAGCTGCAAAGGGATCTCACTTAGGACTGAGAAGGGTTTGATGTCAGTGGTATTAATCTTGCACATTTATTTAAAAGGGGTTTTATTGATTTATTTGACCTAAAAAGAGAAAAATGGCTATTTTTGCAAAAAAAATCTTTACTTAGGAAATTAGGGACTTGGTTTTGCCGATACGGCCTTTCAGCACTTCTGGGTGGTAGATTTTAAGGCTGTGCCCGCAAACCATTCAAATGACTCAGGGTGGCTGTTCTTGAACAAGTAGCCTTCCGAAGTCCTTTTGGGGACATTCAGCTTGTTGTAAAAAAATGGCATCACCCGATTTATTTAGGTCAATAATTAAAACTTTGACATTTTTGGCTAGTTTTGCAAAAGGGAGGTTAGACCCGATGAGGGGTTGCCTTCGTATCTCATGCTCGGTGAGAATAAAACCAGCGTAGTCGAGCAAAATATTTTTTCAAAACCCAAAATTGGTAGAAAATCTTTTCTTTTTTTTCTTTTTCTTGTCATTTTTCTTTTGTCAAAAATCAAGCACCATTTCGGTGCTATTTGAACATTGATTTTTCGGAACAAGTGGTTAGTCGCATTTAGCCCTAAAAATGCTATTTTTTCTCAATTCTCTCTCTTTATTTTCATGCCGGTCAACATGCAAATTCAAAGCAAATAAATGCACAAGTAGCACGTAAGATGCATTTGGATGGTGTTTTCATTTCAGGTCACCTGTCCTAGACGGACATAACCCATGTGTTGAGTCCCTTAAGCCAAATGCACGTGATGCAAACAAACGTTCCTACTAGGGATACGGCATGAGATTTTGTTATACTAGGTTTAAACCCCGAGTTTATTGTTCTAGACCTGGCTTACCCGAGCGGACCAATCGAGCGGGGGGGGGGGGGGAGCGTACCGGGGATACAGAAGCTTTGTCGGCTTAGCAGCTTATCCAAAACTCGTTCTAAATTGGAAAAAACTCTAAACAGAAGAGAATCCACACGAAGTTCACCCTTCTCCATGACGTAGAAGACTCAAAGAGAGGAAGGGATTTGTAACAGTTTATGTATACAAATTATCCAATATCAAAGCGGTAAAACATTTAGCACATATAGCATGAAACATGTAGAAAAATCAAAAAAGCCAAATATAACAGTTACACTAAGCTCGAATTCTTGAACCTTGAACCAGAGATTCTGTGTTCCATCCCTAGCAGAGTCGCCAGAGCTGTCACACCTCCTTTTTGCATGGCTACCCCGAAGGATAAATGTATAAGGGAGTTTTTCCAATTTAAGTGACATTACTCGAAATGGGATTATTTATTTATTTAGAGTCGCCACTTGGGATAGGCTTGGCTTTTGGTGTACCAAATCACCAGTTTGTTATGAATCCTAAATCGAGGAAATTTTCGAGTGTCCAAATGGAGTCTGCGAACAAGAAATTCTAAGTAAGGAATTCTTTTGATCCGAGGGAAGGTGTTAGGCACCCTGGGATCCCATGGTTCTAGGACGGTCGCATAAACTATTATAATCGGCTAAAAATCTGATTCTTATACATGTTTACCCTATAGTGCAATATTTAGATATTTACCACATTTAATTGAATTTTTAGGAATGTGAACTTCGTTTAAAACGTGTCTTTGGATCGCCTCACATGAAATGCACACCCGTAATTAGCAAGGTAAAATTATTAAAGACGCGCCTAAAGTGACTAATGTATTATTATCTTTGAGGGAAGCCGTGAAATTCGCTAAATGGCATGTCCTAAATTTCTTAGTATTTTAATAGGAGAATTGAAAGAGGGCCGCGCGATTTATGAGTTTTATTTGGTGCGGCACACCTCGTTTTATTATTTAAAGACCATTCTAAAGCAAACTAGGAATTTCATATCAGATTTGTCTCTAAAGGACTTAGTTAATTAGCAAAATTCGGACCTCAAGTTCAAGTCTGAATTCAAAAAAAAGGGTGAAACCTCTTAATTCGAATTCGCTACCAAACTCGAAAGCCAGATTTGTAGCTCAATTTTATTACATCATACCCAATATAACAGGTTTGAAGCAACACCACCAGACTCTTTTGTTTATGTTAGATCACTGAACTGCAAATTAACGTGAACAATTGTGTGTGTGTGTGTGGGGAGGGGGGGGGAAGAATTGAATCATTGTAGCTATTAACTATGATAGACTGTAATATTTACGGATACTTGAGATGCATGAGCGCAGATTTCCCGGTTCAAACCAATATGCATGTTCGAATTAACGCTGAAATTCCACGCTCTTAATAAACTTTAAACATTTCAATGACATTGATTTTACTAATATCCTAATATGTTTGCACCACAGATTTTAGAAAAGGTTCACATTTGTATACAGGTAACGGAAACCTGGAATGAATCAGTCATGACCTGTTATAGTAGTCTAGATCTAACTTTTACATACAACAATCAAGTCATTAGAAAAAAATGGCCTACAATTAATTCAAAACATTTAAGTAGACCCGAAAATAGTCCAGTCCTAGTTATACAGTCCAAGTTTATATACGTACAAATCAAAATTAAATTATATCAACCTATTACATATCATTTGAAGTCTATTTGATTTTTAAACATAGGAATCCAAACTGGTGCAGTTCAGGGAGCAGATGCCTGGCCATCTTCATTCCATTTTTCATCTCAAAGCTACATCAAGTCGAGTTCAAATATATACCTAGAAGTACAATGAAACAAAGGAGAAGGAACAAGTCATCAACAGTTCAGTAATTAGCAGTTGAAACTCAACAGCAACACCACAGCAGTAGGACTAATTTGGAAGCCAAACTTGCATCAACCCAAAATAACCAAAAATAGCGTTTGAGTGAACTCAAAAACACTTGTAATTAAACAAGGAATTCTCTAGAAAACTTCAGCAAATCAGACCCTAGGCTAAATGATGCAAATCAAACACTAAATTGATTTGATCTTCTAATTTTGAAAGGAAAAGTTTTAGAGGTTCAAACTAATAACAGCTTTTTGATTCTTGATTTGAATTTTGATTGCAAAAATGGGACTAGGAGTGTGTTTGGGGAAATCTTAGAGCTAGGAATTTTTTTTGGATTTTCAAACTTTTGGAATTTTTTCAGAATTCAAAAACTTCTAATAATTTTTTAGGGGTTCAAAAAATTTTGGGAATTTTAAGAAGCTTGAAATTTTTAGGGAATTTTTCAGGATTTCAAACTTCTGAAAGAAGGTAATGGTGTGCCCTTTTATTGGCAAGGCTAAGGGAAACCCTTTCTATTGAAATTGCACTCTAAGTCCCTCCTTAGTTTTTTCAGATTTACTCAATTAGTCCTTTTATTTATGCCTTTTCACTCAAGTTATATAAGTAAAAGCCTCAAATTCAAATTTAAATCTAAATCTAGAAGGTTTTAGGAGTTCTATTTCAGTTCCTGCCATATCCTATTATTGGAATACCCAAATTAAGCTCCCATTCATATGAAATTACCAATCTGAGTTAGCCCAAACCCCCAACCCTGTTATTAACAAAGATTAACTAACTAATCCTAATTCAGCTATAACCAAATTAATTAAACTAACCTAATAATTTCTTGAGGACAAAACATTGAACTTAAGGACTAATTACTGCTGAAATAAACTATACTAAATTAATAAATCAAAGTCAAACAATGCCTCACACATGATTAATTAAAGACTATCAAGATTTTAAAAAGAATAAAAAACAAGTTCAAAACACAAAACCTAATTAAACAAATAGACTTAAATCATACTAACAAGAAACTCTAAAGAATACACAATCAAACAAACCAGATAATAGAAATAAACGACATAGAAGTTAGCCCAAAAATAGAAACAGAAGAGGTTCACGAGAAGAAGAACCAATTAAACCCTAATAATAAATCTAAAACAATCGACAAGAGAGTCATAGATCAAACAGAGATATGGCATTCAAAAGAAAAGAAACTCATTGATGTGCTTTAAAATGGTGCCGTTTCTTTGATTTGAGATTCGGGCGTTTCCAATAGGATTTGAAGACTACTGGTGATGAGTCTGGAAAGAGGGAAGCGGGGAGGTTGCATGGTGTAACTTTGGTTGAGTTTGGATGAAGCACCATTTAGGTCAAGACTTCGATTTAAAATTCTGACAGCACTGGCTGGGATTTGAGGGGAAATAAGGTTGGATATGGGTTTGTGAGACAGAGACGGTGCTATGATGTAAAATTGGGGCTGGTTTATGTGACCGCTGCCGGACACGGCAGAGACGGCGTCCACAAGTTCGATTATTCGAAGGGTTGGGCTCATATTCGAAGGCTAGTTTTTGGGGCATTGGAAAGAGGAGAAGGAAGGGATTAAGGGGTGTAAATTTGGGCGGGTTTAGAGCATCGCCGCCGCCGGCGGCGTTGAGGCGGAGGGTCGGCGGAGAATCAGAGGTACGAGGAAGATAGTTTTTGGTCTCTAGTGTTTGTACCATATTTGGACAGTTTTATTTTAAAAAAATACCATACATAGGCCGTTGGATGATGAGGAATGGGTGGCTTGGATTATATGCCCCTAAACTGACGTCGTTTTGAGGCGTCTATGATGAGAGACTAGGTTCGGGACGGGTTTGGGCCAGGTATTGCTGGGTTTGGACGGGTTTGGGGGTTTGGGCTGGTGATTTATGTGCAAGACTGGCCCAGTTTCTTTCTTTTTTTATTCGTTTTCTCCTTTTAATTAATAAGTTCCTTTTTGTTTCATTTTCCAGATTTTATCAAGTACAAAAATAAAATAGACAAGATCAAAATTTAACTTCTACAATTGAACTAATTAATTTCTAAAATTACCTAAATCCTCATTTTTAAAAAAGAAAACTAAACACATGCAAAAATATGACTATTTTTGTTATTTTTCTTATTTTCAATGATGTTCAATTAATCCAAAATCTTGGGATTAGGTCCTAAATGCAAGTATTCTGTTTTTATAATTTTCATTTCTTATGATGCCTAAAAATGCACACAAAATGCAAGCAAAACAAAAAATCATGCAATTAATTCCTAATAATTCAAATAATAGAAGAAAAATCCTAATTTTAATGAATTCTATAGGAGTAATTTAAGCGCGGAAAAAATCACGTGCTCATAAAGCTTATGGGTGAATGCTTCGGAGACCCATTATAGAAGAAAACACATTTCGGCCGACATATAAATGACTTCAGTGGCCGGGAGCCAACTTAATGTCCACTTACTTTTCCTTGCAGTCAAGGAACTCAAATGAGCGAACCACGCCTCCGTACCTTCCAAAAACTTAGACCCTCAATCCGGTTGTCATGTTCTTTAATGCAGTTAAGACCGGTCATACCATAGTTCATGTATCCTCGACGATGGCAAAGGTGTTCTTCAATCCAAAGTTGTAACCGCATGTCACAACCCTCAAAGAAAATTTCCCCTGCTTGGCAAATAGTTAAAGCTTGATAAATCTCTTCTAGGATCATCAGTACAATGGTGCCATTAGCCTTTTCAATTATGAAGTCGACCATTCCCATGAGCCCCAACTCTATATGTCCATCCTTCCTTGGGCAGATTAAGATGCCGAAGAAGCATTCTATAAAAGCTAGTCCTCGACGTGCTCTCCATTTACTTTTTTTCCCTGAATGAGTTAGACCAGTATGCGGAGCCTTAAAATCGTGGGATCCCCATAACAAGGGTACAAGAAGTAGAATGTGAAAAGTCACTCAGACAAATTTCCATTTTTGACTTCCCAATTGATACTCAAAAGGTCCAGAAACTTGTGAGGAGTCACTGCTCTTGGTGCCATTGGGTACCGATTTCTGAGATTCCCACTAAGACCAGCATAGCCCGCTATTTCCTCAAGTGTAGGAATTAGCTTAAAATCAGAGAAATGGAACATATTATGTATCGGGTCCCAAAAAGGTATTAAAGCCTCAATTATATCCAACCTCGGTTTAATCTTCAAAAGGCCAATGAGATAGCGCCCAAAGCTTTTATCGCAGAACATTTGTTGATTTCCTGTCACACTCAAAAATCCAAGAAGAGCGACCGGCGCTCAACTGAGTAAACCCGACCAAGCAAGCATGTTAGGTCTTATTCTACCCAAACTAACTTACGAATAAATAGGAGATGGACTCCATCAATAAAATTCTATAAACATAACATTAACGATTTCAATTTCATTTTCATTAGACTTCATTCACCATTTTAAAGGTAATACAAGCTTTATACATCATTGCCAAACATCAATATTCCTATTTTAAATTCCATTACCCGACACAATCCACAACCTGCCTACTGACCCTCTAAATACAGCTGGAGAATGATATAGAAATGCCGGCAACAAGGCTCCGGCTATACCTTACACAAAAACCAAAATAATAATACCGAAGAAAGGCGGCATGAGCCACACCGGGTCCTGAGAGGAAAGGGGTTCACCAATTCAGCTAATGGGGAGTGAAGGAGTGCTACTGTAGATGGACTAGAGTTCTTGCTATGGAACAGCCTACAATCATAACACGAATGTGGCGCCCCCGGCAAAAGGGACGTCAGTACAATTGAATTACACTGGTACGTATGAACAAACCTTACTCCAAAGAAAATCAAACAATATACAAGTAACCAGCAGGATAGAATCAATGATCAAATCCTCATGAAAGGAACAACCAAGCCAAACAAGTTTCACAATCTCTCCTTTTTCCTATTTAATATTATCATATCAATGATTTCACAAGTTTTCAATATTTTCATTTCAAGTTTCACAATCTCTCCTTTTTCCAAGTCATGTACAAGTAACCGATAGTAGTAGAATCAACAATCAAAATGGACATGAAAGGAACAACCAAAGCCAAATAAGTTTAAAATCTCTCCTTTTTCCAAGCAATGCGCAAGTAACCAATAGTAATAGAATCAACGATGAAAATGCACATAAAAGGAACAACTAAAGCAAAACAAGTTTACAATCTCTCCTTTGTCTCCTTCAATATTATCACATCAATTGTTTCACAATTTTTCTTATATTTTCATTTTAGTAGTGATTTCGATCACTTTCTACCCTTATTATCTTGGCCACCATTATTATCTGGGCCACACTTATCACCATAATCCACACCTCATTACCTCGTGTTGCGGCGCGCAACCCGGTCCCACCATAAACTGACCATAAAATCATAAACTGACCATA
The DNA here is from genome assembly GCA_034376525.1 of Nicotiana benthamiana. NCBI lineage: Eukaryota > Viridiplantae > Streptophyta > Magnoliopsida > Solanales > Solanaceae > Nicotiana > Nicotiana benthamiana. The sequence continues at coordinate 71,617,484 of CM067325.1, forward strand.
AAATTACCTATCATATATCTATGTGATCACACTGTAAAGCTTCATCTTTGACTCGTCTGAAATTACAATACCTAATGGATCTAATACATTAGGGAACAACAGAGTTCTAGATCAGTCTAGAAATATTCAGGAATCCATTAATGCGCTGAGTAGAGTACTTTCTTAGGTTAAATGCTAAGGGACACGAAAGTTACAACGAACAATGCTGACATGGTTAATCAGTGTGACGACATCAATTATTACAAAAATGAGGCATATGCGTAATAGTATATTGGCAAAGAATATTCAGGTACACGACTCAGTCGTTTCCTAGAGTGAAGGGAAAATCAATTCATGCTCCGGTACCTTAAATGTGATAGGGGATTCAAAATACACGAAGTGGAATTACACTCCTAATGTTACTGACATAGGGAACCTATGACGTAAGCCCATGAGGATGAAAATGAAGTTAAAACACATATGAGATTATCATAACTCAAACAGCTTAATCCTCCCTAACAATTGACCCTAAATGAGAGAACTAAAGGTATGACAACTTGTCTTCCAAATCAATATGCTCATGATATGTGCAAAAATTTGAAGGCATCCAATCTCACCCCTTTCACGAGTAAAACCACATAGCTCGAACATCTAAGTGTTGGGATGAAATCATATACTTGTTAGAGGCATTCTAATGGTTAACATGATGCTCCGGGGAGAAAGACAAATAACATTCCTATCCACCCAAGGAGGTGCAATATCAAGGGTTGCAAAACTCCCACATGAAAATGATATAGCTAGTTATTCTAGAAGTCGAGTGAGAAGAAGGCCACGCAACCTATCTAATCTGACCTATTTCAGACTATTGAAAAAGGGGACGCACTTTGCTTTGAAATTAGGGCAATTTCAGCCCGAGCTTAAAGGAAAATCATTACTTTTGAAACCCCTGAGACAGGCCCTTATAGCTCTAGAAGATCGATAACAATGGCGATAAAGTACTTAAAACCATTACGAGTTGGTATAAAACAAGACCTCAAAGTGCCCATACGGATAAGTTCGAAAGAATGAGACGTCCTAATGCATTTATCAAGGAGAAGTAACCTGGGTTATCTAGTCACATGGATGAGCGAGCAGGTAAATTGTTGTTAGAAGAGCATCTACAAAGAATACCAACAATATTTATTTATTCCAACAAAGGGAATATGTCCTTTTCGTTAATGACACAATACTTCCACTTTGATGCCATGAAAGATAAATGAATTTTACCATGAGAGCTATAAGATGAAATATATATTAGTTTAGCAAAACTAATGAGCAACATTTAGAACCAACAAGCTTAAACTAAGTCGAAGATATTAGAAGTCCATAGTAAAGGGGGGTTTACATACTTTCATTTTAGAAAAAGGGTACTTGTAGAGTATAAAAATGAGGTGAATTTAATCAAATCCTATAGTTGGATGGCCAGTCAAGACATTGAGATAATATCACATTGAGGATTACATGTGAACAACACACCATGCAAGATAATTGAAAAGAAAGTGAACGAGCCTTATGGAAGTAACCTTTACATTGTATCCATTAGGAAGGGTGGTGATATAAAGCGATTACGAGAAGCTACATTTTTTATAGAAGATCTGTGTATGAAGTCACGTGATTTATAGCTCTAGAATTCAAAAAAATCCCATTGTGTTTAGCACTCAACTTTATAATGAAGCACTACAACACACTTTTAATCAACCAACTATTACATGCTATATTGGGAGATGCTATAAGACTTGACTGAGAGAAAGGCTTTGACATATGAATGTGTTACTATGTGTATTTCTCCTTTGTCAACCCAAACCTAAAGGTGAGAGTTAGACTGATAAGCAGATCGTTGTACTGGAAAAAGTGTAGATAATCTATTATCAGAAAGACATCATTAAATTTCATTTATTGGTTAACATTACAATAAATGGAAGAAAATAATAAAAATAATCCTCTTCGCATTTCTAATTTTTTATTTGAGTTTACCTTAAATTTTACTTTAATTAGGGTTTAATTAATTTTGAAATTAATTAGTTTAATTCTAGATTTGAAATAAGGTATTTGTTCATTTTTATTTTTGTATATAACAAAATCAAAAAATATATAGAATAAATAAGAGAAAAGGGGAAGAAATTGAAAAATATTTGGCCTTAATCAAAAGACCTAGTTTGGGCAAGTTTTAGTTTAAATCTTAGCCCAAACCCCTCCTACGTCCGGTCAAACCTATTCACCAACCCGGTCAGAAACCTACCTTTCAAAGCGACGACGTTTAGGTAGTCCTCAATCACAGCCGTCTATATCTTTTGATCCAACGGTGTTGAATCTAGGGTGTGATAAATATATAACTCTTTCAAAACCCCCTACACCAAACAAAACCTGGTACCTTGTCTAATTACAAAACCCTACCTCACCGTCTCTCTTCCCTCAGCTGCCGGCTGAGGCAAATTTTGGCCGGCTGACCTCCAAAATGACACCACCACACCTCCTCGATCTCCTCTTTCCATCCCTGCGATCAGTATCACTAGAATGTCAACCGATGTTGTCGAATATTGGTTTGAACTAACAACTCCTCCGCCGCCCATGGCGGCCTCGATACCAATCAATTCCAAACTAACACCCTAGATTTTCCTAGCCTCCCTTACCCCAGATATGCAAGTCTCATGCCTTGAATGCATGCATATCTCTTCGAATATTAAAATCAAAAACACTGGCAGAGTGTCGCCGCCACCAAACCACCCAAAACACACCACCTCCGGTCCCTTCATCTCTCCCACTTTGAAACCACCATCAGAATCCCTCAACTATCTATGCAATTCCTCAAATGTGAAGCTAGGGTTCGAGGGTAATGCATGGAGGTCCCTAGAGTCCGAACTAAAAAGTTAAGTCCCTACTTAAATTAATCTCACTTCTATTTGGTTGGTTAAGGTTTAATTCCATGTTTTAGATTAGGCTGTAGTTTAATTAAACCACAATAACATTGTCTGATAGTTCACTCTTCGTGGTTGATTCTTGAGTAAAGTCAGTTGGGATTTTCCTACAAATGAGAATTAGCTTGGTTTAGAAAGATGCATGCTTAAATATGCTTGTATAGCTTTTGAACTATCTAGTTTTTGTTTCATCAACTGATGCCTCGTTTTGGTTTCTTCTCTTTGATTCACACTAATAGCATAATCTTGTTAATTGAGACATTTGATTCTTGAATTTCAATTGATTAACAATGGATAATAAGTAGTTTGACTCATATTTTCTTAGTTTAGAATGAGAATAGTCGACTATGTATGTCAATCTATTGATATTTGTTCTTTATGCTGAATAATTTAACACCTTGGTAATTAATCCTGGTAAGCTATGACCAATTTAAAGGGGTTGGGTATAGTCAGAATTTGTTATCAACCAAGCTAGTCATATCGACTTAGTCAAGGGGTATTTAGGATATTTCAAAGTAGAGAATATTGCAGTAACTAACTTGGAACCCACTAGAATATTCTAGATGGGGTTTCAATATGAAATTTAGGACTTAATTGGTTTAACTTGAGTAACAAGCAAGAATTCTAGGGAGACTAAATTGTTTAAAATTGAGGGACCTAGGCTAAAAATGAAATCTGAAAGGGTTGCCCTAAGTTTTGCCTATAAAAAGGCATATCCCTGCCTTGTTTCAGAAGTTTTGGAAGAGAAATTTTTGAACTTAAGAACTTTGCACCATTAAAGGAACAAAAACTCCAAAATTATTATTCCATTAATTTATTTAGGGTTATCGATAAGCTTAGAGTCTTTTAACTGAATCCCTAGCTTACTTAAGGTTGAGAATGGCTTAGACGTTGAAATAGTTCTGATATCAGAGATTTTTGAGGTCATTGGGGCTATATCGAATCTGTTTTGGCCCTCTATTTGGTGTTTGATAACCTTCCTTGTTTAAAATTACTCATGGGCTGTTGTGAAACTGTTTTGGGGTTCCAAATTGCTCATATTGCTGTTGTTTCTTGCTAATTACCACCTGCTGATCTTGCTAATCCAAATTTACCTTTTGTGGTATTATCCAGGTATTCACTTGAGCTATGTATGGGGATTACTTTTATGCACATGTAAAGGATTCAAAATCATACAAATTAAGGAATGTTGAAGTTAAATTGATGTTGAACATGCTGCAGTTATCTAATTATGACGTTGGACGCAATCTAGAGTTATAGTTCCCAATGATATCTGTGGTGGTTTCTTTATTATAGTTTATGTTTAATTTGTACTAAAATGGACAATGGATTGTGATCATTTGGATGCCTGTTTAAATTTGGTTTTGAGTTAGCTGAATTCGAATGCATGTTAGCCTATTAGTTCAATTTGCTGAATTTGTGAATGTGTAAGTTTAGAACATGTGTTAGATCTAATAAATGTCATTAATTAGTCAGTTGGTTCGGAGTTGAAAGCTTGTAATTTGTTAAACTTAGGAACTTAGCAGCCTTGTATGGATTACACATTATATATGATCTATTTTCCATAAGAAAAATCAGTACATCAATGAGTTTGGTTTGTTTTTTATTCTGAATCTGTTGCCAATCTACACTATCCAATTGTTAATAATTAAAATCAAGGCGGACGAGTCGGCCTATAAATAAGATTATTATTATTTGGCGTTAAAATTGGTTAAATTGATAAGTCTAGACTCAATTAATGTTGGTTAGTTAGTTTACTATATAGACTATTGGGCCATAAGGAATTGGGTTCAATATGGCCCAACTGCATAATACTAGGTCAAGTAATTTTATCCTAGTAAATAATGTTACCCAATTATGCCCATGGGACTGGATTTCGACTTCTAGGTTTGGTTGGACGACGGTTTGGGCCTGCTCTAAGGTCCAGGTTTTTAGACCACTTTTAAAAAAAATAATAAAGTTTGAAAATCCGGCTATCGTTTGGGCTGAGTTAGAAGCCCAAGTGCTAGAGGCGTGAAGTCATATTCAAAATCATTGGTTCAATTCTCCATATTATTTTGGGCCTTCCAAGTTAAGTAGCATATTTTAATTAAAAGGTTTTACTGTTGTTCAAGGGTGGACTCGAGCTTGAGGCCCGAATTCCTTGAATACTTTTAATAAACGATAAACAATGTTAATTAATTAGGTCGTTAGAGACAATTACTGATAGAAAATAATAGTTCCTTTTAGGATGACCTTTAAAATAGACAAAAGTGCGCCGCCAAACAAAAATTCATAAATTGAGTGGCCCTATTTAATCACGTCTTTAAGAGCCTTAGAATTCAGGACATGCTATTTAGCAAATTTTCATTGCCTCCCACAAAATTATCAACAAGATAGTCGCTTTAGGCGCACATTTAATTAAGCTATTTTTTAAGAATAGAGTGCGCATTTATGTGACCCAAATCCAAACCTCAACAGTGTTTAAGTATGTCAAAAAATCACGGGTACATTTATCTGATGTGGTTCGAGACGCATTTTAATACTGTTGCACTCTTCCTCAAAATTCAATTCAAAGCGTTAAGTAATTTTAAAAGGTCACTATAGTATAAACATGTTTAAAATCATATATATAGCCATTTATAATAGTTTAAGCGACCCTGCTAGAGCCACAGAATCTGAGGGCCTAACACCTTCCCTCGGGTTAACTGAATTCCTTACTCAAGAATTTCTTGTTCGCAAACTCCATTCGGGAAGTCCAAATTTCTTTGATTTGGGATTCAAGATAAATCAGTGACTTGGGACACCAAAAACCAAATCTATCCCAAGCGGACACTCTGAAATAAGTAAATATTCCCATTTTGAATAATGTCACTTTAACTGGAAAAACTCCCATATACATTTACCCTTCGAGGTAAGTGTGTAAACAAGAAGGTGTGACAGCTCTGAAGACTCTGCTGGGGATCGAACCCAGAATCTATGGTTCGGGGTTTAAGAATTCGAGCTTAGAATAGCTATTATACTTGGATTTATTTATTATCTAATTTTCCTACATGTGTTTATCCTAACGTGCTAAGTGCTTTCCTGCTGTGATATTGCCTGAATTGTATATATAAATTGTTATGAAACCCTTCTCTTCTCATCTTCGGGGATGTATTCGCTGGTCGAGATCTCTATTCTATTAGTGTCATACCTTAAAGTAAGAAAGAGTCCGGACAAGTTACTAAATCGGATGGCCTTTTGGTTTCCGGTACGTAGCCCCCTCCTCGACTCGATTAGTCCGCTCAGGTACACTGTCTAGAACATATACCCAGGTTTTGAACCTGAAATAACCTGACCTCATGGTGGATCCCCAGTAGGTACGCTTTCTTTCATCATGTGCATTTGACTTAGGAGGCTCAACACACGGGTTGGTTCCGTCTAGGACTGGTGACCCGAAATGGAAAGGCCATCCTGATGCATCCTACCTGCTATTCATGCATTTGTTTGCCTCGGATCTGCATGCTGACTGGCTTGTAAATAATATAAAGAGAAAAAAGAGAGAGAAGAAAAAAAAGAATAGAGAGAAAAGAATAATAGTGTTAGGGCTGAGTGGGTTAGTCGCCTGTTTTGAAAACCCAATACCCCAAATGGTACCGAAACTCTGCCAACCTTTTTTTAGAAAATCAAAGAATTTTTTTCAAAATAGTTGGTTTTGCAAAATCTGGCCGAACTACGCGGGTCGTTTTCTCATCGGATGTGAGATACGTATGCAAATCTCATCGATTCTGACCCCAATTTTCAAAAATCCAAATACATTTTCCTTTACTTTCTTCTTCTAAAAAATGTTTCCTTAGAAAATTAAAAAAAAACAGTCTTCTTAAACTCAAAAGTGGCTTCCTTCTTTCTAATGTCTTTCACACGAAAATGTAAAATCAATAAAAATCAAAATCCAAACATACGGGTTTCCTTCATTTTGAAGTGTTTTTCCAAAAAAGAGAAATTCAAACAAAAAAAATTCTTTAGATGTCTTTCATTTGTAAACGTTCATAAAATTTTGAAAAATTGAAGTTCGAAAAAAACAAACATAAAATAAAACAAAAAAATAATTTGCTTTTCTTTAGAAGTGCTTTTGTAAATAAACAAAACTCAAAAATTCAAAATATTTTCTTAAAAGTTCCTTTTTCGAAAATTAAGAGGCAACATCCAAAATCAAAAAATATTTTCTTTCTTCTTTAGAAAAAGAGAAAATAAATGAAAATTCAAAACAAAATTCTTCCTTTTAGTTCCAATCAATCGAAAAGGAAATTTTAGAAATCTTTCTTTCAAAAATAAAAGAAAAATCAAAGATCCAAAGAAAAATTCCCATTCTTCTTTTAAAGCATTTTTTTATAGCAAATTCCAAAAGAAAAAAATCGAATAAAAAAACAAAAGAGGAAAAGAGATGTTTCCTTGCCTTAAAGCTTTCATGGTCTGAGTTTTATAAAAAAAATAAAAAAAGGTTTAGTTTATTTGCTCGATTCTTAATTTTTCCGAACTATGCAAGATTTGATTTATGTAGGGTCATGATACGTAGGCAATCCCCATTTGAATTCAATCATAGCCATAAATAAATTGATTAAAAAATAAACTTGCAAATAAAAAGAAAGAAAAATTGAGTAAAAAGAGGAAAAGAAAAATAGTAAAAAAACAAGGGAGAAAAAGAGCGACAAGAAATAAAAGAGTGACAAACAAAAAGAGAGAAAAGAGTGTGCAAAAATAAAAGAGCGGCAAAACAAAATGAGAAAATCAAGAGTGATTCAAGAGAGCCAGAAATGAAGAAAAGAGGTATATAATGAAAAGGCTTAGTTAAAGCCGAGATGAAAGATGTAACCGATCAAACACATGGTAGAAATGTTTAACTACTTAGGTATTATTCATCGAAACGTGTTATTTCCTATCTGTTAAGCGTCCCAAAACTAACAAGGTTGTTGCATGTGCAAGAAGCCAGGGTTTGGTGGTTGGCTTTTTTAATAGTATAGCCGCCCCTCCTTCACAAAATACAAAGGCACATATGGCCTCCACTATCAATCTACCAATCATTGGTCCTGAGGATAGGCCGGCATCGGCTATTCTACTGCTAGAATCAACAGTTGCTAAAGAACATAAGATTTCATCTCCGCATATTGGAAATGTGGGACACTTGGTCTAATGGTTGGGAACCGCCAAGTGCAATCCCTGGGTTCGTTGAGTTAGTCCCCAGGTCAAGCAAGGTTACCAACACCCCTGTGCCTAACCCTTTTTTCCCATGCGGGCACACTCCAATCCCCTCCAATAATCCTGGCATGCCTGTTGTGGTTCACCCCCAGGCACCAGTGTCAAAGGCACAACCTCAAATGTTCACATTTCAGGGTCCACAACTTCAGTCAAGAATAGCATATGTCACCCCATACTCTTTCACTCAATCTCCACAACATGATCTCTCAATGGGGAAAGGAAAAGCTGTTAAAAATCCAGAGCAAGAGGACATGGCTCGGAAGATGAAGAGCCTGGAAGAAAGCTTGAAAAACATGCAAGGTCTAAGTGGTCAAAAGAGTCTCTCAACTCTGACCACTATATGTTTCCCCATGTCCACTTTCCAATCGGCTTTAAGATGCCAAAATTTGAGAAGTACGACGTGTATGGAGACCTGGTTGCTCATCTGAAACGATACTGTGACCAGTTGAGGGCTACTATGGAAAATTGGAGCCGTTAATGGCCTATTTGGGGAAAGCCTCACCAGAATTGCTTCTGAGTGGTACACGGATCAAGAAATTACTCATTGTCATATGTGGGATGATGTGGCTTGTGATTTTGATTACCAGTTCCAATAAAATGTGGACATCGCCCCTAATAGAAATTCCTTGTCTTATTTGAAAAAGAAAACTGAGGAAAGCTTCTGTGAATATGGCGTTAAATGGCGTGAGCAAGCTGCTAAGGTAAAGCCTCCAACGGACGAAGTTGAAATTGTTACGCTCTTTCTACAGGCCCAAGAGGTCGACTACTTCCAGAACATGATGTCTGCTTTTTGGGTAAGCCATTTGCTGAGTCTATCAAAAATGGGGAAATGGTTGAGAATGGTTTAGAAACAGGTCGAATCTATAGTCATGTTGATTTCAAGCTTGGGGGAGTAGGGGGGAAGGTCATTCAGCCAATCATATGTGCCTCCTTTTTCAGATTGCTTATGCCGTGGCACCGCCTCCCTATGCGGCGATGAGCGCGCACTCTTAAACCTAGCCACAACATTATACACAAAACCGAGCTCAACCTCCCAAAAATGCCCATCCTAAACAGGCTCCGTATAATCCTCGACCAAATGATCCCAATACAATCCATGCCCAAGAGAGCCTTTTAGATAGAGTCAGTTCACACCTATTGGTGAATCGTATTCAAGCTTGTTCCAAAAGCTAATCAGGCTAAATCTATTACAACCAGTGGCCCAGAACTGTCCAAACCCCAAGTCCCCCTCACATCGAGCTGATACTAGTTGTGAATACCACTCTGGAGCAGTGGGACACAGTACAGAGGACTGTTGGACCCTCAAAAAAGCAGTTGAAGATTTGATTGAAGCTGAAAGAATAATTTTTTTGGATGAAGATGCTCCTGTTGTGATGAACAATCCATTGCTTGCCCACAACAGCAGTCCAATAGTCGGAATGATTTGTGAAAATGAGAAATTTGATTCGTCACTCAACGCCATTGCAACCATTGTCGAGACAGAAGGAAAGCCATAAAATGGTCGCCAAGCATGAAAGTTCCCCATCAAACGGGAGTCTCAGTGGCCAGTCTTGCTATCCTTTCTGCGTCCGGATTATCTCAGGGTGTGATCCGGATGTTTTACTTTATTGTCTTACTTTCCGATGTAAACCCTTCTTTAAAAACCGAAAGAAAAATCAATCAAAAAACTCAGAAAAATCAAAACTCAAATAATCAAAAGAAATTAATATTTCATTGTCCAGGTATGTCTCTTTTCTTAATCTTGTCATTTTTTCTATTCTCTTTTCAATTATGTTAAATGTAGATTTCAATAACATGACATGCTTGCGGACTTCATGCCTAGATCCCAAAATGCTGTCAGACTTCGAAATAATGAATCAAGAGCCGAAATGCAAAGAAGATAAGTATTAGAAAATAAAACAAAGAGTTTGAACAATTGAAGGATAATTGGTTCCAAAATTTGAAAGGTCCATCTACAATAAGAGTACTGCCAAAAGAGTGTGTTGTACAGTTGTACTTGGGACGCCTCAAGGAAATGTCCCTGAAACAACTGTCAATGCAAATGCAGTGAAAAGGTACTATGTTGGATCCTCTATATAGATCTAATATTCTCCTATTGGGATGAAGAAGGCTTTCATTCTCGCTACCCAAACACTATCAACCCTTTGCAAACACTTTGAGTCGGCTCCCATTCTTTGATTACCTTCTTTGGAATCTGAAAGTGTTATTGAAAAATGAAATGAAAGAAAAAAAAAGAAGAAAAAGAACAGAACGACACAAAAAAGGAAAGGAAGAAAAGAAAAAGAAAATGAAAAGAAAGGAAAGGAAAACGAATGAATAAAACAAAATAGAAAAATGAAAGAAAATCAAAAACAAAACTTCCTGAACTACATCTGACTTGATTCCGAAAGGATACGTAGGCAGTCTCTTTCTAGGGTTTGGTCACACAAAAATAAGAATCCAAAGTCCCCTAAAAAGTGAAACTGGGGCACATGTTATAATGGTTCGGCTGTAATCCTGCCCAAAAGGTTCCAAAGTTGTAGCTCAATACAAATCCTTTTTACCCAAACCCTGTCCAAGTCTTTCCAATCAATTGGTAAGAATGCTCAAGGATAAGAGAATACAACTAGTTGGATTCGATGTAATCAAAATAGAGAAAAATAAAATCAGAGAGTCTTATTGGTGAAAACCCACACATGCACCGTAAGGCGATTGTAAGTAGAGAAAAATCAAAATGAGAGATTCTTATTGGTGAAAACCCATACAGGCACTGTAAGGCGATGGAAAGTAGAGAAAAATCAAAATGAGATAGTCTTGTTTGTGAAAACCCACACGGGCGCTATAAAGCGATGGTGAGAAGAGAAATGAGAAAGGTCAGCTAGTGAAAACCTGCAAATGGCCCCATTAATCGTAAAGAAGATCCTCACAGCCATCAGTATCAACAAAGTCCTGGCAAGGTTTCTCGAATTTTGAAGCAAAAGTAGTGATGAATTTGAAAGAGTCAGATGGTTTACACAGATCCGGCATCAAGCCCAAAGGGCATGTCATGTTCATTGAATTCCGCATGTACTCCAGATAAGTCCTTCTTTTGTTTCCCCAAAAGGGACACTTATTATCTAAAAAATCATTCTCCATTCCATATTTTGTTTCATTTTAATCCATTTCGGTCTAGCACCGTTCCGAAACTAAGACAAAGAAGGGATGGCAAGACTGATTTACAGGGTTTTTGTTTGACACGAGCTAATGTGCAAATGAAACCCATTCTCTCTAGGGGCATAAAGTAGACCCCGACTAGGCATGGTGGACGATGCTTCAAAATCAAAACTCTTGGAAGGATAAAATCAATTTGAAGTGCCTATAAAGGCAAATGAAATTGAAATGGTTGAGTCCCACGCGGCTAACCGTCTCAGCAAAGGTTCCCCAAATGCTCTAAAATTGAAGTTGGAAGAAAGAAGTCAAAAATGAAAGGCCTACGAAGGAAAAATAAAGAAGGAAAAGGTTAAGTCCCACGCAACTAGCCGTTGCAGCAAAGTTTGAGGAGACAAAAGTCCCCAATGTTCTGAAGAAAAGAAAAGAAATGAAAAGAAATAAGAAAAAAGAAAATCAGAAAGAAAAGGCCTACAAGGGCAAAATAAATTTGAAAGTTGGGTTCCATCGACCAACCATCATGGAAAAGTCTGAAAAAATAAGAGGTTCTCCAGAGCCTGAAATGATTCGATCCTTAGAGAGCAAATAATTGCAGTTGAGATATTCATCAAAGAAGCTGGGCTGGGATCAAGTGATCAAGACTAATCAAGGCCACAGAACAAACCACAATTTCAAACTAACAATTGTTCTTTATTGAAAATTGAAACAGGTACAATACGAGAAACCGTGCAAAAAATAGGTGCAATCGAATGGAAAACGAGCAAGTATTGAAACAGCTTTGTGGCAAATAATCAATGCAAAAGGGAAGTTTCCTCCAAGTTTTTTCCTGCATCTTATCAAAATAAAAAAAAAGGGAAAGAATATAAGAAAATAAGAAAACCCCAAAAGAGGATAGTATAGAATTCCCAATACCAACCTTTAGCCAACATTAATGGTCCAATCCCTGAGTTGAGCATTTTTCTTTTAGCCAACATTAGGGCTCCAATCCTTGAGTTGCGCATTTTAGACATAGGGCCTCCATCCCTAGTTGCCTTTAGCCAACAATAGGGCTCCAATCCCTATGTATAGCGTTTTTCCCTTTAGCCAACATTAGGGGTTCAATCCTTGAGTTAAGCATTTTTCCTTAGCCGGCAGGGCTCCAATCCCTGAGTTGAGCGTTTTTCTGTAGCCAACATTAGGTATCCAATCCCTAAGTTGAACATTTTTCCTTAGCCATAATTAGGACTGCAATCCCAAAGTTGAGCATTTTTCCATAGCCAACATTAGGATTCCGATCCATGAGTTGAGCATTTTTCCTTAGCCAACATTAGGGGCCCAATCCCATGAGTTGAGCGTTTTGTTCCTTAGTCAACATTAGGGCTGCAATCCCTGAGTTGAGCGTTTCTTTAGCAAAAATGATCGCTCCAATCCCTGAGTTGAGCGTTTTCTCTTTAGCCAACATTAAGGCCCCAATCCCTAAGTTGAGCATTTGTTCCTTAGCCAACATTAGGCTCAAATCCCTGAGTTGAGCGCTTTTCCCTTTAGCCAACATTGGGGCTCCAATCCCTGAGTTGAGCATTTTTCCTTAGTCAACATTAGGGATCCAATCCCTGAGTTGAGCATTTTTCCCTTTAGCCAACATTAGGGCTTCAATCCCCGAGTTGAGCGTTTCTCCTTTAGCTAACATTTGTGCTCCAATCCCTGAGTTGAGCATTTTTTCTTTAGTCAATATTTGGGCTCCTATCCTTGAGTTCATGTTTCGTGATAGGAGTTTGCCCCAATTTATCCTATCACAGATGAATGCAATTCTTGAGAATGAAAAACAAAAAGAAAAAGAAAAAGTTTAGATTTTTGTCACAAATAACTCACAAAATTTTCCTAGTGCAAAACTGAGGCAGAAATTTTCGTTCATTTGTTTATTTTTGAACAAGCTTGACCTCGAAGCATATGTTCCGAGAAAACTGAACGGATGAGTCTTAATCTGGAATAAAGGAAAGAAGAAAAAGAACAAAAGAAATTCAAATGTTCTGCTCTGCTCAAATTCTTAATAAAGAACCGACACCTACAGCTTACGAGCATCAAGATTCAGATTGGAGTCCACAGCATATCCAGCTACTCAAGATCAAGCTTCAAGAGACTAATAGATATGAATCTTGTAAGTCATGGTTGATAGGCATAACTAGCTTAGCTTTTGATTTTCCTTTTTGTGTAAAAAAGGAGCTCAGCAAGCATTAGCAGTAGCATCAGCAGTAAGAACATAACTTTGGTAGTCCTAGCTACCAAACACTCCTGAACTACACTAGCCTGATTCCTCGTTAGCCGAGGATATATAGGCAACCTCTGTAGCAGGGCGCGGTCAAGCTTTTCAAAATTTCTTCTCATGGAGTGTCAAGTAGTCAAAAATATCTCATGATTGCTCATTTATCTTTGCCCAAAAACCCTTCGTGTCTCCGACCAAAGAAGAGCAGTTGTGAGCATGTGATTTTTTCCTAGCTTAAATTACTCCCATAGAATTCTTAAAATTAGGATTTTTCTTTATCTGTGTGATTTTTAGAAATCAATTGCATAATTGTGTGTTTGTTTGCATTTTGAGTCCATCTTAATTCATAAAAAACTCAAAAATAACACATATGCATTTAGGATGCTAGTTTAATATTTTAGGTTTATTAATTGGTTAATATTACAAAAAAGGAACGAAAATTATAAAAATAGTCCTCTCCGCATTTCTACTTTTAAATTTTTTAGTTTACCTTAAATTTTCTTTTAAACGAGGGTTTAATTAATATTTAAATTAATTAGCTTAATTCTAGATTTGAAATCCGGTATTTGTTCATTTTTATTTTTGCATACAAAAAAATTAAAAAATAAACAGAATAAATAAGAGAAAAGGGAAAGAAATTGAAAAAATATTTGTCCTTGATCAAAAGACCTAATTTGGGCCAGTTTTAGCTAAAATCTAAGCCCAAACCCCTCATAAGTCTGGTCCAACCCATCTCTGCAACCTAGTCCAAACCATACATTTTAAAACGACGACGTTTAGGCGGTCATCAATCACAATATATCCATCTCTTTTGATCCAACGGTGTTGAAGCTAGGGTGTGATAAATATATAACTATTTCCAAACCCCTACCCTAAAAGAGACCTGGTCCGTTGTCCAAATACCAAACCCTAATCTCACCATCTCTCTGTCGTCCGCCGCCGGCCAGAAATCTCCTCCACTGGCGGCGATGCTCCGATAACCTCCAAAAAAACACCACCCCACCTTCTTGGAATCCTCTTTCGATTCCCGCCATCAGTCTCCCTTGAATGTCAATCGGTGTTGTCGAATATTGGTTTGAACTGACGACTGTTCCGCCGCCCACGATGGCGCCAGTACCAATGAACTCCAAACTAACACCCAAGATTCTCCAGGAGTCCATCACCCCAAATCTGTAAGTCCCATGCCTCAAATGCATGCCTAGGTCTTCGAATATTAAAATGAAAAACCTCGGCAGAGTGTCGCCGTCACCAAACCACCCAAAACACACCACCTCCAGTCCCTTCATCTCTCCCACTTTGAAACCACCATGAGATCCCTGAACTATCTCTGCAGCTCTTCAAATGTGAAGCTAGGGTTTGGGGGTAATGCATGTAGGTCCCCAGAGTCTGAACTAAAAAGCTACGTCCCTGCTTACATTCATCTCTCTTCTATTTGGTTGATTAAGGTTCAACTCCAAGTTTTAGATTAGGATCTGGTTTAATTAAACCACAATAACCTTGTCTGATAGTTCACTCTTCGTGCTTGATTCTTGAGTAAAGTCAGTTGGGATCTGCCTATTAATGGGAATTAGCTTGGTTTAGAAAGATGAAAGCTTAAATATGCTTGTCAAGCTTTTGAACTAATGTAGTTTTTATTTTATCAAATGATGCCTCGTTTTGGTCTATTCTCTTTGATTCACAGTAATAGCATAAGGATGCTAATTGATACAATTGATTCTTAAATTTTAATTGCTTAATAACGGATATTAAGTAGTTTGACTCTGATTTTCTTAGTTTAGAATTAGAATAGTCAAATTTGCATGTCAATCTGTTGATATTTGTTCTTTTTGCTGATTAATTTAACCCCTTGGTAATTAATCCTGTTCAGGTTTGACCAATTTAAAGGGGTCGAGTATAGTCATAACTTGTTTTAGCCTAGGCTAGTAATATAGGCTTAGTCTAGGGGTATTTGGAGTATTTAAAAGTAGAGAATAATGTAGTAACTAACTTGGAACCTACTAGAATCTTCTAGATGGATTTCAATCTGAAATTGAGGACTTAATTGGTTTGACTTGAGTAACAAGCAAGAATTCTAGGGACTAAATAGTTGAAACTTGAGGGACCTAGCTAAAAGATAAATCTGAAAGGGTTTCCCTAAGTTTTACCTATAAAAAGGCATATCCCAGCATTTTTTCAGAAGTTTTTAAAGAGAAATTTTTGAACTAAAGAACTTTGCACCATTAAAGGAACAAAAACTCCAAAATCACTATTCCATTAATTTATTTTAGGGTGATCTATAAGCTCAGAGTCTATTAACTGAATCCCTAGCTTACTTAAGGTTGAGAATGGCTTAGACGTTGAGATAGTTCTGATATCTGAGATTTTAGAGGGTATTGGGGTTATTTCGAGTCTGCTCTGGCCCTCTATATGGTGTTTGATAACTTTCCTCGTTTAAAAGTACTCCTGTGCTGTTGTGACACTGTTTTGGGGTCCAAAATTGTTCATATTGTTGTTTTGTGTTGCTAATTACCACCCGCTGATCTTCCTAAGCCAAATATACCTTTTATGGTATTATCCAGATATTCACTTGAGCCATGTATGAGGATTATTTTTATGCACATGTAAAGGATTCAAAATCATACAAATGAAGGAAATGTTGAAGTTAAATTGATGTTGAGCATGCTGCAGTTATCTAATTTGGACTTTGGACCCAATCTAGAGTTATAGATCCCAATGATATCTGTGGTTGTTTCTTTAGTACAGTTTAGTTTTAATTTGTACTTAAATGAATAATGGATTGTGATCATTTTGATGCCTGTTTAAATTTGGTTTTGAGTTAGTTCAATTCCAATGCATGTTTGCCTATTAGTTCAATTTGATGAATTTGCCAATGTGTAAGTTTAGAACAGGTGTTAGATCTAATAAATATCATTAATTAGTCAGTTGGTTTGGAGTTGAAAGTTGTAATTTCTGAAACTTAGGAACTTAGCAACCTTGTATGGATTACATGTTATAGATGATCTATTTTCCATAAGAAAATTAGTAGATCAATGAGTTTTGTTTGTTTTTTATATTCTGAATCTGTTGCCAATCTTGGCTATCCAATTGTGAATAATTGAAATCAAGGCAGAAGTGGCAGCCTATAAATCAGATTATTATTATTTGGTGTTAAAATTGGTTAAATTGATAAGTCTTGACTCAATTAATGCTAGTTAGTTAGTTTACTATCTAGACTATTGGGCCATAAGAAATTGGATTCAATATGTCCAAGCTGCATAATACTAGGCCAAATACTTTCAGCCTAGTACTTAATAATACCCAATTAGGCCCATGGGACTTGATTTCGAGTTCCAGGTCTGGCTGAACGACGGTTTGGGCCTGCGCTAAGGTCCAAGTTTTTAGACCAGTTTAAAAAAAAAGTTGGACAATCCGGCTATTTTCTGGGCTTAATTGAAGCCCAAATGCTAGAGGCCTGAAGTCATATTTGAAGTTATTGGTTTAATTCGCCATATAATTTTGGGCCTTCCAAGTTAAGTAGCATATTTGAATTAAGAGGTTTTACTCTTGCTCAAGTGTGTACTCGAGCTTGAGGCCTGAATTCCTTGAATACATTTGATATACAATAAACGATATTAATTAATTAGGTCGTCAGAGACAATCACTGATAGAGAATAATAGTTCCTTTTAGGATGACATTTAAAATAGATTGAGGTGCGTCGCGCCAAACAAAAATTCATAAATTGTCTGGGCCTCTTTAATCACGTCTTTAAAGCCTTTGAATTCGGGACATACTATTTAGCAAATTTTCATAGCCTCACGCAAAATTATCAATGTGATAGTCGCTTTAGGCGCCCATTTAAGAAAGCTTTTTCTCTAAAACTCGAGTGCGCATTTAGGTGACCCAAACCCAAATCTCAATAGTGTTAAAGTATGTCAAAAAATCATTGGTGCATTTATGTGACGTGGTTCGAGACGCATTTTAATACTGTTGCGCTCTTCCTCAAAATTCAATTAAAAGCGTTAAGTAATTTTAATACATCACTATCGGATAAACATGTTTAAATTCTGATAATTAGCAAATTATGATAATTTAAGCAACCGCGCTAGAACCACGGAATCCGAGGATGCCTAACACCTTCCCTCGGGTTAACAGAATTCCTTACTCAAGACTATCTGGTTTGCAGACTGCATTCGGGAAGTCAAAATTTCCTCGATTTAGGATTCAAGATAAATCGGTGACTTGGGACAAAAACCAAACCTATCCAAAGTGGCGACTCTAAAATAAGTAAATAATCCGATTTCAAATAATGTCACTTTAAATGGAAAAACTTCCTTATAAATTTACCTTTTGGGTTAGGTGTGTAAAAGAGGATGTGTGACAATGAGATAGAAAGTGCTACGATGACTCATAGAAGGATATGTTCTCTCATGGTTATCGAACAAGAGTGGGGAAACTAGCACAATGAATTCACTAACTAAAAAACACCATGAATACATGTTATGGAGGTGTAAAGAGAAAGTTAACATTTGTTATGAGCTGGACATGCTTCTGCTATATTAACTCCCAACTGCAATATATGACCATGCCACGAGCAACCACAATACTAGGGCAAAGTGAGCTACTTACTTTGGGATGTCCCATGTGGACAAGAAAGATATGGCAACACATGATCTTCCTATGACATGGATATGAGGATCTCAATTTTCAGAGAGACATTATGCACATGGTGACAATTTCGATTGACATGCACTCATGAGATGTGTTAAGGTATGCTCTTATGTTACTAGACAGTGAGAGGATTTGATGATGATATTCGCAATTGAGTAGATTTACTGTTCAAACCATATAAGCCATATACACAACTAAGTGAAAGAGTGACTCCAGAGGGATCACAATTCTGGGATGCTTTGTATGGAATTTGACACCACATAGGTAAACTTTACGACGGTGCATGTATAGGCACAAGCGAGTAGATTTTGTTCATTTAAATAAAAAGATTCTATAAAAAAATCATCGGATATAGTCCTCTGGTGAGAATTTAGGAAAATCAAGTTGGAAGTATCAATCGTAGAGTTATAACTCAATTAATGGGAATAATTATAGAACTTAATTCCACAAGAATGTAGATAAGAGAATTCATAATAGAGTGGATTCACGAATAGTGCGTCTCATTCAAAGAGTCAATCAACGCAAGGTTTTATTATTCAACACATGTTAAGACCATGTTTATAATAACTCTTCAATATGGATTTACATATTACAATGAGTAGAAATTTTCATTTAACTCCCTTAATGACGTCAGGTTGATAGGGCAATAGCTTAATCGATACCCTCGACTCCACATCTCTAACATACGTAGGTAACATACTGATATATTACATGATCTGATGGTACAGAGACATCAATTGGGATAAGGACACTCCCTTCTTAGCGATATGTTTTACCAATCCATCCATAGCTCAATACATTCTCCTAACAAGTCCTTGGGCAATCCACTCGGACTCAATGGTCGGATCAATCCCTTCTTACATGTTTCAAATTGGCGGATTATGGTATCAAAGTTACCAATCTTGAGAATAAGAGTTAGAGAGGAAATTAGCACCCAAACTTGAGCTCTATCGCACAATTGGAGTATCAAAGAAGGGTGAAATTCGTAAATGTCCGAATAGCCTCAAACTTATAGATGTGGTAGACAACATACCGATAAGAAGGACTCTACTAGAAACGGATCCGAGACATCCTAGGACACTTCAAAATCTTAGGTTCTGATACCAAGTTTGTCACGCACCAAAATCCGAGGAATGCGACTGACGCTAAACCGAGTAAACCCGACCGAGCAAGCCTGTTAAGTCTCATTCTACCCAAACAAACTCATGAATAAATAGGAGATGGACTTCATTAATCAAATTCTATAAACATATCATTAACAATTTCCATTTCATTTTCATTAGAAACTTCATTCTCCATATTAAAGGTATTAGAAGTTTTATACATCATTGCCAAACATCAATATTCCTATTTTAAATTCCAATACCTGACACAACCCATAACCTGTCTACGGAGCCTCTAAATATAACTAGAGAATGCTATTGAAACGCCAGCAATAAGGCTCCGGCTATGCCTTACACAATAACCAAAATAAGACTCCCGAAGAAAGGTGGATGAGCCACGCCGGGCCCTGGAAGGAAAGGGGCTCACCAATTTAGCTGACGGGAAGTGAAGGAGTGCTACCGTCGGTGGACTGGAGTACCTGCTATGGAACCACCTATAATCATAACATGAATGTTGCTCCCCCGGCAAAAGAGACGTCAGTATATTTGAATTGTACTGGTATATATGAATTACTCCAAGGAAAATCAAACATTATACAAGTAACCAACAGTATAGAATCAACCATCAAATTCTCATGAAAGGAACAACCAAGCCAAACAAGTTTCACAATCTCTCATTTTCCTCTTCAACATTATCACATCAACGATTTCACAATTTTTCAATATTTTCATTTTAAGTTTCACAATCTCTCCTTTTTCAAGCAATGCACAAGTAACCAATAGTAGTAGAATCAACGATCAAAATGGACATGAAAGGAACAACCAAAGCCAAACAAGTTTACAATCTCTCCTTTTTCCAAGTAATGCACAAATAACAAATAGTATAAATCAACGGTGAAAATGCACATAAAAGGAACAACCAAAGTTAAACAAGTTTACAATCTCTCCTTTATCCCCTTCAACATTATCACATCAATTATTTCACAATTTTTCTCATTTTTTCATTTCAATAGTGATTTCGATCACTTTCCACCTTATTACCTCGGCGACCATTAATATCTGGGCCACACTTATCACCATAATCCAAACCTCATTACTTCGTGTTGTGGCTCGCAACCCGATCCCACCGAACAATCACAGTTCACAAACAAAACAACAAAAAAACAACAAAAAAACAACAACAACAATTCACAAAGAACGACAACAATCCTCAAAGAACAATAACAACAATTCTCAAGGAATAACAACAACAATTAGCAAAGAATTTTCATAATAATCAATACTATTTCCATAATATTCAACAACTCATATGCTTTTTATGTCACCATAATAATTTCCCATAACAATCCATATATGTTATTTCCATAGTTTTTCAAATTACAATATTTACGATTTCCTTCCATTATTTTTTTCTCAACTCTTACCACATAACACATTCGCAATCACACATTTGATTTATTGCCAATTACTTACATCATTATATCGGGAGACTTAACCACAAACACTCAAATCATACCAATCACAAGAATTTCACAAATAATCCACATATATATCACATACCAAATATTCGTAAAAAAAAAAAACAAAGTGACATTACAAAGGTCAAAGTTATCCATACATAACTCAATTAGGCTTTCTTTAAGTTACTACAACGTTCCGGAAATTCTAGCAATTCCAATCTACCCTTAGCTGCAAGGTTTGGATGATTTAAATGTTGGGTTCCTCCTTCTCTCTCTAAAATTCTCTCATCTCTCTCTAAAATCAGTAGATAATGACCCCAAAGATCGAATATTTAAATGGGGTCGGGTTATAAAAAAAGAAAAACTAACCCTCCGATGTCGGGTTTGCTATTGCAAAATAGACCGTAAAACAAGAATGTTGGCCGCATAATGCACCGCAAAAAGGGTGCCCAAAACAGGAATACACTGTCCATTTTGCGACAGAAATGCGTCCGCAAAGTCAGAAATACGACAGGATTTGCGGTCGCAGATTTGATACAGGATCGAATTTTTCAGTCTTTGGTAATTTGATCATAACTTTGCGTAGGAATGTCCAAATGACAAACGGTTTGAAGCATTAGAAACTAGACTCGAAGAAATTTTGTTTGATAGGTTATTCATCACATAAAACATTATACATATTTAGATATGCTCGTTCAAATTATGGGCTACTGCAAGCTCATTCGAAATTTTAGCCTGTTAAAAACCTTTTCAATTTTTCTTAGACTTAGGCCTTTCCTTGGACCCCAAATTACTTACCATAAAACTTATTCACCTATTTACCAAATCTAATTGATGTACAGTATATTAATAGCACATAAAAATATTATAATAAGCCTACGTGTCACCACGATATCCTGGGTTACTTAACAAAATATTTCGGGGCCTTACACTTCCCATTAGTCATTCCACCACATATGATGTTCTAACGGGATGTTCCCAAGGACTGTGAAGGGTTCATTTGCAATAGTGCTCATCCTGCACATTTATTTAAAGTGACTGGTTAAAAGACAACGATTTATTTTGACTCGAGAGAAGATTATCAATTTTTAAAAATTGCAATTCAAAACAAAAACAATTTTATAAATACGGCCCTTCAGCACCTCAGGAAAGAAGATTTTAGGGTTGTTTTCCTTAATCGGCCAATAATTTGAAAAAGGACCATTGGTTGCTATTCGTGCAATAATAGTCTTCTGGTGCCCCTTTTTGGATTTGGCTATTTAGAAAAGAACGACATCACCTAATTTTATTTATGATAAAATAACAACATTTCATATTTTTGTGTTATATTTGAAAAAATGGAGTTGGACCTGGTGGGGGTTGTCTGTGTATCCTGCATCCTTCGAGAATCAAACTTGCATAGTTCGGACAAATTTGACGTCGCAGAAAACAACACCAAATATTTTTTGAAACATTTTTCCTTTCTCTTTTATTTCTTCAAAATTTTGGTAGAGTTTTGGTACTTTTGAATACCACGTTTTCTAAAGACGGGTAATTTTTGCTCTCATACCTCAATTTCATTTTTCCAATTTTTTCTCCCTGATTCATGAAGCGGTCAACATGCAATCCGAAGCAAATAAATGTATAAATAGCAAGTAAAATGCATCAAGATGGTCTTTTGATTTCGGGTACACCTGTCTCAGACGGACCCAACCCCTGTGTTGAGTCCCCAACACCAAATGTATGTAATGCAAACATGCGTTCTTACTAGGAATCTGGCATGATACTATGTTATACTAGGTTTAATAACTTAGGTGTGTTGTTCCAGACCTGGCTTACCCGAGCGGACAGCTCGAGCCGGGAGGGGGGGGGGGGCAAGCATATCGGGAATACAGAAGCTTAACCAACTTTGAAACATATTTGAACCTCGTACTAAAATTGGGATATGGCTCTAATAGAAAAGAAGTTACACAAAGTGCACACTTCCTAGATGATTTAGAAGACTCAGAGAGAGGAGGTTTCATAGCAATTTAAATAGAATCCAAACAATATCAAAGCGATAATTAGCACATTAGGCTCAAATATGTAAAAATCAGATAATAAATAAAGGCAAGTATAACAACTATTTTAAGCTTGAATTCTTGAACTCTAAACCAAAAGTTCTAGGTTCTTATCCCCAGCAGAGTCGCCAGAGCTGCACACTACAACCCGAGAGTATATAGGAGTTTTTCCAATTAAAGTGATATAAATTGAAATGGGATTAATTTATTTATTTAGAGTCACCACTTGATATATCTATTTATGGTATCCCATGTCACCGGTTAATTTTTAAATCCCAAATGAAGAAGAATTTTGACTTTATTTAAAAGTCTGTGCACCAAAACTCTGAGTAAGGAATTTGGTTAACCCGGGAGAGGGTGTTAGGCATTTCCGGGTTCCATGGTTCTAACATGGTCACTTAAATTATAAATATTGGCTTATTATCTGATTTATTGCACATTTTAAACCTATGTACATTTTTACAACTTTCTAACCGCTTTTACTGTTCTAGGAAAATTTCAACATTATTTAAAACATATCTTAAACCACGCTACATGAAATGCACCCGCAGTTTGCGACATGTTGTATTTACTATTGTTGAAAATTGAAGTTGGGTCACATGAAATATACACCCGAAGTTTAGCAATTTTAAAGCATAACTACGTCACGAGAATCGTAACCGTAGCCATGATAATTTAATGTAATGTGCGTAAAACAAACTATGAGTGTTCAAGGAACTTTTTTATATTTATTAAGATAATTAATATGAAGGCCATAGATTATGTGATTCAATTGTATGAACGACATGCCTCAATCTTATTTTTGACAAGGCTTGCATTTCACTTAAGCAAGACTAAGGTTATCCTATTTTACTCTTATTTTGAAGTTCAAACTAAGAATCTTTTAATCATAGACAAACTTATAGTGTGATAGTCTAGGCTTCTAAATCACATTGGAAAAGGAGTTTTGGTCCAGAAATGTCTCGCTACTTAATTAATATCAACTATGCAAGCTGTCTTTGGGCCTATGATTTCGGCCTAGTAGAAAAGAGACCCAGGTCTCTTCACTCATATCGGAACTTCGATTAGTTTTGCCCACATTGGGCTTATATCAGGCGGGCCTAGTATGGTTATCTAACATCAGGGCATGTCTACTTTTATGTTCTTAAACTTTATCAACTTCCAAAAAGAAATGCAAAGAAATGATTCTGAATGCAATACAACATTGTATTTGGTTAAGGCTCTAAATCAAGCCTTTAAATAGGAATTAAATCATTGGCAGAGGGGCCCAAGGTCGAAACTCGACTGAGGTGTCTCATCTAGGATAATTTCAGGCTGTCACGACCCCGGTTCGCACTTTGTGAACCATCATGATGGCACCTAGTCTCTATGACTCGGTAAGCCTAAAATGTAGAAGACAAACAAATTCATAAAGAAAAAAATTTAAAACAGAAATAGAGTTATAAAAACAACCTTTTAAAAGCGTCACTTGGCATACACAATATATAACTCTCAAATACTAATACATATTCCTAAATCCCAGAAACCCATGAATCAAAAGCTAAGGATACTACATAGTGCTCTAACTCTAGAATAGTCTAAAATAAAGTAAATACAGAAGGTATGTATTTATAACATAAAATGGAGAGAAACTCTTCGGTCTGCAGATGTGGCAGATATATCTCGAAGTCTCTGAGGGGTCGCCTCGCCTCAAATATGGAAAGTCTGAGTCAAAGTACCTGGATATGTACATGAAAAATATGTGTAGAAAGGGCATAAGTACACCGCAGCGGTACTTAGTAAGTGTCAATCCTAACCTCGGTCAGGTAGTGACAAGGAAGGTCAGGGCACTACTGAGGTTAAATAAAATATAAAGTTCAACAATGTAGAGTAGAGCAGTATAACTAAGTACAGTAGGAATAGTAACACAAGGTATAAGGAACAACAACAACTGTACAATGGCAAAGTAAGCAGAAAAGGAAATACAGCTCAACACCATATCATAACAATCGGGGAACTGCTAGGATATCGTCCTGTAGTCCCAAATATACATATCCAATAGATCTCCCGGGATACCGTCCTATAGCCCAATTCATAGCGCGCGCGGATCTACTGAAATTATGTTCCGTAGTCCCAAATGTAAATACCCAGTACTGAGGGAATCTACCAGGTAAAGTCTCGTAGTTCCGTATAACTATCTAGGGGGGTCTACCAGAATTCCACATCCGTAGTCCCAAATGTAAACATATAAGGGGGAGCTACAGGAATCCCACTTCCATAGTCTCAATGTAAATACAAAACATCAATAGGAAAATACTTTGAAATTTCAAATTCCATATTAAGGCAAACAAGTAAGTCTAGCCTAGCATGCTGTACAGAATTCAGGTATGGTAATTTGAACAAATACAACAATTAAATCACTTAGACATGCTTTTATAAGCCAACAACAAGCTTAATAGTGAAGGTAATAAAAACAGGAAAAAAATTACTAGTAATTACTTAATGAAAAATCGAATTTTCAACAATTAGCACAAGTACGTACTCGTCACCTCACGTTCAAGGCATTTAAATTAACAATAATACCAAATCCTAAGGGGAAGGTCTCCCAAACAAGGTTAGGCAAGCCACTTACCTCGGACTAGCTCAAAATCAACCCAAAACCACGAATTTGCCACAAGTACTAGACTCCAAATGGCCCAAATCTTGTCAATTAAATTTCATAATGTAAATAACACTTCAAGTAAATGATTCTACAATTAAATTCTAAGCTAATATGTGAAATTACATAACATGACAAAAATTCCCCTTAAGCCCACGTTTAGGAATCTAGTAAAAGTTACATTTCTAGAATCCTCACACTCTCATGAGTTCAGTCATACAAAAAGTACAAAAATCGGACCTCAATTGGTCCCTCAAATACCCATTTTAAGGTCTCTTAATCTTAAGCGCTAATTACCCCTTTTTCCCCCAAAGTTTTCACCACTAATTAGGTCTTTAATCACATATAAACGAATTATGATGTCAAAAATGTTACTTCCAGGTGATTCCGCTTTGGATCCCTAAAAAATTACCCTCTAAGGCTTCAATCCCGTTCAAAAATGGTGGAAGAATGAAGAAGGATCACGGATGGCTATTTAAATATTGCCCAGGTATTCTTTCTCCATGAACACGGCAGGCCCCTTTTGTTCATGAAGCACAATTACACTTGGGCCCAAATTTCTTCATCGCGAACGCGATGCCCAGGTCGAGAAAACGATTCAAAACTTCTTCCTCCTACGCGAACACGGGACAACCATCGTGAATGCCTAGGTATAGAACTCCTAGCATTGCGAATGTGGGAGACACTTCACGAACGCGAAGCATAATTTCCCAACCATCCCCAGCTCCTTTTTGCAAATGCGAGACCCCATTCGCGAATGAGGAGAGGAAACCAACACTGACTACAACAACATTTTCTTCAATTTTTTGAGTTCCAAAAATGACCTGTTGAGCATCCAAAACACACCCGAGGCCGCCAGAACCTCAATCAAATCTACCGACATATCCCATATCATCATACAAAGTTGTACCAATCTTCGTAACGCTCAAAACAACATCAAAACACCAATTTAGCATCAGTTTCAAACCTAAGAACTTCAAAAGCTCACAAAATACGCTTTCGATCAAAAAGTCTATCAAACCTCGTCCAAATGACTTCAAATTTTGCACACGCATCACATTCAACACTACGGAGCTAATCCAATTTCAGATAAAAATCTCACTATTAAACCGGAAACTTCAAAAATTTAACTTTCGGCATTTCAAGCCTAAATTAGCTACAGACCTCCAAAATACAGTACGAACATGCTCATAAACGTAAAATCACCCAACAGAGCTAACGGAACAATCAGAATTCAATTTCGAGGGTGTCTTCACACTATTCCGACTACATTCAAATTTCCCTAACTTAAGCTCTTATGTATTGACTAAGTGTCCTTAAACTCTCTGAAACTCAAAACCAAATATCCCGACAAATCAAATTAGCAGAAATAAATACGAGGAAAGCAGTTAATAGGGGATCAGCGCATTAATTCTCAAGATGCCCAGCCAAGTCATCACATATACCTTATTGAGACTAGATTCCTTCAATCACATGCAATCCAAAATATCAAAGATTTCAGCGCAAATAAAGGGGCATACTCTGAATCTAAAAATTAATATGCTATTGGTATTAATAAAGGAAAATCTGAACCATACTTATTCAAGGGTCACATTGAATTTAAATGTAAAATCCTTTTAATACTGCTAAAAACTAAAATACTAAACAAATACTGATAATTAGGATCCTTTAACCAACTCGCCCATTACATGATTGAATAACTTTGAACTACAGAACAAAATTTATTAGGAATGTATCATGGATCAAATGACATCTATCCTATTACAATGACAAAACACAATTGTATTAGTTATAGCCCTCCGAATCTAAATGAGCCTTATTTAACAACGAGAATTAGGTACTACATCTAGCCATAGGACAAAACTACTGTTGCTTTTGTAGCCAAC
Organism: Nicotiana benthamiana; assembly: GCA_034376525.1. NCBI lineage: Eukaryota > Viridiplantae > Streptophyta > Magnoliopsida > Solanales > Solanaceae > Nicotiana > Nicotiana benthamiana. Next base: position 71,644,770 of record CM067325.1, read on the forward strand.
ATTCACTGTGCTTGCACTTTTCTGAGCAACTGTTAATCAAATTTACATCCTTAAAATTGTCAAAACCCTAAAATTCATCTCTCAAATAAATACCTTTTAGCAAGGATAACATCATAATGAATAACATTAAGACTAGTGAAAGAAGGAATCTTATGTAATATGCTAGATCATTAAAGACATAATCAGTCCAAACATTAAATTATCAAGTCAAATGTGGTAGAAAATCTGGACAATACTAAACATACAAAGCAGAACCTGATACTTAACACAAAATACATATACTCAAGCATGGATTAAAAGATTTACATTCAAATGATAAATATAGAGGTACAACCACATACCTAAAAGCAGAAAAGAAAAGAAGTAGAGTAGAAGACCAAAATAAGTGGTCAAATAACAAGATGTGGAGCTCAACCAAGCTTTAAACAAATACATCAATGGACAACAACCAATAGATCCTAGAAGAGAAATTTCAGCTTGAAATCATTTTTTGCGACTTATGAAAAACCCATAAATCCTCAAAGATGTTCTTCAAATATGCTAAGATCAAAGGAATAGTAGAAAGTTGAACTTTTAGAGTGTATTTCTTAGGGTTCCAAATCTGATTTCGATATAGAAAAGGTACCATATATAAGCACCAAAGAAGCCATGTGCTGAAGGAATTATTCTATCAGCCACAAAGAGCATATTCTAACAGAAATGGATAGCTGGCTATCCCTCATTGGTTTCAGTACTTTGTACTGACCAAATATGGTCAGGTTCCCCTATTCTAGAAGCTTCCCCTCTGAAAATCTATTTCTCATTTCCAAAATTAACCTCCTAAGTTTCGTTTGTTCACTTAAGACCTTATGGGTTTTTAATAATTTACAAATTATGGCAAACCCAATCAGAACATGCAAACATAGGAAAACAAATCAAATAATAGACAAACCTGTAATTGAATCTATGGTATTGAACATCCAAAAATCTAGACTAATCCTAAGTGAAACATCACTCTAAAAGACAAAGAAAGAATGGATATGGAGCATTTAAGTTACTAGATCACACAACCCTAAAATCTAAATCATGCAAATAAAACAAAAGAAAAAAGAAACAGAAAAGCATGATGTACTAGAATAAAACAGAAAGCATGATAAATCGACAACTAAAAGATTAATATAAGCCAGCATATGATAAACCAAATAATACCTAATTAATTCAGCAAGTGGAAAATAACAACTACTCGGAGCAAATAAACACTCAAAGAAATTAAGACCGTTAAATAATTAAAATTACAAGAGATGTCATAAAATTGACATAAAACAAAATCGAAGAGGAAAAGGCAGGGTACTGGTTTTATCGGATAGAGCCAATGACTGAAATGACCCAATCGAACAAAGAAAGTGACGAACTTGGCCAAGCACTTAGGACTTCGAGATGGGTTGAAGCTGGCCCAAATGATTACACTGATCAGGAGTAGTCTACTTGGGCGAGTTTCCAAGCCAAAACGATTAGAGAAGGTCCACCAGCAAGCCCAAAATGTAGTAACTAGTTAAATTTTTTTGATCTGGGATCCATCGAGTTCAAGGTGTTATTTGGGGAAGTTGTTGGGGAATTTTGGTTAAGGAGGCATGGTGGTTATAGGATGCGAAGTTGGACGATTTTGGAAGGGTTTTTGATGAACTAGGGTTTGGTCTCAGATTCGAAATTTTAGCGGTTTGAGAGAGATACGAAGGAATTGGTTTGGGAATTTGAAAAGAAGAGGATGTGAGGAGTGTCTGGTGTGAATTTGGAGCGAATTGAAGCACCGAAACCGCCGTGAGGTATTTTTCTATGGGTGGTTTGATGGTGGAGGTGGCGAAGAGTCTTAAGGTGGCTAGGGATTATTAGAGAGTGAAGGAGATGATGGAATGACCGAGTTTGAGCGTTATGGGAGTTGGCTAAAACAATTATTTAATAAAATGAGGGCCAGTTCCGGGTCGTTGGATTATAATGATCCAATGGTTGTGTTGAAATAAGGTAAAACAGGGTCGTTTAGTGGCGGGAAGACCTGGACTGGGTATTTACATGTTTGGGTTAGGATTTGGGTGTAACTGGCTCTTTTTTTCTCTTCCCTTTTAGACATTTTCTTTTGTTTTTATTATCATATTCTTTAATTGATGAAATCTTATGATTAAATTCTTTAATTATCTAAATTATCTAAATTGTAAAATTATACTAATTATCAAAGTAAGATAATTGCGATAATTTGTTAATCCTAAATAAATAAAGAGAAAAATACTACTCTATCATTTTAAATCTAAAAATGTAAATGAATGTTATTTTTTGTGATTTTCATTTTAATAAAGTAATTAATTAACTAATTTCTCCTAAAATATCAAAACAAAAGACTAAATCTAATGCATGGAGTTTTGACACTTTGGGGCATTTTCCTTAGTTTTGTAAAAGTTAAACGTGCACAAAAATGCAAAAAATTAATAAAAATAATACAAAATTCATATAAAATTTCAAATGATTGGAAAAATCTATCTTCTTGTATTTTATTGGATTAATTCATATAGGGCTAAAATCACATGCTCACAGGTGGTTGCAAACTGTGTGCGCTAAAATTGGGAAGACCAATTTTACGATTGACAAAGTATTGCGTAATCTCATCTCAAAAGATCTGTAGAATAGCTCGGGGCTCGATGTCTTTGGGGACTATTTGTGCCCGGCATAGGGGCAGAATTACTCGACCCTTGTCACATGTAAGCAGGAAGCTACGTAGGAGCAGTACTATTTTGATAAATTCTGCGAAAATGGTAACAGCCTGCACCAGGCTAATTGAGTGGTTCTACCAGCTGTGTTATGTAGTAAATGCATTTTTACTATGTTGGGGTTCACTGTCATATATATAAAGGGGACCCTTGTCATTTTGTAAGACATCTGATACTCAATATTGAATGTACAAGAACATTCTCTCTGCTCTCTAACTTAACATATTCTCTTGTTCTTATTACTTATATTTATTGTATTCATCCATTATGTTCTCATTACTAATCATAAAAGGCCTCCATCAAAGCTACCATAACTATTAGTCCCCCCTCGATTACCCTAAGCCGAACATCTGAATTGACCTCGAGGCTTCGTGTATGCAATCTCGAAACCTGACCTCTGACCATACAGTTTGATTACTACATCATCTATAAGCTCTTATCTTATTTTCTTATCTCTTACATAGCATCTATAAAATAGATCATGTATTTTTAGAACCATTAAATCAAATCTAATTGTAATTATCATTTTCAAGGTAAACAGTTTGGCACCTATTGTGGTTCTACAAATTATAGTTATTGTTTTCTTGCTGGTTTGCTACACAATGCAAGTTACCTTTCACACCTTTTCCTTCTCAAGATCTTTGATTTCAGGTCAAAATGTCTAACTCAGTAAACGTACGTGAAAGCAACAACCTTGAGGACCATGGAGATAATGGTGTTGATGTTCTAGGTGTTGGTGTAACACCACGAAACACTAAGAATGCACTGGAACTGACTCCTGTGGACGAGGTCTCATGCAACTCTCAACACATTGAAATAAGTTCCCACACCAATATGAGCATATGCGGAAATATCAACTGGACACTCGAAAGAACCCCACATGGGAAGAAATAGAAACAAATAGGGGAAACAAAGTGGGAAACCCTCAACACATCGTTCAAATGATTATCGGTGGGACCGACATTGCCCAAGGGCCCGGCATCAAATGGATAAAGGTTTTTGTGGCAACAAAAGGGAAAACCCTGGGCCAAGTCTCAGAGGACATATTACGTTCAGCAAAAAAGACTTCAAGACTCTATCTCTTCCACAGAACGACTACAATGTAAATCTTGTTTCTCTTAAATAACATCCAAATTAAACGTGTAGTCGTAGATCCAGGTAGCTCAACAAATATAATTAGATCGATTATGATAGAACAGCTCAAGTTGCTTGACCAGGTCAGCCCTACATCTCGAATCCTCAACGGCTTCAATATGGCCAGCGAAGTAATAGAGGGAGAGATCACCCTCCTTGTTAACATATCCGATGCGGTGTAGGAAACTAGGTATCCACACTTGGAGAAACTAGCTCTTGCATTGATAATTGCATCTCAAAAATTGAAATCTTACTTCCAATGCCATCATATTTGCATTATAACAATGTATCTCCTTCGAAGAATATTGCATAAACTCGAATTATCCGGCCGAATGGACAAATGGGATATCAAACTCGAGCGATATGATATCGAGTATCAGCCCCATATGGCTATAAAGTTTCAAATTTTGGCAAACTTTATAGCCAACTTAACTCCCTCCCTCGTACCTCAGGTCGAGAAAGAACTTTTGCTAAAAAGAGGAACATCCTCCAAGATATGGACCATGCTCATGATAGCGCCTCGAGCGTAAAAGGATCTGGGCTTGGCATAGTCCTAAAGCCACCTACGAGGGGCGTGATCAAACAATCTATAAAAACCATAAGGTCAACTAACAATGAAGCCCTGTATGAGGCTATGGTTGCAGCTCTAAAATATGCCAAAGGCCTAGGAGCCGAGGTCATTAATGCAAAATATGATTCCCTCCTAGAGGTAAATTAGGTAAATGGGAGCTTCGAGGTTCGAGAAGACATGATGCAAAGATATTTAGACAAAAGCCAAATCACATTGCACCACTTCAAAGAGGACCCTGGTCTACATACCCTGAGTGGAGAATAGCGAAGCCGATGCACTCACAAACCTAGGATCGTGTCGAGGAAGATGACATACTCCCCAGATTTGTTGTTCAACTATCCAAATCACTGATCGAGTAAGGACACACTGAGATCAAATCCACTAGCCTAATGTGGGATTGAATATATAAATATATTGATTATCTGGAGAGCAGGAAGCTACCCGCAGACCCAAAAGAGTCGAGGGCCCTGCGTACCAATGTAGCCTGATTCTCGCTCGATGAAAGTAAAACTATTTACAGAAGAACCTTTGATGGCCCTCTTGTAGTATTTCTGGGGCCGAGAGACACATACTATGTGCTCCGAGAGATCCACAAGGGAACATATGGATATCATTCAGGTGTCGATTCCTTGATTTGAAAAATAATCAGGGCACGCTACTATTGAGACAACACGAAGAAAGACACCAAAAAGTTTGTCTGCAAATAAGACAAATGCCAAAGATTCTCCCTGATGATTAACCAGCCTGGTGAACTACTTCATTCAGCTTTGTCTCATGGCCGTTCGTGAAATGGGGGATGGACATCGTCGGACCTCTACCAATGGTGCCAGGTAAAGTTACATTTTTTTAATTTATGATTGACTACTTATCAAAATAGGTTAAAGCGTAGGCTTTCAAAAAAATAATAGAAAAAGAAGTCATTAATTTCATATAGGACCATATCATGTGTCGATTCAGAATTCCTTCCGAGATAACGTGTGATAACGGGAAGAAATTCAATGGAACCAAAATGAATCAGTTCCTCAAAGATCACAAGATCAAAAGGATCGTGTCACCTCCCTAACACCCGTGTGCAAATGGCCATGCCGAGTCTACGAACAAAACCATCATTCAGAAGTTAAAAAAGAAATTGGAAAGTGCAAAGGGAAGATGAAGAGAAATTATATTGATGTACTCTGGGAATATCGAACAACTCCAAAATCAAGCATGGGGGAAATTCCTTTCTCGTTAGTGTACGGTGATGAGGATTTGATACTAGTTAAGGTCGGAGAACCAAGTTTGGAGCATCAACATAGGTTAAACCCTTCCATCCAAGAGGTGGTAAACAAATAAATCATCAAGTGGTTACATGTTGTGGTAGTCTACCCCATTACTAATAATTCTTGGGTGAGTCAGGTGCAATATGTGACGAAGAGAGGAGGCCTGAAAGTGATTGAAAATGACAAAAATATGCTCATCTCAATGATAATAGTGACCGGATGGAGAGTTTGTATGGACTAATAGAAGGTAAATAGTGTTATGTGCAAGGACCATTTCCCTATGCCTTATATTGATCCAGTGCTTGACCGGCTAGCGGGAAGCTCATCCTATTGCTTCTTGGATGGATATTCCGGCTATAACGAAATTGATACCGCATTTGAAGATCAAGAGAAAATGACATTCACCTGCCCATATTGGACTTTTCCTTTTAGCCGAATGCCATTTGTGCTATGCAATGCTCAGTCTATGTTCCAACAGTGCATGATGTCAATCTTCTCGGACATGGTGAAAGATATCGGAGATGATTTTATGGATGAATTATCAGTAGTGGGTGATACCTTTGATAATTGTATTGAGAACCTTAGGCAAGTACTAAAAAGATGTGAAGAAACAAGCCTTGTGCTAAATTATGAGAAATGCCACTTCGCGGTGGATGTGGGAATTATTTTGGGCCACAAAATTTCCAAACAAGGCATAGAGGTTGACTAGGCAAAGATCAAGATCATTTCCAAGATTCCTCCACCTATTTCAGTAAAAGGTGTCTGAAGCTTTTTCGGGCACGCCAGTTTCTATAGCTGTATTATCAAGGACTTCTCCAAAATTGCAAATCCTATGTGCAAACTCCTTAAAAAGATGCAAGGTTCATATTTGATGAGAAGTTTCTCAAGGCCTTTGAGGTATTGAAAGAAAAGCTCACCATAACACCTATTATTGTCACACCTGATTGGTCTCTTACATTCGAACTCATGTGTGACACTAGTGGTGTAGTCATCGTGGTGGTTCTTGGCCAACGTCACAACAAGATACTTAACCTTATCTACCATGCAAGCAAGACGGTTAATGGCATCCAAATGAATTACATAGTGACTGAGCAAGAACTTCTTGCCATTGTCTATGCTTTTGAAAAGTTTCAGTCTTATTTGTTGTGGTCCAAAGCAATAGTTTGCATTGATCATATTGCTCTTTATTATCTTATAGCAAAGAAGGATGCCAAACCAAGATTGATTTGTTTGGTGCTTTTGTTACAAGAATTTGACTTTGAAGTCAAGGATTCAAAAGGGACAAAAAATTAAGTTGCGGATCACCTATATAGGCTTGAGGTGGCTGGGAGACCCAAAGATGACCTTGAGATTGATGATGCTTTTTCGGATGAGCACATTTTAGTATTGTCCAGCACAGTCTCTCCTTAGTATGCCGATATAGCTAATTTCTTCGTTTGTGATCTTATTCCCGATAGATTTGAGACTAATCAAAAGAAAATGTTCTTGCAGGAGTGTGGGCAATACTACTAGAAGGAACCCTTTTCAACATCGTTTGATATTATGTTCCGGGAGATGAAGTAATACAAATTCTCAAACCACGCCATGATTCTCTGGTTGATAGTCACCTCGGAGGAAACTGGACAACTGCAAAGGGGCTTGAATATAGCTAGTATTGGCCAACGATCTACCAAGATGCAATCAAATTGTCAAGGCATGCGGTCAATGTCAAAGACAAGGTTCAATATCTAACCTAAATAAGATGCCTATGAATTTTGTAAGGTCGAGATCTTTGATATGAACGTGATAGACTTGGGCCCTTTCGTGAGCTTTTATGGCATGACCTACATCTTGGTGGATTTCGACTACATCTCCAAATAGGTTGAGGCAATCACTTTCCCTAACAATAAAGCAATGAGTGCCACCGCATTCTTGAAGAAGAACATATTTACATAGTTTGGTACCCCAAGGGCCATCTTGAGTGATGTTGGTTCTTATTTGTACAACAAGGCTTTTGTCGGGCTACTTGAAAAGTATGGTGTAAAGCACAAGGTGGCCACACCCTATCATCCTCAGTCGAGTGGTTAGGTTGAAGTTTGTAACAGGGAAATCAAAAACATCCTAGATACAACTATCAATGCAAACAGGACCGACTATTCAAGGAAGCTAGATTATGCATTGTGGGCATATCGTACAACATTTAAGACTGCCATTGGCACTTCACCATACTGGTTGGATTTTGGCAAAGCATGTCACTTGCTTGTGGAGCTTGAACAGAAAGCCATATGGGCATTGAAGAAGTTGAATATTGACTGGGCCGAGGCTGCTTATCTGAGAATGATAGAAGTTAATGAGATGGAAGAATTTCGTCTCTATGCCTATGAGAGTGCAGCCATGTACAAGGAAAGAATGAAGTTTTTCCATGAGAAGAAGTTCTTTAAGTGGGAGTTCAATTTTGATGACTTGGTCTTACTCTTCAATTGAAGACTCAAGTTATTTTAGGGAAAACTCAAGTCCAAATGGTCTGGCCCGTTCAAAGTTGTAAGTGTGTCCCCTTATGGTGCTATTGAACTATAGTCGGAGGATGGGACTCGAACTTTCAAGGTGAATGGTCAATGATACAAGCATTACCTCGGTACCACAAGAGAAAGGAATTTTATAAAACAATTTTCTCTAAGGGTTACTACAATAGCAGTCCCCTCTAAAGAAAAGGGGTCAACTGCATCGTGCCGCAATGTTAAATCAATTACTTCTTAGAAGACAACCTTGGTGTGATAACATTTTTTTGTAGTTTTACTTATTTATTTATTTATTTATTTATTTATTTATGTAGTTTAGATTGAGCAAGTGGATGTGTGTTCTAGAATGCAGGTGATCCAAAAGATCATGAACATGGTCCTAGTGCTGAAGAATTTGAAGGAAAGAAAGGTCCAAATTTGGCGACGACTATTTGGCCGCATAATGACTATGTGAACCGCACAGTCATCGTGGACCCAAGCAGAGAAATTTGTTACTGTGGTGGTCAAATAAGCGGTAAGATTTTCACATATGCGGCCTGCAAATAACTTTGTGATCACATATTGCATCGCAAAGTTAGTTTAGGTTTCTCCATCGTTAGTCCATAGCACAACACATATGCGATTGCATCGTGTGTTCTACGATGGACTTAAGAACAACAAAAATGCCAGGTACAAACCCTAACTTTCTGCATTAGTCTCCCTCAATCTTATCACACACTAACGCTTAAACAAAAATCAAAAGAACAAAAATTGAATTTCTCCAATCTTGTGAAACTTTGGTATATTCTTTCTTCTCCCTCTCGTACTTGCAATTTCAATGTCTCCCTGAATATTAAGCTCACAATTGTAACTCCCTTCATACCTTGAATTCCCTCGAGTAGAGTAGCATAGTGGTGAGGTTTGGTTGAGTGACTATCTGCGTATTGTTGATGAAACAAAAGAGAGAAGTCTGGGTACCCCATTTCCCTCCTAAATCGATTGATTGGACTGTGACCAAAAAGGGGAAAGTCTGAGTGCGCCTCTTGTATGGAAGTTGAATAAACGGCAATGATAAATCTAAGTGGGTAGTAATAGGAAAGCACGTGAAAAGAGACAAAAAAAAGCACTATTTAGATGAAAACGATGATCTTTGCGGACTGCATAATTGGTTTGCGGTACGCAAAGTTAGACCCCTAGGTGTTCTAATTCAACAAGGTTTATGCGATTGATTCTACTTTCTCAAACCTTTTATGAGGCTCGCATGCATAGTGAGGCAGACATTTAGACTATCCGGTAACAAGAAATGCGACCACTATGCGATCGCATAGACACATATGTGGTTCCATTTGCAATTGCATAGTTGTTGTTGCCTTTTCTGTTTTCCATATATGCTATAAGTTTGTGGTCCCCATAGTTGATATGCGATTGCATAACCCATCACATAGTCTACCTACTTTTTTACTTTGTCTATGATGTAATTCCTATGTTGCTTCAGCCACTAACACATTGTTTCATGGACTGGAATGGAACCAAAGAAGTCTAACCCAATGCGATCACTGCCTTCTAATAGGCATAAATTAGGTGCGGGTCCTAGTCATCAAGCACGCCAAACATCAATGGGCTCAGGAAGTTCACATTAATCGGAAGCACTCCTCCCAGTCTAAAGAGGAGGAGGGACAAAGTGACCTCAAGCCTTTTGATGAGCTACATGCTGAGGCATGAAGAAAGATGGGGGAAGATCTTAATCTTCGATTTGGAGTTATAGGCTCTGTGAATTTGTATAAAGAAGTGCTTTCAAAAACAAACATTCTTGAGGAGAAGCAATTGAGTATAAATGGGCAGCAGGAGCACTACCCTCGTATAATTGAGAACATCAAGCAGAGGAAATGGGAATCTTCACTGAGATCCCTGTTGAATACAATGTGATGCTTGTAAGGGAATTCTATGCGTCATACGGTGCATCAAGAACTGTTGAGCATCAGCCAAACAAGATATTTTCAAAATCTGTCCTAGTTGGAGGAGTCCAAACTCATTGTGATGATGCAACTCTCAATGACCTATACTTTAAGGAGTGGAGGTCCACCACTGCTAAGTATGAGGCCAAGGCAGCTAACAAGAAGAACGAGCAAGCCTGGATTGCTTCTACCATAGCAAAGGTAACACCAGCCTGGATTACCTTAAACACAAGATATACAAGGAGGATCTCACATGGGAGGGTCGATATTGGCTCAACTTTGTCACATCCCATCTAATACCGTCCCGTAATGAAACTTACATCAACATTGAGAAGGCACTCATCATTGCATGCATCATGACATGTATTAGGATTTATGTGGGAGAAATCACATTTTGGGAGCAGGCACTCATCATTGCATGCATCATGACATGTATTAAGATTTATGTGGGAGAAATCATACTCTGGGAGCTTGGAATCAAAGCATACCCAAAAAAAATCACTTTTTTCCCATGTTTGATCATTGCCGTCTACAAAGCTGTAAATATGCCACCTATGCCAAATCATGACAAACTGGAGAAAGCTCTCACGAATGTTATTAATATGCAAATTAGAGACACATTAGACAAGGAAACTAAAACTCAAATAGAGACTCAAGTTCCTCCTCCAGCAGACCAATCAACATCAGATCTCCCCAATACTACCTGACACTCGCAGGCCCCAGCTACCTCCACAGCTACTCCTCAATATGCCACTGCAGAGCCCTAGGTCCCCTTGCCAGCCCTTTCCAAGTTGGGTCTACTAGCTCAGCTATACCAATGCTAACGTAGACTGACTAGTCAAGGAAATTCCAAACCTCATCTGGAAAGCATTGATTCTTGTCCAATCCTCCTTGAGTGTTTTTCAACAGTAGCATCAAACTTATGAGGATCGCCTCAAGCAATATGAAGTGCGACATGAGAAGGTTGATCTAGGTGAGGTTGGAGACATGCCTTATCTTAGGAAGGATGTGGATGAATTGAAGGTTGACCTGCAGAAGATGTACAATTTGTAGTTTGATTTGGCACCCTTCCTCCCGAAGGAAGGTGAGCAAGGTGATGACACTTCTATTCAAGGAATGGACTTCTATTTCACAAACCTAAGGATAGCTTCAGAGGTACATATTGTATAGACTTCAAAGGCTCCAGGTCCTCCTGTACACATTGACGTTCCTTCAGAGGAGGGATCGGGAGATACTGAGGAGTCCGATGAGGAGGATGTAAAAGATGAGGATTTACTCGTACAAGGTACTAAGGGTCCCCAAGACAAAGGTAAGAAAACCGATGTATCTAAGAGGGTACAAGATGAAGAGGAAGAAGTTGTGCAGATAGAAATTGCACATTCGTTAGTAGATATGGTCACCAAGGCACTTCCATCGACCACTCAGTCATCACTAGGTGAGGCTATCAACTCCTAGGCCCCAGACCCACCCTCACAAAGGGTGGAGCTTAGTGCTCCAGCCTCACAGCAGTTGGACCCTCTTTCTCCAACCATCAAGGCCACCACCCAGTCTGTAGATACATCATTTGCAGCTCAGTACCAGTAGATGACCTCACAACTTCCCAAAAAGTTTCAGCTACAACGAGCGCCTAATGTTCCCCAGCGAATAAGTGAGCTTCCTTTTAACATTTTCTCTGCATTGGGGTCAATGCATGATTTTTTGTTGGGGTAGGGTAGTCATGTTTTGTACTATTTGGTACCTCCTATTTTGCATATAAAAAATCTTGTACTATAGTTTCATTGTTAGTAATGAATTATCTTTTGTTTTTGTTCACAGGGTTCTTTTCAAAGGGTACAATAGCATGAATTGTTTTGAATTTTTTGGTGTTGATTGTTGTAGCTTGAAGCATGTGATAAATTTTTTAAATATATGGTACCCTTCCTTCTTTTGCATCTATAAAAGAAAATATGTTTGGTTAGTCATTCTTGTGAATTTGAGGCTCACTCTTTGACTTTATGCTTATTCAGAATCTTACATATCTTAAGATGAAAGTTTTAAGTTACCTTGTGTCACTTAAGGGCTAAAACTATGTTTAGTTGAACAATTCATGTGTTGTGCGTGAGTGAGGATTTGTATAAATAATGCACATGCCTAACATGTGATGTCTAGAACTCGCCCGGTTGGTTTTTTAGTGTAACTCTTAGGTAAATGATTGGATGCTGAAATGATCTTAGGTTCTCTTGTGACTACTAGCCAGTTTTGCCTAAATTGACATCTCTGGAACATTAATTACCCTAGTTATCCTCGTTTAGCCTTTAACCTTTCATTGGCTACCACATTATAAACCTTTACCCCTTTTGAGAAATAATTCCTTCTTTTGAACTCATCTCTCATTGAAAGAGTTAGAATGAGGCTAAAAGCCTAAGTTGGGGGTGCCATTACTAAGTGAAAAATTGTAAGGTTTACTGTTGTGTGTAGAGGAAAAAAAATAATAACCTCAAAGTCGTGTTGATAACGAAATGCAAGATCCAAAGAGAAAAGATTTTTTATTTATATATGAGAAAAGAGAAAAAGAGAAAAAGAGAGGAGTCTTGTGGAAATTGAAGAAATACTTTGAGATGGTTCTATGTCGGTAACCTGAGGTAAATAAGTGCTATGTAGTAAATGAGATAATGTATGTAGAGTTCAAGAAGTGTATAGCCACTACATTCCCAAATATTCATCCAACCCGCCTCGAAGCCTATATTATAACTTGTGAAAAGTCCTTAGTGATCTACAGTCAATCATTCTTGAGATAGCAACAATGTCAAAATAAGGGCAAGCTTATGGACTGATACTTGTAGCATGAAGTTTTCGTTCCGAGATCTAGAGTGTTTTGATTGCATCCCCTGTACATATGTATGAGTGGGGATTTTATTTGTTGTGAGCGCGCATGAATTGTAAGATTTTGCATAAACTAGGTTTTTGAAGTAGAACACAAGTGCAATTAGCTGTGAATAGCATTTTGTCATTTTGGTCGAGGCTCCAAGGTCACAAGTTGATTAGTCGAATGATTAAGTGATAAGTTGTGTTCCAGGAAGGGTAAATAAATGGAGATACATGCTTCTTAGCTGTCAGTGAAAACCATATTTAGTCATTGCTATTTTGTTGTATGTCGGAAATAGAACTAGTATAGAATAGGATAGTTTTGTTTTATAGGGTATATAAGTCTGAAAAAGGTCCTAAATAGATAGCATTGCATAATCCATTAGGTTGGAGGTCTATTTAGAATTGCTCTTTTGTAATGTTTATGAATTTACTTATTTATTTGTTCTAGTATTTTAGCATGATTAGCTAGTTTTAAATACTAAGGTTGTGGACCTAAACGGGTGTAATATTAACTGGTGTTTAACATTGTATATATATATATATATATATATATATATAGTGGTTGGTTGATATTTATTCATTTATTATGTTTTATTTATGGTTGGTGGTTGGAAACATTAATCTATTTCATTTTTCTCTTTCTTTACTTTGAAAAGTATATTAGGGTTTCGTAGAAATTAATATCAACTCAAGGCTTTAAATCATGTTTAACAGAATCACATAGAAATAAATGAGTTCTACTTGGAATAAATTGGTTGTTCTTAAATTGCATCTCTTTTATATTTGGAAAAATCATAAAGAGAAAATACTACCCAACTATAGGTAAATATTGGGCAGTCATTTAGAAACCATTCACATGTCAAAGGACCATCAATTAGAAATATATCATATTAACATTGATAGCATTACATTTCATTGACGGGGACACAACATTGGTTTCCATAATCAAATCATTCTCATTCTCATAACAAAATTAGTTATCTTCTTAATTCACAACTATCCCATTCTCTTGTTACGTTGAAGGAATAAAATTCAACCTAAGTCAAGTGTCACACTACTCAAGTAACATTTTCACGCCTATTTACCATGGGATTCGACCCCAACCTTGTTGGGTTATTATAATTAACACCTACCACCTTACACTATTTAATGGAAGTGTAATTTGAGCGTATCAACTGTCTGCACAAATTTTCTTCTTCGTGAATGTGACTGTCCTCTCGCGTTCGCGTAGACCACTTAGACGTCTTCTAAAATTTACTCTTTGTGAACGCAACCGACGCTTTGCGAATGCAAAGCTTTAATAGCTCAACCCATCGAGAACGTGGTCAATACCTCGCAAATGCATACACCAAAGTCATGGGGTCCCTAGTTTCCTCTTCCTCTTCGAGAACATGACACCACTCATGCATTCGAGATGCACACACTGCCCGACCCTTCATGTTCACGTCCGCTCCCTCACACGCATAGGATAAAATTCACCAACTCACAAACCACTATTCGCGAACGCGAGGCTCCTCTCGCCAACGCGTAAGAGGAAATCATAAACAAAATACAAGAACATATCATCAATCACAAAAAGGCTTAAAATGATCCGTTAACCACTTGAAATTCACCGGAGGCCCTTGGGACCTCAACCAAACGTACCAACACGTGCCATAATATCATACAAGCTTAAGGGACTCCTAAAATCACCTCCAACAATATCAGAAATGCAAATTACACATAGATTCAAGCCTAATGAACTATGAAATTTCAAATTTCAAAAAATGACATCGAAACCTATAAACTCAAGTCTGATTGACCTCTTCACACAAGTCATATATTGATACGATCGACCTAGTCTAACTACTGGAAATCCAATCCGACCACGATATCAAAAAGCCAACTCCCGATTAAACTTTCCAAAATTCCAACTTTTAGCAATTCAAGCCTAATTCTACTATAGACCTTGAATACACAATTCGAATGAGCTCCAAAGTTCCAAATCACCTAACAAAGCTAATGGAACCATCAAAATTAAAATCCGAGACCATTTACATATAAGTCAACATTCGATCAACTTTTTCAAACTTAAGCTTTCAAATAAGAGACTATCTAGCCCAATTCACTTGGAAAGCACTCCAGACTTGAACAACCTAACCTGGTAAGTCAAAATATAGTTATAGAACACAAAAGGAGAAAATAGGGGAGCGGGGCTACAAATCTTGAAACGACCGATTGGGTCATTATCCTCCCCCTCTTAAACAAACATTTGTCCTCACACGAGCCTAGAAAAATGGATCCTCAAATAGGTATGGATATCTGCTCCGTATCTCCCGCTCGGTCTCCCAAGTGGCCTCCTCCATGGGCCGACCTCTCCAATGCACTTTCTCTAAAGCTATATCCTTGGACCTCAACTTACGAACCTACCGCTCTAAAATAGCTACTGGCTCTACGTCATAAGTCAAATCACCATCCAACTAAACCATGGTGAACTCTAAAACATGGAACGGCTCGTCGATATGCTTCTGGAGCATCAAAACATAAAATAATGGATGCACAGCCGTCACACTAGGTGGAGAGAGAAGCTTGTAAGAGACCTCGCCAATCCTCTAAAGTACCTTAAAAGACCTAATGAACCGAGGGCTCAACTTTTCTATTAGAATAACTCTTTTGTCCTGATTAAACCGTATGAAGCCGCTCCTGAATCAATTTAACCTTGTTGAAAGCATCCTGAACCAAGTTGGTGCCCAATAGCGTAGCTTTGCCTGGCTCAAACAGACCCACTGGAGATCTACATCGCCTCCCATATAAAGCGTCATATCGAGCCATCTGAATACTTGACTGATAATTGTTGTAGTAAGAAAAATCCGAGAGTGGCAGAAACTGGTGCCATGAACCCTCAAAATCAATGGCACAAGACATACCATATCCTCTAATACATTAATAGTGCGCTCGGACTGCCATCCATTAGAGGATGAAATGATGTGCTCAACTAAACCTGAGTGCGTAACTCTCGCTGCACTGCTCTCTAAAACTGCTATGTAAACAGGCACTTCATGAAGGTGAACAATATCTCTGATGTAAATCTCTGCCAAATCATCTGAAGAATAAGTGGTACTCACTAGAATGAAGTGAAAAATCTTTGTCAGCTGATCCATAATCACCCAGATAATATTGAACTTCCTCGAAGTCTATGGGAGCCTAATTATGAAATCCATGGTGATCTTATCCTACTTCCACTTTGAAATCTCGATCATTTGAAGCAATTGCACTCGGTCTTTGATTCTTATATTTTACCTACAAACAAATGAGACACTAAGATACAAATCTAACTATATCCTTCTTCATTCTCCTCCACCGACAGTGTTATCTCAAATCCTGGTACATCTTTGTGGCACCCGGATGGATGAAATAACACGAGATGTGGGCCTCCTCAGGAATCAACTCCCTAAGCCCATCAACATTAGGAACACATACCCGACACTACATCCTCAACACCTCATCCTCACCAACAGTCACATCCCTAGAATTACCACACATAACTTTGTCCTTGATGACAAGCAAATGAGGATCATCATATTGGCGCTCTATAATGCAATCAAATAAGGAAGATCGAGAAACCATATGAGCTAGCACCTGACTAGGCTTCGAAATATCCAATCTTAGGAATTGGTTGGCCAAAGCTTGAACATTAACTACAAGAGGTCTCTCTCTAACTGGAATGAATGCAAGACTGTCCATACTCACCGCCTTCCTACTCAAGGCATCGACCACCATATTGGCCCTCCCTGAATGATACAGAATAGCAATATCACAGTCCTTTAGCAGCTAGAACCATCTCCATTGCCTCAAATTGATATCTTTCCATTTGAACAAGCGCTGAGGGATTCGATGATCAATAAATACCTCACAAGACACACGTAGAGATAGTGCCTCCATATCTTCAACGCGTGAACAATGCAAGCCAACTCCAAATTATAAACATGGTATTCTTCTCATGGGGTTTAATTGGCATGAAGCATAAGCAATTACCCTACCTTCATACATAAAAACACACCTAATATCGATTCGAGAAGCAACATAATATACTGTATAAGAACCTGAAGCTGATGACAGGACTAAAACTGGAGTTGTGGTCAAGTTAGTCTTGAGCTTCTGAAAGCTCTCCTGACACTCATATAACCACCTGAAAGGAGCACCTTTTGGGTCAATTTGGTCAAGAGCGACACAATAGATGAGAAACTCGGCATGAACCAACATCAGTAACCAGCCAAACCAAGAAAGCTCCAAAATTTAGTAGCTAAGAACGGTCTAGGCTAACTCTGAACCGACTCTATCTTCTTCAGGTCAACCTGAATACCCTCACTAGACACCACGTTCCCCAATAGAGGCACTGGACTGAGCCAAAACTCACACTTGGAGAACTGAGCATAAAGTTTCTCTTTGCCCAATCACTGCAACACAATCCGTAAATGCTAGCATGCTCCACCTGGCTACGTGAGAACGCCAGGATATCATCAATGAATACAATAACAAATGAGTTGAGATATCATATAAATATGTTATTCAACATATGCATGAACACTGCTTAGGTATTGGTCAGCCTAAAAGACATCACAGTGAACTTATAATGATTAAAACGATCCCTAAAAACTACCTTAAAAAATACGAGTCCCGAATCTTCAACTGGTGATACCATGAACTCAAATCAATCTTAGAGAACATCCTCTCTTCCTGAAGCTGTCAAATAGATCTTCAATACGCGGTAATGGTTACTTGTTCTTGATTGTGACTTTGTTTAAATGTTTGTAATCAATGCATATTCTCATGGAACCATCCTTTTTCTTCACAAATAGAATCGTTGCACCCCATGGTGACATACTAAGCCTAATAAACACCTTTTAAAATAGCTCGTGAAGCTTCCCCTTTAACTCATTCAACTCATTCGGTGCCATACAGTACGGTGGGATAGAAATGAATTGAGTGCCCAGCACCAAATCAATATCAAAGGCAATATCCATGTCTAGTGTCATGCCTGATAGTTCTGTAGAAAACACACCAAGAAAATCTCTAACCACCATAATAAAATAGTAGGGGTATCAGCACTAACATCCCTCACACAAGCTAGATAAAATAGACAACCCTTACCAACCATCTGCTGGGCCTTCAAGTACGAGATCACTCTATTGGGGACAAAATCTAAAGAACCTCATACTCGATCTGAGCAAACCCTGACATCGCCAATTTTACGGTCTTAGTGTGGCTACTTAAAATAGAATGATAGGGAGACAACTAATTCATACCAATTATCACGTCAAAATCAACCATACTGAGTAGCAAAAGGTCAACTCTAGTCTCTAATACCCCAATAGTCACTACACACTATTGATACATATGGCCTACAATAAGTGTATCCCCTACCAGAGTAGATACATGAACAAATAATGCTAAAGACTCACTGGGCATATCCAAATAATGAGCATAATATGAGGATATGTATGAATAGATGGAGCGAGGGTCAAATAATACAGAAACATTGGGTGACATACTAAGACAATACCTGCGATCACTATGTCTGAAGTAATAGCACCTGGCTTGGTAGGGAGTGCATAGAAATGGGTCTGATTACCACCTGATCATCCTCCCCCTCTAGGAGACCCCTAGTTAACTGAGCTCGACCCCGAGCTGGCTGAGCGGGCGGTGAAGTAACTAGTGCTAAAGTCAAAGGTTGACTCGTCTGTTGAGATAAACCTCCCGTAAGTCGGGGACAGTGCCTCCTGATATAAGAAAAACACCACACTCGTAGCAACTACTCGGTGCTAGTTGTTGGGACTGAAGGGAGCCTCGAGCACCAAGATAACTAGCAGAAAAACTCTGTATAGATGAGACATGTACAGATGGGCGCAAGATGAATTCTGAGCTTGGAGGGCATTGAGACATAAGCGACCCTACTGAGTACTGTGAGAACCATGGCAAGATAATTCATTATGGTTAACTAGGCGATCCATATGAGTATGCATGTAGGAATAACCCCCGCCGTGGTGAAATTGACCTCCAGAAGGAGTACCACCAAAACTACCAGATCTACAAGGCCTCATGGCCTCTCTCTAAGTTCGCTCCTAGCATCAAACATACTCTATCTCCCAAGCAATGTGTCCTCAAAATTATCACCAAACTTCTTCTCTCTAGACATAAATATCCGTAGTTAGTGTATGAGGCCATCAATGAATCTCTTGATCCTCTCTCTATTTGTGGGGACCACCAAAGAACATGATGAGCTAACATAGAACATATCATCTCGTACTGCGTCATAGTCATATCATCATGATGCAACTATTTGAACTATCTACGCAGCTTCTTTCTACGATAATGCGGCTCATGCTTCTCCAAGAAGAGAACATAAAACTCTTGCCAGGTAAGCGGCGCTACACCAACTAGACCGCGCCTTTCATAAGCCTTTCACAAGGTGAGGACAATTCTAGTAATCTAAAAAGTAGTGAACAAGGCCCCACTGGTCTCCAGAATACTCGCTTTACAAATAATCCAATGGACATCGGTCAAATAAACCCTGGGCAACCTCCGACTCTGCCTGTGGAAAGATGGAGATTGAAGTCTACCAAAACGTCTTTAGTCTCTGCTACTCGTCATCAGTCATAGAAAGAACTATATGGGCTTGAGCAAGTATCACCGGCTTGGCTGGTAGTTCCCCTGGGGTTTGAAGTCCATGCATCACCTGATTAGGTGTACTGGCGGGGGGAGTCTAGGTGCCTCCCCCGGCTTGAGACCGCCTGAGCAAGACAGGTGCACACGGTCAAAATCTAATCTAAGGCCTTTTAAAGGCCTAGAATCACAATAGATACAGCTGGTCTCGCTGGTGCATCCACAACTGGGATCTTATCCTGAACTGGGGCAGCTGGTGGATCATCAGATGTTGCCCTACCAGTTTTGTGGGCTACACCCTAGCCCCTACCATGGTCTCAACCGTGACATCGACCTGTTACGGTGCTGACAGGTGGTACTAGTGGCTGTCCATCCTATATGGTAGCAGGTGTCCTTGCTATTTGTGAGAGAATAGAATTATAGAAGTTTAGTTACCAATATCAACAAATTCGCACAATAAGAATTCAAGAATGTGCAATTTCCTAAGGGTTCTGCAGCCTCTCAAATATAAGTACAGACGCCTTCTTATCGATCCACAAAACTATACTAAATCTGCCATTGACTCGTGAGTCCTATTTAACCTAGGATCTGAACTAACTTGTCACAACCTAAAACTCGAACCTGTCATGATGGCATCTATTGAGCTACTAGGAAAGCCGGTATTTTAAAAATATATTATTTAAAAAACTAAGAGTTAAACCCAAAATACAAATGTGAAAAAGTAGCCCCAAACATCTGGGTGTCACCAATTCATGAGCAACTAGAATTTCAATCTAAAGACATTGTTTATAATAGTCTTATCTTAAAATCAATATAGATATGAAAGACAATAAAGAAGGAGCATAAGGTCTGTGAACGCTGACAACTACCTCGTAAATCTCCGAAAATCAATCGTGCACAGGCTCAATGACCTTCCTATCTGGTCACACTTTAATTTGCACACAAGATGTAGGGAGTAACGTGAGTACTTCCAACTCAGTAAGTAACAGAAATAAATAAGGATTTGTGAAGCAGTGACGAGCTATACGAATACAAATCATTTCAGTAATTTTAGTAAATAATAGGCATTCTTCCAATCAAGAAATTCAAGTCAAATCAGTTTATTGCATAAACCGGATATATAGTCTTTCATAAATTCCCCAATACTGTTAGGTAATAAATAAATGCAAAAACAAATCAAGACAAGTATAGTCTCACAGAGTTACTCTCTCTCTCTCGACTATCTCAACAGTTCAATCACGGCTCCCAGCCACAGTACTCACAATCAAAAGGTACTTGCACTCACTAGGGGTATACAAACTCCAGAGGGTCTCCTTCAGCCCAAGCTCCATATCGATGCGGCATGCAGCCCAACCCATAATTTATAAATAGCCATAAGGCTCGTTACGGTGTGCAACCAGATTCATAAATACACACACACACACACAGACAGATAGCCCTAAGGCTCGTTGCGCCGTGCAACCCACTACATATACATGTAGCCCTCAGGCATTTTGCAGCGTGCACCCTGATCCATATAGGTACAACTTACAACTTGTCACTTAGGTCTTATCTCAGTCACTAACCTCCCTAGTCTCTCCGGTTCTCAGAAAATCGTGTAAATAAGCCCAAATGGAGATAATATCAAGGATCAACAATGAATAAGAAGAGATGAAGGTATGATAAACAAGTTAAGCTATGACTGAGTACAAGACAACAAATAACAGCTATTTCAACAAGTACATGACCTCTGCGGGTCTCAATAGTGACATGATATAGGCCAAACATGATTTCTGACATGGAATTCAGTTCAGTTTCTATAACACTAAAAGAAACATATAGCTAATAACAAATTATTCAAATTTACAAATTCACGGGATGGATCAAGTCAAAATCCCTATAGTGCATGTCCACATTCTTGACACCTAGAATGTGCACCTCCTACAAAGTAATCACATAGCAAACGTCTGAGGTTTCATACCTTCAAGACCCGAAAGTGGCTCAACTCGAACCCTGTTCCCACGTCATGAAATTTGACAAAAGTCACACAACCCGAAAGCACATTCACTAACAAGTCTATTTATAGTAAATTTACTCAAATTCGATAACCAAATGCCACAAAACCTCAAAAATACATCTCAAGCACACTTCCTTTTTTCCCAAATTTTTAACTCCAAATAAAAAATTAGATGATAAAAGTAAAGATATAATCATGGAATTTAGCCAAAACTAAGTAAGAATCATTTACCCTAATCAACTCCGTGAAAATTCCTTAAAGAATCCCCCAAATCCGTGATATCTAGCTCAAAATATGTAATATGGGTTCAAACTCTCGTTTTTTAAATTAATACTGTCTGCCCTGATTTTCTTCTTCGCGAGCGTGACCGTCCTCTCACGTTCGCATAGACCACCTAGACTTCCTCTCAAATTTACTCATCGTGAACGCGAGATACGCTTCACGAATGCGAAGCTTTCTAGCACAACCCATCGCGAACATGGCCAATACCTCTCAAATGCATAGACCAAAGTCCTGGGGTCCCTAATTGCCTCTTCATTTTCTCGATCGCGACACGATTCACTCATTCGCAATGCACACACTGTCCCCCCTTTACGTTCGTGTCCTCTCCCTCGCTAACGCATAGAACAAAATTCACTAACTCAGAAGACAATTTTTGCGAATGCGAGGCTTCTCTCACGAGCGCATACGAGGAAACCAGAAGGAAACTACTGCAATAGATCAGCTATCACACAAAGGCAAAAAATGATCCATTAACCATCCGAGGCCCTTGGGACCTCCACCAAACATATCAACTTGTCCCATAACATCATACAAACTTAGTTGAATCATCAAATCACCTCCAAAAACATCAAAATTACGAATTACACACAAATTCAAGCCTAATGAAGTTTGAAAATTTGAAATTTGACAAATGACGTCAAAACCTATCAAATCAAGTTCTGTTGACCTCAAATTTTGCACGCAAAACATAAATGGCACTATGTACCTATACCAACTTCTGGAAAAGATACCAATAAAAAATGAATATTTTATTAAAAGTTATGAAGAAATAATTTCGAGAGTATTATTATGTACTTGAGAATGTATATGTCACAAGGCCCTATAGCCAAAATTACATGTGTTGGTGTTGGACGACAATTGAGAATGATTTCAATCGCACTATGATGATATTATGCTCTTTAATTGGGATGAACTTATTGCTAGAACATTTAGGTCGATCCACAGGGTATTGTAGTGAGATAGCATAGCTGTCGGGCCAAGATCCGATGGCATATGATGCATATAGTGGTTTCATATTGTTATATCAGTATACATTGATCCACGCTTATTATGATGAGATAACTTAGCCGATCGGATCAAGATCATACTTGATGCCATGAACATGATGGTTTCACATATTTATGTCGGTAACTAATAATTTCCCCAATAAATTTTTTAAAAAAAGGAATAAAGTTTATGTAATGCGTTAAGTTATATTATGTACTTTTCCATGAACTTCTAATCCTCTCCATGAAATGTCACTCATATTACATTGCGTATGTCTCTATTATGTTCTATTCTACTTATAATTTCATCATATTTTATGTGAGAAAATTGAGCGTTACATATGTGTGCTATTCTACATGTACACACTTTCTTTTTGCTGGAGGCCTTGTTTCTTTTAATGGATGCTTATATACTTCTACCGGGTAATGCAGATCTTTGCTTGGGATCTCCCTCACTACTCCAGCTTATGGTGAGTCCACAACAGTTCTAGCGGGTACTTGAGTCTAGTTTATTTTATGTTCTTAGATATCTATTATCATAGGAGCTCCATGTACACTATGATTTACGTATTTAAGTTTCATCATGTATTTTTATTTATTTATAAGGTTATATATCAAGTCAAGAAAAGAATTTTAGACCATTAAGCCAAATGTATTTAATTTAAAATTACGATCTAATTATGTTATTGTAAATCATGCATGAGTAAGGATGAGAGGTTGATGTCATGTAGGCTGGCTCAACTAGGTTAACTCAGTTAAATGTCGGTCACGCTCCCTAAGGTTTGGGTGTGGCATTATAAATCTTGGTATACTTTGTTTGAGTATGTTAAATGGTATTCCCAGCATTCTTGGTATCCTACACGTTAATATGCCATAATTACCGTTGAATCATGATTGTAACAAACTCGACCGATCATTTTGTTTCATAAATCCTCGTACTCTTATTTTAGACTTTTCATTTGTACTTTTACTATTTTATTACTTGTAGTGATAGTTTTGTTTTTTAAGGGTTCAGGTTCGAATTAGAATACTTAGTTTCATAATTGAGGCCTAAGGTAGCCAAGTTTGACTTGAGTCAAAGCTTTGAGTAAATGATGTTGGAATCATATTTGAAGGTTCCAATAGGTTTGCATGATAAGTTTGGACTTGGACGCATATTTAAATCAAGATTCGAATAGATCGGGAGCATTTCGATGCCTATCATTGAATGTTTTTAAAGGTTTTAGGATTTCCTAATTTTGACTTGAAGTGGATTTTTGTATTATAGATGTCCATATGGGATTTCGAGCCTTGAATAGGTTAGCATTGTGATTTATGGCTTGTGAGAAAAATTTAGCGCCATTACGAGCTGTCTATGTATGTTCGTCGCGTTCGGAGTTGGTTGAAATGAGTTTGAAATATAGAAGTTGATTAATGAGGTTTTGAGATGCGATTCTTGGTCCAGTATTGTTTTATGAGTTTCGAAGCTACGAGTAAGTCCGTAGTATGTTTATGGACTTGTTGGTGAATTTCGATGGGGTCCTGGGTGGCTCGCCTGTGTTTCGGACAACTCAAAGCATGTTTGAAGTTGGCTGAAATTGCTGGTGTGCTTCTAGATCGTAAAGGTTTTCCCTCGATTGCGAAGAAGTCTGGTGAAGGGCCCTGAACTTTACTTTTCATAAATGCAAAGAGGCTATCATGAACGCGGTGAAGGACCTCTTCCTCCTATGTGAATGCGTAGGTCTGATCGCAAAGTCGAAGAAGGTTGGGAGTGGGATGGGCTGAAAGGTAGAAGGACTTCGCGTACGTGACTGGTGGAATACCAATGCGAAGGGTCAGTTGGCATCCGGAATGTGACCATGAGGTCCAAACGCGAAGGGTACCCAGTAATCGTGAGGCATTTTGTGCGATCATGAAGAAGAGCGAGCCTGGGCAGATATAATTTTAATATAGGATTTGGCTCATTTTCTCTTGCGTTGGCCAAATTTTGGAGCTCTTTTGCGAGGATTTTCATCAAGCATTACAAGGTAAGTGAATTCTACCTATTTTTTAGTTAAATACATAGATTACTGGTAGAGTTTAAATATATTAGATTTTAACACGAAAAATTGTGGGATTTGGTTAGAAACCTAGGGTTCAGTAAAAATAGGATTTGACAATAAAATTAATTATGTAATAAGGAAAAAATTATATATTCGAGTTCGTGAGGTCAAGAATATCATTTACCTTTGAAATCTTTTAGAACCCAGGTATGTAGGCCCATCTGTGACTTTTATGGATTTTCCGGATTTGGTTGAGAAATAAGTTTAATAGTTAATTTATGAACTTTTGAGCATATAGTGATTATTTTATACGATGTTTTATTAGTTACGGATTATTCGGCATTGTTTGGGGATTTCTAGTGAGGTTAAGAGCTGGATTGTAAACTTGAGTGAGGTAAGTGTCTTGCCTAGTCTTGTAAGAGGGACATCTCCCCTTATTGATTAGTGTGGGTTACTTGTTGTGCAAACTATGTACATACGAAGTGACGAGAGTCCGTACGTAGCTATAGTCATACGATGTTCGGATAGACTTAGCTTCACATCATGCCTTAAATGTGTTATTTGTATTCACCTTGTTTATTGATTTTCTTTAATTTTGACTGAATTTGACGTTAGAACAAAATATTGAGTGAGACTCTTATTTTGGAAAATTATGGAATAATTGTTGTACAATAAACTTGTGTTCTCTCAACTCGCATGTATCTTCGCGGGTGAAATAGTTTCTCCATTCTAATGGGATTGGGTTGTTCTCCTTGACAGTGGTAATTTATTCTTATGTGATAGGGTCATCCTCTTAGGAAGTATGATAGCACTACTCTTATGTGATCGGGTTGTTTGGCTCGACACTAATATGTGTCACTATTCCTATGGGATCGGGCAAAATGTCTCGGCAGACCCGTGCTTAATACTTGAGATTGGATTTGGTTTCGATATTAGTTGAGTTTGTGCCTTCGAGGATGGTTATGACCTTTTAATGACATTATAGTTTATATAGATTCATGTTGGAAATTTACTTTTAATGTTTTATATGTTACGTTACTACTTGTTGTACATCTTCCATGTCTACTTTACGTATGTTATTACTATTTGACCACGAATAAGTGTCCAATCCATCCCTCGCCACTACTCCTTTGAGGTTAGACTAGATACTTACTGGGTCCACAGTGTTCTACGTAGTCATGCTACACTTCTACACTGATTATACAGGTACTGAGACAAGTACTTTAAGTGGTCACACGAGCGCGTAGACATACTTTCCCAAAGACTTAGTGGTGAGCTGCTTGCCTTGCTTCAATCAGCAGCACTGAATTCTTCCTTTATCTTATTCACGGTTTCATTCTACTTTACTTCAGATAGTAGTTGTAGTAGTTTTGTATGTTTTTTAGGCTGCCCATGCACTTGTCCAACCTGATTTTGGGCGCTACTAGCGTTTTTTGCACCATTGTACTTATTATTACAATCGTTGTAGTTTATGTTATAAAACAGTAAAAGAAGAAGAAGATTATTTCAGAGAAAAGTACAGAGAAAGAATTTTTGTTGATTTTAGGATCAATTACGATAGAATAGAATCCCTATATTTATAGGGAAAAAGTGACGTAGCGACCAAGTAACAAACTCTAGAATCTCTTTAGAATATAGATATTCACCTTAAATACAATTCTTGTCATGACCCAAAATCCACTGACGTGACAGCGCTAGACACTACTGCCAGACATGACAAAACCAAGAAGTTTCTTAAATTCCCATTTTTAGTATTTATTGAAATAATTTGTTTTATGCATCAAACAATAAAAAATAAAATTTACCGAATAAATAATGATGTCTTTAGCAAACTTAATGTTGAATAATCTCATAATCATCCCAGAACGCGGTATCACAAGAGCATGAGCAATTTCTAGAAAACAACGTAATACCATAACCGTCCAGAATACAACTTTGCCAGTAGAGAATATACAATACAATACTCTGAAAGAGACTCTGCTGGTAGTAGGCCATCTAGAGAAGTGAAACTCACCTCTGTCCCCGCATCAACCATGCCGGTGCACTAAACTAGGCCACTAGATATACATGTGCATGTGCAACAAAAATATACAACAAGTATCGCATGAGTACCAAATAACATGTACCTAATAAGTATCCCGTCTAATCTCAAAGAAGTATAAATGAGAGGTCGAATTCGACACTTACCAGTGGTCCAATAATAATATACCAATAACATAATAAATCGAAGATTTTTATATAAACGGCTGTAACTCAATAGCATAAAGAAAGTAAGCAATTCTTTTATCAATAGGGAATTTCCAAATTTATTTTCATCATTTATTCATTTGTCTCGGGATAGGGTGGCAATATCATCATTTATAAATTTGCAAGTTAAGCAATACAAGCATGCGCAATCATACCGATGTCGTACGCCCCTATCCAACAAATGTTTAAATAGTGCACTGCTAGAGGGTAGAATGATACGAACCATATAGGCATCTATTTAATTTACCGAGGCGTTCAACCCATTCCACAATGAACAAACACATTCAAACAGTCAATCAAGATTTTATCAAGGAGTAATTATCCAAGAAAAGGCACTTTTGTCATTAAAAAATCACAAAATGATGTCTAGTCTTTTAGAAATTCATTTTGACATTCGATATGCTTTAAACATTTCAAATTGACGATAATATTGTAAATATTACAAGTAAAGCATGATATAAGGTCTTAGACTACCCGCACATAAGTATAATAATAGCTACGAAAGGACTCTCGCCTCCTCGTGCGTACGTAACCCCCACAAATAGAAGCACATATCAAATTAATTCACCTAGGGGAAAAATTCTCTCTTACAAGGTTAGAAAGGAGACTCATAACAATCCAAAGTTCCACAACCGACATTCTATGTCCAAGGGGGACAGTCATAGAAATGCCGACTGAGGCTAAACCTAGGACCAACCCCAAGAAAATAAAGTTGCTCGAGGAATTGATGAAGCGGGTATAATTGGGAGAAAAAAATCGAAGCTAATGACCAAAAAAGTTAAAATCTATAACTCCAAGGTCGATCAAATCTCAGGAGAACCAGAGTTAGTGAAAGGCACAGATTCCAAGAATTTTTTCCAAAAGCCTTTTTCTCCAAGCACAACTCTGAAGGTGATCCCCAAGAAGTTAGCACTGCCTGAAATTTCGAAGTATAATGGAACAGCTGATCCAATTGAACATCTGACCTTCTAAAGATGCGCCATTAAAGGGAGGAACTTGGAGTATGTGTCACACCTCCTTTTTACCTGAGGGGATATGGAAGAAAGGAATTTTTCCAATTTAAGTGACATTATTTCAAAGGGATTAATTTATTTTGATTTGAAGAGTCACCACTTGGAATAAATATTTATGGTGTCCCAGGTTACCATTTGGAGGAATATGACTATGGATTCATCATGGGGATGGGGTGAGGAATGTATGGTGTTACTTTGGGAAGGTTTCGGCGACGGCATCGCCGTGGACGGCAGAGGCGTTTCCCAAAGATACGAATATTCGAGGCAATTGGCTTATATTTGAGGCTTAATTTATAGGGCATTAGAAAGAGGAAGGTACAGGGAGTCAGGGGTGTATTTTTGGACAGGATCTGAACTTTGCCGCCGGCGGAAACGATTTACGGCCGTTGGCGGACAGTGAGTCAATAGTGGCTTCTGGACGGTTTTACACCGGTAAAGGTTTGGTACGAGGAGGAAAGGGTTTGTCTCTGAGTGTCTTACACATGTTTTGAAATATATATTGGTTTTGGGAGGGGGTTTTAGAACCGTTGGATCATCTTTGATGGATGGCTGAGATTGATTTCCCCAAAACGACATCGTTCTGGGGCGTCTCTCATGTCAGCTTTGGTCAGAGATGGGTTTTGGGCTGGTTTTGGGTATTTTGAAAGGGTAAGGGGGTTTGGGCCACCCAGGCTTGACCCAGTTGTGGCCAGCCTATCACTTTTAATTCCCACTTTCTTTTTTTTCATTTTCATTTTTAAAAACATCCTAATTTTATTTTAAAATTCTTATTAGACTAAATTCAACTAAACTAAATAAATAAGAAAATTAGCGATTTGGAAGCTACAAATTAAATAAATGCCAAAATGAACTATTTATTTTTTGTGATTTTTATATTTCGCAAAACAAAACCTTAATTACTAATTAATTTTAACAAAACATGTGAAATTATCCTAAATGTTCATGTGATAAAAAAATTTTATGACTTGTCATGCATGCACCAATGAAAACACACATTAGTATGCTCAATTAAATCTTAAAAATAAATAAGAAACGGAGAAATCTTAAATCTGGGAATTCTGTAGGAGTAATTTTACCGAGGCAAAAATCACGTGCTCACAATGAGTAAATAAATTTAATAGTATATGAAATTAAACTACATAAATGCCTTCTTCCTTTTTAAAAAGAAGATGTTGGACTAATTTAAATTACTCATAGCATGGATAAATATGATTCAGTAAATTAAGAGTCAAATACGAAACCTTGAGGATTGGGTATTTCAAATTAACTAAGAATTAGCCAAACAAGAAAATTAACACGAGTTATGTTGATGTGATAATAGATTGATTGAAGAGAAGTCGCACAAATCACTCGAGGTGACGAATTTGGTATTTCGACACGAGTACTGTGAGTAGTAAGCTTACCACAATTTGTGATTTCATAACCTCCATGGTTTATATATAATTTTGAAAATAAATATATTACCGATGCTTTGAAATTGCATGTGGGACAAGTCCTTTATTTGATATGGTACCGAACAGTTTACTTGAGATGTCTATTGATTAATCTAAATGTTTTCGATGTTACTAGATATGTTTTACCATTACTTAATATGTTACTATTATTTGAATTATTCTCACTGTTATTATATATGTTTTACTGTTACTTAAGACGTGATTAGTGTTACCGAAATAAAATAACAATATTTGATAAGAAATAATATGCCCTTTATTATTTTAATATGATTTTGTACGAGTATTTACTGTTTACAAGAAAGAATATAAATGGGAGGAGACTTTAAAGGATCCCGTAGCTAATGGCGGGTTCTTTAGACTTGGTGCACCTTGTATTCATATATTACCGATTACAGTTATAGCCCTCGTTAGTGGGAAGGTAGAACTACCATACAGTAACAGTTTTCCCTCGAGTAGGGACCTACAGTTATGTTTGATTCTTTTTATGAAGGGATCTACACAGAGAAATAGATTACATGATCCTTTCTTGAAACCTCTCACAAATATTGATATGACAATGTTTACAGAGTTTATTACTGAATTATTAATTGATTCCTGCTTACATGAAAACAGACAAGATTGATTGTTCTTACGATTATGAAAAATAGCATTTATTTCATGATATTTTTTACCTCTTTTAAATTACTTGATTACTAATAATTATAGAATTATCTTGAAAACGAGTCACGTGTACGTGTACTCTTTTTATTAGGTATGTCAAGAATTATTTCATGCGTACAGGTGTACAATTGACAACACTTTTTACAGATTGTTTGTCGAAAATCGCGCGAATGCGTACTTTAATTTTATTTATGAAAATGATAATTATTTCACGCGAACGTATACATAAATATGATGATAATTGGTTGACACACGCCTAAAGCAAACTAGCCTATTAGGAGTATTCCGTTTATTTATGTTTAATAAAAGTACTTCAAATCTCAATTTTACTAATTAAAACTCATTAAACTTAATTATTTGCTTAAATAATATATTTCATCTAATACAACTTTAAAATGTAACTTTATGACTCAATCCCCAAAGTAGCGTATTAAATTAAATAATTCTCCAAATGATAAATGAATGTACTGAAAATTAAATCATAATGAGAACTTTCTTTATGTTCTTGAAATATCAAAAGATTTGAAGTCTACAACCTTAATTGCCATTATATTATACTAGACAAAAGTATTTGACTAAATATTAGTTCGTTAGGGTCCTCCGTCCAACCAACAATGGTTTAACATGGAAATAGATTTTAAGAAAATATTATTGAATATTAGTTAGAATCCAGACAAAAAATATAACAACTTTCAGTATTATGTTTGGCACTAAAGTGAAGAAATTTAAATTACATGGATATGCAATTGTTTCTGTAATTAAACATCCAAAACTGTAAATATTTTCTTTCATAAATTATTGTATTATCTTTTATCAACTTTTAACTCAAATTATTAACATTTAAAGGAATGAGAGATAATAATAAAAAGGGTAGAAAGAAATCTGGGGAAGCAAATCTTCATCAATATATGATAGGAAGAACCTCCAGAACAAGTTTACAATGATGAAAATCTAAACTAAACATAACAGCAATGAGATTTAGAAGCCGAAATGGAACTGGAACCCTCGTGTGAATTCGAAATCTTAACGATGACCCCAATATTCACTCGTATTTTAGCCTCTATCTAGACTTCATGTCTTCATCCCCGGTGCTTATTTTAGAGATAAAGTGAAACCTTCTATTAAAAGTTAATGCAGCCTTTCAATATTGTTCTTTGTTGAGTATTTTCCAATATTTTCTTTTCTTTTGTATTCCTCTCAATTTCTTTGCTTTTTCCCCTCCTCCTCCAAATATTGCACTCTTCCTTTATATAATGTCAAGAAAATAAATTCACATCGTGTGTTTGTATATGAGCGTGTGTGTTTGTGGAAGATTACGTGGGGTAAGTGCATGTATGTGCAAAGTGACGTGGGATAGTAGGAAGTTGCAAGGGGAGAAAGATTGCGTGGGGTAAGTGCATGTATGTGCAAAGTGAAGCGGGGTACTAGGAAGTTTCAATGGGATAAAAATCTTGATTAATTTGGGGAGTGAAGATCATGGGGTTAGCTAGGACAGGAGGAAATCAATTTTGTTTATTTTTGTTTAGTTTCTTGCTGTTTTCGTGTTACCCTTCTTCTTCTTTTTTTTTTTTTCAAGATAAGGTAATTATGAAAATGATAATATTTATCAACTACATTTACACCAAAAATAGAATGAGAAAACCAAATATTTATATATAATTTAAATAATATTAAAAATAACATAGCTTACTTATAAAAATACTAATTAAACAGACTAAATATTTTTTGTAAATTTTATTTTTCTCTTTAGAAATAAAAAAGAAAT
Source organism: Nicotiana benthamiana (assembly GCA_034376525.1). Taxonomy (NCBI): domain Eukaryota; kingdom Viridiplantae; phylum Streptophyta; class Magnoliopsida; order Solanales; family Solanaceae; genus Nicotiana; species Nicotiana benthamiana. Next base: position 71,676,814 of record CM067325.1, read on the forward strand.
ATATTCTATAAGTATATGAATCTAAATTTATAAAATAAGACCTAAAAGAAATATTTACGCTAAAATAGTATAAAATTTGGATATGGTAAAAAAATATTTGTTGTTTACGGTGTCAACAAAGTTTGAAGAAAAGTGAAGAATAACATGTAAAGATGATATATGAAACACCCCCGGGACGGAACATACTCGTACCATGCATGTTAGTCTTAGAACTGATCATTATGAAATAGCTTGGAACAGGCACGGGATTAATTCAATAGACACGAGATTGACTCAACAGGCACAGGATTAACTCAACAGGCACCGTATTGACTCAACAGACACGAGACTGACTCAACAGGCACGAGATTGACTCAACAGGCACGAGACTGACTCAACAGGCACGAGATTGACTCAACAGGCATGAGACTGACTCAACATGCACGAGATTGACTCGACCATTAAAGAATTTACTCATCAGCTATGGAATAACTCATCAATTACGGAATTCTAGCATTTACACAGCCGTTACAAGTCTTCCAAGAGTAATGGATAAATTGGGTAAATGCTCATAATCGACCTATAATTCAAGGAGAATGGTTACTTAGATTTAGCCCTATATATATATATATATATATATATATATATATATATATATATATATATATATATATATATATATATATATTCTTCTATTTAAAAATAGCAACAAATCTTATACTCTAATAATATGAATATAAAGCCTATTAAGTGCAAGATAAAAATTTAAAATATTAAGTTTGACCAAGAAACAAATATTTACACTAAAATAGTATTGAATTCGGTGTGGTCAAAAATTAGTTTTTCACAGTATACCCCTCTTTTCTTGGAAATATGAAGAGTTTTCAGGCAAACAATAATGAACAAGGTGACTGATTTTTGACCTCACTATTATTTAAAAAGGAAAATAAGATTAAAAAAAAATGTGACCAAGCCTTGGTTTTAGGCAGCCTACATATCTCGGGTTATATGGGAATCAGGTCACGTGTAGTTCAAGTAGAAAGAAGAGTGATGGAGTATACTTAGATGGAGAGTCCACTGAGGTTCCATCGAGGTTCCGATCCGCAGTACCTACTATTACATCATAATGAAAAGAAAAGTCTAAGAGTTATAAAATTCCTATCTAAATGCCATCTGGAGTCTTGTATTCATTCATGAATTGCTTCTCCCAGTGACTTTGGATTGAAACTTAATGGTCGATAAACAGACTATGAAATATTCTTTCATGCTTGTTTCTTGATCAGATGATTGAAAGATGTATCTTGACCATATGTCTTCGCATGTATTACATCAAAGCTGGTTGTGCCTGGTTGTGGATCAAATGTTTTACTTTCTCTGAAAAGGACTGAAATCTTATTTTTGCACTTCCAATCCATGCTTTGCAGAAAAACCTACAAGCCAACTCAAACACATAAAACGAATAAAACTTTTCTGCCCCAGTTTGCACTAGGAAACTTTTTGTGAGTTATTGAAAACACATGAAACTATCTTTGTTATTGCAGAATAAAGAATAAAAAAATGTGTCTTTTTTTAAAATAATAGGGGATGGCGTACCCTGTAGTAACAAGTAGGAAGGCAATCAGTGGATGTAGTACCCTGTGATGACAATAAGATAAGGCTCGTGGAACCCTAACATGCTACTAGGGAATGTCGTACCCTATGTTGGCAAAAAGTAATGCGGCCAGGGGATGTAGTACCCTCTGTTGGCAATAAGACAAGGCTCGTGGCACTCTGGGATGCTACTAGGGGATGTCGTACCCTATGTTGGCAGAAAATACTGCAACCATGGGATGTATTACCCTGTGTTGGCAATAAGACGAGGCTCATGGCACTCTGGGATGCTACTAGGGATGTCGTACCCTATGTTGGCAGAAAATAATGCAACCAGGGGATGTAGTACAATGTGTTGGAAATAATATGAGGCTCGTGGCACTCTGAAATGCAACTTGGGGATGTCGTACCCTATGTTTGCAACAAGAAGTAAGGCAACCAAGGGATGTAATACCATGTGATGGAAATACGATGAGGCTCGTGGCACTTTGAAATGCAACTAGGAGATGCCTTATCCTATGATTGCAACAAGAAATAAGGCAACCAAGGGATGTAATACCCTGTGTTGGAAATGATTTGAGGCTCGTGGCACTCTGATATGCAACTATGGGATGTCGTACCCTATGTTTGCAACTAGAAGCACAATGGGGGATGTAGAACCTTGTATTAAAGATATGGTGTTGATCCCCTATAATGAAACTAAAAATAACATGCTTACATGCATATTGGAAGGAAATTATGGATTTGAGAACTTCACTTGGTGGTGTTCGTCTTTCCACGAACTGTTTCACTAAACTATTTTGCTCATGTTCTAAACAAAGAAAGATACATTAGTTCTAAAATAGTTGTCACTTTGTGGCCTTGGTTTCTTAGGCGACATGACCTTGTGTCTATTACACTTGTTAGGAAAAACCGACCATTTCGATGGTCGTATAAATTTTCGAGAGATTCTGACTTTACTCTCAGAAGATCTTCTTTCTCAACATCAAACCTGACTATTTTGCGCCTATCACCATTTGTGTCTATGGTGCAAATAACCTTGCTCCCCAAATCAACTTCTGATGATTAAATTTTGTTGACTCTGGAAACATTGCTAAGTTCTTCAAGCCTTTTGCTTGACAAGGAATATAAAAGTCGACTTTATGGCTTTGCTCATACTGTTTATGCCCAGAAATGTTTTCTTCCTATAACGGGAAAAGTGTAACCAATTTATGGCCTTTTCTTTGATTTTCTTTGACAAAATTAGACTGAAAGGGACTCGAAAAGAATAGTACAAAAGAAAACAAGTATGTGAACTAATAATTATTACAACCTAATCAAGAAGCGTACTTTTCAGGGGAAGAATAAGAAAGGACTTATCTTGAGGAATATGCTGACTTCAATGAATATGTCATGTACTTTGGACTGGATGTCGGATCTGTCTAAACCGTTTAATTCTCAAAATCTGTTGTAAACTTCATTTAGAAACTGAGTTCTTTAACCATGCTAGTGCTAGGATATAAGAAGACCTAAAATCGACCAGCGATGCCCTTCTTGGGTTTTCACCAATTGACCTCTCTCATTTGCCTTTTTCTCAACTCACATTTTCCTTATAGCTCCCGTGAGGGTTTTCACTAATAACACTCTCTCATTTGTTTCTCTCAGCTCGCCATAGCCTTATAGTGCCCTTGAGGGTTTTCACCGGTAAGACTCTCTCAATTTTTTTTCTTTTTTGCAATGGTTGAAGCATCACTCACACTATACTAACTTACCATTCTCAAAAGCTGATCAAAAGGTCTTAAAAAGGAAAGGTAAAAAAGAGAACTACTCAACTAGATTACAACTTGTAGAACCATTTGATGGAACACCGTCAAAAAATAAAATAAAAACATGTCCCAGTTTCTGTGGAGTCTTACTTCATCATCAAGTACCTAAGAGTTGCATGAGCAGTGTGCACCTTGGATCCCATGAGATACAACCAAAATTTTTCCATTGTGAACACATAGCCAACAACTCTTACTCAGTCACCGTGTAGTTCCTTTGAGCCTCATTCATTGTCTTGCTCGCGTAGTTCACCAGATAAAATATTTTGTTCACTCTTTGACCCAAAACTGCCCCAATTGCAACATCACTAGCGTCGCATATGAGCTCGAAAGGAAAACTCCAATTGGGTGTGGTAATGATAGATGTGTGGTCAACTTATGCTTTAGAATTTCAAAAGCTTGCATACATCCCTCGGCATACATGAATTTGGCATCTTTTTCTAGTAGCTTGCACAAAGGATTCACTACCTTCGAAAAATCTTTTATAAATCTCCGTTAGAACTCCGCGTGCCCAAGAAAATTTCTAACCCCCTTGACAGAAGTGGGGGGAGGAAGCCTTGAGATCACCTTTATTTTTTCCATGTCAACTTCTATGCCATGCTTTGAAATTTCATGACACAACACTATGCCCTCCTCAACCATGAAGTGGAATTTTTCAAAATTTAGCACAAGATTGGTGTCGTCACAATGGGCCAACACTCTATCCAATTTTTTAAAACATTCATCGAATGAATCACCCACAACGCTAAAGTCGTCCATGAACACCTCAAAACTATCTTTCACCATATCAGTGAAAATGGACATCATACACCATTTGAATGTTGCCGATGCATTACACAACCTAAAAGGCATCCAAGAAAAAGCAAAGGTCTCATATGGACAAGTAAATATGGTCGTCTTTTGATCCTCCAAAGCAATTAAGATTTGGTTTTACCAAAAATTTCCATCAAAAATATAATGGAAGGCACGCCTATCAAGATGAACAAGAATCTGGTTAAGGAAAGGCAATGGGAAGTGATCCTTACGGGTCACCTTGTTAAGCTTGCGATATTCCATGCGCACCCTCCATCTGGTAAATATCCGGGTAGGAATTATTTCATTATTATCATTGGTCACCCCGGTCATACCACCCTTCTTTGGCACACATTCAACCAACAAAGTCCACAAGCTGTCAAAGAAATGGTACACAACCCAGTCATCTAACCACTTGATCACCTTCTTTTTCACAACTTCTTGCATTGCCTCGTTCAGCCTCTTTTGATGTTTCAAGGAGGGTTTGCATCTGTTAGGATTTATGCCCATCACTAGAGGGGGGGTGAATAGTGCGGCACGAGAATATTGATAAATATTGCGGAATTAAAATTGTAGGAATAAAATAAATTCGTTAATTAAAATAGTAAGGAAAGAACACACCGAATTTATCCTGGTTCACCACAACTTGTGGTTAGTCCAGTCCCCGAGAGACTCTCTCGAGATTCCACTAACTCCGTTAAGCTTACAGGTGCCTAACAAACCGGTACACTTGCTCGTAGATGTACACTCTACAAGACTTCAACTTGCTTGAGGATACCGCACCTCAAGACTTCACCTTTCTCGTGGATACCGCACCACAAGACTTCACCTTGCTCGTGGATACCGCACCACAAGACTTCAACCACTAAGATTGAGGGTACTTAGCAAACCCGACAATCAATGAGAAGATATGGTCTTCTCAAACACCTTTCTCTTTTACAACAAGAACTCTCTAATAAGAGTAGATAAAGAGATACAAAATAAGCTCAATGAACAACTCAATGTTGTCTCTCAAATGGCTCAACAAAAGCTCTATAATGATGCACAAATAACATCAATATGTATATGAATAATGAGAGGTGTTGTGTGTTTAAAATCAGCTCAAAAGACCTCTATTTATAGGGGTTAGAGGGTGTATGTCCGTTGCTTAACTGACAATCAATTATGCTGATTTTATGCAAGGATAATCGATTATTGGATTTAGATAATCGATTATTTGCTCTAACGTTCAAAAATCAGAAGCTGATTTTATGCTTGATAATCGATTATCAGAAGTGCATAATCGATTATTTTGCTACAGTGTGCAAAAACATTGGCAACGGTTACAAGATAATCGATTATGCTATACATGATAATCGATTATTGTGCTGTTTTGGAAATTCCGATAAACACTGTCTTAACATAATCGATTATCAAATAAACATAATCGATTATTTCTGTCCAGCTTTGAAAGACATGTTTAAAATTCATTTTGGCTAAAATGAAAATGTTTGAAATCATTTTGTTTGAAGTATTTGAAATATGATTTGATAAAATGGTTTTATGCATATTTATGATGACCTATGTTGAGCCAAAAGACGAGATAACTTTAAACGTTGCTCTTACATTTGTTCTACCTAACGACCTACACCTTGGGTCTTCGGTCTTGAACTTTTGAGCTCGTCTTTGGCTTGTCTATGCAATTCTGTCATCAATATTCTTCTCGGCTTTCAATCTTGATTGTTTGTCATATAATAACTTTGTTCGACACTTGACTTCATTGTTTGTCATTCATCGACTTTGTTGTTTGTCATTCATCAAAACCTATACCTGAAAATCATGCCAATACAACCAAAGCACACATATCATGGATAGAATGATTTTCTACAATTTTCCCCTTTTTGATAATGACAAACAACAGGAGATATGCATATCGGATTCCCCCTAAATTCATGTTATATCTCAACATACAATTCAAGCAAACAATTCCCCTTAATGATAATTCCCCCTCAAATAAGGCAAACTATGACGTAGATACATTCCCCCTTATTTGATGCATATCGCCTAAACTCTTCCCCCTTTTGGCATTAGCAAAAAGAGAGTATACAAAGGCTATTATCCCCGTTCGACACTTCCCCCTTTTGGGTATATCAATTATTAGTGTCAAATATAAGATAGGAAATACAATGAGGAATATACATTGATGATATTTAAAAAATCATACCAACATGAAATAATACCAAATGTTAGTAAAAATATAACAACCATATCAAAGGTTATTTTTAGCGAATATACCAACTGTTATTCAAACTAGAGAGATATTCATCAAAGCATCAATCATTATTTTTGATACCAATTGTTATTCAAGATAAAAGTTATCAAAACATGAATCAACAAAAATAATTAATGCCAATGGTTAACAAAATATATTAATCGTTAACACATATCAACTATTACGTTTTTATCAAAAATGTGATAACTAACCGAAATTCCCCCTCGATGCAATAAGGTTTCGTGCTTGGTGCATCTACTACGATATTGTAGTCTTCAAGTACACCTGCAAACGTACCTAAAAATAGGTTTTCGGTATCCAACTGCTTTTCGGTCCTTGGGGTTTAGGCAAATAATAATCATAGTCAAAAGATAAATCTCTATGTTTTGCAAAACATACGGGTGCTATGTGTCCTACCCGGTTGCAATAATGACATATAATATTCGGGTTGTGCATATGTCTTGGTTGAGCCAAAAACGTTCTAGGTGATCTAAAGTCATTATTCCTAGAAGTGTTGAAATTCCTAGAGTCATTTCTAGGTGATCTAAAATGATTAATCTTAGACTCATTAACGAAGTTCCTAGAATTGTTTCTAGGTGGCCAAACGTGATTATTTCTAGACTCATTAACAAAATTTCTAGAGTCGTTTCTAGGTGGTCTAAAATGATTCATTCTAGACTCATTAATAAAGTTCCTAGAATTATTTCTAGATGGTTCACCCTTATTTCTATCATCCTTTCTAACATTATTCTTATTCTTCCTACGCCTTTTATTTTTCCTAGTCTTTTTCTTCTTAGTTTCTTCAACAGCTTTAGGAAATTCTACACTACGTTTTTCTAGTGTGCTCCTAAGTTCTATGTTCTCTAATTTCAAAGAATTACAAGATGAACAATTAGAACTTTGATCAATTGAAGAAGTTTCATTCATCGCCTTAATTTTATTTTTAAGATCAATATTATCATTTTTCAAAAAATTATTTTCTTCTTCTAAAACTTTAATTTTAGCCGTGGCCTCTTTGGCGATTTTTGAAGTCTTTTTCAATTCACCAAATAGTTCTTTAAAAGCTTCTTGTAATTCTTCAAAAGAGTAAGAATTAGAAGTGCTTACCTCTTCTTCTTCATCGGCCATGAAGCATAGGGCAGTCGTTTCATCACACGAGCTGTCCGAGTCCCATGTCACGCGCTTTTGGACTTGAGGCGTACCTTCATAGATGGCTTCAAGTTTATCCCACATTTCTTTGGCGGTTGTGCAATAGGAAATCTTCCAATAGTCATCCGGATTCACAGCACAATATAACATATTGATGGCCTTGGCGTTGTATTCATTTTCCTCCTTCGGAACCATGGCTTCCCCAACTTTCTTTGTCGGCATACCGTTTTTAATGATTTGCCACAAGCGAAAGTTATTTGATTGGATGAAGATTCTCATCCGCTCTTTCTAGTGTGTATAATTTGTTCCATCAAATAGTGGAGGCTCAAAGGTAGAGTGTCCTTCGCTCATCATTCATACGTTCAATATTCTCAACAAAAAATATATATCGTTCTCCCAACCGGTTAAGGCTTTCAGAGAGTTAGGCTCTGATACCAATTATTAGGATTTATGCCCGTCACTAGAGGGGGGTGAATAGTGCGGCACGAGAATATTGATAAATAGTGCGGAATTAAAATTGCAGGAATAAAATAAATTCGGTAATTAAAATAGTAAGGAAAGAACACACCGAAGTTATCCTGGTTCACCACAACTTGTGGTTAGTCCAGTCCCCGAGAGACTCTCTCGAGATTCCACTAACTCCGTTAAGCTTACGGGTGCCTAACAAACCGTTACACTTGCTCGTAGATGTACACTCTACAAGACTTCAACTTGCTCGAGGATACCGCACCTCAAGAGTTCACCTTTCTCGTGGATACCGCACCACAAGACTTCACCTTGCTCGTGGATACCGCACCACAAGACTTCAACCACTAAGATTGAGGGTACTTAGCAAACCCGACAATCAATGAGAAGATATGGTCTCTCAAACACCTTTCTCTTTTACAACAAAAACTCTCTAATAAGAGTGGATAAAGAGATACAAAATAAGCTCAATGAACAACTCAAAGTTGTCTCTCAAATGGCTCAACAAAAGCTCTATAATGATGCACAAATGATATCAATATGTATATGAATAATGAGAGGTGTTGTGTGTTTAAAATCAGCTCAAAAGACCTCTATTTATAGGGGTTAGAGGGTGTATGTCCGTTGCTTAATTGACAATCAATTATGCTGATTTTATGCAAGGATAATCGATTATTGGATTTAGATAATCGATTATTTGCTCTAACGTTCAAAAATCAGAAGCTGATTTTATGCTGGATAATCGATTATCAGAAGTGCATAATCGATTATTTTGTTACAGTGTTCAAAAACATTGGCAACGGTTACAAGATAATCGATTATGCTATACATGATAATCGATTATTGTGCTGTTTTGGAAATTCCGGTTTACACTGTCTTAACATAATAGATTATCAAATAAACATAATCGATTATTTCTGTCCAGCTTTGAAAGACATGTTTAAAATTCATTTTGGCTAAAATGAAAATGTTTGAAATCATTTTGTTTGAAGTATTTGAAATATGATTTGATAAAATGGTTTTATGCATATTTATGATGACCTATGTTGAGCCAAAAGACGAGATAACTTTAAACATTGCTCTTACATTTGTTCTACCTAACGACCTACGCCTTGGGTCTTCAGTCTTGAACTTTTGAGCTCGTCTTTGGCTTGTCTATGCAATTCCGTCATCAATATGCTTCTCGGCATTCAATCTTGATTGTTTTTCATATAATAACTTTGTTCGACACTTGACTTCATTGTTTGTCATTCATCGACTTCGTTGTTTGTCATTCATCAAAACCTATACCTGAAAATCATGCTAATACAACCAAAGCACACATATCATGGATAGAATGATTTTCTACAGCATCATCTTCAAGAATAATCTTGTGTATACAGAATGCGAGCCTTATTCCCCGAATATCCTTTAACGTCTTTCCAATTTCCTTATTCTACTTTTTGAGCACCGCCAATGTGGCATCCACCTGCATGTTAGTAAGACAAGAGGAAAGAATAACTACTAAAGTTGAACTAGGGCCTAAGAATTCATACCTCAGGTGTAGAGGTAATGGATTCAACTCCAACACTTGAGGTTCCTCAATTTAAGGCTTTGTTGGAGGAGTCTTTCTACTTTCAAGATCCAAAAGGGGTTTCATAGGCTCATAAGAATAAGAGCACATTCCATGTAAAGCATTCACGCACTGCACTCGGCCCACATAATCCTTGACATTCAGATTTAACAATGCGGTCTCCAGAGGGTCTTCCAAATTGATTATTGTACTAGTATCATCAATTATAATAGTCGTGACAAGACCCACAAATGAGCGCACTTCGGTACAATTGGGCTGCTCTATTGACTTGCACACATGAAATACCACCTTTTCATAACCCACTCGAAAAGTGAGTTCCCTTGCTTCCACATAACCTAGAGCCTTCCCCGTAGCAAGGAAAGGTCTCACCAATATGAGAACTCACAATCAAAGATTGCAAAATCAGCTAGCAAGATAAATTTGTCAACCCAGACAAGTACATCATCAACAATACCCCATAGTCGATTCATCGATCTATCCTCGATTTGCAATCTCATGGAAGTAGGCCTCGGTGGGCCAATACCTAAAGTCTTGAAAACAAAGTAGGGCATCAAGTTGATACTTGCCCCTAGATCACATAGAGCTTTAGCAAGTCTGCACTTCCAATAGTACAATGGATAGTGAAAACACTGGGATCCTCCATCTTTGGAGCCATTGAATGTAGTATTGTACTAACATGGTGGGTCATATTGATAGTTCCACAGTCCATGGATCTTTTTCATTGTCACCAAATCTTTCATGAATTTAGAATAGGCTGGCATTTCTTCCAAAGCCTCCACCAAAGGCATATTAATGCATAAGCTCTTCATCATGTCAATGAACTTTTTAAACTAATTCTCCTTTTTCTACTTAGCTAGCCTTTGAGGATAAGGTGGAGGTGGCCTAGGAAGGGAGCCTTGGCTTTAGGCACAACCAGTTCTGGCATATCTATTACGTGTTCCCTAGATGGGTTCATGTCATTTTGTGTTTCAACCTCGGTATCTTGAATATCAATCCTCACTTCTCCATTCACATATTCATTACCCACATTCTCAACCACCAAAGGAACTTCATCTTCTTGCAACTCAACTCTATCACCTAAAACTTGATTTTGTTTGGAGGCATTCACATCACCGCCTTGTCCACTCCTAGTAGTTACAACCATAACATGATTATTCACACACTTTGAGTTAACCACTGTATCACTCGGTAAACCCCCTTTGGGCGAGTATTCAAGGACTGTGAGATTTGGCCTAGATGAACCTCCAAATTCCTGATTGATGTGTTGAAAGAAGCCAATTATGCATCAGAGTTAGCATTCTTTTTCATTATTTGTTCAAACATCATTTCAACTCTCCTCATTTCATTGTCATAAGAATTAGGACCCTGGGATGGAAAAGGTGGTGGATTGCTCGGTTGTTGGTACATTGGGGGACTTTGAAAGCCTTTCCCCTAATTTCCCTAGTTAATGTTCCATCCGCCTTGGTTGTTGTTGTTGCCTAGTTTTCCTGATTGTTGTTTTAGTTACCCCAATTTGGATTTTGATTATTGTTTTTGCAATTATTGTTCCCTTATTATTGATTATTCCAATTTTTTTTCCTTGTTGTTGATTACCCTAATAGCCATGGGATCGCCATTGTTGCAGTTTGTTGGAAGAATTACCTTTTTAGCTTTGATAATTGTTCACATATTGTACCTCTTCATTCTGCCCATCAGAACCATCATCTTGGAATCCACCACATTCATTGTCAAATATATCCAAACTCCCTTGGTTTTGTTGACCTTTTTGTCTTCTTTAGTTCACTAGCAGGTTAACACCTTCCATTCTATTCACTTGGCGAGGAGTTTTAACTTGTTGTAACCTTGCCTTTGCTAGCTGGTTCATGGTGTTGTCAACTCAATTGTAGCCTGCCCATGATCATATAGTTCGTTGTGCAAATCAGTAACTGTGGGGTCACTTTGGGGCACATTGTCTCTACTTTTCCAGCAGACAAAGTGTCAGCCATCTCATCAAGAATGTCAAAAACCTCATTATAAGACAGCTACATGAAGCTATCCCATCAAGCTGGTCTACTATGCACTGGTCTATTCTGTTAATGACCTAGTAGAAAGTCTGTTGGATCATCACCTCGGTCATATCATTTTTGGGGAATTCCTTTATCATTGTTCTATAGCGCTCCCAAATCTCATGCAATGGTTTAGTGGGCTCCTACTTGAAATCCAAGATCTTATATCTCAATGTTGTTATATGCCACGGTGAGAATACTTTTTGCAATGAACTTATCCGCCAACTCATCCCAAGTAGTAATAGAATGGTTGGGAAGTCGCTCAACCCAATCCAGTGATTTCTCTCTAAGTGAGAATGGGAAGAGTCCCAACCGAAGTGCATCCTCGGACGTATTAGTTTGCTTACTCCCCCAAAAGGTGTGCACGAAACCCTTGAGATCTTTGTAAGTATTTTGATTGACAGCGGCTGTAAAATGCTCACACTTCTCCAGCAAGGTCAACATAACATTGGTATTTGAAAATCCGAGGTGCGAAAATTGCACTTGCATAGTTTGGTTTAGAAGCACTCGTTCGGCCACTCGGAGGTTACGTAGGAGGGTCTCGAATATAAACATTGACATTAGCATTGGCTTGCCGGCCTCTACGTTGTCCTTGACGTACAAGAGCCACCTCATCATCTCCGACATCATCTACCTCCTCCCCTGTAATCACATTTCCAACAAGGTCATTAGCATTTGCTGCCATTTTGTACCTGAAGTTGTGACACACAAAAATTAGTAACAAAGAAGGAAAGAAGAACAATACAGATAACTATTTAGATAGATAGAAAAACTATTAACTCCTCGGCAACGGCGCCAAAAAGTGATGGGGGCCAACCTTGTACTACTATTGAGTAGCAAGAGGGGCCGAAGCAGCTTTTACTCGATGAGGTCGGAATCGATTTCCACAGGGAGCTAGATATTGGAGTCGAGTTTCTATCTTAAGTCGAGTTATGTATTTGTTCCGAATTGCACTTCTATACATTTTTGGTTTTGCATTTCATTATAATTTTATAACACTACAATGCTAAGTTAGACCAAGTAAAGTTATGGTTAAACTATTGCAAGTTGTTTGAATAGATAAAATGTACTAAGGTAGTGGCTTTCCCCTATGTGGCTAAATGATAGATTCTCAAATCTAAAACTAGATTGCCATATTTGGGGAGTATGATATAACCATAGAATCAAGGTTCAAGTCGGGTATTACTATTTCTAGTTTTAACCCTTTAATTGGGGCTATCAAACTCTTGAATATGCCCCAATTCCTTGTTGGACCAATTTCATGGACTTGGGCTTTCTTTCTAAAGAAGAGCCAAAGCCTACTAGGCATAAACTAATGTTTGCAACCACTAATTCAACAATAAAACCCTAAATTAGCCAAAATACCAAACACCCATAGACAATCAAACATCAAAACACAAGACACATCGGTTATCCACGCTAGAGTTGAGTCACAACTATAGATATGTAATTTTTGGCTCACACAATTTTAAAGTTAGTTTTTGTATTTTTATGTTTTAAAGTATCTACTTGTGTTATTATGTAATTTTAGCATATTTAATTTTTTCTATTTCAAATCAAAGGAAAAAAAAAGAATTGAAGAATTAAAATTTTAAAAAAAAATAATTCTCAATTTATCTTATTAGATATGTTTGTTTTGTGTTTTTTATTTATTTAAGTTTATTAGTATCTTTATAGTACTATTATGCTAAGTTTTCCATTGTTTTATATTTTATTTTTAGTATAATCATTGAAAAATACAACAAATAATAAACATACATACATACATACATACATACATATATATATATATATATATATATATACTAGAGAGAGAGATACAGATAGATAGATAGATTGATAGTTTCATGTTTTACCTTATTTTAATTTATTTTAAGTTATTAATATTTTTATAGCCATATATTTTGTTTTTACTATAATTTTTACTCTTACTTTTAATTTATATAAGACATGATATACAAGAAATATATGTGTGTATTTCCATATTATTACATAGTTTATTTTAAGTAATTAAAATTAATTTAGTTTTAATTTAAAAAATTGGGTTGGTTATTTAATGAATTTTTAAAAATTGAAGAAGTACAAACTTTGGCGAAATTTTACACAAGAAAAGGCCCAAATCGGCAGCCCATCTCCCTAACGCCTCTCTCCCTCACCTTTTCACACCTTCTGCCACCATAACCCAACCTAAACCTCACCATAACCGAACCTTCATGGTGCCCGCCCCCCTGTCTTTCCTTTTTCCACGTCATCAAGACCATAACAACCTCTTTCAGAACAAGATATTTCATTTCTCGCCTTCCCACGCGCTCTTGCTTCCCTTGGATGGAATTCGGATTAATGGTAGACGTAGGATTTGAAGACTTTAAATCCTAGTCTTCCATTTGTCTGAGAACTTTCCAGAAGAAGAAGAAGAGGGGATTTCCGTTTGGGGGCAAACAATCTTTCGGATTTAAGAGGGCCACACAGTTTTGGGATTTCTTGGAGAAGAGGAGAGGAAGTTTCTAGGGCTTCATATATATTTGTGTTTTGGACAGAATTTTGGGATGGGGTTTTCACGAAAAATTAGGAAAACATCGAAAACTAGGTTTTAGGTTTTGCTTTGGAGTCCTCCTCTTCTTCAAAATTTTTCGGTTAGTTCATAGTTTAAAAGAAAGGAAGCTTTGTTTCGTTTTGATAATCAAAAAATATAACAAAGGAGTGCTATTCTGTTTTCTTATTAGTATTTTTTCAAAAATATATCGAGGTCTCTTCTAGTAATTTGGATTTCAAAAATGGAGTTAGATTGAGCGGAGTTGGATTCGAGTCTGTCGTCATTGCTGTTCGTCGTAGATTTCGGTCGAGGCTTCCTGTTTCTCTTTGGCGATTCTAGCTGAAATTCCCTATTGAAGATTCAGTAGATTTGGCCTGAATTATTTGCTGTAACTGTCAAGCTTCTATCAATTGAAAGCTTTATTTCTAGAGTCATTTGCTTCTCCGATTATGTTTTGGTGTTGTTGGAAATATGACAAGAGCTGTAGATGTTGGGCTTGGAATCTATGAGTAATTTGATAGTTCCTAAGTTCTTAACATTGAGAGTTTAGACAATCATACTTGAATGCTCGTTTCGGATTCAGTTTGCTGGAAAGAGGTATTCAATATTCTGGTTGGTTGTTTGATATTCTGTTTTGGGATTAAATTTGCTGTTGGTTTAGCTTGATCCTTCTGAGTTTCCAAACTTTGTTTTTTTATGTGACTCATGAATCAGCGAGGCATCATCTCAATAGGTTAATAGGTCGTTCTTTTTTCGTCCATTTCATGTTAAAGAATTTCTTTCGATTGCATCTTTAAGTTTTCATCGGGTTAGTGTCGCACATCATGTTAGGGGCTAATTTCCTAGATCTTGTTGTTCATATTTTGTGGCTTTGTTTTTCTCGAAGTATTAGTTCAGTAATCATATCTAGAGTTCTAATCATGGAATTGACAATCGTAACATTTTAAATACCATTAGAATACTAATCAAGTTTGTTTTTCTCCTAGTGGAAGATACTACTGTTAGAAGTGATTTTAAGTCCTAGTATCCAGGGTCTTTCCTTTACTAATTTGATTAAAGCCCAAATCATTCGGCTAGTGTCATGCTTTAGATCTTTTGTCACTTTATTTTGGTTTGCTCTTATCATCTTATATTTACACTTCAGTATTTTCATTTTCTTTCCCTTTCTCAATTTGGTGATTATTTGTTTGTCATCAGCATTACGTTATTTTGGATATCCATCTTTTAGATATTTCATTGCCATTGTTTGTGTGAATTTTTTGAGTTGCACTATATTGGGGCGTGGAAAATGGAGGAGGTGTTAGCCCATCAACAGTTAAATATTTTTCACATGTTTGTGGGCTTGGTCTAAAAATAAACTAAAAGACTGAAAGGGCATGCCATGAGTTATTTTGTTTAGCTTCTTTTTATTTATCTCATTTCTTTATACGCTAGGAGTATGCTTTAGGCCGGCAATATTTGGGTAGGCAATATTAAGATTTTTTTATTTGTTGCTTTTAATTGCGAGGCAAGAGGTCGTTCCCCTAGTTGAATTTATCTGAAGAATGCCCCGAAGGATTTGTAAATATTATTATCCAGGGTATGCCCCGAAGAACTATGTAAATATTTGGAGGCTTTGACGAGCATGGTGGAGACAACATAATGTAGATTAGCTTAGGATTTTTCTTTTCTTTTTCTTTTACTAGGTGGGGACGACATCAAGCTTCGTATGTGTTTATTTTGCTTTTTCGTGCTTATTTTTACCTCAATCTGAATTCTAAAAGCCAACTAGATCGAGTACGCAACCGTGACTTTCACGGAACTCAGGGAATGCCTAATACCTTCTCCTTGAATCAAATGAACCCCCTTACCTTAATCTCCGGTGCGGACTTGGTTTTAGAGTCCAAAGTATTTTTAAAAGGAAAAATTATTTGTTAAAGAAAAACAGTGACCTGACACACCAAAATCAAATGTCAGGTGGCGACTCTAAGTTACTTCCTTTTAAACAAAATTCTTTGTCACTTTTCAAAATTGAGAAATCATTTTCAAGCTTTACTAAAATCTTTTTATTTATTTAAGAGGGTCTTGTGAAGTTGTAAAAAAGGGGTGTGACATTCTCTGGCGACTCTGCTGGGGTTTCTTGCGGGTTCGAGCTTGTACCTGATTTTGCTGGCTTTTAGAATATTTGGTTGACGTTAATGCTTTTTCATTAGCTTTACGTAATTTTTATTATATTTTTATATTGGTTATTTGCTAGTTGTTTATGTGCTTATAGTTTTTTTCTTTATGTATTTACTGCTTTATAACTGTCATCATATACATTACCCAGTCAATTCTTTCTGCAACAAGTCTCGAAGCACGCATCGCGTGCACGCACTCTTTATTGAGTCATGCTTATTTGGGGGGGGGGGACATATGGAGTGGGTGGAAAGCTTGAGCAGCCACCATCGGCCATACTCTCCCCTGAATTTCCTTGTTAGTGTACTCCAAACTTAGGTCAGCCTTTAGGTCATTTTTATTTTGTATCATATCATTTAGACCTAGTAGGGCTCGGTCTCAGGTATCGTGCCCCTTTATAGGAAGCCTGTCCAAATTTTGTCAAATTGGATCTGTAGCCCAAAATGACATTTAATCATCCTATGTGCTAAATGCTGCGTCTATGAGGGTAAAAAGGTCATTTGGCAGAACGATGTCTTGGAAAGAATGGTAAAAAATGAGGCAAGTAGGTCTCACTCGCATTTTTCTTTCATAAATTTCCAAAAAAAAAATTAAAAATAAAAAATCTAAAAAAAGATTTTACAAAAAAAAAAAACAATTCAAAAAAGAGAGAAAAAGAAAATTCGAAAAGATTTTATATTTTCCATCATTTTCCAAAAATTTAAAAAAATGAAAATCCAAAAGTTTTTACATAATTTATCATTTTTCAAAAGACAAAAAATATAAATTTTTTTTCAAATTAGTTACATCTTCCCGAACTACGCGAACCTAATTCTCGTGTTCCGGGGTGGGATACGTAGGCAACCCACGTAGGTTCCGATCTTTCTAGTAAGTCCTAGGTTCTTGCCTTCCGGGATCGTAGCCAAATCTTGCATGTGTAGCCATATTTGGGCACCTTATCTATTTTTTGCAAAAATGGAAGTATTTTCTCAAAGTAGTTTGTTGTTTCCTGTCATAGAGCTCTGAGTAGAAGAAAGTATCCTCTCAATTCTGAGGTCCATTCCTATCAAATTTGCATGCCTAACTACTTTTGACCATATCGGCCATTCTTGTAAAATAAGGTTATTTTCGCAAAAGTTGTTCAATTATCTATGTCTTAGGATCTGGAGTTTACAACTCGGTGTTACATCATTTTAAGGTCCATCCATGTCGTGTTTGAGTCCCTAGCCACATTTGGTCATATCGGTTACTTTAGCAAAAAGGGTCCATTTTCGCAAAGTAATTTTTAAGGCCATGATCGTTGGGATGTTGGAGTCATGTAAGCTTTAAATGGTGTATTTTCATGCATTAGGGGTTAACTTTGTCATCTTTGCTAATAGCCACTTTTAGCCACTACGACCATTTTTCAAAATATAGTTGTGAGCATGTGATTTTTGCCCCGCTTGAATTATTCCTATAGAATTCACAAAATTAGAATTTTTTTTTAATTATTTAATTTTAGAATCTAATCGCATGATTTTGTGTTTGATTGCATTTTGTGTGCATTTTTAGTCGGTATAATTCATAAAAAATACAAAAATATAGCACATTCGCATTTAACATTGAATTTTATATTTTGAGTTTTATTAGTTAATTACTATTACAAAGAATGGAAGAAAATAATAAAAATAGTCCTCTTTACATTTTTACTTTTACTTTTGAATTTTCCTTATATTTTCTCTTAAAATTAGGGTTTAATTAATTTTTTGAAATTAATTAGATTAATTCTAGAATTAAAATCATATCTTTGTTCATTTTTATTTTTTGTATATAAAAAAAACAAAATTAAAATAAATAAAGAGAATGAAAAGAATTAAAAGGAAATAGCAGTCTTAATAAAGACCCAAGTTTTGGGCCATTTTAATAGCAGCCCAAATCAGAACCCCTCCCCTAATCCTAAACCCGTCAAACATAGCCCAAATCCATATGCTCACCCGGTCCAGCCCCAACCCAAAACGATGCCGTTTGGGCAAGCCCTAATAAGAGCCGTCCATTCTTGTTGATCTAACGGTGATGAAGCCGGGAAAGCTTTATGCATAATGGTCTCCAAACACCTCCACCCCCAAAAGAGACATGGTACCTTGTCTCAAAACACCCTAATATACGCCGGCGAAACGCCATCGTTCCTCCGCCGTCTCCCACCATCTGCCGACGGCCGGAAATCACCTCCGCCGGGGGCGATGCTCCGATGCCCCCCATAAACTACACCACTTCACCTCCTCAACCTCCTATTTCCATTTCTGCCATTAGTGTCCCTCGAATATCAGCCAGTTTCGTCGAATATTTGTTTGAAACGACGGCTGCTTCGCCGCACACGGCGGCGCCTACACCAAATGAATCCAAAAGTACACCATAGGTTCTCTTAACCTCCCTTATCCCAAATTTGTAAACCCTAGCCCTCGAAAGTCAGTCAAGCTCCTCGAATGTTTAACTGAAAACTCCGGCAAAAACTCACCACCCTCCAAAACTCTCCAAAATAATAACCTATAGTCTCCTTGACTACCTCACCCTAAATTCCAAACAAAAATCCCTCAAACCCGGTTGGAACCCCACCAACTTTAGATCTAGGGTTTAATTTTAAAGAGGTCTAACCCTAACTAGATTTTTAAATATGCAAGTGATCCCCAGTTAATTTTATTTTTTTGTTTTTGGCAAAATAAACATATAACATTAGCGGAGGATTAAATTCAAGGTCAATCCAAGTTGCGACCTAAAACCGTGAGTTCTGATTCTTTTCTTTTTTTCTTCGTTCTTTCCTTCTATTTACATGTTTCTTCTGTTCAGTCCTTTGCATGTTTTCTTTTGCTTTTGGTTGAATTAGAACTTTTTGATTTAGGTCTCTGATTTTCATATATTACAGCCATATAGTGTTAGTTTTTCCTTATTTTAGATTTGATTATGTGTTTTGACTTTGAGTACATGTCCATTCTTGCTACTGATTTTCTTTAGATCTTTTAGGATTATAGTTTAATTGACTCTATGGTGGCTGTTAATTTTCCCTAGATTTTAGTTAGTTTCACAGTACAACTGCATGTGTGAGTTATTAATTTGTTCATCTATTTCTTCTATTAAGTGATAAAAAACAACTTTAAGACATGGCACTATTTAGAGTTAATTTTCAGGTGGGTTAGTTACATTAATTCAGTCTTTAGGATTCATTTGGGTATGGCTGAGGATGACCATGTTGGTTTTAAATTAACCTTAGTCATTGTTGATCAAGTTCAAGGGATTAGGATTAGTTGACTTAGTCTTAAGTTAATCACTAATTCAATTAGGCTATTCCTACAATTATTTCTTCAGGTTTTAGTTTTCATATCTGGGTAAATAACCTGTTTAGATTGGGAATGTTCTTTGACCCATTTGGTTAAGTTTCAGCCTGTCCAAATTGGATTTGGGCCGCTAGGTCAGACCTTGGCCCATTTGAGGAAGGTCTCAAGGTAAATATAGGTTACCTCAAGGGTAATTGGGGTAGTTACATAAAGGATCTTGAAGTAACAAATTTGGAACCCCCCAGAACCTTCTAGATTAGGTTTTAATTAGAATTTCAAGAAGTTAGTAGTGTAACTTGGGCAACAAGACAATAACTAAGGGACTAAATAGCCACAATCTGAAATTAAAAAGAGAGACCTAGGGTGTAAAATGAAATCTGAAGGTTGCCCTAGGCTTTGCCTATAAAAAGGCATACCCCTTGCCTTGTTGAAGAAGGTTTTGGAGAGGTCAAAAGAGGAAAAGGGCATAAAATAATACTGAAAATTCTGATAGTAAAAATCATGCAAATTTAAGTGAGCTAATAGCCAAAAATCCAACAAAAGTGAGAGGAAACCTACTGTTTCATTAGTATTCAGTGATTTCACCCTGTCTCCAACTTCTGAAAATTGAAATGGTTTAGATCTGTTCTTCAAGAGCTTTGATGCAAACTTGTTTGAGCTGTTTGGATTTTTCATCTTCTTGGAAACTTGGATCAGCCCTTTGTCAAAGTGTTTTGTCTAGCTGATTACTGTTGACTCCTGTGTGCTGTCTCACTCCTAATTATTACCTTTGTCTAATTTCAAGGTACTCGTTGATTCTATAGGAAGTGATGTACAAACACACAAGCTATAATTGTCTGAAGTTTTCTATAGAAAGATGATTGTTTTTCCTAACATCTTCAATGTCAAATCTGTCTTTGAATTGTCCAAGTTTAGTAGTTTGGTATAATAGTATTTAGCCTATTTTATTCATTTTCGTACAATAGTTATATTCTGGAAGCTATCCTGTTCTTCAATCTGTTTGAAACAGGTAGATTTATTAGCTTATTTGAACAATTAGAGACCGTGTATTTGAATTGTTATTTGAGAATGTTCAGCTTTCATATTCATGTGATGTTGTAGTTGAAGGTTATCTCTGATTTCAGTTTATGAATCATTTTATGTAATGTGATAAATAAGGTTAAATATTGTTCTGGGGAGTGAAAATTCAGAAATGAGTATGTGGGTGCATTAGTATACATATGATTTGAATATGAGCATGAAATATTTTGAAATCGGCACTAGTACCTCGGCTTTATATATTTCATATTAGGTTTAGTTTAAGTTTGAATCCTAGCTAGTCTTGAAACATGATAGAATTTGAATATTGTTAAGATTGGATTTAATGATTAGAATGATTGTGTGTTCAGTTTTCAAGTTGATTTCTAAACGAATATTGAGTTACAGGTTAGACATACATTGAGATAGAATACTACCGAGATGCATGGATTGGTTATTTTCAAATCGGTTGTTTAGTTCAAATATATCAGATTTTCAGGATTATATTAATTACATTAAATTCGAATTTTATCTTCTAAGGTCATAGTGTTGGATATAGTGTCTGCCTGGATGCATTGTTCAGCTTTAATTTGGACAAGCATTAATATGAATAAACAGGCCTGTATGTGGGGGTCATCAAGCCCAACAATTGGCCAACCTTTACAAAGGAGGTCAAAAATATTTTATGCTTCGAGGTGAGCCTCCAGTTAGCTCACCATGTCCCAGATTAGGCGCCGTAAGTTAGCGCGTCTGGCCTTAAAATCTTATTCCCCGAAGTGCTAAAAGGTTGTACCTGCAAGGCCGGGGTTTTTTCTTCAAAATTTTAATAAAATAAAATTGAGTCACTTTTCTTCAAAATAAGTGATTAACTCACCTTAATAAATGGCAGGATGAGCACGATTCAAAATAAACCTTTCTCAATCATGAACAAAAACCCTTTGGAGTTGCGTCTATGGTGGAATAATTTTGGAGAAGAAGGGCAATACGAGGTCAAGAAATATTTGAAAGGTCTTACTGGTTTGTTGGAGATTAAGCCTTGGGGAGACATCATAAGGGCATTGGTCACATGCTTGGACCCGGCATACAATGTGTTCCATTTTTTAGATTTTGAACTCACCCCGACCCTAGAGGAAATAGCCTGATACGTTGGGAGTGCTTAGGTTCCTTTAAGGCACAAGTATTTGATTGCCCTGAGAACCGTAGATGTGTACATATTTTTAGACTCACCGAAGATAAGAATGACTGTCCACAACCCTGATTTGGGAGCTAGATTTTGTACTCTGCACTGTATATACCAGAGATATAGTCACCTAGGAGAGTTCAACAATACGAAAAGAAAAATATGTAGCAAAGAAAACCGCCAAAAATTGGAGGAACATGGACATTTTGATTTTATGGTGGTCTTCTTAGGACTTCTGGTATTCCCAAGGAAAGATGGAAATATAGACATAAAAATAGCAGGGTCGTCAGCACTTTAATCACCCAAGCCAAGAGCACCCTTGCACCATGATAGTAGCTAAAGTCTTTCGCGCTCTCACAGGCTGCAAAGCCGGAAGAGACTTTTTTGAGGGATGCAATCAATTGTTGCCAATGTAGATGACCGAACATCTATGTCATCGTCCTCAATTCCTGAGATATGGGTCAACACATAAAACCTTTGTAGAGGAATTTTATAGGAGGACTAGCAGGATCAGCTTGCCTGAAGGGGTCAAAGAATAGACATCATACTTTCGGTCTATCACTGCCAGTCAAATAGAGTGGACGTTTGGATGGTTACCTGTGGATGAAATCATATATATGCCAGCAATTGGGCCTCACTTCCTCTTGATGGGTCTTAAGAGCATTCAGCCTTACACTCCATATCGAGTTTAAAGACAACTCGGGAGGTGCCAAATAGTGCCAAAATATGAAGATCTTAGTACCCAAGTAGTTGAGATTGGTCCTGATGGCCAATTTCCTGAAGCAAGAGTCTGCCAGATCTGGAGCGAATCTCAATACTTAGCGGCAAATACCCGTGTACAAGATCGAGCTAAAGGAGATGTTTCACCTGGGTATTATGCTCGGTATAGAAGGGAGATTGTAGCTGGG
Source organism: Nicotiana benthamiana (assembly GCA_034376525.1). NCBI lineage: Eukaryota > Viridiplantae > Streptophyta > Magnoliopsida > Solanales > Solanaceae > Nicotiana > Nicotiana benthamiana. The sequence continues at coordinate 71,699,542 of CM067325.1, forward strand.
AGGCCTGCCAAAATACCTTATCTCTAGGATTTTGTCGAATTGTCACAAGAATAGTGGGCCGGGTTAGCTAAGGAGAATGAATACAGGGCTACAATAGGAGAGCTGGAAAAGCAGGTTCGAGACCTTCAGTTTGAAAACAACTTAAAAGCCGAAGTTGATAAAGGTGAGAAGAAGAAATTTGCCAAAGAAAATGAAGCTTTACCAGCACAAATTCAAAAGGTGAAGATAGCACTCGAAGAGCCCGTCAGGAGTGCCAAAGATGCAAAACTTACAGATAATCTGAGGCAATAAGTGAATGACTATAGTTTTGACCTCAACAAAGCAGAAAGAGAATTAGCCAGAGTTCGAAAGCAATTGGCTAAAAACGCGGAGGAATGAACATGCCTGATTAAGCAGTTGAAGGAAGAGTACAATAATGAGGTCAAGGATTAAAGAAAAGGGTCATCATCCTAGAAAACAAAATGATCAAACAAGCGAAAGAATTCAAGGATGAAAGAGAGCACTGCTACATGGCATTGGCGCAATTAGAAATAGATTTGCAGCGACTTTAAGAACAAAACCAAATAGCCGAGCAGACTTTGGGGGCTAGGGCCCAGCAGATAGGGCGGTTGCTTCAAGAAAAGGGCAGAATCAGAGAGAAGGTCCTGACCATTGCTCATTATAACACTAGGGAAATTCCAAGCGTGCGAGAACACGACTCGCACCACCTTTATTGCGGCAGTAATGATTTTTGTTAAACAGATAATGAGTGACTTGGATAGGCTTCAAAGGGATCTTGCATATAGGCCCGCGGCGAGATCGAACGATGTTCCGCAGGCACCAGGAGCTTTAATGTATTCATGATTTTCAAATTGAGTCTGTATTTTCTTTTTCCACCAGAGTCTATCATTTACTTTATGCTAGAGTCTATCAAGTTGTTCGAGCATGTATTTCCTCTCCGCTAGAGTCTGTCAAGTTGTTGGAGTCTGTATTTTCTTTTGAAGAAAGATAGTTAACTTTGGAGTCTGTATTTTTTTTTTCATGATAGCATGTTAGATTTTTTAATCTATCAGCTTTGAGTCATTGTAATCAAAGTATTTTCTATCGATGAAAATCGAAGATCTCAAAACATTTTGCTTTTATTTACATTTATTTTCCACGAACTACGCTTGGTCTGATTCATGCGGGGTCATGATTCGTAGGCAATCTCCATAGGATCTGACCGTGAAAAAGAAAAAAGAAAAAGAAAAGAGAGGAAAGGAAATAAGAGAAAATAAGGGTGGAAGAAAGAAAAATGGTAAAAGTAAAGGCAAGAATGAAAAAAACTAGAGTGGAAATCAAGTGGATAAGGAAAGACGGGATGACACATGCAATCGTTGCAAAACAAATAGAAACCTATTTTACTGTATAGGTTCATCACGCCCCAACGTGATTACCTATTTGTTATTTGTCTCAAACTAATCGTTTGCTAATGTCAAATTCCAGTCTAGGTTTTATAAAAAGGGTGGTTGGTTCTTGGTATACTGGCTTCACATCCCTACTTCACCAGATCAAAGGGTAGCACATAAATGTCTTCAAAAGTCACTCTTCCAGCATTTCCCATCACAGACGAAAGCCCAGCCTCGGGCATCCTAGCATCAGGGTTAGCAACTGCCGAGGAAAATCAGCTATTGCGTCTCCGCATGATGGAGATGTGGGACACTTGGTCAAATGGAAAAGAGCCGCCTAGTGAAATTCCTGGAATTCCCGAGCTTTTCCCAAGAATGGAGGGAACGTCCACTGTCCCACTCAGTCATCCCAGCATCCCACTAGGACACCTAACCATCTCAGCTCATTTTTTGGGAACACCTTCGGAGGTTCGCACCCATATGGCTATATCCAATGCAATCCCAAACATCTTTACTACTCTACCATGCACATCTATAACACAGCCTGCATTGCCAAGGCCTGCCTTTGATCCTTCATCCTTCACATTCCAAACACTCACTCCCCAAATGGAGCCCCTTCAGTATCCCACCTATACTTATTCGCATCCACATCCATTTGAGTTTACTACAGGACAGGAAAAAACCCCCGAAAACTCTGAAACAGGAAGAAATAGAAAAGAGGATGAGAAGCCTGGAGCATAGCCTCAAACATATTTAGGGGTTAAGTAGACAAAAAAGCGTGTCATACATTAATTTGTGCATGTTCCCTCATATGCATTTGCCTGTGGGTTTCAAAACTCCAAAGTTTGAAAAGTACGATGGGCATGGTGACTCTATTGCCCATCTTAAGAAGTATTGTAATCAATTACGTGGAGCAGGAGGAATATAAGAATTTCTCATGGCTTACTTTGGGGAAATCCTGGTGGGTATCGCCTCGGAATTGTTTATGGATCAGGATATTTCTCGGTGGCACATCTAGGATGATCTTGCAAGAGATTTCGTTCCAGAGTTCCAGTATAATATCGATATTGCTCCAGACAGGAACTCGCTGGAAAATCTAAAGAAGAAGCCCTCAAAAAGTTTTCACAAGTATGCAATCAAATGGTGTGAACAGGCGTCAAGGGTAAAACCTCCAATGGATGAAGTGGAAGTGGTCACTGTATTTCTTCAGGCTCAGGAGGCTGATTATTTTCAGAGTATGATGTCATCCATGGGCAAACCATTCATGGAGGCCATTAAAATTGGTGAGATGGTAGAGAATGGACTGAAAATAGGCAGAATTTTAAGCCAATCAGCTATTAGAGCAACCTCCCAAGCCATCCAAAATAGGTTTGGAGGAATGGCCAAAGGTAAAAAGAAAGAAGAAATAGCCATGGCGGTCTCAAGTAAAAGGAGAAACCGCGCTCCTAGACCCGTGTTCTCAAGTAGATCCCCCGGCATTATTACCCTCATCAAAACATGGCATATGCTCCTCAACCATATGCGGTTATGAATGCCCAACCTTTTGTACGACCACAGCAGCATGCCAACAGAACCCAAGTCCCATATCCAAGAAATCAGCCTCCTCTACAAAATCACTATAATCCCTGTCCTCTACAGAATAATCCTCCTCCTCATGAGCCACCCAGGATGCAAACGTTTACTCCAATTTGGTGAGTCTTACTCAACTCTATTTGCAAAACTTGTCTAAATGGGCTTGTAGCAACCAGTTCCCCAAACGAGACAAAACCTAGCATCGCCCGCTTACAGAGCCGGTGTTAGATGTGCCTATCATTCAGGAGCAGAAGGGCACGATACTGATAATTGTTGGAACCAGAAAAGAGAGGTAGAAAACCTGATAGAGCAAGGCAAAGTAGTGTTAAGGGATGAGGATGTCCCCAACGTGACTAATAATCTATTGCCAGCCCACAATAACAGGCCAGTGATTGGGATGATTTGTAAAGATAACGATTTTGATCCGGTACTAAAGGTCATAATTTCCATCGCAGATGCAGAGAAAAATCCAAAAAGCACCCCAAAGCAAGATAAAGAGGAAAAGAAGAACAAAGTCAAAAGGACATAACTAGAAAAGAAAGTTGAAACAAGCACAGAGGTGATGCCTCCCAAAGATGGGATTCTTTATGTTCCACGAGGCCGAAAATAGAAGCAGCAGACTTTGAGCCTACCAAAGAGGCTTGAACTAAAGAAGGCAACCCAAATATACATACCCAAGAGGGCTTATGTGGTACGTGGTACAATTAAGCCATCATGGTCGAACGAGCCCGTAGTTATTAGACGCGCACCACAGCAGCCTATGACGGATCCTAGTGCAGTACCGTGGAATTATCATAAAAAATTGTTATGTACAAAGGCGAAGAGATCTTTGGAGAGCCTCAAGAAATTAGGACTGGAAGGATTCATCCCAACAATGTGTGTGTGCAAGATTTCGATGGTATTAAAGGGAACACAATTGGGGAAATCGATTTGATTCTAGCCATTGGCCCGGTGGAATTTGAAGTAACCTTCCAAGTGCTGGACATGGACACATATTACAACTACTTCTGGGGAGGCCTTGGATCCGTGCAGCGGGAGCTGTACCGTCTACTCTCCAGCAAATGGTGAAATTTGAGCATGAAGGTCAGGAGATCGTAGTCCACGGAGAGGATGAACAATCAATCTATCGGGACCCTTCTGTCCCATGTCTCAAAGTGAGGGAACGGAGTGAGCACATAGCATATCAAGCCTTTGAAATTGTGGTAGCTGACCAGTATGAAGAGGAAAAACCCTGCCCACAGCATTTCATCTCCAATACATCCATTATGGTGGCCAAAGAGATGGTATGACATGGATATAAGCCAGGAAAAGGGCTGGGAAAGTCTCTGCAAGGGGTAGCTAAGCCAATTATCCTACCTACCGCTCAGAATTTCTTCGGGTTAGGCTTTCACCCGACGCCAGATGATAGGAAGTGGGCAAACGACAGACAGCATAAGGGGTGGTCTTACCTCAACCGCTGCCATATTTGTATGAAACCTTTGCCAAACCAAAGTACAGTGAAGAAGAGAAGGATGAGGCTTTCACAGCTGAATAAATGTAAGAAATATGTGAGGCAATAAGAGAGATGCTATATGAAGCCCACATGGTTTAGCCGGGAGAGGGCACAAGCACCGCTGAGGTGCTAAACATGGGACAAAGCGCTAAGCTCCAAAATTGGAAAGCTACGCCGTTTCCGATCAGGCGGGAGTCCTGGTAAAATTGGCTTGCTAATTTTTTGCATCCCAAGTTATTCTAGGGTGTAACTTGGATGTTTTTCTTTAGATTTGTCTTTAAGTTCCCACATGTAAACCCTGTTATTTCCAAATTCCAAGAAATGAAATTAATATTTCATCGTTTATTTTTCTTTATTCATTCTGATTTTGTTGTTTTTCTCTTTAATATTTCTTTTTAGTTCTAGTAATGCGGCTTTAAATAACATGACATGCTTTCAGACTTCACGCCCAGATCCAAACACGTTATTTAATTGTGAAATAATGAACAAAGAGCCGGAATATGATGAAGAACATGCTTTTAGAGAAATAAATCGAGAATTAGAGCAATTCAAGAGTAAACCTAAGCCAAACTTGAATGATACTGAGCCGGTTAACTTGGGAACCTCTGAAAAAGTCCAGGAAACAAAGATAAGTATCCACATATACGAGAAAACCCGAGATGCCATATTCCAACTTCTGTTTGAGTTTAAAGATGTGTTTGCTTGGTCGTAGGAAGATATGCCAAGACTGAGCGTTGATCTTGTAGTGCACAAATTGTCAACTTATCTTGAATGCCCCCTGATCCAACAAAAATAGAAAAAATTCAAAACTGCTATCAGTGATAAAATCAAAGAAGAGATCTCGAAACAGTTGGGATCAGGAGTGATACGCGTGGTCTGGTACACCACATAGCTATACAATGTAGTTCCAATGCCGAAGAAGGATGGAAAAACCTGAGTATGCATGGACTACAGAGATTTGAGCAAAGCAAACCCCCAAGACAACTTCCCGTTGCCCAATATCCACATCCTTATTGATAACTGCGCCAAACATGAGATATAGTATTTTGTGGACTGTTACGCAGGAATCACCAGGTGTTGATAGATGAAGAGGACACAGAGAAAACCGCCTTTACCACTCCTTGGGGAACCTATTCCCACAAGGTCATTCCTTTCAGACTAAAGAACGCTGGGGCAACCTATATGAGAGCCATGACTACCATCTTCCATGATATGATGCATCAGGAAATAGAGGTGTATGTGGACGACATGATCATCAAGTCCAAAACTCAGGATGATCATGTGCGGGATCTAAGCAAGTTCTTCGAACGGGTGCACAGATATAATTTGAAATTGAATCCAGCCAAATGTATGTTCTGGGTCCCGTCAGGGAAACTTCTTGGATTCATTGTCAGCTAGAGGGGTATTGAGTTAGATTCAACAAATATAAATTCTAATCAAGATTTACCACCTCTTAAGACCAAAAAGGACATAATGAGATTGTTGGAAAGATTTAGTTATATTAGTCGATTCATCGCTCAGCTGACTTCCACATGTGAGCCCATATTCAAATTGCTAAAGAAAGATGCAGTGGTAAAATGGATAGATGACTGTCAAAAGGCTTTCGATAAGATTAAAGACTACTTTTCCAACCCACCGGTTTTGGTTCCACTTGAGCCTGGGAGGACATTGTTTCTGTACCTGACCGTCTTGGAAAGATCCTTCGGTTGCGTTCTGGGGCAACACGTCATCACTGGAAATAAAGAACATGCAATATACTACCAAGTAAGAAATTCACCAGCAATGAGGCCAGGTACACCTTGCTGGAAAGAACTTGCTGCGCTCTAACTTGGGTTGCTCAGAAATTGAGGCATTACCTGTAGGCCTACACCACCTACCTCCTAATTAGGATGGATCCTCTGAAGTACATATTTCAAAAGCCAATGCCCACAGGGAGGTTAGTAAAATGGCAGATCTTGCTCACCGAGTATGATATAGTCTATGTCACTCGTGCAGCAAAGAAGGCCCACTCCTTAGCGGACCATTTAGTCGTAAACCCGATTGATGATGAGTACCAACCCATGAACACTTATTTCTCAGACGAAGAGGTGAACTCGGTGGAGGCAATATCTGAAGATGTCGCTGCCTGGAGATTGTTCTTTGATGGAGCAGCCAACTCAAAGGGTATAGGAATTAGGCAGTTTTGATATCACCTACCGGTAGGAACTATCCAGCCACCACTCTACTTCTTGTTCTTTTGCACAAACAATACAGCCGAATACGAAGCTTGTATCATGGGTATGAACATGGCGGTTGACCGAAATGTCGAAGAGTTGTTAATTATGGGGATTCAGATTTAATCATCCCACAAGCCCAAGGAGAATGGGAAACTCAAGATGTCAAACTTATCCCTTTACTGACAGCATGTGGATGATCTTAGCAGGCTGTTCAAGACGATAGAGATCAGGTACATCACTCGGTGTCACAATGAACTAGCCGACGCACTTGCCACTTTGGCCTCGATGTTGCCTTACCCAGGAAATGCCCACATCGATCCCTTGGAAATCCAAATCAGGGGAAGGCATGGGTACTGTAATACCGCTGAGGCAGAACTAAACATCCAGCCATAGTACCGTGATATCAAGATATTTCTAAAAAACCAAGAATATCCTGAGCAAGACATTAAGGACCAAAAGAGAACTATCATACGGCAAACAAATGGTTTCTTTTAAGAGGTGCGGTTTTGTACAAAAGGGCCTCGGACCTTAATTTATTAAGATGTGTGGACGCCGAAGAGGCTGGACGAATCATGCATGAAATACACGCGGGAGTTTGCGGACCACACATGAATGGGTATGTTCTAGCAAAGGAAATCATCCGAGAGGGCTATTATTGGATAACCATGGAAAGGGATTGTCTTAGCTTTGTCCGGAAATGCCATCAGTGTCATGTGCAGAATTGCATCCCATGTCACCTTCAATAGAATTGCATCCTATGTCAGCACCTTGGTCATTTGTAGCTTGGGTCATGGATGTTATTAGGCCCATCGAGCCGAAAGCCTCAAATGAGCACAGATTCATACTAGTTGCCATCTATTACTTTACAAAATGGGTTGAAGCCATCACTCTTAAATCACTTACCAAGAAAGCCGTGGTGGATTTTGTGCATTCCAATCTCATTTGTTGTTTTGGCATCCCAGCAACTATCATCACGGATAATGTTGAAAATTTGAATAGCCAATTGATGGGAGAGATATGCAAACAATTCAAAATAATGCATCGGAACTCTACGCCCTACCTGCCCAAAGCCAATAGCGTCGTCAAAGTAACAAATAAAAATATAAAGAAGATTTTTAGAAAGATGATTCAAAGCTCTAGGCAATGGCATGAGAAGCTACCTTTCGCATTATTGGGGTATCGCACAATAGTGTGCACATCAATAGAAGCAACTCCCTACCTTTTGATCTATGGAACTGAGGCAGTAATACATGTGGAGGTGGAAATCCTATCTCTCCGAATCATCGTTGAAGCTGAGATTGAAGACACTGAGTGGGTCAGGACTCGTCTAGAACAGTTGATCTAATTGATGAAAAATGAATGGATATGGTCTGCCACGGGCAGTTGTACAAACAAAGAATGGCCGGTGCTTATAACAAGAAAGTATGCCCCAGGAATTTGAGGTGGGACAACTTGTATTAAGGCGCATTCTTCCTCATCATCAGGAAGCGAAAGGAAAATTTTCTCCTAACTGGAAAGGCATGTACATCATCAGAAAGATATTGCTGAAAGGAGCATTATATTTGGGCATCATCGAAGAGGATGATCCCGAAGCAGCAGTGAACACAGATGCAGTAAAAAGGTACTACTTCTAGGCTCCTTGTGGCAATGATTCAGTCCGATTGAGATGACGAAGGCTTTTATTCCCGCTACCCAAATACTATCAACCCTCTTTGTAAACCCATTTGAGCCGGTTACTCTTCTTTGAATGCCCTCTTTAGAACCTGGAAATGTTATACTTAAAAAAGGTAAGAAAAGAAAAAAGTGAATGAAAAAACAAAAAATAGTTTAGGAAAAACTCTTGAACTACGTCTGACTTGATTCCGAAAGGATACATAGGCAGCGTATTTCTGGGGTTCAGTCACACAAAAATAAAAATCCCAATTCCCCCAAAAAATGAAACTGGGGTAAATGACATAATGGCTCAGCGGTGAACCCACCAGTTCCAAAGTTATAATTCTATCTAGAATTATTTTACCCAAAAAACTTGTCAAAGTCCTTCCGAAAAATTGGCAAAGGTGTGGGATTTGAAAAACATCATTGTTGGAAACTGATGCAGTCCAAATTGAGAGAAATAAAATGAGAGTCTTATTGGTGAATGGGCACCATAAGGCGACGACGAGTAGAGAAATTGAAAATGAGAGAGTTCGTTTGGTGAAAACTAGTAAAGAGAACCGTGGGGCGACAGTGAGAAGAGAAATGAGAGAGGTCGATTGGTGAAAACTCGCAAAGGGCGCCTTCGGCCAAAAAAAAGACACCTCGCATCAGTGAAAGAGTTCTGGAGGGGTTCACTTGTTCTAAAACATGGTTCAATGAGCGTATGAGAAGTTGAGAAAGTTTGTGCGGATCGGGCATCTAGTCCAAGAAGCATGTCATGTCCATTTGAAGATTGCATTCCTAGATAAGTCCTTATTTTTCCCCGAAAGGGATGCTTCTATTTAAATCCATCCTCTTACTCTCTATTTACTTTTTCCTTGAATTCCTTTCAGTCTAACTCTAATTCCAAAATTATTACAAAGAATAGGTAGCATGACTGGTTTACAGGGCCCTGCCCAGCAAGAGCTAAAGAAAGGTACCCAGCCTTAGCAGGTGCATTAAACCAATCCCGAATGGCCATGATAGTTGATGCTTTCGAATCAAAGATATGGAAAAGGAAAGAATGTCTAAAGAAAAAGGTCCTAAGAGCAGGACAAAGTGAAAGCTGGAGCCCTACGCGGGCAAGTTTTCATGAAATCCTAAAGGTTGAGTCCATCAGAGGAGTATCTTCAAAACCAGCAAGCAGCAGAGGCTCTCAACAGAAGTTAGGCCGAGATCAAGCAATCAAGGCCACATAACTAACCATCGTTTCAAACTAACAATTGTTCTTTGTTGAAAATTGAAACAGGTGCAATACAAGAAACCGTGCAAAAGCAGGTGCAATCAAAAGAAAGATGTGCATGTGTTGAAACAATTTCGTAGCAAATAATCAATGCAAAAGGGATGTTTCATCCAAGTTCTTTCTTGCATCTTATTAAAATAAAAGGGAGAAAGAAGATGAAAAAATAAGGAAAAACCCAAAATAGAACCGTTTAGAATTCTTAATACTCGCCTTTAGCCAACATTAGGGCTCCAATCCCTAGGTTGGTCATTTTTTCCTTTCAGCCAATACTAGGGCTCCAATCCCAAAGTTGAGTGTTTTCTTTAGCCAACATTAGGGCTCCAATCCCTAAGTTGAGCATTTTTTCTTTAGCCAACATTAGGGCTCAAATCCCTGAGTTGAGCGTTTTTCTTTAGCCATTATTAGGGCTCCAATCCCTGATCTTAGCCGAAATTAGGTCTCCAATTCCTGAGTTGATCATTTTTCCTTAGCCGACATTAGGGTTCCAATCCCTGAGTTAAGCGTTTTTCCCTTTAGCCAATATTAGGGCTCCAATCCCTGAGTTGAGTGTTTTTCCTTAGCCAACATTAGGGGTCAAATCCCTAAGTTGAGAGTTTTTTCCTTTAGCCAACATTAGGGCTCCAATGCCTGAGTTGAACATTTCCCTTTGGCCAACATTAGGGATCCAATCCCTAAGTTGAGCATTTTTCCTTTAGCCAACATTAGGGCTCCAATCCCTGAATTGAGAGTTTCCCTTTAGCTAACATTAGGACTCCAATCCCTAAGTTGTGCATTTTTTTTTCTTTAGCCAACATTAGGGCTCCAATCCCTGAGTTGACCGTTTTCCTTTAGCCAACATTAGGGCTCCAATCCCTAAGTTAAACATTTTTTCCTTTAACCAACATTAGACTCCAATCCCTGAGTTGAGCATTTTTATTTAGCCAAAATTAGGTCTCCAATCCCCGAGTTTAGCATTTTTCCCTTTAGCCAACATTAGAGCTCCAATCCTAGAGTTGAGAATTTTTCTTTAGCCAACATCAGGGCTCCAATCCCTGAGTTAAGCGTTTTCCCATTAGCCAACAATAAGGCTCCAATCCCTGAGTTGACGTTTCACAACAAAAGTTTGCCCCAATTTATCCTATCATAGACAAATACAATTTTTGAGAATTAAAAACAAAGTAAAAGAAAAAGCTCAGATTTTTGTCACAAATAACTCACAAAATTTTTCTAGTGCAAAACTGGGGAAGAAAATTTCGTTCGTTTGTTTGTTATTTGATCAGGTTTGACCTCGAAGCACAGGTTCCGAGATAGCTGAAAGGATTAGTCTCAATCCAGAATAGAGGAAAAAAGAAAAAAAACAAAAGAAATTCAAATGGTGAAGCGAACATGGATGCGAACTGATCAAAACTTGATTGAAATCACAAGCTCCACCGGTCCCGCTACGATCTGATACTGAAGAAAGATCCAACACCTACAGCGTGCGTGCATCAAGATTCAGATCTGAGTCCACAGAGAAAGCAGCTAAGACTCAAGATCAAGCCCGAAGAGATTAATAGAGAGAAATCTTGTAAGTCATTGTTGATAGGCATAGCTAGCTTAGCTTAATTTTCTTTTTGGTGTAATAAGGAGGTCAGCAAGTAGTAGCAGCAGCATCTGTAGTGAAAACACAGCTTCAGTAGTCCCAGCTACCAAACACTCCTGAACTACACTGAACCGATTCCTCTTCAACCTAGGAAATGTAGGAAACCTCTGAAGCAGGGTGCTATCAAGCTTTTTAAAATGCTTCTCATGCAGTTTCAAGCAGGCAAAATCTCTCATGATTGCTCATTTATCTTTGCCCGAAGTTCCTTTGTGTCTCCGAGCAAAGAGGGGCAGCTTTGAGCAAGTTATTTTTGCCTCGCTTTTATTATACCAATGGAATTCATAAAATTAAGAATTTTCTTTTGATTATTTAATTTTAGAATCTAATTGCACGATTTTATGTTTTATTGCATTTTTTTGCATTTTTAGATGGTATAATTCATCAAAAATAAAAAAAATATAGCACATTTGCATTTAGGATGCAATTTTATCTTTTTAGTTGATTACTATTAAAAAAACGGAAGAAAATAACAAAAATAGTCCTCTTTGTATTTTTACTTTTAGTTTTGAGTTTTCCTTAAGTTTTCTTTTAAAATTAGGGTTTAGTTAATTTTTTGAAATTAATTAGATTAATTTTAGAATTAAAATCAGGTCTTTGTTCATTTTTATTTTCTATATATAACAAAAATCAAATAAAATAAATAAAAGAAAAGAAAATAAATAAAGAGAAATGAAAAGAATTAAAAGAAAACAGTCTTAATAAAGACCCAAGTTTTGGGACATTTTAATAGTAGCCCAAATCAGAACCCCTCCCCAAATCCTAAACCCGCCCAACACAGCCCAAACCCATATCCACACCCAGTCCAGCCCCAGCCTAAAATGACGCCGTTTGGGCAAGCCCTAATCAGAGCTGTCAATTCTTGTTGATCTAACGGTGATGAAGCCAGGTAAGCTTCAGCTATAATGGTCTCCAAACACCCCCCACCCCCAAAACAGACCTGGTACCTTTTCTCAAATACCCTAATATACGCCTGCATTACGCCACCGTTCCTCCGATGTCTCCCACCATTCACTGACGGTCGAAAATTGCCTCCGCCGGCTGCAGTGCTCTCCAAAAACTACACCACCTCATCTCCTCAACCTCCTCTTTCCATTTCTGCCATTTGTGTCCCCCGAACATTAGCCAGTCTCGTCAAATATTTGTTTTAATCGATGGCTGCTCCGACGCACACAGTGGCACCGACGCCAAATGACTCCAAAAGAACACCATAGGTTCTCCTAACCTCCCTCATCCCAAATCTGTAAACTCTATCCCTCGAATGTCTTCCGAGCTCCTCGAATGTTAAATTGAAAACTCCAGCCAAATCTCAACACCCTCCAATCCTCTCCAAAATCTTACCCTATGGTCTCCTTGACCGCCTCACCCTGAATTCCAAACCAAAATCCCTCAAACCCGGTTGGAATCCTACCAATTTTGGATCTAGGGTTTAATTTTAAAGAGGTTTAACCCTCACTGGATTTTTAAATAAGCAAGTGATCCCCAGTTAATGTTATTTGTTTGTTTTTGGAAAACATATAACATTAGCTGAGGGTCAAATTCAAGGTCAATCCAAGTTGCAACCTAAAACCGAGAGTTCTGATCCTTTTCTTTATTTTTTTGTTCTTTCTTTCTATTTGCATGTTTCTTCTGTTTGTTCCTTTGCATGTTTTCTTTTGCTTTTGGTTGAATTACAATTTTTCGATTTAGGTATCTGATTTTCATATATTACAGTTGTATAGTGTTAGTTTGTCCTTATTTTGGATTTGATTATTTATTTTGACTTTGAGTACATGACCATGCTTGCCACTAATTTTCTTTAGATTTTTTAGGATTATAGTTTAATTAACTCTATGCTGGCTGTTAATTTTCCCTATATTTTAGTTAGTTTCATAGTACAACTGCATGTGTGAGTTATTAATTTGTTCATCTATTTCTTTTGATAAGTGATAAAAAATAGCTTTAAGACATGGCACTATTTAGAGTTAATTTTCAAGTAGGTTAGTTAGATTAGTTCAGTCGTTAGGATTTGTTTGGGTATGGTTGAGCATGACCAGGTTGGTTTTAAATTGACCTTAGTCATTGTTGATCAAGCTCAAGGGCTTAGGATTAATTAGCTTAGCCTTAAGTTAATTACTAATTCAATTAGGCTATTTCTGCAATTATTTCTTAGGTTTTAGTTTTCAGATCTGGGTAAATAGCCTGTTTAGATTGGGAATGGTCTTTGACCCATTTGGCTAAGCTTCAGCCTGTCTAAATTGGATTTGGGCCACTGGTTCAGACCTTGGCCCATTTGAGGAAGGTCTCAGGGGTAAATATAGGTTACCTCAAGGGTAATTGGGGTAGTTTACATATAGGATCTTGAAGTAACCAATTTGGAACCCCCTAGAACCTTCTAGATTAGGTTTTAATTAGAATTTCAGGAAGTTAGTAGTGTAACTTGGGCAACAGGCCAATAACTAAGGGAGTAAATAGCTAAACTATGAAATTAGAAAGAGGGGCCTAGGGTGTAAAATAAAATCTGAAAGTTGCCCTAAGCTTTGCCTGTAAAAAGGCATACCCCTTGCCTTATTTATTAAGGTTTTGGAAAGGTCAAAAGTGGGAGAGGCATAAAACAATACTGAAAATTCTGATAGTAAAAATCCTGCAAATTTAAGTGAGCTAATAGCCAAAAATCCAGCAAAAGTCAGAGGAAAACTAATGTTTCATTAGTTTTCACTGATTTCATCTATCTCCAACTTCTGAAAATTGCTTAGTTTCACACAAGTAGAAAATTCATTAGATCTGTTCTTCAAGAGCTTTGATGCAAACTTGTTTGAGCTTTTTGGATTGTTCATCTTCTTGGAAACTTGGATCAGTCCTTTGTCAAATTGTTTTAGCTAGCTTATTACTGCTGACTCATGTGTGCTGTCTCACTCTTGATTATTTCCTATGTCTAATTTTGAGGTACTCATTGATTCTCTAGGAACTGATGTACATACACACAAGCTATAATTGTCTGAAGTTTTCTATAGAAGGATGACTTTTTTCCCGTACATCTTCAATGTCAAATCTCTGTTTGAAATGTATGAGTTTAGTAGTTTGGTATAATAGTATTTAGCCAATTCTATTCATTTTAGTACAATAGTTATATTCTGGAAGCTATCATGTTCTTCAATCTGTTTGAAACAAGTAGATTCATTAGCTTATTTGAACATTTAGAGACTGTGTATTTGGACTGTTATTCGAGAATGTTCAACTTTTAGATTCATGTGATGATTTAGCTGAAGGTTTCAGCAGTTTATCTCTGATACAGTTTATAAATAAGTCTGTGAAATATGTTAAATAAGGTTAAATATTTTCCTGGGGAGTGATAATTCAGAAATGAGTGTGTGGGCGCATTAGTATACATGTGATTTGAATATGAGCTTGAAATTTGGTTTTGAAATCAGCACTAGTACCTCGGCTTTATATATTTCATATTTGGTTTATTTTAAGTTTGAATCCTAGCTAGATTTGAAACATGATAGGATTTTAATATTGTTAAGATTGGATTTCATGATTAGAATAATTGTGTGTTCAGTTTCCAAGTTGATTTCTAAATGAATATTGAGTTACTGGTTAGACATACATTGAGATAGAATACTACCGAGATGCATGGTTTGGTTATTTTCAAATCGGTTGTTTAGTTCAAGTAGATCAGATTTTGAGGATTATATTAATTGCATTAAATTAGAACTTTAGCTTCTAAGGTCCTAATATTGTATATAGTGTCTGCATGGGTACATTGTTCAGTTTTAATTTGGACAGGAATTAATATGAATACACAGGCCTGTATGTGGGGGCCATCAAGCCCAATAATTGGCCAGCCTTTACAAAGGAGGTCCAAAATATTTTATGCTTCGAGGTGAGCCTCCAGTTAGCTCACCATGGCCCAAAGTAGGCGCCGGATGTATAGTCATTTCAGTAGATTCAAATGTGGAGTATTGGGCCTTTCCTTCTGGCCTAGCTATGTCACATGCACGTTCTTGAGCATGGTAATTGGAATTTAAATCCACCGCCCATATTAATTCTTGAAACCAATCCTTATGACCTTATTCAATTAATAGGACCCGTAGAATAAAATTAGGAGGGCCATCTTAGATAACACCATAGCTCATGGCCCTTTAAGCTTTAGTCGAATATCCTTAAATTAAAACGAGGTATGTCGCGCCAAACAAAATCGAAAATTGCATGGCCCTCTTTAATTACTTCATTAAAAATATTTAGAATTTGAGACGTGCCATTTAACAAATTTTCATGTCCTTCCGCAAAGTTAATAACACGCTATTTGCTTTTAGGGCGCATTTAATAAAGCCACTTTTTTAAATTCGTGTGCGCATTTATGTGACCCAAATCCAAATCTTAACGGTGTTAAAGTATGTCAAAAATCATGGGTGCATTTATGCGACGTGATTCAAGACACATTTTAATATTGTTGTAATCTTCCTCAATAATTCAAATAAAAGTGGTAAGTAATTTTAAAGTTGCACTATAGGATAAACGTGTCTAAAATCTGATAATTAGCCAAATATGATAGTTTAAGAGACCGTGCTATAACCACGGAATCTGAGGGTGCCTAACACCTTCCCTCGGGTTAACAGAGTTCCTTACTTAAGAATTTCTGGTTCGCAGACCTCAATCGGAAAGTCAAAAATTTCCTCGATTTGGGATTCATGATAAACCGGTGACTTGGGACACAAAAAGCCAAACCTATCCCATGTGGCGACTCTGAAATAAACAAAAAATCCCAATTCGACTAATGTCACTTAAAGTGGAAAAAACCCCTTATACATTTATCCTTCGGGTTAGGTGTGTAAAAAAGGACGTGTGAAAATAGCCAAATTATATCTTGTGGTGTCACTTAGTGTCCCGAGTCACTAACCAATCTTTATTTAGGTATGGACTCGCTGATTCTCCAAAGTGCTGATGGTAGTAAAGATTCCTAAGAAATTGATCAAGTGGTAGAAAATGTTTTCATTGTTAGAGCAACATGAGTTAATGCACAAATTGGGCACCCTCACTTCCCTTTTTGATATCACACCTCGCCCAAACTTAGTGGAGGCGATGCTGACTTATTGGAATAAGCAAAATTTGACTATTAAATTTGGAGAGTGTGAGATGACTCCTACCTTGGCGGAAATGTCTGGTCTCACTCGTTTAAGCTATATAGGATAGGACATGATACATCCCCGAGACCACTCTAGAACAAGATTCCTCAGCAACCTGGGTCTGAAAGATGATAAGCATTTAAAATTCCTCGAGTAGTCCTGGGTATCCTTGGATTATTTATTTGCTAGTTTTAGACCATAAGATAGTTTTGACGTCTTTTGGGATGAGTTATGCACAACAAAGGCAAAGTGGCAAAGATGTCTCCTCGAAGCTTTCAGCCTTGCTTTCTTGGGATTATTAGTGTAGAGGCACATTAGCACCCGTCTACAGTCAGTCGTAATGGAACTATTCCATGAGAAGCAATGCAAAACTGTTACCATTGTGTCGATGATCTTAGCATAGTTGTACCGAGCCCTGAGTGAGGTTAGGGGAGGTGTCAGATATTTTGAGGGAACTAACCTTTTGCTACAATTGTGGATGATGGAGCATTTGCACGCCGCTTCCTTACTTTATCTCATCAACCGTGCCTTGAGGGATCAGGTGGTATGAATCGAGCGTAGGATGAAATCCCCTAAGTTTACATACCCAGTAGGTGTCACAGCTTGGATTGAGTTCTTTGGTTTGAGGACAAATGAGAATGTTTTTTGGGCTAACCTTTGGCTACCTTTTGATGATATCTTGGTAGGATGCCTCATGCAGCCTTTCCTGATTCTGATAGGAATCAAGTGTGTTAGGCCGTACACTCTCGTTAAGGAAATACGACAGTTGGGCAGACGACAAGAGGAGCCTCCAACCTTGAGTCTTCGGAGGCACAATATGAATTTTAGCAAAAAGGCGGCTGCATAATCAAGTACGTGCAGTACTAGAACAATGCAAAGAGGATGAAGAAAAATATATTAGTAAAGGACGTTGGCAGGCCCGAGTGTACTCAGGAGTACCAGATTTGGTTACAGTCCATCCCACCAAGGGTCAACACCCCATTGCTAGCACAGCTTAGGGGTCGGGCAGTTCAGACAGATGATTTTTGAGGAGGCGTTAAACCAAGATCCCTAGGATAAACTTGCGTTGATAAAGTCTCAATTAGCGGAAATGGTAGCAAACGTGGAGCAGCATGGCCAGTACTTGTTTAGGGTTGGCCTTCAGGATGCGGGGGAACACACCAGGGTCTTTATTCCCTACATCGGTGTCTCTTTACGTGGCATGCTACAAAGTTTGAGCATGACGGATAGACTAGGACCATCCCAGCCAAGACCGTCGCATTCAGGAGAAGCTTAAGAAGTAATTCTATTTAAATGTTCTGAGATTGTCTTATGTTGTCTTTTTACTTTAGTGTCCTGTCTATGAGTACTGAGTCATTTAGGTAGTGTAAGATTCTGTCATAGTGTAGTCGAGTCTGTCATGACTTTCATTATCGTACTTCCTATTGTATTTTAATATCGAAAAGTTTAAAATGAAAACCCCAAAAATATTTTATTTTTAGTTTATTTTCCATCACTTTTCCAAAACTACGCTCGGTCTGATTCATGAGGGACATGATACATAGGCAACCTACATCGGGTTCGATTAAATCATTTTGGTTCAAAATAAAAAGAGAAAAAAAAAGTGAAAAGAGTGATAAGAGGTGTTGGAAAAGAAAGAGAAGGAAGGATCGAAATGAGCAAATAAGGATGATGCCATATGACCCTGCAACCCTCAAAGCCATTGTAGAACCGTTAATTGTTGCCAGGTGCACTGCAAGTAATGTGATATTATCATATGATAAATTCCCTAACGCTAACATGGTGGTTTTATATTGGTGTCCTCTGTTATCTTTATTTAAATTCAAAAAGGTGGTTAGTTTGTTGGTATCCTAGCATGTCATCCCTATAACACCCGATCAAAGTGTCAAAATGTCATGGCTAACAAGGAAACAAACACTGGAGCTGTAGAGCCGCCAAAAGAGATTGTTGGGTCAGAATCGGAACTGCAAGAGGTGGTCTGGAGGTTGAAACATCATGTGGCGGAAATGTACCAAGCTTGGATTAAGGGAAACCTTCCACCCTCGTTCCCTACCAACTACATAGAAAAACCTGCTTCGATTCCACCATGCTCTCAATCCCAGATGCCCATTACCATTGATCTTTCCCCACAACATGCAACTGGCTTTACCCCTTACAAATACTACCCCGACACTTCAGCCCAAACTTTTCATGCTCCACCAGCTAAAACAACCTCGTACCTTGCTCCGACAGTTGCTCATGTTTTTTTACCTCTACACAAGATACCCTCCAGCGATCCTTTAGTGATCCTGCATTCCCCACTAAAGATATCCACTACTATGCACCGGAGCCCACTTTCAAAGTCTCAGATCCTTACTCTTACATTCCCCAATTTGAGCCTCTTGTTGAAACTGACAAACCACCCAAGAATGCAGAGCAAGAAGAGATGTTTAAGAAGGTACATAGCCTAGAGCAGTCGTTGAGAAATATGCAAGGGTTGGGAAACCAGGTGAGTGAAGCCTATGAGGATTTTGTGTTTATTTCCCGATGTCCAACTGCCTGTCGGGTTCAAGATGCCCAAGTTTGACGTGTATGACGGACATGGGGATCGTGTAGCTCATTTGGGAGGGTATTGCATTAAAATGAGAGGCGCCCGGGGAAAAGACGAATTACTGATGGCATACTTCACTCAGAGCCAGAGTGGGGCAGCTCTAGAATAGTACACCTGCCAGGACACCAACAGGTGGTACACCTGGGGTGATATGGCTCAGGCCTTCGCCGGCACTTTCAGTACAATATAGACATTGTTCCAGACCGTGTACAATATAGACATTGTTCCAGATTTCCTATCTCTGACTAAGGTGTAAAAGAAACCTAGTGAAAGCTTTAGAGAATATAGGATCTGATGGCTGCACGGGTCAATTCTCCGATGGAAGAAGATGAGATGGTTAAATACTTTCTCCAAGCCCTGGAGCCCACTAATTATGGCCACTTGATCTCAGCCATTGGTAAGTCTTTCAATGATGTGCTGAAGATGGGAGAAATGGTGGAACAGGGGCTCAAGTCGAGTATGATCATGAGCTATTCTGCTATTAAAGCAACTAACCAAGCAATCCAGAATGGTACCGAAAGTTTGCTAGGCAAGAAGAAGAAGGAAGATGTCCCTATGGTTGTCTTCGGATCATGGCATGGCTCGAGGGGTTCACCTCATCAATATACCCATCCTCGACCCTGACCTCAAACCTACGCCCAAGATCCACATAATCCACCCAACATTACTTTTCCCCGCAAAACCCCTGACACTCAGCCAGGCCATCCCAATACCCTGTTCACCATGCATAGGCATATGCTCAACCTCATTCTTACCCACAATGGCGTGGCCCAGTCCCCCATTATACTTACCTAGCTCCAAAAAATACCTATCCACCTCCACAACCCTACCAAAACCCCAATGGTTCACATTTTCAACCAAAGCCAAAGTATAGGAGAGAGAGAGACATTAGCAAAAACAAACTTTTACCCCGTTTGAAGAATCCTATGCTAGTCTATTTCAAAGTTTAAGGTAGTATGACGTATTGAGGCCAATTGAGTCAACGATACCAAACCCCCTACCAAAGAACCTCGATTATTCTCTAAGATGCGCTTATTGTTTTGATGCTCCAGTGCATGACATAGAGAAGTGCTGACACTTGAAATGGCAATCCAAGAGCTCATTGATGCAAACCAAATTGTAGTCCAAAGCCCAGACATGCCAAATATCAACCAAAACCCTTCGCCATCCCATGCAGAGACAGATATGATTGAAATAGTTCACAAGGATAGGAAGCCTAAGAAGTCTTCTAAGTCTGTCATGATGATTCGGGCCAATGAAAGCAATTTGGTTAAAGTTCCAGACTCTACCAAAGCAACACCCTTGATAGTTGAAGAGGTGACAGAAAAGTTGAGCTCGCTAAATTTAAAGCCACCAGTGTTGGTCGTGAAAGGGATGTCAAAAGATGTTGGGGCAAGTCAAGAAAGTTCAAAGTAGTGGTGCCAGGGATTCCAGGTAAGCTTGTCATAGTTGTGAAGGGGGCTCATATTACCTCTATCACATTAAACCAGTAACCCAGCTACAAGTAGTGGATGCCAAGGCTGTTCTGTTGAATTATAAACAAGTGGTAGTGACATATAAAGGAAAAGAAATAGAGGAAGAAGTTAATGAAACTGGAGGATTGACTCGTTTTGGAAGATGTTTCACCCCAAAAGAATTAAGGAAATCCAAGCCATTCAAGGATAGCCAAATGCTAGTAAAGAAATAGATCACTGAGGAAGATGCTGTGGAATTCCTGAAAAAGATGAAAATGCAGGATTATTCTATTGTAGAGCAATTAAAGAAAACACCAGCTCAAATTTCTCTTTTGTCTTTGCTGATACATTCAGATGAATATCGCATGGTCTTGAAGAAGATTTTGAATGAAGCACATATTCCCGATATGATCATAGTGAATCACTTGGAAAAGATAGCCAGCAAGATCTTTGAAGTAAACAGGATCACCTGATGAACTTCCTATGGAGGGTACAAAACACAACCGAGCTCTTCATCTCACGGTGAAGTGCAAAAACTCTGTTGTCTCAAGGGTTTGGTTGAAAATGGCTCTAGTGCAAATATTTGTCCCCTGTCTACACAACAACAACTAAAGATTGGCATCGAAAGAATCCACTTGAAAAATGTGTGAGTTCGAGGCTTTGACGGAGGAGGTAAAGATTCTGTTGGAGATATAATGTTTGAATTGTCGATGGGGCCAGTTGAGATTACCATAGAATTCCAAGTGTTAGATGTGGCCGCCTCCTACAATCTGTTGTTGGGAAGGCCCTGGATACATGCTGCTAGGATAGTCCGGTCTTGTCTGCACCAAATGGTGAAGTTCAAATGGCACAAGCAGGAAATAGTTGTGCATAGGGATGAGGACTTGTCAGCTTGTAATGACACAATTGTTCAATTTATTGAAGCTAAAGATGATAAGGGGCCTGGGGTCTATCAAACTTTTGAAACAGTGTCTGTTGAGAAAATTCCTGAAGAAAAATGCATTCCGGGTCCTAAGCTATCCTACTCGTCTGT
Organism: Nicotiana benthamiana; assembly: GCA_034376525.1. Taxonomy (NCBI): domain Eukaryota; kingdom Viridiplantae; phylum Streptophyta; class Magnoliopsida; order Solanales; family Solanaceae; genus Nicotiana; species Nicotiana benthamiana. Next base: position 71,720,909 of record CM067325.1, read on the forward strand.
CATGGTTGCAAATGAAATGTTGAAGAATGGTTTGTGCCGAGAAAGGGTCTAGGCTTATCTCTGCAAGGTATTGAGCATCCCGTGCGCCCCCGCGGGAATCGTGGTACATTTGGTTTGCGATTCACGCCTACAGGGAAGGACATGAAAAGGTTTAAAAATCTGAAATAGAAGGTATGCTTGCTCTCGAAGCCTGTCCCCCACATATCTAAGTCTTTTGTCAAACCAGGAGCTGAAAAACCTCCAACCTCTTCAATCACAAAACCTGTGGTCGATGTTGATGAAGAGCAGATCAAGAAGTTCCGAAGTCTATTCGAAGAGGTCAATATGGTAGAAGTTGGTGAATGCTCTAGTAAAGCGGATGTGCAGCTCTTTGGCCCAAAGGTGGAGCTTAGCAATTGGGAAACTACTCATCTCCCCACCAGGAAGAAGTTTTGGTAGTTTGCTCTATTTTCCTTTCTATTATCTGGGTTATTCCAGGGTTGTAATCTAAATTTTTAGTTTTTTCTTGTTTTGATGTTCAAACCATTCTATCCTTTTATTTTCAATGAAATGCAATTTCCCGTTTTCTGTTATTCTTAATAGTGTTTTATTTTGTTCTTTTTTCTTTCGTACAGTTCTTTTTGTGCTGGTTGTAATGACATAACATGCATGAAGAATTTTCAGCAGAGTCTTAAAAGTCAATGTAATTCTGAAATAACAATCCAAGAAGTAGAATATGATGATGAAATAGAATATGATGAAGAAGCGGGATTTAAGGAAATTAGTAAAGAGCTAAAACAATTTGAAGAAAAGACAAAACCTAACTTGACTAAAACTGAAGCAATCAATTTAGGGGACCAAGATAATGATAGGGAAACCAAGATAAGTGTACATTTAGAACCGCAAGTTAAGAACGAAATAATCAAAACATTGTGTGAGTACAAAGATGTCTTTGCATGGTCATATGATGATATGTCAGGCATGAGCACTAACCTGGTAGTTCATAAATTGCCAACTGATCCAGCATTCCCTCCCATCAGCAAAAGTTGCGGAAGTTCAGGACTGATATGAGTGTGAAGATCAAGGAAGAAACCATAAAGCTGCTTACTGGAAAGGTCATTCGGGTCACTCGATATCCCACTTGGTTAGCCAATGTTGTACCAGTACCAAAGAAGGATGATAAGACCACGGTCTGTGTTTACTACCGTGATCTTAACAAAGCAAGCCCGAAGGATGATTTTCTATTTCCAAACATTCACATTCTGATTGATAATTATGCCAAGCATGAGATTGGGTTTTTTATGGATTAATACATGGGATATCACCAGATCTTGATGGATGACGAAGATGCAGAAAAGACAACGTTCATCATGCCATAGAGGACATATTTCTACTGGGTAATTCCATTCGGTCTGAATAATGCTGGGGTGACATATATGAGGGAGATGATCACCATATTTCACGACATGATACACAAGGAGATTGCGGTTTATGTAGATGATGTGATCGTAAAGTAAAAGAAGCAATATGACCATTTCAATGACTTGAGGAAGTTTTTCCAAAGGCTCCGCAGGTACAAACTCAAGCTCAATCCAGCAAAATGTGCATTCAGTGTCCCGTCAGGGAAGCTGTTGGGATTTATGGTTAGTAGACTCAGCATTGAGTTAGATCCCTCGAAGATCAAAGTCATTCAAGAGTTACTTAGGTGATGAGTCTACTTGGAAGGTTAAATTACATCAGGAGGTTTATTGCTCAACTCACGACAACCTGTGAACCCATCTTTAAGCTGCTGAAGAAGAATGTTGCAATCAAGTGGACTGACGAGTGTCAAGAAGTATTATTTACGATCAAGAAGTACATGTTGAATCCACATGTGATAGTCCCACTAGAGCCTAGAAGACCTTTAATTCTCTATTTGACAGTCTTAGATAATTTTTTCGGTTGTGTATTAGGTCAATGTGACATCACCGGAAAGAAGGAGCAAGCAATCTATTATCTTAGTAAGAAGTTCACTCCCTATGAGGTTAAGTACACTCTTCCTGAGAGGACATGTTGCGCCCTAACTTGGGTGGCATAAAATTTGAAGAATTATCTGACGTCCTACACTACTTACCTCATTTCTTGCATGGATCCCCTGAAGTATATCTTTCAGAAGCCTATGCCCATGAGAAGACTGGCAAAGTGGCAAATTTTACTATACATAGTTTGACATCACCTATGTGACTTGGACCGCGATGAAAGCCCAAGCCTTCGCCGACCACTTGGCCAAGAATTCGGTGGATGATGATATGAGTCACTAAAGACTTACTTTCAGGACCCTCATGGATAATGAGATTTAGTTTTTAAATTTTCAAGACCCTCATGGATAATGGAATTTTGTTTTTAAATTTTTAGGACCCTCCTGGATAATGAATTTTAATTTAAAATTTTCAGGACCCTCTTGGATAATGTGATTTAATTTTAAAATTTTTTAGGACCCTCCTGAATAATGAGATTTAGTTTTTAAATTTTCAGGACCCTCCTGGATAATGAGACTTAATTTAAAATTTTCAGGACCCTACTGGATAATGGGATGTAATTTTTAAAGCTTTTAGGACCCTTATGGATAATGGGATTTAGATTTTAAATTTTCAGGACTCTCCTAGATAATGAAATTTAGTTTTTAAATTCTTAGATCTCTTTAGTTAACAAGATTCGATTAACTCTCACAGAAGTACCCAGGTTCAAAACTGGTGCAGAAAAATTTCTTTTGTCATGTCTATTTTGTTGTAATGTCAAGCGTTCACCTGTATATCAAGGGAATACATTTCAAGTTTTGGCAATCAGGCAACAAGGGAATACATTTCAAGTTTTGGAAATCAGGCGCCCAGCTGGATTACAAAGGAATACATTTCAAGTTTTTAAAAATCAGGCGCCCACTTGGATATCAAGGGAATACAATTCAAGTTTTGGATAACAAGGGAATATAATTCAGGTTTTGGAAATCAGGCACCCATCTGGAAAATAGTGGAACTCACTTTATACCAAAGTCAAGCTATTGCAGGCGCCCCACCTGGAGAACGAGGGAGTTTATTTTAGAGATACTTCAATTTGCAAATTTAAGAAGCATCAGGAGCCCGCCTAAAGAACAGGATCCAGTTTCTTTCAATTTCATGTTGAAGATCAAGTAGAGATTCAAGGAAAACTCAAGACAAGAAGTAGATACGATCTTGTACTTTTCTTTTACTTTTGATGCAATGTTTCCTTTTATTTTTTATGTAATGGCAGGAACCGCGGACCGAAACCTCGATGGCACTTCACTCAACTCTCCAACTCGGTATACTTTGTCGCTCTTCTCAATCTGAACTACATGTGGCCTTATTCCTTTATAGCCAAGGATATGTATCCAGCTCAGATACCAGGACTCAGTCACATTTTCTTTTCTTTCAGTTTTTATCTCTCTAAATAAAGGTCGAGTTAAAAAAAACATGTCTTGTTGTTCTTTGTCTGAAAGCACTTTGTCTTTCCTGTCAAAGAGGCAGTGGTAGACATGTAATTTTTGATTCACACAATTTTAAAGTTAGTTTTAGTTTTTTTTATGTTTTAAAGTATCTACTTGGGTTATTATGTAATTTTAGCCTATTTTATTTTTATTTCAAATTAAAAAAAAGAATTAAAGAATTAAAATTTTAAAAAATAATTAATTCTCAATATATCTTATTAGATATTGTAAGCACGTGATTTTTGCCCTATATGAATTACTCCTACAAAATTCAAGAAAATAAAGTTTTTCTTAATTGTTTCCCATTTTTAGGAATTCTTATAGATTTTATTAATTGTTTGCGTTTTTCTTGCATGTTTAAGTTTATTTAGGATTAATTAATAATTATTTTTTTATAAAAATCGAAAATCACAAAAGGTGTTTCAATTTGGCAATTTTTCCTTTTATTGGTTTTTTCTCTTTTAATTTAGGATTAAGTTATTTTATAACTTTTATAATTAGCTAATTAGTTTAATTTTACACTTTTGAATAATTTTGGTTTTTTAATTTTCAAAAAAAAAAGAAAAAGAAAAGGAAATTAGAAATAATTGAGAAAATTGGAAAGGAGTCCATTTTTTCGGGATTGGGTCATCCTCCAATACACCCAAATTTAGCCCAATGTTTCTTTTTAAATGAATTTTTTCATAGCACAAACTAACCTATCCAAGTCCAAAATGAGACTCTCCCCTCTAATTAATAGATCTAGACCCAACACATTAGAGACTAGACTTTAAAAAGGAGAAAAATCTGAAGGAGCTCATCTCCAAAAAAAAGCAAAGAACGGCGCAAACTGGAGGTCCTTTCTCCGGTTCTGCTTCTTCATTTCTAAGCACACAAAGAGAGATTATACCTCTTCCTCCCCATGCTCATACTAGAATTTCTCCTCAATTGACATAGCACAAAACGCCACTATATTACCCGGAATATAAAATTGATTATGATCAGATTCTTAAGTCTTTATTAAATCAATCGATTTTGATCCAGGTTTGAGGCACAATGAAGGCCATGGAGACCTTGCAAGATCTGATTGAAGAAGTAAAAGTTCGAATGGTTTGGTAGAGTTTGCGTATATTTGTTGTCTGCTACTTTTTAAATCTGTTCCTTTGAAGCCGAATAAAGTTTTAAAGGGTTGTTTGTTGCTGGTGACCTGCTGTGACTATGGCTAAACTTCCTGCCTTTCTCCATTATCGATCTTCTCTATTCCGATTCAGGGTATTTATGGGATCTCTATCTTATTGTCGGAGTCACATCTTCTTTTTTACACGCCTACCCCGAAGATAAAACGCATAAGGGAATTTTTTTAATTAAAGTGACATTATTCGAAATGAGAGTATTTATTTATTAGAATCGCCACTTGGGATATGTTTGAATTTTGGTGTCAAAAGTCACCAGTTTATTTAGAATCTCAAATTAAGAAAATTTTTCGATTGCCCAAATGAAGTATGCGAACCAGAAATACTGAATAAGGAATTCTGTTAATCCGAGGGAAGGTGTTAGGCATCCCCCGATTTCGTTGTTCTAGCACTGTCGCTTAAACTGTCATAATTGGCCTATTACCTAATTTTAGTACATGTTAAAACCTATTAGCATTTTTAAATTCTAACCGCTTTATTCATTTTTAGGAATATTGCAACGCTATTAAAACATGTCTTGAACCACGTCACATAAATGTACCCTTGGTTTCGACATATTTTAACATCGTTGAGATTTAAATTTGGGTCACATAAGTGTACACCCGAATTTAGGAAGGTAGATTTTTAACTAATGCGCCTAAAGCAATTACGTGTTTAAATTTACGAGGGCCATCAAAATTCGCTAAATGGCAGGCATCGGTTTTCTAAGGATTAAAATTAATTAAGGGCCATACATTTTTGAATTTTATTTGGCATGGCACGTCTCAATTTATTTCAAAGGGTTAGCACTAACTAAAGTAAACTACAAATATTCATAATTTACTATTCTAAGCTAATTTCTAAATTGTTATAAGGGCAAGTACTATGGAATTATTCGGACGATCAAGTTGACTGAATATTATACATTATTGAAGAGATGTACTAGCTAATTAACAAAAGATGGGTCATCGATAGAATACTTCTTGTTCCATATACCTTCAAAACTAAGCATATATCCACAAGGCCCAAATATAATTCAAGTTTTTTTATTATTTGCAATAATAACCAAACCCATACCTTAAAAACCAAATTAGCTATACATGATTTCTATAAGAAGTTCCTTTACAGATAACTACTACTACTATAGTGAATCTAGACAAAATAAACTATAACTAGGAGATCAACATAATATGGTCCAATAGGCTTGGGTTATGTGGGTTTGGATAGTAAAATTATGGTGTGGGCTAGTTTTGGTTTAAAATGGCCAATTGCTTAAATTAAAATTCTATTCTAATTAAATCCTTATTCTCTTTTCTTTTCTTTTATCTTTTTTAAATTAACAATCATAGAAATTAAAAATGCTAAATTAATCTTTTTTTTTAGAAACTAAAAATCTTTTTTATTTTTTAACATTAAAACAACCGCTTAACTTAAAAACTAAAGAAAAAATGCTAATTTTAAATGCTAAAATATAAATATGTAAAAATGACCTTTTTAAAGATTTTTGTATGATTTAAAAAATGTTAAAAATGCATGAAATTCAAATAAACAAAGAAAAATTCCTAAAATTAATAAAAATTATTTTTGGTCTATTTTTTTAGGAGTTATTATCATGTAGGGCAAAATCACGTGCTCACAGCTGCCCCTCTTTGCTCGGAAACACGAAAAGTTTTCGTGCAAAGATAAAGTGAGCATATACGAGCAATTTTTGCCCGTTTGAATACTCTGTGGGAAGCATTTTTAAAAGATTTGACCGCACCCTACTTTTGAGGTTGCCTACATATCCTTGGCTATAAAGGAATCAGGTCAGTGTAGTTCGGGGTGAATGAAGTGATGGAGTACTGAGGTTGAGATCCGGTCGAGGTGCCGTCGAGAACTGGTCCGTGGTCCCGTTTATTACATCAAAACTAAAAAGACTAACTAATCCTATGAGCTACGAGTTACAAGATTCCTATCTATAAATTATTTGAAGCTTGATCTTGAGTCTTGGCTAGGTCGTGCTGCAGACTCCGATCTGAATCTTGATGCTCGTTAGCTGTAGATGCTGGCTCTTTCTTCAGCTTTGGATCGAAGCGGGACATGCGAAACTAGTGATTTTGAATTAAATTTGAGCAGTCCGCATCCTTTTCTTTTTTGAACATTCTCAGTTCGCTTCTTTTTGTTCTTTTCTTCTTTCCTTTATTCTGGATAGAGACTCCTGCTTTTCGTCATCTCAAATCTTGTGCCTTGAGGTAAAACCTATTCAGACACCAAAAGAAACAAACGAACAAAATTTTTCTGCCCCAATTTTCACTAGGAAAATTTCGCGAGTTATTTGCAACATAAATTTAAAAACCATGATTGTGCATACTTGGGAATGAAACCTTAAATTGGGAGGATCACCAGGTTATACTGGAGAATGACTGGGTTATGCGGGAAAAATAAAAGGATCCACGGGTTATGCCGGATGAAGGGAACGGACTCCTGGGTTATGCTAGAGGGATCCACGGGTTATGCCGGAAAAGAAAAAAGATCCCCAGGTTATGCTGGGGAAAAAAAAGGAAAAATGATCCTCAGGTTATGTTGGGGATAAAAGGAAAAATGATCCTTGTGTTATGTCGGGATAAGAGAAAAAAAAAGATCCTTGGGTTATGTCAGGGAGAAAAGGAAAAAGATCCTCGGGTTACGTCGGGGAGGTCCACGGGTTATGCCGGGATAAAAAGGGAAAATGTCCTATGCTACCATGATTTTGGATTTTTTTTTTGAAGTATCTTAAGAGAAAATGCGTCAGACTAGGTCTTTTTTTTTGTATCTTAGAAGAAAGATTCATCAGACTAAGATTTTGATCCTAGGAGAAAGTTCATCAGACTAGGTATTCTAACTTAGGAGAAAAATTCATCAAATTAAGATTTTGTCCTAGGAGAAAGTTCATTAGACTAGGTCTTTTTTTTGTATCTTAGGAGAAAGATTTATCAGACTAAGATTTTGATCCTAGAAGAAAGTTCATCAGACTAGGTTTCTTTTTTTTGTATCTAAGGAGAAAGATTCATCAGACTAAGATTTTGATACTAGGAGAAAGTTCATCAAACTAGGTTCTCTATCTTAGGAGAAAAGTTCATCAGACTAAGATTTTGATCCTAGGAGAAAATTCATCAGACTAGGTCTTTTTTTTTTGGTATCTTAGGAGAAAGGTCCATCAGACTAAGATTTTGATCCTAGGAGAAGGTCATCATACTAGGTCTTCTATCTTAGGAGAAAGTTCATCAAACTAAGATTTTGATCCTAGGAGAAAGTTCATCAGACTAGGTCTCTATCTTTTTTTTGCTATCTTAGAAGAAATATTAATCAGACTAAGATTTTGATCCTAGGAGAAAGTTCATCAGACAAGGTCTCTTTTTTTGGTATCATAGGAGAAAGTTCATCAGACTAAGATTTTGATCCTAGGAGAAAGTTCATCAGACTGGGTCTTCTATCTTAGGAGAAAGATTCATCAAACTAAGATTTTGATCCTAGAAGAAAGTTCATCAGACTATGTCTCTTTTTTTGTTATCTCAGGAGAAATATTCATCAGACTAAGATTTATATTGGGAGAAAAATCCATCAGACTAGGACTTTATCCTATGAGGAAAAATGTGAAGATCAATGACAACAATAGCAAGACAAATAAAGGTAGCGATTCGAGAAACATCCCTTTGTTGGCTCTTCTCTTCTTTTCTTTTTCTTCTTTTTTTTTCTTTTTTTTACAACCACTTTCCTTGCACTGCTTTGTTCCTGTTTCAAACAAAGAAAACTTTGTCAGTTTTAAAAAGTGGTGGTCAGTTTGTGTCATTGAGTCTTGAGAAACTTGGCTTTTGCTCGATCAGCTTGAATGGGTCTCAAGAAACTTTTGTTCCACACCTACTTTGACTGCTTCACATCTAGTACCATTTGTATTTATGGTCAATCAGCCTTGTCCGATTAGAGATCTTGGCTCAGGTGACCTTTTTTGATATCTTCAATGACTTTGTGCCTTTTGAGCAATTTGTCTGTCAGAGAGAATCACAAGTTATCTTTGCTTGCGCCAAGCTGAAAAGAGTCTTTTTGGGAAGCACTTTCATGAATCCTCAAGGCATGCTGAGAGTAAAAGCTGGGTATGTTAGCCAAATTTGCTTTATGCAACTGAAAAATTGGTAGCAGATTTTGGAATCTTTTATTTCGTGTTTTGACAAGGATGGACTCAAAATGAAGGACACAATGATGCAAAGAAATGAATATTAACAAGAAACGCCCCCTGTCGGAAGGACATAAGGAAGAGTTTTTTTTTTCGTTTTTTTTTTCAATAACTAGCCTTAATGGTCATGACTTGCATTTTGGATTCAACGGCCTGATCTATCGAATTATTCCAATCTTCCCTTTTACCATTCTTATGACCTTTGAAGTCGGGCTTGTTCGTGCCAATCCTTTACATCAGCTTCATGCCTCACTTTCGACTAGTGGTGCCCGAGGGGTTTTCACCAGCAAGTCTCTCTCATTTATTCATCTCTTCTTAGCGTTGCCTTATAGTGCCCGTAATGATTTTCACCAATAAAACTCTCTCATTTTTCTTTTTTTTCTTTTTTCTTTTTCTTTTGATTTTTCTTTTTCTTTCCCTTTCTTTTTTTTTTTGCGAGCAACTTGATAGTGTTCTATGTCGCGTGACAACCGTTGCTCATTGCCTGCTTTTCTTTGCATTCTTGAAAGCATATTGAGAGGTCTTTATTTGGAAGTTTTTTGGATAGGGTTGAACAGAAGGGTCGGCATGAAGGCTCAAAGTGGACTTATAATGAAGGGTTGTGGACTTGCAACTCTTGGAATCGACTCTTTCAAAAGTGAAATAAAACCTTTGCCCCAATTTCAACCATTGGGGATTTATTTCTCTTGAGTTCTTATTTGGTTGGACCGAACCATGAGGCTGCCTACGTATCCTTTTATTTTAAGGAATCAGATCTAACGTAGTTCAAGAATATGACTTAAATTATTTTTCATCTTTCTTTCTGTTTCTCTTTTCATTTTATTTTATTTTATTTTCTTTTTTTTGGTTTTTTCTCTTTTTTTTTGTTTGCCCCAGCTTCTATTTTTTGAGGGCATGAACCTTTGATAATTCTTTTCTTTTTCTTTTTTTTTTGATTTTTTTTATATTTTTCATTTCTTTTCGACTCTTGAATCTAAATTTGATTCCAAAAGAGGATGGTCAAAGAAAATAACACTGGCTCAAAAAGGAGGGGGGGCAAAGGGTATAAAGTGTTTGGGAAGCAGAAAAAGGGGCTCCCAACCTCGAGAACGCCAAATATACTATCCTTTCGCAATCACGACATTGATGAACATGCCTATATTCTTGGTATGTCGTGGTGACAAGACACGTTCCATCCCTTACTTCCCAACAAACTTCAATTGATTAAACATCCTCAAGCCCGATCTTCACAATAATTGAAGGTGAATTGTACTTGACCTTAATTCCCAAGTACTTCAACTCTTTATTCATCCTCAAAAGTGTTTCTCTTTTTTTAAGTTATCCAATTTCAGATTAAACTAGTTTCTAAGATCTGGCCAAAATTTCCGTATGCATGTCATGTTGTTAGAACTAGCGCGAAAAGAACGAAGAACAAAATGATACAAAAGGACAAACTAAATTTTATTGAATAAGGATGAAATGGTTTGACGACTAAACAAGCAACCTAAGATCAGAGTTACAATCCTAAAATAACATGGATAATGAAAATAGCAATAAAACACATAGAGATGACTCATATAAAAAAATAGAAGGATAGAAGGGTTTTTTTCAATAAAGCAATAAAATCTGGATCACAACCCTGAAATAACCCAGATAACAAAAAAAAAACATAAAAACAAGCTACCAAGATTCCTTCCTACGTGAGGAGAGAATGACTTTTCAATTGCTAAGCTTGACATTTAGCCACAAATTTGCTCATCATAAATCACTATGACCTTCTCAAGTTTCAGTTGGCAAGTTCTTGAGAGAATTCTCATACTCCATGTCACCATGCATCATCCCTACAAAGTATATGCCGTCATGTGCAGGTAAAGGATTCTGCATGATATTTTGGGTGTCATGGTCTTGAATAACAATCAGGTTTTCCTGGATCATCCTCTCTATTTCTCTTTTCAAATCCCGACAACTTTCAACATTGTTCCCCCGGGCATCGGAATGGTATTCACATCTTTTAGAAGGGTCAAAGCTTCTTGCACGTGGGTCCACATGATTTGGAGGAACGAGTGCAATCATGCCATAATGCTTTAACTTCTCCAATAAACTTACATTTGACTCTCCTATTGGTGTAAAATTATATTTCAATTTTTTCCCTTCTATACCCCTGGCTTGGATGTGGGTTATAAGGCACTTGAAAAATTTATGGAGGTTGTTGGAGATTTTGTGATCCTCGTGCTCGCATTCTTGGGTGATTTGGTTGGTGGAAAACATATTGAGGTGGATCAACAGAGTATGGTGGGTTTTGATATGGATAGTAATGCTCAGGGGAGTCATGGAAAACCTGATGAGGCTGCGCATACCTTCGAGGTGTTCTCCTGGAACCTCTTCTCGACCCAGTTGTCATCATGATTTCTTCATCCTTCTTATTTATGTCACTAAAATTATCAGATTCAACCTGGACAACCTGAGTTGCTGCTTTAAGAACTGCTTGACTTACAATTTTGCTTGTCTTAAGATTATTTTCTACTATTTCTCCCATTTTGATTGCTTCCGAAAAGGATTTGCCAACTGCGGACATCATGTTTGAAAGTAATCTAGCTCTTGCGCTTGAAGAGAGAGATTGATTAGCTCGTGGTCATCCATGGGTGGCTTAACCTTAGCAGCTTGCTCTCTCCATCTAATGGCATATTCCCTGAAACTTTCACTTAGTTTTTTTCTTCAGGTTTGAAAAGGAATTGCGGTCTGGGGCAATGTCAATGTTGTATTGGAACTGTTTGAAAAAGGCTTATGCCATGTCATCCCAGACGTACGAGCGAGAAGTGTCTTGATCCAAAAATCATTCGGATGCTACTCCCGTGAGGTTTTCCCCAAAATAAGCTATCAGCAATTCTTCATTCCTTCCCGCACCTCTTAGCTGATTGCAATACCTTTTCAGGTAAGCTATGGGGTCTCCATGTCCGTCATACTTTTCAAATATGGGAGTCTTAAAACCAGGTGGCAAGTGGACATCGGGGAACATGCATAGATCTTTGAAGGCAATACTCTTTTGACCTGACAACCCTTGCATGTTTTTCAACCGTTGTTCTAAGCTTTTTACCCTTTCGGTCATTTCTTCCGGTACCATCTTTTGAGCGGGCTTCTCAATCTTTGCAGCGAGATCAAATAGGTACAAGTGCTATTCAGGAGAGTGGGATTGCTCTTACTGTGTAACAAATTGTGACTAATGACAAGGTTCTCCTTGACCATTGGCACACGCTTGACACATTTTGGCTATTTCCTGTTTCAGTACTCTATTTTCCTCAGGCACAGTAGACTCTAGTCGAACCCTTCGACCCTGAGTCTCTTGAGTACTTGTAACAGCTTCGATGTCAGTTATCATTTTTTCTTGAATCTTGTGATGTCTGCTTACCATATACCGACCACCTCAAACTTTCTTCACAATTCAAAACAAAAGACATGTTTGAATGGACTCAGTCCATCCTTATTATTATAAATATTTTTTCTTTTCTTCACTTTTTTATTTTATTTTTTTTCATTTTCCTATTCTATGGTTTATCGAACATGATGTGGGTTGCCTACGTATCATGACGCCGCATGAATCAAATCTTGCATAGTTCGGAAAGATTAAGAATAGAGAAAATAAACTAAATTTATGTTTTTCTGGATTTTGAATTTTTTCTGTTTTTTACTTTTTTTTTCAAAAGAAAGACTTATAAAGAAGAAAGAGAATATTTTTGAATTTTAATTTTTTCTTCAGGATTTTTGCACATAAAGACTTCTAAAGAAGAAAGAAAAATATTTTTTGCATTTATGTGTTTTTATTCTAAAGTAAGGAAAGAAGTATTTCTAAAGAAAAAGAAAGTATTTTGAATCTTGAATTTTCTTTTCAATTTTCGAAAAAACAAAGAAAATATTTTAAAATTTTGAAAGAAAAACTTCTAAAGAGGAAAAAAAATATTTTTAGATTTTGGATTTTTTTTGAATTTTTGAAAAAATACTTCTAAATAAAGGGGGAGATATTTTTTGAATCTTGAATTTTCTTATGAATTTTCGAAAGAAGAATGAAAATCTTTTATTATTTTTGGGATTTTGAAAAAAAATAGAAGAATTTTTTTTTTGAATATTTGAAAATGGTGTCTCAAAGAGAAACTTTTCTAAAGAATAAATTCTTTTTTGAATTTTTATAATTGAGGTTCTTAAAAAGAATTCTAAAGAAATAAAGGAAAATATTTTTTGGATTTTTGATTTTTGTTTTGTTGTGTTTTTTTTTTGAAATGGAGTAAATATACAAACTCCTTTTTTTTGATTTTTTGAAGAAATTGCTTTAGAAGAAGAAATGATTTTTTTTCGATGTTTTTGATTTTTATTTTCGTTTTATTTTTGATAGAGAAGCTTCTAAAAAAATTTATTTTCTTTTGATTTGAATTTTGGAATATTTTGTTTGAATTTTCATTCATTTCCTATTTTTCTAAATAAGAAAGAAACAATATTTTTTTTGAATTTTGAAAGTCGTCTCTTAATTTTCGAAAGAGGGACTTTTAAGAAAATATCTTTGATTTCAATATATATATATATATATATATATATATATATATTACTTATTTACAAATGTAATTCTAAAGGAAAGCAAATTTGTTTTTGGAAAAATATTTCAAAGTAAAGGAAACTTGTTATAAATAGAACTCTACTTAAGGTGAATATCTATATTTAGAGAGATTCTAGAGTTTTACTTTGAGGCTAAGTCTTTTCTATGCCTATAAATAGAGGGGTCTTACCCCATTGTAAATCATCCCTAAGTATCAATAAGAATACTCCTCTCTCTACTTTTCTCTCTATTGTTCTTGTTCTTGTATTATTGTTCTTGTTCTTATATTATTTCATAACACGTTATCAGCATGAGACTCTACCGTCTCAAGAATCGATTCTTGAGAAAAACTAAGGTATTTCTCTCTTCCTAATTTGATTTTCGATTATGTCTGACATTACGAAAAGAAAGTTCGTTGCCCTTGAAATTTCGGGCAAGAACTATATGACATGGGTGTTGGATGCTGAAATCCACTTAGATGCTATGGGTCTTGGAGACGCCATTAAAGATAGAGATAAAGCATCCACCCAAGACTGTGCTAAGGCCTTGATTTTCTTGCGCCATCACCTTGATGAAGGTTTGAAAATTGAATATCTCACAGTCAAAGATCCACTCATCTTGTGGAATGGCTTAAAGGAGAGATATGACAATCTGAAGTTGGTCACTCTGCCACAAGCACAATATGATTGGGCTCATCTGAGGCTCCAAGATTTAAGTCTGTTTTTGAATATAATTCTGCAATGTTCAGAATTACTTCTAAGTTGAAGCTCTGCGGAGATAATATCTCTATTATGATATGCTTGAGAAAGCGTTTACAACGTTTCATGCCTCCAATATGGTACTGCAACAACAGTACAGAGAGAAAGGCTTCAAAAAGTACTCTGAACTGATTTCTCTCCTACTTGTGGCTGAGCGAAACAATGACCTGCTCTTGAGAAATCACGAAAATCGACCCACCGGGTCTACACCATTGCCTGAAGCAGATAAGGTGTATTCTCATTATGCCAATCATGAAAAGGGCCATGGATCTAATCATGGTCGCGGTCGTAATCGGGGTCATAGCCGTGGACGTAGACAAGGAAGAAATCTCCATGATGTCCGTCACCCCCCGAGGAGAGATAACCGCCGAATGCAGAAACGGGATTATGAGGATCCTAAGGCAAATAGTTCAGAAACTATATGTTATCGTTGTGGTGGAAAAAGGCACTGGTCAAAAGCTTGCCGTATGCCAAGACATTTGGTTGACCTTTATCAAGCATCTCGAAAGAGTAAAGGCCCTGAAACAAATTTTGTCTCTGACGACAATTTTGACATCACCCACTTAGATTTGGCAGATTTCTTTGAGCAACCCGATGGGAAAATAAACCACCTAATCGGTGATGGATCTGTGATGAAGGATGATGGAATTGTTTGATTTTATTTGTATTAATTAGTGAATAAACTAATAGTCATTAGTATCAGCTCGTATTAGTTAGTTTATGATATAATGTTAGTATTAGTTCTTTAGAATGTTTCAATATGCTTAAATTTCAAAGATATTTTTATTTTTCAGTAGAGTTAATCGACTAACCTAACCGTTAGTCGATTATCTAATATTTCGCATTAAAACTGCAAAACAATCGATTATATATTTGTTAACAATCGATTATATTAAGACAATGTGATCTGAAGTTTTTCAAAATAGCAAATAATCGATTATGTATGTTTAACAATCGATTATATTAAGACAGTGTGATATGAAGTTTTTCAAAATAGCAAATAATCAATTATGTATGTTTAACAATCGATTATATTAAAACATAATCGATTATGTGTGTTTAACAATCGATTATATTAAAACAGTGTGATCTGAAGTTTTTCAAAATAGCAAATAATCGATTATGTATGTTTAACAATCGATTATATTAAGACATAATCGATTATGTGTGTTTAACAATCGATTACACTGAGACAAACGGATTGAATTTATTTATTCTCATGTTCGTGTATTTTCTTTTGTATGTCAAACCATGTGAAAGCAAATATGGATATCTCACAAAGCAAACTTGGATCAAATATTTGTTTAGTTGATTCATGTACTACACATACGATACTCAAAGAAAAGAAATATTTCTCTCAACTAAGTATGTGTAAGGCAGATGTTACTACAATCTCTAGTAGTAGTAAATTTATTGAAGGCTCCGGAAGAGCAACTATAACTCTGCCTAGAGGAATAATGTTTATCATAGAGAATGCGATGTTCTCCTCCAAGTCTAAGAGAAACTTGTTGAGTTTTAAAGATATACGCCGGAATGGCTATCATATTGAGACAATAGATGAAGATAATCTTGAATATCTCATCATTACAAAGAATGTCTCCGGCCAAAAGAGGGTTATTTAGAAATTCCCATCTTTATCTTGTGGCCTGTATTGGACAAGAATTAGTGCAATTGAGGCACATTCACCAGTAAACCAAAAGGTTACTGATTCCAATACTTTCGTACTTTGGCATGATCGATTGGGACACCCGGGACCGATCATGATGAGACGGATTATAGAAAGCTCATATGGGCATCCGTTAAAGAATTTCAAAATTCTTTCAAATAATGAATATCCTTGCACTTCTTGTTATCAAGGCAAGTTGATTATCAGACCATCACCAACAAAGGTTGGGACTGAGTCACCCACATTTTTGGAACGTATACAAGGGGACATTTGTGAACCTATTCACCCACCCAGTGGGTCCTTTAGGTATTTTATGGTCTTGATAGACGCATCCTGTATACGGTCTCATGTGTGCCTGTTGTCATCACGGCGTTTGCGAAATTAATAGCACAAATAATTCGACTACCAGCACAATATCCTGATAATCCAATCAAGTCTATTAGACTGGATAATGCTGCTGAGTTTTCATCCCAAGCATTTAATGATTATTGCTTATCAATTGGGATAAAAGTGGAACATTCTGTAGCTCATGTTCACACTCAAAACGGTCTTGCAGAATCGCTAATTAAACGCCTGCAGTTGATTGCAAGGCCATTACTCATGAAAACGAGGCTGCCCACTTCGGTATGGGGTCACGCCATTTTGCATGCAGCAATGCTAATTCGTCCCAGACCGACGAATTATCACAAATATTCCCCGTTGCAATTGGTTTTGGGTCATGAACCCAATATATCACATTTAAGAATCTTCGGATGCACAGTATATGTGCCTATAGCGCCGCCATCCCGCACCAAAATGGGTCCGCAAAGAAGGTTAGGAATATATGTTGGGTTTGAATCGCCCTCCATTATTCGCTACATCGAAACATTGACAGGGGATTTGTTCACTGCACGATTTGCAGACTGTCGATTTGATGAAACACTTTTCCCAAAATTAGGGGGAGAAGTTGGTGAAACCAAACGGGAAATTTTGTGGAAAAATGCATCATTATCTCATCTTGATCCACATACCTCTATTTGTGAAAGAGAGGTACAAAAGATTATCCATTTGCAAAGAATAGCAAATCAAATGCCTGACGCATTTACGGACTTGAAAAGGATAACGAAATCCCACATCCCCGCGGAAAATGTTCCAATCCGTATTGATGTCCCTGTTGGACAATCATCTAGTGTCATAGCCAATGAGTCGAATGCACGCCTGAAGCGTGGCAGGCCATTAGGTTCTAAAGATCGAAATCCTAGAAAGAGGAAAGCAAATGATAAAAATGACACTGCGAAAGAATCTCATGAGGAAATTCATGATTAAACAAATTCTGAGATTCATGAAGAATCCATTGAGCCCGAGACTCTGGAAAATACGGAACTATCCATAAATCCAATCAATATTGAGGCAAATTTTGATCGAGTGGATATAGTGGTGGATAATGTCTTTGCTTATAATGTCGCATCTAGCATTATGCAAGAATGTGAGGATCTCGAACCTCAATCTGTTGAAGAATGTCGAAAAAGACATGATTGGCCAAAATGGCAAGAAGCAGTTCAATTAGAATTGAATTCGCTGGCAAAACGTTAAGTTTTTGGCCCTATAGTTGAAACACCTAATGGTGTTAAGCCTGTTGGCTATACATGGGTCTTTGTACGCAAGAGAAATGAGAAAAACGAGGTACAAAGATATAAGGCACGCCTTGTTGCGCAAGGTTTTTCTCAAAGGCCTGGTGTCGATTATGAAGAGACATATTCTCCTGTAATGGATGCTATAACCTTTCGTTATCTCATCAGTTTTGCTGTCCTTGAAAAGCTTGACATGCATTTAATGGATGTGGTTATTGCCTATCTTTATGGCTCACTTGATAATGAGATATACATGAAAATTCCCGATGGACTCAAAGTGCCAAACGCTCATAATTTCAAAGTCTCGGGAAATGTTTTCAATTAAATTGCAAAGATCTTTGTATGGTCTAAAGCAATCAGGACGAATGTGGTATAATCGTCTTAGTGAGTATTTGTTAAAAGAAGGCTATATAAATGACGCAATTTGCCCGTGTGTTTTTATAAAGAATACAACATCGGAATTTGTAGTACTTGCCGTATATGTCAATGACATAAACCTTATTGGAACCCCCATAGAACTCCAAAAGGCAATTGATTATCTAAAGGATGAATTCGAGATGAAAGATCTCGGAAAGACAAAATTATGTCTTGGTTTGCAAATTGAATATTTAGCAAACGGAATTTTTGTTCATCAATCTACCTATATAGAAAAGGTACTGAAACGGTTTTACATGGATGGAGCACATCCTTTAAGTACACTGATGGTTGTTCGATCACTTGATGTGAATAAAGATCCATTCTGACCGCAAGAAAGGAATGAAGAGCTACTTGGTCCTGAAGTACCATATCTTAGTGAAATTGGCACACTAATGTATTTTGCAAATACTACAAGGCCTGACATATCCTTTTCAGTTAATGTCTTAGCAAGATTTAGCTCGGCTCCTACAAGGAGACATTGGAATGGGATCAACATATATTGCGGTACCTAAAAGGGACTGCCGATATGGGCTTATTTTATGGCAATAATTGCAGTCATGATCTTGTTGGTTATGCTGATGCTGGATATTTATCCGACCCACACAAGGCTCGATCTCAAACAGGTTATGTGTTTACCTGTGGAGGCACCGCCATATCTTGGCGATCGACTAAGCAATCAATTGTGGCTACTTCATCTAATCATGCCGAGATAATTGCTATTCATGAAGCAAGTCGGGAGTGTGTGTGGTTGAGGTCTATAATACATCATATTCAAGACAAATGTGGTTTGGAGTGTAATAAACTACCCACGACTTTGTATGAAGACAATGCAGCATGTATAGCTCAATTGAAGGGTGGATTCATAAAAGGAGATAGAACAAAGCATATTTCACCAAAGTTATTTTTCACACATGATCTTCAAAAGAATGGTGATATCAATGTGCAACAGATTCGTTCAAGCGATAATATGGCTGATTTGTTCACAAAATCTCTACCAACGTCAACCTTCAAGAAGCTGGTTCACAAGATCGGAATGCGAAAACTCAAGGATATGAATTGATGCTGCTTTTCAGGGGGAGTTAATGCGCGTTGCACTCTTTTTCCCTTACAAGGTTTTGTCCCACTGGGTTTTCCTTGCAAGGTTTTTAACGAGGCAACCAATAGGCGCATATTCAAACATGTGTACTCTTTTTCCTTTTCTTTAAATTTTTCCCATTCGGTTTTGTTTTAGTTAAGGTTTTAACGAGGCACATTATTGAATAGACATTCAAGGGGGAGTGTTATAAATAGAACTCTATTTAAGGTGAATGTCTATATTTAGAGAGATTCTAGAGTTTTACTTTGAGGCTAAGTCTTTTCTATGCCTATAAATAGAGGGATCTTACCCCATTGTAAATCATCCCTAAGTATCAATAAGAATACTCCTCTCTCTACTTTTCTCTCTATTGTTCTTGTTCTTGTATTATTGTTCTTGTTCTGATATTATTTCATAACAAAACTCGTATTTTTGGAACTTGATTTTATTGATTTTTCTTTTTATTTTTATGTTGGATTTTTAAAAATTGGGGTCGGAACCGATGAGGTTTGCCTACATATCTCATATTCGGTGAGAATCAGACCCGCGTAGTTCGAGCAAAACATTTTGTCAAAACCAAAAACAGGTCTCATTTTTCTCGTTTCTCTTTTTGTTTTCTTTTTCAAAACTCCTGCAACATTTCAGTGTTATTTGAATATTGGTTTTGCGAAACTACTCTCATTTAGCCCTAATACTGCTATTTTCTCAATTTTCTCTCCTTATTCACAAGCCGGTCAACATGCAAATCTGAAGCAAATAAATGCGCAAGTAGCACGTAATATGCATCAGGTTGATCTTTTCATTTCGGGTCACTGGTCTTAGACGGACCCAACCCATGTGTCGAGTCCCCTAAGTCAGATGCACGTGATGAAAATAACGTTCCTACTAGGGATCCGGAATGAGGTATTGTTATGCTAGGTTCAGAACCTGGGTATTTGTTCTACACTGTGTACCCGAGCGGACAACTCGAGTCGAGGAGGGGGCTACGTACTGGGGACCGAAAGATCGTCCGTCTTAGTAAATTATCCGAGCCTCTTTCCTATTTCAAGGTATGACAGTAACAGAACAGGGAGTCTCGACAGCAAGCACATCTCCGAAGATAAGAAGAGAAGGGTTTCGTAACAGTTTATATATATAATTCATCCAATATTAAAGCGGTAAAGCATTTAGCATCTATAGCATGGGACATGTAATGAAATCAGATAAAGCCAAATATAATAGTTATACTAAGCTCGAATTCTTGAAACCTGAACCAGAGATTCTAGGTTCCATTTATCCCCAGCAGAGTCGTCAGAGTTGTCACATATCCTTTTTTACACGGCTACCCCGAAGGATAAAATGCATAAGGGAGTTTTTCCAATTAAAGTGATATTATTCGAAATGGGACTATTTATTTATTGAAGTCGCCACTTGGGATATGTTTGGCTTTTGGTTTCCCAAGTCACCGGTTTATTTAGAATCCCAAATCGAGGAAATTTTTCGACTGCCCAAATGGAGTCTGCGAACCATAAATTCTTAAAAAGGAATTCTATTAATCCGATGGAAGGTGTTTGGCACCCCCGGATTCCGTGGTTCTAGCACGGTCGCTTAAACTGTCATAATTAGCCTATTGCCTGATTTGGTACATGTTATTTTTTAATTTTTACCGCTTCATTCATTTTTAGGAATATATTGCAACGTTATTAAAACGCGTCTTGAACCACGTTACATAAATGCATCCTCGGTTTTCGACATATTTTAACATTGTTGAGATTTAGATTTGGGTCACATAAATGCGCACCCGAATTTAGGAAGGTAAATTTTTAACTAACGCGCCTAAATCAATTACGCGTTTAAATTTACGAGGGGCATGAAAATTCGCTAAATGGCAGGCATCGGTTTTCTAAGGATTAAAATTAATTAAGTGAGGGCCATAGATTTTAGAATTTTATTTGGCATGACACGTCTCAATTTTTTTGAAAGGATTATACTAACTAAAGTAAACTACGAATATTCATAATTTACTATTCTAAGCTAATTTCTAGATTGTTATAAGGGCAAGTAATATGGAATTATTCGGACGACCAAGTTATTCATTATTGAAGAGATGTACTAGCTAATTAACAAAAGATGGGTCATCGATAGAATACTTCTTGTTCTATATACCTTCAAAACTAAGCACATATCCACAAGGCCAAAATATAATTCTAAGTTTTTTTTTCTGTTTTTGCAATAATAACCAAACCCAAACCTTTACTTTCAAAACCAAATTAGCTATACATGATTTCTATAACAAGTTCTTTGAAAGATAACTACTACTACTATAGTGAATCTAGACAAAATAAACTATAACTAGGAGATAAACATAATATGATCCAATATAATCGAAAAGAAATCATTTAACACGGATCTTACTGCAAATTTTAAAAGGCAATGAAGTTCAAAACAGAAAATTATATACTTAATCAAAACATAAATATAATTCCAACCAAAACATAATTGAAAGAGGAAATAAAGAGAGATTAGAAAAAAATGGCCCTTAAAGGAAGCCAAAGAACGACACCTTTAAATTAGTAGAGCGCTTTTCTTTGATATTGAATCAATAGGCTCCCAAAGGATTTACAGCAATGTTCGTTCAGAAATCACCAAACACGAGTTCGCATAGCTTCAATTAAAGATGCCGACACCAGATCCAATGAGTTGCTTAAGATCCCATCCATCTTTCCTTGTACCCTCACTTTATCCATTTTCCTTCTATCTAAATTGGTTTAAGATTTGTAGCTTTATTATGGATTTGGGTATAGAGAGGAAACGAAGGAATTCTTCTGCTCCTTCCTTCTTTGAGAAGTGGGTGCTTAAGGATTGAATGAAACCAAGTTGCTTTCGGGGTTCTCTGATGAGTGTCCCGGCGTTCTGTGTATTAGAGTATATATATATATATATATATATATATATATATATATATATATATATATATATATATTTTAGGTGTAGGTAGTATTATATAGGATATGGATTAAGTTAGGGTATGAGCATACGAATTATGGACTATGAAATAGGCTTGCGTTATATAGGTTTGGATAGTAAAATTATGGTTTGGACTAATTTTGGTTTAAAAATTGCCCAACTGCTTAAATTAAAATTGCATTACAAATAAATCATTATTCTTTTTTCTTTTCTTTTATCCTTTTTAAATTAACAATCATAGAAATTAAAAATGCTAAATTAATCTATTATTTTTTTGGTAGAAACTAAAACTCTTATGTATTTTTTAACATTAAAATAACTACTTAACTTAAAAACTAAAGAAAAAATGCTAATTTTAAATACTAAAGATAAATATGTAAAAATGACTATTTTTAGGATTTTCTATGATTTAAAAAATATTAAAAAAGTATGAAATACAAATAAACAAAGAAAAATTACTAAAATTAATAAAAATTATTTTTAGTCTACCTTTTTAGGAGTTATTTTCATGTAAGATAAAAATCACGTGCTTACGTTTCTTTTGTTTGAATTGATAAGGTCACTGTAAAAATGATTTGGTGATTTAGCTAGGAAGCTTACATGTTTTCTTTACCAGATTCAAGATCGCAACTATTAAATATGCTATATACCAAGTCTAGTTTGGACTCAAATTCCTGACAATAGTAATTACTAAATTTTATGTTATTAAAAGTATCACATTTGTATTTAGTGACTGGAAGTACCGTGACCATCATGTATATTGGCTATTGATTAGTTAGATCAATGGATATTAAAGCTCACGAAAGGCATTTGATTTTTTAGTTGTAAATTCAAATTATGATTTCTATTACCATGTGTTAATTGGTATAGTGGTAAATTTGGACGAGCACGCATTAACTTCTGGGTCAGTGTGTACTTGAATTTTGTATTCTTTGCGTATTGTATGTTGAGTTTTACTGCTTATTGTGTCAACTTCTGGAATAGTGGAGCCACTACACACTCCAGCCCATTTTCTTTTAATCCATTTTTTTTGTCCTTAACTACAATAAAATCCTAAAACTCATGGTCCTCACTTAATTAATTTTAATCTTTAAAAATTAAGGTGTGTCAAATAGTTAAATTTTTCATCGCCCTCGGAAACTTGAAAGTACGTAGTTACTCTAGGCATGCTATTTTTAAAAAATTACTTTCCTAAATTCGGGTATGCATTTTATGTGACCCAAATCCAAATCTTAAAACGTTGAATTAAATTGTGTTTCGGACTGCGGGTGCATTTCATGTGACGCAATCCAAAAGCATGTTTTAAATAACGTTGAATCTTCTTTACAATTATTTAAAAGCAGTTAAAGTTAAAATTGTACCATAGGCTAAACATGTATTAAAATAAGATAATAGGCCAATTGTAATAGTTTAAGCGACCGTGCTAGAACCACCGAATTGGAGGGTCCTTAATACCTTCCCTTGGGTTAACAAAATTCCTTACTCAAGAGTTTTTGGTTCGCAGACTCCATTCAGGAA
Organism: Nicotiana benthamiana; assembly: GCA_034376525.1. Classification (NCBI taxonomy): domain Eukaryota; kingdom Viridiplantae; phylum Streptophyta; class Magnoliopsida; order Solanales; family Solanaceae; genus Nicotiana; species Nicotiana benthamiana. Next base: position 71,744,260 of record CM067325.1, read on the forward strand.
GTCAAAATTTCTTCGATTTGGGATTCAATATAAATCGGTGACTTGGGACACCAAAAGCCAAACCTATCTCAAGTGGCGACTCTGAATAAATAATCCAATTAGAATAATGCACTTAAAATGGAAAAAATTCCCTTATACATTTATCCTTCGGGGTAGGTGTGTAAAAAAGAGGTGTGACGGCTCTGGTGACTCCGCTGGGGATCAGAACCTAAAACTTCGGTTCAGGGTTTAAGAATTCGACCTTAGAATTGCTGTTATGATTGACTTTATTTATTATCTAATTTTCCTACATGTTTGAGCCTAATGTGCTAAATGCTTTTACCACTTTGATATTCTGTGAATTGTATATAAAACTGCTGTGAAACCTTCTCTTATCCTCTTCGGGGATGTGCTTGCTGGTCGAGACTCCCTATTATGTTAGTGTCATACCTTGAAACAAGAAAGAGGCTCAGAAAACTTAATAAGCCAGATGGCCTTTTAGTTCCTGGTACGTAGCCCCCTCCTCCGCCCGAGTTGTCCGCTCGAGTATATAGTCTAGAACACATACCCAGGTTTTGAACTTAGAATAACTCGGCTTCATGCCGGATTCTAATAGGAACTTTTGTTTGCAGCGGGAATCACTTTTGCTTTCTTTTCCTCTAGCTACTAAGATGTTTCGGTTCGCCAGGTTGTCTCTTGCCTGCCCATGGATTTAGCAGCAGTTCGAAAGGTTGCCCTATTCGGGAAGTGCATTTGACCTTAGGGACTCAACACAGGGGTTGGGTCCGTTAGGACATGTGTACCTAAATGAAAAAGAACATCCTGATGCATTTTACGTTCTACTTGCATATCTGTCTATTGATGCTTGATTGTTGACTGGCTTCTAGAATATAAGAAGAAAATCATAAAAAAAAGAGAAAAAAAAGAAAATAAAAAATGAGCGGTAGGTATTTAGAATATTTTGCAACTCTACCGAAATCCAGAAAAATTAAAAAAAATAGTTAATGAGCAAAAATTTCAAGTGCCATGTTTCCCCTATTCCGTCAAATCTGACCAAACTATGCGGGTCTGATTCTCACCGGATGTAAGATATGTAGGCAAACCTCATCGATTCCAACCCCATATTTAAAAAAATCCAAAATAAATTTTCTTTTACTTCCTTATTTAGAATTTTTTTCTTTGAGACCCTAATTTTTAAAAAATACAAAAAAAATATTTTTGTTCAAAATCAAAAAATACAAAAATATTTTCATTCTTCTTTCGAAAATTGAAAAAAAAAATTCAACATTCAAAAAAATACTTTCTTTTAGAAGTACTTCTTTCCTAACTTCAGATTAAAAATCCATAAGTGAAAAAATATTTTTCTTTCGTCTTTAAAAATTTTTCTTTCGAAATTCCAAAAAGAAAAACAATAAAAAGTTGAAATTCAAAAAAAAAAAAAGAGAAAAAAGTTGTTTCTTCTTTAGAAGTCTTCTTTGCAAAAATGCTGAAGAAAATCCAAATATATTATTTTTCTTCTTTATAAGTCTTTCTTTTGAAAAAAAAAGTGAAAAAGAGAAAATTCGAAATCCAGAAAAACATAAATTTAGTTTAGTTCCTTTATTTCTAATCTTTCCGAACTACGCAAGATCTGATTTATGTGACATCATGATAGATAAGCATCCACATCAGTTCGATCAACCATACAAAGGGAAAATGAGAAAAAATGAAACATAAGATGAAAAAAAGAAGAGGAAGAAAATAAAAACATGAGTAGAAAAATGTTGATAATAATAACGACTGACTGAATCCATTCTAACATGTCTTTTGTTTTGAATTTTGAAGAAAATTTGAGGTGGTCAGTTTGTGGTAAGCAGACATCACAAGATTCAAGAAAATAATAACTGACATTGAAGCTGTTACAAGTGCTCAAGAGACTCAGGGTCAGAGGGTTCGACAAGAGTCTACTGTGGCTGAGGAAAATAGAATACTGAAACAGCATATGGCCAAAATGTGTGAAGCATGAGCCAAAGGCTAAGGAGAACCTTGTCATGAGTCACAATTTGTTACTCATACTCATTTGATCTTCTTGAAAATATTGAGAAGCCTGACAGAAAGATGGTACATGAAGAAATGACCCAAAGAGTGAAAATCTTAGAACAACGGTTGAGAAACATGCAATAGTTGGCAGGTCAAAAGAGTGTTGCCTTCAAAGATCTATGTATGTTCCCCGATGTCTAATTGCCGCCTTCAAGACTCCCAAATTTGAAAAGAATGATGGACATGGAGATCCCACAGCCCACCTAAAAAGGTATTGCAATAAGCTAAGAGGTGCAGGAAGAAATGAAGAGTTTCTGATAGCTTATTTTGGACAAATGGAAAAGAACCTCCAAGTGCTATCCCCGGATTTCCTAAGCTTTTCCCAAGGTCGGGGGGCACCTCCACCATCCCCATCAGCCACTCAAATATCCTCTTTGGGTATCCTACCATATCAGCCAACTTTGTCGGAGAACCTTCTTAAGCCCGTCCTCCGATGTTCACATCTGGCCCAGTCCCTAATATTTTTACGGCTCCTCCATGTGCAGCCACCACACAGCCTGCGGAGCCGAGGCCTATGTTTGATCCTAGAGCTTTCACATTTCAAACTCCCAACTACCAAACTAAGCCTCCTCCATACCCCACATACACTTATCCTCAACCAGTATACGAACTCACACTGGTGCAGGACAAAACCTCTAAGAAACCTGAACAAGATGAAATAACAAGAAGGATGAATATCCTTGAGCAGAGAATGAAAAACATGCAAGGATTGAGTGGGCAGAAGAGCGCGTCTTACTCGGATTTATGCATGTTCCCACACGTACATCTTCCCCTGGGATTCAAAACGTCGAAATTTGAAAAGTACGATGGTAACGACGATTCCTTTGCTCATTTGAAAAAATATTGCAACCAACTGCGTGGGGCAGGTGGAAAAGAAGAACTATTGATGGCATATTTCGGGGAGAGTTTAGTGGGCATCGCTTCTGAATGGTATATGTACCAGGATACCACTCGATATCATATTTGGGATTATCTCGCCCGGGATTTCGTAAGGCAGTTCTAGTATAACATTGACATTGCCCCAGATAGGAATTCTTTGACCAACTTGAAAAAGAAACCTTCAGGAAGTTTAGAGAATGTGCTGTCAAGTGGCGTGAACAAGCGTCAAGAGTAAAACCACCCATGTATGAGATAGAGATGGTCACCGTCTTCCTACAGGTGCAAGAGACGGATTATTTTCAAAATATGATGTCAACAATGGGCAAACCTTTTGCTGAAGCAATTAATATCGGCTTGATAGTCGAAAATGGCCTAAAAACAGGAAGAATTCTGAGCCAGTCTACCATAAGGGCAACCTCCCAAGCCATTCAAGGCGGGGCAGGAGGGGTCGCAAGAAACAAAAAGAAAGAGGAAGTGTCAATGGCAGCCTCCGGAATAAGAAGACATCATGCTTACAGACCGATATTCTCAGAAGGGGCCTCTCAACACTACTATCCCCATCAAGACATGCATTATGTTCCCCAACCTTATACAGTCATGAATGCCCAGTCAATTGCTCGACCACAATAGCAGGGCAACAGAAACCAAGCCCCCAGAAATCAGCTTCCCTAAAATCATACAATCCCCTCCCTCCACAAAATAATTACCGTCCACAGGAACCACCCAGGAGACAAAACTTTACTCCAATAGGGAACCTTATGCCAGCTTATTGCCAAAACTGGTCCAGATGGGTCTCTTGCAACCCGTGACCCCGAAAAGGCAGAACCCTGAGTCACCTTCCTATCAACAGGGTGTACGTTGTGCTTATCATTTCGGAGCCGAAGGATATGACAACGAAAAGTGCTGGACTCTGAAACGAGCGGTGGAAGATTTAATAGAACAAAGGAAAATAGTGCTGACAGATGAAGATGTTCCCAACGTAACAATAACCCGTTGCCGGCTCACAACAATGGACCTATCATCGGAATGATTTGTGAGGACAAAGAATTTGACCCGGCCCTAAAAGACATAATAGCCATTGCTGATGCAGACAAAAAACCGAAAGTTACCCCCAAGAAGGTTGAAGAAAAGGAAATGAGTGAAGTCAAGCATCCAGAAGAAGAAAAGAAGTCTGAAATCAAAACTAAGACGGCACCCACCAAGGAAACTATACTTTACATCTCATGGGGGAGTCAATAAAAACAACCAACTTTGAGTCCCCCAAGAAGGTTTGAATTGAACAAAACGATACATGTACCCAAGGTAGCTTATGTGGTACGGGGACCGATTAGACTACCAAGCCTGAATGAGCCCGTGGTAATCGGTCGCGTGCCTTAGAAGCTAATGAAAACCCTTTCTGCAGTCCCATAGAACTACCAAGAAACCATAGTCACATACAAGGGCAAATAGATCACTAGGGAAACTCATAAGGTCCATCACGCAAAGAAATATTGGGATATGGAAGAAGTGGATGCTGACACCAAACGGCGGTTTCCACCCAAGAAGCCCGTAAATGCTGAAGAAGAAGAAGCCTTCTTTCAAAAAATAAAATGCTAGAATATGAGGTGGTGGACCAGCTCCGAAAGTCTCCCGAGGAAGTCTCTTTATTGTCATTACTGATGAAATCTCCAGAGCACAAGGAAGTGTTGGCCAAAACCTTGAATGAAGCCTACGTACTGGTTGGAACCTCCGTGGAACAACTGGAGAAAATGGCGGAAAGATTATTTGCTATTAATAAAGTTACATTCAGCAAGAATGATTTACCTCCAGAAGGGGCTGCCCAGAACAAAGCCTTGCACCCCAGCGTCAAATGCGAAAGCTATTATGTCAAAAGAGTAATGATAGACGCATGTTCTGAGTTTGATATAGGCCCACTGTAAAGATTACAAAGAATGGATATTGAAACAGAGAGGATCAGTCCCAACAATGTGTGTCTCCGAGCCTTTGATGGGATCAAGAGAGACACCATTGAGGAAATTGACTTACTATTGACCATCGGTCCGGTCGACTTTGAAGTGAAATTTCAAGTATTGGACATGGACATATCCTATGACTATCTCCTGGGAATACCGTGATCCCTCTGTCCACGGAAAATATGAACAGTCAATTTACCGTGATCCCTCTGTCCCCCGCCTTGAAGCCAGAGAGGGAAGTGAGCATATAGTTTACTAGGCTTTTGAAATTGTGGTAGCCGATTAATACGAAGAAGGCAAACCATTCCCCCTGCCTTTCCTCTCTAATGCCTTAATCATGGTGGCAAGAGAGATGGCACGCCAAGGGTTTAGGCCATGCAAGGGACTTGGAAGTTCTCTGCAAGGCATAACTAAGTCGGTCATTTTTCCCGATGTAGAGAATCTTTTTGGGCTAGGCTTCCATCCAACGCCGGAGGACATCACCTGGGCTAACCATAGGAAAAGTCATGGATGGGCTTTACCACAACCCCTACCCCATTTGTACAAAACATTTGTAAAACCAAAGTACAGTGAGGAATAGGAAGATGAGACCTTCACAGCGGAAGAAATTGAGGAGATATGTGGAGCCAGGAGGAAATTATTGTATGAAGCCAACATGGTCCAGTTGGGATAAGGCTCAAGTACGGCTGAAGTGCTCTATATGGGACCGGATGCCAAGTTGCAAAACTGGAAGGCTGCACCTTTCCAAGTCAGGCAGGAGGCCCGGTAGTCTTGCCTTGCTACCTCTTCATGCATCACGAGTTATTTCAGGGTGTAACTCGAGTGTTTTTCATTATCATTTTGTCCTTTAAATTTCGGATGTAACCCCTGTTATCTTACAATTCCAAAGAAATGAAATCAATATTTCATCGTTTGCACTTCTCTATCTCTATCTTTTTCTAATTTTTGTTTTTCTTCTATTTCATTTTTTCTTCTTTCAGTCCCAATAATGCGGCTTTAAATAAAATGACATGCTCGCGGACTTCATGCCATGACCCAAACACGCTGCCCATCCGTGAATTAGTTAACCATGTACCGGAATATGATGAAGAAGAGGCTTTTAGGGAAATCAACCGAGAGTTGGAACATTTTGAAAATAAACCTAAGCCGAACTTAAATGATACCGAACCAGTTAACTTGGTCGATCCCGGTGAAATCATGGAAACTAAAATAAGCATCCATGTGAATAAAGAAATCCGGGATTCACTAGTTCAACTTCTTTTGGAATTCAAAGATGTATTTGCTTGGTCTTACGATGATATGCTTGGGTTGAGTGTTGATATGGTGGTTCATAAGTTTCCCACATACTCAGAATGCCCTCCATTGCAGCAAAAACAAAGAAAGTTCAAACTTGACGTCAACGATAAGATCAAAGAAGAGATCACAAAACAGCTAGAGGCAGGGGTAATCCGAGTGGTTCCATACACCACATGGTTGGCCAATGTGGTCCCGGTATTGAAGAAAGACAGAAAAACTCGAGTGTGTGTATATCATAGAGATTTAAACAAGGTGAATCCAAATACAACTTCCATCTACCTAACATCCACATCGTTGTTGACAGCAGCGCCAAACACGAGATACATTCCTTTGTAGATTGCTACGTAGGATACCACCAAGTGTTGATGGATGAGGAAGATGTTGAGAAAACCACCTTCACCATACCTTGGGGAACTTACTGTTACAGAGTTAATGCCTTTCGGTTTGAAGAACGCTGGGGCAACATATATAAGGGCCATGACCAGCATTTTCCATGACATGATGCATCAGGAAATAAAAGTATATGTGGATGATGTTATTATCAAGTCCAAGACTCAGGGTGATCATGTAAGGGACTTAAGAAAGTTCTTCGAAAGGCTTCGCAAGTATGATTTGAAATTGAATCCAGCCAAGTGTGCGTTCGACGTCCCGTCAGGCAAACTTCTGTGATTCATTGTCAGCCAAAGAGCCATCGAGTTGAATCCGACCAAGATAAAATCCATTCGAGAGCTACCTCCTCCAAAGGCCAAGAAGCATGTAATGAGCTTACCGGGAAGACTGAATTACATAAGCCGATTCATCGCCCAGTTGACTTCCACATGCGAGCCCATTGAAAAAGGATGCGGCAGTCAAATGGACTATTGAGTGTCAAGAAGCTTTTGACAGAATCAAACACTACTTGTCCAATCCACCAGTTTTGATCGCACCGGAACTGGAAAGGCCACTATTTCTCTATCTAACAGTCCTGGGAAGCTCTTTTGGTTGTATTCTCGAACAACATGACACCACAGGAAATAAAGAGCAAGCCATCTATTATTGAGCAAGAAGTTTACCAGTTACGAGGCTAACCTGTTGCGCCTTGACATGGGTGGCTCAGAAGTTGAGGCATTACCTGCAAGCTCATACCACCTACCTCATAACCAAGCTGGATCCACTGAGGTATATATTCAAAAAACCGATGCCCACAGAGCGATTGGAAAAATGGCAAATCTTGCTAACGAGTTTGACATAGTTTATGTCGCGATACTACAATGAAGGCTCAAGAATTAGCAGAACATCTGGCGGCGAATCCAACTGACATTGAATATCAGCCTTTGAATACCTATTTCCCCAATGAAGAAGTGAATTTAGTGGAAGTAACATCTGAAGACATCCCCGCTTGGAGAATGTTCTTCGACAGAGCATTAAACGCAAAAGACGTAGGGATTGGGGCAATTTTAATCTCACCCAGGGTTTAGCATTATGCAGCTACAGCCAGGCTCCGGGTTTTTTTGTACCAATAATACAGTTGAGTACGAGGCTTGCATCATGGGCATGAACATGTCCATTGACCAAGATGTTGAGGAATTATTAATCATGGGGGATTCAGATTTGATCATACGACAGGCTCAAGGAGAGTTAAAAACAAGAGACGTTAAACTCACTCCTTATAGACAACATGTGGAGGACCTCAGCAAACGGTTCAAGTCGGTACAATTCAGGTACATTCCTCGTTATCACAATGAGTTAGCAGAAGCACTCGCAACTCTGTCTTCCATGTTGCCTTACCCCATAAACGCCTACATTGATCCTTTGAAAATCTAAATCAGAGAAATGCATGGGTATTATAATAGGACAAAAACAGAGTCCAGCATACTGCCCTGGTATTATGACATCAAGAGATTCCTAAAAACACAGGAGTATCCCAAGCAACCACTGGGGAGCAAAAGAAAACCATCCGACGACATGCAAGTAGCTTCTTCTTGAGTGGTGATACTTTGTACAAAAAGACTTCGGATCTCATTTTGCTGAGTTGTACTGACACCGAGGAAGCCGGAAGAACTATGCACGAAGTGCACTCAAGAGTGTGTGCACCTCATATGAATGGGTACGTAATGGAAAAGAAAATACTCCGAGTTGGGTTTTATTGGATGACCATAGAGAAAGATTGCTTTAGCTTCGTTCGAAAATGTCATCAATGTCAGGTGAACAGTGATTTGATTCATGCACCACCAACTGAATTGCATCCTATGTGAGCACCCTGGCCATTCGCTACCTGGGGCATGGATGTCATTGGGCCGATTGAGCCAATAGCCTCAAATAGACATAGATTCATATTGGTCGCTATTGATTACTTCACAAAATGGGTTGAAGCCATCACTCTTAAGTCTATTACCAAGAAAGCAGTGGTAGATTTTGTGCATTCCAATATCATTCGTTGTTGTGGGATTCCCGCAACCATCATTACAAACAACACAGCCAATCTGGACAGTCGTCTGATGGGAGAAATATGTGAACAATTTAAGATAACACATAGAAACTCCACCCTTTACCGGCCCAAAGCTAATTGTGCCGTCGAACCAGCTAACAAGAACATCAAGAAGAACTTGAGGAAAATGAATCAAAGCTCAAGGAAATGGCATGAAAAATTGCCTTTTCCATTGCTGGGATATCGCAGCACAGTGCGAACATTGGTAGGAGCAACTCCATATTTACTGGTCTGTGGGACTGAAGCTATCATACCCGCAAAGGTAGAAATCCCTTCACTCCGAGTAATTGTCGAAGCATAAATTAAGGATAGTGAGTGGGTTAAAACTCGTTTGGAGAAGTTTTCATTAATTGATGAAAAACGAATGGATGCTGTTTGTCATATGTAGTTGTACCAATGAAGGATGGCCCGCGCTTACGACAAGAAAGTGCGCCCTTGGACTTTCGAAATCGGACAGCTGGTATTGAGGCGTATACTTCCTCACCATCAGGAAGCCAAAGGAAAGTTCACTCCAAATTGGAAAGGTTTGTACATTATCAAAAAGATATTACCCAAGTGAGCACTGTGCTTGGGTGACGTTGAAAGAGACGAGCCCGAGGTAGCAGTAAATGCAGATGAAGTAAAAAGATATTACGTTTGAACTCCCTGTTGCAATGATTCTGGCTGGTAGGAATGGCGAAGGCTTTCTTTCCCGCTACCCTAAACACTACCAATCCTTTGCAAACCCTTTGAGCCGATCGCGTTCTTTGTTCACCCTATTTAGGAACCCGAAAGTACTATTCAAAAAAAAGAGAAGAAAAAAAAGAAGAAAACAAAACGAAAAATGAAACAAAAATGAAAAAAAATAAAAAATAAAAAAATAAAAGAAACAAAAAAAACATTAGTTTAGGAAAAACTTCCTGAACTACGTCTGAATTGATTCCGAAGGGATACGTAGGCAGCCTCTCCCTGAGGTTCAATCATATCAAAATAAAACCCCAATTCCCCAAGAAATAAAACCGTGGCAGAAATGTATTGGCTCGGTTGCCAAAGTTGTAGATCCCCATCCAACTTCCTTTACTCAAGAGCCTGGTCCAAGTCCTTCCGATCAATTGGCCAAAACAGGGACGTGACAAATACCATTGTAGGGATTCAGCCCAACTCAATTTGAGAGAAACAAAATGAGAGAGTCTTATCGGTGAAAACCTTCGTGCACCATAAGGCGACGGTGAGCAGAGAAAAACAAATGAGAGAGTCCGTTTGGCAAAAAATCGCAAAGAGCGCTATCGGACGATGAGAGAAGAGAAATGAGAGAGGCCGATTCGTGAAAATCCGCAAAGGGCATCGTCGGCCGAAAAGCGGAAATGTTGCAACTCAAGCCTGAACAACTCTCATTGGGTTTGAAAAATTGAAATCAGAGAGCAGAAATGGATCTGGGCCTGGCATCTAGTCCAAGAAGCATGTCGTTTCCATATAAAGTCGGCGCATATTTCCAGATAAGTCCCCCCTTTTTCTCTAAAGGAGACATACCTCTCTAAATTCATGTATTTGTTTTGTTGTTTCTCCCATTTCTTTTCCTTTTCCTTTAATGTCCTGACCATTCCGCAAGGGAAGTTAGCAGGATTGGTCTCACAGTTTTTCTCTTGGCAAGAACTAAAAGGAATATTCGGTATCAGGGAGCGCACTTATCCAACCCCGACTGATCATGACGGCTAAAGATCAAAAGCAGGAAAATAGAAAGAAAAGAAATTCAAAGTTAAGAGTCCATGAAGGCAAATCAATAACGTAAAGGTTAAGCCCAAGCAGGATAATGGTTCCTACGAGAGATCCCAAAAGAAAGCCCTGAAGTAGAAATCGGGACAAAAATCATAACCAAGGGCCTGGAAAACAAAAAACCAACCCGAAATATTAGGACCCCGACCAACCTACGAGGCAAAGATCTGAAGTCAAGGGTTTTTTCCTCGAACAGAAATGAGGCATAAATCAAGCAGAACAAGGCCAAAAACCAATCACTGTTCAAGCTAACAAATTACTCTGTTTATGGATTGATATTTGACACAGGTGCAACCCAAAGACAACTGGAACGCGTGACTAATATAATCGAAGGAATGGCGCAAGGGCTAAGAATGGTGTTGCATCAATAACAAAAAGGAAGTTTTCTTTACATTCTTTTCCTGCAAATTCATAAATAAACATGATAGCATGGGAATCCAATCCCTGACTCCTTCCCCAGACTTAGGGCCATATCTCTAGCTGCCCCTTGAGCAACTTGTGGATTCCTCGGCATAACCCAAGGATTGCATTCCACTCTCTCCAGCATAGACCAAAAAATTTCCTTACTTCGCTCCCCGACATAACCTGGGAGGTTTCTCTTTACATTTCCAGCATAAACCAACTCCCTTTCTCCGACTTTTTACTCCCCAGCATAGTCTGGGAGTTAAAGCTCCTCTATCCTTAGCATAACCTAAGGGTTTTTTCTTCCCTTCTCTATCCCCAGCATAGTCAAAAGGATCTCTGTGGCCCTTCACTTCCTTGTAATCCCATGGCATTAGCCAGGAATTTTCCATTCAATCCCGGCATAACCCGCAGATTTCCCCTGGCATGACCCAGGAATTTTCCATTCAATCCTAGCATAACCCGCGGATTCCCCTGGCATAGCCCAAGAATTTTTCCTTCATCCCGGCATAACCCGCGGATTCCCCAGGCATAACTCAGGAATTTTCCATTCAATCCCGGCATAACATGCGGATTCCCCTGGCATAACCTAGGAATTTTCCATTTATCCCGGCATAACCCGTGGATTTCCCTAGCATAACCTAGGAGCTTTTCCTTCAATCCTGGCATAACCCGCGGATTCCCCTAGCATAACCTAGGAATTTTCCATTCAATCTGGGATAACCCGCGGATTCCCCTGGCATAACCCAAGGATTTTCCATTCATCCCGGCATAACACGTGGATCTCCCTAACATAACCTAGAAGCTTTTCTTTCAATTCCGGCATAACCCGTGGATTCCCCTGGCATTACCCAGGAATTTTTTATTCATCTCGACATACCTGTGGATCTCCCTAGCATAAACTAGGAGTTTTCTTTCAATCTCGGCATAACACGTGGATCTCCCTAGCATAACCTAGGAGCTTTTCCTTCAATCCCAGCATAACCCGCGGATTCCCCTGGAACAACCCAGGAATTTTCCATTCATCCCGGCATAACCCGTGGATCTCTCTAGCATAACATAGGAATTTTCTTTCAATCCCGACATAACCCGTGGATCTCCCTAGCATAACATTGGAGTTTTCTTTCAATCCTGACATAACCCGTGGATTCCCCTGGCATAACCCGAATTTTTTTTATTCATCCCTGCATAACCCGTGGCTTTCCTTTAATCCCCGGCAGAGACTTTTCATTCTTATCCGGCATAACCCGTGGATCCTCCTCTTATCCCTCGCAGGGACCCTTTCTCCTTTCCAGCATAGCATGGCAGTCAGTCTAAAGGATATGCAATCCTGACTTTTATTGTTCTCAGTAAAGAAATAGCTTTGATTTGTGTTGTAGATAACTCACAAAATTTTCCCGTTGAAAACTGGGGCAGAAAATTTTGTTCGCTTGTTTTTCTTGGTGTCCGAGCAGGTTATACCTCAAGGCATAGAATTTGAGATGACCGTAAGTGGGAGTCTCTATCCAAAATAAGGAAAATAAGAAAAGAACAAAAAAGAAGTGAATTCAAAATGATGAAGCGGACAGAGACACGGACTGTCTTGAGTGAAATCTCAAGACTCGCCCGTCTCGCTTTGTTTCAATATTGAGGAATAAACAAGCAGCTGCAGCTAACGAGCATCAGGATTCAGATCGAAGTCTGCTACAAGAGCTAGCCAAGACTCAAGATCAAGTTTCAAGAAATTCATGGATAGGATTCTTGTAACTCGTAGTTGATAGACCTAGCTAGCTTAGGTGTTGATTTTCTTTCGTGTAATAAAGAGTCGATATGTAGTAGCAGCAGCAACAACAACGAAATCACAACCCACGGTAGTCCCAGCTACCAAAACTTCCAGAACTACACTGACTTGATTCCTTTATCGCCGAGGATATGTAGGCAACCTTTGAAGAAATGTTCGGTTAGAAATTTTCAAAGTGCTTCACACGGAGTATTCAGTCGGATGAAAATCGCTCGTGTTTTCTCACTTATCTTTGCACGAAAACTCTTCGTGTTTCCGACAAAGAGGGGCAACTGTGAGCATGTGATTTTTGCCTCTTTGAAATTACTCCTACATAATTCTCAAACTTAGGATTTTTCCTTTTATTATTTATTTTTAGGACTTAATTGCGTATAATAATAAGTAGTTTATTTGGCATTTTATTACTAATTTACATTTCTTGTCATTTTTATTGTTAATTTTCATATTTGTTTATGTTTATGGGGTTATTAGTTCAATTTATTCTAATTAAGAATTTTAAAATAAAATTAGGAAGTTTGTAAAAAAAAGAAAATGAAAAAAAAAACAAAAATAGGATTAAAATGCTTAAACCAGGCTGGCCACATCGGGGCAAGCCTGGGTGGTCCAAACCCCTGAATCCGCTCAAATACCCAAAACCTAGCCTAAAACCCGTCTATGACCCAATCCCACATAAGAGACGCCCCAAAACGAAGCCGTTTTGGGGCGGTCAATCTTTTGCATTCATCCACATCAATCCAATGGCCCTGAAACCCTCCTTCCCAGACACATATATATATATGTCCAAACACCTGTGTGTAACTGAGAGACCAAGCGGTCTTCCTCCTCATACACATATACGTTGGTGTAACACCACCCATCAGCCACCACAGATCCGCGCCGTCCACCACCCTGAAGCAACCCCCAGAAATCGCCTCACGGCGGCGGCCGGCCACCAATTGCCCCAATTTTACACCACCAAACCCTCGCAGCCTCCCCTTTCCCCTCCTACCATCAGATCCCCTCAAATATCTCCCCAGCCTGTCAAATATTCAAAAGAATAGTCGCCGTCTCCTCCGCCTACGGTGGCACCAACTCCAAACCGGTCCAAGTTAACACACCTAAACCGCCTTATCATCCTCTTTCCAACCCTCTATGTCTTGTCCCTCAAATCATCACAGACCTCTTCGAATATTTAATCGAAGTTTTGACCCAAATCCTAAACTCACCAGATCCCTCAAAAATGATCCCTGGTGACCATCTCACCTTCCCATACACAGCCCCATGACCAACTACCTTGAATACAACTAGACGTGGCCAAAAATCATATTTGAAGCCCAGACCCCATCTCAAAGTTAATCAACCCTAGCCTGATACCCTCTCCTCTTTTCCAACAATGAAATAAAGGTCTCAAGAGACCAAAGATCCTTTTATAATGGGTCGAAGAACCTTGAGATTTGAAGAAGTCCATTTTTAGGGTTACAATGAAAAAGAAGCTAAGTTCCCTTTGTTTTAATTGCCTTTATTGCTGTAGTTTTGTTTGTTTTCTTTTCTAATTGCTTTTATCTTGTTAAGTACATTAAGTTTTATATCTGTTCATCTTCGAGATATTCTGAGTAGGTGCTCCCATGCTCGTCCTTGTTTTATTTTCTAGTTGCTTTTCATCTTTCTTGTTTTCATTTGTTTAAGTACATTAAGTTTTATATCTGTTCATCTTCAAGATATTCTGAGTAGGTGTTTTCATTTAGAGTCATATGCTCGTCCTTTTTCTCTTTCCTTAGTTGCTTTTGATCTTCCTTATCTTCATTTGTGTAAATACATTGAGTTTTCATCTGCTCATCTTTGGAATATCCTGAGTATTTGCTTCTTTACTTGTCTTTTTTTAAGTCTGGATAACCTGCTTTTGACTAGTCTGCCTAACATTTGAAGTCACATTTTGTTCTTGTTGACTAATTTGAATTATCATGTTGAGCTCAGAATTGGTCATCTCTGGTTTTAAATTGATCAGTGTCCTGTATTTCTGAATTTTGTGCTGGTTAGCTTTGTATATGTTTCTGAGAAATTTAGTTTCATAGTGTGATATTTGCCTGAATAAATGTGGTGAATTGATCAAATTTTGACCCTTGGGCGTTTGCTTTTGCATTTATAGTATAAGCTGCAATTAAACAGTCGGCCATGTCTAGCTTTTTCAGAATTCGATCCTAGCTGCTGATAATAACCTTGGTTTATGACCTGAAGTAGTTAACTAGGGTCAGTTTCTGACAAAATAGATAGGTACCAGGGTTTATAACACATAAGCCAGTAATTAAGAAAAGAGGACAGGGGTATTAAGGATATTTGGAACATGGGAATCTTGTAACAAACTCCTGAAACATTCTAGTGAAGGGTCAAAATACAATTTCTATCAACTCAGCCTCAAAACTTGAGGCACAAGATAGAAAGTCAAGGATCATTTAGGAAAATCTGAAAAATAGTTGAAGGACTAAAAGGAAAACAAAAATATTTTGTTGCCCTAAGGCTTTGGTTATAAAAGAGATGTCTGATTATTTTAAAAGGGGATTTTTTGGAGCTAAAGGACAATTTTCAGATATAGAGAGAGATATACATTGAGAGATACACTCCATATAACATTAAGCTGAAAATCAATTTCAAGTTTTTCCTGGAAAAATCTTCTATAATAATAAAATTCTATTCCTTAGAAGTTGAAGATGGTTTGGAGTATATGCATTAAGGATTGAAACTTGTGTGCGTTTGCTTGTCAAAGTGTTTTTCCTGAATTCCTGATACGTTCCTAGGTTTATTTGTTATTTTGGCTATTGTTGCGTGTTTGCCTTACGTTTGCCTTACTCATAGGACCTCTTCTGCTGTAATTCCAGGTTCCATTCTCACTCAAAATCTGGGAAGTCATAGCTGTACATGTTCGAGATCATAACTGATAATGAAGATGATCCTATTTTTTATCAATGTCATATTATAAACGTTATTAGTTTCAGTAATATTTATGGTATTGTAATAAGCATAAACTTGTAATGATGCTGGACTGTACTTGGACTATGACTCTAATTTGTTTAGATTTCAGTAGTTTAAAATATATTAGTCCATAACTTACCTGCTGTGCATGATTTATTCTGTAGTAGGGATGCGATATTTGCATATGTACTCTGATCGATGAGTACACCAATCTCTTTTGTTTGATGCCAGATTCGAAACATGAGTAACAATTTGTTAATTTACTAATATAAACTTATTATCATAAGTCTCTTTGTCAAAATGTCTTCAATAAGCTTAAAAAATGATCAATTACATAACGTCAACGATTATAGTGTAGCAATTCAAAAAGATGTTATCATTCTCTATGATTGACTTGCAGTGCAGTGTTTCTGGGCTCAATTGAAGGCCAGATCATTGTAGATTGTGAAACATGAGGAAACACACTGGCGGGCTGTTTAATTTTATGGATAAAGCCCAATCGCTGAAATATGTTATACAAATACTGAAAGTGTGCATATTGGTTGTTTTATTTAAACCATTTGTTGATCTGAAATAGTTTTGAGTTCTTCTTTATTTTAGAGACGCGTATAATAGAAAACTATAGTAACTTTAGGCTGCCTTTCTTAAAATTAAGTGAGCCGCCTAACAAAATCATGCACTATGTGGGCTCCTTTACTGTAAATACATAGAAATTTAGAGCTGTTGTTTAGCGAATTTCATGTCCCTCCACGAATTTTCAAATGCGTAGTTGTTGTAGGCGCGATATTTTAATAAGATGTCTTCCTAAATTCGGGTGCGTATTTATGTGACCCAAATCCAAGTCTCAACGATGTTAAAATGTGTCGAGAACCCAGGTGGATTTATGTGACGTGGTTCGAGACGTGCTTGTATAACGTTTCAAGTATTCCAAAAATAAATAAAGCGGTTAATAACTTTAAAATTGCAATGTAGGACAAACATGTATAAAACTCAGGAAATTTGACATTTATAATAGTTTAAGCGACCGTGCTAGCACCACGGGATCTGGGGGCGCCTAACACCTTCTCGGGTCAACAGAATTCCTTACTTAGAGTTTCTGGTTCGCAGACTCCAATTGGGCAGTCAAATAATTTCCTCCATTTGGGATTTTAAATAAACCGGTGACTTGGGACACCAAAAGCCAAACCTTTCCCAAGTGGCGACTCTTGATAAATAAATAATCCCATTTCGAATAATGTCACTTTAACTGGAAGAACTCCATTATACGTGTCATCCTTTGGGGTAGCCGTGTAAAAAGGAGGCATGACAGTGTGCTATATGGAGTTGGATACTGGGAGTTCTCATAAACAGGTTATGTTGTGGTTATAGGTCGCGTGTATCTGCACTGTATAATGACTGTCAGGGTTTAGAGACCCGAGTAGATCTTTTGCTGCTTGGTAGGTTAGATTTTGATATAAAATTGGGTATACCGTGTTTTTCTAGACTATGTTGGCTATGCCGGGAGTGCCACTGATTAAGTGGTGAGGTTAGGTGGATATTGTTCTTAGTAGGGTGGTTTTATATTTCGAAGACCTAGCAGATAGCTGGGAAGGATTCTCTTTCTAATTTAGGCCTTTGTGATGGATGTCAGTGCAGAGACTCCTACCATTGATTCAGTTTCAGTGGTGAGGGACTTTTCGGATGTGTTTCTTGTGGCTGGGCATGTCGGCGTATGGGGTTTTCGATTTTGGTATTGATTTTGTGTCGGACACCGTAGCGTATGGCACCAGTGGGGTTAAAGGAGTTGAAGGATCAGCTTCAGAAACTCATTGATAAAGGTTCATTGGTAGACCTATATGGATGTATGTTCTGCATCGAGATAACTTTGTTGACTTCGAGTTGTCATTGGTGAGGGGTGTGTTGATTCAATTATCATTGAGCTATTAGTGTTTTGAGGTGATCTATAAGTTACTTTTATGTGTTGCGATGCATTGGAATTTGTTTTTATAGGCACATGTGGTGCAGTTCTATTGGGGTCTCATAGTGGAATTTGAGCGAGAAGAGTATTGAGTATTGTTCGGTGGATGGCATATCGGTTATATCCTTTCGGATTGTGAAATTTTATGTCAAATTCTTCGCGGTGATTGTGATGATTTCTTTGGTTTTAGACATCATATTGCACATGGTTGTCGATTTTGAGCAAAGTGACTTGAGGTATTTCATGTGGACCAGTGTTTGGATGAGGCCCCCCATTGAGCGAAGTTATGTGGAGGTATGATTCTATGGATTGGATTTGTGTGTTCTGCTTCTACGATGTGTGACGGGCTCTCAGCATTGTGTGTGGTGGTGTTGGTGAGCTTATGGTACAACTCTCTCATTTGATTCATTCTTCATGATTTGAGTACGTTCGGATTGTTGCTTATCGGTGTGCGAATTGCATGAGTTGTGGCCTTTGATGGTTTTGATATGTCATGGAGCCAGATTAGTTGTGTGGATTAGATTTGATCGTTGGGATCTAGAATGAACACAAGAAGATCGGGTTTCAGCATGTTAGAAGGATAATATCGAGGTTTGCCTATAAATTTGCTATGGTCCTTGCCAAAGGAGAAGTAGCTTCCTAAATGGTTGATCTAAAAAATGGTTATGTATTACTGTATCTTTCATTTATCATTGCAGTGCATAAAAGTATTGGAATGGGACTTTAGTTGATAACAGGTTTTCTATCGGTATTCGGTTGTTGTGTGCAGATGCTGTGATTAAAAGTTATCGCTACAAGTGTTTGAGTTATGTGGTATATCATGTAATTACACCTGAGGTTGCGGTTATGGGTTATTGTGAGCATGTGATTTTTGTCTTGTTTAATTACTCCTATAAAATCATTAGAATTAGAATTTTTCTTCTATTATTTGAATTTTAGAGAATTAATTGCATGACTTTGTGTTTGTTCACATTTTTTGTTGTCATAATTCATAAAAAAAAATACAAAAAGTAGCATATTTACATTTAGAAATCGGTTTTAAATTTTTGGTTTTATTAGTTAAATAATATTACCAAATAAGAGAAAAATAACAAAAATAATAATTTTTACATTTTTTTATTAGCTTTCTTTTTAAATTGGGATTTATTTAGTTTTAGGAAAATTTAGTAGTTTGATTTCAGTTTACTTAAATTCTTTGTTAATTTTAATTTTAATTTTAATTTTTCTTACTTTTAGCAAGAACAAAAATAAAAAAGAAATGAAATGAGTTTATTTAAATAAAAAGATAGAGAAAACGAGTATAAATAAAAGATTTGAAATAAAAAAGAGAGTGCAAAATCAAGTTGGCAAATTTGGACCGATTCTTGATCCACGCCAAATGAATTACCCTTAATACTCACCCCATTTAGCCCAAACCCCTTTCCCAAACCTAGTCCGTCCCCTACCCCACCCAAACGACGCCATTTTGGTCGAGTTCAATTAGAGCTGTCTAGGTTCTCTAATCGAATGGTTGTCAATTGGGTTGAGTTTGATATAAATATGTCCTAACGCTACCCTATCCCCCAGACCCACTTATCCTCTCATCTCCTTCGTCTCTTCAGAGACCAACCCTAAACCCACCATCCACCACCCTAAAACATCCGCCACAAATCACCTCACAGCGGCAGCCGACCACCAAACAACGCCAAATTTACACCGTAATACTCTTCCGGCCTCCCCATTCCACACCTACCATCAGCTTCCCTTGAATACCCCTTAAACTCGTCGAATATCGATTTGAAGTCACGGCCGCTCCACCGCCCAAAGTGGAGCCGCCTCCAAATCGCCTCAAATCAACACCATAGGTCCCCCTAAACACCCTCATCTTGAATCCACTACTTATTTCCTCAAAATCATGGCCAAATTCCGCGAATATTGAATCATAATTATGGCCAAAACCTAATCACCACCGAACCACCCCAAAATCGTCCAAACTATCACCCTGTAAACCTCACCACCTTTCCTCTCCATTAATTTGCGGTTGTTTCTTCAAAAAAAGCCCAACAATTGGACGGGTTCTAGGGTTCAAATCTCAAATCCCGCTGCATGCCCTCATTAAGCTAAGTTTTTCTTAATTTAATTTAATTTCTTGCTCTTTCATCTTGGTGTTGTATGCCTGTTAGTGTTCGTTTTCCTCTCTATTTGCATGTGTATGTCATTTCACTTCTTGCATATGTTTGTTAATGGTGCATGTTTTCCTTTTCTGGGTTTCATTTTAATATTTTGGGGGTAGGGTTACTTAGATTCATGTTTATGTGTTTAATTTCAGCTCTAAAATTATCAATGATTATTTGCTATAGTTCAATTCGAATGGCTTGCTTGCTTAGTTTACTATTTCATTGGTTCAATATTGCAGTTAGTCATGGGATATATATTAATTGGTTAATTAAATTTAAAGTAGCATAGTTTAATTTTGTTGACACTCTTAGTTCAATTTTAGGTTTCTTTTAGTATAATTGGAGGTGTTTGGATATAGCTGTTTAATCCAGATGTATTTTGTTTAACTATGGTAAAATTGTGACCAAGGTAGAAGGGTTTGGTTTAGCGAGTCAATTCAGGTAATTTCAAGGGTAATTTGGGCAGTTTAAGTAGGGGAATCTTTTCATAACTGAAAGGGCAAGTTTCTAGCAGGGACTACTAGCCAATTTCAGGCTTTTAAGTAGTTTAACTTGGCTAGTAAGTTAGGGATTGAAGGTCTAAGTAGCAAAGTCAAAAATTGGAAAAGGTCTAAAAGGAAAAACGTAACTTATGTTCAGCTGCACTAGTAGCAGCCTATATAGGGAAAGCTAAAAGAAGTTCATTTAAAGATTGGAAGATTGGCAGAGCTAAAAAAACCAATAAATAACAAAATCAGCTAAAAACCTCCAGTAAAACACTATACCATTAATTTTCGTATAAGGATTCACTATGGTTTAATCAGTGCCTCCTTCAATTTGGATGGAACATGAAAGTGAATTAGTTTTGGAGATTATGGTTTCGCCGTTATTAGCTAAAATATTGGATTAGTGAGAGAGATTAATGGACTAATAGGAAGATTGTCTTGGTTGAATTAGTTATCTTAATTAGGTTGGGGGTTCTGTTCAAGCATAAGATGTATATGAGACATAAGGTTTGCAGTAGAAATTTACTTGTATGGCTGAATTTTTACTTGACATCATTGGTTTAATTTGGCAATGCAAGTTTGGGCCTTCCGAGTTAAGTAGCAATGGGTTTTCATTGATGGAGGTTCTTTTATTCGAGTTTGGACTTGAACTCGAAGCCCAAATTTGTTTGAATAATTTTAATTGTAATTGATTCACATATTAATTAATTAGGACTTCTGGAGACAATTCTTAGTCGAGAACGGTAGTATCTTTAGGTTGACCTACTAAAAACTAAAACGAGGTGCGCCGCGCCAAATAAAAATTTTAAATTGTGTGGCCCTCTTTAAATACTTATATTAAAATACTTAGAATTTGCGACGTGCCGTTTGGCGAATTTTCATGGCCTCCCGCAAAGTTAAAAACACGTTAGTCACTTTACGCGCGTTCTTTAATAATTTTACCTTCTTAAATTCGGGTGTGCATTTCATGAGACCCAAATCCAAATCCCAATATGTTGAATAAAATATGTCGATGTTCCGGGTGTATTTCATGTGACGTGATCCAAAAATATATTTTAAACGATGTTAAATTTCCTAAAATTATTAATTAAAAATGGTAAATTCTTTAAAATTGCACTATAGGATAACGTGTATTAAAAATCAGATTTTAACCAAATATAATATTTGAGCGACCGTGCTAGAACCACGAAACTTGGGAGTGCCTAATATCTTCTCCCGGGTTAACAGAATTCCTTACCCAGATTTCTGGTTCGCAGAATATAATAACAGAGTCATTCTTTCCTCGATTCGAGATTTAAGCCAGTGACTTGGGACACCATTAATTATCCCAAGTAGCGACTCTGAAAATCTCTTAAAAAATAAATCCCGTTTCGATTGTCCTTAAATTGAAAAAACTCTCTTTATCTACGCCCCTTCGGGGGTGTAGTAAAAAAAGAGGTTTGACAGTAATGACAACTTTATCGGGCTTATTCAGGGAATAGATGTGACATTCTGATATGGTGGATGATTTCAAAAGTGGAAATGTGGTTCTAAGGTTTATAGACTAAGATGGATTGTGAAATTTCAGTTGCATTGTGTTATCGAACCTATATGAGATAGGGTGATGTGGGATCACCCCCGGTATGTGCATGGTAAGGTTGCACAACGATGTGATGGTTTTATGAACAACACTGGGCACAATTGAGGATTAGTGTATTTTTTAGTGGGAGAGGATGTAACGGCCCAACTGGTCTTTCTTGAGCTTTTGTACTTTGCTCCCCAGTTCTCGGGAATAACTTGCCCCGTGCGTATTATGACTTATGCTAATCATTCGTTTTGGTTATCAGTATAATCAGAATGAATTTTGAAAAACAGTTCTCAGTTTGAAACTTGAAATTTTAAAGTTTTGACCAAGATTTGATGTGTTGATATACAATCTCAGATCGCGATTCTTATGATTTGATAAGCTCCGTTAGGTGAATTGGGATTTAGGAGCGTGATCAGAATGTATTTTGGAGGTCCGTGAAAGATTTAGGCTTGAATCGGTGAAATTGAGATTTTGCCATTTTCCGGTTGATAGGTCAGATTTTGATATAGGGGTCGAAATGGAATTCTGAAAGTTGTAGTAGTTCCGTTGTAACATTTGGAATGTGTGTGCAAAAGTAGAAGTCATTCGTACGTTGTTTGGTATACTTTTTGATCGAAAGTGTAATTCGGAAGATTTTGGAAGCTTCGGCTTGAATCCGATGTATTTAGGGTGATTCAATGTTGTTTGAGTCGTTCTGAAGATTGGTACAAGTTTGAATAGTGGTATGTGGCTTGTTTGTGCATTTGGTTGAGGTCCCGGGGGCCTGGGGTTGAATTCAGATGGTTCATGGAGATATTGGGAGTTTGGTGAATGCAGTAGATTTGTTGTTTCTTTTGTATCAGCACCTGCAGATTTAGAACCATAGGTGCGACGCTGAAAATGCGGAAGATTGTTCGTAGAAGCGAAAATAGGTTGGGATGATGTGACCATAGAAGCAATAGAGGAGCCGCACATGCGAAGGTACAGGTGCGGGAAAGGCATCACAGATGCAATTTTTTGTGACTTTAGTGAAAATCGCAGATGCGGTGGTATCGGTCACAAAAGCGATACCACAGAAGTGGAAATGGACCGCAAGTGCGGAAAACCTGGGTTTGAAAGTATATAATGTTCCTTCGTGAATTTTTGCTAATTTCTCCTTTTTTGAAGACGGGAAGTGAGTTAGGGCAGTGAATCCAAGGGAAAGTCGACGTGAATCTGTAGGGTAAGTTCCCCGAGCTTCATTAATCATATTTATGTAAATTGAATATTTTCGAGTTGGCTTTGTTCCCTTAGCATATTTAATGGTTATGTACTGATTGTGGCTAGATATGGAGCATCGAGAGGTCGATTCGTGACAGCAAAGGCGTCACGCTGGAGTTTAGACCGGATCGAGGTGGGTAATGATTGTAAATGTTGTTCTGGGGGTATGGATCCCCAGATTGCACATCATTGTGCTATATTGAGGTGAAGCACACGTTAGATGATGGACGTGGGGTCGTGCCATGTTGAGGATTGTAACTTAGTCCATTCCGACTGACTATTTTATTGCGTATTTGATTGAAAACTATTTGATATCATCATGTTTTGGGCCTCATGCTTATGAGATTTCTAGCTGAATAAGGCATTGGGCCTATTTTATGAGGATAGTTTTGGGTCGGCCTTCACGCCACAGTAGTGATACACTAATTTGTGATTATGAGGCCGAGGGCCTGAGATTGTACACCTATGAGGTGGCTTGTTGATATGGGCCGAGAGCCTATTGATGATGCCACAAGATGACTTCATATTGCGCTTGGGCCTTAAGAGGGCTCGCATGCAGTCTGCATACCCCAGTGGGGTACTTATTGTCATGTGAGATATAGCCTGTGGGGCTGGGGATGTTCCATGTTGTTGCCTGAGGGGATGTTTCTGTTGTTATTTGTGCCCGAGGGGGGAATTTTTTGTGCTTATCTATTCTAGCTGCTTTTCGTTTACTTGTTTAAGTATGAAAAGGTATTTTAAAAAAGTTTAAGCCGAGCTAAGATGTTTTAGGAGATTTTATAGCTTCATTGCTTTCTTATTGGTTGTATACTGCTTCTATATAGCATGTTGATGTACTTTTACGTGATTTCTTATTGCTCAGTCTTCATTAATTATTATTACTCACTGAGGTGGAGTATTCACTTTACTCCATACACCTTATGTGCAGATTCAGGTATTTGTTAACCCGGTAGCGGGTATTGGTTGCTTAGAGGCAGAGTCATCGAAGTTTTAGCAAGGTAGCTGCCCGACGTTCGTAGCACTGCTTTTCTCCCTCTTGATTTTATTAGACTGTATTTAGTGCATTTTCAGAAATTCCGTTGTATTTAGACCTTAATAGATGCTTGTGACTTGTGTCACCCCGATGTCAGGCTATGTCTATTCCGCAACTGTGTTATTCACCTTATTTTCGGGATTACTATTATGTTGGAGACTTAAATTGTAATATTTTAATTGCTTAAAATGAATTGGGAATGTGTTGGCTAGCCTTTTCTTCACGAGAGGCACCATCACAACCAGGTCAGGTATTGGGTCGTGACACTATTTCTTTGCGTCATGATAGCCCCTAAACTTTATTGTTTGTATGGGTAAAATCAAAAAATTAATTATTTTCTTATATCATCAAAATCACTAAGCTATATTTGTATAAAACAATTGAACTAGTGTATGTCTTAATTTATTTAAAAAATAAGCAGTCGTCAATTATGAAAAGTAACAGTTGAAAAAAGTAGTAATAATCTTTCGTCCTTGAGCGCCAAGAAATAAAATAAGAAAAAGCAAAACCCAGATAAGCTTTGGAAAAGAATAGAAAATAAAACAAATGCAAAATATGATCATGGCACCAACAAAACTCGTTACTTCATAACGCCGCAAAAGAAAGAGAAGCCAACGTGGAAAAGTGTTCCACGAACTGTTGGGACGGGCACTTGGAAACCTCTAAGCAAAGTCCTAGAGGTGTTTGATGATAAAGGGAGACTCATGGGCTTCGTGAAAAGTTTGAAGTATATTCCCGCAAGCAAATCTTCAAATAACGTTAATGGCGAGTGGTTCATGACTGAATACTCATTGTACGATTGTTATCTCGATGCTAGGGAGATTAAGAACAAAGGTTACTGATGAAGAAAAAGTACAGCTGATCGATCATTCTTTGCAAGGAAAGTTATAGATCGTTTATATGCAAATTCTTCTGTTAATCAGATTGTTTGATTGAGGTGCAAGTGTATTGCTCTATCGTCTAAATAACTGATAATATAGAGTTTTTATTCGAAGTAAGGAAGAATGTGGCAACATGCACTTTAATTAGGAGGTAGAAATTATCACTATTGTTCATAGGGAAAAAAAAAAGAAAGTTCTTATTATTCACAAGGCATCCTGTGGATACTCTACTTACAGCAAGAACATTAGTGACCCATTAAATTTAGCTTTTATTACAATCTAAAAATTTTGGACGCTACTATTTTCTATTTCCTTGTATGATAATATTTTTATTCATTTACTTCTTAGGTTAGAATATTATTTTATAAAGTTTACGAAGAATTTTTATTTTCTTCTGATTCTTAACATTCAAACATGTCGGAAAATTTTACGGGGCAAAATAATGCTAAGTGGATGTAATGACTCAACCAGTCGTTTTATTTTTTAGAATCCCGTTCCCCAAAATGAGACTTTTCATACTTGCTTTTACTGATTTATGACTTGCGGGGATGATTAGTTCGGGATTTGGAAGAGTTCGGGTTGAAATCGGAACACTTGGTTCCTTAAGGTTGGCTTAAAAGGCCAAGTTTGAGTTCGGTCAATATTTTGAGTAAACAATCTCAGAATTGAGATTTGATGATTTTAACAGGTTCGTATGATAATTTTGTACTTAGGCGTATGCTTAGATCGGGGTTTTGGATGATCCGAAAGCATTTCGGCGCCTAATAATAAAAGTCGTCATTTTGAGCAAATTTCGTAAGTTTAGGCTGAAATACATTTTTACATCCTAGACGTCCGTTTAGGATTCTGAGCCTGGAAATTGCTCTGTATGGTGATTTGGGACATTGGAGCAAGACCGAAAGTGGATTCGGAGGTATGCAGGTCATTTCACAGTCATTTGGCGAAAGTTACAAACTTAAAGTTTTTTGAAAGTTTGACCGAGGGTACACTTTTAGATATCAGGTTCAAATTCTAGTTCCGGAAGTTGAAGTAGGTCTATAATAAAATTTGAGAGGTGCATACAAAATTTTGCGTCATTCCGAGTTGATTTGATAGAAATCGGATGCACAAAAGTGTTTTTAGAAGCTTTTGAGTTCATGAGTAAACTCATGCGTTTTGGTGTCCAATTCGCGAAAATGTTATTTCATTGTTCCAATATCGCGAGAAAATTTGTATGATGCTGTTAGACTTGTGTGGGTGTTTGTTGTGGAGCACCGAAGGCTCGGGTGAGTTTCGGACGTTCGTACGGGATGAAAAATACACCAGATTTCTAGTGTTTCTTGGCATCAGTTCTAGGCCTTGCAAATGTGAGAAATAGTTTGCAAATGCGAACCTCGCATTTGCGAGATGAGCTTTTTTTTTTTAAATTTAACAGTTAGCTTTCATTGATATCAAAAACGTTTACAATGAAGAGTTTATAGTAGTAGTATGGACTAACCACTACTTTCCAGTTTAAACATTATACAAATACATGAATTTGCAACCTAAAGCTAAGGGTAATGGTTAAGTTGTCACAGTCCAGCTTGCCAACGCTTAGAGTTTCTGCCGCGAATATGAATAAGCAACGGAACCTCGCGACATAACTGGTTCTCCTCTAATGCTTTCCCTTCAAATCTAATATAGTTCCTGTTTCTCCAAATAAGTGCAACAGTGGTCACAAAGGCAGAAGCAGCAAGAGCCTTGTGCCACAGTTTACTCCTAGCTTGACAGCATATCCATTGAAGTTCAGCTTCCCAACTACCAATTGTTCTGTTATGGCCCATCCAGCAACACATTCTACGCCACAGTCGATAAGTGACTGGGCATTCAAAAAACAAATGAGCAAATTCTTCTACATGTTGATTACAGAATACACAATTCAAAGACACGTGCACTCCAATCTTCTGTAATCTGTCGACTGTAGGCAGTCGACGTTGAGCAGCAAGCCAAGCAGTGAATTTATGCGAGATGAGCTTTGCAGTTGCGAAGAAGCTCGACTGGGGCATTATTTGCATTTGCGATACGTGAACCGTATTTGTGACCACACATTCGCGAACGTGGTGTCGCAAATGCAACTTCAGAGGCATGTGGCCAGCTTTTTTTATGCAGAACTTAGGCCATTTATTTCATTTCACTTTATCTCTTGCGAGATTCATGGAGCTTTTAGAAGAGGGTTTTCACCTGGCACTTTGAGGTAAGTAATTTCTACAAAATATGAGTTAAATACATAGATTATTGGAAAATTAAGATGTGAAAATCAAAGGTTTAGATAAAAACCCAGGTTCTGATAAAAATGAGATTTGACAACGAAATTTGTAATGAAACTTATTAAAAATCATATATTTGTGTTCCTAAGGTTATGGATAACAAGAGGACCTGTTTCTTTAGATAGTTTAGTCCATATTTCGAGACTTCATGGTTAGCTGCCTTCTAATCTGTTCTGCAATAGTTGGAGTCTTCTTTATGATATAGTTTTGTGTCTATTTCCTTTCAGACTGTAGACTAGTACAACAACAACAACAATAACCCAGTATGATCCCACTTAGTGGGGTCTGGGGAGGGTAGTAATCTTTAATATATTCTAGTAGAACGCCCACATACTTGTAACACCACGTCTTTCCACAAACTAGTAGACTTAAGATTTTAGATTTGTTACGTGATTTTGATTTGTACTCACTTGATTCTCTTTAATTGTGTTCCATTTGTAAATTTCTAAATCTTTTTAGAAAATGAGGACGTGGTATAGTGATTTATTTAAATGGGAAGCCACTAACCTGATCATTATTGCTTGCCTAACAACGGTGTTGAGTATCATCGCTATTTGTAATGAAATTGCATCGTGACACTGGGATAATGATGCCCCTATTAAATTTTTTGAGTTGTGTGAACAAGAGATAAGAAAGAAAATGCACCTAATACTCATTTTTCTGAAGATGGATAAAAAAAAAGGTTAATGTGTTCAATAAGAATATTGGAAGAACGTGTGATAGAAGAAAAAAGATGAAAAACTATTAGGATTAAATGAAATCCAAATGATCTCTTTTTAAGCAGCTGACGAAGGGAAGACATGTTAAGGATCAGATGAAAACAAAACACCAATCGTTGTGAATGATGATTGATGGGAGCAAAAAATTAAGATACAAATATCACGCCCTTCTACATGTTCTTTTAAGAGTATTTCACTGTTAATCTTTATTATCTTTTTGAGTTAATTAATAATTTATATTATAGGAGAATGCTAAATACAAAAAGTTTAGGAATGAAGATCTTCCACTCATATGGTTTCGTTATGATACATTTTATGCTGATAATGTTTCCACTGGAGAGAGAACGATAAGCAAACAAAGAATACATGTTGGGGATTGGATTAGATTTAGATGATGAAATAAACTATTTTTATGTTTATGATGATCAGGGTAAACAATTTGGCAATCTTAATGATGAGAAGAGTGATGATAGAGATGATATCTTGCATCATGCACATTCTGTTAGGTTTCCTGAGCTATCATTAAAAAAACGAAAGACAATTGTTGGCGTTGGCACTAGCAATCATAGAAAAAAGGTAAGGCAAAGTATATTGTTGTGTCACTAAAATATGATATACTCCCTACTTGATCCAGTGTCCAACAAAAGTGGCTCTACATCTTTTGTTAAATCAAAGTCCACTATCGAGAAGTGTATTTAATTGTTGGTAACTATCCCTAGCATTTCTAAGGAGAGCGAAATTTTTAACTTCTCTTTTAACCTGGTTGTTAAGAAAAAGAAGCGACAGATATTTTCCAAGTTATATACTAATGAAGCTTGAAAATCTTGGTTGGAGTATAACTATCAATCATACTTGAAGAAGCAACAATAATATGTTATGCATATTGCATTAGTATTTCTGTAACTATTTGATGTTGTTTCATTTAGAGCTCGAATTATATCTTTTCATGGTTAATTATCTTACTTTTCATGTCTACACTTTATGATTGTTGGTTTAAGAATTCTATTGCTATATTTTATCTTATTCGTAAATGGTTTCAAATGGTTGGCTCTTTTATTATTTTATTTTTAGTTAATAAGAAAATTGGGATATTGGCAACTTCATATCCTGTTATCCAGATGATTTGCTAGATGATGGAGAGAAAGAAAACGAAATACACGAAGAATTGAAGAAAATTCAACATAAGGAACACGAGAAGGGATGAGATGCATTATGTGTAACAACAGGCAAGTGTATCTCTGTATTAAGAGAAATATATATGCAAGGTACATTGCCATACATTTAAGTGCACCGGATATAATGTTTACTGAAGATATATTACATGAAAAGGTGACATGTTACTATGAGAATTTTCGACTGAGGAAGTCTGTATTTGTTGATTTTCCAAGATTCAACAGACAAATATGGCATTCAACCCATAAGTGGAATTTCTGTGTACGAGAAGCTAGGAATTTTACTTATGATTTATGCACATGGTGCCGGAAATTAATTGATACATGAGATATTTTAGCACTCTAGAGAAATAGTTCATCGGCACTCTCATACGTTCTAATATCTATTGGTGAGCTTGCAAGAGATATTATTAGACCGCACTTGAATTATAATGATGGTGTAGGAGATCACAAACCATATAATCGACGATATCTCGTCTCTTTAAAGTAAGTAATAATTTTAAGTAATTTATTTTACATTATAGCTCAAAATTTTAATATTGCAAGCTTATATTATATTTTTGTATTTAAATATTTATAGGACTATAATGTAGTACTTGATTGTACACATGTGAAAGTAAGATTACCGCAAGGCCAAGAAATACCTTATATAAGGCGTAAATGTATGTTATCCATCTCAAAAGATTCTTATTGACTTTAACATATGTTTTACATTTGTATGGGCCGGGTAGAAAGGAGCAGCTCATGACAGTTGTATATTTGGTGACACCCTTCGTAGATCAGAATTGTTGATAATCGAGGAAGAAGAAAGAGTACATTGATGATAGAGAGAAAGAGAATGAAGAATGAATTATTAGAAGTGAAGTATCCTGAATAGACAATGGCCCTCTTATACTTAGTTAATTGTAACTACTAACCTAATAACTAACAGACTTGTAACAACTAATAACTTACTTATTTACTAATTACTAATATGTTCTTATATTATTTAGCACTCCACCTCAAATTAGGTGGTGTAAAAATATCAAACACACCTAACTTGGAACTAAAATATGCATGATGAACTTTACTCAATCCTTTTGTGAGCAAATCTGCAGGTTGGGCATTGGTAGATATATACTTCTTGCAGACATGTTATTGTTGAATTTTTCCCCTTATGATGTAACAGTCAATCTCTATATGCTTGGTTATCTCATGATTGACTGAGTTAAAAGCAATTTGAATAGTTGTTATGCTATCAGTGAAAATGTCTACTGACAGTTTAACTTCTGCATTAATTTATTGAAATTTTCCCAGTAGCCATGTCAACTCTGCTACCATTACAGCTAAGCTTCTGTATTCTACTTTTGCAAAACTTCTTGATATAGTAGTTTGATTTTTGTACTTTCAAGACACTAGAGAATTGCCCACTTTGAGAAAGGAACCTATTGCATATCTACTAATGAATGAGCAAGTTGCCCAGTCTGTATCACAATATATTATGAAAGTATTGTTATGTTGGCTAGATAACAATATACATTGTCTTGGATTTTTCTTCACATATTTTACAATTATTAAGACAACTTCCATATATGATATTTTTAGTTAATGAGGGAATTGACTTAGAGTTTAAACTCCATACGCTATATCTAGTCTAATAATAGTTAGGTACAAGAGTTGACCTATTAACCTTTAATAAGATGTCTGATCTACTATAGAGTCTTCAACTGAAGTGTCATTCTTTGAACTGTGCTCATCATACTCTCTAGTTGTGAACTTAACATTGGTATCAATTAGTGTAGTCAATGGTTTCACTACAATTAGTCCAGCTTATGCTATAATTTATGAAGTATATTTTCTGTGATGCATAACAATCCATTTACTAGATCTAGCAAACTCTAATCCTATAAAATACCTAAACTCTCCAGAATTCTTCATCTTGAAGATGTTTTGTAGGGAAGTTTTAGTGTCTTGAATGAACATTAAATTAATTTTTGTAACTAACATATCATCTACATACATCAACACTACAACCATACCTTTATCTGTCTTTCTTATATATAAAGAATGATGAGATTGGCCTTGTTTGAACTATTATTTTTGAAGAGCTTCAGATAGCTTTAAGTTCCATTACCTTGGGGATTGTTTTAGCCCATACAAATATCTAGTTAGTTTGCATACTTTCTTTTCCTCCTAACTTCTAGATCCTAGTGGTAAATCCATGTTGATTTCATCAAGTAGATAACCTTGTAGAAAGGTATTACATACATCTATTTGATATATATGACATTGCTTGGCTGCTGCTAGTGCTAATATGTTCTAACAGTTATCATTTTTACCACTGGTGAAAACGTTTCTTTATAGTCAATACCCTCTTGTTAACTATATCCTTTTGCTACAAATCTAGCCTTAAACCTCTATATCTCTCTCACTGCCATGCTTAATTTTATATATCCACATGCATCCAATAGGTTTCTTTCCCTCGGGTAATATAAAAAATATATATGCATTAAGGATTGAAACTTGTGTGTGTTGGCTTTTCAAAGTGTTTTTCCTGAATTCCTTATACGTTCCTAGGTTTATTTGTTATTTTGGCTATTGTTGCTTGTTTTCCTTACGTTTGCCTTACTCATAGGACCTATTCTGCTGTAATTCCAGGTACCATTCTCAGTCAAAATCTGGGAAGTCGTAGCTGTACATGTTCGAGAACACAAATGATATTGAAGATGATCCTATTTTTTATCAATGTCATATTATGAACGTATTACTTTCAGTAATATTTCTGGTATTGTAATAAGCATAAACTTGTAATGATGTTGGACTGTACTTGGACTATGACTCTAATTTGTTTAGATTTCAGTAGTTTTAAAATATATTAGTCCATAACTTACTTGATGTGCATGATTTATTCTGTAGTAGGGATTCGATATTTGCATATGTACTCTGATCGATGAGTACACCAATCTCTTTCGTTAGATGCCAGATTCGAAACATGAGTAACAATTTATTAATTTACTAATATAAACTCATTATCATAAGTCTCTTTGTCAAATGTCTTCAATAAGCTTAAAAAATGATCAATTACATAACGTCAACAATTATAGTGTAGCAATTCAAAAGGATGTTATCATTCTCTATGATTGACTTGTAGTCCAACGTTTCTGGGCTCAGTTGAAGGCCTAGATCATTGTAGATTGTGAAACATGAGGAAACACACTGTCGGGCTGTTTAATTTCGTGGATAAAGCCCAGTCGCAGAAATATGTTATACAAATACTGAAAGTGTGCATATAGGTCGTTTTATTTAATCCATTTGTTGATCTGAAATAGTTTGGAGTTCTTCGTTATTTTAGAGACGCGTATAATAGAAAACTATAGTCACTTTAGGTTGCCTTTCTAAAAATTAGGTGAGCCGCCTAACAAAATCATGCACTATGTGGGCTCCTTAACTGTAAATACATAGAAGATTAGAGATGTTAGTTAGCGAATTCACGGCCCTCCACGAATTTTCTAACGCGTCGTTGTTGTAGGCGCGATATTTTAATAAGATATCTTCCTAAATTCGGGTGCGTATTTATGTGACCCAAATCCAAGTCTCAACGATGTTAATATGTGTCGAGAACCTAGGTGGATTTATATGATGTGGTTTGAGACGTGTTTAATACGTTGCAAGTATTCCAAAAATAAATAAAGGGGTTAAGAAATTTAAAATTGCAATGTTGGACGAACATGTATAAAACACAGGAAATTTGACATTTATAATAGTTTAAGCGACTGTGCTAGAACCACGGGATCTGGGGGTGCCTAACACCTTCCCTTGGGTCAACAGAATTCATTACTTAGAGTTTCTGGTTCGCAGACTCCAATTGGGCAGTCAAATAATTTCCTCGATTTGGGATTTTAAATAAACCGGTGACTTGGGACACCAAAAGCCTACCCTATCCCAAGTGGCGACTCTTAATAAATAAATAATCCCATTTCGAATAATGTCACTTTAATTGGAAGAACTCCATTATACGTGTCATCTTTCGGGGTAGCCGTGTAAAAAGGAGGCGTGACAGTGTGCTATATGGAGTTGGATACTGGGAGTTCTCATAAACAGGTTATGTTGTGGTTATGGGTCGCGTGTATCTGCACTGTATAATGACTGTCAGGGTTTAGAGACCCGAGTAGATCTTTTGCTGCTGGGTAGGTTAGATGTTGATATAAAATTGGGTATACCGTGTTATTCTAGACTATGTTGGCTATGCCGGGAGTGCCACTGATTAATTGGTGAGGTTAGGTGGATTTTGTTCTTAGTAGGGTGGTTTTATATTTCGAAGACCTAGCAGATAGCTGGGAAAGATTCTCTTTCTAATTTAGGCCTTTGTGTTGGATGTCAGTGCAGAGACTCCTACCATTGATTCAGTTCCGGTGGTGAGGGACTTTTCGGATGTGTTTCTTGTGGCCGGGCATGTCGCCGGATGGGCTTTTCGATTTTGGTATAGATTTTTTGTCGGACACCGTAGCGTATGGCACTAGTGGGGTTAAAGGAGTTGAAGGAGCAGCTTCAGAAACTCATTGATAAAGGTTCATTGGTAGACCTATATGGATGTATGTTCTGCATCGAGATAACTTTGTTGACTTAGAGTTGTCATTGGTGAGGGGTGTGTTGATTCAATTATTATTGAGCTATTAGTGTTTTGAGGTGATCTATAAGTTACCTTTATGTGTTGCGATGCATTGGAATTTGTTTTTTATAGGCACATGTGGTGCAGTTCTATTGGGGTCTCATAGTGGAATTTGAGCGAGAAGAGTATTGAGTATTGCTCGGTGGATGGCATATCGGTTATATCCCATCAGTTTGTGTAATGTTACGTCAAATTCTTTGCGGTGATTGTGATGATTTCTTTGGTTTTAGATATCATTTTGCACATGGTTGTCGATTTTGAGCAAAGTGACTTGAGGTGCTTCATGTGGACCAGTGTTTGGATGAGGCCCCACATTGAGCGAAGTTATGTGGAGGTATGATTCTATGGATTGGATTCGTATGTTCTTATTCTACGATGACGGTCTCTCAGCATTGTGTGTGGTGGTGTTGGTGAGCTTATGGTACAACTCTCTTATTTGATTCATTCTTCATGATTTGAGTACGTCGTACTGTTGCTTATCAGTGTGCGAATTGCATGAGTTGTGGCCTTAGATGGTTTTGATGTGTCATGGAACCAGAGTAGTTGTGTGGATTAGATTTGATCGTCGGGATCTAGAATGAACATAAGAAGATCGGGTTTCAGCATGTTAGAAAGATAATATCGAGGTTTGCCTAGAAATCTGCTATGGTCCTTGCCAAAGGAGAAGTAGCTTCCTAAATGGTTGATCTAAAAATTGGTTATGTATTACTGCGTCTTTCATTTATCATTGGCAGTGTATGAATGTATTGGAATGAGACATTAGTTGATAACATGTTTTCTATCGGTATTCGATTGTTGTGTGCAGATGCTGTGATTAAAAGTTATCGCTACAAGTGTTTGAGCTATGTGGTATATCATGTAATTACACCTGAGGTTGCAGGTATGGGTTATTGTGAGCATGTGGTTTTTGTCTCGTTTAATTACTCCTATAAAATCATTAGAATTAGGATTTTACTTCTATTATTTGAATTTTAGAGAACTAATTGCATGACTTTGTGTTTGTTCGCATTTTTTGTGTGCATTTTTAGTTGGCATAATTCATAAAAAAAATATAAAAAATGGCATATTTGCATTTAGAATTCGGCTTTATAATTTTGGGTTTATTAGTTAATTAATATTACCAAAATAAGAGAAAAATAACAAAAATAATATTTTATACATTTTTTGATTAGCTTTATTTTTAAATTTGGAATTATTTAGTTTTAGGAAAATTAAGTAGTTTGATTTCAGTTTACTTAAAGTCTTTGTTAATTTTAATTTTAATTTTAATTTTTCTTGCTTTTAGCAAGAACAAAAATAAAAAAGAAATGAAAATGAGTTGAATTTAAATAAAAAGATAGAGAAAACGAGAATAAATAAAAGATTTGAAATAAAAAAGAGAGTGCAAAATCAAGTTGGCAAATTTGGACTGATTCTTGATCCACCCCAAGTGAATTACCCATAAAACTCACCCCATTTAGCCCAAACCCCTTTCCAAAACCTAGTCCGTCCCCTACCCCACCCAAACGATGCCATTTTGATCGAATTCAATTAGAGCCGTCTAGGTTCTCTAATCGACTGGTTGTCAATTGGGTTGAGTTTGATATAAATATGTCCTAACGCTACCCTACCCCCCAGACCCCTTTACCCTCTCATCTCCGTCGTCTCTTCAGAGACCAACCCTAAACCCACCATCCACCACCCTAGAACCTCCGCCAAAAATCACTTCACGGCGGTACCTGGCCACTAAACAACGCCAAATTTACACCGTAATACTCTCCTGGCCTCCCCATCCCACACCTACTATCAGCTTCCCTTGAATACCCCTTAAACTCGTCGAATATCGATTTGAAGTCATGGCCGCTCCACCGCCCATAGTGGCGCCGCCTCCAAATCTCCTCAAAACAACACCATAGGTCCCCCCTAAACACCCTCATCACGAATCCACTACTTATTTCCTCAAAATCATGGCCAAATTCCGTGAATATTGAATAAAAATAATGGCCAAAACCTAATCACCACCGAACCACCCCAAAATCATCCAAACTATCACCCTGTAATCCTCACCACCCATCCTCTCCATTAATTTGTGGTTGTTTCTTCAAAAAGAGCCCAACAATTGGACGGGTTCTAGGGTTCTAATCTCAAATCCCGCTGCATGCCCTCACTAAGCTAAGTTTTTCTTAATTTAATTTAATTTCCTGCTCTTTCATCTTGGTGTTGTATGCCTGTTAGTGTTTGTTTTCCTCGCTATTTGCATGTGTCTGTCATTTCACTTCTTGCATATGTTTGTTAATGGTGCATGTTTTCCTTTGCTGGGTTTCGTTTTAAAATTTTGGGGGTAGGGTTACTTAGATTCATGTTTATCTGTTTAATTTCAGTTATAAAATTGTCACAGATTATTAGTTCAATTCGAATTGCTTGCTTGCTTAGTTTACTATTTCATTGGTTTAATAATGCAGTTAGTCATGGGATATATATTAAGTGGTTAATTAAATTTAAAGTAGCATAGTTTAATTTTGTTGACACTCTTAATTCAATTTTATGTTTCTTTTAGTATAATTGGAGGTGTTTGGATATATCTGTTTAATCCAGATGTGTTTTGTTTAACTATGGTCAAATTGTGACCAAGGTAGAAGGGTTTGGTTTAGTGAGTCAATTCAGGTAATTTCAAGGGTAATTTGGACAGTTTAAGTAGGGGAATCTTTTCATAACTGAAAGGGCAAGTTTCTAGCAAGGACTACTAGCCAATTTCAGGCTTTTGAGCAGTTTAACTTGGCTAGCAAGTTAGGGATTGAAGGTCTAAGTAGCAAAGTCGAAAATTGGAAAAGGTCTAAAAGGAAAAACTTAACTTATGTTCAGCTGCACTAGTAGCAGCCTATAAAGGGAAAACTAAAAGAAGTTCATTTAATGATTGGAAGATTGGCAGAGCTAAAAAAAAACCAAAAAATAACAAAATCAGCTAAAAACCTCCAGTAAAACACTATTCCATTAATTTTCTCTGAAACTCTTGAAGATTTTGATTTCTGAAACAATCTTTACTTAATCAGAGGTTTGAAATGACTTAGATTGGTTGGTTTCAAGTGTTTGGGTTCAAATATTTGGATGCATTTGGCTATTGGGCATTATTCGATCTTCTGTGAATGTGATTATAAAGTGGTTTTCCTTGGTATTCTGGGTTGATTTCTGTAGCTGCTGTTGAGCACTGTTGATTGATCACTGCTACTGCTGATTCTACCTTCTCCTTCATTTTGTCTTACTTTCCTAGGTAGATACTATGTACATCTCGAGCTTTTGGAAATAAATTAACGTGCAGAACATTTTACACTTTTAACTGTCATATTGTATTTCCTTAATTTTAGGGCTCCATTGAACTCTTATTTGAAACTAAACTGGACTATTTTGGACTGAGTAGAGTTATTAAACTGATTAAATTTTCTTTCCTTATTGTATAAGTGTCATGTTTAGTAATATTAGATTCAATTCAATTGAGTTCGATTTTTAAGCTTCCATGTGATTAACTCAAAAGCAGATATAAAAATGAGCAAGTGTGGTGATAATTCATATGAAATAGATATGTCTATTAATTTGAGTGCCAGGTTTAAACTTAAGTGTTCAGCATGTTGATTTGAAATGGGAAAGTAACACTTCAATATAGTAGGATCTCTGAATTTGACGTCGAGTATTTTTGTTCTGCCATTAAAATTTAAAAATGTATTGTACTATCCTTTGGATAGGCGTGAAAATTGAGATAACAAAGTAGAAGTTAATAAACCGTTAATGGCTTCAAGGGAAAATCTGAATTCGTATAAGGATTCACTATGGTTTAATAAATTCCTCCTTCAATTTGGATGGAACATGAAAATGAATTAGTTTTGGAGATTATGGTTTCACAGTTATTAGC
Source organism: Nicotiana benthamiana (assembly GCA_034376525.1). NCBI lineage: Eukaryota > Viridiplantae > Streptophyta > Magnoliopsida > Solanales > Solanaceae > Nicotiana > Nicotiana benthamiana. Next base: position 71,781,817 of record CM067325.1, read on the forward strand.
TAAATTATTAGATTAGTGAGAGAGATTAATGGACTAATAGGAAGATCGGCTTGGTTGAATTAGTTATCATAATTAGGTTGGGGGTTCTATTCAAGCATAAGATGTATATGAGACATAAGGTTTGCAGTAGAAATTTACTTGTATGCCTGAATTTTTACTTGACATCATAGGTTTAATTTGGCAATGCAAGTTTGGGCCTTTCGAGTTAAGTAGCAAGGGGTTTTCATTGATGTAGGTTCTTTTATTCGAGTTTGGACTTGAACTCGAAGCCCAAATTTGTTTGAATACTATTAATAGTAATTGATTCACATATTAATTAATTAGGACTTCTGGAGACAATTCAAAGTCGAGAACGGTAGTATCTTTAGGTTGACCTTTTAAAAAATAAAACGAGGTGCGCCGCTCAAAATAAAAATATGAATTTGTGTGGCCCTCTTTAAATACTTATATAAAAATACTTGGAATTCGCGACGTGCCGTTTGGCGAATTTCCATGGCCTCCCGAAAAGTTAAAAACACATTAGTCACTTTACGCGCGTTTTATAATTTTACCTTCTTAAATTCGGGTGTGCAGTTTATGCGACCCAAATCCAAATCCCAAAATGTTGAATAAAATATGTCGAGGGTCTGGGTGCATTTCATGCGACGTGATCCAATAACATATTTTTAACGCTGTTAATTTTCCTAAAATTATTAATTAAAAACGGTAAATACTTTAAAATTGCACTATAGGATAACATGTATTAAAAATCAGATTTTAACCAAATATAATATTTGAGCGACCGTACTAGAACCACGAACCTTCGGAGTGCCTAACATCTTCTCCCGGGTAAACAGAATTCCTTACCCAGATTTCTAGTTCGCAGAATATAATAATAGAGTCATTCTTTCCTCGATTCGAGATTTAAACCAGTGACTTGGGATACCATTAATTATCCCAAGTGGTGACTCTGAAAATCTCTTAAAAAATAAATCCCGTTTCGATTGTCCTTAAATTAGAAAAACTCTCTTATCTACGCCCCTTCCGGGGTGTAGTGAAAAAGGAGGTGTGACAGTAATTACAGCTTTATCGTGCTTACTTAGAGATAGGGTGATGTGGGATCACCCCCGGGATGTGCATGGTAAGGTTGCACAGCGATGTGATGGTTTTATGAACAACCCTGGGCACAATTGAGGATTAATGTTTGTTTAAGTGGGAGAGGATGTAACGGCCCAACTGGTCTTTTTTGAGCTTATGTACTTTGCTCCCCAGTTCTCGAGCATAACTTGCCCCGTGCGTATTATGACTTATGCAAATCGTTCGTTTTTGTTTTCAGGATAATCAGAATGAATTTTGAAGAACAGTTCTCAGTTAGAAACTTGAAATTTGAAAGTTTTGACCAAGATCTGATGTGTTGATATACAATCTCAGATCGGGATTCTTATGATTTGATAAGCTCCGTTAGGTGTTTTGGGATTTAGGAGCGTGATGGAATGTATTTTGGAGGTCCGTGAAAGATTTAGGCTTGAATCGGTGAAATTGAGATTTTGGCATTTTCCGGTTGATTGGTCAGATTTTTATATAGGGGTCGAAATGGAAATTTGGAAGTTGTAGTATTTCCTTTGAAACATTTGGGATGTGTGTGCAAAAGTACAAGCCATTCGTACGTTGTTTGGTATACTTTTTGATCGAAAGTGTAACTCGGAAGATATTGGAAGCTTCGGCTTGAATCCGATGTATTTAGGGTGATTCGATGTTGTTTGAGTCGTTCTGAAGATTGGTACAAGTTTGAATAGTTGTATGTGGCTTGTTTGTGCATTTGGTTGAGGTCCCGAGTGCCTGGGGTTGAATTCAGATGGTTCATGGAGATATTGGGAGTTTGGTGAATGCTGAAGATGTTTTTATTGTATCCGCACCTGCAGATTTAGAACCACAGGTGCGACGCTAAAAATGCGGAAGATTGTTCGTAGAAGCGAAAATAGGTTGGGATGATGTGACCATAGATGCAATAGAGGAGCCGCACATGCGAAGGTACAGGTGCGGGAAAGGCATCACAGATGCAATTTTTTGCGACTTTAGTGAAAATCGCAGATGCGGTGGTATCAGTCACAAAAGCGATACCACAGAAGTGGAAATGGACCGCAGGTGCGAAAAACCTGGGTTAGAAAGTATATAATGTTCTTTCGCGAATTTTTGGTAATTTCTTCTTTTTTGAAGACGGGAAGTGAGTTAGGCAGTGTATCCAAGGGAAAATCGACGTGAATCAGTAGGATAAGTTCTCCTAGCTTCATTACTCATATTTATGATCAAGTTTACATTGATTAATCAATGTATTAGTGAAAATTAAGGAAGAAAATTGAGGGGTTAGGACATAAGATTAAGTGACATTTAAGTGGGGATTTGAGGGGCCATTTAAAGTTCGATTTTGATGTTGTTGATATGTATAGACTTGTGAGAGGATAAGGATTTTCTTGATATAATTTTTTTTGGATTTCGAGACGTGAGCCTGGGGGTCTGGTTTGAGAAATTTTGGGATTTTTGATGTAAATTGAATATATCCGAGTGAGCTTTGTTCCCTTAGCATATTTTAATGGTTATGTACTGATTGTGGATAGATTTGGAGCATCGGGAGGTCGATTCGTGACGGCAATGGCGTCAGGCTGGAGTTTGGACCGTATCGAGCTGGGTAATGATTGTAAATATTGTCCTTGGGGTATGAATCCCCAGATTGCACATCATTGTGCTATATTGAGGTGAAGCACACGTTAGATGATGGACGTGGTGTCGTGCACTGTTGAGGATTGTAACTTAGTCCATTCCGACTGACTATTTTATTACGTATTTAATTGAAAACTATTTTATACCATCTTGTTTTGGGCCTCATGCCATATTTGGGCCTCATGCCAACAATTTGTACCCTTAGAAGATTTTTATTGCTATTTCCTCACTGTTTTGATTGTATATCTAAACTCAGTCATGCTATATTCTACTGTTTTCAAAACTCAGCTAAGTATTCTTTTTTAACACATTTAATGATATTCCAAAAGATATTTTGGGCTGAACATCATGTTTTACAGTTGCCCGAGTGGCTTATGAGATTTCTGGCTGAGTAAGGCCATGGGCCTGTTTTATGAGGATAGTTTTTGGTCGGCCTTCACGCTACAGTAGTGATACACTAATTTGTGATTATGAGGCCGAGGGTCTGAGATTGTACACCTATGAGGTGGTTTGTTGATATGAGCTGAGAGCCTATTGATGATGCTACAAGATGACTTCATATTGCGCTTGGGCTTTAAGAGGGCTCGCATGAACTCTGCATACTTCAGTGAGCGTGGGTACCATTGTCATGTGAGATATAGCCTGTGGGGCTGGGGATGTTTCATGTTGTTGCCTGAGGGGATGTTTCTGTTTTTATTTGTGCCCGAGGGGGGAATTTTCAGGTATTTGGTTATCAGTATAATCAGAATGAATTTTGAAAAACAGTTCTCAGTTTGAAACTTGAAATTTTAAAGTTTTGACCAAGATTTGATGTGTTGATATACAATCTCTGATCGCGATTCTTATGATTTGATAAGCTCCGTTAGGTGAATTGGGATTTAGGAGCGTGATCAGAATGTATTTTGGAGGTCCGTGAAAGATTTAGGCTTGAATCGGTGAAATTGAGATTTTGCCATTTTCCGGTTGATAGGTCAGATTTTGATATAGGGGTCGAAATGGAATTCTGAAAGTTGTAGTAGTTCCGTTGTAACATTTGGAATGTGTGTGCAAAAGTAGAAGTCATTCGTACGTTGTTTGGTATACTTTTTGATCGAAAGTGTAATTCGGAAGATTTTGGAAGCTTCGGCTTGAATCCGATGTATTTAGGGTGATTCGATGTTGTTTGAGTCGTTTTGAAGATTGGTACAAGTTTGAATAGTGGTATGTGGCTTGTTTGTGCATTTGGTTGAGGTCCCGGGGGCCTGGGGTTGAATTCAGATGGTTCATGGAGATATTGGGAGTTTGGTGAATGCAGTAGATTTGTTGTTTCTTTTGTATCAGCACCTGCAGATTTAGAACCATAGGTGCGACGCTGAAAATGCGGAAGATTGTTCGTAGAAGCGAAAATAGGTTGGGATGATGTGACCATAGAAGCAATAGAGGAGCCGCACATGCGAAGGTACAGGTGCGGGAAAGGCATCACAGATGCAATTTTTTGTGACTTTAGTGAAAATCGCAGATGCGGTGGTATCGGTCACAAAAGCGATACCACAGAAGTGGAAATGGACCGCAAGTGCGGAAAACCTGGGTTTGAAAGTATATAATGTTCCTTCGCGAATTTTTGCTAATTTCTCCTTTTTTGAAGACGGGAAGTGAGTTAGGGCAGTGAATCCAAGGGAAAGTCGACGTGAATCTGTAGGGTAAGTTCCCCGAGCTTCATTAATCATATTTATGTAAATTGAATATTTTCGAGTTGGCTTTGTTCCCTTAGCATATTTAATGGTTATGTACTGATTGTGGCTAGATATGGAGCATCGGGAGGTCGATTCGTGACAGCAAAGGCGTCACGCTGGAGTTTAGACCGGATCGAGGTGGGTAATGATTGTAAATGTTGTTCTGGGGGTATGGATCCCCAGATTGCACATCATTGTGCTATATTGAGGTGAAGCACACGTTAGATGATGGACGTGGGGTCGTGCCATGTTGAGGATTGTAACTTAGTCCATTCCGACTGACTATTTTATTGCGTATTTGATTGAAAACTATTTGATATCATCATGTTTTGGGCCTCATGCTTATGAGATTTCTGGCTGAATAAGGCATTGGGCCTATTTTATGAGGATAGTTTTGGGTCGGCCTTCACGCCACAGTAGTGATACACTAATTTGTGATTATGAGGCCGAGGGCCTGAGATTGTACACCTATGAGGTGGCTTGTTGATATGGGCCGAGAGCCTATTGATGATGCCACAAGATGACTTCATATTGCGCTTGGGCCTTAAGAGGGCTCGCATGCAGTCTGCATACCCCCAGTGGGGTACTTATTGTCATGTGAGATATAGCCTGTGGGGCTGGGGATGTTCCATGTTGTTGCCTGAGGGGATGTTTCTGTTGTTATTTGTGCCCGAGGGGGGAATTTTTTGTGCTTATCTATTCTAGCTGCTTTTCGTTTACTTGTTTAAGTATGAAAAGGTATTTCAAAAAAGTTTAAACTGAGCTAAGATGTTTTAGGAGATTTTATAGCTTCATTGCTTTCTTATTGGTTGTATACTGCTTCTATATAGCATGTTGATGTACTTTTACGTGATTTCTTATTGCTCAGTCTTCATTAATTATTATTACTCACTGAGTTGGAGTATTCACTTTACTCCATACACCTTATGTGCAGATTCAGGTATTTGTTAACCCGGTAGCGGGTATTGGTTGCTTAGAGGCAGAGTCATCGAAGTTTTAGCAAGGTAGCTGCCCGACGTTCGTAGCACTGCTTTTCTCCCTCTTGATTTTATTAGACTGTATTTAGTGCATTTTCAGAAATTCCGTTGTATTTAGACCTTAATAGATGCTTGTGACTTGTGTCACCCCGATGTCAGGCTATGTCTATTCCGCAACTGTGTTATTCACCTTATTTTCGGGATTACTATTATGTTGGAGACTTAAATTGTAATATTTTAATTGCTTAAAATGAATTGGGAATGTGTTGGCTAGCCTTTTCTTCACGAGAGGCACCATCACAACCAGGTCAGGTATTGGGTCGTGACACTATTTCTTTGCTTCATGATAGCCCCTAAACTTTATTGTTTGTATGGGTAAAATCAAAAAATTAATTATTTTCTTATATCATCAAAATCACTAAGCTATATTTGTATAAAACAATTGAACTAGTGTATGTCTTAATTTATTTAAAAAATAAGCAGTCGTCAATTATGAAAAGTAACAGTTGAAAAAAGTAGTAATAATCTTTCGTCCTTGAGCGCCAAGAAATAAAATAAGAAAAAGCAAAACCCAGATAAGCTTTGGAAAAGAATAGAAAATAAAACAAATGCAAAATATGATCATGGCACCAACAAAACTCGTTACTTCATAACGCCGCAAAAGAAAGAGAAGCCAACGTGGAAAAGTGTTCCACGAACTGTTGGGACGGGCACTTGGAAACCTCTAAGCAAAGTCCTAGAGGTGTTTGATGATAAAGGGAGACTCATGGGCTTCGTGAAAAGTTTGAAGTATATTCCCGCAAGCAAATCTTCAAATAACGTTAATGGCGAGTGGTTCATGACTGAATACTCATTGTACGATTGTTATCTCGATGCTAGGGAGATTAAGAACAAAGGTTTCGTAGTTTGTAAGATCAAGAAGAAGGAAAATCCCCGTAATAAGGAAAAAGGAAAAACAGTAGTCATTGATGAGAATATGAGAGACATAGAAGAATTTATCAAATATGCTCTACAAGAAGACAACTTTGGAAAGTAGAAAGATGATGATGACCAGAAGAATATTGAATACATAGAGGGAGACAAGGTTGGAGACCAATTACTTGCTCTGTTGGGTTCAGAAGACAATGCCGAATAAATAGAGTGGGATGAAGTCGAAGATGATCAACTTGCTCATTTATTTGGTTCGCAGACGATATTGATCTGGATGCTTTAGAATTTTTCTAAATCGGATGCTAATTGCGTATCTTACATATAAATTTGTAACTAGTTAGTACTATATGGTCGATCTGAACCTGGTAGTTGTTAGTTTAGTAAGAATAATTGTCACACTCTGATGCCACTGTCATCTACTTATTATTGTAGTTCCTTATTAATTTGACAACTATATATTCTGCAGAGTTAAGGTCAATATTCTGTACTCTGTAGAGTGTAGTTGACAGTGGATATATGGGTCTAGATTGCTCTAGGCAAAATATGCCAGACCTGTGATTGTGTACTAGTGTATAATGGATCTCCGATTGAGTTGCTTGGTAGACAATTAAGCGTTGTTGATCATTGCAAGGTAAGGTCCTCTCTTTTACTTTGGTTCTATTTCGTTTTAAGATGATGATAAGATATTAGTGTTTACTAACTCGTAATGTACAAAAAATTGTATCAGCCTTTTTTCTTTTGTCATTTGATGAAAGTTCAACGTGAATGTATAGTTGACGCAATTTAATGCTCCATGAATGAATAATTGCATGTTTATAATATATCTTTATTTCTATTACAACCATCAGTCTTGAGTACATTGTTTCACTGTTTGATGCAAATATTTTTTTCTGTTGCATGAGAATCGGTTATAATAAAATTGAACATAATGGAGAAAGCAGTCCACTTTATAGCACCGTACCGTTCATATATAATTAGTAATTGCTATAATAATAAATAATTTAATTTTATGAACATTTTATGGATTTTTTTTGCATAATTGCATTCACGAGGAAGAAAATGCATTGTTTGGTTACTGATGAAGAAAAAGTACAGTTGATCGATCATTCTTTGCAAGGAAAGTTATAGATTGTTTATATGCAAATTCTTCTGTTAATCAGATTGTTTGATTGAGGTGCAAGTGTATTGCTCTATCGTCTAAATAACTGATTATATAGAGTTTTTATTCGAAGTAAGGAAGAATGTGGCAACATGCACTTTAATTAGGAGGTAGAAATTATCATTATTCTTCTTAGGGAAAAAAAAAAGAAAGTTCTTATTATTCACAAGGCATCCTGTGGATACTCTACTTAAAGCAAGAACATTAGTGACCCATTAAATTTAGCTTTTATTACAATCTAAAAATTTTGGACGCTACTATTTTCTATTTCCTTGTATGATAATATTTTTATTCATTTACTTCTTAGGTTAGAATATTATTTTATAAAGTTTACGAAGAATTTTTATTTTCTTCTGATTCTTAACATTCAAACATGTCGGAAAATTTTATGGGGCAAAATAATGCTAAGTGGATGTAATGACTCAACCAGTCGTTTTATTTTTTAGAATCCCATTCCCCAAAATGAGAATTTTCATACATGCTTTTACTGATTTATGACTTGCGGGGATGATTAGTTCGGGATTTGGAAGAGTTCGGGTTGAAATCGGAACACTTGGTTCCTTAAGGTTGGCTTAAAAGGCCAAATTTGAGTTCGGTCAATATTTTGAGTAAACGATCTCAGAATTGAGATTTGACGATTTTAACAGGTTCGTATGATAATTTTGTACTTAGGCGTATGCTTAGATCGGGGTTTTGGATGATCCGAAAGCATTTCGGCGCCTAATAGTAAAAGTCGTCATTTTGAGCAAATTTCGTAAGTTTAGGCTGAAATACATTTTTACATCCTAGACGTCCGTTTAGGATTCTAAGCCTGGAAATTGCTCTGTATGGTGATTCAGGACATAGGAGCATGACCGAATGTGGATTTCGAGGTATGCAGGTCGTTTCACAGTCATTTGGCGATAGATACGAACTTAAAGTTTTTTGAAAGTTTGACCGAGGGTACACTTTTAGATATCAGGTTCAAATTCTAGTTCCGGAAGATGAAGTAGGTCTATAATAAAATTTGAGAGGTGTATACAAAATTTTGCGTCATTCCGAGTTGATTTGATAGAAATCGGACGCACAAAAGTGTTTTTAGAAGCTTTTGAGTTCATGAGTAAACTCATGCGTTTTGGCGTCCAATTCGTGAAAATGTTATTTCATTGTTCCAATCTCGCGAGCAAATTTTTATGATGTTGTTAGACTTGTGTGGGTATTTTTTGTGGAGCACCGAAGGTTCGGGTGAGTTTCAGACGTTCGTACGGGATGAAAAATACACCAGATTTCTTGCACATTGACTAATTTATATGATATTTGACTAGTTTCAAGTTGTTTGGCACCAAATTTAAAGGTTTGAGCACCTTTTTGGACTGGAAGGTAGGCATTGAGACGAGGTAAGTCTCGTTTCTATCGTCGCAAGAGGGATTTTAACCCATAGGTGAACTTAATTAATATGTGCTGTGATATGCGAGGGGCTACATATGCACGAAGTGACGAGAGTCGGTACATAGCTACAATTTCTATTTATGTCTGAGTACTGTTAGTTTTACGTCATGCTTTGTGGACATCGTTATCTGATTTGATTTGTATTATATCCAATGAGACTAAGTTCAGGATTTTTAACATTTCAAAAGCTACACGTTGAATTTCCTTTATTTGAAAATAATCGGGAAAGGTTATGATTTATTGATAAATGCATATTGTACAATTTTGCAAGTATACTTCCTACCAACACAGAGAGAGTTAAAAGATTTGTTGCGGGGTTGCACCCCAGTATTCGGGCTAGTATGACATCGAAGTTTGAGATCGGTACTGATTATCAGCTAGTAGTGGAGATTGCTCGGAGGATTGATGGCTACCGCCAGAGGGGTAGAGAGCAGAGATAATTTGTTTTCTAAAGATGCATATCCCACTGTTAAGAAAGGAAATGGACCTAATACTAATTTTTCTAAAGATGGATAAAAAAAAGGTTAATGTGTTCAATAAGAATATTGGAAGAACGTGTGATAGAAGAAAAAAGATGAAAAACTATTGGGATTAAATGAAATCCAAATGATCTCTTTTTAAGCAGCTGACGAAGGGAAGACATGTTAAGGATCAGATGAAAACAAAAAACCAATTGTTGTGAATGATGATTGATGGGAGCAAAAAATTAAATTACAAATACCACACCCTTCTACATGTTCTTTAAAGAGTATTTCATTGTTAATCTTTATTATTTTTTTGAATTAATTAATAATTTATATTATAGGAGAATGCTAAATACAAAAAGTTTAGGAATGAAGATCTTCCACTCATATGGTTTCGTTATGATACATTTTATGCTGATATTGTTGCCACTGGAGAGAGAGCACGATAAGCAAAAAAAGAATACATGTTGGGGATTGGATTAGATTTAGATGATGAAATAAACTATTTTTATGTTTATGATGATCAGGGTAATCAATTTGGTAATATTAATGATGAGAAGAGTGATGATAGAGATGATATCTTGCATCATGCACATTCTGTTAGGTTTCCTGAGCTATCATTAAAAAAATGAAAGACAATTTTTGGCGTCGGCACTAGCAATCATAGAAAAAAAGTGAGGCAATGTATATTGTTGTGTCACTAAAATATGATATACTCCCTACTTGATCCAGTGTCCAACAAAAGTGGCTCTACATCTTTTGTAAAATCAAAGTCCACTATCGAGAAGTGTATTGAATTGTTGGTAAGTATCCCTAGCATTTCTAGGGAGAGCGAAATTTTCAATTTCTCTTTAAACCTGGTTGTTAAGAAAAAGAAGCGACAGATATTTTCCAAGATATATAAAAATGAAGCTCGAAAATCTTGGTTGGAGTATAACTATCAATCATACTTGAAAAAGCAACAATAATATTTTATGCATATTGCATTAGTATTTCTTAACTATTTGATGTTGTTTCATTTAGAGCTCGAATTATATCTTTTCATGGTTAATTATCTTACTTTTCATGTCTATACTTTATGATTGTTGGTTTAAGCATTTTCTATTGCTATACTTTATCTTATTAGTAAATGGTCTCAAATGGTCGGTTCTTTTATTATTTTATTTTAGTTAATAAGAAAATTGGGATATTGGCAACTTTGTATCCTGTTATCCAAATGATTTGCTAGTTGATGGAGAAAAAGAAAACGAAATACACGAAGAATTGAAGAAAATTCAAAATGAGCAACACGAGAAGGACTGAGATGCATTATGTGTAACAACAGGCAAGTGCATCTCTATGTATTACGAGAAATATATATGCAAGGTACATTGCCATACTTCTAAGTGCACCGGATATAATGTTTACTGAAGATATATTACATGAAAAGGTGACATGTTGCTATGAGAATATTCGACTGAGAAAGTCAGTATTTGTTGATTTTCCAAGATTCAACAGACAAATATGGCATTCAACCTATAGGTGGAATTTCTGTATATGAGAAGCTAGGCAATTTACTTATGATTTATGCACATGGTGCCGGAATTTATTGATACATGAGATATTTTAATACTCTAGAGAAATATTTCATCGGCACTCTCATAGTGTTCTAAAATCTATTGGTGAGCTTGCAAGAGATATTATTAGACCGCACTTGAATTATAATGATGGTGTAGGAGATCACAAGCTATATAATCGACGATATCTCCTTTCTTTATAGTAAGTAATAATTTTAAGTAACTTATTTTACATTATAGCTCAAAATTTTAATATTGAAAGCTTATATTATATTTTTGTATTTAAATATTTATAGGACTATATTGTAGTACTTGATTGTACACATGTGAAAGTAAGATTACCGCAAGACCAAGAAATACCTTATATAAGGCGTAAATGTATGTTATCCATCTCAACAGATTCTTATTGACTTTAATATATGTTATACATTTGTATGGGCCGGGTAGAAAGGAGCAGCTCATGACAGCTCATGACAGTTGTATAGTCTAATAATAGTTAGGTACAAGAATTGACTTATTAACCTTTAATAAGATGTCTGATCTACTATAGAGTCTTCAACTGAATTGTCATTCTTTGAACTGTGCGCATCATACTCTCTTGTTGTGAACTTAACATTGGTATCAATTGGTGTAGTCAATGGTTTCACTACAATTAGTCCAGCTTATGCTATAATTTATGAAGTATATTTTCTGTGATGCATAACAATCCATTTACTGGATCTAGAAAACTCTAATCCTATAAAATACCTAAACTCTCCCAAATTCTTCATCTTGAAGATGTTTTGTAGGGATGTTTTAGTGTCTTGAATCAACATTAAATTAATTTTTGTAACTATCATATCATCTACATACATCAACACTACAACCATACCTTTATCTGTCTTTCTTATATATAAAGAATGATGAGATTGGCTTTGTTTGAACTATAATTTTTGAAGAGCTTCAGATTGCTTTAAGTTCCATTACCTTGGGGCTTGTTTTAGCCCATACAAAGATCTAGTTAGTTTGCATACTTTCTTTTCCTCATAACTTCTACATCCTAGTGGTAAATCCATGTCGATTTCATCAAGTAGATAACCTTGTAGAAAGTTATTATCTACATCTATTTGATATATATGCCATTGCTTGGCTGCTGCTAGTGCTAAAATGGTTCTAACAGTTATCATTTTTACCATTGGTGAAAACGTTTCTTTATAGTCAATACCCTCTTGTTAACTATATCCTTTTGCTACCAATCTAGCCTTAAACTTTTATATCTCTCTCACTGCCATGTAATTAATTTTATATATCCACCTGCATCCAATAAGTTTCTTTCCCTCAGGTAATATGACCAATGTATATGCATTAAGGATTGAAACTTGTGTGCGTTGGCTTTTCAAAGTGTTTTTCCTGAATTCCTTATACGTTCCTATGTTTATTAGTTATTTTGGCTATTGTTGCTTGTTTGCCTTACATTTGCCTTACTCATAGGACCTCTTCTGCTGTAATTCCAGGTACCATTCTCACTCAAATTTGGGAAGTCATAGCTATACATGTTAGAGATCATAACTGATAATGAAGATGATCCTATTTTTTATCAATGTCATATTATAAACGTTATTAGTTTCAGTAATATTTCTTGTATTGTAATAAGCATAAACTTGTAATGATGCTGGACTGTACTTAGACTATGACTCTAACTTGATTATATTTCAGTAGTTTTATAATATATTAGTACATAACTTACCTGATGTGCCTGATTTACTCTGTAGTAGGGATTCGGTATTTGCATATGTACTCTGATCGATGAGTACACCAATCTCTTTCGTTAGATGCCAGATTCAAAAAATGAGTAAAAATTTCTTAATTTACTAATATAAACTCATTATCAAAATGTCTTCAATAAGCTTAAAAAATGATCAATTACATAACGCCAACAATTATAGTGTAGCAATTCAAAAGGATGTTATCATTCTCTATGATTGACTTGTGGTCCAACGTTTCTGGGCTCAATTGAAGGCCCAGATCATTGTAGGTTGTGAAACATGAGGAAACACACTGTCGGGCTGTTTAATTTCGTGGATAAAGCCCAGTCGCAGAAATATGTTATACAAATACTGAAAGTGTGCATATTGGTCGTTTTATTTAAACCATCTATTGTTCTGAAATAGTTTGGAGTTCTTCGTTATTTTGGAGACGCGTATAATAGAAAACTATAGTCACTTTAGGCTGCCTTTCTAAAAATTAAGTGAGCCGCCTAACAAAATCATGCACTATGTCCGCTCCTTAACTGTAAATACATAGAAATTTAGAGATGTTGTTTAGCGAATTTCACAGCCCTCCACGAATTTTCAAACGCGTAGTTGTTGTAGGCGCGATATTTTAATAAGATATCTTCCTAAATTCGGGTGCGTATTTATGTGACCCCTATACAAGTCTCAATGATGTTAAAATGTGTCGAGAACCCAGGTGAATTTATGTGACGTGGTTTGAGACGTGTTTTAATAACGCTGCAAGTATTCCAGAAATAAATAAAGCGGTTAATAACTTTAAAATTGCAATGTAGGACGAACATGTATAAAACTCAGGAAATTTGACCTTTATAATAGTTTAAGAAACCGTGCTAGAACCATGGGATTTGGGGGTTCCTAACACCCTCCCTCGGTTCAACATAATTCCTTACTTATAGTTTCTGGTTCGCATACTCCAATTGGGCAGACAAATATTTACTCGATTTGGGATTTTAAATAAACCGGTGACCTGGGACACCAAAAGCCAAACCTATCCCAAGTGGCGACTCTTAATAAATAAATAATCCCATTTTGAATAATGTCACTTTAATTGGAAGAACTTCATTATGCGTGTCATCCTTTGGGGTAGCCGTGTAAAAAGGAGGCGTAGCAGTGTGCTATATGGAGTTGGAGACTGGAGTCCTCATAAACATGTTATGTTGTGGTTATGGGTCGCGTGTATCGGCACTGTATAATGACTGTCAGGGTTTAGAGACCCGAGTAGATCTTTTGCTGCTTGGTAGGTTAGATTTTGATATCTAATTGGGTATACCGTGTTATTCTAGACTATTGCGTGAAGGAGGGGATGTTGGCTATGCCGGGAGTGCCACTGATTAAGTGGTGAGGTTAGGTGGATTTTGTTCTTAGTAGGGTGGTTTTATATTTCGAAGACCTAACAAATAGCTGGGAAGGATTCTCTTTCTAATTTAGGCCTTTGTGATGGATGTCAGTGCAGAGACTCCTACCATTTATTCAGTTCCGGTGGTGAGGGACTTTTCGGATGTGTTTCTTGTGGCCGGGCATGTCGCCGGATGGGGTTTTCGATTTTGTTATTGATTTGGTATCAGACACCGTAGCGTATAGCACCAGTGGGGTTAAAGGAGTTGAAGGATCAGCTTCAGAAACTCCTTGATAAAGGTTCATTGGTAGACCTATATGGATGTATGTTCTGCATCGAGATAACTTTGTTGACTTCGAGTTGTCATTGATGAGGGGTGTGTTGATTCAATTATTATTGAGCTATTAGTGTTTTGAGGTGATCTTTTAGTTACCTTTATGTGTTGCGATGCATTGGAATTTGTTTTTTATAGGCACATGTGGTGCAGTTCTATTGGGGTCTCATAGTGGAATTTGAGCGAGAATAGTATTGAGTATTGCTCGGTGGATGGCATATCGGTTATATCCGTTCGGTTTGTGTAATGTTACGTCAAATTCTTTGCGGTGATTGTGATGATTTCTTTGGTTTTAGATATCATTTTGCACATGGTTGTCGATTTTGAGCAAAGTGACTTGAGGTGCTTCATGTGGACCAGTGTTTGGATGAGGCCCCACATTGAGCGAAGTTATGTGGAGGTATGATTCTATGGATTGGATTCGTATGTTCTTCTCTACGATGACGGTCTCTCAGCATTGTGTGTGGTGGTGTTGGTGAGCTTACGGTACAACTCTCTTATTTGATTCATTCTTCATGATTTGAGTACGTTCGGATTGTTGCTTATCAGTGTGCGAATTGCATGAGTTGTGGCCTTAGATGGTTTTGATGTGTCATGGAACCAGAGTAGTTGTGTGGATTAGATTTGATCGTCGGGATCTAGAATGAACATAAGAAGATCGGGTTTCAGCATGTTAGAAAGATAATATCGAGGTTTGCCTAGAAATCTGCTATGGTCCTTGCCAAAGGAGAAGTAGCTTCCTAAATGGTTGATCTAAAAAATGGTTATGTATTACTGCGTCTTTCATTTATCATTGGCAGCGTAAGTATTGGAATGAGGCTTTAGTTGATAACATGTTTTCTATCGGTATTCGATTGTTGTGTGCAGATGCTGTGATTAAAAGTTATCGCTATAAGTGTTTGAGTTATGTGGTATATCATGTAATTACACCTGAGGTTGCAGGTATGAGTTATTGTGAGCATGTGGTTTTTGTCTCGTTTAATTACTCCTATAAAATCATTAGAATTAGGATTTTTCTTCTATTATTTGAATTTTAGAGAACTAATTGCATGACTTTGTGTTTGTTCACATTTTTTGTGTGCATTTATAGTTGGCATAATTCATAAAAAAAAAATACAAAAAATGGCATATTTGCATTTAGAATTCGGCTTTATAATTTTAGGTTTATTAGTTAATTAATATTACCAAAATAAGAGAAAAATAACAAAAATAATAATTTTTTACATTCTTTGATTAGCTTTATTTTTAAATTTGGATTTATTTAGTTTTAGGAAAATTAAGTAGTTTGATTTCAGTTTACTTAAAGTCTTTGTTAATTTTAATTTTAATTTTAATTTTTCTTGCTTTTAACAAGAACAAAAATAAAAAAGAAATGAAAATGAGTTGAATTTAAATAAAAAGATAGAGAAAACAAGAATAAATAAAAGATTTGAAATAAAAAAGAGAGTGCAAAATCAAGTTGGCAAATTTGGACTGATTCTTGATCCACCCCAAATGAATTACCCATAAAACTCACCCCATTTAGCCCAAACCCCTTTCCAAAACCTAGTCCGTCCCCTACCCCACCCAAACGACGCCATTTTGATCGAATTCAATTAGAGCCGTCTAGGTTCTCTAATCGACTGGTTGTCAATTGGGTTGAGTTTGATATAAATATGTCCTAACGCTACCCTACCCCCAGACCCCTTTACCCTCTCATCTCCTTCGTCTCTTCAGAGACCAACCCTAAACCCACCATCCACCACCCTAAAACCTCCGCCAAAAATCACTTCACGGCGGTACCTGGCCACCAAACAATGCCAAATTTACACCGTAATACTCTCCCGGCCTCCCCATCCCACACCTACTATCAGCTTCCCTTGAATACCCCTTAAACTCGTCGAATATCGATTTGAAGTCATGGCCGCTCCACCGCCCATAGTGGCGTCGCCTCCAAATCGCCTCAAAACAACACCATAGGTCCCCCCTAAACACCCTCATCACGAATCCACTACTTATTTCCTCAAAATCATGGCCAAATTCCACGAATATTGAATCAAAATAATGGCCAAAACCTAATCACCACCGAACCACCCTAAAATCATCCAAACTATCACCCTGTAATCCTCACCACCCATCCTCTCCATTAATTTGTGGTTGTTTCTTCAAAAAGAGCCCAACAATTGGACGGGTTCTAGGGTTCTAATCTCAAATCCCGCTGCATGCCCTCACTAAGCTAAGTTTTCTTAATTTAATTTAATTTCCTGCTCTTTCATCTTGGTGTTGTATGCCTGTTAGTGTTTGTTTTCCTCGCTATTTGCATGTGTCTGTCGTTTCACTTCTTGCATATGTTTGTTAATGGTGCATGTTTTCCTTTGCTGGGTGTCATTTTAAAATTTTGGGGGTAGGGTTACTTAGATTCATGTTTATCTGTTTAATTTCAGTTATAAAATTATCACTGATTATTAGTTCAATTCGAATTGCTTGCTTGCTTAGTTTACTATTTCATTGGTTTAATAATGCAGTTAGTCATGGGATATATATTAAGTGGTTAATTAAATTTAAAGTAGCATAGTTTAATTTTGTTGACACTCTTAATTCAATTTTGTGTTTCTTTTAGTATCATTGGAGGTGTTTGGATATATCTGTTTAATCCAGATGTGTTTTGTTTAACTATGGTCAAATTGTGACCAAGGTAGAAGGGTTTGGTTTAGTGAGTCAATTCAGGTAATTTCAAGGGTAATTTGGGAAGTTTAAGTGGGGGAATCTTTTCATAACTAAAAGGGCAAGTTTCTAGTAGGGACTACTAGCCAATTTCAGGCTTTTGAGTAGTTTAACTTGGCTAGCAAGCTAGGGATTGAAGGTCTAAGTAGCAAAGTCGAAAATTGGAAAAGGTCTAAAAGGAAAAACTTAACTTATGTTCAGCTGCACTAGTAGCTGCCTATAAAGGGAAAACTAAAAGAAGTTCATTTAATGATTGGAAGATTGGCAGAGCTAAAAAAAACCAAAAAATAACAAAATCAGCTAAAAACCTCCAGTAAAACACTATTCCATTAATTTTCTCCGAAACTCTTGAAGATTTTGATTTCTGAAACAATCTTTAGTTAATCTGAGGTTTGAAATGACTTAGATTGGTTGGTTTCAAGTGTTTGGGTTCAAATATTTGGATGCATTTGGCTATTGGGCATTATTCGATCTTCTGTGAATGTGATTATAAAGTGGTTTTCCTTGGTATTCTGGGTTGATTACTGCAGGTGCTGTTGAGCACTGTTGATTGATCACTGCTACTGCTGATTCTACCTTCTCCTTAATTTTGTCTTACTTTCCTAGGTACATACCATGTACATCTCGAGCTTTTGGAAATAAATTAACGTGCAGAACATTTTACACTTTTAACTGTCATATTGTATTTCCTTAATTTTAGGGCTCCATTGAACTCTTATTTGAAACTAAACTGGACTGTTTTGGACGGAGTAGAGTTATTAAACTGATTAAATTTTCTTTCCTTATTGTATAAGTGTCATGTTTAGTAATATTAGATTCAATTCAATTGAGTTCGATTTTTAAGCTTCCATGTGATTAACTCAAAAGAAGATATAAAAATGAGCAAGTGTGGTGATAATTCATATGAAATAGATAGGTCTATTAATTTGAGTGCCAGGTTTAAACTTAAGTGTTCAGCATGTTGATTTGAAATGGGAAAGTAACACTTCAATATAGTAGGATCTCTGAATTTGACGTCGAGTATTTTTGTTCTGCCATTAAAATTTAAAAATGTATTGTACTATCCTTTGGATAGGCGTGAAAATTGAGATAACAAAGTAGAAGTTAATAAACTGTTAAAGGCTTCAAGGGAAAATCTGAATTAGTATAAGGATTCACTATGGTTTAATCAATGCCTCCTTCAATTTGGATGGAACATGAAAATGAATTAGTTTTGGAGATTATGGTTTCACAGTTATTAGCTAAATTATTGGATTAGTGAGAGAGATTAATGGACTAATAGGAAGATCGGCTAGGTTGAATTAGTTATCGTAATTAGGTTGGGGGTTCTATTCAAGCATAAGATGTATATGAGACATAAGGTTTGCAGTAGAAATTTACTTGTATGCCTGAATTTTTACTTGACATCATAGGTTTAATTTGGCAATGCAAGTTTGGGCCTTTCGAGTTAAGTAGCAAGGGGTTTTCATTGATGTAGGTTCTTTTATTCGAGATTGGACTTGAACTCGAAGCCCAAATTTGTTTGAATACTATTAATAGTAATTGATTCACATATTAATTAATTAGGACTTCTGGAGACAATTCTTAGTCGAGAACGGTAGTATCTTTAGGTTGACCTTTTAAAAAATAAGACGAGGTGCGCCGCGCAAAATAAAAGTATGAAATTGTGTGGCCCTTTTTAAATACTTATATAAAAATACTTGGAATTCGCGACATGCCGTTTGGCGAATTTTCATGGCCTCCCGAAAAGTTAAAAACACATTAGTCACTTTACGCGCGTTCTTTTATAATTTTACCTTCTTAAATTCGGGTGTGCAGTTTATGCGACCCAAATCCAAATCCCAAAATGTTGAATAAAAATATGTCGAGGGTCTGGGTGCATTTCATGTGACGTGATCCAATAACATATTTTAAACGTTGTTAATTTTCCTAAAATTATTAATTAAAAACGGTAAATACTTTAAAATTGCACTATAGGATAACATGTATTAAAAATCAGATTTTAACCAAATATAATATTTGAGCGACCGTACTAGAACCACGAACCTTGGGAGTGCCTAACATCTTCTCCCGGGTAAACAGAATTCCTTACCCAGATTTCTAGTTCGCAGAATATAATAACAGAATCATTCTTTCCTCGATTCGAGATTTAAACCAGTGACTTGGGATACCATTTATTATCCCAAGTGGTGACTCTGAAAATCTCTTAAAAAATAAATCCTGTTTCGATTGTCCTTAAATTAGAAAAACTCTCTTATCTACGCCCCTTCCGGGGTGTAGTGAAAAAGGAGGTGTGACAGTAATTACAGCTTTATCGGGCTTATTTAGAATTAGGGTGATGTGGGATCACCCCCGGGATGTGCATGGTAAGGTTGCACAGCGATGTGATGGTTTTATGAACAACCTTGGGCACAATTGAGGATTAATGTATGTTTAAGTGGGAGAGGATGTAACGGCCCAACTGGTCTTTTTTGAGCTTTTGTACTTTGCTCCCCAGTTCTCGGGCATAACTTGCCCCGTGCGCATTATGACTTATGCAAATCGTTCGTTTTTTTTTCAGGATAATCAGAATGAATTTTGAAGAACAGTTCTCAGTTAGAAACTTGAAATTTGAAAGTTTTGACCAAGATTTGATGTGTTGATATACAATTTCAGATCGGGATTCTTATGATTTGATAAGCTCCGTTAGGTGTTTTGGGATTTAGGAGCGTGATGGAATGTATTTTGGAGGTCCGTGAAAGATTTAGGCTTGAATCGGTGAAATTGAGATTTTGGCATTTTCCGGTTGATTGGTCAGATTTTTATATAGGGGTCGAAATGGAATTTTGGAAGTTGTAGTAGTTCCTTTGTAACATTTGGGATGTGTGTGCAAAAGTACAAGCCATTCGTACGTTGTTTGGTATACTTTTTGATCGAAAGTGTAACTCGGAAGATATTGGAAGCTTCGGCTTGAATCCGATGTATTTAGGGTGATTCGATGTTGTTTGAGTCGTTCTGAAGATTGGTACAAGTTTGAATAGTTGTATGTGGCTTGTTTGTGCATTTGGTTGAGGTCCCGAGTGCCTGGGGTTGAATTCAGATGGTTCATGGAGATATTGGGAGTTTGGTGAATGCTGAAGATTTGTTGTTTCTATTGTATCCGCACCTGCAGATTTAGAACCACAGGTGCGATGCTAGAAATGCGGAAGATTGTTCGTAGAAGCGAAAATAGGTTGGGATGATGTGACCATATAAGCAATAGAGGAGCCGCACATGCGAAGGTACAGGTGCGGGAAAGGCATCACAGATGCAATTTTTTGCGACTTTAGTGAAAATCGCAGATGCGGTGGTATCGGTCACAAAAGCGATACCACAGAAGTGGAAATGGACCGCAGGTGCGAAAAACCTGGGTTAGAAAGTATATAATGTTCTTTCGCGAATTTTTGCTAATTTCATCTTTTTTGAAGACGGGAAGTGAGTTAGGCAGTGTATCCAACGGAAAATCGACGTGAATCAGTAGGATAAGTTCCCCTAGCTTCATTACTCATATTTATGATCACGTTTCCATTGATTAATCATTGTATTAGTGAAAATTAAGGAAGAAAATTGAGGGGTTAGGACATAAGATTAAGTGACATTTAAGTGGGGATTTGATGGGCCATTTAAGGTTCGATTTTGATGATCTTGATATGTATAGACTTGTGAGAGGACAAAGATTTTCTTGATATATTTTTTTTGGATTTCGAGACGTGAGCCTGGGGGTCTGGTTTGAGAAATTTTTGGATTTTTGATGTAAATTGAATATTTCCGAGTGAGCTTTGTTTCCTTAGCATATTTTAATGGTTATGTACTGATTGTGGATAGATTTGGAGCATCGGGAGGTCGATTCGTGATGGCAATGGCGTCAGGCTGGAGTTTGGACTGTATCGAGCTGGGTAATGATTGTAAATATTGTCCTTGGGGTATGAATCCCCAGATTGCACATCATTGTGCTATATTGAGGTGAAGCACACATTAGATGATGGACGTGGGGTCGTGCACTGTTGAGGATTGTAACTTAGTCCATTCCGACTGACTATTTTATTACGTATTTGATCGAAAACTATTTTATACCATCTTGTTTTGGGCCTCATGCCATATTTGGGCCTCATGCCAACAATTTGTACCCTTAGAAGATTTTTATTGCTATTTCCTCACTGTTTTGATTGTATATCTAAACTCAGTCATGCTATATTCTGCTGTTTTCAAAACTCAGCTAAGTATTCTTTTTTAACACATTTAATGATATTCCAAAAGATATTTTGGGCTGAACATCATGTTTTACAGTTGCCCGAGTGGCTTATGAGATTTCTGGCTGAGTAAGGCCATGGGCCTGTTTTATGAGGATAGTTTTTGGTCGGCCTTCACGCCACAGTAGTGATACACTAATTTGTGATTATGAGGCCGAGGGTCTGAGATTGTACCCTATGAGGTGGCTTGTTGATATGAGCTGAGAACCTATTGATGATGCTACAAGATGACTTCATATTGCGCTTGGGCTTTAAGAGGGCTCGCATGAACTCTGCATACTTCAGTGAGCGTGGGTACCTATTGTCATGTGAGATAGCCTGTGGGGCTGGGGATGTTTCATGTTGTTGCCTGAGGGGATGTTTCTGTTGTTATTTCTGCCCGAGGGGGGAATTTTCAGGTATTTGTTAACCCGGTAGTGGGTATTGGTTGCTTAGAGGCAGAGTCATCGAAGTTTTAGCAAGGTGGCTGCCCGACGTTCGTAACACTTCTTTTCTCCCTCTTGATTTTATTAGACTGTATTTAGTGCATTTTCAGAAATTCCGTTGTATTTAGACTTTAATAGATGCTTGTGACTTGTGTCACCCCGATGTCAGGCTATGTCTATTCTGCAACTGTGTTATTCACCTTATTTTGGGGATTACTATTATGTTGGAGACTTAAATTGTAATATTTTAATTGCTTAAAATGAATTGGGAATGTTGGCTAGCCTTGTCTTCACGAGAGGCACCATCACAACCAGGTCAGGTATTGGGTCGTGACACTATTTCTTTGCATCATTATAGCCCCTAAACTTTATTGTTTGTATGGGTAAAATCAAAAAATTAATTATTTTCTTATATCATCAAAATCACTAAGCTATATTTGTATAAAACAATTGAACTAGTGTATGTCTTAATTTATTTAAAAAATAAGCAGTCGTCAATTATGAAAAGTAACAGTTGAAAAAAGTAGTAATAATCTTTCGTCCTTGAGCGCCAAGAAATAAAATAAGAAAAAGCAAAACCCAGATAAGCTTTGGAAAAGAATAGAAAATAAAACAAATGCAAAATATGAATCTAATTGCGAAAAAAAAATGAAAGAAAGTATTCCGATTATCAGTAGGAATGGGTTTTCATCAGCCCATCAGCTTCATCTATAAATTACCATTAGAAACAAGTCATGTATCACCATTTAGGGTTAACAACGTAACTAAAGTTTTACTATTCCGCCTCCGTTCTCTCAACTGTTTCTTTTCTCTTTGATCATATTCATCATTCATCAGCACTCAGCAGCACAATATGACATACTCTGATCATCGGGCTATGGGATGTTCCTCTCGTTATCCGATGGGTAATTTCTTTCATCCAACGGATAGGGAAGTGTTGAAGTATCTACTAGGGTTTGTGAGAGACGAGCCCCTTCAATGCCAGAACGAGCTCATGCAGCAGACCGATCTTTACGCGGATAAAGAACCTAGGCAGATTTTCGAAACTTATGATGATCATGGCACCAACAAAACTCGTTACTTCATAACGCCGCAAACGAAAGAGAAGCCAACGTGGAAAAGTTTAGTAAGAATAATTGTCACACTCTGATGCCACTGTCATCTACTTATTATTGTAGTTCCTTATTAATTTGACAACTATATATTCTGCAGAGTTAAGGTCAATATTCTGTACTCTGTAGAGTGTAGTTGACAGTGGATATATGGGTCTAGATTGCTCTAGGCAAAATATGCCAGACCTGTGATTGTGTACTAGTGTATAATGGATCTCCGATTGAGTTGCTTGGTAGACAATTAAGCGTTGTTGATCATTGCAAGGTAAGGTCCTCTCTTTTACTTTGGTTCTATTTCGTTTTAAGATGATGATAAGATATTAGTGTTTACTAACTCGTAATGTACAAAAAATTGTATCAGCCTTTTTTCTTTTGTCATTTGATGAAAGTTCAACGTGAATGTATAGTTGACGCAATTTAATGCTCCATGAATGAATAATTGCATGTTTATAATATATCTTTATTTCTATTACAACCATCAGTCTTGAGTACATTGTTTCACTGTTTGATGCAAATATTTTTTTCTGTTGCATGAGAATCGGTTATAATAAAATTGAACATAATGGAGAAAGCAGTCCACTTTATAGCACCGTACCGTTCATATATAATTAGTAATTGCTATAATAATAAATAATTTAATTTTATGAACATTTTATGGATTTTTTTTGCATAATTGCATTCACGAGGAAGAAAATGCATTGTTTGGTTACTGATGAAGAAAAAGTACAGTTGATCGATCATTCTTTGCAAGGAAAGTTATAGATTGTTTATATGCAAATTCTTCTGTTAATCAGATTGTTTGATTGAGGTGCAGGTGTATTGCTCTATCGTCTAAATAACTGATTATATAGAGTTTTTATTCGAAGTAAGGAAGAATGTGGCAACATGCACTTTAATTAGGAGGTAGAAATTATCATTATTCTTCATAGGGAAAAAAAAAAGAAAGTTCTTATTATTCACAAGGCATCCTGTGGATACTCTACTAAAAGCAAGAACATTAGTGACCCATTAAATTTAGCTTTTATTACAATCTAAAAATTTTGGATGCTACTATTTTCTATTTCCTTGTATGATAATATTTTTATTCATTTACTTCTTAGGTTAGAATATTATTTTATAAAGTTTACGAAGAATTTTTATTTTCTTCTGATTCATAACATTCAAACATGTCGGAAAATTTTATGGGGCAAAATAATGCTAAGTGGATGTAATGACTCAACCAGTCGTTTTATTTTTTAGAATCCCATTCCCCAAAATGAGACTTTTCATACTTGCTTTTACTGATTTATGACTTGCGGGGATGATTAGTTCGGGATTTGGAAGAGTTCGGGTTGAAATTGGAACACTTGGTTCCTTAAGGTTGGCTTAAAAGGCCAAGTTTGAGTTCGGTCAATATTTTGAGTAAACGATCTCAGAATTGAGATTTGACGATTTTAACAGGTTCGTATGATAATTTTGTACTTAGGCGTATGCTTAGATCGGGGTTTTGGATGATCCGAAAGCATTTCCGCGCCTAATAGTAAAAGTCGTCATTTTGAGCAAATGCAACTTCAGAGGCATGTGCCTAGATTTTTTAATGCAGAACTTAGGCCATTTATTTCATTTCACTTTATTTCTTGCGAGATTCATGGAGCTTTTAGAAGAGGGTTTTCACCTAGCACTTTGAGGTAGGTAATTTCTACAAAACATGTGTTAAAATACATTGATTATGGGCAGATTAAGAATAATTGTCACACATTAGTGATTCACTAACTCGTAATGTATAAGAAATTGTATCCGCCTTTATTCTTTTGTTAAATTGATGAAAGTTCAACGTGAATGTATAGTTGAAGCAATTTAACACTCCATGAATGAATAATTGCATGTTTATAATATATCTTTATTTCTATTACAGCAATAAGATTATTATAGTCTTGAGTACATTGTTTCACTATTTGATGCAAATATTTTTTTCTGTTGCATGAGAATCGATTATAATAAAATTGAACATAATGGAGAAAGCAGTCCACTTTATAGCATCGTACGGTACATATATAAATAGTAATTGCTATAATAATAAATAATTTAATTTTATGAACATTTTATGGATTTTTTTTTGCATAATTTCATTCACGAGGAAGAGAATGCATTGTTTGGTTACTGATGAAGAAAAAGTACAGCTGATCGATCATTCTTTTCAAGGAAAGTTATAGATCGTTATATGCAATTTCTTCTGTTAATCAGATTGTTTGATTGAGGTGCATGTGTATTGCTCTATCGTCTAAATAACTGATTATATAGAGTTTTTATTCGAAGTAAGGAAGAATGTGGCAACATGCACTTTAATTAGGAGGTAGAAATTATCATTATTTTTCATAGGGAAAAAAAAGAAGAAAGTTCTTATTATTCACAAGGCATCCTCTGGATACTCTACTAAACGCAAGAACATTGGTGACCCATTAAATTTAGCTTTTATTCACAATACAAAATTTTGGACGCTACTATTTTCTATTTCCTTGTATGATAATATTTTTATTCATTTACTTCTTAGATTAGCATATTATTTTATAAAGTTTACGAAGAATTTTTATTTTCTTCAGATTCTTAACATTCAAACACGTCGGAAAATTTTACGGGACAAAATAATGCTAAGTGGATGTAATGACTCAACCGGTCGTTTTATTTTTTGAATCCCGTCCCCTAAATGAGACTTTCCATACTTGCTTTTACTGATTTATGACTTGCGGGGATGATTAGTTCGGGATTTGGAAGAGTTCGGGTTGAAATCAGAACGCTTGGTTCCTTAAGGTTGGCTTAAAAGGCCAAGTTTGAGTTCGATCAATATTTTAAGTAAACGACCTCAGAATTGAGATTTGACGATATTAATATGTTCGTATGATAATTTTGAACTTAGGCGTATGCTCGGATCGGGGTTTTGGATGATCGAAAGCATTTCGGCGCCTAATAGTAAAAGTCGTCATTTTGAGCAAATTTCGTAAGTTTAGGCTGAAATGCACTTTTACATCCTAGACGTCCGTTTAGGATTCTGAGCCTGGAAATTGCTCTGTATGGTGATTCAGGACATAGGAGCATGTCTGAAAGTGGATTCGGAGGTATGTAGGTCGTTTCACAGTCATTCGGCGAAAGTTACAAACTTAAAGTTTTTTGAAAGTTTGACCGAGGGTACACTTTTAGATATAAGGTTCAAATTCTAGTTCTGGAAGTGTAAGTGGGTCTATAATTCAATTTGAGAGGTGCACACAAAATTTTGCGTCATTCCGAGTTGATTTGATAGAAATCGGACGCACAAAAGTGATTTTAGAAGATTTTGAGTTCATGAGTAAACTCATGCGTCCAATTCGTGAAAATGTTATTTCATTGTTCCAATCTCACGAGTAAATTAGTATGATGTTGTTAGACTTGTGTGGGTGTTTGTTGTGGAGCCCCGAAGGCTCAGGTGAGTTTCGGACGTTCGTAAGGGATGAAAAATACACCAGATTTCTAGTGTTTCTTGGCATCAGTTCTAGGCCTTGCAAATGTGAGAAATAGTATGCAAATGCGAACGTCGCATTTGCGAGAAGAGCATTTCAGTTGCGAAGAAGCTCGACTGGGGCATTGTTTGCATTTGTGATACCTGCACCGTATTTGTGACCACAATAGTGATCGCATTTGCGATCCGATCCCTATGTCGCCATTTGCGACCTTAGCAGCTGAAGCTAGGCTTCGCATTTGCGAGAGCTCTGTCACATCTGTGATGCTCACATTCGCGAACCTGGTGTCGCAAATGCAACTTCAGAGGCATGTGCCCAGATTTTTTAATGCAGAACTTAGGCCATTTATTTCATTTCACTTTATTTCTTGCGAGATTCATGGAGCTTTTAGAAGAGGGTTTTCACCTAGCACTTTGAGGTAGGTAATTTCTACAAAACATGAGTTAAATACATTGATTATGGGCAGATTAAGATGTGAAAATCAAAGGTTTAGATAAAAACATAGGTTTTGATAAAAATGAGATTTGACAACGAAATTTGTAATGAAACTTATTAAAAATAATATATTTGTGTTCCTAAGGTTATGGATAACAACTTTCTTCGAAAATTTTCAGAATTCAGGCCCGTGAGAATGGGGGTGAACTTTAGGAATCTTGCATTTAGGGTTCGGTAATCACTTTAATAATGGGGATATGAACTTTTGAGCACAAACTGACTAATTTATATGATATTTGACTAGTTTCAAGTTGTTTGGCACCAAATTTGAAGGTTTGAGCACCTTTTTGGACTGGGAGGTAGGCATTGAGACGAGGTAAGTCTCGTTTCTAACGTCGTAAGAGGGATTTTACCCCATAGGTGAACTTAATTAATATGTATTGTGATTTGTGAGGGGATACATATGCACGAAGTGACGAGAGTCAAAACATAGCTACAATTTCTATTTATGTATGAGTAATTTTTTATTTACACCATGCTTTGTGACATCGTTATCTGATTTTATTTGTATTATATCCAATGAGACTAAGTTGAGGATTTTTAACATTTCAAAAGCTACACGTGGAATATCCTTTATTTGAAAATAATCGGGAAAGGTTATGATTTATTGATAAATGCATATCTGACCATTTCGCAAGTATACTTCCTACTGACACAGACAGAGTGAAAAGATTTGTTGCACCCCAGTATTCGGGCTAGTATGGAATTGGAGTTTGAGATGGGTACTAATTATCAGCTAGTAGTGGAGATTGCTCGGAGGATTGATGGCTACCGCCGGAGGGGTAGAGAGCAGATGTAGCAACAAGAGGACCCGCTTCTCTGGAGAGTTTTAATCCATATTTCGAGACTTCATGGTAAGCTGCCTTCTGATCTGTTCTGCAATAGTTGGAGTCTTCTTTATGATATAGTTTTGTGTCTATTTCCTTTCAGACTGTAGACTAGTAATCTTTAATATATTCTAGTAGAACGACCACATACTTGTGACACCACCTCTTGCCACAAACTAGTAGACTTAAGATTTTAGATTTGTTACGTGATTTTGATTTGTACTCTCTTGCTTCTTTTTAATTATGTTCCATTTTTGAATTTCTAAATCTTTTTAAAAAATGAGGACGTGGTATATACATAGTAATTTATTTAAATGGGAAGCCACTAATCTGATCATTATTGGCTTGCCTAACAACGGAAATTGAATCAATAAAAGATTTAAAATGAAATCCATACCATGCAAATCAAACCAAAACAAATAAGAATTAGCAGGACAGAAATTGGCTAAAACCCTAAGTTTTCTAAATCAATTGACATGAAGAAGAATTAATTTAATGAGACGAGACCCTGTTGATATAGTGCGGACAAGCAGAAAACCTAAACTAAATCCCAGGACCCTAATGACAAAGTTAAATGGCCAAACTCTTGCTATCTATCAGTGGAGGAATTCAAAACAAAATAAATGAACAAATAAGAATAGAGAAGAATGACCTTAATCACTAATCGAACGATTTGATAGGTGAAAATGAAAGAACAACCAAATTAATTAACTCATGAAGACGAAGAAGTCAGGAGAAAGGAATTAACATAACAAAAAACAAAAAAAAAAAAAAACAAGAATCTCACTGATGTGCTTTAAGATGCTGCCGTTTCTTTGATTTGGGATTCGAGCTTTTACGGCGAGATTCGAACGCTCCTGGTGGTGAGTCCGGCATGAGGGAAGCGAGGAAGTTGCATGGTGTCGATTTTAGTGAACTCTGGAGGATTTAGTGTTTGGCCAGAATTTCTATTTGATATTCGATGTAATTGGCTAAGGTTTGAAGAAAACTAAGAGTAGATCTTTTATGGGGATGCGATGGGGAACACGGGGTGTTATTTTGAAGTGTTTTGGCAGTGGCGCCGCCATAGGCGGCTGAGCATCCACTACTTTGATTGAAGATCCGAAAAGATCGGTTGGTATTTGAGGGCTAGGATTTGGGGCATTCGAAAGAGGAGGAAAAGGGGATTCAAGGGTGTAAATTTGGGCGGGTTTGGAGCATTGCCCCGCCGGCGACGATTTCCGGCCGCGGCTGTGAGGTGGAGGGTGGTGGAGAGAAGCTACGGGGAAGATAAGTGTTTCTCTCTAGGGTTATCTCTAATTCAGATAGTTTTATTTAATGTCTCAAACTAATATAGGCCGTTGGATGATGAGGAATGAATGGACAATGAAGAGCTAGACACCAAACAGTATCGTTTCGTTTGTAAGTGGGGCAGGGCGGGTTGAGGAAATGGGTATTCGTTTTGGGAGATTTTACCTTGTGTGCAGATTTTTAACAAAACATTCCAAGATGGGAATGATTTCTTCTTCTTAATTTCTTTTTCATTTTATTTAATTAATTCCCCTTTTCATTTTTTCATATTTTATCAAGTACAAAAAATAAAAATAGACAAGACAAGATTTAGATTCTACAATTAAAATTAATTAATTTTTAAAATAGCCTAAATCCAAGATTAAAAAAGAAAACTAAGCCAATGTAAAAATGTCTACTATGTTTTTGTTATTTTCTCTTATTTTCAATGATGTTAATTAATCAAAAATCTAGAATTAGGTCCTAAATGCAATTATGGTATTTATATTATTTTTTTATGACACCTTAAAATGTACACAAAATGCAAGCAAAACACAAAATCATGCAACTAATTCCTAAAAATTTGAATAATAAAATAAAAATCCTAAATTTAATGAATTATATATAAGTAATTTAAGCGCGGAAAAAAACGCGTGCTCACAGGTATTCTCTATTGGAACGCACTAGTTGTGCTTTGACTTGGGTAGCTCAGAAGCTGAGACATTACTTCCGCGCCTATACTACATATCTCATATGGAGAATGGATCCCTCGAAGTACATCTTTCAAAAACCCATGCCCACCAGTAAGCTAGCCAAGTGGAAAATCCTGTGGAGTGAGTACGACATTGTTTACGTCACTCAAAAATCAGTCAAGTGACATGCACTAGCACACCACCTTGCTGAAAACCCCGTAGAAGGATGATACAAACCCCTGAAATCATATTTTCTTGATAAAGAGGTAACATTCATAGGAGAAGAGATTGCATAATTATATGACGGTTCGAGAATGTTCTTTAATGGAGCAACAAACTTCAAAAGAGTTGGCATAAGAGCAGTCATAATATCAGAAACCGGTTAGCATTATCTGGTGTCTACCAAATTCAGGTTCCCCTGCACCAACAGAATGGCCATGTATGAAGCCGGCATCTTAGGACTCAAAATGGCCATTAACATGAACGTTAAAGAGCTGCTGGTGATCGGAGATTCAGACTTACTTATACATCAGGTAAGAGAAGAATGGACAACCAAAAACTCCAAGATACTCCCGTATCTGTATCACGTACAACAATTGAGAAAGAGGTTCACGAGGACAGAATTCCAGCATGTTCCTAGAATCCAAAATGAGTTCGTCGATGCATTGGCTACCCTATCATCTATGATATATCATCCCGAAAAGAATTTCATTAGTCTCATTCCGATGAAAAATCCATAATCAGCCAATTTATTGTGCTTATGTTGGAGAAGAAGGAGACAGAAAGCCTTAGTTTCACGATGTCAAGGAATATTTGGAAAAAGAAGAGTACTCGAAGCTTGCGATTCTTACTTAGAAATACACACTTTGGAGATTGTCCAACAAATTCTTTCACAGTGGAGGAATCCTATATAGGAGGACTCCCGATTTAGGATTATTAAGATGTGTTAGCACAAAGGAAACATCTAGGCTACTAGAGGATATTCATGTTAGGACTTGCGGTTCACATATGAATGATTTTGCGAGTTAGCAAAGAAGATACTTTGGGTTGGTTAATTTTGGATGATTATGGAAACGGACTGCATCCAGTATCTTTTAAAAATGCCTCCACTGTCAAATACATGCATCCATGATAAAGGTACCTCCAAGTGAGCTTCACACAACAACCTCACAGTGGTCATTTGCCACCTGGGGAATGGACGTTTTTGGACCAATCGAGCCTACTGCTTCCAACGGGCACAGGTTTGTCCTAGTAGCCATCGACTATTTCACCAAATAGGTCGAAGCACCATATTACAATGTAGTCACTAAGAAAGTTATGGCAGACTTTGTCCATGAACACATTTCTTGTCGATTCGGAATTCATAGTCAATCGTTACAGATAATGGCTCCAACCTCAACAGCGACTTAATGAAAGCTATGTGCAAATCTTTCAAGATTAGACACAAGAATTCCATGACCTATAGACCTTAGATGAATAGAGATATAGAAGTCGCCATCAAGAACATCCAGAAGATACTGAAGAAAATGATAAAGAATAACAGACAGCGGCATGGGAAGTTATCATTTGCTCTATTAGGGTATCGCACCATGGTCTGCATATCAACCAAGGAAACCCCCTATGTGTTGGATTACAGTACATAGGCTGTTATTCCCGCTGAGGTAGAAATTTTTTCCTTAAGGATCATACAAGAAGCTGAGCTTAATGACACAGAGTGGGTAAAAAGTTTTTATGAGCAACTATCCCTTATAAACGAAAAGAGAATGAATGCAGTCTGCCATGGTCAACTCTACTAGAACAGAATGTCCAGAGCCTTCAACAAAAGATTCAAGCCCAGCCAGTTCACACCACGACAACTAGTGTTGAAGAAAATTTTTCTGTATCAAGATGAAGCCAAAGGGAAGATCTCTTCCAACTAGCAGAGTCCATACATAGTTCACCAGGTTTTGAGAGGAGGAGCCCTCTTACATGCAGAAATGGATGGAGAAGTCTGGACAAAGATGATCAATTAGTCAAGCATTACTATGTGTAATCTTAATGCTTTTGTTGTTGATGTAATTGAACTACGCTTGACTTGATTCCTGATTACGGGCGGATACATAGGCAGTCCTATGGGTTCAGTCACAATTCCATAAAATTTCATTTTCCCTGATATTGAAGATTGGGCAGAATATGGAGGAGAACCCTCAAAATTCTAAAGTAATTTCAACCGATCATTGCAGGAGCAGCAGTCAAAAATGTCAACCCATCAAACTGGGCCAGAATTTTCAGGAGGACCCTAAAAGTTCTATAGTAAGAGAGGTTGTAATACCCTGATCTATGACACAATCATCAGTTCATCTAAAAGTAATTTTAATTTATGTCATACTTTTACAAAATCATGCATGATTGTTATTGAAACTACTTTGTTTAGCAATGCTACCCTAATGATATAGACAGTATCACTAGATCAAAGCCAAAAAAGTCAAGCAAAGCTAGCAAGGAACGAATTAACCTTCGCCCCTCACAAAACTCATGATTTTTCTTTAGATGCAAGCACTAGGATTGTGAAATTGTTAAATATAATGTACGCCCATAGGACAAACATTGTTCAAGAATACAATTCTCACAACCATTGCACTTTCCAACATTTTCTATCAGCACCCACAAGTGATATTCTGTATGTCACAATGCTCCCAGGAATCTCAACTCCATAATCTACTATCAGCTAAGAAAATTCTATTGTCAGTTGTTATCTTATTTCTTGCATAAGGCTACTAGTCTGCCTTCTGAGGCTAAAAATTTTCTCCATTTGTATTTGCGTTGCATAAGGCTATTATTCTTCCTTACAATTTGGATAAGTCTACCATTTTGTTTCCAAGGTTATGCCCTACCTCCATCTGCATTTGCATTGCATAAGGATATTATTCGGGCTTCCGAGGTTAATCTCTACCTCCATCTGCATCGATATTGTATAAGGCTACCATTCTGCCTTCCAAGGTTAAGCTCTACCTCCATCTGCATTTGCATTGCATAAGGCAACTATTCTGCCTTTTGATTTGCAGAAGGATACCATTGTGTCTTCCAAGGCTAAATAGTGTCTCCATCTGCATTTGCAATGCATAAGGCTACTATTCTGCCTTTTAATTTGCATAAGGCTACCATTCTGCCTTTTGAGGTTAAGCTATACCTCCATCTGCATTCGCATTGCAAAAGACTACTATTTTGCCTTCCAATCTGCATAAGGCTAGCACTCTACCTTCCGAGGCTAAGCTCTATCTCCGCCTGCATTCGCATATTTGCATAAGGATACTCTCCTTCCTTTGATGCTAAGCTCCACCTCCTATTTTATTTGAAAGTAAGCGCTATCCTAAGAATTATTGATCTCACTTTTCTTACGGGTTAAGGTCTGCCCGTCAGTTTGTAAGACTAAACTTTGTCTTGTCCGCATCATACTATTGTATCCTTTATGAGTTAAAATATCGCCAACTCATCCAAAGGTGTCATCATTCGGAGGCACCATCTTTATAACCTGAGAACACCATGTCATGGCCTCAGGACCTCTTTCAATCTTTTGCATATCATTATTCAAAGGCGTCATGGTTTGGAGGTACCATCCTCAAAGCCCGAGAACATCATCTCATGGATTGCAAATCCCTTATCATACATTTCAGGGCTCAGGACATCATCCTCACTATCCAAAGACAACATTCATGGTCTAACGGGAATTTGCATCATGTTTAAATTTAAGCACAATGTATGCTTATGTTGCTTCTATTTGCAGGTAAGACGACGAGCAACGGCTATTCCAGCTGGAGCAATCCTGCTCCAGTTACCTCAAGCCATATCAAACATAATCATTCCTGTAAGACGTTCACGCACCCAACCCTTGATGTTGCGTTCGTTCTTCAAATTCTTTTATCGATATACTCCACCGATTGATCCTGACTACATATGGCTTGGTTCGTATAAAACAAGGGATATGTAGGTAACTCAAAAATCAGGGTGCGACCTAAATCTCTTAAAATTATTTCGCTCGGTGAAAATTAGACATCATTTCTTTACCCAACAACTCTTTTATCCTTCCTGGGTAAAGACGAGCAGCTGTTGATACTCAATTTTTTCTCAAATTATTTTAAATTTGAATATAGACCGACAAAATTAGGCTTTCATAACAATTGATAAATCATTTTTATTTATCCATTATTTTTATCTCTAATAATTAATTATAAATTGCATTACCAGTGATTTTAAAAGCATTTCTTGATTTAATATATCATTTTTTATCCTATTAAAACCAAATGTATCTCACAAATTAGCCAAATTGGCACTATATAATTATAATTGCAATGACTTTGCAATTATGACCTAATTATATATTTTGTGCTATGTTTTTACTAATAATTAGTCATTTATATTTTAAATACTAATTAATAATTTTAATTTAGTTTATTGAGCATTAATTTCATATTTATTATTATTATCAATTTTTAAAAATTATGTATCTATTTTTATGGGGTATTTAACAACCAGCCATTTTTCAATTTAAATTCTATCCTAATTAACCCAGAATCCTAATCCCATAGACTAGCCTAGATACCCAACCCAAACTTAAAATCTTACCCGCCCAACCCTTGTTCGATCCGAGCCATTGATTAATTCAAATCAACGTCTCAGATTAATACTTACCATATTAACCCCTAAACGACTATCCCCTTTTCTTATTTTTCCCCTGTCTCACTTCTCACCGTCTCTCTGAGTCCTCTCAACTCTCTCTGGAACCTTCATCTACTGAGTTCCGTCTCTCCCCTCTCCGGCCATTTCCTCGTTGGAAACCATGAATTTTCCACCTCTCGTCGACCTTATGGATCCGTCTTTCACACATGTGTCACCGGTAGAGGCTCTCAAGTGACCCTGAGGTGGTCCACTCCCATCTCCGATCTCGTGCCATGTTTTCCGGCCACCTCTTGCTGTTCGAGTAAGTTCTCTACATTTTTTGGCCAAAGGTCGGTGATACTTTATTCTCTCTTCTCCTCCTTTGGGTTTTCTCTAGAAACCCTAGCTTTAAATCCTCCGATATTTTTAGATCTATGATGGATCTATGTGTCTTTTAAGGTTCACACCTATTTTCCTCAAAAGATTTCTCTCATTTCAAACAATTTCCTAATTTTCCATACTAGGGTTTCAACACCCTTTTGTAAAAACGATTTATTTTTTAGTTTTAGCAATCACTTTGTGATTTTTAGCATGTTTAAACATCATTTGAGTCTTTCCTTTTGCTCGATTCATTTTTGTTAAGAAACCCTAATACTTCTGTGTTCAATTTGAATTTTGAGTCTGTTTGCAATATATTTGCATGTCTCTCATGAACATTCTAGGTTTCATGTATGTTTTATATGCTCTTATGCTTCCTGCACTAATTTTATCCTAGGGTTTCTCTATTTGGTTCAACACATGTTATTTATCTTTTAATACATCCGACTATTTATTTTATTGATTATTTACATAATAAATTATATTGATTTTTGTGTAACCTCCTTAGACCTACAATATCTTCCCTGAATCGGTGATTTTGTGTTTTTTCCTTGTAATTTTGTACTGATTTTTCGAATTACTTTCCTACTTTTGTGATACTTTCCTAGGTTACTGCTGATTCCATGCGATTCTCAATCCCATTCGTGATTCTTTAAACTAACTTTCAGAATTAAAATTGTACTCTACCTTATTTATATGCACAATATGTTGTTAGTTATATAACGTGTACTTTCCTTACTTGAAAATATTCTGTACTTATTCTTTATTACATGTTACACGCTTTTACTACTCCTATTATGGTAAAATTAGTCTTATAAGTAATTTCTTTCCTTATTTGATACAACTTGTACCAATTTGAACTATGACTCCCTAATTGAAGGGAGTTTGGGTCTTTAATAGATTCTGATCTGTATTAATTATACATTTGTGCTAAGTTAGTACTTATTACCTTATTTTCCTTCATGTTTCTCAAAGTATAAATACTTTATTCTCTTTTTAGCATAATAGATGAACAATTACACTGTTCTGAACTATTTCTTACACACATACGTACTTTCTTGCTTCTCTTGCTATTTACTTAATACTCAGTCGGCTGCAAGCCAAAACTGAGTGATTACATTGCTTTGCAGCTCTATTGTTCATCTACTCTACTGCTCTACACGCTACTGCTCTACTTAACTTTATTGTACTGTTCTTCACTCCTCAGTCTACACTTATTCTCTAATTTTTACTAGTATGTTTTTACTTTAACTTACAACATCCAAAACAATATGTCTCAATTTGTATTGCATTTTTTTTGTTTCTCTTATGATTCTACTTGTGGTTCTGATGTCTCCCTTGCAATTAACATGCCTATTTTTCCATATGATTATGAATTCCCTATAATTCTGCATGTCTACTGCTTTCTTATATTTTCTGCTACTATTCTGCCCTACAACCTAATCCCTATTACGTTTTATGCATGTGTTCGTGACACCTAGTCACTATGTAATCGTGACCCTTCCATCTAAACGAAATATATAACTATGTGTAGCACCCCTTAATCTAATGCTATTAAGCTCCTAGCATGAATACTTTGTGATAGACTATTTCTCTTACTATATAAGTTCTATAGTACTTCTCCGATGTTAACCTATGTGCAAATATGCATTGACATATAAACTACTTGTCCCTAATTCGTCCTTTCCCTATTTGTATTTGAACTATGAGTGTTGATTTGGTTTTGAGTTGCTGATTGTCCTATTTCTTTTCTACTTCAAACTGGCTTTCACTAAGGAAAACCTTTCTATTGTTTTCCAAAACTTATTTCAAAATAATTATTGTAAAAATTGTTTCCAATTCAACTCTTTTAAACCTATGTCAAGCACTCTCACATATACTCTTAGAAGTTTAGGTTCTTCCCCCTTAATGTGTGACTGCTTAGAGATCCTTATGAGCTCCCTCTGAACTCTGACAAATTAAGGTTTGCTATTCCACATTTCACTTACTCAATTAAGTTATGAATCTAGGTGTGAGCATTGCCCGAGATCCCTTGAGATCCTTAGGGAACTATGACACACCTGGATAATGTGAAAGGCTGTGAACTCATAGAATTTGAGGCATTCTGGAGATTTTGGGCCTATTAGTAGGCTCCCTATAGTATAATTTCTTAATTATATAACTTGTTCACACGATTCATAATAATTATAATCAATACTCGATAGGAACGGATAGTGAAAAGAGATGGGGTAAATATACATGCTATAGCTGTTACGGGTAGAAAACATGTTATTAGGTTTATATTCCTAATGATACAATACAAATCATGCTTAGGATTCATACATGCATTAGAAATCATGTTCTTAGGTCCCATGTTTATTTTTTCAGCATGTGCATCTTTATAAAATCATGTGTTGAAATCTGCTACTAACTAGCAGTTTACAATTATGTTATGTGTTGCCATGTACACTTTGAGATCCGGCCTTAGGATAAAAGTAACGCTAATAAACAGGTCATTTCCACATCTCTGCATATTCTGAAAGTATGTAACACTTACGCATTTAGAAAAAAAAAACCTACTCAACTTTTGCATATACATCAATGTGCTTATTTATGCATTACATATCATGCCTTTAGAATAGCATTCACATCCGCTTAGGCATCTCTAGTTTAATTATTGATAAAAAGTAGATTAACCTAACTGGTAATAATTTCGCAATTCTGAACATTTAGAATAGCATGTTTAATAATACAATTCTAATAGTCTTTTCTAAGTAATGCTAATAACTGGAACACTGTTTTACATCTAGGCAAGAGTTAGATGATAAATTTGTCAAACCTAGAAACATACTTCTTTATATATGCTGCTTAATTATCACTTATTTAAAATCATTAGGAAAAACTTATTAGGACCCTTTTGTGAATTACAGATCGAATCTGCCTCTGTTATGTTTTAAAACCACTTAGATACCATGCTTTGGGATTCTGAGTTCAAAGGTGGACCTTATCTGTATATGAGTCGTGTTGTCTATTTGAATTACTTGTGGAGGTATATCTGAGCCTTCTATCTGTTTTATGTGTTTTCCCCCTAAATACAATCCTATGTGTTCTTATTTGTCACCTAATATTTTTCCTTTAAACCTAAGGGTCTGCCTAAAACCACCGTCGTAGGATAGAAATCCTAAGCTCCTCCAGGATAATAAGAAAGGATGAGTTACAACATGCAATAGGGGTCGAGACCAACCCTCGCTTTAATTACCATTACGGGGCGGGAAAGAGTAAATATAGATATAATGACTGGTGCGTTAATAACACATGTAGCCCCTCTTAATGGAGTTTCACACCGGGTATTGTATTGATGTGATCCATATTACAAACAAACCTAGGATACCAATTTACAATCCCAAACATGCTTATATTGTAATTCTTTTAAAAATCTTTTTTTAATTGCTTTTTTATCAAATAGCTATGTATTTAAACTCAAATCCCTTGTTATTTGGGACATACCTGTTCATTTGCTAATTGTACAAATTATTACTAAACTATTTGGCCGGGAACCACACCAGTGGGCCTTGAAGGGTGCCTAACACCATACCCTTAGGATAATTTCAAACCCTTACCCTGTCTTCGGTTAACAAACGTAGTTATAGATGAACCCTATAGGTTCCCTAACACACATTAAATATTTAGGTGGAGACTCTTCAAAAATGCAAACCCCCTTTCCAAAAGGAAAGAGTTATCCCAACCCGATTTCACAAGAAAAAAGGGGCACGACAGTAGCCCCTCATTGAGGAGTATTTAGCAGACATTGCGTGGGGTAATCCCATAGGATAAACAACCTAGGACCCCTCATTACCCAAAATCCTCTCCATTTTAAAATGAAAACTATGTTTATATAATTTGTTCAAATATTTATTTCACTACTTGACTTGTTCAATGATTTTTACAACTTATTTGATTTAACTATTTGTATGGACTAATGTGTAAACATAAATTCTGTAAGGACCCACAGTTCTGGACCAAGACAGGTGTCTAACATATTTCCCTTTAGGATATTTCAAGCCCTTACCCCAATCTCTGGTAATGCAAACCAACCTAAGATTTAATCACTGTAGGTGCCCTAATGCACCATAATCAGTTAGGTGGCGACTCTTCTAATACCCAATTCCCAAATGGAAATGAGTCATTACACCCAATAAATGTATAAACCCGAACTTCGTTCCCGCGTAGGGAAGGAAAGAAAAAGGGGGCATGACACCTGGGGGTCGGGTTTCGGTCAACTTCAGGATTTATGTTGTAATTTTATTATTTTCGCACGGGCTTCATTCCCTTGGCATATTTTGGCATCATGATTCTGATTTTGGATATATTCGATGCAAGTTGAGGCCGAGGCGAGAGGCAAAGGCATAACAGGCTAGAGATTGGACCGGATGAGGTAAGTAATGGTTGTAAATGCTGTCCTAAGGGTATGAAACCCTGGATTTGACATCGTTGTGCTACTTTGAGGTGACATACATGCTAGATGAAGAGCGTGGGGGTCATGCACCACTGCGGATTGTGATCTAGTCTGTCCCGTATGACTGTTAAGTCATGTATTTGATTGAAAATTATTTGATATCATTGTGTTTTGGAAAGCATTAGTATGTTTTGGGTAAAATTCCATATTTGGGCCTCTGCAAACTGTTTTTCACCCTTAGGGGATTTTTACTGCTATTTCTCACTGTTTTGACTTCCTATTTATATTTAGTCATACTGTATTCTACTGTTTTCATAACATATCTATATTTACTACGCTTTGATATATTAAATAATATTTTGGGTTAAGCACCATGTTTTATTGTTGGCCGAGTGGCAGAGAGATTTTTGACTGAGTGAGGCCGAGGGCCAGTGTAGTGAGGATATTATAGGATTGGGTTGCGTGCTAGAATAGTATTGTACTGATTCATGATTAAGAGGTCGATGGCCTGATTTGTTACGCTACGAGGTGGCTTGTTATGTGGCCGAGTGGATGTTTTCATGAGATGGCTTGATATTGCACTTGGGCTGTAAGAAGCCCCTCCATGAGTTTGTACACACCTAGTCAGTACGGGTACCTAGTGTGAGATGTGATATTTCCTGATGGGCTATTGTTGTTTTATTTTATTGCTCGAGGGGCTGATACGAGTGGTTTTTAGGTAGCCCAAGGGACTGGTTCTGATGGTATTTTGCCTGAGGTGAAGTTCTGATACTTGTTTTGCCCGAGGGGCTAATTTATGTTTCTTTCCTTTCCTCACTATTTTGATCACTCGTTTAAACTACTAAAAGATGGATTAAAAAGGTTTTTACTAAACTAAGGCATTTTTTATGAGCTTTCACTGTTTTATTTAACTATTCTAGTCCTATACTATTTTGTTATAGCATTATGCTATGTTTTACGTGTTTTCTTATCGGTCAGTTACTTTTACTTTTATTACTTAATGAGTTGGCGTGCTAATATTACTTCTTCACCGTGTGTGCAGATTCAAGAATCTCAGATCACGCTAGCGAGTGGTGAAATTCCTTGCAGCATGCTTGTTTGAAGTTGACTAGGTAGCTGCCCGGTATTCACAACGCACTGCTTCTCCTTCCTATTATTATTCTACCTTGTACTAGCTTTGTATTAGACTATGTTGTCTTTTGTTATTCTTAGAAGAGTCATAGATGCTCATGACTGGTGACACCTCTATGTCAGGCTGTATTTGTTTCTGCACGATTCTATTTTAGTCAATATTTTTGGATTTTAGCTTATTAATGACATTAAATGACTTATTATAACTATTTAGTTGGTTTTGGGGTTTCTGTCTACTGGCCTAGTTCCACGATAGGTTCCATAACGACGGGATCCGTTTTAGGGTCGTGATACTGGCAAAACAGACAACCTCACTTTCCATACACCGAATGTATGCTTTACAATGTTTCTATATGAAGAAGGCAAATAATTAAAAAAAAAACTTCCTTCCTCTTGGTGCTCCCAATTGTCATGTCGAACCTTGACAAAAAAATACTAGGTGGTATCGCGCATCAGCCCCAATATACGGGGCCATATATATCCCTTCATATGTGGATACCATGCATCAACTAGGTAATATTTGTTTTCCAACGAATGTGGAAATTTAAGCACTTGTTAAATAATATAGGGGCAGATTAGTAATTACAAAATACGTTAGTTATTGATCGTTAAAAGTCTTTTAGTTGTTAGGCTAGTATTTACAATTAACTAACTATAAAGGGGCCATCATGTACCCAAAATATTTCACTTCTACAAAATCATTCTTCATTCTCTTCTCTCTATCATCTTTGTACTCTTTCTTCTTCCTCGATTATCAATATGGTATTTGATCTTTTCTCGTGAAATTGAAGCTCTTGATCTGAAAAACATTTTTCCACAATCTTTTCTCTTGGAAATTTTCTTGGTAAATTCCTGTTCATCTAAATTAATCATAGCCGGGTGCGTGAAACCTTAAAAAAGAAACAAGAAAGACAAAAATAGGGACAATTAAAGAAACCCCAATTCTCAATTCCAGAAATCAAATGAATCAAATAACAAGGATCGATTATAACTATCCACTATTTCTTTCACCAGCGATGTTAGCACAATCCAAATCATCTCTTTTCAGCTAATATGTATTGAGAATTGCTCTATTTGGAATAGGTCTATGCAGGTGGCTCTGTTAGGTAAGAACAAATTAGCTATGGTTGGTGGTAGATCCAATAAAGATAGATTTCTAGATTCTACCAGATATCATTGCGAAAGTATCACGACCCAAAATCCGTTATGGGTTGTGGTGGCGCCGGAGACCGTTGTCAGGCAAGCCAACAAAAATAAATTCTAATTTTTAGTAATTGTTGAATTTATTTTCTTTATATATTAAATAACAAATAATGAAATTTACAGAAATAACCATGAAGTCCTTAACAACTTGATCTTGAATAACCCAAACAAAGATCCTCCTAGAAACCCGGTGTCACAAGTGCATGAGCAATTTCTAAGAAATAATGTAACACAATA
Organism: Nicotiana benthamiana; assembly: GCA_034376525.1. Classification (NCBI taxonomy): domain Eukaryota; kingdom Viridiplantae; phylum Streptophyta; class Magnoliopsida; order Solanales; family Solanaceae; genus Nicotiana; species Nicotiana benthamiana. The sequence continues at coordinate 71,823,462 of CM067325.1, forward strand.
GTCGTCTGGAATACAATATTGGATAGAAAATAAATACAGAAAGCTGAAAAAGACTCTGCTAGTTGTAGGTCACGTCGAGAAGTGTAGCTCACCAAAGTATCCATATCAACCACGTTGTTATTGTTGGAAACACGTTCTCAAGGCTTTATACTAAAACGTGTGTTCTTATGTGTAGGTTTTGATGAATGACAAACAAAGCGCAAATTAATATATGACGAAGTTCAAGTACAAGCGCATAATTGATGCATAACGAGATTCAAGCACAAGACAAAGTTTTATTATTTAAATGAGTCGTTCTTAATTGTGTTCTTGATTCTACAACTTGACTCATGATATGGCTTCTCTCGTAAAACTATTTTTTTCCAAAATCATGCATATTTAATTTAATGCTAAATGATTTTAAATCATGCATATTTTCATTAGTCAAAATGATTTTTAAACATGCCTCTAAAAACTGGACTAAGATAATCGATTATGTACTTATGATAATCGATTATGTTGAGCCAAGACTGCATGACAATCGATTGTGAACTAATGACAATCGATTGTGTTAAGGCAGTGAGCATCAGGTTTTTCAAACCTGCATGACAATCGATTGTGAACCTTATGACAATCGATTGTGATAAGGCAGTGTCCATCAAAGTTTTTCTAAACTCAGAATAATTAATTGTGAAGTTAATGACAATCGATTGTGAAGAGACAGTGTCCATCAGATTTTTCAAAGTCACAAAATAATCGATTGTGAACATATGACAATCGATTGTGTTGAGGAGTGTCTTCCAGACTTTTTCAAAATTATTAAATAATCGATTGTGAGTATAAAACAATCGATTGGCAAGAGGCAGTGTCTAAAATTATTTTCAAAGTCTGATAAATAATCGATTGTTAACATTACACAATCGATTGTGAAGCTGACCGTTGTCGTAAAGTTTTCAAATACCGTCAGGTAATCGATTGTTGATTTGTACAATCGATTGTTGATATTAAAATCTGGAAAAGTTTTTTGAACGTTGCTGAATAATCGATTGTTGATTTTGTACAATTGATTGTTGAAATTAAAATCTGGAAAGGATTTTTTGAACGTTGCTGAATAATCGATTATTGATTTGGTATAATCGATTGTTTTATGTAAAATCTGGAAATGATTTTTTGAACATTACCAATAATCGATTGTTGATCTTGGACAATCGATTGTTAAGCGTAAAATCTGGGATTGATTTCTGGAACGATTGGCAAACAATCGATTGTGGCTTCTTGACAATCGATTGTCACTCAGTAAAATCAGCAACTCTTAATTGACAAATTAGACAACGGTAATGCCAAGTTTTTCAACTATAAATAATGCTTCATTTCAGTGTTTTAAACATAACAACACACAACAACTGATCATACAATTGCTATAAGCTTGCATTCTCTATTGCTTATCATTTTATATTCATTACATAAATTTTGAGAGCCATATTATTGTTCAAAGTTGTTGTGATCTTGAGCTTACTTCTTTTACTCATATCTACTCATAAAGGAGTGTATTGTTTGAGTGTTTAGTGTTTTGTACACTTGAAGAGAATTGTGATTCTCTTGTTTTAAGGAACTTGTGTTTCCTTGGTCGAAGTCTTGGAGTGTTGTATCTCCGAGCAAGATTGTTGAGGCTTTTGTCCTCAGATTGTAAAGGTTGGTTGAGCACCCGTAAGCTTGACAAGTTAGTGGAAAATCTCGAGAGAGTCTCTCGGGGACAGGACTAGCCACTTGTTGTGGTGAACCAGAATACATCGGTGCGTTCTTTCCTTTTTGTTTACTTAACGCACTTATTTATTTCCTGCAAATACAAATTCCGCAAGTTTACGCTAAATTTTATTATAACGCTATTCACCCCCCTCTAGCGTTAAGCGTATTATCTAACAATTGGTATCAGAGCCCAACTCTCTTAAGACTTAACAGTTTGAGAGAACCATCCATGGCTTCTACTCGTGACTCTTTTGCAGGAATAGGTGAAGGTGATTTTAACATGTTGCCCCCAATATTTGATGGAAATAATTACTTATATTGGAAAGATCGGATGAGAAATTTCATCACAGCCAACAACTTTTATCTATGACAAATCATCAAGCATGGTGATCAAATGACAACAAAAGTTGGGAAAGCCAAGGTAAGTGAATACAACACTAATGCAATAAATATGTTGTATAGCGCCTTGAATCAGGAAGACTATCAGAAAATTTCCCACTACAAAACCGCCAAAGAGATGTGGGATAAGCTGGAGGAAATGTATGAAAGCATGCCTCAAAAAGCAGACAGCTCATATGATGAATCAACTGACCAATGTCTCATGGCAAACGAAGAAGAAGAGGTAAGTACGTCCAACTCTCACTCGCTTGAAGAAATGCAAAATGCTTATAATAAATTTGCAGAAAACTCTGTCGTTGCAAGAAAAAGATTTTCAAAAACAACTCTCTCTAAAAGAAAAAGATTTTGAAAAACTGGTTTTAGAAAATGAGAAGTTGAAAGAGGAAAACAAGTTTTTCGGAAAAAGAAGCGCCGATAAGCCCGAAAGCTCTATTTGAAAGTGTAATTCTTGCTTGCATCTCAAAAATGAAGTAGAAAGGCTTAAAGGCACATTAGATAAGTTTAATTCTTCGCTCAAAAATTTGAATGATGTTCTTGATAATTTGAAGTCAACCAAGCATGGCATAGGGTTTACGAATGAGCCTAAAGAAAAGGTTGAAGCTAAACCCCAACAACCTAAGGCTCAACCTAGGACTAATAATAAAAATGCTTATCCTAGAAATAGCAATCCTAGAACCAATATGCATGCTAGACTAAATGCTGAACATTTTAGAAGACCTAGCAATGACTTACCCCCTAGAAATAACTACCCTAGAAATGATGCATATTATAGGCCAAATACTAGAAGGAATTTTGAACCCTTTAGAGCACCTACAAATGATTTCCAACGTAGAAATAATTATTCTAGAAATGCTGCTCATAGTAGGAGAAATGATGTTCATAAAGCGTGCAATAGTCATAATGCTGAAAATAGAGTAAACCATTTTCGTCCGTCAAGTTACTATGAACCTAGAAGGATGCATAACCCCAACGTGACTTGTCATTATTGTAGACGTATTGGTCATATTGCTCCTGCATGTTTTACACGACATAGACATATCACTCAATCGCATCATTATGATATGCCTAACCCCTAAGGACCCAAAATGGCATGGGCACCAAAAGATCATTAATCTGTTTTGCAGGTGTGCTTGAAAGGCTACAGTATTGTAGTAGATGCACCGAGCACGACACCTCATTGCATCAAGAGGAAATTTCGGTTAGTTATCCTCTTTGACAAAAACCGAATTGTTGATATGTGCTAGCAACCAATATTAACTTATTTGTTGTTAATTTGGTTCCCTTATTGTTGAATATTTGATAAGCTTAGTCGTAATAGTTGATGTGCGTTAACAATTGAGATATCCTTGTCAACAATCAATATCAATTAGCTTTGCTGATTCATATGTTGAAAACGTGTTGCTAAATGACAATTGGTGTCAATTAGTTTACTTGTTAGCTATCTGTTTTTAAAAAAGATCAAAACTGTTGATATGGATTAACAGTTAGCTTGATAAAATCATTTCATTCATGATTTGATAATTGCTATCTTTGGTTTAAATAACCGTTAGTATACTGTGTGGTGTGTATTATCTATTAGCATATTCTTCAAAAAGTTTTCACTCACGTTTTTGATGAATGCTATCCTCAGCTTTGAAAAATAATTGAGATGTCTCATGTTTCTAACAATTGACAAAAATCCTTCTGTTAAAAATCGTCTCTTGATGAACACATCCTTTGGTCTGGATAATGGTTGGTATGTTCTTCAAAATTCGATGTATGGTTGATCTGTTAACAGTCAACACTCGTTTGTAATATGCTTTACTAAAAATAACAATTTGTACCACTGTTAATAAAATAACTTTTGGTACACTTGTTATGTTATCCAACAAATGGGTTTATCATTGTTTTATAACAATTGGTATATCTATGTCTTGTTGGTATGTCTTGATAAATTTCTGATTAAGGGGAAATAGATTGCATGAGGTTTACTATCTTTTCAATGACAGAATTTCAAAACAACTCTCTATATTGGAAATGTTATTTTCTTTAAACTCTCATGCCACTAATATCTTGCATTCCAAATCTTGTGGAAAATGATATCTTAGAAAATATTTGTATTACTTTGGAGCAACTAATAAGTGTCATGCAATGAATCTGTAAATCGCATTTGAGATATCATTGATAGACATGCTTAATTTCTTCTTGGAGCTGCAAATTAAGCAAGTGAAAGAGGGAACTTTCATTTATCCATCTAAATGTCGCAAGGAGTTGCCAAATCAATTCGAAAAGAGCAACACCAAACCAATGGTCACTTCAATGAATTTAGATGTGAAAGGTAAGACGAGCAACACCAAGAACTACACAGGTATGATCGTTCCTTACTTTACCTTATTGCTAGTAGACATGATAAAATATTTAGCGTTTAATGTTGTGCTAAATATAAATCATGTCCAAATGAAGTATTGAATGCGGATAAACGTTGATCTAAATGCATACATTTTAGGTTGCATTTATATGTTAATTACTGACTTGGCCGGAGACGTTTAATTCTATTTTGCAGGTATCACCCTAAAGGTAGGGGGAATTATTAAGTTTTGGCACAGAACAATCGATTGTTCCAAGCAAATAATCGATTATCTTACTGTGCAGAAAATTGATTAGCAGTATCACTAATCGATTGTTTATGGTTTATGTTTATTATGCAGTTTTGTTAAATAATTGATTCTTTAATTGCAGAATCGATTTCCGTCTCAGCCATTCAGCAATGCTTTTCCAAAACAATCGATTGTTTCAAAATATAATCGATTATTCTCAAAATCAGAAAATTTCTGTGCTCACTGTAACATAACAATCCATTACCATATTTTGACAATCGATTATTTCATGTCAGTAATTCAAAATTTGTTACCGTTTGGTTCTGCAATTGATTTATGTCAGTTCCGAGATTCAGTCAAATCTTAATGACAATCGATTATCTCATTCCAACAATCGATTGTCTAACGGTCAGTAAGATTTATTTTTACTGTTTCTTACTGTTTCAGCTTTCAATTTTCTGCAGATTTCTTCCATTAATGAAATGCCTTTCTCCCCTCTATAAATAGGCTCCATATATGTTCATTTTTATTCACTCAAGCATCAACTTTAGCTCTCAAACTATCAAAATTCTTTCAAATCTCTTGAAAATTCTAGCAATACTCAGTGAAAATGTCGGGCCGTCACTCCAAACGTTCCCGTTCTGCTAGGCATGGTGCATCCTCCTCTGCTGTTCCAAACTATCCTTACCAAGATGGTTCCGTTCTTTATTTTAATTCTGATATCGAGCTTACTCGATTTTTAACAAAATTTGAAAAGCGCGATATTCTTCCTCCCCGCTTTTCAACCAACAAGTATCTTGAATCTTATGGCCCTGCTGCAAATATGCTCAAAAATTGTCAACTTCTTGACTTCTTACTTCTTACCCATCCTTACATCAATACTACATTGATTCAAGCATTTTACTCCAACCTTCATGAGGATGATGACGGTGAGCTTGTGACAAATATAAATGGTGTTCAAATTCTTCTTTCCGATGAAAACCTTCATACCATTGCCCATCTTCCTCATAGTGGCGAAGACATTTTTCGGTACATCGGCGAGGCCGGAGCCCTTTTTGATGGAGCAGTCCTCCTAAATCAAACCGGACATACTTCTTATGATCCAAATCTTTCTTCCCGTCGTCCTACAATTACGGGAATGGATCCCAATTATCGGTTGATTTTCTATTTCATCACCCGAGTCCTTAAGCCTCGTAAGCATATCCATACCACCATTTCCCAAGAGGACACCAAACTCATGCATGCCATAATAACCGGAGCTAACATCAATTGGTGTCGGTTCGTCAAGATTCACATGCGTGACGCTATCGGAGATGATAGGCCTCTTCCTTATGCTCTCCTCATCATGAATTTTCTTGAAGCCTCCAGATTCATCACTTCCAACGGTCCTCTCAAAAAGAGTACCAAGAAGTGGGAAATTTCAGAATCCTCCTTTCATCATGACGGTGATCATGCAGCCTCTGCTCCTCCTCCAACCCGTTGAACCCGTCCGCCTCAAGAGCCCACTCTCCAATCCATTTCCGACCAAATTGCTTCCTTGACAACCTCTGTTGGTCAATTAACTCATGAGATCCATGGATATTTTGACCATGTTCATTATCCATATGCGGGTCTTGTTCCCTTCGAAGCAGTGCCGGATGATGAGGCGGGAAATGATGATGAATGATTTCTTTGTTTTTGGTTCTGTTGTGATATGTTTTATTGTGCTCTCTTTAAGTAATCACGTTTTCTCTTTCCAATAAATAAACAAGTTTTATTTACATCTTTGGCATCTTCTTATATTATTTTTGCTAATGGCAAAAGGGGGAAGATAACGGGTATGCACTCTCAATATTTATAAGCTTAAATTGAGGGGGAATTCATATATTGAGGGGGAACAAATTGCATACTTGTTGATGCATATATATACTTGTCTTGAATCGTCATTATAAATTATTTAATTTGCATAACCCGCTTAAAGTTTGCCATTATCAAAAAGGGGGAAATTGTTGGAAACACGTTCTCAAGGCTTTATACTAAAACGTGTGTTCTTATGTGTAGGTTTTGATGAATGACAAACGAAGCGCAAATTGATATATGACGAAGTTCAAGTACAAGCGCATAATTGATGCATAACGAGATTCAAGCACAAGACAAAGTTTTATAGTTTAAATGAGTCGTTCTTAATTGTGTTCTAGATTCTACAACTTGACTCATGATATGGCTTCTCTCGTAAAACTATTTTTCCCAAAATCATTCATATTTAATTTAATGCTAAATGATTTTAAATCATGCATATTTTCATTAGTCAAAATGATTTTTAAACATGCCTCTAAAAACTGGACTAAGATAATCGATTATGTACTTATGATAATCGATTATGTTGAGCCAAGACTGCATGACAATCGATTGTGAACTAATGACAATCGATTGTGTTAAGGTAGTGAGCATCAGGTTTTTCAAACCTGCATGACAATCGATTGTGAACCTTATGACAATCGATTGTGATAAGGCAGTGTCCATCAAAGTTTTTCAAAACTCAGAATAATCGATTGTGAAGTTAATGACAATCGATTGTGAGGAGACAGTGTCCATCAGATTTTTCAAAGTCACAAAATAATCGATTGTGAACATATGACAATCAATTCTGTTGAGGCAGTGTCTTCCAGACATTTTCAAAATTATTAAATAATCGATTGTGAGTATAAAACAATCGATTGGCAAGAGGCAGTGTCTAAAATGATTTTCAAAGTCTGATAAATAATCGATTGTTAACATTGCACAATCGATTGTGAAGCTGACCGTTGTCGTAAAGTTTTCAAATACCGTCAGGTAATCGATTGTTGATTCTGTACAATCGATTGTTGATATTAAAATCTGGAAAAGATTTTTTGAACGTTGCTGAATAATCGATTGTTGATTTTGTACAATCGATTGTTGAAATTAAAATCTGGAAAGGATTTTTTGAACGTTGCTGAATAATCGATTATTGATTTGGTATAATCGACTGTTTTACGTAAAATCTGGAAATGATTTTTTGAACGTTACCAATAATCGATTGTTGATCTTGGACAATCGATTGTTAAGCGTAAAATCTGGGATTGATTTCTGGAACGATTGGCAAACAATCGATTGTGGCTTCTTGACAATCGATTGTCACTCAGTAAAATCAGCAACTCTTAATTGACAATTAGACAACGGTAATGCCAAGTTTTTTAACTATAAATACAGCTTTATTTCAGTGTTTTAAACACAACAACACACAACAACTGATCATACAATTGCTATAAGCTTGCATTCTCTATTGCTTATCATTTTATATTCATTACATAAATTTTGAGAGCCATATTATTGTTCAAAGTTGTTGTGATCTTGAGCTTACTTCTTTTACTCATATCTACTCATAAAGGAGTGTATTGTTTGAGTGTTTAGTGTTTTGTACACTTGAAGAGAATTGTGATTCTCTTGTTGTATGGAACTTGTGTTTCCTTGGTCGAAGTCTTGGAGTGTTGTATCTCCGAGCAAGATTGTTGAGGCTTGTGTCCTCAGATTGTAAAGGTTGGTTAGGCACCCGTAAGCTTAACAGTGAAGTCTTGGAGTGTTGTATCTCCGAGCAAAGGTATTAAGGCTTGTGTCCTTAAGTTGTAAAGGTTGGTTAGGCACCCGTAAGCTTAACACTGAAGTCTTGGAGTGTTGTATCTCCGAGCAAAGGTGTTAAGGCTTGTGTCCTTAAGTTGCAAAGGTTTGTTGAGCACCCGTAAGCTTGACAAGTTAGTGGAAAATCTTGAGAGAGTCTCTTGGGGACTGGACTAGCCACTTTTTGTGGTGAACCAGAATACATCGGTGCGTTCTTTCCTTTTTGTTTACTTAACGCACATACTTATTTCCTGCAAATATCAAATTCCGCAAGTTTACGCTAAATTTTATTATAACGCTATTCACCCCCCCTCTAGCGTTAAGCGTATTATCTAACAGTTATGTCCATTAGGCCACTAGAGATGCATATGCATGTGCAACAAAAATGTATAGAAGTGTAGTATGAGTACGAAAACAACGTGTACCCAATGAGTATCGCGTCTAATATTGAAAAAGTAGAGACAAGAGTTCAACTTCGACACTTACTAGTGGTCCAATAATGATATACTATTAATACGAATAGTCATGGATTTATTAAGAATGACCGTAATTCCAAGTAAGTCACGAACAAGTGGAAGATCCTTTTTTATATTTATGGTCTCAAGATTCATAATCCATTAGTTTTCAATTATTTAAACTTGGGGAGGACAAATACCAATGTCAACAAATCTCAAGGCAAGCAATGCAAGTGTTTGCAAATCATGGCGAGGACGTACGACCTGATCAAACAGAAAATAAACTATGTACTACCGATTGTCGAATGACGCAAACCATAGATGTATCTATTTAATCCATCGAGGCGTTCGACACGTTCCATAATTTAAACATAGACAGATAGTCAATCAAGACGTCACCAAGAAACAATTATCCAAGAAAAACCAATTCTCTTTTAACAATTTAACAAAATGAGGTTTAAATCCTTTTTAGAAATTATTCCCTAATTCGAAGTGATTCACGCAATCCGATCTAGCAATACAGCTACATTTAAACCTAAGTATAACATTCTTTTGGGTCCTAGACTACCCGGACTTAAACATAATAGTAGCTATGCACGGAGTGTCGTCACCTCGTGCATACGTAGCCCCCAAAAATAGGAGCACATAATCAATTATTTCACGTATGAGGAAAATTCCCTCTTACAAGGTTACAAAGGAGACTCACCCCACTCAGAAGATCTATAATCGGCATTCCACGCCCTTCCAAAGACTCGAATCGATGCACAATGCTCCAAAACTAGCCAATAATTATCCAAATCCATTAAAATGTGTTCAATTACTCACTATAATCAAATTTATAGCAATTCCTAACCCTGATCGAAATATTCACAACCATGCCCTTGGTCCCACGTGCCCGGATTCCAGACATTTCTAAAGAATAAGTTTACCCATAGCCTCATGAACTCAAATATATAATTTTCTCTAAATTCCATACCTAAAATTGTTTCCAAATTCCAAGAATCTAATTTTCTTGGTGTTCCATCAAACCCCAAGTTTTATACTAATTTCCATGCTTAATTCCATGCAAAATTGATATATTTAACTCAATATAGGTGGGGTTAGATTATGTTATCGTTGATTATGAAAATCCTCTTTTGAAGCTCTCCAAAATCGCCCATCAAAAATGAAAAATGGGAGAAAAATGACCATCTCCCGATTTTAAAACAACCCACAGCCTCCAAACACTTTCAACACCCACGATCACTTGACCTCTTCCCCAGCTCCGTACCGCTTCTGCAGTCCTCACCAGGCCGTCCTTTTCTCCTTCTGTGACTTCTCTACTATAGATGCGGTCCCGCATCTGTGGCAAAATGACCACATCTGCAGTCCCAGATCTCCTCAGCCAATACCATATCTAAGGCTTTTCTTTCCACTTCTACGCCTTCGCACATGCGGGCCAATTCTCGCAGGTGCGGTTATGACTGCAACCAGCAGCCTCTACCTTCCAAAAATTCCAATTATTATCTGTTAACAACCCGGAATCCATCTGAGGCCCCGCGGGACCCCAACAAACATACCAACCAGTCCTAAAACACATTACAAACTTGCTCGAGGCCTCAAATCATTTCAAACAATGTTAAAATCATTAATTGACCTCTAATCCAAGCTTTATGAACTTTAGAACTTCAAACTTCTACTTTCGAGGCTTAAACCTATCAAATCACATCGGATTGACCTTAAATTTTGTACGCAAATCATATTCGACATTGTGAACCTATCCAACTTCCAAAATTTGATTCTGACCCCGATATAAAAAAGTCCACTTCCAGTCAAATTTCTCAAAAACCATAAAATTTCTATCTTTAGCCAAATGACTTCAAAATGACTTACGGACCTCCAAATTCACTTCCAATTGCGCTCCCAACTCAAGAATCACCATAAGGAGGTACTCCTAGACTAGGAATCCTAAATATATATCGATAATACTGAAATGCACTTCAACCAAACTTATGAAATTTCTTCCAAAATGCTAAATTCCACAATTAGGTGCCAAAACACTCCTAGGTCATGGAAAAGTTATTCCAGGCATACGTCCAAGTCCAGAATTATCATACAAACCCGTTAGAACCTTCAAATTCCGATTCGTAGGTCATTTACTCAAAAATCCAATCGTAGTTAATTATTTCAACTTAAAGCTTTTGAAATGAGAATTTTCTTTCAAAATCAACTCCAAAGTTCCCCAACATCAATTCCAACCACGCATACAAGTCATAATACCTGAAAGGAAGCTGCTCATGGCCTCAAACCGCTGAACGATGTGCTAGAGCTCAAATTGACAGATCGGGTCGTTACAGAAAGAGTCAATGTTTTTTCTTGGCTTATGAATTCTGTGGACGAAGGTCTTCTAGGAAGAATTATGTATGCTTGTAGTGCAAAAAAAAATCTGGAATACTTAGCCGAGAGATTTAATAAAATTTATGGATCAAGAACTTTTAATTTTCACAAGGAAATAGCCATGTTAACTTAAGCCTCTCCATATGTCTCAGTGTATTTTTCACAACTTAAAGATCTTTAGGAGGTATTTGAAGCTTTAATTCCCGCACCTTGGTATGCTTGTCTCATATCAAGATATTTTGTCAACTATCTACAGAATTCTCATCAGTTTATAATGGGGTTAAGTGATTTTTATTCACAAGCAAGAAGCTAAATCCTAATGAAGACACCTCTACCTACTATGAGTCAGGCCTATGCCTCGGTAATGAGTGATAAAAGTCAAAGTTCTATACCAACCAATTCAGGAATTCGAGCTAATCATGTAGGAAACTCTGAAGTTGCTATGTATTCAAGAAATGGTGGAGGTGGAAAAAACTAAAGGTTCAAAAAGAAATTCAATATTCAACGTGAATACTTCAAATTGAAAGGCCTTACAAAAGAAAACTGTTATAAACATGTGGGGTATCCTCAAGATCTCAAACAGAAGAAAATAGAGTATAATATTGCTCGCAATGCTAATATTATGACTGAGAATGATAACAATCAGAATCAAAATCCTGCAACACCTAGATTTACATATGGTTAGAATACTAATGTCATAAACTAGTCTGCTTGTGGAAATCAAGTATCCTATAATCAAGGACCGGAAGAAGTTGCAAGCCAATTGGGAAACTATACATTCACAAAAGCCCAATATGATCAGATTGTTTTGCTGTTGAACAAAGGAGGATTCTCAACAATCACCAACAATGAGGATTCAGCTGGCAATGTAATAGATACTGAGACAACATTATTGGTTTCAAATGGTTCACATCAATGGATTATAGACACTGGTGAATAAACCATATGGTGAAGAAGATTGGTAAAGAGCAAAGAGGATTGCTTTTAGCTCGACTGGTAAGGAATGAGCAAAATGTTGTGTATGATACAAAGGGATTGACTACAACTGAAGTAAATCAGATCAATGTGGAGTTATGGCATCCGAGATTTGGACATGTGTCTGTTTTAGTGCTTAAGAAAATATTGTTTTTTAGTGTACAGAATATTAGGTATAAAGTAGATAAATGCACAATTTGTCCTTTTGCTAAACAAACTAGATTGTAGTTTCCTTATGGTGATATCAGAAGTATATGTTGTTTTGATTTGATTCATGTAGATCCATGAGGTCCTTATAGAGTAACTACTTTTGATGGCAACATGTACTTTCTAATAATTGTAAATGATTATAGTAGAATGACATGGATATTTCTGCTTAAACCGAAATCAGATGTATATTAGTGTTTACAACATTTCTTCAGCTTTGTCAAGACTTAATTTAATGAATTGTCAATATTATTAGAACTGACAATAGCGTAGAGTTTGTAAATTATCTTCTTCTTTCGGGGAGACAAAGTCATCCCTTCTACTAACCAAACCCTTAGTTTTGGTGCCTTCGTCAACATGTCACGAAGCTCCAGTCTTATGCGGGTCACCATTACTTGACTTAGAAAGGCAAACATCTGGGTAAGGGAAAGTGCAATGCGCCTGGTGTAAGTGGCTTTCTTTTTTCATGATTCACTCAACAATTTCTGCTTCTCCCAATATGAGCCTTTACTAGTAAGGTCACATGGAACCGGGGAGGCGGATAGGACTCTATTTAAAAGGCTTTAGGTCGAGCCCACCTCCCTTCATTGTAAAGAATTGTTCAAAAATCTTGGGATGATACATCAAAGAACCTATGCTTACACTCCTCAGTAGAATGTGGTAACAGAAAGAAAGCATAGAAATATTTTGGAAGTAACAAGAGCTATAAGACTACAAGCTTATATCCATATTAAATTTTGGGGTCACTGCATTCTAGCTGCAGTATATATAATTAACAGGTAACCTAGCTAAGTAATTGGAAATATATCTCCTTATGAAAGGATACATAACAGAAAAAATCTTTAATCACTTAAGAGTGCTAGGATGCCAATTTTTTTTGCAAAAGTAATTCAGGAACAGGACAAGCTAATGTCTTGATCAAAGGTGTCTGTCCATATGAGATACTCAGAAGTTCACAAAAACTATGCATTATATGATCTAGATAATAGATCTTTCTTCATCAATAGAGATGTACTATCCAAAGAAACATCTTTTAGTTTAGAAGAACAACTGCCATCTCAACACATGTGTTGAAAGACGCTACACTAACTGTAAACTTATATATGGACAATTCAGATATTCTTTTTGAGACTATCTCAGATCAGCAGACTAACATAGAATCTAAAATAGACTACAGTAATGACAATACATGTAGTCCATCTACATCAACTGATACTACAATAGCAACTTATAATCCGTAATCAGTTCATAATCGCCAAAATTATAGTATGACAGGGGGGGGGGGGGCTACGAGTAGAACAAAACAATCAAAGTGTATCTACTATAGCTCGTACCAGAAATCAAGCCATCCCAGACAAACCTATGGTTACGAAGTCCAACAGAGACAAACAACCACTAGTGTGGTTAAAGGACTTTGTGTCCTTGAATATACATCATGATTTATCTTATGCCTTATATAAGTACATTAGATATGGCCAATTATCTCCTAAATATCAAGCTTTTACTACTGCCTTCTCATCAACTACTGAACCTACTACATATGCTGAAGTAACTAAAGATACAAGATAGATACAAGCTATGAAAGAAGAAACAAAAGCACTAAAAGGTAACAGTACCTGGAAATTGGTCATATTACCTGAGGGAAAGAAACCTATTGGATGCAGGTGGATATATAAAATTAAGTACATGGCAGTGAGAGAGATATAGAAGTTTAAGGCTAGATTGGTAGCAAAAGGATATAGTTAACAAGAGGGTATTCACTATGAAGAAACTTTTTCACCAGTGATAAAAATGATAACTGTTAGAACCATATTAGCACTAGCAGCAGCCAAGCAATGGCATATATATCAAATATATGTATATATATACCTTTCTGCAAGGTTATCTACTTGATGAAATCGACATGGATTTACCACTAGGATAAACAAGTTAGGAGGAAAAGAAAGTATGCAAACTAACTAGATCTTTGTATGGGCTAAAACAAGCCCCAAGGTAACGGAACTTAAAGCTATCTGAAGCTCTTCTAAAATTATAGTTCAATTAAAGCCAATCTCATCATTCTTTATATATAAGAAAGACAGATAAAGGTATGGTTGTAGTGTTGATATATGTAGATGATATGTTAGTCACAAAAATTAATTTAATGCTGATTCAAGACACTAAAACTTCCCTACAAAACATCTTCAAGATGAATAATTTGGGAGAGTTTAGGTATTTTATAGGATTAGAGTTTGCTAGATCCAGTCAATGGATTGTTATGCATCACAGAAAATATACTTCATAAATTATAGCATAAGCTGGATTAATTGTAGTGAAACCATTGACTACACTAATTGATACCAATGTTAAGTTCACAACTAGACAGTATGGTGAGCACAGTTCAAAGAATGACACTTCAGTTGAAGACTCTATAGTAGATCAGCATCTTATCAAAGGTTAATAGGTCAATTCTTGTACCTAACTATTATTAGACTAGATATAGCTTATGGAGTTCACACTCTAAATCAATTCCCTCATTAACTAAAAATATCGCATATGGAAGTTGCCTTAATAATTGTAAAATATGTGAAGAACAATCCAAGATAAGGTATATTGTTATCTAGTCAACATAACAATACTTTCATAACATATTGTGATACAGACTAGGCAACTTGCTCATTCAATAGTAGATATGCTATAGGTTTCTTGATCAAAGTGGGCAATTCTCTAGTGTCTTGCAAGTCCAAAAATCAAACTACTATATCAAGAAGTTTTGCAAAAGTAGAATACATAAGCTTAGCTGTAACAGTAGCAGAGTTGACATGGCTACTGGGAATGTTTAAAGAAATTAATGCAGAAGTTAAACTGCCAGTAGACATTTTCATGGATAGCATAACAACTATTCAAATTGCTTCTGACCCAGTCTATCGTGAGACAACCAAGGATATAGAGATTGACTGTTACATCATTAAGGGGAAAAATTATAGGTCTGCACGAAGTATATATCTACCAATGCCCAACCTGCAGATTTGCTCACAAAAGGATTGAATAAAGTTCATCATGTATATTTGAGTTCCAAGTTAGGTGTATTTGATATTTTTACACCACCTAATTTGAGGTGGAGTGCTAAATAATATAAGAACATATTAGTAATTAATAAATAAGTAAGTTATTAGTTGTTAAAAGTCTGTTAGTTGTTAGGTTAGTAGATACAATTAACTAAGTATAAAAGGGCCATTGTCTATTCAGGATACTTCACTTCTATTAATTCATTCTTCATTCTCTTTCTCTCTATCATCTCTGTACTGTTTCTTCTTCCTCGATTATCAACAACTCTGATCTACAAAGGGCCTCACCAAATATGCTAGTGTCATGAGCTGCTCCTTTCTACCCAGCCCATGCAAATGTAAAACATATATTAAAGTCAATAAGAATATTTTGATATGGATAACATACATTTACGCCTTATATAAGGTATTTCTTGGCCTTGCGGTAATCTTTCATTCACAGGTGTACAATCACGTACTACAATACAGTCCTATAAATATTTAAATACAAAAATATAATATAAGCTTGAAATATTAAAATTTTGAGCTATAATGTAAAATAAGTTACTTAAAATTATTACTTACTTTAAAGAAAGGAGGTATCGTCGATTATATGGCTTGTGATCTCCTACACCATCATTATAATTCAAGTTCGGCCTAATAGTATCTCTTGCAAGCTCACCAATAGATTTTAGAACACTATGCGAGTGCCGATGAACTATTTCTCTAGAGTGTTAAAATATCTCATGTATCAATCAGTTTCCGGCACCATGTGCATAAATCATAAGTAAAATGCCTAGCTTCTCGTACACAGAAATTCTACGTATGGGTTGAAGGACATATTTGTCTGTTGAATCTTGGAAAATCAACAAATTCTGACTTCCTCAGTCAAAAGTTCTCATAGAAACATGTCTCCTTTTCATGTAATATATCTTGAGTAAACATTATATCTGGTGCACTTAGATGTATGGAAATGTACTTTGCATATATATTTCTCGTAATACATAGAGATACACTTGCTTGTTGTTACACATAATGCATCTCATTCCTTCTCGTGTTGCTCATTTTGAAGTTCCGTCAATTCTTCGTGTATTTCGTTTTCTTTCTCTCCATCATCTAGCAAATCATTTGGATAACAATATACATAGTTGCTAATATCCTAATTTTCTTATTAACTAAAAACAAAATAATAAAAGAGCGAACCATTTGAAACCATTTATTAATAAGATAAAATATAACAATAGAAAATGCTTAAACCAACAATCATAATGTGTATACATGAAAAGTAAGATAAATTAACCATGAAAAGATATAATTCGAGCTCTAAATGAAACAACATCAAATAGTTTCATAAATACTAATGCAATATGCATAACATATTATTGTTGCTTCTTCAAGTATGATTGATAGTTATACTCCAACAAAGATTTTCGAGCTTCATTAGTATATAACTTTGAAAATATCTGTCACTTCTTTTTATTAACAACCAGGTTTAAAGAGAAGTTGAAAATTTCGCTCTCCTTAGAAATGCTAGGGATAGTTACCAACAATTCAATACACTTCTCGATAGTTGACTTTGATTTTACAAAAGATGTAGAGCCACTTTTGTTGGACACTGGATCAAGTAGGGAGTATATCATATTTTAGTGATACAACACTATACTTTGCCTTACATTTTTTCTATGATTGCTAGTACCAACGCCAAAAATTGTCTTTCGTTTTTTTAATGATAGCTCAGGAAACCTAATAGAATGTGCATGTTGCAAGATATCATCTCTATCATCACTCTTCTCATCATTAAGATTAACAAATTGTTCACCATGATCATTATAAACATAAAAATAATTTATTTCATCATCTAAATCTAATACAATCCCCAACATGTATTCTTTGCTTGCTTTTCGTGCTCTCTCTCAAGTGGCAACAATATCAGCATAAAATGTATCATAACGAAACCATATGAGTGGAAGATCTTCATTCCTAAACAATTTGTATTTAACATTCTCCTATAATATTAATTATTAATTAATTCAAAAAAATAATAAAGATAAACAATGGAATACTCTTAAAAGAACTTGTAGAAGGGCGTGATATTTGTACCTTAATGTTTTGCTCCCATCAATCATCATTCACAACAATTGGTTTTTTGTTTTCATCCTATCCTGAACATGTATGCCCTTCGTCAGCTGCTTAAAAAGAGTTCATTTGGCTTTCATTTAATCCCAATAGTTTTTCATCTTTTTTCTTCTATCACACGTTCTTCCAGTATTCTTATCGAACTCATTAACCGTTTTTTTATCCATCTTTAGAAAAATGAGTATTAGGTCCATTTTTGTTCTTATCTCTAGCTCACACAACTCAAATAATTTAATAGGGGCATCAGTATCCTACTGTCACGATGCAATTTCATTACAAATCCCGATGTTACTCAACACTGTTGGATTTCAATCCATAATTGTTGCTTTGTTATATGGCATTAATTTTATTGTTAGCTTCAAACCTACTTGTTTTTCCATAGGTCATCAGTTCATAATTTAGGTTAACCCAAGAATATTAGTATTAATTAGAGTTTATTTCCAGTTTTTGTTGACTAGTTCAGTGGTTAGGGTCTCTACTTTAATTGTTTTGGATATAGCTGAGTCTTTAGGCTTCAATTGGTTAACTGTGGTCACCTTTTGACCAGGGTAATAAGGTTAGGGGGATTGTCTAACTATGGTGGTAATATAGAATAAATAAAAGGGTAGTATAGGATATTGGATAATAGGAATCCTATAGTATACCCCTGGAACCTTCTAGTTGAGGGTTCAAAATAGAGTTTCAATAATTTGGTGTTAAGAATTAAGGTACAAGTCAGTCTTTTAGGGACTAACTAGCTAAACCTAAAGGATAAAAGAGGTACTAATAGGTAAAACAAGAATGGGAAGGCTTCCCTAAGCTTTGCCTATAAAAAGGCATACCATTTCCTTCTTTCACAAATTTTGGAAAACCCTGAAAAATTCCCCAAATATTTCGAGCCTTCTGCAAGTTCTAGTATTAAATTTTAATTTCAAATCCAAAGAAGATAAAAAATCTGAACTCTCAATGTTGAAACACCGTTACATTGAGTTCACTAGGTTGATTTCAAGTTCTAGTCATCAATTTTCATCTCTTAGCTCAACTTTCAGTTGTTGAGATTAAAAAAGTGTCGTGGGTTCAAATCTGAGTCATTTTTGTGTGTATTTGAACTGTTTTGGTGTTTCATTGGTTGATATGTAACAATAGTTGAATAGGTATTGAGTGTGAGAATTTGTTTAATGAAGTTTAATTTGGATTTTGTATTCACTGTACTTAAAACTAGACTGTACTGGACTGTATAAATTGTTTTTGTTTCAGTTTGTATTAGTGTAGTTGTTTAGTGTAGCTCTAGGGTAGTTATGTTTATTCGAAGTTTGAGACCTTGTTAATCGACAATGGGTAATCATCTCTTTAGTGTAGATCCAAGCATGAAACATAGAATTAAAATCAGCATTTGAATTGACACATTCAATAGTCTGTTTAATGTATTGTATGATCCTACATTGCCTTTAAAAAATAGTCTCAGTGTAGAATGATTTTTGAAGATATAATTAGTGGCTATATAGGCCAAATTTTTAAGATTGGAAGGTATCAGCCTCTAAAAAAGATTATTTCTACAATTATTTTGTGAACATTGTGTATGGAAATTTATAGCTCTTAGTATCGCTTCCATGATTTAATGTTAATGAAATGAGCATCATAATTAGTACCAATAATTAAAAATTAATTATCAAGGTATATATTTGATGTTTTAGCATATTAAAGCAGATTTGTGGTTGATCTTCCGACCTTGTTGGTAGTCAAATCATAAATGCTCATTTAAGTCAGTGATGCAAATTCGTAACACATGTTTTGGGCTTTCCGAGTTAAGTGACAAATTTAAATTAGAAGGTTTTCCTCTTGTTTGAATTTAGACTTGAACCGAAGACCTGAATGTTATTAATTAGAGCTATATTAGAGACAAATTCAATAAAAAATCCTAGTTTGCTCTATATTGGCCTTTAAATAATAAAACGAGGTGCGCCGCACCAAATAAAACCCATTAATTTAGTGGCCCTCTTTAAATATTTATATTAAAATACTTAGATATTAGGGACATTCCGTTTAGCAAACTTCAAGGATACCCGCAAAGATAATAACACGTTAGTCACTTTTGGCACGTCCTTTAATCATTTTACCTTCTTAAATACGGGTGTGCATTTAATGTAACCCAAATCCAAATCCCAAAACGTCGGATAAAATGTGTCGAGGATCCGGGTGCATTTCATATGAAGCGATCCAAAGACATATTTTATACGACGTTCACATTCCTAAAAATTCAATTTTAAAACGGTAAATAATTTAAAATTGAACTATAAGATGAACATGCATTAAAATTAGATTCTCAGCCAATAATAAAGTTCAACTGGCCGTGCTAGAACCACTGGATCTGAGGGTTCCTAACACCTTCCCTCTGGTAAAAAGAATTCCTTACTTAGAATTTCTGGTTCGCAGACTCCATTTTGGGAAGCCGAAAGTTTCCTCGATTTGGGATCCAAAACAAACTGGTGACTTGGGATACCAAAAGACAAGCCTATCCCAAGTGGTGACTCTAAATAAATAAATAATCTCATTTCGAATAATATCACTTAAATTTGAAAAGCTCCCTTATACACTATCCTTCGGGGTAGCCTTGTAAAAAGGAGGTGTCACAGCTCTGGCGATTCTGCTGGGGATTGAACCCAGAATCTCTGGTTCATGGTTCAAGAATTCGAGCGTAGAATAACTGCTATATTTGGCTTTATTTGATTTTATTACATGTTCCATGCTAAATATTTTACCGCTTTAATATTGGATGAATTGAATATATAAACTTTTACGAATCCCTTTCTCTTTCTGAGTCTTCTACATCATGGAGAAGGGTGCCCTTCATGTGACTTCTCTTCTGTTTAGAGTCTTTTCCCATTTAGAAAGAGGTTCGGATAAGCTGCTAAGCCGATGGAGCTTCTGTATCCCCGAACGCTGCCCGCCCCACCCTCCTTCGGCTCAAGTTGTCCGCTCGGGTATGCCAGGTCTAGAACAATAAACCTAGGGATTAAACCTAGTATAACAAGACCTCATGCCAGATCCCTTGTAGGAACGTTTGTTTGCATTACGCGCATTTGACTTTGGGGACTCAATACAGGGGTTGGGTCCGTCTAGGACAGGTGACCGAAACGAAAAGACTATCTTGATGCATCTTATGTGCTACTCTTGTATTTATTTATTTTGGATTTGCATGTTGACGGGCTTGTGAATAAGCAAAATTGACAAAAAATGGTAGTGTTAGGGCTAAATGAGAGTAACCACTTGTTTCGGAAAATCAATGTTCAAATAGTACTGAAATGTTGTCGGAATTTTGAACAAAAAGAGAAAAACAAAGGCAAAAAAGAGGCTCTTTAACAAATTTGGTTTTGACAAAGCATTTTCCCCGAACTACGCTGGTTTGATTCTAACCGGGTGTGAGATATGTAGGCAACCCCTTATCGGGTCCAACCTCCCTTTTACAAAAAAAAAAATCCAAAAATTTCCATGTGTTGTCCAAAATAAATCGGGTGATGTCGTTCATGTTAAAACCAACCAAATGTCCCCAAAAGAACGCCGAAAGACTGTTTTTGCAAGAACAACCACCCTGAGATATATTTAAATGGTTTGTGGACACAACCTTAAAATCTTCATCTCAGAAGTGCTGAAAGGTCGCATCGGCTAAACATATTCCTTGTTTTCCTAAATGATGAAATTTTTACAAAAATGGAAAATTTTATCTTTTAGGCAAAAATAAATCAATAAATCCCCTTTAAATAAATGTGGAGGATGATTACCGCTGACATCAAACATTCTCAGTCCTAAGTGAGATCCCTTTGAAGCTCCACATATGGTAGAATGGCTTGGGAAAAGGTAGCAGAGAAACCGTGGTCTAGATTTTGGGTGGTCTTGTTGGATTGTTAAACATCAAACCAAGAACATATATTATTGAATCACTGATACCATCATTGAACCCAACTCATAATGTAATCCGGTTTTCGGGCTTTGAGCTTACACCCACACTAGTGGACATTGCGGGATATGCAGGTCTCAACGGGAACCTCTGGAGTAGATATGCGTTGGCACCGAAACCAGTAACACTCCACATTTTCTTGGACTTGTTGAGCATTTGCCGGGACATTCAAGATAAGCATCTATTAGAAAGGTGCTGCCCACTTCATTTCTACCACCGATATGGCAATCCGAAAGGTTTTGAGCAGCCCAATACCGGTTTGACACATGCTTGGAACAAAGATAAATGGGAGGCCCGGCGGGGGCTGGAATTTATGGTAGCTTTTCTGGAATTGTGGTTTGTCCAAGAAAAGATGGTAATTTAGATATTGGCCTTGTAGGAATGTTAGAAGTTTCCATAAAGAAACCTACTAGCACAGTGTTTCCTTTGATTGCGGCGAAAATGTATCGAGCCTTAACCATGTGCCAAGAGGTTTTGAAATTATTTCAGGGTTGCAATCTATTGTTACAATTGTTGATCCATGAGCAACTTTTCCATCAAACTGGGTACATGCATTATGGTTTGACCTGGTGGAGTTGCATTGAAGAATTTGAGACTCGGGTAACCGGTATTGAGTTCCCCGAGGGCACTGAGGCTTGGTTGTCATGCTTGTGATCTTTAATGGCGGAGAAAATTAAATCGGCTTTCGGATGGCTTCCCGCTACTGAGGTTGTATACATATCAGCAAAAGTTCCTTATATTCTTTTGATGTGCCTTTAAAGCATCCAACCCTACGCTCCTTACCGAGTCCTACGGTAGCTAGGAAGATTCTAAACTGTCCATGGTGACGAATATCTAAGTAAACAAGTCATCGTATTAAGCCCGAAAGCTGCATTCCCAAAAGGAAAGATTTTCCAAATATGGAATGAATGCAGATACCTAGAGCCTAAAACCATAGCGTAAGATTGGGCTAAGGGCGAAGTAGACCCCAAATACTTGGTTTGGTTGGCAAAAGATTTCATATTCTTGAGAGGTCCGCCAAGTGGCCGCATTTCCAACACTGCACTGACAAATCTTAGGTGCAATGGGCTTGGTTAGCTAAAGAGAAGGAGTACAGGGCGCAGATAGGAGCATTGGAGAAATAGGTTCAGGATCTCCGGTTTGAAAATAGCTTGAAAGCCGCGACCGATGAAGGTGACAAAAAGAAGCTGACCCAAGAGAATGAAGCCCTCAAGGCCCAAATCCAGCAAATGAAAATAAATTCTAAAAACCAAGAAAGAACTCGGCTCGATGAGAAGAAGCACGTCATAGGCTGCTAGGAAGTATTGGAGAAATCTGAAGGGAACATGGCAAAACTTTGGGCACAATGGGCAAAGAAGACAGAGGAAAGAGCCCAGTTTGTACAACAAATGAAAAGGAATTATGAGGGAACCATTGCTTATAAAAATAGAAAAATGAACACCTTTGAAGATAAAGCAGCCCGACAAGATAAAGAGTTTCAGGCTGAGAGCGAACAATACTATAGGCTAATCGCCAAAATGGAGAAGAAAATACAATTGAAGCAAGACCATCATTTCCGTGACTCCCGGGTGATAGAAGCTCGTAACCAACAGATAAGCCGAGTACTCCAAGAAAATGGCTGGATCAAGGAAAGAATCAGAGGTATTGCAGATTATATTGTCATGAAATGTCAGGCCGGTGAACGAATGGGTCGTACCACTTTCTTTTGCTCCAGTGATGATATTTGTTCGTCAGGTTATGAATGATTTGGAGAAGTTACAAAGGGGTCTTGCACATAAGCCTGAAGCGATGCCGAACGTTGCCTCATGGGCCCTAGGAGTTGAAGATTTTATGTACTATTGACCTAGTTTTAGTCATCGAGTCTATAATTTGTCATTTCGAGTGTGTTTTGCCATTTTCCTTTTAAGAAAAACAAATAGCCTAGCATATTTGTAATCACAGTTTTTATTAATGAAAATTTGAAAATCCCAAATATTGTTTCCTTATTTTTGCAGTTATTTCCATGAACTACGCTCAATCTGATTCATGCAGGGCATGATACGTAGGCAATCTTCATAGGATTTGACCGTAACCCTAAAAACAAAACGAAAGAAAAAGGGAAAAAAGGAAGAGAGAAAAAGTAAAGAAAAGAAAACCCTAAGAGAAAATCAATAGAGGAAAGAAAATAAAAGAGGAACAAGAGAGGAGAAGAAACAAAGAGATAGAAAAAGCAAGAAAAACAAAGAGTGGAAGTCATAAGAAGAAAAATGGAATAAGGCCGGGACGACACATGCAACCATTGCAAACATGTAGACATCTGTTTAGCTGTATAGGTGCATCACACCCCAATGTGCGATTCCCTATTTGTTATCTATCTCAAACTAAACGTTTGTTGCTATCGTAATTCCATAATATGTTTTTAGAAATGGTGGTTGGTTTTTGGTAAGATGGCATCACATCGATATTTTACCAGATCAAAAGGAAATATAGAAATGTCATCTGAAATGACCTTGCCAACAATTCCCATCTCAGAAATTAGCCCAATTTCAGGAATCCCGTACTCAGAGTTTGCAGCAGCCGAGAAGAACAAGATCCTACTCCTTAGGTTCATGGAGTTATGGGATGCATGGACGAATGGAAAAGAGCCTCGGAGCGCCATCCTTGGATTCCCTGAGCTCTTCCCTAGATCAGGGGGTACTTCCACTATTTCCATTAGTCATCCAAACATCTTATTGGGACAGCCCACCATACCAGCCAATTTTGTTGGAACACCTTCTGAGGTCCACCTTTCGGTGTTCACATCCAACACAGTCCCTAATATCTTTACGGCTCCCCCATGTGCGGCCACCACACAACCCGCATTGCCTAGACCCATATTTGATCCATCGGCCTTCACATTCAAAACACCCACTTACCGAATTGAGCCTCCTCCATACCCCACCTATACTTATCCTCAACCACCATATGAGCTTACATCAGTACAAGATAAAACTCCCAAAGCTCTTGAACAAGAGGAGATGGCTAAAAGAATGAGGAGCCTCGAGTAGAGTTTAAAGAATATGCAAGGCTTGAGTGGACAAAAGGGTGTTTCTTACACAGACCTATGCATGTTCCCTCACGTGCATCTACCCATGGGATTTAAAGCGCCAAAGTTCGAAAAGTATGATGGGCATGGAGATCCCTCTGCTCACCAATAGAAGTATTGCAACCAACTGCGCGGAGCTGGAAGAAAAGAAGAGTTATTGATGGCGTACTTCGGAGAAATCTTAGTAGGCATTGCTTCCGAGTGGTATATCGACCAAGACGTCTCCTGATGGCACAATTACGACGATCTTGCTAGAGATTTTGTAGGGGTGTTTCAATACAACATCGACATCGCACCAGACCAGAATTCCTTGGCAAATCTGAAAAAGAAGCCTTCAGAGAATTTCAGAGAATATGCTATTAAGTGGTTGGAACAGGCATCGAGGGTGAAACCTCCCATGGATGAAATAGAAATGGTCGTCGTTTTCCTATAGGCCCAGGAAGTAGAATACTTTCAAAACATGATGTCAGCCATGGGAAAGCCTTTTGCAAAAGCAATCAAGATTGGCAAAATGGTAGAAAAAGATTTGAAAACGGGAAGGATTTTGAGTCAGTCAGCTATTAGAGCCACCTCCCAGGCCATCCAAGGCGGGTCTGGAGGAGTCACAAGAAACAAAAAGAAAGAAGAAACCTCGATGGCAGCATCAGTTATGAGAAGACATCGTGCCCCTAGGCCCATGTTCTTGGGAAGAACCCCTCAATATTATTATCCTCACCAAGACATGCCTTATGCTCCTCAACCATATGCGGTTATGAACACTCAACCATTTGCACGACCGCACCAGCAGGCTAACAGAAACCAAGCTCCGGAAACTAGCCTCCTCATCAAAACCACTATAACCCTCGCCCTCCTCAAAATACCTTCCGTCCCCGAGAACCACCCAGAAGGCTAAAACTTTACGCCAATCGAGGAGTCCTATTTCAGTCTATTCCAAAAACTTGTCCAGTTGGGTATTTTACATCCTGTACCTCTTAATTGACAAAACCCTGAATCGCCTTCCTACCAATAGAGTGCCTGGTGTGCTTATCATTTAAGGGCTGAAGGGCACGGCATAGAGAATTGCTAGACTCTAAAGCGAGCTTTGGAAGATCTGATAGAGCAAAGGAAAATAGTGTTGAGGGATGAGGATGTCCCTAATGTTACTCACAACATGTTAACGGCCCACAACAACGGACCGGTAATTGGGATGATCTGTGAGGACAAAGAATTCAATCTGGATATGAAAGCCATAATTGCTATTGCTGACGCAGATAAAAAGCCAAGAGCTGCCTCCAAGAAAGAAGTAGGGGAAAAGAAGAAAAAAACCATACACCATGAAATTGAAATGAAGTTTGGGGTTAAAATTGAGGCGACACCCGTCAAAGAAGTTGTCCTTTATGTCCCACGAGGTCATCAGGAAAAGCAGTTGACTCTGAGTCCCCCCAAGAGATTTGAGTTGAATAGGACTACTCAGATGTACATGCCCAAAGGAACCTATGTAGTGCGGGGTCAAACCAATCCACCAAGGCTGAGTGATCCCGTGGTGGTTGGCCGCGCACCTCAGAGCCCCATGACAGACCCCTCTACAGTCCCTTGGAACAATGATGAAATGGTTGTGACATATAAAGGCAAAGAAATCACTGAAGAAACTCAAGAAAGTTACCCCATGAAGAAATACTCTAACTTGGAATAAGTGAACAACACAACCAAGAGACAACTCCCACCTAAGAAGCCAGTGAGCACCGAAGGGGCGGAAGCTTTCTTTCGAAAGATGAAAACGGCAGACTATGAGGTAGTGGACCAACTTCGGAAGTCCCCTTAAAAAGTCTCCTTACTATCCTTGCTGATGGAATCTCCTAAGCACCAAAAGGTACTAGCCACAACTCTCAATGAGGCATACGTGCCATCTCAAATTGTGTGGAACAAATATGAAGGATGGCGGAAAGATTCTTCCCTATCAATCAGATCACATTCAGTAAAAATGATTTTCCCCAGAAAAAGCCGCCCACAACAAAACCATGCATTTAACGGTCAAATGTGAAAGTTACTATGTCAAAAGGCTCTAGCGTAGACATATGCCTACTTTCAACCTTACAGCGAATGGAAATCGGGACAAAGAGGATTCGTCCAAACAATGTATTTGTTCGAGCTTTCGATCGAATCAAAAAAGACACAATCGAAGAGATTGATCTAGTCTTGACCATTGGCCCGTTGACTTAGAGGTAACCTTTCAAGTGTTAGATATGGACACGTCTTATAATTAACTCCTAGGAAGGCCATGGATTCACGCAGTGGGGTTGTGCCTTCCACTCTGCACCAGATGATAAAATTTGAACATGAGGACCAAGAAATCATGGTACATGGCGAAGATGAACAGTCAATTTATTGCGATCCCTCCATCCCCTGCCTCAAAGCTAAAGAAGGTAGTGAGCATAAATTCTATCAAGCTTTCGAAATTGTGGTGAATGATCAATATGAATAGGGAAAATCCTGTCCCCAACCTTTTTTCTCCAATGCCTCAATCATGGTAGCTAGAGAAATGATACGACATGGATTCAAACCGAGGAAGCGACTTGGAAGATCTTTGCAGGGGATAGTTGAGCAGATTGCTTTGCCCACTACAGAGAAGTTCTCCGGGTTAGGCTTTCCCCCGACGCCAAAAGATATAACGTGGGCGAACTGCAGAAAGCGTGACGGATGGTCTTTGCCTCAACCACTCCGCGCTTGTATGAAACATTTGTAAGGCCAAAGTACAGTGAGAAGGAAGAAGATGAGGGCTTCACAACTGAAAAGATCAAGGAAATATGTGGGGCAATGAGGAAACTATTATATGAAACCCACATGGTTCAGCCAGGAGAAGGCCCGAGCACCGCTGAGGTGCTATGCATGGGAGTAGATGCCAAGTTGCAAAATTAGAAGGCTACGCCATTTCCAATCAGGCGAGAGGCCCAGTTGTCCTGTCTTGCCATTATTTCTGCATCACAAGTTATCTGAAGGTGTAACTCGAATATTTTTCTTTAGTGATTTGTCCTTTTTAATTTTCCAAATGTAAACCTTGTTATCTTACAATTCCAAAGAAAGGAAATCAATATTTAATCGTCTATGTTACTGTATTCTTTCTGATTCTTGTTGTTTTCCTTTTATTCATTTCTTTCAGTTCTAATAATGCGGCTTTGAATAACATGACATGCTCGCGGACTTCGTGCCCCAATCAAAACATGCCGCCTAATTGAGAAAAAATGAACCAAGAACCTGAGTACGACGAAGAAGAGGCTTTTAGGGAAATCAATCGAGAACTGGAACATTTTGAAAACAAACCTAAGCCAATTCTAAATCTAAATGATACCGAGCCGGTTAATTTGGGTGGTCCCAGCGAAATCAGGGAATCCGAAATAAGTATCCCCGGAAATGAGAAAACCCGGGATGCACTGATCCAACTCTTATTTTAATTCAAAGACGTGTTTGCTTGGTCATACGACGATATGACAAGGCTGAGTGGTTATTTTGTGGTTCACAAGTTGCCTACTTACCCCGAGTGTCCTCCAGTCTAAAAAAATAGAGAAAATTAAAAACTAATATCAGCGATAAGACCAGAGAAGAGATCACAAAACAATTAAGGGCGGGAGCAATACGAGTGTTTTGGTATACCACATGGCTGGCCAATATAGTTTCGGTGCCAAAGAAAGATGAGAAAACCCGAGTCTTTGTGGATTACAGAGATTTGAGCAAGGCAAGTCCTAAAGACAATTTCCCTTTGCCCAATATCCATATCCTTGTTGATATCTGTGCCAAACACGAGATACAGTCTTTTGGGGACTGCTACGCAGCATATCACCAGGTGTTGATGGATGAGGAGGATGCTGAGAAAACTGCCTTTACCACACCTTAGGGTAGTTATTGCTACAAGGTTTTGCCTTTTGGGTTGAAGAATGCTAGGGCAACGTATATAAAATCCATGACAACTATCTTCCACGACATGATGCATCAGGAAATAGAAGTATATGTGGATGACGTGATTATCAAGTCCAAAACTCAAGATAATCATGTGCGAGACCTAAGAAAGTTCTTTTAGAGGGTGCACAAATACGATTTGAAATTGAACCCAGCCAAGTGGGTATTCGGGGTCCCGTCGGGCAAACTTATAGAGTACGTAGTAAGCTAGAAGAGTATTGAGTTAGATCCAACAAAGATAAAGTCTATTCGAGATCTACCTCCTTCGAAAACTGAGAAGGATGTAATGAGCCTGTTGGGGATAGTGAATTATATTAGTCAATTCATCGCTCAAATGACTTCCACATGCGAGCCCATATTCAAATTTCTAAAGAAGGATGCAAGAATCAGATGGACGGATGAGTGTAAAGAGGATTTCGATAAGATTAAAGATTATCTATCCAATCCACCGGTCTTGGTCCTGCCGGAACCTGGAAGGCCATTGTTTTTATATCGGATGGTCCTAGAAAACTCCATTAGTTGCATTCTCAGGTAGCATGATATCATTGGAAAGAAAGAACAGTCCATATACTACGTGGCCAAGAAATTTACTAGCTACGAGGCTAGCCCATACCACATATCTCATAACCAGGGTGGATCCTCAAAAGTACATATTTCAAAAACCGATGCCTACAGGGAGACTGGCAAAATTACAAATCCCGCTCATTGAGTTCGACATAGTCTATGCTACTTGAACAACAATGAAGGCCCAAGTGTTAGTGGATCATTTGGCTAAAAACCCGGTTGATGATGAATACCAACCCCTGAATACTTATGTCCCAGACGAAGAGGTGAATTCAGTGGAGGTAACGTCCGAAGGCGTCATTGCTTGGAAAATGTTCTTCGATGGATCTATAAATGCAAAGGGTGTAGGAATTGGAATAATATCAATTTCACCCACTGGTCAACACTGCCTAGCCACGGCTCGGCTTTGTTTTTTTTACGCAGACAACACAGCCGAATATGAAGCCTATATCATGGTCATGAATATGGCTATCGACCAAGACGTCGAGGAACTATTGATCATGGGGGATTCAGATCTAATCATCCGGCATGACCAAGGGGAGTGGGAAATGCGAGATGTCAAACTCATCCTTTATCGGCAGCATGTGGAGGATCTCAGCAAACATTTCAAGACGGTAGAGTTCAGGTACATCCCTCGCTGTCACAACGAGTTAGCCGACGTACTTGCTGCTTTGGCTTTGATGTTGCCTTATCCAGGAAATGCCTACATCGATCCCTTGGAAATACAAAACAGGGAAAGGCATGGGTACTGTAATGCGGCCGAGGCGGAACCCAACACTCAGCCATGGTATTATGATATCAAGAGATTTCTAAAAACACAAGAATATCCCGAGCAAGCCACCGGAGATCAAAAGTGAACCATCAGAAGGCATGCAAGTGGTTTCTTCTTGAGCAGTGATGTCTTGTATAAAAGGACCTCGGATCTCAACTTGCTAAGATATGTTGATGCCGAGAAAGCCGGAAAGATTATGCATGAAGTACATGCGGGAGTGTGTGGGCCCCATATGAACATGTATGTGTTGGCGAAGAAAATACTTCGGGCAGGGTACTACCGGATAACCATGGAGAAGGATTACTTCAGCTTCGTTCGAAAATGTCATCAATGTCAGGGGCACGGTGCTTAAATTCATGCACCGCCAACTGAACTGCATCTTATGTCAACACCTTGGCCATTCGTTACCTGGGGCATATACACCATTAGACAAATCGAGCCAAAAGCCTTATATGGACATAGATTCATATAGGTTGCTATTGACTACTTTACAAAATGGGTGGAAGCCATAACACTTAAGTCAGTAACCAAGAAAGTTGTGGTGGACCTTGTGAATTCCAACCTCATTTGCCATTTCGGCATTCCTGCAACCATCATCAAAGATAACGCTGCCAACCTGAATAGTTGTTTGATGGGAGAAAAATGCGAACAATTCAGGATAACACATAAAAACTCCACTCCCTACCGGCCCAAAGCCAATGGTGCCGTCGAAGCAGCTAACAAGAACATCAAGAAGATTCTGAGGAAAATGATTCAATGCTCTAGACAATGGCACAAAAAGTTTCCTTTTGCATTACTTGGGTATCGCACCATGGTGCGTATATCAGTAGGAGCAACCCCATACTTATTGGTCTATGGAACTAAAGCTGTTATACCCACAGAGGTAGAATTCCATCACTCCGGATAATCATTCAAGCAGAAATTGAGGATAATGAGTGGGTCAAGACTCGGTTGGAACAGTTTTCATTAATTAATAAAAAATGAATGGTCGCGATTTTTCATGGGCACTTGTACCAACAAAAAATGACCCGCGCTTACAACAAGAAAGTGCATCCCATGAATTTTGAGGTTGGACAGCTTGTATTAAGGCTCATTATCCCTTACCATCAGGAAGAAAAAGGAAAATTTGCTCCTAACTAGAAAGTCCCCTACATTAACAGAAAGATATTGCCCAAAGGAGCATTGTATCAAGGTGGCATCAAAGGGGTACATCCCAAAGTCGAAGTGAATGCAGATGCAGTAAAAAGGTACTACGTCTAGACTGCCTACAACAATAAGTCAGCCCGGTTGAGATGACAAAGGCTTTTCATTCCCACTACCCCTAACACTATCAATCTTTGGCAAACCCTTTTTGAGCCGGTTACGTTTCTTTGACTGCCCTCTTTGGGAACCTGGAAATGCTACTAATAAAACAAAGAGAAGAAAAAAAAACAGAAAAGCAAAAAGAAGAAGAAAACAAACAACAAAATGAAAAAAAGTGATGAAAATTGAAAAAATGATATAAAACAAAAAACAAATTTAGTTTATGAAAAACTTCCTGAACTATGTCTGACTTGATTCCGAAAGGATAAGTAGGCAGCCTCTTGCTGAGGTTTAGCCAGACCAAAACATATATCCCAATTCCCCCAAAAATTGAAAACTGGGGCAGATGATATAATGGTTCGGCCTTGAACATGCCAAAATGGTTCTAAAGTTGTAGTTCCTCCCAAAATACCTTTTACCGAAGATATTATCCAAGTCCTTCCGATCGATTGGCAAAGGCGGGATGTGAAAATGTCATTGTTAGGATCTAATATAATTCAAATTGAGAGAAAATAAAATGAGAGAGTCTTATCAGCGAAAACCTCGGGCACCATAAGGCGATGGTAAGTAGAGATGTTGAAAGTGACAGAGTCCAATTAGTGAAAACTCGTAAAGAGCACATCGGGTGACGGTGAGGAGAAATGAGAGAGGTCGATTGGTGATAACCCGTATAAGGCGCTGTCGGCCGAAAGTAGGTATCTCACCACTAAAAGAGTATGGCAAAGCTCTCTAGTTTTGAAATATGGAAATGTGGTTCACGAGAAACTAGAAATTTTGTGCGGGTCAGACATCCAGTCCGAGAAGCATATCATGTTCATTTTACGTCAGCATTTTCACACCTCCTTTTTACACGGTTACCCCGAAGGATGACACGTATAAGGGAGTTTTTCCAATTAAAGTGATATTATTCGAAATAGGATTACTTATTTTGAGTCACCACTTGGTATAGGTTTGACTTTTGGTGTCCCAAGTCACATGTTTATTTTGAATCCCAAATCGAGGAAAAATTTTCGACTGCCCAATTGGAGTCTACGAACCAAAAATTCTTGAGTAAGGAGATCTATTGACCCGAGGGAAGGTCTTAGGCACCCACGGATCCCGTGGTTCTACCATGACCGCTTAAACTATCATAATTGGCTAAAACTATGATTTTTGTACATATTCATCCTATAGTGCAATTTTAAAAAATTATTAACCGCTTTATTCATTTTAGCGATATTTTCAACCTTATTAAAACACGTTCCGAACCACGTCACATAAATGCACCGGGGTCCTCGACATAATTTAATATCGTTGAGACTTGGATTTGGGTAACATAAATGCGCACCCGAGTGTAGAAAGATATTTTATTAATAAATTCGCGCCTATAGCAACTACGCGTTTGGAAATTCGTGGAAGGCCGTGAAATTTTCTAAACAGTACTTCCAACTTTCTATGTATTTTATTAAGTTTAGGAGCCTCACATAGTGTTTGATTAAGTTAGCGTGGCTCACTTTATTTTATAAAGGCAACCTAAAGTATGCTATAGTTTTCTATTATGCTTGTATCTAAAAATGTCCTAATAATTTCATACATGGGTAATGCATTTAAAGAAACTTAACACTTACATTTACAACCTCATTCATGGCTGGTTATGTAACTTGGGCTTCATTTATTGCAAGCCCAGGAAGTGCATATTCTTTATGTCACAACTTCTAGTAGTTAGGCCTGCCGATGAAGTCCAAAAACATTGGACTATGAGTCCATCGAAGGAAAAATATAGCAACCCTTTTATCGATTATACTACAGTCGTAAAGATTATACAAGTAATCATTCTGAAGTATGCTGAAGGTATTTTAATAAAGAAGATGCTGAGAATGATTTCACATTAATAGGTTATAACTCGGATTTCAATTCTAGTATTTAAAAAAAATCTGAAGTATTCATCATTCAGAGTATATAGAGTTGCCGAGTCTCTACCACAACACGAATTGCAAACGCTAAGCAAGTTTTGGACCAAACTATTTTTAAATCCACAGAAACTTAGATAAACTAAAGTTTATAGTCCTGATACAGTCCAACATTATTACAAGTTTATAGACATTACAATATCGGAAATGCTACTGAGAAGTACATAATAGTCATAGCATGAAATTGATGCACACAACATTGTTATCTTCATTATCAGCTACAATCTCAAATCAACAGCTATTACTTCTCAGATTTTGAGTGAGGATGGATACCTGAAATTTCAGTAGAAAAAAGAAGAACCTATGAGTAAGGTTAAGAGAGTAGCAAACAAGAACAGATGCCACACAACCAGTAAAACCCAGAACTCATTTGAGAAGCAAATAGTGACAATAGATCTCTACAGCAGCTTAGAACATGTATTGATTATTAAGGAAAGTTCAATTAGAAGAAATAGCTCGAAAAGGAGTTTCTGAATAATGTATGAAAGTCTAATGTATATATTTATCTATTCTAACTCTCTAAAAGCCTGAAGAAAAATCCATAATCTTTCAAAATGCTGCTCGAAAAAAATATCCAAAGTCCCTTGAAATGATGAGATTGTCCCCTTTTATAACTGAAGCCTTAGGGCAACATAAATCTCTTTGTTTTCCTTTTAGTCCTTTATTCATTTTTAAGTTTTTCCTAAATGTTCCTTGATTCTATGAATTGTGCCCCAAGTTTTGAGGCATAAATTATACTTAGACCCCTCACTAGAATGTTCTAGGAGTTTGTTACAAGATTCCTTACATTAAAATGACCTTAATACCCCGGTCACTTTAACTTTGGTTCTCATCTATTTAGTCAAAAGTTACCCTAGTTAACTATTTTCAATTCATACAATAAGATTATAAACATCAACTAGGATAAAACTCTGAAAGGGTGGCCATGTCCAATCTATTTAACTGCAGATTTATTCAAGTCAAAGGTCCAAGGGTCAGGATTTAAACAATGCAACCTTTATACTCAGGCAAACAATACAAAGTGAACAACACAAATTTCATAAATGCAGGGCACTAACTAAATATGACTAATTCTGAGCTCAGTACAATAGTCCAAACAAAAATAGGGTACAACTCCAAATATTAAGCAGACCATTCAAGACAAGTTATCCAAACTTAAACATAAACAAGTAAGGAGGCGAATAATCAGGACATTTCAAAGATATACAGATGAAACAAATGAAAATAAGGAAAATAAAAAATCAAATAGAAAAGAGAAACGGGGCGAGTATATGACTCTAGATGGAAACACCTAACCAGGATTTTCATACAAAATAAAAATAGAGAAGATTAAAACAAAAGAGAACAAGAATGAACATATAACAACTATTGGAAAATCAGGAATATAAAGCACTTCAAAAAAGAAGGATGAACATGTCATCACTCAGAAGATTTGGAGACGAAAAGATAAAAAACTAACAAACTTAAACACACGAAAATTAAAGCAAATAAGAACAACTAGAACAGAAAACATATGAGATAAAAGAAAATAAAAGAGCAAGAACTTAGCATATTTAACAAGTGTAAGTAAAGCAAATCAAGAGAACCAGGACAAGTATGTGACTCTAAATTGAAACAACTACTCTGAATTTCCAAAGATGAACAGATAGAAAAACATGATGTACTAAACAAATAACTATAAAGAAGATTGGAAGCAAAACAAGTCAAGGATGGGCACATAGTAACTATTTAGAATTTTCCACAAATGAAACGAATGAATACTCAGGAACATGTGCCTCTAGACGGAAATAGCTATGTTGAAGATGAGGAGATAGATAATGAGCAACAAAAAAGAAAATTAGCAAAGGGAGAAGGCATATAATTTCAAGGATAAACAGATGAAGTCAAACAAATGAAAAAAATCAAATGAAATCAATTAGAACAAGAAAGCATACAGAAAAATCAAGCAGACAGGGACTTAGCTTTTTTAGCGTCGCAACCCTAAACATAGGGTTTTCCAAATCTCCAGATCTTTGACATCTTGTGAGAGGTCAATAAACCTTTTAAGGTGTTTGCCTTTCACATTGGAAAGTGGGAAAAATATTTCAAAGAAGGGTCAAATGGTTTTGAGACAAGGGGGGTTTCAGACTCTATTTAGATGTATCTAGTCGCATTCGAGGGTCGTGGGTTTCAAGGTCATGGATGGGAAATTATGACATTCTCCAGGGACCAATTTCAAAAGATTCTGATGAGTTTAGGGTTTGGGGTCAAGCTTTGATTTGATATTTGAGATGATCTGTTAGGATTCGAACGATGGGATTTAGATGGTTGGGAAGGGGGGGGGGTGGTTCAGGTGTGTTATTTTAGGTTGGTTTAGGGTTGGTGTCACCAGAGACGGCGGTGCCGGCGACTCTGCTGCCAAATATTCGAAGAGTTGGGAGTTCTGTGAAGGTAACCAACGGTGGGAAAGGAAAGAGGGGGTGGAGATGGTCTAGTGGTGTAATTCTGAGGCCGTTTGGTGACCGGATGCCGCCGTGAGGTGATTTCTAGCGGCGACATTAGGGTGGTTGATGGGTGGTAAACGGCGGTGGAGAGGTGGCGACGGGTTGGGTGATACCCAGTCGTAATAGATACGAGGAAGGCGGTTATTGCCTCTGAATATACAAAGGGTGTTTGGACACATATATGGGGTTTTGTGAATGGCTTCAGGACTGTTGGATTTCTTATGATCAACGGCTAAGATGAATTGCCCCAAACGGTTTCGTTTTAGGGTGTCTCTTGTGGACTGGGTCGCAGACAACTGATTGGGCTGGGTCTTGGGCATTTTTTAAAGAGTTCAATTGACTTGGGCCACCCAGGTTTGGCCCAATTGTGGCCAACCTGGGTGATTTATTCAAAATCTTATTTTTGTTTTGTTTTCTTATTTCTTTTATCCCCAATTGCATTTTATAAATCCTAATTTAAGTAAATCACACTAATAACTACCTATTGTGCAAAAATAAATAAAAATGCAACAATGAAAAGTAACCATAAAATGCTAAACAATTAAACTGCTAGAATAACTACTTGATTTTTGTGATTTTTATATTTTGCCAAAATAACGTTAATTACCAATTAATCTAGCAAAACTATGAAATTAAATTCTAAATGCTTGTGCAATTCTGTATTTTTTATGGTTTTTATGCACGCGTTAATGAAAACAAACTGATATGCGCAGTTAAATCCTGAAAATAAATCCTAAAAATAAATATTAAAGAGGAGAAATCATAAACTTGAGAATCCTATATGAGTAATTTCAACGGGGTAAAAATCATATGCTCACAGCTGCCCCTCTTTGCTCGGAAACACGAAGAGTTTTTTTGCAAAGACAAGTGAGCAACATGAGCGATTTTCATCCGACTGAATACTCCGTGTGAAGCACTTCGAAATTTTTTGACCAAACCTTGCTTCAAAGGTTGCCATATCCTCGGTGATAAAGGAATAAGGTTAGTGTAGGTCTGGAAGATTTGGTAGCTGGGACTACCATGGGTTGTGATTTCATTGCTGTTGCTGCTGCTACTGCTACCGCTTACCGACTCTTTATTACAAAATAAAAACAACAGCTAAGCTAGCTAGGTCTATCATCAACGAGTTACAAAATTCCTATCCATGAGTCTCTTGAAACTTGATCTTGAGTCTTGGCTAGCTCTTGTGACAGACTTCTACCTGAATCCTGAGGCTCGTTTGCTGCAGCTGCTGGCTTATTCCTCAATTTTGAAACGAAACAGGACACGGGGATCTTGAGATTTCAATCAGATTTGAACAATCTGTGTCTCTGTGCGTTTCATCATTTTGAATTCATTTCTTTTGTTCTTTTCTCTCTTTTCTTATATTGGATTAAGGCTCCACTTCTGGTCATATAGAATTTTGTGCCTTAAGGTATAACCTGCTCGGACGTCAAAACAAGCAAACGAATAAAATTTTCTTCCCCCGTTTTCACTGAGAAAATTTTGTGAGTTATTTTCTAAAAATTATGGAAATCAAGATTGCGTATCCTTAGGACTGACTACCAGGTTATGCTGCGTAGGAGAAAAGGTCCCTTCGAGGGATAGGGAGAGGATCCACGGGTTATGCCGAGATAAGAATGGAAAATTCCTTGCTGGGGGTAAGAAAAAAGATTCGCGGGTTATTCCAAGATGGACTGAAAAGTCTCTGCTGGGGATGGAAGGAAAACCATGGGTTATGCTGGGATTGAATGGGGAGTTCCTGGGTTATGCCAGGAGAATCTGCAGGTTATGTCAGGATTGAATAGAAGGTTCCTAGGTTATGCCGGGATTTGAAGGAAAATCTCCTAGGTTATGCTAGGGAGGGTCCACGGGTTATGCCGGGATGAATGAATAATTCCTGGATTGTGCTAGGGGAATCCGCGGGTTATGCCGGGATTGAGAGAAGACTCCTAGGGAGATCCACGGGTTATACCGAGATGAACAAATAATTCACGGGTTATGCCAGGGGAATCCATGGGTTATGCCAGGATTGAGAGAAAACTCCGAAGTTATGCTAGGGAGATCCATGGGTAATGCCGGGTTGAATGAATAATTCCTGGGTTATGCCAGGGGAATCCGCGGGTTATGTCGGGATTGAGAGAAAACTCCTAGGTTATGCTACGGAGATCCACGGCTTATGCTTGGATGAATGAATAATTCATGGGTTATGCCAGGGGAATTCGCAGGGAAGTGAAAGGCCACAACGATCCTTTAACAATGCTGGGGATAAATGAGTGAACAAAAACCCATAAGTTGTACTACGGATAGAAGAACTCTAATTCTCGGACTACCCTGGGGAGTGAAAGGTGGGAAAAAGGGTCCTTGGGTTATTCTGGGGAGGTGAAGCAAAACTTCACGGGTTATGTCGGGGAGAGAAGGAAAGAAATTTCTTAGTCTATGCTGGAGGGGGGGGTGGAATGCTGTCCTTGAGTTATGCCACGGAAATCCACAAGCTGCACAAGGAGAAGCTACGGATTGGAAGCCCATGCTGAGTTTGCAAGAAAAGAATGAAACGAAAAACTTCCCTTTTGTTATTGATGCAACTCCATTCCTGGTCCTTGCGCCATTCCATTGGTTCTGTATATCCTGTGTTCCTTTTGTTTTTCTACATTACACCTGCGTCTACTTCAATTCAAAACAAAACAAAGTGTTAGTTTGAATAGTGATTGGATATGCGGCCTTGTTCTTCTTGATTTCAATACTCATTTATGTTGGACGAGAAACCCTTGACTTCGATATTTGCCTCATAGGTTTGCCTAGGGGTCCTCATTTTCGGGTCGGCTTTTGTTTTCCAGGCCTTTGGTTATGGTTTTTGTCATGATTTCCATTTCGGAGCATGCCTTTGGGATGTTTAACTGGCACAACTATTCTGCTTGGGCTTAGACTTTCCGATCTTGATTCACCTTCATGGGCTTTTAACTTTGAATTATCTCTCTTTCTATTTTCCTTCTTTTGAAGCGCTAGCCGTCATGATCAACCGGGGTTGGCTAAATGCGCGTGCCGATACTAGACCTTCCTTTAGCTTTTGTCAGGAGAAAACCCGTGAGACCGGCCCTGCTACCTTCTCTTGCGGAATATTCAGGACATCAAAGTTAAAGGGAAAATGAGTGGGAAAATAATAAAACAAAACCTGAGTTTAGAGGGATATGTCTCTTTTGGAGGAAAAGGGGGGACTTATCTGGGAGTGCGTGCCGGTTTTAAATGGAAACGACATGATTTTTGGACTGTATACCCAGCTCGGATCTATTTTCGCTTTTCTGATTTCAAAAGCAAAGAAACTTATTCAGACTTGAGCGACAATATTTCCTCTTTTCAGCCGACAATGCCCTTTTCGGGTTTTTGTGATCGGCCCGTCTCATTTCTCTTCTCCCTTCGCTCTATAGCAATCTTTGCGAGTTTTTGCTAAACTGGCTCTCTCATTTTATTTTTCTCTGCTTGCCGTCGCCATATGGTGCCCGGAGGTTTTAACCGATAAGACTCTCTCATTTTATTTCTCTAAAAAATTTGAGTTGTGCCGAATCCCGACAAAGGTGTTTTTCACGTCCTTGTTTTGGTCAACTGATTTGAAAGACATGGACTAAGATTCGTCAGTAAAGGAAGCTGGATAGGAATCTACAACTTTGGAACCATTCGGGTGCATTTGTAATCAAACCAATACATTTCTGTCCAGTTTTGGCTTTCTTGGGGAAATGGGGTTTTTATTTTGATATGACTTAACCTCAAGGAGAGGTTGCCTAAGTATCCTTTCAGAATCAAGTCAGACGTCGTTCAGGAATTTTTTTCCTAAAATAATTTGTTTGTGTTTCTTCTTCTTCTTTTCTTTTTTTTTGTTTTTTTTTTGTATTCATTTTATATTTTATTTTTCTTTTCTTTACTTCTTTCCTCCTTGTTTTTTTGAACAACATTTCCGAGTTTCAAAGAGGGTGATCAAAGAAACGTAACCGAATTAATGGGTTTGCGAGGGATTGATAGTGTTTATGGTAGCGGGAAAGAAAAGCCTTCGTCATTTCAATCAACCGGAGTCATTGCAGAAGGGAGTTCAAACGTAATACCCTTTTATTGCATCTGCATTTACTACTGCCTCGAGCTCGTCTCCTTCAACGTCGCCCAGGTACAATGCTCTTTTAGGAAGTATCTTTCTGATAATGTATGGACCTTTCCAGTTTGGAGCGAACTTTCCTTTGGCTTCCTGATGGTGAGGAAGTATACGCCCCAATACCAGCTGCCGGACTTCAAATTTCCTAGGGCGCACTTTCTTGTTGTAAACGCGG
This sequence comes from Nicotiana benthamiana, assembly GCA_034376525.1. Taxonomy (NCBI): domain Eukaryota; kingdom Viridiplantae; phylum Streptophyta; class Magnoliopsida; order Solanales; family Solanaceae; genus Nicotiana; species Nicotiana benthamiana. The sequence goes on from CM067325.1 coordinate 71,863,242, forward strand.
GCCATTCTTTGTTGGTACAACTGCCCGTGACATACCGCAACCACTCATTTTTCATCAATTAATGACATCTGCCCCAAACGAGTTTTAGCCCATTCACTATCTTCTATTTTTGCTTCGACAATTACTCGGAGCAAAGGGATTTCTACCTCTGCAGTTATGAAAGCTTCAGTCCCATAGACCAGAAAATAAGGAGTTGCTCCGACCGATGTGCATACTGTGGTACGATATCCTAGCAATGCAAAAGGCAACTTTTCATGCCATTGCCTTGAACTTTGAATCAGTTTCCTCAAGATTTTCTTGATGTTCTTGTTAGCTGCTTCGACGACACCATTAGCTTTGGGCCGGTAAAGGGTGGAGTTTATATGTGTTATCTTAAATTGTTCACATATTTCTCCTATTAGACGACTGATTAAGTTGGATGCATTGTTTGTAATGATGGTTGCGGGAATCCCAAAATGACAAATGATGTTGGAATGCACAAAATCCACCACCGCTTTCTTGGTAACAGACTTAAGAGTGATGGCTTCAACCCTTTTTGTGAAGTAATCAATAGCGACCAATATGAATCTGTGTCCATTCGAGGCTTTTGGCTCGATCATCTCAATGACATCCATACCCAAGCAACAAATGGTCAGGTTGCTGACATTGGATGCAATTCAGTTGGTGGTGCATGAATCAAATAACCGTGCACCTGATATTATTGACATTTCCGAACGAAGCAGAAGCAATCTTTCTCCATGGTCATCCAGTAATACCCGACTCAGAGTATCTTCTTTGCCAGTACGTACCCGTTCATATGAGGCCCACACACTCCTGCATGTACTTCGCACATAATTCTCCAGGCTTCCTCGATGTCAACACATCTCAGCAAGTTAAGATCTAGAGTCCTTTTGTATAAAGTATCACCACTCAAGAAGAAATTGCTTGTGTGCCACCGGATGGTTTTCATTAGCTCCCCGATGGCTTGCTCGGGATACTCCTGTGTGTTCAGGAATTTCTTGGTCTCATAATACCAGTGTTGTGCGCCGAACTCTTCTTCAGTCACATTAAAATACCCATGCCTTTCTTTGATTCGGATTGTTAAACGATCAACATAGGCATTTCCGGGGTAAGGCAACATGGAGGCCAAGGTTGCAAGTGCATCTGCTAAGTCATTATGGCAACGAGGAATGTACCTGAATTGTACCGACTTTAACAGTTTGCTGAGGTCTTCCACATGTTGTCTGTATGGGATGAGTTTAACGTCTTTTGTTTCCCATTCTCCTTGAGGCTGTCGGATGGTCAGATCTGAATCTCCCATGACTAATAATTCCTCAACATCTTGGTCAATGGCCATGTTCATGCCCATGATGCAAGCCTCATATTCAACTGTATTATTGGTGCAGAGAATCTGGAGCCTTGCTATAGCAGGATAATGTTGACCTATGGGTGAGATTAAAATTGCCCTAATCCCTACGCCTTTTGTGTTTACTGCTCTGTCGAAGAACATTTTCAAAGCGGAGATGTCTTCAGATGTTACGTATATCAAATTCACTTCTTCATAAGGGAAATATGTATATAAAGGCTGATATTCACTATCAACGGGATTTTCAGCAAGATGATCTACCGATGTTTGAGCCTTCATTGCAGTACGAGTGACGTAAACTAAAAACTCGATGAGCAGGATTTGCCATTTGGCCAATCGCCCTATGGGCGTCGATTTTTGGAATATATACCTCAGCGCATCCAGCCGAGATATGAGGTAGGTGGTATGAGCTTGCAGACAATGCCTTAACTTCTGAGCCGCCCATGTCAAGGCGCAACAGGTTCTTTCTACCAGCATGTACTTGGCCTCGTAACTGGTAAACTTCTTGCTCTGATAATAGATGGCATGATATTTATTTCCCGTGGCGTCGTGCTCCCCTAGACTACAATCAAAAGAGCTTTCCAGGGCTGTTAGATAGATAAATAGTGGCTTTCCCGGTTCTGGCGGAACCAAAACTGGTGGGTTGGACAAATAGTGTTTGATTCTGTCAAAAGCCTCTTCACACTCGACAGTCCATTTAAGTACCACATCATTTTTTAGTGGCTTGAATATGGGATCGCATGTGGAAGTCAACTAGGCGATGAATTGGCTGATGTAATTCAATCTTCCCAATAAACTCATCACATCCTTTTTGTTCTTTGGAGGAGGTAGCTCTCGAATGGACTTTATCTTGGTTAGATCCAACTCGATACCCCTTCGACTGACGATGAATCCCAGAAGTTTGCCTGACGGGAACCCAAATGCACACATGGCTGGATTCAATTTTAAGTCATACTTGCGAAGCCTTTCAAAGAACTTCCTTAAGTCCCTTACATGATCACCCTGAGTCTTGGACTTGATAATTACATCATCCACATATACTTCTACTTCTTGATGCATCAAGTCATGGAAAATGGTGGTCATGGCCCTCATGTATGTTGCCCCAGTATTTTTCAATCCAAAGGGCATAACTCTATAACAATAAGTTCACCAAGGTGTAGTGAAGCCGGTTTTCTCAGCATCTTCCTCATCCATCAACAATTGGTGGTATCCTGCATAGCAATCTACAAAGGACTGAATCTCGTGTTTGGCACAGTTATCGACAAGGATGTGGATGTTGGTAGAGGGAAGTTGTCCTTGGGACTCGCCTTGTTTAAATCTCTGTAATCCACACCCTCACATTTTTCCGTCTTTCTTCAGTACTGGGACCACATTGGCCAACCATGTGGTGTATCGAACCTCCCAGATTACTTCCGCCTCTAGCTATTTTGTGATCTCATCTTTGATCTTATCGCTGACATCAGGTTTTGAAATTTCTTTATTTTTGTTAGACTGGAGGGCATTTAGGGTATGTGGGCAGCTTATGAACCACCAGGTCAACACTCAATCCAGGCATATCATCGTAAGACAAAGCAAGTACATCTTTGAATTCCAAGTGAAGTTAAATCAATGAATCCTGTATTTCTTTATTCATATGGATGATTATTTTAGTTTCGTAGATTTCAGCTAGATCGCCCAAATTAACCAGTTCGGTATCATTTAAGTTTGGCTTAGGTTTGTTTTCAAAATGTTCCAACTCCCAGTTGATTTCTCTAAAAGCCTCTTCTTCATCGTATTCCGGTTCTTGATTCATTATTTTATAAATTGGCAGCATGTTTGGGTCGTGGCATGAAGTCCGCGAGCAAGTAATTTTATTTAAAGCCACATTATTGGGACTGAAAGAAAAAATGAAAAATAAAAGAAAGACAAAAATCAGAAAAAAGACAGAGAAGTGCAAACGATGAAATATTGATTTCATTTCTTTGGAATTGTAAAATAAAAGGGTTTACAACTGGAATTTAAAGGACAAAATGCTAAAGAAAAATAACTGAGCTACACCCTTAAATAGCTCGTGATGCAAGAAAAGCTAGCAAGGATGGACTATAGGGCATCCCGCCTGACTGGGAAAGGCGTGGCATTCTGGTTTTGCACCTTGGCATCTGGTCATATATATACACTTCAGTAGTGCTTGAGCCTTCTCCCAGCTGGACCATATTGCCTTTTTACAATAACTCCCTCATGGCTCCGCATATCTCCTCAATTTCTGCTGATACGAAGGTCTCTTCTTGCTCTTCCTCACTGTACTTTGGTTTTTCAAATGTTTTGTACAAGTGGGGTAGGGGTCGCGGAAAAGAACATCCATGACGTTTCCTAAGGTTGGCCTAGGTGATATCTTCTGATGTTGGATGAAAGCCTAGCCCAAAGAACTTTTTTGTGGCAGTCAAAGCAATTGGCTCAGTTATGCCTTCTAGGGAGCTTCCAAGTCCCTTGCCTGGCTAAAAACTTTGGCGTGTCATCTCTCTTGCCACCATGATTGAAGTATTTGAGAGGAAACACTAGGGAAGTGGTTTGCCTTCTTCATGTTGATCGGCTACCAATAATTCAAAAGCTTGGTAAACTATATGCTCACTTCCCTCTTTGGCTTCGAGGCAGGGAAAAGAGGGGTCCCGGTAAATTGACCGTTCATCTTCTCCTTGGACTACAATCTCCTGGTTTTCATGTTCGAACTTTAGCATTAGGTGCAGAGTAGAAGGCACTGCTCCTACTGCGTGAATCCACGGCCTTCCTAGGAGATAGTTATAGGATTTTTCCATGTCCAATACTTGAAATGTCAATTCAAAGTCGGCCGGACCAATGGTTAGCACTAAGTCAATTTCCCCTATGGTGTCTCTCTTGATTCCATCAAAGGCTCGGACACACATATTATTAGGAAGGATCCTCTCTGTCCCAATCTCCATCCTTTGAAATGTTGACAGTGGGCATATATCCATCCCAGAACCTCCGTCTATCATCACTCTTTTGACATAATAGCCCTCGCATTTGACAGTGAGGTGCAAGGCTTTGTTGTGGGAAGCTCCCTCCGGAGGTAAGTCATTCTTGCTGAACGTAACCTGATTAATGGAAAAGAATCTTTCCGTTTTTTCTCTAGTTTCTCCATGGAGGTTCGAGCCGGTACATAAGCTTCGTTCAAGGTTTTGGCCAACACTTTCTGGTGCTCGGGAGATTTTATCAAGAGTGACAATAAAGAGACCTGCTCGGGAGACTTTCCAAGCATGTCCACCACCTCATATTCTGGCATTTTCATTTTTTGAAAGAAGGCTTCTGCCTCTTCAACATTCACTGGCTTCTTAGATGGGAATCGCCGTTTGGTAGCAATGTTCACTTCTTCCATATCTGAATATTTCTTTATGGAATGGCCCTTTTGAGTTTCCCTGATAATGTCATTGCCCTTGTATGTGACTATGGTTTATTGGTAATTCCGCAGGACAGCAGATGGGTTTGTCATTGGTTTTTGAGGCGCGCGATCGATTACCACGGGCTCATTCAACCTTGGTGGTTTAATCGGTCCCCGTGCCACATAAAATCCCTTAGGTACATACATCGTTTTGTTCAACTCAAACCTTCTTGGGGGACTTAAAGTGGGCTATTTTTCTTGATGCCCCGTGGGATGTAATGTATTGTTTCCTTCGTAGGGGTCATCTAAGTTTTGATTTCAGACTTCTTCTCTGCTTCTGGATGCTTGGCTTCTTTCATTTCCTTTTCTTTGATCTTCTTGGGGGTAACCTTAGGTTTCCTGCCGGCATCAGCAGTGGCTATTATGGCTTTTTGAGCAGGGTCGAATTCTTTTCCTCACAAATTATTCCGATGACTGGCCCGTTGTTGTGAGCCAGCAACGGGTTATTGGTTATGTTTGTGACCTCTTCATATCTTAGTACTATTTTCTTTTGTTCTATCAAATCCTCCACCGCTCGTTTCAGAGTCTAACATTTGTTGGTGTCATGTCCTTCTGCCCCAGGATGACAAGCACAACGTACGCCCCTTTGATAGGAAGGTGACTCAGGGTTTTGTCTGTTCGGGGGCAAGGGCTGCAGGAGACCCACGTGGACCAATTTTGGGAATAGGCTAGCATAAGGTTCCCCTATTGGAGTAAAGTTTTGTCTCCTGGGTGGTTCCATAGGACGGTAATTATTTTATAGAGGGCAGGGATTATAGTGATTCTGAGAAGGCTGATTTCTCTGGGCTTGGTTTCTGTTCCCCTATTGTTGTGGTCGAGCAAAGGACTGGGCATTCATGACTGCATAAGGTTGAGGAACATAATGCATTTCTTGGTGGGGATACTAATGTTGAGAGGCCCTTTCTGAGAATACAGGTATGTGAGCATGATGTCATTTTATTCCGGAGGCTGCCATTGGCACTTCCTCTTTCTTTATGTTTCTTGCGACCCCTCCTGCCCCGCCTTGTATGGCCTGGGAGGTTGCTCTTATGGCGGACTGACTCAGAATTTTTCCTGTCTTCAGGCCATTTTCTACCATCTCACCAATCTTAATTGCCTCTGCAAAAGGTTTGCCCATTGCTGACATCATATTTTTAAAATTATCTACCTCTTACGGTGGCTTTACTCTTGACGCTTGTTCGCGCCACTTGGCAGCATATTCTCTAAAGCTTTTTGAAGGTTTCCTTTTCAAGTTGGCCAAGGAGTTCCTTTCCGGGGCAATGTCAATGTTATACTAGAATTGTCTTACAAAATCCCGGGCGAGGTCATCCCAGATATGCCATCGAGTGATATCATGGTCCATGTACCATTAAGAAGCGATGACCACTAGGCTCTCCCCAAAATATGCCATCAAGAGTTCTTCTTTTCCACCTGCCCCATGCAGTTGACTGCAATACTTATTCAAATGAGCGATGTGGTCGCCGTGGTCATCGTACTTTTCAAACTTCGGCATTTTGAACCCTAGATGAAGATGTACGTGTGGGAACATGCATAGGTCCGAGTAAGACACATTCTTCTGCCCACTTAATCCTTGCACGTTTTTCAGACTTTGTTCGATGCTTTTCATCCATCCTATTATTTCATCTTGTTTGAGTGCTTAGAAGTTTTGTCTTATACATGTGTGAGTTTATATGCTGGTTGCGGGTAGTTATATATGGGGTATGGGGGAGGCTCAGTTTGGTAGTTGGGAGTTTGAAATGTGAAAGCTGTGGGGTCGAACATGGGCCTCGGCACCGCAGGCTGTGTGGTGACTGCGCACGGAGGAGCCATAAAAATATTAGGAACTGGACCAGATGTGAACATCAGAGGATGGGGTTCAGAGGGCGCTCCGACAAAGATGGTTGAAATGGTGGGCTGCCCCAAGAGGATATTTGGGTGACTGATGGGGATGGTGGAGGTACCCCCCGACCCTGGGAAAAGCTCAGGAAATCCGGGGATAGCACTTGGAGGTTCTTTTCTATTTGTCCAAGCGTCCCACACCTCCATAATTCGGAGTCAAAGGATCATATTCTCTTCAGCCGCTGCAGATTCGGAGGCTAGGATTCGCGCAATTGGGTTGTCCTCTGGGATATGGGCTGCTAGTACAGTCATTTCGGTTGACAACTCTGCACTTCCTTTTGATCTAGTAAAGTATCTGTGCGAGGCCAGCTTACCCCCAACCAATCACTTTTCTATTAAACCTGGACTGGAAACTGGAATTTCAAATGGTTAGGTTGAGATAGAAAACAAACAGGAAATTGCATGTTGGGTATGATGCACCTATGCAGTTAACGGGTTTCTATATGCTTGCAATGGTCGAATATGTCATCCCAAAATTTATTCGGAATTCTTTTGTTTTTTGCTCCTTATTTCCTTTTAGCTTTCCTTTTTAAGAATACGGTCGAATCCGATGAATATTAGCTACGTATGGAAAAATATTGTGTAAATAACAAGATATTATGGGATTTTGAATTTTATATAGAAATGAACTTTAATTACAAGAGCTAACAAAATGAAAGGCAACTACTAAACTAGGACACAATAAACTTACAGAGTCAAAAGGTGCGTAATAGAACAGACAGACTCTTTTACGAAAAATACAAATTTATTAGTACATTAAAACTTCAAATGTTTTTGGAGCTTGTGGGGCATCGTCCGGCCTTGCCGCAGGTTTGCGTGCTAAACTTCCCTAGAAGTAGTGGAGATCTTCCATCACTTGACAAACAAATGTCATGGCAGCAGCAAAGAACATAGATTTTGTCATCTCCTCACAGTGGTTTCACTTTGTGGTAATATATTCTGCGATTGCCCGCACCCTTTCCCTGATAACCCCTTTTTCTTGTAATAGACGTCCAATTTGCTGGGCCATTGCTTCTAGAGTTCGTTCGACTACTTGATTCAGCTTTTGGAATTACCGCAAATCCTTTTCTAATCCTGCTATTACTGTATAGCAACGCTTTCTTTTGATTTAGAAATCCCTGGCTTGTTTTTTGGCCATTTTGTTTTCGGCTACGATGACCCTCTGTTTTACCATCGATCTCATTGTTATTACCTTCTTTTAATTGCTCCAGCATGCGGGCTCGTTCCTCAATACTTTTAATAAATTGCTTCCGAACCTTAGATAGCTCACCCTCCGCCTTATTCAGGTTGAAACCGGTATGCAGTTACTTTCCGCTGCAAGTTTTCTATGATCTTTTCATCGTTTGCATTCCGAGGAGGATTTTTTGCGGCTGCCTTCATTTTCTGGATTTGAGCTCGTAGGGCTTCATTTTCTTTGGTCAATGCCTTCCTTCTCTCTCACTGGCTGCAGTTTGCAAACTATATTCGAATTGTTACTCTTGGATTTGCTTTTCCAGCCTTCCTATAGTAGCCCTATATTCGTTTTCTTTGGTTAACCAATCCCAATGCTCTTGTGATGTCTCAACGAATTCTTGGAGATGTGGTCTCTTAGCCGGCCTCCCAGGTGCTATGTCTCTTTTGTGCCAAGCAACATACCCCGGGGCGACCTCTCCTTTGGATATGTCATGCACTCGAGTATCGGTTGTCAAATACTGGCATTCTTTCCAGATCTTGCGTAAAACGGCTTTAGGTAATCGATCATTTGGTCTTATCTCAACCACATGACAGCTAATATGCTCGTCCTTAGGGATAATTTGGCATGTACACAATTGTCTTAATACTCTAAATGGCGCATAGGGCTGGATGCTTCGGAGGCCCATCAGAAGGAAATGAGGTCCGGTGGCCGGCGTAGACACAACTTCGTCCGCAGGGAGCCAACTGAATGTCCATTCCATTTGATTTGCAGTGATGACCCGGAGATGCGACACCCTCAGGTACTTTAAACCTATTTGTTGGTGATCCGTAATTCATGAACCGAGGCCGGCGGCATATATGCTCAATCATCCATATTTGTAGCAGCAAGTTCCATCCCTTGAAGAAATCTCCTCCTGCTATATAGTTGGTGAGGGCATGCAATATGTCGGACAAGATCATTGGAGTGAGGGTACTTTTAGCCTGGGTCATCAAGTGCTAACGACCCCTGCTATCCGTATGTCGATGTTCCCGTCCTTTCGCGGGAATACTAGAAAACCCAAGAAAGATACAATGAAAACAAAACATCGATGCTCCTCCCACTTGAGCCGATTTCCCTTGCTACAAATAAGACTTTTGGGGTTGTTGAATCCTCAGATATGGCCATAACTCTGATATATAAATTGCAGGGTGCAAAAGAAAGCCGATAAGTCGGGATTGTGAACTTTTCTGCTGATTTTCAAGGAATTCAGGAATTTGTGCACAGCGAGATCTCTTGGTGCAATCAAGTATTGGTGTCTCAAAGGGATTGTATGGGTCGCGATATGTCCGTTCATTTCCTCTAATGTCGGGTAAGATCAAAGTCCGAGAAGTGGAAGACATTGTGGGTCAAGTCCCAGAATATTATTAAGGCCTTTATAATGTCCCCCCTTGGGCTAATTTTCAACAAACTAGTGAGGCCTCCCAGCTTTGCATTGACCCTTTTCTGCCCTGCTTCCCCGAGATCATTCCACCATAGTCGCAACTCCAAGGGAACTGTGTTCATTATCAGGCTCATTCAGCATATTTATTAAGGTGAATTAGCATCCTCAAAAATATAGAATAAAACGGCATTTTATGAAATTTATTTCCTAAAATCAAGGACCGTATTTGCGAATACAGCCTTACAACACCGCGGAGAGAAGGTTTTTCAGGTTGTGCTTGCTTACCAGTCAAAAGATAAAACTAAGAGGTGGCCATTTGTGGAAGATTAACATTCCAGTGTCCCTTTCGGTAATATTCGGCTATTACCGGCAGTAATGGCACCACCTGATTTATTTCAAAACAAGTGAATAACCTCAGACATTTGTTTTTGGAACTTTTTTTTGCAAAAGAAGGGTTGGACCCCGCAAAAAAATTTATCAAAAACCCAAAAATATTATCGAAAAACTTTCCCAAATTTCTTTTCTTTATTTTTTTTTTAAAACATCCGGCAGCATTTCGACGCTATTTTAAGCATTGTGTTTTTCTTGCAAATGATTTATCTCAGCGACTCTCAAATTTCTAGCCGCTTAACATGCAAATGCAAAGCAAATGAATGTACAAGTAGCACGTAATATCCATCAGGATGGTCTTTTCATTTCGGTCACCTGTCCTAGACGTACCCAACCCCTGTGTTGAGTCCCCAATATCAAATGCACGTGATTCAAACAAACATTCCTACTAGGGATCCGGTATGAGGTTTTCTTACACTAAGTTAGAACTTATAATAGGGTCTAGATGGTGTATCTGAGCGGACAACTTAAGTCGAGGAAGGGGCTATGAGAAGAGGAGGGTTTCATAGCAGTTTATATATACAATTCAGATAATATCAAAGCGGTAAGACATGTGGCACTTAGCACAGAACATGTAAGAAAATCAGAAGAAGCCAAATATAACTGTTATTGTAAGCTCGAATTCTTATACCCTGAATCGGAGATTTCGGGTTACTCTTATCCCCAGTAGAGTCGCCACAGCTGTCACACCTCTTTTTTACACAGATACCCAGAAGGATGACACGTATAAGGGAGTTTTTCATATTAAAGTGACATTATTCGAAATGGGATTAGTTATTTAGAGTCGCCACTTTGGATAGGTTTGGATTTTGGTGTCCCAACTGACCAGTTTATTTTGAATCCCAAATCGAGGAAAAATTTTCGACTACCCAATTTGAGTCTGCGAACCAGAAATTCTTGAGTAGGGAATTCTGTTGAACCGAGGGAAGGAGTTAGGCACCTCCGAATCCCGTGGTTCTAGCACGGTCGCATAAACTATCATAATTGGCTAAAACTCTGATTTTTGTATATATTCATCCTATAGTGAAATTTAAAAAAAAATTATTAACCGCTTTATTCATATTAGATATATTTTCAATGTTATTAAAGCACGTCCCGAACCACGTCGCCTAAATGCACCTAGGTCCTCGACATATTTTAATATCGCTGAGACTTGGATTTGGGTCACATAAATGCGCTCCCAAGTTTAGGAAGATATTTTATTAATAAATTCACGCCTATCGCAACTACGTGTTTGCAAATTTGAGGAAGACTATGAAATTCGGGAAATAACACCTCCAACTTTCTATGAATTTTATTGAGTTCAGGAGCCTCACGTAGTGTTTGATTTAGCGTGGATCACTTTATTTTATAAAGGCAACCTAAAGCATGCTATAGTTTTCTATTATGCTTGTATCTAAAAATGTCCTAATAATTTCATACATGAGTAATGCATTTAAAGAAACTTAGCACTTAGATTTACAGCCTCATTCATGGTTGGTTATGTAACTTGGGCTTTATTTATCGCAAGACTAGGAAGTGTATATTCTTTATGTCACAAATGCTAACAGTTGGGCCTTCCGATGAAGTCCATAAACATTGGACTATGAGTCCATTGTAGGAAATATAATTGAAACCTTTTTATCGATTATACTACAATCGTAAAAATTATACAAGTGATCATTCTGAAGTATACTGAAGGTATTTGAATAAAGAAGATGCTGAGAATGATTTCACATTAATAGGTTATAACTCGGATTTCAATTCTAGTATTTAAAAAAAAATTGAAGTACTCATCATTCAGAGTATATACAGTTGTCGAGAGTCTACCACAACAAAAATTGCAAACACTAAGCATGTTTTGGACAAAACTATTTTTAAATCTACTGAAACTTAGACAAATTAATGTTATAGTCCTGATACAGTCCAGCATTATTAAAAGTTTATATACATTACAAAATCGGAAATGCTACTGAGAAGTACATAATACTCATAACATCTAATTGATACATAAAACATTGTTATCTTCACTATCAGCTACAATCTCGAATGTACATAGCTATTACTTCTCAGATTTTGACTGAGGATGGATACCTGGAAATTCAGCAGAAAAAAGAAGAATGTATGAGTATGGTTAAGAGAGCAGCAAGCAAGCACACCAGCCACACAACCAGTAAAACCCACAACTCAGGAAACTTTGAGAAGAAAATAGTGACAATAGATCTCTACAGCAGCTCAGAACTTGTATTGATTAATAAGGAAAGTTCAATTAGAAGAAATAGCTCGAAAATGATTTTCTGAATAAATTATTAAAGTCCAATGTGTATTTTTATCTATTCTAACTCTCTAAAATAATGAAGAGAAATCCCTAATCCTTTCAAAATTCTGCTCGAAAAAAATATCCAAAAGTCCCTTGAAATGATCAGATTGTTCCCTTTTAAAACTAAAGCCTTAGGGCAACATAAATCTCTTTGTTTTCCTTTTAGTCCTTTATTCATTTTACAGTTTTGCAAATGTTCCTTGATTATCTGACTTTTGCCTCAAGTATTGAGGCATAAATTATACTTAGACCCCTCACTAGAATGTTCTAGGAGTTTGTTACAAGATTTCGTATATTCAAATGCCCTTCATACCCCTGTCCCTTTTCCTAATTACTGGCCTAAGTGTCTTTAACCTTTGTTTTCATCTATTTGGTCAAAATTTACCCCGATTAACTATTTTCAATTCATACACTAAGATTATCAACATCAACTAGGATCAAACTCTAAAAGGGTGGCCATGGCCAATCTATTTAATTGCTGATTTATGTAAGACAAAGGTCCAAGGGTCAGGATTTAAACAATGCAAACTTTATACTTAGGCAAACATTACAAAACTGAACAACACAAATTTCAAAAATGCAGGGCACTAACTAACTATGACTAATTCTGAGCTCAGTACAATAGTCAAAACAAAAATAGGCTACGATTTCAAATGTTAAGCAGACCATTCAAGACAAGTTATCCAGACTTAAACACAAACAAGCAAGGAGGAGAATAATCAAGACATTTCAAAGATGAACAGACGAAACAAATGAAAATAAGGAAAATCAAAAATCAAATAGAAAAGAGAAACAGGACGAGTATATGACTCTAGATGGAAACACCTAACCAGGATTTTCACACAAAATAAAAACAGAGAAGATTAAAACAAAAGAGAACAAGAACGGACATATAACAGCTATTAGAAAATCAGGAATATAAAGCACTTAATAAAAAGAAGGATGAATATGTGATCACTCAGAAGATGTGGAGACGAAAAGATAAAAAACTAACAATCTTAAACACATGAAAATCAAAGCAAATAAGAACAATTAGAACAGAAAACATACGAGATAAAGGCAAATAAAAGAGCAAGAACTTAGCATATTTAACAAGTGTAAGTAAAGAAAATCAAGAGAACCAGGACAAGTATCTGACTCTAAATGGAAAAAAACTACTCAGAGTTTCTAAAGATTAACAGATAAAAAAACATGTTGTACTAAACAAATAACAATAAAGAAGATTGGAAGCAAAATAAGTCAAGGATGGGCACATAGTAACTATTCAGAATTTTCCACAAATGAAACGAATGAAAACTCAGGAACATGTGCTTCTAGATGGAAATAGCTATCTTGAAAATGAGGAGATAGAAAATGAGCAACAAAAAAGAAAATCAGCACTAGGAGAAGGCATATAACTTTAAGGATGAATAAATAAACTCAAACAAATGAAAAAAATCAAATAAAATCAGTTAGAACAGGAAAACATACACAAATATCAAGCACACAGGGACTTAGCTTTTTTAGCATCGCAACCCTAGACATAGGGTTTTCCAGATCTCCAGATCTTTGACCTCTTCCGAGAGGTACTTTGACCTTTTATGGTCTTTGCCTTTCACATTGGAGAGGGGAAAAGGATTTCAACGAAGGGTCAAATGGTTTTGAGACAATAGGTGGGTTTCTGACTCGATATGGTTTGATCCAGTCGCATTCGAGGGTCGTGGGTTGAAAGGTCATGGATGGGAAGGTAAGACGGTCTCCAAGGACCAATCTCTAAAGTTTCCGATGAGTATGGGGTTTGGGGTCAAGCTTTGATTTGATATTTGAGACGATCTGTTAGAATCCAAACAATAGGGTTTAGACGATTGGGAAGAGGGGGTAAGGTGGTTCAGAGGTGTTATTTTGGGTGGGTTTAGGGTTGGTGTCGCCGGAGACGGCGATGCCGGTGACTCTTCTGCCAAATATTCGAAGAGTTTGGGAGTTGTTTGAAGGAAACCAACGGTGGGAAAGGAAAGAGGGGGTTGAGATGGTCTAGTGGTGTAATTCTAAGGCCGTTTGGTAACCGGACGCCGCCGTGAGGCGATTTCTAGCGGCGGTGTTAGGGTGGTTGATGGGTGGTAAACGGAAGTGGAGAGGTGGCGACGGGGTGGGTGATACATCGGCGTAATTGATACGAGGAAGACGGTTCTTGTCTCTGAATATATAATGGGTGTTTGGACATATATATGGGGTTTGAGGAATGGCTTCAGGACCGTTGGATTGCTTATGATCAACGGCTAAGATGAATTGCCCCAAAACGGTGTCGTTTTTGGGTGTCGCTTGTGGACTGGGTTGCAGACAACCAATTGGGCTGGTTCTTGGGCATTCTTTAAAGAGTTCAATTGAATTGGGCAACCCAGGTTTGGCCCAATCGCGGCCAGCCTGGGTGATTTATTCAAAATCCTATTTTTGTTTTATTTTCTTATTTATTTTATTTCCCAATTTTATTTTAAAAATCCTAATTAAACTAAATCACACTAATAACAATCTATTGTGCAAAAATAAATAAAAATGCAACAATCAAAATTTACCATAAAATGCTAAACAATTAAACTGCTAGAATAACTACTTGATTTTTGTTATTTTTATTTTATGAAAAAATAACCTTAATTACCAATTAATCTAGCAAAACTATGAAATTAAATCCTAAATACCTGTGCAATTCTGTATTTTTTATGATCTTTATGCATGCATTAATGAAAATACACTAATATGCGCAGTAAAATCCTGAAAATAAAATATTAAAGAGGAGAAATCCTAAACTTGAGAATCCTGTAGGAGTAATTTTAACGGGGTAAAAATCACATGCTCACAAGCATGCACCCCCACATAAGTCCTTCTCATTCCCCTAAAGGGACGTTTATCTTTAAACTCATATGATTTCTTTTGTATACTTCTTCCTTGAATCCCTTTTGTTTTAACTATGATTCCATGATTATTCCAAGAGAAAAGATGGCAAGACTTGTTTCACAGGGCTCGCCTGGCAAGGACTAAAGAAAATACCCTGTCTCAGCGAGCACATCTAGCCGATCCCGATTGGCCATGATGGCTGATGCTTCGGAAGCAGAAAGGGTTTGAGAGAAAGGAAATCAAAGTAAAAATGCCCATGAAGGCAAAATGAAGTTAAAAAGTCGAGTCCCGGTGGGCTGATTGTCTCGACAAAGTTTCAAAAAGCCAAGGTACCCAAAGGTTCTAAAATTGGAAGTTGGGGTAAAGAAATCACAACTGAGAGGCCTACGAAGGCGAAATAAATCTGAAAGAGTAGTTCCCACATCCAACAAACAAGGCAAAGAACGGAAAGTTAAAATGTCTTTTGAACAAAAACAAGTACGGGATCAAGCAATCAAGGCCACAAAACCAACCACCGTTTCAAACAAACAATCATGCTTTGTGTGAAAATTTGAAACAAGCGTAATCCAAAATAATTGGACGAATAGCAGATGCATCCAAAGGAAATGTGCAAGAGCTAGGAACAGTTTCGCAACAATGATCAAACCAAAAGGGAAGTTCTCTCTAAATCATTTCCCGCACTTTTATTAAAACAAAGAAGAAAAGGAGAATCACAAAAATCATGGTAGCATAGGACCCTAATCCTTAACTCCATCCCCTTGTCCCCAACATAACCTGTGGACCTTCCTGGCATAACTCGATGATCATTTTCCTTTCTCCCTAGAATAACCTGAGGACCCTTTGCTTTCATTCCTCGGCATAACCTGAGGATCATTTTCCTTTTATCCCCATCATAAACTGAGTGTATTTTCTTTTCTTCAGTTCCCCGTCATAACCCAAGGGTCATTTTTCTTCCTATCCCAGCATAAGGGTCATTTTCTTTCTATCCTCAATAGGAATCTTTTCTTCCTATCCCGACATAACCCATGGATCTCACTGGAATAACCTAGGAGCCTTTTCTTCCTATCCCTGCATAACCCGTGGATCCCCCTAGCATAACCCAGGAGCCTTTTTCTTCTTATCCCGGCATAACCCGTTGATTCCCCTAGCATAATCAAGGAGTCTTTTCTTCCTATCCCGGTATATCCCATGGATCCCCCGGGATAACCCAAGAGCCTTTTTCTTCTTATCCCGGCATAACCCGTGGATTCCCTTGGCATAATCCAGGAGTCTTTTCTTCATATCCCGGCATAACCCGTGGATCCCCCTGTCATAACGCAGGAGTCATTTTCTTCATTTCCCGGCATAATCTGTCGATCCCCTGGCATAACCCAGGAGCCTTTTCTTCTTATCCCGGCATAACCCGTGGATTCCTCTGGCATAACCCAGGAGCCTTTTCCTTCCTATTCCTGGCACAACCGAGGAGTCTTTTCTTCCTATCCTGGCATAACTAGTGAATCCCTAATGAATAACCCATGACCCCTTTTTCTTCCTATCCCGGCATAACCTGTGGATCCCTCAGACATGACCCAGGACCCCTTTTCCTTCCTATCCCGACATAACCCGCGGACCCCCCCCGGGCATAACCCAGGAGTCTTTTCTTCTAATCCTTGCATAACTCGCGGATCTCCCTGGCATAACCCAGGAGCCTTTTCTTTCTATCACGGCATAAGCCGTGGATTCCCCGAGCATAACTCAGGATCCTTTTACTTCTTATCCCGGCATAACCCGTGGATCTCCCTGGCGTAACCCAGGAGCCTTTCTTCCCATCCCAGCATAACCCGTGGATATCCCTGGCATAACCCAAGAGCCATTTTCTTCCTATCCCGGCATAACCTAGGAGCATTTTTCTCCTTATCACGGCATAACCCGTGGATCTTTTGGTATAACCCAGGAGTCTTTTCCCTTCTATCCCGGCATAACCCGCGGATCTCCCTGGCATTACCCAGAAATCTTTTCATTACATCCCGGCATAACCCATGGACTTTCCATTTCACGCCCAGTATGGACTCTTTTATTCCTATCTCGGCATAACCCGTGGATCCTCCTATTATTACTAGCAGGGGCCCTTTTTCTTTCCTAGCATAGACTAGCCATTTGCCAGCATAACCTGTCAATGTTTCCAATAGATACACGATCCTAACTCTTATAGTTTTCAGTAAAAATAGCTTAGATTTGCGTTGCAGATAACTCACGAAATTTTCCCAGTGAAAAGTGGGGCAGAAAATTTCGTTCGTTTGTTGTTTTTGTGTCCGAACCTGTCTTACCTCAAGGTGTAGGATTCGAGATGACCAGAAGAGCAAATCTCAATCCCGAATAAAGGAAAATAATAAAAGAAGATAAAGAAATATCCAGAGTGATTGAAGAAAATATGTGGACTGCTCAAATTGGAGTTAAAATCACAAGTCCTGCTTAGCCCGCTCCGCTAAAATGCTGAACAAAGAGCCAGAACCTGCATCTTACGTGCATCAAGATCCATATCAAGTCCACATCAAATCTAGCTGAAACTCAATATCAACTTTCAAGAGATCTATGGATAGGAATCTTGTAACTCATAGTTGATAGGCATAGCTAGCTTAGGATTTGATTTTTCTTTTGGTGTAATAGGGAGGTCAGCAAGCAGTAGTAGCAGCATCAGCAGTGAGATCACAGCCCCTGGTAGTCCCAGCTACCAAAAACTCTAGAACTACGCTAACCTGCTTCTTTTATAGCAAAGGATATGCAGGCAACCTTTGAAGCAGGGTTCAGTCAGACAGTTTTCAAATTGCTTCTCCTGGTGTGTTGAGCGGGAAAAAATCCCTCGTGTCCTTATTTATCTTTGATCGAAAACCCTTCCTATTTCCGGGCAAAGAGGAACAGCTGTGAGCACGTGAATTTTTCCACGCTTAAATTACTCCTTTAAAATTCATTAAAATTAGGATTTTTCTTTTGTTATTCGAATTTTTAAGAACTAATTGCATGATTTTGTGTTGTGCTTGCATTTTGTGTGCATTTTTAGGTGTCATAAAAATGAAAATAATAAAAGTAGCATACTTACATTTAGGTCCGAATTCTAGATTTTGGATTAGTTGAACACCATAAAAATAAGAGAAAATAACAAAAATATAAAAGTCATTTTTACGTTTGCTTCGTTTTCTTATTTAACTTGGAATAAGGCTATTTTAGAAATTAATTAATTTTAATTGTAGAATCTAAATCTGGTCTTGTCTATTTTTATTTTTTGTACTTGATAAAATCTTAAAAAATGAAAAAACAAAAAGAGAATCGATTAAATAAAAAAAAGAAATTAATAAGAACAAATCAGACCCATTTTGGGCCAGCTTATAAAAATATCCCAGCCCAAATTAAAACCTTCAAAAACCCATACCCATTTCCTCAACCCCGCCTGCCCCACTCACGAACGAAACGACGCTATTTGGCATCTAGCTCATCTCGTCCGTTCATTCCTCATCATCCAATGGTCCATATAAGTTCGAGACGTTTATTAAAACTATCTGAATTAGAGAAAACCCAAGACACAGACCCTTATCTTCATCGTACCTGCTCTCCGCCACCCTCCGCCTCACCACCGCCGATCGGAAATCGTCGCCGGCGGCGGCGAAGCTCCAAACACGCCCAAATTTACACCCTTTAATCACCTCTTCCTCCTCTTTCTAATGCCTCAAATCACAGCCCTTATATATCAACCAATCTTCTCGAATCTTCAATCAAAGTAGTGGCTGCTCTATCGCCTACGGTGGCACCACCGCCAAAACACTTCAAAATAACACCTGTGCTCTCCATCACATCCCTATAACAGATCTAAGCTTAGTTCTATTTGAAACGAAGCCAATTCCCTCGAATATCAAATCAAAATTCTGGTTAAACCCTCAATCCTCCAGAGTTCACTAAAATTGAACCAGTGCAACTTCCTCACCTTCCTTGTGCTAGACTCAGCACCAGTAGCCTTCGAATCTCACCGGAAACGCTCGAATCTCAAATCAAAGATATGGCAGTATCTTAAAGCACATAAATGTTTTTGTTAGTTGTGTTAATTTCATTCTCCTGACTTCTTCGGCTTCATGAGTTAATTAATTTTGTTATTCTTTAAAGTTTACCTACCAATTCGTTAGATTTAGTGATTAAGGTCATTCTTCTTTGTTCTTGTTTGTTCGCTTATTTGGTTTTGAATTCCAATAATAGATAGCAAAAGTTTGGCCACTTAACTTTATTATTAGGGTCCTGGGATTTAGTTTAGGTTTTCTGATTGTCTGCTCTAAGTCAACAGGGCCTCATCTCATTAAATTAATTCTTCTTCATGTCAATTCATTTAGTAAACTTAGGATTTTAACAAATTTCTGTTATGCTAATTCTGTTTTGTTTTGGTTTGATTTGCATGATGTGGATTTCATTTTAAATCTTTTGTTAATTCAGTTTCCCCTTTGATTTCAATCTATAATTGTTGCTTTGTTATATCACATTAATTTGATTTTTCGCTTCAAACCTACTTGTTTGCTATGGGTCATCAGTTCACAATTTAGGTTAACCCTAGGATATTAGTATTAATTAGAGTGTATTTCCAATTTTGGTTGAGTAGTTCAGTGGTCAGGGTCTCTAGTTTAATTGTTTTGGATATAGCTGAGTCTTTAGTCTTCAATTGGTTAACTATGGTCACCATTTCACAAGGGTAATAGGGTCGGGGTGTTGGTTTAACTAGCTTGGTAATTTAAAATAAATAAAAGGGTAGTATAGGTTATTAGATAATAGAATCCAGCAGTAAACCCCTGAAACCCTCCAATTGGGAGTTCAAAATAGAATTTCAATAATTTGGTGTTAAGACTTGAGGCACAAGTCAGTATTTTAGGGACTAATTAGCTAAATTTGAAGAATAAAAGAGGCACTAATAGGTAAAACAAAAATATGAAGGTTGCCCTAAGGTTTGCCTATAAAAAGGCATATCATTTCCTTCTTTCATAAGTTTTGGAAAACCCAGAAAAATTCCCCAAAAATTTCCAGCCTCGTAAAATTCCCAAAAACATTTTCTGCGAGTTCTAGTATTAAATTTGAATTTTAAATCCCAAGAAGATAAAAAATCTGAACTCTCACTGTTGAGACACTGTTACATTGAGTTCTCTAGGGCGACTTCATGTTCTAGTCATCAATTTTCAATTCTTAGCTCAACTTTCAGTTGCTGAGATTACAGAAGTGCCCTAGGTTAATATCTTAGTAATTTTGGGTGTATTTGAACTGTTTTGGTGTTGCATTGGTTGAATTTTGTGTTGGTCGTTTGGGTATTGTTTTTTGAGTTTATAAGCCAGTGATTTTCTGTGTTGAACTGCTGTGATAGTGCTGACACTCTTCTCCCTTTCTATTTCACTATAATACCATGTACACATCTTCTATTCACCTCAGTGTAGCTTTTGGATTTTGACTGGAATGAAACATCATAGGTTGGCTTCCTGTTGTGTGCTCGATTGTTTCAGTTTGTATTAGTGTAGTTGTTTAGTGTAGCTCTAGGGTAGTTCAAGTTTATTCAAAGTTCGAGACCTTGTTAATCGACAATGGGTAATAAGTTGTTTAGTGTAGATCCAGGCATACAAAATAGATTTATAATCAGCATTTGAATTGACAAATTCAATAGTCTGTTTGACGTGTTGTATGATCCTACATAGGCTTTAAAAAAAAGTCTCAACGCACAATGATTTCTGAAGATAGACTTAGTGGCTATGTAGGTCAAATTGTTAATATTGGAAGGTATCAGCCTCTAACACCTTGCTAGAACAACGAGTGCCTAACACTTTCCCTTGGGTCAACAGAATTCCTTACATAGAATTTCTGGTTCACAGACTCTATTTGGGAAGTCAAATATTTTCTTGATTTGGGATCCAATACAAACTAGTGACTTGGACACAAAAGCCAAGCCTATCCCAAGTGGTGACTATAAATAAATAAAAAATCTCATTTCGAATAATATCACTTAAATTGGAAAAACTCCCTTATACTCTATCCTCCGGGGTAGCCGTGTATAAAGGAGGTGTGACAATACCAGGCCTTGTATGGGGTGAACTTCTTACTGAGATAATAAATGTCCTTGTCCTTTTTCCCTATTTTATCGTGCTGCCCCAGAACATAGTCGAAAGCTCCATCTAACACTACAACGTAGAGCAATTTCAAGAATGGGGTGTCAGAGTTCTTGAAGGATCTCAAGGGATCCCAGGCAGTGCTCACACCCAGATTCATAACAAAATAAATTAAGTGTGGCATGGAAGAGTTAGCCTTAATGTATCAGAGTTCAGAGAGAGCTCATAAAGGTCCCTAAGAATTCACAAATTAAGGGGGCAAAACCTTCACTTCTAAGAGTATATGTGAGACTGCTTGACATAGATTTAAAAGATTTGAGTTGGAAACAGTTTTGACAATGATTAATTTGAAATAAGTTTATAAAGCGATAGAAGAGTTTGCCTTAGTGAAAATCAGTGTGAAGAAGAAAAGAAACAGGACAATCAGCAACTCAAAACCAATGCAACATTCATAGTTCAAATACATATAGGGAAATGAGGAATTGAGGACATGTAGTTTATATGAGAATGCATATTTCCACATAGGTTAACACCAGAGAAGTACTACAGAACTTAAATAGTCACAAGAATGGTCTATAACAAAGTGTTCATGGCATTAGCTTAGCAGCATTAGATTAAGGGGTGATAAAGAGAGTTACACATTAGGTTTAAGGAAAAGGGTTCAGGATTACATAGTGACTAGGTGTCACGAACACATGCTTATAATGTATTGAGGATTAGGGGGTAGAGAAAAATAGTAGTAGAAAATATAAGAAAGCAGTATAAATGCAAGAAAGGGGTAATCACATGGGAAAATAGGCATGCTAATTGCAAGAGAGACA
This sequence comes from Nicotiana benthamiana, assembly GCA_034376525.1. Taxonomy (NCBI): domain Eukaryota; kingdom Viridiplantae; phylum Streptophyta; class Magnoliopsida; order Solanales; family Solanaceae; genus Nicotiana; species Nicotiana benthamiana. The sequence goes on from CM067325.1 coordinate 71,884,968, forward strand.
TCAGAACCACAAGTAGAAACATAAGAGAAACAAAAGGAAGTGAAATAAAATAGAGACATATTGTTTTGGATGCTGTAAGTTAAACTGAAAATATACCTATAAAAATGAGAGAATAAGTGCAGAGTGAGGAGTGAAGAACAGTACAATGAAGGGAAGTAAAGTAGTAGAGCAATAGAACAATGGAGCAGTAGAGCAATGTAATCACTAAGATTTTGCTTATAGTCGAGTGAGTATCAAGTAAACAGTAAGAGAAGCAAAGGAGTATGTATGTGTGTAAGAGAGAGTTTAGAACAACGTAATAGTTCATATATTATGCTAAAGAGAGTGTAGACTATTTATAGTTAGAGAAACAGGCAGTAAAACAAGATAATAAGTACCGACTTAGCACAATTATAGAAATAATACAAATCAGAATCAATTAATAACCCGTACTCCCTTCAATTAAGGAGTCATAGTTCAAACGGGTACAAGTTATATCAAATAAGGAAAAGAATTACTTATTAGACTGATTTTACCATAATAGGAGTAGTAAAAGCATGTAGCATGTAATAAGGATTGAGTACAAAATATTTTCAAGCAAGGGAAGTATACGTTAAATAACTAACAGCATATTTCAGCACATAAATAAGGTAGAGTACATTTTTAATTCTGAAAGTTAGCTCAAACAATCACGAATGAGATTGAAAATAACAGGGATCAACACTAACTATGGAATGTATCACAATAGTAGAAAAGAATTCACAAAAAAACAGTAAAGAACTACAAGAAAAATACACAAAATCACAGATTCGAGAAAGATATCGCAAGTCTAAGGAGGATACACAAAAATCAATATAAATTATTATGTGAAGAATCAATAAAACAAGCAATCACAACTATTAAATGATCACATAGATCCATCGCAGATGAAGAAAACAAGTGAGAACCATAAAAGACACATAGATCCAACATAGACCTAAAATGATTGGAGGATTTAAATCTAGGGTTTCCAGAGGAAACCCAAATGAGGAGAAAAGAGCTTAAAATACCACCGACCTTTGGCTGGAAAATGCAAAAATTATACTCGAACAGACATAGGTGGCCGAAAATTGTGGATGAGATTAGAGATGAGATTGGACCGCCTCAGGGTCTCTTAAGAGCCTCCATCCGTGACACCAGTGTGAAAAACAAAACCATAAGGTCGATGAGAGGTGGGAATTTCAAGGTTTTAGCGAGGAGATGGCCGGAGAGGGGAGAGACAGACCTCAAGACATGGAGGTTCTAAAGTGAGTTGAGAAGATTCTGTGAGACTGGTGAGAAGTAGGACAGGGAAAAATGAGAAAGGGGGCAGTCGTTTAGGGGTTAATATGGTAAGTATTAATCCGGGCAGTTGATTTAAATTAATCAACAACTTTGATCGAACGAAGGTTTGGCCGGGTAAGATTTCAAGTTTGGGTTGGGTAACTAGGCTAGTTTTCTGGGTTAGGAGTCTGGGTTAATTAGGCTAGAATTGAAATTTAAAAATGGCTAGTTGTTAAATAACCCATAAAAATAGATAAATAATTTATAAAAATGAAATTGTTTCTTAATAACCTAAATTAAAAGTATTAATTAGTTTTAAAATATAAATGAATAATGATTGAGTAAAAATATAGCACAAAATATATAAGTAGGCCATAATTGCAAAGTCATTACAATTATAACCAGATTGTGCCAATTTGGTTAATTTGTGGTCTTAATAGGGCCAAAATGATATATTAAATCAAGGAATGATTTTAAAATAATTTGTAATGCAATTTATAATTAATTATTAGAGATGAAAATACAAGATAAATAACAATGAATTTGTAACAATACGAGGAAAATTATAGAAAAGTACCAATTGTTATGAAAACATAATTATGATGGTCTATATGCAAATGTAATATAATTTGAGGAAAATTTGGGTATCAACAGCTACACATGAAATTAACGCGTAGTCATCATATCCCATGTCTACCCTTCTCATCCCCTTATTCGTCATGCAAAGCGAGTGTTTGGTGATTGATTCCTATTGTGTGCTACTACATGTCCCTTCTTATTAGTTCCGGAGGGAGTTAGGACCTTCACCTATAGGTGGTTCTTGACATACCTCTAAGGTTTTAAAGGTAGGAATCTAAGGCGACAGTCAAAACATGTAGGACTGGAATCGAAGGCGACAGTCAAAACATGTAGGACTTTCACATAATGTGACAAGATAAAAAAGGCTCAAGTTTCCTCCTCAAGTAAACATGCAAGCAGCACGAGTCAAATACAGTTAAGATATTTATTAATCAAAGTCCTAAAGTAGGATCTCTAAGTGATTGTGCAGAAATAGACCAATCTTCTATACCCAAAACTTACAACCTAGTAGTTGCCTAGGGATTGTTTTAATGGTTATTAGGATTAGAAACATTGAATGACAAAAACAACTTCAGAGAAAGACCGATTTTGAAAATGTCCTAAGGCTTGCCTATATGCAGTATTATGTCTTGTTAATGTAGAAACAAATAAGTTTTCGAAATATACCCCTTTAATATCAAAAATAGAATATCTTATTATATTAAAGCCCTTATGAAAGAACTAGTCGCTGGAAATGTCATTGCTTAATAAGACCAATGTTAAGAAGATGAACTAGGCTTATTGAAATTGGTTCATTAGGCTAATCAGTTTATCACACATAACTGCGGACATAAATCTCAATAAGTATGATGTCTAGGCGTATTACTGATTGTGGACGATTTGCAGGTACAAAACATACATAAGCACTGCAACTATAATTGAATTAGGTCTTATAGGCATGGTATCTATTCTTGAATTGATTTAAGACATGATGGATTAGAACCTAGAAACATGGCTTCTAACATGACAAATGCAGAATTCACGAACATGGTTTCTATCCGATACAAACCGCATTAAAAGACATCAAAAGTGAGATCTTATAGCCACAAGTTATACTTGATGCAACGGAAATAAGAAGTGGAATCCTATAGGCATGATTCTCTATTATGATGCAAAGGGAGTAAAACTTGGAACCCGATATGTATGATTTTATTATGCAAAGCAAAACAAATTCAATAGGAATAAAAATACTACGGATATGTTTTCTATTGAGTGAAGTATGCAGATTTGAAAATAAATCGTAAGGGTAGTATTTCTACCCATGTTACCCCACGAAGTATACATCTACCCATAAATACCCCTAATATCTTCGACAAATTATCACAGGCAAAATGAATGAATTACATAAGGAAATGTAAAATAGAGAAGCTATTCCATAGAGAGCCTGCAATTAGGCCCAAGTTTCCCAAAGCCTCCAATGGTCTTCAAACCTCATTACATAGACAAATTAGAGTCTAGGTGCATCAAATTTCTCTAAGGGTCTTAAGGACCTTAGGCAATGCTTACACCTCGACTTAGTAGCAAAGCATTGAAACAATATACTATGAAAAGGCCAGCCTCAGTATGGCAGAGTTCAGAGGATTCTCAAGAGGATCCCAAGGTAGTACACATACTAGATGGATCAGAACTTATTAACTACGAGTATAGTGAATGTGCAAGACATAGGTTGAAAGAAGTCTACTAAAGACTGGACTTAAAAGTCTATTTTTGACAACAGTCAGTAAGGTAATAGAGATTGTCTGAAAAGGTTGAAATGACAAATAAATCAAGAACTCAGGATGGGATCCCATAGAAAACCTAAATTTGTTCAATGGTCACACAAGAGGGATAGGGATTTGGGGATGCACAACCATCGACTGTAAACATATAACCCTGGCAAGGGTATTTGGACTAGCTTGGACATGCTCAACAGTAATTGAAACGGCAAAATCACAAACTAATCAGGGAGAATATAAACACATAGAGGGATATGGAGTTGAGTATTTATAAGAATTGCAAGCACACAATAGGTTAAAAAATAGTTGTCCAGGCATGCTTGAATCACACAAGGGAATACATAAATCCTGGCAAGAGTATTTGGACTGGCTTGGGCATGCTCAGAAATAATTGAAACTGGCATAATCACAAACTAATCAGGGAGAATATAAACACACGGGGGATAGGGAGTTGAGGACTCGTAAGAAAGATAAGCACATAGTAGGCTAACAAATAGTTGTCCAGGCATGCTTGAATCACATAAGAGAATATACGAACTTAAAGGGAGTGGAGTCATACTAGCATGCTGATAATATAACTCAACTACAAACTTAACAATAGAACCACAAATAAAAGCAAGCTAGATATAAAAGAAACTGAAACAAGAAGAGAAACATGATGTTATTGAGGCTTTAAATTAAACTTGGACATACCAGTGAAGATAGATGTAAGCATAATAAAAGAATCAAATAGCACAGATGATTAGCCTTGTCTTGCAGCAAGCCAATAGTAGAAAAATAACACAAGGAAGAAGGGAGAATAGAGATTTTTAATAAGAGAGGAGTTTTTGAAAGCCAAGTATTTGTGTTTTTTTTGTAATAGACTTAGAGTATTTATAGTTGGAAGTAGGTAGTAGAATAAGGTAAAATAATCATAGTAATATACTAACTTAAGAGCTCATAATCAATCAATTAGAGAATTAATGAAGTAATTCCATAAGTTCAGGGAATTAAGATTATATGGAAGGATTCAGTGCCATATAAATCTATCCACCTTGTCAGGCGGCTGGTGGAGCAGTTCAGGGATAAGAAGAAGGACCTGCACATGGTGCTTATCGACTTGGAGAAGGCGTATGATAAGGTCCCAAGAGAGGTGCTATGGAGGTGCTTGGAGGCGAAGAACGTGCCGGAATCCTACATCAGAGTAATCAAGGACATGTACGATGAAGCTAAGACTAGGGTTAGGACGGTGGGTGGTGACTCAGACCATTTTCCAGTGGTTATGGGGCTCCATCAAGGATCGGCGCTTAGCCCTCTCTTGTTTGCCTTGGTTATGGATGCTAGAACCCGACATATTCAAGGGGATGTGCCTTGGTGTATGCTATTTGCTGATGACATAGTCTTGATCGATGAGACGAGGGTCGGTGTTATTGAGAGGTTAGAGGTATGGAGACAGACTTTCGAGTCTAAAGGTTTCAAAATAAGCAAATCTAAGACAGAATACCTGGAGTGCAAGTTTAGCACCGGGGACGTGAATATTGGATCTCAGGTCATCGCCAAGAGGGACAGTGTCAGATATCTTGGGTAGGTGATTCAGGGGGACGGAGAGATTGACGGGGACGTCACTCATCGCATAGGAGCGGGATGGTCAAAGTGGAGGCTGGCATCAGGAGTCCTGTGTGACAAGAAAGTTCCACATAAACTCAAGGGGAAAGTTTATAGAGCTGTGGTTAGACCTGCAATGTTGCATGGGGCGGATTGCTGGCCCGTGAAGAACTCTCATGTTTAGAGAATGAAGGTTGCGGAGATGAGAATGCTCAGGTGGATGTGCGGTCTCACCAGGTTAGATAAGATTAAGAATGAAGTTATTCGAGAGAAGGTGGGGGTGGCCCCGGTGGATGAGAAGATGCGAGAAGCGAGGCTGAGGTGGTTCGGGCATGTGCGGAGGAGAAGTGCTGATGCCCTGGTGAGGAGTTGTGAGCGGCTGGCGATTGTAGGTGTTCGGCGAGGCAGAGGGAGGCCTAAGAAGTATTGGGGAGAGGTTATTAGGCATGACATGGCTAGAATGCGGGTTTCCGAGGACATGACCCTTGATAGGAAAGTCTGGAGGTCTAGTATCAGTGTTGAAGGATCGGGGCTCCTAGAGTTTTTCATTCTCTTCACCCGGGGTTGGGTGAGGCTTGGCAGGGCTATCCATAGATGATTTGTGTTTTGGCTTGTGTCTCCCTTATGCTAGTTATTTATGGTAGTTGCTGTATGATATTATTATTGCATGTTATTTCATTTATGTTTCTTATGATTAGATAATTATTTACGCTATTTCTGCTGGAGTTACTAATGCTCTTTTATTTTTGTTTTTGTTTTTGTTGTTCCTTTCCTTCACTGAGCCGAGGGTCGATTGGAAACAGCCTCTCTGCCCTTTCAGGTAGGGGTAAGGCTCGTCTACATATTACCCTCCCCAGACCCCACTTTGTGGGACTATACTAGGTAGTAGTTGTTGTTGTTGTTGTTGTTGTATTCAGTACCATATAAGCCAAGAAGAAGAATCAGTGCATGATTAAATAAGGAGAGGAGCTCGAGTTCAGTAGGCATAAAGTAGTCAAATAGGACCAAATTCTGAAAGATCCAATTAAGGAAAGACTAAGTAAAACAAAGTACTATAGTAAATAAGGTAATGAAATAGTTAATTCAAACAAATAAGTAAAACTCCAGGACTTTGAAGGAAAATCTTTCAATTACCAATAGTTAAGGAAAATTAGAATCAATCATGGGTAGTCATGATTCTACATATTTCCATAAATAAATAGAGACAAATGAATAGAAGTAGCAAACAAACAAGGTCAATTATATAGGCAAAAACAAACAAGAGATGAGCAAATACAATCATATAGAGGTGCTATAAGTAGGCTAAATATTCAACAGAATATATTCGAAGCATGGTGACCATGAGAGATTAATAAGACCAAGGTAAAGAAAATCATGGAAACATATAAATCCAAGACAAAGGAAATCATGCTAACACATAGAAATGAGTAAAGAAAAATCATGATCGCACATAGAAACGAGTAAAGAAAAATCATGCTAACACATAGAAACTAGTAAAGAAAAAAATCTTTTTTTAAAACTAGGGATTTTAAAAAAGTTGAGTTAAAAAGCGGTAGGAACATAGAATCGGTCAAAACAAACAAGGGAAAAAGGTTTGACCATGAAGAAATCGATTGAAACGGGTATAGAAAGAAATCATAGAAAACCCTTGTTTTGAAAGAAAGTAAAAATTCTTTAGAATAGAGGCTCTTATAGAAGAAAGCTTGAGAGTAAGCAACTCATAGAAGGAAACATGCTTAAAGCATGAAAATGACCTAGATCTAAGAGATCTGAAGAGTGTTAGGGTTTCAAAAGGAAACCTAAGTAGGAATTGAAAGAACGTATTGTAACTTCACATTTGTAATAAACATGGTGTGATTTTTCTAAAAATCACACCAAAAAATCCTCAAAAAATAGAATCAAAAGCCTTAGGTCCAAATCATCATTGCCCAGGACCCTTGAGGGCCTTAGAGATGATGAGCAAGGTGGTGGAATGACCATTGGAGGCTTGAGGTTTGAGAGATAGTTGCCGGAGGTGACCGGAGAAGGAGGTGAGTGGAGGAGTCCAGGGTTCTGTTTGAGAGAAGGGTGGAGATGAGAGAATATCTGAAGGCGGCGCCTTTGGAAAAATGATTTAGGTTTAGGGATCATTTAGAAATTAAAAAGGAAAGGGGGAATTAGGGCCATTGATCTAAAAGATCAACGGCCAGGATTTATGATGGCTTGGGTCCGGTACGAATAATTATGGCTTGGGTTGGGTTAAGTGATTGGGGGATTGGGCTGGTAATCGGTCCAATTTTTGCTACAATTGAACGCCAATTTTGGTTATAATTCAAATAGCCAATTTTCCCTATTTTAATTTATAAAAATAATAGGTAATTTCTAAAAAATAACTTAAGATTCCAAAACAATTTAAAATACATAATTAACAAAATTTAAAAATACAGGGTCAAATTTTATGCATATAAAGCATAATTATATCTTAAAATGGGCTAACATTGCAATTATATGTTCTTTAGCTTCAAATATACTAAAGGTAATTGTAAAAATATGTAAAATGTAAATCATCCATATTTTTGCATAAACATAGAAATCCAATAAATGAATTATCATAACGTTAATTTTAGAAATAACTATTGGGGATTTTATGGATAAAAAGGGAGAAAATAAGTTAATTTAAACCCTATATTTATGGGAAAATAAATAAAAGCAATGTTCATGGTTATATATGCTATTTTGAAGACTCTTACGCATATTAAAATATACAAGAATATTTGGGTATCAACAGCTGCCCCTCTTTATCCGGGAAGGATGAAAGAGATTTCGGGCAAAGAAATGATGGCATATTTTGACCGGATTGGATGTTTTGAAAGACAGCGGCTGAGCTTCGGTTTTTGATTTCCTACATATCTTTGGTTTTATAGGAATCGGTCCATGTGTAGTTTTGGATTCACCGGCGGAGTATGCCAATGAAACACTGCAAGAACGGACGCGAGATGTGGAAATGGTTATGATCGGGATAGTCGGAGGGAACTAGAGCCAGATCGCTCCTGCTCAGAGAATGTAGTGGTTGCTTATTGTTTACCTACAAATAAAAGAGGCTGCCAGCGTATTTATTAAAATTTATACATGATAAAAATTCCCTTTGGACAATGAAGATTGTCTTCGGACGGCTAGAAATGACATCCTTGGACCATGATCCTGGGCCATGAATTGTTTAATAAGGGATTCGCAAGCCATGAAATGATTTTCTCGGGCCACGAAAATGGTACCTCCATATGAAAATTTTACAGATCCTCAGGCCATGGCATGGTGTCTTCAAGCTATGAGTATAACGCCTACAGACATGACGCCTTTTGACAAATTGGCAATATTTCAGCTCATGAAATGCAATAATATGATGTAATAAGACAAGGCTTAGTCTTGTGAAAGGGAGGGCAGAGCTTAGCCCGATTGAGAAGCAGGAAGATAGTAGTAGCAAATAGAACAATATTGGTGCAAAAAGGAACAGTGCTTAGTCCCGTGCTTGAGGAGGTAAGGATTATCATGATACAAATGAGCAAGCAAGGATTAGCCTCATAAAAGTATGGAAGCATGTATTAGAATCATACAGGATTGGAGACAAAGCTTAGTCTCATGCAAAGAGAAGGCAAATATTGAGGTAGATCTTAACCTCGTGCAAGATATGGGACGGGGCTTAGAACCATACAAATATGGAGTCAAGGATTAGACTCCTAAAAGATAGGAGACAGAGCTTAGTCCCATGCAAGGAGAAGACAATTCTTAGCCTTATGCAAATAAGGAGGTAGAGCTTAACCTCATGCAAGATGTGGGAAGGGCTTAGTCCCATGCAAATAGAAGGCAGTGCTTAGCCTTATGCAAATATTTACGTGGAGAACCTCATGTAAGATGCGGGACATGGCTTAGCTCATGCAAATAGAAGGTGGTGCTTAGCCTTGTGTAAATATGAAGGCAGAGCTTAACCTCAAACAAACATGGATTCAAGGATTAGACTCATGCAGGATTGGAGACAGAGCTTAGTCTCATGCAAATATGGAGTTAGATCTTAGACTCATGCAAGTGTAGAGTCAGAGATTAGACTCATGAAAACATGGAGTGAAGGCTAAGACTCATGTAAATGTGGAGTTACATATTGGACTCATGCAAGTATGGAGTCAAGGATTTGACAAATGCAAATGTGGAGTTCGAGATTAGACTCATGCAAATGTTGAGTCAAAGATTAGACTCATGCAAATGTAGAGTAAAGGCTTAGACTCATACAAATATGGAGTCAAGGCTAAGCCTCATGCAAATGTGGTGTCAAGGATTAGACTCATGCTAATGTGGAGTCACGGATTAGACTCATACATAGAGAAACTAACAGATAAGGGTGGAGTTTATATCTTAGTTAGGATATGTTTAGCGTCTAACTACTGGATGGGTGGTGAATTTTCTTTCAGTACGAATGCAATTGTATAATGTCCCTACATTCAAAGAAAAATTATAAGTTTCATGGGGGAGGTTAGTTCTTGCTCTGTTTGCCGGCCTTGCTTTGCTCCGCTCTGGAAGCCCCATTTTCCCCTAGGTAGCCCCTGACTTTTATAAAAATAGAATTTTCAAAAAAATATGCATTCATTGATAAAATAGAATTCTTTTGGAAGTGTATTGATATATCAAGTTACTTTGATGAACTAGTGACTGTGACACATTTCAAAGTCATTGTAGCTCTCTTATGTTAGAATTTTGAGGGTCCTCCTCAAAATTCTGCCCTAGTTTAGTAGATGATCTCTAACCGTTTGCGGATGGTGGACCTTGCTGAATATTCCTCAGAATTTTGAAAATCTTTTTAAAAATTTTGCCCCAGTTAATGACTAATGACTGACTTCCTGGCATGGGATAGTGCTGGCTAGACTAGTCCTAGAATTTGGAAGACCTTCCTCAAAATTCTTCCCCAGTTTTTTATTATGGGGGAAATGAAATTTGTATTATGATATGACCAAACCCATAAGGCTGCCTACGTATTCCCTCTTATATGGGAGTCAAGTCAGGCATAGTTCAATTACATAAGAAAAAGAAACGTGAAATAATCTAGGCATAGTATCTCTTGACTGTCTCTGAATTTAATAGTTTTGGCCACATTTCTCCATCAATTTCTGCGAGTATGAGTGCTCCTCCAGTTAATACTCTGTTAACCACATATGGACCTTGCCAGTTAGGAAATAATTCCCCTATGGCCTCATCTTGGTGCGAAAAAATCTTCTTCAATACCAGTTGTTCTGGTGTAAACTATCTTAGTTTGACCCTTTTACTAAAAGCCTTGGTCATTCCATTCCGATACAGTTGGCCATGGCATACTACATTCATTTTTTTCCCATCGACAATGTCCAACTATTCATAGCGACTTCTTATCAATGTAGCATTGATGATTTCAGCTTTCTATATGGCTCTTAAAGAAGGAATCTCTACCTCAGTTCGGATAACAACGTGGATACCATAAACTACTAGCATGTAGGGGGAATGGCCCGGTTGACGTACGAACTGTAGTGTAGTATTCTAACAGAGCAAAGGATAACTTCTCATGCCACTGCTTGTGTTCTCTACCATTTTCCTCAGTATCTTCTTAATGTTCTTGTTGGCGGCTTCCACGGCTCCGTTCATCCGAGGTCTGCAGGAGAAGGAATTCTTGTGCTTGATTTTGAAGTCATTACATATAGCTTTCATCAGATCACTATCGAAGTTGGCAGCATTGTTAGTGATAATGGAGACAGGAATTCCGAATTGGTAGACAATACGATCCTTGACCAAAATTTTCCACGACCTTCTTGGTTAATACTTTGTAAGATGCAGATTCTACCTATTTTGTGAAGTAACCAATGGCTACCATGATAAATCGATGTCTGTTCGAAGTTGTGGGCTCAATCGGGCCAATAATATCCATTCCACAGGCGGCAAATAGCCAAGTTGAGCTTGTTGCATTGAGCTCATTTGGTGGCACTTTTATCATGTCGGCATGCACTTGATATTGAAAGAATTTGCAGACATGTTGAATACAATCTGTCTCTATGGTCATCTAAAAGTAACCCGCCCTGAGTATCTTTTTGGCTAGAATGAAACCGTTCATATACGGGCCACATGTCCCAGTATGCACATCCTTAAGTAGCTTAAAAGCTTTTTTTGCTTCGACACATCTTAGCAAACCCAAATCTAGAGTTCTCATGTACAAGTTCCCTTAGTTGTGGAAAAAGTGATTAGACAATCTCCGAAGCGCATTTCTGAATATGATTTGCATGCTCTAGGTATTCTCCTTTTGATAACTACTCTTTGATGTCATGAAACCAGGGCTTTCCACCTGCTTCTTTCTCGACATGAGCACAATATGCCAACTGATTATGGATCTTCACCAAAATGGGATCACTAAAGTTCTTATCTAGATGTTGTATCATTGATGACAAAGTGGCTAATGCGTCAACAAACTTATTCTAAATTCTGGTCACATGTTGGAATTCAATCTTCGTGAACCCTGTTTCTAATTCCTGCATGTGGTGAAGATATGGAAATATCTTGAAATTCTTAGTATCTGGTGCACAAGCAAATCTGAATCACCAATCACTAACAACTCCTAAATGTTCATGTCGACTGCCATAATGAGCCCTAATTTACAAGCCTCATAGTATGCCATGTTGTTGGTGCAAGGAAATTTGAGGTTAGAAGATATGGGATAATGCTGGCCCATTTCTGATACCAAGACTACTCTAATGCCTAATCCTTTGAAATTTGTGGCTCCATCAAGGAACATTCTCCAACCATCATATGCTTCAGTAATGTCTCCTCTTATGAATGATACTTCTTCATCAGGGAAATACGTTTTCAAGGGTTCGTGTTCTCCTCCCACTCGATTTTCAGTGAGGTGATCTACCAATTCTTGTCCCTTGACTACCTTTTGAGTTACATAGATTTTGTCAAACCCACTCAGTAGTATCTGCCATTTATCCAACTTCCCCATAGGAATGGGCTTATGAATTATACAATTCAGAGGATCCAACCTGGATTTGAGGTATGTAGTGTATACATAGAAATATTTCCTCATCTTCTCGTCGTCCAGGTCCAAGCACAGCAACTGCATTCGAGTAGAGAATATCGTTTTTCGTAAGGTGTGAATTTCTTATTCAGGTAATATATGACTTGTTTCTTTCTTTCTATCTGATCATGTTGTCCCAAAATGCATTTGAAGGATCCATCTAACATGGATAAATAAGTTAGCAATGTTTGTCCTGGTTTTGGTAGGACTAGAAATGGTGGTATGTACCTGTATTCCTTGATCTTGTCAAAAGCTTTCGGGCAATCCTCAGTCCAGCTTATCTCGGAATCCTTCCTCGGCATCTTGAAGATGGGTTCACATATTACCGTGGACTGTGCTATAAATTGACTGATGTAGTTGAGCCATCCTAGTTAGCTCATCATGTCCTTTTTACTTTTGGGTGGTGGTAGCTTCTGAATAGGTTTGACTTTAGTCAGATGTAGCTCGACCCCTCGGCAACTGACAATAAATCCCAGTAGCTTTCTTGTGGGAATCACGAATGCACATTTGCGGGGTTCAGCTTCAAGTTATACCTCTTTAGCCTGTCAATGAATTTCTGCTATGTGGTCCTCGGCTGACATTGTCCACATATACCTCTATTTCTCTATGTATTTTATTATGGAAGATGTTTATCATGGCTCTCATGTAAGTAGCACCAGCATTCTTCAAACCAAATGGAATCATCTTGTAACAGTTTACATCCAAAGGCTTAATAAAAGCTGTATTCTCGGCATCTTTTCCATCCATCTAGATCTAGTGATAGCCTACGAATAAATCTACAATGGATTGGAGTTCATGCTTGGTACATTTACCGATCAGGATATGTATATTTTGTAGCAGAAAGTTGTCTTTTGGACTTGCTCTGTTTAAATCCTGATTGTTAACAAATACTCAAACCTTCCCGTCTTTCTTCAGAACTGGCACAATATTAGTTAACCATGTTGGGTACACAACCACCATAAGAACATTAGCTTTGATCTACTTGGCAACTTCCTATTTGATCTACAAACTCATGTCTTGTTTGAATTATTTGAATTTCTGCTTGACTAGCGGGCACATGGGTTTTGTCTGTAACTTGTTATCTACTTTAGATATGCTTAAACCGGTCATATATTCATACGACCATGCATAGATATCCTCGTATTCCCTAATAAAACGGATGTACTCCTCTTTCTCTGTTAGTAACAAATGAATGATGATGCAGGTTTCTTTAATGGTCTTGGTGTGCCCTAGATTTACCGGTTCTGTTTCGTCCAAGTTGGAATTAGGATGTTTCTCAAAATTCTCAACTTCCTAATAATTTCCTGTGGTATCTCATATTCTTCCTCTAAGTCACTATTCTCATATTGGTTTCCTTATTACATATCACAGTCACGGGTTCATCACGAAAAGTAATAATAACACTGTATAAAAGTATAAAAAATATTAATGAACAATGATAAAGGATAGATACGTTTGATTAAACTGATAAAATTGTTTAATAAAAAGCTTGGCTCAGTGGATCAAGCATTTATTTAAAACGAGAAATCTTCAAAGAAAATTGCTAGAAAATTTAAATGCCTAGAACAATTATAAATTCTGTTAAGCTACCCGAGGACCCGACGAGCTTGGGATGGTGTGGCGGTCCAGTTTATAGGAATAGCTCCCTGTGCCATAGTCTGAATGGAGAGGTCTTCTTCCTCCTCCTTCTCAATTATAGCACTAGAGTCTGTATCCTCATCTTCCAAGAACAATTCCTTCAGCCCAGCTAGTGCTTCTTCTTTAGCAGTTCCCCGTATTATGTCCGCCTGATGGAAAGCTTGCTCCAAACGGGGTACCGTTCGCTCAAGATGTTAATATGGCCCACACCATGGAGGCGACCACTCCCTGTACTCTTTCCATGTATACTGGTACCCGACCCCAAAGGTGGTGCCATAGTTTTTCATATGTATCGGTTGGTAATACCCTAGAGGTTGTTTCCCAACCCTTTGCCAGGTTCATAACTAGACCTTGCTAGTATGCTTTCAATTTTGTGACTCCATCACTTACCCTTCTCGACGGCATTGACCCGTTCAATGTGATGGTAGGTTTATTCTCCTAGACTTCGTCTATGTATAATGGCCGGAATAGTGACTGGTGTAGATGTTGTTACTCCCATCTCCGTGAATGATTATCTCCTGATGGTTCCATTTGAATTTTGCAACTTGGTGTAGTGTGAAGGGCACGACTCCAGCAACATAGATCCACGGGTGGCCCAACAAAAGATAATTTGAGGCTGGTATGTCAAGTACTTGGGATTCAACATCGAACCAAGTTGTCCCCATCTTCAACCGAAGGTTGATTTCCCCAATTGTAGCCCTATAGGACCCATCAAAAGATTTCACATCCATGCTTCTGGTCCATAATTCGTGGAAAACTTTCTCCAATCTTTTCAGGGTATCTAGTGGACAAATATTCAGAGTAGAACCTCTATAAACCAGGACCCTATCAATAAACTTGTCTTTGAACTATACTGTAATGTGAAATGCTCGATTGTGATTTGAACCTTCATCCAGCATCTCATTTTCGTGGAAGATAATCTTATGCTCTACAAAACTTTACCCACCATGTTAGCCATTTTTCCACCAGTGATATTATTGGGGACATAAGCCTCGCTCAGTTGTTTCATCAAGGTATTCTTGTGTGCCTCTAATAGTGATAGGATAGATATCTGGAAGGGACTCGGTTCAGGTGATCAATAATAGAATACTCTTATGCCTGCACTTTACTCCATAGGTCATCAGGACCGGCCCTTATGATAGGTGTTTGGCAGTGGCATCTTTACTTGTGCCTCCTAGGTGTTCGAGTGTATAAACTCTTCTAGTTCTAGTCATACCTTGTTCCGTATCTGATTCCTCTATCTTAGTCTTCCCTTTTCACCGAGGCTCGGCAACATAATCCCAAAGTATTTCTTTTGCGTTGAATAATGGTGTGGTTTACACCATCACAGTAAAAGGTGTGACCAGTTCTACTTAAAAGGGAGCATAGGTGGCTGCGGGCGGAGCTATTTCCACCTCGAATGGAAGTGATGTAGTTACCTCAAGATCAATAAGTGCCTAAGTCCAAACCACGATAGGAGTGAGTGTGATTGCAACCTTAAAGTTCTCACCTTCTCGGATAAGCATGATTGACTCCTCGGAGTCCCATTCTTCATTTGTTTCTATAAATATAAACTGTCACCTCTATGATCAGGGAGGGGATTTTTGCGGACATTAGGTGTGGCTTCCTTCGCTTGTATGACCTTGTTGTCAATGAGTGTTTGGATCATATCCTTTAATGTTTGGCATTCAACAGTGGTGTGCCCTTTTATACTAGAGTGGTATGCATAGGTTTTGTTTGGATAGACCTATTGGGATGGATTTTCTAGTGCCACGGTGGGAACCAGAGTGACATAACCTTCGGCCTTCAATCTTTCATCCAATTGGTCGATGGGTTCAGCAATAGCGGTGTATTGACTGGGAGGCTTGTGGTCGAAGTTGGGTCTTGGTCTTGGGTAAGTTTGGAGAGTTGGTGGTAATTTAAAGTAGGATGGTTGAGAATTATATGTATGATAAATAGTGCCTGGTTAGAAATATGGGGGAGATGAAGGTTGATATGTGGGTGGCGATGCTTAGTATATAGGTGGTGATGCTTGATACTTAGATTGGGGTGTCTGGTATGTGGGTGGAGGTGCTTTATATGTAAGTGGAGTTTTTGGGCCGTGGGCCACTGTTACTGCCCCAACATCTCTCTTCTTTGATATGCCACCTGATTGGAGTGCCTTATTTGTCGCTTATAGTGCCTTGAAATTTTTTATCCCGCTCTTGATTCCTTCCTCGATCCTTTCCCCAAGCTTGATGATATCATAGAATTTGTGATTCTCGATCACCATCCGTATGTCATAATATTATGGATCCTGTGCTCTGGCAAAGAATATATCGTCTGCTCTTCATCTAGCGCGGGGCTAACATTGTTCGCTTCCGACCCCAACGAGTAGCATACTCACGAAAAGCCTCAGTAGGTTTCTTCTTGAGATTCTAAATGTAGAAGACATCAGGTGCATTTTCTGTGTTACACCTGAACCGGTCCATGAACTCTGACGCCATGCTTACCCAATTTGACAATTTCATGGGATTTTGGCTGATATACCAAGATAAGGCGTCCCCCGTAAGGCTCCTCTTTTCTAACCGGATAAGCTTGTCATAGTAGGTTCTTAGATGAACCCTGGGATCACTCATAATTTTGAACATTCCAAAGTTGAGAGGCTTGTATTTTTTTAGAATTTCCAGATCAGGTTGTATGCACAGATCTTCATAGTCCAAACCTTCTATTCCCCTTGTCGCCTTCAACACCTTATACTCGCTTGTTAACTTCTCGATTTCTTCGACCATGTTCTTAATAAGAAGGCCCTTTTTGCAAGGTTTCGATTCATAGGAGATTGGTTTTTGTATAGTTTCCACGTATATGGGATTGCTCTTATGGGTTCCAGGAACTTGGGTATAGTGGTGGTCATTGGTGGAGGTTTGTGGCTCAAGAATGAGTGGCGGTGTGCTTTGGGGGTGTGGTAAGCAGTAGTTAGTGGGTACAGTATTGCTTTGTGTTTCTGTGGAGAAGTTGTTATTTGAAATGGATTAATATTTTATGGTGGAGTGGTGTATTGATTTGGTATGATAGCATTTTGCGGCGGTTGGTTTTGTGTATTTTGAGGAGGTGCTGGGTTGTATATGTTCTGTAGGTCGACATCAGGGACATTGAGGGTGAGTGACAAGTTTTTCTAGTAGTCCTAGTATCTTTTTCTCAAGTTTCAAACAAAATTCAGTTGGGGCCAGAGTATTGCGGCCGTCGGAAGTCTCTGCATTCTCAATGTTTTCCTTTCATATTCAACATAAGTCATCCATCTTTGCAATCCCTTTTCTTATCGTGTTGCTTGCAGGAGGAGGGAGTGGAGGGCCTCTAGATCTGATATGATATGTTGTTGATGCCAACATGGATGAACCAACCTACGGGGATGGGAATAATAATAATAAAATAAATAAAACAAAAACGTAATAAGTTAGTGGGGATTCTGAAGTGTTTGCAGTATTTAAACATATATTGCAAAATAAAAACTCGTATTCTAATTTGGGAGCCTCATTTTGCCCATGGTAGGCCTAGCGACAAATAAATTTGGAGAACTTCAAATGCCAATACAGGCCTCATTTCATAACATAAAAGTAGATGAATCCAAAAACGACACTAACATAATAGTAAAACAAGCCGCTACTGGCACCGAACCTTATTACATTTTAAAAAAACCAAGTAAATATAATCTATTTGGTCGCAGAAAGACCTTCCCTGGATTCGATCTTCCATACTCTGTCATACAGATCCACCAGCTTGCACAGTCCAAGTAGCAAGTAGGCTCGGGCCATATGTGCTCCCTTAGCTCCCTCAATATTCTGGCAGTTTTCAATCCTTTTTATGACTTTGCCTTCTAGCTCCATGATTCCTCACTCTAGGTATTCATGTTTCCTATTTGAGGTGACCGCCGTTTCTTTCCATTACTCAATAAACCTTGCATTCTTTGCATGTATTTCCCGGTGCTTATTTTCAAAGTCGTGAACCCTATTACCCAGCTTGTTATACTTGACATTGGATTCAGCTTCTTAATCTATGATTCTATTTTTTTGACCGGTACTTGAGGTCATTGTTCCTTTCAGATTGTCCCCTAGCCAGGCCGGGTACAAAGGCTTGCACCCTGCGTGATATCTATCCGTCTTAATGGTATTTTTCTCCACGGTGATTTTGCAGAGCCACATGTGTTTGAGTTTAGCCCTTGTAAGGGACATCGTCGTCTTGAAAGTCTGCCCTGAAGTGACTCATCTTGGTGACCCTTGGTACAATATTTTTTTAACATGCTTGCCTCATAACTTGTATAGGTACATATGGATATATCCCTCTCAACCTGATCAACACCAAATGCGGAGCATCCCAGCACCTGATAATGAACTCGTCCGTTGGAAACCACGCAACCATCTACTGTACATGTCCCTCGGTCAGATTGTCGAAGAACTCTACCCATTTACTCCCTCCAGCTGATCAAATCTATTCGGAGATATAGGTCACCTGCTTAGGGTGACGGAAAGCAATGTGATCGTTCCAAGCCCTTCGTGGAAATTCTTGGCGATAGCTACCCTTTGTAGATGCTCCATCAACTATTGTTGCAGCAATAAGTTGCAACCTTCGAAATACTTGACCCCTCTTTGATAGCATTCCATGGCCCTGTACATATCAACTATGATCATGGGGACGATAGTATAGGTCTGTCCATTAATCCCCTCCATTAGAGTTCTGGCGACCATGGCCAACCTAGTGCGGATTCTTCACTTTTTTACTGGGAACACTAGTAACCCTGGAAAGCACACGATGAACACGAAAACTCTACAATGGATGTGATCCAATAAAGTGCGGGCAATCTCATCATGGTAAGAGCAGAAAGACTTGCTATGGACATACCTCTCATACAGATATTCGAAAGGTTTGTAGGAGTCCTTAGGCACACTAGGTCAACATTGTTTTTTAGATCCATCATCTTCAAAAATCCCCTGCTTGTACGGTTTTCGAGCACCAAAATCCCAAGAATATCCCAAGTTAAAACTATAAGACCTCCTATTTCCTCTCTAAGCGGTGTTATTTCTATGTCACTGAAACGGAATACCGCTCTTTCACTATCCCAGAATAAGGTACTAGCTTCGATGAATTTGTTGTTTGGTTTAATATCTAGTAGGCATGGAAATTTTCCCATGTATTTTTCACATGCATCTTTTCTCTTGAAGAGAGATCTTTCCACTAATCGAGCAACAATTGAGGGATATTGCTAACCATACAAAATCTGAGGGCATCGTGACTCATTTCTGCAAAACAAAGGGTTAGGCATTATCCCTACCGGATTCGACTATTTATACATCTATAATCAGCATATCGGCATTTAGTTATCCAAAATCAATGCGGAAAATGTGGTTGCGTCCGTTGGAATTATGGAAAACCCGATGGACTTTGGATAAAAGGCTTATCTTAAAGGATCATTATGTGGACAACATAACAGACCCCACTAGGTTTGACAATGATGCATGTGATATTTAAACAGAGTAAGGTTTCAATGAGGCCTTAGACTTGTACCCTCAAGGGGATAACTTGAGGGGGAAGGCATGGATATTTCAAATACACCGCTGATCGACTAGTTTTACCGCAAATAAGCCTTTGCAAGTTTAACTGTAGTAAATGGGAAGAGCGCAACCACTCATTAAACTGTTGCTATAGAATTTGATTTGTACGAGGGAAATATAATGCAGAGCATGATTTATGCAGCAGTTAATGACATGTAGGCAAGTATTTTCACATAGGAAAAAATAAATACACCATTGGAAAGACAATTACAAGAAAAAGGAAAACCAGGAGACAAGTTAGTTTTCAAAATCGTAAGTGCTTAAAAGAAAAAATAGTTAAATTCAGATAAGGAAGAAGGGTATAGGATAAGCATACTTAGACTAATTTGCAGAAACAAGTTCGTTATGGTAAGAGCCTAAGGATATCCCTAGCAGAGTGGTCATGCCATCGCGCCCCTTTCTTCTTTCCTTACCTACACGGGGAGAAAGTCCGGGTTTCAACATTAATGGGGTCTAATGACTCATTTCCTTTTGGGAATTGGGTATTAGAAGATTCGCCACCTAACGGATTATGGTTCATTAGGTCACCTAGAGCGATTAACTCTTGGGTTGCTTTGCATTACCAGAGTTTGGGATAAGGGCTCAAAATAACCTTGAAGGGAAGGTGTTAGGAACCCTTCTTAGTCCACAACTGTGGGTCCCGACCAAACTTATATTTGCACATTAGTCCATATAAATAGTTAAATCAAATAAGTTGTAAAACTCATTGAACAAGTCAAGTACTAAAATAAAGGTTTGAACAAATTATATAAACAAAGTTTTTTCCTTTTTTTTAAAATGAAAAGGAGAGGATTTGGGGTAATGAGGGGTCCTAGGTTAAATATCCTATAGGATCACCCCATGCAATGTCCGGTAAGCACTCCTCCATGAGGGGATACGCATGACATTAACGCGTAATCATCATATCTCATGTCTACCTTTCTCATCCCCTTATTGGTCAGGCACAGCAAGTGTTTGGTCACTGATTCCTATTGTGTGCTGCTGCCCGTCCCTTCTTAATAGACTTGGAGGAAGTTAGGACCTCAACATATAGGTGGTTTTAGACGTACCCCTAAGGTTTTAATGCCAGAAATTGAAGGCGACAGTCCAAACATGTAGGACATTCACATAATGGGAGCAGATAAAAAGGCTCAAGTTTCCTCCCCAAGTAAACACGCAAGTAGCACGACTCAAACATAATTAAGGTCTTTATCAATCAAAGTCCTAAAGAAGGACCTCTAAGTGATTGTGCATAAGTAGACCAAACTTATATACCTAGAAATTATAACCTAACAGTTGCCTAGGGATTCTTTTAAAGGTTATTAGAATCTGAAACGTTGAATGACAAAAACAACTTCAAAGAAATGAAAATTTTTAAAATGCTCTAAGGCTTGCCTATATGTAGTATTATGTCTTGTTAAAGCAGAAACAAACAAGTTTTCAAAATAGACACCTTTAATATCTATTGACAATATATCTAATTAGATTAAAGCTCTTTTGAAAGAACTAGTTGTTGGAAATGACGTTGACCAGTTTTAAGAAGATGAACTATGTTAACGACATTGATTCATTAGGCTTATCAGATTATCACACATAATTGCGAACAGAAATCCCTATAAGCATGATGTCTAGGCATATTATTGATTGTGGTTGATTTGCAAGCATAAAACATACATAAACTCTCGTTGTAACTAGAATTGGATTAGGTCCTATAGGGATGGTATCTATGTTGGAATTGATTTAAGACGTAATGGCTTGGAACCTAGAAACATGGCTTCTAAAATGACAAATGGAGAATTCACGAACATGTTTTCTATATGATGCAAACGGCATTAAAAGACGTTAAAAGTGAGGTCCTTATAGGTATGATTTCTACTTAATGCAAAGGAAATTAGAAGATGAATCCTATAGGCATGATTATCTTTTATGTTGCAAAGGAATTTAAATGTGGAACCCGATAGGCATAATTTTATTATGAAAAGCAGTTAGAATCAACAAGAATAAAAACCCTACAGAATTGTTTTCTATTGAGTGAAGCAGGCAGATTTGAAAATAAATCCTATGGGATTGATTTCTACCCATGTTACCCCACGAAGTATACATCTGCCCATTCTTTTACTAAATACCCCTAATATCTGTTTACAAATTATTACAGGTCAATAAATGAATTACATAAGAAAATGAAAAAATCAAGACGCTATTCTATAGAGAGCCTGCAACTAGGCCCAAGTTTCCCGAAGCCTCCAATGGTCTTCCAAACCTCATTTGCATAGACAAATCAAAGTCTAGGTGCATCAAAGTTCCATAAGGGTCTCAAGGACCCTAGGCAATGGTCACACCTGGACTTAATAGCCCAGCATTGAAGCAGTGCAGTATGGAAAGGCCAGCCTCAGCATACCAGAGATTAGAGGGTTATCAAGAGGAGCCCAAGGCAGTACACATATTAGAGGGGGAAAAACTTATTAACTGAGAATAGAGTGAAAGTGCATGACAAAGGTTGAAAGAATTTTACTGAAGACTGGGCTTAAAAGTCTATTTTTGAAAGCAATCGGTAAGGTAATAGAGATTGTTTGAAAAGGTTGGAATGTTAAAAAAATCAAGAACCCAGGATGGGATCCCACAAAGAACCCAAATGAGTTCAATGATCACATAAGAGGGATAGGTATTTGGGGATGTACAACCATTGGCTACAAACATATAACCCATGCAAGGGTATTTAGACTGTCTTGAACATGCTCAGTAATAATTGAAATTGGCATAATCACAAACTAATCAAGGAGAATATAAACACATGAGGGTATATGGAGTTGGGGACTCGTAAGAATGATAGGAACACAATAGGTTAACAAATAGTTGTCAAGGCATGCTTGAATCACACAAGGGAATACATGATTTTAAAGGGAGTGGAGTCATAGTAGCATGCTCATAATATAACCTAACTACAAACTTCATACCAGAACCACAAGTAAAAGCAAGCAAGAAATAAAAGGAACTGAAATAAGAAGATAAATATGTTGTTGGTTGAGGCATTAAATTAAATTAGGACATACCAATGAAGATAGAAGTAAGCAGAATGAAAGAATCAAAGAGCACAGATGATTAGCGTTGGCTTCCAGCAGCACGATAGTAGCAAAATAGCACAAGGATGAAGGGAGAACAGAGATTTACAATAGGACACGATTTTTGAAAGCTAAGTATCTGTGTCTTTGTTGTGAAAGTAGGTAGTGGAAAAAGGTAAAAAAATCATAGTAGGTCAATAATTTAAGAACTCAAAATTAATAAATTAGAGAATCAATGAAGTACTTCCTTAGGTTCAGGGAACTAAAATCAAACGAAAAGATTCGGTATCATATAAGGCAGGAAGAAGAATCAGTTCATGATCAAATAAGGAAATGAGCCAGAATTCGTTAAGCATAGAGAAATAAGACCATTTAGAAAAATCCAATTAAGGAAAGACTAAGTATAACAAAGTACCATAATAAATAAGTTAATGAATCAGTTAATTCAAACAGACGAGTTGAACACTAGGGCTTTGAAGGAAAATCTTTCAATTACCAACCGTTAAGGAAAATCAGAATCAATCATGGGGAGTCATGATTCTGCATATTTCCACATATAAATAGAGACTAATAAATAGAAGTAGCAAACAAACAAGGTCAATTCTATAGGCTGAAAGAAACAAGAGATGAGCAAACATAGTCATATAGAGGTGATATAAGTAGGCTAAAGATTCAGCAAAACATATTCGAAGCATGGTGACCATGAGAGATTAGCAAAACTAAGGCAAAGAAAATCATGCTAACATACAGAGACAAGGCAATGGAAATCTTGCTAACACACAGAAACGAGTAAAGAAAAATCATGCTAACACAAAATACAAGTAAAGAAAAATCATACTAACACACAAAAACAAGTAAAGAAAAAAAATCTTTTTTAAAAAATTTGGTCTTTCAACAAAGTTGAGTTAAAAAGAAGTAGGAACAGAGAATCGGTCAAAACTAATAAGGGAAAAAGGTTTGACCATGAAGAAATCGGTTGAAACAGGTATAGAAAGAACTCCGAGAAAACCGCAGTTTTCAAAGAAAATAAAAACAATTAGAATAAATGGTCTTCAAGAAGAAAGCTTGAGAGTAGGCAAATCATAGATCGAAAGAGGCTTAAGCATGAAAATAACCTAGATCTGAGAGATCCGAAGAGTGTTAGAGTTTCAAAAGGAAACCTAAGCAGATATCGAAAGAACCTGTTGTAACTTCACAAATCGTAACACACATGGTATGATTTTGCCCAAAATCACACCATTGAAGCCTCGAACAACAGAATCAAAAATCCTAGGTCCAATCGTCATGGCCCAGAACCCTTATGGGCCTTAGAGATAATGAGAAAGGTGGTGGAGTGACCATTGGAGCCTTGCGGTTTGAGAGATAGTCGCCAGAGACGACCGGAGAAAGAGGTAAGTGGAAGAGTCTAGGGTTAGGTATTAGAGAATAGTGCAGTCGAGTGAGCATCTGAAGGTGGCGCCTTTAGAAAAATGACTTAGGGTTAGGGGTCGTTTGAAAAATAAAAAAGGAAATGGAGAGTAAGGGTCGTTGATCTAATAGATCAACGGCCATGATTTATGATGGCTTGGGTCGAGTAGGAATAATTGGGACCTGGGTCGAGTTAATTGATTAGGGGATTGAGCTAGTAATTGGTTCGATTTTGGCTTTAATTGAAAGCCAATTTTAGCTACAATTCAAATAGACGATTATCGATATTTTAATTTACAAAAATAATAGGTAATTCCTGGAAAATAATTTAAGGTATCAAAACAATTTAAAATACATAATTAACAATTTAAAAATAAAGGTCCAATTTTATGCATATAAAATATAATTATATCTTAAAATAAGCTAGCATTGCAATTATATGCACTTTAGCATAAAAAATACTAAATGTAATTGTAAAACTATGTAAAAATTACATCAGCTATATTTTGGCATAAATATAGAAATCCAATAAATTATCAAAACAATAATATAAGAAATAATTATTGGGGATTTAATGGATAAAAAAGAGAGAGAATAAGTCAATTTAAACCCTAAATTTATGGGCAAAATAATAAATGCCTTGTGCATGATTATATATGCATATATATGCTATTTTGAAGGTTTTAGACATATTTAAAAAAATATAGGGAAAAATTGGATATCAACACAGGGCACATGTCTCGAAACCCAATAAAAATTACATCAATAAACTCCTTATTCACCCACGATTCCATACATACCAAGAATATCAGACAACAAACGATCCCTCAAATCCCTAATCAAAGGTCTCCAATCTCAAGCCCAAGTTTCTTCAATATTTATGCACAAATTTCCATAAATTTGAAGCCTAATCAATGAAATAGCACCATAGGAACGAGTTTTAGGTTCAAAAATCTTACCTCAACAAAGCTCCCTTGAATTCCCTCTTCAAAAATCTTCCAAAAAGCTCAAAAATCGATTTTAAAATGGTGAAGAAGATCTAACAATCGCGAAGGACCAAATATATACTTTCTGACCCAAGCTTTTTGCACATGTGGTACTGCAATGCGGCCAAAGCACAGCATCTGCATTTTTCACTCAAAACAACAACTTTGCACCTGCGCCTCACTTTCCGCACCTGTGGTCTCGCAGGTGCGACCAATCATCAGCACATGTGCTTCAGCCCTTCATTCCAACCTCCTATCTTTGGTTAGCTTTCTGCTTCCGCAGCCCCGCACCTACGGTCTGCAAGCCGCAAGTGCGGTTATGATAGTGGTTCAACAGCGTCAGCTGCAAATCTGAAACTCCAAATCTCCCTTCAACCATCTGGAATCACCCCGATGCCCCCGGGCCCTCAACCAAAAACAAACACAAGTCATATTCATCTATCCAAACTTATACCAATCTTCGAAACACCTAAAACAACATCGAAACAACAAAATAACATCGGATTTAAGCCTAAGGTTCCAAAAACTTTCTAATTTTGCTTTTGATCAAAAACTCCATCAAACCTTGTCTGGATTACCTATAATATTGCACAAACATCACATATGACACAACAAACCTACTTCAACTTCCAGAATTCTTTTCTGACCCCTATATCAAAATCTCACCTACCAATCAAAAAATGCTAAAATTCCAATTTTGCCAATTCAAGCCTAAATCTACTTCGGACCTCCAAAACAAATTCTAATCCTCCCAAGTCCCAAATCACCTACCGAAGCTATCTGAATTATTGAAATTCACATCCGAGCCCATTTTCACATAAGTCAAGATCAGGTTGACTTTTCCAACCAAATCTTACTGAAAAAAGACTAAGTGTCTCATTCCTTTCCAAAACCTCTCTGAACCCAAACCAACCAACCCGATAGCACATAATAAAGCTGAACAAGACAACAAGAAGTAGAAATGGGGGGAAACGGAGTGGTAACTCATAAAACGATCGGCTGAGTCGATACATCCTCCCCCTCTTAAACAAACATTTATCCCCGAACGGATCAGGAACCATACCTGAAGCCTCAAGTAGGTGAGGATATATTCTATGCATTTCCGTTAATTCTCCTAGGTAGCCTCCGCCACGGGCAAACCTCTTCGCTGCACTTTTACTGAAACTATAATATTTGATCTCAACTTTCAAACCTAACGCTCGAAAATAGCTATTACTCTTATATCATAATTCAAAGCACCATCTAACTGGACCGTGCTGAAATCCAAAATATGATACAGATTGCCAATATACTTCCAGAGCCTAGAAATATGAAATATAGGGTGCACACTCGATAAGTTGGGCGATAAAGCAAGCTCACAATCCACCTCCCCAATCCTCTGAAGTACCTCAAAAGGCCCAATGAACCAAGGACTCAATTTACCCTTCTTCCCAAATATCATATCATCCTTCATGGGTGAAACCTTAAACAAAACCATCTCACCAACCATGTAGGACATATCCTGAACCTTCTTGTCAGTATAACTATTTTGTCTCGACTGCATCTTGTGAAGCCTCTTTTGAATCACCTTCACCTTATCTAAAGCATCCTCCACCATATCTCCACCCAATAGCCTAGCCTCACCTGGATCAAACCAATCGACCAGAGATCTGCACTATCTCCCGTACAAAGCCTATTAAGGAGCTATCTATATACTCGACAGATAACTGTTGTTATAAGAAAACCCTGCGTGCAGTAGAAACTGGTCCCATTATCCATAAAAGTCAATGACACAAGCGCGTAACACGTCCTCTAATATTGGAATAGTGTGCTCGGACTGCCCGTCCATCTAATGGTGAAAAGATGTGCTTAACTCAACCCGAGTAGCCAACTCTCATTGTACAGACCTCAAAAAGTGTAAAGTAATCTAAGTACTTTTATGCGAAATGATGGAAACTGGGACACCATGCAAACAAACAATCTCCCGGATGTATATCTCTGCCAACCGCTCTAAAGATTAGGTAGTACTCACAACAATGAAGTGGGCGGACTTGGTCAGGCGATCCACAATCATCCAAATAGCATCAAACGTTTTCAAAGTCCGTGGGAACCCAACTACATACTCCATGGTGATTTGCTCCCACTTTCACTTTGGAATAACCATCTGCTGAAGCAGGCCAACTGGTCTCTGATGCTCATATTTCACATGCTGACAATTGATACGCTGAGCTACAAATCCTACAATGTCCTTCTTCATCCTTCTCCTCCAATAATATTGTCTCAGATCCTAATACATCTTCGCGCCACTTGGATGAATGGAATACCGCAAGCTATAGGCCTCCTCTAGAATCAACTCCAAAAGCCCATCCACATTGGGCAAACAAACCCGGCCCCACATCTTCAACACCCATCATCACCAATAGTCACATCTCTAGCATCGTCATGCTGAAATATGTCCTTATGGACAAACAAATGGGGATCATTATATTGGCGCTCTCTGATGCGATCGAATAAGGAAGGCTGAGAAATTACACAAGCCAACACCTGAATGGGCTCCGAAATATCCAACCGTACGAACCGATTGGCTAAGTCCTAAACATTAACTGCATGAGGTCTCTTCCCAATAGGAATATACGCCAAACTCCCCATACTCACTGCCTTCCTATCAATGATTCGGCCACCACATTGTGTTTCCCAGATGATATAAAATAGTGATATTATAGTCCTTTAAAATCTCCAACCATCTGTGCTACCTCAAATTGAGATCCTTCTTCTTGAACGAGTCTTGGAGGCTATGATGATTAGTAAATACCACAAAAGAATAACCTTACAAATAATGCCTCCAAATCATTAACGTGTGAACAATGGAAGCCAACTCCAATTCATGAACATTTACTTCTTCATATGGGGATTCAACTGATAAGAAACATAAGCAATAACTCCCAATACCAACTCTCGAAGCATCACTATACACTGTATATGAACCTGAAGCTAATGGAAAAACTAACACTGAAGTTGTGGTCAAGGCAGTCTTGAGCTTCTGAAAGCTCTCTTTTCACTCATCCGACCACATGAAAGGAGCACCCTTTTGAGTCAACTTTGTCAAGGGTGATGCGATAGATGAAAATCCCTAAACAAACTGACAATAATAACCTGCCAAACCAAGAACACTATGAATCTCTGTGGCTAAGGATGGTCTGGGCCAACTCTGAATCGCCTCTATCTTCTTTCGATCAACCTGAATACCCTCACTGGAAACCACGTGACCCAAGAAAGCCACTGAACCGAGCCAAAACTCACACTTATAGAACTTTGCATAAAGCTTCTTCTCCCTTAATCTCTACAACACAACTCTCAAATTCTCTGTCTGCTCTGACTACGTGAATACACCAGAATATGATCAATGAAAACTAGGATAAACAAGTCACGATACAGCTGAAACACGCTATTAAACAAATGCATGAACATTGCTGGGGCATTGGTCAGCCCAAAAGACATCACAAGGAACTCATAGTGACCATATTGGGTCCTGAAAGTTGTCTTATGAATATTTGAGTCCCTGATCTTTAACTGGTCATACCCTGATCGAAGATCAATCATGGAGAACACCCTCACTCCTTGAACTGGTCAAATAAATCATCAATGAAATACAAAGGATACTTGTTCTTAATTGCAACCTTGTTCAATTGTGTGTAATCAATACACATCCTCATGGTGACACCCTTATTCTTCACAAATAGGACAGGCGTACCCTACGGCAACACACTAGGCTGAAAGAATCCCTTATCAAGGAGTTCCTAAAGCTGCTTCTTAAACTCCTTCAACTCCCATGGTGCAATAAGATACAGTGGAACAGAGATGGAATGAGTGCGCGTAACCAAATCAATACCAAAATCAATATCCATGTCGGGTGGCATGCTTGGCCGGTCTGTAAGAAACATATCAGGAAAATCTCTCACAATAGGAACAGAATCAATACTAGGAGTCTATGTACATCCATTGGGCCTTCAAGAATGAAATCACCCTACTAGAGATAAAATTGGTCGAACCTCGGCACTCAATCTCTGGCACACCTGGCATATCCAATGTCACTGCCTTAGCATGACAGTCTAATATAGCATTTTACGGAGATAGCCAATCCATGTCTAATATCACATCAAAGTCCACCATATAAGTAATAACATGTCTACTCGGTCTCCAGACCTCCAATAGTCAGTGCACACGATCGGTACGTGTGGTACACAATAATAGTATCGTCTACTAGTAAAGATACACGAATAGATAAAATAAAAGGCTCATAGGATAACTAAATAGCGACCAAAATATGTTGAAACATATGAAAAAGTTGAACCAGGATCAAATAACATAAAGGCATCTCTATGGCAAACTGAGACAATACTTGTAATCACAACATCTAAAGTAGTAGCATCAGGTCTAGTTGGGAGTTCATAGAAACGGGCCTGACCACTACCTGATCGACCTCCTCCTTTGAGGCGATCCCTAGTTGAGTATCCTCCACCCCTAGTTGGCTGGGTGGGTGATGAAGTAACTAGTGCAGAAGTCGATGGCTGACCCCTCTGCTAAGATAAACCTCCAAGGCGAAAAGGACAATGCCTCCACATGTGATCTACACTCCACATTCATATCAACTCCCTGATATTGGAGACGGGGACTGAAGGGATCCCCTAGCACCGGAATGAATAGCAGATGCACCTTGTATAGAAGAGCCATAAACGGATGGAGCACGAGACGAACTCTAGGCTAGAAGGGCACGGAGTGATGAATGGACCTGATGAGAACGGTAAGAACCATGGCCCAATTATACCATGTGATAACCTTCGTAAGCTGATCGAGCATGCCTGAATGGACGGCCTATGGCGTGCTGAAACTGACCTCTCATAGGAGAACCACCATAAATACCTGATCCTTGAGGCCTCTTGGCCTCCTTCTTATCTCGCTCCTACAAACTGACTTAATCTCGCGAGAAATATCGACAACCTCCTCAAAAGTAGCATCATACAACTTGTTCCTGGTCATGAGATTTTGAAGCGAATATGTGAGGCCATCAATGAACCTCTGGATCCTCTCTTTATCAATTGGAACCAACAAAATATCATGACGAGCTAACTCTGACAACCTCATTTCATACTTTTTTGCAGTCAAATTAACATGTTGCAACTGCTCGAACTGCCTGTGCAGCTCTTCTCTGCGAGACTGTGGCACATACTTCTCCAAAAAGAGAACGGAGAACTGCTGCCAGGTAAGGGGTTCTGCACCAAAAGGCCTACGCCTCTCATAAGCCTCCCACCAAGTGAAGGCAGCTTCAGAAAACTAAAAAGTAGTAAATGCAACCCCGCTGGTCTCCACAATAACCGTTGTACAAAGAATCCCTTGACATTTGTCAAAGAAACCCTGATGATCCTCGCCCTATCAACTACTAAAAGTCGGAGGCTGAAGTTTACCAAACCTCTCCAACCAACCTTGCTCGTCCTCTAGCATGACAGGAGCTACACTCCTGAATGGCTACAACTAGTTGGGCTGGGTGTGCACCCGGTGTCTGAATTCCATGCACGACCTGCTCTGGTATGCATGTGAGGGGAGTTTGGGTGCCTTCCCTCGACTAAGAAGTTGATGCGGCTGTAGTCGTTGAGACCGCTAAGCTAGGCTAGTGCACACTGATAAAATCTGAGCCTCGGCCTCTTGAAGGCATGGGATCATAATAGGCACAGCTAGTGCCTGAACTGCTGTTGCCGGAGCATCCACAACTGGGACATGATCCTAAACTGGGGTGGCTGGTGGATTTGGAGGTGCTGCCCTAGCTATAGTCTACACCTCTACCCCTACTACGGCATCGACCGCATCCTCTATCTCTAGTGGCCACTACTGGTTGTACTGGTGGTCGTCCATCCTAACCATTCACTCATGTCCTCACCGTCTGTGAGAGAATAGAATAACAGAAATTTAGTACTCGGATTAACTGATTCGCATGACAATAATTATATAAAGTTTTACTAAAGGTTCAGCAGCCTTCCGAGGATAGATACGGACATCTCTTACCAATTTCTGAGTCTCTACTAAGCATTCTCATGACTCATGAGACCTATGTAACCTAGGCCCTAATACCAACTTCTCACGACCATAAAATGGACCCGGTCGTGATGGTGCCTATCATGGAACTAGGCGAGCCGACACAAACCTTCAAACAAACTAAACATTTATAATAAGTCATTTGAAGTCAATAATAAGCTAAAATTCAAAAATATATAGTAGAATAGAACAATGCAGAAATAAACATAGCCCGACATTGGGGTGTCAGCAGTCATGAGCACCTATGACTCGTCTAAGAATAACAAAAGATGACATAGTCCAATCCAAAGCTAGTAAAAGGTGAAATAAAGATAGGAAGGAGAAGCATTGGGCTGCGAACACCGGGCAGCTACCTGGTCATTTCCAAACAAGCCTGCAAAAACGAAAATCAACACTCGCTAGCATGACTTGAGACTCCTAAATCTGTATACAGGGTGCAGGGAGTAATGTGAGTGCCTCAACTAAGTAAGTAATAAAATTAAAGGTAGCTTAGTTATAAGAAAATAAGTAAAACACAGCATAATGCTACAACAAAGCAGTATATAACCAGAACAATGCAATAAAACAGTGAAAGCTCGTAAAAATACCTTATTTTAGTAAAACAAATCCTTCTAAAAACATCTTTTAGTAGTTCAAACAAGTGATGAAAACAGTGAGGAAAGGATTGAAATATAAAACAGAACCTCGGGAAAAACAAGTACCATAACCGTCCATCGGAGAAAATACCATCAAAACATCACCTCAGGCTACCTCACAATCACTCGTGTCAGCCCCTTCACAATAACATGAAACAACAATAACCCCTCCGGCAATATCACATCTCACACTGGGTACCCCTGCTCATTCAGAATGTACAGACTCCTGGAGCAAGCACAATATCAAGCCATCTCGTGGCACAATCGAACAGGCACTCGGCCTCAAAAGAAGCCACCTAGTGGCATAAAAAATCAGGCCCTCGGTCTCATAATCATGAATCAGTAAAATACTACTGTGATGCGCACCCCGATCCCATAATATCCTTATAACACCAGTCCTTGACATCACTCAGCCAGAAATCTTTCAAGCCACTCGGTATACAGTAAAATATTATGCAACCGAAAATATCATTTAAAAAATCAAAGTGGAGTAAATATGGCAAAGTTATGAAAAAAGTTGAATACAGCATGACTGAGTATAAATATAAAGTCAAAATAAAAATTAATAGCAGTAAAAATCCCCTAAGGGTGCAAATAAGTTGGCACGATGCCCAAATATGGCATTCATCAACAAAACTCCTAATGCTTTCCAAAATACAATGATATCAAATAGTTTTCAATCAAATACGCGACTTAATAGTCACACGGGACGGACTAGGTCTCAATCCCCAACGGTGCACGGTCCCATGCTCGTAATCTAGCGTGTACGTCACCCCAAGATAGCACGACGATGTGAATTCTGGGATTTCATACCCCCAGGATAGCATTTACAATTATTACTTACCTCTAACCGGTCCAAACTCTAGTTTGTGATGCCCTTGTCTCCCACCTCAGCCTCAACTCGCATTGAATCTATCCAAAATCAGAATCATGATGTCAAAATATGGTAAGGGAATGAAGTCCATGCGAAAATAAATCAAATTACACACAAATCCCAAAGTTGACCAAAACCCGACCCTCGAGCCCAAGTCTCGAAACCAATAAAAATTACATCAATTAACTCCTTATCCTCTCACAAGTCCATACATACCAAGAATACCAAAATCTAACAACAAACGACCCCTCAAATCCTTAATCAACGGTCTTCAATCTCAAGCCCCTAGTTTCTTCAATATTTAACTAAAAATTTCCATAATTTTCAAGCCTAATCAATGAAATAGCACCATAGAAACGAGTTTTAGGTTCAACAATCTTACATTAATGAAGATCCCTTGAATTCCATCTTCAAAAATCTCCTAAAAAGCTCAAAAATCAATTTAAAAATGGTGAAGAAGAGCTGAAAATTGCGAAGGACCAAATATATACTTTCTGACCCAGATTTTTCGCAAATGCAGTCCCTATGCCGTACATGCGGTACCGCATCTGCGGTTTTCACTTAAAACCACAACTTCCCACCTGCGCCTCACCTTTTGCACCTGTGGTATCACAGGTATGACCAATCATCCGGACATACGCCTCACCCCTTCACGCCAACCTCCACATCTGTGGCAAGCCTTTCGCTTCTTCAATCTCGCACCTGCGGTCCCCAAGCCGTAAGTGCGGTTATAACAATGGTTCAACAGCTTCAGCTGCAAATCTCAAACTCAAAATCTCCCGTCAACCATCCGAAATCACCCAGAGTCCCCCAGCACCTCAACCAAAAGCACACACAAGTCACATTCCAGTATTCAAACTTATACCAATCTTGAAAATACCTAAAACAACAATGAATCAACCAAATAACATCGGATTCAAGCCTAAGGTTCCAAAAACTTCCGAATCCGCTATGAATCAAAAGGTCCATCAAACAGCATCCGAATGACCTGAAATATTCCACACACATCTTATATGACACAACGAACCTTCTGCAACTTCCAAAATTATATTCCGGCCACTATATCAAATTCTCATCTATCAACCGGAAAACGCCAAAATTTTAATTTCGCCAACTCAAGCCTAAATCGACTCCGGACCTCCAAAATGCATTCTGATAATGCTCCTAAGCCCCTAATCACTTTCCGAAGCTGTCTGAATCATCGGAATTGATATCCGAGGCCTTTTTCATATAAGTCAACATCCGGTTGACTTTTCCAACCTAAGCTTACTCAAAAGAGACTAAGTGTCTCATTCTTTTCAAAAATCTCTCTTAATCCGAACCAACTAACCTGGTAGCATATAATATAGTTGAACAAGATAATAAGAAGCAGAAATGGGGAGAACAGAGCGGCAACTCATGAAACGACCAGCCAGGTCGTTACAACGAGTTATGCACTATTACAATAATGATATTCAGAGGGATATCGTACTTGCTACTATGACTATTCATAATTATATTAGAAAGAAATGTAAGGTGAATAATGTATTTCAAGTATCTGAGGACGAGGGTTCCATCTATTGATTATGATGTTGAAACTATCTTTGGAGGCTAATAGCGTAAACCTTGAAATTGTGGAAAATCAAAGGGACAAGGATGGCTACTCGTGACGTCGTTGGTAATGATACTTGGCAATATGCTGAACGCTTGTAACTTCTGTAACTTTTTTTTTTTTGGGGCACTATTTAGGTATGCATGTTAAACTGTTGTTGTAATTGGTGTCATCAAGAATGTTGATAGATTAACAGTGTGCTGGGAATTGAGAAGCAATACTCTCAATAGGGAGATGCATTCGTTTTCTATTTAAAAATATTGTCATGAACTGTATTAGTTATATTTGTGAATTGTAAGTCGAGACTTTTTGAGACTTTTAAATTAAAGCATAAAAAACAAAAAAAAAATAAGTTCACGCAAGAAAGGTGCCATGTTACATCTTGTAAGACCAAAATATTTTACACAGATGTCATGAAAGACCACATAATGAACGCTTTAATACATTTTCAAGAAGGAATTGTATTTTTTCTAAAGTTATCCATTTTATTATTAGTAATGCTAATTGGTAAATTATTAGGGTGTGTTTGAAAAGTCACATGGTAGTTTAAACTGATGTAATTACTAGGATAGTAATTACACAATAAAGTAATTACGATGATCTTTGTTTGTTTGAGATAATATAATTACAAATTAATTACAAGCATAATTTTTGGTTGCAAAAGTGTATTATACGGTTAGATTAAATTTTAAATAAAGTGACTATCAAAACGTAAAAGTTAATATAATAAATATAGCCTATAAATATTTTTTAAAAGTATAAATGATATTACATTTGGTATTTAAGATGCATATCTTTTCATGAATATATATTAATTAGTAATCATATATTTATAACTAATATTGTATAATAATTGATATATATTTTCGAGATTAATAATATTTAGTTAAATTCATTACAGAAACTAAAAACATACACCTTGTGAGAACATCGTGGAATGTATGTTTGATAAAATAATTTAATAATTATAAATATAATCTCATAACTGTGATTACCATATAGGACATCTTATGAATTAAATCAAATTTTATATTCAGAGGCCTTAAAACCTAGATTTTATCTCTCCTCGATTTGTGTATGCAGACATGGTGCATTTCCGGAAAGCTTTGTGTTGAAAGTTGTCAAAAATAATATTTTTATTAAAAAAATTTATATGAGTTGACTTCGGTCAGTATTTTTTGATAAACGAATCCGGATTAGTGTTTTGATAGTCCCGATGAGTCGGCATAAAAACATGAGACATAGCGTATGCCTTGAATCGGAATCAGAGGTCTCTAACTCAAGTTATGAATTTTTATTGAAAATTGAGAGCCTGAAAATTTATTGATCTAAGAAATTATTAATGTTGGATCTTGCTGGTATCGGATTCGTATTTTTGTTCTAGAGCATGGTACATGTTCAATATAATATTTAAGCCTTGTCTGTAAAATTTGATAAAAATTAAATTGATTTAATGTGATTCGGGTGTCCGGTTGAGAAAATAAAAATTTTAAAGTGTTCTTGAGAATTTCATCTGATTTGGTGCTATATTCATGGCTCTAGGTGTTATTTCGGCAATTTGACTGTGCGAGCAAGTTGTTTTAAAACTTGTGTGCATGTTTAGTTTGGAGCCCCGAGGGCTCAAGTGAGTTTCGAATAAGCTACGGAATAATTTGAACATGGAAAAATTTCCTGGTGTAACTGGCCAGGTTGCAATCCTCTAATCTCCATTTGCGAGATCTGGCATCACAATTGCGACCTTTGAGGGATCCGCATTTGCGAGCTAATTCTTGCATATGCGAATAGAAGCTGGGCCAGCAGTGTTCGCAATTGCGAACATTCCTTCTCATTTATGAAGGGAGTTTGGGAATTGCAGGGATAGCAATTGCGATCAATTATTTGCAATTTGCGGAAGGTCAGGCTTGCAATTGCGAGACTTTCTTCGCATTCGTGATTGTTGATACCAATTTTTCTCAACATATTTATATAATTGCATATATACCTTCAAAATCATGCGTTAATAGCAATTGGTATTTTTCTATAATTCGCTATATTTTTATTAATTTATCTAGCATTTTTATTCCCAATAAAATATTATAAAATGTCATAACAAATTATTCTAAAAGCATCACTTGATTTAATTTATTTTTTATGGTCTTATTTAAGCCAAATTATTTTATAATTAGCCAAATTGCCATCTTTTAGCTATAATTGCAATAAATTTGTATATATAGCCCCAACCATATAATTTTATACTATCTTTTGACCGGAAATTAAGCGTTTGTATTTTAAATACTAAGTAATCGTTTTTTACTATTTTCTATGCATGAAATTTGTTCGCTACAAT
The DNA here is from genome assembly GCA_034376525.1 of Nicotiana benthamiana. Taxonomy (NCBI): domain Eukaryota; kingdom Viridiplantae; phylum Streptophyta; class Magnoliopsida; order Solanales; family Solanaceae; genus Nicotiana; species Nicotiana benthamiana. The sequence continues at coordinate 71,921,348 of CM067325.1, forward strand.
TATCAGCTATTTTATAAATTATTTTATTTTATTTTATTGGGTATTTAACAAATAGCCTATTGAATTTACATTATAACCAATTTCCAGCCCAATTTTACAATTAAAACCCAACCCACATCCTATTAGCCCATACCCTATCCCAGAACCCAACCTACCCTTTTTAATCTTGACCGTTGATCTCCTAGATCAACGAACTATGTTATTTCTTTCCTTATTTTTAATCTAATGACCACCTGAACCCTACCTTAGTCTCTCATTTGCATAGCCCTTGAATCCCTTCCTTTTCATAATTCTCTCTGAGACCAAACTCAAACCTTAATGAGCGTCACTGGCATGAACCCCTCCTATGATGTTTCTATGTCTTCTCCGACCGGACATGGTCTTCCATACGCCATAACTCTTCGATTTCTTGGATCCTTCTGATCTTTCCAAGGGAACCCCGACTGGTTTCGGTTTGAAACATTTATTTATCAGCCTGTCTCAGGCCATTTTTCGTTTGTGAGTAAGAACTTCTTCTTGTTTTACTACAGATCTATGGGTTCTTAACCTATTTTTTAATCTCTACTATTTTTTTGGTAACTAGCTTTAAATCCTCCAATCTTTTTAGATCTATGATGGATCTAAGTGTCTTTAAGGTTCTCACTTGTTTTACCCAAAACATATTTCTGAATTCAAACGATTTCCTTATTTTCCAGACAAGGGTTTTAAAACCCTTTTGAAATAACAATTCCTTTCTAATTTTTAGTAGTTACTTTGTGCTTTTAAGCATGTTTAAACATCACTTGAGTTTTTCCTTTTGCTGCATTACATTTTTTAAGAAATCCTAATACTTTTGGGTTCGATTTTACGTTTGAGTCTAATTGTGATGTGTTTTCATGTCTCTTATGAATATTCTAAGTTTATTGTATGTTCTATATGCTCTTGTGCTTCCTACTCTAATCTGTTCTTAGGGTTTCTCTGATTTTGTTCAAGACATGTGATTTATCGTTGAATAGGCCCGACTGTTTATTTTGTTTATTGTTCACATAATAATTTATATTGATTTTGTGTAATCTCCTTAGACCTGCAATGACTTCCCTGAATCTGTGATTTTGTGTATTTTTCTTGTAATTTTGTACTGATTTTTCAAATTTCTTACTTACTTTTTGATACATTCTTTAGTTAGTGTTGGTTCTCTAGGATTCTCAATCTCATTCGTGACTCTTTGAACTAACTTTCAGAATTAAAATTATACTATACCTTATTTATGTGCACAAATATGTTGTTAGTTATTTAATGTGTACTTCCTTACTTGAAAATATTTTGTACTTAGTCTTTAATACATGCTACATGTTTTTACTACTCTTATTATGGAAAATCAGTCTTATAAGTAATTTTTTTCCTTATTTGATACAACTTATACCCATTTGAACTATGATTCCCTAATTAAAGGAAGTACTGGTCTTTAATTGATTTTGATTTGTATTATTTCTGTAATTGTGCTAAGTCAGTACTTATTACCTTATTTTCCTTCCTGTTCTGAAACTATAAATACTCAACTCTCTCTTTAGCATGACACGAACAATTACAATATTCTGAACTCTCTCTTGTATACATACATACTCTCTTACTTGATATTCACTGAGCTGCAACCCAAAATTGAGTGGTTACATTGCTCTACTACTCTATTGTTCTACTGCTCTACTTCCCTTCATTGTATTTCTCTTCACTCCTCACTCTGAATTTATTCTCTCATTTTTACTGATATGTTTTCAGTTTAATTTACAACATCTAAAACAATATGTCTCTATTTGTATTGCACTTCCTTTTGTTTGTCTTATGCTTCTACTTGTGGTTCTGATGTCTCCCTTGCAATTGGTATGCCTATTTTCCCATGTTATTACACTGTAATTCAACATATCTACACCTTTCCTACATTTTCTACTACTGTTCTCCCCTACCCCCTAACCCCCAATACACTATAAGCAGCACACCTAGTTACTATGTGATCTTGAACCCTTTCCTCTAAACCTAATGTGTAACTTTTTTTAGAACCCCTTAAATCTAATATTGTTAAGCTCACGGCATGAACACTTTGTGATAGACTATTGATGTGACTATTTAAGTTCTTTAGTACTTCTTTGATGTTAACCTGTGTGAAAATATGCTTCCATATATGAACTACTTGTCCCTAATTCCTCATTTCCATGTTTTTCTTTGGACTATGTATGTTGATTTGGTCTTTAATTGTTATTGTCTTGTTTCATGTCTTCATTAAGCAGGTTTTTATTAAGGAAAACTCTTCTATTGCCTTCCAATATTTATTTCAAACTAATCATTGTCAAAATTGTTTCCAACTCAACTCTTTTAAATCTATGTCAAGCATTCTCACATATACTCTTACATCACTAGATTCTGTCCCTTTTGTGTGACCCTTGCTTTGGGACCCTTGAGTTTCCTCTAAACATGGACACATAAAACCTGGTCTTTCCACGCAGCAGTTACTCTGTCTTGGTTATGCAATCTTGGTGTGAGCAGTTCCTAGGATCCCTAGAGGTCCTTAGGAAACTCTGATACACAAGGACATGAGAAAGGATATGGAACAATCTTAGCACTTGAGGTGGTTTATTACGTAACTCAGAGAGGAATTCCTAATCATGTGATAAAAAGTCTATGCCTGTTTCAGGCTCTCTATAGTGTAATTTTTACTTTTCTTATGTAATTGATTCACATGGTCTGTAAGATTTTGTAAACAAATATTGGGGTAACTAGTGAAAAGGGCGAGTATTTACATATTTGTGAGGTAAGGCGGGTAGAAACCATGCCTATAGGTCTTTACATTTTACTATATTTTCCTTATCATGTTAGAAACCATGCATATAGGACTTTACATACTATACTTGCATCACCATGTTAGAAATCGTGTTCTTATAGGTCTCAAAATCAGTTTCACAAATAGATGTCATCCTTATAGGATATAATTTAATCCTGCTTCTATTATAACAAATGTTATATGTTTTCGTTCATTGGTCATCAGTCCTGCAGAGTTTCTGAAATCACTGTTAAACAATTAGTTGTCCTGCCTATAGGGAATAACTCTAGAAATTCTGGCTTTATATCTCAACTATTTTAGTTAAATAAATCAACCTAGTCCATGTTTTAGTTCATTTTGAAACTGGTTTCATTTATGGTTTATTTTCTCTAAAACAAGTTCTTTCTAATACTGACTTGTGGAGGTATATCTAAGCCTTCTATCTGATTTCTATGTTTTACCCCCTAACTGAAATCCTATGTGTTCTTGTTTGTCGCCTAGTATTTTTCTTTTAAACCTAAGGGTCCGCCAAGAACACCCCCCTCCCCTTATACAATAGGAGTCCTATACTCCTCGGGGACTGATAGGAATGGACGGATAACAGCATACAATAAGGGTAGAGACCAACATTCGCTTTAGTTACCTTCGCTGGGCAGGAAATGGTAGATATGGACATGATGACCGATGCATTAATACCATGTGTAGCCCCTCTTTGCCGAATATTATCACACCTCCTCTTTTTCACTACAACCCCGGCAAAAGGCATAGTTAAGGGAGTTATTCCAATTTAAGGACAATCAAAATGGAATTTATTTTATTTAGAGATTTTCAAAGTCGCCACTTGGAATAATTAATGGTGTCCCAATTCACCGATTTATATCCTGAATCAAGGAAGATTTGACTCTGTTTAACTATCAGCGAACCAAAAATAAGGGTAAGGAATTTTGTTAACTCGGGAGAAGGTGTTAGGCACTCCCGAGTTCCGTTGTTCTAGCATGGTCGCTCAACTGTCATATTTGACTAAAATCTGATTTCAAAACATATTCATCCTACAGTACAATTTGAGTTATTTACTACTTTTGATCAAAAATTTTGAAAAAACTAAACATTGTTTGAAATATGTTTTTGGATCACGCCACATGAAATGCATCCGGATCCTCAACACATTTTATTCAATATTTTGCAATTTGGATTTGGGTCGCATAAAATGCACACCCGTATTTAGGAAGGTAAGATTATTAAAGAACGCGGCTAAAGCGTCTAACGTGTTATTAACTTTGCGGGAGGCCAAGAAAATTCGCTAAACGGCTCATTCCGAGTTCTAAATATTTTAGGGAGTTATTGAAGAGGGCCCTCAATTTGTGATTTTATTTGGCGCGGCACACCTTTTTTATTTTAAAGGTCGTCCTATGATGAACTACCATCTTTCAATTAATGATTGTTTCTAATAGCCCAATTAGTAACATTCAAGCCTCTGGTTCAAGTCAAAATTTAAACAAGAGAAGCAAAACCTCTTAGTTCAAATTTGCTACTTAACATGAAAGGCCAAAAATATGCATTACAAGTTTTACCTATGAATTAATTAAGAATTCATGGTCCTTAGTATTTTTGGGCTTTAAAACAGGCCCATGGCGTTGACGGGTTGCTTCAGCTCTACTCGTATGCATCAATTGATGCTTGGCCTAATTTGGGACTAAAAATCCCCAAGTCTTGGAAAATCTATATTCTAGCAACATATTTGGGCCAACTGATGAGTTTTTGGGCCACAAAATAGAGTCATGGTTCTTTTAATTCTACATAAGTATTTACAATCAACTCTGGACTTGATCCTATATTTATAATTTAAGCTTCGAATTAGTATAGGCAAGACTAAAAGAAATAGTGATTAACTATCTACTATATTGGAATATCTAACTCAAAACCGAATTAACTTGCTGAAATATTGATTCTTCGATTTCAAGACCAATTTTTGATTGTTCACGCTAATTGTGATACCATTTCAACTAACATTTCATTAGGGAGTTTAATTTAAATAAATAAGCTACCATACGCAATATTTATAAGATGGTAAGATTAAAACTAGTCCAATTAATCGAGTGTACTCTTGTTAATATACATGAGACACTGCCTGTTAGTGCCTATAGGATTGATTTTAATATTCCCGAAGCTGAAGGTTAACAACAACTTAAACAAGTCACGAATCCTAATGCCATGAATAACTAACATGAATTATACTAGAACTAAGGTCATAGTCAACACATATGGAAGTCCATACAGTCCAAAACTGTCCAGTCCATGTTAATTACAACGAAGCATACAAAAGTATTAAAACAAGCAAAATCTATAAAAAAAATTGCTTCAACTTCGTTTCAGTTTTCAATTTGAGATCTACATTGTAATGAACTCAGGAGATGTACCTGTAGATGACATCAATGAGGAAGAGAAGTCACTAGCAGTAATAGAACTCAGCAACAGTTCAAAAGGAGTTTCAAGACCCAAGGATTGTTGCAAATCAAAGAAAAACTAGTAACTCAATCAACACAGCTTGAAGAAACCCAAATAAACTTGAAATCAAACTCAGGAGCACCGGGAACTCAAATTAACACAATTGAAATCGATTCAAGAAACACTTCAATATAACAATATTTGCGGATTCAGTGCTCGAAATTTTCTGGGGAATTTTTCGAATGCCAAAATTGTATATTTTTCTAGATTTTTAACCTCTAGAAAATTTCTTTAGTAGCAGCCTTATTTTCTGGGAATTTTTAGCTTCTAAAACCTTAGCTTGAAAGGCAAGGATGAGGACTTTATATACAAACAGTTAGGGCATCCCGGATTTTTATTTTACCTTTTAGTCCCCTTTTTTGTTTATTATTTAGTCCCTAAGGTCTTAACTTGTTTTCCAAGCTATATTTAACAAGTTATTGAAATACCAACTAGAACCTCGTTCTAAAATATACTAGAAAATTCTCATCTCAACTACTGCATTACGACTTATTTTGAATACCTAGATTGCCCCTGAATCCAACAAGAATTACTATCCATGTTTAACCCTAAGCCCAACCCCTTTGCACCTTCGTCAGTAGCCCTAGTTAATTAACTGAGGCCTCAAAAATCAGCTATGTCAAAAACAATTAAACTAGAAACCCTAACAACTAAACTAATTAACCAAAACTGGAATTAGACACTAATTAATACTAATATCCTAAGGTTAACCAAAATTGTCACATTAATGTCATATATCAAAAGCAACAATCATGGATTGAAATCAAACAAGGAATTGAATCAATAAAAGACTTAAAATAAAATCAATAGCATGTGAATAAAACCAAAACAAAACAGAATCAGCAGAATCGAAATCAGCTAAAACCCTATGTTTTCTAAATCAATTGACATGAAGAAATATTAATTCAATAAGAAGAGACCCTGTTGACTAGAAACAGACAAATCACAAAACTTAAACTAAAACCCAGGACGCTAATAACAAAATTAAATGGATAAATTCATGCTATCAACTAGTGGAACTCAAAACCAAATAAGCGAACAAATAAGAACAGAGAAAAAACGACCTTAATCACTGAATCTAACGAATTGGTAGGCAAAAATGAAAACACAACCAAATTAATTAATCATGAGGCAAGAGAAGTTAGGGGAAAGGAATTAATCTGAATAATAACACACAAAAAAACATGAGACTCACCTATGTACTTTAAGATTCTACCGTTTCTTTGATTTGAGATTCGAGCATTTTGGAGGGATTCGAAGGATACTGATGGTGGGTCTGGCAAGAGGGAAGTGAGGAAGTTGCATGGTGTTGATTTTAGTGAATCTTCGAGGATTTAGGATTTGGTCAGAATTTCGATTTCATATTCGAGGGAATTGGCTAAGGTTCGAAGAAAACTAAGGCTGGACTTGTTGTGGGGATACGATGGCGAGCACATGGTGTATTTTTTCGGTCTTTTTGTCACCGGCGCCGCCGTAGATGGAGAGACAGCCGCGGCTTCGAACAATGATTCGAGGGGACTGGGTGGGATTCGAGCCATGAAGGTCACAGAAATGTGAAGAGAAGGTCGTGGAGATGTAGTTGTGTAAACTTGAAGGCCATCGGAGACTTGCCGCCACCACCAGCGATTTCCGGCATGTGACGGATTGCGGAGGTGGTGGCAACAATGCGGCACTACACCGGCTGCGAGGGGTTAGAGACAAGCTATGTTTTGGGCGGTGGGGTAGGGTTCGGACCATTATATATTATTTCCACCCCAGTTCTCGATCGTCAGATGAAGGGAAATCAATGGCCAAGATTTAATCTGGCCTCAACGACGTCGTTGGCTATGGTAGGGTGGACCGGGAAAAATGGAATGGGTCTGGGCTGGTTTGGGTGGGTTTGGGGCCTGGGCCTGGGTGATTTTAATTATTTTTGGCCCAAATTTGGTTGCTCCCCTTTGTTTCTTTATTTTCATTTTTCTTACATTTTTCATTTTAAAAAATTACTAAAAAATCTTAAATTAAACTAACCTACCAAATTCAATTAATTGACTCTAATAATTTTCCAACCTAATCAAACACCAAATTAAAAAGAAAACTACCAAAATTTCAAAAGTTAAAATTAAAATAAAAGTAAACTATTTTTTGTGATTTTGTATTTTCTGTAAACTACTAATTGCTAATTTATTCCAAAAATAAGTACGATTAAACCCTAAATAAAATGCATATTTTTGTATTTTTATGTCAATTAAAAATGCACACACAAATGCAAACAGATAACAGAAAAATGTCACAAAATTAAAAATAATTAAAAATAATAAAGAAAATTTATTATGTTTGAATTTATGGGAATAATTCATATTGGGAAAAATCACGTGCTCACAGCTGCCCCTCTTTACTCGAAAACATAAAGACTTTTTGTGTAAAGATAAGTGAGCAAATACGAGCAATTTTTGTCCGTCTGAATACTCCGTGTGAGGCATTTTTTGAAAAGTTCGACCGCATCCTGCTTTTGAGTTTGCCTAAATATCCTTCACTAAAAGGGAATTAGGTCAATGTAGTCCAGGAGTGTTTGGCAGCTGGGACTAATGAAGCTGTGATTTCACTGCTACTGCTAGACTCCCTTATTACACCTTGTGAAAAGTGAAGAAGCTAAACTAAGCTATGAACTATGGATTATAAAAGAATCTATCAACGTTTTCAATCTTGCTCTCGATCTTTCTTGCCTTGTGTTTATTCCTGTAAACTCCTTGTTTGCCTTGTTGACTTCTTATTTTCTCTTCTTCTATGCTTGATGCCGACTTGCTAGACTTGAATTGTATTCCCTCGTTCTGTCTGATTACTCAAAACTTGAATCTTGAAAAATACTCCCTTGTTCTATAGGTGGGCGCTGGTTGCCAAAACTTGCATCTTAAAAAATATTCCCTTGTTCTACGCTGGATGCCTGGTTACCAAAACTTGCATCTTGAAAAATATTCCCTTGTTCTACAGGTGGCCGCCTGATTACCAAAACTTGAATCTTAGAAAATATTCCATTGTTCTACAGGTGGACGCCTGATTACCTAAACTTACATCTTGGAAACTATTCCCTTGTTCTACAGGTGGGCGCCTGATTACCAGAACTTGAACCTTGAAACATATTCCCTTGTTCTATAGGTGGGCACTTGAATACCAGAACTTGCATCTTGGAAAATATTCTCTTGTTCTACAGGTGGGCGCCTGATTATCAAAACTTTCCTCTTGAACACTATTCCCTTGTTCTACAGGTGGGCGCCTGATTACCAAAATATGAATCATGAAAAATATTCCCTGAAACTGCTGCCTGTGTACCTAATCACAACAGAGCAAACAAAATAAGAGAAATTCTTTCTACCCCAGTTTGGTGCTGGATGCATCTATAAATGTTAATCAAATCCCGTGACAATTTTGAAATTTGGTTGTGCTCTCAAAAGGTATTATGTTCCACTATGTTTTGTTATCTGAGTTATGTCTGCTGGGGATCTACAAGGGATCGGTGATTGAAGCTACTTCCCATTATCAAGGAAGGTCCTGACAACTTTTAATTAGATGAGAGATGTGACTGTTGGGGATTAGTATTTAGAGCTATATCCCATTACCCAAGGGGGTCCTGACGACTCTTGACTAGATGACTAAATTTGTCTGTTTGGGATTACTGATTAGATCTACATCGCATTCTCCAGGAGGGTCATGAAAGCTTCTACAATTAAATCCCATTATCCAGGCGGGTCCTGATGACTCTTGTTGACTCTTGTTGGGGAAATGTTTACGCCTGCCCATGTTACCCGACATTTAACTGAATCCTACTGCAATCATGCAAGTCATTTTATGCCCTTTGCTATCCATGATTACCTCTAACCTTTAAATAAGTCCCCTTTTTCAGCAGGGTCCTGAGGGTTCCATATTAAATGCCAATTCTAACTTCTGGTTGTTTTTGCTGGTGATCATTGATAAGGAGGGTTTCAGTGACTCTTACTGGGGAAGGTGTTTGTGCTTTCCCATGGTGCTCGTGCCTATTAGAGTTTTACACTGAGTCTCATTTCAACTTGCAAGCCCCTTTTAACCCTCAGTTGTTTTTGTTGGGGTTTGCTAATTAAAGTTTATCCCAATATACCCTTACTAGGGAGAATATATATGAAGATTACGTTCCTTTTGAGTTTTAACTGTGTCCCATTTTTAGATGGTCCCTGAGGTTTTGATCATACCTGCCATGTGCTTGCACTCCCCGGTGGGCGGTCTCCCTTAGGATCTTTTGGCATTTTCTGCCCTCGTGTCAATAAAAGTAAACTTTTGCATTAGAAAAGTGGTGGTTAGCTTGCGGCATTCTTGTTGGACGCGGCCTCCCCACTGTCATGTTCTGTTGTGTTCAATTTTTCATGTTGATGATGAATTTTCTGAGTTGATTGGCTGACCCCCAAACCTTTATGGCTTTACTTTTCTTGCCCGTTGTTGTATTACACTCTTGGCCCTTTTTGCATAATTCGTACATCTTTTATGAGATTACCAAGTCAATGTTTTATGATCAGCTGATCCTCTAACCCTTGTGGCTTTAATATTCTCCCCATCTTTGTGTTGTGCTCCTTCACATTGCCAACCTCTTGCCTTTCAAGTCAATTTTATCATTGAAGCTTTTGTGACTCCCTCCCCTTGCTGTTTCAAACTTTTGCTGCATTTGTTACGCTTTTGGGTGTCATGTGCTTCATCCCTTTGGGAGCTTGTAGTAAGCCTTGAAATTTCCCTCTCATTTGCTTAAGAAAAAGACTTTTAAAGACTTGAAAGAAAAAACAAAATGCAACGACTCAGAATTGTCTTAGGGTAACGAATTCCACATTTAATGATTATTGAAGGGAAGAGAAAAAAAAGCTTATCTGAGGAAGAGCATATGGTTTTTCATGATCATGACATGTTTGGCCTAGTCGACCCAGTCTGTCCCGATGACCGGCTTTCTGTTGCCATGCTTATGTTATTGTGACCATTTTTAACCCAATTCCATTAGCCAAACCCTAACTTTGCTTGACTTACAGTGTTCTGTTTCCACCAATAGTCGTTTTCTAGTTGTTGCTTTTTGCCTTTCCTTCACCTTATAGTCCCGTGAGGGTTTTCACCGATAAGACTCTCTCATTTTCATTTCACTCAGCTCTCGCCGCCTTATGATGCCTGTGAGGGTTTTCACCAATAAGGCTCTCTCATTTTTATTATTTTCCTGCTTGAACTAGAGTGTTGTCTTGGGGTATGGCCCACCTCTTCGCTTGCCTCGGCGTTTCTTAAAAACTGATCAAAATGTCTTTTTTTGAACTATAATGTAGGCTTTTGGATAAGGTTAGAAAGAACAGGGTATAAAAGGCTCAAAATCACACTTATAGGTTCAAAATTTACAACTTTCGAAATCTAATTTATCGTAACAAACGCAATTTCTGTCCCAGTTTCTTGCTTGGGGCCTTTGAATTTTATTTGATTTTTATTGAGTCGTGAGGCTGCCTATGTATCCTTAAAAGGAATCAGGTCAAATGTAGTTCCTGCCGATTCCTTGCTCTGCCTTTGTTCTGTTGTTGTTTGTATTTTTTTTCATCCTCTTTTCCTTTCTCTTTTCTTTCTCTTTTTTTCTTTTCTTTCTTTTTCTTTTCTTTTTTTTTCTTCTCCCTTTTTCTTTTCTTTCCTTTTCTTTTCTTTCTTTTTTCTGCTTTCTTTTTCTTCTTTTCTCTTCTTTCCTTTTTTTCCATTTGCTCCTGTCCTTTCACTTCCTTCTTATAATTGCATCTCTGACTTTTATTACTGATTCCGAAAGAGGGATAAGAAAATAATTGAAGATCAAAACGGTTAGCGAGGATAAAGTGTTTAGATAGCTGAATAAAATGCCTTTGTCATTTCAATCTCTAAAACATGTCAATTACAAACAAACATGTCAAGTATAGACAATGATTCAAACAAAAAGAAAGTCATACATAGTATATTTTGACAGCATCTGAATTGATAGTCATTTCTACACATTTTCCTTCCACATATGTTAGATACAATTCCCCATTGGACAACACTCTTGACATGAGAAACGGTCCTTGCCAGATTGGAGCGAACTTGACCTTTGCCTCTGCCTGGTGAAGAAGGATGTGCTTCAACACCAATTGACCCACTTCAAACTTTCTTGGACGCACTTTCTTGTTATATGCTCTGGCCATCCTCTGTTGATACAACTGGCCATGACACACCACTATCAATCTTTTCTCATCAATCAAACTTGATTGCTCCAATTGAGTTTTAACCCATTCTTCGTCATCGATTCCTACTTCTGCCACGATTGAAGGGAGGGGATTTCAACTTCAGTTGGGATTACTAATTCTGTGCCATATACCAACAAATATGGGGTTGCTCCTACCGAAGTGCATACGGTAGTGTGATAGCCTAACAGTGCAAAGGGTAACTTCCCATGCCACTACCTGGACCCTTCAACCATTTTGATAAGTATCTTCTTTATGTTCTTATTGGCTGCCTCGACTACTCCACTTGCCTTGGGATGGTATAGGGTGGAGTTGCGATGTGTAATCTTGAACTGCTGACATACCTATTTCATCAAATCACTATTAAAATTTGCTCTATAATCAGTGATGAGGTTCTTCGGGATTCCAAACCGACAAATAATATTTGTATATACAAAGTCAACCACTGCTTTCTTGGTCACTGCCTTGAAGGTTTTAGCTTCAACCTATTTGGTGAAACAGTCAATAGCAACTAGGATGAACGTGTGTCCGTTAGAAGCTGCTGGCTCGATGGGCCTGATGACGTCCATGCCCTAAGCGACGAAAGGCCATGGTGCAGACATCGTATGCAATTCAGACGGCGGGGAGTTAATCAAGTCTCCATGCACCTGCCATTGATTGCATTTGCACACAAAACTGATACAATCCCGTTCTATGGTGAGCCAATAATATCCTGCTCGAAGAATCTTCTTTCCCAAAACATATCCGCTCATGTGTGGCCCGCAAACTCCAGCATGTACCTCATTCATGATGGTTGTATCCTATCTGGCATCTACACATCCTACCAAACCAAGAGCTGGCGTTCTTTTGCATAATATGTTGAAACACGTTCTCAAGACACTAAACTAAACGTGTGTTCATATTTGTAGGTTTTGATAAATGACAAACCGACGTGAATGGAACATTGACATATGCCGAAGTCCAAGCACAAGAGAAACAAAGATCAAGATTAAGTAAAGCAACAAAGTTATACATGAGTCATTCTATAATTGTGATCTTGATCCGACAATTGATTCAAGACTTGGCTTCTCTCATAAAATCATTTTTATCAAACCATGCATCTCTAATTTAAAGCAAAATGATTATCAAATATTTCATTTTAACCAAAATGAATTCTAAACATGTCTTTCAAATCTGGACAAACAAAATCGATTATGCACTTTATGATAATCGATTATGTTAAAGCAGTGTACACCAGATTTTACAAAGCTGTAAGATAATCGATTATGTACCTTATGATAATCGATTATGTTAAGGCAGTGTACACCAGATTTTACAAAGCTGAAAGATAATCGATTATGTACCTTATGATAATCGATTATGTTAAGGCAGTGTTCACCAGATTTTTCAACGCTACAAGATAATCGATTATGTACCTTATGATGATCGATTATGTTAAGGCAGTGTTCACAAGATTTTTCAAAGCTACAAGATAATCGATTATGTGCCTTAGACTAATCGATTATGTTGAGACAGTGAGCATCAGATTTTACAAAGTAGCAAAATAATCGATTATGGCTTTTCTGGTAATCGATTATATTAAACACCGTTGCCAAAGTATTTTCAAACACTGAAAGATAATCGATTATGTACAATCAGACAATCGATTATGTTAAGCATAAAATCGGGGATTGATTTTTGAACGTTGTCAGGTAATCGATTATACGATTTAGACAATCGATTATTCTGCTTAAAATCTGAGATTGATTTTTGAACGTTGGCAGATAATCGATTATGCAGAATCAGATAATCGATTAGCCTAGCACAAAATCAGCAATTTGTGATTGGCAATTAAGCAACGGTCTTGGGTGTTTTGTGCACTATAAATACAACTCAAAATCACTCTTCTAAACACAACAACTGAATACATTCTTGCCAAAGCTTACATACTCTCTTTGCAATCATTTTATATTTATTTCATAAGTTTTTGAGAGCCAAACTCTTGACGAAATTGTTGTGTTCTTGAGCGTATTGTTTTTACTCATATCTACTCTATTAAGAGAGTCTTGTCTTGAGTGCTAAGTGTTTGTACACACTTGAAGGATATTCTAATCCCTTGTTGTAAGAAGGAAAAGTAGTTCCTTGGTTTGAAGTCTTGAGGTGCGGTATCCTCGAGCAGGTTGAAGTCTTGTAGAGTGTATATCTACGAGCAAGTGTAACGGTTTGTTAGGCACCCGTAAGCTTAACGAAGTTAGTGTAAAACTCGAGAGAGTCTCTCGGGGACTGGACTAACCACACGTTGTGGTGAACCAGGATAAAATTCGGTGTGTTCGCTCCTTATCTTTTTAATTACTGCACTTACGTTATTCCTGCAAATTTTAATTCCGCAAATTTACATTGCTTTTTATTATAACGCTATTCACCCCCCCCCCTCTAGTGTTAAGCGTATATTCTAACAATTGGTATCAGAGCCATACTCTCTAAAAGACTTAACAGTTTGAGAGAAACTTTCCATGGCTTCTACTCGTAGTGTTTATGCAGGACTAGGTGAAGGACAATGCTTCACAAGGCCACCACTTTTCGATGGCACCAACTACACTTACTGGAAGGAGAGAATGATGATTTTTATACAATCAAACAACTTCCAATTGTGGAAAATTATCAAAAATGGAGAACTACACCCTACCAAAAAGGTTGGAGAAGAACTCGTTCCAAAAACGGAAGACGAATACGAAGCCGATGATATCAGAAAAGTAGAGAACAACGCAAAGGCAATCAACATGATGTATTGTGCAGTGAACCCCGATGACTATCGAAAAATATCATGTTGCACCACTGCCAAGCAAATGTGGGAAAAATTAGAAATCACCTACGAAGGTACGGACCAGGTAAGGGAAGCTAAAATTGATTTCCTAACCCACGAATATGAACTGTTTCGCATGAAGGAAAACGAGAAGATAGATGACATGTTCGAACGATTTTCAAAAATCGTCAATGACCTACACGCCCTCAAAAAGACATTCACGGATAAGGAGCTTGTCCGAAAAATTCTACGAAGCCTCACTCCAGAATGGCGTTCCAAAGCCGACGCTATCCAAGAATCAATCGGCATCACAAACGTCACCATCGACGGACTACGAGGTAATCATAAAACTTATGAATCAACTATTCTTAACTCTCCTTTGGATAATCAAAGGAAAAGAAAGATTGCGCTCAAAGCATCAACTACTCAACCTCAAAACGATGAGGAGTCAAGTGATGAAGATGTCGAGCTTGGACTCGTTATTAAGAAATTTCACAAGTTCATGCAAAAGAAGTATGAACGAAAAGGTAAGCAACAAGGCAACCAATTGAAGTGCTATGGATGCGGAGAAATCGGGCATATCAAATCAAATTGTCCAAACATCAGAAAGGAGAAGAAACCACTCAAGAAACAAAGAGCATACATCTCTTGGGGAGGCGACTTCGGAGACGAATCAAGTGATGGAGAAGGAAACGAGACCGCAAACTTGTGTCTTATGGCACACGAAGAAACGCAAAATGAGGTATGTACTACTTCTAAGAACTACTTCACTTTAGAAGAAATGCAAGATGCATTTGATGAGTTGTATAAAGAGTTAATTAGCGCTTCTAAATCTATAAAAGATTTAAGAAAACAATTTTCTTCAAAAGAAAAGTATTTTGAAAAACTTACTCTTGAAAATGAGAAATTAAAAGAGGAAAACAAGTTTTATGGCAAAAGAAGCGCCGATAAACCCGAAAGCTCAAATAAGGATTGTACTTCTTGCAAATCTCTAAAGGAAGAAGTAGAAAGTCTTAGAAGCACTGTGCACAAATTCAATTCTTCACACAAAAATCTCAATGAAGTGCTTGCAAATTTGAAATCCACTAAGCACGGTATAGGCTTCAAACACGAGCCAAAAGAAAAAGTTGAGTCCATTCCTAAACCACCTAAGACTCAACTTAGGCCAAACAAAATAAATGTCATCGCTCAACCTAGAAATTTTAATCCTAGAATTGCAACTCATCCTAGAACAAATGCTAGAAGAAATATTGGAATGTATAGACCACCTAGACAAGATTTTCGAAAACCACATCAAAACTATTTTCCTAAAAATAGAGTGGATACTAGAAGAAATGTTGGCATGTATAGACCACCAAGACAAGATTTTCGAAAACTACATCAAAACTATGTTCCTAAAAATAGAGTGAATAAATTTAGACCCCCAAATTACTATCATCCTAGTAGAATGCACAATCCGAATGTCATTTGTCATTATTGCAATAAAATTGGACATATTGCTCCCGCATGCTTCACTAGACATAGACATTTCACTGCAGGACAATCACACCAATATGTTGCACCTAACACACAAGGACCCAAAATGGCTTGGGTATCAAAATCTCATTAATTTGTTTTGTAGGTGTGTTTGAAGGGATCAAGTGCACTTTGGTATCTTGATAGTGGATGCTCCAAACATATGACCGGGGATGCATCAAAATTCCTTCAACTAAAACCCAAGGAAGGAGGAAATGTCATCTTTGGAGACAATAACAATGGAAAGATTATCGGCATTGGATCGGTCGGTAAGGACGAATCCTCCTCCATTAAGCATATTTTGCTTGTTAAAGGTCTTAAACATAATCTCTTGAGCATAAGTCAATTATGTGATAAGGGAAATCTTGTATTTTTTGACTCCGAAGAATGCTTAGTTATCCGTCGTAGTGATTTTAAAATTATTCTTCGTGGTATTAGAATGGATAATATCTATATGGTTGATTTTGAAAATTCTTCATCAAGTTATGTGAATTGTCTTTTTAGTAAAGAAGACGACATGTGGTTATGGCATCGTAGAGTAGCTCATGTAAATATGAATCTTTTAAACAAACTAGTTTCACAAGAATTAGTAATTGGTCTTCCAAACATGAAATTTGAAAAAGATTCTACTTGTGATTCATGTCAAAAAGGAAAACAAACAAAAGCCTCTTTTAAATCCAAAAATGTTGTTTCAACCACTAGACCCTTACAACTTCTTCCCATGGATCTTTTTGGACCATCTCGTGTTTAAAGTCTTGGTGGAAATCTTTATGCTTTTGTAATTGTTGATGACTACTCTAGATTCACATGGACGCTATTTCTTGCTCATAAAAGTGATGCCTTTCATGCTTTCAAAAGTTTTCTTAAACGTGTTCAAAAGGAAAAGAACACAACCATCACTTCCATAAGAAGTGATCATGGGGGGGAGTTCGATCACAATCTCTTCGTGGATTTTTGTGACGAACTCGGTATTGAACATACCTTTTCGGCTCCACGTACACCACAACAAAATGGAGTGGTAGAACGTAAAAATCAATGTCTCGAAGAGATGGCTAGAACCATGCTCAATGAGGCCGAAATTCCCAAATATTTTTGGGCGGATGCCGTGAGTACAGCAAGCTATGTTTTAAACAGAGCTATCATTAGACCGATACTCATGAAAACTCCCTATGAACTCTATAAGGGGGGGAAACCAAATCTTTCCCATCTTAGAGTCTTCGGTTGTAAATGTTTTATTCACAACAATGGAAAAGATAACTTGGGAAAATTTGATGCGAAATCTGATGAAGGAATTTTTCTTGGTTACTCATCACGTAGCAAAGCATATAGAGTGTTTAATAATCGAACCAAGACTGTTGAGGAATCTCCTCATGTAGTATTTTGTGAAAAGGATGCTCGCTTGGCGAGAAAGGATTCTTGTGTTGATCTTGCAGATGCTTTAAAGAAAATCAATCTTCAAGACGAGGTACAAAAGGAGGATCCAAAGGAAGTTCAAGATGAAGTCATGGAACAACCTTCGGAAGAAGTACCACCACAAGAAGAAGAATCGATGATTCCTAAGGCTTGGAGGACGTCTAAAGACCATCCTCTTGACAAGGTAATTGGCAACATCGAGAAAGGGGTAAGTACACGAAACCTTCTTAAAGATACTGTAGGACATATGGCTTTTGTTTCACAAATAGAACCTAAAACCATTTCTGAAGCAATTGGGGATGAGCATTGGACCTTAGCAATGCAAGAGGAGCTTAACCAATTCAAACGTAATGATGTTTGGGAATTGGTGCCATGACCCGATAATCACACCATAATTGGTACGAAATGGGTTTTTCGGAATAAATTAGATGAAAATGGTATAATCACTAGAAACAAAGCTAGGCTAGTTGCTAAGGGATATAATCAAGAAGAAGGCATTGACTATGAAGAAACCTATGCACCCGTTGCACGCCTAGAAGCCATTCGTTTATTACTTGCTTTTTCATCATCTATGAATTTCAAATTATTTCAAATGGATGTCAAAAGTGCCTTCCTCAATGGGTTTATTCAAGAGGAAGTGTATGTTGAACAACCCCTGGGTTTTGAAGATTTTACATCTCCCGACCATGTCTTCAAGCTTAAGAAAGCTTTATATGGTCTTAAACAAGCTCCTCGAGCTTGGTATGAACGTCTAAGTAAATTTCTCTTAGACAATGAGTTTGAAAGGGGGGAAGTTGACACCACACTTTTTATCAAAAATAAAAACAATGACATTCTATTAGTTCAAATTTATGTCGATGATATTATTTTTGGTGCTACTAATGATTTTCTATGCGAGGAATTCTCTAAGTTAATGACTAGCAAATTTGAAATGTCAATGATGGGTGAGCTAAACTTCTTCTTGGGGCTACAAGTGAAACAAATGAAAGAGGGAACTTTCATTTGCCAATCCAAATATTGCAAGGAGTTGCTAAATCGATTTAATATGAGCAACGACAAAGCAATGGCCACCCCGATGAGTACATCCAACCATCTTGACAAAGATGAGAAAGGTAAGGAAGTAGACACCAAAAAGAATCGAGGTATGATCGGATCTCTTCTCTATCTTACTGCTAGTAGACCGGACATCATGTTTAGCGTGTGTTTATGCGCTTGATATCAATCATGTCCGAAGGAGTCACATTTAACTGCGGTAACACGGATTATGAAGTATCTTGTTGGAACAATAAATGTGGGACTATGATATCCCAAAGATTCTTCATGCCAACTTGTTGGCTATTCTGATTTCGATTTTGCAGGTTGCAAATTGGACCGCATGAGCACTAGTGGCACTTGCCATTTGCTCGGTAGCTCCTTAGTTTCTTGGTTTAGCAAGAAGCAAGTTAGTGTTGCGTTGTCCACAACCGAGGCTGAACATGTAGCCGCGGGGAGTTGTTGCGCTCAAATCCTTTGGATGAAACAACAACTCTCGGACTATGGCCTTAGTATCGATCATGTTCCTCTTCGATGTGACAATACTAGCGCCACAAGCTTGACGAAGAATCCTATTCTTCACTCAAGAACGAAACACATAGACATTAGACATCACTATATACGAGATCACGTTCTCAAGGGCGATGTCGAAATTGAATTTGTTGAAACCAAATATCAATTGGCCGACATCTTCACAAAGCCTTTAGAGAAAGAGTCCTTCTTCCGAATTCGTAGTGAACTCGGGATTCTTGACTCCACGTTGATCTAATTCATGCATTGCATTTTTATGTTTTAAACGATTACTAACTTGAGCTTCGGAGGCGCCTAATTCTTTTTTGCAGGTATCGCCCCAAAGACAGGGGGAATTATCAAACACTGGTGCAGAATAATCAATTTCTCTAAAGTCAATAATCGATTATTCCCCATTTACGTTTTATGTTTATTATGCTGGAAAATTTACATAATCGATTATTCAACACTACAATCGATTATCTAACAGTTTTGGCTTTGCAGGATTTTAGCTGTTAAATATAAAAATCAATTATCACATATCCCTAATCGATTATGTTGACATTTATTTTCAGGTGTTAAGTCACTGTGTGACAATAATCGATTATTTAAAACAGTATAATCGATTTTCCTATTACCGTCCTGGATGTCGAGACGGAAGTCAATGATGATAATGAATAATGTCTTGTCTCCTTGTTTTTCTAGTTTGCATAATATTCTGTCTTTTATTTTCATGTATGTGCAATATTGTTTAATCAATAAAGAGTTAGTTATTTTTTTGCTAATGTCAAAAGGGGGAAGATTGGGCTATGCACACTAATACATATTGGCATAAATTGAGGGGGAATTCATAACTTGAGGGGGAACTCGTTGCATATCTATATACTTGTCTTGGATCATCATTATAAGTTAATTAATATGCATATCCCGATATTGGTTTGCCATTATCAAAAAGGGGGAAATCGTTGAAACACGTTCTCAAGACACTAAACTAAACGTGTTTTCATATTTGTAGGTTTTGATAAATGACAAACCGACGTTAACGGAACATTGACGTATGCCGAAGTCCAAGCACAAGAGAAACAAAGATCAAGATTAAGTAAAGCAACAAAGTTATACATGAGAGATTCTATAATTGTGATCTTGATCCGACAATTGATTCAAGACTTGGCTTCTCTCGTAAAATCATTTTTATCAAACTATGCATCTCTAATTTAAAGCAAAATGATTTTCAAACATTTCATTTTAACCAAAATGAATTCTAAACATGTCTTTTAAATCTAGACAAACAAAATCGGTTATGCACTTTATGATAATCGATTATGTTAAAGTAGTGTACACCAAATTTTACAAAGCTGTAAGATAATCGATTATGTACCTTATGATAATAGATTATGTTAAGGCAGTGTACACCAAATTTTACAAAGCTGAAAGATAATCGATTATGTACCTTATGATAATCGATTATGTTAAGGCAGTGTTCACCAGATTTTTCAATGCAACAAGATAATCGATTATGTACCTTATGATAATCGATTATGTTAAGGCAGTGTTCACCAGATTTTTAAAAGCTACAAGATAATCGATTATGTGCCTTAGACTAATCGATTATGTTGAGACAGTGAGCATCAGATTTTACAAAGTAGCAAAATAATCGATTATGGCTTTTCTGGTAATCGATTATATTAAAGACCGTTGCCAAAGTATTTTCAAACACTGAAATAATCGATTGTGTACAATCAGACAATCGATTATGTTAAGCATAAAATCGGGGATTGATTTTTGAACGTTGTCAGGTAATCGATTATACGATTTGGATAATCGATTATTCTGCTTAAAATCTGGGATTGATTTTTGAACATTGGCAGATAATCGATTATGCAGAATCAGATAATCGATTATCCTAGCACAAAATCAGCAATTGTGATTGGCAATTAAGCAACGGTCTTGGGTGTTTTGAGCACTATAAATACAACTCAAAATCACTCTTCTAAACACAACAACTGAATACATTCTTGCTAAAGCTTACATACTCTCTTTGCAATCATTTTATATTCATTTCATAAGTTTTTGAGAGCCAAACTCTTGACGAAATTGTTGTGTTCTTGAGCGTATTGTTTTTACTCATATCTACTCTATTAAGAGAGTCTTATCTTGAGTGCTAAGTGTTTGTACACACTTGAAGGTATATTCTAATCCCTTGTTGTAAGAAGGAGAAGTAGTTCCTTGGTTTGAAGTCATGAGGTGCGGTATCCTCGAGCAGGTTGAAGTCTTGTAGTGTGTATATCTACGAGCAAGTTTAACGGTTTGTTAGGCACCCGTAAGCTTAACGAAGTTAGTGTAAAACTCGAGAGAGTCTCTTGGGGACAAGACTAACCACACATTGTGGTGAACCAGGATAAAATTCGGTGTGTTCTCTCCTTATCTTTTTAATTACTGCACTTACGTTATTCCTGCAAATTTTAATTCTGCAAATTTACATTGCTTTTTATTATAACGCTATTCACCCCCCCCCCTCTAGCGTTAAGCGTATATTCTAACATAATATTCCTCCGCTGAAGAAGAGCCCACTTCACAAGTGACGGATTGTTCACTTCTGGTCACTTATGTCTTGTACTGGGTACATACCCATCGTGATATATTCTTTGATGTCGTGGAACCAAGGCTCACCATCAAGCTCTTCTTCCACCATGTTGCAATAAGCATGTTGATCATGGACCTGGGTATGTATCGGTTCAACATAAACCTTATCTGGATGATGTAACATTGACGCCAAAGTAGCCAAGGCATCATCAACCTCATTGTGAATTCTAGGGATGTTCTTGAACTCTATTGACCATAATTGTTGATAAAGATCATGCAAGCATGCCGGTATGGTATGAGCTTTAAATCTCTTGCTTCCCACTCTCTTTGAATTTGGTGTACCAGAAGGTCCGAGTCTCCCAAGACCAAGACTCCCTGGACACCCATGTCTGCTGCTAACCTTAAACCCAAAATACATGCCTCATATTCTGCCATGTTATTTGTGCAATAGAAGCAGAGTTAAGATGTGACTAGGTAATGATTCCCTTATTCATAAATGAGCACTGCTCCTATCCTAACGCCTTTCATGTTGGCGGCCCCATAAAAAAATTTTCCACCCCGATTTCTCGCCCTATTGTATTTCATCAATATGCACTACTTCCTCATCCAAAAAGTATGTATTTAAAGGTTTATATTCTTCGTCTATCAGATTCTCAGCCAAATGATTAGCCAAGGCATGTGCTTTCATTGTAGTCCTAGTCACATAGACAATGCCAGACTCAGTAAGCAAGATATGCAATTTCGCGAGCCTCCCTGTGGGCATGGACTTCTGGAAAATATCCTTCAACGGGTCCAGACGTAAGATGAGATAAGTGGTATATGATGACAAGTAATGTTCTCATTTATGGGCTACCCACGTCAAGGCACAGCATGTCCTTTCAAGATATGTATACTTAACCTCATAGGCCGTAAATTTCTTGCTAAGGTAGTATATGTCCTGCTCTTTCCTCCTGGTGACGTTGTGCTGACCCAACACGAAGCCAAATTAATTGTCCAAGACTATCAAATATAAGATCAAGGACCTTCCTGGTTCTGGCGGGACCAACACCGGTGGGTTCGATAAATATTCCTATATCTTATAAAAAGCCTACTGGCACTCTCCCGTCCATTTCACCGCATCATCCTTTTTCAATAGCTTAAAGATGGGCTCACAGATGGTTGCGAGCTGAGCAATGAGTCAACTGATGTAATTCAATCTTCCTAATAGACTCGTCACCTCTATTTTGTTCCTCGGTGGCGCTAGTTTCTATATTGCTTTGATTTTGGATGGATCTAGTTCAATGCCTCTTCGGCTGACTATGAACCCTTGCAACTTCCTTGAGGGGACCCCAAATGTGCATTTTGTCGGGTTGAGTTGGAGATCATACCTACGGAGCCTCTAGAAGAATTCCTCAAATCTTTGACATCATCCACATAGACCTCAATTTCCTTATATATCATATCGTGAAATATTGTTGGCATTGACCTCATATATGTTGCCCCAGCGTTTTCAAACCAAAAGGCATGACCCTATAGCAATATGTCCCCCATGGCATGATGCATGTTGTTTTCTTTGCATCTTCTTCATCCATTAAAATATGGTGGCAATCTGCGTAGCAATCCACGAATGACCCAACCTCGTGCTTCGCACAATTGTCAATTAATATGTGAATGTTCAGCAGTGGGAAGTTTTCCTTTGGACTTGCTTTTTTGAGGTCACAATAATTGACACACATCCAATTTTGACCATCCTTCTATGGAACGTGCACAACATTAGCTAATCAGGTGGGATATCCTGTGACTCGGATAACTTTTGCCTCAAACTGCTTGGTCACTTCCTCTTTGATTTTCACGCTCACATTAGTTTTAAATTTTCTCAACTTTTGTTTAACGAGAGTTCAGGCTAGGTCAGTGGGCAATTTGTGAACCACCAAGTCAGTGCTCAATCCGGGTATATCATCGTAAGACCACGCAAAGACATCTTTGTATTCAAGCAGTACTTCAATTATTTCTTTCCTAAGTTATGACCCTACATAGACACTTATTTTGGTTTCTCTAACATTATCCAGGCCCCTTAAATTGACTACCTCTGTATCGCTCAGGTTTGGCTTGGGATTCTTCTCAAATTGGCTCAACTTTTTACTAATTTCATCCCATGCCCTATCCTCGTCGTACAGTGGTTCGTCCTCATGTTCTATTTCTTGAATTATTGTTTCTGAACTAGACCGATTTTTATTACTAGGCCGAAGAGTCCTTATGCATGTCAGATCATTGGAACCAATATAAAAATAACTGTACAAAAGAGAAAAAGAAAAAAAGTAAAGAAAAATGGAAACTATCGGCACTGCTGGAAAAGAAATTGCATTTCATTAGAACAAAAATGATAACAGGGTTTACACATCTAAACGAAAGGAAATAACAACAGAATTAACAACTCTGAAGCTAATCCAAACTAGACTGTAAGAAATATCAAAGTCGACTACCACGAATCCATTCGGGTGGGAATAGGATTGGCTTCCGAGTTGTTGACTTTCATGCAAGCTCCCACAAACTGCACATCTGCCCTGCTCGATAGTTCTCTTGCCGCGACCATATTTACCTCATTGAATAGCCTTTCTAATCCCTTATCCAAATCCACATTCGCATCAATCAGCGGACCGAGAATCTTTGGACTAGGCACTTGCTGGTATTGGGCTTGACAAACGATCTAGATAACTTTGGGATGGGCGCTAGGAGGGCCCAGGCCCTCTACTTTAATTTTCTTGCTCACCTTATGTCTTCAGTTGTAGGCTTGTACCGTAGATCGAAAGTGTCCAGATTTTTGGGGAGAGACACTGGTTGCACGATCCCTTGTAGAGAAGCACCCAATCCCTTGCTGAGCATGAAACCATTCTTCAACATTTCTGAAGCCACCATGACTGACGTGACTGCTATCTTAGGAGCTGTGAAAACTTCACCTTCTAGGATCTTCTCAACTGACACTGTGTCGAATACCTGGTAGACCCATGGACCTTTGTTATCTTCAGTTTTAACAAAAGGTACGACGGCATCACCCGAAACACACTGATTGTCTTCACCATGTACCACAATCTCTTGCCTATCCCATTCAAATTTGACCATCTGGTGTAAAGTACATGGCACTGCCTTGGATGCGTTAATCCAGGACCTACCAAAATACAGGTAATAAGAAACTACCACGTCCAGCACTTGGAATTCTATGGTGAACTCAACGGGCCCTATTGTTAGTTCCAGCACTATATCCCCTACTTAGTCTTTGCCCCCGCTATCGAACCCCCGAACACAAATGTTATTCTTGTGGATCCTTTTATTTTCCACCTTCAGCTTGATCAATATGGAAAGCAGACAAATATTTTCACTGGACCAGTTGTCAACTAGAACCCGGGTGACCGTAGCATCTTCACACTTTACTGTCAATAAAGGGTCCGATTATGCTCAGTGCCCGCCATGGGGAGCTCATCGTAAGAGAAAGTGACCCGATTTACCTCGAATACCTTCTTTGCAATTTTCTCCAAATGATTCACTGTTATTTTGTCAGGGACATGGGCTTCGTTAAAAATCTTCATCAACGCCCGGCGGTGTTCATCTGAATGGATTAATAAAGACAGTATGGAAATCTGAGCTGGTGTTTTCCTCAATTGTTCTATGATGGAGTAGTCCTTCATTTTCATTTTCTTCAAGAATTATCTTGCCTCTTCTTCTGAAATAGCTTTCTTCACCGATTCTGGGTTATCCTTGGGGATCCTACTTTTTCTCAACTCTTTAGGGGCGACGTATATCCCTGTCCGAGTCAAACCCCGGGCTTCAAAAACTTCCTCTCTAACTTCCTTCCCTTTGTACATCACTATTGATTGTTCATATCTCTAAGGAACAGCTTTTCTGTTGACGACTGGCGGCTAGATTACCTGTTATACAATGACAAGCTCTATGCGAGAACCTTCCTCAACTATGACGGGTTCCCTAGCTGCCCCGTGTACTATCACCTTTGCCTTTTCCTGCTTTGGTGTAACCTTGCATGATGACCTCCCTTGAATTACAACAGGTTTGATGTCTATTCCCTTCATCTCGATCACTGACTTCTCACTGATCATACTCTTAGTTGGCTTGACTTCACTAGATTTGACCATAATTTCCGTTTGTGAGGGCTTTTTAGGCTCTCCCCCTTCTCCACAATCTCAATCATGTTGGTCTCGTGATGGGCCGGCAACGGGTTTTGGTTGATGTTGGGTGTCTTTGGAGCTTTCTCTTCGATTCGATAGGAGTCAATAAGTTCCTGGATAGAATTCTTCAAATACCAACACTTTTCGGTATCATGCCCAGGGGCACCAAAACAGTATTCACAGCTAACAAAATAATCAAGAATTTTCGGGGGAGGACTTGACAATTTTTCTTCGATGGGTCTCAACATATCCAGTTGTCGCAGCCTTTGGAATAAACTAGTGTAGGATTCTCCCAATGGTGTGAATGCCTTCTTTACTGCACCCTTTCATCTCAAGGCTGGATTAGCTCCGAAGACGGGTCATGGGGGGTTGTTGGTAGGATCTTAGAGGTGGGTAACGATTTTGTGGAGTTTGGTAAGTATTTTGTGGGGCTAGCGCACGCAATTGTGCATTGGCGGGAGGTTGGGTATATGCTTGTGCATGATAGACTAAGAATCGAGGTTCTAACGGTGGATAATAATGTTGTGGTTGGACATATAAAGTTTGTGAGTATGTTTGGTGGTGGGACGGGGTTGGCTGTAATAGGATGGAGCCTGAGGCCTGAACCAAGTTCCCGACTCAACTGTTTCTACTTCCTCCTTCTTGTTCTTTTCAAATGTTCCCCCATCCCCACCCTGGATGGCCTGAGTGGTTGCCTTGATTGTAGAGTAGCTCGTGATCTTGCTGGATTTGAGGCCTTCCTCGACCATGCTCCCCATTTTAACTATCTCGTTGAAAGATTAACCTACTGCCAACACCAGATGCCCGAAATAGTTAGGATCCAAAGCTTGTAGGAAATAATCCACTATCTCACTCTCCTTCATCAGGGGGTCAACCCTGGCTGCCTGTTCTCTCCAATGGAAACCATATTCTCAGAATCTCTCATTATGTTTCTTCTCCAATTTCTGTCAAAGATGGACGATCCTAGACAATTTCAAGATTAAATTGAAAGTGACAAGCAAACGTTTGTGCTAGGTCATCCCAAGTGTACCACTGATTGTGATCCTGCCAGGTGTACCATTCCAATGCCGTCCCGCTTAAACCTTGACTAAAGTATGCCATTACCAGTTCATCTTTTCCCCCTACTCCTCTCATTTTGGTGCAAAACCCCTTTAGATGCGTAACTGGATTTCAATGTCCATCCTATAATTCAAATTTAGGCATCTTATACCTGGAGGCAACTGCACGTCTGGAAATAAACAAAGGTCATTGAATGCCATGCTCACTTGGATTCCTCATCCTCACATATCCCGGAACGATTGTTCTAAACTTCTGACCTTTCTGAGCACCTCCTCTTGCTCAGGATTTTCGACTGGCTTTTCAACTCCTGCCGGGATTTCAAAATGGCGAGCACAAGAGTAAGGTCAATGGGCTTTGTAAGGGGTTCTGGTAGGTACTATTGGTTGTCGTAAGCTTGAAGCAAGGGCTCATTTGATGATCTAAGGGGTGCGGAAGGAGGAGGTGCCACATAAATGGGAGCAATTGGTGGAGGGGGATGAGGAGCCGCTTTGGGTAGTTGAGATAGAGGTTCTTGAGATGTCTTACCCTAGTCCTTCAAGTAGATAAAAAAGCTTGGGGGTGGATCAGTGGTGGAATGATCATGAGCTTGGGCCAGTGGGGGATGAAGGTTGGATTAGCAGGATAGGTCGGTGGTGGCTATCCTCTCGCCCATGCCTGATTCATCTCAGCCATTTGGTGTTTCAGTTTGTACATTTCCTCCTTCATGGCATTAACGTCCAATTCTTCTACCTCTTTCGAAGGGTCAATAATGCTGACATCGGTTTCCTGATTGGCCGTGACTTGCTTGCTCTTAGATCACGTATTGGAGGAGTGGGTTGCTAGAATGCCGCAAGTACTAACCACATGTCTAGGCTGGGATCAAAAACACGTAATCTTGGTAATGGTTAGGTTTCGACATGTAATCAGCCACATATTTGGGGATGAATGCACCTAATCAGTTACTTTGGTTACGACAGGCATCAGTTGTTTGCGTTATCCCGACTTTCCCTTTTCTTTATTTACAAGGCCTTTTGTTAGCTTTATCCCCTTACTCTCTCTCTCCCTTTGTTTCTATTCTCTTTTCTTCTTTTTTTCTCATTCATTTTGTTACGGTCGAATTCTATGTAGATTGCCTACGTATCACAACCTCGTATGAATCAGACTGAGCGTAGTTCTTGCAAAATAAGGAAACAAATTTTGGGATTTTCAAATTATTAATAAAACTCCGATTATAAAAATTATAGACTATTTGTTTTTCTTAAATAGGAAAATTACAAATTAGACTTGAAACGACAAAATGCAGACTCGATGACTAAAACTAGATCAAGAGTACATTAAAGCTTCAAATCTTGGGGCCTGCGGAGCGTCATTCGGCATTGCCGCGGGCCTATATGCAAGGCCCCTTTGTAACTGCTCCAAATCATTCTTAACCTGACGAACAAATTGTTAGAATAAGTGCTTAACGCTAGAGGGGGGGTGAATAGCGTATTATAAAAAATCACAGGAAAATATAATTCAAATGCGGAATTTAAAGAGTAAGGAAGAAGTGCACCAAAGTTATACTGGTTCACCACAAACTGTGGCTAAGTCCAGTCTCTTGAGATACAATCTCAAGGTTCAACTAATTCCGTTAAGCTTGCGGGTGCCTAACAAACCGTTACACTTGCTCAAGGATACCGCACCTTAAGACTTCACTTGCTCGAGGATACCTCACCCCAAGACTTCACTGTTAAGCTTCCGGGTGCCTAACAAGCCGTTACAACTTGAGAACTTGAATCACACAAGTCTCAAACAACCTTGCTCGAGGATACCTCACCCCAAGACTTCAAACGAAGGAATAAAATATTCCTTCTTACAACAAGGGATTATAAAATCTACCTTCAAGTGTATGAAAACACTTAATACTCAATTATACAATTGCTCTCTCAAAGAGTAGATATGAGTACAAATTAATAAGCTCAAGAATACGACAACTTCTTCAAGAAATTGGCTCTCAAAATAAATGAATTCAATATGAAATGATTGATGTAAGAGTATGTAAGCTTTTGCAAGAATTATGCTCAGTTGTTGTGTTTAGAAGACTGATTTGAAGATGTATTTATAGTGTCAAAAACATGCATTACGTTGCCTAATTGCCAATTAAGAATTGCTGATTTTGTGCTACGACAATCGATTGTCTAATTGGCACAATCGATTGTTTTCCAATCATTCCAAAAATCATTCCCAGATTTTACGCAAAATAATCGATTATCTAAGACGTATAATCGATTACTGGCAACGTTCAAAAAATTATTTCCAGATTTTACTTAAAACAATCGATTATCAGAAATATACAATCGATTACTTGGCAACGTTCAAAAAATCTTTTTCAGATTTTACTTCAAACAATCGATTATTAGAAATATACAATCGATTACTTGGCAACATTCAAAAAATCTTTTTCAGATTTTACTTCAAACAATCGATTATTAAAATCCTATAATCGATTATCTGACGGAGTTTGAAAATATTTTGGCAACGGTCATTTACATAATCGATTATGCTACATGGAAAATCGATTATTTTTCAGTCTTGAAAAATCTAATAGACACTGCCTAAACACAATCGATTGTCATAAGGTTCACAATCGATTATTTTGTAGCTTTGAAAAATCTGATGGACACTGTCTCAACACAATCGATTGTCATAAGGTACAGAATGGATTGTCATGCAGATTTCAAACATCTGATGGACACTGCCTCAACACAATCGATTGTCATAAGGTACACAATCGATTGTAGCTACCTTAACATAATCGATCATCATAAGTACATAATCGATTATCTTTGTCCAGATTTTAGAGGCATGTTTAAGAATCGTTTTGCTAAAATAAATATGCATGATTTAAAATCATTTTGCTCTAAATTAAATGTGCATGATTTGATAAAAATGTTTTTACGAGAGAAGCCAAGTCTTGAGTTAAATTGTCGGATCAAGATCACAATTAAAGAGCGACTCATGTATAACTTTGTTTAATCTTGATCTTTGTTTGTCTTGTGCGTGAACTTCATTACATGACATTTGCAAGCTTGTGCTTGGACCTCGTCATATGTCAATTGCGCATCGTTTGTCATTTATCAAAACCTACAAATATGAACACACGTTTAGTTTAGTGCCTTGAGAACGTGTTTCAACAATTTCCCCCTTTTTGATAATCGCAAACCTTAATCGGGATATGCATATTAGGTAATTCATAATGACGATCCAAGACAAGTATATATATATATGCAATTAGTTCCCCCTCAACATATGAATTCCCCCTCAATTTGTGCCAATAAGTATTAAGTGCATAGCCCTTATTCTTCCTCCTTTTGACATTAGCAAAAAAAAAAATTGGTAAATAACTTGTTTATTGATTAATCAAAAATTTCAACTTCATAAAAGGGATAATAAAGCAAATAATGTCAACATAATCGATTATTGATACTTGATAATCGATTATATACTAAAGAGAAATCGATTATTCTAAAGAGGAATCGATTATTCTGCACCAGTCTTTATAATTCCCCCTGCTTTTAGGGCGATACCTGCAAAACAACGTTAGACGCCTCCGACGCTCAAGTTAGTAATTTGTAAACAAATAATGACTTAGATAAATGTGAAGTCAAGAGTTCCGAGTTTACTGTAGATTCGGAAAAGAACTTTTTCGCTAAAAGGCCTTGTGAAGATGTTAGCCAATTGAGAACGTGATCTCTTAAGAAGTGTGTCCTAAGGTGTTCTTAAGAGTGTTTCGAGTACTTACCTATTGTTCAATGTCGCCAATTACCTGTTCGACAGGATGGTCTTTGATTGTCCTCCACGCGTTAGGCAGTTTCATTTCTTTTTCCAGTTGTGGCGCTTCTTCCGATAATTGTTCCAAGATTTCATCTTGAATTTCCTTAGGAGTTTCCTCTTGTACTTTGTCTTGAGGACTCATTGAGTTTAAACTACCTGCAAGTTCAAAAACGGAATCCTTTCTCGCCAAGCGAGCATTATTTTCGGAAAACACAATATGAGGGGATTCCTCCATAGCTTCGGTTCTATTATTGAATACTCTATATGCTTTGCTACGTGAAGAATAACCAATAAAAATTCCTTCATCGGATTTGGCATCAAACTTTCCCAAATTATCTTTACCATTGTTATGAATAAAACATTTACAACCGAATACTTTAAGATGGGAGATATTTGGTTTCCTTCCCTTGTAGAGTTCATAGGGAGTTTTCATGAGTATTGGCCTTATGACTACTCTGTTTAAAACGTAGCATGCGGTACTCACGGCATCCGCCCAAAAATGTTTGGGAATCTTAGCCTCATCGAGCATGGTTCTAGCCATCTCTTCGAGACACCTATTTTTCCTTTCCACCACTCCATTTTGTTGTGGTGTGCGTGGAGCAGAGAAGGTGTGCTCGATACCGAGTTCTTCACAAAAATCCGCGAAGAGATTGTGATCGAACTCTCCCCCATGATCACTTCTTATTGAAGTGACGGTTGTGTCCTTTTCATTTTGAACACGTTTAAGAAAACATTTAAAATTATGAAAAGCTTCACTTTTATGAGCAAGAAATAGTGTCCATGTAAATCTAGAATAATCATCAACAATAACAAAAGCATAACGATTTCTACCAAGACTTTCAATGCGGGATGGTCCAAAAAGGTCCATGTGAAGAAGTTGCAATGGTCTAGTAGTTGAAACAATATTTTTCGATTTAAAAGATGCTTTTGTTTGCTTCCCTTTTTGACAAGAATCGCAAATGGAGTCTTTTTCAAATTTCAAATTTGGAAGACCAATAACTAAATTTTGTGAAACCAATTTGTTTAAAGATGCATGTTGATGTGAGCTACTCTACGATGACATAACCACATATCATCTTCTTTACTCATAAGACAATTCACATACTCAGATGAAGAATTTTCGAGATCAACCATATAGATGTTATCCATTCTAAAACCACGAAGGATAATTTTAAAATCGCTACGGCGAAAAACTAAGCATTCATCCGAATCAAATAAAACAAGATTTCCCTTGTCACATAATTGACTTATGCTCAAGAGATTATGTTTTATACCTTTAACTAGCAATATATGCTTATTGGAAGAAGGTTCATCCTTACCGACCGATCCAATGCCGATAATTTTTCCCTTGTTGTTATCTCCAAAAATAACGCTTCCTCCTTCCTTGTGTTCTAGTTGAAGGAACTTGGATTCGTCTCCGGTCATGTGTTTGGAGCATCCACTATCAAGGTACCAAAGTACACTTGGTCCCTTCAAACATACCTACAAGACAAATTAATGAGTCTTTGGTACCCAAGTTGTTTTGGGTCCTTGAGAGTTAGGTGTAACATGCTGTTGTGCTTGACATGCAGTTAAGTGTCTATGTCTAGTGAAGCAAGAAGGAGCAATATGTCCAATTCGATTGCAATAATGACAAATGACATTAGGATTATGCATTTGTCTAGGTTGATAGTAGTTGGACGGACGAAATTTGTTTACTCTATTTTCGACAATATGACAATTGCGCATTTCATGAAAATCATTTCTCCTACTATTTGTTCTAGGATATGCAGCATTTCTAGAATAGTTATTTCTAGGTTGAAGGCCATTTCTAGGTGTCCTAAAATGTTCAACGTTTCTTCTAGTGTTTGGTCTAGGATATGCATCATTTCTAGAATAGTTATTTCTAGGTTGAAGGCCATTTCTAGGTGTCCTAAAATGTTCAAAGTTTCTTCTAGTGCTTGGTCTAGCATGCATGTTGATTCTAGGATTGTTATCTCTAGGATGAACATTTGTTCTATTTGTACTAGATTGAGCCTTAGGTGGTTGGGGTTTGGCTTCAACTTTTTCTTTAGGCTCATTTTTAAAACCTATCCCATGTTTGGTCGATTTCAAATTAACAAGAACTTCATTCAAATTTTTATGAGAAGAATTGAACTTATCTAAGGAGCCCTTAAGTCTTTCTACTTCATCTTTTAGGTGCATGCAAGAAGTACAATTTTTACTAGAAATCTCGGGTTTGTCGGCGCTTCTTTTGCCGAAAAATTTGTTTTCTTCTTTCAACTTCTCATGTTCCAAAATCAGTTTTTCCAAATCCTTTTCTTTCAAGGAGAGTTGTTTTTCAAAATCTTTTTCTTTCAAAGAAGCATTTTCCTTAATGTTCTTAACAGTTTTGAAAGCTTTAATGAATTCACTATACAACTCATCGAAGGCATTTTGCATTTCCTCAAGAGAATAGAAGTTTTTGGAAGAAATTTGACATACCTCTTCTTGATTGTTTTCGTGAGCCATGAGACAAAGATTTGCGGTTTCGTCTTCTTCTTCCTCACTCGACTCGTCTCCGGAGTCGCCTCCCCAAGATATGTATGCTTGTTGTTTCTTGAAGGGTTTCTTCTCCTTTTTGACATTTGGGCAATTTGATTTAATGTGCCCGATTTCTCCGCACCCATAGACTTTACTTGATCTCCTTGTTGTTTGCCTTTTCGTTCATACTCTTTTCGCATGAACTTTTGAAATCTCTTAATAACGAGTCCGAACTCGTTATCTCCGTCCTCGTTATTTTGAGGTTGGCTTGTGCTTGCCTTGAGGGCGATTCTTTGTTTCCTTTGATCATTAACAAGAGGGTTAAGTATAGTAGATTCATAAGTTTTAAGATTACCTCTTAATCCGTCGATGGTGACATTTGAAATGCCAATAGACTCTTGAATCGCGTCGGCCTTGGAGCGCCATTCCGGAGTGAGACTTCGGAGAATTTTTCGGACAAGTTCCTTATCCGTGAAGGTCTTCTTAAGAGCATGTAAGTCATTAACGATTTTTTAAAATCGTTCGAACATGTCATCGACCCTTGCGCCTTCCTTCATGTGAAACAGTTCATATGCATGGGTTAGAAAATCAACTTTAGCCTCTCTTACCTGGTCCGTACCTTCGTACGTGATTTCCAGCTTATCCCACATTTGCTTCGCCGTTGTGCAACATTTTATTTTTCTGTAATCATCAGCGTTTACAGCACAATATAATAAGTAGATGGCTTTAGCATTGTTCTGCACTTTTCGGATATCATCCGCATCGTATTCATCTTGGGATTTTGGAACCCATTCATTTTCAACCTTTTTGGTTGGAATTTGTTCTCCCTTCATTATAACCTTCCATAGATGAAAATTATTCGATTGAATGAATATTCTCATCATCTCCTTCCAGTACGTACAGTTTGTGCCATCGAATAGTGGTGGTCGGGTGGAGCATTGTCCTTCACCTATTCCTGCAAAGGAATCACGAGTAGAAGCCATGGATTGTTTCTCTCAAACGGTTAAGTTTTTCAGAGAGTTGGGCTCTGATACCAATTGTTAGAATAAGTGCTTAACGCTAGAGGGGGGGGTGAATAGCGTATTATAAAAAATCACAGGAAAATATAACTCAAATGCGGAATTTAAAGAGTAAGGAAGAAGTGCACCAAAGTTATACTGGTTCACCACAAACTGTGGCTAAGTCCAGTATCCTGAGATACAATCTCAAGGTTCAACTAATTCCGTTAAGCTTGCGGGTGCCTAACAAACCGTTACACTTGCTCAAGGATACCGCACCATAAGACTTCACTTGCTCGAGGATACCTCACCCCAAGACTTCACTGTTAAGCTTCCGGGTGCCTAACAAACCATTACAACTTGAGAACTTGAATCACACAAGTCTCAAACAACCTTGCTCGAGGATACCTCACCCCAAGACTTCAAACGGAGGAATAAAATATTCCTTCTTACAACAAGGGATTATAAAATCTCCCTTCAAGTGTATGAAAACACTTAATACTCACTTATACAATTGCTCTCTCAAAGAGTAGATATGAGTACAAATTAATAAGCTCAAGAATACGACAACTTCTTCAAGAAATTGGCTCTCAAAAATAATGAATTCAATATGAAATGATTGATGTAAGAGTATGTAAGCTTTTGCAAGAATTATGCTCAGTTGTTGTGTTTAGAAGACTGATTTGAAGATGTATTTATAGTGTCAAAAACATGCATAATCGTTGCCTAATTGCCAATTAAGAATTGCTAATTTTGTGCTACGACAATCGATTGTCTAATTGGCACAATCGATTGTTTTCCAATCGTTCCAAAAATCATTCCCAGATTTTACGCAGCATAATCGATTATCTAAGAGGTATAATCGATTACTGGAAACGTTCAAAAAATCATTTCCAGATTTTACTTAAAACAATCGATTATCAGAAATATACAATCGATTACTTGGTAACGTTCAAAAAATCTTTTTCAGATTTTACTTCAAACAATCGATTATCAGAAATATACAATCGATTACTTGGCAACGTTCAAAAAATCTTTTTCAGATTTTACTTCAAACAATCGATTATTAAAATCCTATAATTGATTATCTGACGGAGTTTGAAAATATTTTGGCAACGGTCATTTACATAATCGATTATGCTATATGGACAATCGATTATTTTTCAGTCTTGAAAAATCTAATAGACACTGCCTCAACACAATCGATTGTCATAAGGTTCACAATCGATTATTTTGTAGCTTTGAAAAATCTGATGGACACTGTCTCAACATAATCGATTGTCATAAGGTACACAATCGATTGTCATGCAGATTTCAAACATCTGATGGACACTGCCTCAACACGATCGATTGTCATAAGGTACACAATCGATTGTCTTGCAGCTACCTTAACATAATCGATTATCATAAGTACATAATCGATTATCTTTGTCCAGATTTTAGAGGCATGTTTAAAAATCATTTTGCTAAAATAAATATGCATGATTTAAAATCATTTTGCTCTAAATTAAATATGCATGATTTGATAAAAATGTTTTTACGAGAGAAGCCAAGTCTTGAGTTAAATTGTCGGATCAAGAACACAATTAAAGAGCGACTCATGTATAACTTTGTTTAATCTTCATCTTTGTTTGTCTTTGTTTGTCTTGTGCTTGAACTTCGTTACATGACATTTGCGCGCTTGTGCTTGGACCTCGTCATATGTCAATTGCGCATCGTTTGTCATTTTCAAAACCTACAAATATGAACACACATTTAGTTTAGTGCCTTGAGAACGTGTTTCAACACAAATATCATCACTGTAGCAAAGAAAGTGGTATGACCCATTCGTTCTTCACCCCGACATTTCATGATAATATAATTTGCAATGCCTCTGATTCCTTCCCTTATCCGGCCCTTTTCTTGGAGTAGTCGGCGTATCTGTTTGGGTGCGAGCCTCTAATGCCTGGGAGTGATAGAAGTGATGGTCTTGCAAAAGTTTTATTTCCTTCTCCATTTCGGCGATTAGCCCATAGCATTGTTCCCTCTCAGTCTGAAATTCTTTGTCTTGTCGGGCTGGCTTATCTTCAAAGGCGCTCATTTTTCTCTTCATATTAGCAATTATTCCCTCATATTTCTTTTTCATTTGTTGTACCAACTGGGCTCTTTCCTATGTCTTCTTTGCCCATTGTGCCCGAAGTTTTGCCATGTTTTCTTCAAATTTCTCCAACTCTTCCTGACATTCTTTGACTTGCTTCTTCAGCCCTTTTATCAATCTCTCATCAGACCGACTTCTTTCTTGATTTTCGGCGGCTATTTTCATCTGTTGAATTCAAGCCTTGAGAGCTTCATTCTCTTGGGCCAGTTTCTTTTTGTCACCTTTATTGGTTGCGGCTTTCACACTCTTTTCAAATTAAAGATCTCGAACCTATTGCTCCAACTTCCCTATTCTCATTCGGTATTCCTTTTCTTTGGCTAGCCACTCCCCCTACACCTGGGCCTCAAATGTGAATTGTCGTACATGTGGCCTTTAGGCGAGTCTCTCAGAGATTTGAAATCTTTTGCCAAACCAGGTAAAGTATTTGGGATCCACTTCGCCTCTAGCCAAATCATGTACTATAGTCTAAGGCTCAAGATATCTGCACTCATTCCATATTTGTCAGATTTTATCCTCCGAAAATGTAGCTTTTGGACCTAACTCAATGATTTGTCCAATTAGGTCTTCGTCACCGTGGACGGTTTGGAATCTTCCAAGTTGCCTCAAGGCTCGGTAGGGAGCATAAGGTTGAATACTTCGAACGCCCATCAAAAGAATATACGGTACCTTTGCCGATGTGTACACAACCTCAATAGCGGGAAGCCATTCAAAAGCCCATTTGACTTTATCCACAGTCAAAGATCTCAAGCAAGACAACCAAGCCTCAGTGCCTTTGGGGAACTCAATACATCTTACCCGGGTTCCGAACTCCGCAATGCAACTTAGCCCGGTTAGACCATAGTTCATATAACCCGTGCGATGACAAAGGTGCTCCTGTATCCATAACTAGAGTAACAGACTGCAACCCTGGAAGAATTTCATACCCTCTCGGCACATAGTTAAGGCTCGATACATTTCCGCCACAATCAAAAGAAGCACTGTGCTAGTAGGCTTTTCTATGGCAGCATCCACCATTCCTACAAGGACAATGTCTATGTGACCGTCTTTTCTTGGACATACCAAAATTCCCAAAAAAGCTACCATGAATACCAATCCCCACCGGGCCTCCCATTTATCTATGTTCCCAGCATGTGTCAAATGGGCTCCTCAAAACCTTTCGGGCTGCCATATCGGTGGTATAAGAAATGAAGTGTGCAACACCCTTCTGATAGATGCTTATCTTGAACGTCCCATCGAATGCTCAACAAGTCCAAAAATCTGTGGATGGTTACCGGTCTCGATGCCAATGTATATCTACTCGTGAGGTTCCTGTTGAGACATGCATATCCCGCAATCTCCTCTAGTATAAGTGTAAGCTCAAAGTCCGAGAATCAGAATCATTACGAGTTGGGTCCCAGAATGGTATCAGTTATTCAATAACATTTGTTCTTGGTATGATGCTTAACAATCCGATGAGACCATCCAAAATCTTGACCACGGTTTCTCTGCTACCTTTTCCCAAGTCATTCCACCATATATGGAGCTTCAAAGGGATCTCACTCAGGACTGAGAAGGGTTCGATGTCATTGGTATTCATCCTGCACATTTATTTAGAGGGGATTGAATGATTTATTTTGACCTAAAAGAGAAAAATGTCTATTTTTGAAGAAATTTCTACATTTAGGAAAACAAGGACTTGGTTTTGCCGATATGGCCTTTCAGCACTCTGGGAGGAAGATTTTAAGGTTGTGCCCACAAACCATTTGAAAATGACTCAGGGTGGCTGTCCTTGCAAAAATAGACTTCCAGCGTCCTTTTGAGGACATTCGGTTCGTTTAAATAAGAATGGCATAATCCGATTTATTTAGGATCACAATTAAAACTTTGACATTTTTTGGCTATTTTTGCAAAAGGGAAGTTGGATCCCACGAGGGTTGCCTACGTATCTCACATCCGTTAAGAATCAAACCAGCGTAGTTCGGGCAAAATCAACTATTTAAAAAGAAAAAGTTTTCTTTTCTTTTTCTCAAAAATCCGGTAGAGCTTCGGTTACCATTCGGACATTGGTTTTCCAAGAAGGTTGGTTATCCTCACTTATTCCTAAAACTGCCACTTTCTTGCAACTCTTTCTCATTAGTCATAAGCCAGTCAACACGCAGAGCTGAGTAAATAAATGCACAAGTAGCACGTAAGATGCATCAGGATGGTCTTTTCATTTTAGGTTAACGGTCCGAGACGGACCCAACCCCTATGTTGAGTCTCCTAAGTCAAATGCACATGATGCAAACAAACGTTCCTACTAGGGATCCGGCATGAGGCTTTGTTATACTAGGTATAAGCCCTGGGTTTATTGTTCTAGACCTGGCTTACCCGAGCGGACAACTCGAGCTGAGGGGGGCAGTGTACCGGGCATACACAAGCTCTGTTGGCTTAGAAACTTATCCGAACCTCGTTCTAACTAGGGTATGACTCTAAACAGAAGAGAAGTCACACGAAGTGCACCCTTCTCCATGATTTTTAAGACTCAGAGAGAGGAAGGGTTTCGCAGTAGTTTATATACAGTTCAAATAATATTAAAGCGGTAAGATAACTTTTAACACATTAGGTACAATTATGCAACAAAATCAGATAATAATAAGGTCAGATACAACAATTATTAAAAGCTCGAATTCT
This sequence comes from Nicotiana benthamiana, assembly GCA_034376525.1. Taxonomy (NCBI): domain Eukaryota; kingdom Viridiplantae; phylum Streptophyta; class Magnoliopsida; order Solanales; family Solanaceae; genus Nicotiana; species Nicotiana benthamiana. The sequence continues at coordinate 71,959,985 of CM067325.1, forward strand.
TGAACAAGAACTAGAGATTCTAGGTTCGATCCCAGCAGAGTCGCTAGAGCTGTCACACCTACTTTTTTTCACTACAACCACGGCGAAGGGCATAGTTAAGGGCATTTTTCCAATTTAAGAACAATCGAAATGGGATTTATTTTATTTAGAGATTATTAGAGTCGCCACGTGAAATAATTAATGGTGTCCCAAGTCACTGATTTAAATCCTGAATCGAGGAAGATTTGACTCTGTTTAACAGTCAGTGAACTAGAAATTCGAAAAAGGAATTGGGATAACCCGAGAGAAGGCGTTAGGCACTCCCGAGTTCCATGGTTCTAACACGGTCGCTCAATTGTCATGTTTGGCTAAAATCTGATTTCAAAACATATTCATCCGATAGTACAATTTGAGTTATTTACAGCGTTAGATCAAAATTATTGAAGAAACTGAAAGTAGTTTGAAATATATTTTTGGATCATGTCACATGAAATGCACCCGGATCCTCGACACATTTTATTCAACATTTTGTAATTTGGATTTGGGTCGCATGAAATGCGCACCCGTATATAGGAAGGTAAGATTATTAAAAAATGCGCCTAAAGCGTCTAACTTGCTATTAACTTTATGGGAGGCCATGAAAATTCGCTAAACGGCTCGTCCCGAGTTCTAAATATTTTTGGGATTAATTGAAGAGGGCTCGCAATTTGTGATTTTACTTGGCGCGGTGCACCTTGTTTATTTTAAAGGTCGTCCTATCATGAACTACCATCTTTCTATTAATGATTGTCTCTAAAAGCCCTGTTAGTAACATTCAAGCCTCCGTTTCAACTCCAAATTTAAACAAGAGAAGAAAAAACCTCTTAGTTCAAATTCTCCACTTAACTCGAAAGGCCCAAAATATGCATTACAAGTTTTGCCAATGAATTAAATAAGAATTCATGGTCCTTAATATTTTTGGGCTTTAAACCAGGACCATGGGAATGACAGGTTGCTTCAGCTCTACTCGTATGCATCAATTGAATCTAGGCCAAATTTGGGACTAAAAATCCCAAGTCTTGGACAGTCTATATTCTAGCAAGATATTTGGGCCAACTGGTGTGTTTTGAGCCCCAAAATAGAGTCATGGTTCTTTTAATTCTACATACATATTTAAAATCAACTCTGGACTTCATCTAATATTTTTAATCTAAACTTCGAATTAGTACTAGCAAGTTTTAAAAAAATAGTGATTAACCAATATGACTATTTACTATATTGGAATATCGAACTCAAGACCGATTTAACATGCTGAAATATTGATTCTTCGATTTTCAAGACCAATTTTTTACTTTTCATTCTAATTGTGATACCAATTCTACTAACATTTAATCAGGGAGTTGAATTTAGATCAGTAAACTACCATACACACTATTCACAAGATGGTAAGACAAAACCAGTCCAATTAATCGAGTGTACTCTTGTTAATATACATGAGCAACTGCCTATTAGTGCCTATAGGATTGATTTTAATATTCCTGAATCTGAAGGTTAACAAAAACTTAAACAAGTCATAAATCTTAATGTCATGAATAACTAACATGAATTATACTAGAACTAAGGTCATAGTCATACACATATGAAAGTCCATACAGTCCAAAACTGTCCAATCCATGTTAATTAATATGAAGCATATTAAAGTATTAAAAAAAGCAGAATCAATAACAAAAATTGCTTCAACTTCATTCCGGTTTTCAATTTGAGATCTACATTATAATGAACTCAGGAGATGTACCTCGAGATTACCGCAATAAGGAAGAGAAGTCAGTAGCAATAATAGAACTCAGCAACAGTTTAGAAGGAGTTTCAAGACCCAAGGATTGTTACAAAGCAAAGCAAAACTAGTAATTCAGTCAACATAGCTTGAAGAAACCCAAATAAACTTGAAATCAAACTCAGGAGCACTGGGAACTCAAATTAACACTAATATTGAAGTCAACTCTAGAAAGAGTTCAATATAACAATATTTGTGGATTTAGATGCTGGAAATTTTCTGGGGAATTTTTCAAATTCCAAACTTGCATATTTTTCTAGATTTTTAACCTCTCAAAAACTTTTGCAGTAGCACCCTTGTTTTCGGGGAATTTTTAGCTTCTAAAACCTTGCCTTGAAAGGTAAGGATGATGCCTTTATATGCAAACAGTTAGGGCAGCCCTCATATTTCCATATTACCTTTTAGTCCCTTTTTATTCATTATTTGGTCCCTAAGGTCTTAACATGTTTTCCAAGCTATATTAACCAAGTTATTGAGATACCAACTAGAACCTCCTTCTAGAAGATTCTAGGAGATTCTCATCTCAACTACTGCATTACTACTTACTTTGAATACCTAGGTTGCCCCTGAATCCAACCAGAATTACTATCCATGGTTAACCCTAAACCCAACCCCTTTGCACCTTAGTCAGTATCCCTAGTTAATCAATTGAGGCATGCAAACTCAGCTATGTCCAAACCAATTAAACAAGAAACCCTAACAACTGAACTAATCAACAAAAACTGGAATTAGACACTAACTATACTCATATCCTAAGGTTAACCTAAATTGTACATTAATGTCATATATCAAAAGCAACAGTCATGGATTGAAATCAAACAAGGAATTGAATCAACAGAAGACTTAAAATTACATCAGTAGCATCCAAACAAAACAAAAACAAAACAAAATCAGCAGAACAGAAATCAGCTAAAATCCTAAGTTTTCTAAATCAATTGACATAAAGAAAAGTTAATTCAATAAGAAGAGACCTTGTTAACTTTAATTGGACAAATGACAAAACCTAAACTAAAATCCAAGACGCTAATAACAAAACTAAATGGATAAATTCATGCAATCAACTAGTGGAACTCAAAACCAAATAAGAAAACAAATAAGAACAGAGAAAAAATGACCTTAATCACTAAATCTAACGAATTGGTAGGCAAAAATGAAAACACAGCCCAAATTAATTAATCATGAAGCAAGAGAAGTCAGGGGAAAGGAATTAATCTAAATAACAACACACAAAAAAACAAGAATATCATCGATGTGCTTTAAGATTCTACCTTTTATTTCATTTGAGATTCGAGCATTTTCGGCGGGATTCGAAGGCTACTGATTGTGGGTCTGGCATGAGGGAAGCGAGGAAGTTGCATGGTGTCGATTTCACTGAATCTTGCAGGATTTAGGATTTGGCAAGAATTTCTATTTGATATTCGAGGGAATTGACTAAGGTTCGAAGAAAACTAAGGCTGGATTTATGGGGATGCGAGGGGGAGCACACGTTGTATTTTTTATCGTTTTGGCACCGGTGTCGCCGTGGATGGCGGGACAGTCGCCTCTTCGAAAAAAGATTTTAGGGGACTGGGTGGGATTCGAGCCATGGGAGACATAAAAATGAGAAAAGGAGGTCATGGAGGTGTCGTGGTGTAAATTTGAATGCCATCGGAGACTTGCCGCCGCCAGCAGTGATTTCTGGCCGACGGCGAACGCTGGAGGGTGGCGGTAAGAAGGCGGCGTTACACCGGCGACGAGAGGATAGAGACAAGCTAGGTTTTGGGGTGGGGTGGGGTTCGGACCATTATATATTATATCCACCCCAGTTCTCGACCATCAAATGAAGGGAAATCAATGGTCAAGATTGAATCTAGCATCAACAACGTCGTTTTGGCTATGGTAGGGTGGACGACTGGGGAGAATGGAACGGTTATGGGCTGGTTTGGGTGGGTTTCGGGTCGGAGCCTGGGTGATTTTAATTGTTTTTGCCTAAATTTGGTTCCTCCCCTTTGTTTCTTTATTTTCAGATTTATTTTCATTTTTTAATTTTAAAAATTACTAAAAAATCTGAAATTAATTCTAACAATGAAGTAACCTACCAAATCAAATTAATTTACTCTAATAATTATCCCAACCTAATCAATCACCAAATTAAAAAGAAAAACTACCAAAATTTCAAAAGTTAAAATTAAAACAAAAGTAAACTATTTTTGTGCTTTTGTATTTTTGTGAACTCCTAATTTCTAATTAGTTACTAAACTAAGTAAAATTAAACCCTAAATGAAATGCATATTTTTGTATTTTTATACGAATAAAAAAAATGCACACACAAATACAAACGGATAACAAAAAAATGCCACAAAATTTAAAATAAATAAAAATAATAAATAGAAATTATTTTGTTTGAATTTATGGGAGTAATTCATCTAGGGAAAAACTCACATGCTCACAATTATCATACCGAGTATGGCATTAATGTTATTCATATTATAAATGAACCTAGGACACCCGTCTTTCATTCACGCATATCCTTAAGATTGTAAATTCTTTTCAAAATCTCGCTTTTTCACTGGTTGTTTTGTCAAACACTTGTGCATTTAAACTCAAATCCCGGACTATTTGAGCCATACATGTTTATTGCTAATTTTGCAAATTCACAAAAACTATTTGTTCGGGTAACACACTAGCTTATTCAGAGGGGTGCCTAACACCTTCCTCTTAGGATAATTTCAAGTCGTTACCATGTCTCTTGTTACCAAACATAGTTATAGATGAATCTTATTGGTGCCTTAATGCACCTTAAATCATTAGGTGGTGCCTCTTCAACAATACAAACCCCTTTCGTCAAAAGAACAAGTTGTCCCGTATTAAAATGTCATAAACTCAATTCTGCCGAAAAAAAACGGGGCGCGACAGCATGGAGACTCTATTGGGGATATTTAGGCTTTTATCATTTCATACCGTTTTTTTTTATTTGTACCTCTCCTATGTGCAATTATTTATTTAAATTCCTTTAAGCATTTAATTTCTCTTCCAAAGGCAAAACTGACATATCTTTGTTTATTCCTTCCTTTATAACTACTTTAAAATATAATATTATTGTATTTATCGCATTCTTAACATGCAAATACATGTCAACATGCTTTTAATTATTGCATTATTATGCTCAAAATCATACTCCACTCGTGTCAAATAAATACTATGCAATGCTGGATGAGTGGTTGCGCCATTCTTATATCATAAACCCCCTAAATTCGGAAAAGCCTACTTGCGATAAAACTGATCGATCAGCAGTCCAGTCGACACTTTCGTCCCTTCCCCCTTGAGTTGTCCCTGCAAGGTTACCAGTCTAAAACCCCATAGAAATCTTACTCTGTTTCAGTTGCACATGTATCATGGTCAAACTTAGCCAGGTCAGTTATATTGTCCACGTAATGATCCTTTAATAGAGCCTTGTCCAAAACTCCACTGGGTTTTCCAAAACCCAAACGGACATCATCATGTTCTATGCATTTGTTTGGAGAACTAAATGCTTTATGATAATTGTTGATTTTAAATAGCCTAGTCTAGTGGGAGTAAGGGCAAACAAGGTTTGCTTTGTAGAAATATGAGGCACGAAGTCCCTAGATTCGGCGTGGTCATCAATAACCAACCAAGATTGCTATATTGTTGGGAAGATGTACATTTTAGTGACAAAAATCTCTCAGAAAATATCTGGGCAATCTACCATCCCTCCAGGAGATCCAGCCTAACAACATGATAATAGAAGTTTCTACCTTATATTGGGATTGTGAAAGGGTCGTATTCCGCTTTGGGAACATCAAGATGACACCTTTGCTAGAGAAGATAGGAGGAGTGGCTGGTCTAGTGCGGGAAACCCCAGGCTTGCTAATGCTTGAGAACCACAGAGGCGGGGGTTTCCTAAAAATGATGGGTTTGAAGAAAAATACATAATTGGTATGCCTAAAAGAGTCGTACATCCCTTTTAACTACCTCTATGAAAAAACTATCACAGCAAATCATATTGTACCTACCATGGTGAGATTACCATTACGTCCTTGGGACATATCCATCGTAGGGCTTTCTTCTTCATATTTTGCTTCCTGGGTCTGATCGTGTTTCCAATGAGAATCCATACTAGGCTGGCTATGTTAACCAAGACCCCAATGGAGGGGATTGGTGGGCAAACATTTAGCATTGTACCCATGATCACTGCAGACATATACCAAGCCTTAGAGAAGTGTCAACAAGGAGCGCGACACTTCGAAGACTGCAATCTATTACTTCAACTTTTGCTCATGGAACATCTCCAAAATAGCGAATACCAACAAGAAATTCAGCGAAGGGCCTGGGATGAACACATTGCTTACTACCACCCAAAGCGAATAAATTATGTCTGACATGTTCGCGCAGCCTAAGAATGCCAAAGGATGGGTTGACCTCTTTGATAATATGACTGAAAAACAGGTTCAATAGATGTTCGAGTGGTTTCCGGCAGAGGAGTTCATTGCCAAATCTAGATATGCACCTTTCCTAAAACTGATTGGTCTAGGAGGAACATACCCTTACGTCCCTCTTCGAGTTATGAGGCAAGCAGGTAGGAAGAAATTCACACCCAGGGTCGACAAGATAAGCAATCTTCGAGCTAACTTCCAAAATGATGATAGTCCCCACAAGTGCCAAGCCAGCACATATGGCACTACAAGATCGTAACGGGGAAAGACACCATCGAGCCAAAAAGATATCGGGTCAGTTGTACCTTTTTCTATTCAAGTTGGTTAGAAGACAATTAGGATGATCTGGGCAAGCCAGGGTTCGTTCGAGGTCACAGAATTATAGATTAAAAGATTGAGGCACAAATCAAATACAACCATCTATAAAAAAGGATCCGTGAATGAGAGAGTGAACATCACGTGATACAAGAGTCCAACAAGAAATTGATTGAGAAACGAAAAGATATGGATATCTGTGGCAACAAAAATCTAGGATACTTGGAGCGAGGCATAGTAGAACTGGAGGAAAGATTTCTCAAAAGGATTGAAGACTGTTAAAATGTTGAAGGGACCAAAGGTGGACATCAAGCCAGAGCATACCTTTTGCTGGGACTTTTTGGATTGGGAAAGTTGTTCAATGGAGCCAAGGATGTTGAATCTAGAGAAGGTCCTTCTAGGACCAAATATAAAGGAATTTACTTTTTCGCTTTATAAATATAATGAGGCCAATGGCCATTAGTGACTTTTATTTCTTATTTATTTAGTGTCATTTTGGGATTTGCCTACTTTTATCAATAAAATGAGTCAATTAGCATTAAAAGCCCTCCAAGTCTATTTGTTGCTAGGCGTACCTCAAGTACAAAGAAGTTCCCAAATTAGGACACGATTTACAATATCGCACTATGTGTTTAAATATTATAATACTTTTTTATAATCCTTGCTGACTTGATTACCTTTTGTTTTATTTTTTATTTTATTATTCACCTCCCGAAAGGTTAGTTCGTGCACTCTGATGTCATCACTTTACTTCACAAGATCCAAGGGCCCTCCACCCACTCATCCTCTTAGTCCCATTAAAGAAAAGAACAAAGGCAAGAATAAAATGGAAGATTTGAACAACATTAGGAAGGAGAACGTATCTGAAGGATAAAGGCCACTGATGGCCATGGTATTTGGGTTCCTAACGAGAATGTGTCACAACTTGAATAGCACCTGTTGAATTCCAAGAAGAGCTCGATCAGGTTCGAAATCTGGAGAACCTGTCATTTTCCCTCAGTACCCAGATATTAATTTCCCCAACGCTCAAAACCCTACACCTCCTCAAAATATTCCAAAATAGGATAATCACCCCACACATCACCATGACGTTGCTCCACCAAAGAACCAATGTAACACTTGTCATATCCCAAACATCACTCCACTACTCATCTCAGAACTCCGCAAACGACCATTTCCACACCTATTCACCAAGCCACTATAACAATCCTATCTACATGGAGACCATGCCACACTCCAGCCAACCTATCTCATGCACCTGAGTCTAATGAAAAGGATATGCTTATTAGGAACTTGGCCGAGGAACTTAAGAAACTAACCGGCCGGATTTAGGGCATTGAGGAAAGCAAAGGAATCGAGGGGCTGAACTATGAGGACCTTTGCATATATCCTAATGCCAAACTGCCTTTGGGGTACAAACCTTCTAAGTTTGAAATGTTTAATGGTATGGGTGATCCAAGGGTCCATCTGATGACATATTGCAACAAGCTGGTTGGAGTAGGGAGGGATGAAAGGATCTGCATGTAGCTGTTCATGAGGAGTTTGAAAGGAGATGCATTATCTTGGTACGCTAGCCAAGATCCCAAGAAGTGTTCAACCTAGGTGGGCATGGTATCTGACTTTATGGACAGATTAAGGTTTAATATAGACAACACACCAGACGTGTTCTATATCCAGAATTTAAAGAAGAAGCCCACAAAGACATTTCGCGAGTATGCTACTCGCTAGAGGTCCAAAGTTGGTAAGGTTAGACCCGCCTTAGAAGATGAGAAAATGAATAAGTTCTTTGTCCGGGCTCGCAACGCTATGAACGGATAATGATGATTGAGAACCATAAGTTCTCCGATATTAACAAGTTAGGTGAAAGAATTGAAGAAGGTATTATGGTTACAAATTTTGAAGCCTTGTAAGCTACAAACAAGGTTTTACAATCTGGTGGTGTGTCCAAGAAAAGGAACGTATGGGTCGTGATGGTTGCACAAAGGACCAAGTCTCCCCTTATATAACAAGCTTACCCAACACATCCACTCACATACTAGCCAACCCTAAATTACCAAGCACCCTTACACCAAGCTCTACCACCAACTTATCAGTCATCTCCACCTCTTACATATCAACCAAATTCACCCAAATACTGCCAAACCACTCATGTCTACCAAACTTATAATGCTCATCCATCCCATTATCAATCACCCCATGCATACCAAAAGTTTTGTAGACCCCGACCTAATTTTGATTACTGACCTCCAAAATAATGTATAGTCATCGCCGAACCCATCGACCAGCTGTACGAGAGGCTTAAAGCTACTGGCTACGTTACACCCATTCCTGTTGTAATCCTTGAGAATCCTTCTCAGTGGGTTAACACAAACAAGTCCTGTGCATACTACTCCTGCGTGAAAGGGCACACCATTGATGAATGTTGCTCCTTAAAGGACAACATACAATCTTTGATTGATAACAAGATCATTGTAGCAAAGGAACCGGATCCAAATGTCCGCAAAAAACCTCTAGTAGACCATAAGGGTGGAGGCATCCATATGACTGAAGTAGAAGATGATTGGGATCCCAAGGGATCCATCAGGTTGATCACAAAAGGTGATAACCAAAAGAAACAAACAATTACTCTCAATCCTATCATATTCCAGATCCAACCGTTTGAGGACGCTATGGTGAATATATCTGTGCCTCTTGAGTTTGAAACAGCGCCCCCAATACCAATTTAGGTTAAATTTGTGTCTCCGACAAATGCACCTGCATCATTTGAGGTGGCAGTCTTTCCACCCAAGGCATATGTTCCATTCGAAGTGAGGATTGCCGTGCCGATCCTAATGGAAATGTCAACCATGCACCATTTTATAAAAATGTTGTACCTTGGGACTATACAGCCAACGCGAGATGGAAGGGCAAGGTCAAGATTGAAGAAACTATCGCACTACAAGGTATGACAAGAACTAGTAGAGTCTACACCCCTGAACATCTAGCTGAACTCAAGCAAGCTAACCTCCAATCAACCGCCCCTCATTGAGATAGGTCCGGACGACCTTTGGATGAAAATACAGGCCAAGGAATATTCGCTCATCGACCAGTTAAACAAGACGCCAGCACAAATGTCCCTTTTCTCTTTGTTGCAAAATTCCAAGACACACAAGAATGCTCTGTTGAAGGTGCTAAATAAAGCGTACGTACCATGTAACAACACAAACAGAGAAGTGGCTAATATGGTAGGACAAGTGCTGAAAAGCTATAAGATCACCTTTTATGGAAACGAGCTTCCATATGAAGGGCTGGGGCACAACAAAGCACTGCATATCACCATGCAATGTGAATATTATTTCATCACCAGAATCTTGATTGATGGAGGTTCCAGTCTTAACATTTGTCCCTTGGTAACGCTCAAGAAGTTGGGTAAAGGGCTATATAAGATAAAGGATGGAGCAATCAATGTGAAAGCCTTCGATGGTTCTTAGAGGCCCATAATTGGTGAGATTAGTCTATGCCTGTAGATAGGAAAAACCTAGTCGAGGTCGATTTCAAGGTGATAGATATATCAACATCTTACAACTTGCTATTGGGACGACCATGGATTCATGTAGCTGGGGACATAGCATCAATGCGTCATCAAGTAGTAAATTTCAAATTGAATCACCAGGAAGTGATCATTTAAGCCGACAGTAACAACCCCATATACAATCAGAAGACCATTCCGGCGATCGAGGGAAGAAGGAAGCTAGGTGGAGAAACTAACTGCTATATTAAGAGGGTCAATGCTATCGATAAAGACAAATGGCAGGATAGTAAAATTGAGAGTATACTGAGTTGGAGTGGATACGAACGTGGAAAAGAGCTCGACAAGAACCTTCAAGGAATCTCTAAACCCATAAAACTCAAGAAACATGGTACTACCTTCGATTTGGGATATGAGTACACCTGGAAAGAATTCAATAGTTGGTCGCCACCATGGCACAGTCTTTACTACCCACTAGAGCAGCCAATACCACATCTAGAGCAGACCTTCCAACATGCCGACATTATTTATGGGTCAGATGAAGAAGAAGCACTTGCAGTAGGGAAGAACTTATTTCTAGAGAACATTAATATGGATTGTTGTGTCATTCTCAAAGAGCAGGGGGAGAAAGGCCCTTCCATATAGGCTGTGAGTAAAGGGGCACATCTCTAGAATTGGACCATCAGGACAACCAAAGCCCGATGAGCCTCGGGGTAGCAAGGCTAAAACGAGCATTATTCACTATTTTATTTTCATATTTTTCAATTCACGCAATAAGATCTTCAATGTTTGAAATAGTTATTCAATTTATCGAAAGAGTTTTTGATTTTTTTCTTATGACTTAATATTTATTGCTATCATTTTCTTTACGTGCTTTAACAATACAACATTACTATTACATATCTTGATGAACCAATGACTGTGACATGCAATGAGACAACGCAACAAACGCACATTGATTCAGAGGAAGATGACATACCCGACGAGATTTCAAAGAAGTTTAGAATCTTGAAAACAGACCTAAGTCCAACCTGGACGAGACCAAAATTGGCAACCTGGGAAATGTATAAAAATGTCAAGGAAACACGAATCAACATTCACTTATCGCCATCGAAGAAGAAAGAATACATAGAATTTTTAAAGGAGTAAGAGGGCATATTTTCTTGGTTGTACGATGACATGACGGCTCTAAGTACGTCTATTGTGGCTCACAAACTTCCAACTGATCCAGAGAGTCCACCGATAAAGCGAAAGCTCAAAAAGTTCAAGCCTGATATGAGTTTGAAAATCAAGGAAGAAGTCACCAAGTAGATCAAAACTAAGGTTCTCAAGGTAGTAGAATATCCGACATGGTTAGCCAACATTGTGCTGGTGCCAAAGAAGGATGGGAAGGTAAGAGTTTGTTTAAACTACCGAGATCTCAATCGGCCATGTCCGAAAGACGACTTCCCTTTGCCAAATATACTCATCCTGATTGAAAATTGCGCCAAGCATGAGCTACACTCGTTTCTAGATTGCTTCAGTGGTTATCATCATATCTGGATGGATGAGGAATACACTGAGGAAAATGATAAAGTATCACAGACAATGGCACGAGAAGTTATCATTTGCTCTTCTGGGGTATCGTACCACAATCCGCACATCAACCGGGGCAACCCCTTATATTTTGGTTTATGGTATAGAGGTGGTCATTCATGCTGAGGTGGAAATTCCTTTCGTAAGGATCATACAAGAAGCTGAGCTCGATGATGCAGAGTGGGTAAAAATTCGAATGAGCAACTAGCATTTATATACGGAAAGAGAATGAACGCAGTCTGCGATGGTCAACTCTATCTGAACAAAATATCTAGAGCCTTCAACAAAAGAGTCAAGCCAAGACAGTTCACACAGAGGTAGCTAGTGTTAAAGAAAATTTTTTCGCACCAAGATGAAGCCAAAGGGAAGTTCTCTCCCAACTGGCAGGGTCAGTACATGACTCACCGCGTTTTGACAGGAGGAGCCAAAATACTTGCAGGAATCGACAGAGAAGTCTGTCCAAGGCCGATCAATTCAGATGAAATCAAGCGTTACTATGTGTAATCTTTATGCTTTCCTTATATGATGTAAATTTAACTGCAGTTAACCTGATTCGTGTTTTAGAGGGGTACGTAGAAAGCCTTATGGGTTTTGTCACAATTCAATAAAAATTTCATTTCCCCCGCAATTGGAAACTAGGTAGAATTTTGAGGAGGACCTTCAAAATTTTGAAGTAATTTCAGCTGATCCTCACACGAGCAACAGTCAAAAATGTCAACCCATCAAACTGGGGAAAATTTTTTAGGAGGACCATCAAAATTCCGTAGCATGAGAGGTTGCAATGTCCTTAACCACGTCACAGTCTTCGGTTCATTTAAAAGTTACTTTTTAACTATACATTTATGTTATACTTTTACAAAATCATGCATGTTTATTATTGAAACTGCTTTGTTTACCAACGCTACCCTAATGATACAGACGGTATCACCAGATCAAAGATGAACAAGTCAAGCAAAGCCAGTGGGGATACGAACTGACCTCCCCCTTACAAAACTCACGATTTTTCTTTGGATGCAGGTACTAAGATTACGAAATCATTAAACATACTACACGCCCATGGAACAAACATTGTTTAAGAATGCAACTCTCAAAACCGTTGCACTTGCTAGTGATGTTCCGAATGTCACAATACTCCAAATAATCCCAATGATGCAATCTGCTATCAACTAAGAGAACTCGAATGTCATTTGCTATCTTATTTCTTGTATAAGGCTACCATTCTACCTTCCGAGGTTAAGCTCTATCTCTACATGCATCTGCTTTGCATAAGGCAATTATTCTGTCTTCTAATTAAGCTTTATCTCCATCTGCATTGCATAAGGCTACTATTCTGCCTTCCAATCTGCATAAGACTACCATTCTGCCTTCCGATACTAAACGTTGTCTCCATCTGTATCTGCATTGCATAAGGCTACTATTTTACCTTCCAATCTGAATAAGGCTACCATTCTGCCTTCTGAGACAAAACACTATCTCCATCTACATTTGCATTGTATACGACTATTATTCTGCCTTCCAATTTTCATAAGACTACCATTCTGCCTTTCAACTTGCATAAGGCTACCATTTTGCTTTCCGAGGTTAAGCTCTACCTCTAATTTTTCTTCAAAACTAAGCGCTACCCCAAGCACTATTTATCTCGCTTCTCTTATGGGCTAAGCTCTTTCCCTTCAATTCGCAAGACTGAGCTCTGTCTTCTCTGCATCATACTTTTGCATCCTTCATGGTGTGAAAAATCGCCAACTCATCCAAAGCATTGTTCGGAGGAACCACCTTCATAGCCCGAGAACACCATGTCATGGCCTGAGGATCTCATTTAATCTTTTTTGCATATCATTATTCAAATGCGTCATCATTCGGAGGCACCATCCTCAGAGCCCGAGAACATCATTTCATGGCTTGTGAATCTCATATCATACGCTTCATGGCGTAGGATATCATGGTGTAAGGACATCATCCCCATCATCCGAGGACATCATTCATGGTCCAACGGGAATTTGCATCATATTTAAATTATGTAAATATGCTTGTATAATTTATTGGCAGGCAAGCCAGTGAGCAACGACTATACCATCAGAGCATTCCGCTACATTTCCCTCATCCATATCAAACCTAGCCATTTCTGTAAACCATTCACTCACCTAGACCTAAATGTTGTGCCCGTTCTTGAAATCCCTTCATTGGTATACTCCGACGATGGATCCTGAACTATATATTGACTGGTTCCTGTATAACCAAAGATATGTAGGCAGCTCAGAAGCTAGGGTGCGGCCTAATTTTTCGAACTATTTCACTCGGTCAAAATTGGCCATCATTTCTTTATCCGAAAACTCTTTCATCCTTCCCAAGTAAAGAGGGGCAGCTGTTGATACACAATTTTTCCCTAAAATATTTTTTAAATTGCATATGTACATTCAAAATCATGCATTAATAGCAATTGGTGTTTTTTATAATTCTCTATATTTTCATTAATTTATCTAGCATTTTTAGTCACAATAAATAATTACACGATGGCATTACAAATAATTCCAAAGGAATCTCTTGATTTATTTATTGTTTATAGTCGTATTTAAACCAAATTATTTCATAATTAGCCAAATTATCATCTTTTGGCTATAATTGCAATAACTTTGAAATTATAACTCAATCATATGATTTTATACTTTTTACCGAAAATTAAGCATTTGTATTTTTAGATACTGAGTAATCATTTTTTACTATTTTCTATGCATGAAATTTATTTGGTACAATTATCAGCTATTTTATTAATTGTATTATTTAATCAAATTAATTATTTAACTAATAGCCTATTGCATTTCAAATATAACCCAATTCCTAGCCCAATTTTACTATTAAAACCTGACGTATACCCTATTAACCCATACCTAAACCCGAAACCCAACCTACCCTATTTAATCTTGACCATTGATTTTCCAGATCAACGGTCCACGTTATTACTTTCCTTTTTTAATTCAACGACCCTCCAAACCCTACCTCATTCTCTCATTTGCACCTCCTTTGAATCCCTTCCTCTCCAAAATTCTCTCTGAGATGTAACTAAAACCCTAATCATTGACACCAGCGTGAACACCTCCTATGATGTTTCTATGTCTTCTCCGACCGGACCTGGTCTTCCACAAGCCATAGCTCTTTGGTTTCTTGGATCCTTGAGAACTTCTCTAGGGAACCCCAACTGGTTCCGATTTTAAACTTTGTTTATCAACCTGTCTTATGCCATTTCCCGTTTGTGAGTAAGAACTTCTTCTTGTTTTATTACGGATCTATGGTTTATTGACTTATTCTATCATCTCTACTACTTTTCTAGAAACCCTAGCTTTAAATCCTCCAATATTTTTAGATCTGTGATGGATCTAAGTGTCTTTTAAGGTTCTTACCTGTTTTCCTCAAAAGAGTTCTCTGATTTCAAACGATTTCCTCATTTTCCAGACTAGAGTTTCAAAACCCTTTTGAAAAATAATTCCTTTCTGATTTTTAGCAATTACTTCGTGACTTTTAGCATGTTTATACATCACTTGAGTCTTTCCTTTTGTTTGATTTATGTTTTTTAAGAAACCCTAATACTTCTGGGTTCGATTTGAAGTTTGAGCCTATTTGCGATGTGTTTGCATGTCTCTCATGAGCATTCTAGGTTTCATGTACGTTCTACATGCTCTTGTGCTTCCTACTTTAATCTGTTCTTAGGGTTTCTCTGATTTTTTTCAACACGTGTTATTTATCATTTAATATGTCCGGCTATTTGTTTTATTGATTGTTCACATAATAATTATATTGATTTTGTGTAATCTCATTTGACCTGTGATGTCTTCCCTAAATCTGTGATTTTGTGTATTTTCCTTGTAATTCTGTACTGATTTTTTGAATTGCTTTCTTACTTATGTGATACTTTCCGTAGTTAGTGTTGATTCTATGTGATTCTAAATCTTATTTGTGATTCTTCGAACTAACTTTTAGCATTAAATTGTAATATACCCTATTTATATGCACAAATATGATGTTTGTTATTTAACATGTACTTTCCTTACTTAAAAATATTTTGTACTTAGTACTTATTACATTCTACATGCTTTTACTATTCCTATTATGGTAAAATCAGTCTTATAAGAGAATTTTTTCCTTATTTGGTACAACTTGTACCCCTTTGAACTATGACTCCCTAATTGAAGGGAGTCCGAGTCTTTAATTGATTCTGACTTGTATTATTTTTATAATTATGCTACGTCAGTACTTATTTCCTTATTTTCCTGCCTGTTCTCAAACTATAAATACTCTACCTCTTTAGGGATGAACAGTTACACTGTTCTGAACTCTCTCTACATACATACATACTCTAACTTGATACTCAGTTGGCTACAATCCAAAACTGAGTGGTTACATTGCTCTACTACTCTACACACTACTGCTCTACTTCCTTTCATTGTACTGCTCTTCACTCCTCACTCTGCACTTATTCTCATTCTTACTGGGATGTTTTTAGTTTAATTTGCAACATCCAAAACAATGTCTCTATTTTTATTACACTTCCTTATGTTTATTTTATGCTTCTACTTGTGGTCCTGATGTCTCCCTTGCAATTAGCATGCCTATTTTGCCATATGATTACCCTGCAAGTCAGCATGTCTACTATTTTTTTTACATTTTCTACTACTATTCTTCTCTACCCCGTAACCCCCAATATATTATAAGCATAACACCTAGTTACTATGTGAACCCTTTCGCCTAAACCTAATGTGTAACTCTAGTTAGCACCCCATAAATCTAATGATGTTGAGCTCGTGACATGAACATTTGTGATAGACTATTTATGTTCTATAGTACTTATCTAGTGTTAACCTGTGTGCAAATGCTTCCACATATGAACTACTTGTTCCCAATTGCTTATTTCCATGTTTGTGTTTGAACTATGTCTGTTGATTTGGTCTTGAGTTGTTGATTGTCCTATTTCTTTTCTTCTTCAAGCTGGTTTTCACTTAGGCAAACTCTTCTATTGCCTTCCAGAACTTATTTCAAACTAATCATTATCAAAACTATTTCTAACTCAACTCTTTTAAATTTATGTCAAGCACTCTCACATATACTCTTAGACCATTAGGTTCTGCCCCTGTTGTGTGAGTCTTGCCTTGGGACCCTTGAGTTTCCCCTGAACATGAACACATAAAACCTGGCCTTTCTCAATTGCACTTACTCTGTCTTGGTTATGCAATCTGGATGTGAGCATAGCCCAGGATCCCTGGAGATCCTTAGGGAACTCTACACACCCAAATATGAGAAAGGTTATGGAACAATCTTGGTACTTGAGGTGGTTTATTACATAACTCAGGAAGGAAGTCCTAATCAGGTAGTGAAAAGTCTGGGCCTATTTTAGGCTCTATATAGTGTAATTTTTATTTTTCTTATGTAATTCATTCACATGGTCTGTAATAGTTTGCAAATGAATATTAGGATAACTAGTGAAAAGGGTGGGTATTTACATGTTTGTAGGATAAGGCGGGTAGAAACCATGCATATAGGACTTTACATTTTACTATGTTTGCCTTACCATGTTAGAAATCATGCCTATAAGATTTTACATTTTACTATACTTGTCTTACTATGTTAGAAATCATGTTTAATAGGTCTCAAAATCAGTTTCACAAATAGATGTCATACCTATAGAATATAATTTAATCCAGCTTCTGTTATAACAAGTGTTACACGTTTTCTTTCATTGGTCATCATGCATGCAAAGTTTCTGAACTCAGTGTTAAACAATCAGATGTCACGCTTATCGGGAATAACTCTAGAAATTCTGCTTGTAGATGTCAACTAGTTTAGTTAAATAAATCATCCGAGTCCATGTTTTAGTTCGTTTCGAAACTGGTTTAATTAATGATTTATTTTCTCTAAAACAAGTTCTTTCAAAAACTTTCTTGATTTGTCATTAGATATAATGCCTATAAGAACTCATGAGTCCGCTTTAAAAAATATGCCTTGTTTCTCTTTATAAATAGTAGTCATCTGTATTCTGCGCCTAGGCAAACCTTAGGCAATCAACTTTAAATAAAACTAGAACCATCCTTGTGATTAGTGTTTAACTGTTAACGTGTTAAAATTAGTAGGCAAGTCTGATTCGAACTTCTTTCCTGAGCCATGTAATAAATATAGTTCTACTGTTATCACTTAAATATCTTGTTAGGATCTGAAGTTAGACATTAATTGTGTATGAGTCGTACTGTCTATGTGCATTATTTGTGGAGGTATATTTGAGCTTTCCATCGGAATTATGTGTTTACCCCCTAACTATAGTCCTATGTGTTCTTATTTGTCGCCTAATATTTTACCTTTAAACATAAGGGTCTACCTTAAACATAAGGGTCTGCCTAGAACCCCCCCCCCCCCCCCGATATAAATATGAGTCCTAAATTTCTCTGGGACTGATAGAAATGGATGAGTAACAGCATGCAAAAAGGGTCGATACCAACCTTCGCTTTAATTTCATTCAGGGGACGCGAAAGGGTAGATATGGACATGATGACCGGTGCATTAATACCATATGTAGCCCCTCTTTAAGGAGTGTCATACCGGGTATTAGATTGATGTAATCCATATTATAAACATATCTAGGACACCCCTCTTTCATTCACGATATGCTTAAGATTGTAATTTTTTTCAAAATCTCGCTTTTCACTAATTATTTTTTCAAACAGTTGTGTATTTCAACTCAAATCCTCTACTATTTGAGCCATACTTGTTTATTTGCTAATTGTACAAATTCACAAGAATAATTTGGCTGGAAACCACACTAGTGGATCTTGAGAGGTACCTAAAACCTTCCCCTTAGGGTAGTTTCAAGCCCTTACACTGTATCTGGTTACCAAATGTAGTTATAGATAAATCTTATAGGTGCCCTAAAGCACTTTAAATCGTTAGGTGGCGACTCTTCAAAAATGTGAACCCTTTCACAAAGTGAACGAGTTGTCCCTTACAAAAATATCATAAACCCGATTCTGCAAGGAAAAAAGGGGCGCAACAGCGATGAAAGTAAGATTGGGGAGACCTTCGCATTTGCGATAGGTTCTCTGCATTTGCGGGGCTCGCATTTGCAAACCCCAGGTTGCATTTGCGATACCTGCAACTGATCAAAATGATGGGCGAGATTTTTCATTCTTCAAATTTTTCAAAACCTAGAACATATTAGGTGATTTTTCAAAGACTTCTTCTTCCCTAAATAATACGTAAGTGATTCTTTACTAGTTTCTTTCAATCTTTCATACCATTTTACTAGATTTCTACTTAGAATCTAAGGTTTTTATGGTGAAATTGGGGATTTTTAGATTGAAATTACGGATTAGATAAATTGAGGATTTAGAACTCAAATTAAGTCGGATTCAAAAATAAATTTTATATCCGGGCTTAAGGTGAATGGGTAATCGAGTTTTGGTCCAAATTTTGTGTTTGGACCAAGTGGACGCAGGTGTAGACTTTTGTTGCATTTTTTAATAATGACCTAAATTGAGCTATTTTTTATCGTGGGTGATTCCTAAGGCTTGTTTTTGAACATTTAGTTGGAAATTTGCTAGATATTATTGGTTCAGAGGTATGTTTGAAAGGTAAATTTGTGATTGAGGTTTGAGTGGCCTTTGATTCGTGGTAAGTGGCTTGACTAACTATGTGGGGAGAGGGGAGTCCCCTTGGAATTTTGTATTGTCTGATATATGAGCATCGTGTACATGAGGTGACGAGTGCGTACACGGGCTATTTGTTGAAAAACCTCGTTTTCATTAAGCAAATATTTATATTCCTTTAATTGAGCAACACTAGAATAGATAACTATCCTATTTTCTTTTAGGAAAGCATGCCTACGTGCCTTAACTGTCTTAACTACCTTAACTGCCTATTTGACCTCTGTGTAGCATGTTTTAGTGAACTTTTCCTGTTCTTCCTTAACTCGGACTTAGCCTAAATTATTATTTGTTGTTGTAATTGTTATCTATGTTTTGTTGAGCTTCATATTTACTTTGAGACTACGGAAGGGTATGCCAAGAGATTCTCATGTACTACATATTTACTTTGGTAATATAGAACGGTATTCTTCCTATACTGCATATTTACTTCGCGACTACAGAACGGTATTCCGGGAGATTTTTGAGCACTACATATTTACTTTGGGACCACGAAATGGTATTCTAGGAGATTTCCTTGTACATTTATGTTTGGGACTATGAGACGGTATCCCGAGAGATCCCATGTTCCTGTTGTTGCCTTTTGAGATGTTGGTTTTATTGTGTTCTATTCATGTTAGATTTTCGTATTTAGTTTTTACTATAATATTCTTTCTGTCTTATTTTATTGTTGTTATACCCGTAAGGCCCTGACATGATCTCGTCGCTACTCGATCGATGTTAGGCTTGGCACTTATTAGGTACCGTTATGGTGTATTCATGCCCTTTCCTGTACATTTTTTTTCGTATGCAGATCCAGGTGTTTGCTATCAGCCTCTAGTCTAGTTGTGTGGTTGGTACTTCGGGAGACTTCAAGGTACATTTGCCGCGTCCGCAGACCTTGGGGTCCCCTTCTATCCCCTATATTCAATTTTATTCTTTTCCATAAAAATTATGTGTAGAACTGATAGGACTTCTTAGAAGCTTGTGACATTGCAATATTCCGGATTTTAGGAAAGGTGATTATTGTATATTCGTTAGTTGTTATCTTTGTGTTTCTATTTCATTTTCTCAATATTATGCCTACCTAGTCGTAGAGACTAGGTGATGTCACAACAGTTCATGGAGAGAGAACTTGGGTCATGATAATAACATTATTCAAATGTTTGACAAAACTAATCTATCGATTCTAACTAATAAAAGAACTACATGCAATGTGAACTAAGCAAATACTACTAAAACAAGTAATATGGGGCCATAAATATAACATAATTTCAAAAACCACAACATAAAAAAATAGTTTAACATATATCAAATTCCAACAGAATAAAAATAAGTTCTAAGACAACTTAAGATTAGGAAAAATAATGAGTTTTTAATCTCAATCAACAATGAAATTCTACTTTAGTGACATCACTAATTATATGCCAAATTTATTAATGACTCATTATTTCTAATATTAGAAGGTACAGTTTCAAAAAATTTGAATAATAACGTAGTTACACTAAATGAAGAAAATAAAACAAATAAGAAATAATATATTACGAGCAATTACATGAAATCACAAGAAGTAAAGGTAGAGAAATAAAAGATAAAGAACGTACAAAGAAAAATTTATTTAAAATTTTAAAAACAAAATAAAAATAAAAATAATGAAAATAAAAAGTTATAAAAAAATTAAATTAAGATAAAACAAAAAGGAAAGAAAATAAAAAGTAACTTTATAATTACTCAGTGTAGTTATCACCAATTCTCATACCCTCCTTGAGAATTGTAGAGTGTAATTACACATCTCCAATTACACTCAATTTCATGCGAACCAAGTAATTACTTGGCCACGCAAACATGTCAAGCGTATAATTAGACTCATTTACCCCCAATCAAATTTTTAAGTGGCTTTTCAAACATAATCTTAATATATGTGAAAATAAATTTACAAAATCACTCCAAGTGGATAGGGCTGAATAGTGGAAAAGGGAAGGGTTTCTTTTTTTTTAATATTTACATACCTCTGTGCTACTTCAAAATAAGGTAAATTCAAAAATAGGGGAAAAGTGCCGTCTTCTAGTTTCATAAAATAAAATAAAATAAAATAGAGATGATAATGTATTACTATGAAGCACAAAATAGATATTAATCTCTCCCCAATAATAACCTGAAGAATCTATATAAGAAAGCTGTGGCATTTCAGCTCAGAGTCATGGCCATGAAATTTTCAAATGGAAAAAACGCTTTTCGTTAATATTATTACTTTATAAAATTGCACTGACTGACCAACTCTTGGAAATGAACTGCAAACGAACATAAAACGAACGAAAAAATTAGTGAGTTTCCAGCACAGCTGAAATAGAAAACAAAGAGGGTGTTTGGCTAAGCTTATAAGCCAGTCAAATTGGTTTATAAGTATTTTTTTGCTTATTTATGCGTTTGGTAAAATTAAAAATGCTTATAAGTTAAGTGTTTATATGCCAAAAATAAGCCAAAAGTCATAAGTTGGTCTTCCCCAGCTTATCAAATTTCAGCTTATAAGCACTTTAAGTTTGACCAAAATATTTACTATAAAATACTTCATTTTAAAACAACACTCTTCGAATACCCAGTTCTTAAGCTGCATCTTATTAATTTCAGCACTTTTATCCAAATATGTAACTGCTTATTTTTTAAATGAGTTTCAGCACTTAAACATGTTTTTCAGCACTCAATACTTATCAGCTACTCTAAATCAGCTAAGTCAAACGGACTCAAAGATAAATTGTCCATATTGAGACATGTTCATGCAATTTTCTCATTCTTCACTAATTCGAGTTTAATTTACCATTACATGGATAGAAAGTGAAATATAAATTAAACTAACGTTGTAACTAAAAGAAAGAAGAAAATAGAAATAAATTAAAAGAACACAAAGAAGAAAGGCTTTACATATTGCACTCATGTTACATTAAGATACTTCCACGAAATGAAAATCCAAACAAACCTGAGAATTGATTTTAATATTTTTATATGGAATTGAAAAATAAAGTAATCAAACTCATTAAGGGAATAGACTTATGAAGGGAGAGAACAACACTGGTTGTAGGTACTTCTTCCAATTCAGTGCATTTCTACCAAAGTGAAAGCTGAATTCCCTCGATATTGTAATTACTGACTTTATAATGCTCAATTTGTAGCCAAATTTCTTATCAGAATCTTTAAATGTTCTGATTGTCAAGTTGTGTATCCTCTGCAAATTCTGGCCTCTTTTGATGCTGCTACATGAAATCTTCAGTTTCCTTGTACAAGGCTTTCCGAAGAGGAAAATGGGAGAAGATTCTTTTTGGCTTTTTTCCTATTCGAAGAGTTATTCTCTACTTATTGTAACTCGACTCTACACCACATAAGTGTAAGCTTATAATTTCACTTACTTCCCTATTTAACTTTTTTTTTGTTTACTTTCTGTATCTCACATTTCAAACCCGACCAAACTAATCTGAATTTGCATTACTTAGGATTTACTAAAAGGAAAATGCTACAACAAGTGTCTTCATTTTTAGTGCTCGAACGAAAGATTCACATTAAATGAGTGTTTATCTCGAAAATATGGTAAAAATTAAATTTGATTTGGCGTTTTAAAGATATGTGATTTTGTTCAATACCAATAAATAATTATGAAATATTAAGTAGAAATGAAAGAGACAAGTGAATCAAACCAATATTATTCAGCAGCAGTAACCTCGGGATAGGTTTAGAATAATAAAAACAAATAAAGTAATAAAAGCAAAGTAAGGCCAGTAGAGCTAAAGGACAAAGCTGATGAATAATACGCAAAAAGGTAGAGAGTTTTGCTCAATAATTAGATGATGTTATAAATGATTGAGGTCCCCTTTATATAGTATGGGGAACACTAAGGAATATTTCTATTTACAATTTGGAATATTCTTGATACAACTGTCTAACCACCTAATGCAGAATCGTACAATCTTATTCTAGAATTTACGCCATAATCTTGGGGACGTGGCAGTAATCTAGTTTATTTTTTTCTAAATTCATAACGGTACCATTTCGGGACCGAGCATACTTTCCCTCGGTGCTCCTTGTACTCCTATCTCCGATTATCATATTCTTTCTTCGAGCTCGAGTCTATTCCACTGGGCTCGAACTCGGACTTCGGACTTATGATGGACCCTCGAGTCTATAAATCGGAGGCATATGATTTTGACTTTATACAGATAGTCCTAGCATTTCTTAGAGTAAGATGATAAGAAACGATTTAATCCTCGTAGGCGCTCGAAGTGACTGAAACATCTCGTCAGTTCACTTTCCCAAAATATTGAATGCACGCTAGTATTAGTCGCCCACTAGCGTCGCCTAACCGTCATTGCTCTTTTGTAAATATGAGGCTATTGCTTTGAGTAATGAGCTTTACTCTTTCATTATATCTTTTCCTTCCTCACCTCTTTCTCTAATCATCTCTTTTTACCGCCTCCTTAAGCACCGGAAAACACCAGGTCTTTGCAAAAATACCAAACTCCGACATAGTATGTATCCTTTAGTTAGAAATCATGCTAAAACTTCCAAAACGGTCCCCAGAAAAGATAAAGCGTTGACTTCTTCCACCTCTCAGCCGGCAAAACTGGTGGTGCTGTCGACTCTTGAAGAAATCACCTCTGGTCCTTGCATAGTTAGAAAGTACTTTCGTACTGAAAATCCTCCCGATGTCATGGTCCGCTGCGAGCATGTATCTCGATACCTTAGTTTGATATTGGATAAGAACCTCGAAGTAATAAAGAGGGATTGTCGCTGGAGAGACGAGGCCCTAATTCAGATCCGGAGCCCCGAAGAAAATATTACTACCCATGTGGAAGGGCTTTTAAGTGTTTATACTTATCCTTTCACATTAGGTCCACTCGATCCGGTGGTGATAAATATTTGCAAAATTTATGAGGTTACCCTCGCCCAGATTCACCCTTCTTTCTGGGGCATTGTGATCATCTTGCGGTACTTTTTTTTAGAAGGCTGAAGGGTTGGAATTCATCCTCAACTACCTGATTCGATTGTATCGACCCCAGCTGTTTCGATGGCTTATCAAGCTGCAACATCAAACAACGAAAGCCTTCTTTACCAGTAATTATAAAACTAAAGATCGAGGTTGGATGAGCCGGTTCGTCTGAGTAAGAACTTCGGATGTCATCCCCAGGGATAAAATGTCGTTCCCGGAGAGGTGGAACTCTAATCGTAACTGAAGTTCTTTTTCCAAGTATTTATTTATATTCTGTTTTCACGTTTCAAAATGCTTTTACCCCATTTTGGCAGCCACTCTCTGGGTGCCCCACGCGATGTCCGGCCTCGAGGATTGGGTCCGAAAGGTAGCTACCACCTCCTCCTACAATGAGCTCAAATGGCGTAAATTATCGAAATGCAAGTGGAAGGCCAAGAATCATGGTAAGTGCTTTTCCCAAATTTCAAATACTTTTCATATATTGGTGGCGTCAACTTATTCACATTTACTTGTGCAGGCCTAGGATATGTTTCCAAAATGAGGCTGGCTCCATCCGAGGATAAGACTGGGCCCTCGATCCCAAAATCCAGGAAGGACAATAAAAGAAAAAGGACTTCGAAGTTCGAAAATTCCAAAGAAGAGGTGGACCTGCCCGAAAGCCGAAAAGAAAACTCATTCGTGTGTACCCAAATTCAGCCATTCAATACTTGGAGGATGAAGAGAATGATGGTCGAAAATCGGCACTTATTCCCCGAGCAAAGAGACTAATCGAAGCTGTTGATGCCTCCGACCTAATGTTTTGCCACTTAACGAAGGGACTCCGAAGGGAGATCGAAAAAAATCCTTGACGAAGAATGGACGCAGATGCGCATCTGCAGATACGTACCTGTGGTCGTAGAAGCTAAAAAAGGCTGGGGGTGGAAAGATCGCAGAAGCGAAATTGAGAGTGCATTTGCGAACGCGCATGTGCGGTGGTTTGGAGTGTAGAAATGAGGGTGAGCGTAGAAGCAGAGTGTGGTGTCACACTGCGAGTATGTAGAAGCGGGACACAATCCGTAGGTATGAAATGCTGGCTTTCAGTGGTTTCCGTAGAAACAGGCGAGTTGTTGAAGAACCAACACTTCATAAGCGACTTTTTGGTTCGTAAATGCGAAAGTGCCTAGGCAGATTGTATTTAATTCGAGGTTTTGGTTCTTTTATCACACTTTGAGATTTGGAGCTCGGTTTTGGGTGATTTAGGAGAGGATTTTCACCACATAAATCGAGTTTCGAGCCATTCGGAGGTTGATTTATGCGAGATGCCATTTCTAGAGTATTGTTTGGTTTCCTCGGTATTGGATTTGGATTGTTCGAGATTTTGGAGCTAATGTTGCTGAATATGACGGAGCTGGCAATGAAGATGTACTTGCGTTTCGATTGTAGTTATCCCTTGTTCTTTGGGAGCTTTAAATTTATAAATCTATTTATGTATATTTTGAATACTTGATGTATTTATTTCATATTAGCTTTGTAAATTCTAATTCTTAGAATCTCATGACTTGTACTACTAATCATTGGAAATTTATATAGGAAGCTCAGTTGTTTTATTTATAGATTCATATGATACTATTTGAGTTGTTATGCCTATCACTAGGCTTAGTTAGCAGATTAGCTAGGTGTCATCATGTCTAGCTGGATTTTTGCTCGTGACAGTACTTGAGAGTTCATACTTTTTTCTATATTTTTCACCTGTCACTTAAATAAAATTTTGTTCTAAAATATTTGTTATTTTTAAAAATTATAATAAGGTCATTTTTTTTAATTTTCACTATAGCTATTTGAAAAAGTTTATTGATATCACTTAATTAGCATGTCGAAATCTTATACCAAATAAATTTATTCTTGATACATTTAAGTTAGGGAGATGATCGATACCAATGGCTACAAAGTCCAATTAGTAGGGAGAGGTGATTGCTTGCACTGCCATCATGCTCAGGGACTATTCCCACAGACTTTTCGTTATCAGTTCTCCCAATTAGCCCCAATCTTGGACCAATTCAGTGCACTTCATTTTTCCCATATGTCAAACAACAAAATCAAGGAAATCAGCTGACGGGAAAAAAGTTTTGCTGGCCACGGGTTGTCCTAGCAATCAATTATCATACGTGATTTTACTATCCACAAACCCAAATTTGACGGGTGGCCAAGATTTGCGTGCTTTTATTTAAAACTTTCTATACGTCCTTCAGCCAAATCTACTAAACGATCCTTAGGTTATAGTGAAGCATACCTGGCAATGTTTAACCTTAGGCAAAATATATAAGTTATTATTCGAGCAATGATTCAAATCCCTCTTATATAATTTTTGCGGAAGAAAATTAATTTACACTTTAAACCTTTTGAAAGTGTATCTAAAACACATTATTTTTGTGATTAATGACTTCTTCTTAGAGATTGCATTACACCCTCCAATCAATGTGTGACACGTTTTATGTCTTAGGGGAAAAAAATTATACTTAAAAAATACACCTCAATTTACATTAAAACAAAAAGGAAAAAACAATCATCTTCTCTAGCACTCTCTCTATCTTCTTCCTAACATTTGTCAGTCATTTTCCACAGTAATTTTAAATACATCTTCCTCCCAGCAGTAATAATCATTGAACAAATTAGGGTGGCACTTCGATTAAAAAAGAGATCTATTTGACGGCTTTTATCACTAGTCCTCTTTCTTTTCATCGTAAAAATTGAATTGGTCGAAATTGAAGCCGAAAATACATAACTTTAAGCTGCCGGTGCTTAGGAAGATAATACTGGACTGTGTTGCCTCCTCCATAGACCAATATAATGTTCCTTGACACCTTTCGTAGACACCAAATCAATCCTAGATTTAACAAATAAAAAAAAAAAGAATGGAGAAGAAGAAGAAATCAAACTTGAAAATTCGTTCTTTCATGGTGGAAGGTGTGTGAAAACAAGCTATATGGAGGGTCACTTGTGTTGCAAATGAGCAAATGAGGATCTGGACAAGATATGGAGGGATGGGGAAGGGTAGCGGTGGGGACGAAAGGGGAGGGAAGGGCTTAGATACTTTTTTTCTTCTTTTTATTTAAAAAAAATACGAATTTCTTTTTTGGACTAATTATTTATCTTTACGCGCTCAATTTTTTTGTCAAGTACGCGCACCATTTAGCAAAGTAGTGTGTACTTGATACAATATTGAAAGGTTACACCCGTTGGAACCGCTGAACCGGAACCGCCAGAACCGAAACCGGAACCGAACCGGTTCAAGCGGTTCCAAACGGTTCCATCCGGTTCCAAACGGTTCCGCAACGGTCCGATTTTTAAAAAAAAAAATTTTGAAATTTCCAAACGGCTCTTTTTCAAAATTAGCCGTTTAGAATTTTCAAAAATAGTCATTTGGCCCCCAAACTTTAATTTAACCCCAAACTTTAAATAATTACATAATTTCTCATTTCTCAACTATAAATACCCCCTCATTCTTTCATTTTTATTCACCAATTCATCAATATCTCTCAATCTCTCTCACTCTCTCTCAAGCTCTCTTTCAATCTTTCTAGTGCAAGTGCTTAATTTATTGTTGAAACATTGTGAAGTTGTTGAATTGAAGTTTTCAAGTGTTCAATTTCAACGATTTTCAATTTTCAAGAAGTTGTTCGTCAATCTGGTAAACTCGTTTCAACTTTTACTTGCTAAGAATATTTTTGTGTGTTGTTATTTTGCTTAATTATAATTATTATGGCATTTTCATTGAAAAATATGTTCGGAAAAGGAAAATCTAAAACCGGTGAAAGTAGTCGCCAAAATACTACCCCTCACCCCGCTCCCCGACCTACAAAAGATAAACAAGTTCAAAGTAGTAGCCAACCCCGAAATACTAATGAAACCTTCGAAATCCTTGATAGTGATCACCCATGTTTTCAATTTAGCGATGTTGATTTTCTACATGATGTAGCAGTTGGTGATAGAATAGACGATGATATTATGAATATTCTTTATCCTAATGCACCTATCTTAGAGGGAAATGAGGATGATGATGATGACGAAACCCAAGCTCCGGTAGATTTAGATGATACACCTACTAGTCCTGCTACTAATGAACCGGAACACCCACCCGTACAAACTCCCACTTTTAGTAGACAACCTCCTAAACGTTCAGAAACTTCATTAGTTTGGCAATTTTTTATTCAACTAAGAGAACAAAATAAGGCTAAGTGTAAATCTTGTGGGAAATTACTTGTGCATAGGTATACTGGAGATCGTAGCGGCACAGGTAGTTTAGTTAAACATATAAAATTACACCCTAGCGATAAGGCTAGATATTTTCAATTTAAAGCACAACAAGAGGGGAGGAAAAGTCCTGATACAACAGTTAACCCAAGTACTGGTTCAAATCTAGTTCAACCAGGAATAAACACAGTCACCGGAGGTATATTATATTACGATCCAAATAAGGATCGTGAAGAATTAGCTAAAATGATTACTGTTATGTGTTTGCCTTATTCTTTTGCTTCTAATCCTGCTTGGATTCATTATATTAGAAGAGTATTTAATCCTACGTATAAAGGTTGGCCTCGCGCCACAGTTAAGGCCGGCATTTATAAATACAAGCATGAATATGAACAATACTTGCGTTATTTATTTACCCATATAAGTAACCGTATGTCTATTACAACTGATATTGGTAGAAGTAATAATGAATGTGATTATCTAACCGTAACCAGTCATTGGATAGACGAAGACTGGACAATGCAAAAACGCATTATTGCATATAGAATAATTAATTCACGGCACACGGGTAAGTTTATTGCTAACACTGTTTCAGATGTATGTAGATATTTTTGTTTTAGTGATAAAATAATGTCAATTTCCATGGATAACGCTAGTAGCAACACTAGTGCAATATGTATTTTGACTAGAACACTTAATCCTGCTTTTACTAATATTTTCCATGTTAGATGTATATGTCATATTTATCATTTAATTGTTGGTGATGGTATGAGAATTTTAAACATAGAAATTGAAAAGGTTAAATTCACTCTTAATTGGCTTTTTTATTCTAACCGTAGAAGTAGACTTAGAGAATATTTTAAAAAATGTGACGAATATGGCCTTAGAGAAAGAAAGGTTCCTAAACCTTACCCGACTAGGTGGAACTACATGTACGAAAGTTTAGTAGTGGCGTACGAATATAGAAACCCAATTAACGCTACTTATAATTCTCGGAATTATGGGGAGGAAGATAATGACATGCTAACTAATCAAGATTGGACTAACGTTAAAATTCTTTTAGATATTTTAGAACATTTTCATGTGGCTACAACTGCTTTATCTGGCCAATATTATCCAACTAATCAAGATTGGACTAACTGTTTGGTATTCTACTATTTATCAAGCTTTAGATCTTGAAGAAGAAGAAATGGCTACACTATCTGATGCGAAAGCATCACTTACAGTGAATGCTCAAACTGTTTATAATTCTTATAAACAGGCGTTAGAGCATGCTAGGCCTTATATTCCAACCCCTACTTCGTCCACATCACAGGCGCCTAAAAGAGCTGCTGGCTTAACAACTCTTAAATCGTGGACGGAGTTCAGGGGTAGTCAAGGTGAAAATGTAGATGATTTTTCCCATCTAAATGAGCTTCAAGTTTATTTGTCGCAGGGACTAGAGAATGAGAATCCAGACGGCTCTTTCGACCTTTTGGATTGGTGGAAGGCAAGGGAAAAGCATTTTCCCATTCTTACAAGGATGGCTCGGGATGTTCTGTCGATTCAAGCGTCAACTGTTGCATCGGAGAGCGCCTTTAGTCAAGCAAGACTACAAATAGGTGATCACAGGGCGTCGATGCGGGACAGCTTGGAAAAATTAGTGCTTTTTCGAGATTGGATCCGCGCAAAAAGAAGGAACTTTGGACTAGCTGAATCACAACCAGAAATAGATGAGTGCTATGAAGAAATGCTAGCGGAACTTGCTCAGAAAACATCTTCACCCGGAAGTGGTGATGAACAAGCTTCATTTCCACCACCGCCAACAACAACCACCTCCAAACCTTGAAGGTTTTATGAGATTTGTTAGAAATAATACATAAACTATGATGTAACTTGTACATTGGCATGTCTTCTTTTAGTTTTTTTCCTTTTAATGGTGGTATTAGTACCATGTTGTGCTCATTCCATTGGGGGAAGGAAGAATAAAAAAAGATATGCCATTTTGGTCAATAAATATGCTCTTTATCATATCCTTGAATATCTTTTGTCTCAATATTTCTTTGTCTTTAATTCTATATCAATCTTTAAATATTTATATAACATACAATATATAACATACAACACAATATACTAATGACAATATTCTTTTATCAATATATACTACTTATATACAATTTATACTAATTACTAACTACAACACAATATACACTATTTATATACAATATATACTACTTATATACAATATATACTACTTATATACAAAATATACACTACTTATACACAATATATACTAATTACCAAACACAATATATATTATACTAATAACATAGTACACCATATAAAAAATATTCTACAATATATTAATGACTACTATACAAGATATTGATTTAAAAGAAAAAAAATCAGAACCGCCGGGAACCGCCAGAACCGCGGAACAGGAACCGCCAGAACGGAAACCGGACGGTTCCGGAACCGTATGGTAGCGGTTCCGGCTCCGGAACCGCCAGAACCGGTTTCGCCAGAACCGCCAGAACCGCAGAACCGGAACCGCCAGAACCGGAACCGCAGACCCAAATAGACCCAGAAACGGAACCGGATACAGCCTTAGCTGATATTGATCCTCAGAAAATGTATAACAAAAATTTGGTGTATAGTTTGGGTGGCTACTTATGTATTTTACCTTAAACTTATAATTTTTTTGGTACACAGTAAGTGTGACCAATTTATTTTTTTTATTTTGGTCTATAATAGGTGTTTGTTTATATAATAAAAAAACTAATTTATTTTTCTAAAATTACTCTTATATACGTATCCCTAATAAGTTTTTTACTTCTCACATTAAATTATACTACAATATTTAATTAAGAATACTTTAGTCATGTTAATTATTTTTGTCTAAAATATAGTATTTCTTAATATAATTGGCCTATTATTATAAATCGGAGGGATCAACTTCATTTTGATATGTTGATTTAGATATTATTGAAACAAGATGCCGCTATTGTTCATAAAATTTCCTTTATTTCTGTTTGTTTTAGCAGAACCTATAGTGTATTTAGTTTATTCAACTTTGAGAATTCCAAGCTATAAATGAATTTAATATCTGGTGGTTACTTAAGTCATACACTAAGAGCAAAGACGTGTAGGTACGTGATAGGAAAGTTTGGCCCATGGAGCACTTAGAAATTACAATAGCCGTACTTTTTCCACTATGCAAAAATTGTATTTTCAGCCACATAATTAAATTGGGCGGTGGCCGATAGTCCATTATCAAAAAAGAAACGTTGTACATCATATGGACATCCTTGCGACAGCTAGGTTCTAACCATGGAAAAAATTAAAAAGGGCAAAAACCAACAGTAGCAATGGCCAAAAACTCCAACGTCTCTCTCCACAAAATCTTTACAAACAACAGCTCTATTCCACAAAAAGTAATTATAATATGAAGCACTGAATTATGAATGGTCGGTCACAATGATAATGAAACTTAAATCATTAATGCATGTCCGTAGGGGCCCCTTTTATCCTACCTAATATTGCATGGTATTACTCCGATATAAACATCTTTAGTCCTTCACTCACTCCCATCAACGAGCAAACATAAATCCGTACTAAAGTTCCTGTGGATTGAGAAAACAAAATGGAGAACAAAGAAGAAGATGTAAGATTAGGAGCAAACAAATATTCAGAGAGGCAACCGATTGGGACGGCAGCGCAGAGTGACAAGGATTACACAGAGCCACCACCAGCGCCACTGTTTGAGGCAGGAGAATTGGTGTCTTGGTCATTCTATCGTGCTGGAATTGCTGAGTTCATGGCCACTTTCCTCTTCCTTTACATCACTATCTTAACAGTGATGGGTGTTTCAAAGTCTGAATCCAAATGCTCCACTGTTGGTATTCAAGGCATTGCTTGGGCTTTTGGGGGCATGATTTTTGCCCTTGTTTACTGTACTGCTGGCATTTCTGGTACGCATTTCTAAAACTATATTCTAGATGTTGCTATATTGATTTTTTATTTTTTCCTTTGATCGTCTCAAGCTCCTTTAAATATTTTGAATTATTAACCATGTCGATTTTTCATATAATATCAAATATGTACTGTAATGGTTATTTTAAAAATTGAAGAATCTATATCAAAATTATAGTTGAAAATTAATTGATTTGACCATCGTATCCTGAATTCATTCATATAGATTGAGCCAGAGGGGATAATATTTTGTTAGATCTAGTTGCTTGGCAATAGATTCTCAAATTTATTTTGATAAATTTGATTTAGTTTGGAACTGAAAATGTATCATACGTTTTCAAAATATATTTCTCAAACTTATTTTAGAAAAACATGTGTATTATTAGGATTTGGCTTAAAACTAGCTATTGGTTTTGAGATTTTGCTAACATGTAGACAAAATCTATGGTCAAACGGGTCCCTAGTGGTTTGAGTATCTTGTGGACTAGAGATGGATTCAAAAATCTAATTCTATGAGTTCAACAATTAAGGTTATTCACAACTACGGTACTGTAATTTTGATTTTTTGTAATAATTTGCATGATATGTTCGAAAATACCGAGTTTAGTCGAACCATTTAGAAGGCTCCATCCGCCTCTGTTGCGGACTACGAACTAACCATTGATTTTTGTTGTGGGGAATATTGCAGGAGGACACATAAATCCAGCTGTGACCTTTGGGCTGTTCTTGGCAAGGAAATTGTCGTTGACAAGGGCAGTGTTCTACATGGTGATGCAGTGTCTTGGTGCTATATGTGGTGCTGGTGTGGTCAAAGGGTTCGGCAAAGCTCTTTATCAAACAAAGGGTGGTGGTGCCAATGTTGTAAATCTTGGTTACACAAAGGGATCAGGTCTTGGTGCTGAGATCGTTGGCACTTTTGTTCTTGTTTACACTGTTTTCTCTGCCACTGATGCTAAGCGTAGTGCTAGGGATTCACATGTCCCTGTAAGTATTCATAGCCTTAATTCAGTAAAAGAAAGTAGTAGGGTTTGTGGTTAATTAATTGTGGCCTTAAACTGATATTTGGAATTGGGTTATGTTTTAATTTAGATTTTGGCACCATTGCCTATTGGATTTGCGGTGTTCTTGGTACACTTGGCCACAATTCCAATCACTGGAACTGGTATTAACCCAGCTAGGAGTCTTGGCGCAGCCATCATCTACAACCAAGACCACGCATGGGATAACCACGTAATTATCTACTTAATTCATCTTTTTCTCCTTTTTAAGTTTCATAAAATAATTTTGCTGACTTGATGTGATGAATTGTGTTTGATGCAGTGGATTTTCTGGGTTGGACCATTCATTGGAGCAGCACTAGCAGCTCTGTACCATCAGGTGGTGATCAGGGCAATCCCATTTAAGTCCAAGTGAAATCTCTTTTAACCACAGATTTCTCAAGCTTAATAATCATCATCTGGTCAAAGATCAAAAGCCTAATTTCTGCCCATTTCCCCTTTGCATTAGATCCTCTTTTTCTTTTGGTTTTTTTGTTTTCTGTAAGTATGTATTTGTAAGTTTCGTAAGTGGGAGAATGTAACTGATGGGGGCATATTTATTATCAATAAAAGGATCTTCGCTTCTCATTTCATTTGTCCAAAAAATAAAGTGCATATGGGCCAAAGTAAAAAGGGAGGGGGTATCATTAATATTGTTTCCTATAAGCACGCCTATTTATTTTCGAAAAATTAATCCAAATATCTGCTCACATGATTTTTTAAATTGAAAAAAACTGGCGAAGGTATAATATATATATACAATTTATAAATAATATATGAATAATTATATATAATTAATATATAATTGTTATATACTGACTAAAAAAATAAACACTTAATCTGAAGGATCTTTTTTCCAACATTCTGTCAACGGGGTTAAAAATATCAATAATAACACTGAATTGTCCTATTTATATCATTCTCCCTAACAAAGGACGGTTGTTCCACGTGAGCTCAAAATTAACCCGTAGTTGTTCAACAAGTCATGACATGAAAATTTAACCTATTTTTAATAGTGTTCCTATTTATATAGATGACATTCTTTTGATCTTGCAGGATGGGTAGGTACATGAAAAACGTATACAACATGATTTCGGAAAAGGAAATATTTACCAGATAGACAAACAGTGAGTTCGTTAGAATGAGACCTTCTGGAGGTCATTATTATCCAGGCTCCCACATAGCCCAAGAACCTAATATTTTTTATGAAGACTAAAGTATTTAGGAAAATCAACAGTTTCTTCGCCAATATCAATTACATAAAAAACTTCATTCCAACTTCACCTAAATACACTAGTAAAAGGTCTAATGAAAATAATCTCTCAATATCCTCCATCATTCCAGATTATCACCATAACTCATATAATTTTATAGACATATGTGATTGATCAATATTTTAGGACACGACCACTTGTAAACTTATACGATATACGAGCCTATAAGGCCGATATGATCATTTGTACACTCAAAATATAAGCCGACAAGCCCTTACAAGCATTCATATACATGACATCTGTCTACAAGCCTGTAAGAGTATATGCACATCATAAAGGTTGGGACAGGCTACGCCATACAAATTAATACATGTCCAAAGCATACTGACCAAATAGGCAACTCTGGAGCAAATGGAGTGCACCAATGTCTTTCGCTGAGCTGATAATCTACTAGAAGGACCGCCAACTTGTCTATTAGGACCTGTGGGCATGAAAAGCAACGTTCCCCGAAAAAAGGAACATTAGTACGAATAAAGTACTGAGTATGTAAGGCAATAAAGCATAAATAAGAACAGTAATATAAAGAGAGATAGAGAAGATACAACTTGTAACATTAGAGTGCCTCTAAGGGCTACTCACATGGAATGCATGATACATAAATATATACATAGACATTTAAAGAGATACGACTTTGTGTGCATAATTATCATCATATGGTACCCAATTGTAATAGGCTTAGTAAAAATATACCTGGCCATCATAAGGCTCGGTAGAATCGTACCTATCCACGTGGAGTTCGGTAAAATCTAACTGATAAGTGGTTGCATAATAGGTGTCGTACCAGACAGACTATAGTGTTGTTCGGTAGAGTGAAATAGGTACATATATATAATGCATGTTGGACTCATGGAATTACATTCTCAACCTTCTAGAGTTATGTAAGGACGTTGCACCTTCGATTAATATTACGGACATCCAAACCAATAATATGAACCTCAATAGGATTCAAGCATCATATATGCATGCTTAGAATAACTTTTTAAGTAAAGAACAATATGGACAACCTTCGTTGCTAAGAGTAGATTTGTTATGAAATAGCGTATTATATACATTCATTTAACTATAGATCAAGCTAAAAGAAAGAAGGAAGCGCCTTAAAATAGCTTATGATCTCTTCCTTATTCCTTATTAAGCCCAACACAACTTCTTGCTTCTATATAATAAGTGCAATGATATTTTCGTCAACAAATAATGTCGTACCATCGTATTTAGCTAGTCGTATAGCTTAGGAAAAATCGGGCAACAAATCCCCTATTTTTAGTATATCCCAAAGGCTACTAAGGATCATTAATGTCCCAACAACAACAACAATAACTAACAATAGCAACAACGATAATATAATCCAATATAAGCTACTCTAATTTTTTTAAGAATAATATTGAGCGGCAAACTCGTTTTTACTAATAATAAATATAAATTGAATTTGACTCTTATTGCATAAATTAGTTTACAACCTTCAAAATATCATACTTATATATATATATTATATGATTTTTAGTTCAAAACATCCACAAAATGCCTTCAAAAATAGTCCCATACGCCTAACACCTTAAGTTTTATCGTCAATCACTTATTTTTATGTGGTTTCTTCTTCAATCAACTTAACTAACACCTAAAAATATTTAATAACAACAGCCAAAAAATATTCAAATTATTTTCTTAATTTTCATCCATCACAAAAACATATATGTAGCCATAAAATAGTCCAACCAAAAAGATAACCATGTTCCATGTTCTTTCAAGTGCTATCTTGCGGTATTTCACTCAAACAACACAACCAACACAAGATTAACCTTAGTAACATTTAGGAAGATACATACCTTGAAAATCAGCTACAACTCGAAACCCCATCTCAACTTAGCTTACAATAGCCCTTAATAACACCATAACATCGTAGAAGCATTCGCTTGTAGTCTTTAACACTTTCAAGAGCTTGTGGATGAGTTTTGGGTGAGAAATGAACATAAATGAGTCTACAAGATCTTTTAAAAGAAGTAAGGTTGGTGGTTATCTCAAGTGAGTCCCAACAGGAGCTGGTTGTGCAGTCTCGTAAAATATATGAATATCTCTCTACTTTGATGTTGTACTTATGAACGATTTAATGCGCTGAAAACTAGATTCATATATCTTCAATTTTTTGCATGGAGCACCTCATAAATCCAATTATATTCAGAGAGAATCTCAGTAATATCATACCTAAATTTTTAATAGAATTATGAACGTAACTTGCGATAACTTTTGTCGACTTTTGTTTTATAACTCGCTTAGCTTTAAAACTTATGACACGACTATCATACGATTAAAATACCTCATAAAATTTCCTTTTTGTCATCGTAAGAATTCTAGTCTCACCCCACAAGTAAGAGTTATAACATTCTGAACTTGTCGATTTGGCGAAACTTAATTCATTCGATTCGATTAGTATAGTAACCTTCCAAAATTCACGATACTTTTTTAAAAATTGATTGAGCCATTCATTAACTTTGCAATTGTCTTTCAACTCTCCGGCTCATATTGTTTCACTTAAGACGAATTATAACATGCAAGTACATGGTATAACATCCTTCACCACTTTGGAATATTTATCCTCGAATTTAAATGAGTCTTAGAGGAGGAACAAGCACTACAAGAAATTAAGCCTACGACAGCTCTTTCAAAACTGTACCTATAGGTACTGAAATAGTCCTTGTAAGGATAATGGGACGGTTTGGGACGCATTCCCAGATTCAGCGTTACAATAGGTCAACTAGAATGTTTAAATGTAATAATTTTCAAACCGTCTCCTTGTATGGCTATTGTAATAGTTATAACTACAACCAATGACCCCTCTATGGGAATGATTTTTTGTTGAGTGGGAACGGTTATAAACCGTTGTGTTATAATTGTACTAACAAATTTTTAAGTCTACTGCAACGATTTTCATGATATATTGTAACTATTTTGTTATATATTGGAGCAATTATCTGTATCAATTGCAACGGATATTGCAACGGTTATTAGAGGGATGCTATTGTTCTTTGCTAGATCTATTGGAATGGTTATATTGTCTATTGCAATAATTCACTATTGTAATTTCTAATATTTATGGAAGCAAAATGAGGAATATTTTCCTATGCAATAAAATTTTATACATCATAACTTGTAGAAACCATGAAATAAGATTAAATACGAATACATTGTTTGATAACCAATTCAAAAGTCAAAATAGATGAGTTTTAATTTGCATACAAAAAATACTAAAATATTCTTGATAGTAGAAAGTCTAGCAACAATCAACAAAACTTAAGTAAGGTCTTCATCACTGTTTTCATCCCAATCGATGCACCTAAAAAATTCAATCACAAATAATTAAACAAAGAAAGTTTTAAGAAAATTGAATAATGAAGTATTTTTTTTATGATAAGGATCACGTCTCTTGAGCACTTAATTAGATCATCACTACTCCAAGAAGTTCTTGTTCTTGAAAATATAGCATAATTCATATTCAACATACTGAACATAGAGAAGCAAGCAACTATAGTATTTGTATCAAATTAGCAGAAATTAGACACTAACAAGTTTCAGTAGAACTATGTTTGGAAAGCATCTTTGGCACTGGCATAACAAGTATAATAATTGAGCAGCAAGGTTGATGATAACAATCAGAAACCATGAATTTTGATGTGCTCTTTCTTTACGATTCCACCCTAGACAAGAAATGCAGAAACATTCTTACGCTGGTCACCCTGAAGTTGAATAACCTGGCCTAATTCAGGATCCTGAACAATAGTACTATTGCAGCAAAAGTCTTTCTTGAGGTCCTTCAGTATTTGCCTCGGCAAAGGAATCAAAAGCAGTAGGACTTTGGGCGTCAAGATCAGACATGAAACTTGATTGAGTAGTAGATTGAATGACCAATTTAATAACTCAAAAATTTTTAACTCTCTAAATTTTTAAAAAATTTTAGCGGAGTTTCCTTTGTAAATACGATTATGCCAAATATTTTAAGCTGTTCAAAATAATATTATGCTTTACACAAGAATAATTTTAACTCTTCGGTATGTTATAATAATATTTCATTTCTTTAACAACATACAACAAACTAGAATTAGCAACAGGAAAACCATATCAAACAACTCTCCAATCTATTATTTTTTAAGCAACAATCTGCGGTGACATCTTCGAATATTATTACATCACTAAACAACATCACATCTAAATTATTCAACCTGCTCAAGTAACAGTCACTCTAGTCGCAACCTCATTTAAATAATTAAGTGCAACACACAAAGTACCAACCTAAGATAGTAGATCTCATAAAAATTATTAAATTGTCAATGAGTTAATACATGGAATGAGTTGGCCTTGTTTGTGTTGAAACACGTTCTCAAGGCACTAAACTAAACGTGTGTTCATGTTTGTAGGTATTGATAAATGACAAACGATGCGCAATTGACATATGACGAGGTCCAAGCACAAGCGCGCAAATGTCACGTAACGAAGTTCAAGCACAAGACAAACAAAGATCAAGATTAAACAAAGTTATTCATGAGTCGCTCTTTAATTGTGATCTTGATCCGACAATTTAACTCAAGACTTGGCTTCTCTCGTAAAAGTATTTTTATCAAATCATGCATAGTTAATTTAGAGCAAAATGATTTTAAATCATGCATATTTATTTTAGCAAAATGATTTTTAAACATGCCTCTAAAATCTGGACAAAGATAATCGATTATGTACTTATGATAATCGATTATGTTAAGGCAGCTGCAAGACAATCGATTGTGTACCTTATGACAATCGATTGTGTTGAGGCAGTGTCCATCAGATGTTTGAAATCTGCATGACAATCGATTGTGTACCTTATGACAATCGATTGTGTTGAGACAGTGTCCATCAGATTTTTCAAAGCTACAAAATAATCGATTGTGAACCTTATGACAATCGATTGTGTTGAGGCAGTGTCTATCAGATTTTTCAAATATACAAAATAATCGATTGTGAACCTTATGACAATCGATTGTGTTGAGGCAGTGTCTATTAGATTTTTCAAGACTGAAAAATAATCGATTGTCCATATAGCATAATCGATTATGTAAATGACAGTTGCCAAAATATTTTCAAACTCCGTCAGATAATCGATTATAGGATTTTAATAATCGATTGTTTGAAGTAAAATCTGAAAAAGATTTTTTGAACGTTGCCAAGTAATCGATTGTATCTTTCTGATAATCGATTGTTTTAAGCAAAATCTGGAAATAATTTTGGAACGTTGCCAGTAATCGATTATACGTCTTAGATAATCGATTATGCTGCGTAAAATCTGGAAATAATTTTTGGAACGATTGGAAAACAATCGATTGTGCCAATTAGACAATCGATTGTCGTAGCACAAAATCAGCAATTCTTAATTGGCAATTAGGCAACGGTTATGCATGTTTTTGACACTATAAATACATCTTCAAATCAGTCTTCTAAACACAACAACTGATCATATTATTGCTAAAGTTTGCATACTCTCTTATTCATCATTTTCTATTCATTACATAAGTTTTTGAGAGCCAAATTCTTGACGAAAGTTGTTGCGCTCTTGAGCGTATTTATTTTACTCATATCTACTCTTAAGGAGAGTCTTGTTTTGAGTGCAAAGTGTTTTTATACACTTGAAGGGAAGTGTTAATCCCTTGTATTGTAAGAAGGAACGTTGTGATTCCTTTGGTTGAAGTCTTGAAGTGTTGTATCTTCGAGCAAAGGTTGTTGAGGCTTGTGTGACTCAAGTTCTCAGTTTGTAACGGTTTGTTAAGCACCCGTAAGCTTTACGAAGTTAGTGGAAATCTCGAGAGAGTCTCTCGGGGACTGGACTAGCCACGGGTTGTGGTGAACCAGGATAACATCGGTGCGTTCGTTCCTTATTATTTACTTATCGCACTTATTTCATTCCTGCAATTTTTAAATTCCGCAAGTTTACGCTGTTTTTTATTATAACGCTATTCACCCCCCCCCCCCTCTTGCGTTAAGCATATATTCTAACAGTTTGTTGGTAGCAGTAGATGGACGATAGATTGGTTGCAATGCTTTTTGCTGAGCAGATGAAGTTTCTCCTAATGAATTATAACCCAATGCCACTAGAATAATGTTAGCATCAATATCAATTCCTGAACGTTGAAGTCGTGTAAGGACATCTGCAACAACTTCTTGATGGATAGTTGCCGTTTGTTCCACAATTTTTTCCTCCATTCTTTGTATCTTCTCCTCCAATTTTTGTACAGAATTTGAAGTGTTTGAAGAGGGTTCCAAATATCCTCATTTTCCCTTCAAAGAAGTTCTTGTAACCCCCCGTCCATACAATCTCAGAAGTCCCGAAATGCCTCTACGACTCATCGCCATTTTTGTTTTGTTATGCTTTAATTTCTTCCATTTCAGCCTACAAAGCACATTCAAAAAATTTAATTCAAGTAAATAAAAAGTAAAAAAATTGAAAAAAATAATTGATCTCGATATAATATTAATTAAATAGAATTGCACAATTTTACTAGTATCTTCATCCGAGGAATTGTATGATCACCCAACATTTCTTTTTCTTATAGCAACAAAGACTTCTTTTGCTGATAATGGTTCCGAAGTTTTCCTGTCTTTTTCCTATTTACATGAAAGTGAGTTAACATTCCTAGTGGTCTGCCATGAACTAAACATCAGTAGGATGTCTTATATTTTCATCATTCAGTCGTTCAGTGACATGCCATCTCATAGCTTCAGCTGTTTCGCGACACATGAATATTCTCAGAAGCCGAGGCTTTAATGGAAATTACCTTAAAACTTTTACAGTGGTTTTGGTATTTTTATTAGTCAAGACATTAACAACATTCTTCCATCTAGAAGACCCACACACAAAACAAGTATATGCATTTACATTGTCATTCCAAAATAACATGCAATCTTTAAGAAATGCATGTTTTTTCATAATGAAGACCCAAATCTTTTATCATGCTTGTAGCCTAGTAGAAAGACTCAAATAGCTGAGCAAATGGAAATGCCTCTATTAACAACTCCAACAAGTCTATAAATGCCACATTACTCATCCCATGAATTGATTTAAACAAGTACAACCGAATAGTAAAACCTAATTTGGAGAAATTCTCACACCCTTGATATAATTCTTATTTCCCTCCTTCTACTAATTTAAAGAATCTTTTACTTCTTCTGATGGTCCATCCCTCACTTCTTCATGTCTCAAGTCATCCCTCACTTCTTCATGTCTCAAGTCATCCTCGACATTTCGAAATGTATCATAAAGTAATCCATTAATATCGTCATATATGTCAGAACCTTCATCATTACTGCTTGGGCATGGAGTCTTTCTCGAGGAAATCCTCCCCCGTGGAAAACCTATTTGTTGTATCCATGAACAAGATCATTAAAAATCAAGTTTCTACCATATTCCTATGATTCCAAAAATATTTAGCGCACATTTTACAAGTGCATAATATTTGATTACCGTGGGAAGCTCGTTCAAATGCTTTATCAAGAAATTTATTGACTCCTTGTATGTACTCATCAGTTGACCTTCGAAGGCCTATCCACCTTTTATCTCCTTTATCCATTAAATTAATTTTATTCTATATAACACCAAAACAATTAGTATAAAATTAGTTTATATACTCCTAATTAAAAATAAAATAATAAGAAAGATAGAAAAGAGTCACTTCTTATCCAAATTATATGGATTTCATTATTGCAAAATTTAACAGTAATTTTATGTTTATAGTTTATTTGGTATGATATTGTAGCTTAATCTAGTCATATTCGTCAAATCCCTTTCTCCTAATCAAATAAATTCCAAAGATGATATGAAAGGAATATGGGCCTTCCAATCCTAAGTTGATAGATTTAAATTTAATTTTGTTAGGGTTTAACAATCTAGCATATGAAATTGATTACTGAGAACTTGTATTCTTTTCAACCAATGAATGGAACCTTTAGAGAA
Organism: Nicotiana benthamiana; assembly: GCA_034376525.1. Classification (NCBI taxonomy): domain Eukaryota; kingdom Viridiplantae; phylum Streptophyta; class Magnoliopsida; order Solanales; family Solanaceae; genus Nicotiana; species Nicotiana benthamiana. The sequence goes on from CM067325.1 coordinate 72,002,696, forward strand.
GATTCCATCAACACAATGACACATCAAAGAAGTAAAATATTAGGTTTTTAGATCTTATCTCCAATATAGTAGCTAACTCAATAGAGTAGCTAACTCAGCGGAGCAGCTGCCAACCCAATAGAGTAGCTAACTCAGTAGAGCAGCTGCCAACCCAATACAATAGCTTACGCAGTAGAAACAAGGAATATTGCAGCTCAAAAACGCAGAAATCCAATGCCCAAATACGAACTTCGTATCAGAAAAAACGCCAGCAGTTCACAAGATATTATCCAAAGGATTCAATATTCCCTAGAAAACTAAATATCATTAGATTTAAGACATTGCTTCAGATTATCAATCGAGTCTAATTTAGCCTGTCACAGAAGCGATGTCATAGTAGAACAAGAAGGAAGTTCAGTTTAAGATTCAAAAACTCAGAAACTCAAAACCTTTCAAAATAGAACTTTCAACTGAATTCCAAGTAATATAATGAATTTTCAACTGTTGTCTAACAATTTTAGTCAATTCGACAAGTTCTGGACTCAATTTTGATAGAGAAAATAAAACACATTATTCCTAGAAAGAATAAAAGAACGGTAGCAGCAACAACTACAGCAGATCAACAACAACATGCATCTCTCGAAGATAGAGTTATAGAAAGAACTAAGCATTGTTAATTGCTTCCAGCAAGAAATCAGGGACTAGATTCATGGAAATTAGGCAAATGCAATAGGGCAGACAGTAACAACACATAAAATAAACATATAAAATATGATCGATAACACGAAGAGTCAAATAGCAACCAATAATAAGAATGCTCGTATAGTCCACCGATAGTATAAAACAACAGAACATGTATTTTGGTACTCAAATCCTTCCCGTTAGTCAGATAAAAAATTCCAATTGAAAATACATCAAAAAATGCTAAACAAAGTTTAACTTGTTTTTCTAACTAACTAGATAATTAAAGTTATACAAACTAGAAATTAAACAATTTCCTGGTTTAGATGAAATAAAAAACTAGAAATCATATAATACAAACAAAGGACATAGTAAATTAATGGGTTTAGATGAAATCATACCAGAGAAATAAAGCAAAAAAAGCGGCGAAATAATTTTTCAGCGAAATACTTTTTTGGCAAAACAATAGCGAAAGCGAACAACCACGAGTACAGAGAAATACCAATAATCTGCATTTGAGATTCCCTTATATTTGCCGAAATAGTTTTCTTTCGTCTGAATTCCTTTGTCGAAGAAAGAAAACAGTTCGTCACGGATAGGTTTGAAGACGAGAGAGACAAAAGCCTTAGAGGACAGACTTGGCAGATTTGTCTAGGATACTGGTTCTGATGAGAGAGACGAAGGTTTTATATTTTAAAGCTTAATTAGTAACCCTATAGTATAGTTTATTTTTTTTGTGGGGTCAAAATTTATTTTTACTTTTTTTTTGATAAAGATGTTGGAGGAAAATCAGGGAGGGAAAATCAAACCGTTCCAATAAATATTTTATTTCAAAAAACCGTTCCTATGAATATCCCTATTGTATCGCTTTATTCAATCGTCCTCATAGCTTAATTTATGTTGACTGTCACTATCTTATCGGGATAGTTTTGCTTTAGAAGTGTACCAAAAGCATTTTCACTCTATTGGAACGGTTAAAATCGTCCCAAAAAATAATCAATTATAACAGTACTGTGACCGTTATCAAATAACTGTTCCAATAGAATCATTTTTTAGTAGTGTAGCCCTTACGGAAATTTTAACAAAGTATCCTCTGCACACTAGATTTTCCCATACCTTGTTTCCAAATAATTTTGCTCTTGAAAATACTACAATGCTTCAATTCTGAATATCATTATAATGAGTGTTAATGGAAATCACATAACATGGGCTAAGAAAATGCATGACCGAGATACAGCCATTAAGAATTTTCTATCTGAAACATCTGAGAATACTTAGAATTCATTTTTTCTTTGGCTTCCTATGTCTTTCCTTCAACATTCTTATTCCTCCACCATATCTTTATGGAAGTTACGTTCATAGTCCCCAATTTGTGGACATGCTGATCTAAAATAGCAAGTAGAATCTTTTCATAAGACTAGTTCTCTGTAATCTGAGCCTCATGTGATTCTGCAACATAAATTCATGATTCATTTATAGCGGCAAGAATCCTCTCATAAGATCGATCCTTTATTACTTGTATATCATTTATTGCATTTATTCAATATTAGAACATGATAACCGGATGAACGAATCCTAATTCTGAGGAAAAATTCAATTTAGTCCCCTTTCTATGTAATTTGGAGTGGATTTATATATCTCATGTTTAACTTGTCTAATTATATTATTATGCTTTTTGTGAGTTAAATTTTCAAAAAGGCCTCATTATCAACTCAAGATTTCCTAAAGTCTTGTCGTCACGTCTTGGGGTTCCATCTATGACGCTTCTAAAAACAAACGCTCTTGCATAAGGCTGACTTTTCACAACATGATACATGAAATTTGGTCGAATAATTCTATCTTTCAAACTGTCTTATGGGGAATCTGAATTTCCTTCCAAATCACACTTTATAAGGAGCTGCAGTTTAAAATGTATCTTTATGATCCTCTTACATGTATAGATTGTCACAAACTAAAATCTCACCCCGTCGTGATAACTCCTAATATACCGGATAGGCAAGACGAAACATAAGAGTAAATAACCAGAACATAAATTATAGAAATACCATAAGTTTGAAACCTCAATGTAATAAGGTACGGCCAATACAAGGTAAATCTCTCAGAAAATGGTAAGTACAGAGTCACGATCTCTACTACAAAATATAAACCTAAAAAACTAAATAATAATACTGTTTGAACTGAAATACAATACATCAGAAAAGACAAGTAAAATTGCAGCCAAGGATGCAGCTTTACCTCGTCTCTCAATGATCAATCCGACAAGCAAATCTATTGTTGATAACTTGTCCCCACATCTAGATATGCACAATTAAATACGGAGTGTAATATGAGTACAACTAACCCAATGTATTTTATAAGTATTATAACTAACCTCGGTGTGGTAAAAGAAATACAAATTATAAATGATACTAGATGTAACCTATGTAATTTCATCTTTTCAATGAGTACAAAACAATAACGAATTCAAGTCATGATACACAAGAATTAGCATTTGTGTGTGTATGTGTATAATTACTCAAAAGATCTGTTTATCAATGCTCAATATATAAAGATGATATGTAGGTAAATTGGGTAATTAACCGTGAAAATTGCAAGTAAATATGAACTGCAAAATTCATACAAAACTAGCCATATTTCTTCAACTTTCCATATTTTTACCAAACCACCGTTCAATTTTTCTCAATATCCACATGTACACCATCAAGAGAGAAACATGAGAGCGTGACCTTAAGGATGAATCCATATCAACACTCAAGCACAACCAATTCAACGTGCTACCAGTCTAGAGTGGTCACTAGCTCAATGTCATAATTTTCCCGACATAGTCACAGCCATAATAGGACAGTCCTTCCGGCGTGGTCACATGCATATCAACATAAGCTGCCCACCACTGTCACAAGCATAGCAACACAATTCTCCCGACGTGGTCATAGGGAAAACAACATACTTTGCCCAGCATTATCACATGTATAACAGTACAATCTATCCGCATGGTCACAAGAATCTGACCCAAATCATATCACATAAAAGCAAATATATAAGAATACATGTATATGATGAATAAATAATAGATCTCATGTTTATGGAATGATAGAAGTGACATGCTAAAATGTAGGCATGTGCATAATATGCTATCACAGCTCAAACAGAATATTTCATCATATAGATAGTAATTATCAAGTTTATTCAGAGATTTAGCCTCTATGTAATCCTCAAACATGGCTCAAATAGTTCACAACAAGGTTAAAAATATGAGAAACAATATAGCTTGTAGCTTAACACTCAATTTCTAGGAATGTCATAGCCTAAGTACTACCCGAGCATTGATAAATACTCCAGTGTTAGCACATAGGCTCAAACCCATACATGTGTGCACCTATAGTATGTAGCTATCATGACCCAAACCGAAGGGGCGTGACGACTTCCCGAGTTCAACCTATCAAACACCCCTAAGCATATGTCTAAGATATAACACGAAATAAGTGTAGGTCATGCATAGACCCTGGAAATAACATACTGATTCATGTGAAAAACATACGAGGAAAAGCATGCCCAAAAGCAATATACATATATATATATATATATATATATATATATATACATACATATATATATATACATACATATATATATATATATATGTATATATCTATATGTATATATGTATATATCTATATGTATATATGTATATATATATATATATGTATATATATATATATATATATATATATATATATATATATATATATATACATACGACAGGGTGAGACGACAAGGACACATCCTATCTAACTACACATGACTATCTATAGACCTCCAATAGACTGTACACTGTATAAAAGACGAGATTGGAACCGGTCATACCCATTTGTATAGAAAAGTATAGTACTAAAACTCAATAGCAACTCCGGATCAAATGGAGCACACCAAATCTCATTGAGCAAGGATCCTAAGAAGAGGGACCGTCAGCATTTCTACCTGTATCTGCGGGCGTGAAATGCAGTCCCCCAAACAATAGGGGCATCAGTACAAATAATTTTCCGAGTATGTAAGATACAAAATCAGCATATAAAAGACATGAAAGAAACATGGAGTAAAGGACTCAACCTGTAAGTCTGAATAGCTCTGTGAATCATGAAACCTTTATACTGTCATACATATTCATATAAATATCACGTCATGCATAGGTATATGTGTATATAATATAATCAAGCCTCTGAGGGCATCCCATCATATCATCTCAGCCTCTATGGGTGAAATCATAAACGTATACCAGTTGATCAGGTGGTAGTGCATATGTAATGCCATAACCTTTCCCCATACCCCATATACATATATTATACGTGTATATAATTCCATGTAGTCATAGGTAAGTATACATGTATAAGTGGATGCAATGCATAATGAATTAAGTCAATAATATCTCTAGGAATATCATGAGACCTATGAACAGACGATATGATAGTAGGACATATGGGGAATCCAAAACATAGGCAACCGTAGTACTTCTAAGAATATAATCATTTGTGAAATTTGTGTGCTTGTTCATTTCGTTGAATCATATGGATCATACCAAAAGAAAATGATGGATAGCCTTAACACATCTCAAGTCATCAATGCAACTCCAAAACAAGCTTATGATAGCTAGCACGCCAACCCTATAACAAAGAAATACATGTACGGCTTAGATAGCGCTAGTATATTACATATCTCAAATAATAACTCAATTCTAAAATAAAACGGACATCGTTTCCCCTGATTTTACTGATCGTCAATCCTAGTATAGGCGAGATACAAATATAAAACAATCATCAACTCAAAACCAACCTTATTACAATTCAGAACCTCCAATATAACAAAAACCCCAAATATACCATGACATATCAAATCAAAAACTTATCAACTAGCCTGAAAATACATCAACGAGTGAGCAACCTACTACCCTACCACATATGGTTTTTCTCCATGCCTTTTTATCCTTCCAAACTCCATAAATCAATAGAAAAATAGGCCAACACAAATGGACTACAAAACAGTCCACTAAAAGTGGAAAGAAATCGAATTCACGGCTTCCAATCACCGTCCCATGAGTTGTAAATATTAGGAAACCACTTTATCAACCTACCTTGATATATAAACACTTATTAAATAAATTAGACGTTACTTAACTATGAATTACCTTGCAAAAAGATGAACTACAAAGAGAAAAGAGAGGCGGTATAATGATACGTACGTCGTAGGGATTGTTCTAATTTTTTCGCTTCATGATTTCATACCCTGGATGTTAGTATTCATTGAAACCCTTTGTAGAGCTTAAGGAAAGGTTTTTACGGTGTTATCTGGTTGGTATCTATGTAAAGTGAATAGAGAGACGAGATAAAACCTAGATATAAACTTTTGAAAAGTCAAAAAGGTGCTAGCTTGGTACCCCCGCATTGGCCCATTTTCGACGCTTATATGGTTTTCTACGGATGTCGTTTACAAGACCTTAAATTTGGTTAATAATATGTCCCAAAAATACCTCATATAGCCGACAACATTTTTTCCTCAAAAAGCTCCGTACAAGGCAAATCCTTGGTTGATTTTTCTGCAACTTAAATCCGATTTTTTCCCAAAAATTATTTTCTATCCAAACATAATATATAGTCATATTATGACCTTGAAACCATTTAAATCATTGTTAACAAGTCTAATGTTCATTATACGTCACCTTGGGACGCACAGGTTGTAACAATAGCCCCCATAGAATCATTCATCCTCGAATGTTAAACTCCCAGAGATCTATAGAAATTTTTGCAGAGTCGCCTCTATAATGGTACCATTACCAACTTTTCTGATAGAAAACCCTACAGTACAAAGCCACACAGGGCCAAAATTATCAATAACACTAATGTCCTGACACGACCAATGACAATAACTAACATAAGAATCAAGTACCATATGCGTACCTAAGGCTGTGATATCTCTGTCCGATCGTCCTCAGAAATTGGAAAGAAGTGAGGATACCTAGACTTCACCTCTTTATTAGTTTCCCAAGTCATCTCCTCCACATTATTGTTCCTCAAATTTACTTTAACTAATGATACTTCCTTAGTTCTCAATCACCGAACTTGTCTATCTAGTATAGAAATAGGAGCTTCCTCATATAATAGTTGCTCTATGACCTAAACATCGTCAATTGGAATTACTCTAGAAGGATATCTAATACACTTACGTAGCATTGACACGTGAAATTAGATGTATTGACTCCAAGTTGGAATGCAAGTCTAACTCATATGCTACCTGACCTACTCTGCGTATGATCTTATAAGGTCCAATGTACCGATGGCTAAGCTTTCCTTTCTTACCGAATATAATAACGCCTTTAATCGATGATACCTTTAGGAATACCCATTCATCTATCCAAAACTTCAAGTCTCGCCATCGATTATCTGCATAGGACTTCTGACGACTCTGAGTTGCTAATAGTCTTTCCCGTATAAGCTTAATATTCTCAATTTCTTGTTGTACTAAATCGGGTCCTACTACCTTAGTTTCCCCAACCTCAAACTATCTGATAAGTGAACTACACTTCCGTCCGTAAAGAGCTTTGTATGGAGTCATATGAATGATGGAATGATAGATATTATTATATGCGAACTCAATAAGTGGAGTATGATCATCCTAGGTACCCCTTAAGTATATCACACAAGACCGTATCATACCCTCCAGTGTCTGAATAGTACGCTCAGCCTGACCGTCTGTCGGTGGATGAAATATTGTACGAAGACTTACTTGAGTCCCCAATCCTTTTTGGAAGGACCTCCAAAAATTTGCTGTAAACTGAGCACCTCTATTTGAGATAATAGATGTAGGAAAACCATGAAGTCATATTAGCTCCTTAATGTAAAGTTTTGCATGATCCTCTGCTGAATACGTAGTCTTGATAGGCAGAAAATGGGCTGATTTTGTAAGTCTATCCACAACAACCCACATAGAATAAAACTTACACAAGGTACGAGGTAAATCTATGATGAAATCCATATTAATTACTTCCCATTTCCAAGTCGGAATCTCTATAGCCTGCAATAATCCACTGGGTTTCTGATGCTCAATATTAACCTTCTGACGATTAGGGCATTGAGCAACAAACTCTATTATATCCTTCTTTAATTTGTCCTACCAATATATTTCCATGATATCCTGATACATTTTTGTCGCTCTTGGATGAATAGAATAAAGAGAATAATGTGTTTCTCCCATAACCTGCTGATACAACCCTGCCATATTAGGAATACATAATCGACCACAATATCTGAGGACTCTGTATCCAATAATCTGAAATGGTGTCTTCTCTTTTTAAGGGGATGTATGTCTATAATGAGCTAGCACAGGATCCTCATACTTGCATTTCTTCACTTCAGTTACTAAAGAGGATGTTGCTATGTCTTGGATAATAACTCCGGTATCACCTAAATCTAGTAATACATATCTAAGATTAGCTAGCTGATGAATCTTTTTCACGGGCTATCTCGCTCTTCTCTGGCTGTAAATATTATAGGCTACCCAAATATCTACGGCTGAGGGCAACGACTACTACATTCACCTTCCCTGGATGGTATAAAATATCAACATCATAGTCTTTCAGTAGCTCCAACCATCACTTTTGACGTAAATTCAATTCCTTTTGCTTGAAGATATACTAAATGCTATTATGATCTGTACAGATATTAACATGGATGCCATACAAATAGTGCCTTTACATCTTTAGTTCATGAATCTCCCTGGATAACTCTAAATTGTGGGTCGGGTAATTCTTCTCGTGCTTTCTTAGTTGTCTAGAAGCATAAGCTACAACCTTACCATGTTGTAATAGTACACAACCCGATCAAATGCTCGAAGTGTCACAATAGATAGCATAACCAACGGTACCCTCTAGGAGTGTAAGAATTGTTGCTGAAGTCAATTTGTTCTTCAATGCATGGAAACTCCACTCACAAGCATCATTCCACTGAAACTTATTTCCTTTTCGAGTCAACTTTTTCAATGATGCTGAAAGAGAAGAAAAGCCTTCTACAAATCTTCTATAATAACCTGCCAAACATAGGAAGCTACGAACCTCCGTCGGTGTCGTGGGTCTAGCCAAGTGTTTACTGCCTTAATCTTCTTTGTATCAATATGAATACCCTCATCTGAAATAATATTTCCAAGGAAAGCTATAGAATTCAACCAGAATTCACACTTAGAGAATTTTGCATACAACTTTCTTTCTTGTAGAACTCTCAGTACATTAGCAAACGATCTGCATGCTCAGCCTCTGAGCGGGAATAAACCAAAATATCATCTATAAATACAATAACGAATAGATTTGGAAAGGGTTTGAACATATGATTCATCAAGTCCATGAATACTACAGGGACATTAGTCAAGCCGAACAATATAACACAAAACTCAAAGTGTCTGTATCTGGTACTAAATGCTGTCTTCGGAATATATTTCTCGCTAACCCTTACCTAGTGGTACCTCGACCTCAAATCTGCCTTTGAGAAACACCTGGAACCCTGCAACTAATCAAATAAATCATCAATCCTCGGGAGCGGGTACTTATTCTTGATGTCCGCCTTATGCAATTGTCTGTAACCAATACACATATATAATAAACCGTATTGATTTCTCACAAATAACATAGGTGCTCCCCATGGTGATGTACTGGGTCTGATAAAGCCTTTTTCAAGCAGATCCTTCAGTTGATCGTTCAACTCTCTCCGCTCTGCAGGTGCCATTCTGTATGGAGGAATAGATATCGGCTGAGTATCTGGTAATTTGTCAATAGCAAACATAATATCCCGCTCTGGTAGAAGGCCGAGAAACTCATCGGGAAAAACATTTGGAAATTTATTAACCACCGGAATAGATTTAAGGGTGGGTGACTTTGCTTTCACGTCCTGTACCCGAACTAAATGATAAATATAGGTCTTTATGGTCATCTCCCTTAACTTGAGATAGGAAATAAACCTACCTCTCGTCAATGCAATATTACCTTTCCGCTCTAGAATTGGCTCCCCTGGAAACTGAAATCGAACCATCTTTTATCTACAATCAACATTAGTATAAAAAAGCCAACCAATATATACCCATTATAAAATCAAATTATACCATAGCTAGCTCAATCAGGTCTGCTACTGTATAGAGACTAAGAACAACTACTATATAATCTCTATATTCCCGTCTAGCTATCATTGGATCCCCAATAGGTGTAGATACCTCAAAAGATTTAATCAACTTAGGTTCTATCCCGAACTTTCTAATAACCAACAGAGTGACATACAATAAGGTGGAACCTGGATCAATCAATCCATATACATTATATGAGGAAACTGATAATATACCTGTAACAACAATAGGTGATGACTCATGATCCTGTCGACCCGCTAATGCATAAATGCAGTTTTGAAGACCATTCGATCTGGATGCTCTGCTTCTGCCTCTACCATGACTGGTTGGTTCCTTTGAGGGCGTATTCATGATGGCGAACCAACAGTAGATCCTGTTGGCTAAATTATACCTGCACCACCTCTCGTCTGACAATCTCTCATAACATGTCCTGGATGACCACAAGTATAATGAACATCCAACCCCACGAGGCATTGTCTGGTATGCTGCTTACCACACTAAGCACATCGTGGTAAGGGTGGCCTCATCTGACATAATTCACCCCTATCCTTGAACTAATGACCCTAGCACTTTGACTGTGCCCTTGATAAGTAGAATGATCAAATCTCCTACCAGCAAACTGAGGGGGTGCACTTGCTGATAGTTGGGATGGATACCTCGGGTACTGGTGTCTCTGACCATCTCAAAACCCACCAAAAGGACCTAAAGATCTCGCTTTCTTACTCTGTCCCCTATTATCCTCACGTTCGGCCCTTTACATCTGCTTACACTTCTCTATACCTTGAGTGTATGCCTGAATACAGGAAATATCTATGCCTGGATGAAGTAAGATCGCCATACAATCATTAAGCAGGTGCGGCTCTAACCCCATCATGAACAGGTGAACCCTATCCTCCATTTTAGCTACAATAGTGGGAGAATACCCAGCTAAAGAATCAAACTGAAGGTTGTACTCCCGAACACTCAAATTACCCTATCGAATTCTTAAAAAACTATCAACTTTAGCTCGTCTAAGCTCTAGTGGAAAATAATGATGAAGAAAAACCTTTGTAAACTCCTGCCACACTGCTGGAAGGGCATCCTCACCTATGGAAAACTCCTAAGACTCGTACCAATAAATAGCAATATCTCGAACTCTATAGGAAGCTTCTCAACTGACTCAGCTGCAGTGGACTTCACTACCCTCAAAGTCCTCCACATCCTATCGATAAATACCTGAGGGTCCTTATATAGGTCTGCTCCAGTGAATATCGGAGGGTCCAAATTAATGAAATCACAACCCCCTTGCATAATGGCCCTATCTACTTGACCAATACTTACTTCCTGGTGTCGAGCTAATCAAGTCAATAGCTGAATAGCATCTCTCATCTCCTAACCCAGTACATATAGTAAAGAAGCTGGGGGTACTGGAGTGGGTGCTGGAGCTGGTGCCCCTCGAATATCCTCTAGAGAGGGCAGGGTATGTGATGTCTGAGATTGAGTCTCACTATGCGACTCTCACCGAGCCATGGTAACTCGTGGAACTCGACTTTTAGTCTCATCATCCACGGACTTGCCCTTCTGGGCGGCTGTAGCCTTCTTGGGCATCACTGAAGATATAACATATCGTTAGGAAAAATCCTCATATTGCACTATCTAAGATAAGAAGGGAGGATAACATCCTCTATGTCCTGCAAGCTCCTGTTTATAAGTGTGGTGCACAACACACTTATAAACAAGACTCTACTAGGCACGATCTGTAGGCAACTCTAGGATGGAACTACTCTGATACCACTTTTGTCTTGACCTAAACCGATGGGACGAGAAAAGTGCCCGAGTTCTACCTATTGAACACCCCTTAGCATATGTCTAAGATATAACATGAAATAAGTGTAGGTCATGCATAATGCCTATCAATTAAATGCTGATTCATGTGAATAACATATGCGAAAAAACATGCCTAGAAGACACACAAACACACATACACACACACACAGATATATATATATATATATATATATATATATTAGTATACGGCAAGGGGCATCGATAAGGACACATACTATCTAACTACACATGATTGTCTACATATCTTGAATAAAGTGTACATTGCATAAAGGATGGGAATGGACCCCGTCATACCCATATGTATACAAAAGCATCGTACCAAAAGTCAATAGCAGCTCTGAATCAAATGGAGAACACCTACTTTCCCTATGCAAGGATCCTAAGAAGGGGGACCGTCAGTCTATCTACCTCCACCTGTGGGCATTAAACGTATGCTCCCAGATAATAGGGGCATCGGTACAAATAATGTGCTGAGTATGTAAGACATAAAAATTTGTATATAAAAGATATGAAAGCAATATGGAGTAAAGGACTTAACCTGTAAGTCTAAATATCTCTGTGAATCATGAAACATTTTTAAGGTCATGCATATGTGTGTAATGGTCATGTCATGCATATGTATATGCATAAATAACATTATCATGTATTTGAGGACATACCATCATATCATCTCAGCCTCTATGGAAAAACCATAAATGTATACCAGCTGGTTGGTTGGTGATGAGTATATAATGCCATAACTTTTCCCCATATCCCATATACAAATACTATATGCGTATATAGATTTATCTGGTCATGGGTCAATATACATGTATAAATGGATGCAATGCATGATGAAGTAACTTAATATCTCTCGGAGCGTCATGATACTCATGAACAGATGATATGATAGTAGACATATGGGGAATCCAGAACATAGGCAACCCTAGTACTTCTAACAGTATAATCATTTGTGAAAGCTACGTGCTTGCTCGTTTCGTTGTATCATTGGATCATGCTAAAAGTAAAGGAGAGATAGCCGTAACATACCTCAAGTCATTAATGCAACTCCAAGACTAGCTTATTATAACTAGCGCGCCAACCCTATAACAAAGAAATACATGTACGACTTAGATGGCGCTAGCATATTATATATCTATAACGATAACTCGATTCTAAAATAGCATGGTTAGAATTTCCCCTGATTTTACTTCTCCCTAAAGCCTACTTTAGGTGAGATACAAACATAATACAATCAACTACTCAAAAGCAACCTAATTACAATTTGAAACCTCCATTACAGCAAAAATCCCAAATATACCATAACACACCCAATCAACAACTTATCAATTAGCCTGAAAATGCATCGACGAGTGACCAACCTACTACCCTACCACATGTGGTGTCTCTCCATGCCTTTTTTTTTCTTTCAAATTCCATAAATTAGCTGCAAAATAGGCCAACACAAATGGACTACAACACAGTCCACTAAAAGTGGGAAAAATCAAACTCACGGCTTCGAAACCATCTCGTGAATTCTAACTATTAGGAAAACACTTTATCAACCTTCCTTGATATTTTAACACTTAATTACAGAAATTAGACATTTATTATCTATGAATAACTTGCAAAAATCGAACTACAAAGAGAAAAGAGAGGCGGTATAATGATACTTAAGTTGTAGAGATTGTTATGATGTTACTGCTTCTCGAGTTCGTACATTGGACGCTTGTATTCTTTAAAACCCTTTTGGGAGCTTAAAGAAAGGTTTTTATGGTGTTCTATAGTCGGATCTATGTAAAATTGAGCTATATAGATGAGCTAAAACCTAGATATAAAATTTTTAAAAGTCAAAGAGTTGCTAGCTTGGCACCTTTGCAATGGCCCATCTCCCGACTCTTATATCGTTTTATTTGGATGTTGTATAAATGACCGGTCAAGTGCATTAGAAACTAAATTCCAAGACCTTATATTTAGTATATAATATGTCCCAAAAAGACCTCATATAGCACACAAAATTAATTCCTCAAAAAGCTTCGTTCAAAACAAATCCTTAGTTGGTTTTTGTGCAACTTAAAATTTGGTTTTCCCAAACATTATATTTTCTATCCAACCATAATATATAGTCATATTATGAACTTAAAATCATTTATCATGGTTAACAAGTCTCATATTTATTATACGTCGCATTTGGGACGCATAGGGTGTAACAGTAGCTATCTTGAATTTTTCTGGAAACTAGTTCCTCAACCAAGCTTAGATAAGATACTTACCTCAAGCAAACTGAGTTACCCCTCTAACAAATCCTTCCTGCGCATACCAGCCTTTGGAAGGCTCGAATCTAGCAAAAATAACGTAATACTATTAATAAAAGCGATAGGAATTGATTCCAAATGATAAAGCAAAGATCTTTATCTAAAATAGAAATAAAAGTCAACCATGGGCCTGCACCTCAGTACCAGACAAAATTTATAATTCTAAACAACCATTTGATTACGAGTCCAACCATACCAAAATAATCCAATTCCGACTGAAACTCGACATTCAAATCCCTATTTCTATATTTGAAATGTTTCGAAAATCCCCCATTTATTCACTTTAATTCACAAACTAGACGTTAAAAATAAGGTTGGAATCATGAAATAATAATAAATCCGAGCAAAAAATACTTACCCCGACCAAAATCTTGAAGATCCCCTCAAAAATCGACCAAAATCGAGCTCTACAACTTAAAATATAAAATTATCCTCTAACCCTGAATTTAAGTTTTTGTCAATCTGCCCGGTTACTATGAATCGAGATCGCGTGACCCACATCACGTTAATGAAGAACTAAAATAATCTTAGCCCTCAAATAGCCTACTTGGACTCGAACATTCAGTCACGGACATGATGCTCACCTGCCTTGCCCCTATGCGAGCATGGGCTCCTTTATGCAATTGCGTAAACCTGACGCCCCTAGTTAACCTATCCTCTACGCGAATGTGTGAACCTTCTCGAGTCTGTGATGCCCTGAGACTTGTAAAGATACATGAACGTGAGACCTCTAACAAGAATGCGAAGCACAAATTGCCATCCGCTAACATTAACTCGTCATGATCGCGTCCCGATCTTCTTGATCACAAAAGAGAAAACGAGGTACCAGAAATTCGTAACTCTTGCAAGTCCAAAATGAGTTCGAACTTGATCCGGAATACCCTCAAGTCCCTCGGAAATCCATCCAAATATACCAACAGGTCCTAAAATACAGTACAAATTTAGTCAAAACCTCAAATCACATTAAAAAACATCGAAATCATGAATCATGCCGTAATTCAAGCCTAATAAACAAAGGAATTTCAAACTTCTAAAACTAATGTCGAATCATACCAAATAAACTCCGATTGAACTCAAATTTTACACGCAAGTCATAAATGTCACAGTGGACCTAATCCAACTCCTGAAATAAAAACCCGTGCACGGTATTAACAAAGTCAACTCTCGATCAAACTTCTCAACCTTCCAAAGCTTTAACTTTCAACTTTTTTTCCAATTCAAGCGAATCCAACCTGCGGACCACCATATCAATATCTGTACATACTCCCAAGTCCAAAATTACAAATGAAGCTATCGGAATCATCAACACGCCATTTCAGAGTTTTTTTACAAAAAAGTCAAGCTCTGATCAACTCTTTCAAGTTAAGCTTCTAACCTTAGGACTAAGTGTACCAATTCACTCTGAAATATCCCCTGAACCAACCAATCATCCCGACAAGTTACATAACCGCAAATAAATATAGAAGAAGTGATAAATAGGGAAGCAATGCTACAATAATTAAAATGATCGGTCAGGTTGTCACATAGATATTACTATAATTATTGTTGTGTGCTATTCAATAGTCGGTACTTGATTATCCCAAATTTTCGTAAAATTTGGTATCTTAGAACTAGAATTAAAACAATTGAATCAATATTGTAATAGATGTGTTTAGTCATAATTCACATGTGATTTGACAAATGAGCAAGCCCAGGAGGAAAGAAGACTGACTAGAGGTCTTCACCAATTAATAAGTTCGGAGTATGCTTGGCAGATGTAATAATAAAGGTATAATGGCTTGGAATATGGCAGAGTCATATCTTATCGAGTCTTCTATTCATCTTGGAACGTCAAAGATATACCATAATGTCAAAAGATTATATTGATAAGAAGACATGAAGAAAATCATTGTAGTGTTTGTAGATTAATATTCACGTTGCTAATCCGATAATATAGAATATGAGGACCCTAATGTGTGTATCATTATTGTTTTTCCAAAAAGCACGCCTATTTATTTCTTCAAGAATTAATCCAAATAACTTTTCACATAATTTCATAAACTAAAAATAGTCAGCGGATATATAATATATATACAATCTACATATAATATATGTATAATAAACATATAATCATTTTATACCGACGAGGAAAAATAAACATTAAATTTGACTAGCTATTTGCTTAAAGATTTAGCCCAAAACAAAAATTCTATCACTCGTTATGTCAGCAAGATTGTTAGAATTACGAAACATTAGAAATTTCAGAAGATCACCAGAATTTTAAGTGCCAAAATTTTGAAACACTAGAAAATATAACAATCACCACAATTTTCAGCCATATTACTGAGAAATTTTGGTGATCTATTAGGATTTGTGGCAAAATACTGTTGATCACCATAACTATTATGTGCTATAAAATTCTGGCGATTGAGAAAAATCACGAAAAGCAAACTTTAAAATACTGATGAGTCTTTCTTCCTACATTCAGTCACTGGGCTTAAAATTATCAATAATGACATTGAATTGTCCTATTATGTCATTCTCCATAACAAAAGACGATTGTTCCACATGAGCTTAAAATTAACTCATAGTTGTTCAACAAGTCATGACCTGAAAATTCAACCTATTTTTAATAGAACTCCTATTTATATAGATGATATTATTTTGTTCTTGCAGGACGGAGAGGTACATGAAAAACTTATTCAACATGATTTCGGAAAAGGAAAGGTTTACTTGATAGCCAAATATTGAGTTCGTTAGAGTGAGACCTACTGGAGGTTAGTATTATCCAGGCCCATACATAGCCCAAGAACTCCTGATATTTTGTTGAAGACTTAACTATTTAGAAAAGAAATTTTTACCTCCTATAGCAAAAATTAACACTTTATTTATTTTAAATAAATATTATTTAAAAAAATTACAATAACAACAACAACAACAACTACCCAGTATACTCCCACCAGGTGGAGTCTGGGGAGGGTAATATGTAGACGAGCCTTACCCCTACCCGAAAGGGCAGAGAGGTTGTTTCCAATCGACCCTCGGCGCATAAGATAAAAGGAAAAACAGCTGTAAAACAAAAACAAAGACAAAATAAAAACAATAACAATAGAGCATTAGTAACTCCCGCAGAAATAGCGTAAATAATTATCTAAACATAAGAAACATAAATACAATCGCATGCAATAAAATCATACAGTAACTACCATAACTAACAACCATTGGGGGGGACATAAGCTAAAACACAAATCATCTATGGGTATCCCTGCTGGCCCACACCCAACCGCGGTTGAGGCGTACGAAGAACTCTAGGAGCCCCTAACCTACAACTCTGATTCTAGACCTCCAGACTCTCCTATATTATATAAATACCTTTTAAGGTTTATAGCAAAATATTTAATTTTGGTTACTTCCTAGCCGTAAGTTACTAAATACGCTAATCAGTTACACTATTTTATTTCTCTCTCTATTTTGATACATCACATTCTCTTTTCTCTCCCATTAAAATTTCCCTGCTATGCCGGCGGTGACAACTGTCTTCTTTCAAAAAAAATTTAAAAATCAGTATTGTTTTGATCATAATAGTTTATTTCTTTCTTTTGTTTATCATTGTTTTACGTGTTTGAAGTCTTTGAGTGTCTTCTTTCTTTCAATCCTAATAGTTTAAGTGTCTTCTTTCGTTCGTTTGTTTAAGACTTTAAATTTGTCATTCAAAGTAAGACCTCAAAAGTCAATTTCGTCATTCAAATTCAATCTCTATGGGATTTCAGGTACGGAACTCTCCAATGCCATGGGGGCAAATCCAAAGGAGATGAAGCATCCGATCAACGACAGCGTGGGAACTTTGAGATTCAGGGTTTTTGATCGATGCCGGATTCGTCGGAAATTAAGGTTTGTTCTTTAACAAAGATGACTGATTTTGGGGTTGAGCAACTTGATTTTCTGTTAATATATTTCAAAGTATTTTTAATGTATCATGCTGTATTTTCATGTATTTCATTGTATTCATTGTCTTTTTTCTATTGTAATTCAATTTATCTTGTTGTATTCCATGTAGTTCGTTGTATTCACTATCTTTTTTCTCATTATATTTCAATGTATTCCGCTGTATTTTATGTATTTCATTGTATTCACTGTCTCACTATATGCCATGAATATATTCATATTTTTTTAATTAATATAATTTATGTATTTAGATGTATTATATAATTTCTTTGAAGATTGCTATATTTTTGGGGTATTTTTTGGTTCAGAATATTTTCTATAGCTGAAATACAAAACTTGTGTGTTATAATAGAGTTTGTTGAGTTATATTTAGAGTCTATTATGTTAACTGATTCACTTTCGGTATTAGAAACAACGTAATCCCCTATTTTGCACCGTGCATACAGTCGAATACAATAATCTGTCCACCTATAATCCCTTATTTTACTCTATGAATACAGTCGAATACAACAACTGATTAGCTGGACTTCCTTGATTCACGCCTATTTTTGCTACTGTATTCTTGAATACAATAGTTTAAATGCATCAAATATATCGTATAACCACATAAAAAGTATCTATAATCGGTAATTTAGCAAAAGGTATCCATAAATAACTAATTACTACTAAAACATAGTGCTTTATAAAAATTTCTCGAAAAGAAAAACCAACAGATCCTTCTCCAATATCAATTACATAAAAAACTTTATTCCAAGTTCATCCAAATATACTGGTAACAAGTCTAATGAAAATAATCTCTCAATATCTTCCACCATGCAAGATTCTCACCGTAACTCTTATAATTCTATATACATATGTGATTGACCAATATTTTAGGACACAACCACTCATTGAGGAAGACAATGAAAAATAATATCTGCGGCAGACTAAATAATAGATCAGTAAAGCCAGAAAATAGTATTACATTACTTACAACGTAAGATTAGGAAAAAAATATGGCAATTGCAAGAAATTCGGAACTTGGAGTTCCATATCATGAAACAGGACACTATAGAATCTCAACTTAGATGACAAAATCCTCAGATTGAGGCAAAAGACATGTCATCCTTCACATTGAGGCCACATTGAACTTCATTCGTTTGGCTTGTGTCACGACCTAAACTTCCATGGGAGCACTATAGAATCAGGTGTCAAAGAATACTTGGACACTATAGAATCTCAACATAGATAACAAAATCCTCAGTAAAACTATCTGAATGGTAGAAAAATGGTAATTGAAATAAATTAATGAGAACTTCAAGGTATACGAACGACATAACAATTGCCTTGTAGTCTCCACAAGCTAGTACCAGTACAAACTCTAACAATCACCATGCCCTGAAATACTTGGCATTGCACATAAAGTGCATAATGTAGTATGAGTATAACTAGTCCTATGTACCCAATAAGTAGCAAACCTAACCTCGAAATAAAAGCAGTGATGAGCTTAGAAGAAAGTCAGTTTCCAACACCAATAATCAATAATAATTCATAATATAATGAAGACAGTAAATGTACATAACACAAAAGATATCATGTCCAGCTCATTCATAATTATAAATGATTAGACATGCTTTCCAAGTATAAATAGTCAAGGCCCAATCTTTCTCCAAAAATACCAACATAGGTAACTAAGATTTTCTAAACTTTCAACAACAGATAATACATTGTGTTTACCAGCTAGCGTAAGAAATTGCATCTTTATGCCTATATGTAAAATATATATTAAGTCAATAACATCATGGTGAAATCATTAAGTACTCTCACTCTCAGCATACTCAAGGTCCGGGCACAAATGCCCCTCACCATCATACACAACCACACTCAACATTATACGCACAAATGCCTCTCAGCACATATATATATTACTATGCCTGTGCTCACCGTAGTATCAGACTCTAACGGGCAAATCCTAGCCCAAGAGCTAATCAATAATCAATATCAATCCATTGCAACGTGAGACCCGATCATATGTCAATCAGTTGTACTGTGCAACTCAATCCAACATAACTCACAACACGGCTCCATGGTCCACATCAATCATCAACCGCTCAAGTCTCAATGACTCACATCTTATAGAACTTAACCCAAACAATATCACATATAGAAGACACCAATAACATGTGATATGACAAACAGATAAGGTACATAGACTACGATATAACATGTGGATGAAGAATTATGACTTACAATAGGATGACAATTAAGGCAAACTGTCCAAACTACCAGAATAGCCCTATGATGTCTCAAACAAGTAATTACATAGCCAAAATATGA
The DNA here is from genome assembly GCA_034376525.1 of Nicotiana benthamiana. NCBI lineage: Eukaryota > Viridiplantae > Streptophyta > Magnoliopsida > Solanales > Solanaceae > Nicotiana > Nicotiana benthamiana. Next base: position 72,022,870 of record CM067325.1, read on the forward strand.
TTTAAATACAAATAATAGCTCAAATAATTATACAAGTAGAGAAAACATAAATATAATGAGGCATAAAAGAAAACAAAACTTTTAGAAATCTAAAGTCTACGCAGATCATGAATACGCACGCATGCCCATCACCTAGTACGTGCTTCACCCCCAACACATCTCAAGTATAATAGTCCACAAGGATAATTACCTTCATACCAAGATTAGTTATGCTACTTACCTCAAAACACATAGGTTAATATACTAAAAATCCATTCCCGCGAGAATCAACCTTTGAACGACTCGAATTTAGTCACACATTCCGATAGAAGTCAAAATATATGTGTTTTACCCAAATCCAACCTCAAATCGACCGTCAAATTATCAATTTTTACTCTCTAAAAATATAATATAAAGAAATCCCCAACTTTTACCTTTAATTCACATAAACTAGGTGAAACGATCTATGCGTATTATTATCTAACATTGAAATTAAGTAAAATTCACTTACCTCTTTAATTGTGGTAAAATTCTCCCAAATATTGCCTCTAGCCGATCTCCACAACTCCAAATAATAATATAAATGACCAAGCCCTTCGAAATATAAACTCTGTCCGGCTAATCTGCATTTGCAAGCCAAAATGTCACACTAGCGATGCCGTTTCTGGAGTCCATTCCTCAAATTCCCACCTTAAGATGACGTGATGACACCTAGTCTCTAAAAGTAGACAATCCTAATATTCATTGATAGTTTAACAGAGAGAACAAACTAAAATAATACAATTAATAAAACTCGTGATAACTCCAAAATTTGGAACATCAGTAACAAATCCCCAAATTGGTGGAACTGAGTAATAAGCTCCATAGAAATATACTAAAATCTCTAATACAACACTATCTGGTATATCATAAACAATATTAAAATAGATAATGAAGGTGACTCCGAGGACTGCGAGCAGCGAACAGGTATACCTTGAAGTTTTCGAAAAAATAACTGAACGATACTAGCATCCGTCACGAGAAGATATACCTGGATCTGAACAAAATGTGCAGAAGTATAGCATGGGTATACCACAATGGTACGCAGTATGTATCAAGTCTAACCTCGATAGAGTAGTGACGAGGCCAAATCAAGACACCTAATAGGATAACAAAAATTAAATAGAGTAGTGTGGTATAATAATGGAAAGTGAGGAAATAAATGACAATAAAGCAGTATACTTATGGAAACTAACAATGGAAATTTAAGGCGATAAAGGAAACAAAGGGAACACATTAATAGATCATTCGGTAATCAAATATAGAAAAATACAAGTTAGACAAACAAAGAATCAACAAGAACTATTCAACCAACAAATATTTTTAACATAGAAAGTACAACAAGAATCACAACCGGGGTGTTACGCTCAATAGTCACATTTCACAATCTTAATAACAATCCTTCATTATATTGCCACACGAGCCTTATATTTATACATTTTTGAAAATATTTTTCCCAAAATTACTACACGCACTTTAGCTCCCTTATCTCGTTGCATGACTTCAAGTACTTCCCTTACTAGAAACACACATATAAATCCCACCTTATATCACCTCATGAATATAAACCCCTATGTTTATTCCATCACATGCGCATCAATATCACAATACAATAACAACTCACACCACATGTGCCCATATGCCATAATTTGCCAAAAATAACAATATTAATATTACAATAACATATAGCCCGTGGCTCAACCACAATGTGAATAAAATCTCAATAATAACAAAATGACTTGAGAAATACTCAATAAGGAAAGATAACTCAACATTCAACAACTTTAACTTCACTGTGATAATGGCTTTCACAACTTCAAGCAATAACTCAACGAGAAGATGTTCCCATGAAATAACAATTTCAAGTAAGAGATACAATAATAATAGAGGTAACAAGAAAATAAGATAGGTAACAACTTCAACTAAAATATGTAAAAGAAAACATAACAACAAAATTTTAAACAAGTGCTAGAAATGTCAAATAGATCATGTGAGAATAAATTTAACAATAAAAAGTACAACACGTTATGAAAACATCAATTAAATACATGGGAAAAGTTTAAAAGTTTTAAATCGGTAAAAATACCACATATAGCCCGTAGACATATTTGTGGGCTCGTGTACACATCTTCCACATAATACAAATAACACAACCAACCCAAATCATAAGGGGTAGTTCTCTTTTCACAAAGTTAGACATGATACTCACCTCAACTAGGCCAAATAAATCCTAATATTTTTTTTTCCTAATATTCATCTTCACACAGCTCAAATCTAACAAAAATTGACTTAATATATTCAAGAAACACAAGGAAAACCAATTACGATCGATAAAGCTACGACCGTTATACAATTTCTTAAAAGTCAACCCTCGAGTTCGACTGGTCAAAATCCGGGTCTAAGAGTAGATTCCGACTATCCATAACCCCACGAATCCAAATATTAATTTTATTTCAAATCCGAGTCCAAACCGACTCTCAGAATTGAAATTTTTATTTTCCAAAACTTTGACAAAAATTCAGAAATTTCCTCATTGTTTCGCATAAATTTGATGTTAAATCTTATATATAATCATGAAATATAGTTGGAAACCAATTAGAATCACTTACCCAATGTTTGTAGATAAAAAACTCCTCTCCAAATTGCCTCCTACCGAGTCTAGAGTTCTAATATGAGAGAGAATGAAATGAAATTTCGAATTTCCAACATTTTTATCAGTTGCAGATCTCACAACTGTGAAGCTAGATTCGTAATTGCGAACCCTCGCAATTGTGAAGAATGACTCGCAAATGCGACACTAACACATATTTGGGAAGTCACAAAGGTGACATGGTCTTCATAATTGCGAAGACTTCTTCCCTTGCAAAAGCGGCTAATGTGTCGCAAATGCGAACCTACCCACCCTAGGTACTACTTAACAATTGCGATCTAAGCATCACAAATGTGATACCCCATGCTAATATCAAAATTGCAATGCTAGTGTTCACAATTGCGAACATTGAGACATTGTTCAAAATAATTTTGAAACATATATGAAACTCACCCGAGCCATTAGGCTTTAAAATAAACATCCACACACGTCTAAAAAATTATACAAGCTCACTCACATGATCAAAATACAAAGATATTATCTAGAACCATGAATTGGTCATTAAAACACATGAATTTCAAAGAAAAGTTCAAGAACCTCTATAACTGCAACCAAGCGTCTGAATCCTATCAAACGTAAACTCCAAATGACACCAAATTTTGCAGACAATAATAGAAAACAGGCTTACTCCAAGTTCAAAAATCTAATTTCAAATCTGATATCCAAAAGTCAACCTACGGTCAAACTTGGAAAAATTTCTAAACAACAAGTTACCAACTTTCGGCAAAACAAGTTAAATCTAACTAGGGACCTCTAATTTGATTACAAGCATATTCCCAAGTCAAAAATCACCATACGAACCTATTGAAGAAATTAAAACAATACAGGATTGTTTTCACGAAAGCAAAATTTGGCCCAACATTTCTATCTTAGGTTTTTAAGACAAGAACTAAAGGGTCCAAATCAATCCGAAACCTTCCTGGGATGAAACTCCAAATCAATATGAAACCTTCCTGGAATGTAACTAACCATCCCCTCAAGTCATGAAACCACAAATTCACACGTGTGAAGCATAAAATGGGGAAACGGGGATAAAATACACAAAATAACTGATCAGATTGTCACTTTTCCCCCGCTAAAAACAAACATTCATCGTCGAAAGTGCATACAGACATCCTTAATGTGATGAAAATGTAAGGATAAAAACTCTTCATATCATGCTTGGTCTCCCAGGTTGCCTCCTCAGTTGGATGATGCCTCCATTGAACCTTCACTGAAGCAAAGTTTTTTGGCCTCAACTTTTAGAACTGTCTATCCAAAATGGCAACCAGATCCTCTACCTAAGGCAAATCCTTGCCCAATTGGACTGAGCCAAATATAATACATGGGATAGATCACTATAATCCTTCTTGAGCATGAAAAAACTGAACACTAGGTGAACTTTCGCTAAGATGGGTGGCAATGCAAGCTTGTAGGCCACCTCACCAACTCTCTCAAGGACCAATACACCAAGGGCTCGACTTTCCCTTCTTACCGAACCTCATCACATCCTTCGTGGGTGAAAGACACAGTAATACCCTCTTTTACACCATAAATGCTACATCACGAGCCCTCCGATCAAGGTAATGCTTTTGTCTAGATTGTGTTGTACGAAGCCTATCCAGAATCAACTTGATTTTTGCTGAGGTATCCCAAACCAAATCAGTGCTAGAAAACGTATCCTCTCCCAGCACAAACCAACTAACTTGAGAACGAAATCGCCTCCCATATAAGCCATTATAAAGAGCCATTTGAATTCTCGATTGGTAACTGTTGTTATAGGAAAACTCTGCAAGAAGTAGGTACTGTTTCCATGAACCCTCGATGTCAAGGAAACATGCATGCAGTATATCCTCTAAGATCTGAATAGTGTACTCGGACTTCCCTTCCGTTTGCAGTGAAAAGTTATAGCCAACTCAACGTGTGTGAATAAAACATATGATATAGCTCTCCAAATATTTGATGTAAACGGTGTGCCTCTATCGGAGTTAATGTACACCGACATACCATGCAGACGAACAATGTCACAGATATAGAATCGAGCCAGCTGCTCGGAAAAATAGGTAGTCACTACTGGAATGAAATATGTAGACTTGGTCAGTCTATTCATAATAACCCATACTAAAACAAATTTCCCTAATTTCCATAGGATTCCAACAATAAAGTCCATGTCAATACGCTCTCTCGTTAAACTCAAGCCTGTACAGCAAATAGGCCGGCCTTCGATGCTCGTACTTCACCTGCTGACAGTTCAAGCACCGAGCCACATAATCCATTATGTTTTTCTTCATTCTTCTCAAACAATAGGGTTGTCTTAAATCCTAATATATCTTAGCCATGATGAATTGAATATTGTGAATAGTGGGTCTCCTCAAAGATCAACTCACGTAACCCAACCAACAGAAACCTTTTTGGCATCATCCTACTACCATGTGTCCTTAAGTACAAGCAAATGGGGGTCGTCATGCTTACGCTATCTGGTGAGATCATACAAAGAAGAACAAGAAACCATGCAAGCAATAACCCAACAGGGCTCAAAAACATCCAGTCCCACAAACTAATTGGCCAAAACTAATTCAAGCCTAATTCTAGGCCGGACCTCAAAACTCACTTCCGATCACACTCCTAAGTCACTAATCTTCCCCGGAAGCCAATCGAATCATCGGAATTCATATCCCAAGCCTCTAACACATAAGTCAACATCCGATTGACTTTTCCAAACTAAGCCTTCTTTAAAAAGACTAAGTGTCTCATATCCTTCTAAAAATCAATCCAAACCAACTTGATCACACAAGAAACTGATAATGACTCATAAAGAAGTAGAAAAATGGGGGAAATGGAGCTGTAACCCATGAGACGACGGGTCGGGTCGTCACAAATGCCCAACAGGTCTACTGGAAATACATCTACAAAATCTTTCAACTATCGGGACTGCCTCAATAATAGGAATAACAACAATAACATCTCGACAAAGGCTAGATATGCTTCACACCCTTTCTCAACCATCTATATTTTCTTAAGAGAGGACACAACTTTCCTAGGAATATAATCCAACGTGCCCCTTCACTCCAACTGCGGCAAACCTGGCATAGCCAATGTCAGAGTCATGGTGTGACAATCCAGAGTAGCGTGATAGGTTGACAAACAATTCATGACCAATATCACATCAAAGTCTACCATACTAAGCAGAAATAGATCAGCTCTGGTCTTATAACCACCAATATCGACCAGACATGGCCAATAAACATGGTCCGCAATAATAGAATCTTTCACAGGTGGGGACACACAAATACATGGCACTTAAAGAACAACGAGATATATCCAAATACAGAGCAAAGAAAGATGACACATATAAATAAGTAGATCCCGAACCAAATAAGACTAATGCATTCTTATGACAGACAGGAAACATAACTGTGATGACAGCATCCGATGCAACTCCCTCCGTCCTACCAGAAAAAGTATAGAAATGAGACTTGCCTCCCCTTCTAGGGCTACCTCTACCTACCTAACATCCACACCTAGATGGCAATGCAGGTGGAGCAGTAATTGGAGCAGCAACCATGGTCTGTGAACCATGTGGACCTCCGGAATCCATGGAGAACGCATAGTCTTTAGAGGTGCACCCTACGTGATTCTGTGGCAGTCCCTTACCTGTAGACATGTATATGGTATCACCTGTAGACATGTATATTTTTACCCTCCCCAAGATTGTTTTACACATTTTAGCATAAATATTTTGTTTATGTCTAATATAGTTATTTCTACTAGTTTTGACTCTTTTAATTTATTTTTTTCCATAAATAAAAAGTACAAAAATATTTTTTTATTTAGTTAACTGATATTTTTATCTAGCTACTCTTGGTTTATGTACCTTTCATAAAATTTAAAAAATACAAAAACAGTACCTTATTTTAATCTTTATATAATCTTTAAAATACAAAAAAATAGTTTCGTATTTTAATATAGTTTAGTTTAATTAATAAGAATTAGTTTTTGCATTATGTACTATTTTAATATTATATTAAAGGGAGTTAACTAAGATTTTGGACCACAATTTTAAGAGTCTTAGAGCCCGATTTTAGAACTCAATTTGGACCAACCCAATTTACCTTAGCCCAAATAAACCATCAACCTAGGTAACCCGCCCAAATACACTATTTTAATCCCAGTCATCGATCCATTTCAATCCAACGGTCACAATATTTTCACCCTATCAAATATAAACCAAATTATAACCTAAAAACCCAATCCCTACCTTGCCGTTTTTTGGACCATTCTCCATGAGAGCAAAAACGTAAAACGTTCAACCACATAGAACAAATCAAGAGTCGCCATCTCCCCCAACTCCCTCCTCTCAAATTCATCACCCTCCAGCGGTTGAAACACACAAAAAAACCAGCGTCCAAAAGATCTCTCTTCAACCTAGAGCCAAACTTCAGCGATTTTCCACCTTTCTCAACTCTAAACGGTAACCAATTTAGAGAACACGCATACGTACAGTGAGGGAAGGGGTGGATGAGACATAGATCGCAGATCAATTGATGAAATCTCATCAACTCCCCTTTCTTCATAGCAAACTTTGGTCCTTCCACTTTTTCTCTTAAGAATCCTTCCCACCTGTTATGCGAGCTCGGCCTCTACTCCAACAAAATTTATTGCTGAGGCTAAATGAATTTCGCAACTAATATAATTAACAACAAAGCCAAAAATTAGAAATTGATAGATGTGAGGAAAGGGAGGAGTTTGGAAATTACTGTCGCTCACCGTTCGATGTTGCCGGCGCTAGTTTCTAACCTACTCACTGTCCCATTCAGTTATCCTTCTGATTTTTCTTTGGATTGATGGCGTTTAGGTACACATATAAGGCTATTGTATATTTATTTTTTTTGGTGTTTTCTTTACATAGTTTGAATTTATGAGAATTTGTGTCAATTAATAAAAATGGGCTTCGTTTGAAGTTAAAGTGATTTTTATCTTTTCTGTTTTTTGTGTAATTATCATTGAATTGTTTTATCTTTTATGTTGGATTATTCTAGTAATCTTATGTTTGTTTATTGCTCAACTCAGATTTTGGTTTTATGAAATAAACAAGTCTAGAATATTTGATCTCAAGGCAAGTTTTCTTAAAAGCAAAGTAGAGAGTTCTATGAAATATGAGTTTAAGTGTTTCTTCCGCCAGCTTGATTCAATAATTGTTGAGCGATGGAAACCTCATGGATTATGTCTCGTTACGTGCTTTTCCATCTTTCTGTTAATGAATGATTTTCACGAGAAAGGGTGCACTAGGGTAGTTCAAATGGGCCATTTAGCCAACTAGAATTTGAATAAAGTTTTGGCTTAGATTCCTCTAACAAATTATGGGCCAAATGAGTTTAACTTAGTTGGCCCAATAACAATTTTTGAGTAGGTTTGAATACTTTAAGGGTGCCTTAAATCAGTCATTATATCGTGATTATGTACACGTTCACGTGATATGATTATGATTTCTAAAAATAAAGTCAAGGTATGTGTTTGTGCAACTTTGGACGAAATAATCTTAAATAATAAAGCGTGATTAATTGTGGACACGTACGCGTGCCATAATTTTTGACGCGGCTAACGAATGAATACATATACACGTGACTCGTTTTAAGATAATTCCAAATTTAAGTTTACAATTAAAAGCAGTTAAGGGGATAAATGCACATAAGTTTGAAAAATATGTAATTAATCAATTTAATTAATTCAAGTATGATTAAAGCGACCGTGCTAAAACCAAGGAACTCCGGAATGGCTAAATCCTTCTTCCAGGTTAATAGAATTCCTTACCCGAATTTCTGTATTTCGCGGACTGTAAAACAGAGTCAAACTTCCCCAATTTGGAATTTTAAAACCGGTGAATTGGGATACCATAAAATTTTCCAAGTGGTGACACTAAATTTGAATAAATAATCACATTTTGATTATTGTCACTTTAATTGGAAAAATTCCCTTATATTCCCTTTCGGGTAGAAAAAAGGAGATGTGATAGCTCTTGCAACTCTACTAGGGATAAGAACCCGGAATCTCTAGTTCAGGGTTCAGAATTCAACCGTATTAATATGATTTATGCTTGGCTTTATTGTTTGTTGAATTTACTGTATTTGTGGACCAAATGTGCTAATTGTCACCCATTTACCGCTTTAATATTATTTGAACTGTATTACACTGTCTTCTTACGCCTCCTTCTGAGTCCTCTAAAAATGATGCACACTCGCATGACCCACTTTTTGTTAGGAGTCATACCAAATAGCATGAGGCGGGTCAGTAACTAGGCCGAGTAGACTTTGGTCCAACAGGTACATTGCCCCTACCTCCGCTCGAATTGTCCACTTGGGTAAGCTAGGTCTAAACACAGCCCCAATTTAAACCTAGAATAACATAACCTCATGCCGGATACATAGTAGGAACGTTTGCTTGAATGACGTGTCCGCCTACGACAGATGTACCTAAGAATAAAAGACCATTGTGATGCATCTTATGTGCAACATGTTCCATTCTTTAAAGGTAAAAAGGGTCATTTGGTGGACCGATGATGGTTGAGGGTAAATGAGAGAGAAAGATGGTGAAGTGTGAAAATAAAGCAAGTAGGACCTGGTTATATTTTTTCTTTTACATTTTTTTAAGAAAAGACAAAAACAAACATGAAAAATCTAAAAAGATTTTGCACTTTTCAAGCATTTTCCAAAAAAAAAGGAAAAAAAATCAAAAATAGTTTACATGTTTCATCATTTTTTTAAAAAACAATAAAAAATATGTTTTCTCCATATTAGTTATTTTTTTATTCTCTGGCGTAACAAATTTTCCCGAACTACGCATACATGATTCACGTCTTTCAGGGCGGGATACGTAGGAAACCCACATAGGGTCAGGTCTTCCTAGTGAGTCTTAGGTTTGTGGCTTTGTGGGGTCGTAGCAAAATGTTTCATGTCTCGCCACTTATGGCCATGTAAACCGTTTTGTCAAAATAGCACAATCATGTCTTGCATTTGTCCAATAGGGAATGTTATTATCTCACATAGTATTCTAAATCCTTAACTCTATTTGGTTCTAATTTTCTTATACAGGTGTGGATCTATTTACCGAAGTTTGAGTATGACACACACCCTAGGACCATCTGGTCAGGACCGTTGCATCCAAGAGTTTCTTAAGGAGATTTTTTTATGTTTTGAGTCTGTTTCGTTTTATGTTGTCTTGTACTTTATAGTCATGTCCAGTAGTAATGATTCTTTTAGTTGGTGTCGAAGTTTTTTGTAGTATAGTTGAGTTGAGTCTCTCGTTATCATATTTCCTATTTTTGTATTTGAAAATAAAAAAAAGTAGTAATGAATCATCCGTAAAGATTTTTGTTTTTTAGATTAATTTATCCATTACTTTCCAGAACTACGCTTGATATGATTTATGAGGGACATGATATGTAGGCAACCTACAGGGTTTGATCATATATCATTAAATAAAAAAACATAAAAAAATACAAACATAAAAGAGAAAAAAAAAGAGAGAATGCTGTTTTGGGACGTGGGAAATGAGAGGAAAGAAAAGGGCGATAAGCAAAAGAAAAGAGAAGAAAGGAAATAAAAAACCAAGAGGTGCTAGAAAGGAAAATGAAGAAGGAAACGAGGAAACAAGAGTGAAATTAGGATGATGCCATCTGACCTTCGTTCCCTCTAAGTCATTTTAGAATCGATACTGCTACTAGGTGAATCGCACATAAAGTGAGATTATCTTATGCTAAATGTCCTAACGCTAACATGATGACTTCATTTTGTTCCTATTTGTTATCTTTATTATAGCAAAAGGGTGGTTGGTTTGTGGTTTTAAAGTGGTAATTCTTCTCTACAACATAAAGTCGAACGGCAATGGCAGATGACAACTGAATTAAGTAGGTTGATAGTGGTGCCCGAAAGCAATTTGTTGAACATGATAATGGGTTGGTTGAAGCAGTAAGGATATCAAGACAACACATGGCGGGCATGTATCAAGCTTGGATGACTGGGAAGGCACCACCCCTCCACCACCTAGCTTCCTAGATGCTGCACTTACCCAAATTGCGGTCATAGTACCAAATGATTCCCCATACTCTCCTGATTCTCCTACTTATCACAGCTTTCCCAACCACCCTAGTAGCTCCATTACTCATTCTCCAACTACCTTTCCCGAAAGTTTCCCTCCTCTTATGACCACTATCCCCACAATCACAATGCCTCAAAAATCTTCCCTTTATAGATCCAACAATGAACACCCACTAAAAACTCATGATGTCCAATATTACCCCTCAGAGGTTGCCAACAAGTTCCAATACTCATAAAATTATAGCCTTTGGAATGAGCCTAATGTTAAAAATAAAAAGTTCACAGTAAAAGAAGGACGAGATGAGATATCGAGGAAGCTGAAAGGTATAGAACAATTCTTAAGGAGCATGCAAGGGATGGGAAATCAGATTAACATGTCTTAAAATGAGTTGGAAATGTTCCCTAATGTTTATCTGCCTGCAAGGTTTAAAATAACCAAAGTTTAATTTATATGATGGGCGTGGAGACCCAGTAGCACATTTAAGGGGTTACTGTAGTGAAATAAGAAGTGTTGGCGGGAAAGATGATTTGTTGATAGGATATTTCAGTCAAAGCTTGACTGGGGAAACCTTGGAATGGTATACTCGTCATGATGTCAATAAGTGGCATGGATGGGATGACATGGTTCAAGATTTTTTTCGACACTTTCTCTATAATCTAGACATTATCCCAGACCACTCCTCTAAAATGGAAAAGAAATCGAGGAATGTTTTAGGGAATTTGGGCTCAGATGGAGGGAACAGGCTTCTCGAATCAGTTCAACAATTTGGAAAAATAAATGATTGAGCTTTTCCTACAAGCCCATGGGCCCACTTACTTCATCCATTTGATCCCAGCCTCGGGTAAAGCTTTCAATAATATGGTAAAAATGGGGGAGATGGCAGAAGAGGGAATCAATTCATACAAAATCATGAGTTATTCTACATTGAAAGATAATATAGAAGACATTAAGAACATCTCGGTAAGTTTGGGTGGAAGAAATAGAAATAGAAAAGATATTTTGAGCCCCGCTAACGAAATGATCCAGCGGGCATTCCTGCTTAACGCTTTCAGCCTCAATACTGATCCCATGGATATCCTTGTGCTCTAGATAATCCTCCCCAATGCTACTTCTCTCCACAAAATCCCAAAAGTCATACCTTACCTTCCCAGTACTCCATCCACAATGCACCACCATATGTTCAACATCCATAGTACCCGCTATGCCCTGCAGCATTTCCACATATATCTTACCCGCCTTCTCAAGCATATCAACCACCTACCCGCAAAAGGTTCTAACCGAGGCCAACGAACAAAATGAAAATGCAATAGGAAAAAAGAAAAGACTTTCCCCCCTATTGCAGAATCATATGCCAGTTTGTTCCTAAGGTTGAGGCAATTGGACATGTTGAAGCCGATTCAGATAAAAATATCGAACCCTCTTACAAAGAATTTTGATTATTCTCAACGGTATGAATATTGCTCTAATGCTCCGGGTCATAGCATTGAAAAGTGTTATCATCTGAAAAGAGCAGTTCAAAAGCTTATTGTTGCTGGTGACATTGTCGTGCAAAATCCAGTTACAGTAGACACTAGCTAAAGTCCATCACGTGTTCATAATGAGACGCAAATGGTGGGTATGATTTTAGTTGAAAAGGAATATGAGAAATCTTCTGGATCCTCGGAAGGCCACTTGCCGCATAGCTTTCAACACTATTAGTCTTGGTTTTGGAAGTTGATCTTAAGAACTAGCCGGCAAAAGGAACCCAAAAGCAATTTGCTAAGGTCAATATCATGAAGACTTGTGAAGCTCCTAGTACTATTGATGTAGAACTCGGTGGCTAAGATTTTGAGCTTGGTGATGGGAAATATGCTCCTATTTTGGCTAGAAAGGGAGGAGTCTTGGTGGTTTATTTTATTATCATTTCTGTTGTCCGCTTTATTTCAGGATTGTAAATTGAATATTTTCTTGTGGCTCAAACTCTTCTATCCTTTTATTTGCCTAGTTCATTTAGTCTTAGTAACTCGTTTAGTGTTATCTAAGATTGTTCTGGGGTTGTAACCATAGTTTGGTTTGCTTGTTTTGTTGTTTAGTATGGATTTGGACATGTCTTTTCCTATTATGGGTTGTAACCATAATTTTCGTAGTAACTCGTTTAGTATTATCATAGTTTAGTATAGATTTGGACATGTCTTTTCCTATTATACTTCTTTTCATGCTGACTCTAGTGACATGACATGCACGCATAATTTTCATCATGGTCTTAAAAGTTAGTTTATTCATGAAGCAATGAAATAATTTTGAAGATGATAGGGACACTTAGGGAGAAATAAGTATAGATTTGGACATTTTGAGATCAATTGAAGCCCAAACTGTATGAAACTATGGCAGATAATATGAGAAGTTAATAAGATGACAAGAATTTTTTACAAGAGAGTGCATCCTAGATAATTTAAAGTGAGCAATATTAAGTTCAAGTGCACGTCAAGTACCAAGATAAAGTCGATGGAGTTTGCTTCGAACTGACGGAGAGTATCCATTGTGTCACACCTTCTTTTTAGACGGCTATCCCGAAGGATGATACGTATAAGGGATTTTTTTAATTAAAGTGACATTATTCGAAATGAGATTATTTATTTATTTAGAGTCGCCACTTGGGTGTCTTTTGGTGTCCCAAGTTACCGGTTTATATAGAATCCCAAATCGAGGAAATTTTTCGACTGCCCAAACGGAGTCTGCGAATCAGAAATTCTAAGTAAGGAATTCTGTTGACCCGAGTGAAGGTGTAGGTACCCTCGGATCCCGTGGTTCTACCATGGTCGCTTAAACTATTATAACTGGCCAATTATCTGATTTTAAACAATTTTGAACCTATATGCAATTTTAACTTAAACCGCTTTATTTAATTATTTATTAAGGAAAATTACAACATTATTTAAAATACGTCTCGAACCACGTCACGTAAATGCATCCGTGATTCTTGACATATTTAATATAACATTGTTGAGATTAGGATTTGGGCTACATAAGTGTGCACCCGATTTAAGGAAAGTAATATTAAAAAAATAACGCGCCTGAAGCAACTACGCGTATTTTTAACTTTGCGGGGCCATGAAATTTTGCTAAATGGCCCGTCCCGGAGTCTAGATATTTTGATATATACATTCAAAGAGCGCCGCGCAATTTATGTGTTTCTCTCAGTGCGGCACACGTCAATTATTTTAAAGGCCATCCTAAAAGGTTATTGTTCTTTATAAAATTATCGCTAAAGCAACTTAATTAATGAACCTTATTAATAAATTAATATTCAAGGAATACGGGCTCTAAGTTCAAGCTCACACTCAAATAAGAGGGAAACCTCATAGCTCGAATGTTCTGCTTAACTTGAAAGGCCCAAAACGCATTACCAATACAACCAAATGATCTTTAGAATCGTAATTATGTTACGCGAACGCTTACACAATCACGAAGAAATATTAAGCGCTTCTGAGGCATGCTAGCGATTGACATATGTTGGCGTTATTTACCAAAGAATAATGGACCAAGATTACGAATTTCAAAGCTTTGGGATGTTGATTTCAAGTTAATCTCCCACTAAATGTCAATAGCCCAAATTGCAAATCTAATGGCCAAGCTCATGTTCTTTACATATTAGCCAAAAGAAATACAGGGACAATTAAATCTTAATAGTCAAGTGGTCCAAAATCTATACTAGCAAAAAACAGGTCCTAAACAAATTAGCATACATAAGAAAAGTAGATCACAGATAGAAATAATTTTGAATGTTCTGTGTCAAATCTCAACAAATACTCAAAATATTTAAATGAACATGTAAAGAGTGAAGAATAATTGGACCTATATAGATGAGTTTGAGTTAAAATTACAGCAACTGGGAGATTATAGAACCCTCAACCGGAAAATTTGGTAATGATCACGGACGGAACCAGCGACCCGAAGACTCAATGGCAACCTCGCACTCCACTTTCACGGCTGATTGTAGCTGAACTTTGATGCATCATTGAGTTTTTTTAAGCAAAATTTCAGCTGGGCTTGGGGCTGTTTAAGGTGTTCTTTGGATGGAGTTTAGAGCCGATTTTAGCTGATTTTTTCTGCTCTTTTTTGGCTATTTTTTGCAGTTATTTTGAGGTGTTTCATAGAGTATTTTGGGGTGGAGATGAATCTGATTTTGAGAGTTAATTTAGTGATGTTTTGGGGTTGTTTCAACGTGGAAATGGGGGTATTTGTGCAGCTATTTGGTGGCCATTTTACTGGTGCGTTTTCGTGAGGTTTTGCAGCACCTTTCAAGTGGTGTTTGATAATTATTTGGAGCTGCTTTAATGGGGTTTTATTGCTGCTGTGGTTGAGATCGAGTGTGGAAGACAGGGTTGTTTTGTGGAAGAAGAGAGCAGAACCGATGGGGAAGGGTGTGCTCCGTGTATTTTCACTGAAGAAGACCAACAATGGGGAAGGGTTAGGGTTGTTGATGGAGACGACGACAAAGGGGGACGGGGTCCGGTGAATTGCGGCTGTCTCCAAAGAGTGTAGGCCTTCAGTGTTTTTGTGTATTACAATGTGTGTTTTATGTGTTTGTGTAGACACTATCATATACGGTATGGATTAGGTTCAGTGCATGAGCCTAAGGATTATGGGCTAGGGAATAGACTTGGGTTATGTGGGTTTGGGTAGGAAAATTAGGGTTTGGGCTAGTTTTGGTTATAAAAATGGCCCAATTTCTTAAACTAAAATCCTATTGCAATTAAATCCTTATTCTCTTTTCTTTTCTTTTATTAATTAACAATCATAGAAATTAAAAAGTTTAAATTAATCTATTTGTAAAAATTAAATCTCTTTATTTAATATTTTTATTATTTTAACATTAAAATAACTACTTAACTTAAAACTAAAGAACTAATTTAAAAGACAAATATGTTAAAATGACTATTTCTTTTTAGGAGTTTTCTATGATTAAAATTTTTTTAAAACGCATGACATGCAAATAAACAAAGAATAAATTCTATTGTTAATAAAAATTATTTTTGTTCTATTTTTAGGAGTTGTTCTCATGTAGGGCAAAAATTCACGTGCTCACAGCTGCCCCTTTTTGCTCGAAAACACGAAGAGTTTTCATGCAAACATAAAGTGAGCATATACGAGCAATTTTTTCCCGTTCGAATACTCCATGGAAGTATTTTAAAAAGAATTGACCGCACCTTACTTCTGAGGTTGCCTACCTATCCTTGGTTATAAAGGAATCAGGTCAGTGTAGTTCAGGAAGTGAGTGAGATGAAGGAGTATGGCGAGGTGAAGATCCAGTCGAGATTCCATCGAGGTTCCGGTCCGCGGTCTCATTTATTACATCAAAGTCAAAATTAAAAAGAATAACTAAACCTATGAGATACGAGTTACAAGATTCCTATCTATAAATCCTTGAAACTTGATCTTGAGTCTTGGCTAGATCCTACTGCAGACTCCGATCTGAATCTTGATGCTCGTTAGATGTAGGCGCTGGTTCTTTCTTCAGCTTTGGATCAAAGAGGGACATGCAAAACTTGTGATTTTGAATCAAATTTGAGCAGTCTGCATCCTTTTCTTCTTTGAACATTCTGAGTTCTCTTCTTTTTGCTCCTTTTCTTCTTTTCCTTTATTCTAGATTGAGACTCACGCTTTCGGTCATCTCGAATCTTGTGACATGAGGAAAAACCTATTCAGACACCAAAATAAACAAACTAACAAAATTTTTTCTGCCCCCATTTTCACTAGGAAAATTTCGCGAGTTATTTTAAACATAAATTTAAAAACCAGGATTTTGTATCCGTGGGAAAGATTGTCAGGTTATGCTGGGAAGGAGAAAGGGTCCGTGCTGGGGATAAGAAAATGAATATCGGGTTATGCCGGGGAAGAAAAGAAAAAGACCCTCAGGTTATGCTGGGGATAAAAGGAAAATGACCCTCGGGTTATGCCGGGGATAAAAGGAAAATGACCCTCGGGTTATGCCGGAGGGAGGGAAATAAAAGACCATCAGGTCATGCTGGGGGGGGGGGGGAAGAAAAGACCTTCAGGTTATATTGGGGAAAAAAAGGAAAGGTGATCCTCGGGTTATGTCGAGGAGGTCCACGGGTTATGCCGGGATAAAAGGGAAAAGGTCCTATGCTACCATGATTTTGGATTTTTTTTTGAATTATCCTAGGAGAAAATTTATCAAACTAGGTTTTCTATCTTAGGAGAAATATTCATCAGACTAAGATATTTATCCTAGGAGAAAATTCATCAAACTAGGTCACTTTTAGGTATCTTAGGAGAAAGATTCATCAGACTAAGATTTCGATCCTATGAGAAAGTTCATCAGACTAGGTCTTTTTTTTTGGTATCTTAGGAGAAAGATTCATCAGACTAAGATTTTGATCCTAGGAGAAAGTTCATCAGACTAGGTCTCTTTTTTTTGGCATCTTAGGAGAAAGACTCATTAGACTAATATTTTGATCCTAGGACAAAGTTCATCAGACTAGGTCACTCTTTTTTTTTTATATATATATATATCTTAGGAGAAAGATTCATCAGAGTAAGACTTTGATCCTAGGAGAAGGTTATTCGGACTAGGTCACTATCATAGGAGAAAAAATTCATCTGACTAAGATTTTGATCCAAGGAGAAAGTTCATCAAACTAGGTCATTTTTTTTTGTATCTTAGGAGAAAAATTCGTCAAACTAAGATTTTGACCCTAGGAGAAAATTCATCAGACTAGGTCTCTTTTTTTTATTATTATCTTAGGAGAAAGATTCATCAGACTAAGATTTAGATCCTAGGAGAAAATTCATAAGAATAGGTTTTCTATCTTAGGAGAAAGATTCATCCGACTAAGATTTTGATCCTAGGAGAAAGTTCATCAAGATAGGTCTTCTATCTTAGGAGAATGATTCATCAGACTAAGATTTTTAATTGGGCGAAAAGTCCATCGGATTAGGACTTTTATCCCATGAGGAAAAATATAAAATGGCAACAATAGTAAGACGAATAAAGATAAAGATTCGAGAAACTTTCCTTTGTCGGCTCTTCTCTATTTTTTCTCTCTTTTTCTCATTTTTTTTTATTTTTTTGAACCACTTTCCTTGCACTGCTTTGTTCTTGTTTTATACAAAGAAAAATTTGTCAATTTTGAAAATGGTGGTCGGTTTGTGTCCTTGAGTTGTGAGTAGCTTGGCTTTTGCTCGACCAGCCTGAGTCGGTCTTAAGAGACCTTTATTCTACACCAACTCTAATTGCTTTTCATCTAGTACCATTTGTATTTGTGGCTCAATCACCTTGTGCCGATTAGAGATCTTTGCTAAGGTGACCTTTTCTGATATCTTCAATGACTTTCTACTTTTTGAGCAATTTGTCTGTCAGAGAGAATTACAAGTTATCTTTGCTTGCTCCAAGCAGGCTGACAAGAGTCTTTTCGGGGAGCCCTTGCATGAATCCTCAAGGCATGCTGACAGTAACAGCTGAGTGCGCTGGCCAAATTTACTTTGTGCAACTAAAAATCTTGTAGCAGATTTTGAAATCTTTTCTTACTTGTTTTGACGAGGACAGACTCAGAGTGAAGGACTCAATGACACAAAGAAACAAATACTGACAAGAATTTCCCCTTGTCGGAAGGATAGAAGGAAGTTTTTTTTTCCTTTTTCTTTTTTTATTAACTAGCCTTAATTATCATGACATGCATTTTGGACGTAACGGCCTGATTTATTAAACTAATCTAATCTTTCCTTTTACCATTCTTATGTCCTTTAAAGTCGGGCTTGTTCGTGCCAATCCTTTGCATCAGCTTCATGCCTCACTTTCGACTAGTTGTGCCCCAGGGATTTTCACTTGCAAGTCTCTCTCATTTGTTCATCTCTTCTTACCGTCGCCGTACAGTGCCCATGAGGGTTTGAATAGAAGGGTCGGCATGAAGGCTCAAAGTGGACTTAAAATGAAGGGTTGTGGACTTACAACTCTTGGAAACGACTCTTTCAAAAGTGAAATAAAACCTTTGCCCTAGTTTCAACCATTGGTGATTTATTTTTCTTGAATTCTTATTTGGTTGGACCGAAACGTGAGGCTGCCTATGTATCCTTATTTTTTTAAGGATTCAGGTCGAACGTAGTTCAAACAACTGACCTAAGCTATTTTTCATCTTTCTTTCTGTTTCTATTTTCATTTTTCTCCTTTTTTTTGTTTTTTTCTTTTTTTTCTCTCTCTTTTTTTTCTTTTTTTGGTTTGCCCCAGCTTCTGTTTTTTTAGGGCATGGACCTTTGACAATTCTTTTATTCTCTTTTTTTTTCACTTAGAACTTTTCTAAAAGCTGCCCCAGTTTATACTCTTGGGACATGGACTTTCTTTCTTTTCTTTTCTTTCTCTTTTTCATTTTTCTATATCTTCCATTTCTTTTCGACTCTTGTCTCTAAACTTGATTCCAAGAGAGGGTGGTCAAAGAAAATAACACAGGCTCAAAGGGGTGATAAAGGGTATAAAGTTTTTGGGTAGCAGAAAAAGGGCCTCCCAACCTCGAGAACGCCAAACATAGTATCCTTTCGCAATCACAGCATTGATGAATATGCTTGTCTTTTTGGTGTTTCGTGGTTACAAGACGCTTTTTATTCCTTTACTGTCAAGCTATCCAGCATATTTCAATTGATTAAACATCCTCAATCCCGATCTTCACAACGGTTTGAAGGTGAATTTTACTCGACCCTAATTCCCAAGTATCTCGACTCTTTATTCATCCTCAAAGGTGTATTTCTTTTTAAGTTATCCAATTCCAGGTTTAATTAGTTCCTATGATCTGGCCAAAATTTCCGCATGTATGTCATGTTATTAGAACTAGAGCGAAAAGAACTAAGAACAAAATGACACAAACTGTATTTTAATGAGTAAAGGATGAAAGGGTTCAAGATAGAAGGGTTTGAATAAATAAAATCTGGATCACAACCCTAAAATAACCCAGATAATAGAAAAAACATCAAAACAAGCTATAAGATTCCTTCCTAAGTGAGGAGGGAATGACTTTTTAACTGATAAACCTGACATTTAGCCACAAATTTTCTCATCATATATCACCATGACCTTCTCAAATTTCAGCCGACAAGTTCTCGAGAGAATTCTCATACTCCATGTCACCAGGCATCATCCCCACGAAGTATGTGCCGTCGTGTGCAGGTAACGGATTCTGCATGATATTCTGTGTGTCACGGTCTTGAATCATAATCAGGTTTTCCTGGATCATCCTCTCTATTTCTATTTTAAAATCCCGACAACTTTCAACATCTTTCCCCTGGGCATCGGAATGGTATTCACACCTTTTGGAAGGGTCAAATCTCCTTGCACGTGGGTCCACATGATTTGGAGGAATGGGTGCAATCATGCCATAATGTTTGAACTTCTCAAATAAACTTGCATATGACTCTCCGATTGGTGTAAATTTATATTTCAACTTTTGTTCCTTTCTATACCCCTGGCTTGGATGTGGGTTATAAGGCACTTGAAAATTTTGTGGAGGATGGTAGAAATTTGTGATACTCGTGCTCGCCTTCTTGGGTGATTTGGTGGCTGGACAACATACTGAGGTGGATCAACAGAGAATGGTGGGTTCTGAGGTGGATAGTAATGCTCAGGGGAGTCATGGAAAGCATGGTGAGGTTGCGCATACCTTCGAGGTGTTCTCTTGGAACCTCTTCTCGACCATGTTGTCATCATGATTTCTTCATCCTTCTCATTTATGTCACTAAATTTATCAGATTCAACCTGGACAGCCTGAGTTGCGGCTTTAAGAACTGCTTGACTTAAAATTTTTCCTGTCTCAAGATCATTCTCTACCATTACTCCCATTCTGATGGCTTCCGAAAAAGATTTGCGAACTGCGGACATCATGTTTTGAAAGTAATCTGGCTCTTGGGCTTGAAGGAAGACAGTGATTAGCTCGTGGTCATCCATGGGTGGCTTATCCCTAGCTGCTTGCTCTCTCCATCTAATGACATATTCCCTGAAACTTTCACTTGGTTTCTTCTTCAGGTTTGAAAGAGAATTGCGGTCTAGGGCAATGTCAATATTGTATTAGAACAGTTTGAAAAAGGCATGTGCCATGTCATCCCAGACGTACCAGCGAGAATTGTCTTGATCCAAAAACCATACGGATGCTACTCCCGTGAGGCTTTTCCCAAAATAATCTATTAACAATTCTTCATTTCTTCCCACATCTCTCAGCTTATTGCAATACCTTTTCAGGTGGTCTATGGTGTCTCCATGTCCATCATACTTTTCAAATTTGGGAGTCTTGAAACAAGACGGCAAGTGGATATTGGGGAACATACATAAATCTTTAAAGGCAACACTCTTTTGACCTTACAACCCTTGGACATTTTTCAACCGTATTTCTAAGATTTTTACCCTTTGGGTTATTTCTTCCTGTACCATCTTTTGGGCGGGCTTGTCAATCTTTGCAGGAAGATCAAATAGGTACGAGTGGTATTCTGGAGTGTGGGATTGCTCTTGCTGTGTAACAAATTGTGACTCATGACAAGGTTCTCCTTGGCCATTGGCCCATGCTTGACACATTTTGGTCATTTGTTGTTTTAGTATTCCATTTTCCTCAACCATAGTAGACTCTTGTTGTACCTTGTGACCCTCAGTCTCTTAAGCACTTGTTACAGCTTTGATGTCAGTTATCATTTTTCCTTGAATCTTGTATTGTCTGCTTACCACAAACCAGCCACCTCAAGCTTTCTTCACAAGTCAAAACAAAAGAGTGGACTCGGTCAGTCCTTATTATTATCAACAACTTTTTTTTTCATTTTCCTTTTCCATGGTTGATCGAACCTAATGTGGGTTGCCTACGTATCATGACGCCGCATGAATCAGATCTTGCGTAGTTCATGAAGATTAGGAATAGAGGAAATAGACTATATTTATGTTTTTTGTTATGGATTTCGAATTTTCTCTTTTTTCACTTATTTTTCAAAAGAAACACTTATAAAGAAGAAACAAAATATTTTTGGATTTGATTTTTCTTCAACATTTTCGCAAAGAAAGACTTTTAGAGAGAAGATTTTTTTTGACCATTATTTTATCTTTTTGGAATTTTGAAAGAAAAACTTCTAAAGAAAAGAGAAAAATATTTTATTTGTATTATAGATTTTTATTTAGAAGTTAGTAAAGAAGTACTTCAAAGGAAAAATGAAAGTATTTTTCAATCTCTAATTTTCAAAATTCAATTCTCGAAAGAAGAAAGGAATATTTTAAAATTTTCAAAGAGGAACTTCTAAAGAAGAAAGAATTTTTTTTTTTGAATTTTGGAATTTTTGAAAGAAATACTTCTAAATAATAGGGGCGATATTTTTGAATCTTGAATTTTCTTATGAATTTTCGAAAGAAGAATGAAAATATTTTTTTTTGGGGATTTCGAGAATAATTAGAAGAAAATATGTTTTTTGGATTTTTGAAAATGGTGTCTCAAAGAGAAACTTTTCTAATAAATAAATTCTTTTATTTTTGAATTTTTAAAAACTGGGGTACTTAAAAAAACTTTCTAAAGAAATAATGGAAAACATTTTTTGGATTTTTTGTTTTGGTTTTGTTTTTTTTTTAATGGAGCAAATATACAAAATCCTTTTTTTAAATTTTTGAAGAAAATCCTTTAGAAGAAGAAAGGAACTTTTTTTTTGTTGATGTTTTTGAATTTTATTTTCATTTTATTTTTAAAAGAGAAGCTTCTAATAAAATTAATTTGCTTTTGATTTTAATTTGGTAATATTTTATTTGAATTTTCATTCGTTTCCTCTTTTTCTTAATAATAACGAAATAATTTTTTTTTTATTTTGAGAGTTGCCTCTTAATTTTCGAAAGAGGGACTTTTAAGAAAATATTTTGAATTTAAGAAAATATTTATATTTATTTATTGTTTCTTACTCATTTACAAAAGTACTTCTAAACAAAAAGCATTTTATTATCTTTTTCTAAAAAAAATCTAAGGAAAGATTCATAAATAAAGAGCTAATAGAAAATATTTTTGGATATTTAAAAATTGGGGTCAGAACTGATGAGGTTTGCCGACGTATCTCACGTTCGGTGAGAATCAGACCCGCGTAGTTCTGGAAAATTAGGCAAACCCACTATTTTTGAAAACCTTTCTTTTTCTTTCATTTTCTCAAAAATCAGGTGGAGTTTCACAATTTTCTAGATACCTACCTCTCATTCTCTTTTTTGATTTTCTTTCTTTCTTATGGAAGCCGGTCAACATGCAAGCCGAAGCAAACAGATGCGCAAGTAGCACGTAAGATGCGTCAGGATGGCCTTTTTAATTTGGGTACACCTGTCCTAGAAGGACCCAACCCCTGTGTTGAGTCCCCTAAGTCAAATGCATGATGCAAATAAGCGTTCTTACTATGGATCCGGCATGAGGTCAAGTTATTCTAAGTTGATAACCTTGGTATAGGGTCTAGACTGTGCACCCGAGCGGACAACTCGAGTCGAGGAGAGGGTTACGTATCGGGAACCAAAAGGCCATCCAGCTTAGTAACTTGTCCGACCTATTTCTTATTTTTAGGTATGACGCTAACAGAATAGGGAGTCTCAACCAGTAAGCAAATAACTAGAGGTGAGAAGTGAAGGGTTTCGTAGCAGTTTATATGTACAGTTCAGATAATATCATAGCGGTAAAAACATCATTTTGAACGTTAAGCCAACATGTAATAAAATCAGATAATAAACAAAGCCAAATACAACTATTATTTTAAGCTCGAATTCTTGAACTCTAAACCAGAGATTCTGGGTTTTTTCCCCAGTAGAGTCGCCAGAGCTGTCACACCTTATTTTTACACGGCTACCCCGAAGGATGACACGTATAAGGGAGTTTTTATAATTAAAGTGAAATTATTCAAAATGAGATTATTTATTTATTTAGAGTCACCACTTGGGATTGGTTTGGATTTTTGTGTCCCAAGTCACCAGTTTATTTAGAATCCCAAATCAAGGAAATTTTTTGACTGCCCGAATGGAGTCTGCGAATCAGAAATTCTAAGTAAGGAATTCTGTTGACCCGAGGGAAGGTGTTAGGCACCCACAGATCACGTGGTTCTAGCACGGTCTCTTAATCTATTATAACTGGCAAATTATCTGATTTTAAACCATTTTGAATCTATATGCAATTTTAACTTTAACTGCTTTATTTTATTTGATTTTTAAGGAAAATTGCAACATTATTTGAAATACGTCTCGAACCACGTCACATAAATGCACCCGTGATTCTTGAAATATTTTATATAACATTGTTGAGATTATGATTTGGGCCACATAAATGTGCACCCGATTTTAGAAAAGTAATATTATTAAAATAACGCGCCTGTAGCAACTACCCGTATTATTAACTTTGTGGGGCCATGGAATTTGCTAAATGGCACGTCCCGGAGTCTAGATATTTACTATAAACATTCAAAGAGTGCTGCGCAATTTATGTGTTTCTCTCAGCGCGGCGCACCTCAATTACTTTAAAGGCCATCCTAAAAGATTATTGTTCTTTATAAAATTATCACTAAAGCAACTTAATTAATGAATCTTATTAAAAAACTAATATTCAAGGAATACGGGCTCTAAGTTCAAGCACACACTCAAATAAGAGAGAAACCTCATAGCTCGAATGTTCCGCTTAACTTGAAAGGCCCAAAACGCATTACCAATACAACCAAATGATCTTTAGAATCGTAATTATTACGCGAACGCATACACAATCACAAAGTCCTATTAAGAGCGTACGAGGCATGCTAGCGATTGACATATGTTGGAATTATTTACCAAAGAATAGTGGACCAAGCTTACGAATTTCAAAGCTTTAGGCTGTTGATTTCAAGTCAATCTCCCACTAAATGTCTTGAAGCCCAAATTGCAAATCTAATGGACAAAATCATGTTCTTTCCTTATTAGCCAAAAGAAATACAAGGCCAATTAAATCTTAATAGTCACGCGGTCCAAAATCTATACTAGAAAAAAATAGATCCTAAACAAATTAGCATACATAAGGAAAGTAGATCAGAGATAGAAATAATTTTGAATGTTCTGTGTCAAATCTCAACAAATACTCAAAATATTTAAATAAACATGTAAGGGGTGAAGAAGAATTGGACCTTTATATAGATACATTTGAGTTAAAATTATAGCAACCGGGAGATTATAGATCCCTCAACCGGAAAATTTGCTAATGATCACGGACGGAACCAGCGACCCGAAGACTCAGTGGCAACCTCGTACTACACTTTCGCGGATGATAGTAGCTGAACTTTGATGCATTATTCAGTTTTTTTAAGCCGAATTTCAGCTGAGCTTGAGGGTTGTTTAAGGGGTGCTTTGGCTGGAGTTTGGAGCCGATTTTAGCTGATTTTTGCTGCTCTGTTTTGGCTATTTTCTGCAACTGGTTTTGTAGCGATTTTAAGGTTTTTTATAGAGTATTTTGGGGTGGAGATGAAGCTGATTATGAAGGTTAATTTAGTGACGTTTTGGGGTTGCTTCAACGTGCAAATGCGGGTATTTGTGCAGCTATTTGGTGGCCATTTTACTGATGCGTTTTTGAGAGGTTTTGCAGCACCTATAAAGTGGAGTTTGATAATTATTTGGAGCTGCTTTAATGGGGTTTTATGGCTGCTGTGGTTGAGATCGAGTGTGGAACCAAGGGTCATTTTGTGGAAGAAGAGAGTAGAACCGATGGGGAAGGATGTGCTCCGTGTATTTTCGCCGAAGAAGACTAACTGTGAGGAAGGGCTGGGGTTGTTGATGGAGACGACGACAAGGGGGAGGGGGTCCGGTGAATTGCGGCTGTCTCCAAAGAGTGTAGGCCTTCAGTTTTTTTGTGTATTAGAGTGTGTGTTTTGTGTGTTTGTGTAGATAGTATTATATACGGTAGGGATTAGGTTAGGGGCATGGGCTTAAGGATTATGGGCTAGGGAATAGACTTGGGTTATGTGGGTTTGGGTAGAAAAATAAGGGTTTGGGCTAGTTTTGGTTTTAAAAATGGCCCAATTGCTTAAATTAAAATCTCATTGCAATTAAATCCTTATTCTCTTTTCTTTTCTTTTCTTTTAATTAACAATCATAGAAATGAAAAATTCTAAATTAATCTATTTTTGTAGAAATAAAAACTCTTTATTTGTTATTATTATTTTTTAACATTAAAATAACTACTTAACTTAAAACTAAAGAAAAATGCTAATTTAATAGATAAATATGTAAAAATGACTATTTCTTTTTAGGATTTTCTATGATTAAAAAATGTTTAAAAAGCATGACATGCAAATAAACAAAGAAAAATTTCTAAAATTAATAAAAAATATTTTTGTTCTATTTTTAGGAATTGTTCTCATGTAGGGAAAAAATCACGTGCTACACATTGTGAAAAAGAAATTACCCAACGAGAGTTCTATACTTGGAAAGGAGCTAAAGAAAAGTGCAGGGAATATCAGTGATATCAATTTCAAAGCTGCAAAAGAAATGTTTTTTATGATCTTCCTTTTCCGTTTTCAAGTTGCATGTGTTGTACTTGGCATTTTCAGGGATTGGGAGGCCTTCTTTCAGCTACTCAAACACTTTATACCCTTCGGCACCCTTTTGAGCCTTTACTGATTTCTTTGACCTCCCCTCTTCTGGAATCAAGTTAGAGTCATACAGAAAAATAAGTTCAT
Organism: Nicotiana benthamiana; assembly: GCA_034376525.1. NCBI lineage: Eukaryota > Viridiplantae > Streptophyta > Magnoliopsida > Solanales > Solanaceae > Nicotiana > Nicotiana benthamiana. The sequence goes on from CM067325.1 coordinate 72,049,271, forward strand.
GTCACCATATATTTGTTTTAGAAAGTTCATTCAAAAGAAAAGTCAAAAAGAAAAAAAAACAAAAGCGAAAAGATAAAAAGAAAAAAAAAAGAAAGAAAGAAAGAAGGAAAAAGAAAAATAGTAACAAAAAGTATCTTTATGAACAACATTCGACCAGATTCTACTCATCGCAAGAACGTAGGCAGCCTTATGGTTGGATCGCACGAAATAAAATACTTCATAATCCCACGAAGTCACGAGTAGTGCAGTTGTTTCTTAGAATCAAATTCTCTTGTTTTAGAAATTGGGGAAAAATGTTGAAATGGATTCCAAAAGATGTAAATAAATTGCCCTGTTATCTTAGTTTTTGAGCCTTTATGATATCCTTTCTTTCTAACCCTGTCTAAAAGCCACATTACAGTAAAAAAAAAAGACATCTTAGATAATCTTTGAAAGTCCTGAGTTTGGACTTGCCAAGAGCATATGATATTTTTGCCATTGTTAAAACCTTGTCATCTGCATAATCAGAGGAATAATTTCCCAGCAAAGAGGTACAACAATATTTGAATATCAGACTTGCTTGACAGATTAGGCCACTTAATCCAAAAATGCATGTCATGGTCATTGGAGTTGGTATCCACATCTGATAAGTTTCTACTTGGTGTTTTTCCTGTTAGATATCATCTCTTTATATTGTCCTTTAATATATTCCTATTGTTTTGTTTACTTCATCTTCTTGAGTGTGTTTGGTCAAACCAAGTGAGAAATGACTTCAAAATTTTCTATCAGCTTTGCAATTGCACAATGCAAAGTCCGGCTAGTACATCAAAGTGGTATAAGTCAAGAAAGAGCAGTATGCGCACTGAGTTGGCAATGTTTGGAGTGCTTTGGGATTCATGTGAAAACAAAAGTTTGGTATATGTCAATTTTGAGCACAATGCAACAAATTAAAGGTATTGGATTTAAAAGGATCAGAGGTATTTTCTGTGATAAGGTTGACAGAGAAAGTGGTTAGTCAACAAACAAGAAAGTTCTTTCAAGTAGGAATCAACGTTATCATGGCATGTGAAGGATAAATCTCCCTCAAAGTCAAGGCCATAAACTAAAAACCATGTTTAAACTCACAAGTTTTCGTTGTTTGAAACATGGACGAAGACTATGTCCAAATGAAAGAATGGAAGCTTGAATTTTTGAAGTGCAGTGCCTAAATTTTATCAGCCCAAAGGTTTTGAGAAGTGCAAACTGGGGCATAAAAGTTTTTTGTTTTATTTTTTTGATTTAAGGCACCCACGTGGAGAGGGGGGAGGGGCAACATTTCAGAAATCGGTTTTAGGTCCAAGTCAGAGAAGCATCAACAGAATCCTGCCTGAAGAACATGGTTAGCTTTCAATTTCAAGTTAGAGAAACATCAAGAGAATCCCACTTGAAGAGCAGGGTCAACTTTTAGTTTAAAAATTCAAGCCAGAAAGGCATCAGGAGCCCGCTTGAGGAACAAAGTCAATTTTCAATTTTCGAGTTCAACAATCATTAAGAGAATCCCGCTAGAAAAACAGGGTCAACTTTCAATTTTAGGTCAGAGGCATCAGGAGAATCCCTCCTGAAGAATAGGGTCAACTTTTTGTATTCAAGTTCAAGTTAGAAGCATCAGGAGAATCCCGCCTGAATAATAGGGTCAACTTCTAGTTTTCAAGTTCAAGTAAAAGATAGTAGGAGTCCGCCTAAAGAATAGGGTCAACTTTAAGTTCTCAAGTTCAAGTCAAAATCAACCAGGAGAGTCCCACCTGAAGATCAGGGTTAACTTTCTGTTTTCAAGTTCGAGTCAGAGGCATGAGGAGCCCGCCTGAAGAACGAGGTCAGCTTTCAGTATTCAAGATTCAAGTCAAAGACAGCAAGATCCCGCCTGGAGATTAGGGGCAATTTTTTATTCAAGTCAGAAGTAGCACGAGTCGCCTGAGGAAGAAGGTTTTCAAGGTCAATTCTACTCCAAGATCAAGTTTATTTCAAGTGCAAGCAGTGTTGATGCCCCCTTTTTCTAAAGCAAAATCAGGTTTATGACATTTTGGAAGACAACTCATTCCCTTTTGGGAATTGGTTTTTTTAGTTGAAGAGTCTCCACTTAATGATTAAAGTGCATTATTGCACTAAAGAAGTTTTGAGTTGGAAAATTAGAGTTCGGGTAAGAGCTAGAAATTATCCCGAGGTGAAGGTGTTAGGCACCCCTCAGAATCCACTAGTGTTGTTCCCGTCCATGCTACAATTGTGACTTTAAATAACAAATAAGCAAATAGGAGTGTCAAATAGAAGGAGGTTTTCACATAATATTGCAAGTAAATTGAAAGTTTGAATAAAGATAAAGAAAGCATCAATTTTAAAAAATAGTTTAAACAATTCTGGGAAATAAACATAAACAAGTGAAGGGAAGGGGGGTGTCTTAGTTTTAGAAATAATATGGATCACATCAATGCAATACCCGACAATCACTCCTCAGAAAAGGGGTTGCACGTGGTATTAGCGCATCAATCATCATGTTCATATCTTCCCTTCTCACCCCTTTAAGGTATTAAAACGTGAAATAGTATCATTACTTGTTGCATGCTATTAACGGTCCCCATCCTATCAGTCTCGGAGGTATTTGGGACCACTAATCTTAAAAGGAAAAGAAATTTGGAGCTTTTTCAGAGTTTAAAAGGATAAAATTCTAATGCGACAAACGAAACACATAAAGTAGCTAAGGGAAAACACATAGCAGTTTGAAGGCTCAAGCAGGCCTCCTCACTTAAAGGAGCAAATTGTCTAGAATGACTTCAAATGCTATTTATAGACTGAGCTAAATTTAAAGAGTTATGATAGGCTAATTTATCACATATTTCTTAGATGAGATGTCCGAATTAGCACTTGTCTGGTTATAATTTATCAAAGACTGACACGGTTAATCATTTACCTACTGGTTTGCCTAGGTGAAACTTATAGGCATGGCATCTAACGATTTGGAAGCACACTGATTTTAAAGAAGGGTTACAGTTTTTAGAAACAAGGTAAGTCCTGCAGATTTTAAATGAAATTGCTAATAATTTTAGACTTGTAGATTAAAGAGACAAATCAGATTCAATTGGTTATTCAAATAGGCATGATTTCTATGCGTTATTGGTTTTAAACCGATTATCAGGATGCAGGAAACCTATAGGCATGGTATCTAGGATGCAACTTATTATTGATTTGACCTATAGACTGTTTGCCTAATGAAGTATGTATATGTATGCAGAAGTGCAACAACTTATAGGCATGGTTTTTATATGCAGAAGTTTAGAGACTTATAGACATAGTTTCTAATACATAGGTGCAAAAACTTATAGACATGATTTCTAATGAAATGCATAACTTATAGGCAGGATTTCTATATGCAGATGCAGTAATGAGATAATTTATAGGCAGGATCTCTATATGTAAATGCATAAACTTATAGGCAAGATCTCTATTTGCAAAGCATAAACTTATAGGCAGGATTTCTATATGCAGATGCAAAAGCAGAAAAGAGGCTGTGATTGTAGAAATAAATACCTAAAGCATGATATCTACCCATATGCATAACATGAGTGACCCTCCCCTTTTTTACTAGAACCCCATAAAATATTACAAACCAAAATGAATCAGTTAAAATTACATAAAAATTTAAGCTACAACCAAACAGCCTAATTCAAACTCAAGGTCTAGCGATATAAGATTTCCAGGATAAGATTTCCAAAGTATTTCTCTTATTTAGGATGTGTCAAAGTTCCCAAGGGCCTCAAGTGGAATTCAGGCAGTGCTTACACCCGAAATACATTATAGAATTAGATTATAGTGCTGTATGGAAGGGACATCCCTCAAATGTCAAAGTTCAGAGGGAACTCAACGTCCACTAGTAAGGCTCATAGGAGGGGGCAGAACTTAGAGTCTAAGAGTAAGTGTAAGAGCATGAGGGGGGGGGGGGGGTTAGGGAAGGCAATGGCAGGATTGTTGTCATGCCCAGCAATTAAGAATGGTGGCATACCCCTGACCATCCTGTTAGCTAAATATTAGGAGTTAGGATCCAATGAAGATCAGGTTTAGACCTGGGCAGTAATATGAATACTTCCAGGCCATGAACCTTAGCTCAAACACATAGAGATGAGTAGGGGTAGAGATTCACAATAGAATTAGGTACAAGTAAAAAATGCATAGTCAATATTAAACATAAACAACAAAGTAGACTAGAGTAACGCAATTGTAAAGTAAAAACATAGGGAGGAAAATGAAATCAAAACTGAGACATACAAGATTTAGGGAAACATATAAGTAAAACAGTAATATTAAAAAGCCAAGTTACAAGAAAAAAATACAAAGACCTCAGTAGAGAGTAGAGTATTGAAAGAGTATTGTAATTGAAAGCGTGAGAATATTTAATTTGGAGTGTTCAATAATCAATTTGTGTCAAAGTATAGAAGGGACGTGACCCTTTTATAGTGTAGAAAGCAAGTAAGAAAGGTAAGGAAATAACATTGAAATCAATCTCCCTTTAATTAAGAGACTCTGATTTCAAACGGGTAAAGACAATTAAGGAAAGAATTAATAAGAATATTTTCTCAACCAGAGAAATAAGGGTAAATAATAGGAGTTATTTTAGGCATAGTTCACTGTTACTTGGTTTGTGAAAATAAAGAAAGGGAATCAATCCAATAGCTAGTAAAAACAAAGTTATTGGCTTTTACTCGAATGAACCAAGTCAGGAAAAGGCAAAGAAGGTCTAATTTAAAGAAAATCAGTAACAATCAATTAATCCCCATTAAAGGAATTCAAAATCAATTAGTAGTGGAAAAACCTTTTTGAATTTCTCATATATAAAGCAGACAAATCAAACAAAAGGGGTAATCATGTTACTTATAAAAGAGTCTAATATTGAAAGGTCCAGAATTAAAGCAAACGGATACAAGTTTTGTTTGTAGACTCAAAGTGTCTGAGAGTCTAGGGTTCTAGTGCAGAACCCTAGTCCAAACACCAAATCAAACATGCCAAAGAAAAACCCCCCCAAAATTAGGGTTTCAAATCGAATTAGACATAGAGATTAGAAGGCAAGACATTGAAACAGACTTCCAAGGTCTGTTTCAGAGCCTCATGAGAAACAAAACAAATACAATAGCAGGTTTGAAACAACAAAGAAAGAAAGCTGATTTAAGAGCAAAGAAGAGCATGTTTTAGAAAAGTTAAATCTTAAGCAAGTGGTGTAATCTTAAGCCACAGTAGATGGAACAGGCTTAGTACAAACACAAACAGACTCCAGTAGAACAAATAAAATCAAAGAACTCAACAAAAAATACATAGAGTAGAATAATACTTGAAAGTATAGCGAAGAACATGTAAGAAAACATAGTAAAGATTAACATAGAAATAAAGTCTTAGAGGCATAGTAGAACACAAAGAAACATGAGTATCATGCATAGTAGAAAATGAAAAGTAGAAGAACAACACACGTATAGTAAAAGGGAATCCCATGAGTATGATATAAACATACTCACATGAAGAAAACAAGAAGAAGAATCATAAAAGATATTTTTGAAAAACCTTTCAGAAACCCTAAATCGACGACAAGTGATTTTGAAAAGGAAAATTTGGGCAAAATAATTTAAATGTCCAATAGAACACAAATACATCACAGATCTAAGAAAATAAATAGATAAAAAACCTCGAACAGCTTAGGGTTTTGGATAAACCCTAGAAAATGAGAATGGTTTGGAAAAGTTAGATCTTGTGTTGAAAAGGTCAAGAATCAGGCTTCTCGTGCTTGAACCAAAGAACTGAGAAGATCTAAAAGAGAACCATCAAAGTCAAACTTCAAAACCTTGAACACACAAGGTCTAATGGTGGAGAGGGATGAGTATAGACCATCTATGGCCTGAGAAGTCATGGATTCCGGTGAAAGCACGGTGAGAAAAGGTAGGAGGAGCTAGGATTCTGAAGAACCTTGAGAGAGAATAGGGAGAAAGAGTATTCAAGGGTGGTTGATTAGGTGAAATGAGGGGATTAGGGTAGGTCGTTTTTTTAATTATAGAAGGGTAGATTATGACTGTTGATCTGGGAGATCAATAATTGAGATTAGAGAGGGTAGGCGGGAAATGGGTATGGGTCGGTTTGAATAGGGTTTGGGCCAGGGTAATTGGATTTAAAAATTGGGTTCAAATTGGGGTTCAAATAAGGCTAAAATTGAAACAAACGGGGCTAGCATTTAAATAACTATGTTTCTCTATTTATTTTATAAAAATTGTAAAACATAATTTTAAAAGATAATTAAAGTACTCAACCAATTAATAATATATAAATATTAATTAAAAAATACCGAAACCAATTTTATAATTATAGAAATGCTATTAATCTTAAAATAAGTTAAAATTGCAATTATATGCAATTTAGCTTTAAAAATACCAGATAAATTTGTAAAAATATAAACAAATTACCTTAACTATATTTTGGTATAAATATGAGAATCAAATAAATTATTCACCTAGGTAGTTTTGAAAATAATTACTAATTTTTGTATTACTAGAAATGGACAATAAGTTGATTTTAAAAAATGCATATACATGTTATTTTGAAAGTATTTTTTATGTGAAAAATACATAGGCCAAAATTGGGTATTGAGAGCTGCCCTTCTTTACCCGGGAAGGATGAAAGAGTTGTCGGGTAAAGATAGGATGGCCAATTTTGACCGAACGGAATGACTTGAAGCGATTTTCGTTCGCTAGTTCTTGAGACTGCCTACATATTCCTGGTCTTATAGGAATCCGGCCATATATAGTTCGTGATCCATTGGCAGAATATGCCGATGGCGATTTTCGAAAGACGAACACGATATTTCGATTGGGAAGGACGGTCAAATTCTAGTAGGTTGGGGTTTCTAGAGCGAGGTCGCTCTTGCCGAGATGGCCGTTGCTACTGCAAATGAGTAATGCGAACATCTGTTGTGCATAAATTTAAATATGATGCAAGTTTGGACCATGAATGTTGTCTTTCGACGGTTAGGATGACTACCTCAGACCATGACATCTTGGGCCATGAAGCGTGTAATAATGGGTTGTCAAGCCATGAAATGATGTCCTCGGCCTATGAGAATGATGCTTTTGAACTATGAAGCCTTTCAATAATGATATGCAAAAGATAAAATGGGGTCCTCAGGCCATGGCATGGTGTTCTCGGGCTATGAAATGGTTCCTCCGAATAATGACGCCTTCGAAAATTTGGCGAGCCCATTAAATGTAGAAGGTGGCGATCTTTTAGCCCATGAAAGACATAAATAAAAGTATGGCGATCTCTTAGATCATAGAAGTGTAAAAAAAAAGGTGGCGATATTTCAACCGATACAATGAGATGGCAATCTTTAAGCCGATGCAAGACATAAATAAAGTGGTGATCTTTCAGCCAATGCAATGAGACGGCGATCTTTCAGCCAATGTAATGAAATGGCGATCTTTTAGCCGATGCAAAACATAAATAAAGTGGTGGTATTTCAGTCGATGAAGGATTTAAATGAACGGGCGATATTTCAGCCATGCAAGAAATGTAAATAAAATGGTGATCTTTCAGACGATGCATGATTTAAATGAAGGGGTGATATTTCAACCGTGTAAGAAATGTAAATAAAATGGCAATCTTTTAGCTGATGCAAGATTTAAATGAAGTGGCGATATTTCATCCGTGCAAGAAATATAAATAAAATGGCGATCTTTCAGCCGATGCAGATGGAGGTAGAGCTTAACCTCGGAATGTAGAAATGTAGCCTTGTGCAATGCAAAATGCAGATGGAAGTAGAGCTAAACCTCGGAAAGCAGAATGATTGCCTTATGTAATGCAAAATGCAGATAGAGGTAGAGCTTAACCTCGAAAGGGAAATTGATAGCCTTATGGAATTGAAAGATGCAGATGAAGGCAGAGCTTAACCTCGTAAAGCAGAAAGGTAGCCTTATATGAAATTCAAAATGCAAATGGAGGTAGGGCTTAACCTCGAAGACAGAATGATAGCCTAATGTAATGCAGAGATACAGATGGAAGTAGAGCTTAACCTCTGAAGTAATAAAGGTAGCCTTATGCAATGTAGAAATGCACGATTGAGGTAGGGCTTTACCTCGGAAGGAAGAATGATTGCCTTATGCAATACAAAGATGCAGATGGAGGTAGAGAACCTCGGAAGGCAGAAAGGTAGCCTTATGTAATGCAGAAAATGCAGGATGGAGGTAGAGCTTAACCTCGAAAGGCAGAAAGGTAGCCTTATGCAATGCAGAAAAATGCAGATGGAGACAGTGCTTAGTCTCGAAAGGCAGAATGGTAACCTTATGCAATGCAGAAAAATGCAGGTGGAGATAGAGCTTAGACTCGAAAGGCAGAAAGGTAGCCATATATGCAATGCAGAAAAGTAAAAGGCGAACAGTAGCAAAATTCTTAGCTGGTGGCTTGATAACTGATAGTTGATTTCGATATTGTGGTTGTAGGGGATGCCGTGTATGGATAGAAAATCCGAATAGGTGATGATTCTAAGGGTCGTATTGTGTAAATGCATTCGGTGATTTGCAACTTGGGTGCCTGCATCTAAAGAAAAATCCTAATTTTTGTCGAGGCAAAATGTTAGTTCGTATCCCCAAGAACTTTTCTTATCCCGCTTGGCTCCGTTTTCAGCGGTGTTGTGTACCCTCGGGGTAGCGCTACTAAACAAATCTTCCTCAAAATTCTGCCCCACTTTCCAATTGCGGGGGGAAATGAAAATTTTGTTGAATTGTGATCGAACCCACATGGTTGCCTACGTATCCCCAGTTAAATGGGAATTAGGTCCGACGTAGTTAAAATTACATCATAAAGAAAAGCATAAATGCTACATATAGTATCGTTTGACTGTAGCTGAATTGATTGGTTTTGGCAAAACTTTTCCGTCCATTTCTACAAGTATAAGGGCGCCTCCTACTAGAGCCCGATGAACCATATATGGGCCTTGCCAGTTGGGAGAGAACTCCCCTTTAGCTTCATCTTGATGTGGAAAAATTTTCTTTTACACTTACTGCCTCGGTGTGAACCGTCTCTGATTGACTCTCTTGTTGAAGGCTTTGGCCATTTTGTTCTGGTAAAGTTGACCATGAAAAACTGCATTCATTCTCTTACCATCTATAAGGGCTAAATGTTTGTAACGGCTCTTTACCAATTCTGTATCGTCGAGTTCTATTTCTTTTATGATTCTCAAGGAGGGAATTTCTACTTCCGCGGGAATGACCGCTTCTGTACCATAAACAAACATATAGGGAGTCACCCCAGATGATGTGCGAACTGTGGTGTGATACCCTAATAAATCAAATTATAGCTTATCATGCCACTGTTTATCCTTCTCTACCATCATTCTCAATATCTTCTGACGTTCAGCAACTTCTACAACTCTGTTCATCTGAAGCATGTAGGTTGTGGAATTCTTGTGTTTGATCTTGAAGATTTCACATATAACATTCATATTGTTGAGGTTGGAACCATTGTCAGTAATGCTTGATTCTGGAATCCGGAATTGACAAACGATACGGTCACGGACAAAGTGTACCATGACTTTCTTGGTTACTACTTTATAAGATGTTGCTTCAACCCATTTGGTGAAATAATCAATTGCCACTAGAATGAATCTGTGCCCGTTTGATGCGGCGAGATCAATAGGTCAGATAACATCCATCCCCCAAGCGGCGAACGACCACAATGAGCTTGTTGCATTAAGCTCATTCAGAGGCACTTTTATCATTTCTGCATGAATCTAACAATGGTGGCACTTTCAAAAATACTGGCTGCAGTCTGTCTCCATAGTCATCCAAAAATAACCAGCCCGGAGTATCTTCTTGGCCAAGACAAAACTTTTCATGTGGGGGCCACAGGTCGCAGCATGAATTTCTTCTAGCAGTTTAGATGCTTCTTTTGTATCGACACATCTTAGCAATCAAAAATCAGGAATTTTCTGTACAGGTTTCCTCCACTATGAAAGAAGTTGTTGGATAACCTCCGAAGTATATGCTTCTGAGTGGGATTTGCAAGCTCCAAGTAGTCTCTTTTTGTGATGTATTCCTTGATATCGTGAAACCATAGCTTTCCATCTGCTTTTTCTTCAACATGAGCACAATAAGCTTGCTGATCATGAATCTTCACTAGAATAGGATCTATGAAGTTCTTATCTGGATGTTGAATCATAGATGATAGAGTTGCCAATGTATCAGCAAACTCATTCTGGACCCTAGGAACACGCCGGAACTCTGTCTTTGTGAATATCTTCCTCAACTCTTGTATATGATGCAAATATGAGAGTGTCTTGGCGTTCTTGGTTGACCATTATTCTCGGACCTGGTGTATAAGCAAGTCTGAATCTCCAATCACTAACACCTATTGGATGTTCATGTCAATGGTCATCTTAAGCCATTTGATGAAGACTTTGTACTCAGCCATATTGTTAGTGTAGGGGAATCTATGCTTGGCAGATACCAAATAATGCTAGCCGGTTTCTGATGCTTGGACTGCTCCTATTCAAACTTCTTTGAAATTTGCTACTCTATCGAAAAACACCTCTAGTCTTCATAGCATTCTGCAATGTCTTCTCCTATAAATAATACCTCCTCGTCTGGAAAATACATCTTTAAGGGCTCTAATCTCCGTCCATAAGGTTTTCTTCAAGGTGTTCTGCTAACGCCTGTCCTTTGAATGCTTTCTGAGTCACGTAGACAATGTCGAAGTATTTTCCACTTAGCTAGCTTTCCATTGGGCATGGGCTTTTGAAAGATGTACTTCAATGGGTCCATTATTGATATGAGATACATGGCATAGGCATGAAATAATGCCTCCATTTCTTAGGTACCCAAGTCAGGACATAACAGGTGCGTTCCAACAGAGAATACCGGGCCTCATCGAGGTGAACTTCTTGCTGAGATAATAGATGGCCTGCTCTTTTCTCCCTATTTCATCATACTTCCCTAGAACACATCCAAACGCTCAATTTTTCACCGCAAGGTAGAGTAACATAGGTATACATGGCTCGGGCAGAACCAAGACCTACTGTGTTGATAAGTACTCCTTGATTCTGTTGAAGGCCTTTTGGCAATCATCATCCATTTGGTAGCAACGTCCTTCTTAACCATCTTAAAGATTGGCTCACAGATGACAATAGATTGTGCTATGAACCGGCTAATGTACTTAAGTCTCCTCAAGAAACCCATTACTTCTTTCTTATTCTTTGGCTGTGGCAATTCTTGAATAGCTTTGACTATTTATGGATCCAATTCTATCCCTCGGCGGCTCACAATGAACCCAAGCAATTTCTCAGCTGGAATCTCAAATGCTCATTTTGCAAAAAGGATTCAATTTCAGGTTGTATTTTCTCAGTCTATTGAAAATTTTTCTCAAATCTTCCATGTGATCAGTGGCTTTCTTGGACTTAATGATGACGTTATCTATATACACTTCGATCTCATTGTGTATCATGTCATTAAAAATGGTAGTCATGGCCCTCATGTAGGTGGCCGCAGCGTTATTTAACCCTAACGACATCAACTTGTACAAATACATCCCCCATGGTGTAATGAAGGCCATTTTCTCAGCATCTTCTTCATCCATCCATATATGATGGTATCCAGCAAAATAATCGAGGAATGACTGCAGCTCATACTTGGCGCAGTCGTTAATCAATATTTGTATATTCGGCAAGGGGAAGTCGCCTTTGGGACTGTTGATACCCAATTTTTACCTACGTATTTTTTGTATACAAAATACTTTTAAAATAACATATATAAGTATACCCAAGTGTTTTAGTATTTTTTTCCAATTTTAAAGTTTTTAAAATAAATTTATTGTTCGTTTTAGCAGTTCAAAAATCCAATAAGTATCCCAAGATTATCATTTTGGTGAATAACCTATTTTTTATTCTCATATTTACCCCAAACTTAATTAGGGCGACTTTCATACATTTTTACAAATTTATTTGACATTCTAACAGCTAAATTGCGTATAAATGCAATTATAGTGTATTTTACGATTAATAGTATTTTATTACTGTAAATATGGTCCCAACATTTTTAAAATAATATCTATAAATTATTAATTAGTTAAGTTCTTTTAATTTTCTTTTAAAATCATTTTACTATTTTTTATAATTAAAAGGGTAAAACTAGTAATTTAACATTTAGCTTCCCTTTATTTCAATTGTACTCTCTTTTGTATTTCAATTCTAACGTTTATTTGACCCTATTCTACCCCTACTTGGACCATCCCAGTCCCAATTTGAACCCTGCATCAACCCAATCCAAAAAACAAATCGCCTAGCTCTTGCTTTTAATCCAAGCCGTTGATCATTTTGATAAACGGCTAGGATTCTCCCTTGCCATTTTTAATTCCCCACCAACCCTATTCCCCGTTATTCGTTTATCCAGGATACTCCAGTCTCTCTCAAACATTCTCAAATATTCCCTAACCCTAGCCGCCTTCCACCATCTCCGACCACAACCTCACCGGAATCCATGACTTCCTAGGCCATAGATGTCATATACTCTCCTCCTATTACTCCTGTGTGCCTGATGCTTGAAGGTTCGAGACTAGACCTTCACCGACTCAAGGTTTTCGGCTATCTACGGCTTTGCTTCGGCATATCCTAGCCTCCTGAGCCTGATTTTAACCTTATCCGACTTAGATCGGGCCTTTTCCAAAGACATTCTCACTCTAGGGTTCCTCTGAAACCCTAGCTATTCGAGATTTTTCTTTGATCATTGTAGATCCGTTGTGTATCTATTCTATGCGTGAGTTTTCAAACGATTTCCATAAATTTTCCTTTGTAAATAACTTTCAAAATCCTTCTTTGCCGATTTAGGGTTTTCTGGAAAATTTTTAGGAGCTTTATGATTTTTCTTCTTTGTGTTGTCCTCTGCTGTGTTCTCGTATCATCTTTTGTACTTCCCGTACTGTGTTTTCTATAATATGGTCATGTAGATTTTTCTACTATATTTTATCATGTTCTTATATGTTTATTGTACTGTATTTTCCTAGATGCTTTCCTGATATACCTTTCCCAGTGATTCTTGTGTTTTCTACTATACTTTTCTTGATAAGTTCTTATTGTTCTTTGTCTGCCTTCTATTAAGCATTGTTTAGGGTTTTGCTAAGCATGTTTCTCCTGTTGTTCTTATCAGTATTTGCCAGTGTGTACTTAGAATTTTTCTACTGTGATTGCATATTGCTTTGCTTACATGTTTTGATACAGTTGCTTGCTCTCTTTTGTGATTTGCCTGAACTAGGATTCTTATTTCAAAACCCCAACTCTTTTAGTATAATTTCAGAGTTTCATATGATTCTAAACTCTGATATTGGATTTTTATGTTGATTTATACGACAATCATCTTTCATACTCATATGTTGCTTGTATATAATGAATTTCCCTCTAATTGGTTTTCAAATTTGCAATTAGCGTAACCTTCTTGTGAATATAGCTTGATTGATTTTCCTTCTATCTTTTACTGATTCCGTAGATGAGTTGGCTTAGGTAAAACCCTCATTTATTTTGTGACTCGGTTCATTCAAACCAAATTTCAGATCTTTCTGATTTACTGGCTATCAACTGATTCAATTGCCTTATTTGCATAAACCGTGTACTGTCAAGACCCTGTCCTTAAATAACTTCCATGAACTTTTCGTTAATTTGCTACTTTGCACAAAAAAGGTTGTCTAATTTCTTTCCTTCATTAGTTTGTACCGTTTGAATCTGAATCCCTTAATTAAGGGGAGTATAATGTAATTGATTGACAATCAGGCTTCTATTATTTTCTTACCTTATTTGCTCATGGCTTTCACACTATAAATACATTGCGAGCATATGATTTTTATCCGGTTGAAACAAGCTCCAACTAGACTCTCAAAAGTTTAGGATTTTCTTTAAATATTATTTTTTATTTTTTATAATTTAATCGTGTGCCAGAGCGTGTTTGTTAATGCATGTTTAAAATTTTTTAGGTTTTAATTGTAAAATAGGTTTGTTTTACAAATTAAAATACAAAAATATATATTTCCGGCATTTTTCATCATTTTTGGTTTAATTTCAACTTGTTGCATTTTATTTTTGTTAATTATTGGTTTTTAAATAAAATTAGAAACTAATAAAAATAAAAAAAATGAATAAAAGATAAGACAAAAAAATAATATATGTACATATATGCACAACCACTCAGGCTGGCCACATTTGGGCCAGACTTGAGTGGCCCAAACCTTCTTTCCCTTTAATGAAATACACAGCCTCGGCCCAAACAACAAACCCCAGTCCGGTCCACATAAGACCAACCCAAACGACAACGTTTAGAGACCGGCCATCACATGCGTCGAGCATGTGCCCATCCAATGGTCCTGAAGCATGCCCCAATTTTGGATATATATGTCCAAACACCTCTAATACACTCAGAGACCAAACTTCCCTCCTTCCTTGTACCATCTTCCCCGATGTAACACCGCCCTTGACCACCATCGACCACCCGTCTACCACCCAACTCCGCCTCTAGAAATCGCCTCACGGTGGCGGCCGGTAACCAAACCTCCCCAGATTTACACCACCAAATCATCACAACCTCCTTTTTCCCACCTTGTAATTAGTTCCCGTCGAATAAACCCCCTCCGTCTCTAATATTCGAAAACAAGGTCGTCGGAACCACCGTCTCTGGCGACCCTGTTCCAAACCCCTCCAGCTTTACACCATAGAACCACCAGACCTCCCCTTCCCCGTCCTGCAGTCCTTTCCATTCAAATGACCCCCCATCAGCTTAAAAATTCACAGAAAGGTCGTCGGAACCCCATCTCCGACGACTCAACTCCAAACCCTTCCAAACTTACACCCTTGAAACACCTCAATCTCCTCTTTCTAACTATATCTGTCACACCTTTTGAATGCAGTTAACACGTGTCGAACATTGATTTCGCAGTTCAACCCTAAAATCCAAACCTCGTCGGAACTTGGTCAAACTCCTCCCAGGCAACCCATGGCATTTCCCGTCCCCAACCATACCCCACACAACCCCCAAACACCACCAATCATCGAGAAAAATCAAATCTGAGACCTCGCAGGATCTCTGAATTACCCGAACACCAGTCCTGAACCCCTAAAACCCATCAGCCAAAAATAAGTTGCTAGAAGCCCCTGTAGAAGGAGTCAAGAACCAACAAAACCGGCTCAAGTGGATGTGCATGTGTAAAACAAAAGCTAAGTAGTTTGTCCTATTCGGTATATATTCGCTTCATTTCTATTAGCTCTTAGATTTTTGATTTCTTTTGAATAATTGTTTGTTTGTCTACAATCTCATATGAAATAGGTGCAGTAGTTATATATGTTTGATAGTTATTTCTTTGAAATCCATTCGTTTGTTGAATAATTTGATATCCTGTTCATTTTAGCTCCTTGATTCTGAAAGCCTATTTTGTTGATTCTTGAGTAGTGTGATTCCTATGTTTTGTTGGCCTTCATCTCATATTCTGATTAGTTTGGTTAGGCGTTAAGCTATTCAGTGTTTTGATCTTCATAGTAATTTTTGATCTTTAGTACTGGCATAGTTTACGCTAATTTATTTATTTGAATCTTGAATTGCTTTCTAATTTTTCAATTCTTGTTTCAAGCTTTATTTGAGTGATTTAATTAGGATTTTCTTGTAAAGAGTATTAGTTGATTGGTCTTCTGGTTGATAGTGATCCATTGGTCTTAACACAAAGACACGTGAATGTTTATGATCCTAAGTTATAATAACTGATAAACCAATCCATATTAGGACACTTGGTTGTATGGATCCAATGGACCTGTTAATCCAAGACCAAACCTTGGCCCATAACCCAAATACTATAAACTAGGGTCAAGGAATAACTGAGGTTAAAAACTTCATGTTGGTTATTTAGGGAAGAAAATAGGGGTATAAGAGGTATTTCAACCTTAAAAATCTGACAGTAGTCCCCTAGAACCTTCTAGTGAGGGACTACACCCACAATTTCTGCCTGAAACTTGAGGCACAAGTCAGGAAATGGACCATTTAGGAAAAGTGTAAAACTAACTCAAGGACTAAAGGAGAAAAGGGGAAATAGCTGATGCCCTAAGGCTCCACTATAAAAGAAACCACCTGAGCATTTTTTAAAGGATCCGAAACCTTTCTTTTGAATTCTAGAGATAACAATATATATTAGCTCTCCCTATATCTGTGAAAAACTACCAGTATTGTTCTTATTCCTTTGTGATTTTAATTTGCTCAAAACTCTGCTGAAAACCTGGGTACACTATTCGAGTTGGCTGCTATTTTGCTTGTTGCTTAACCTCATTACTCATACGCTTCTTTTCCTTGCTACAATTCCAGGTACATGTCGATGCTCATTGATATATGAAGTTCCAGTATAATCCTAAATGTGAAGATCTATATCTGTTGTCTTTATTTTTGAATCATATCCCCATTTTCCCCTTATCTAGTTCGAATATAGATGTAATGATAAGGTAACTATTTTGTTGTACATAGACGCTTGAAATGATTCACTTTTTATCATAACTGGACATTTGGGATTGATTTACTTTGTAATATTTGGATATGTAGACTGCTAGTTTAGGAATGTGTAATTGGTAGTAAGATTAGCTCGTGATAAAGCTATTTCAAGTGTTTGTTTTTCTTACTTATCTTAAGATGTTGGATTTAGAAAATATCAGCTTGGTAGTTATTCAAAAATCGAAACATTTCTATAGTGTTTTAGTTCGTTTAAATTTCCATACACTTAGCAATAACTTGTTCGGATTTACCCAACACTTTATAACCAGAATCATAATTGAATTTTGGGAGCTAGATTCATATACTCTTACTGAAGAGTATATGAATTAGTTAGTTCAGATCTAATGTTGAAACCTAATATAAAATAATCATTAGTATCCTCTTTATGAATGTATAGATAATTAGTCGTGTGTATAAATTCGAACTGAAAAAGGCTATTATCAAAACTTGTTTATATGGACTCTTCAATCTAAATTAACTCTGGGCCCAGTTGTGAGACCTAGCAGTGGCCAGACACAATGTGTGTTCTGGGCCGGCCCAAGCTTGAATCCAGTGTATGCAATTAGCCATGAATGAGGCTAAGATGCAAGAATCATTTTCCAAAATATTTTACCTTACTATAAACGATTACTGCATTTAAACACCAACAATAGTAGAGAACTTAGTATGTGTTAGAATGTCCTTATGAAATAAAGTGAGCCGCGTTAATACAATCAAATACCATGCGATGGCTCTTTAATTCATTAAAACACATAGAAAAATAGGAAGTGTCGTTTAGTGAATTTCAGGGCCTTCTGACGAATTTTGAAGACGTAGTTGCTATAGTCGCGTGTTTAATATAACTACCTTCCTAAATTTGGCTGCGCATTTATATGACCCAAATCCCATTCTCAATTGAATTAAATTATGTCTAAAATTGCGGGTGCGTTTATGTGACGTGTTCTAATAAAATGCAAATTTTCCTATAAAAGATGTTAAAAGCGGTTAATAATCTAAAATTGCAGGATTAACAGGTATAGCGAATCATATTTTTAAGCCATTTATAATGAGTTTAAGCAACCCTTCTACAACCACGGGATCCAAGGGTGCCTAACACCTTCCCTCGGGTCAACATAATTCCTTAGTCAAAAATTTCTGGTTCGCAGACTCCACTCGGGCAGTCAAAATTTCTTCGATTTGGGATTTTAAGTAAACCGGTGACTTGGGACACCAAAAGCCAAGCCTATCCCAAGTGGCGACTCTTGAAATAAATAATCTCGTATCGAATAATGTCACTTTAATTGGAAAAACTCTTATACACATGTCATCTTTCGAGATAGCCACGTGTATGGGAAAAGAGAGGTGTGCCATATATGACTCTTTAACACGATACATACGAACTTTTAACAATCACACACTCTAAAAAATGCTTCAAACTACACAATCACGATTCTCTTCTAAACTTATACTTAGAGTATTCTTGCTTCTTGTATGCCCTATGGCTTTTACAAGGCTACTGCTTCTCTTCAATTGTCTCTTTGAAACTGCTATGTCCTAACTTAATTTTCAGCATCACCCCAATGTGTTTATTTACATGTCCTAATACCTATGTCTACTTTCTTTACCTGTAAAGTTTAAATCTTGACTTAAAGTGCCTATATGATATTGCCTGCTTCTCTTCTTTGTGAACAATTGCTCCATTTCCCATTATCCATTATATGCTTGAGAGTGGGGACCTGGGGTATGGCAACAAGAATTGTTGTTCATGACCTAAGTTTTTGACCCCCCCAACCTCTAAGTAGGCCGGAAAGTATGCCAATATGTCTCATTGCTGGGTATGCCTCTTTGCCTGCTCTTTCATTGCATCCTGCTTTTATATGAATCCCTATACGCCATTCCCCTATGTGTGCTGAGTTAAGGTGTCACCGGAGATCATCCACATTGCTGTCCATGGATGAACCTGACCTTCAACAGGTCTTATCTCCTCAATTTGAACTGACAAGCTGGTCAGGGGTGTGCCAGCACCCTAAATTGCTAGGCATGACCACTAGCTTGCCTTCTACCCTTCTACTGCACTTGCACTTACTCTTAGACCCTAAGTTCTACCCCCCTCCTATGAGCCCTGCCTAGAGAACCTTGAGTTCTAAACTTGGACATTTGAGGGCTGGCCCTTCCACACTGTACCATAATCCAATTCTGCAATATATTTGGGTGTAAGCACTGCCCGAAATCCATTTGAGATTCTTAGGGAACTCTGACACATCCCAAATAAGACAAATTCTTTGGAATTTGGCTCTTGGGAGTTAGTTTACTTCATGCTTTAGACAGAAGCCTGAATCCGGATCTCCTTGGCGGGGACCATTTAGCTTTCTGATTATTTTACTTTTCTTTATTCATTCGGGTCGGCAATAATCTTTAATAACTATGGGGTTCTAGTAAAAGGGGAGGTTTACTCATGTATGCATATGGATAGACATCCTACTTTAGGTATTCACTTCTGCAATCACATCCTGCTCCTTCGCTTATGCATTACATGTACAAATTCTGCCTATAAGTTGTTTCATTTTTGCATTACAAACCATGTATTTAAGTTTATGCATTTCACCATATAGATACCATGTTCATAGGAATTACTACTTCTAAAATTCTGCATTTCATATAATTACCATGTTCATTGGGAATTACTATATCTGAAATACTGCATCTCATATAAATACAATGGCTATAGGTTTTTTTTTGGCAACCCACTAAGCAATCGCCTAGGGTTAGTTTTTATTAATAAAAAGAGATTGAAAATTACAACAAATAGGAAGAATAAGATAAGGGGGGACATGCACCAGTATTGTTACCCATATAACAATAACCGGTGTACACCTTACCTTGTTAATCCTATTGAGGCCAGAAAAAGCCTCTAGATCTAATAACCATGAAAAAAGAAAGTAGTAGTAAGAATAAAGAAAGGTATGATCATCACAGAGTTTATCAATGCTCTGTGATGACAGTACATACAATAATACTAATGTGATGAAAAATTGTAGATTAACACCTTCGTCCACACTTTTCTCAATATGCCTTCAAACTTCACGCTTTGTTACTCGATCGATTGGGCTTTGTAAGAAATGTTTGCGTGACCTGTTTTTGTTTTGCATTTCTCATTGGGGGTCTCCTTATGTTTGCATCAACACACACCCTATAGGTTTTTCGGCACTTCATATAGATATCATGTCTATAAGTCATCTCTGAAATTCCGCATATAGATAATATGCCTATAGGACTTCTGCATTGTTGCATATGCATCTGTCACTAGGCAAACCTGTTATAAGATCTGAATAACCAATTGCATATAGATGACTTGCCTATAGGATTTATGCATGATAATAGCGCTTAAAATCAGTGACAACTAGGAAGCATGCCTATAGGATCTATCTACCAAACATGAGTCATCAAAATCAGTAGCAATAATGTTCCTGCAATCAACAATTTTTTTTTGCAATCAGTTTACTTCTTTCTGAATTGATGGACATCATGTTTATTGGTTTTGTTTAATACTTAGGCAAGCTTTAGGGTAAAAACTATAACTGCATCAGTCTACTTAATCCAGCCAGCAGGCAGGTGTGATTCAGGTCTCTTATCTGAAACATGTAATAAGCGATGCGATAACACCACGTGTATAAATGGTTACAGGGTGTTGTGTGGGGTGATCCATATTGTTCATAAACCTTGGACCCCTTCCCCTACTTGTTTATATTTGTTCAAACGATTTTTTCTTAAATTTCTACTTTCTCTATTTTATTCAAACTCTCAATCCTCTTACAACATTATGTGAAAATCTCTTCTCTTTGAGACCTTTATTTACTTACTTCTTGTTTAAAGTCACAATTATAACATGACGGGGAACAATATTAGTGGATCTTGAGGGGTTCCTAACACCTTCCCTTCGAGATAATATCTAGCCCTCACCCGAACTCTAGGTTCTTCAACTCAAAAACCCTTCTTAGTGTCCTAATGCACTTTAATCATTAGGTGGAGACTCTTTGAAACAAAAATTCCCAAAAGGAATAGAGTTTTCCTCCCATATGTCGTAAACCCGATTTCACAAGAAAAAAGGGGGTGTCTACAGGGACTGGCCCAGTTGAGGTCCCGGTAGTCGACACAGACTCTAAGCTTCCCTTCCTTCTTCGGTACTGGAACGATTTTGGCTAACCATGTCTGATACTCTACTACCCTAAGAATATTAGCTATAACCAGCTTAGTGACTTCTTTATTGATTTTCAAACTCATATCTGGCTTGAACATTTTGAGCTTCTGCTTCACTGGCGGACAAGCCGGATCAGTCGGTAATATGTGAGCCACAATGGATGTGCTTAGACCAGTCACATAGTCATATGACTAGGCGAATATGTGTTTATACTCTCTTAGGAACTCTGTATATTCTTTCTTTTCTGACGGTGACAAATGGACGCTGATTCGTGTTTCTTTGATATTTTCTACATCTCCCAAGTTGACAATCTCAGTCACATCCAAGTTGGACTTAGGTCTTTTTTTGAAATTCTGAACTTCCTTAACAATATCTTCTGATATATCATCTTCCTCTTAATCTATGTCCATTTATTGCATTATCTCATTGCATGTTACAGTCATTGGTTCATCAAGTCAAGTAATAGTAATGTTGTTTGAGTAAAGTAATGAAAATAATAAGCGTAAGATTTATAAGAAATTGAAATACTTTGATAAATTCCATGAATTGTTTGAACATCAGAGCTTTTTTCTGTGGAAAATAAAATGCGAAAGGAAAATAAACTAGTAAAACAACATAGTGCATGATGCTTTGTTCAACCTAGCTACCCCGAGGCATGCCGGTCTCTGGTTGTTCTGATGGTCCAATTATTGAGGCGTGCTCCTTTGTTTACAACTTGTATGGAAGGGCCATCCTCCCCTTCCTCCTCAATAATAACACAACAGTCCATATCGTCGTTTTCCAAGAACAAATTCCTTGTTGCTGCTAGGGCTTCTTCTTCTTCTTCTTCTAACCCATAGATGACCTCGGCTGGTTGGAAGGTTTGCTCCAAACGGGGTATCGGCTGCTCTAATGGATAGTAAGGACCGTGCCATGGTGGCGACCAGTGGTTGAATTCATCCCAAGTTTATTCATACCTCAATCCGAAGGTGGTGCCGTGTTTCTTGAGCTTCATGGGCTTAACGATTCCCTTGAGATTCTTGCCAAGTCCTTTTCCTGGTTCATACCTGCTCCAATTCAGTATGTTTTCTATATTGTTGTCTACCATTTATCCTTATCGGCGGTGTTGACTCGCTAGATGTGATGGTTGGTTTCTCTGCCAATCTTTCTTCTTCCTATGATAGTTAGGATGGTCTGGATACTATATAGGGGATTGCTACCATCGAAATGAATAATCACCTCTAGGTGATTCCATTCATACTTCAGTGCCTAATGTAGTATTGATGTCACGTCCCTGGCGGCAAGAATCCATGGTCGTCCCAGAAGCAAGTTTAAGATGCGGGTATGTCTATCAGTTGAAAATCAACATCAAACCAAGTAGGCCCCATTTGTAGACGTAAACTAATTTCACGAATAGTTGACCTCTAATACCCATCGAAAGCCTTAACGTTGATAGCCCCATCCTTGATTCCATGCAGCCCTTTCCCTAATGTCCTGAGTGTTACCAATGGGCAAATATTGAGGCTGGACCCCTATCAACTAGAATCAAATAATAAAATAATCTTCGTACTGCACAGTGATATGTAATGCCTCGTTGTGACTCAATCCTTCCGGTGGTAGCTAATTTTCGTGGAAAGTAATTTTGTGACTTTCCAACACTTGACCGACCATGTTCTCCATTTCTCCTCCACTGATGTTGCTTGGTATATATGCCTCATTTAGCACCTCCGACAAGGCTTTTTTGTGCGCATCGAACTCTATGGCAAAGCCATGATAGAGATCTGGGCCGGTGTTTTGTTCAGCTGGCCAATGAATGAGTATTCCTTTGCTTGTATCTTTCTCTAGAGATCATTGGCCCCGGTTTCAATGATGTCTTGTCGACCAGAGGTATGCTTTCTCTACTCAGCCAAGTATTATAGGGTATAAACCCTGCCGATTCTTGTCATACCTTGAGCTACAACTGCTTCCTCGAACCTGGCTTTCCCCTTCCTTCTTGCCTCGACACTTTAGTATCATGGTATGGCTTTTGGGTGTAATGATATTGCAGTTGTCATTTCTATTGGAATAGGCACCCTTGCTTTGGCAGGTAATACAAAAACTTCAAATGGCTCAGGTGCCTTTGTGGTCCCAAACTTGACCTCGATTGGTGTTGGCGTCTTTGCAGAGGCTGGAATTTCAAACTCAAGTTGTATGGAAATGTTAACCTCAGCATCTTCAGAAGTCTGAATTTGTAACAATAAAATTAAGAGTGACTGTTTGTTTCTTTGGATCGTCACCTTCTATGATCAAACCGATTGATCTTTTGGGTTCCTAATCGTTCTCTATTTCAATCATATGAACACCCCCACCTTTGCAGTCTGGTAGAGGATTGTTGCGGACATTCAAAGTAGGCTCCTTTGCCACGATTATTCTGTTGTCAATTAAAACCCAAATCTTGTCCTTCAGAGAGCGACATTCATCAAAGGTATGCCCCTTTATGCCAGAATAGTATGCCCATGTTTTATTTGGGTTGACCCGTTGGGAAGGGTTTTCAGGGGTTTTAGCAGGGATAGGAGTGACTTGACGAGCAACTTTGACTCTTTCATAAAACTAGTCGATTGGTTCAGTAATGGCGATATACTATTTGGGAGGCCTACGGTCGAAATTTGGTCGAGGTTTAGGAAATTTTTGGCGAGTATGAGGTGATGATAGTGGGAAGGTTGAGTATCCTAAGCTTGGTAGACATGTGGGGGTTGGGAATATCTGGGTGAAACAGCTGGGTCTATAGGAGGTGAAGGGGATTGATAGGTAGGTGGCGGAGTTTAGTAGAAAGGTGCGGGTGTTTGGAAATTTGGAGTGGTTTGATATGTAAGTGGAGATTTTGGGTAGGTTTGGTATTTGACATGTCACTTGGTTCGTTGTACAACCATTAAGGCACTTATGTCCCTTTTCTTGGACGTACCACTGAACTATAGAGCCTAGTTTGTGGCTTCCAATGCTTCAAATTTAGTAACCATACCACTCTTGATACCTTCCTCAATCCTTTCTCCTAGCTTGATGATGTAAGAAAATATATGGTTCTTGATCAGCATTAGTCTTTCAGAGTATTGCGGATCCTGAGCTCGGATGAATTTTTTTTTCATCTGGTCTTCCCCTAAAGCGGGTCGAACCTTAGCAGCCTCTAATCTCCAATGAGCGGCATACTCGCGGAATATTTCTGTGGATTTGTTCTTTAAGTTCTGAATGTAAAACACACCCGGTGTATTTTCCATATTGAACCTGAACTTATCGATGAAGTCTGACGCCATACTAACCCAGATCGACCACTTTTTGTGGTCCTGGCTAATTTATTAAGACAGAGCATCTTCTTTCAGGGTCCTCATGAAAAGCTTCGTGTAGATCTTCTCATCTTTTCCTACTTCGACCAGCTAATCGCAGTATGTCCTCAAGTGAACCCTAGGATCCCCTGTTCCATCAAACATTTCAAACTTGGGAGGTTTGTACCCCTCGGGCAGTTCGACTTCGGGCTGTATACATAAATCTTCATAGTTTAGCCCCTCAATCCCTTTGCTACCTTCAACGCCCTTGATCTTGGTGGTCAATTTCTTAAGTTCTTCAGCCAAATATCTGATGAGCAAGTCTTTGTTATCGGACTCGGGTGTGCTTGAGATGTGTTGAGTTTGATGCGGTACAGTTTCCATATAGATGGGGGTGTTGTATTGGTTGTGGCAGTGGTCATTTGTGGAGTTCAATAGTTGGGGGATGGGCAAAAGGGTGTTGTTGAAAGTAAGGCAAGTATTAGTATGTTGGGGAGTAGAGAGATGGTTTGGGACATTTTATGGAGGTATGGTATTCCGAGTAGCTTCTGGGGAGGAAAAGGAAAATGACAAACTTGACCAATTTCGGACTTGATCTAGTTCTTCCTGAAGTTTCAACAGGTTCTACTCCTGAATTTTCCTTTATGATATTGCTCAAATATTCAATCTTTCCCTTGTTCCTACTTCTGATAGGACAAGGAGGAGGAGTGGGTAGAGGGCCCTTTGATCTTGTGTAAAACGATGATGATACAAGAATTTACGAACTAACCTTTGGGGAGGGGAATAAACAAAAAGGAAAAACAAAAAATTAGCAAGTTAGTAAGGATAAAAAGAAAAGACGTTTCAATATTTAAACACGTAGTGCAGGAAATATAAAGCATATCCTAATTATGGAGACCTCATTGTGCCCGAGGTAGGCCTAGCGACAAGTAAATTTGGAGAACATGCAATGCTAAATGCCTCATTTTATTGATAAGAAAATAGGACGAATCCCAAAAAGACACTAAATAACATGGAATAAAATATCACTATTCGCTATAGGCATTATTACATCTGCAAAGGAAAAGAAACTCCTATCTATTTGGTCATAAAAGGACCTTCCGATGATTCAACAGTGTTTGCTCTATCGTACAGCTCTCTCAGCTCACAGAGTCCTAGCAGCAAGTAGGCTCTGGCTAGAAGTCCGCCTTCATTTCCTTCAGCAACTCGAAAATCTTAGACCCTCTTGAGAAATTTCTTTTCCAATTCAACTATACCTTGCTCCAAGCGGATCAGTCATCTGTTAGCGTTGACAGCCATATCCCTCCATTCTCCTATTAGTTTTTGATTGTCTTGTTGTATTTCACGGTGCTCATTTTCACATTCTCGCATCCTCGTACGCAGTTGGTTGTATTTTACCTGTGCTTCAGCCCTTTCATCAATGATCCTATGACCTCGAACAAACCTGGGCTGACCCAAATCATTGTGATTGTCTTCCAGCAGGCTAAATAGTCTGGGGTACAACGAGCATGGTAGTGATCTGGTTCAATGGTGTCTTGTTCTAAGACAATTTTTCAATGCCACATATGCTGAGCCTCGCACCTTTATGGAATATCGTTATCCTGGAAGTCAGCTCAGAAGTGACTTATCTTGTCGACCCTTGGTATAACCTGCTTTCTACCTGACTGTCTCATAACCTAGATAGGGACATATGGATAGTCCCCTCTCAAACCAATCAGTATTAGAAATGGCGCATCCCTAAATGGAATGATGAATTCTTCAGTAGGGAACCACTCGAACATCCATTGCACCTGATCCTCAGTAACATTGTCAAAGAGTTCGACCCATTCTTTAGCTTTTTCTGGTTGGGCGAACATGTTGGGCATGTAATTCATTTGTTTTGGGTAATAAAAGGCAATATGATCATCCCAGTCTCTACGACGAATTTCATGTCGATACACACCCGTATGGAGGTGTTCCATGAGCCATAATTGGACCGAAAATTACAACCCTCGAAATGCCTGGCTCCCTTTTGACACCTTTCTAGGGCTTGGTATATTTCTGCAACTATTATCGGCACAAGACTGAACAACATTCCGTAATTCCTTCCATTAAGGATTTTGTGATCATGGCTAGCCTGGTATGGATTCTTGCTTTCTTCATTGGAAATACTATCATCCCGAAGAAATATAACGTAAAGACAAAGACCCTTCGATGGATGTGTCCCAATGAGGTCAGAGCGAACTCGTCAGGATAAGTATGGTAAGATTTGTTGTGACCATACCTTTCATATAAATAGTCAAAGGGAATTTATGACTCCTGTAGACATGACAAGTCAGGATTCTTCATCAGACCCGTCATTTTTGGTAAACCCCTACCCTTGCGATTTCCCGACATCAGCAAACCCAGAACTTCCCATGGTATACGAGCTAGTCCTCGTATTTCCTCAAGCAAAGGTGTCATTTCAAGGTCCCTGAAGTAGAACAAAGACCTATTGCCATCCCGGTACAGAGTAGCAGCCTCTATGATTTTGTTGTTGGTTTGGATTTCCAGAAGAGAAGGAAAATTCCCCAAATATTTGCGAACGAGAGTCTGATCACTGGAGTGAAAGATTCCCACTAGCTTAGTAACCTTGGGTGGGTGTTTGTTACCATGCCAAATATGGGGACTTCGTGCCTCATTCTCTGCAAAACAAAATTGTTAGGCCCTTACCCTCGCCAGACTCGACCATTTAAATATCAATAATCAGTATTAGAAGCATTAGTTCTCCAAATGAATGCAATGAACGTGGTAGCATCCGTTTGGGGTTTCAGCAAAACCCTGTGGACTTTAGACAAGGCTATATTAAGTAGTCATTATGTTGACAATATAACTGACTCATCTAGGTTTGACAGTGATGCATGCACAATTGAACAGAGTAAGGTTTCTATGAGGTGTTAGACCGGTACCCTTGAGCGGATAACTCAAGAGGGAAAGGCACGAAACCGTCGACTATACCATTGATCGACTGGTTTTATTGCAAATATGTCTGTACCAAATTTAGGGGGGAAAGGACATTGGAAGGACGTAACCACTCATTATAAGCATTGCTATGGTATTTTTTTTGGCACGAGTGGAATATGATGTTGAATATGCAGCTACAAGAATTAAACAAGTTGTCATGTATTTGCACGTTCATAAAGTAATAATTATAATAATTGCTCATAATTACAATAGTAGTAAGGGACAGTGGTAAAAGAAAAGAAACAAACAACTAATTTCGTAATAGAAAAGAGATAAAAACATTAAATAAAGGAAAATAAGAAGCAAAAAAGTCACAAGTAACATGAAATGGTAAAAACGTAAAGCAAATCCACAGAAGAGTCGCCATGTAGTCGATGCCCCTTTTTCTAAAGTTAAATAGGGTTTATGATATTTTGGAGGACAACTCGTTCCCTTTTGGGAATTTCTTTTTTTTTTGAAGAGTCGCCACGTAATGATTAAAGTGCATTATGACATTAAAGAAGGTTTGAGTTGGAAAACCAGTGTTTGGGTAAGGGCTAGAAATTATCCCGAGGGGAAGTTGTTAGGAATCCCTCAGGATCAACTAGTGTGGTTCCCGACCATGCTACAATTGTAACTTTAAATAACAAATAAGCAAGTAGGAGTCTCAAATTAAAGGAGGTTTTCACATAATATTGCAAGTAAATTGAAAGTTTGAAGAAAGATAAAGAAAGTAGCAGTTTTAAACAATAGTTTAAACAATTCTGGAAATAAACATAAACAAGTAAAGGGAAATGGGAAGGGAGGGTCCTAGGTTTTGAAATAATATGGATCACATGAATGCAATACCCGACAATCACTCCTCGGAAGAAGGCTTGCAAGTGGTATTAGCGCATCGGTCATCATGTCCATATCTACTCTTCCCACCCCGTTAAGGTATTAAAATACGGAATAGTATCGTTACTTATTGCATGCTATTACCCGTCCCTATCCTATCAGTCCCAGAGGCATTTGGGATTACAAGTCCTTAAAGGGAAGGAAATTTGGGGCTTTTTCTGAGTTTAAAAGGGCGAAATTTTAATGCAACAAACAAAACACAAAAAATAGTAAAGGGGAAACACATAGTAGTTTGAAGGATCAAGAAGGACTCCTCACTTAAAGGAGCAAATTGTCTAGCATGACTTCAAATACTGATTATTGTCTGAACTAAATTTAAAGCGTTAGTATAGGATGATTTATCACATATTTCATAGATGAGAAGTCCGAATAAGCTCTTGTCTGGTTGTAATTAATCAAAGACTGACAAAGTTAATTAGTTACCTATTGGTTTGCCTAGGTGAAACTTATAGGCATGATATCTAACAATGTGGTAGTATACTGATTTTAAAGAAGGGTTACTATTTTTAGAAACAAGGTAAGTCTTGCAGATTTTATACGTCATTACTACTAATTTTAGACTTATAGATGAAAGAGAGGAATCAGATTTAATTGGTTTCTCGTATAGGCATGATTTCTATGGTTATTGGTTTTAAAACGATTATCAGGATGGAGGAATCCTATAGGCATGGTATCTAGGATGCAAATTGTTATTAATTAAACCTATAGACTATTTGCCTAATGAGATATGTATATGCATGTAGAAGTGCAGAAACTTATAGGCATGGTTTCAATACACAGAAGTGCAGACTTATAGACATAGTTTCTAATACATAAGTGTAGAAACGTATACACATGATTTCCAATGAAATGCATAACTTATAGGCAGGATTTCAATATGTAGATGCAGTAATGAAATAAATTATTTGTAGGATCTGTATATGAAAATGCATAAACTTATAAGCAGGATCTCTATATGCAAGTGTATAAACTTATAGGCAGGATTTCTATATGCAGATGCAGAAGAAGAAAACAAGCTATGATTACAGAAATGAATACCTAAAGCGTGATGTCTACCCATATGCATAACACGAGTGACCCTCCCGGTTTTTTACTAGAACCCCATAAGTTATTACAAAATATTACAAACAAAAATGAATCAGCAAAAATTACATCAGAAATTTAAGCTACAATCAAACATCCTAATTTAGATTCAAGGTCTAACAAGAGCCTCAAATGGACTTCGGTCAGTGCTTACACCCCAAATACATTGCAGAATTAGATTATAGTGCAGTGTGGAAGGGCCAACCCTCAAATGTCCAAGTTCAGAGAGTACTCAAGGTCCCAGAGCAAGGCTCATAGTAGGGGGAAGAACATAGAGTCTAAGAGTAAGTGTAAGTTCATAGAGGGGGGTTAGGGAAGGTCATGGCAGGATGGTGGTCATGCCCAATTATTAAGAGTGCTAGCACACCCCTAGCCAGTCTGTTAGCAAAATCTTAGGAGTTAGAATCCACTGAAGATCAAGTTAAGACCTGGGAAGTGATTTCCATACTGCCAGGCCATGAACCTTTACTCAAACACATAGAGGGGAGTAGGGGTAGGGATTCACAATAGAAACGGGTGCAAGAAAAGAACATGCATAGTCAATATTTAACATAAACAACAAAGTAGACAAGAGTAAGGCAACTGCAAAGTAAACACATAGGGAGGAAGCTGAAATCAAAACTGGTACATACCAGTTTCAGGGAAAAAAATAAGTAAAATACTAGACTTGAAAGCCAAGTTGCAAGCAAATAAAACAAAGACCTCAGAAGAGAGTAGAGTATTGAAAGAGTATTGTAATTAAGAGTATGAGAATATTGAATTTGAAGTGTTCAATAATCAATTTGTGTCAAAGTATAGAAGGTTCGTGCCCCTTTTATAGTGTAGCAAGCAAGTAAGAAAAGGTAAGGAAATAACATTCAAATCAATCTCCTTTTAATCAAGGGACTCTGATTTCAAATGGGTAAAGACAATTAAGGAAAGAAATAATCAAAATATTTTCTCAAGTAGTACAATAAGGGTAAATATATAGGAGTTATTTAAGGCATTAGTCTAGTGGTACTTGGTTTGTGAAAAATAAGGAAAGGGAATCAATCCAACAACTAGTAAAATCAATGTTATAGGCTTTTACTCGAATGAACCAAGTCAGGAAAAGGTAAAGAATGTCTAATTTAAAGGAAATCAGTAACAATCAATTAAGTCCCATTAAAGGAAATCAGAATCAATAAGTAGCTTGTAAAACCCTATTGAAAGAAGAATTTCTTATATATAAAGTGACAAATCAAATAAAAGGCGTTGTTATATTACTTAGAAAAGAATCTAATATTGAAAGGTTCAGAATCATAAGCATAGGGATACACATTAAGTTTGTAGACTTAAAGTAAGTTTGAGAGTCCCGGGTTCAATGCAGAACCCAAGTCCAAACACCAAATCCAACTTGCCAAAGAAAAACCCCCAAATCCTAGGGTTTCATATCGGATCAGACATAGAGATAAGAAGGCAAGCCATTGATATAGACTTCAAAGGTCTATTTCAGAGCCTCATGAGAAACAAAACAGATATATTAGCAGGTTTGATACAATAAAGAAAGAAAGCTGATTTAAAGGCATAAAAGAACACGTTTTAGAAAAGTCGGATCTTAATCAAGTGGTGTAAACTTAAGCCACAGTAGATAAAACCGGCTTAGCAACAACACAAACAGACTCAAGTAGAGTAAACAAAATAAAAAAACTCAATAGAAAACACATAGAGTAGAAAATACTGGAAAGTATAGCAAAGAGCATGTACGAAAACATAGTAAATATTTAACATACAAATCTAGTCTTAGAAGAACAGTAGAAGACAAAGAAACATGAGTATAGTGCATAGTAGAAAATGAAAAGTCGAAGAACAACACACGCATAGTAAAAGGGAATCACATAAGCATGATATAGACATACTCACATGAAGAAAAGAAGAAGAAGAACTAGAGAAGATGTTTTTGAAAAACTTTTCAGCAACCCTAATTCGATGACAAGTTATTTTGAAAAGGAAAATTTGGGGAAAACAATTTAAATGTCCAGTACAACACAAACACATCACAGATCTAAGAAAATAAATAATAAAAAATTCGAACAGCTTAGGTTTCAGAGAAACCCTAGAAACTGAGAAATGCTTGGAAAAGGCAGATCCTGGGTTGAAGAGGTCAGAATCGGGCTTGTTATGCTTGCATATGCCGGAGCATGACGGAAGAAGCCATGGAACAAAAGATCTGAGAAGATCTGAAAGAGAACCATCAAAGTCTAACTTCAAAACCTTAAATATCCAAGGTCTAATGGTGTAGAGGGGTGAGTATAGACCATCCATCGCCTGAGAAGCCATGGATTCAGGTGAAAGCATGGTGAGAAAAGGTACAGCGAGGCTAGGGTTTTGAATAACCTTGAGAGAGAATTGGGAGAAACAGTATTCAAGGGCGACTGATTAGGTGAAATGAGAGGATTAGGGTAGGTCATTTGGTTTACTTATGGGAGGGTAGATTATGACCGTTGATCTAAGAGATCAACAATTGAGTTAAGAGAGGGTAGGTGGGAAATGGGTCTGGGTCGATTTGAACAAGGTTTGGGTCAAGGTAATTGAATTTAAAAATTGGGGGTTCAAATAAGGCTAAAATTTAAATAAATGGGGATAACATTTAAATAGCCATTTTCCTATTTATTTTATAAATAGTAAACAATGATTTTAAAAGCTAATTAAAGTATTGAACTAATTAATAGTATATATTAATTAAAAAACATTGAAAGTAATTTTATAATTATAGAAATGCTATTAATCTTAATGCTAGTGTCATTGTATAAATAGTAGTAAATAACTCTAATCTCATATGTTTTAGGAGTATGACATGTATTGTGTGTATGTATATATAGCGCTCATTGTATCATTGTCATAATTCAATCAGTAATAATATTGGTGTCCCGTGCTTTCTCACATGGTATTAGAGCAACCGTGAGAAATTTATCATTGTGCGTCATTCAAGCGATATTTGGGAAGAAGAACTCAGTCACCGTGAAATTTTCTGGTGACTTAAGTAACTAATTGTGTTAATGTCACTAATTATCAGTATTTTACAAAAACCAACACCACCACAACGTTCCCAAGAGATAACCAACCAAAGCCCAAAAAACATCGTTGATAATAGCAATCCACGCCCCATCACGCGCCTGTCAGAGATATGCTGCTAGCGGCGCATTTGTCCCACACACCGGCGCGTGAGACCCCTTCCGGTCAGATTTTGAAAATTTGTCTTCAAAACAGCTTCATGTCCTTGAAATTTTGAGCCCATTGGTACTATTTCCGACAATTTTGGAATTTTCCGGCGAGCTATAGTGATTTTTCTGGCATGAACGGTGATCCCCAGCAATTTTCTGCTTTTTCCGGTACAATACTATAATGGAATCCGTACCTGAAGCCTTTAACTCTAACTTCGTCGGATTAACTGCAATAAATCTAGTCCCAATGGTTTCTTTACTAGATTATATTGAGTTCCTTCAGTACAAAGCATGTAAATAGACATCTTTAGGATTAAACTCCGTTGTTCCAAAAAATAGTAGCCTGACTGGTGTCTCCGAATCTTCACCTTTTGAGTCTTGCGTTATTGATTCAGGTGCATCTAATCATGTTTTTAGTATCAAATCTCTTTTCACCAGTATCTAATATTCTCATTCTCCTCCAATAGTCATAATGGCCAATACATCTCAAGCCATGGCAACTGTAATAGGTCAAGAAGGTCCACTTCCTTCCTTACCTTTAGATTCAGTTCTTTATGTTCCTGGTAGTCCTTTCAATCTCATAGTCGTTAGTTGCTTAGACAAATCACTTAAATCTGTTGTTTTATTTCTATATGACCTTGTTTTTATATAGGAATGCAATACAAGGAGGATCATTGGTACCGGACATAAATCAGATGGACTTTATTACCTTATCCTTGAAAATTCACATGGACTCGCATCTTGTATTCCTCCAATAACTTCTCCCATTACTGATTCACCAGAATTACAACATAAACGGTTAGGACATCCCAGTTTGTCAAAACTTTAGAAAGTGGTACCTGGATTATTTCACTTATCCACTCTAGAGTATGAGTCATATCAGCTCAGTAAGTATACCAACTTCCATTTCCCTTGTCGTCTTAACAATCGAGCAAAGTCACCTATTACTTTAGTCCATTTAGATGTTTGGGGTCCTAGTTGCATTAGCTCTGCCGTAGGATTTTTCTACTTTGTCAGTATTACTAATAATTATTCCAGGTGCACTTGGATATTTTTGATGACAAATCGATCTGAGTTGTTTTCTATTTTCTAGACCTTCCATGCTGAAATTCATAATCAATTTGGGGTTTCTATCCGCACATTTCGTAGTGATAATGCGCTAGAGTGTTTGTCTTCCCTATTTCAGCAATTTATGAACTCTTATGGGATCATTCATCAAACATCTTGTCCGTACACATCCCAACAAAATGGGGTAGCTGAAAGAAAGAATAGAAATCTTACTGAAACTACTCGTACCCTACTCATACAATCTCATGTTCCACTGCATTTTGGGGGGGATGCAGTTCTCACATCTTGTTATCTTATTAATCTTATGCCATCTTCAGCTATCCAAAATCAAGTTCCATTCTCTCTCATGTTTCCCCACATACCTTTGTTCTCTTTTCCACCTCGTGTCATTGGGAATATGTGCTTTGTTTATGACCTTACTCCAGGAAAAGATAAGTTAGCTCCTCGTGCTCTTAAGTGCATATTTTTGGGTTACTCGAGAACACAAAAAAGGATATCGATGTTATTCTCTTGATCTTCAACGATTTCTTATGTCTGCTGATGTTACCTTCTTTGAGACCTAATCATACTTCACAGGTCCAGTTAATCACTTAGATATTTCTGAGGTGCTACCTATTCCTTCTTTTGAAGATTCAGTCCCTATCTCCCATTCATCTTCCTCCACAGCTCCACTGCCTACAAAATTCAAGTTACAACTCTACCACCTATAGCTCAAGTATCACCACCAAGTCTAGTGCCACCACCTAGTCTAGTTCCACAAAATATAGTTCCAGTGCCACCACCTAGTCGAGTTCAACCTTCTACAGCTCCACCACTCCTGAGTTATCATCGCCATCCACCCCCAACATCAGGCCTAACTGATTCACGTCCTGCACCTGACCTGACTGCCGACTTGTCTCATCCTAATCAACCGAGTGTACTACAAAAAGGTATATGGTACATAGTTAATCCTAATCCTCATTATATCGATTAAAGTTACAATCGTCTCTAATCATCCATTTGTGCATTTTTGTCTTTGTCCTCTATTTCCATTCCTAAGTCGACAGGTGAAGAATTGTCTCATCCCGGATGGCGACATGCTATGATTGATGAGATGTATGCTATACATACGAGTGGTACTTGGAAGCTTTTACTCCAAGTAAATCGACCGTTGGTTGTCGTTGGGTGTATGTAGTCAAAGTTTGTCCAGATAGCCAGGTTGATCGTCTTAAGGCTCGTCTTGTTTCCAAAGGGTATACTCAGATATTTGGACTCTATTGCGGTGATACATTCTCTCCCGTGGCTAAAATTGCATCAGTCCGCCTTTTTCTACCCATGGCTGTTATTCGCCATTGGCCTCTTTATCAGTGGGACATTAAGAATGCTTTTCTTCAGAGTGACCTTGAGGATAAGGTTTATGTGGAGCATCCGCCTGGTTTTGTTGCTCAGGGGGAGTCTAGTGGCCTTGTATGTCGGTTACGCTAGTCCCTTTATGGTCTAAAACACTCTCCTTGAGCCTGGTTTGGTATGTTTAGCACAGTTATTCAGGATTTTGGCATGACTCGTTGTGAAGATGATCACTCTGTATTTTATCGACAGTCTACTTAAAATATTTGTATTTATCTAGTCGTTTATGTTGACAATATTGTTATTACCTGCAATGATCAGGACGATATTAGTAAGTTGAAGAAATATCTCTTTCAGCACTTTCAGACTAAGGATCTGGGCAGATTAAAGTATTTTCTGGGTATTGAGGTCGCTCATTCTAGCTCAGGTATTGTGATCTCACAACGGAAGTATGCCTTAGACATTTTTGAGGAGACAGGAATGACAGGTAAACTTTTGTCAGGACAGGGGGAACCTCTTATCAATCCTGCAAAATATAGGCGGTTGGTTGGTAAATTACATTACCTCACATCAACTATACTTGACATTTCCTTTCCTGTGAGTGTTATGAGTTTGTTTATAGATTCTCCCTGTGATAGTCATTAGGATG
The DNA here is from genome assembly GCA_034376525.1 of Nicotiana benthamiana. Taxonomy (NCBI): domain Eukaryota; kingdom Viridiplantae; phylum Streptophyta; class Magnoliopsida; order Solanales; family Solanaceae; genus Nicotiana; species Nicotiana benthamiana. The sequence continues at coordinate 72,084,421 of CM067325.1, forward strand.
CAATTGTTCGCATTCGTCGGTATCTAAAATCAGCTTCAAGCAAAGGTTTATTGTTGTAAGATCGAGGCCATGAGCAGATCCTTGGATACTCAGATGCTGATTGGGCAGGATCATCTTCTGATAGACGTTCTACGTCTGTATATTGTGTCTTAGTAGGAGGAAATTTTGTCTCTTGGAAGAGCAAGAAACATAATGTGGCTGTTCGGTCTAGTGCAGAAGCAGAATATTGAGCAATGGCTATGGTGACATGTGAGCTAATTTGGATCAAATAGTTGCTCAAGGAGTTGATTTTAGAGAGATTAATCAGATGGAACTTGTGTGTGATAATCTTGTTACTCTTCATATTGCGTCAAATCCACTGTTCCATGAGAGAACTAAACACATCGGATTGACTGGCACTTTGTTAGAGAAAAGTTATTCTCGGGAGATATTGCTACAAAATTTGTAAAGTTGAATGATCATCTTGCTGATATTTTCACCAAGTCCCTTACTGATCCGCTACAAGTGACGATTATGCTCCATTATGCACCGTAATATTCCCCTCCTCTGAGGTCGAAATACAAACCCCTATACTGGCCAATTGATCCACATCCCGAGCTAAGGGTCTCTGATTCGCCTCCAAATGAGCCAAACTACCCATGAACTTCCGGCTGAGAGCGTCAGCCACCACATTTGCCTTCCTTGGATGGTACAAAATGTTCATATCATAATCTTTGAGAAATCCTAAACACTGTCGCTGCCTTATATTCAACTCTTTCTACTTGAAAAAATATTGGAGACTCTTGTGGTCTGAGAACACATCCATATGGACCTCATAAAGATAACGATGCCATATTTTCAAGGCAAACACAACAACAACATGCTCCAAATGATGTGTCGGATAATTATTCGCATGATTCTTGAGTTGCCTTGAAGCATATGCTATAACCTTCAATATTGCATCAACACATACCCCAAACCAGCGCTGGAGGCATCATAATAAATTACAAACCCTTCTGTGCTTTCTAGAGAGGTCAATACCGGTGCCAATGTCAACCTTGATTTTAACTCCTGAATACTTTTTTCACAAGCATCGCACCATTGGAACATAAGTGCTTTCTGCGTAAACTTAGTCAATGGGAGGCAAGGGTAGAGAATCCCTCCACAAACCTCCGATAATACCCTACTAAACCCAAGAAGCTACGAATCTCCGTCGGGATCGTGGGTCTAGGCCAATCTTTTGCTACAGCAATCTTCTTGGGATCCACCTAAATCCCTTCACTAGAAACGACATGACCCAAAAAGGTAACAGAATCCAATCAAAATTCACATTTTGAAAATTTAGCATATAACTGGTGCTGATGAAGAGTCTATAGAACTTCCCTGAGGTGATAGGCATGATCCTCCCAGCTCCGCGAGTAAAAAAGGATGTCATCAATAAAAACAATCACAAAGGAGAATAGAAATGGCTTGAAGACCCGATTCATAAGATCCATGAAAGCTGCTGGGGTATTGGTTAGCCCAAAAGACATGACACAGAATTCAAAGTGACCATAGCGAGTTCTAAAAGCGATTTTAGGAATATCCTTCTCTCTGATCTTTAATTGGTGGTACCAGGACCGTAGATCAATTTTAGAGAAGAACCTTGCACCTTGCAATTGGTCGAACAAATCATTTATTTGAGGCAAAGGATATTTATTCTTGATAGTTACTTTATTGGGCTGCCGATAATCGAGACACATCTGGAGCGACCCATTGTTTCTGACAAAAAGAACCGGAGCACCCCACGGTGACACACTCGGTCGTATGAACCCCTTTTCTATTAAATCCTTCAGCTGCTCCTTTAACTCCATTAATTCTGCTAGCGCAATTCTATATGGCAGAATAGATATTGGCTGCGTATCAAACAATACATAATTCTCGAAATCAGTCTCCCTGTCTGGCGGAATCCCTGGAAGCTCGTCCAAAAACACTTCAAGAAACTCATTCACAACTGGCACACACTTAGGAATAGACGCTTCTGAAGTGGTGTCTGCCACCCGAACCAAATGATAGATACACCCTTTCTTAATCATCTTTGAAGCCTTAAGGTAGGAAATAAACCTACCCTTCGGCACCACACCATTCCCCTTCCACTTAATAACGGGCTCATTAGGAAACTCGAGTCTCATGACTTTTGTTTGGAAGTAAAGTTTAGCAAAGCACGAATAAAGCCAGTCCATTCCCATAATAACATCAAAATCCACAATTCCAAGCTCGATACGGTTGGGCGTGGTAACACGACCACATACCATGACAACATAATTCCTATTAACTCTTGCGGCTGCAATGGAATCACCAATCGAATTCGATACAAAGTACGACTCATGAAGTTGTTCGTGTTCTATCCCAAAACTTGAAGTAATGAATGGGGTGACATAAGACAAAGATGACCCTGGCTCAATATGAGCATAACAATCAATGGCCTGAACAGATAAGATACCTTTAACAACATATGGAGAAGCCTCTGCACTCTGGCAGCCACTTAAAGCATAAAATTGGCTGGGTCCACCTCTAGCACGAGCCCCACTCTTAACTACACCACGCCCTGCTGGAGCTGGAGGGCGCGCGGATGATGTGGCGGCTGAAGAACCGGATGACTGAGCAAATCCCCCACCCATGCCCTGACTGGGCGCACGACAATCCCTCTGGATATGATCTCTCACCCTGCATACATAGCACATCGGGATATCCAAAAACCAAGTCTTGTGTATGAAATTACCCACACTTGGGGCACGAAGCCCTACCCTGTTGCTAAAATTTTCCTCTTGGATGCCCAAATTGATGGGCCTCTTACTCTCCGAACCTGGTCTCGAGTGACTGTTCTGCTGATAACTTTGCACAGATAGCGGTGCACTCACTGAGGACTGAGCATATGATTAGGATGGCCCTGATGTCCCTCTCCCCTGAACTAGTCCCCCAGAGTGACCCACTGATCAGGCAATGCTGCTACTCTCCCTTTCTGCATGAAGTTTCAACTTCCTAGCCTATGTGGCCTGAGCGAATCCCCAAATCTTTACATATATCATATCTGAGTGTAAGGCCGCGGTAGAAGCCTCATTCACCACCAAGGGACTAAGGCCCTAAACGAATCATCGAACCCGAGCACTCATGGTCAACACTAATTGAGGAGCATACTTGGACAATCTCACAAACTCCATGTGGTACTCCCAAATACTCATACTACCCTACTTGAGGACCTTGAACACAGTGGCCCGCGGCCATTATCTCGGCAGGAAAGAAGTGGTCCATAAATGCATCTACAAACTCATCTCATTTAGCTGGAGGGCTTCTTTCGCCACGAGAATTCTCCGACATCTCGAACCACAAATACGTTGGTCCCCTCAACTTGTAGGAAGTTAACTCAATCCCTTCGTCTTTGAATCAATCATCAGTCGAAGGGTCTTATATATTTCACGAATGAAGTCATGTGGATCAGCCTCTGGGTCTGTACCTATAAACTCTGGAGGGGCCAACCGCATGAACTAGTTGACTTTGGAGTTGGCATAGTCTCACTGTTTGTTGGAGGACGCGGGGGTATCATGAGATTTCTGGACCTGAGCACCCACTAACCGGGTCAACATATGGATGGCTCCTCGAAGGTCCCCATCAGAATCTTCGAGACCAGAAGCTGGAACTGCATCATAATCAGGAGCATCGGTAGTGTAGAAAATCATTCTATCAAAGATATGTGTGCCTTGGTTGTATTAGCATGATTTTCAGGTATAGGTTTTGATGAATGACAAACAACGAAGTCGATGAATGACAAACAATGAAGTCAAGTGTCAAACAAAGTTATTATATGACAAACAAGATTGAATGCCGAGAAGCATATTGATGACGGAATTGCATAGACAAGCCAAAGATGAGTTCAAAAGTTCAAGACCGAAGACCCAAGGCGTAGGTCGTTTGGTAGAACAAATGTAAGAGCAACGTTTAAAGTTATCTCGTCTTTTGGCTCAACAATAGGTCATCATAAATATGCATAAAATCATTTTATCAAATCATATTTCAAATACTTCAAACAAAATGATTTCAAACATTTTCATTTTAGCCAAAATGAATTTTAAACATGTCTTTCAAAGCTGGACAGAAATAATCGATTATGTTTATGTTGATAATCGATTATGTTAAGACAGTGTAAACCGGAATTTCCAAAACAGCACAATAATCGATTATCATGTATAGCATAATCGATTATCTTGTATCCGTTGCCAGTTTTTGAACACTGTATCAAAATAATCGATTATGCAAAATCCAGTAATCGATTATTCTGCATAAAATCAGCTTCCGATTTTGTAACGGTAAGCTTATAATCGATTATCCAAATCTAATAATCGATTATCTTGGCATAAAATCAGCATAATAGATTGCCAATTAAGCAACGGACATACTACTTCTACCACCTATAAATAGAGGTCTTTTGAGCTGAATTGAAATACACAACACCTCTCATTATTCATATACATATTGATATCATTGGTGCATCATTATAGAGCTTTTGTTGAGCCATTTGAGAGAGAACTTTGAGTTGTTCATAGAGCTTATTTTGTATCTCTTTATCCACTCTTATTAGAGAGTTCTTGTTGTAAAAGAGAAAGGTGTTTGAGAAGACCATATCTTCTCATTGATTGTCGGGTTTGCAAAGTACCCTCAATCTTAGTGTGTGAAGTCTTGTGGTGCGGTATCCACGAGCAAGGTGAAGTCTTGAGGTGCGGTATCCTCGAGCAAGTTAAAGTTTTGTAGAGTGTACATCTACGAGCAAATGTAACGGTTTGTTAGGCACCCGTAAGCTTAACGGAGTTAGTGGAATCTCGAGAGAGTCTCTTGGGTACTGGAGTAACCACAAGTTGTGGTGAACCAGGATAAATTTGGTGTGTTCTTTTCTTACTATTTTAATTACCGCATTTATTTTATTCCTGCAATTTTAATTCCGCAATATTTATCAATATTCTCGTGCCGCACTATTCACCCCCCCCCTCTAGTGACGGGCATAAATCCTAACAATTGGTATCAGAGCCTAACTCTCTGAAAGCCTTAACCGGTTGAGAGAACAATATATATTTTTTTGTTGGGAATATTGAACGCAGGAATGATGAGCGAAGGACACTCCACCTATAGGCCTCCACTATTTGATGGAACAAATTACACATATTGGAAAGAGCGGATGAGAATCTTCATCCAATCAAATAACTTTCGCTTGTGGCAAATCATCAAGAACGGTGAACAAATGCCAACAAAGAAAGTTGGGAAAACCACGGTTCCAAAGGAGGAAGATGAATATGATGCCGAGGACATCAAGAAAGTGGAAAATAACGCAAAGGCCGTCAACTTATTATATTGTGCGATGAATCCGGATGACTATCGGAAGATTTCTTGTTGCACAACCGCCAAGGAGATGTGGGATAAACTCGAGATCACTTATGAAGGTACGTCTCAAGTCCGAGAATCTAAAGTTGATTTTCTAACACATGAATATGAACTCTTTAGAATGAGGGAGAATGAACCCATCGGTATTATGTTCGAACGATTCTCAAAAATCGTCAACGATCTTCATGCTCTCGGGAATGTGTACACGAACAAAGATCTTGTTCGAAAATCCTACGGAGTCTCACTCCCGAATGGCGTTCCAAAGCCAATGCCATCCAAGAGTTGATAGGAATCACGGATGTCGCAATTGATGGACTAAGAGGTAACCTCGAAACCTATGAAACCACAATTCTTAACCCTATCTTAGAAGTAAAAGTTCGAATATTGCCTTCAAAGCCTCATCTTCTAAAAGAGTAGAGGTAAGTGATTCAGAAAGCGATGATGATATTATTTCCAATGATATAATTGAAAAGTTATATAAGTGTATGAAGAAGGAAATAAAGAAGGAAGAACCAAGTCCTTCATGCCAAAATTGTGGAAAACTTGGCCACACCAAATCACATTGCCCAAAATCCAAGGACAAGAAGAAGGACAAACACCAAAGGCATGTGACATGGGATTCGGACAGCTCGGGCAATGAAACTGCCGCATTATGCCTCATGGCCAACGAGGAAGAAGAGCTAAGTAATTCTAACTCTTATTCTTTTGAAGAATTACAAGAAGCTTTTCATGACTTATATGGTGAATTGAAAAAGACTTCAAAAATCTCCAAAGAGGCCAAGGCTAAAATTAAAGTTTTAGAAGAGAAAAATCATTTTTTGGAAAATGACAATATTGATCTTAGAAATAAAATTAAGGAGATGAATGAAGCCTCTTCAATTGATCAAAGTTCAAATTGTTCTTCTTGTAAGTCTTTGAAAATAGAGAACATAGAACTTAGGAACACACTAGAAAAATGTAGTGTTGATAATCCTAAAACAATTGAAGTAATTGAAAAGGATGATAGAAATGAAGTTGGACCACCTAGAAATAATTCTAGGAACTTCATCAATGAGTCTAAAATTAATCATTTTAGACAACCTAGAAACAACTCTAGGAATTTTGGTAATGAGTCAAAAATGAATCATTTTAGACTACCTAGAAATAACTCTAGGAATTGCAATACGTCTAGGAATAACGACTTTAGATCACCTAGAACGTTTTTGGCTCAACCAAGACATATGAACAACCCGAATGTTATATGTCATTATTGCAACCGGGTAGGACACATAGCACCCGTATGTTTTACGAAACATAGAGACTTATCTTTTGACTATGATTATTATTTGCCTAACCTCCAAGGACCCAAAAGCAGTTGGGTACCGAAAACCTATTTTTAGGTACGTTTGCAGGTGTGCTTGAACACTACAATATAGTAGTAGATGCACCAAGCACGAAACCTTATTGCATCGAGGGGGAACTTTGGTTAGTTATCACATTTTTTATAAAAACGTAATAGTTGATATGTGTTAACAATTAATATATCTTTGTTAATAATTGATATTAATTATTTTTGTTAATTCATATTTTGATAACTTTTATCTTGAATAACAATTGGTACCAATTATTTTTGTTAAAAATTATGATTGATGTTTTGATGAACATCTCTCTAGTTTGGATAACAGTTGGTATATTCGCTAAAAATAACCTTTGATATGGTTGTTATATTTTTACTAACATTTGGTATTATTTCATGTTGGTATGATTTTTTAAATATCGTCAATGTATATTCCTCATTGTATTTCCTATCTTATATTTGACACTAACAATTGATATACCCAAAAGGGGGAAGTGTCAAAAGGGGATAATAGCCTTTGTATACTCTCTATTTGCTAATGCCAAAAGGGGGAAGAGTTTAGGCGATATGCATCAAATAAGGGGGAATGTATCTACATTATAGTATGCCTTATTTGAGGGGGAATTATCATTAAGGGGAATTGTTTGCATGAATTGTATGTTGAGATATAGCATGAATTTAGGGGGAATCCGATATTCATATCTCCTGTTGTTTGTCATTATCAAAAAGGGGGAAATTGTAGAAAATCATTCTATCCATGATATGTGTGCCTTGGTTGTATTAGCATGATTTTCAGGTATAGGTTTTGATGAATGACAAACAACGAAGTCGATGAATGAAAAACGAAGTCGATGAATGACAAACAATGAAGTCGAGTGTCAAACAAAGTTATTATATGACAAACAAGATTGAATGCCGAGAAGCATATTGATGACGGAATTGCATAGACAAGCCAAAGACGAGCTCAAAAGTTCAAGACCGAAGACACAAGGCGTAGGTCGTTAGGTAGAACAAATGTAAGAGCAACGTTTAAAGTTATCTCGTCTTTTGGCTCAACAATAGGTCATCATAAATATGCATATAATCATTTTATCAAATCATATTTCAAATACTTCAAACAAAATGATTTCAAACATTTCATTTTAGCCAAAATGAATTTTAAACATGTCTTTCAAAGCTGCATAGAAATAATCGATTATGTTTATGTTGATAATCGATTATGTTAAGACAGTGTAAACCGGAATTTCCAAAACAGCACAATAATCGATTATCATGTATAGCATAATCGATTATCTTGTATCTGTTGCTAGTGTTTGAACACTGTATCAAAATAATCGATTATGCAAAATCCAGTAATCGATTATTCTGCATAAAATCAGCTGCCGATTTTGTAACGGTAAGCTGATAATCGATTATCCAAATCTGATAATCGATTATCTTGGCATAAAATCAGCATAATTGATTGCCAATCAAGCAACGGACATACTACTTCTACCACCTATAAATAGAGGTCTTTTGAGCTGAATTGAAATACACAACACCTCTCATTATTCATATACATATTGATATCATTTGTGCATCATTATAGAGCCTTTGTTGAGCCATTTGAGAGACAACTTTGAGTTGTTCATAGAGCTTATTTTGTATCTCTTTATCCACTCTTATTAGAGAGTTCTTGTTGTAAAAGACAAAGGTGTTTGAGAAGACCATATCTTCTCATTGATTGTCGGGTTTGCTAAGTACCCTCAATCTTAGTGTGTGAAGTCTTGTGGTGCGGTATCCACGAGCAAGGTGAAGTCTTGAGGTGCGGTATCCTCGAGCAAGTTGAAGTCTTGTAGAGTGTACATCTACGAGCAAGTGTAACGGTTTGTTAGGCACCCGTAAGCTTAACGGAGTTAGTGGAATCTCGAGAGAGTCTCTCGGGGACTGGACTAACCACAAGTTGTGGTGAACCAGGATAAATTCGGTGTGTTCTTTCCTTACTATTTTAATTTCCGCATTTATTTTATTCCTGCAATTTTAATTCCGCAATATTTATCAATATTCTCGTGCCGCACTATTCACCCCCCCTCTAGTGACGGGCATAAATCCTAATAGGTAGGAGGGATGGTATCACCACCTGCTGTATCATGAACATGAGCAGTTTGATCTGGTATTGATGGGCCAGGCAGATTCAAGACTGGGGAGTCTCTCTCTCTCTCTCCCACGCTGCCAGGTACATGGTCCACAGCCACACTTGGGGTGGCATTGGCCCCAAGGCCAAGTCTAGCTCTGTTCTTAGGTGCCATCAATGATGATATCGGAACAGAGCACAAATGAGACATAAATACTTTCACTTTTGATTCACCGCACGATATAGAATAACAAAGAAGAGGATAATTTCCTAAATATCCATGTAGCCCCCCACTTATATATGTGGTCGACAATAACCGATAAGAAGGGCTCTACTAGTCACTGCTCTAATACATCCTATGACTCTTTTAAAATCTTAGTCTCTGATACCAAGTTTGTCATGCCCCAACACCTAGAGACATGATCGGTGCTCGACCGAGTAGCCCCAGTCAAGCGGACCTAGGTGCCTTTCTTATCCCACGTGTTACCCCGTGTTTTCATTACTCATTAATCAAGTGAATTAGCCATTATAATATAAACATCTTCTTACGAGATATATAACATACAAGATTACTTTGCATGGTTTCCGAACTACATCGCCCAACATACCATGTACATATTTAAATAAATTCAAAACCCACATTTCCTGTCTATGGAGCCTCTAAAGATACAAAAAGTGAGATACAATACTTGCCGGTAACAAGGCTCCAGCAATACCTTACATAAAGATCAAAATAAAATTCCAGAAGAAGGCAGCATGAGCCACACAGGGCCCCGAGAAGAAAGAGGGCTCACCAATTCAGCTAACTAGAAGTTAAGGAGTGCCACCGTCGATGGATTGTGGTACATGCTATGGATCCACCTACAATCATAACACGAGTGTAGCGCCCTCGACAAAAGTGACGTCAGTACATTTGAATTGTACTGGTATGTATGAACAAACTTTAACCCAAGTAATATCAAGAAATGTACAGTTAGCAACAATAACATAATCAACAATCAAATGCACATGAAAGGAACAACCAAAGCCTGAAAAGTTTCCAAATCTATCCTTTTCCCCTTTAAACATCATTCAATCACATTTATGATTTTCACAGCTTTTGCATATTTGCATTTCTATAGTAATTTCGATCACTTTTCTACCCTTATTACCTCGGCCAGCCTTATTACCTTGTCCACCCTTATAACCACAACCTACACCTTAGTACTTCATGTTGCGGCACGCAACCCGATCCCACCAGACAATCATAATTCACACAAAAACAACAACAGCAATTCACAAAATCATAGACATCAATAGTATTTCCATCAAGTACAACAACCTGGGTACAATTCAAGTCACAATAATAATTGCCCACTACGAGCCACACATGATATTATCACAGTTGCTTAATTACCTATATTACGAATTCTTTCGGTCATTTATTATACAACTCTTACAACATAAACACATTCACACATACTTGATTTGTTGCCATTTAATTACATAATCATATTGGGAAACTCAGCCAACAACGTCCAAGGCATATTAATCACAAGGATTCACAAATAGTCCACATAAGTGACACATACAAAGCACTAGTACACCAATAAGGTGACCTTACAAAAGTTAAACTTATCCACACATACCTGGAGTCAAATTTCCCTTTTTACTTCTACTTTCAGCTCACCAATAGCCTAGTACCGATAATCTAGTCCACAAGTTAACACATACATCTTAGAATTGAAGTTCACGATTACTTACCCAGACTTAGTTAGGTTATCAGCCCCTTCCTTTTGCAAATATTTACTCTTACCCTATTCCTTTTACTAGATTTTAGGTTTTACAGAACATGCATGCGTATTTAAACTTAGGTTTTCAAGAATCGATGCATAAGAATCCCCCTTTTTGTTTAAACTTGAAAATCAATAAAAAAAAAGGTTGGGGATTTTACCTGTGAAGACAGAGATGAAAGCTATTACTTGAGATTTCCCCGGCATGGGTGACTTTGACAATCAAATTAAAAAGTGCAAAACTTTCTCTCTCAAGAACTCTCTTTTGCTCTCTCTAGTTTGTTCAGAAAATATGTAAAAATGAGGGGTTGGGGCATTTTATTGAAGAAGGGGTCGGGTTTAATGTTTAGGAAAAATAGAGTCGGAGTAAGATCTGATGTCGCACTTTGCGTTCGCAGAGAATAATTGTGTTCCGCATAATGGACCGCAAAAATTTTCTCAAAAACTGGGAGAACTATTTGGATCTACGACATGAATGTGGTCCGCATTCACGTTCTGTGGTCGTATAATCCATCGCAGAACTTCTCTTCACAAAATCCTTAGGATATTATACGACAGCAATGAGGTCCGCATATTAGTTATGAGATCACATAATAGACAACATTTTTTACCTCAATTTACCCAGTCAATTGTCTTAGTCTGTGACAAAAACGTGGTCCGCATACTTGATCTACGACCGCTTTCTGGACCGCATAGTAGCATTTTTCTGAAAAAACTTAATTCTTGATTTTAAATGCTAGATCTGTACAATTTTACACATTCCTAACACATATTCAAAACTTAGCACTACAAGTTACTAGATTTTGAGTACAAGTTTTCACAGGGCCTTAAAAATAAGGGTTTCAGGGCACCCAAAGATGACCGACATCCAAGGTAGTAGCTTGGAGGCCTCAAAAGTCATCATAACTCGGGAGGCGTCTGTGGCACCGATCTGTCGAACCAACCCAGAGCTATCCCGAACGGTGATAATGGGACCGAAAGGAACTCGTGGTAATCAACAAAAAATCAAGGCAAACACTTACGTCCATCTTAAATATCAGCAAGCATCAACACGGGAAGGATACATTTGAAGAGCCTCGAAGGGCATGAAGGAATACAAAAACAGAGCAAATTCGAAAGTAGAAGTCAACAAAGTTCATTTCTCATTTATGATGTATTCAATTATAAAGCCCTGGAGGATCATTATATACAAAGTGTGAAAGCTTACAAAAGGTTGCCCATGAAGACAAAGGGGAATGCATGAAGCAAAATCCTAAAACATACTCTACCCTCATAGACATATCCTCGGTGGCAAAGTCATCGAGAATTGGTTCCTCGGATACACGCCTCAGACAGCCTCACCCTGATCCCTAAAAGTATCATTTCAGAGAAGAAGACAAAAAAAAGGTGAAGGCAAAGGGGAGGGATGAAAAAATGCAATAGCTCTCTGAAGCTCGAGGACCCTCTTTGGTAAGGGAAACTTCGAAGAGGCAGCGGACTGAACGACCCTCGGTCCCACTTGGACGGCTGCTTCGAACACTCTTATTTAAGCATCAAGCCACGCAAGCACCCAACTCGAGATAGAGTTCCATGCCGAGTCGGGGTATGAAGGTGAGCAGCGGTAGATATTTCGTGCCCCCTCAGTGTATAATCCGAACGACTATCTACGCAAAGGTGAAACCAACTCTCCATTCACCACCATCTCGGGCCAACGGTAGAAATAGTGGCCTGCATATCGATGACCACAGAAATATCGGAACAACATGTTTATGTACAACGAAGGGAGGCCCCGGCAGAAGGCCTAGACGCAGCCTGGAAGAACTCTTCCACATAGCCTTGAGATCCATCGTGGTAATCAAAGGTAAAAGAAGATGCCGGGAGGGAAAAAGCAAAGCATAAAAATAGAAATATTAAGATGAAGGATGCAATAACTCAAAAAACCCTCATTTTTAGGGGGAAGCGACACGGTCATCAACGCCCTGAAAGATTGACTGATGGATGTAATTACTACCTCCTTGAAAAAATGAACCAACGATTGTACTTCTGCCTCGAGAAGCAAAAATAACAGAACATCGAGTAAAGGTCTATGAGATATGATGTCTGTTGCAAAAGATTGTGCCGCGATCCGAATCGCTAGCAGTATATGGCCAAAAGGACTTCGAGGAGTCGAGTGTCAGAATCATTTCCTATCATTTCGTCTTGAAAAATGCGAAGACTATCTGTACGCAGCAAAATCAGAAGACTTGATTTTTTACTATCAAGAAATTTCAGGAAGCCTCCCTCGAGATCTTGAGGGTGGAAGTCTGCGATCGAGTTCTCGGCCTCAGGGCTCGTTGAGGTCCAGCACGAAGGAATGAAGTTCCGAAGCCGGGATAAAAAATGAAGTCTCCTAGGCACGTGGCAACACCTGATAGATCTTGCCTATATGGAGCCTACTGTGAGGTCTTGCATCAAGCCGTCCCATCCTTGTACTCTTATAATTAATATACATGTACTACACCGAGTCTCCTCACCTATATAAGGGATGCTCGACCTACCTTCTAAAGGACTGATGTTGATCCACTTCTCCACAATGCAATAATATCTCTCTCTCTTTCTTCTAAGTTATTTGCCTCGACCGACCTCGAGGTCGCCTTAGCACTTTATCGCTTCTTTGTTTTGTTATTCATTATTTTGCTCAATCTTGATAGTAGATAGGCTTACTTATTTATATCCTTTCCCGAATACCCTCTATTAGCCCGAGATAGGCTCGAGGCTTGGCTCCAAGATACCTATTGGCCAGCTTTGCGACTCAATCTTTACAATTTTACTCCATGTTTTAGCACTAACAAGCACCACAAACAAGCTAGAGAATAAATCACATATTTTTAGAATCCTATTTACAAATCTAATTATTGTTATCATTTTCGCAGTAAATAGTTTGGCGCCCACCGTGAGGCAAAAAATAATAGTGATTATTCTTTTGTTAGTTTTGTCACATAAACGCAAAATATCGTTCATGCTTTTTCTTTCCCAAGATCTTTCAATTTCAGGTTAATGATCAGCTCGATAAGGGAAATCAAGGACGACAACCCCAAAAAATTGCAATGAAAATTTTGTGGCTGTTATGACGACTTGTGTGACACTGCAGAACCTTGATAACGCATCTAGATCGGTTCGAGCGGATGCGGGTCTGCAAGCCATGTAGTGGGGTAACGAAGCCTCGCGCACCTATGGTGACACGCAACACATTAACATACAGGAAGCCCAAAATATCCCAGCCTGGGTAGAGCGGAAAGGACATCTTCATATTATTTTTGAAATGTTGTAGGAACAGCATTTGGTTGTCTCACAGCTACAAAGCCGTTTGGATACTCTTAGCACGGCAACACCCAAATTATCTCCTCACTTTGAGCCCGTACTCGTGGTATCCGACAATGACGAACCGACAACCTATCCTGTAGCAGTAAGGATGCTGGAAGACCTTACCGTAAAAATCGAATCATGCTCGTAGAGACTCCAACAGCAACGGTCTACAAAAGAAAAGATCCCATGACTCGTTTTGCAAAAGTCAGAAATGGCAAAATCACCCAGGAGTCATAGCACCAAAAATCCTCACGGGAGCATCACTACTTATGCACGTCCGTCCAAGTACAGCGACCTTCGAAAGGGAGAACTCGGGCCTGTTCCGATAAGGAGATTTAGAGAAACCCATCAGAAGCAACAGTTATGCAGCGCCATTGTTCGGTACCTAATTTCAAGGACCCGCTCACCGTACTATAACGGCTAGAAGCACATGTCGATATCATTTCTATGATGCTAAAAAGGGTCAATACACCGAAGGACAAGAAGAGAAGAAATAAAGAATCACGGGAAGCCGCACCCTACTCCCTGACAGGACAAACGAGACTGCTCCTCGTCTCAAGTAGTAGTGCGGTACGGGCCTTCACCCAAAACACAAACAAAGCATACTTAGCGACTTCCGAGTAGTTCGACCGTAGCCTGGTCAAGTTTCCGGTCGAGGCTTGGTCAGATACCAACAACCGACAATGGACCCAAATCAGTACTATAGACGACCCTCGAGGAACCCCTTCGGGCTCGGCATATCCGGGTAGATTTCCAGCAGAGGATCCAACACTAAATGAATAGAGCCATTGTCCTTACGATGCAAATGGAAGAGACGATTCGAGGTTCATCAAGTTTCCAAACAACAAGGCAGTAGCCCGATGACAACACCCTCGAGGAATCTCCAACAATACCAGATTCAACAAGATGCAGCCGACAAGGAAACCTCGCAAGATAGAGCACTACTTCAACGTCACGATTTCAAGCGTGATGGTCACTATAAGCGAAGCTGAGAACTCCAGGTGGCTCGTATCTATCCAACCAAAACCCCTCCAGAGAAACCATGGCCCGCCATGAGAAACACTAGATGATCGGGGTTACAGACCCAAAAGAGCAGCAGCTATGCCATTTAACAAAGGTCGCCACAAAATTTCATCAATCGAGAAAACCTAGACCCAGCTCTGCGGACGAAAGAAGATCAAATAGAATAAAGCCGGTGAACCGCGGCGCATCGTCACATCTGTTAAAGGATGGCGGTGCCCTTCAAAGATTCGTAAAGTGTAGAGTGCAGGCACCCATCACCACAAAGGTGCAGTCCCAAAAAATGCTCCCAAAGGACACCTCCTCGCTCGAGGAAAAGGACACCTCCTCGCTCGAGGAAAAGGACGCCGAGACTCAACCTTGGCATCGCATTAACATATTGGTAATCCCTTCTCTCAGTTTACTCATTTCAAATAAACATTCATTTATGAGTGCAGGTAGATCGGCCAAATTATATCAACGAGGCCGGGCCAAAGCTGATAGGGCAATCCGGACTGACGTCACTCTCAGACCGGGCCTCTGATAGGTTCGTGACAGTGATTGCCACAACGACCCAATCGCTTACACTCAGGAGCCCTCCAGAGCTCATGCCCAGGCTGATACGTTGAGCGACATACAGGCAATAGCGAATATGTCGCCGGGGCGCGATTCCGACCCTGCTCCGCCAAAGGTGTAGAACCTCCCAACAGACACAGGGCCAAAACACCTAACTAAGAGAGACAAAAGGAGACCCCCATCTTATGTGCCCATGGGTGACGTCTCCCTTGAATGATCAAAAGGTGAGGATAATCACATTCTCGATCAGGCCTAGCCGGATGGGGAAGACGATTGCCGCAGGGCTTGTTCCCCGAAACACAGCCTCCTTTAATTATTTCATTTCCCTTCTTGTTGCTAATATGTACACAGGCAAGCAGCCGAGGAATTCAGTAGCTCTGATTCCCGCTTGAGAATCCGCGATCACCATGGGTCTTTCCGGGAATTCTTTCCTCAACCGGGTTTTTAACAGGGAGAAGGTTCTGCCAACAAGATTATTAGAAGGATTGCATATCCCCAGAGAGGGGACCTGACAAGATGGCAATTCTCTCTCCTAAAATTTCCCAATATGGAATCATACAAGCATATTGGATAATCAGGGTAATCACACCTATACGGACCAGACTCACGTCATTAGGACAACATGTATTCACATCTTATATTAACAAAAGCAATAAAGAATAATTTTTAAGCATTCCATGACTTGAAGAAGATTATTTCGACTTGTCCACAACAAAAGATCTCTCCGCCAGATGTATCTCGAGATACCCGGAGACTTAAATTTGATATTCGGATGACCTCAGGGTCAAAGATCTGCGCTCGTCAAGCTCTTATCGTGCAACACCGAGCTCAAGAGAAGCGATCTACAAGCTTAAACAACTCGATGATTTGGAGACTACAACCAATCTCCATGAATGCATCTCGAAACACTCAGAGACTTAAGACGGTTCAGCATCCACCCTGCCTCAGGGTCGGATTTCCGAGCTTATAAAGCCCTTGCAATGCAACACTAGGTTTGCAAAAAAACTATCTTCAAGCTTGAGTGGAACTCATTGACTCAGAAAATCATTGCCAATCGACACATACTACAAAATTCGAAATTGTAAGACCCTAATGGGCAACGTCGGCAAAACCATATTTACTCTCCATAAACTGTAAGATCTCAACAGGCATGAAAAATCCCACAGTTTAGGTTATACGTCTTATTTGTATGAATCCCTAAAGAGCATACCCTTGGCATAGATGCCTAAAACTGCTCCTCAGGATCAAAATGGTCCCGGCAAAACGCACATGACTTCGGTAAAAAATGACTGCTTCAGTCAAAAAAATGCGACTCAGGGACGGTGACTGTTGCTTAAAAATCCTCCAAATCTAATTCGGAAACAACCGATCAAAAACAGGCTTCCCTCAACATGCAAATAAACGAGTCTCGACCCTCAAAAAAATTGCAAAAATGTCCTTCTACTCATCCTACGAGCTACGAACCTTCTGAGGTGCTTGAATCATCGCCGACTACGACTTGGAATCGAGGTTCTTTTACAACCGACGACGGGTTAGGCAAAATAATAAATAAGACCTTAATAAGAGGAAACAAAGCCGACGAAAAGCCTTCAAGCCTCATGTAGAACATCATAAGTGCCATTGTCACCGACTAAGCAGGCCTCCGGGCCTCACATCAAATAGCGTAAGTGCCATTGTCGTCGGCTAAGTAAGTATCCAAGCCTCACATCACACAACATAAGTGCCATTGTGACCGTTTAAGCAAGCCTCGGGGCCACATATCATACAGCGTCAGTGCCATTGTCACCAGCTTAAAAATTGACAACTTGAGGATTAAAGTCAGCACGAATCGTAACCCGATTCGGAGACCGGATCGAAAACAGTTAACCTCAGCAAATGCTCTAGGCGTCATATTAAAAGGTCTCTATAAACAAATGGCATAAGTACCATTGTCACAAGCTAAGTAATCCTCCGGGCCTCATACTACAAGATCTCTGTTACCAAGCAACAGGAAGGCCATCACCACTAGCCGAGAGCTCAAATTAGATTTATGGGTCGATTACAGCTCAAGTCACGATGCGACTCAGAGACTGCAACCAAAAATCATAACAACTATCAGGAGTGTGAGATCGATGCCGTTATATCCAACTGGAACATCCCGAAAAATTAGAGGGTCGATCACAGCTCGAATCGCAACACGACTAGGACACTGAACCCAGAAAATTGGTAGGCACCAAAGAGCGGAAAACAAAAACACTATCACCGACCGGAGCATCCACAAAGATTATTTGGTCAATTACAGATCGAGATGGATCCCGACTCGGAAACTTAGCCGGAGGGCAATTCGATCACAAAAGGCTAAAAGGCACAGCCCAACCAACGCTATCGACGGTCGAGATAAATCTCCAGGCCGCACTCCCGCAAAATTGATTTGGCTCGAGAGCACAAAGGGTCATCACCCTCTACCCATGAAGGTGGGAAAGAGCTAGAAGGCCAATCAACTCTCGAGCCATAACATAACTCGGGGACAAGTTCAAAATCGGTCTACAAGATCGGGAGCAACAATAGAGAAAAGGTACAAAAAGAATAATGCTTTAAAATTCTTGTATATTACATACGCAAAAACATTCTCCACCAACAGGCACATGCCCCGCACACGCCAAAAATTGGGTTACAAAATGGTACAACCTATATTTTGCACAAAAGGGATACAACCCGTCAATATCGCCCTTAGCAACATCCACGAGAAGTAATTTAGCGTCACCCTCGTCTTCCCTTGCTTGAGCCAATTCCTCCGAGATATTGAAGCCTCTCGCTCAAACCTCATCGAACACCTCTCTCAGGGATCTACAGCGAACTTATTTCTCTATCCTTTTCTCATAATTAAAGGCTCGCCTCAATTCGGATTGAGCATCAGGAGCTTCCTTTATGCAAATCGCCATCTCACGATCCGCCGGGGTACGGCATAATGCTGCTTCCTACCAAGCCTCAGTTATCTCGACCGTGACCTTTGAAAGGTCAGACTCAAGTCTCTCGATCATATCTGCCTAAACTTTGGCGTTGCCACGAGTCACGTTAAGTAGGACCTCGAAGACAAGGATCCTAGCCGAGGTGCTCATTTCTTCCAAAGCTCGAGTTCACACTTGAGCTCTCAGCTCCTTGCCAGTAGCCCCGATGCGGTTCATGTCACCTCTAAGGTACTCCAAGGCCTTTTCCTTTTTTCTACAACTGATTTGGCAAGAAGAAATAAGCCTTAAAATAAAAAAGAAGCGAAAAATGCACTACGCGAAGTTACATGCTCCATCAAATAGCTTTCATAGTTTGAGCTCCAATACGCCTAATATCGTCAATATTGCAGCTCAACTTCCTTCACCTTACAAAGATTAAGGAATTCTCCCACGTCCAGGGTCCTTTGGAACTTGGCCTTTTGACGAAGCAACTCGGACTTAAGCCTATCACAGGCTTGTGCAGGAAAGACTCAATAAGAGGAAGATATGAGATACGAGAAAATTATGCAAAAACCCACCACAAAGTGAAGACGGCAGATTTCTTCCAGATTAGAACATGCTCTTGATGATCCTGCTCCTGCGACCATAGAAGAACCAGCCCCAAGCACAACGTGCTCGCTCAGAAGAGGCGTCTACCGAGGAACAGGCGACCCGAGAATCGCTGACTCAGGCGATGCCTCGTCCTCAAGAATATGAGCCCGGCCAACACCACTAAAGGCTCTTTCGCATTTTGGGCTCTGGTACCTCTCATTTTTCCATGTCTCAGCCTGGAGGCCGACAAATACATCATCACTCCAAAAAGCGCTGCCTCGCCTGGAGGAACAACCCGATATCTGAGAATAGGATCATCACCTTATGTACCAACCTCAGAACCTACACAATTTGTGTAGAAATGTAGCATGAGTGCGTAAACAACGTGTACCCAGTAAGTATCTACTCTAACCTTTAAGAAGTAGTGACGAGGGATGAACATCAACACTTATTAGCGGTCAATGTGCATAATGTGCAAGAATTATAAATAGGCATAAAACACAACAACAATAATGGAATAAGAGGCAGTAATCTGATCAAGTAGGGCCATCACGTAATTACAATTTCTCATATCATGGAGGATATATCGTGCATAATCTGACTCCTAGCGACAATACGCACAAGTTATGCCGAGGTCATACGACCTAGTCATAACTATTTTGTACATAAGGTAACATGGTCGTATGGCCTGATTGATGGATACATCACATTAGATATAAATATTTCCAAGGCGTTCATCCCGATCCACAGAAAAAGGAAAACTCTTCAAAATATGAATTAAGTATTTATAACTCCAAGGTAAGCCCATAAAAGAATATAAATTTCCATCAATAATTAAATATTTCGCCAAATTACGAAGTAATGACACTCTATTTAACATAATCTTCAACAAATTTTACTTATTAATACAAGCAATTAAACTAGCAAGTTGAGTTCAAATAGTACAAGTAATTGCATAATAAAGTCCTATGTGTACCTGGACATAATATGAATTTTACCTACGTATGAAATTTCGTCACTTCGTGCATATGTTGCACTCACAATTAGTAATAAATATGTAGCATCTATACGGTTCATTTTCTTTTACAAGGTTAGATAAGAGACTTACCTCATTTGCAAGTCCCAATTTGGAATGTTCCTAAAATTTACCCCTGGCCACGTGCCCAGAATTCAATTTTTTTTTTAAATAATAGTTACTCATAACCTCACGAACACACAAAAACCTAGATTTTTCACAAAAAACCCTAGATTTTTCAACAAACTCCTAAAATTTTAATATTTTACATGTTAAAATCTACCTATAATTTATGTATTTAACTTACATTGTATAGAAATAACTTACCTTCAATAGCAAGGGGAAAACGCCTCTCCAAGAAGCTCTAGAATAGGCCAAGAAATGTGAGAAATGAACTAAATAGGCCAAAGCCCTTTTTTTAATGAAGTCCACTACCCAGCGATTCTTCTTCGCGATCGCAGAAGAAGCCTCACGATCGCTAATGCAAAGCTCTACAGGATAAGGAAAACGTTCTTCTTAATCCCGAGAAGACTCATGTGAATACGATGAATTCTGCCTCCCTCTCGTTGCGAACGGGGCCTCCACTCACGAATGTCAAGGGCAACACAGTTTCCTAGCCCCAAGACTTGTGCACAAACGCGACGAGGCAAATGCGAACGTGAAGTCCACTGGTTTCAAACCTCCAGAATGCGGCCCGTTTTTGCAAACGCGAAGAGAAAATCACCGAGTCCCCAATCCTTCATCACGAACGCGAGAGGACCACCACGTTCGTGAAGAAGGAAACCATAAAAAGCAGTGCAACAATTTTGGACTTATCTCCAGGTGATCCAAAACACACCCAAGACCATATCCAACTTCACCAACCAGTACATAAACATAATATGGACTTTCTCAAACCCTCGGAATATGTAAAACAAAATCAAAAATCAACAATCACACCGTAAAAACAAATTGAATCAACTTATTAACTTCAACCTTTCATCTAGCTCTGAGTCATACTTAGACAATTCAGAATGACAGCAAATTTTGCGAACAAGTCATAAATCACTATACAGACTGCAACCAATCTCCAACGAATGCGTCTCAAAACACTCGGAGACTTAAAAAGGTTCAGCATCCACCCTGCCATGGGGTCGTAGTTTCGGGCTTATAAAGCCCTCGCAATGCAACACCGGGCTTGCAAATAGCTATCTTCAAGTTTGAGTGGAACTCGTCGACTCAAAAAATCAACCGCCAATCGCCACATACGAGAAAATCCAAAATTATAAGACCCTAATGAGAAACCTCGTCATAACCATATCTATTCTCCATAAACTGTAAGACCTCAACAGGCATGGAAAATTGTAAGGCCTCAACAAACATGAAAAATTTCGCAGTTTAGGTTATACGTCACATTTGTAAGAATACCTAAAGGGCATACCCTTGGGGTAGACGCCTATAACTGCTCCTTAGGATCAGAATGGCCCCGACAAAACGCACATGACTCCAGTCAAAACGACTGCTTCAGCCCAAAAAATGCGACTCGGGGACGGTGACTGTTGCTTAATAATCCTCCAAATCTACTTCGAAAGAACCGATTAAAAATAGGCTTCCCTCAACAGCCAAAAAAATGAATCTCGACCACATCGGCTCCAAAATCGAAAAAAAAAATGTCGTTCAACTTGACCTACGAGCTGTGAACCTTCTGAGGTGCTCGAATCATCGCCGATTCCGACTTGGAATCGAGGTTCTTTTAGAACTGATGACGGGTTAGGAAAAATAATGAATAATACCTTAACGAGAGAAAACAAAGCCTAAAAAGCCTTCAAGCCTCACATCAAACAGCATAAGTGCCATTGTCACCGGCTAAGCAAGCCTCCGGGCCTCACATCAAACAGTGTAAGTGCCATTGTCACCGGCTAAGTAAGTATTCGAGCCTCACATCAAACTGTATAAGTGCCATCATGACCGTCTAAGCAAGCCTCGAGACCACACATCAAAGAGCGTCAGTTCCGATGTCACCGGCTTAAAAATTGACAACTTGAGGATTAAAGTGAACTCGAATCGTAGCCCGATTCGAAGACCGAATCCAAAATATTTAACCTAAGAAAAGCCTCTGGGCATCATATTAAAATGTCTCCATGACCAAACGGCATAAGTACCATTGTCGCCAGCAAAGTAAGCCTCTGGGCCTCATACTACAAGGTCTTAGTGGCCAAGCAACGGGAAGGCCATCACCACTGGCCGAGAGCTCAAATTATATATAAGGGTCAATTACAGCTCAAGTCGCGACGCGAATCAGAGACTGCGCCCAAAAATCATATCAACTACGAAGAGTGTGAAGTCAATGTCGTTATCTCCAACTGGAACATCCTAAAAAAATTACAGGGTCGATTACAGCTCCAATCGCAATACAACTCGGGGACTGGACCTAGAAAATCGACAGGCGCCAAAGAGCAGAAAACAAAAACACTATTTCCAACCGGAGCATCCGGAAAGATTAGAGGGTCTATTACAGCTCGAGATGGATCCCGACTCAAAGAAATAGACCCGAGGGAAATTCGATCGCAAAATGCCAAAAGACATGGCCCAACCAACGCAATCGACGGTCGAGACAAATCTCCAGGCCGCACTACCGTAAAATTGCTTTTGCTTGAGAGCAGAAAGGGTCATCACCGTCTAACCATGCAGGCGGGAAAGATCTAGAATGCCAATCAACTCTCGAGCTATAACACGACTCTAGGACTAGTTCAAGCATCGGTCTACACAATAGGGAGCAACAATAGAAAAAAGTAACAAAAGGAATAAGCTTTAAAATTCTTCGTATATTACATACGCAAAAATATTCTCCACCTACAAGCACGCCCTGCACACTCTAGAAATCTGGTTACAAAATGGTACAACCTATAATTTGCGCAAAAGGGATACAACCCGTCAATATCTCCCTCACCAAAATCCACGAGGAGTAATTTAGCGTCGCCCTCGTGTGCCCTTGCTTGAGCCAATTCCTCTGAGAGAATGAAGCCTCTCGCTCCAACCTCCTCGAACACCACTCTCTGGGATCTACAGCAAACATATTCCTCTATCCCCTTCTCATGATTAATGGCTCGCCTCAACTAGGACTGAGCATCAGCAGCTTCCTTTATGCAAATCGCCATCTCACGATCCGTTGTGGTTCGGCATAACGCTGCTTCCGCCCGGGGCTCAGTTTTCTTGACCCTGACCTTCAAAGGTCGGACTCAAGTCTCTCGATCATATCCGACTGAACTTTTGCTTTTCCACGAGTCATGTTAAGTTGGACCTCGAAGATAGGGATCCTATCCAAGGTTCTCATTTCCTCCAAAGCTCGAGTCGGCACTTGAGCTCTCAGCTCCTTGCCAGTAGCCCCGATGTGGTTCATGTCACCTCTAAGGCTATTTCCGAGAGATCCTCAGGTCAAAAAAATGAACAAAGACAATAAATATGTACCAACAACACCAACAAGAGAGAAAATATCAACAACGTAAGAGACAAAAAAATAGGTGGAAAGGCAATAACAAAAACGGAACTAATTACACAGAACTATGAAAATGAAAAAATAGTGTGAACACAACAAACACTACTAGCAATCCATGACAGAAAAGAACACTACCACACTAGCCCTACCCATAGTATAAAGTAGAAAAACGCTCGACTACCCCCTAATATTCAACTTTAATGCTCGACCTCCACTCCTTCCTATTAAGAGTCATGTCCTCGGAGATCTAAAAGTCGTACCATGTCCTACCGGATCACCTCACTCCAATACTTCTTAGGCGCCTCTTTACCTCTTCTCATGCATGTCAAAGCCAACCACTCACACCCTCTAGCCGGGTCATCTAGGCTTCTCCTCCGCACGTGCCCAAACTATCAAAGCCTCGCTTCCCTTATTTTTTCGTCCATGGGAGCCACGCCCACCTTCTCCTGAATATCCTTATTCATAATCTTATCCATACAGATCTAGACAAATAAAATGAAAGCAAATATATAATTTGAATCAATACCTAACCTTCAACTCTAATGCTCAACCTCCACATCTTCCTATTAAGAGCTATGTCCTCGGTGATTTGAAGTCGTGCCATGTCCTGCCTGAACACCTCACTCTAATGCATCTTAGGTTAGGTCCCTCTCTACCTCTTCTTATGCATGTCAAAGCCAACCGCTCAAACATTCTAACCGGGGAATCTAGGCTTCCCCTCTGCACGTGCCCAAACTATCTGAGCCTCGCTTCCCTCATATTGTCGTACATGTGAGCCACGACCATCTTTTCCTGAATATCCTCATGCATAATCTTATCGAGATAGATCTAGAGAAATAAAATGAAAGAAAAAATACAATTTGAATCAATAATAAAAACAAGGTTGTGCCCTTCCCCTGACCCTGCGCGTAGTAGGAGCTTATGGCAGTCTGAGACTGGGCTGCCCTTTTAATAAAAACGGAGTTGTACAAAGATAGAGGAAACACAAATAAAGAACAAAAGAAATTAAGGAAAATAGAAGAAAAGAAAGAAAAGGAACAAGGAAGGCGACAAAGTAAAAAATACTTTAAACTCAATGAGTTTCAATCCTGGACCTTGTGACTAGAAACATGACACTTTAACAGTTGCACCCATGGTCGCTTTGTAACTTGCGGTGCTACCCTTTACTTATATAGCCTTTTTACGGGAAATACTAGTACATACATGAAGATTCTACTCGAGAGTCTAGGTGGCTATGCACCCCTTCTTATCTACACAGATCCGCTCCTGATTATGTTGCATATCTCATTAATGGATAACAATTTTATGGAATGAATCAGGATAGCATGTGCAAGACTCCGAATGGTGGAGTAACTTTATAAGCAACAACTGATAGATTTTCTATTGCTAGGGGCCAAAATCGGATTGATGGGGAATGTCTTCCATTTAAGATGTTATTGAGATTGATTATTGGAGCACTTCAGTGTTGTAATTTCTGGGTGTGATTGGTTCGTAAGAAACTAAATGGATATGGGTTAGCTCTGGTATGCTTCCACAACTTTACACTGGCATCTCAAGTGCATCAAGCTTTTTATGCGAAGGATACAATAGAGAATGGGAGTTATTATGCAAGGGATAAAGACCCTGGAGATTTGTATGATTTGGGGGAAGAAAATTGTTCCAGTATTAGCGACATTTTGGAGGGAGTATGAGGAAACTAGTTCAGGTAGATTACTCGATGTTGACGTGAGATGATCGAGAGAAGATATACTTGGTGATGTCATTGACATGCTATCTCATGCACTACATTCCTAAGATACAGTTACAAAGATATCTAAAGAGAAATCTGCATTGTAAAGAGGCTGACAACTTACGGAGGAACTTTTGAACATTTTTTGTGTATTTTTTGAGAGGCATTGAAGTTTGTACATGTGCAGAAAAAGAATAGGATCATGTATTATGACTTGGTTAGTCCTTCCATTACCGTGTTTTTGAGAGCGCAAAGCGTAAAAAAGTAACAAGGGCTCGCCTCGCTTCAAAAGCGAAGCGCACATTTTATTAAAGTGAAGCACAATTCTTAAAAAACATAATGTAAAATAATATATAATAAAAAACTTCAATTTAAAAACTTAAAAGTAGGTACTAGGTACCACCAAATCATCCATAAACCAAAGGACAAGCAAATTCAAAGCTACTAAATTACTAGAATCAACATCTTATTCTTTTTCTTCTTCAACATTGTCAAAATCTTGAGTTCCTCTATTATCTTCATATTGCTCGTCATCTTCTTCTTCTCCCTCTTCATGATCATTTTCATCTTCATCAATTAGGGATATGGATCGATTTGTAGTATACTTTTTCCTTTCCTAATTGAGCTTGAACTTGAAGTATTCCTACTTAATCCACAAGGATTCTCCCCAACTCTATTACCAACCTCAACATCACCCCAAGTGAAATCAGAGTCGCCTTCAAATGCTTCTTCATCTTCACAATTTTCGGGTACTGTTTGTCCACTCATTAGCCTCTTCAATATTGTCCAAAAAAATTGGATCAATTATACTGCAGTGGTTGTAGCAACGCCTCATTGCTCTAAGGTATTTTGTGAACACTAGATTATGGAGGCACTTCAAGGTTACTCGATTCCTCTTCTTTGTATGAATATGCAAACAAGATATGTCAACTAATTAGTAAGAGTTTGGACAATTGAGATAATATGCTTTATATCGAAACACAAAATAGTTCTTTTTGTTTCTGACGTGTTCAAAAACACTCCAGTTCCTTCCACATCCGGATGAGCTATAAGTTAAACTTAGAACTTTGATGGCGAAAGCCTGTAACTCCGAAGTCTCTGCACCATATTGCTCCCACCGCTCAACTGTAGAAGTCAAAAAAAATGTTGAAAGGTTAATAATTATAAAAAATACATTGAAGTTAGAGCAATAAAATATAGAAATACTTGGTCAGCTGGCGACTTCGTCTTTCTTTGTTTAATAGTAAGTCGGATCTTAAAAAGTCCTTCCGCTGCCTTGTAAATAGCAAGCTGATGTACTATATTTTCTTGCAAGTCTTCATCTGGGGTCAACTTGGTGTCAACTTGATAGCAACCTGATTGAATCCTGTCCACACTTCTTTAGCCAATGAATTATTCTCATGCTAATTATAAAAGAGTGAAGGGTTCAGAATAAGTCCAGCTTCATGCAAAGGTCTATGAAGTTGCTCATTCCATCTAGCATCAATGATCTGAAAGACCTTTGCATATTTCTGCTCATCAGTGAATGATGCTTGAATAGCCTCCTTGGTCTTATCTATTGCTTTCATAGAGGTAGTCCATTGGTGGTTTTTGCTCCCATCCACCAAATGGAGTACATTAACCAAAGAACAACTAATTTTAAGAGCATGAATGACATTATTCCAAAAAGAATAAGAAAGAATAATGCGTGCAACATATTTCCCCGCACTTTCCTTTAAAAATTTACTCTTGTTCCATTCTTCTCAAGTGAACAACTTTCTCAAATTGGCTTTTTGCAAGTGGATACTATGCAAAGTCAAGAAAATAGTGGCGCACCTTATCTTGCCCTGTTTTGCCAAAAACATTTTCATGGTGAATCTTCTCATCATATTCAATAACAAGGGTTTCTGAGAAATATAAGAATGTACCCTAACTCCCTGGTCAAAAACTGTAGAGAAGGATTTTTCCTTGAAAATGTCCCCGAACATTAAGCTGATACAATGAGCCGCACATGGATTCCAATAGACATTCTTGTACGCTCCTTCAACCATACCACCCGCTTTCACATTTTCACTGGCATTATCAGTGACCACTTAAACAACTTTGCTTGGGCCAATCTTTTCAATGATGTTCTAATACAAGGTGAACATTTTGATGTGGTCAGTTGATGAGTCACTAGCATCAATGGACTCGAGAAACAAACTTTCCCTGCGAGAATTCACCAACACATTAATAATCATTTTCCAAGTTCTTGCCGTCCATTTATCCATCATAATGGAGCAACCATACTTGTTCCGTACAACTTTGTGCTCCTCAACAATTTTATTAGTCTCCTCCACTTCCTTATTTAGATAAGGACATCTGATTTCATGATAAGGGAGGCTTCATTCCAGGTCCGTATTGACTAATGACCTCAATAAAGTCTCCAAAAGCGTCATAGTTGACACAATTGAAGGGGAGGCCAGCAACATAGACCCATCGTGCAGAAGCTCTAACTGCACTATCCCTCAAAATGTCTTTGGCAATTTTTTGTACATCGTTTCCACCGCTCTTTGCTTCCGGCTTCTTTGAAAAATAGAAATCTATAAGACTTTTAGTCTCCTCCGTTTTATTGGAAGTGAAAATTCTTTAATATCATCATCATCATCATCAAGATTGGTCACCATTGGTTGATGACTCATTTGATTTTTTTGTTCCTTTTTTTTCTCAACAAAATTCTTTATTTCTTCCATCATCTCCGCTAGGCATTTCGGAGAACTTGTGACATTTATATCGCCACCAATATGATGGTATTTAAAGCAATAAATTTCACCTGTTGCCGTCTTGTTACAAAACTTGCATACACCATTTGTACCCTTCTCATTAACCCTATTGCCATATTACCAAGCCGGCTCTTTCTCTTTCGAACTTTGAGATATTTTGAAATCCCTATTAAGATATAAGAAAATACATAATTAAATAAACTGAAATATAAAACACACACACACACACACACACACATATACATATTTTACATATGTAATAATTTATTTTACATATTGAAATAAAAACAAAAAAAATCAAATAAACTGAAAAATAAAACATATAGAAATAATGGAAGAAGAAAAAATATGAAGCAGAAGAATCAAGCCGGCGCTGGACTCCATCGACCAGGGGCGGATTTAGGGGGGCGGAAGGGGTTCCCGTCATTGAAAAATTACACTGGATATATAAGGCATAATCTAGTTTTTACCTCTATATATTATGTTTTGAATCCCTTTAGCACAACCAAAAAGTGTAGTTTAGTTGTCAAGGGGGTTCAAAACCTTCATAAGACCATAAGTTCAATTTTCATTAGCTACAAAAAAAAAATTTTGAAACCCTGTCATGGAGATCCTGTCCTCGCCACTTCCACCGATTGGTTCTGACTCAGAAGAAGAAAGAAAGAAAGAAAGAAGGAAGAAGAAGAAGAAGGAGGAGGAGGAGGAAGAAAGAAAGAAGAAAAGAAAAAGGAGAATCTGGACCAGAAGAAGAAAGAAAGAAGAAAGAAAAAAAATAAGAATAACGAGAAGAAGAATTTCCTGGAATGGAGAAATGGTAGAAACCCTAGTTTTGTGATGAAAAATAGAGAAGGCGTCTGTTTAGCTTATTTTTTGTCGAGGATCTGTAATAGCGAGCTTAGGGGTCTGTTTTGTATAGTTTACAAACATACCCAATCCTTTTTTTTTCAAAAAATGGCCCAAATGTGAATTTTTAGCAGAATCCATCCCTTCACTCGCTTCGTCGCCTCGTCACCTTGTCGCTTTTTTTTACTGAAGCGTGTGCTTTACACGATCGCGTCGCCTCAGGCAGTTAAAAGCGATGCCCTGTCACTTCGCGCTTAAGGAGACGAAGCGATCGCTTTTCAAAACACTGGTCCATTAAGATCTTGGTGCCTTATAACTATTGAATTTCTAGTGTCTTTTGATGCGTGTTCTTCATCTTTTTCTAATTTCCACACGCTATTTATCTAAAATGTTCTTTTACCTTTTGGAGGCTACATGTGAATAGGAGAGACAAGAATATGTGCAAACCCTTGGTTAAATTTGAATAATATACACTTATACAGTTGCCACCTTACTGTTAAACCAGAAAAACAATTTGTTTTCTAGCCAGAAATGGAGCTTTCTCTAGTTTGTGAAAGACGGAAGGAATGAACATTTTCTTGCAGTGAGAAAATCAAGAGATTTGCGTTGAGAGTAACAAGTTCTCGATTTAACAGCTATCGGCTTCTTATCAGATGTCTGGATTTCTTTGTTTCAGTGCCTGAGTAAATTTCAATTTTTTTTTTCCTTATTAACTTTTCTACAGAAGTTGGATAAGCTTTACTTCAGATATTTCTTGAGCTATATGTTAACTTGAACATCCAGTTGTGCATATTTCAGTAAACATGAATCTGATTTGACTAGTTAAGAAAAATAATATCTTTAACTTTATGTAGCTTGACTTATCCAAGAGACAGCAACTTAGTATGCTACCCACATTCAAAACTTGCTTTGATTTCAGCAGGAAAGCTTTTTGTAGGATAACTGACTGACCAACTCTTCTAGTTTGCTCTTCTTTGCTATTTTATATTTATAATTAAAAAGATTGTGGCGTTCAGGATTTTTTTATGAGTAAATCGTGTTCTCTCTTCATTTATGAAATGTTTATGAAATTGGATTGCCTACTTTTCTTTATCAAATTAGAAATGCATTGCTTTATTAACTATCAAACGACAAATGATGGGTAAATGTATTGATGATATTTTGTTCTTTTTGTGGTGACTTGGACAAGGCGCATGACAAGGTCTCAAGGGAGGTGCTATGGAGGTGTTTGGAGGCGAAGGACGTGCCGAAAGCCTACATCAGAGTAATCAAGAACATGTACGATGGAGCTAAGACTAGGGTTAGGACGGTGGGTGGCGACTCAGACCATTTTCCAGTGGTTATGGGGCTCCATCAAGGATCGGCGCTTAGCCCTCTCTTGTTTGCCTTGGTGATGGATGCTCTAACCCGGCGTATTCAAGGGAATGTGCCTTGGTGTATGCTATTTGCTGATGATATAGTCTTGATAGACGAGACGAGGGCCGGTGTTATTCAGAGGTTAGAGGTATGGAGACAGACTCTCGAGTCTAAGGGTTTCAAAATAAGCAGATCTAAGACGGAATACCTGGAGTGCAAGTTTAGCGCCGAGCCGAGCGAATTAGGCAGGGACGTGATGATTGGATCTCAGGTCATCGCCAAGAGGGACAGTGTCAGATATCTTGGGTCGGTAATTCAGGGGGATGGAGAGATTGACAGGGACGTCACTCATCGTATAGGAGCGGGGTGGTCAAAGTGGAGGCTTGCATCAGGAGTCCTGTGTGACAAGAAAGTTCCACAGAAACTCAAGGGGAAATTTTATAGAGCTGTGGTTAGACCTGTAATGTTGTATGGGGCAGAGTGTTGGCCAGTGAAGAACTCTCATGTTCAGAGAATGAAGGTTGCGGAGATGAAGATGCACAGGTGGATGTGCGGGCTCACCAGGTTAGATAAGATTAAGAATAAAGTTATTCGATAGAAGGTTGGGGTGGCCCCGGTGGATGAGAAGATGCGAGAAGCGAGGCTGAGGTGGTTCGGGCATGTGCGGAGGAGAAGTCCTGATGCCCCGGTGAGGAGTTGTGAACGGCTGGCGTTGGTCGGCGTTCGGCGAGGCAGAGGGAGGCCTAAGAGGTATTGGGGAGAGGTGATTAGGCATGACATGGCTAGTATGCAGGTTTCCGAGGACATGGCCCTTGATAGGAAAGTCTGGAGGTCTATTATCAGGGTTGTAGGATAGGGGCCCATAGAATTTTTCGTATTACTCACCCGGGGTTGGGTGAGACTTGACAGGGCTATACATAAATGTTTTGTGTTTTGGATTGTGTCAACCTTATGGTAGTTACTGTATGATATTATTGCATGCTATTTATTTATGGTTCTTATGTTTAGATAGTTATTAATGATATTTCTGCTGGACATACTAATGCTCTTTTGTTTTTGTTTTTTTTTCCTCTCCTTCAGTGAGCCGAGGGTCGACTGGAAATAGCCTCTCTGCCCTTTCGAGTAGGGGTAAGGCTCGTCTACATATTACCCTCCCCAGACCCCACTTTATGGGACATTACTGGGTAGTTGTTGTTGTTGTTGTGGTGACAGAGAATTGGAGAATGATGAGCCAAGAAGGGCCTTCAAAACAAAAGAAAAGGTTAAGAAACTCCTG
This sequence comes from Nicotiana benthamiana, assembly GCA_034376525.1. Lineage (NCBI taxonomy): Eukaryota > Viridiplantae > Streptophyta > Magnoliopsida > Solanales > Solanaceae > Nicotiana > Nicotiana benthamiana. Next base: position 72,115,882 of record CM067325.1, read on the forward strand.
GTACATTAAAGATTGACCAGTTGCAGCTATAGTAAGGAGAAAGCGCTCATCGGCAGTACAAAAAATTATTCAAACTTTACGGTCAAGTGAAAAGCATTTGTCAAATTCAATAGAAGGACAACAGCTAGAAGCATCCGAACATCCATCGGTAGAAGCTCATATACAAATAGAAGCATGTCCATATGTAGAACAACCAGTAGAACGACAAGCACAAATGGATTCAACCACTATTGCAGCAAATGAACAGTCTGATGAACAAGGCAAGAGCATATAGATTGTATGTAGAGTTATCGACTTTGTATTTAGTTCATTAACTCAACTAACATTAACAATTTGGTGAGTTTCTTTGGTACAACCACAGGTCCTACTCAAAAAAGGAAAAGAGGTAGAACAAGGATGTATACTGTGCATGGGCGACATGAGCGTCAGCTGATAGTATTGAATGAGTTCAATCAACCAATTGGTCCCAGTAAAGCTGTTGTAAAAGAGTTGGGTAGTTTTGTTGGCACATTGGCAAGGAAGTCAACACTTTGCCCTCTTGATAAATTTGACTGGAGGAAAATGGATACAAAAGATGATTTGTGGAAATATACCAAGGTTTGCAATCTCTTCTCCTTATCTAACTACACACCTTTCTCATTCTTGGTTTATAGATGTTCAATCTTCTTCTCATTTTAATGATGCTGTGAGAAAAAGTACCTTGACAAAAGAGAAACAAATACACTGAAAAAAAACTGTGTTTGTATCCCCTTCTCTGTGCTGTTTTACTCCATCTTTCTGCTTCAAGATAGCATCCTCAATATTTGAATTAACTCTGTATTTGCTTTGTTTAACAAACCTCTATCGTTGTGAATTCTTTCTAGCTTAAGAAAAAACTTCCGTTGTCCTTAATGTCGTCTGAAATCACATTTTCCTCCATTAGTTTCACCTTTTTCTCCCGTTCTGAGGCACCTATAGTTAGATCTCCAAAAGCAACTCAAGACCAAGATCTTAACTGCTTGCTGACCTTTTTAAGTTTCTGGTAGAACTTCCACATAGGATTTCCAACTGTCGTTTAAGCCACATTCTTCCAATCGTTCTATGAGGGACATCGGCCATTCTTTCATGAATGTTCATGATCAGATTAAAGTATCCTCGTTACCGTCCATGATGGCACTAATTGTTGTGATCTCTACAACTGAGCCGAGTTTCGATTGGAAACAGCCTCTCTACCCCTTCGGGTAGGAATAAGGCTAGTCTACATATTACCCTCTCCAAGCCCCACTTTATGGGACTATACTGGGTAGTAGTTGTTGTTGCTCTCTAATCTGTCCCACAGTGAGGTACTGAAGTAAGCTTTAATGGCAAGCTTGCAGATGTTCCAGAACCTCAATTTAAGGATCCTCTCAAATACTGGAACTCTAAGTCGGTTATGCGCATGTGTATAGGTTTCTGTATATGCCATTATATCGTACTAAGCACAACAAAACCAATTTATAGGAAAAATATGATATTCCTGATGCTGCAAAAACATGGGCTTTGGAAGCAATTCACACTGCATGGAGAAGGTATATGAGTCAATTGAAGAAACATCATTATGATACCTATGTCAATGATGAAATCGAATAAAAAAGCGGCCTGAATATGTTACAGAATCTCAATTTATGGGTCTTCTTAAATATTGGAACTCCGAAGCCGTCCAGGTGAGATATTTTTCAAAAGTCCAATTTGTACATATACCTAATGCATATTGTTTAAGCATATTAATTAAATCATTTACTTGCAGAAAATGTCCAAAATCAATACCAAGAATCGGCAAAAATGGAAGAATCCTCATACTTCTGGAAAAACAAGTTTTGCTGTAATCCGTAATGAATTGGTAATTATCAATAAAAATAAACTTGCTTTACTTTTAAAAAAGGTTTCTGATATCCATTTATGTAACAAGGAAAAAGAGAAGGAAACTTTAGAAGGTATATCTCTTGAGGAACTATTTGTGGCTACAAGGAAAAGGAAGCCTGGTCGATCGTACAAGGAGCCAGAGGAATATACAATTAGTAAAATTGTATGAATTTTATCTAATTGCAAGTTTACTTTGATGAGTTATTTTTGCTTGGCAAATTATTTTTTATTTGTTTAAAATTCTCTCTTATTGAATTTTTTGCAGGCTGAAATGAAAAAAATAGAATCAAAGCAATGTGGAGAAGGAAGTCAATCTGTAAATGCTTTTACATCTCTTATGGGAGCTGAACATCCGGGACGTCTGATATTATATGGACGAGGGGTTACGAAAACTTCTTTGAAAGGTAAAGTGGGACATGTTGAACCTGCTTTTAACATTACTGATGATCTATTGCAGAAGATGGCAGAGAGGATGGAGGAAAAGCTCCAAAAAAATTCGAGGAACAGAAGGAAGCTATGCGGCAAAAAATTATTGCAGATGTCATGGCACAACTTCAACATTTGTTCCCACCATTGCAAGTTGATCATAACATGCTAGCAACCATATCTACTAGTTCACCTGGAGAAGCTTGCTCCGAAACACGTACTCAACCACTCCATAAGCCACCTATTGGTACCAATCATCGCAGACTAGGTAACTCACATAAACTCTAGTTCTTGAATTATAATGGTGGGTTTGTTGGTTACCTCGCACAATAATTTTGTCTTCTACTTCCCACCCATTAGAACAGCTATAAGACCAACAATTGTATGGTATTGAATGTTGGGCTGCTAAGTCTAGCATATTCACAAGTTGATTTATGTAGAGATGCGAATGCTAAGATGGATATGTGGCTGTACAAGGTGAAAAATGACCATATTTGCAGGAAGGTGCAAGTAGCACGCATTGAGGATAAAATGAGAGAAAGCCGCTTGAGATGGCTTGATCATGTCTTGCATCGACTCTGGTCCGTGGGAAACTATGGTGAGTGAAGGTGTTAAAAGAAGACGGGGTAGACTTAACATCAAATGGAAGGAAGTTGTCTCGAAAGACCTACAAATCTTTGGAATCAAATATTGACTTAGCTGAAGATAGGGTACAATGGAAGAAAAAGATCCATGTAGGTGATATCAACTAGTCGGGAATATGTTTTAGGTTTGCTAGAGATATGAGTTAAGGTTAAAGAAAGAAGTGAGGATTCATATAGCCGATCTCAACTTGTTTGCGACTGAGGCATAGTTGTGTTATACTTCCAGCTGTTAGGAAGTTGAAACTCTATATGCATCATCTTCTGGATTTAATAAGGAGATTCAGAACTAAGTTTGGGAGCTAATTATCAAGTTATTAGTACTTGATGTCATGCTCGTGTCTTGCTTATGGAAGCTATACTTTTGAGTTTTTTCCTTTTTGAACACCTTTAGTTGTCAACTTTTGGTAAATTTTATCATTTCTATGCCAATCTATGGTATATATATAGATGTTGGGAAAGTCTTATATTCTTACAAGTACTGAGATAATTATGTTGTGTGCGTATGATATTGCTTGTAACACATATAATATTGTTGTATTGATGGGATGAATGGATACGACCCAGTACAATACCACTCAGTGGTGTCTGGGCAGGGATGAATGGATACGAATCTGATTATTGGAGATGAATATGTGCTGTAATGAAGAATGTGATGGTTTTTATGGGATAGGGTTGAGCCCATTTACAAGGAAACTGCCGGAATTTTTGTTGATTAATTGGGTTTGCTAGGATGAGTAAATTTTGTTAGGGTATGTGGATTGATTGGGCGTTGGTAAACACAAATTTGAGAGAAAAATAACCTCTATTATTCACAAGAATAGATTACACGAGTATTTACAAAACTCATAAAAAAAAAACTCTCAAAAAACTCACTAACGAGGATCACTCTCTAGGATCACTCTTGTTCTCACTCTTCTTGGTGATGAACGCTCTAATTTTTTTGATTATTTACAATGAAGGTAAGCACCTCTATTTATAGTAAAAATGGTGAGGGTTTTTTTGTGGAAATTCCCGTGTGAATAAGGAAGCTTCCCATGGAGGCTATGGTTGGCTTGTTCAACCATTGTGGGCTGCAACTTGTTGGAGGCTTGTCAAAGTTTGCTAGTTTGAACATCTAGAAGTACGGCTGGAAGTCATCAATTCTCCCCCTCCAGCCGTATCTGTAATAAACATCTCGGCTATGTCTCTGCATAACTCTAGCTTTTCTCGAGTCACTAACTTTGTTAATATATCAGCTGGATTCTCCTTCGCATGGATCTTCACAAGTCTCAATAGTTGTCGATCCATCACCTTGCGTACCCAATGATAGCGAATATCAATATGTTTTGTACGCGAATGGTACATGGAGTTCTTGCTCAAATCCAAAGCACACTAACTCTCACATTGTACCTTGTACTCCTTTTGTTTGATTCCAAACTCTTGGAGATAACGCTTTAGCCACAACATCTCTTTTCCAGCTTCAGCGGCAGCAATGTATTCTGCTTTGGTTGTGGATAAAACAACACACTTCTGTAGCCTAGATTGCCATGAAACAGCTCCCCCTGCAAAAGTGTAAATGAATCCTAAAGTAGATTTTCTACAATCAAGATCTCCGGCCATATCTGTATCTGTATAACCTTCCAAGATTGGAGTAGCTCCCCCGTAATAAAGACATAATTTCATTATACCCTCAAAGAATCCACTTTACTGCCTCCCAATGCTCTTTCCCGGGGTTGGAGAGAAAATGACTCACCGTTCCCACTGCGTGAGCAATATCGGGCCTCGTACACACCATAACATACATCAAACTTCCAACTGCTGAAGAATATGGTACTGACGACATCTCCACAGTCTCTTCCTTGGATGAGGGACATGAACTCTTGCTCAGCTTGAAATGGTTAGCTAATGGAATGCAAACTGGTTTGGCATTGTTCATATTGAACCGTGCAAGCACTCGTTCAATATACTTCTCCTGAGATAGCCATAACCTCTGGTTCTTCCTGTCTCGTGTGATCTGTATTCCCAATATTTGTTGACCTGGTCCTAAGTCTTTCATGTCAAAAGACATAAAGAGTTCCTTCTTCAGCTGGTTGATCTTCGTTGCATCTTTCACCACGATAAGAATATCGTCTACATATAGTAGAAGAGCAACGAAATTCCCGTCTAAAAATTTCTGAATGTAAACACATTCATCTGCGGCAGTTTTCTTGTACCCTTGACTTACCATGCACGAGTCAAACTTCTTGTACCACTGTATTGGTGCCTGCTTCAAACCGTACAAACTCTTCTTCAGCTTTCACACGAGGTTATCTCCTGAAACCTCAAAACCTTCGGGCTGCTGCATATAGATTTCTTCTTTTAAATCTCCATGAAGAAACGTTGTCTTCACATCCATCTGTTCAAGCTCCAAGTTCATACTTGCGACCAATCCAAGAATGACTCTGGTTGAAGTCATCTTGACTACGGGTGAAGTTTGGAGGATATGGTTTGTGCGTGAATGATGGAGTTTGGAGGTTCTTGGGATCAGTTCTTGCCATTGGCAGAGTTTGCTTACAATAAGAGTTATCAGTTCAACATTCAGATTGCACCGTTTGAGGCTTTGTATGGTAGACAGTATAGATCTCCGGGGGATTGGTTCGAACCGAGTAAGGCTAGATTATTGGGCACATATTTGGTTCAAGATTCTTTAGAGAAGGTTAAGGTGATTTAGGATAGGATCCGTACAGCCCAGTCCAGACAGAAGAGCTATGCAGACCGGAAGGTTCGTGATGTTTCCTATATGGTCGGAGAGCGAGTTCTGCTTCCGGTTTTGCCTATGAAAGGCATTATGAGATTTGGGAAGAAAGGGAAGTGTCCGAGGTTTATTGGCCCTTTTGATATATTGAGGCGAGTTGAGGAGATTTCTTATGAGCTTGCCTTGCCTCCCAGCTTGGTAGGAGTTCACCCGGTATTTCTTATTTTGATGCTCCGGAGGTATCACGGTGATCTGTCGCACGTGTTAGATTTCAGCTCAGTCTAGTTGGACAAGGATCTATCTTATGTTGAGGAGCCAGTTACTATATTGGACAGGCAGGTGAGAAAGTTGAGGTCAAAGAATATAGCTTCAATAAGGATTCAGTGGCAGGATCAGCCGGTCGAGGAGGCGACCTAGGAGACCAAGTAGGATATGCGCAATCATTACCCTCATCTTTTCACAACTTCAGTTATGTCTCTATGATCGTTCGAGGACGAACAAATATTTAAGTATAGGAGGACGTGACGACCCGGCCGGTTGTCATAAGAATTAATGATCCCCTATTAATTGCTTCCCCTAAGTTCATTTCTGCCAATGTGATTGTCGGGATGTTCAGTTTTGTGTTTTCGAAGAGTTTTGGGACACTTAGTCCCTAAATGAGAGCTTAAGTGTTGGAAAATTGACCATAGTTGGAACATTGTGAAAACATCCTCAGAATGAAAATCCAATGGTTTCGTTAGCTTTGTTAGGTGATTTCAGGGTAAGGAGCGTGTTCGGAGTGTATTTTGGAGGTCCATATCTAAATTACGCTTGGAATGTCGAAGGTTGAATTTTGGAAGTTTCCGTTTCGATAGTGAGATTCTGATCTGAGTGCCGGAATGGAATTTTGAGAGTTACAATAGTTTCGTTATGTTATTTGGGATGTGCGTGCAAAGTTTCAGGCCATTCAGACGAGTGGTATATTTTTTGATCCAAAATGTGTTCTTAGAGTTTTTGAAAATTTTAAGCTTAAAATTGATGAAAATAGGTGTTATGGTGTTGTTTGTAGTGATTGTAGTGTTTCGAAGGTTGGAACAAGTTTGAACGAAGTTTTAGGTTATGTTGCTGCTTTTGGTTGAGGTCCCGGGGGCCTCGGGTATTTCGGATGCTCAATGGATCATTTCTAGTTGTTAAAAAGTTACAGAATTTCAGGTTCAGGTATTGCAGACTTTTACTCTTCGCGTTCGCGAATGGACCCTCGTGTTCGCGAAGAGTCAGTGATGGATGGTGAGACTTTAGCCTTCGTGTTTGCGAGAAAGGCTCCGTATTCGTGAAGGGTTGGATCCTTGTGAATCGCGTTCGCAATGGGGCTTCGCGTTCGCGTAGGAGAAGAATTGGCCCAGTGGAGCTTTACTCATCACGTTCGCGGTTAAGGGGATGCATTCGCAAAGGGTTGTCTGCTAAAGTATCACGTTCATGATGCTCATGTTGCGTTCACATAAAAGGAAAATTTGGTCAAATAAAATTGTGCTTCACGAATTCGAGGCTTTGACTGCGTTCGCGAAGAAAAAAATTAAATTGCTGAGCAAAATGTTTAAAAGGGTCTAGTTCGCAAATTTTAGTCTAATTTTCCCCATTGTTAGGAGATTTTGAAGCTTTTTTAAGAGGTTTTGAAGATTCGAGGGGAATCACTTGGAGATAACATTTTTGACTTTATAACTTGTTTTTATGTTATTAAATACCTAATTAGTGGTGAGAAATTCGGGAAAATGGGTAATTAGGGCTTGAGTTTAAGATGCCTTTAAATGAGGATTTGAGGGGTCATCTGGACTCTTATTCTTGTGTTCTTACTAGGCATAGACTTGTGAGAGTATGAGGTTTCGAAAATATAAATTTCACCCAATTCCGAGACGTTGGCCTGAGGGGCATTTTTGTTATTTCATATAATTTTACGTATTAGCTTAGAATTTAATTATAGAATTAGCTTCTCGGAGTATAATTTACATTATGAAATGGAATTGAATAGATTTTGGCCATTAAGAGTTGGATACTAGTGGCAAGAACGTGGTTTCTAGTTGATTTCGAGCCAGATCGAGGTAAGTGGCTTGTCTAACCTTGGGGGGGGGGGGGGGTCTCTTCCCTTAGGATTGGTGTATTTGGTAAATGAATTACCTTGTGTGTGAGGTGACGAGCACGTACTCGTGTAAATTGCTGAAAAATTCGATTTTTTTCTTAAAGTATTCCTTAGCATGTTTTCTTTCCCGCTTTATTGTATTTGCAAATTTAACATGTTGTTAGTTAGAAAAGCATGTTTAATTGACTTAAATTGCATGTTTGCTTAAATTGCATGGATTTCACTACGTAAAGCATGTTAGGCTAGAAATTACTTGTTGTCTAGATATGAGATTCCATTTTTGAATATTTTCTTGTTGTTGCTACGTATTTACATTGTGACTACGGATGTGGGATTTTGGTAGCTTCCCCTTGTTTTTTTACTTTGGGACTACCCGGTAGATCCCCCAGCACATTTACTTTGGGACTACGGGTTGGATTCCCTGTAGATCCCCTTGCACAGTTATATAGAACTATAGGAATGCACCCGGTAGATTCTCCCAGTACTGGATATTTACTTTTAGGACTATGGATCGGGATTCCGGTAGATCCCCGTGCATTAATAATTGGACTACAGGACGGTATCTCAGGAGATCCACTGGATAATTGATGAAAGGGACTACAAGACAGTATCCTGGGAGATCCTAGTTGTTACTATCGGTGTTGAGCTGTTCTTATTTTCGTGTTACTCTATTCGTTATATATTTGTTGTTGCCTGTATAACTTGTCTTATTTCTCTACTGTACTCATTTATATTGTCTATTTCATACTGTTGAAACTTTATACTATGTTTAACCTCAGTAGGGTCTTGACCTTCCTCGTCACTACCCGAGCGAGGTTGGTTTTGGCACTTACTGAGTACCACTATAGTGTACTCATGCCCTTTCTACGCATGATTTTCATATGCAGATTTAGGTACTTCCGCACAGGCTTACCATCCTTGAGGCAGGGAAAGTTTTTGGAGACTTCGAGGTAGATTTGCCGCGTCCGCATACTGAAGAGCCTCCATCTTTATTCTATCTTATAGTGTTAGCCCTTTTATCGTACTATTGATGTAGACATTCTAGTGATTAGAGCACTTTACCACATTCCTTCTAGCTTGCATTCTCGTGAGTTTTCGGGTTTTGAAATATTCTGTTATATATGTCGAGCGACATTCTTGGTTTCATCCCCTCGCTCATCGTTTGGACTAAGTATGAGGGGTTTTGAATGGTCTACATTATTTTTTGGTGAAGGTGGTCGAGTGAGAGTGGTGGTATTGAGAATATGAGCCGTATTTGGTGGACTAGTAGATTTATTGTTCAAAGAGGATCTGATTGAGGGAAAGTTTAGAGTCTTCGAATCTGAATTTGTATTCGTTGAAGGAGGAGCTTTCTCTGAGCCGAGAATAGTGGGAATATTAGTATTTTGAGAATTTAAAAAATTAATATTAAAATTGGAAGAAGATTGTAGTGTCAATGCAGTAGATTAAGTATATTTGTATACCGTTATTATGGCTTAGTTTGTTAAAGCTATCTTCTTTTAGGGAGGTTATTATTTGTTTACCATCACTCTAGTCTGGATTGGTTTTAGAAGGAGATTGGGCAAGCAGTAATGTCGCTTCTAGTTTTTTATGGTTGTCTATGTATTTTCAGGATTTATGGTATTGCCTAATGTGTCAAATGATCCTTTCATGATATTGGCATGCATGGACACATATGTGCTATGTGTCATGACAAGTTTCCTTGACTCTTTGAAATTATCAATGGGTTAATGAATGATTTTCAGTTGACCTGGCAGTATTCTATTGAGAGGTCTCCTTATTAGCTACAAAACCATAATTAATATTATGAATTTTCCTTGATTGATAGCTACTGTATACCTTCCTTCTTGATCTTGTGGGAAATTAATGTTTTTTCTATATTTGTAGTTTTGAGTTTCAAGGTACTTATTGGTTCATGCATCAATTTTTTTTGCCTCAATAACTTGTTTGGTAGTATTTTTTACACGTTCTGACATCGCTTGGGAGGGAGAGATTTTTTGTGTTGTTCCTTGATGGTTGAGACTTGTTTAGTTATGGAAGAGGAAGGCTCAACATTGTTAATTGGATCAAAATTGACAACTTTACCTGTCGTTTCTTCCTATGATCTAGGTTGAACACATCTATTTATTATATGTCCAAGTTTCCCTTATAAACAATGGCTTGTTTATGGTCTTCAATGTAGATATGATTTTTTACTGGTGGTTTGGGAGGAATTTTGAAGTTAGTAGCTATGATTTACAGATTGGTCATTGCTAGTAGTTTGGTGATGAAGGTTTTAGAGAGAAGGCGGAGACTCTTTGTCTAATCTTTATACATTATACATATTCTTTTTAATTTAGGTTTAAAATTAACAAAGAGTAATATACTTTGATTTTAGTCTATTTAACAAATAACATATCATCTCAATTTATATGATGGTGCTTGACTTCATAAGAAATTAAGAAAAAAGAAAATATTTTAAAGTTTGATCTAAAATAAATCATAAATATTTATATGACTACAAATCATCCAATTAAGGATGGAATAAAAAATTTTAAATTGAATTACTTTTAAACAAGAAAGTATGATATTCTTTTTAATAAAAAAAAGAAAAGTATAAGACATAAATTGTGGTAGAGGGAGTAGTACAATATTTAGGTGAAAGAGATTAAAAATTGTATACAGCGAATACTGTGATTACATTCATGCTATATATGATTACTGGTATTCTACATGATATTCACAATGTACAAGTAATGCATTGGTGAGTATACAATGTATAATGTCAAGTTATTGTATAATATGATCAAAAGGTATTCTCAGTATTGTTGATATACTATATGGTATACCATCACTAATGTTGAATCATAGTATACAGTGATTAAATATATATTAAGTGGTATTCTTAATATTCTTAGTATAGATATATTGGTGTACCACAATTACTGTTGAATTATGATATAATGTGATTAACGCTTACGGAAAATCCTACAGACGCCACTGATGATTACTGTTGAATCATGGTATACTTTATTTAAGCATGCTAAATGATATTCTAATACTCTTCGTATACTATGTATTAGAATACATTAATTACTGTTGAATCATGGTATTGTAGGCTTATAGTTATATTACATGTTATTCACAGCATTCCTGGAATATTGTGTAGTATATCATAATTATTGTTTAATTATGATATACTGTGATTATTAATATGTTAAATGATATTCATAATTACTTGGTATATTCAGAATAGTAGTATACCAACATAATACTAAATACCACTTACAATGGAATACTCTAAGGGGAATACCAGTAAACATGATATACTCTGATGGTATACCTATAACTATGAAATACTCTATACTATACCAACTCTAATTGCAACACGAATAATCATGGTATTGAGTCTGTAGTATACCAAGAGTAGTGGTATACCAAGATTATGGGGAATACCACTAATTATGGTATATTATAGTATTACTAACACTATTGAGAATACAATAATCATAGTATTCTTTATAGAATACCAAGATTGGGAATAATGGTATGCTCCATAATATACCAAGACCCTTGTCCCTTGGCAATCTCAATAAACATGTATGCTAAGAGCCCTGGTAATACAAGTAATCTTGATATACTTTGTAGAATATCAAGATCCCTATGCATATCAATAATCGTGGCATTCTATAGACTATACGAAGAATTGTGGCATACAAATTGTATGGGGAATACCAGTAAAGATGGTATACTCTAGTGTACCAAGACTATTTAAAATAATTGGAATAATGGTATTCTCTATAATAAAACAATTGAATATATTCGTCCCATATCACATTAACTAAAAAATGAACTGAAATGAAAGAAAAGAAATTGAGATAGATAAAACCAATATATTCCTTGAACTTTTAGGGAATCTTAAATGTCCCAAATAAGTTTTAAATTATCAACCACTAGCCATTAATCATAGACTTATTAAAACTAACCAATCACATATAACAATTAAAAACCTAAATAAATGAGAATTCTTTCTTTCCAAGAATTACAAGCAAAGATTTTCCTCCATATTTTAAAGCATGTTCAACAATATTAGATGCAAGGCAGAAATGAAATTTCATGGATGAGGTAGTAAATAAGGAGATTAAATACAAAATAAATAAATATATAAATATAGATACAAGATTCCAAAAATTTAAGCAAAGGACCTTTTTTGATGGGTATGGATAAAATTCCTTGAAACGATATAAATGAGTAAATATACAAAATTTGAGAAAGATTGGAAGTAATTTGGATTGATTTAGTATCAAAATTCGTAGTTAAAATCGAGTTCAAATTTTTTTTCTGCGACACATATATCAAACACGTATCTCACACATAGATCAACTTGGATATACATGTGATACACACTTGATATAAATATGATTTATATGTGATACATGATCTCGTCCAATTCACACGTCAAATAAAGGTTATGAAACGGTCGATTGCAATAGTATTACCCAACAAGGAGTCGGAGTCAATTTCCACTGAAAGCTATATGTGAGAATTAGGAGTATATATTATAACATTCGAGTTTGAAGAATCGCTTTTACACTTCCACAAATTAGGATTGTTTCTATCCTATTCCAAACTAAGATTGCAAAGTTAAGAAATGAAATTAGGGAATTGTTTTCGTTGTTTTTCATGTTTTGTAAAAAGCTTAGGGATATGACCATCACCTAGGAGTATACCTAATTTGATATAAACATTAATGCTTGTTTTGTTTATCGATGTGTATTATCACTATCGATACTCAATTACCCACTCAATACCTCTTGATCAAAGAGGGATTTTGCCCAATTTAGCTTTCTCAAGTCCAAACAGGTATTGCAAAAAATAAGTGATGAATGCTCAAGTCGGGTTATTGCTATCTCTAGGTTGAACCATTTAATTAGAATTATCATTCTCTGGACTGACCCAATTTCTTATTAGCCAATTTCCTAGACTAAGTGTTTCTTTCTCAAGTAGAGACTAAGTCAAATAGGTACGAACTAATGCTTGCAACCATTAATTCCACAAATTAAAGTATGAACAAGGCAAAATAATAAACACTCAATCAAAAACAAAATATTAAATAAAATGCCCATAAGATTTATACACTAGAGTTGGGTCATAACCCTAGTACAAATCTAGCTACTAATGCATTAAATTGAAGAAATAGAAGAAGAGATGCTAATTAAACTTATATTGTAAAATCAAATTGATAAAATTTATGTTAAAATATACAAAAATAAAAAACTACTAAAAGAAGTAAAAGAATGGCTATTGTAGCTGCTAATGTCAAAAGTTAACCTAAAATTATGAAACTCGTATATTTATACAGCGCTGGAAATTTTGGACAAAAATGCCATTCGAGAGGTTCTGTGGCCGCACAATTCCACGTGGTGTTTGCAAAATTCTTCAACTTGTTAGGATTGGAGGTCTTCGGACGCATAATTCTGATCTGCAGCCGCAAGGCACTCTTTCTGTGGTCCACATATCTGTAACTGCGGCTGCATCTTTCATCTTCTACAGTCTGCACTTTTACCTCTACGAATGCATAACACTTCTTCTGCGGCCGTATAGTTCTTGTGCGGTCTGCACTTTTGATGGACTTGGAATGCACATTCTCTTAACGTTGCTCATGGCGTAGCGTTTGCGGCCACACAATTCATGGCAGATTCATAATCTACGGCAGCAGATGATATTCTACGGTCCGCACTACTGAGCTTCTATGCCTTTCGTGTCCTAAAGTTTAGATTACTCCTTCTTGAGTTGGATTTCATATTGGGAGTTCATCTTCCAATATTCCTGCAATTAAGCGCATTTAATCTGTTTTTGGGAGCACAATTAAATGCTTTTAGACTAAAATAAAAGCTAAATGGCGCTAATAAGTAGTCAAAATTTCACTTATCAACTCCCCCAAACTTAAGTCTTTGCTTGTTCTCAAGCAAATAAAATAGTTTCCACCTCCAAAGTTAAAGAAAATTATAGCCAGCCACTGGTGAATTATTCACACCTGAGTTGGAAACAACAATTACCTACACCACTCATGCAATATTGATAAGGCAACAAGTTAAACATTTATGCTTATAGTTCTAATGTGACATTCGAGCATCAAGGGTTGACTTAACTCATCAAGGACTTATGCTCTATCTTGTAGGACATGGTGAATCCCAAACTCCTTCTCCTTTACTCTCTATTTTTCAAGCTCACTTAAAAATTTAGCACTAAATTCAAATTTACAAAACGTTCACTCGTCTCTCTCAAGAAAATGTCACAAGTACGGCTTCCAGTTCAATAAGCTAGCCCCTCATTTAAATCACTACTAATGTAGTTCACTCGGCTTCAAATCAAGGACATCTTTCAAGATGTAATGAAGGATTTTAGGTTAAGGATTGATACGATATGGATAAATGGTTACACCTTCCTTAAACACTCCATCTTTCAATTCTCGGCTCACACTTTACCGATTCCTTGAGGGGCTTGGTTTTCCTTGGGGGACTAGAGAGACTTAACATCACTCTTTATTGATCATTTCGTTCATATTTCTCCATGTTTAGATCAATGCCTTTCTTTGAATCCCTTCAACTCCTTAATTTATTCACTTTTTGTATTCTTTTTTTGTTCTTTTTGTTCTTTCACTTTTTTCTTCTAGCCATTTATTTTTCTCTTTTTGTGCCTTAATAAAATTTTTCAATTTCCTCGTTCGTCCCCTTAACTTACAATTTTTCCAATTTATTTCACATGAGTGTTAACAAAATCTTGGTTTCCAAGAAAGGGTCATTATAGAACGGGTAAAGGCCTGTAACATGATTTTCAAATGAGAAGCGCTAAAGGATTGAATGGGTTGACAAGGAATGAAATAAATGGTAGATAATAGAAAACTCAAACAGGCCAAGGAAAACCTATAATCACTTCTCAAGCCAAGCAAAACTTATAAAACACATTCTGGGAAAATTCTTCCACACAAGTACTCAGACTAACAACAAAGCATCTGACCCCTCACGCAACTAGATTGTTAAAGAGCATAGAGTCAATGGTCCACAATGACCATATTTAAGATTGTAGATCACTATGGTCCAATTAGACCACTCGATGGTATCAAAGTCAAACAAGAGTCACAAAGACACTAACTAGAGCTATTTCCGTTAAAAAATCCTTGTCTCTAACTATAAACACATAGTTAAATGTGTTGGTGCCAAATGAAACATGTTAGACTCTTCGAGTTTGACTTAGTCAGGCCTTTTTATTTATTATTACTACTATTACTACCTAGATATGAAAGATGGACTCAATCGTTTACGAAGGTTGTCACGCCATCCTTGGAAAAAGTCACCCGATTCACACAAAATCTACCTTTTAAAAGAACTGTGGCATTAAGAAAACCACAAGCTTATTGTCCATTAAAATATAAAAAGAAGCTACTAAATAAAAAGGTAGCTATTAAATTAAAAAGCAACTACTAAATTAAACACTAGCTAATAAGAAAACAAAAGAAGCTATAAAATAAATACTGAAAGCGTAACGAATATACATAATTAGAGACGAAAAGATATAATATATACATCATGAGAGAAATGAAAGAAGATATACAGGATAAAGAGAAAGAAGAAAATACAGTTAGTTATTACAAACCAATTGTCACGGAATCATCATCTAAATAGATCAAATAAACCCACCCAGCCTCCCCCCCCCCTCCCGAATAAAAATAAGCATTGTCCCCAATGCTTAACAAAATAAGAGTAATGGAAGGGTAAGAGTGAAGAAGACTCTCTATGACGCCTTAAACATCTCTGTGTCCACAACAAATACACCGCCCTTAGTCTTCTCTAATTGAATCTCATCATCCTTGACTCTAGGAGTAGCTGGGTTGGTGAACATCTGGCGTACGATCTCAGCAGTGCCAGCAGCCAGGTTTGGCTCCTCAGACTGGCCAGCTGGTGCCACTAGAGCTGATGGTGCTGCTGGTGTTGTAAGTGTTGGATCCATCAGCATGCCAAATGGAACATCTCAAGATGTTGCAATCTTGGTCATCTCTCTCTGCAACTTGTCAACTAATTTTTTGGAAGCCTAGGATTTTATCATCTTCTTTACTTCTTTTCCTAGCTCCTCAATCATTGAACCATACTCTACCAACGTGTTCATTACGGTGGTCGGGTTCTGCAAGAACTTCTTCAAAGTCTCTACTATTGTTGGGGGAATCTAGGGTGCCACAATAGATAACAGTGCTACAACATCACTGGATATGTCAGACAACTTTGCAGTGGCTGACTGCATCTAGTTGTTGAGGCTTGCCAGTGTCTAGAAGACTCGTAACACAGATAGTGGAGCATTAGGCATAGGCACCAACTTGAAAGCCGTAGTGGAAGGCACTAACACTAAAGGTGGGGGCATGGAAGTTGCATTGGCTGAAGGCTCTGCTGAAGTGGATGCCATATCGACTATTTGTGCAGGTACCACTGGTGGTTTATCAGACTGGCCTAATGGTGGTAGTAGGTTGACCCTTTCTCTTAGTTTTTGTGCATCTATCAGAGAATACCATGAGAAGGGCTTCTTTGCCCGCACCTTCGTATCAAAATCTTTTAGCTCCACCTGTACATCTCTGAGGTAATCGGTGATGGTAGTGGGATATGGGTATGAGGTATCGGTTTGCGTGGCGACCATAGAAATGTCGGTCAATATCACTGTTATGAAACGGTCGATAGTTCAAAAGTGACCATTTTATATTGGAAGATGCTAGAAATATATGAGCACCACAAGTGCTTTGCAGCCGTAGAGGTAAGAGTACAGATTGCAGAAGATGCAAGATGCGGCCGCAGTTACAATCTACAGACCGCATAAAAAGTGCCTTATGGTCGCAAATCAAAATTACGTGGCCGCAGATTTCCAATCCTGACAAGTTGAAGAATTGTGCGGACCGCTTATAAAATTGTATGACCGCAGAATCTCTCGAAGGGCATTTTTGTCTGAAATTTCCAGCCCTGTATAAATAGACGAGTTTCATAATTTTAGGTTAATTTTTTACATCAACAGCTACAATAGCCATTTATCTTTACTTCTTTTAGTAGTTTTTCATATTTGAGATATTTAACATAGGTGTTATCATTTTGATTTTACAATACGAGTTTAATTAGAAACTCTTCTTGTATTTCTTAAACTTCAAGTATGAGTTACTAGATTTTTACCAGTGTGTAAACCTCATGAGTGACTGATTTACAGCTTGTTTATGGTTGGATGTTTATTATTTAGTCTTGTTGATGCTTTAATTTGTGGAATTAATGGTTGCAAACATTAGTTTATGCCTATTTGACTTAATCTAACTGGAGAAAGAGAGACTTAGTCTAGAAAAACTTAGTTAACATGAAATTGGGTTAATGGAGAGATTGATAATACTAATTAAAGGGTTTAACCTAGAGATAGTAATAACTTGACTTGAGCTTTTATCAGTCGTTTTGTGAAATACCCATTTGGACTTGAGAAGTCCAAAATAGGCAAATCTCTCTCTGACCGAGAGGCAGTGAATGTGTAATTGAGCATTGATATCTATAATAAACCTTGATCAATAAAACAAACATTAAGGGTTATATCACATTAGGCAAACACCTTAGTGATGGTCATAGCCCTATGCTTTTCACAAAACTTAAAAAACAACAAAAATAATTTCCTAGTTTCATTTCTTAACTTTGCAATATTAATTTAAAATAGAGATAGAAACAACCCCAATTTGTGGAAGTGTAAATTGAGATGGTTCATCCTCGCAATAACTAAAATTTTCTCTCTGTATAGAGCAACAAACTTGAACAGTAGCCTAGAAGCAATGATATGACCACTATGCTGCCGTCCACTGATGGAAACCACCAGACCAACACTAAAATATGCATCCTACCATTGCGCACAACCTACAAATGGTTTCATCTCCCATTTCGAACCCAAATATAAATCTTCAGAATACAACGAGGATCACAATAACAACTCTTAGCTAGGGCATTTCAAAAAACACCCATCCCAATTTTGGGCCAAATTGCATGACTCAAAGCCATATAGATTGTTCTCCAAGTCAAATACCAGCTACTGAACAAATTTCAGCCACCCCTACTGTTAGACCCCTAACTTTGGTCCTCGGCAGGTGTGGGTTGTGACAAGGATTTGCATGATGAACTTGTTGCACGACCCTTAAAATTGGGGCAACATCATGACGGCAGCTCGGCATGACGGACAATGCGGGGCATGACAAAGGCAC
The DNA here is from genome assembly GCA_034376525.1 of Nicotiana benthamiana. Taxonomy (NCBI): domain Eukaryota; kingdom Viridiplantae; phylum Streptophyta; class Magnoliopsida; order Solanales; family Solanaceae; genus Nicotiana; species Nicotiana benthamiana. The sequence continues at coordinate 72,133,899 of CM067325.1, forward strand.
CTTGGACGGAATCAAGGCGCATCTCACTTAGGCGCGCGGGTTGGCAAAGTACTTGTGCGGCAAAGCTATGTCAAGCAGGGGCAAGGCATAGGAATACAAGGCATGGCAAGGCGAGGCATTCAATGACAAGCAATGTGGGCAAATGACTTGGGGGTCAGACTCGGCAGTAGGCTAGTGGCGGACTTGTTCGGGCAAAAGGACTGGACAATGACGGACAACGGCGGCGGCGGCAATAAGCTGAGACATTGAGTGAGAGCAGTGTCAAAGGCTAAGGCTGGGCGCAATGCCAGCCTTAGGCGTGGATCAGCTCGGCCAAGGCGCACATGCAATGCACATGGAAGCAGTTGGCAGTTGCTGCCACTCTCCTACAAACATGCTGATCATGGGACAGACATGCTGATCATGGGAGCAAACATGCTGATCATGGACCATGAAGTGCCCACGTTTTAGGCATGATAACCCAGCGATTGGGGCTTGTCAACCGAATTGTAGCCTATAAATATGTGCCTATGTATTAGCCAAAGGGGCAAGAACTTAGCCTATAGCATTGGTTGCACTCGAAATAGTCTAAGTTACTTCTTTAGGGGAGGAAGTCTTGTTTTGGGCAGGGAATTGGGGAATTCTTTGTCTTGGCCATAGGGTTGGCTTTAGTGTTCTTGTATTCACTTTAAATAATACAAGTTGGGAATAGGGATTCCCGTAATCTCGTGTGTCTTTCTTTATTTCCGCTGCCTACTTTCATTCAAACTCTGAAACGTCCTAAAATAAAACTAAGTGTGGGAAGGCTGAGCCAAGTTTGGAACTTGACTGCCGCGCGGAGGTGAAACCTCGGCCAGAATCTAAGTGGCCTAAATCGCCCCCGTGACAACTGGTATCAGAGCGCTGTTGATTTGGGACAACAACACAAAGTTCAACGGATCGAATTTTGTGAAGGATGGCTGGTGGCAACGCAGAACTGAGGGAAAAAGTTGCTGTATTGGAGGCACTTGTCGGAACCACTGATGGGGATCAGTTTCTGACCATCATGACTCGGCTTTCTTATCTTGAGGGCGAGTTAAACAGACTGAGCCAAGAATGTACAGAATTGAAAACGGAAAATGGGCTGCTGCGTCTGACTGTTGGCAATGATGAGACTCAGCGTGGGGCAGACCGAACCAAGGTCAGAATCCCGGAGCCGAAAGAGTTCACTGGCACAAGGAGTGCCAAGCAACTCGAAAACTTCTTGTGGGACATGGAGCAGTACTTTCAGGCTGCCAAAGTTCGTGATGAGGAAAAGGTCACCATTACAACTATGTACTTGGTTGACGATGCAAAATTATGGTGGCGAACACGGGTGGCTGATGATGCAAGTGCTGGTAGGCCAAGGATCGACTCTTGGGAAAGGCTCAAGAAAGAGTTGAAGGATCAATTCTTTCCTAGCAATGCGGGATGGATTGCTAGAGACCGTTTGAAGAAGCTGAAACAAACTGGATCAGTGAGGGAATACGTCAAAGACTTCAGTTCTTTGATGCTGGATATTAGCAACATGGCTGAGGAGGACAAGTTGCATAATTTCCTTTACGGGTTGCAATCGTGGGCGCAAATGGAACTTCGAAGGCAGAATGTGAAAGACCTTCCTAGTGCCATTGCGGCTACAGATGCTTTGGGAGATTTCCGGTGGGGCCAGGAGGGTTCTGATTTCTCTACTAATCCCAAGTCCAAGAACGGAAACAAGGACAGGACAAAAGAGTGGAGAAAAGCTGGAAACGACAATGTTGTTGAGGGCAACGGCATTGAGAAGGAAAAGCATGGGGCTGGACCTTCTTACAAGGGACAAAGCAGCAAATTTAATGGCTGTTTTATTTGAAAGGGACCACACATGGCGAGAGACTGTCCCAGAATTGAAAAGCTTTCGGCGTTGTTTGCGGAAGAACCAAAAGAAGAGGAGGAACAGGAGCAAATACAAGCATATGTCAATCCTTTGAGGGTGTTCCATAAAACCGAAGCTAGTTCGTCGAGGGCGACGAATCTTTCTGGTGGGGGTGGTTTGTTAGACCCCTAACTTTGGTCCTCGGCAGGTGTGGGTTGTGACAAGGATTTGCATGATGAACTTGTTGCACGACCCTTAAAATTGGGGCAACATCATGACGGCAGCTCGGCATGACGGACAATGCGGGGCATGACAAAGGCACCTTGGACGGAATCAAGGCGCATCTCACTTAGGCGCGCGGGTTGGTAAAGTACTTGTGCGGCAAAGCTATGTCAAGCAGGGGCAAGGCATAGGAATACAAGGCATGGCAAGGCGAGGCATTCAATGACAAGCAATGTGGGCAAATGACGTGGGGGTCAGACTCGGCAGTAGGCTAGTGGCGGACTTGTTCGGGCAAAAGGACTGGACAATGACGGACAACGGCGGCGGCGGCAATAAGCTGAGACATTGAGTGAGAGCAGTGTCAAAGGCTAAGGCTGGGCGCAATGCCAGCCTTAGGCGCGGATCAGCTCGGCCAACGCGCACATGCAATGCACATGGAAGCAGTTGGCGGTTGCTGCCACTCTCCTACAAACATGCTGATCATGGGACAGACATGCTGATCATGGGAGCAAACATGCTGATCATGGACCATGAAGTGCCCACGTTTTAGGCATGATAACCCAGCGGTTGGGGCTTGTCAACCGAATTGTAGCCTATAAATATGTGCCTATGTATTAGCCAAAGGGGCAAGAACTTAGCCTATAGCATTGGTTGCACTCGAAATAGTCTAAGTCACGTCTTCAGGGGAGGAAGTCTTGTTTTGGGCAGGGAATTGGGGAATTCTTTGTCTTGGCCATAGGGTTGGCTTTAGTGTTCTTGTATTCACTTTAAATAATACAAGTTGGGAATAGGGATTCCCGTAATCTCGTGTGTCTTTCTTTATTTCCGCTGCCTACTTTCATTCAAACTCTGAAACGTCCTAAAATAAAACTAAGTGTGGGAAGGCTGAGCCAAGTTTGGAACTTGACTGCCGCGCGGAGGTGAAACCTCGGCCAGAATCTAAGTGGCCTAAATCGCCCCCGTGACACCTACCATGCCAATCATTGCCCCAGATGTGTCACAACTCTCCGATGAGCCCTAGGTGGCCGCAAATGGAGTTCCAGCTGTCAAAATTAATTGAAACCAATGCAAAATGATTTTTATGGTGTAGAGATTGTCTCTAACATCTCAACCCACAACTTAAATAGCCCAATTGTCTCAATTTTGCAAAACACTATCTATGTAGAGTCGAGCATGCTAGGTGCTCTACAAAATGCCACATCCATCTCTAAGGACCAAATTGAGGGGCAGTATATTGTTCATGCTTCCTAAAGCCCTCCAAAAGATAGTCGCCAAGTCAATTTACAAGAACCAATTCAAAACAATGACGATGATAGGTTGTCTACTTCACCAGTTACATTGGTGGTTGGTAATGGTGTTCCAAATGTCCGTGCTGAGCAAATCCACGAGGATAGTCTTTCTGCTACTACAAAAAACGTTCCTGCCACTAATTCTGATCACCACAAAGAAGCACAACCTCAAAATCCTCGACTATTGGCTGCAGGTAATATCAATTTTCCATTAGTTCTGGCTGTAGTGTGTAGTTCAATATAGGTAACAAGCTCCCTCAACTATTCAAAACTCTAATACACCAATCCACACTCCTTCCCTCAATGTGTCTTCCAACTTTGAGAGACCAAACATTTCAAAAAGGAACCAAAAGAACAACACAAAACCTTATGAAAAAGTTGTGCAACCTTCTCAGCCCAACCCAACTATAGTCATCACTCCACAGCCCAATGCCCGCCAGAACAAAATCAAACAACCAGCTAATATACCCCCACTATCACCATCAACAGTCATACACTCGTATGTTAATAGGTTGAGAGTTAGGCATGAAGCAGAGATAGCCCCCATTGAATTCTCCCACCCTATTATCACTACCAAGCAAGGCAAACCAGCAGTTATCTTTGGGAAAGATGATTATATGGTGAAATTTTCTGTCAGATGCAAATATACAGTAGTGGGAAAGTTTGCAAACACCATGCCCAAGATGTTGTCACACATCCTTTTTATTATCTACAATCCGGTGAAGGGTGTAGATAAGGGAGTATTTTCAATTAAACGATAATCGAAACAAGATTCATTTATTTATAGATTTCAAAGTCGCCACTTGGGATAACTAATGGTGTCCCAAGTCACCAGTTTAAATCCCTAATCGAGGAAGGCTTGACTCTGTAATACACTTTGCGAACCAGAAATCCAGGTAAGGAATTATGTTAATCGAAGCTGTTAGGCATTCCCGAGTTCCGTGGTTCTAGCACAGTCGCTCAAATGTTATTATTGGCTATTATCTGATTTTAATACATTTTGAACCTATGTGCATTTTATATCCTTTGACCGCTTTTAATATTATTATTTTTTAAAGAGAATTGCAACGTCATTAAAACACGTCTAGAACCACGTCACATAAATGCACCCGCATTTTGTTGATATATTTTAACATCATTGAGATTTGGAGTTGGGTCACATAAATGCACACCCAAGTTTAAGAAGGTAAAATTATTAAATGACGCGCCTAAAAGCAACTGACGCGTTGTTAATTTTGCGAGGGCCATGAAAATTAGCTAAATGGAACGCCTCTAGTTCTAAATATTTTAAAGAACAAATTAAAGAGGACCACATAATTGTCATTTTGGTTTGGCGTGAGGCACCTCAATTATAATTATAAAGGAAAGAAATAAAGTTCAAACTAAATGGTTAGAGGGCCATATACTATTTATATTACCCAATATGGCTCACCTCACTTAGAAATGGGCTTTAGTCGTTCTCCAATGCTCCTACGGCTCAATAACCAAAAGAGAAACAACATAATTGATTTTTTCTACCCAATTATGCTCCCCTCAACCAAACGTCGGCTCTCTCCTTGTTGCCTTTAATTCATGGCACAAAATTTATCTTTTCAATTAAGTATGCCAAGCTTGTCCAATTCTCAAGAAAACAAAGACGAACCATAACTGATTAAACTTATATTTTAATAAAGCCCAAAACCAAACTTAACAGGTAAGACAATTACTTGACAAACAAATTAACATCATCTATACCAACATTTTCATTGGACCAACTTTCCAAATTCCATGAGCCAAAAATGGATAGAATAATCCGTCAACCATCGTTAATCATTCAAATCGAATAAAACAAAACTCAGAACAATAAATCCTTGAAAGTACGCAACCAAAATATGATATACAAACCAACTAGAAACCTGTTGAAAGAAGTGCAATAAAAACAGTAATTAAGAAGAGAGTGAACCTCACAGAAATTTCCAATTAGTGAGAAAACAGATCCAAGTCGAGTATAGCAGAACGAGAACCAACACGAGCAAATGAGAATAGTGAATTTCAGACCAGAACTGCGAACTTCGACCTTGAACAGTCACCACCGGACCAACGAAGTAGAAATAAAACTTAGACAAACTCCATCCCCGAGACTGTATCAATCTCCACAGAAATCAGAAAAGACCAAACATTCGAAATTTAAAGGAACTCCATGACAGAACTGAAAATCGAAATCATCTTAACGAAACTAAAGTAATTGTGTATCTCTGTGTGCTTTCGTGTGTGTGGTGATTCTAGGCGTGTGAGCCTCAACTACTGGTGGTTGCCGGATTCCGGCGAGCTGGGAGGTGAGTGGAGGAGTTGTTGTTGGTTGTTACTGAAGAGGAAGTGAATGGGTGGGGGTCTCTCTAAAGTAAAGCTTACGCAGCTTCGTTCCTTCTCCAATGTAGGCGTTTGTTTTTCTTTTTTTATAGATCTAAGTTTTATTATTTTTAATTAGGATAAGGGTAAGGGAATGATATTGGGTTATGTGGGTTTAGGTAGAAAAATTATGATTTGGCTAATTTTGGTTTTAAAAATGGTCCATTTGCTTAAATTAAAACCCCATTGCAATTAAATTCTTATTTTTTTTTCATTTCATTTCTTTTTTTATCAATTAAAAATCATAAAAATTAAAAATTCTAAATTAATATATTTTTGTATAAATTTAAACTCTTTATTTGTTTTTACTATTAAAAAACTAAAGACTAAAGAAAAATATATAAAAATAATAATTTTTGGGATTTTTCTATAATTTAAAAATATTAAAAATGCATTAAATGCAAATAAACAATGAAAAAATCCTAAAATTAATAAAAATTATTTTTGATTTATTTTTAGGAGTTATTCTCATGTAGGGCAAAATCACGTGATCACAAATGTCAGTGATCAGGAAAAGCTTTATAGCTCAAACTGAACTCAAAGATGGTGTCAAAATAGCTTACTTCATGTAAAAACAATGTACCTTAATTTGGACAGCAAATACGACCACTCTACAATAGGGAACCAAGCAATACATGTACATATGGATTGTAATCCCTGAACTACCCTGGCACTTTTATTATATGGAGATACTTACCCCTCTCTTGTCTCCTGTTCGTAAGGCTCTTTTTCAAGACCTCACAACTTTTAAAAAAAACTAGAGGTAGTATGGCCAAAGTCAAAATGCAGATTGACCTCACAAAAGACCTAGTCATGTTTGGCTAGGTTATGATGAAGACCAAAATGTAAATGGAGATGGTTAGTGGCTTAAAGTACAATATGACAATGTTCTTGCATATTGCACCTACTGCAGACATTAGGGCCACTCACTGTATACATGCCAACTCAGAATTAGCGATAAGGAAATGAAAAGAAGAAAGCAAGAAGAAGTTGCTGAAGTTAGTGAATCCCAGATCAACAATCATAACAAGGCCAAAGATGATGCAGGTAAAAGTAAAAACCAAAAGAAGACACAAGGTGAAAAACCAAAGGCATCTGCACGACAAAAACATGCAAAATGTTAAAGAGCACCAAAAGCCAACAAGTCAACAAAATGCAGTAACTGAAATATCAAAAGATAAACCCAAAAGAAAAAGAACTTCAAAGGCACTAAACAAAGTAAGAAATAGTAACAGGCATACATACCAAAACAACCATCACAACAGTAGGCCAGCAATGCATCCAACATGCAGAACAATGAGTCAGATATGGATTCTGTTTCTCATTTGGTTACTCCAGGTGTCATGGAACAAGTCACCTCGGTTATTGATCAATCCCTTACCCCTAATGTTAATATGCATGTAAAGGTTGTCAAGGAGGAATGCAGTATTCACACAAACAAATAGAAAAATAGGAAGGGGCACCATCAATGGTTGGGATTCCTCATGTTTTACATGAATGTGCTTCTGCGCTAACCATAAGATTGACCAATCAACCCCTGCCACCACAGTTTTAAATTCAGACAAACAAATGGCACCACAATCAGAAAATGTTGATATTGAGGAGGGTTCTGAGAACCATAGTTCCGAAGAAGATCATTCTGCTCAAATGGGAGCCTTGCTTAAAGGAAAAGCTCATACTGTAGCTGATTTCCAAATTCAACCATAAAAAGCAAGAAACAAACCCAGTCGGAAAAGAAGAAAAGCTATAAGAAAATAAAATACAGGAATCAATATTAATGAACCTACTGAGTCTCCTAAGGATAATCATTTTTTAGCCCTGCAACTCAGAAAAGATGCAGTGTTGTTCCTAAAGAATCAGAGGAAACCCCTACTTACAAACATGTTGTAATTTCCAATCCTTCCCTATCCCAACATCTTTTTTCCACAAAATAAATAATCTATGGTGGGCCAACTAATGAAGACAACCGCTCATCTAGCACACGTAAAACCATTCTTGTTCCTCTCAATAACCTCAAAGAAAACCAACATCTTCATCCATTGGAAAAGTTTCTAAAGAAATGGCCGCTCAGTAGATCTTCTCTGCATGAAGATACATACAGGCCAATACTATCTGAGGATGACATAATGGGGGATCAAGATTATGAAAACTAGTCTATTCAGGAAGATCCGGAAGAAGAACATCACTGTGATCTTCTGATTGCTGCAGTAAATGGATATCCATATGAGGACAAGTTGCATCTACAAAAACTCTATCCAGAATAATACCCTCACCAAGGATTACCAGAAGCAAAGCTGCTAGGAGTAGCAGTGTCCCATTAACCCACAAAACCTTCTCCTCATTCCGATGATTAGTACAATCATTTGGTATACAAGAGGCATCAGAACCTCTAGAGCTATTAAAAGGCTCAGAATTCTGAAACACATTCACAGATTATCCTTTATTGCTATTTTAGAACCCTTCCTTCAAACTTCAAGTCTCCATATTAACCATTTCAAACTCCAAATCTCCATACACCAAGCGACCTCCAATATTAATAATAAAATCTACGGTTTTTGGGACAAAGAGTTCACTACCTCAGTTATTGATCATGATGAACAACAACTTACCCTAGAGATGAGACATTTTAAAAATAACAACTCCTTTTTTTCACCGTAATCTATAAATTAAATGTAAGCCAATTCTGAGAAGACCTCTTTGGGAGGTATTGAGGCACAATTATGCCACCTATGACTCTCCTTGGTGTGTAATTGGAGACTTCAATCTAATTGCCTCAGTTGAAGAGAATATAGGGGGGCATTCAATACCAAATGAGCAAGATTATGGATTATTTTTGCATGATTGAAGACTGTGGACTGGTTGACTTGGGGTTTTATGGTCCTATATGGACCTGCTCCAATGGTAGAGGGCAAGGCTCTATTGTTTGGAAAAGGCTAGATAGAGGTCTTGTGATTGATCAATGGTTAGCTGCATTTCCCACTACCAGTGTCTCCCATATAGCTTCAACAGAGTCAGATGGCAATCCCCTTCTCATGGAAATCAATGTTAGACAAGATAGTGTCAACAAGTACTTTAGATTTCTTAACTTCTAGGTTGATAATTTTAACTTTCAAACCATTTGTTAAAGGCATATTGGAAAAACAAGTGAATGGGAGTGCTATATGGGTATTTCATCAAAAGCTTAAGCCACTTTGCACTTCTCTTAGTAAATGGTCAAGACAAGAATACGTGACAACTTCCAACAAGCAAAAGAATTTGAAGAACAAGTGAAGGCAGTAAAAATGGTTCTGGCTCAGACCAATGATAAACCTGATAGAGCAACACTACATGATCTTAAAGATCAATACATCAGATACATGAATCTAGAGGAGACATTTCTGAAATTAAAAACACAACTACTGTCACACCTCCTTTTTACACGGTTACCCCGAAGGATGACACAGACAATGGGGTTTTTCCAATTAAAGTGACATTATTCGAAATGAGATTATTTATTAATTAAGAGTCGCCACTTGGGATAGATTTGGCTTTTGGTATCCCAAGTCACCGGTTTATTTAGAATCCCAAATCGAGGAAATTTTTGACTGCCCAATTGGAGTCTAGGAACCAGAAATTCTTGAATAAGGAATTCTGTTGACCCGAGGGAAGGAGTTAGGCACCCTCGGATCTCGTGGTTCTAGCACAGTCGCTTAAACTTATTATACATGGCTAAAATCTGATTGGCTACACATGTTCATACCTATGATTCAATTTTAAATGGTTGATCGCTTTTAATATATATTTACGAAAATTTGCAATGTCACTAAAACACATCGTGAATCACATCACATAAATGCGCACGAAATCTTAGACATATTTTAATTCCATTGAGATTTGAATTTGGGTCACATAAATGCGCACCCGAACTTAGGAAGGTATTTTATTAATAAATTCGAGCTATAGCAACTACATCTTTTGAAATTCGTGGTAGGCCGTGAAATTTGCTAATCGGTACTTCCAATTTTACTAAGTATTTTATTAAATTAAGGAGCCTGGTGGTGCTTGATTAGGTGAACGTGGCCCACTTTATTTTATAAAGACATCCTAAAGCACACTAAATGTTCAATTATTCATGTATTTAGAGGTGATCTAATAATTTACAGATGAATAGCACACCCGAAAACTTAATATTCGCTTTTTAGCCTCATTCATGGCTAATTATACACATTGAGCTTCAGGTTTTGGCTAGCCCAGGAACATACATTGTATCTGGCAGCTGCTGGGCCTTTCAATTAGGCCCAGAGATATTTGGAAGAATGAGTCTATCATAAGTAATAAATATATCAACAATGTTCACAAGGATTATATTGAGGATGATTTAGGTTCAATTTTCAGCTATAAATTTGAACTAAACGATTCATAATACTCATCAGTCGAAGTATACGAATTCGGCTTCCAAACTTCAATTATTATTCTGATTAGGATATAATAAACAAATACTGAATAGACTATTTATAAATATGCTGAAACTTAAATGAACTAAAACACTACACAATGTTTTAATCTTTGAATAATTATCAAGCTAATATCTTCTAAATCTAATTTTTTCTAAACAAAATAGGAAACAAACACCTGAATCAGCCACACCACTAGTTAACCTTACTATTAAATGTAAATATATAAAATATCGGTCCAAATGTCCAATTATTACAAGGTAAATCAGTTCAAACGTTCGGTTATTACAAAATAAATCAGTCCAAATGTCTGTTATTACAATGTGACTATCTCTAACATGAAATATATTAAAGCTAAAAGAAATGGAAAACATGATGGGGGTTCGAGGAGAAAATAATGCATATAAATCTTCAGATCTTGAAATATATTTAACTAAGGCTCCATACATCAATGAATATCGAAGTGTACCTGGAATTCAACAAAGGACAAGGCTATGAGTAAATGAAAGAACTCAGCAAGCAAGAAGCAGTAAATTGAATAGTGAACACCAAGATATTAGAAAGGTTTTGAAAAGAAAAACTTCAATTGTAATGGGATACCATTCAAAATTCTGAACAATTTAGAGAAAACTAATATGTGTATCCTTTTTGTATTTTTAATTCAACTACAAGGCTTTTAAAAGAAAAATTTTGCTCGAGAATATCCAATTTTTTTTTCTAAATGTTCAGATTACCCCCTTTTATAGTGAGGTCTTAGGGCAACACTTTTTCCTTGTTTTTTCCTTTTAGTCCCTTATTCAAATGTTAACTTTTTCCTGAATGGTCCTTAGTTTCCTGACTTGTGCGTCAAGTTTGTGGCTGAAATTGTGCCTATGTCCCTCACTAGAATGTTCTAGGAGTTGTTCCAAGATTCTTTCAAGCTCAAATATCTTTTATACCCCTGTTTCCTTTCCTAATTAACTAACCTGAAGTTTTTACCTTGGTTTTTTTCATTTGGTTTGGTCAAACTGACCCTAGTCGATTGTGTTTAAGTTTTGGGCCAAATTTTGGTCTGGACTAACAGGCTTATTGGACAAGTTCAAGAATTAGCCCATACAACTAAATATCCTATTGTGGACTGATCAATAAACAATTATTATAACTTTAGGATTATATAAATGTTCAGGCATCTTTATGTCAAAATAAATGGATCAAATAGACCAGGAGATGGCACTAATCAACTAGTGCAAGACTTATAATAGTGACCCAATTACAAAAACTCAGTAAAGTTTAAAAGTAAAAAAGGATATGAGAACATGACTAATATTAGAAATTCACACAAACTTAGCCTCAGCAAATGCAAATTAAGCAAAGAATCCTAACTAGAATTTCCAACATCGTATGAAGCAGGCCAAAATAATTATTTCCAGGACTTTCAGAGATGATCAAACTAACCTAAAAATTCATTTAAGATCATTCTACTCAAAACATCAATAGAACTAATGGTGACTAGCAGAATGACAAACAAGAATGAATATTCGGAGAATCATGATGCAACACAAGTAGGATCCAAAAGGTCACCAAAACTACTCAGGATCTCAGGGGTAAAAATGAAAATCAAGAGATGAAGATAAACGAGACATATAAATTTCATAGATTAAACTACAGATCATGTAAATCTTTAGAGGTGAAAGAAAACTGACAAGTCAATATCAGACCATTATGGAAGATGTAGTTCAACCAGTAATACCCCAAAGAACAAGCGAAGAAGACTATTTGTGGAAAACAACTAAAACTGTAAAGAGAACAAAGATAATAAACGTACAAAAATGAAAGCGACATAGAATACATAGCTCTTACACATTCAACTCTAACTTGAAATCATTCCATTGGTTTCTGACCTCTGTTGTGGAGGCTTCTAACCTCCTAGGGCAACTCGTTTTTGGAATAATGGATTTAGGGGTTCATGAATGGGATTTTGTGATTCTCAGACAAAGTGAGGTCTAAGATCAAGATTTCCTTGGTGGTTAGAGGTATTTGAGCTATATGGGTGACATGGTTGGGTAGGGGAACGAAGGGGGACTATCTAAGGTGAGTTCGATCGGAATCCGATGAGGATTGAGTTTTAGGGTTAGCCTTCAAATCGATATTCTAGGCGTTTCAACCGTATTCGAATGGTATGACATGCACGGTTGGAAAGAGGAAGATGAGGTGTTTCATGGGTGTAATTTTTGATGGGGTTGGGGTTGGGTCGCCGGAGATGGTGGTTCCGGCGATCCTTCTGTTGAAAATTCGAGACGATGCGAGTTGTTTGAAGGGAACGGGTTGCAGGATGGGGAACAGGAGGTCTTGGTGGTCCTACGATGTAAACTTGGGGTGGATTGGGACTGGTTCGTCGGAGATGGTGGTTCCGACGACCCTTCTTTTGAATATTCAAGACGGAGGAGAGTTGTTCGAAGGAAGCTGATTGCAGGACGGGGAAGAGGAGGTTTTGGTGGTCTGGTGGTGTAAAGTTGGGGTTGTTTGGTGACCGGCCACCTCCGTGAGGCAATTTCCGGAGGTGGCGTTAGGGTGGCTGCCGGGTGGTCAAGGGTGGTCAAAGGGTGGTCATAAGGCGGTCAAGGGGAGGGAATACACAGGTGTATTTTGGTACGAGGAGGCTGACAAGTTTGTCTTTGTATCTATACAGAGATTCAAACATATTTATTCAATTTGGTGGGAGGTTCATGGCCGTTAGATGATTGGCTGATCAACGGCTATGATGGATCTTCTTGGAACGACGTCGTTTTGGGCAGATTATATGTGGACTAGGTCGGGGAATGGTGTTTCGGCTGAGTGTTGTGTGTATTAAAGGGTAAAATTATTTGGACCACTCAGATCTAGCCCAATTATGGCCACCCTGAGTGGCTGTATATATGTGTATATTTTGTTTTATTTTCTTTCTTCTCTTATTATTATTATTATTATTATTATTATTTAATTCCTAGTTCTACTTTAAAAATTCCTAATTAACACAAACAAAAATGCAAAAAATTTAAACAAAGATGATTAAAATGCCAAAAATACTACACGCATATGTATATTTTTGTAATTTATTTCTTTGTAGAAATAAACCTAATTAATGATTATTCTAGAAAAAAACACAAAATTAAATTCCAAATGATTTTAAGCATGCATGAATGCAAACACCCAAATAAACTCTAAAATTAAATCCTAAAAAAAAATATAAAAGGAAAAATCCTAAACATGAGTGTCCTATGGGAGGCATTTTAGCAGGGACCAAATCACATGCTCACAGCTGCCCCTCTTTGTGTGGAAACACGAATAGTTTTCGTGCAAATACAAGTGAGCAGACCTGAGCAATTTTTGTCCGACGGAGTACTCTGTGTGAAGCATTTTGAAAATTTTTTTGACCAAACCTTGCTTCAAAAGTTACCTACATATCCTTGTTGATAAAGGAATCATGTAAGTGTAGTTCTGGAAATTTTGGTAGCTGGAACTACCGGGAAACTGTGATTTCACTGATGTTGCTGCTATTTCTGCTTGCTGAGCTCCTTATTACACCAAAGGAGAATCAAAATCTAAGCTAGCTAGGCCTATCAACTACGAGTTACAAGATTCCTATCTATGAGTCTCCTGAAGCTTGATCTTGAGTCCTGGCTAGCTCTAATAGCAGATTCTGATCTGGATCTTGATGCTCGTTAGCTGCAACCGCTGGTTTACTCTTCAGTTTTTAAATAAAGCAGGACATGCGGGCTTGTGACTACAATTAAATTTTGAGCAGTCCGTGTCTTGTCTGCTTCATCATTTTGAATTCACTTCTTTTGTCCTTTTCTTCTTTTCTTCTATTCTGAATTGAAACTCATGCTTTTAATCATTCCGAATCTAGTGCCTTAAGGTGAAACCTGCTCTGACACCAACACAAACAAACAAACGAAATTTTCTGCCCTAGTTTTCACTAGAAAATTTTGTGAGTTATTTGCAACACGCATTTCTATGCTATTCTTTATTGAAAATAATAAAAATCAGGATTGTGTATCCCTTGGAAAGATCGCCAGGTTATGCTGGAAAGGAGAAAGGGTCCCTGCTGTGGATAAGAGGAGGGTTCACGGGTTATGCCGGGATGGGAATGAAAAATAGTCCCTGCTGGGGGGAAATGTCCACTGGTTATGCCGGGATAAAAATGAAAAAGTCCCTGCCGGGGGTAAGAAAAGATCCACGGGTTATGCCGGGGTAGAAAGGTCCCTGCTGGGGATGGAAGTAGGGTCATGGGTTATGAAGAAATTCTTGGATTATGCCACGGGCTCCGCCAGTTATGCCGGGATTGAGAGAAAATTTCTAGGTTATGCTAGGGAGATATACGGGTTATGCCAGGATGAACAAAAATCCTAGGTTATGCTAGGGAGATCCACGGGTTATGCCGGGATGGATGAAAAATCCTAGTTTATGCTAGGGAAATCCACGGGTTATGCCGGGATGGATGAAAATTCCTTGGTTATGCTAGGGGAATCCATGAGTTATGCTGGGATGAATGGAAAAATTTCTCGGTTATGCCAGGGAGATCCAACGGTTATGCCGGGATGGATGAAAAATCCTAGGTTATGAATCCACGGTTATGCCGGGATGGATGAAAATTACTAGGTTATGCTAGGGGAATCCACGGGTTTGCCGGGATGAATGAAAAAATTCTTGGGTTATGCCAAGGGATCCACGGGTTATGCCGGGATCAATGGAAAAATTCCTGGGTTATGTAGGGAGATCCAAGGGTTATGCCGAGATGAATGGCAAAATTCCTGGGTTATGCCGGGGGATCCACGGGTTATGCCGGGATGAATAAACAAATCCTAGGTTTATGCTAGGGAGTCCCACGGGTTATGCCGAGATAAATGAAAATTCATGGGTTATGACAGGGGAATCAGGGGGTTTTGCCGGGATAAATGAAAATTCCTGGGTTATGCCAGGGGAATCCACAAGTTATGCTGGGATGAGAGAATTCCTAGGTTATGCTAGGTAAATCCACGGTTTATGCCGGGATGAATGAAAATTCCTGGGTTATGCCGGGACGAGAGAGAATTCCTAGGTTATGCAAGGGAGGATCTACTAGGAAGTGAGGGACCTGAGAGATCCTTTTGACTATGCTGAGGGTAGAGGGGAAGGAACAACCCTTATGTTATGTTAAGGATAGGGTAGCGTTAACTTTTTAGACTACACTGGGGAGTAGAAAGTGTAGGGAAAGAATCCTTGGGTTATGCTGGGGATGTGAAGAGGAACTTCCCGGGTTATGCCGGGATGTGAAGGAATGAGACTTCTTGGTCTATGCTGGAGGGGGTGTAATGCAATCCTTGGGTCATGCCTAGGAAACCCACAAGCTGCACAAGGGGAAACTAAGGATTGGAATCCCGCGCTATCATGCTCATTTACGAATTTGCAGGAAAATGAAAGGAAATTTTCCCTTTGACGCAACACCATCTTTGGCCCTTGTGCCAATACTTGGGCTGTTTTTGCCCCATGTTCCTTCTGTTTTTGTTGGTTGCACCTGCGTCTATTTTAGTTTAGAAATAAAACAAACTGTTAGTTTGAACAGTGATTGGTTTCGCGGCCTCTGCACGCTTGATTTCAGCTTCCTTCCTGTCAGAGGACAAAACCCTTGACTTCCAGTCTTTGCTTTGTAGGTTGGCCAGGGGGTACTCATTTTCGGATCGGTTTTTGTTTTCTAGGCCTTCTATTATGCGTTTTGTCCCGAATTTGATGTTGGGCTTTCTTTTGGGATTTTTGATTAGAATCAACATCATATTTAGCATAAAACTTTCCGATTTGCCTCACCTTCATAGGCCTTTGATTTTGAATTTCCTTCCTTTTATTCACCTGCTTTTGGGGCGTTAGCCGTCATGATCAACCGGGATTGGTTATGTGTGCTTGGCGATGCCGAGTATTCCTTTAGTTCTTGCCAGGAGAAACTCGTAAGACCAACCCTGCAACCTTTCTTAAGGAATAGTCAAGACATCAAAGTAAAAGTGGAAAGGAACGAAACATGGATTTTAGAGACGTATGTTCCTTTTGAAGATAAGAAAGGGGACTTATCTGGAAAATATGAGTTGGCTTTAAATGGAAACGACATGCTTCTTGGACTAAATACCCGATCCAGATCCATTTCCGCTTTCCAGTTTGAGCTCTTTTAAGATCAATGAAACTGATTCAGACTTGAGCAATAATATTTCCTCTTTTCGGTCGACGGCACCCTTTTCGGGTTTTCGCCAATCCGTCTCTCTCATTTCTCTTCTCCTATCACCCGATTGCGCTTTTTGCAAGTTTTCGCTAAATGGAGTCTCTCGTTTTGTTTTTATCTGCTCGCCGTCGCCTTATGGAGCCCGGAGGTTTTCACCGATAAGACTCTCTCATTTTACTTCTCTCAATATCTAATTTGTGCCGAATCCTAACAACGATATTTTTCACATCCTCGGGGGATCGATAACTTTAGAACCATTTGGACGGATTTGTAACTCAACCAATACATTTCTGCCCCACTTTTGATTTTCTTGGGTAAATGGGGTTTTTATTTTTATATGACTAAACCTCAGGGAGAGGCTGCTTACGTATCCTTTCGGAATCAATTCAGACGTAGTTCAGGAAATTTTTTCCTAACCTAATTTGTTTGTATTCTTCTATTTTTATTTTTATTTTTACTTTTCTTTTCTTTTTTTTTTGAATAGAATTTCCGGGTTACAAAGAGGGTGAGGGTAGCGGGAAAGCAAAACACTTGTCATTTCAATCAACCGGGGTCATTGCTGAAGGGGTTTAAAACATAATACCTCTTTACAGCATCTGCATTTACCAACGCCTCGGGCACGTTTCCTTCAATTTCGCCCAGGTACAATGCTCTTTTAGGAAATATCTTTCTGATAATATATGGCCCTTTCCAATTTGGAGCGAATTTACTTTTGGCTTCCTGATGATGAGGAAGTATCCGTCTTAATACCAGTTGCCCGACTTCGAAATTCCTGGGGCGCACATTCTTATTGTAAGCACGGGCCATTCTTTGTTGGTACAACTGCCCGTGGCATACCACGGCCATTCGTTTTTCATCGATTAATGCCAGCTTCTCCAAATGGGTTTTGACCCATTCATTATCTTCAATTTCTGCTTCAACAATCACTACGAGCGAAGGGATTTCCACCTCGGCGGGTATGATAGCCTCAGTCTCATAGACCAGCAAATATGAGGTTGCTCCTACTGATGTACGTACTGTGGTCCGATATCCCATCAGTGCGAAAGGCAGATTTTCGTTCCATTGCCTCGAGCTTTGAATCATTTTCCTCAAGATCTTCTTGATGTTCTTGTTGGCCGCTTCGACTGCACCATTAGCTTTGGGCCGTAAGGAGTGAAGATTCAATGTGTTATGTTGAATTGTTCTCTCCCATCAGCCGACTATTTAGATTTGCTGCATTGTCTGTAATGATAGTAGCGGGGATCCCAGAATAACAAATGATGTTGGAATGCACAAAATCACCACCTCTTTCTTGGTGATAGACTTAACCTCAACCCATTTTGTGAATTAATCAATGGCGACCAGTATGAATCTGTGTCTGTTTGATTCTTTTGGCTCAATCGGCCCAAGGACATCCATGCCCCAGGCGGCAAATGGCTAGGGTGCTGACATTGGATGCAGTTCATTTGGTGGTGCATGAATCAAATCCCCGTGCACCTGCAATTGGTGACATTTTCAGACAAAGCTTAAGCAGTCTTTCTCCATGGTCATCCAATAATAGCCAGCCTAGAGTATCTTCTTTTCCAGTACATAGCCATTTCTATGGGGCCCACACACTCCCGCATGTACCTCGTGTATAATTATCCCAGCTTCCTCGGTATAAACAAATCTCAACAAATTAAGATCTGAAGTCATTTTATACAAAGTGTCACCGCTCAAGAAGAAATTACTTGCATGCCGTCGAATAGTTTTCTTTTGTTCTTCGGTGGCTTGCTCACGGTACTCCTGCGTTTTCAGGAATCTTATGATGTCTTAATACCAAGGTTGTGTGCTGAGCTCTTCTTCGGCCGCATTGCAATACCCATGCCTTTCTTTCATTTGGATTTGTAAAGGATCAACATAAGTGTTTCCATGGTATGGTAACATGGAGGCCAAGGTTGCAAGTGCATCTGCTAACTCATTGTGGCAACGGGAAATATATCTGAATTGTACCGATCCGAATCATTTGCTGAGGTCTTCAACATATGTCTATATGGGAGGAGCTTAATGTCTTTTGTCTCCCATTTTCCCTGAGCCTGTCGGATGATCAGATCGGAATCTCCCATGATTAGCAATTCTTCGACATCTTTGTGAATAGCCATGTTCATGCCCATGATGCAAGCCTCATATTTAGCTGTATTATTGGTGCAGAAAAGACATAGCTTTGCTATAGCTGGATAATGCTGGCCTGTGGGTGAGATTAAAATTCCCCAATCCCTATGCCTTTTATGTTTACTACTCCATCGAGGAACATTTTCCAGACGGGGGTGACTTTGGCTGCTACTTCCAACGAAATTACTTCTTCATCAGGCAAGTAGGTGTTTAAAAGCTGATATTTTTCATCAACGGGTTCTCCACCAGATGATCTGCCAATGCTTGTGCTTTCATTGCAGTGCGAGTGACATAAACAATGTCGAACTTGGTGATTAAGATTTTCCATTTGGCTAGTCATCTTGTGGGCATTGGTGATGGAATATGTACCTTAGTTGATCCAGCCTAGTTATGAGGTACGTGGTATGAGCTTGAGAATAATGCCTTAACTTCTGAGCCACCCACGTCAAGGCGCAACAAGTTCTTTGTAACAGTGTATACTTGGCCTTGTAACTGGTAAACCTTTTGCTCAGATAATAAATTGCATGCTCTTTCTTTCCTGTGGCGTCATGATTCCCGAGAATACAGCCGAAAGAACCTTCCAAGACAGTTATATAGAGAAAAAATGGCCTTCCTGGTTTTGGCGGAACTAAAACTGGTGGATAGGACAAGTATTGTTTGATTTTGTCAGAAGCTTACTGACATTTGACGGTCCATTTAACTTCCACATCCTTTTCCAGTAGCTTAAATATGGGCTCACATGTGGAAGTCAACTGGGCGATGAAGCTGCTGATGTAATTCAATCTTCCCAATAGACTCACGTCCTTTTTGGTCCTGGGCGGAGGAAGCTCTCGAATGGATTTTATCTTGGTTGGATCCAATTCGATGCCTCTTCGGCAAATAATGAACCCCAGAAGATTGCCCGATGGGACTCCAATTGCGCACTTTTCTTAATTTCAAGTCATATTTGTGGAGCCTTTCGAAGAACTTTCTCACGTCTTTTGCATGATCACCCTGAGTCTTGGATTTGATAATCACGTCATCCACATACACCTCTATTTCTCGATGCATTATGTCGTGGAAGATGGTGGTCATAGCTCTCATATATGTTGCCCCGACGTTTTTCAATCCAAAAGGCATAACTCTGTAACACTAGGTTCCCCAAGGTGGGGTAAAGGCGGTTTTCTCAGCATCTTCCTCATCCATCAACACTTGGTGGTATCCTGCAGAGCAATCTACGAAGGATTGAATCTCATGCTTGGCACGACTATCAACAAGGATGTGGATGTTGGGTAGAGGGAAGTTATCCTTGGGACTCGCCTTATTTAGATCCCTATAGTCCACACACACTCGAGTTTTTCCGTCCTTCTTCGGCACCAGGACCACATTGGCCAGTAATGTGGTGTACCAAACCACCCGGATTACCCCTGCCTCTAGCTATTTTGTAATCTCCTATTTGATTTTATCGCTGACACCGGGCTTGAACTTTCTTTGTTTTTGTTAGAGTGAAGGGCATTCAGGGTATGTAGGAAACTTATGAACCACCAAATCCATACTCAAACTAGGCATGTCATCATAGGATCACGCAAATACATCTTTGAATTCCAACAGGAGTTGAACCATTGAATCCCATATTTCTTTGTTCACATGGATGCTTATTTTAGTTTCTTTGATTTCATCGGGATTGCCCAAGTTAACCGGTTCAGTATCATTTAAGTTAGGCTTAGGTTTGTTTTCAAAGTGTTCAAACTCTCGGTTGATTTTCCTAAAAGCCTCTTCTTCATCGTATTTCGGTTCTTGATTCATTATTTCACAGATGGTCAGCAAGTTTGGGTAGTGGCATGAAGTCCGCGAGCATGTTATTTTATTTAAAGCCGCATTATTGGGACTGAAAGAAAAGATGAAAAATAAAAGATAGACAAAAATTAGATAAAGACAAAGAGGTGTAAATGACAAAATATTGATTTTATTTTTTTGAACTTGTAAGATAACAGGGTTTACAATTGGAAATCTAAAGTACTAAAGGAAAACAAACAACCAAGCTACATAGTGAAATTGCTCGTGATGTCCGAAAAGGTAGCAAGGCGGGACTACCGGGCCTCTCGCCTGATTGGAGAAGGTGTGGCCTTTCAATTTTGAAGTTTGGCATCTGGCCCCATATAGAGCACTTTGGCAGCGCTTGAACCTTCTCCCGGTTGGACCATGTTTACTTTATACAGCAACCCCCTCACAGCTCCGCAGATCTCATCAATTTCTTCTGCCATGAAGGTTTCTTCTTCCTCCTCCTCACTGTACTTTGGTTGTATAAAGGTTTTGTACAAGTGGGGTAGGGGTCGTGGTAAGGCCAATCCCTGGCGCTTTCTGCGATTGGCCCAGGTGATATCTTCTAAGGTTGGATGAAAGCCCAGTCCAAAGAACATTTCGGCGGCAGGAAAGGCGACCGACTCGGTTATGCCTTGATCGACTACTACGACTTCAAAAGCTTGATAGACTATGTGCTCACTCCCTTCCTTGGCTTCTAAACAGGGGATAGAGAGGTCTTGGTAAATCGATTGTTCGTCCTCTCCATGAGCTACAATCTCCTGGTGTTCATATTCAAATTTCAGCATTTGGTGTAGGGTGGAAGACAGTGGCACTACTGCGTGAATCCACGACCTTCCTAGGAGGTAGTTATAGGAGGTGTCCATGTCCAACACCTGAAATGTTACTTCGAAGTCGACTGGACCAATGGTGAGCACCAAATCAATTTCACCTATTGTGTCCCTTTTGATTCCATCGAAGTCTTGGACACATACGATGTTAGGATGGATCCTCTCTGTCCCAATATCCATTCTCTGCAAGGTAGATAATGGGCATATATCTACTCTGGAACCTCCGTCAATCATCACCCTTTTGACATAATATCCCTCACACTTGACAGTGAGGTCGCAATGCCTTGTTGTGAGCAGCTCCCTCCGGAGGCAAGTCATTCTTACTGAACGATACCTGGTTAATAGTGAAGAATCTCTCTGGCATTTTCTCTATTTGCTCTACAGAGGTCTGAGTTGGTACATATGCTTCGTTCAATGTTTTTGCCAACACTTGCTGATGCTCGGGAGAATTTATCAAGAGTGACAATAAAGAAATCTGCTCAAGGGATTTTTGGAGCTGGTCTATCACTTCGTACTCTGGCATTTTCATTTTCTGGAAGAAGGCTTCTGCCTCTTCAGCATTCACTAGCCTCTTAGGCGGGAATCGCAGTTTGGTAGCGGCGTTCACCTCATCCATATCTGAGTATTTCATTGTGGGATAACCTTTTTGAGCTTCCCCGAGGACTTCTTTGCCCTTGTATGTAACGATGGTTTCATGAAAATTCTAGGGGACTGCTGTAGGGTTAGTCATAGGCTCTGCGGCACGCGACCAACAACCACGGGCTCATTCAGCATTGGTGGTTTAATCGATCCCCGTACCACATAGGCTTTCTTGGGTATATACACGGTTTTGTTCAGCTCGAACCTTTTTGGGGGGCTCAAAGTGGGCTTCTTTTCTTTACTTCCTCGTTGGTTATAGAGTATTGTTTCCTTAGTAGGGGTCGTCCTAGCTTTGAATTCAGCCTTCTTCTCTGCTTCTGGGCATTTGGCTTCATTTATTTTCTTTTCTTCAATCATTTTTGGGGTGACTTTTTGTTTTCTGTCTGCCTCGGCGATGGCTATGATGGCTTTCAGAGCGGGATCAAATTCTTTGTCCTCGCAGATCATTCCGATGACCGGCCCATTGTTGTGAGCCAGTAACGGGTTATCAGTTACATTTGGGACCTCTTCATCTCTTAGTTCTATCTTCTTCTGGTCTATCGAATCCTCCACTGCTCGTTTTAAGGTCCAGTAAAATTTGGTATCATGTCCCTCTGCCCAAGAGTGGTAAGCACAACGTACACCCTTTGATCAGAAGGTGATTCGAAATTTTGTCTATTTAGGGGTACATGCTGGAGAAGACCCATGTGGACTAACTTGGGGAACATGATGGCGTAAGATTCTCCTATAGGAGTGAAGTTCTATTTCCTGGGTTGCTCTTTGTGATGATAATTATTTTGTGGAGGGCGGGGATTGTAGTGATTACGAAGAGGCTGATTTCTTGGGGCTTGGTTTCAATTGTTCTGCTGTTGTGGCCGGGCAAAGGGCTGAGCGTTCATAACTGCATATGGATGAGGGACATAGTCATGTCTTGGTGAGAATAGTAATGTTGAGGTGCTCTTTCAGAGAATGCATACCTGTGAGCATGATGTTTCCTTATCCTAGAGGTTGCCATGGATGCTTCTTCTTTCTTCTTGTATCTTGGGATTCTTCCCGCCTCTCCTTGTATGGATTGGGAGGTGGCTCTTATGGCGGATTGACTCAAAATCCTTCCTGTTTTGAGGCCATTCTCTACCATCTCCCCAATCTTAATTGCCTCTGCAAAAGGTGTACCATGGCCGACATCATATTCTTAAAATAGTCTGCCTTTTATGCTTGCAGAAAGACGGTGACCATCTCCGTTTCGTCCATCAGAGGCTTTACTCATGATGCTTGCTCACGCCATTTAACATCATATTCTCCGAAGCTTTCAGCATGTTGCTTTTTCAAGTTGGCTAGGGAATTCCTATTCAAGGCGATGCCGATGTTGTACTGGAATTATCTTACAAAGACCCGGGCATTGTCATCCCAGAAGTGCCATCGGGTAATGTCCTCGTCTATGTACCATTCGGATGCAATGTCCACTAAGCTCCCCCCAAAATACTCCATCAAGAGTTCTTCTTTCCCGACGGCTCCACGTAATTGATTGCAACACTTTTTCAAATGGGCGATGGGGTCGCCGTGGCCATCGTATTTTTCGAACTTCAGCTTTTTAAACTCCGAAGGAAGATGTACGTGTGTGAACATGCATTGGTCTGAGTAAGATACACTCTTCTGACCACTTAGTCCTTGCATGTTCTTCAGGCTTCGTTCAAGACTGTTCATTCTCCTTGTGATTTCATCTTGTTCGGGCGTTTTGGAGGTTTTGTCTAGCACTGGGGTAAGTTTATATACTGGCTGAGGGTAGTTGTATGTGGGGTATGAGGGAGGTTCCGTTTGGTAGTTAGGAGTCTGGAATGTAAAAGTTGTGGGGTCAAACATTGGCCTTGGTACTACAGGCTGTGTAGTGGCCGCGCATGGAGGGGCCGTAAAGATGTTGGGAACTGGCCCGGATGTAAACATCGGAGTGCAGGTTTGAGAAGGCGCCCCAACAAAATTATGTTATATGGTGGGCTTCCTCAGGAGAATATTTGGGTGGCTTATAGGGATGGTGGAGGTACCCGCTGACCTTGGAAAAAGTTCGTGAAATCCAGGGATAGCGCTTGGAGGTTGTTTCCCATTTGTCCAGGCGTCGCACATCTCCATGACTCGGAGCCGCATGATCCTGTTCTCTTCAGCCGCTGCAGATTCAGAGGCTGGTACTCCTGTGATTGGGTTGTCCTCTGGGATAGGGACTGCTGGTAGAGTCATTTCGGTCGACATCTATGTGCTTCCCTTTGACCTAGTAAAGTATCCATGTGAAGCCAGCTTACCGCAAACCAATCACTATTCTTAAAACACCTGAAGTGGTCAGTGGAATTCAGCAGTTAGTTCGAGGCAGATAACAAACAGGAAATCACACGTTCGGTATGATGTACCTATGCAGATGACAGGTTTCTATATGCTTTCCATGGTCGCATGTGTCATCCTGGTATTTATTCCAAATTTCCTTTGTTTCCTATTTCTTATTCCCCTTCTCTTTTTTTCGAATACGGTCAAATCCTATCAAGATTGCCTATGTATCATAACTTTTCATGAATCATACCGAGCGTAGTTCATGAGAAAAATATTATATACACACAGGAAAAAATGTTTTCATGATTTTCAATTTTATAAATACAAAAACTTTGATTACATACGCTAGCAAAATGAAAGGAAACTACTAAACTTTTGGAGATTGCGGGGCATCGTCCTGCCTTGCCGCAGGTTTGCGCCCTAAACTTCCTTGGAGATAGTGGAGATCTTCCATCACTTGACGGACAAATGTTATGGCAGCGACGAAAAACATAGATTTTGTCATGTCCTCACAGTGATTGCACTTCGTAGTAATATATTCTTTGATTTCCCGCACCTTTTCTCTGGTAATCCCTTTTTCTTGTAGTAGACACCCTATTTGCTCAGCCCGTGCCTCCGAGGTTTGTTCGACTGGTTGATTCAGCTTATGGAACTGCCGCAAATATCTTTCCAGTCTCGCTATCACCGCATAGCAATGCTCTCTCTCAGCTTTGAAATCCTTGGCTTGTTTGGCCATTTTATTTTCAGCTATGAAAACCCTCTATTTTAAACCAGCGGTTTCATTGCCATTTCCCTCTTTTAGCTGCTCCAATATGCAGGCTCTTTCTTCTACACTTTTATTTAATTACTTCCGAGCCCTAGAGAGTTCACCCTCCGCTTTATTGAAGACGAAATCGTATTCAGTTACTTTTGTACTCCTCATGGAATTTTCTGCAGCCGTCTTTCTTTTATTGATCTGGGCTCGTAGGGCATCATTTTCTTTAATAAATACCTTCTTTTCCCCCTCGATGGCTGCAGCTTGCAGGGTGTTTTCAAATTGCAATTCTTGAATTTTCTTTTCCAGCCTACCTATTGTAGCCCGGTATTCATTTTATTTTGCTATCCAATCCCACTTTTCTTGTGATGTCTCAGCGAATTCCTGGAGATGGGCTCTCTTTTGTGGTCTCCCAGGCTCTATATCTCTCTTGTACCAGGAAACCTACCCCAACGCAACCTCACCCTTAGATACATCACATATTCGAGTATCGGCTGTCAAATATTGGCACTCACTCCACATTTGGCGTACCGCAGCTTCGGGGAATTGACCATTCGGGCTTATCTCAACCACATGGCGGCTAATATCCTCATCTCTGGGGATTATTTCACATCTACCCAATTTTCTGAGTACTCTATACAGCGCATAAGGCTGGATGCTTCTGATGCCCATCAAAAGGAAATGAGGTCCGGTGGCGGTTATATACACAATTTTGTCCATGGCGAGCCAACCGAATGTCTATCCTATTTTATTTGTGGAGACGACCCGGAGACACACCACCCATTCTGCGACACCCTCAGGCAATTTAAACCCATCAACTCTGCTGTCAAATTCTTCTATGCAGCCTTTTGTTGGCAACCCGTAATTTATGAACCGAGGCCTGTGACATATATGCTCAATCAGCCAAATTTGTAGCAGCAGGTTACAACCTTCGAAGAAATCTCCTCCCACTTTACAGATGGTAAAGGGCTCAGAAGATATCAGACAAAATCATTGGAGCAAGAGTACTCTTTGCTTTGGTCATCAAAGTACTAACGACCCCTGCTATCCGTATGTCGATGTTCCTGTCCTTTCGCAGGAATACAAAAGGACCCAAGAAAGACACCATGAACGCGAAGCATCGATGCTCCTCCCACTTGAGCCAATTACCCTTGCTACAAATAAGATTTTCAGGGTTGTAGAATCCTTTAATGTGGCCATATCTTTGGTATATAAATTGCAAGGTGCAAAGGCCAGCCGATAAGTCGGGATTGTGAACTTTTCTACTGATTTTCAGGATATCCAGGAATTTATGCACGGCGAAGGCTATGGGTGTGATCAATTATTAATGTCTCAAAGGGATTGTATGGGTTCCGATATATCCGAATATTTCTTCTAAAGTCGAGGTTAGCTCAAAGTCGGAGAAGTGGAAGACGTTGTGGGCCGGGTCCCAGAAAGTGATTAAGGCCTTTATAATGTCTCCCCTAGGGTAAATTTTCAGTAAACCAGTGAGGCCTCCCAGATGTGCGCCGACCCTTTTCTGTCCTACTTCCCCGAGATCATTCCACCATAGCCGCAGCTCCAAGGGAATTTTGTTCATTATTATGCTCATTTTGCCCATTTATTAAAGGTGAATTAGTAGTGTCAAAACGTTATAACTGACATTTTATGAAATTTATTTTTAGAAAGCAGGACCGGCTTTGCGAATACGGCCTTTCAACACTTCAGAGGGAAGGTTTTCCAGGCTGTGTTTGCTTGCCAGTTATAATTAAAATTCAGAGGTGGCCATTTGTGCAAGATCAGCCTTCCGGCGTCCCTTATGGTAACATTCGTTTATTACTGGCAGTAATGGAACTACCCGACTTATTTTAACATGAGTGAATAAACTCAGACATCTCTTTTTTGACATTTTGGAGAATGGGTTAGACTTGGCCCCCAAATAATTAAAACCCGCAAATATTGTTGAAAAACTCCAAATTCTTTTGTTTTTGTTTTTGGAAAAATCCGGCAGCATTTTGGCGCTATTTTAAACATTGGTTTTACAAGTGACTACCCTAACATTGCTGTTTTCCTCAATTTAGTCTCTTTTTTTCCACAACCGATCAACATGCGAATCTAAGGCAAATAAATGCACAAGTAGCACGTAAAATGCATCAAGATGGTATTTTATTTCAGGGCACCTGTCCTAGACGGGCCCAACCCCTGTGTTGAGCCTCCTAAGTTAAAATTCATGATGAAGATAACGTTACTACTAGGGATCTGGCATAAGGCTTTGCTATACTAAGTTTGGAGCCTCGGTACAAGGTCTAGACTGTGTACCCAAGTGGACAACTCGAGTCGAGGAGGGGGCTACGTACCGTACACAAAAAGGCTCTCCGGCTTAGTAACTTTTCCGACCTCTTTTCTTATTTCAGGGTATGACACTAACAGAATAGGAGTCTCAACCAGTAAGCAGATCGCCAGAGGTGAGAAGTGAAGGGTTTCGTAGCAGTTCATATATACAATTCAGATAATATCAAAGCGGTAAACCATGTGACATTTAGCACAGAACATGCAAGTAAATCACAAGAACCAACTATAACAGTTATTGTAAGCTCGAATTCTTAAATCCTGAACCATAGATTCTAGGTTCGTTCCCCAGCTGAGTCGCCATAGTTGTCACACCTCCTTTTTACACGGTTACCCCGAAGGATGACATGTATAATGGGTTTTTTCCAATTAAAGTGAGATTATTCAAAATGGGATCATTTATTATTTAAGAGTCGCCACTTGGGAGAGGTTTGGTTTTTGGTGTCCCTAGTCACCGGTTTATTTAGAATCCCAAATCGAGGAATTTTTTGACTGCCCAATTGGTGTTTGCGAACCAGAAATTCTTGAGTAAGGAAATTTGTTGACCCAAGGGAAGGTGCTAGGCACCCTCTGATCCCGTGGTTCTAGAACTGTCGCTTAAACTTATTATACATAGCTAAATCTTATTTGCTACACATGTTCATAGCTATGATTCAATTTTAAATGGTTGACCGCTTTTAATGTATATTTTACGAAAATTTGCAATGTCATTAAACACATCGCCAATCACGTCACATAAATGCGCATGCAATTTTAGACATATTTTAATTCCATTGAGATTTAGATTTGGGTAACATTAATGCGCCCCCGAATTTAGGAAGGTATTTTATTAATAAATTTACGCCTATAGCAACTACGTCTTTTGAAATTCGGGGGAGGACCTGAAGTTTGCTAATCTTCACTTCCAATTTTACTAAGTATTTTATCAAATTAAGGAGCCTCATGGTTTTTGATTAGGTGAAGGTGACCCACTCTATTTTATAAAGACATCCTAAAGCATATTAAATGCTCTATTATTCTTTTATCTACAGATGATCTAATAAGTTACAGATGAATAGAACACCCAGAAACTTAATATTCGCATTTTTAGCCTCATTCATGGCTAAATTATACATATTGGGCTTTAGGTTTTGTCTAGCCTAGGAACATGTGTATGTATCATTCAATTAGGCTCAGAGATATTTGGACAAATGAGTCTATCATATCTATTAAATATATCAACAATGTTCATAAGGATGATACTAAGGATGATTTTGGGTCAGTATTCAGCCTTATATTTGAACATAAATGATTCATAATACTCATCAGTTGGAGTATATGAATTCGGCTTACAAACTTCAATTATAATTCTGATTATGATATACTAAACAAATACTGAATAAACTATTTATAAATATACTGAAACTTAAATGAACTAAAACAGTACAAAATGTTTTTATCTTTGAATAATTATCAAGCTAATACCTTCTGAATCCAATTTTTTCTATACAAAACAGGAAACAAACACCTAAACCAACAACACCACTAGTTCACTTTACTATTAATCGTAAATATTTAAAATATCAGTCCAAATGTCCAATTATTACAAGGTAAATCAGTTCAAACGTTCAGTTATTACAAAATAACTCAGTACAAATGTCTACTTATTACAAGGCATTTTTTTGGGAACCGCTAGGCAAAGCCTAGGGTTAAGATTTTATTAATAACAGAAAATTAAAATTACAATATGAAAAACATGATGGTGCCTGATGAAATATGATCGTCCCAGAGTCTATAACTTACTCTGTGATTATGTTACATTTGAGGAAATTAAGACAGTTGAATAAACTTATGAAGAAGCGACAGATGTCTTCGTAATTCATACTTTGTTATTTGTTCTTTGGGTCAACTGTTTTTGTTTTGCGATTCTCATTGGGGGTCGTCTTATGTTTGCATCTTCTATCACCCTGCCGTCCCAACTTCTATCTCTTTGACAACACTTCTTAATTGTATTGCTGTGCATTAGTGATAAATCTCTCTTTCTTGCAGCATCTTTACGACATTGCATTAGCATCTCTTCTTCCTCCCCTTCCTCATATAAATGCCTTCCTTCCATTTCATTGTGGAGCTGTCTTTGCTTTGAAGAGATTTGCATAGCATATGATTCATGCTGATCTTCTCGCTGTCCAGTGTGTATCGGTGTAATCTGATTTTGTCCACAGTTTGGCTGTACTGTTTTGTTTCCAACAGCTGAAGATTAACCAAAGAATTGTATTACCTTTTGTGCTGTTTCTTTTTGGTCGTTTTTTGCAGTTGCTATCCTTGAATCACTTGTTGTTGTATTAACTTTTGGGATGTAAGATGGAGCATTATGGTTTAAGAAGCTGTTTGAATTTGCTGCAGATGGAGTTTTTGCATTCAAGATTACAATTGCAGATTTTCCTTGAGAAACCATGTCTTCGCTTGAGCTATTGTAATCGTCTTCTTGATCTTCTTCTGTTGATGAAAAACCAGTAGATCCTTCTTCCCAACTCTCTTCATCATCATAATGTTGTTGGTCCCATAGTTTGGATTTAATTACCAAATCCCTCATGTTAGCTAACACTAGTTGTTTGCTTTCTCCATTGAAGATTGAAAAATCTCCATGCTCCTTGTTCTCTACATATGTATAGGGAAAGGGAGGATAGCTTTTGACAACCTGTATTTTCCTTCCACCAGCCATTCCAGATGAGTTGTGGCTTGATGTTAGAGCTGTATTTTCCTCTGCGATCTGTTTGTTTTGTTTCAAACAAACTGGCTGATTTGAGATATCCTGAATAATTGCGTTCTGCTCAATGTCATCCTCTGGAAACCTTGTTATTATCTGAATAGCAGCCTCAATATTTTGATTCTCTTTTACAGCAGAAGTAATTTGTTGCTGTCCCATTTTATTTGAGTCATCATTGATAACAAAAACTGGAGATTTTTCTCTTTGATGCAAAGATAACTCAATGTGATCTTTGTCCAGTGCATCCTTATTATTTTAATTTTTTTGAGCAGGCATAACAACATTGTCATGGATGACCATCTGTTTAGACTGCTGCTGTTTAGTCAGTTATGCAGATTTCCCATTTGATTCCAGTTTTCCAGTTTCTGCATTAACTGATCCTATGTGCTGCATGTGGCTCCTATGCTGCTTTCCTTCCAATCCAATTATTTGCCCATCCTGTGCCTTCTGACTATTTTGGATTACATTATTCTGCATTGTCCAAGCATTGTCTGGATTTGATTTATTAACCAGACAGTGCATTTCCAATAGAAAGTGTTCTGCATTACACAGGCAGGGTTACAAACATCCTCTATTATAGGCAATGTTTCTGCTGAAGTATGTGCTGCCAAGTCTTGCTGGTGCTTATTGCATTTGAGATGCTGTCCATCCTTTCCAACCATCTGCTCTGCCTGTGTAGTATTAGTGAGATATTATGCGGAAGATTGGGTTTTTCGAGCAGAATCAACATATGCTCGAGCCAGAAGTGTGGACTAGGATTGTCTAAATTTTTCCCCTCCTTTCTAGATTCACATGGAGATTCTATATGTGATTCCTCTACCTTATAAGTTACTAAAGCAGTGTTAAGGGTAATCTGTTGATTTGCATCATTCCTATCCATCATAGAGCTTTGAGTAGCCTCAATATCCTTATTCTGTTCGGAGAATTGCCCTGTTGTGCAACTGACTCGCAATGTCCAGAATTCTCTTTCAAAACTACATTCTGTTTTGATGTCCTTGCATCAGAAAAGTGCTGTGCGTCATCTGATAATTGAACTCCTGCATTATCCTTTTTTTTTGCAACTCTTTTTCTCGCTTATCAGCTCTTTTGCTATTTAAAAAATCCCGTGCATCCCCTTGTAATTTGTCAACTTTATTCACATCATTACGAGGCAACTTATTAGCTAGATTATTCTCTATGTCTGCTTCTGTTCCATCCTTTTCTTTTCTGTTTCTGTAGGTCTTGACGTCGTGACCTTGGTGTTTACAGAAAACACAATACTTTGGCAGATTGTTGAAAACAAATTGTTGATGGAGCTCTACTGATTTTGCCTGATACAGAATCTAATATCTGCACCATCTTCTTTTTTGGATGTTTATTCAAAAGGTCCACTATTACCTTAACTCTTGCCGCACTTGGTCTAGTTCTGTCCTGTGTCGCCTTGTCAACTGCAAAAGGTTTTCCCACTGCTGAGGCAATAGACATTAACGATTTCTTTGCAAATAGATTTGGAGATAATCCTGGCAGTGTCCACACGACTGCCATCGAAGTCTCTTCCTTCAGATTGAAACCGAAAGTCCATGGAAATGTTCTGAAGAAGTATCCTTCACCTTTGGATTTACGATATCCTGTCGACTTTGAAAGGAAGCGAACATAGTCATCATACAGATCAAACCTGATTAGCTAATGTCGATATTCCAACTGCCCGAAATTATATTGCCCATGAACATCAAATTGCGACGCGAGCGTCTTTCGCACTTCTGCTAAATCGGGTTTGCCATAAGAAAACATTAAGATGACTGCCTGATGTAATCCTTCTTCCTTAGTGAAGTTGTTGACCTCTTCCATTGTGAATTGGATTATAGGTTCACCATGATCGTATATTACTGAACACAACTCTATTTTTGTTGGAGTCGGTTGTTTAGCTTGTAACGTTGATGCATATGACTTCTTGGATCTTTCATTTGTATCAAGATTCAAACTCTTTTGGACAGCCGCTCCCACAGCCAAAAGCTGGGGAGAGGACCTCACAAACATGGCTGCCTCAATCAGTGAACGATGACACACTTCAAGCGATAACAGGTTGATTCATCCATAATTCAAAACTGCTGGAAGTAATCAGATGATTCTTCGTGCTACAGTAATTTTAATCTAATTAAGATCTAGAAGAAATGGATATTGATTTGTAGATGAAACCAATTGGAGAGTATTCACAATGAGAATGTGGTTGTTTTGACACCAAGATTGCTTGTATCCACCGTCGGAATCCCGAAATATGTTCGATTGAATAGTAACGGAATTACTGTTCATCCGCTACAGTACTGTTATTGAGAGGATTTCGCTACAGTGAATCGCTAGATTTTCGCTCGGATTGGATTTTAAAGTTTTTTATTACAAGGTGACTATCTCTAACATGAAATATATTAAAGCTAAAAGAAAAGGAAAACAGGATGGGGGTTCGAGGAGAAAATAATGCATATAAATCTTCAGATCTTGGAATATATTCAACTTAGGCTCCATACATCAATGAATGTCGAAGTGTACTTGGAGTTCAGCAAAGGACAAGCCTATGAGTAAACTAAAGAACTCAGCAAGCAAGAAGTAGTCAATGAAGAGTGAACACCCTGATATTAGAAAGGTTTTGAAAAGAAAAACTGCATTATGAGTGGGATAACATTCAAAATTCTGAAGAATGTAGACAAATCTAATATTTGTATCTTATTTTTTTAAGTTTTAATTCAACTACAAGGCTTTTAAAGGAAAACTTTTGCTCGAGATATCCAAAATTTTCTTTTCTAAATGTTCAGATTACCCCCTTTAATAGTGAGGCCTTAGGGCAACACTTTTTCCTTGTTTTTTCTTTTAGTCCCTTATTCAAATTTCAACTTTTTCCTGAATGGTCCTTAGTTTCCTGACTTGTGCCTCAAGTTTGAGGCTCAAATTGTGCCTAAGTCCCTCAATAGAATGTTCTAGGGGTTGTTACAATATTCTTTCAAGCTCAAATATCTTTTATACCCCTGTTTCCCTTCCTAAATAACTAACATGATGTTTTAACCTTGGGTTTTTTTTTTCATTTGGTTTGGTCAAACTGACCCTAGTTGATTGTGTTTAAGTTTTGGGCCAAATTTTGGTCTGGACTAACATGCTTATTGGACAAGTTCAAGAATTAGCCATACAACAAAATATCCTAATGTGGACTGATCAATCAACAATTATTATAACTTTAGGATAATATAAATGTTCGGTCATCTTTATGTCAAAACAAATGGATCAAATCGACCAGGAGATGGCACTAATCAACTAGTGCAAGACCTATAAAAGTGACCCAATTACAAAAACTCAATAAAGATTAAAAGCAAGAAAAGGAGATGAGAACATGACTAATATCAGAAATTCACACAAACTTAGCCTCATTAAATGCAAATTAAGCAAAGAATCCTAACTAGAATTTCCAGCATGGTATGAAGCAGACCAAAATGATTATTTCCAAGACTTTCAGAGATGACCAAACAAACGTAAAAATGCATTTAAGATCATGCTACTAAAAACATCAATAGAACTAATGGTGACTAGCAGAATGAAAACAAGAATGAATATTGTGAGAATCATGATGCAACACAAGTAGGATCTAAAAGGTATTTACCAAAACTACTCAGGATCTCAGGGGTAAAAGTGAAAATCAAGAGATGAAGATCAACGAGACATATAAATTTCAAAGATGAAACTACAGATCATGTAAATCTTTAGAGGTGAAAGCAAACTGACAAGTCAATATCAGACCATTATAGAAGATGTAGTCCAACCAGTAATACCCCAAAGAGGTAGCAAAGAAGACTATTTGTGGAAAACAATTAAATTGTAAAGATAACAAAGAAAATAAACGTATAACAATGAAAAGGACACAAAGTATTTAGCTTTTACACATGCAACTCTAACTTGAAATCATTCCATTGGTTTCTGACCTCTTCTCTGGAGGCTTCTAAACTTCTATGCCAACTCGTTTTTGGAATAATGGATTTAGGGGTTCAGGAATGGGATTTTGTGATTCTAGACTAAGTGAGGTCTCAGATCTGGATTTCCTTGGTGGTTAGTGGTTGTCTAGGGCTATGGGTGACATGGTTAGGGAGGGGAACGGAGGGGGAATGTCTGAGGTGAGTTTGACCGAAATCCGATTGGGTTTGAGTTTTAGGGTTAGCCTTCAAATCGATATTCGAGGCGTTTCAACCGGATTCGAAGGGTGTGACATGCACGGTTGGAAAGAGGAAGATGAGGTGTTTCAGGTGTGTAATTTTTGATGGGTTTAGGGTTGGGTCGCCGGAGATGGTGGTTCCGGCGATTCTTCTTTTGAAGATTCGAGACAATGGGGAGTTGTTTGAAGGGAACAGGTTGTAGGATAGGGAAGGGGAGGTCCTGGTGGTCCTACGATGTAAACTTAGGGTGGTTTAGGACTGGGTTATCGGAGACGGTGGTTTCAAAGACCCTTCTTTTGAATATTTGAGACGGAGGAGGGTTGTTCCACGGAAGCTGATTGCAAGACGGGGAAGAGGAGGCTTTGGTGGTGTAAAGTTGGGGTGGTTTGGTAACCGGCCGCCGCCGTGAGGCGATTTTTGGCAGCGCCGTTAGGGTGGCTGCTGGGTGGTCAAGGATGGTCATAAGGCGGTCAAGGGGAGGGACTACACCGGTGTATTTTGGTACGATGAAGGTGACAAGTTTGTCTCTGTATCTTTACAGAGATTCAAACATATTTATTTAATTTTGGTGGGAGTTTCATGGCCGTTGGATGGTTGTCGGATCAACGACTATGATGGATCTTTCTACAACGACGTCGTTTTTGGCAGGTTATATGTGGACTGGGTTGGAGAATGGTGTTTGGGCCGAGTGTTGTGTGTTTTAATGGGTAAGATTATTTGGGCCACTCAGGTTTGGCCCAATTGTGGCCAGCCTGAGTGGCTGTATATATGTGTATATTTTGTTTTGTTTTCTTTCTTCTCTTTTTTATTATTATTATTTAATTCCTAATTCTACTTTAAAAATTCCTAATTAACACAAACAAAAATTCAACAAATTTAAACAAAGATGATTAAAATGCCAAAAATACTACTCACATATGTATATTTTTTGTATTTTTTTTGAAAAAAAAACTATTTAATGATTATTCTAGAAAAAATACGAAATTAAATCCTAAATGATTATAAGCATGCATTAATGCAAACACCCAAATAAACTGTAAAATTAAATCCTAAAAACAAATATAAAAGGGAAAATCCTAAACTTGAGGGTCCTGTGGGAAGCATCTTAGCAAGGCAAGAATCACATGCTCACAACTACTGTAGTTCAAAGAAGGTGAAGCCAACTTTAAATACTTTCACAGTCTTATTAGATCCAGAAGAAGGAAACTCTATATCCACAAAATCATAGATGTGCAGTGGATTCAAGGAGATGAGGCTATTGTATAATGTAGCATGTGAATTTTACCAAGACCTTTTCACAAATCTAGGAGGAGCTATCAGGGAAGATTTACTGTTAGGCATCCCTTCCATTATCACTCCAGAAGATAATGCTATTCTGCATGAAAATCTTACTTTACCTAAACTCAAAGAGATTACTTTCTCTATGAACCCTACTTATGCTGCAGGGCCAGATGGTTTCAATGGAAAATTTTACCAATCTTGCTGGGACATAACTAAGAATTATCTTAGAAATATCGTATTAACTTTCTTTGGGAGCTGCAGTATGCAAAAATACATGACCAGTGCAAGCTTGGTTATCTTCCCCAAGGTGGAATTTCCAAATTCCCTACCTAAATTCAGATCCATCAGCATTAATAATTTCATAAACAAGATCATCTCAAAAGTCATAGGTACTACACTTGATCCTATACTTCCTTGAATTATCTCTGTTAACCAGTCTAGCTTTGTAAAAGGAAGAAACATTTATGAGAACATCATGCTTTCTCAGGAAACATTCCATGGTATCAAGAAACCAAATGAGGGGTCCAATGTAGTCATTAAGTCAGATATGGCTAAAACATATGATAAGGTCTCCCGGAGCTTCACTTGTATAATGCTGAGGAGAATGGGCTTTTGTGAGCTGATCATTTATATGATATGTAGAACCATGTCCAATAACTGGAACGAAATCATTGTAAATAGAACTTGGGTTTCATCCACTCTACCAGGGGTTAAAGCGAGGAGACCCCATTGCCCCTTATATTCTCATCATTGGGACTCAGCTTTTGTCTATAATGCTTAACACCCTCAATTATGATCATTTTTGTCAATGGTTTCTAGATAGGAGAAAGGGCCCTGAAGTCAATCATTTAAGCTTTGTAGATAATATCATCATATTATCTCATAGGAAAAGGTCCTCAGTTCAAAAAAACATGTGGATATTAAATAAGCATGAGGATACTTCCGGCCAACAAATAAATAGGAAAAAAGTCATTTCATGACCTCACTCTGTACATTCCAGTCAACAGTTAGAAGAATCCAAGAAGTTACATTTTTCTCCAGGAAGCTATCACCTCTCACTTACCTAAGATGGTCATTTTACACTAGCGGGTTGAAAATCATCCACGGCAACAACCTAACCTCCAAAATTGTGGGAAGGATCAGGGGCTGGCATGGCAAAATGCTATCACATGGAGGAAGGGCTACTCTGATAAAGCATGTTCTCCAATTTATGCCAATATATTTACTATGAGCAGTCTCACCTCCTAATACAGCCATGGAATAAATTGAAATGCTAACAACAAACTTTTTCTGGGCCATGGAAAATAACAAATGGAAGTACCATTGGACATCATGGCACAAGTTATGTTTCTCCTGTGAATGAAAGGGGTCTTCGCTTCAGAACCATAGAAGATATTTGCAAATTAATGGAATACAAACACTGGTGGCATTTCCAATCTACTCAATATTGGTGGAGTAGCTTTCTTAAAGCCAAGTACTGTCAATGATCCAATTGCATCTCTAAAAAGTGAGATAAAAGACAGTCACAAGCATGGAAAAGATTGACTGTTAATAAGAAAGAAGCTGAAAAGAACATCCAATAGAGACTTCATTCTGGAAATTGCAGCTTTTCATAGGATAACTTGTTGGTTCAGGTCCTATAGCAGCTCACATAAATGAAGGAGGGTGACATGTGAATGTTTCAGACACCTACTACTAGAACAATGGCCAGTGGAACCTTAAAAGACACAATGGAATACACCTTTTTACATGATCAAACTGATCATTTGAATCCCTATGTTTTCAACAATACCTTGTATGATGAAAGTATTTGGATCCTACTACTGATGGTAGGTTCAGACATGATTCTACATAGGAAATAATCAAATTAAAGAAGCAAACCAACCTCTAAAATAAGAAGAACATTCAAATGGTAATTTTGTTTGTGGAGAGCCCTCATAGTTAAACTTCCAATTGATGACAGAGTACTAATTTATATAAATAATATTGTTACTAAGTGTGTTTGTTGCTCTGTTCATTCCAATGAAACAATCAACCATCTATTAAGTATGGGAAACTTTGCCAAAATTGTGTGAAGGAAATTTGGAGGGCCAGTTAGAATTCAAATTGAAGACATTCCACTCAAAATACTTCTGATAAAGTGGTGGCTTCTTAAGAACTCACAATCAATTAGAAAGGCTCATCCTACACACCATGCCTATCGTAATATGTTGGAATTTGTGGAAGAATATATGCATTTTGCAAAATATGGAGCCAAACCTTCCTCTTTGACCAAAATTTTATTCTTCATTAACTATGACATCAACCTGTTTCTTCGACCCAACTTTCCAGAAATCAAATAGCCCATCAACTGGCAGGATTTATACCCCTTCATTGAGAACATCCAACATTAAACCATAGCCACATAAGTTTCCTAGAACAAACCTAACAATGACTTTGTCAAGATAAATTTTGATGGAAGTGAATTGACCAACCATGGAAAAATAGGAGATGGTGTAATCATCAGAAATCATCATGGTCAGTTCATTCATGCTATGGCTGTTCCATTAGGGGAGGGAAATAACAACTATGCCGAAACTGAAGCAATAAGAATAGGTGTTCAGTGGTGTTTGTATAATGTATTTAGTAGAATTCACTTAGAAGCATACTCAACACTCTTGAACAACTGGTTGACTGAAGCAAATGATTCCCCTTATGCTCTAAAAATTAAGATATTACAATTCAAGGACATCTGTAGTCAATGTTTGGATTTCAAATCTTTCCATTTTTACAGAGAAGCAAACTGCCCTGCTGATTCCCTTTCAAAACTCAATCATGATCTCTACCAAATTGATCAATTTCTGTACTGCCTCTGCTCTTCAAACTGACATCAGAGGCCAAATCTTGCAGGATTACCTGGGTGCCCCGTTTTTTAGACACAAAAAACCCAGTAGAATTCTGGCTCTTTCTCAATATGCTACTTCTTCTGCTTCATTTCATGGTTATGGTTGATATAATCTTAAGGATGACAACACAACTATCAATCAAAATGGAAATCACAAAGCCTCGCCTGGATGCATCACTATGCCATTCTTTGATCAATGGACGGAACAGTCATATGACCTTTCCTCAAAACGTACAAAAACAACAATACTGTTCAATC
Source organism: Nicotiana benthamiana (assembly GCA_034376525.1). Taxonomy (NCBI): domain Eukaryota; kingdom Viridiplantae; phylum Streptophyta; class Magnoliopsida; order Solanales; family Solanaceae; genus Nicotiana; species Nicotiana benthamiana. The sequence goes on from CM067325.1 coordinate 72,172,396, forward strand.
TATTGAGGATTGGTCATTGGACTAAGGCATAATTAATCTCACACGAACACCCATATAGCACACCAGCTCAATCCAACACCTTTCGCCATTACAGGTCACCTTAACTACACACCTACCATAAAACGTTACACATCTACCAAACACCCTCACTTACATAAATACTACACACCTTCAACACCATAAGCAAAAACCATACCTCAGATACATCACTTATAGGGCAAAAGGCTGAAGAACATTGAAAGAAATGTAGTCCACAACCCAAAAATATGGATCACGATTTACTTTATCCTCATTTCCTATCACTACTCTTAGAATCCAAAAGAACATAGGAGAATACTTCCCAGTTCTGAACCCCAATAACCAAATAGGAAACACCCCTGAACCTCACAAAAATAACGGATCCAAGATTCTAGGCAGGAATGCTCAAATTTTCTCTAACTCTGTTTTCTTTTTTGTAGATTTCATCTCTTACATTAGGATTAACCAATTGATATACTTCCAGAGTGTGGTATTAGCATCTATGATGCTCATTCCCCTAGATATATACCAATTGGAAGAATCAGACTTTTCAACTGCTGTAGTCCTCACTACCAGCAACTCAGCTAGACAGCCCATAACAAAAAAAATGCCTTTTCATGACTCTTTTACCCATGTCATAGCTAATTTGGATTTCCATCAACATACAACTACCCAAAACACACTCTCTCAGGGTAGCAAAATGCAACAACAGTTCTAATTGAGGAGCTCCCATCTCCAACAAATTAAACATGCGAGATCATGCATCTTAATGCTGCAACTTGCTTAGTTACAGCTGTCCGCCCCAGCTAACTCACTAATCCACATCCTTCACTTTCTAACCCCTCACCTCTAGTTAACCATAATCTACTAAACCCCCTAGATGTATCGAAAAATAGGTAGTGACATACCATCCTTCATCATCTGACACCAATATCAAACATCACATCACCTTCTAAATCATTTAAGGAGCTTTGAAGTCCACAACTCACCTTCCATCAGTTCTCCCAGTACACACAAGAACCTAGGAGTAAAAGATTTTTCACTAATTTTTTTATTTCCTTTTGCATGTACTAGGGACATGCCCAAAAGATTGATGCAATTACAAGGGTTAGTATTAGCATTTCAAATGCTCAAACTCCTGCAATTGTGTCAACTTTCATGGGCCTATCATAGGAACTTTGCTAATTTGACAACAAAAATAGTCAAGCATAATCAACATTACCATACAGAGTATGTATACCTCCAATTATGGGCATACCCGTAGAAATGCCATGGAAGCTCAATACCGGACTACTCTGAAAGTAGGAAATTGCAGTCACAAATGCTCAAGATATCATCAGCTATCCTCCCACACCTCAACCTCCATGCAAACCATCACCTACACAGCTTACCAACAGGACAAATTTAGGTGCCCAAACCTAATTTCCTTGTCTACAGTCTCCACAAGACAATATCAGTAAAATATCACATTTTGCACCATGTTAAGAAGGTATCAGGTTCTAGCCCAGACTAGGGGTTCCAATTTTTGGACTAAGAAGCAGAATGCTCACCCTCTTCTGTCAAAATCATTAACACACAACTTCTATCATGCCTAGTAACATGTTTTTTTTTTTTGAAGGCTATCTTCAATTTGGATTTCTTTGACACCAATGTCAAATCAAGATTGAAGATATTTCCCCTCACTCTCAATATATTTTCTAATGTTCCTTAAGGAACTTCTACACTTTTATTAGTTGTAGAACATGTTTTATATGGAAGATGTACTCCCACCTCTCTTATTTAGTAGATTTAGGATCATTTCTGCATTTTTTTATAGTTTACCTAGGCTTACATCTCTATAATTTTGTATATCCAATTGTGTATCATTTTTGGATAGACAATTGGAACATCATCATAGGTCTATCTCATCATAGCATTCAGGGTCTATTTAGTTGTCATCTTTGTACGACCAAATGCAACTTCACCATATTTTTGGAGGTTAGGCTTATGTCCTCCTCCATTGGTATACTTTATCATTTATATATTAAAATCAACCCTAGGTAGAATGCCTAGTTGACTTTGCTAAAAAAATTGAGATTGTTCAAACTCAGGTAATACAATATATACCCCTTAATTTCCACCTATGGCTCCTTGTGAAAATCGACCCTCACTCCTTGTTGGATATTACTTTTGCAATTGACCATTTCACAACCTTGATATGAGGTATAAATTGGATGAGATCAATTTTTGGCACCATTGTCGGGGAGCTAATTAATGAACATAGCTATATAAATTATTTTGTGTGTGGATTGTCTTCTTTTTCTTTCGTGTTACTGATTCTGGTGAATCAATAGTAGGTGCAAAAATTGAAAACAATAAATATTGTGAGCATACGATTATTACCCTTTTAAGATGGCTCCTACAGGACTCTTAAGTTTAGGGTTTTTCCTTTTTAATATTTTTTTAGGATTTAATTTTACGATCAAATTACGCGTGTCAGTGTGTTCTCATTAATACATGATTAAAATCATATAAAAAGAATAATAACAATAAGTATAGGATAGGACATGCATTTAGGATCTAATTTCATTTTTCTAGATTAGTTGGGTAATAAGGTTTATTTTTGCAAACACAAAAAATTACAAATTAAGTAGTATTTCCAGCATCTTAATTGCTTTGCAATTTTTGTATTTTAATTTATTGAATTTTATTTATGTTTTGCATAATAGGTGGCTATTAAATTTGTTTAGATTAATTAGGATCTTTTCAAAATGCAATTAAAATAATAAAAATACAAAAAAAAAAAATATAATAATAAACCACCCAGGTTGGCCACAATTGGGCGAGACCTGGGTGGCCCAAGTCCTTTTACCCTGTGAAAATGACCCATTCCTAGACCAATAAGTGGGTCCCCAACCCAGTCCATCAGAGACGCCCCAAAACGACACCATTTGGGGGCGAATCATCACAGCCGTTGATCACACGCCATCCAACGGCCCTGAAGCCAGGCCCAATTTCACATATATATGTCCAAATGTCTCTGTATAATTAAAGTCCAAACCCCATCTTCCTCGTACATACATCCCCAGTTATCAGCACCCCTTCTCTGCCATGAGACCAGTGTTGACCACCCAGCAACCACCCTAACGCCGCCACCAGAAATCACCTCGCGTTCCGAACCACAACGACCACTTTTTCCCTTCCCGTGCCAAACCCTTCGAATATTCAAAAAAAGATTCGCCGGCACCATTGCCTCCGGTGACCCAACTCCACATCAACCCAAAACCACACCCCTGAACCACCTCCCCTCCCCTTTTCCAACCATCCAAAGCATATCCTTCAAATCCTAACGAATCGGCTCAAATATTGAATCAAATTTAACCCTAAATCTTAAAACTCACTAGAATCCGATCAAATCGGTCCCAGGAAACCCTCTCCTATCCCTATCCCCAACCCAAAACCACACCCCTGAACCACCTCCGCTCCCTCTTTCCAACCGTCCAAACCATATTCTTCAAATCCTAACGAACCGGCTCGAATATTAAATCATAGTTAATCCTAAATCTTAAAACTCACCGGAATCCGGTCAAATCGGTCCCAGACAACCATATCCTATACATATCCCCAACCCTACAACCCACGACCTTAAAAAACAACTGACTACAAAGGAAATCCAAATCTGAGACCTCACTTGGTCTCAGAATATATTAACCCTATTCAAAACCCTTTTCCCTCTTCAATACTCAAGGCGAAAGCCTTAGAAGAGTAAAACACCTCTCAAAAGGGGTCAGAGAGTCATGGAACTAGAAAATTCCAAGCTAGGTTTGCATGCAGGGAAAGCTAAGTGTCCTTTTTTCTAATGTTTTGTCAATAGTTGTATTTTGCACATATTTCTTGTCTCAATTACTTTATTTTCCTTTAAATTTTACTTGTTTTCTGTAGTTTCATCTTAAAATAGTCATTCTTGCTTGTTATTCTTCTGGATACCTTTAGTCTTACTGATCTTCTGAGTAGTATGATCTCGAGCTCATCCTTGTTTTGCTGAGTTTTATTTGTTCATCTCTGAAAGTTCAGAAATACTCATCTTTGTTGTTCTTATCTGCTTTATACCATGTTTGAAATTCTAGGTAGGTCTTTTAGAATCTTATACCTATCATGGTTCATGCCTAATTTGCATTTGTTAAGGCTAAATTTGTGTGAATATTTTAATTTCCGATACTAGTCTTTTTCTCGTCTAGTCTGAGTATTTAATCTCCTTTCTTGCCTTCTCTGTTGAGTATTGGTCATTTTTTCTTGCATAGTCGATTGGGGTTCCTTTCCAGATAGTTTTGATTCATTGGTTCTGACATATAAAAACATGCATGAATATTCATATGATCCTGAAGTTGTGATAACTGTTTCCATCCTTTGATTCTGAATAGTCCGCATTAAGATGCTTGCTTGAAACCTAAGTTGCATTGATTAATTCTTAAATCCGTTGATTTTTTTTACATAATCATGTCTGTTGTTTAGACCTTGACTTCGACCCGAAACCTAAATGCGACTAACTAGTGTCAGATTTGACTAAACAAATGGAAACCAAGGTTAAAAACCCTTAGGTCAGTAATTAGAAAAAGGGACAAGGGTATAAAGGGTATTTGAATATAAATAATCCAATAACAATCTCCTAGAACATTCTAGTGAAGGATCCAACCATAATTTCTGCCTCAAACTTGAGGTACAATTCAGAAAACTAAGGACTAGTAAGGCAAAAGTCAAAATTGGGTAAGAGACTAAAAGGAAAACAAAGAAATTGGTGTTGCCCTAAGGCTTCAATAATAAAAGAAAACAATCTGAACATTTAAGTGGCTGTACTTGGAGACTTTTTTCGAGCAGATTTATCCTTAAAAGCTCTTACCAAATTAGGATATACATTTTAGTCTTTCATACATTCTTTTGGGTGCTGTTATTTTCCAAATTGAATTTTCCTTTGATAACAAGATGACAATGGACTAAATGTGCATATTGGGCTGTTCTAAAGATCAATTTATATTATTTGCTCTTTCTCAAAACCTCTTGAATTTCTGGGTGTTTACTGGCTGACTGGATTTGCTTGCTTGCTACTTGCTTCATTTACTCATAGGCTTTCTTTCCTGTTGGCACTCCATGTACCATTCCTTGCTCAAATTGTGAAAATATAGCCCTCTACATTCAAGTTTGTAGCTGATCATGAAGACAATTACACTTTCATTTCCCAGTTCATACGATGGCTGTTGTTTATTTTCTAGTAGCATTCTGGCTTTGTACTAAACATGAACATGTATTAACTATGGACTGTATCAGGACTGTGATTTTAATTTGTTTAAGTTCCGATATATTTAAGATAGTTTGATCCGAAATTAGCTTGGCATTTTCCATTTGAGTTATATTAGGAATTCGACAATTAAATATATGTGTACTCTGAATGATGAGTACTTCGAGTAGTTTCTTCAAATATCAAGATGAAAATCTGATTTGTAACTCATTAATGAGAAATCATTAGCATCAATTTTCTTATTTAAATACCTGCAATATACTTTATGATAACTAGGTGTATGGTTTTAATGATTGTGATACAATTGAAAGAAAGGCCGCTGTGATTTTCTTATAATGGACTTGTTAGTCCAATATCTCTGGGCCCAATTGGAAGGCCCAATAACTGGTAGTTGTGGTATAAAAATACATATCCCTGGGCTAGCTAAATGAAGCCCAATGTATAATTAGCCATGAATGAAACTAAAAAATTCAAGTACTGGAGTAAATGTCAATACTTGACAGCCAATACTCGAGTACGCGACGTATCTAAAGATGAGTTTGCACCGGGGTATGTTGCTTGGTACAAGAGAGATATAGAGCCTGGGAGGCTAGAGAAGTGACCACATCTCCAGGAATTTGGTGAGACATCACAAGAGCAGCGGGTTTGGTTAGCAAAAGAAAATGAATACCGGGCTACTATAGGAAAGCTGGAAAAGAAAATTCAAGAATTGCAATTCGAGAACAGTTTGCAAGCTGCAGCCAGTGAGGGAGAAAAAAGGTATTAACCAAAGAATATGAAGCCCTACGAGCCCAAGTCCAGAAAATGAAGCCCGTCGCAGAAAATCCTCCTAGGAGTACAAAAGATGAAAAGCTCATAGAAAACCTGCGACGGAAAGTAACTGAATACGGGTTCGACCTGAATAAGGCAAAGGGTGAACTATCTAGGGTTCGGAAGCAATTAATTAAAAGTGCAGAGGAACGAGCCCGCATACTTGAGTAATTAAAAGAAGGAAGTGGCAATGAGATCGTTGGTTTAAAGCAGAGGGCCGTTATAGCTGAAAACAAAATGGCCAAACAAGCCAGGGATTTCAAAGCCGAAGGAGAGCATTTCTATGCATTAATGCAGTAATAGAAGGATTAGAGAGGGATCTGGGGCAATTCCAAAAGCTGAATCAAACAGCCAAACGAACTCTAGAAGCACGGGTCGAGCAAATTGGGCATCTACTACAAAAAAAGGGGTTATCAGAGAAAGGGTGCGGGCAATCGCAGAATATATTACCACAAAGTGCAACCACTATGAGGACATGAGAAAATCTATGTTGTTTGCTGCTGCCATGACATTTTTCCGTCAAGTGATGGAAGATCTCCATTACCTCTAGAGAAGATTAGCGCGCAAACCTGCGGCAAGGCCGGATGATGCCCTGCAAGCTCCAAAAACATTTGAAGTTTTAAGGTACTCATAAATTTGTATTTAAAAAAAAGGAGTCTGTCTATATGTTCTTTTACGCCTCTTCTGAGTCTGTAAGTTTGGTACTTGCCTTTATTTTGTTAGCTTTTGTAATCAAAGTTTATGGCTTTATAAAAATTGAAATCCCAAAATTTTTTTCTATTGTGTACATAGCATTTTTTTCCATGAACTACGCTCGGTCTAATTTATGCAATGTCATGATACGTAGGCAATCTGTATAGGATTCGACCATTTTCTTAAAAAGGGAAAGCTAACAAGGAATAAGAAATAGGAAATAAAAGGAAATACGGAATAAATGTCGGGATGACACATGCGACCATGGCAAGCATATAAAACCCGTTAATTGCATGAGTGAATCATATTTAATGTGCAATTTCTTGTTTGTTATCTACCTCAACTTAACATTTTGAAATTCCAGTGTCCAGTCCAGGTTTTCTAAGAACAGTGATTTGTTTGCAGTAAGCTGGCTTCGTACGGATAATTTACTTGGTAAAAAGGAAGCACATAGATGTCGATCGAAATGACTCAACCACATGTCCCTATCCTAGAGGACAACAAAATTACGGGAATCCCAGCCTCCGAATCTGCAGGGGTTTAAGAGAATAGGATCCTTCGACTCTGAGTTATAGAGATGTGGGACGCCTGGAAAAATGGGAAAGAAACTCCAAGTACAATCCCCGGATTTCCCGAGCTTTTTCCAAGGTCAGGGGGTACCTCCACCATCCCTATCTGTCACCCAAATTTCCTCTTGGGGCAGCCCACCATATCAACCAACTTTGTCGGAGCGCCCTCTGAGACCCGCCCTCCAATGTTCACATGTGGTCCAGTTCCCAACATTTTTACGGCCCCTCCGTGTGTAGCCACAACACAGCCTGCGGTAGCAAGGCCCATGTTTAACCCCACAGCTTTTACATTCCAAACTCCCAACTACCAAACCGAGACTCCCCCATACCCCATATACAATTACCCTCAGCCAGCATACGAACTCATACCTGTGCAAGACAAAACCTCTAAAACACCCGAACAAGATGAAATAACAAGGAGAATGAAGAGTCTCAAACAAAGTCTAAAAAACATGCAAGAACTAAGTGGGCAAAAGAGTGTATCTTACTCAGACCTATGCATGTTCCCACATGTACATATCCCTCTAGGGTTCAAAACGCCGAGGTTTAAAAAAATACGATGGCCACGGCGACCCCATTGCTCATTCGAAAAAGTATTGCAATCAACTGCGTGGAGCCGGTGGAAAAGAAGAACGCTTGATAGCATATTTTGGGGAGAGCTTAGTGGGCATTGCACTTGAATGGTACATGGACCAGGATATTACCCGATGGCATATCTGGGATGACCTCGCCCGGGGTTTCGTAAGGAAATTCCAGTATAACATTGATATTGCCCCGGACAGGAACTCCTTAGCCAACTTGAAAAAGAATCCTTCAGAAAGCTTCAGAGAATATGCTGTTTAGTGGCGTGAGCAAGCATCGAGAGTAATGTCACCCATGGACGAGACATAAATGGTCACCGTCTTCCTACAAGTGCAAGAGGCAGATTATTTTCAAAATATGATGTCAGCAATGGGCAAACCTTTGCAGAGGCAATTAAGATCGCGGATATGGTAGATAATGGCCTCAAGACATGAGAATTCTGAGTCAATACGCGTAAGAGCAAGCTCCTAGGCCATACAACGGGGGACATGGGGAATCCCAAGAAACAAAAAGAAAGAGGAAGTGTCCATGGCAACTTCCGGGATGAGAAAACGGCATGCTCACAGACCTGTATTCTCAAAAAGGGCATCTCAACATTACTACCCCCACCAAAACATGCACTATGCTTCTCAACCTTATGCAATCATGAATGCCAAGCCCTTTGCTCGATCACAACAACAGGGCAACAAAAACCAAGCCCCAAGAAATTAGCCTCCTAAGAATCACAATAATCCCCGCCCTCAACAAAATAATTACCGTCCCAGGTAACCACACAAGAGACAGAACTTCACTCCAATAGGGGAATCTTACACCAGCCTATTCCCAAAGTTGGTCCACATGGGTCTCCTGCAGCCCGTTCCCCTTAAAAGACGAAACCCCAAGTCACCTTCATATCAAAAGGGCGTACGTTGTGCTTACCATTACGGGGCAGAAGGACATGACACCAAAACTACTGGAATCTATTACGAGTGGTTGAGGATTTGATAGACCAAAAGAAGATAGCATTGAGAGATGAAGATGTCCCAAACGTAACAAATAACTAGTTGCTCGCTCACAACAAAGGGCCAGTCATCATAATGATTTGTGAGGACAAAGAATTTGATCCTGCCATAAAGCCATAATAGCCATCGCTGCGGCAGACAGAAAACAAAAAGTTACCCCCAAGAAGATTGAAGAAAAGAAAATGAATGAATCCAAGTGCCCAAAAGCGGAGAAGAATCCTGAAATCAAAACTGAGACGACCCCCACCAAGGAAACAATACTTTTCATCCTACAAGTGCGTCAAGAAAAACTGCCCACTATGAGTCCCCCAAGAAGATTTGAGCTGAACAAAACCATGTATGTACCCAAGAAAGCCTATGTGGTATGGGGACGGATTAAAGTACTGGTGTTGAATGAGCCCGTGGTAATCGGTCTCGCACCTTAGAAGCCCATGACAAACCCTTCGGCAGTCCCTTGTAATTACCATGAAACCATAGTTACATACAAAGGCAAAGAAATCATCGGGGAAACCAAAAAGGCTATCCCACAAAGAAATACTCAGATATGGAATAAGTGAACGCTGCTACCAAACGCTGATTTCCACCTAAGAGGCTAGTGAATGCTGAAGAGGGAGAAGCTTTCTTTCAAAAAAAGAAAATGTCGAAATACGAGGTGGTGGACCAGCTCTGAAAGTCTCCCGAGCTAGTTTCTTTATTGTCACTCTTGATGAAATCCCCCGATCACCAGCAAGTGTCGACCGAAACCTTGAATGAAGCTTACGTACCGGCGGGGACCTCCGTGGAGAAACTAGAGAAAATGGAGGAAAGATTCTTTTCCATTAATCAGGTTACGTTCAACCAGAATGACTTACCTCCAGATAGAGCCGCGCACAACAAAGCCTTGCACCTCATCGTCAAATGCGAGGGCTATTATGTCAAAAGAGTGATTATAGATGGAGGTTCTATAGTATATTTATTCCCACTATCTACATTGTAGAGAATGGAGATTGGGAAAGAGTGGATCCTTCCCAACAACGTTTGTGTCCGAGCCTTTGATGGAATCAAGGGAGACACCATAGGGGAAACTGACTTAGTGCTGACCATTGGTCTAGTCGACTTCAAAGTAATGTTTCAGGTGTTGGACATGGACACATCCTATAACTACCTCCTAGAAAGACCATGGATTCACGCAGCAGGAGTGGTGCCTTCTACCCTACATCAAATGCTGAAGTTCGAACATGAAAAAACTAGAAGATTGTAGTTCATGTAGAAGATGAACAGTCAATTTACTGGGACCCCTCTGTTCCCTGCCTTGAAGACAAGGAGGGGAGTGAGCACATAGTCTACAAAGCTTTTGAAATCGTGGTAGCCGATCAACATGAAGAAGGCAAGCCACTCCCCCAGCCTTTCCTTTCAAATGCTTCAATCATGGTGGCAAGGGAGATGATGCACCAAGGTTCTTTGCAAGGCAAGGGACTCAGAAGTTCTTTACAAGGCATAACTGAGCGGGTCACTTTTCCTGCCGCAAAAAAATTCTTTGGGCTAGGCTTTCAACCAACATCAGAAGATATCACTTGGGAAAATCGCAGAAAATGCCATGGATGGGCTATGCCACAACCCCCACCCCACTTGTACAAAACATTTGTAAAAGCAAAGTACAGTGAGGAAGAGGAAGAAGAAACCTTCACAGCAGAAGAAATTGATGAGATATGCGGAGCCATGAGGGAATTATTGTACAAAGCCAATATGGTCCAGCTGGGAGAAGGTTCAAGCACCGTTGAAGTGCTCTATATGGGGCCGGAATCTATGCTTCAAAACTGGAAAGCCATACCTTTCCTATCCAGGCGGGAGGCCGGGTACTTCCGCCTTGCTATATCTTCCTACATCACGAGCTATTTCAGGGTGTAACTTGGTTATTTTTCTTTAGCATTTTTGCCCTTTAAAATCCAGCTGTAAACCCTTTTATCTTACGATTTCAAAGAAATGAAATCAATATTTCATCATTTGCACTTCTCTGTCTTTCTCTCATTTTATTTTTCTTTTATTTTTTCATCTTCTCTTTCAGTCCCAATAATGCGACTTTAAATAAACTGACATGCTCGCGGACTTCATGAAATGACCAAAACATGCTGCCCATTTGTGAAATAATGAACCAAGAACCGGAATACGATGAAGAAGAGGCTTTTAAGGAAATCAACCGAGAGTTGGAACACTTTTAAAAAACCCTAATCCAGACTTAAACGATAATGAACCGGTTAAGTTGGGCAATCCTGGTGAAATCAAAGAAACTAAAATAAGCATCCATGTGAATAAAGAAATACGGGATTCATTGGTTCAACTCCTTTTGGAATTCAAAGATGTATTTGCGTCGTCTTACGGTGATATGCCTAGTTTGAGTATGGATCTGGTGGTTCATAAGTTGCCCACATACCCTGAATGCCTTCTGGTCCAACAAAAACAAATAGACAAGCCTAATGTCAGCGATAAAATCAAAGAGGAGATCACAAAACAGCTAGAGCCAAGAGTGATTTGAGTGGTTCGATACACAACGTGGCTGGTCAATGTTGTCCCGGTACCGAAGAAAGACAAAAAAACTCGAGTGTGTGTTGATTACAGAGATTTTAAAAAGGTGAGTGCTACGCAGGAAACAACTAGGTCTTGATGGATGACGAAGATGCTGAGAAAACCGCCTTTACCACACCTTGGGGAACCTATTGTAACAGAGTTATGCCTTTTGGATTGAAAAATGTCGGGGCAACATACATGAACGCCATGAGTACCATCTTTCACGACATGATGCATCAAGAAATAGAAGTATATGTGGATGATGTGATTATCAAGTCCAAGGCTCAGGGCGATCATGTAAAGGACATTAGGAAGTTCTTCGAAAGGCTTCGGAAATATGATTTAAAATTAAATCCAGCAAATAGTGCATTTGGGGTTCCGTCAGGCAAACTTCTTGTGTTCATTGTCAGCCGAAGAGCTATGGAGTTGGAACCGACCAAGATAAAATCCATTCGAGAGATACCTCCGCCAACGACCAAAAAGGATGTATGGCGTTTATTGGGAAGATTGAATAACATCATCCGATTCATCGCCCAATTGACTTCCACATGCGAGCCCATATTCAAGCTATTGAAAAAGGATGCGGCAGTTAAATGGACTGTCGAGTGTCAAGAGGCTTTTGACAGAATGAAACAATACTTGTCCAATCCACAAGTTTTGGTTCTGCCAGAACCAGGGAGGCTACTATTTCTCTAACTAACAGTCTTGGATGGCTCTTTTGGTTGTATTCTCGGGCAGCATGATGCCACGGGAAATAAAGAGTAAGCCATTTATTATCTAAGTAAAAAGTTTACCAGTTATGAGGCCAAGTATTTACTATTAGAAAGAACTAGTTGCGCCTTGATGTGGGTGGCTCAGAAGTTAAGGCATTATCTGCAAGCTCATACCACTTACCTCATAACCCGGGTGGATCCGCTAAGGTACATATTCCAAAAACCAATGCCCATAGGGCGAATGGTCAAATAGCAAATTTTACTCACCGAGTTCGACATAGTTTATGTCTGTCGTACTGCGATGAAGGCTCAAGCATTGGAAGATCATCTGGCTGGGATTTCTGTTGATGATGAATATCAGCCTTTAAACACATATTTCATTGATGAAAAAGTGAATTTGGTGGAAGTAACAGTTGATGACATCCCCGTCTGAAAAATGTTTTTCGACGGAGCAGTAAACGCAAAAGGCATAGGGATTGGGGCAATTTTAATCTCACCCATAGATCAGCATTATCCAGCCACAACCAGGCTCCGGTTCTTCTGCAAAAATAATACGGCCGAATATGAGGCTTGCATCATGGGCATGAACATGGCCATTAACCAAGATGTTGAGGAATTTTTGATCATGCGAGATTTCGATCTGATCATCCGACAGGCTCAAGGAGAGTGGGAAATAAAATAAGTTAAGCTCATCCCATACAGACAGCATGTGGAAGACTTCAGCAAACATTTCAGGTCGGTACAATTCAGGTACATTCCCCGTTGCCACAATGAGTTAGCAGACGCACTCGCAACCTTGGCCTCCATGTTACCTTACCAGGGAAACGCTTATGTTGATCCTTTACAAATCCAAATCAAAGAAACGCATGGGTATTGTAATGCGACCGAAGCCGAGTCCAGCACATAACCCTGGTATTATGACATCAAGTGATTCATAAAAACATAAGAGTATCCCAAGCAAACCATCGGAGAACAAAAGAAAACCATCCGACGGCATGCAAGAAATTTCTTTTTGAGCGGTGATACTTTGTATAAAAGGACTACAGATCTTAATTTGCTCAGATGTGTGGACACCGAGGAAGCTAGTAGAATTATGCACGAACTACATGCGGGAGTATGTGGGCCCCATATGAACGGCTATGTACTGATAAAGAAGATACTCCGAGCTGGCTATTACTTGATGACCATGGAGAAAGATTGTTTCAGCTTCGTTCGAAAATGTCATAAATGCCAGGTGCACAGTGATTTGATTCATGCACCGCCTAATTAATTGCATCATATGTCAGCACCCTGGCCATTTGCCGCTTGGGGCATGAATGTCATTGGGACGATCGATCCAAAAGCCTCAAATGGACACAGATTCATATTGGTCGCTATTGATTACTTCACAAAATGGGTTGAGGCCATCACCCTTAAATCTGTTACCAAGAAGGCGATGGTCAATTTTGTGCATTCCAACATGATTTGTTGTTTTTGGATTCCCACTTCCATCATTCCAGACAATGCAGCTAATCTAAACAGTCGACTGATGGGAGAAATATGTGAACAATTAAGGATAACACATATAAACTACACCCTTTACTGGCCCAAAGCTAATGGTGTATTCGAAGCAGCTAACAAGAACAACAAGAAAATCTTAAGGAAAATGATTCAAAGCTCGAGGCAACGGCACGAAAAGTTGCATTTCGCATTGATGGAATATCGTACCACAGTACACACCTTGGTAGGAGAAACTCCTTATTTGCTGGTATATGAGACTGAAGCTGTCATACCCACCGAGGTACAAATCCCTTCGCTCCGAGTGATTGTCGAAGCAGAAATTGAAGATAGTGAATGGGTCAAAACTCGTTTGGAGCAACTATTATTAATTGATGAAAAACAAATGGCTACGGTGTGCCACGGGTAGTTGTACCAACAAAGAATGGACCGTGCTTACAATAAGAAAGTGCGCCTTAGGAGTTTCGAAGTCGGGCAACTGGTATTGAGGCAGATACTTCCCCACCATCAGGAAACAAAAGGAAAATTCGCTCCAAATTGGAAAGGCCCATGCATTATCAGAAAAATACTACCTAAAGGAGCATTGTACCTGGGTGACGTTGAAGGAAACGAGCCCGAGGCAGCAGTAAATGCAAATGTAGTAAAAAGGTATTATGTTTAAGCTCCCTGCAGCAATGACCCCGGTTGATTGAAATGACGAAGGGTTTACTTTCCCACTTCCACCAAACACTATCGATCCCTTTCAAACCCTTTGAGCTGGTTACATTTCTTTGATCACCCTCTTTGGAACCCGGAAATGTTGTTCAAAAGAAAAAAGAAGAAGAAGAAAGAATAAAAGAAAAGAAAAATTAAAAAAAATAGAACACAAACAATATAGTTTAGGAACATTTCCTCAACTACGTCTGACTTGATTGCAAATGGATACGCAGGCAGCCTCCCTCTCAGGTTCAGTCATATCAAAACAAAAAACCCCATTAATCCAAGAAAACAAAAACTGTGGCAGAAATGTATTGGTTCGGTCACAAATCCATCCGAAGGGTTCCAAAGTTGTATATTCCCGTCCAACTTCCTTTATTCAAAAGCCTAGTCCAAGTCCGTCCGATCAGTTGATCAACTCGCGGACATTGAAAAGCACCTTTGTTGGGATTCGGCACAACTCAAATTTTTTAGAGAAATAAAATGAGAGAGGTTTATCTGTGAAAACCTCCGGGTAATATAAGGCGACGACGAGCATAGAATTTTCTTTCAATCCCGGCATAACCCGCGGACTCCCCTAGCATAACTTAGGAATTTTCCATTCATCCCGGCATAACCCGTGGATTTCCCTAGCATAAACTATGAATTTTCTTTCAATCCCGGCATAACCCGCGGATTCCCCTAGCATAACTTAGGAATATTCCATTCATCCCGGCATAACCCGTGGATCTCCCTAGCATAACCTAGGAATTTTCTTTCAATCCCAGCATAACCCGCGGATTCCCCTAGCATAACCTATGAATTTTTCATTCATCCCGTCATAACCCGTGGTTCTCCCTCGCATAAATGAGGAATTTTCTTTCAATCCCGGCATAAACCGTGGATCCCCTGGCATAGCATACAAACTCTCATTTAATCCCGACATAACCCGTGGATCCCCTTGGCATAACCCAGGAACTTTCCATTTATCCCGGCATAACACATGGATTTCCCTAGCATAACCTAGGAATTTTCATTCATCCCGGCATAACCCGTAGATCCTCCTAGCATAACCGAGGAATTTTCCATTTATACCGGCATAACCCATGGATCCCCCTAGCGTATCCTAAGAGCTTTTCCTTGAAAATTTTGGCATAACCAGGAGGTCCCTCATTCAAATCCCGGCATAACCCATGGATTTCCTTCCATCCCTAGCAGGGACTTTTCATTCCCATCCCGGCATAACCCGCGGGTTTTTTTCTTACCCCAGAAGGGACTTTTTCATTTCTATCCCGGCATAATCCGTGAATCCTCCTCCTGTCCCTCGCAAGGACCCTATTTCTTTCCCAGCATAACTTGTCTACCAGTCCAAGGATACGCAATCCTGACTTTTGTTGCTTTCAATAAAGAAATAGTTTTGATTTGTGTTGCAAATATGTCACGTCCCAAATCGAAGGGCTGCGATGGGCACCCGGTGCCTTACTCGACTGAGTACAAATGTAACATATCTTTCTTATCATACTAAAATGGGTAGTTTAGCCAGAAAACCTATCATGACATAACAAAAATAAAACATAAGGGAATGCTTAACATATGACGACCAACATGATGTGCAAACTTATACAAGTGATATACGGGCCTACAAGGCCGACATGACCATTCATAAACTCAAAATGTAGGCCAACAAGGCCATAAGTGTATACATAAACCTGAAATCTGTCTACCAGCCTCTAAGAGTACATAAAATCAAAAAGGTCGGGACAGGGCCCCGCCATACCAATCAATATATATCCAGAGCATACTGATCAAATAGGCAACTCCGGAGCAAGTGGAGTGCACCAACACCTTTTGCTGAGCTGATAGCCTACTTGGAGAAATGCCAACCTGTCTATTGGGACCTGCGAGCATGAAACAAATCATCTCCAACCAAAAGGGACGTCAGTACGAATAAAGCACTGAGTATGTATGGCAGGAAAGCATATACAAGAGTAGTAATGTAAAGAGAGATAGATGAGAAACAATCTGTAACATCTGAGTGCCTCTGGTGGCTACTGATATGAAATGCATAATACATATATATACATAAACTTGTTAAACATTTGCCTCTGTGGGAATCATCATCATCATCATATTGTACCCGGCCTCATAGAGGACTCGGTAAAAAGGTACCCGGCCATCATAAGGCTTGGTAGAATCGTACCCTGCCACGTGGAGCTCGGTAAAACTCAACAGATCAGTGGTTGCACAGTAGGTGCCGTATCTAGCCGACTATAGCGTGACTTGGTAGAGCAAAATAGATACATATATATATATATATATATATATATATATATATATAATGCATGTTCGACTCATGGAATGGCCTTCTAAACCTTTTGGAGTGTCTTAAGATCCTTATGGACATCTATACCCTCAATACGAACCTTAGTAAGATTGAAGGATCATACACATTTTCTTAGAATAATTTTATAAGGAAAAAACAACATGGACAACCTTATTTTCTAGGAGTAGATCTATTATGAATTGGCGTACCGTTTATTTTCATGTCACTTTAGATCATTCCAAAAGAAAGAAGTAAGTGCCTTAACATACCTTAAAAATGTTGAGTCCTTAATTCCTTCCAAGTGACTCTTCAAACAAGTCAACTCGATCTATCATAGCATAAGGAGATTCAAAATTAGAGTTGAGCAAAGGCCAAGTCTATAACTTAAGCTAGTAGCTCATTTTACCTACATTTGGGCAGAGTCTCCTTTGTAACAAGGGCCTCACCATTACCATATACAAGCAAAAAGAACCAGAGAAGTCCATCAATATATAAACGTCAATTATAAGACACCACATAATAATAATAAGTAACAACTACTTCACGACGAGGTGACAAGCTCCAATTGGAATACGTACAACCCATATACTCTTTATAGACTTCGTACATTAAGTTAAAAGTATCATTACTCACAATTGTAACTACCTTCGATTAGTAACTTTATTCACTAGTTCATTTCTACTCCATCTATTTAACTTAATCAATATCAATATACCCTAGGCACATGAAAGAACAAAATATACCTTCCTCCTACAGTAACTTCAAGTCGAAATCCAAGTTATATTTAGCTTAAAGAACCCTCAATGGCAATATAACATCATAGAAGTGACTTAAGCTAATCCAAGTATTATCTTGTAGTTTATCATCCTAACAACTTAACCAACATACAAGAAATATTAAGCACAATTAGTAGGTTGTTATACTCACCTTAGACAGAATAAAAAATTGTAATCTCATCCAAATAGAGCCCAAAACCATCCTCAATGACAACACAACCTCAAATAGGTGTTGCTCTTCACTAGGACTAGGTTTTGATGTTGAAATATGCTGTAATCCATTTGAAATACATGAAATAATCTAGGGTTGCTATAACAACCATGAGAGAGTATTATAAAGAATATAAAATACGTAAAATAACCTCCCATACAAGCTGAAACCACCAAAAAATCAGCAACAAAAAGAAGAACAAGATACTTACGAGCGCCACGAGATTCCCGACACTTGATTTGTGTTGTTTGCCCTTTGTTTGGGTTTTGAATCTTGAGAGAAACTTGAGAAGGTGTTCCTAGGGTTCTAAGGTCTGAAAATAGTGAAAATAAACGACTTAAAACGGGTTGGAGGTGCCCTATATAAATCCAAATGTCTCAAACCGCCTTAAGTGGTCCCCATAGAGAGGTGCTTGGCGCAGTCTCACAAAAATGCGAATATTCTCTCTACTCTGATGTCGTGTGGATGAACGGTTTAATGAGTTGGATCTAGACTCGTATATCTTCTAATTTGTATATAGATCATTCCTTGATTCCAAGAATATTGGGAGAAAAGTGCATCTACATTTGACCTAAATTTCAGCAAATTTATGAATGTAACTTATGATGACCTTTGCCAACTCTTGTTCCACATCTTGCTTGCCTTCAAAATGTAGAAAATGAATATCATACGACTAAAATAACTCATAGAATAACCTCCTTATCATGCTATGAACCGTAGTCTCACGCCAAAGTGCATGTTATAACATTCCAAATATGTCGACTTTCAACAAAACTTACTTTCTCCTGTTTGTTTAGCGTCTAAGCTTTCCTACCCTTTTGGGACTTGTTGCTCATGATCTTATAGACTTGTAACCTCCAAGATAAAAAGATGAAACTTACATTGTGTACTATAAAAAATGATCTCATTTCTGAGCTTATATTAGTTGGCTTACGACGTGCTCTCACGTACGAAAACATGGAATGTAACATCATTCCACCCTTTGGAACCTTGTCCTTGAATGTTGACTGATGCGCTTATCAGTTTCATAAACAATAGCTCTTACGAATACTTTAATGATTACTTTTCTAGCTAGGCATTGTATTTTGAATAAATCCAAACGCTTGGGCGTTCTCCCCTTTTGGCCTCTTTTTTATGCCATAACATGTGGTTGGAATTCTACCAATATCGTAACATTTGTTAGTTTATGTCATGCAGTATGTACAACCGTGTCCTTGTATGAGCGCCTAGAAACTATTCTTCCCTTTTTTCCATCTTTTAGCCAATATTTAAGCCTCACTTTATGAACATATACAGAATTATGAAAAGTTGTCCCTCTAGGAATCTGTAGGTGTACTGATGTCTTTTGCTTGGTACTTTATTGAATTTAAGACTATTGCTATCTCTTGTTTCATATCCTTTTGTATATATCCTTATGAATTTACTACATCTAGGTAGGTTATACTATACCATAAAACTTACTTCGGTTTATTATTACCGAGGTTTGCTACCTAACTCCAGGTTACTCTCTCGCTGCTTATCTTATATGTATATATCTAAATCCTTTAGTGCTTTCTCGTCACTATTCATCTCAAGATTAACAAACAAATCTCACCTCGTACTTTGGAACTTGTAACCATCTATTGTTTATTCAACTTAATATTGATCCATAATCTATCACGGATACTTGCAAACTCTTACATAATGTACTATCACTAGCACTCACATCTCCTCGGGGAACACCTGAAGTGATGTTCCCTGATCAACCTAGGGATAATACTATGCTTCAATAACCATATTTCATTTCATCCCAACGCAATTCATATTATGGTGGTAACGATTTCTTTTATTGTGTTTGCCCCGTGTTCCTTCTGTTTTTCTAGATTGCACATGCGTCTCTTTTAGTTCAAAAATAAAACAAACTGTTAGTTTGAATAGTGATTGGTTTTGCGGCCTTGTCACGCTTGATTTCAGCTTCCTTTCTGTCAAAAGACAAACCCTTGACTTCCAATCCTTGCTTCGTTGATTGGCCATGGGGTCCTCATTTTGGGTTGGTTTTTGTTTTCCTGGCCTTGGGTTATGAGTTTTGTCCCAACTTTGATATATGAGCTAGCTTTTAGGGCTTTTGATAAGAACCAACATCCTGTTCGGCTTAACCCTTTCCTCTTTGGCTTTACCTTCGTGGACCTTTAATATTGGCTCCCCTACTTTATTTCCCTGCTTTTGATGTGTTAGCCATCACGATCAGCTGGGATTGGTTTAAGCGCGCTTGACGATGTCGGGCATTCCCTTAGTTCTTTCTATGAGGAACCTATGAGGCCAGCCCTACTACCTTTGCTAAGGAATGGTCCAGACATCAAATTTAAAGTGGAAATGAATGAAACATGGATTTTAGAGAGATATGTTCCTTTTGGAGGGAAAAAGGGAACTTATCTGGAAGTATGAACCAGCTTTAAATGGCAACGACATGCTTTTTGGACTGAATACCCGGCCCAGATCCATTTTTGCTTTCTCAATTGAACTCTTTCAAAACCAAAGAAACTTATTCTGACTTTAGTGGCAACATTTCCTCTTTTCGGTCGATGGCGCCCTTTTCGTTTTTTCGCCAGTTGACCTCTCTTATTTCTCTTCTCCCGTCGCCCCATAGCGCTCTTTGTGAGTTTTGACTAAACAGACTCTCTCATTTTATTTTTCTCTGCTCGCCGTCGCCATATGGTGCCCGTAGGTTTTCACCGATAAGACTATCTCATTTTATTTCTCTCAAAAGTTTGATTGGTGTCGAATCCCAACAAAGGTATTTTGCATGTCCCCGGGGATCTATAACTTTTGAACCATTCGGATAGATTTGTAACGGAACCAATATATTTCTGTCGCAGTTTTTGTTTTCTTGGGTAAATTGGGTTTTATTTTGATATGACTGCACCTCAGGGAGAGGCTGCCTACGTATCCTTTCGGAATCAAGTCAGACGTAGTTCAGGAAATTTTCCTAAACCAATTTGTTTGTATTCTTTTTTTCTTGCTTTTTTTCCTCTTTTTTTTTTCTTCTTTCTCTTTTTTTCTTTCTTCTTTTTTTTGAACGTCATTTCCCTGTTCCAAATATGGTGATGGTAGCGGGAAAGCAAAGCCTTCGTCATTTCAATCAACCGGGGTCATTGCTGCAGGGCGTTCAAACATAATACCTTTTTACTACATCCGCATTTACTGTTGCCTCGGGCTCGTCTCCTTCAACATCCCCCAGGTACAATGCTCCTTTTGGCAATATCTTTCTGATAGTGTATGGACCTTTCCAGTTTGGAGCGAATATACCTTTGTCTTCCTGATGATGAGGAAGTATCCACCTCAATACCAGTTGCCCGACTTCGAAATTCCTGGGGCGTACTTTCTTTTTGTAAGCACGGGCCATTCATTGTTGGTACAACTGCCCGTGGCACACTGCCGCCATTCGTTTTTCGTCAATTAATGCCAACTGCTCCAAAAAAGTTTTAACCCATTTACAATCTTCAATTTCTACTTCGACAATTACTCAGAGCGAAGGGATTTCTACCTCGGCGGGTATGAGAGCTTTAGTCTTGTAGACCAGCAAATAGAGGATTGCTCCTACCAATGTACGTACTGTGGTACGATATCCCATCAGTGCAAAAGAAAATTTTTGTTCCATTGCCTCGAGCTTTGAATCAATTTCCTCAAGATCTTCTTGATGTTCTTGTTAGTTGCTTTGACGGCACCATTAACTTTGAGTCGGTAAGGAGTGGAGTTTCTATGTGTTATCTTGAATTGTTCACATATTTGTCCCATTAGTCGACTATTTAAATTAGCTGCGTCGTCTGTAATAATTGTAGCGGGAATTCTAAAATGACAAATGATGTTGGAATGCACAAAATCCACCACGACCTTCTTGGTAACAAACCTAAGGATAATGGCCTCAACCCATTTTGTTAAGTAATCAATGGCAACCAATATGAATTTGTTTCCATTTGAGGCTTTTGGCTCAATCAACCTAATGACATCCATGCCCGAGGCGACAAATGGCCAGGGTGCTGACATAGGATGCAACTCATTTATTGGTGCATGAATCAAATACCATGCACCTGACATTGATGACATTTTCAAACGAAGCTGAAGCAGTCCTTCTCCATGGTCATCCAGTAATAGCCAGCTCTGAGTATCTTCTTTCCAGTACATAGCCGTTCATATGGGGCCCACACACTCCATGGTCATCGAGTAATAGCCAGCTCGGAGTATCTTCTTTACCAGTACATAACCGTTCATATGGGGTCCATACACTCATGCATGTCTTTTGTGCACAATTCTACCGGCCTCCTCGGTGTCCACACATCTTAACAAATTAAGATCTGGAGTCCTTTTATACAAAGTATCACCGATCAAAAATAAATTTCTTGAATGTTGTCGGATGGTTTTCTTTTGTTCTCCCGTGGCTTGCTCAGGGTACTCCTATGTTTTTTTGAATCTATTAATGGCATAATACCAGGGTTGTGTCCTGGACTCTGCGTCGGCCGCGTTACAATACCCATGCCTTTCTTTTATTTGGATTTGTAAAGGATCAACATAAGCGTTCCCAATGTATGGTAACATGGAGGCCAAGGTTGCGAGTGCATCTGCTAACTCATTTTGGCAACGGGGAATGTACCTGAATTGTACCGACCTGAACCATTTGTTGTGGTCTTCCACATGTTGTCTGTATGGGAGGAGCTTAATATCTCTTGTCTCCCATTCTCCTTGAGCATGTCGGATGATCAATCAGAATCTCCCATGATTAGCAATTCTTTGATATCTTGGTGAATAGCCATGCTCTGGTTCTTCTGCACCAAAAATAAAGCTGAATATGAAGCTTGCATCTAGCCACACCCATGCTCTGCTCAGAAGTAACCAGAGCATGGCTATGGCTGGATAATGCTGACCTGTGGGTGAGATCGAAATTGTCTCAATCCGTACGCCTTTTGCGTTTACTTATCCGTTGAAGAATATTTTCCATATGGGGGTGTCTTCAGCTGCTGCTTCCAATGAATTCACTTCTTCAACAGTGAAGTAGGTGTTGAAAGGCTGATATTCGTCATCAATGGGGTTCTCATCCAAATGATCTACCAATGCTTGAGCCTTCATTGTCGTACGACCGACATAAACTATGTCGAACTCGGTGAGTAAATTTGCCATTTGGCCAGTCGCCCTGTGGGCATTGGTTTTTGGAATATGTACCTTAGTGGATCTAGCCTGGTTGTGAGGTACGTGGTATTAGCTTGCAGATAATGCCATAACTTTTGAGCAACCCACGTAAAGGCGCAACAAGTTCTTTCTAACAATGTGTACTTGGCCTCGTAAATGGTAAACGTTTTGCTCAGATAATAAATGGCCTTCTCTTTCTTTCCCGTGGCGTCATGCTGCCTGAGAATACTGCCAAAAGAGCCTTCCAAGACTGTTAGATAGAGAAATAGTGGCTTTTCTGGTTCTGGCGGAACTAAAACTGGTGGACTGGACAAGTATTGTTTGATTCTGTCAAAAGCTTCCTGACACTCAACAATCCATTTAACTGCCGCATCCTTTTTCAATAGCTTGAATATGGGGTCACATGTGGAAGTCAACTGGGCAATGAATCGGCTGATGTAATTCAATCTTCCCAATAGACTCATTACATCCTTTTTGGTCCTTGGCGAAGGCCGCTCTCGAATGGATATTATCTTGGTTGGATTCAATTCGATGCCTCTTCGGCTGACGATGAACCCCAGAAGTTTTCCTGATGGGACTCCAAATGCGCACTTGGTTGGATTAAAATTCAAATCATATTTGCGAAGCCTTTCGAAGAACTTCCTCAAGTCCTTTACATGATCACCGTGAGTCTTGGATTTGATTATCACATCATCCACATACTCCTCTATTTCTCGATGCATCATGTCGTGGAAGATGGTGGTCATGGCCCTCATGTATGTCGCCCTGGCGTTTTTAAATCCAAAAGGCATAACTCTATAACAATAGGTTCCCCAAGGTATGGTAAAGGCGGTTTTCTCCGCATCTTGCTCATCCATCAACACTTGGTGATATCCTGCGTAGCAGTCTATGAAGGATTGAATCAAATGTCTGGCACAGTTATCAACAAGGATGTGGGTGTTGGGTAGTGGGAAGTTGTCCATCGGACTAGCCTTGTGTAAAACTCTGTAATCCATACACACTCGAGTTTTTCCGTCCTTCTTTTATACCGGGACCACATTAGCCAGCCATGTGGTGTACCGAACCACCCGGATTACCCCCTCCTCAAGTTGTTTTGTAATCTCCTATTTGATTTTATCGCTGATATCAGGCGTGTAATTTCTTTGATTTTGTTGGACCGGAGGGCATTCACGGTATGTAGGCAACTAATGAACCACCAAATCCATACTCAAACCAGGCATGTCGTCGTAAGACCAAGCAAATACATCTTTGAATTCCAAAAGGAGTTGAACCAATGAATCTCATATTTCGTTATTCACATGGATGCTTATTTTAGTTTCATTGATTTCATCGGGATTGCCCAAGTTAACCAGTTCAGTATCATTTATGTTTGGCTTCGGTTTGTTTTCAAAGTGTTCCAACTCTCGGTTGATTCCCTTAAAGCCTCTTCTTTATAGTATTCCGGTTCTTGGTTCATTATTTCACAGGCGGGTGGCATGTTTGGGTAGTGGCATGAAGTCCACGAGCATGTCGTTTTATTTAAAGCCGCATTATTGGGACTGAAAGGAAGATGAAAAATGAAAGAAAGATAAAATTCAGAGAAAGACAATGAAGCGTAAATGATGAAATATAGATTTCACTTCTTTTGAGTTTGTAAGATAACAGGGTTTACAATTGGAAATTTAAAGGAAAAAGTGCTAAAGAAAAACAAATGACCGAGCTATACCATGAAATACCTCATGATGTAGGAAGAGGTAGCAAGGCGGGACTATCGTGCCTCCCCCCTGACTGGGAAAGGTTTGGCCTTCCAATTTTGAAGCTTGGCATCTGGCCCCATATAGAGAACTTCAGCGGTGCTTGAACCTTCTCCGAGCTGGACCATATTTGCATCGTACAACAACTCCCTCATTGCTCCGCAGATCTCATCAATTTCTTCTGGGATGAAGGTTTGTTCTTCCTCTTCCTCACTGTACTTTGCTTTTACAAACGTTTTGTACAAGTGGGGTAGGGGTCGTGGCAACGCCCATCTCTGAATCTTTCTGCGATTGGCCCAGGTGATATCTTCTGATGTTGGATGAAAGCCCTATCCAAAGAACTTTTTTGCGGAAGGCAAGGCGACCGGCTCGGATATGCCTTGTAGGGAGCTTCCTAGTCCCTTGCCTGGCTTAAAACCTTGGCGCGTTATTTCCCTTGCCACAATGGTTGAAGCATTTGACAGGAAAGGCTGGGGGAGTGGCTTGCCTTCTTCATGTTGATCGGCAACCACGATTTCAAGCGCTTGGTAGACTATGTGCTCACTCCCTTCCTTGGCTTCGAGATAGGGATAGAGGGGTCCCGGTAAATTGATTGTCCGTCCTCTCCATGAACTACAATCTCCTGGTTTTCATGTTTGAACTTCAGCATTTGGTGCAGGGTTGAGGGCACCGCTCCTGCTACATGAATCCACAGTCTTCCTAGGAGGTAGTTTTAGGATGTGTCCATGTCCAACATCTGAAATGTTACTTCGAAGTCGACCGGACAAATGGTTAGCACCAAGTCAGTTTCGCCTATGGTGTCTCTCTTCATTCCATCGAAGGCTCGGACACACACATTATTAGGACAGACTCTCTCTGTCCCAATCTCCATTCTCTCCAGTGTAGACAGTGGGAATATATCTACTCCAAAGCCTCCATCTATCATCACTCTCTTGACGTAATAGCCCTCGCATTTGACTGTGAGGTGCAAGGCTTTGTTGTGGGAAGCTCCCTTTGGAGGTAAGACGTTCTTGATGAACGTGACATGGTTAATGGCAATTAATCTCTCCGCCATCTTCTCTAGTTTCTCCACGGAGGTCGCAGCCGGTATGAAAGCTTCGTTCATGGTTTTGACCAACACCTCCTGGTGCTTGGGAGATTTCATCAATAGTGACAATAAAGATACTTGCTTTGGTGATTTTCGGAGTTGATCTACCACTTCGTACTCTGAAATTTTAATTTTTAGGAAAAAGGCTTCTGCCTCTTCAGCATTCACTAGCCTCTTAGGTAGAAATCACTGTTTGGTATCAGCGTTCACCTCTTCTATATCTGGGTGTTTCTTTGTCGGATAGCCTTTTTGAGTCTCCCCGATGACTTCTTTGCCTTTGTATTTGACTATTGTTTCCTTGTAATTCCAAGGGACTGCTAAAAGGGTTAGTCATGGGCTTCTGCGGTGCATGACCGATTACCACGGGCTCATTAACAACTGGTGGTTTAATCGATCCCCATACCATATAGGCTTTCGTGCGTACATACATGGTTTTGTTCAGCTCGAACCTTCTTGGGGGACTCAAAGTGGGCTGCTTTTCTGACGCCCTCGTGGGATGTAGAGTATTGTTTCCTTTGTAGGCGTCCTCTCAGTTTTGATTCAGGTTTCTTCTCTACTTATCCGAACTTGGCTTTATTCATTTTCTTTTCTCCAATCTTCGTGGACATAACTTTTGGTTTTCTGTCTGCCTCGGTGATGGCTATTATGGATTTCAGGGCGGGATCAAGCTCTTTGTCCTCGCAAACCATTCCGTTGGCCGGCCCGTTGTTGTGAGCCGGCACCGGGTTATTAGTTATGTTTGGGACCTCTTCATCTCTCAATATTATCTTTTTTGGTCTATCAAATCCTCTACTACTCGTTTTAGGGTCCAGCAATTTCGGTGTCATATCCTTTTGCCTCGGAGTGGTAAGCACAACGTACACCCCTTTGATAGGAAGGTGATTCGGGGTTTTGTCTGTTCGGGGGCACGGGCTGCAGGAGACCCATATGGACCAACGTTCGGAATAGGCTGGCGTACCATTCCCCTACTGGAGTGATGTTCTGCCTCTTTGGTGGTTCTTTGGGATGATAATTATTTTGTGGGGGGCGGGGATTTCAGTGATTCTGAGGAGGCTGATTTCTTGGGGCTTGGTTTCTGTTATTGTGGACGAGCAAAGGGCTAGGCGTTCATGATTGTATAAGGCTGAAGAGCATAGTGCATGTCTTTGTAAGTATAATAATGTTGAGATGCCCTTTCAGAGAATGCAGGCCTGTGAGCATGAGGTTTTCTCATTCCGGAGGCCGCCATGGACGCTTCCTCTTTCTTTTTGTTTCTTGGGATCCCAACCGCCGCGCCTTGTATAGCCCGGGAGGTTGCTCTTATGGAGGATTGACTCAGAATTCTACCTGTCTTGAGGCCATTCTCTACGATTTCCCCATTTTTAATTGCCACTGCAAAAGGTTTGCCCATTGCGGACATCATATTCTGAAAATAGTCTGCCTCTTGCGCTTGTAGGAAGACGGTGACCATCTCCATTTCGTCCATGGGTGGCTTTACTCTTGACGCTTGCTCGCGCTACTTTACAGCATATTCTCTAAAGCTTTCTGAAGGTTTCTTCTTCAAGTTGGCTAATGAACTCATGTATGAGGAAATATCAATGTTGTACTGGAATTGCCTTACAAAGTCTCGGGCGAGGTCATCCCAGATGTGCCATTGGGTAATATCCTGGTCTATGTACCATTCAGATGCAATGCCCACTAAGCTCTCCCCAAAGTACGCCATCAAGAGTTCTTCCTTCCCTCATGCTCCACGCAGTTGATTGCAATACTTTTTCAAGTGAGCGATAGGGTCGCCGTGGCCATCGTATTTTTCCAACTTTGGCGTTTTAAATCCCAAAAGAAGATGTACGTGTGGGAACATGTATAGGTCTGAGTAAGATACACTCTTCTGCATAGTTAATCCTTCCATGTTTCTCAGACTTTGTTCAAGACTCTTCGTTCTCCTTTGGATTTCATCTTGTTCGGGTGTTTTAGAGGTTCTGTCTTGCACAGGGTGAGCTCGTATGCTGGTTGAGGGTAATTGTATGTGGGGTATGGGGGAAGCTCGGTTTGGTAGTTAGGAGTTTGGAATGTAAAAGTTGTGGGGTAAAACATGGGCCTCGGTACCGCAGGCTGCGTGGTGGCTGCGCACGGAGGGGCCGTAAATGTTGGGGACTGGACCGGATGTAAACATCGGATGGCAGGTTTCAGAGGGCGCCCCGACAAAGTTGGTTGATATGGTGGGCTGCCCTAGGAGGATATTTGGGTGACTGATAGGGGTGATGGAGGTACCCCCTGATCTTGGAAAAAGCTCGGGAAACCCGGGGATAGCACTTGGAGGTTCTTTCACATTTGTCCAGGCGTCCCACATCTCCATAACTCGGAGCCACAGGATCCTGTTCTCTTCAGCCTCTGCAGATTCAGAGGCTGGGATTCTTGTAATTGGGTTGTCCTCTGGGATAGGGACTGCTGGTAGAGTCATTTAGGTCGACATCTTTGTGCTTCCTTTCGATCTCGTAAAGTATCCGTGTGAATCCAGCTTACCATAAACCAAACCAATCACTGTTCTTTAAAGAACCTGGACTGGAACACTGGAATTCAAACGGTTAGGTCGGGACAGATTATCCATAAATCACACTTTGGATTTAATGCACCTATGCAGTTAACGGATACCTATATGTTAGCAATGGTCGCATGTGTTTGCCCGGCATTTATTCCGAATTTCCTTTTGTTGGATACTTCTTATTCCTTGTTAGCTTTCCCTTTTTAAGAATACGATCGAATCCTAGAGAGATTGCATGAATTAGACCGCACGTAGTTCATGGAAAAAAATGTTATTTATGCAACAGAATATATATTTTTTTCTTGGATTTCCAATTTTATAAAGACATAAACATGGATTACAAAGGCTAACTATCAAACTGGGATTCAATAATCTTACAGACTCAAAAGGTAAGTATCAGAACATACCGACAGACTCTTTTTAAGTACAAATTTATGAGTACAGTAAAACTTCAAATATATTTGCAGCTTCCGGGGCATCGTTCGGCCTTTCCACAGGTTTGCACACCAAACTTCCCTGGAGGTAGTTGAGATCTTCCGTCACTTGACGGAAAAATGTCATGGCAGCAACAAAGAACATATATTTTGTCATGTCTTCACAGTGATTGCTGTGGTAATCTATTCCGCGATTGCCCGCACCTTTTCCCTAATAACCCCTTTCTTGTAGTAGACGCCCTATTTGTTCAGCCCATGCTTCTAATGTTCGTTCGGCTACTTAATTTAGCTTTTGGAATTGCCGTAAATCCTTTTCTAGTCCTGCTATTACCGCATAGCAATGCTCTCTTTAAGTATTGAAATCTCTGGCTTGTTTGTCCATTTTGTTTTCGGCTATGAAAACCCTCTGTTTTAAACTGACGATCTCATTGCCACCTCCCTCTTTTAGCTGCTCCAGTATGCGGGATCGTTCCTCTGCACTTTTAATTATTTGCTTCCAAGCCCTAGACAGTTCACCCTCCGCCCTATTTAGGTCAAACTCGTATTTAGCTACTTTCTGCCGTAGGTTGTCTATGAGCTTTTCATCTTTTGTACTCCTAGGAGGATTTTCTTCGCCTGCCTTCATTTTCTGGATCTGGGCTCGTAGGGCTTCATTTTCTTGTTTAACATCTTATTTTCTCCCTCATTGGCTGCAGCTTGTTGCAATTCATGAAATTTCTTTTCCAGCCTTCCTATAGTAATTCTGTATTCATTTTCTTGTGCTAACCAATCCGACTGCTCTAGCGATGTTCTAATGAACTCTTGGAGGTGAGGCCTTTTGGGTGGTCTCTCGAACTCAATTTCTCTTATGTACCAGGCGAGGTATCCCGGTGACACTTCACCTCTGGAAGGATCCTGTACGCAAGTGTCAACGGTTAATTGGCATTCCTTCCAGATCTTGCGAACCATTACTTCGGGGAACTGACTACCATGCCCAATCTAGACTACCCAGATGCTGAGATCTTCGTCTTTTGGCACTATCTGGCATCTTCCGAGTTGTCTCAAGACCCGATGTGGGGTATATGGCTGGATGTTCCTAAGGCCCATCAACAGAAAATGTGGTTTTTTTGCGGGCATATAGACCACTTCGTCCACAGAGAGCCCAATGAATGTCCATCCTTTTTGATCTGCAATGATGCTCCGGAGATGCGACACCCATTCTGCGACACCCTCTGGTAATTTATACCCGTCGACCCTGTTGCCAAATTCTTCTATGCATCTTTTGGTCGCGACCCGTAATTCATGAACTGAGGCCGGTGACATATATGCTCAATCATCCATATTTGCAGCAGTAAGTTACAACCCTCAAAGAAATCTCCTCGTGCTTTACAGTCAGTGAGAGTACGGAAGATGTCGAACAAGATCATTGTAGCGAGAGTACTCTTAGCTTGGGTCATCAAAGTGAAAACGACTTCCGCTATTTGTATGTTGATGTTCCCGTCCATTTGCGGGAATACTAAAAGACCCAAGAAGACACCATGAACGCGAAACATCGATGCTCCTCCCACTTGAGCCTATTACCCTTGCTACAAATAAGATTTTTAGGGTTGTGAAATTCTCCAATGTGGCCATACCTCTGATATATAAATTGAAGGGTGCAGAAGTCAGCCGATAAGTCGGGGTTGTGATTTTTTCTACTAATTTTCAATGAATCTAGAAATTTGTGCACAGCGGGGGCTCTGGGTGCAATCAAGTATTGATGTCTCAAATGGATTGTATGGGTCCCGATATATCCGGTCATTTCTTCTAAAGTCGAGGTTAGCTCAAAGTCTTAGAAATGGAAGACATTGTAGGCCGGGTCCTAGAAGGTGATTAAGGCCTTTATGATGTCTCCCCTTGGGTTAATTTTCCATAAACCAGTGAGGCCTCCCAGATGTGTGTTGACCCTTTTCTGTCCTGCTTCCCTGAGATAATTCCACTATAGTCGCAACTCCAAGGGAACTTTTTTCATTATCTTGCTCATTCAACATATTTATTAGGTGAATTAGTATTCTCAAAACATTAAAAAAAGACATTTGTGGAAATTATTTTAAAACAAGGACCGGCTTTGCGAATACGGCCTTTCAACACTTCAGAGAGATTGTTTTTCAGGCTGTGCTTGCTTTCCAGTTAGAATAAAATTCAGAGTTGCCATTTGTGCAAGATCAGCCTTCTAGCATCCCTTGTGGTAACATTCGGCTATTATCGGCAGTAATGGCACCACCCGGCTTATTTCAAAACAAGTGACTAAACGCGGACATTTTTTTGACATTTTGAAAAAGGGGTCGGACTTGGCCAAAATTATTTATCAAAAACCCGCAAATATTACTCAAAAACTCCTAAAAATTTTTTGTCTTTGTTGTTGTTTTTTTTTTTCAAATCGGTAGCATTTCGGCGTTATTTTAAGCATTCGTTATACAAGTGATCACCCTAGCACTGCTATTTTCCTCAATTTATTCTCTTTTTTTACAGGTCGGTCAACATGTGAATCAAAGTCAAATAAATGCACAAGTAGCACGTAAAAATTCATCAAGATGGTCTTTTATTTCAGGACACCTGTCCTAGATGGACCCATCCCATATGTTGAGTCCCCTAAGTCAAAATGCATAATGTAGATAAACGTTCCTACTATGGATCCGGCATAAGGTTTTGTTATACTATGTTGAGAACCTTGGTATAGGGTCTAGACTATGCACCCGATTGGACAACTCGAGTCGAGGAGGGGGCTACGTACCGGGGACCCGCAAGATCGTCCAGCTTTGTAACTTGTCCGAGCCTCTTTCTTATTTCAGGGTAAGACGCTAACAAAATAGGGTGTCTCAACCAGCAAGCACAACCCCGGAGGTGAGAAGTGAAGGGTTTCGTAGCAGTTTACATGTACAGTTCATATAATATTGAAGCGGTAAAAGCATTTAGCATAGAACATGTAATCATATCAGAAGAACCCATATATAACGGTTATTCTAAGCTCGAATTCTTGAACCCTGAATCAAAGATTCTGGGTTCTAGATCCCCAGTAGAGTCGCCAGAGTTGTCACACCTCCTTTTTTTACTCACACGGCAATCCCGAAGGATAAAACGTATAATGGATTTTAAAACTCCAATTAAAGTGACATTATTCGAAATGTGATTGTTGATTTAACTAAGAGTCGCCACTTGGGATAAATTTGGATTTTGGCATCCCAAGTCACCAGTTTATTTAAAATCCCAAATCGAGGAAATTTTTTTACTGCCCAATTGGAGTCTGCGAACCTGAAATCCTTGAGTAAGGAATTCTGTTGACCCGAGGGAGGGTGTTAGGAACCCTCGGATCCCATGGTTCTTGCACGATCGCTTAAACTTATTATAAATGGCCAAAATTCTGATTCGTTGTCCATTTTCAAACCTATGATACAATTTTAAATTATTAACCGCTTTAATAGATTTCTTAGGAGATTAGTAATGTTATGGAAATACATCGCGAATCACGTCACATAAATGCGCACGTAATTTTACATATATTTCAACCCCATTGGGATTTGAATTTGGGTCACTTAAATGTGCACCCGAGTTTAGGAATATATTTTATTAATAAATTCGCGCCTATAGCAGCTACGTCTTCAAAAACCTGTGGGAAGCCGTGAAATTCGCTAAACAACACTTCCAATTTTCAGAATATTTTTTTAAATTAAGGAGCCTCGTGGTGTTTGATTAGATGAACCTGGCTCAGATTACTTTATAAGGACATCCTAAAGCTTATTAAGTTTTCTATTATTGTTGCACCTAAAACATCCTAGTCATTTACACATCGATAATATATTCTGAAAAGAAAATCAATACGTGCATTTTTGGAGCCTCTTTCGTGACTGATTTGGGCTTCATTTTCAGCAAGCTTGGGAATGTATATTATTATACAAATGACAAGTGTTGGGCCATCCAGTTGGACCCAAAGACATTGGACTAGAGAGTCCCTTATAAGAAAATAGCAGCAGCCCTTTTGTTTTAATTACATCGTAATCATTAGAACCATACACACGATTATTATAAAATATACCAACAATATTTCAAAAAAGAAAACACTGAAAATAAATTTGTATCAGGTTTTAATCTTAACCTTTAAGAAATAATAAGGAATACTCATCATTCAGAGTATTACATATGTCCAGTTGTTAAATTTCTAATACAACTCAAATTGTAAACACTAGGCACATTTTGGATCAATCTATTGTAAAATCTACTGGACTTAAGCAAATTGAAAGTACAGTCCCATTACAGTCCATGATTAATACATTTTTATGCTTAGTACAAATACCAGAAATCTTAAGAGAATAAATACAGTTACAGCGGGAATTCAAACAAACAAAATAAGGTACTATCTTCTCATTATCTCGAATGCACATAAGTGCTATAACTTCTCAGAGTTTTGGGCGAGAATTAATACCCGGAGTTCAGCAAAAAGAACTCTATGAGTAAAACTGAAGCACTAGCAAGCATACAGCGGTCAATTGACCCATAAACACCAAGAATTCAGGAAGACTTTTGAGATACACAAAATTCAACAGGAATAGAACAGCACTAATAGTTTTTCTGAAGAATGTAGAGGAAACTAATATGTATTTTTTGTACTCTAATTCACTACAAAGCATTAAAGAAATTTTCTGCTAGAAAAAATCCAAAAAAAGTTCTCCTCAAATGTTCAGATTGCCCCCTTTTATAGTTGATGCCTTAGGGCAACACCTATTTCCTTGTTTTCCTTTTAGTCCCTTACCAAATTTTCATTTTTACCTAAATAGTATTTAGTTTTCTGACTTGTGCATCAAGTTTTGAGGCAGAAATTATACTTAAACCCCTCACTAGAATATTCTAGGGGTTGCTACAGGATTCATTTAGGTTCAAATACCCTCTATACCCCTGTCCCCCCTTTCCTAATTAACTAACCTAAGGTTTTTGCCCATGGTTTCCATTTGGTTTGGTCAAATCTGACCCTGGTCAATTGCATTCAAGTTATGGGCCTAATTCATGGTCTGGAGTACAGGCTTAATTCAGGAGTTTAAGAATCAATCTTAATGTGGACTATTCAGTAACAACTACCATAACTTCAGGACTATATGAACATTCAAGATGAACAAAACAATCAAAAACCCAATTGAGTATGCAGGAACAATGGCCAAACTATAACACTTAGTAAAAGACTTAGAAGTAAAAACCAAGAAATTAAGACAAAGCAAATATCACTAGTTACAATATTCAGAAAAGCAATTTATCCTAACATGTGCAAATGCTGGAGATCGCCATTACTAGGAACGAAATATGACTGATATGAAGCTCCTAAAAGAAGACACCTACTGAAAATCATGATATTACAAAAATAAGCATCTAATAAAGCCATTGAGAACCTCAGAGGTGAAATAAATATAGAATCAAGAGACGAGGATCAACAAACCATGTAAAAATTTCAGAAATGAAACTA
This sequence comes from Nicotiana benthamiana, assembly GCA_034376525.1. Lineage (NCBI taxonomy): Eukaryota > Viridiplantae > Streptophyta > Magnoliopsida > Solanales > Solanaceae > Nicotiana > Nicotiana benthamiana. The sequence continues at coordinate 72,206,482 of CM067325.1, forward strand.
CTGAAGAGTCAAAAGGCAAAGATCAACAAGCCATGTAAAATTTCGGAGCAAGATGCAAAGATCAACTAGTCATGTAAAATTTCCGAGTCAAAGGCGAAAATCAACTAGTCATGTAAAACTTAGGAGTCAAGAGGCAAAGATCAACTAGTTATGTAAAATTTCAGAGTCAAGAGGCAAAGATCCACAAGCCATATAAAATTTCAGAGGTGAAACAACTTAGAAGATTATAGAAGATTAATGAATTCACATGTGATACCCAAAGGAACCACATAATATAACAAGCATATTTCAGAATGAGATCATAGAAAACAAGCAATTTAAAGAAGAGACCTATAAAAAATTGAAAACAGGGTACTTACATTTTTGTGCATGCAACCCTAATTTTTTCATTTTTCCAGTTCCATGAGCTTCTGATCTCTTCTTGGGAGGTTTTTAACCTCTAAGGCCTTCTGCCTTGAGTATTTGAAGAAGGATAAAGGGTTTAGGGGGATTCGATCCTAAGACCAAGTAAGATCTCAGATTTGAGTGGTTAGTAGGGTTTGAGGGCTGTGGATGGTATGGCTGGGCAGAGGGACACAAGGAGATCACCTGAGGCCAATTTGGCCGGATTTCAGTGAATTTTAAGACCTAAGGTAAGTTTAGATTTGATATCTAAGACGGTCTGTTGAGATTTGAGGGATAAGGCTTGGATGGTTGGGAATGAGAAGGTGAGTTGGTTCAGGGGTGTATTTGTGAGTTGGTTTGGTGTTGGGTCGCCGGAGACGGTGGTTCCAGCGATCCTTCTTCTGAATATTCGAAGAGACGGGGACTTCTTCGAAAGAAGCTGATCATAGGACGGGGAAGAGGGGCTCTTGGTGGTCCTATGGTGTAAATTTGGGGCGGTTTGGTGACGGCCACTGGCGTGAGGTGATTTCCGGCGGCGGTGTTAGGGTGGTTGCTGGGTGGTCAAGGGTGGTCATAGGGCAGAGACGGGGAGGTGTTACAGTCGGTGTGTTTGTACGGGGAAGGAGGAGGGTTGTCTCTGAATCTATAGAGACATTTGGACATATTTATGTGATTTTGGGAATAATCCAGGGCCGTTGGATGGCCTGAGATCAATGCTATTATGGCTTGTCCCTAAAACGGTGTCGTTTGGGGGATTTGTGTGTGGACTGGGTCGGGGACTCTATTTTGGGCTGGGTGCTGGAGGGTTTTTACAGGGTACAAGTATTTGGGCCACCCATGTCTGACCCAATTGTGGCCAGCCTAGGTGGTTATAATATATATTTTTTTGTTTTGTTTTCTTCTCTTTTTGTTTTATTGAATTCCTAAATATATTTTAAAATTCCTAATTAACCTAATAATTTTCTATTTATCCAGAACATACAATAAAATTCAACCAACTAAAATAAAACAAAATGATTAAAATGCCAGAAATACTAGTTATATATATTTTTGAATTTATATTTGTAAAAATAACCCTAATTAACAATTATTTTAGCAAAAACATGAAATTAAATCCTAAATGATATTATGCATGCATTAATGAAATCACACTGGCACACGTAATTAAATCCTAAAATTAAACCCAAAGACAAATATTACAAGGAAAATCCTAAACCTGAGAGTCCTATGGGATTCGACTTAACAAGGCAAAACTCACATGCTCATAATCACAAAGGAATTCAGATAAGGCTTGGACATCGGGCTCATCAAATTCATGAAGGATGTGGAGGAATTTTTCAGGCCAAATGACATCACCAGGAACTATTAATGACAATAACAATTTTAAAAGATGTCTTAGGGGCATACGGTTCCCTAATCATCACGTAATAGTTACCAGATCTCAAATCATTATTGGAAAATTCCTTGGCACCCTGAAGCTGGTCGAATAAATAATCAATCCGGGAAACAAATACTTTTTTTGATAGTGACCTTTCAACTGCCAATATTTTATGCATATCCTCATTGAATTTTCCTTTTTCATAACAAACAATACTGATGCACACCAAGGAATACTGAGTGTAACGAATACCTTTTTAAAAAAATCTTACAACTGATCCTTCAAATTATTTCAACTCAGTTGGAGCCATACAGTACGGTGGGATAGAAATAGGTTGAGTTCCTAAGCCAAATCAATGCAAAAGTCAATATCCCTTCAGGTGGCATAATAGTCAAATCTGTAGGAAATACCTCAGGAAATTCACTCACAACTGGTACAAAATTCGTAGAAGGACCATTCAGACTAGAATCGTGTATATAAACAAAATATGCCAAATACCCCTTCTTGACTAAATGCTGGGCCTTAAAATATTAATCTACCCTACTAGTGGAGTGAACAAGGGCCCCTTGCCACTATAATCTAGTAAACCCCAGCATGGCTAAAGTCATAGTTTTCGCATTACAATCCAAAATAGCATGATATAGGGACAACCCATCCATAACAGGAATAACCTCAAAATCCACCATATATTACAACAAAAGATCAACTACAGTATCGAAACCATTAATAGCAACAAAACAAGACTTATATATCGGATCAACTACTATAGAATTACCAACCGGTGTAGACACAAAAACGTGAGCATCTAGAGAATCATGAGGCATACTCAAATTCAAAGAAAAATATAAAGACACATATGAATATGTAGAACCCAAGTCAAACAACACAAATAAATATCAATGGTAGACCGAGATAATACCTGTAATAACTATGTCAGATGACTCTACCTCATGTCTGGTTGGAAATGTATAGCAATGGATATGAGCCCTACCAACCTGAACTCCACCTCTTAGATAACCTCTCACTGAATGGAGTCTACCTCTAACTATCTAACCGCCACCTTTGGCTACTAGAACCCTACCTCTAGCTGGTTGTGGGGGTGGTGGAGCCATTGGTGCTAGAATTATGGCAGGAGTACCCTTCTATGGCATGCTTCTCCATGAGTTAGAGAAAACAATTTTCTGACGTGCCTTAAATCCCTACAAGTGTAACAAGCCCTCGACTGACATGAAAAATGAGCCAGGAACTGTCCTTTTTGACTTGAATAACTACTCTAATAACTTTGAATTGGAAGTGCACCAACTGAAGCTGAAGGTGAAATGTATGCTAGATGCTTTGGACGATGCATATGTACTACCCGAAGCACCATGGGTATCCCATAGAGCTGGCTAAATTAGCATAATAGGATGGCCTCTATCAAAAGAAGCCCTGGATCCAAATGAAGCACCACTAAATCTTCAAAAATGATGGGGCCTCTTATCAGAGGTCGTCTCCCTAGCTTGCCCGATGATGTGCTCGATTCTCCTGGCGATCTCTACTACTCGACTCAAAGAAATATCATTATTAGTCTCTCTGTCCGTCTGTAGCCTGATACCATATGTAAGATAATTTATAAACCTCCGCATCTTCTCCCTCTCAGTAGAAGATAATTTATAAACCTCCGCATCTTCTCCCTCTCAGTAGGGATCAAAATAGTTGCATGGCGTGGTAAATTCACAAATCTAGTCTTATATTTAAGTAACAATAATTCTACCATGGTGAAGGCGCTCAAACTGATTGCAGAACTCCTCTCTCTGAGTGAAGGTAATGAACTTCTCCAAGAACAACTATGAGAACTGATACCAAGTGAGAGGAGGTGAACCTATTTGCGTTCCCTGTACATACACCTGCCACCATCTCTTGGAAAAACTATGCATCTAAACACAATAAAGTCAACTCCATTGGACTTCTCTGTACCCATATTACATAGTATCTCATGGCAATAATCCAAGAAATCCTAGGGGTCTTTAGAAGGTACACCACTAAAATGAGGGGGAAACAAATTGGTGAACTTATCCAACCTCTTTTGCCCCTTAGTTTACATCACAAGTCTTTTCCTAGCTGTGCAGCAATAACATGCTGAACTGACCTAACTAGTAGAACTGCTACAGTTAGATACCCATGAGGTGTATGCTCTAGAGTATGAGGAGCGGGAGTCGGGGCTCCTCCATCTGCCTCAGAAACGGTTGCTGCCATAGGAAGCACACATGCGGCGTAACCATAGTCTCCATAAGACCAACCATGTGAACTAATAGTCTTGTTGGCCAAGCTTTTAAAATCGACTTATTTTGAGACGTGTTTTTCTCAAAATCACTTTTCAAAATAGTACTTTTACCGAGAAGCAATTTGTGTTTGTCAAATTAATTTAAAAAGCACTTTTGAGTAGTAATTTGTTTTTGGCCAAGCTTTTGAAAACTATTTCTATGCTTATTTTTCTCCAAAGTACTTCTTAGAAAAGTGCTTTTGGAGAGAAGCTACTTTTTCTATTATTCAAAAATTACTTATATTTCTCCTCAAAAGCACTTTTTTTCCTTTTAAAAGCTTGGCCAACACCTTAATTTTTTGCCAAAAGCACTTTTGGCCAAAAAAGTACTTTTGGACCAATCAAAAGCTTGACCAAATAGGCTATAAAGCTTCCTAAAGCATTTAGATATCATTATCATCTTATCATCCTACTCTATCTGAGGTTCAATAGCGGGTGTCATTACGTGTGCTCTATGCTTAGTTCTACTTCTACCTTTGGCTTTTCCTCATCCCTAACCCCTACCTCTAGTAGTTGTTGAAACTTGGGGCTCCAAATCCGAATCAGTTGTTGATGTCATATATGTCCTTACCATTTCGAGAGAATAAGAGAAGAATATAATTTAAACTTATTGATAGAACAAAGTCGTACGATAGAAAAAGAAAGGAAGAGAAAGTTCCTAAAGCCTTGTAGCCTCTAGAAGATAAGTACATGCCGTATTAGAAAAAAGATCCACACAACTATGCTAAGCTTGCTCATGACTCGTGATACCTAGGAAACCTAAGGCTCTGATACTAACTTGTCATGACCCAAAATGTCAATCAATTAGGGTCGTGATGACACCTAATAATGCTTGCTAGACTAACCAATACACAACTGATAAGTACGAAGAATTGCTATAAAAAACTGACAATAAAATAATAACATAATGTAAAGGTAATTATGATATAAACACAATAAAAAAAACACCTAATGCGAATATCCCAAGATGTAGAGTCACAATTACCTGAGCTTCTAGATCATACACAATACTCCCTTTGTTTCAATTTATGTGAACCCATTCGACTAGGCACAAAACTTAAGAAAATAGAGAAGACTTTTGGACTTGTGGCATAAAATGAGGCACATTAGGCGTGGCTATAAATTATTGCATAAAGGTAATTATTGAAAAAGTTATTCTTTTTTGTACATACTAAAAAAATAGGTTCATAAATTGAAACGGATGGAGTATAATTTTTTGAAAGGAAATACAACATTGTTCGAAGAAAAATGGAAACAATACATGGGAAGTAGGAAAGTGACTCTATATCCTGCAAATGAAGTATAGCTCTACCTTGAATTACCATATGGCATCGCTAAGTACCTCTGGGGACTGCGATAGTACCAATGTCAGAATTTTCACAAGAAGTGCAAAAGTATAGAAGTGTAGTATGAGTACAACCGACCTAATGTACTTAGTAAGTGTTGAGCGTAACCCTGACGCGTTAGTGGCAAGGATAAGACAAGATACCTACTATGTAGTTATATATCAAAAAGTAGAAACTAACCGATCAAGTACCAACAAACATGACAAGGACATGTAAAAGGAAAATAAATGGAAACAATACGGAAAGGATCACCAAGTAAAATCTTTTTCCAAAGAAAATAGCAAAACCACCATGTAAAGTTCAAATTTCAAGTATCAAGATAAATCGCAATGAAATCAACAAATATGCACGACATTTACCTTCGTGCTTTTACTCTTATTCTCACATAATAAAAAAACCAACCAAGTTCACGAGATCATCCTTCATTCTTTTACTCCCATCAAATAATAATAATAATATTAATAATAATAATAATAATAATAATAATAATAATAATAATAAAAAATCATACGCATGACATCACTCTTCGTGCTTTATCATAACTTTCAATCAAGCATTATATCAATATGCAAATAAGGCAGCGAATCACCCTTCGTGTTTTTCACTCTTCCTCGCCAAGCAATCACAACAACACAATACCACCCTTTTTAACAAAAGAATTAATTAACTCAAAAATTTTTAAATAAGAATAAATGGGTTTATATAAAAAGGATGCTATAAATATTCCGAAGTAAGGTGGGAAGCAAAATTAACTTCAATAATGGCATATGAACGTAACTCTTCACATGAGAATCTTTCAACAATTTGTGCCAACAACTAATCAACAAGTTCCACGATTTCAATACCAATATCAAAGCAATCTCAATCTAAGGAATAACATGAAAGTGAGTAATCAAAGAATTGATAATCTATCTAAATCATAAAATACATAATACACAAAAAAAACATGGTACACGTAGTGCTAATTCCACCCGTATTCTTACCCTATGGAAAACGTATATACACTCATCACCTTGCATATACACTATTCTCGACACGCGCATAGCAAACAGACTTGATTCTAACTTATTTCCCTCAAATCAAGATTACAGAAGGCACTAACCTCTTTTTGGAATGCAATCAACAATCAACCATGGATATTTATTTAGAACAAGCTTCCAAACCAATCAAATCTAATCAAATATAGTTCAAATAATTCAAAACAAGCTGTAGAAACTACCAACGAATAAAAGAAGTTCGCTTTTTTCCGAAGTCAAAAGAGCAATTAAGTTGAAAAATAAAGGATTTCTAGCTATCTTGTTAGATCATAACATGTATGGATAGAATTTATAACGGGGTCTCGAAAAATAAGTAATTTCTGCTTTAAAATATAATTAAAAATGTGATGACGCGACATGTCATCTTATGTTATAAAACCTAATTCTGTTCTTCAAAGATTTGAAAACCTCATTTTAATCCTCCTTATTTTGCATGCACAGTCCAGGCATATTTCTAGTAAAGTTTTATATTAAAAACTATGGCAAATATGAAATTTTTGCTTTAGAAACCATTTGAGTTGACATTGATCAATATTTCGAGCAAATAGATTTGGATTCATATTTTCATGGTCCCTGTGGGTCCGTATCGTGATATAGGATTTGGGCGTAGGCCCGAAATCAAATTCAGAAGTCCCTAGCAAGCGTTATTTGAATTTTTTGAAATTTGAAAGTTAAAGGCTTAATGAATTTGAAATGCTTGACCAATATTTGACTTTTTGGATATTGGGTCCGTATTTTTGTTCCGGAGTTTGATATAGATCCAATACCATATTTATAACTTGTATGTAAAACTTGGTGAGAAATAGAGTTGGTTTAACGTGGTTCGGATGTCTGATTGGGAAAATAGAAGTTTTAAAACTTTCTTGAAATTTCTCATTTGATTTGGTGTCCAATTTGTAGTTCTTGGTATTATTTTGGGAAATTGATCGCACGAGCAAGTTTGTATGATGTTTTTAGACTTATGTGCATGTTTTGTTTGGAGTTCCGAGGGCTCGGATGAGTTTTGGATAGGCTACACTGCTACAGAGTGAAAATTGGACTTGGAACATTGCTAGTGTGCTTCAGTTTTATTGCATTCCTCAGACCACGCGATTGAAAGGACGATTATCGCATATGCGACCACTGATGGGTTCTTATTTGCGAGCTACTCATTGTATTTTCAAAAAGTACTTTGAAAATAGTCGCATTTGCAAAGTGGGACAAGGGGAGGCAGTGATCGCAAATACGATTAAATAGTCGCATTTGTGGAGATCATAGTCCACATTTGGGGACATTTCTTTGCATTTGCAAGGATAGTAGAAATATGAAGGCACTCCAGTTGTAATGGATTCTTCGCATTTTCAGGTTTCGCATTAACGAATCCCATGTTAAAAATGTGATATATGCAACTAATCAAATATGACTTAGACAAGATTTTTGGTTCATTCTTCAAATTTTAAAACTCAAGAACCCTAGAGGCAATTTTTAAAAGTACTTTTACTAGTTTATTTCAATATTTCACTACTTTTACTAAGATTTCAACCTAAAATCTAGAGTTTTCATGGTGGAAATTTGGGGTCTTTGGTAGAATTAGGGATTTTGGGAAAATATGGATTTGGACCTCAAATTGAGGTAGGATTCAAAAACAAATTACATAACGGGGCTTGGGGTGAATGGATAATAGGGTTTCGGTCTGAATTTTGGGTTTGGACCAAGTGGTTCTGGATGTTGACTTTTGTTGACTTTTTCAATAATGACCTAATTGAGTTCTTTGCAATTGTGGGTAGTTTCTAAGGCTTAATTTGAATCGTTTGGTTGGTAAATTGCTAGATTTTATTGGTTCGGAGGCTTGTTTGAAAGGCAAGCTTTGAGTTTGGTCATTAGATTGAGGTAAATGTCCTGATTAATCTTGACTTGGGAACTAGGGCTTATTTTTCCTCAACTAGGGTACAACATATATGTGAGATGACAAGTACTAATCCGTTGTTTTCAAGTAAGAACATGCCGGTGGGACTTGGTTTCTCGTAATTATTATTTTCTTTGATCATGTTATCCATGTTTAGACTACTAGTGTTAAATTGATCGTTCTTATCAAGTGTCAAATGTTTGGTGATAATTGAGTATTGACTTTAAAGTTGAGGTTGTTATTGTCGACCAAATGTTGAAGTAAGGCTTGTTCTTGTTATTTTTATCTTCCTATTGTTATTTGTTCATTGGTTTATGGTAAGGGGAGTGTTGATGCACAAAAGGGAGATGCCGTTCCATATTGATTTATATGGTAAAGTTGAGAATATTGATTTCTGTTGATTTATATGGTGAAGTTGAGAGTAGAAGCAAGAAGGGTGATGTCGTGCATTTTCCTTACTGTGTTTAATTGTTCTCATTTGTTCAAGGCATATTGGTTATTCTAGTTATCATAGCTGCTATGAATCTCTCATATTGTGTTCCCCTCGGCATGTCCCCCTTCCAATATTACTTGTATAGCTTTTATTTTCTGTTATTTATACATATACTAGTATATGTACAGGTTTATTAGGTAGTTTTCTTGCCATTGCCTCGTCACTTATTCGTTGAGGTTAGGCTCAACACTTATTAGTACATGAGATCAATTATACTCATACTACACTCTGCACTTATTGTGTAGATTTTAGTACCGGCCTTAGCTGATCATGAGGCTAGCAACTAGACTTGCTCATCAGAAAAACAAGGGTATATCTGCTAGCGTCCGCAAACCCTAGAGTCTCTTCCTAGTCTTACTAATTTATTGTTTCTTTTTCTTTCAGATGAGCACATTTGCTTTTAGACTCTATTTTTTGTAAATCATAGTAGCTCGTGAGTTCTAAATCCATATCCTAAATGTATTAGATGTTATGGGTTTATGTTATTCCCATAAATTAATTTTAGCTTCTGTTTAGCTTAATTTTTCTTATCATTGAAATCAGCTAAAGCTGTCACTAAGAATCCTCTAATATTGGCTTGCCTAGCAAGTGAAATATTAGGCGCCATAACTTTCCCGACAGTGGGAATTTGGGGTCGTGACAAGTTACTATCAGAGAATTAGGTTACCTAGGTATCATAATTCACGAGCAGGCTTCATAGAACGTCTGTACTTATGTTCTAGAGTCTTTAAAGTTTAGGAACAAATTTTGACGTATATTCTTCTCTGTCATGTAATTTTTTTCTATCATTGCTAATTTCACTCCTTTGACTATGGTGCCTATGTTGGTGTTGCCCAAAGGTTCAAGATCTTATATGGTATATTGTGATGTATCTCGTATTGGACTTCGTGCGATATTGACGCAGACGGAAAGGGTGACTTCTTATGCATCGCAGCAACTGAAGGTTCACGAGAAGAAATACCTTTTTCATGACTTATAGTTTGTAGCCAATGTTCATGCACTGAAGATTTATCGGCATTAGCTTTACGGTGTGTTGTATGAGGTATTCATAGATACTCGGAGTTTGCAGTACTTGTTCTATAGAAGGAGCTCAATCTGAGACAGAAGAGGTGATTGGAGCTACTGAAAGACTATGATATAACCATCTTGTATCATCTTGGGAAGGACAATATAGTGGACGATGCTTAGGAATTCAGTAAGTATGAGCAACCTTGCATACATTCCATTCGGTGAGAGACCGCTTGCATTACATTTTCAGGCTTTGGCCAATCAGCTCGTGAGGTTGGACATTTCGAATCCTATTCGTATTCCAGCTTGCATAGTCGCTCGGTCTTTATAGTTTGAGCGCATCAGGGAGCGTCAATATAATGACCCTTATTTTATCGTCCTTAGGGATATAGTGCGACACTGTGATGCCAAGAAGGTTATGGTCGGAGATGATGGAGTTTTGAGAATGCAGGGTCATATTTGTGTGCCTAATGTAAATGGTGAGTTAATACTAGAAGAGGCTCACGGTTCTTGGTATTCTATTTATCCAGCTGCCACCAAGATGTATCAAGACGTGCAACATCATTATTGGTGGAGGAGGATGAAGAAGGATATAGTTTCATATATAGCTCGATGTCTAAATTGTCAGCAGGTACAGTATGACCATCAGAAACCTGGTGGTTTGCTTCGAAAGTTAAAGATTCCTAAGTAGAAGTGGGAGTGTATCACTAGGATTTCGTTGTTTGACTCCCATGGACTCAGAGGAAGTTTGATGCGGTTTTGGTCTTTGTGGACCGACTGACCAAGCCATCACATTTCATTCCTGTGGTAGTAACCTAGTCTTTAGAGTGGTTAGATGAGATTTAAATCTTTGAGATCATTTGACTTCATGATGTGCCTGTGTCTATCATTTCTGATCGGTGTATACAGTCACATCGCATTTCTGGAGGGCAGTACAGTGTGAGTTGGACATGCAAGTTGATCTGAGCATAACATTTCATCCCCAGACAGACAGACAGTCCAGGTGTACTAGTCAGATATTGGATGATATGCTTCATGCTTGTGTTATAGACTTCAGAGGTTTTTGGGATAAGTTATTACCACTCGCGGAGTATGCCGACAACAATAGTTACCAGTCGACCAATTAGATGGTTCCTTAATAAGGCATTATATGATAGGCACTGTCGATCACCAATTGGATGGTTCAATCTAGGAGAGGCTCGGTTCTCATGTACAGATTTAGTACAGGATGACTTGGATAAGGTCAAGATTATTTAGGATTGACTTTGCACAGTGCAGTCTAGGGAGGAGAGACATGCCGATTGTAGAGTTTGTGATGTTGCATTCATGGTTGGAGATCGGGCGTTGCTTTCACCCATGAAGGGTGTATTGAGGTTTGAAAAGAAGGGAAAGTTGAGTCCTAGATATATCAGACTTTTTGAGATTCTCTCGAGAGTGGGTGAGGTGTCTTACAAGCTCATATTGCTACGTAGTTTATCAGTAGTTCATCTCGTATTCCATGTGTCTATGCTCCAGAAGTATCATTCCAATCCGTCCGACGTGTTAGATTTCAGCTCTATCCACTTGGACAAGGATTTGACTTATGAGGAGGATCCGGTCGGTATTCTAGCCCGACAGGTTCGTTATTTGAGATCGAAGAGTTATCCTTTAGTTTAGTGAAATGGAGAGGTTAGCCGTTTGAGGCAGCTACTTGGGAGTTCGGGTCGGACATGTGCAGTAGATTTCCCCACCTTTTCACCAGTCCAGGCACTTTTCTATGTAGGTTCTAGCACAAACGGTTATTTTAGAGGTGGAAAATGTCATGACCCTATTGGTCATCTTATGTTATAGAACGTAATTCTACGCTTTAAAGCTTTGAAAACCTCATATTAACCATCCAAGATTTGCGTGCACAGTCCAGGCATGTTCCAGAAAGGTTTTACGTTAAAAACTATGAAAAATATGAAATGTTTGTTTTAGAAACCATTTGAGTTTACTTCGGTCAACATTTTGAGAAAAACGAACCCGGATTTGTTTTTTACAGTCTTGATGGGTCTATATCATGATTTGGAACTTGTTCGTATGCCCGAAATATAATTCAGAAGTCCCCAGCTCGAGTAATCGGACTTTGCTAAATTTTGAAAGTTAAAGGCTTAATGAATTCTAAATGTTGGACCAATAGTTGAATTTTTATATATTGGGTCACTATTTTAGTTCCGAAAGCCGGTATAGGTCCAATACCATATTTATGACTTGTCTGAGAAATTTAGTGAGAAACGGAGTTGGTTTGACGTGATTCGGACATACAATTGTGAAAATAGAAGTTTCAAACCTTTCTTGAAAGTTTCATTTGATTTAGTGTCCAATTTGCACTTCTAGGTATTATTTTAGTTATTTGATCATGTGAGCAATTCAGTATGATGGTTTTAGACTTGTGTGCATGTTTGGTCTGGAGCTCCGAGGGCTCGGGTGAGTTTCGGATAAGCGACAGAGTGAAAATTGGACTTAGATTACTGCTTGTGTGCTTCCATTTCACTACGGGCCTCAGACCTTGCCATTACAAGGATAATCATCGCATTTGCGACTACTAATAGATTCGCATTTGCGAGCTACTCATTACTTTTGCGAAGAGTAGCCAGGAAGGCAAGAGTTTGCATTTGCGGAACAAAGCTTTGCATTTGTGAAGTGGGACAGGGGGAGGAAATAATCACAAATGCAACTAAAATGGTCGCATTTGCGGAGATCATGGTTTGGATTAGCGGACATTTCTTCATATTTGAGAGGATAGAAAAAATGTGAAGGTCTTCGCAATTGTAATGGATTCTTCACATTTGAGAGGTTTGCATTTGCCTAAGTCGCAAATGCGACTTTTACAACTAATCAAATATGACTTAGACATGATTTCTGGTTAATTCTTAAAATTTTCAAACTCAAGAAGTCTAGAGGCGATTTTTCAAAGAATGTTTCTTCCCCAAATCATTGGTAAGCGATTCAATACTAGTTTCTTTCAATCTTTCACTACTTTTTCTAGGATTTCAACCTAATATCTAGAGTTTTCATGCTGGAAATTGGGGTTTTTATTAGGGATTTGGACCTCAAATTAAGGTCAGATTCCAAAACAAATTGCATAACGGAGCTCAGAGGTGAATAGGTAATCAGGTTTTAGTCTGAATATCTTGTTTGGAGCAAGCGAGCTTAGGTGTTAGCTTTTGTTGACTTTTTTTAATAATGACCTAATTTTTATTCTTTCCAATTTGTAGGTAGTTCCTAAGGTTTAATTCGAATTGTTTGGTTGGTAATTTGCTAAATTCTATTGCTTTGGAGGCTTGTTTGAAAGGCAAAGTTGTGGTTGAACTTTGAGTTTGGCATTTGGAGTGAGGTAAGTGTTATGGTTAACCTTGACTTCAGGAATTAGAACCTATTTTTGTACTTGCTACATGTTTATATGTCGGGTACAATGTATATGTAAGGTGATGAGTACTTAGTTATCGGGTTAAAACATGTGGGTGAGACTTGGTTTCTCGTAATTATTGTTTTCTTTGATCATGTTATCCATGTTGAGCCTAGTAGTGTTAAATTGATCGCTCTTATCATGTGTACAGATTGTTGGTGATAATTGAGTATTGATTTCAAAGTTGAGGTTTGTATTGTGGAACCAAATGTTGAACTAAGGCCTCTTCTTGTTATTTTTATCTTTTTGTTGTTATTTTTTCATTTCTTTATGGAAAGATACACGAAGGGTGATGTCATGTCATATAGTGAGTGTTAATGCACAAAGGCTGATGCCGTACTGTTTTTGTTGATTTATATGGTGAGGTTGAGAGCAAAATCACGAAGGGTGACGCATTGCATTTTTCCTTACTCTTCAATTGTTCTCATTGGTTCAAGGCATATTTGCTGTTCTAGTTATCATTTCTACTTTGAATCTCTCATCTTGTATTCCCCTTCAGCATATCCTCTCTCCCGATATTACTTGTCTAGTTTTTATTTGTTGTATTTTTTTTTGAGTATAACTGTTATATTTCATTGATCTCAAAGAATATGTACATCGTAGAGTTCGATAGTAGTAGTTTGGAAAGGATACTACTCATTTACAAACTATCATCTATACTATCATAGCTATCTAGACACAAATGTCAATACAGTAAGGGATATCTTAATGCTATAGCTAAGGAAAGCAATTAAGTTGCTGCAAGCCAGTCTGCCAATGTTTGCATTTCCTGCCTCGAATATGTATAAGTAAGGCAACTTCTCTGCAAATCAGTTCCTCCACAAAAGCAGTCCCTTCAAATCGAATGCTATTCCTTACTCTCCAGATGAGGGCAACAGTAGTGACAAATGCAGAAGTTGTAATAGCATTTTGCCACAATCTGCTTTTTGCTTTGCTGCATATCCAGTGAAGTTCTGCTTCCCAGCTGCCAACTATTCTGGAATGCCCCAGCCAGCAACATATTCTGGTCCACAATCTTTTTGTAATTGGGCACTCAAATAATAGGTGATTGAATACATTAGCATTTTGATTGCAAAACACACAAGATGCTGGAACTTGTATGCCCATGTTCTTCAATCTGTCAACTGTAGGAAGCCTATGTTGAGCAGCTAGCCATACAGTGAACTTATGTCGAGGTTGGATATTAGTGATCAGCATCAAGTTCTTCCATTCAACGCTATTGAAACTCGAGAGCATTGTGAGATATAGTTTCTAAATATGAAATTTGTCCAGTCTACACATACTTTGCAATCTGCCAGGTAGATCTCCCTGCAGCTTCTGGCTCTCCAGTATCATAGTTCTGCTTTCCAGTATTTTCCTAACAACCCAAGAAGCTGATTTTAGAATGTTAACTGTGGCAATGTCACCCTGTTTTATATAATAAGAATGAACCCATCTAACCCAAAGGCAGTCTTTCTTCCTGGACAAGTCTCATAGCAATATAGTAATGGCTGCTTTGTTCCACACAGTCAAGTCTAGAATGTTAAGGCCTCCGGCTGATATTGGTCTGCACACCTTGTTCCCAAGCAACCAGTGCCCTTTTGGATAGATTAGCAGTGCCAGTCCAAAGGAATGTTCTGCAAATTGCTTCAATGGCTTTCAGTACTTTTTTGGGTAAAATGAATACTTGTGCCCAATAAGTCTTAATGCCAAACACCACAGCTTTAATCAATTGGCTTCTCCCTGCATATGATAGAAACTTAGCTGACCAGCAAGTAATTTTATTTGTTATCTTTTCACCTAGGGGCAGATAATGATGGATAGCTAGCTTTTTAGAATCAAGTGGTATCCCCAATACTTGAATGGAAGTTGGCCTTCAGTAAATCCCAAGGTTTCAATTATTTCTTCTCTTATACTTTGCTGCAAACCAGCCAGGTAAACTGCACTTTTGCTGATATTCGCCTGAAGACCAAATGCTTCTGAAACTGAAGGAAAGCTTTCTGCAAGATCTGGATAGATATAATATCAGCTCGACAAAACATAAGAAGGTCATCAGCAAAACAAACATGAGAACAATTGAGTTTTCTGCATTTGGGATGGAAGTTGAAGTTCCCATCCTTGTGTAACTGTTTCAGAATTCTGTTTAGGTATACAAACAGATATGGTGACATAAGATCACCCTGTCTAATACCTCTCTTATCAGTGAATGGCTTAGTTAATCCACCATTCATTACTAAGGAATAAGAGACAAAGGTGACACAAGCCATGATCCATTGAATAAACTTTGCTGGGAAGCCCGAGTCAATAAGAATCTGCTTCAGAAAGTTCCATTCCAAGGTGTCATATGCCTTCCTCAAATCCACCTTGAGTACACATCTGGAGGATACACCTTTTCTTGAGTAACCCTTGAAGATTTCATGGTTTAACAAGATATTGTCATTAATACTTCTCCCTTCAATAAAAGCAGATTTAGAAGGACCAACTAATTCTCCAATGAAAGCTTTCATCCTCCTGGTAATAACTTTGGAGATGATTTTGTAGACAGTAGTGCAGCAAGCAATAGGTCTATAGTCTTTAACAGTAGCAGGTGCTTTGACTTTAGGAACAAGTGCTATGGTAGTAGTGTTGATCATATGAGGCATTTTGCATTTAGAAAAGAATTCCTTAGTAGTAGCTAGAATATCACCCTTCACCATCTCCCAGTTCTTAGTAAAGAATTCCACTGGAAAGCCATCTACTCCTGGGGCATATCTTTAGGCATCTCTTTTACAGCTTCAGTGATCTCTTCCAGTGTAACCTCTCTAATTAGCATTCTTTGCAGAGTTAGACTTAAGCATTGTCCCTCTTTTATAATTTCAGAACTGACACAAGGGAGTTCAGCAGCACACTCCCCCATTAATGATTGAAATACCTTTATGAACTCCTGTTCCACAGATAAAAGGTCTGTTAGTTTCAAACCTGTGTCAGTATAAATGGATGCGATGTTGTTCTGGCCTGTTATGATCTTCCACTGAGCATGGAAATACTTTGTGTTAGCATCCCCACACTCAATCCAACAAGCCTTGGATTTCTGCCTCAGAATTTGTTCCTCCACACAACTCCACTTCTCAATTTCTTCAAGTGCTGCTTTTTCCTTAGAAAATAATGACTGTGTTAATGGGCTGTTCTGCTGTTGAGTTTGAATAATACCCAATTTTTTCCTTGCCTGAATAAGTTTCTGCTTGTATGAGGCCATATAAACATTTATCTCCTTTAAATGTTGTTTCATAACCTTTAATTTTTTCCATATCTGCTGCATAGGTGTTCCATCACAATCCTGTCTCCAAACCTGTTGTAATATGCTATGAAACTGAGGTTGTTCCATAATAGCAAGGTATAGTCTGAAAGGTTTAGGGTGTAGAGGTTATTGATCTCCAAATTTGATAAGAATAGGGGAATGATCAGAGACTGAAGGGTTCATGAACTCAGCTTCCAGGTGCCCATACTGTTGTAACCACTTAAAATTGCCCAGAGCCCAATCAATTTTACTATAAACTCTAGTGGAAGTATCTTGCTTACTGGTCCAAGTGAAGTGCCAACCTTTAACTCTAAGAGTAGTGAGTTGCAGGTCAGTGGTAGTATCTTTGAAATCTTTGACTTCAACATCAGTAACTGGAGAGCCAATTCTGTCATCAGAACATAAGACACAGTTGAAATCCCCACTGAGCAGCAGAGTATCTTGACTGGGAACATAGATTGGCCTTAAGTCACTCCACAGTTGGTTCCTGAGGTGTGCAGCATTATGGGCATACATAACACTTAAATGATTTCTGGCCTGGCTAATTGTATCTTCTAAGAAACATTGAATAAGTTAATCAGTCACATAGGATATTTGGATCTGGAAATGTGGTTTCCAAAGCAACCATATTCTACCATTTGCAGCCTTTGAGTAATTGCAGTGAACCTTCCAATCCTTAGCTACCTTATCAAGTATCTTCTTAGCTTTATGCTCCTTTACTCTAGTTTCTAAATATCCCCTGACATCTACTTTATTAACAGCTAGAAAGTTTTTCAACTCCTTCTGTTTATGGGCTTGATTAAGCCCCATAATGTTCCAAGTGACAATAATCATAGGAGATTAGGGGGCGATCTGTGTGAAGGCCCCGGGTCAATCTGCTGGACCCTGTTACCAGCCACAACAATAGTAGCCTTCCCTTTATTGCAATTATCAACCATTACTGCACTGTTACCATTGGGTGAATTGACTGCACTCTCAAGCCTCTCTTGGATATCAGGACCAGTTTGTGCATTCTGCTGAACACTAGCTAAAGAAGAGATGTTCTTATTCTCCTTGTTAGGTTCCTGCACTTCCTGTACTTCTGAATTCACTGCAATCACATGGCTTACCTGTACTTCTGCATTAGCTACAGGCTGCTTGACAAGCCATTCTTGTTTAGTATTTTTGCCTGCTTCATCGATTTTCCTTTCTGCCTCCTTGGTTTACCCTGCTCCTTCTCTACATTGTAATCAGCATACTACCAGCAATTCAATGAATCATGCCCAAATTTCAGGCAATGATTACAAAAACTAGGCTTCCAATCATACTCAATTGTCTGAATCTTAGGGCCATAAGGAGTATCAATCTCTAATTGATCAGGGAGTGGAGGGGCAGCATCAACCTCCACTAGGACTCGGGATAACGAAATTTTCTCATAGTGCGCAGTAAATTTGTCAGTGTATAATGGCATACCCACTGCAGTGGCCATTTCGCTCAATACCTCAGTAGACCAGTAGCCCACCGGATGTTCAGGGAAACGAATCC
Source organism: Nicotiana benthamiana (assembly GCA_034376525.1). Classification (NCBI taxonomy): domain Eukaryota; kingdom Viridiplantae; phylum Streptophyta; class Magnoliopsida; order Solanales; family Solanaceae; genus Nicotiana; species Nicotiana benthamiana. The sequence continues at coordinate 72,224,525 of CM067325.1, forward strand.
ATACAGGAACAGTGCTGAGAATATCACTTTGAAAAGAGAAATCAACTTCCCAGGGCTTCAAAACCATTGGTTTATTCCTATAGGAATAAGATCCAGATTGCATGACTAAATCCCTATCCTAGATACTATTGAATCGAAAAATACAGTAGCCTTCAGTATGAATCAGAACCTAGGGTTTAGCCACAAAATTCCACACATGCATGACAAAATTATCCATAGTTTTCTCATTCGGATTATCACCAATTATATAGCCAATAAAGCATTTTTCCAGTAATCGAATTGAGATTTCAAAGCGAGCTAGGTGCACAAGCTCTTTTTACTACAAAAACGATTCCTCCCCCGGCAAAAAGTGGTCCGCCAACTGAACTTGCCTTGTTGTGATAGGGGTACCGCCTTTTCATTCCCACCAAGGAGCCGTAGCTTTACTTAGATAGGGCTTGACTGCCTTACCTTCTATTATAGTAAAGGGGCTTTAGGCTTGACTTTACTAATATAATATCAGGTAAAGGGGCATGTATCCTTTTTTTGTAAAGAAAGAGGGCTTCACTGATTTTAACAACCTTCTAACCATCTCGATCAGTGGGGGGAACGAACGAGAGTGGCTTGCCTATTTGAGTATTACGGTTTCCTCGCACAACATCGGCTGTAGTCGGAATTGATTTTTCTGATCCACTGGCATCAGAGAATTATAGTCGTCTTACAGCGATGTTATTAGGTGCTTCAGTCATTGGAGGTGGCAATTCATTCATATCTCCCTCTGCATGCATCAACTCTGTCGATTGGAATTTCTGGGGCAGAAAATTTCCAAATGTCAATGGTTCAAGCTCCTTTGTAATGCCATGATTAGGAGTAACTATTTGCGCAGTAGCAAGCGGTGCATTTTGCCGGCGACGAGCCATTGTTCCGGAGACAATAGAGATCCTGCTATTGTGGGCCGAGAGAAGGCTTAACGTGCGCTGAGAGCCCCTAATTAAACTTTTTACTACCCCTTTTACTTTGCTTGCAATACTATGTGAAAACTCCATCTAGCTTTTATTTGTTGTTATTTGTACATATACTGGTATTTGTACAAGTTTATTGGGCAGGTGTCTTATCACAGCCTCGACACTACTTCGTCGAAGTTAGGCTCAATACTTATGAGTACATGGGGTTTGTTGTACTCATACTACACTTTGCGCTTATTGTACAAATTTTGGTAGCGGCCCTAGTTGATTGTGAGGTTAGCACCTGGACTTGCTTTTTAGGGGACCCAAGGTAGATTTGCTAGTGTACGAAGACCCTGGAGTATCTTCCTAGTCTTATTAATTTGCTATTTTTTTTCTTTTAGAACAATGTATTTTCTTTTAGACTTTGTTCGTAGTAAATCATAGTAGCTCGTGAGTAGTGACTGCAGATCTTAAATGCATAAGATGTTATGGGTTTATGATATTCCACAAATAAATTTTAGCTTATGTTTAGCTTATGTTCTTATTATTGAAATTGGCTAAAGTTGGCATTAAGAATTCTCTAACACTGGGTTGTCTAGCAAATGAATTGCCATCATGTTCCTGGCGCTGGGAGTTCTGGGCCGTGATCGAAAAGTCAACCAAAAGTTAACTCAGGCCCATATAGTCAAAATTTGAGATTACGACCAAATCCTGATTATCCATCACCCTCGAGTTTGGATATGTGATTTGTTTGAAATCCAACCTCAATTCGAGGTCTAAATTTCAATTTTATAAAATTCCTAAATTTTATCCAAAACACCTTATTTCTACCATGAAATTGATAGATTTGATGATTAAGTTCATGAAAAATGATTGGAAACAAGCTAAAGTTACTAACCATTGAATTTGCAAATATCCAAGGAAATCAGCACTGAATTTAATGGGAAGAGGAATACCGAAATGGAGAGATGCAAAGAAAATAAAGAACATAAATGCTATCCAAGGGATTATATCTTTGGATATTAATTTGCTTTCTAATTCAATAACACCGAAGGGGGAAAACAAAACTAATGAAGGAACTTCAATGACAAGCATGACATCCTAGGCAGATAGCGTGGAAGAAGAAGCAAAAGTGAGAAACATTACAGGTCCGAGTATAACCGTAGATCCAAGTACTAAATCACGCAGTAATGTAGAGTGTTCAATTCCAATAGAGGAAGGGATTGATCTATTAGAAGAGAATATAAAGGTGAATGCGAAAATTACAATGGCAGACATTAAGGATGAGATTGATTACTGAACAACAACTGTGGTTTGTTACATGTTAGGATCAAATCCACAACATGTAGTAATGGATGATTATATTAGGAGGATTTGGGGAGATTTAGGGATTGATAAAGTTGTGCAATTGAACAAACGAGTACTTTCGGTAAGATTTCATAGTGCAGAAAGTATATGTAAAGTAGTGGAAGAAGGTGTTCAAATATTTGATAGAAAGCCAGTCGTTATGAAACCATAGAAGCCAGGTATGGAGATAACAAAGGAACAATTAGAGAAGATTCCTATTTGGGTGAGATTGACGGGTTTAGACATCAAGTATTGGGGAAAATGGCCTTAAAAAAGATAGCTGGCTAATTAGTAAATCTCTGAAGGAAGATGCTGCTAGTAGAGGTGAAATTGAATCAACAGTATCGGACAAGTGCATGATTTGAAAATAACGTGCGCAAAATAGTAGAGAAGGATGTGCATTATGAGTGAAAAACTATACGTTGTGAGAAATGTAGGAATTATTGTCATGAAGTTGTGGAATGCAGAAAGTATATACAGGAAGAAAAAGAAAAGAAAGAACAACAACAAGTGATCAATACACAAAGGATGGAAGATAAGAAGGAATTAATAATGAAGCACAAAAGGAGGTAACATAGAAGAAATAGGTAGAAATGCAGCTAAAGAAAACAAGGGTAGAAAATAAAAAGGTGGAGAAGGGTTGGAATCAGAATTCTAATCAGGGATACAGAGTAGGAAAGTATGTGACGGAAAGATTGGAATATGCACTTGACAAAAGTTATGGAATATATGGGGAAGGCACAGAAACTTTGCAATATTTATTCTTTGAATGTCACTTCTCAGAGGAATGTTATAAATTTTTGAAGCAGTGGCTTGGATTGAGAAAAATGTTGGAAACACGTTCTCAAGGCTTTATACTAAAATGTGTGTTCTTTGTGTAGGTTTTGATGAATGACAAACGAAGCGCAAAGTGATATATGACGAAGTTCAAGTACAAGCGCATAATTGGTGGATAACGAGATTCAAGCACAAGACAAAGTTTTATAGTTTAAATGAGTCGTTCTTAATTGTGATCTTGATCCGACAACTTGACTCATGACATGGCTTCTCTCGTAAAATTATTTTTACAAAATCATGCATATTTAATTTAATGCTAAACGATTTTAAATCATGCATATTTACTTTATTCAAAATGATTTGTAAACATGCCTCTAAAATCTGGACTAAGATAATCGATTATGTACTTATGATAATCGATTATGTTAAGCCAAGACTGCATGACAATCGATTATGAACTAATGATAATCGATTGTATTAAGGCAGTGAGCATCAAGTTTTTCAAATCCTGCATGACAATCGATTGTGAACCGTATGACAATCGATTGTGCTGAGGCAGTGTCCATCAAAGTTTTTCAAAACTCAGAATAATCGATAGCTAATGACAATCGATTGTGATGAGGCAGTGTCCATCAAAGGTTTTTATAACTCAGAATAATCGATTGTGAAGCTAATGACAATCGATTGTGAAGAGACAGTGTCCATCAGATTTTTAAAAGTCACAAAATAATCGATTGTGAACATATGACAATCGATTGTGTTGAGGCAGTGACTTCCAGACTTTTTCAAAATTATTAAATAATCGATTGTGAGTATATAACAATCGATTATCACGAGGCAGTGTCTAAAATGATTTTCAAAGTCTGATAAATAATCGATTGTTAACATTGCACAATCGATTGTGAAGCTGACCGTTGTCGTAAAATTTTCAAATACCGTCAGGTAATCGATTGTTGATTTTGTACAATCGATTATTGATATTGAAATCTGAAAAAGATTTTTTGAACGTTGCTGAATAATCGATTATTGATTGGTATAATCGATTGTTTTACGTAAAATCTGGAAATGATTTTTTGAACGTTGCCAATAATCGATTGTTGATCTTGGACAATCGATTGTTAAGCGTAAAATCTGGGATTGATTTTTGGAACGACTGGCAAACAATCGATTGCGGCTTCCTGACAATCGATTGTCACAGAGTAAAATCAGCAACTCTTAATTGGCAATTAGGCAACGGTAATGCCAAGTTTTTCAACTATAAATACAGTTTCATTTCAGTGTTTTAAAAACAACAACACACAACAACTGATCATTCTATTGCTATAAGCTTGCATATTATTGTTTATCATTTTATATTCATTTCATAAAGCTTTTGAGAGCCAAAGTCTTGTCCATAGTTGTTGTAATCTTGAGCCTACTTCTTTTACTCATATCTACTCATTAAGGAGTGTTTTGTTTGAGTGCTTAGTGTTTTGTACACTTGTAAGAGAATTGTGATTCTCTTGTTGTAAGGAACTTGTGTTTCCTTGGTTGAAGTCTTGGAGTGTTGTATCTCCGAGCAAAGGTGTTAAGGCTTGTGTCCATAAGTTGTAAAGGTTTGTTGAGCACCCGCAAGCTTGACAAGTTAGTGAAAAATCTCGAGAGAGTCTCTCGGGGACTGGACTAGCCACGTGTTGTGGTGAACCAGAATACATCGGTGCGTTCTTTACTTTTGTTTATTTAACGCACTTATTTATTTCCTGCAAATTTTAATTTCCGCAAGTTTATGCTAAATTTTATTATAACGCTATTCACCCCCCCCCCTCTAGCGTTAAGCGTATTATCTAACAATTGGTATCAGAGCCCAACTCTCTGAAGACTTAACAGTTTGAGAGAACCATCCATGGCTTCTACTGGTGACTCTTTTGCAGGAATTGATGAAGGACAATGCTCCACACGACCACCTCTATTCAACAGTACAAACTACACGTACTGGAAGGAGAGGATGAAAATTTTCGTTCAAGCAAACAACTTTCATCTCTGGAAGGTGATAACGAAGGGAAATCAAATTCCAACCAAAAATGTTGAAAACGAATGGGTTCCCAAGTCCGAAGAAGAATATGACGCGGATGATATTCGAAAGGTTCAAAATAATGCTAAAGCAATTAATTTATTATATTGTGCTGTAAATGCTGACGATTACAGGAAAATATCGTGTTGCACAACGGCAAAGGAAATGTGGGACAAGCTGGAAATTACGTACGAAGGTACGGACCAAGTAAGGGAAGCTATAATTGATTTCCTAACCCATGCTTATGAATTATTTCACATGAAGGAAGGTGAAAAGGTAGATGAAATGTTCGAACGATTTTCAATAATCGTAAATGACCTACATGCCCTCAAGAAGACATTCACGGACAGAGAACTGGTTCGAAAAATTCTTAGAAGTCTCACTCCGGCATGGCGATCAAAGGCCGACGCAATTCAAGAATCCATTGGCATCTCAAATGTCACAATCGACGCATTAAGAGGTAACCTTAAGACTTATGAATTTACAATACTTAACCCTCTTGTTGATGATCAAATGAGGCAAAGAATAGCGCTTAAGGCAAGCACAAGCCAACCTCAAGTTGATGAGGACGGAGACAACGAGTTTGGACTCGTTATCAAAAGATTTCAAAAGTTCATGCGAAAGGAGTATGAACGAAAGGGCAAAAAGCAAGGCGAGCAAATAAAGAGCTATGAATGCGGTGAAACCGGGCACATCAAATCAAATTGCCCAAACATCAAAAAGGAGAAGAAACCTTTTAAGAAGCAACGTGCATACATTTCTTGGGGAGGAAACTCCGGAGATGAGTCAAGCGAAGAAGAAGAAGACGAAGCCGCAAACCTTTGTCTTATGGCGCAAGAAGACAAGCAAGATGAGGTATGTCAAATCTCTTCTAAAAACTTCTTTACTCTTGAAGAAATGCGAACTGCTTTTGATGAGCTATATACTGAATTTATTAAAGCTTCAAAAACTGTCAAGAGCATAAAAGAAAATGCTTCTCTAAAAGAAAAAGATTTTCAAAAACAGCTCTCTTTAAAAGAAAAGGATTTAGAAAAACTGATTTTAGAAAATGAAAAGCTGAAAGAGGAAAACAAGTTTTTCGAAAAAAGAAGCGCCGACAAGCTCGAAAGTTCTATTAAAAATTGCTCTTCTTGCATGCATCTTGAAAATGAGCTAGATAGACTTAAAGGTACCTTAGATAAGTTTAATTCTTCTCACAAAAACTTGAATGAGGTCCTTGTTAATTTGAAGTCAACCAAGCATGGCATAGGTTTTAAGAATGAGCCTAAAGAAAAGGTTGAAGCCAAACCCCAACCACTTAAGGCTCAACCTAGGATTAATAAAACAAATGCTTATCCTAGAAAGAGCAATCCTAGATCAAATATGCATGTTAGACCAAATGTTGAACATTTTAAAAGACCTAGAAATGACTTACCACCTAGAAAAGACTACCCTAGAAATGATGCATATTTTAGGCCAAACACTGAAGGAGTTTTGAACCTCCTAGAACATCTAGACATGACCATTACTCTAGAAACGCTGCTCATTTTAGAACTAATAGTAGGAGAAATGGTTCTCATGAAATGTGCAATAGTCATAATGAAAATAGAGTAGAAAAAAAAATTGTAAATTCATAGTCAAAAGAAAATGGCTCTCGGCGCACATTAGCGCTTCAATAGAACAGTGCTTTTGCCGGCGTACATTAGCGAGGAGCAATTGACGCCGGAAATGGCTCGGAAGAGACGGAATGCTGCTCCGGTCGTCCATGAAGTCCCCCCTAAGCTTGTTACACCCGAACATGGCATCACTACTACACTTGAACCTCTTACATTTGGTAATTTTTTACCTTTGAAGTATCAATCGAAGGATCAATTGCATGCAGATGGAAATGAGAATCGAGTGCAAGGTATTCAAGGAGTGAATGATACAACAGCAAGGAGATTGCAGTTTTCAGAAGTTATGGATCCAAAAAATGCAGTACCAGAGGTTGTTGAAGCTGTTGACACAGAAAACCCAAAACCTACAATGGCGGAAGTAGTCAGAGGCAACAGAGATGTGCAAATGGGTAAGCCTTTATCATTTGTTCCTCCTACTTTGAGAAATGGTAAAAATAGTGCAGATTTGTGAAGAAGATCTACAACCACAAAAAGAGTATTGGAAGAATGCACTGATTGAATTTGTAATTGGAGATCGACCTAGTGAACAAAATATGGAAAACTTTGTTAGCCATATTTGGAATTTTGTTACTAAGCCTCAAATCCTTATGCGTGCTGAAGGTTATTGTATTTTTCGATTCAATAATGCTGAAGACAGAGATATAGTCATGCAATCTGGTCCATATACATTTAGAAGCAAGCCAATGGTTCTAAGACCTTGGGAAATTGATTTTCAATTTTCAGGCTAGTGTGCTGAGCACCATACCTATTTGGATTCGATTTCCAGGTCTGCCTGTGGGGTATTGGCCCACAGAGGTGCTGAGTAAGTTGGCAAGTGCAATTGGGAAACCATTGTATACTGATAAGTATACTGCTCATTACGACAAAATTTCATTTGCTAGAATCCTTGTTGAAGTTGATGCTGCATATCAACTTCTTGATGAACTGGAAATTGATACACCTTTTGGTTCTAAAATCCAGTCTGTTGAATATGACTGGAAGCCTACCTTTTGCAACCACTGCCTTAAGTTTGGTCATGACACAATTGAGTGTTGGTATTCTTCTGGGAATTCAGACAATCATGTGAAGGAGCAAAAAGACATAAGGAGAGAGACAGTTAAACAAATGCAGCAGGGGAAGCAAAAGAAGAAGGAATGGCTAGTAAAGAAGAGTGTAGCAACTGATGGAACCCAAAAGCAGGCTGAGGAAGCTGTTAATCCACCAGTTGCATTAGTGCAGACTGATCAAATTTTGAATGAGCAAGTGATTCCTGCAAATCATTTGAGTGAAACAACTACCAGTAGTGATCAAATGGCTAGCATGGGTACTAGAGGAAAAGGAATCATGGAAGTTATGGGAAGAAGAGGGCAACTATTTGATCCTGGGCCTTCTTATAGTTTGCCAAATATTGATCCATGATAGCAGTCACATGGAACATTAGGGGACTTAACCAGTCCCCAAAGCAGAAGGAATTGAAGCAATTCCTTAATGATAATAAAGTTGATATAATTGGTATACTGGAAACAAGAATAAAAGAGCATAAAGCTAAGAAGATATTTGACAAAATTGCAAAGGGCTGGATGTGGCAATGCAACTATACAAAAGCTGTTAATGGGAGGATATGGCTATTATGGAAACCTTATGTTCAGATTCAAGGGGTGTTTCTTTCTGATCAGCTCATTCATTGTCTAGTGGAAGATACTAGAAGTCTAGTCAGATTTCACTTCACTATTATCTATGCTTACAATACTTCAGTGCTTAGAACACAACTATGGAGGGATCTCAGAACAATTTCTATTCCTCAGCAAGATGCATGGCTTATAAGTGGTGATTTTAATTGTGTATTAAGCTCTGATGATAGAATTGGTTCTCCAGTAACTGAAGCTGAAGTAAGAGATTTCAAAAATACAATAGATGAGTTACAACTTACAGCTTTAAGAGCAACTGGATGGCACTTCACTTGGACAAACAAGCAAGATGCTGACTCTAGAGTTTATAGCAAGATAGACTGGGCATTTGGAAATCTCCAATGGTTACAGCAGTTTGGGCACTTGGAGGCTGACTACATGAATCCATTGATCTCATATCACTCCCCTATTCTAGTTAAATTTGGTGTATATAGGCTAATCCACGCTAAACCTTTCAGACTTTATAGCAATGTAATAGAACACGAGCAGTTTCATGAAATTGTGAAAAAAGTCTGGGAGAAGGTCTATCCTGGCACTCATATGCAGCAAATTTGGAGCAAATTGAAGGTAGTTAAGCAGCAACTAAAGGGGTTAAATGACTACTTAGCCAAATATAAGCAGCAGATAATCCAGACAAGAGAGAGGCTTGATATTTTACAATTCCAAATGCAGACAAACTGTCTTTCACAGGAGCTGATTACTGAAGAAAGAGGATTACTAGAAGAACTTGACAAGTGGAGTAAAATTGAAGAGCAGGTACTGAGGCAAAAATCCAAAGCTACTTGGATTGAATGTGGAGATGCAAACACCAAGTATTTTCATGCACAATGGAGGATCAGGATAGGGCAAAACAATATTACTACTATTCATACTGATACAGGTATCAAATTGACTGAGCCTATTGCTGTAGAAATGGAATTCTTGAAGGTATTCCTATCTCTAATGGGAGATTCTGTGATTGAACTACACTGTGTGGATTCTAGTATTATGAGAAGTGGCAGATGTCTAACACTTGAACAACAACGAATTCTTATTTGTCCAGTCACAATGGAGGAAATCAGTGCAGCAGTTAATGAGATGCCTAAGGATAAAGCTCCTGGAGTTGATGGATTTCCCATTGAATTCTTTACAAAGAACTGGAAGATAGTTCAAGAGGATGTCCTTTCTGCTACAAAGGAGTTTTTTGAAACCTGTAAAGTTCCTCATATGATTAATACAACTGCAATAGCTCTTGTCCCTAAGGTTAAAGCTCCTACTACAGTGAAGGATTACAGGCCTATTGCTTGTTGTACTACATTATATAAGATCATATCCAAAGTTATAACTAATAGAATGAAGAGAGTAATTGGAGATTTGGTTGGGCCTGCACAGTCTGCTTTTATAGAAGGCAGGAGCATCATGGATAATATCCTTCTTAGTCATGAAATCTTTAAAGGATACTCTAGGAAAGGGGTTTCACCTAGATGTGTTCTTAAAGTGGATCTAAGGAAGGCTTATGATACATTGGAGTGGGAATTCTTGAAACAGATTCTCATTTCTTTGGGATTCCCTGCTAAATTTACTGATTGGATTATGGCTTGTGTTTATTCTACCTCATACTCTCTAGTAATGAATGGTGGCCTTACTAAACCATTCAATGCTAAAAGAGGTATTAGGGAAGGAGATCCTATGTCTCCTTATCTATTTGTTCTAGCAATGGAGTACTTGAATAGACTGCTACAACAACTGCATAAGGATGGAAATTTCAACTTCCACCCTAGATGCAGGAAGCTTAATATTTCTCATGTCTGCTTTGCTGATGATTTGCTAATGTTCTGTAGAGCAAATATGATGTCTATTCTAATCTTGCACAGCACTTTCCTTAAGTTCTCAAATGCTTCTGGTCTTCAGGCAAATGTAGGAAAGAGTGCTATTTATTTAGCAGGAATTCCTCAGGATACTAAAGAGATGATTATTGCTGCTCTTGGCTTCACTGAAGGGCAATTGCCTTTTAGATACCTTGGAGTTCCTCTGGATTCCAAGAAGCTATCCATACAGCATTACCTACCTCTCATTGAAAAGATCACAGCTAGAATTACTTGTTGGTCTGCAAAGCTTTTATCATATGCTGGTAGAATTCAACTAATTAAGGCTGTGATCTTTGGTATGCAGACTTATTGGGCTCAGGTGTTTGTTATTCCTAAGAAAGTATTGAAGGCTATAGAGGCACTTTGCAGATCTTATCTATGGACAGGCAAAGCAACCTTATCCAGAAGAGCTCTTGTAGCTTGGGATAAGGTATGCCAGCCTATCTCAACTGGTGGCCTAAATATTGTGAGAATGGAAGTGTGGAACAAAGCTGCCATAGCTAAATTGCTATGGGATTTGACAAGGAAGAAGGACTGCTTATGGGTTAAGTGGGTGCATACCTATTACATCAAACATAGGTCCATTGAGTCAGTAGCTTTGCCTTCAAACTCATCTTGGGTCATCAAGAAGATTTTGGCCAGTAGAGCTCTCATGATGGATAATATTCAGTTGCAAAGCAGTTTATTCAACAGGCTTCAATCTGTTTGTACGTTTGGAAAGTTCCAAATTCATAAACTCTATACTGCTCTTCTTCCTATATTTCCTAAGTTTCTATGGAGGAATGTAATGCTTGTATCATCTGCACTTCCAAGACATAGATTTACTGTATGGTTGGCTGCTCATCAGAAGTTACCTACCATCGAGAGACTGCAGATCATGGGCATTCAAACCCCAACTCTGTGTGCATTTTGCAAAGGATATGATGAAGAGTTCAAACACTTGTTCTTTGGATGTGCCATTACCAGTAGAGTTTGGAGGAGAATTTGTATATGGTTGGGTCACCCTAGAACTACAGTATGCTGGGAGAATGAACTGAAGTGGATCTGTAATAATGCAAAGAGCAAAAGCTGGAAGAAAGAGGTCACTGCAGCTACATTTCTGACCACTGTTGCATTGCTATGGAGGTACAGGAATCTGATCAGATTTGAAAACAAGACCTTTGATGAAGATCAATGCTGTAAGGAAGTAACAATGTTGTTACATACAAGAAATAGGAATCGAAAGAAGTGGAAGGATAACTTACAAAATCTCAATACATTTCCTTAGTTGGTTGAGAATTAGATGTTAGTTTGCTTTGTATATAACATGCTTAGTTAAGATCCAAAAAAAAAAAAATTAAAATAGAGTAATTCATTTTCGTCCATCAAGTTACTATGAACCTAGAAGGATGCATAACCCCAATGTGACTTGTCATTATTGTAGACACATTGGTCATATTGCCCCTGCATGCTTTACACGACATAGACATATCACTCAATCGCATCATTATAATATGCCTAACCCTCAAGGACCCAAAATGGCATGGGTACCTAAAACGCATTAACTTGTTTTGTAGGTATGTTTGAAGGGATCAAGTGTACTATGGTACCTTGATAGTGGATGCTCCAAACATATGACGGGAGACGAATCCAAATTCCTTCAACTAGAACACAAAGGAGGAAGTGTGATTTTTGGGGATAACAATAAAGGAAAGATCATTGGCATTGGATCAGTCGGTAAGGATGAAAATTCCTCTATTAAGCATATATTACTTGTGAAAGGTTTAAAGCATAATCTCTTGAGCATAAGTCAATTATGTGACAAGGGAAATCTTGCCCTATTTGATTCGGATGAATGCTTAGTGTTTAGACGTAGTGATTTCAAAATTATCCTTCGTGGTTTTAGAGTGGATAATATTTACATGGTTGATCTTGCAAATTCCTCACCCGAATATGTGGATTGCCTTATGAGCAAAGAGGATGATACTTGGCTATGGCATCGTAGAGTTGCTCATATAAACATGCATCTTTTGAACAAATTGATTTCTCAAAACTTAGTTATTGGCCTTCCCAATATGAAATTTGAAAATGACTCTATCTGTGATTCTTGTCAAAAAGGGAAGCACACAAAAGCATCTTTCAAATCCAAAAATATTGTTTCAACTTCTAGACCATTGCAATTGCTTTACATGGATTTATTTGGACCATCTCGCATTGAAAGTCTAGGAAGAAATCGTTATGCTTTTGTGATTGTTGATGATTATTCTAGATTTACTTGGACTTTATTTCTTGCCAATAAAAAGGATGCTTTTCAGAATTTTAAAATTTTCTTAAGCGTGTTCAAAACGAGAAGGAAACAACCGTCACTTCAATTAGAAGTGATCATGGGGGAGAGTTTGATCACAATCTCTTTGCGGACTTTAGTGACGAACTCGGTATCGAGCATACCTTTTCCGCTCCACGTACACCACAACAAAATGGGGTGGTGGAAAGGAAAAATAGGTGTCTCGAAGAGATGGCTAGAACCATGCTCGAAGAGGCTAAGATTCCCAAATATTTTTGGGCGGATGCCGTGAGTACCGCATGCTACATCTTATATAGAGTAGTCATAAGGCCAATACTCATGAAGACCCCTTATGAACTCTACAAGGGAAGGAAACCAAATATCTCCCATTTTAGAGTATTCGGTTGTAAATGTTTTATTCGTAACAATGGCAAAGATCAATTGGGAAAGTTTGATGCTAAGTCCGATGAGGGAATTTTCATTGGTTATTTCTCACGTAGCAAAGCATATAGGGTTTTTAATAAAAGAACCGAAACTGTGGAGGAATCCCCTCATGTTGTATTTGCCGAAAATAATGCTCGCTTGGCGAGAAAGGATTCCGGTTTTGATCTTGCAGGTATTTTAGATAGCTTGAAAGACAAAATACAAGTGGAAACGCCTAAGTAAAATAAAGATGAAATCTTGGAACAACCAACGGAGGAAGCGCCACAATTGGAGAATGAAACGAAAATGCCTAACGAGTGGAGGACAATTAAAGATCGCCCTCTCGAACAGGTAATTGGCGACGTCGGAGAAAAGGTAAGTACCCGAAACTCCCTTAAGAACACCTTAGGACATACTGCTTTTGTGTCTCAAATTGAACCAACAACCATCTCCGAAGCAATTGGGGATGAATTTTGGACCTTGGCAATGCAAGAGGAGCGTAACCAATTCAAACGAAATGACGTTTGGGATTTGGTGCCAAGACCCGAAAATCATACCATAATTGGTACGAAATGGGTTTTTTGAAACAAACTAGATGAAAATGGTGTAATCACTAGAAACAAAGCTAGGCTTGTAGCAAAAGGCTATAATCAAGAAGAGGGTATTGACTATGAAGAAACATATGCTCCCGTAGCTAGATTAGAAGGTATTCGTCTATTGCTCGCGTTTGCCTCTTCTATGAATTTCAATTTATATCAAATGGATATGAAAAGTGCTTTTCTAAATGGTGTTATACAAGAAGAATTTTATGTTGAACAACCCCCCGATTTTGAAGATTTTAAATCTCCCGATCATGTTTTCAAACTCAAAAAGGCTCTCTATGGTTTAAAACAAGCTCCCCGAGCTTGGTATGAAAGATTGAGTAAATTTCTATCGGAAAATGATTTCATTAGGGGGAAAGTTGACACCACCCTTTTTGTTAAGCATAAAAACAATGATATTTTATTAGTTCAAATATATGTGGATGATATCATATTTGGTGCTACTAACAATGTCTTATGCATGGAATTTTCCGACTTAATGACAAGCGAATTTGAGATGTCTATGATGGGTGAGTTAACATTCTTTTTGGGATTACAAGTAAAGCAAATGAAAGAAGGTACGTTCACTTGCCAAGCCAAATATTGCAAAGAATTGCTGAAACGATTTGAAATGAACAATGCAAAAGCAATGGCGACTCCCATGAGCACATCCGATCATCTAGACAAAGATGAGAAAGGTAAGGAAGTCGACACTAAGAAGTATCGAGGTATGATTGGCTCTCTTCTCTATCTTACTGCTAGTCGTCCGGACATCATGTTTAGCGTGTGCTTATGCGCCCGTTATCAATCGTGTCCGAAGGAGTCTCACCTTACTGCGGTAAAACGGATTTTGAAGTACCTTGTTGGTACTACAAATGTGGGTCTATGGTACCCCAAAGGTTCTTCATGCCAACTCGTTGGCTATTCCGACTCCGATTTTGCTGGATGCAAATTGGACCGCAAAAGCACCAGTGGCACTTGCCATTTGCTCAGTAGCTCTCTCGTTTCTTAGTTTAGCAAGAAACAAGTAAGTGTTGCGCTGTCCACAACCGAGGCTGAATATGTAGCCGCGGGGAGTTGTTGCGCTCAAATCCTCTGGATGAAACAACAACTCTTGGACTATGGCCTAAGTCGTGATCATATCCCTCTTAGATGTGATAATACTAGTGCCATATGCTTGACGAAGAACCCCGTTCTTCATTCGCGAACAAAATACATTGAAATTAGACATCATTTTATAAGAGATCACGTTTTCAAGGGCGATGTCGAAATCGAATTTGTTGAAACCAAAGACCAATTGGCCGACATCTTTACTAAACCCTTAGAGAAAGAGTCCTTCTTCCGAATTCGTAGTGAACTCGGGATTCTTGACTCCACGTTGATCTAAGTCATGCATTGCATCTTTTTATCTTACATGATTTCTAACTTGAGCGTCGGAGACGTCTAACAAATTTTTGCAGGTATCGCCTTAAAGGTAGGGGGAATTATAAAGCATGACGCGCCATAATCAAGTCTTCTTCAGAAAATTCGGTCTCTGTCGTCTAAATAATCGATTATCTCGTATCAATAATCGATTGTTATGCTATTACTTGAGTTATTGTACTCTCTTTAAGTAATCACGTTTTCTTTCCAATAAATAAACAAGTTTTATTTACATTTTTGGCATCTTCTTATATTATTTTTGCTAATGGCAAAAGGGGGAAGATAACGGGTATGCACTCTCAATATTTATAAGCTTGAGGGGGAATTCATATATTGAGGGGGAACTAATCGCATACTTATTGCATATCTTTACGTGTCTTGAATCGTCATTATAAATTGTTTAAGTTGCATATTCCGCTTAAGTTTGCCATTATCAAAAAGGGGGAAATTGTTGGAAACACGTTCTCAAGGATTTATACTAAAACGTGTGCTCTTATGTGTAGGTTTTGATGAATGACAAACGAAGCGCAAAGTGATATATGACGAAGTTCAAGTACAAGCGCATAATTGGTGGATAACGAGATTCAAGCACAAGACAAAGTTTTATAGATTAAATGAGTCGTTTTTAATTGTGATCTTGATCCGACAACTTGACTCATGACATGGATTCTCTCGTAAAATTATTTTTACAAAATCATGCATATTTAATTTAATGCTAAACGATTTTAAATCATGCATATTTACTTTAGTATTTTTAAACATGCCTCTAAAATCTGGACTAAGATAATCGATTATGTACTTATGATAATCGATTATGTTAAGCCAAGACTGCATGACAATCGATTGTGAACTAATGATAATCGATTGTATTAAGGCAGTGAGCATCAGGTTTTTCAAAACCTGCATGACAATCGATTGTGAACCTTATGACAATCGATTGTGATGAGGCAGTGTCCATCAAAGTTTTTCAAAACTCAGAATAATCGATTGTGAAGCTAATGACAATCGATTGTGATGAGGCAGTGTCCATCAAAGTTTTTCAAAACTCAGAATAATCGATTGTGAAGCAAATGACAATCTATTGTGAAGAGACTGTCCATCAGATTTTCAAAAGTCACAAAATAATCGATTATGAACATATGACAATCGATTGTGTTGAGGCAGTGACTTCCAGACTTTTTCAAAATTATTAAATAATCGATTGTGAGTATATAACAATCGATTGTCACGAGGCAGTGTCTAAAATAATTTTCAAAGTCTGATAAATAATCGATTGTTAACATTGCACAATCGATTGTGAAGCTGACCGTTGTCGTAAAATTTTCAAATACCGTCAGGTAATCGATTGTTGATTTTGTATAATCGATTGTTGATATTGAAATCTGAAAAAGATTTTTTGAACGTTGCTGAATAATCGATTATTGATTTGGTATAATCGATTGTTTTACGTAAAATCTGGAAATGATTTTTTGAACGTTGCCAATAATCGATTGTTGATCTTGGACAATTGATTGTTAAGCGTAAAATCTGGGATTGATTTTTGGAACGATTGGCAAACAATCGATTGTGGCTTCCTGACAATCGATTGTCACAGAGTAAAATCAGCAACTCTTAATTGGCAATTAGGCAACGGTAATGCCAAGTTTTTTAACTATAAATACAGCTTCATTTCAGTGTTTTAAAAACAACAACACACAACAACTGATCATTCTGTTGCTATAAGCTTGCATATTATTGTTTATCATTTTATATTCATTTCATAAAGCTTTTGAGAGCCAAAGTCTTGTCCATAGTTGTTGTAATCTTGAGCCTACTTCTTTTCCTCATATCTACTCATTAAGGAGTGTTTTGTTTGAGTGCTTAGTGTTTTATACACTTGTAAGAGAATTGTGATTCTCTTGTTGTAAGGAACTTGTGTTTCCTTGGTTGAAGTCTTGGAGTGTTGTATCTCCGAGCAAAGGTGTTAAGGCTTGTGTCCTTAAGTTGTAAAGGTTTGTTGAGCACCCGCAAGCTTGACAAGTTAGTGGAAAATCTCGAGAGAGTCTCTCGGGGACTGGACTAGCCACGTGTTGTGGTGAACCAGAATACATCGGTGCGTTCTTTCCTTTTGTTTATTTAACGCACTTAATTATTTCCTGCAAATTTTAATTTCCGCAAGTTTGCGCTATATTTTATTATAATGCTATTCACCTCCCCTCTAGCGTTAAGCGTATTATCTAACAAAAAATATTTTAGGCATTGATGGAACATGGCAAAGGAAAACACGAAATGTTAAAGAGAAAATGTGCAGGAAATTGATCATGGCAATTTTAGCAGCATTGGTGTACAAGATATGGCAAGCTAGAAATGATACAATATGAAATGGTAAAGTACCAAGTGTAGTAATGGTGTGCAAACAGAATCAACTAGAAAGTACAGTTAGACTAAGTGTCCATAACATTAGGAAAGAAGGCAGAAGAAGTAGGGATCAGATAGAAAGAATATATAACAGAAAGATAGGAAAGGACAGATAGCAGATTTTGCAACTAGAAGGATTTCTTCTAGTTTGTACAGATATTTGAATGTAATTCTGGTCTGGTTGGAGATTAAAAATAATTTTCTTTACACCAAAAAAATAAATAAATCGCATATATGGAGTTTAGAATTGAAAAAAGGTGTAAAATAAGCTAAGTCCCCAAATTCCCAACCTTTATCAAATTGTAGATGTCGTAATTACAAACTCTTGTTCGTAATTACGACCATCGCAAAAGCGAACCACTGATCCAATGTCTAAGCCATGCAGTTATTGCAAATGCAACAAAACCTTCACGTTTGCGAAGGTCCCCTCCCTTGCAAATGCGAACCAAGCTTTTCTTTTGCAAAGCTGCTGAAAATTGCTCAGTGTTGCAAATGCGACTCTACAGTTGCAAATACGACTATCCCACCGGTCGCAAATGTCGCTCAGACTTTGCAAATGCAAAGTGCCTAACCCCAGTCCCATTTCGCAAATGCAAACAATCACTTCGCAGAAGCGATGCTAAGATTTGCAAGCAGTACCTCGCAAATGTGAGATTTGTCGGTAGTCCACACCAACTGATGCATCAGCAGTTCAAAACCTTCCAATACACATCAGAAACTCACCTGAGCCCCTCCTGCTCCAATCTAGATATCCACATAAGTAAACGAACATTATACAAACTCGTTCGCTAACACAAATAATCAAAATAACATCAAATATCAAGAATCGATCATCAAAACTCAGGATTTTCAAAAACTCAATTTTCCAATTTTTCACATAATGCGCAAAAACGCCTTCAGATCAGCTGGGACCCCAACCAAAGATGCGTAGAAGTCTAAAAACATCACACAAATCTACCGGAATCGCTAAAACACCAATACAAGGTTATTTTTGAAAAATATTGACCGTCGCCAACTCTAGTCGTTCTTAAAGCCAAAAATTACATTTTATTTAAAAATTCACATGTAGGTTTTTTTGAAAAATGACATGGATCATGAAGTCATATATCATCAAATACATTACACGACCTATCAAGTTGCCACCAATTTGTTGTACTCAACAATCTTGGCTTTACTACTACAAAGAAATTAAAGTTAAAATTCATGGCGATTGGGAAACGGTCAAATTAATGTCAAAGCAATAGTTCATGCACTGTGGTAATTAACTTACATTTCGACCAAGTTAGTTGGCAAGATAAGCCTCTTGTATTCAATTCACAATCTGGGAAACCGAGCCATTATGAAACGACTGCTTTGCTTGGTTTGCATGGAAATAATATATTCAAAACGAAAGAATCCCTTGGAGAAGAAGCACAACTCCAATTTTCCAAGCGTTCACATTTATACGAACAAAGTGAAAAATTCATAAAATATCCGGCAGAGTAAGCACAGAGATAGTAATAAAACAAAGTCGGAGGGAGCATGTGTAGGAGAATGTCGAAGCATATTGCAAGTTTCAATTCAATATCTTGAGCAACGTGCATTTTACAAATTCATCACATCAAACATTCAGCCTCCCCCCTGCCATTACTATTTTCTATTCTTACTAGAACTAGTAACTAATGATCTTAATTTTATGTTCATGCTAAAACCTAAAAGCTCAAAAACCATGCATTAATATACTAGAAATATGTTTCTACTGCTCTGAATAAAACATGCGCCATAAGTTTTTTCTTTTTTGTCATCAAAGGAAACTTAAACGCAGATCCAAAGTTGGATGATCCATTTCTGTCCCAATATTGTACGAAAACGCCGCGTTCTCTTTGCATTCTTCTGCGAAATACCTTAGCTTCTCTGACTCAGATTCACTTAACGAATTCAGTGGAAAGAGTTGCAGAGTCTCTTTTACTCTTTCTGGGTGTTCGGACCCCTGATTATAATTGTGTATCTCTGAAAAATCTGCAAAGGGCAAAACATAGTGTTAGGACATACTTCATATAACTAAGTAATTACATATAACTTTCTCAGAAATTTAAACTTTCTCATGAAATTGTCACAGACATTAATATAGTATCAGAGTTATGCAATAGGTCTTAAGTTCAAAACTTACCCCACCCCCACCCCCCCAAAAAGAGCGAAGAAAAAAAAACAGAAGAACCTTTTAAATATTTGATTCATGAAAAAGAATTAAGCTCTAGAGAATGTGATCAAGGGAATCTGATCCACAAAGTATATTCATGCAAAATCACATAAAATGAGTGTTTTTACATAATATAAATATTAATAATTGCTTTCACAATTCGAAACCATAACTTATAGATCACACTTGAACAACTTTATCGTTGCTCCAAAAGAAAAAAGAGGTGATTTTGCAACTCACGTTTCGTTGAAGTGATATTGTTGTCTTGGCAGGAGAAGTGGATTCCATCATCTTTTGGATCATCAACCAAAACTCTGCGACGTTTCTGTCTTTCACGAGCTTTATGGTTTTGGAACCAATAAAAAACATTTTTGCTCTCAATCTTTCCGTAAAAGCTAAGCTGGGAAGATATTTTTTGTATCTGATCAGTACTTGGGGTACGGAGTCCTGACCTGAACAACTCAGTCAGTACTTTTACTTGCTCAGTCGTGGGATTCCACCGCCCACACTTTGTACCTCCTCCGCCGCCACAACCACCGCGTGCCCTCACCGAAAACCCTGACATTCCCTCTTCCATTTACCTAATTTGTACGTTTCTGGAACTTCTGAAGTGATCAAAAGCAGGACAAAGCTAACGTGCATATATATAGTACGGTTTATGAATTTAATATATCAGGGTTTCTCTTTACATATTTTTAATAGGTTTTATTCATCGTTGCTATAAAACTTAAAAAATATTTATACAATAAGATCATTTACAAGCATGGAAGGAGCAACGTATGCAATGATAAAGATTAATCGAAAAATTATACTATATATATAAAGTAGAATAATTCTTTTATACCTAAATAAAATTTTAATCTCTTTAATATAAGAAAAATACATATTCAAATCTCAGGTATGACATATTTTTAATTTTTTTTAATTTTCTCATTAAAATTTTTTGTTCTACCACTATTTATAAGACAATTACAAATAAATTTTTGTGACAAATATAACTTAAAATTTGATAAAATATACATTAGCGTATTGCAAATTAACTAAATATACAAATAGTGGATATAACCTAAAAACTTTTTAATTTAGGGATTTAATAGGAGCAGAATAACGGGTTTTGTTTATGCCACACTGCTTTGAAATTAGGAAATGTGAAAGTAGAACTTTGAGGATTTGATCGAAATATTTTGTTTATTTCCTAGTTTTTTGTGTCGAGAGGGATAGACATGCATAAAAGCTGCCACTGTCTCAAGTTTCGGTCTGCGAACAGACAAAGAGGTGAGTCCTCAAAATTTTCGTTAGAGATAGTAGACTATAGATATGGTTCGATAGGTTGGTAGGTTATTAAAAGATGTTAAAATAGTTTCGTAGTGGTCACTTATTACCAAGATTCATTTATTAAGATAGTAGGGGTATAGTACTGTCAGTGGATCTTACAAGGGTGGGTTTGGTTGTGAATATAAAATTGAAGTGAATATAAAATTGAAATGGTGCAATGAGAACAAATCCACCAAGACAAAGAATAGTCCAAAGATTTTCCTCTAAATAATTAAGAGATGTACCTGTTAAACTGAACAAAAAGAGAGTGGCAGTGGCAATTGGCAATGGAAAGAAGATAGAGGGATGTGAAAGTCAAAGTTCACATTGTCTGATCCCAGTTGGAGGTTGTGATCACAAGGACTGACAGGCACAGACAAAAGACACTGAGTTTTGAGTTGAATCATAGGAACTATTTATTGATCAGTCAAAGATTGTGGGGGTTTAAGTTTAACCTACTTTTTAGGGTGTAGGGACAACAAACTAAAGGACATAAAAGCCACCAAAATATATTAAGGGACAACACATGACCAACTAGAAGGAGACCATAATGGCCTTTTCCCATGTCATTACTTTCTTTTTCTTCATCAATTACTATGTCCTATTATTGTCCGATCAGCGTTTGAGTACATAAAGAAGCACATGTACCTCTATACAAAAAGGTTTTGTGGCACTCCTGCATCGTACAGTTAGTTTTAGTGCCGTAGAGATTATTAAAGAATTTGATTCAATCATCTTATTTCTTAAGCGTAACGTAAACAAGCAATAAAATAAGTATATTAATTTTTACGTGAAAAATAACTCGATTGAAAAGGTGTAAAAAGCACAAACTAACAAGTATGATTTTTAACTCTAATACCACTAGAATAATGAACCAAAATGTATCAATTACAAGATTATAATAAAATATTTTTCAGTACTTCTACTACTCTGATTTGATTCACAAGTTACTCTAGCTTGTAAAAACAAATATTCAGCTCACAAATTATTAATGACACTTGATTACAACTCAATTTTTTAAATCATATTCACTAGACTTACTCGGGCAGAATACAAGACAAGTACTCAATACAAGTAAATAACTTATGACTCTTTAGTTGATGTGTAAACGGATAGTTCAAAAGTCCAAAGTCGATCATATTTAAAACACCAAATGAGATCTTATATGAGCTTATTCATAGTTAACTTCCTCTTTGATAGGACTCCAACTATTCCAAGAATACCACAAACTTTGGGACTTTTGTCTCTAACTGAATTATCTACCTCTTCTAGAGCAACGACCCTTATTTTTTATAGTAGCCATCATCGACCAAACCCGGACCTGTGTAACTTTGAGATAAAGTTACTGTCTTGTATAGGCATACAAGTATCAATCATGAGAAGATGATTCTTTCTCTTTAAGAGTTGGTTCTTCAGAACAGTTAAGTAACTACGCTGAGGACCTGGTTCGTTGAATATTTAGTCATACATTATTAACCATTAAAACTTCAATACTCAACGAATTTCCCCTTTTAATGATGACAAACTTTGTACACAACAGAACCAAGTAATCACATCAAAGAACCATATATCCAAAACAAGTATTTATTGATAGACATGTATGTTCACAACCCTCAACCTTCTATCCTTATCTTCCCTTTGGCATCATAGTAACACACAAAAAATGTTAGACATTAAACACAGATAATGTAAGTTTCATAGCCAAACAAGCTACAAAACAAGCTTAAAAAGGCAAATAGACTAGGCCGATGATCCACTATAGTACAAAGCAGTAAAGTAGAGCAATAAGAGACATTAAGTAGTGCAAAAAGAAGCCTATGGCCTTGTCTTCATCGTTAGAACAAAATAAACCAAGTATATTGCAAACTACTCATACTAAGACAAAAGGAACAAAAGATAAAACATCACCGGAATAACAAAAGAACTAAGGACACTGGGAAGGAACAAGTTCATGGGTGAGAAGCAGAGAGGATCAAAGCTTTCACAAGGGTGGAAATTTGTTGATCATGAGCCTCCATATCTCTTCTGAGCTCTTCCTTGAGTTGCTATGTTTCCTATCTCATCTTATTATTGTCTTCACGAAGTTTGGCATTCTCTTCAACAACCAACTCCAACCTCTTTTCTGAGCTCTGTAGCCCTTTTGCTCCCAGGTAGAATAGCAGATCTTGTGGGTCCTCTAGCCTTGATCTCTCATACCCATGATTCTTGAGGGTAACAACATCCAAAATGTCATTGTGGTTTCCAAACTTAGGCTCAGGTAAGGCAATGTTGAGCTTGTCAAACAACTCAATCAACATGAAACCATATCTTATAGCATACTTGGGTTTGGAAGTATCTGCAGCTCTTGCCACGTGCTGAATCATCAGGATAGGAACATCGATAGGTCTACTAATGTCAAGCAGGTCCATAACGACCATATCTAGTAAAGTAGCTTCATGCCTTTTCTCAGACCTCTTAAGAATGCAGGAATTGACAAAATGAAACAATAATTTACGGAAGGGAGTCATATCAATCTCGTACACTTTCTGGAAACATCCAGTTAAAACTTTTGGCAGAACTTCCTTGTGACCATTATGCTAGTATCAACATCATTTTCTATGGATGGCCAATTCTTATTGAAGTAATTATCAAATCCCATGGAAGATATACTCAGAAGCATCCCCAGCTCCTCAACATCGAACTCTATTCCAAAGCCTCATACCTTACTCGTGACTACCTTCCCATAAAATATGAAATTTTCATAGAACTCCACCATAACAGAAACACATAGAGGGGGGAAAGCTTTGACAAACATGTGATTCCACCCCTATAGCTAAAGTTTTTCAACCAATTGAGCCATCCCCTTCTGATCAATATTAGTGTTTGCAAGAATCTTTCCATTGAGCACTTTTCTATTCCTGAACTCTATGAATCGATCAACTGTAATTGGCATATTCTTTCTTGTCTTACCCCAACTAGCCTTTGCAAAAGAGGTAGTAGGTTTGGTGACTTTCACACCCTTTTTCTTTGGTGTAGTAGACTTTGCTGGCAAGGTAGAGTCAGAATCATCTTCTCCATTCACCTCAACAATAGGTTCCACAATTGAAACCTTTTTCCTTGGCTTCTTTGCACTTCTAGACTCCTTATTGATAAGTGCATCAACAAACATTATTTTACTCCTTGTGAGAGAATTTATGGAAGGAGGAACCACTATTTTCCTTGTAGAGACTACTAACTTCGTATCTTTTACAGGTTTTTCCTCGATTGTGTCCCTACCTCAGATAGTGGCACATCATCTTCTAGTGGCACGTAATCTTCATCACTTCTAAATTCTTCATCTCTAGTGAAAGGGGTAAACGGAGACCCAAGTTCTTGAGCCCTTGTCTCTTCACCTGTTTCTTCTAAAGGGTCTATGGCAGTCTTTCTAATTGTTATGGAACCTTCAGATTCCTCACTCTCATTCCTCTCTTCTTCCCCACTCTCTTCATCATCTCCTTCACCCCCACTTACTTTTAATTGATCTTCACCCGCACTTTTAGAAACCTCCTCTTCTTCACTAAGATTTTCTTTTTCTGCAGAAGCATTATCATGTTCACCTGTCTTATCCTCTGTATCACTCTCCTTCGCATCTCTACATGCTCCCTCATTCTCACTCTTTTCTTCTTCTTCTTCATTTTCTATGTTTTGAGCATCATGTTCCTCATGACTGGTAAAAATTTCTCTTCTTTTTCACCCTATCATCCTCATCATCTCCAGTCCAACTAAAAGAAAGGACACGAAAAGCCTCTTTTTGCACAGGTTCTTTACTTCCTCCTCCCTCAACCACAAGCTCCACAACTGTTGTAAATACCTCTTTCCCCAGATCCTCTACACCCTTTTATATATTGAATTTCTCTGTTAGTGGTTTCACACTCGTGGGTGGGAGAGTATCTAGGGGTGCAACATCAATAGCAGACACCAAAACATCTATTTTGGACGGAGGATGTTGTACCTTATTAGTAGTGACTAGCACAGATTCCCCTAAACCACAAATTCCTTGGCTATAGTGTCACCCTGCATAGCAACATTAGGCACTTTCTTGACAGATTTTCTTAGAGTGTATTTGACCTATGTTGACTAAGAGATATTTTTCGCAAAAACCTCAACTGCATGGGTAGTTTTTTTTGGAGGAGGGCATACAATGGATGTGGGAATGATATGAACAACATTAATAATAGGAACATGGGATGATTATATAGGTATAATGGATTATATCAAAGGAGAAGGAACAAGTATAGGTGTGGTTTTTCTTGATGGCTTGGCATTTTTCTTTGATTTTGGGCTTTATGATTTTGAATTTTGCTTCAACCTTGGTGATGATTTATCATTAGAGTGTGTTTGACTGGCTTTAGGCATAATGATCAGATGAGTGACTCTAATAAGATAAAGAGAATTAGTTCTTGATAAATTCTTTTCATTCTTGATTAGGGTTTGTGAGAAATAGTGATGTCCCAAAGATGATTATAAGAGCCTCTTGAAGGTGTTACTCCTAGTTTGACTGGAAGAGAGAAGGAGATAGAATTTGATTTCTAACGGAACGCTTATAACCGTTACTTTGACTGTTAGGATTTTAGTAGCAATTGATCTCTAATTGTACTAGGATTCACCCTTACTCTTTGAGAAGACGATTGGAAGTGATGCTAACAGGATTAGATGTCTGAGCATAGTAATAATTTTAGAAAATAATGTCCTAGTAACTTAAGACAGAACGACATGTACCTGAGTCAAAGAACCAACTCCTTATTTGTGTCTGCAAAGCGTTAGCACTTCATATTAGTATTATGCAACATAATTATCAGACAAATTTTACAAGTGTGTGAGCTTAATAAAAGAACAAAGCTAAATCAAACACATTATAATTTATTATCTATATATTATTATGCTTTTTCTAGAAAATCGGTGGAATTCAACTTAGTGGGAAGAGTTCATTAGACCTAGTTCTAGTCTATTCCTTTCAATTGGATTCCTACTTAGAGCTTTAGTAAAGATATCAGCAATTTGATCTTCAGTTTTATAAAAGTTATTGAGATATTCCACATTTCAATATTGTCTATGAGAAATGATGTCTAATGTCAATGTCCTAGTCCTCTTGTGCTGGTAGGGATTTTTAGCAATGTTTATGGTAGTGGTGTCATCACGAAATGGGAACACATTCAATAAATGTATCATACTCCCTTAGCAGTTGTCTCATCCATATCAACTGAGCATGGCAGGATTCTGCTACCATATATTAAATTATAACTGTTGATAAGGCCACTGAGTTTTGCTTCGTAATTTTCCAAGACACCATACAAGAACTTAGAAAATGTGTTGTTCTTGAAGTGTTTTTCCTGTCAACATGAAAACCTGCATAGTCACCATCAGCATAACCAACTAGATCAAAGTTATACCCTCTAGGATACAATAGACAGAAGTTAGGGGTCCCCTTGGGATATCTTAGTATGGTTTAGACAGCCGTCTGATGAGATTCCTTGGGATTTACCTGAAATTTTACACATAATCCCATACTAAACACTACATCATGCTTGCTTGTTGTGAGATACAACAATGACATAATAATTCCTATATATACATTATGTTCCACTTTTTTCCCTTCTTCATCAAGATCCAGCTTTGTTGTAGTCATAATGGGTATCTCAATGGACTTAGAGGAATCCGTGTTGAACTTCTTCAATAGTTCTTTGATATATTTGTGCTAATGTATCATGGTTCCAATAGGTGTTTGCTTGATTTGCAGCCTTAGAAAGAAGTTCAATTCACCCATCATGCTCATTTCAAACTCATTTTCTATCATTTCAGCAAATTCCTTGCACATTGCTTCATTGGTAGCCCTAAAGATAATGTCATCCACATACACTTGCACAATCAGAATATACTTCCCTTCATTCCTTAGAAATAGAGTATTGTCCAACTTTCCTCTTACAAAGTTATTCGCTAAGAGAAATTTTGAGATCTTTTCATACAAAGCTCATGGAGCATGTTCCACTCCATAACGAGCTTTATCTAGTTTGAAACATAGTAAGGAAATTCTTCACTTTCAAATTCAGAAGATTGTTTCACAAACACTTCCTCCTTCAGGTAACCATTCAAAAAGACACTATTTACATCCACCTGGTATAAGGTGAACGTTGTGTGGGTGAAAAGGATATCAACATACT
Organism: Nicotiana benthamiana; assembly: GCA_034376525.1. Classification (NCBI taxonomy): domain Eukaryota; kingdom Viridiplantae; phylum Streptophyta; class Magnoliopsida; order Solanales; family Solanaceae; genus Nicotiana; species Nicotiana benthamiana. Next base: position 72,251,549 of record CM067325.1, read on the forward strand.
TATAGTCTTCATTCTAGCTACATGTGAAAATGTCTCATCATAGTCAGTTCTCTCATCTTGATTGTATCCCTGAACCACCAGTCTTGCCTTTTTCCTGATATTTCCTTGTTCATCCAACTTGTTTCTTAACACATATTTAGTACATATGACTGTTCTATTCTTGGGTTTCTATACTGGGTGCCAGACCTTTTTTCTCTCAAAATAATTTAACTCCTGTTGCATGGCTATGTGTAGAACCTTTAGAGCTTCTTTGATGGTCATAGGTTCAACCTATGAGAGGAACGCTGTGAGTGCACACAAATTTCTTAAAGAAGACCTGGTTTGCACCTCTGCATTTGGATCATAGATGATATTCTCAAGAGGATGTGAGCTTTGATGTTTCCATGGTCTGATCTATATACCAACAGTGGATTGACTCTAGGAATTACCCAAAGGAGTAGGTTCACTAGGTGTGGCTTCATTAGTCTGGTCAGCAGTTAAAATAGTTATTTCTTATTATTTTTCCTCATGATCACTATCAATTTCCTTGTTGTTTTCAGATACATCTTAATTAGATTCCTTTGTATCTCTATCACCAATGAATCCTATGTCATCTGTAGATATTTCTCAGCCAAAATGTTAGATTCATCAAAAATAACATGAATCCTTTCTTCCTCACACATAGTTCTTTTTATTGAAACCCTTATAGGCCTTATTATGTTTAGATTAACCCAAGAAAAATCCCTCATCACTTCTGTCATCAAACTTGCATAGAGATTATTTGCCATTATTATGCACAAAACATTTGTACTCAAAGACTCTCAGGTGAGTTATGTTGGGTTCTCTTCCTCAATTAACTCGTAGGGAGTTCTCTCAAGAATATGGGTTTGACCATGCATCTATTCAGTAGGTAGCAAGCAGTATTAATTGCCTCAGCCCAGAACATCTTAGAAAGTCCATTGGAAATCAACATGGTCCTCTCCGTGTCTTCTAAGGATTATTCTTTCTTTATACAATTTTATTTTCTTGTGGAGTTATAGGTGCAGAGAAATTATGGTGAATGACATGTGAGCCACAAAACTCAAGGAATCTTGAATTATCAAATTCAGTTCCATGGTCAGATCTTATACTTATAACATTACATCCTAGCTTTCGTTGAATCATCCTAAGAAATACCTAGAAACAATCAAAGGTTTCATCTTTGGATCCCCAAAACAAAGTTGAGGTATGCATGGATAAGTCATCGACAATCACAAATACATACCTCATACCTCCTATGCTTTTTATTCTCACTGGTCCACATAGGACCATGTGAGGGACTTCTAGAGGCTTAGAAGTACTTACAAATGTTTTAGATATAATGGATGACCTAACATGTTATTCTCTAACACATGCATCACATACCTTGTCAGAGGTGAACTCAACCTTAGGTAGCCCAAGGATCTGCTGCCAGCTTGTTGAGTTGAGAGAGACTATCATGTCTTAGTCTTCTATGACATAGAAATGGATCATCTTCCACTACACTTAAGCATGTGTGATACCTCTAGGGAAGTGACCTAATCGATAACTTGTAGAGATTATTATGTCTCTTACCATTTAATACGATTTCATTAGTATCAAGCTTAGTGGCAGTGCAAATTTTAGAATTGAATTTTACCTCATTTCCTTTGTCGCATATTTGAGAGATGCTAAGAAGATTGTGTTTAAGACTTATCATATAATACACTTCTTATATAGTATGAGGGAGTGACTTGACAATATTGAAAATACCTATTATTTGGCCCTCTTTCCCACTTCCAAATGACACATTCCCTCCTTGGAAGGTTGTGAGTGAGAGGGGGATTTTCTTTTCTCTATTCATATGTCTTGAGCATCCACTATCAAGATACCTGGCTGATTGTTTCCTCTCACCTTAGCCTGCATAAAATTCAAAAGTTAGTTTTGGGAAACTAGACAAGCTTGGGTCCTTTTTAGTTGGAAAAAAGATGAATCAGATCCCCTTTTGTTCAGATAGGAAGGGGATTAGAAGCTATTTTCTTGTTAACCTTAATCCACTTAGTATGGACATGAGGATTAACCTTTGTCTCTCTTTCATTCTTCATATTTTTAGCATTAACAAAGGTCTTTGTAAATTGAGCATGAATTAAGGCAGGACAAGTGTCTCCAAAGTGTGCTACTCTTCCACAATGAGTGCACATGTTATTACTAGAAATTCTTACATATTTTGGGTCAAACTTAGGGATATGCTTTATGTAGCCAACTCTCGATTTGTTAGAGCTATTGCTTTCATCTCCAATTCAAGACATTAGAAGATCTATGTCATTTGCTTAGTCTAGAGAGTTCAAAATTAGACTTTTCTAGGTTTTTATGCATGAATGTGTTTCTACATTCAGCATCAGAAAGATTATCATTAGCAATATTTAATTTCTTTTCAAACTTATGCTGCAGATAACTCATTTTTCCTTTGCCATGTATATCAGAAGACTTCTTATTCTCACAAGTAATCTCAAGAACCTAGTTCTTGAGGTCCTTGACCAGTTTCTCTAAACTAACTTTGTCAGAGTCAAGCTCTTTGACATCAAATTTGACACAAGAAATGTTGCTTATTAGCTAATCATTTTAGCACTCATTTTATCTATTTCATTCATTAAGGTCATAACCATTGGTTGTTTTTAGACATATTATTAACATTGCCTTTCAAGCTAGATATACTAACTCGATTTGCTCATCTTCAATTTCTGAATCACTCATGGCCATCATTCCTATCACTACTTCCTCTATTTTGGATTATTAAATCTCCATCAAATCCACTTTGATGTTTTCATTTCAAAAATTAGTTTCTACGGTCTCCATATATCATGAGCAGGGATGCAAGAGAACACTGTGAGGATAGTGTTTCTAGACAGACATCTGTAGAGCAAGTCCTTTGCTTTAGCATTTTTCTAAACTAGTTGATGATCTTCCTCATCTTATTCCTCTTCTCTTCTGTTGCACTTATTACCTTCATTATCCAATTTGGTTGGGAGATTTGGTCCATGACTGAAAATTACACATAGGTCAAAGATGGTAGCCTAAAGAAATATTTCCATACATAGCTTCCATTCATCATACTGGTGTTCATCCAACAGAGGAGGCCTTCCAATGTGTATTCCAAGCTATACTGGGGGGTTCTATCTTCACAGTTTGGTGTTCATCAATCACAGCATAGAGTCTTATAGCCTCATCCTCCTTTTCTTCCTATTGATCACTTCCATTGTCCTCATATGTTGCCAAGAATGCCTACTTCATTGCTTCAGTAAATCCTTTGCTTAGGATTTTTCCTTTGTTGGAACCTTTTCTCTCATCTTCTCTCATTTCTCTTTTTCAGCTTGTTATTTCCTCAGCTCAATTTTCCACATTAGGCAATCCTTGACCACGGGATTTAGCTTTCCACACTTGTAGCACCCATTATAGTTAGCTTTGTCAATCTGCTTGAGCTTACAGCTGGTCTCTCTCTTGGATGCACTTTTGAAATTCTTCATGAACCTCTTGGACTTGCCAAACGTTGCTAGATCAGGATTATCATAGTCAGATTCATCATCCTGAACGCTTTACGAACCAAGGCCTTATCCTTTTTTGGTTCTTTCTTGAAGTTCTATCTTTCTCATTTCATAAGTTTTTAAGTTTCCAACCAACTCATCAAGTGAGATTTTGTCCCATTCTTTGGCTTCCTGGATTGCAGTGACTTTTGATTCCAATGAAGCTGGAAGGATTCTTAGAACTTTTCTAACCAAGTTTTCTGAGGTAAACACCTTTCCAAGTGATTTCGGTTTATTGGTTATTACAGTGAACCTAATAGTTATCATATCCTAGATGGGCTCAGACTCTTTCATGGAGAAAAGTTCATAGTTTTCACGAGTAACTCAATCATTGATCTCTTTACTTTGTTTATTCCTTCATGAGCAGTTTGGAGTGCATCACATATCTGATTCAGATTAGAGCACACATAAATTTTATTGTACTCATCAGGACCAAGTCCACATATAAGGATTTTCTTAGCTTTCATTGTTCTTCGTCATTCCAAAATCTGCTGCCAGAAATTCGGAGAGGTCCCTAGGAACTGTTTCAATTTGTCCATTTTGTTTAATAGGAATCAAGGGACCTTGGTTCACTATGGTCCATAGTTTATAGTATTCAGCTGTCAGGAAGTCTTCCATTCTTGCTTTCCACCAACTGTAATATCGTCCATTGAACAGGGGCGGCCTAGTAGTTTATTGTCCTTCATTAATTTCGCTGGATAGAGCACTCATCTTGCTTCCAAGATCTCTCTAGGTGTTAGCCGTGTACATGAGAGAATCTGCTATGATACTAATTGTTAGTTTGAGGCCCGTATGGATTACTAAAGAACTTGGTTCTTTATCGTATTCTTAAGCGTAAAATAGACAAGCAATAAAATGAATACATTGATTTTTACGTGAAAAAATGCCTTGCTCAAAAGGTGCAAAACCCACGATATATACTACGTACGATTTTTAACTCCAACTCCACTAGAACAATAAGATAAAATATATCAATTAAAAGGCTGTAATAAATACTCTCCAGTACTCCTACTACTCTTATTTGATTCACAAGTTATTCTAACTTTAAAGTAAAATACTCACTCCAGCTTACTAATTGTTTACGACACTTAAATATAACTCAATTTCTTGAAACACATTCATCAGAATTATTTAGGAAGAATATAAGACAAGTACTCGATACAAGTAAACAACTTATGACTCTTTAGTTGATGAGTAAAATAATAGTTCAGAAGTTGAGAAGTTCAAAGTCGATCCTATTTAAAACAACAGTTGAGATCTTTTAGGAGTCCTATTCATAGTCAGCTTACTCTTTGATAGGATTCCTAATGTTCTAAGGATTCCACAAGCTTTTAGACTTTTGTCTCTGACTGAATTATGCGTATCTCCTTGAACAACTATCCTTATGACTTATAGCAACCATCTTCCACCAAATTCGGACCCGGGCAACTTTGAGATAAAGTTACTGTCTTGTACAACGTACAAGATTCAATTATGAAGAGCTAATTCTTTATCCTGAATAGTTGGTTCTTCAAAATAGTTGGTTTTCAGAAAAGTTAAGCAGCTATGCTGAGAACCTGATTTTTTAAATATTTAATCATATTTTGTTAATCATCAAAATTTCAATACTTAACCTATGCAATTTGTAAGATGACAAAATGATAGATTGAATATTCAAGTGTTGAATATTCTAAATAATTTTTGTGTCAAATCCACAAAAATTGCAATATAAATGGAAAACCTGTAATTTGGTTCCGCTAAGCTTATAATAAGTCGTCAATCCTAAATACACGGCTGGACCCTGTTTGTAAAATGTGACGGCGGTGGTTATAATTGCACTTCAAAAGGCAAATCAAAGTGATAAATTCCGATTAAAGTCTTTGTTTGAGTAAAAAAAGTGATAGTTTCCTATTTCAACACGGGCGGTGCAGAACCTTTCGGTAGCGAGCATTCTATCTCTTTAAGCATATATCTGATGTGGTGAATCCAAATAAAATGATACAATAAATTTCAAATAGCAGATGATAAAAAGGAAATGGATTTCCTAGGATTTAAAAGGCAGCAGAACGTATATCGACAGGTGCAAGCAGACAAACAAGTTGTTGATTAATATATAAGAGTATAGGAGAGTGCGTTCAAGTTAAAGATACGATAGAACATTGTTGGGAAATGCAGAAAAGCACGCCAAGCTAGTTGACCGTCTCACTTTCTCGGTTACTTGATTTCATTTTAGAATCACAAGAAGGAGATACTACACAACACACTAATAGAGGCCACATCTCCTAGCCTTTGGAAAAAGGTTTTGAAGTATAAATCCCGGTTTTAGACTAGCAGAGCATATACACAACTTAACTCTTCTCAATAAGATTGGAGGGTGCGAGGAGTTGGGATGGTTTCTGAAGTGTGCAATGGCGGATCCACATTATGTCATATGGGTGTTTAAGCACCCATTGCTTTTGAAACCAACACTACTACTTACCTAAAAAAAGTAGTAATTTATATAAATATATTAACTAAGCACCCAGTCTAAGTAGTAATTTTTAAATTAAGAATAATTGAGCACCCACAATCTAAAAATTCTAGATCCGCTACTGGAAGTGTGTGTATATATATATCAGGCCAAATCTAAATTCAAAAGCAAGCTCATTAGATCATCAAATTAAAATTGATGAGTTAATAATATGAAAAACAAAAAAAACAACTAGCATGCTTGCATGGAATAACGAACTTAAAGAAAGTAAAGAAACTATAAATAAAAAGGAGGGAAAGGTAAGATTGGTAAAAGAGCAACGTGTCGGGTTTACTTTGTATTTACCAAATGTCCAAGTAGATACTTCTGTCACACTTTACCTTCCCTCTATCTCGTATTTCGCTTTTTTTTAAACTCGCAAAAAGAAAAAGAATATTGTAGACCCTCTCATTATTTCTGTTTAAGTTGTTGATCGTGACAGATACATACAAACATGGTAAAATATTTTCCAGTGAAATTCGAGAAGTTTTAACACCACTATTATGTGTCTTCAAACAGAAAATTCATTAAATTTAGGCGCCTTACTTTCTGTTAATGAAAAGGCAGGCGTGAAATCAAGGCCTCCCTAATTTCCGTCTTTATCTTGTTGCCACTAAGCTTGTGAGGGCTCAGTGAATGGAAGTTGTAAGCACACCCCATTTTGGGGACACCTCAAATCAAGAGCACTATATATAGGGCAAGACACAACACTCAATTATAGGTTGTCTGGCATTTTCTGACTAGTGTCTGCCAGATATTAACGGCTAGTTTTTCATGGAACTTTTACACAAATAACCAGCCACCCGTATTCCTTCTTTATTTTCCTAATCAATATAGATAAATTATGTATTGATTATTTACGATTATACATATATATATATATATATATAGGTAAAATACATAAATAACCCCTTTAAGTTTGTATATGGTTAAAATCGAACTTGCTCGATTTTGCTATTTAATTGAGACCAGGAGACTACATCGAGGTTCAGCCTTGCAGTGAATTGGGCTATAACACAAAGACAAGGTGTCGAATTCAAGAATTGAAATGTCCCTTGAGACCGTGGCCATCATTAATCGAGATTAAGTATGAATGACTTCGAACTAGGTGTAATAACGGAAAAGTGAGATATCCTTATCTAGTCGGAGATAACGACAGAAATCCCGGAACAGATCAAATCAGGACCGTTATTTGTACCAACCATGGAATTTAGTTCCATAATAGAATTGTACCATAATTAGGATACCTCTAGTATAAAAAGGGGAGTCCCCATCATGTGTAAACACCTTACATTCATACAGATCAAAGCATTATAATATTCTCTCTTTAACTCACGTTCTTTTGTTTATCAACTTGCTGCCCTTTAATTGTTCTTTACTAAGCTCGAGGCTACATCCGCCGGAGGGCACCATCCTTACATTGGTTTGTCTTACATTCTTGTCAATTCCTATCACTTATCTTTAAGTTAATCAAATGGTATTAGGTGAAATCACGTATTCGTAAAACCACATTACATGTTTAATTGTTACTCAAGTTTTAGGGTAAATAGTTTGGCGCCCACCGTGAGGCTAAGGATACTAGTGATTGCCTAGTACTAGTCCTCACAACACATACTGTTTATACATTTGTTCTCGTAAGTGCCTTAGATTCCAAGAATCAATATGTCAAATTCTCAAGAGGGGCCCACTCAAAAAGACACCGGCCTTGGTATTCATTATTTGAACGAGCACGTAGTCACCCCTGAAAACAGAGTCCTTCAAATTAACCCCGTTGGACGATAGAACGTAAATGGACCACAAGCCATAAATCCAATTAATGTCAATTCTCGTATTTCGATACATGGAATTTTGGGTGTCAACCCCGAAAATGGAATCTGCAGAGACGCCCGGGAAGCTAATCTGAATGCATAAAGTGGTGATAACGGAAAAGTGAGATATCCTTATCTAGTCGGAGATAACAACAGAAATCCCGAAACAGATCAAATTAGGACGGTTATTTGTATCAACCATGGAATTTAGTTCCATAATTTTCCGCCCAATTACACTGATTCTTTTGCCATGCTTGCCGATTCATTCGTAAAGGCACATGCCAGAGCAATAAAGGTCGCAACAAGGAAGTCGTTCCTTTTCAAAGTGAGGCACAAGGAAAATGAAATGCTAAGGGAATTCGTATATCGATTTTAGATGGAACGCATGGACCTATCCCCGGTTGCAATGATTGGGTTGTCCAAGCCTTTACTCAGGCTTTGAATGAGCAAAGTTCGGTAGTATCATGACAATTAAAGCAGAACATGATTGAGTATCCAGACCAATATTCTTAATAGGTGTTAGTCAAAGATCAAAGTCGAGGATGATTAGTTGGGAGCCCTGTCTGGTTCCGTTTACCAAATAGATCTGAAGGCATGATTCAAAGACACATTGATAGAGAGCCCTGATTGTACAGGGATCGGTACCAACCATATATTGCAGATCATAGAAATAAGGGAGTAGGACTTAATCCCAATCTAAATGATAGAGGTCAAAATTCCCGAGGGCTCATGATGAAGAGTGGCTTCGATAAACATGTCGAACCTAAAGAAGGGTCAAGGTTATCAGAATATAACTTTAGCATCGATGCTTCAAGTATTTTGCCAGCCATTGGTGGAATCAAGGATACTAGGTAGCCTAGACCTTTACAAACCGATCATGCTCAAAAGAATCCAAATCAAATGTGAAAGTACCATGGAACCCATGATCACAGAATCGAAGACTGCAGATAGTTAAGGGAAGAGATAGCATGTTTATTCAATGAGGGTCATCTATGAGAGTTCTTAAGTGACTGAGCTAAAAATCATTTCAAGTATAGGGACCCAAACAAGAAAAATGAATATGAAGAACTGTTTCATAGGATTCATATGATTGTCGGTGGGGTCAATGTTCCTCAAAGCCCGATATTCAAACGTACCAAAGTGATGTTCATTAGGGAGAAACGTACTTGGGATTACTTACCCAAAGATACGTTATCTTTCAATGATGAGGATCCAGAAGCAATAGAACCTTATAGTGACGCACTGAAAATATCAATCCTTATGAATAAAATTCAGGTTAAACACATGTTAGTTAATCTAGGTAGCTCAGCAAACATGATTCAATCGAAGGTCGCAGAGCAGCTCGACCTTCAAGATAAAATCGTGCATGTATCTCGAGTGCTCAATGGCTTCAACAGGGCAAGTGAAACTACAAAAAGGGAAATCATGTTTCTATTAAACGTGGCCGGAACTATCCAGGAAATGAAATTTCATGTAATCAAAGGTGATATGAGATACAACGTGTTGCTCAGGAGACCATGGATCCATAGTATGAGGGAGGTACCTTCAATGCTTCATCAAGTCTTGAAATTACCAACGCCAGAAGGAACTAAAACGATGTACAGCAAACAAGCATCAACCAAAGAGATGTTTGCAATTAGTAAGGTGATACCATTATCGACTCTAACATCAACGAAGGGAAAAAGATCGAAGGAAAAGTAGAGAGTCAAATAGGAACCACAGTCATTGGCCTTGGGCTGGCCTTGGCCAGATTGGAACAACAAGAAACCATCGAGGATGATTACTATATGATATCTCAAACCTTCATCACGCATGATGATTCTGATGCCATGAAGTCAATGGTTGAAGAAAGAACATGCCCAACCGAAAGGTATACCTGGACACAGGGTTAACTCTGGTGCTTAGCGAAAAACTCATTAAATTCCTTATTAAAAAAATGAATTGTTTTGCTTGGTCCTACCCTGACATGACAGGGATCTCATCGGAGATTACCACTCATAGGCTGAGCCTGGACCCAAAATTTAAGCCGGTAAAGCAAAAGAGAAGACCATAGTCTTAGGTTTAACATGCATTCAAAAAGGATGAGGTAACAAAACTTTTCAAAATAGGGTCCATTCGGTGAGTAAAATATTCCGAATGGATAGCAAATGTAGTCGTAGCCCTAAGAAAGGAAATATACTCAGAATGTGCATAGATTATAAAGACTTAAACAAAGAATGCCCTAAAGATTTTCCTTTTTTGAATATTGATCACATGATCGATGCCACAACCGGCCACGATACCCTCAGTAACCTCGATGTCTACTCCGGGTACAACCAAATACAAATGAACCCAGAGGACCAGGAAAAGACTTTATTTATCACTAGGTACGATACCTATTGCTATAATGTAATGTCATTTGGGATAAAAAATGTTGGTGCTACTTATCAATGCCTAGTAAACTGAATGTTCAAAGGACAGATAGGTTTTTCAATAGAGGTTTACATTGATAACATACAAGTTAAGTCCTTGCACGCAGAGGACCATTTGATGCATTTGAAAGAAAACTTTGACATATTAAAAAAGCATGACATGAAGCTCAACCCCAAGAACTGTACATTCAGGGTCGGATTAGGCAAGTTCCTTGACTTTATGGTGTCAAATAAGGGAATTGAGATAAACCCCGATAAAATCAAGGCAATCGATGATATCACATTCTTGTACAATGTTAAGGCTGTACAAAGGTTAACATGATGGACAACCTCTTTAGGCCGTTCATCTCAAGGTCTGTGGATCAAAGTCACAAGTTCTTCTCACTGCTCCAAAAGAAGAACAATTTTACTTGGGCCTCGGAATGCCAATAGGCTTTGGAAGAGTTAAAATGATATATTTTGAGTCCTCCATTGCTTCTTACTCGAAAAGCGGACGAACAACTCTACTTATATTTTGAAGTCTTGGAGGTCGCAATAAGTGGTGTCTTATTCGAAAATAGCAAGGTACGCAATTTGGTGTTTACTATGTTAGCCACACTTTAGGTGAGGCCAAATTCTGGTACCCACAGTAGAAAAATTAGCACTTTTCCTAATAAGCACCTCTAGAAAATTAAAACTTTATTTTCAATGTCACCCTATATGTGTTGCAACCACCAACCCCTTATGCAACAATCTACACAAGCCCGAATTCTCGGGCCTCCTGGCCAAATGGGCCGTCGAGATTAGTAGGTACGATACAGAATATCAACCCTTAACAACCATCAAGTCTCAAATCTTGGCAGACTTTGTGGCCGACCTCACACCAACCCCCATACCCGAGATCGAGAAGGAACTATTTCTAAGGTCGGATAAATCCTCGGGGATTGGACCCTTTTCACAGATGGTGCTTCAAATGCAAAGGGGTGCGGGCTAGGCATCGTTTTGAAGACACCCACAGGGAATACAATCATACAATCTATTAATACTTCGAAAATGACTAATAATGAGGCCGAATATGAACCTTTTATTCATTTATTATTTTTTCCTAAACATTAAGGACAGACTCAATCCCTTAAGAAGGTTGTAACGTCATACATCATTGAAAAGAGTCACCTGGTTCACACAGAAACCACCATTTGAAAGAACCGCGGCCTTAAGAAAACTAAATGCTGATTGATCATAAAAAGAAGCTATCAAGTCAAAAAGAATCTATCAACGTAATTTAGAAGCTATTAAGATAAAGATTGACTACTCAGAGAAAAACTAATGAAGCTATGACATAAACTACTGAAAGCATAAAAAAAAGATTATACAAGACGAGAGAGGAGAGAGAAAATATATACATCAATAGAGATAAAAAAGAATATGTACATAAACAAAAAGGAACAGAGAATGTTATCAAATTATTACAAGCCAACTGTCATCAAATAAAAATAAGCTCCACCTCCCAAAATAAGAAGCATTGTCCCTGGTGCTTAATAAAATACAACTCAAGGAAGGAAAAGAGTAGAGACAACTCCATATGGTGCCTCAATGTCCATAGAACCATCACCATCCTCAGTCTCTTCCAACTGTATCTCACCGTCCTTTGATCGGGGAGTAACTGGGTTGGTGAAGATCTATAATACTGCCTCAACAATGCAGGAAACAATGTCTAGCTCCTTAGACTTGCCATATGGTGCCTTTGATACCTGTGGTACTAATGGTGCTGACTCCATCAGCAAATCAAGTCGAACATCCCCAGCTAATGCTATCTTGGCCACCTCTTTGGTCAGCTTGTCAAGTGTTTTCGTGTAATTTCTTCATCTTCTTTACCTGTTTTCCTAACTCCTAAATGACTCCCCCGTGTGCCACTAGCGTCTCCATATTAGTCTGCTGGTCCTCCAGAATCTTATTAAAGGTCTCCTATACTGTGGGAGAAATCTGGGGTGCTGGGGTGGAAGACTTTACTGCAACAACACTAGATAATTCAATCATCTTTTTTGAAGCTGTTTGCATCCAGTTGTTTATAATTTCAAGAGTCTGGGAGACTCTCAGCACTATAAGTGAATAAGTGGAAGATGAAGGCACTGGAGCTGTTGGCAGCCCTGATGATGAAGGTGGAGGTATGGCAGCCATACTGCTAGATGGACTGGTTGAAGTTCCAGGCATGTTAGTTGAAGGTACGACCGCTGAAGTTGTAGCTACAACTTAAGACTCTTCAGGCTGGCCCATAGTAGTCGTTGATTGATCCGTTTTCTTAATCTTTGGGTTTCTTGGGTCCTTGAGAGAGTACCATGGAAATGGGTACTTTGCCCGAACCTTTGTACAAAATTCCTTGACTCAACTCCCGCATCAATGAGATATTCTGTGATAGTATTGGGATACGGATAGCAGTTCTCACCCTGCCTATCTATCATAGACATGTTGGCTGACATAATGTCACCCACATTGATAGGGTACCCGGCCATTATGGATGCAACTAAGACTGCCCGAGGATTGGAAGAATGTTTTCATTTCTACTTGGATCTATCTGGTTGGAAATAAATGTTTACCAATGATTGGATTCAAAATTGAGGGTGTTCCGTTGAACGGGAACCCCTGCTGGTGATACATAGCGATGGTGGTCCTGGAGCTGCTAAAATCTCAGCTATCCAAGGACAAACCACATCGCCCATTGAAAATTTTCTAGGTATTGTACTGGCTCTATATCCTCGATCCCCAAGTAAGTGTTGAGTGATGCTTGATCAAATCTCACTTTCAAATTTCTCACATTTGTGACCTTATTCCCCCTTTTGACGTGTTCCACATATGAATAGAATTATCAAACTAAGTGCTCATTTGCCTCTACCATGCTTTGAGTGAACCATGTCCACCTTTTTATCTCCCAAAATTATCTTGCCACATTCGGGTTATATATATCCAAATCCTTCAATTGAAATTTACGCTCAAGAGTGAGCAACTTTGGGTCCACCATTCTCAAAACCTATTCAAAGCATTCATGCTCACAAATACGTTTTCCCAAATTTCCTTCTTTTTTGACCTCTCTAGGCCGGCAACTAGACTATCACCCCCTCAACCGTCATAGTGTATATTAGCAAGTATAGCATCATCATTATCATCAACTGGAGAGGTGTTGCATGGGCATATGAGGAAGAAGGCTTAGAATCTTTGCTATCATCTTCCGAACCTCAGAAGAGCTTGCAGAGAAGGAGGGTTCATCTCTCAGTTGTAGTCTACATGGAAGCTGTTTTTGTTTGGATTGAGCATCAGGTTGTTTTGCAAAGAGTTTCCCTCTAATTCTTCCCTACAGGGAGATGTTCACTGGATTGTCACAGTTCGAGGACTCTGTTGGCAGTTTCCTTCTAGTTTGTTTCTTCTTGGATAGAAAGTGGTAGGTTGCTCTTTCCTTGGCCTCGGGAGGGCTCACCCCTCCTTTTTGATATATCTCCTCTACCACAAGATCACACCATTATCTGCAATTCATAGAAACATGATTCAGATAAGTCCATATTACAATGTAAAACAATTGCAGATAGTTGCAGGAAAACCAGAAGTAGGGTCAAGAATTGCGGTCCGACAATACTGAGTGTGACTGCACAAACACAAGTGCGGACCGCATATTTTTGAAGTATAGATGCAACCCTGATTTTGTGGTCCACACAATTTCTTGTGCGACCGCCCAATTTCAGTATCAAAGTAGCAACTCTTTTATATCATAGAATGGGTCGATTTTCATCCCCACATAATTTTTTGTGACTGCAGTCCCATTTCTACGGATCATACAATTTTGAGTGTGGTACGCACATTCAACTCACATCAACTGCCTACACGATGAATTTTCGGACCGCAAAATATAAAAAAATTACAGCAGTTACTCTCGTTTTTTAACTTCTACGTACAAATTGGACAATTCAAGGGTAATTAAACATGATAACTAGTCCACACATCCCCCATTTAGCAAGCATGAATTTACCCAAATGAAATTAAGCCCACGTGATCTTTAATTATACGATTAAGGCTCAAAATAACCAGCTAACTATGAAAAAAAATTAAGAAAACTGAAAAAAACTCCAAGGATGAATTTAACATACTAGTGATATAGTGATGCAAGGAAGAGGTTAAGATGATGAAATGAGAGTTAGAAGCTTGATGGAGGTGAAAGTACTATGCTATCCTTTTGTGAATATTTAGAGAGTGTAAAGTTTGAACAGGAGAAAGAGGTCTTCTATTTATAGGTTGACAAAATTAGGCAAATTTTAAAGCTGAGTGCGGTTGCACAATTTTGGTATGCGGTCCGCACTCTTTACCTTGAGCCAATTCCCTTCTGTGAAATTCTGCGGTTCACACAAAATTGGGTGTGGCCAGAGATATTACGCGGACCGTACAATTCTAAATGCAGCCACAGATTGTCCATTTCTCTTATAGACAAACTTCAGAGAGTTTCCATCTTTAGATCTCCAGTTGTGCAATCATACAATAAATTGTGCGACCGTAGATTCCTTTCTACTGTGGAATTCAACATTATGCAGTCCGCACAATAATTATGTGTGGTTCACATTTTTTCAAGACTTAGCCAATTTTTATGGGCACAGTCCCCAAAGCACATCCATTCTTGTATACACTTCAAAACTAGTTAGCATAAACAAAACCTATCTAAAGAAGAAGAAACGGATAAAGAATAAGACACATCGGTTACCTCCCAATAAGTTCCTGATTTGATGTCGTTGCACAATTCAGATTACCAAACATTTGAACATGTCACATGGAAACTAACAATTTTTACATGTGCGAACATGCAGGTGCGACCTTTTGATCACAGATGCGGACAAGGTGATTTAAGTGAAAAACCGCACTGCGAGTGGACATTCAGCAGATGCAGGACCGCAGATATGATCCTTGGCAAGCAGGTGCAATAATCGATGGGCAGAAAAGGGCAGAATTGAGGATTTGAAATTGATTTCACAAAATTCGATTTAGAGCTCGTAGGAAAGCGATTTTTCAAGGATTTTTTCAGAGGAAATCATTAGTTAACGATTCCTAATACTATTAGATAATATTTTATTAATCCATAATTGTTTTTTTTTTGTTGTTGTTGTTGTTGTATAGTTATTTTCTTTGTTAAATTAATGAATTTGGGTGAGTAAGTTGGGAAGTTGGGGGAAGAGCTCCCCAGCCAAAAATCTTAGATGTGAGTGGATGGGCGTCGGATTTGGATGATTTTTGTACGAGCGAACTCGTGAGTGAATGGGTGTTCATATTTTGTGACTTTTTCTCGATTTCGAGACGTGGGCACATGGAGGATTTTTTGGCGTTTTTCTATTTTCTTGCTTCTATCTTTGATTTCATTAGCTAAATTAGTTATTTGTAGCTATATTTACGTTATGTAATTGATTTGGCTAGATTTGGGCCATCCGAAGTCGGATTATCGTGGAATGAGCATGATTTCGGATTGATTTGAACTTGGTTCGAGGTAAATGGCTTACCTAACCTTGGGGGGGGGGGGGGGGGGGAGGGAGAACAACCCTTAGGATTTAGTACAGTTTGATATATGAGCTTCGTATATGTGTGGTGGCGAGTGAGTTTGTTGATAAATTCCTTTTCAATAATTAAAATATATATTTTCCTTAAATTAAGCCACTAGTCTATGTAATTAGCCCTATTAGTTTGAGAAAGCATGGCTACGTGCCTTAACTGGCTATCTGAATTCTGTGTAGCATGTTTAGTGAAATTTCCTGTTCTTTCTTGTCTCGGACTTAGCCTAAATTGTTGGTTTTCTTGTTGTAGTTGTTATTTGTGTTGGCTGAGCTGCATATTTACTTTGGGACTATGGAACGGTATTCCGGTAGATCCCCATGTATATTTACTTCGGGACTACGGAATGGTATTCCGGTAGATTCCCCTACACATTTACATTTGGGACTACGGAAAGGTATTCCGGTAGACTCCCCTGCACCTTTAAGCTTGGGACTACGGGACGGTATCCTAGAAGATCCTCTGTTGTTATTTCTATATACTAAGCTATTATTTTTCTGTGATTTCATTGTCGTTAAATTTTTATATTTATTTTTATTTGATATTTCATTCTATATTATTTTATTATATAGATACAGTAGGGCCCTGACTTGATCTCGTCACTACTCGACCGTGGTTAGGCTTGACACTTACTAGGTACACCATTGTGGTGTAATTAAGGGTGTCTAAGGGGATGGGTTGGACCGGCTCCGGACCAGTTTAAACTGGGACCGGCCTGGACCAGTTTAAGCCTGGACCAGTTTTACAATATGTTTAATTTTGCTAAAAGAGCGTGTAGAAAAGTTACTGGTAGGGGTGGAAACAAAAAAAGAGGTTGTTCTGGAGCTTCCGGTAGTAATAGTAATGAACCAATAACACATGTTTCTGAATCATCGCCTAATGCTAATGTAGAGATAGATTATGAACAATTATAAGAAGATTTTGGGATAGAAGATAATGAAATTGGAATAGATGATGAGATACCACCTACCTTTTTCTTTTGCTTCTTCATCATATCTTATTATGTATATTCAAAGGATTTACAATCCTTTATTTAAGGTATCCCTAGAAGTACTTGAATTTGTTGAATTTTATAATCTAAACCAAAAATTTTTGTGTATGACTATTGATAATGCTTCAAACAATAATGCCGCAATTTCAATTTTAAAATTGCATTTGCAACCATCTCTTGATGATATTTTTTCATGTTAGGTGTGCATGTCATGTTTATAATTTAATTGTTAAAAGTGACCTTGATTTATTTTCAGTTGAGATTACTCATGTTAGAAGAGCAGTTGGTGTTATTCAAGGAAATAATAGACAATCTAGAATTAAATAATTTAAGACTAAGTGTATCCAATATAACCTTAAACCTAGATTCATGCCAGACGAAATTGTTACTAGACGGAATTATACATATATATATATATATTTTTGAAATGTTGCTACAAATATAGATTTCCAATAGCTGAAGTTGCTAATGCACATTGTACTGATCCTAGGCGTATGTTAACAAGTGATACTTGGGAGGTCATTAATGATGTTGTTAAATTTTTACATAAATTTTATACTGCTATTGTTGTGTTTTCTGGCGCATATTACTCCACTGTTACTATGGCTTTAGTACATATAGCTGAAATTTCTTTTCTACTATCTGAATTTAAGAAGAAAGAAAAATATAAGGATGTTGAAAAAATGCAAGCAAAATTCAAAGAATATTTCTTTCCAATTCCTCTGATTTACTTAATTGGTGCAGTTTTAAATCCTTCTATTAAAATATCTGGTTGTCACCAATTAATGAATGTTTTATATACTTATATGGAGATTGGGGAAACTGAAACCCAAAATTTATATGTTTCTGTGAACAAGCTAAATGAATATTTACAACAACTATATAATTATTATGCAAATGAATGTGATAATGCTGCTCGTGCTTCTGGCAATGTTAATCCCGCAATGCAAGGTAGCAGTTCTGCTACTATGGATGATGAAGAAGGCCTTGATAGTTTTAATATTTTTTCTACATTTTCTAACACTCAAACCAGTAGCAGGAATATTGATGAACTTCAATTCTACTTGCAGAAGCAAAAGGAGCCTCACACAAAGGAATTTTCACCGTTGGGATGGTGACATGAAAATGGAATGCAATTTCCTGTTCTTTTCTCTATGGCTCGGGACGTGCTGAATGTGCCAATTTCTACTGTTGCATCGGAAAGTGCATTTAGCTAAGCAAGACAATAACTTGGAGACACCCGCCACTCATTGGGAAGCAATGCTTTGGAAGTATTAGTATGTTTCAGAGATTGGATTAGGTCGAAACGAAGAAATCAAGGAAAGGAAGATGTTGATAGCCCAGAAGACGAGGAACTTGGAGATATATTAGCACATGGAAACCCATCCGAATTTAACACGCCAGAAGAAGGTCAATCGGTTCGTATTGATTATGATGAACTTGCTAGGGCGATGCAAAATATTTGAAATTACTACTTTACTAGTTTACTTGTTATAAAAAAATGTAAACATTTTATTTTCTACTTTTTCAATTTGAAATTAAGAAATAAAGTAGCACTTGCAATAAGTGCAATTTTTTTCCTATCTTACTTGTATTCATTCAATTATTACAAAGTATTAATGTAACTTACAATAGTTATACTATACATAATTCCAATAAAAAAGTGAAAATAAACTAAACCCGACCCCGCCCCCTCAACCCGTAACCCTTATGGTTCAATTTTTACCCGAACTAACCCGGCCCGATACGAACCTGTTACTGTGCAACCCAGTCCGGCCCGGCCCGGAACCCGGACGGGTCAAAAAACTTGACTCGGCCTGGACCGGCCCACCCGTTAAACAACCTTTGGTTTACTCATGCCCTTTTCTGCACATATTTTTGTGTGCAGATCAATGTACCTCACATCAGTTGCATTACCAGTGAGGCGAGCCAACTGTAGAGATTTCAAGATATATCTGCCGCGTCCATGGTCCTCAGAGTCCCTATATACTTTTCCTCAGGTTAAACACTTCTTGTACTTTCCTTCTTTGTTAGATTCTGGAGTTTAGAAGCACTATTTTCTTCTCTAGTCTGTGACTTATGACATTTCGGATTTTGGGAGAGTTTATGTACTGTTCGGAAGTGATTATTGTATACTGCGAGCCATGTTTCGTTCCTTGTTTAAATTTACTTATTAGTCGATAACTTTTATTTTTTTTTTCTTTATTTGCAAATGTTAGGTTTATTTAATCGCAAAGACTAGGCACTATCACAACAGCTCATGGAAAAAAAACTAGGTCGTGACAAAAACACTCATATTCGTAGTATGCACCCCTACAGTAAGATCCTCACTTGGACAACACCGGAAACATCGTGTGGTTTGTTATTTGTATGTACATATTTCGATTTAACTATAAGCGTAGTCCTAATCTAATAGTAATTCTCAAGACGATTCATATTCTTTTGAATCTTACAAAACTAAAGTCATCTGATTCAGGTTGTGCTGTAACAAAATTAAATTCATCCGCTTCAATGCTTGTTGCTTCGCATCATCAATGGTTCTCTTCGAAATTGAGATGTTAGTTTGTTTAATTTTCTTTCATCAGCAAAAGCCGAATATTTTTTTTTAAAGAACATATTAGACGTTGCTTCAAGGAGGGGATTATCGTATAGACTACCTGACCAGTAGACCTCATAATGAAGTTGAACTAATTCAACCATGGAGATAACGCCCAAATGGGATGAAGATTCCAGTGTTGAGACATGAGGAAAATCAAGTTCAAATAGATTGAAATCTAGATGTGATCAATTAATATTTCCGACAAGATTCTAAAGAAATATGTTAAATCGTTGAAGATAGGCGAGAAAAACTATGAACCCAAAGTCTCATGCTAGTAATGATGTTGTCGAGACCAATCGATATATAGAGCCGGTTGTAAGAAAAGGTATATGAATACTTATGGAATCTATTTTTTTTAAGTTTAAAATTTCAGTTTGAAAATTCTATCACATGGGAAAGTTTTGGTGAGGGCGGATTCATGATTTAAACTCTATCAATTAAAATTTTAAAGTTGGTATTACTTAATTCATTATATTTTTAAAATTATAAATTTATATATATATTTATTACGATTTAATAAACTTTTGCATATAAATTTATATTTTAATTTAAAAATTATAAATTCAATTGAATCAGATATTATAAGGCTTCATACGCCCCTGAGTTTAGGTTGCAGAAATCGGCTGAAGGTAGATTTTCTATTATATAGAAATATATAATAATAATAATAATATAATTAATATAATTAATTATATAGAAAAGGAAAGATGGTTGACCAAAGGCATGTACATCATTTTGTACTTCTTAAATGCAAAATATATGTGGATCCCACAATCCTCTACGACTCTCCTTTAAATGCACTATGCATGTGCACTTCAAATGCTCATTTCTAATCGTTTACTCATTTTAAAATTAATAATTTAGGATTATTCAAATAGGAGTTTCCATAGAGAAAATAAAATTGATTTTTAAATAATACAATTACAAAAAATATTGATATTTACAAGATTTTTGTATTTGCCCATAATATTTTAAACAATTTGAAAATAAAAATTAAATAAATTTTCTCTATCCATATTATTTGAAGATGATTTCAAACTAAATATTTTATATTCAAAATTAATTTTAAAAAATATATTTCATTAACCCTCAAAAGTTAATTAGCTAATCATAAATAAATCATAATTTTAATAAAATTATAATATTGAACCTTTATACGGACCTTTCCTCATTTAGTAGAAAAAGACGAAAATACATCGAGTGAGAGCAAGTAATGCAGTATTTTTAGCTTTTAAGTTACTAATACGTGTTCCTTAAAGATTGTCCGTAGAGTTAAATCTCTATGTGTTATTTTTTTTCTTCTTTCGGATGGTGAAAGAAATATGCATATATTAGGCCTTATTTACTTGTATTTAATAGAGATTTGAATCTAAATTATTTAGATTTTAGATATTAAGTGTATTTATTTTTAAAGTTTAAATTTTAATTATTAAGTGTGTTTGTTTTTTTACTTCACAATCACTTAATAGGTCTGTATAATTAAGATCTATAACAGAGACTTAATTTCATTAAGATGCTATCACATATTCATTATTAACTGTCGTCACCACCTTTCATTATCAACTACCACATGCCACTACCACCACCGCCATTCACCCATTATCCTCAATCATAGCCGCCACCATTATCGACCATCAACACCCACTATCTCCACCACTACAACCAACATATACCATTCTCACCCATAATTAACATTCATCCACATCAACTACCACAACTGACCATCCCATCACCATCAACAATCACAGCCGGCACTATCCATCATTATAACATACCACCACCCATCCACCACCTTTCTTAGTCACAACCACCCGCCATTATTAACTATCACCACCCATCATCCACCATCCTCAATTATAATCGTCACCACTACCAATCACTCCTAGCTACTAGCATAAACCACCACCATCAATCAAAACTGCCACAAACCATTACCTCTAGTCGGCGTTCACCCGTTAGTCATCACTACCAACAACTATCATATTTTAAAAACTATATGTTTTGTTTATAGAATATTAGATTAGTTAGTATTTCATATGAATTTTATGTTTACTAATTTTCAAATAAAGATAAATTTTATATATTCAGATATTAAAAATCAAATAGTCTTAATTATTTTTATTCAAATCTTAATATACATTTTAATATATTCAAATATATATTCAGAGTGAGATACCGTAATCTTAATATATATCTTGATATTTAGATGTATATTCAAATCCATATATTTTAACTAAAAAACAAATGAGGTCTTAGTGTTTATCTTGGATTGTTTTCATGGATGTTAAACAATGGCATATTGTTTTTATATTTAAAATTACAGTCATCATCACTAGCGGTTAAACGTTTTAAATATTTTTTCATGTCTTAAACAATATTTGACCCAAATATTACGTGCATTGCACAAACATAAAAACTAATATTATATTAAAAGTATAAATATTTTTAATAAAATATTGTTCGTCTTTTTTACCCTTCTAAAATAGAGTTCACGTTGGATAAAATTGACGTTTAATTATGTTTTTAGAAATAGTTATTTAATTATATCCCTAATATTTAGTAAAGTCATGTAATTAATTTCCTACTATTTAGGAATAATTATTTAATAATTCTCCAAAATTAGAACTTTTTTTAGTATAAAATTTTTAGCTAATGTGGATGTCCATTACTTCCACTACTTTCACCTATGATGTAAATAATCTCCCATTACTCATCACTATTATGATTGTAGCTCTCACATCTCCATAACCTCTCCCCATGATTTTCCCTCATGATCTCAATTGTAAATGTCATGTTTAAGACAATCATTTTGTAACCTTCTATGTAATAATCTAAATATAGGCATGAAATTTGATATGGGATACAATTGAACACTTGATAAAATTAAAAAGTTATCTTTTCTTCTGTTATTCTGCTTATCTTCTTGTTTTATATTGTTACTTTGAGCTACATTTTTTAACACGTTATCAGCATGAAGTTGAGCTCTTATCGTTATTCAGAATTATATATTTCTTTATTTTAATATCTGTATGATTGCCATGTGAAAGTTGCTAATTTTCATGTTAATAGAATTAATTGAGAGAATAATACTTATTTTATGTTGTTGGACATTTGAAATTGTATTAAAGTTAGAAGATATTTTTGTCATGACCCTAAATCCACTAAGGGTCGTGGTGGCGCTGGACACCGCTGTCAGACAAGCCAACCAAATTACTTGTTGAAGTTCACCTTTTAACAATCTTGAAAATTAAACTTTTCCTTCAATTTATGAATAGAAAGAAAGATGACCGCTTCAATTCAAATTAAATAATAGGCAATTAATACAAAATATTTCAAAATCATCTCAGAACCCGGTGTCACAAGTGCATGAGCATTTACTAAGACAGAAATAAAATACAACATTTATCCTGAATACAGTGGACAGAAAGCAAATATATTATGCTGGAAAGGGACTATACTAGCTGCGGGCGGCCACAAACAATGCAACTAACCTAGTCCCAGAATCATCTGTGATGCTACACCCAATAGGCCGCTAATAACACATGAACTCGTGCAACAAAAATGCACAAAAGTGTAGTATGTGTATGAAAATAACGTGTACCCAATGAGTATCCCGTCTAACCTCCAAGAAGTAGAGACGAGAGGTCGACTTCGACACTTACTAAGGGTCTAATAATGTGATGCCAATAATATATTAAATCGTGAATTTCTATAAATATGATTTTAATCTAATAAAGGAAAACAAGTAAAAAATTAATCCATTTATAGGAAATTTTCAAAGTTTCTTTTCATTATTATCCAAATTTCTTAAGCCATGACAAGGCAATAACAACTTTAATAAGTTCAAGGCAGCAATACAAGCATGCGCAAATCATGACGAGGTCGACGGCCTGCTCCAACAGAAAATAAACTGTGCATTGTCGAGGGTCGAACGACGTGAACCATAGATGCATCTATTTAATCTGCAGAGGCATTGGCCCCTCTCCAAAATAAACACACTCACGTAGTAAATCAAGAAGTCAGCATGAAAATTGTTTTTGAAGAAAAGCCAATTCTCATTTAATAAATTAACAACATGAAGTTTAAATCCTTTTAGAAATTCATTTCCTAATTTGATGTGATTTACGCAATTCAAGATATCAATAATTTTACAATTAATCTAAGTATAACATGCTTTTGAGTCCTAACTACCCGAACAATAACATAATAATAGCTATGCACGGACTCTCGTCACCTCGTGCGTACATAGCCCGCACAATTAAGAGCACATAACCAATTATTTCACCTATGGGGATAATTCCCCACTTATAAGGTTAGAAAGGAGACTCACCTCGCTCCGAAGATCAATAACGACATTCTACGCCCTTCTGAAGATTCTAATTGATGAAAAACACTTCAAAGCTAGCCAATGATTACGCAAATCCATTAATATATGTTCAATTATTCATTACAATCTAATTTATAGCAATTCTTAACCCCGGTCGAAAATTTGACGAAAATTCCCTTGGGACTACGTGCTCGGATATCCAAAGTATTTGAAGAATAAGTTCATCCATAGCCGCACGAACTCAATATATAATTTTCTCTAAATTCCATACCCAAAATCATGATCAAAATAAAAGAATACTAATTTTCTAGGTTTTCCTCAAACCCCAAATTTTCTACGAATTTTCATGTCTAAATCCATATATAAACCTTTTATTTAACTCAAAACTAGTAGAAATCACTTACCTCATGCCTGGTGATGAAAATGACACTCCAAAGCTGCACAAAAATCTGCTCCCATGGAAGAAATGAAGTGAAAAATGAGCCAAAACAGATTCTTATAGAACACTGCCCAGGCAACCCTTTTATGCGACCACGGAAGTTCTTTCGCATTTGCGAAGCACAACCTACTTCCGCCCCAAATTTCCTCATCGCGTTCGCAGATTGATGCTTGCGTTCGCAAAGGTCAGCTTCTCATAACCTACACGTTCGCGTACCCGGCCTCGCGTTCGCATAGGCCAACGACCTCAGGCCCACTTTTCCTTCTATGTGTTCGCGATATCTCCCCCGCATTTGCATAGCAACTTAATCTACCCCTTCATGTTCGCGACTTCAACCTCGCGTTCGCGAAGGCCAAAACCAGCAACCTCCCATTTTACTCTTCGTGTTCGCAAGACTTGCGTCGCGTTCGCGAAGAAGGAAACCAGATACCAACGACTAGCAACAGCTTTTTATCCAAATTCGATCCGAAACCATCCCAAAACACACCCGAGGCCCCGGGACCTCAACCAAACCTACCAACCAATCCCAGAACATATTACGGACTTGCTCGAGGCCTCAAATCATATAACACAACACAAAAATCACGAATCGACCTCCAATCCAAGCTTAATGAACTTTAATATTTCAAATTTCTATTTTCGATGTAAAACTTATCATATCACGTCCGATTGACTTTAAATTTTGCATGCAAGTCATATTCGACATTACGGGCCTACTCCAACTTGAGAATCGGATTCCGACCCTGATATCAAAAGGTCCACTTCCAGTCAAACTTCTCAAAATTCTTCAATTTCTATCTTTAGCCAAATGACTCCAAAATGACCTACGGATCTCTGAATTCACTTCCAATCGCGCTCTAAAATCCAAAATCACCATATGGAGCTATTCACAGACTCGGTATCCCAAACGTGCAGCGATAACACTAAAATACACTTCAAGCCAAACTTATGAAAATCCTTCAAAAATGCTGACTTTCACAATAGGTGCCAAAATGCTTCCGGGTTATCCAAATACGCCCAAAGTCTGAAATCATCATAAAAACCTACTGAAACCTTTATATCCCGATTCCGAGGTCGTTTACTTAATATCTAATCTTAGTTAATTCTTTCAACTTTGAGCTTTAAAAATGAGAATTCTTTTTCCATATCAAATCTTAACTTTCCCGAAATTCAATTTCGACCACGCGTCCCAGTCATAATACCCGAAATGAAGCTGCTCATGGCCTTAGACCACTGAACGACGCGTTAGAGCTCAAAACGATCGGTCAGGTTGTTACATTCTCTCCCACTTAACCATATGTTCATCCTCGAATGTGCTGAGAACTACACTAAAGTAGTCTGAAATCATTATGTAACACCTCATGCACCTTCCCGTGCTACCACAACTCAGTTGAGTACATTAGCTCAATCAATTCTGAAGATATCCCCTTTTATTCAAGTAAATAAGCCTTAGAGCCCAATTCCAACATACAAAATTCTCTGCCAGGTCTGTTTCCAACATACGGACACCATTTCAATCACCACTAGATGCACCATTACATGACTACATACCCTTGTTGAATTCACACGTTTCACCGCTTTATTCACAAGACCACAATAACATTATCTGTCCCAATTAGTCGAAATTGCAAGAATCTGATGCTCCCATTGCCTCTCATGATATACATAGATCTTGCTCTAGCTCTTACACTACTGACACGATAGATGAGGTATGTAGAAACTCATAACCAACTGCTGAATCAATAAATCATTGGGTCTATACTCCTGACAATAACTATCACCCCATTCAAAACAAAATAATGGCCTTAACTCCTTGATATACTTCATATACTCAGATTGCACCGATCTAGAATTCAATGATCTTGTCTCACCTAGTACGAACCGCTTAGGCATTAAGCCACCACGACATGACCAAAAGTCTCATATGATGCTACAATGTGCCAATAGGCTACCATATCGAACGTGATACCAGGGAAAGAGAATTTTGAGAAGGAAATTCAATTACACTACTCGCGAATCACAAGTGTGATGGTCAATATAATTTAACAAACACCCCGCTCGCGAATCATACACGTGACGCGGGCGCACAGCTAATATAAGCTATCCTTACAAAAATAGGAAACCGAACACATAAATTAGATATGGGGAACTGTATTGAACATCACACTGTTGCGGCATGCAACCCGATCCAACTAACATACCCATGGTGGCATGTCACCCGATCCAAATAACATACCCATGGCGGTGCGCTACCCGATCCAAATGACATACTTATGGTGGCATGCCACCCGATCCACATATAGAACTCACACAAGGAGATAAACACCGAGCTAGATCGCTTATTACAACAAAATACTGAATATCAATCACAAGCACGCTAAGTGCATAATATCGTCCATAAGGGAACATATAGTGCCATAAGCAACAACACTCAAGCACAACTAGGGTGCAATAACGATCTGAATCTCAAGATCTATTTGCTCCGGTAATATCATTTCTGCGCGGACCCTCAATACATAAGAATTTTCTCAAGCCAAATCACAACTCACACGGTGCAATGTATCACGACATGACATATCTGACAACGAAATAACACCATGACTACTCCTCCATAAGGAGCGCATTACTAAAATGAACACGTTTTGCAAGATATAGAGCCCATATTCACATTAGAATCCATCCACCGACCTCAAGCCGATTTTGTTTTCCATGAACTAGGCTAATTACCTTTCAAAGTCCATAATAAATCCTCTTCCGCTCATAACACATAAGAAAATCTATCATAGTCGGAGAAATCATCCGCAGTCCACCACTCAATAGACTAAGTTCCCTCCAGGCATATATTCTCAAATGACTGATCTTATCACAAACTTCATACTTGGTTTAAGTCATTAATCAATCAAGTGACTACCTGCCACACTTATACAATCTTCATGTGGGACACACTCCCACAACCTACCACAACAAATAACTGGGTTGCACCTCCAAACCACCGGCCATACTAACGCTGAAAAGCGATCAAGAATCATTAACCAGGATACAAAGCCTTCTCTACAAAACACCGATCTCAGGTGACGGTGAAGACAATACCAACTTAACTTAAACATCAAAACTCCTTTCCTGCTCATTCGAGCTCGTGGAATCCTTGTCCACACCGTTCTATTACCTTGATCTTTACTTCAAATTCCATACCACTTATTGCACCTAATATGCCAACATACGATAGAACACATTTTTCATCATAGCATCGGAACTACTATTAGGCTAACACTTCATCATATAAAACTTTCCACTTAACTCACTTTAGGAGAACCATAGCAACACACAGGTGAATTCTCATAACTGTAGAACACGGAAACCTCTAAGTAGTGGTCTAAGCCACCATATCCCTTCTAGGACCCGCCTTTACATAACAGCCCACAACAGTAGAATACTTTCTGATTAACACCAATCGGGTGTCTGACAAGCCTCACACACACAGTCACAAATCACTTGCATAACTTGATCACGCTGAAGGAACTGATCACTAACACCAATATGCTAATTGAACTATGGCTACCTAATCTATCTCCTTCAAATTTATCCTTGATTACCTTAGAAATAATAATAACTCCATTCAACACATAACACCCTCTATCTGTACTCATTCCGAGTGACCTTGAATCATGAGACCATATTGTCTCAAATCCCACGAACCATTTTGTACCTCCCTGTCACAACACTGTGGTCAAAAAATCGTACGACATTCTAGGCCTCTTCTCATAAGCTGCTACAAGAGCTTGATTTTTTATCTATACCTATAGGCTCGAAATCGTTAGGCATCACACCTTATCTTTAAATTCTCTAGGACCGTTGTTGAGAGCCACCCGCTCTGACTTGGTCCAACTATAATCAACTCCATGATTCTTCTAGCATACGCATACCATCTCGAAGGAATGCCCGACAGAATTACTCCCCAAGTCTGAACATGAGCCAACAAGGCTAACCATAGCCTACCTTTAATAATTCATTTGCTCAAATTACCACTAATGCTCATTTTCCGTTGTTAAAACAACTACCAATACATTGATAACCTGAAACCTCACAAGAAGATAACCATGCATCTCAATCATAGGCGGTGGGACACTCCCACTTGGCTTGAATCCATTTATCACACAAATCTGGAATTCACCAGGATTCTTGATCTCTTAATTACACAACCATGCGCAATCAACCGCCAAAATCCTTGAAATGTTTCTGTAAAACCCCTTTTTTTATATTCTGAATCATCTAACACATTTGCACAATCGATCTCCTTGCTGAATAGCCGATTGAATTATTCACGAAAGCTTCGCCAACCATGCGACCACTAACCTACTAACAGGGAATAACCCACCTATGGAAATAACTTTCCGACATCTTCCAACGTTGCTGCACAGAATACAATCACCATGACATCAATAATCCATTCCGAGTCCGAGCTAATCCTCTAGCTGCATAAGTCCTTTCACCCCTCGTGGACATTAATTAAATACACGACAACATCCTTCCCATTCAAGTTATGTTGTATCATTTTTAATTTCAAGCAGCTCCTTTCCATTATACCAAGTCTCCTGCTGCATAGTAGCTCATGCTTTAGATTAAATCTGTAGACCCCAACACCAATCACTAATATTCTCAAATCCCTCCAAACTCTCCTTAAGGTACATGGTCATCCTACTACAAAGCTCATATGCAACTCCGCTACTCTCGCACTTTGGGCAAACCCGCTTTCTTAATCAACTACTCGACCTTTTCTTCATATACCTGGCCTTATAGAATTTTCAAACCCCGACTGACGCTTTCACCATGGCCTTCCTCGTCCTTTGCTGTACAGTTGCCTTAAATAAAATCTATCTTCGTGGCACTTGAACCCGCGATTGCTGATAACTTTACACCTTTCGGAAGATCATTTTTCCCGTACTGTCGACATTAGAAACACTGATTTATCCCTGATATACCGCATTATGCAATCTCTGACGGTCGCTTCTTCAATACTATCTCACCATTTCCTGCTCCCAAGGCGAATCTTTGAAATTATAACACCAGCGAGCTTAGTAAATTCAACAGGGACAGCTATACCTCATCATAGGAGAAAATTCCACCACTCTTGCAACACCAAGCCTCACTACTCCATCAGCCCAAATATGGACATTCATAGGCCAATTGCCTTTCTCTTGTCGGGAATAATTACTTAATCTCTCGACCATGCACTGAGTAAATCTCCCTTCAATTCGTTCACTACCTCTACACGTAGGCAAACATCCCACTATCAAATCAATACTGAGGAAAAATCGTTCATATGCATCATGGAAACTTGTGCCTAGCCTCTGAGCCAAAGAGGTATCGCTACTGAGCTGAAACGATAGAATATCCTTCCACAAAGCGACGATAATAATCGGATCAACTACATCGAGAGAAACATCCCGCACCACATCTGTAATGCCATTACGATTCTTCAATTCTCGATTTATAACAAGCGATTCGCATAACATAAGTCAGATACAAAAGAAACAAAGGCATAAGCCTCGAGGGATCAAATCACACGATAAGGAATCAAGAAGGGAAGTACTCCTAATAGTCCTGCTGCCTCCCGAGGATAAGTACGTATGTCTCCGTACCGATCAGCGAAACTCTACTAGACTTGCTCATGACTTGTGAGACCCTAGGAACCTAATGCTTTGATACCATGTTGTCACGACCCAAAATCCATTAAGGGCCGTGGTGGTGCCGGACACCGCTGTTAGGCAAGCTAACCAAATTACTTGTTGAAGTTCTCTTTTTAACAATATGGAAAATTAAGCTTTTCCTTCAATTTATAAATAAAAAGAAAGATAATCGCTTCAATAGAACTAAGTAATAGGAAATTAATATAAATTATTTCAAAATCATCCCAGAACCCGGTGTCACAAGTGCATGAGCATTTACTAAGAAGAAAATAAAATACAACATTCGCTCTGAATATAGTGGACAGAAAGCAAAAATATTATGCTGGAAAGTGACTATACTAGTTACATGCCGCCTCAAACAATGCAGCTCACCTAGTCCCAGAATCATCCATGCTGCTACGACTAATAACACATGAACCTGCGCAACAAAAATGCACAGAAGTGTAGTATGAGTACGAAAACAACGTATACCCAATGAGTATATCGTCTAATCTTGAAGAAGTAGAGACGAGAGGTTGACTTCGACACTTACTAAGGGTCTAATAATGTGATATCAATAATACATTATATCATGGATTTCTATAAATATGATTTTAATCCAATAGAAAAAAACAAGTAAATAATTAATCCGTTTATAGGAAATTTTCGAAATTTCTTTTCATTATTATCCAAATATTCTCAAACCATGAAGACGCAATAACAACTTTAATAAGTTCAAGGCAGCAATACAAGCATGCGCAAATTATGCCGAGGTTGACGACCCGCTTTAACAGAAAATAAACTATGCACTGCCGAGGGTCGAACAACTCGAACCATATATGCATCTATGTAATCTGTCCAGGCATTCGGCTCTCTCCAAAAATAAACACACACAAGAAGTCAATCAAGAAGTCAACATGAAATAATTTTTTGAAGAAAAGCCAATTCTCATTTAATAAATTAAGAAAATGAAGTATAAATCCTTTTATAAATTCATTTACTAATTTGATGTGATTTACGCAATTCAAACTGTCAATAAGTTTACAATTAATCCAAGTATAGCATGCTTTTGGGTCGTAAGTACACGGACAATAGCATAATACTAGCTACGCGTGGACTATCGTCATCCCGTGCATACATAGCCCCCACAAGTAGGAGCACATAACCAATTATTTCACCTATGGGGACAATTCCCTCTTACAAGGTTAGAAAGGAGACTCACCTCGCTCCGAATATCCATAACCGGCATTTCACGCCCTGTTGAAGACTAACTGATGTACAACGCTCCAAACCTAGCCAATGATTATGCAAATCCATTAATATATGCTCAATTATTCATTACAATCTAATTTATAGCAATTCTTAACCCCGATCGAAATGTTGACGAAAATACCCTTGGGCCTACTTGCTCGGATATCCAAAGTTTTTGAAGAATAAGTTCATCCATAGCCGCACGAACTCAAATATATAATTTTCTCTTAATTACATACCCAAAATCTTTATCAAAATCCAAGAATACTAATTTTCTAGGTTTTCCTCAAACTCCAAGTTTTCTACGAATTTTCATGTCTAAATCCATATATAAACCTTGTATTTAACTCAAAACTAGTAGAAATAACTTATCTCATGACTGGTGATGAAAATAACACTCCAAAGTTGCTCCAAAGTCGTCTACCATGGATGAAATGGAGTGAAAAATGAGCTAAAACCGATTTTGAAAGAACACTGCCTAGGCGACCCTTCTACGTGAAGAAATTCCCTCGCGTTCAAGAAGCACAATCTGCTTCCACCCCAAATTTCCTCATCACGTTCGTGGCTTGGGGATTGCGTTTGCGAAGGTCAGCTTCTCATAACCTGCGCGTTCGCGTACCCGGCCTCGTGTTCGCATAGGCCAACGACCTGAGGCCTGCTTTTCCTTCTATGTGTTTGCGATCTCTCTCCTGTGTTCATGTAGCAGCTCAATCCACCGCTTCGCGTTCGCGACTTCAACCTCACGTTCTGAAGGCCCAAACCAGCAGCTTCCCATTTTCTTGTTCACGTTCGCGAGACTTGCGTCGCGTTCGCGAAGAAGGAAACCATACCAACAACAACTTTTTATCCAAATTTGATCCGAAACAATCCCGTAACACACCCGAGGCCTTCGGGACCTTAGAAAACCTAACAACCAATAACATAACACATTACGGACTTGCTTGAGGCCGTAAATCACACAAATAATACAAAAATTACGAATCGACCTCCAATCTAAGCTTAATGAACTTTAAAATTTCAAATTTCTATTTTCGATGTTAAAACCAATCAAATCACGTCTGATTGACTTCAAATTTTGCACGCAAGTCATATTCAATATTACAAACCTACTCCAACATTCGGAATTGGATTCTGTCTCCGAGATCAAAAGGTCCACTTCCGATCAAACTTCTCAAAAGCCTTCAAATTTCTATCTTTAGCCAAATGACTCCAAAATGACCTACGGACATCTGAATTCACATCTGATCGCGCTACCAACTCCAAAATCACCATACGCGGCTATTCACAGGCTCGGGATCCGAAATGGGTATCGATAACACTGAAATACACTTCAAGCCAAACTTATGAAAATCCCTCCAAGATGCTAACTTCCATAATATGCACCAATACACTCCCGTGTTATCCAAAACTCGATGCGGGCTTACGCCCAATTCTAAAATCATCATATGTACCTATTGGAAACTTCAGCTCCTGATACCGAGTTCGTTTACTTAAAAATCCAATCTTAGTTAAGTCTTTCAACTTTAAGCTTCCGAAGTGAGAATTCTCTTTCCAATTCAACTCTAAACTTCCCGAAATTCAATTCCGACAATGCGTACAATTAATAATACCTGAAATGAAGCACCTCATGACCTCAGATTGTTGTACGACGTACTAGATCTCAAAACGACCGATCGAGGCATTACAATTTTGTCTAGTTCATCAAAGATATACTAATATTTGAAGAAACAAATAGTATTCTTTTCTATGCAATTATCACTTTAGTGTATATAGATCACATTTTTGATATTATGTCAATTTTTAAGATTTTTTACATTATTATCCTAATAATTTCTAATTATTTATCATCTTTGATAGCTTTCACTATGTCGAATTTGTCAAAGCTTGAGTTTGTGTCACTTGACATTTCTGAAAAAAATTACCTATCATGGTTCTCGATGTTGAGATTCACTTAGCCGCTAAAGGCCTTGGTCACACCATTACACATGGTAATGAGGCATCAAGCCAAGACAAAGCGAATGCCATATTTTTTCTTCGTCATCATTTTGATAAAGGTTTGAAGGTTAATTATTTTACAGTGAAGCAGCCACTTTAATTTTGGACTGGACTGAAGGAAAGGTATGATCACCTTAAGCTACTGTATACCAAGGGCTCGATCTGAGTGGAATCACTACGGTTGCAAGATTTTAAGACCGTAAGTGAATATAACTCTGTTGTATTTCGAATAACTTCCTAATTGAAATTATGTGGGGATGTTATGAATGATAATGATTTGTTGGAAAAGATTTTTATGACTTTTCATGCCTCAAATATGGTATTACAAGAGAAATATCGTGAAAGGGATTTTAAAAAGTATTCTGAATTGATCTTATGCCTTCTGGTAGCTGAGAAACATAATACCCTTTTGCTGAAAAATCATGAAGCTCGTCCCACAAAACCAGCTCCACTTCCTAAAGCAAATATGGCAGTTAGATGTGATAAGTCTGGAAAAAGACAGAATAATAATCATGGTCATAAAAATGTACGTGGTCATGGAAATTTTATGAGGCGATATAATAGTCCTCATCGTGGTGGTCACGACAAACGAGAGAATAATATGGGTTCTCAAAACAATCATTCAAGAGGCAAAAAAGGTAACTGCCACCGTTGTGGCATGAAGGCCACTGGAAAATTGAATGTCGTGCAAATGAGAATTTTGTTAGGATTTATCAAAACTGTATGAAAAAAAGAAAAATAATGTTGGATCATCTTCTGCTAATGCCTTAGTAGAGTCTCACTTGAACTTTAAAAAGGATTTTGAGATAGGGCCTTCAAACAAAAATGATGACAATACCGAGGCAAATCTTGCTTTGAGTGATAGATTTTCAAGGTCTCCATGATCTTACTCATTTGGAAGTTGAAGATGTCTTTGGAGATCAAAACTAAAGTTTGATCATTTTACTGGGGAATGCAGTTATGTTGTGATTTTTATTTGCAGTATTTTTCGTCTAAAGTTATTTTGTTTTCAAATAGTACTTAAGTTGTCTTATGTTGTCGGTGGTGATGTTAGTTTTTTCGTATTTCTCATGATGTACTTTTATTTTCTTATGAAGAAATTAAAATTTTCTAGTCTTCAATTGGATCCAACATGAATAATAAAGACTTATGTCCTTTGGATAGTGCTACAACTCACACAATATTAAGAGAAGAATTTTTTTTATTTGATTATGAAAAAGGCCTACGGTAATGCAATATCTGGTAGTACAAAGTGGATTAAGGGCTCTGGAAGAGTGGCCTTATTACTAGCTGGAAGAATGATATTAACTATTGATAATGCATTATACTATAGTAAGTATCGAAGAAGCTTTTCGAGTTTCAAAGCTATTCGCAAAATGGCTACCATGTTGAGATATCAAACGAAGAAAAAGTTAAATACCTTTATATTACTATAATAAAGGCGAGAAAAAAACATGTGCACGAAAAATTACCCGCATTTTCTTCTGGGTTGTACCACACAAACATTGGTTTGGTTGAATTACATGCCATAGTACACAAAAGGTTTACTACTTGTAGTTATTTTATCATTTCTAATGACCAACTGGGCCATCCTGATTCTAACATGATGCACAGAATAATAGAGAATTCAAATGGACACACATTGAAGAACAAGAAGATTCAATAATTTAAGGAATTCTCTTGTGTTGCTTGTTCTCAAGGAAAATTTGTTATTAAGCTATCAGCATCTAAAGTTTGGATTGAATCCCCTGCATTTCTGGAACGTATACAAGGTGATATATGTGGGCCTATACACCCTCCATGTTGACTATTCAAGTATTTTATGGTCTTGATAGATGCATCTAGAAGATGGTCACATGTGTGCTTACTCGTAATATGACATTTATGAGATTGTTGGCCTAAATAATAAGGGTAAGAGCACAATTTCCAAATTATGTAATTAAGACAATTTGTCTTGATAATTCTGCTAAATTTACATCTTAGGCCTTTATTGAATATCGTATGGCCACTGGAATAAAAGTCGAGCATCATGTTGTTCATGTTCATACTAAAAATAGTCTAGCAGAATCACTGATTAAACTCCTCCAATTAATAGCTAGACCATTGCTAATGAGGACAAAAATTCCCATTTCAGTATGGAGACATGCTATTTTGCATGTAGCAGCACTTGTGTACATAAGGCCAACCAGTTATCATGAAATTTTCCCATTAAAATTGGCTTTTGGTAAGGAGCCAAATATTTCTCATCTAACAATTTTTGGATGTGCCGTATATGTTCCAATTTCTCCACCACAACGCACAAAAATGGGTCCATAAAGAAAGTTGAGAGTATATATTGGTCATGAATCTCCTTCTATAATTAAATATTTAAAGTCTATTATAGGAGATTTGTTTACAGCCAGATTTGCTTATTATCATTTTGATGAATCAATTTTTCCAACATTTGGGGGATAAAATAAACCGATAAAAAAAGTGATAGATTGGAATGTATCTCTATCTTATTTTGGATCCTCATAAAATTCAATGTGAACAAGAAGTTCAAAAGATTATCTTTATACAAAATATTGCAAATCAATTGCCAAATGCATTTACTAACCTTCACGGGCTATTAAATCACATATTCTAGTTGTAAATGCTCTAATTCGAGTTGATGTCCCAGCTGGACAACATGATAATGCAAATGAATCTAGGTCATCCCTTATACGTGGTAGACCAATCAGTTCTAAGGATAAGAATCCCCGAAAAAGGACATGAGCAAATGATCAAGTTGATCATAACATGAAGGAAATTTCTCAAGAGGAGCATAAAAACATAGTAATTGATAAGACCTCAAATGAGGTTTTAGTACCTAAAAATGATGAAAATTAAGAAATCTCAATAAATTACGTCACTACGGAAAAAGCTAGAACCCAAATAGCTTTGTTGTTAACAAAGTTTTGCATGTAATATTGTAGTTCAAATAATGCAACAAGATGAGGATCTTGAGCCAAAATCTGTTGATAAATATAGACAGAGAAATGACTGGCTAAAATGGAAAAATGTAATTCAAGCGGAATTGGCTTTACTTGAAAAATGTGAAGTTTTCGCACCAATAGTCTGAATTCCTAAAGGTGTCAAGCCAGTGGAGTACAAATGCGTTATTGTGCAAAAACAAAATGAAAAAGGTGAAGTCGTAATATATATAGCACGACTTGTGGCACAAGGATTTTTGCAAAGGCCTGACATTGATTATATGGAGAAATATTCTCCTGTAGTATATGCAATTACCTTCAAGTATTTAATAGATCTGGGAGTTCATAAAAAGTTTGATATGATTGATGGATATTGTCACAACCTATTTATATTATTTACTAGACAATGGAATTTTTATGAAAATTTCTGAAGGATTTAAAGTTTCTAAAGCACAATAAAATTCCAAGAGAAACTTGTTTATTAAAGCTTCAGAAATCCTTATATGGATTGAAGCAATCAGGAAGGATGTGATACAATCATCTTAGCGAGTATTTACTAAAGGAAGGGTACAAAAAATGACCCTATTTGCCCTTGCGTCTTTATTAAGAGGTTTGGATCTGAATTGTCATCATAGTTGTGTATGTTGATGACTTGAATATCATTGGCACTTCTAAAGAGCTTCCAAAGGCCATAATGTGTTTGAAGAAAGACTTTGAAATGAAAGATTTTGGTAAAACAAATTTTTTTTCTTGGCCTAGAAATTGAGCATGTAACCAAATGGATTTTTTGTCCATCAATCAACATACATTGAAAAGATTTTAAAGCGCTTCTACATAGATACTGAACATCCATTGAGTACCCCAATGGTTGTGAGATCGCTTGATATAAATAAAGATCCATTTCGGCGTCAAGAAAATGATGAAGAGCTCGTTGATAATGAAACTTCATATCTTAGTGCAATTGGGGCACTGATGTATCTTGCCAACAATACCACACCAGATATTGCTTTTGCAGTAAACTTATTAGCAAGATTCAGCTCCTCCGCAAAAGAAGCCATTGGAGTGGTGTTAAGCATATATTTAGATATCTTCGAGGAATTATAGATATTAGACTGTTTTATTCTAATGAATTCAAGTTAGAAATGATTGGCCATGCCGATTCAGGTTATTTATCTGATCCACATAAAGCCTGATCTCAAACAGGCTATTTGTTTACATATGGAAGTACATCTATATCATGACATTCAATAAAATAAATAATAGCTGCCACATCTTCAAATCATGCTGAGATAATAACCATTCATGAAGCTAGTTGGGAATGTATTTGGCTGAGATCAATGACTCAGCATATTCAGAAAATGTATGGTTTTCTTATGAAAAAAGATAATCCAACTATACTACATGAAGACAATACTGCTTGTATCGTTCAACCGAAAGGAGGATACATCCAAGGAGATAGAGCAAAGCACATTTCACCAAAAAATAATTTCACGCATGATCTTCAACGAAATGGTGAAACTAATGTTCAACATATTCATTCACATGAAAATTTGGCTGATCTGTTCACTGAGGCATTACCAACATCAACATTCGAGAAGTTGAGACAGAAGATTGGAATGCAGCGTCTCCGAGAAATAAAATGATGTTTTCATGAGAAAAAGTAAGATGCGCGTTATACTCTTTTTCCCTTAGCCTAGGCTTTGTCCCACTGGATTTTTCTGGTACAGTTTTTAACGAGGCAACAAATAAAGCGTATTTCAAATATATGTACTCTTTTTCCTTCAATAAGATTTTTTTTTCCACAGATTTTTTCTTATTAAGGTTTTAACAAGGCATATTATCTATTTGTAGACATCCATGGGGGAGTGTTATAAAATCTTTAGTAAATGTGAATGTCCACTAACCTCCCACTACTCATCTCTATATGATTATAACTCCCACACTTCCATAACCTTTTCCCCATGATCTTCCCTCATGATCTCAGTTGTTAATGTCATATTTAAGACAATCATTTTATAACCTTCTATGTAGTAGTATAAATAAAGACATAAAATATGATATAGGATATATTTGAACACTTGATTAAATAAGAAAATTATCTCTTCTTCTCTTATTATACTTATATTCTTGTTTTATATTGTTACTTTGAACTGCAGTTTTTAACAACTTTGACTTCTTTTATTCTTTTTAATTCTAGAATTTCGAGGATTTCAATTAAAACTGGGAAAGTTTCGTTCTTTCAAGTATTAACTCCAGTTACATTTAGGAGTATTCAAGGTTATTTTCCTCTAGGCAGAAATCAAATGTGGGTTAACGAGAATAAAATCGAGATGACGAGAAGCATTATTTTCAGATTCAAACTGTAATGGTTCTGCAAACTTACTTATTTAGAAGTGATATATAAAATTAATTTTTTATCCTATAAAAATAAAAAATTAGTGGATAAAATTATAATTATAGTTAAATATTTAAAAATGAGGATGAACTAATATTATTAATTTGATGAGCAAAAGAAAATATCTTTTCAGTGTTGATACAAATAATTAAATTTTTGAATTAGCTATTAGCAATGAATAAAATATGATTTTTTCAAATTTATCATATAAGTAAAAAAAATAAACTTGAAAAAACTTTTAGGGTACATTAATTTGTTTCAATAAGAAAAAGCATTGTGGTGAAGTAAAAAAATAGTGTAAATATAGTTATTATATAATATAAGTCAAATTGGTAAAATGCAAAGTTAAAACAATAAGGATTGGACAAAATCATAATTAAATAATATTTCAATTTTTTTGGATTTTGAATTCAACTAAAAAAAAATTTCCTTATTTGAAGTATGTAAGAACTTTTAATATTTTATTATTTAAGACTTTAAAGTCAACTAAATTTTAGTTATATTTCCTTCCTTATTTGAAATCACACATAATTCCTAGAACATCGAACAAAGTACCTGCTGATTCGTTAGGATTCAAAGGTATTAGAAGTGATTGAAATAACTTTCTTAATTTTCCTCAATGAAATTAATGAGTAAAATTTTCAGTTATAATGCAAAAATCCTATCAACTCAACCAAAATTATCAAAGTCAGTAAGTAGATATCTTTCCAAATATTAGTTCTAACTTTTCAATAGTCGCTAATGGATGTTCATCGTCAGCTATTGCCTTTTACTTTCACGTAACAAATAGATAACCACCACAACATCAGCATCTGCTTTGGTTTTCTTGGCCTTCGATTTGGCCGCTTTAAGCTCAATGGCCAGTTTTACCTGAACAAAATCTGCTGAACCCAATTCGGCCAGGAGCTCCTCGATTTTTTTGGCTTGCGCCAAACTCTTCTCTTTCACACTTTGGAGCTGGACTTCGGCCAAGGCCAGCCGGGTCCGGGCACATGTGCAAATCTACGTATTGGATTTGAATACTTTTAGCACCCATTAACTGTACCACATTATCTATATAGCTTCGTAAAAAATTTGAGGCATTTAATATATTAAACCAAGAAGCACTCGCACAACAAAAGGTTGACAGATGCTTTGGTCAAGTAAGGATAGTTGCTATTTTAGTAGTGTGAGAGGGTGGGAGTTCGAATCTATTGATAGCAGGCTCATTATTACTATCTTTCGTCACTTTAAAAAAAAATTATCCAATAGGTATATTTTTTATTCAATACTACTATACTTTATTTAGTTTCTTTCTGGATGTAGTCCGTGAATTCTATTTTACCTTTAAAATAATTATCCAATAGGTACATTTTTTATTCAATACTACTATACTTCATTTAGTTTCTTTCCGGACGTAGTCCGTGAATTCTATTTTACCTTTCCTTTTTTAAAAAAAAAATTCCTTTTATATTTTACTTAGTAATTCTCTATAACAAAGAAATAAAGAAACTCCACTGTTCGACCTTTCTAAAAATAAAGAGTTCCTCTAGAGTGGTAAAATCATCAAAAAAATAAAATTTTATGCAGTTGCATTTTTCGTTACATGCGTCTATAATATTAATACGAGTTTTTATTAACTTCTTTTACTATCATGTTCAAATAGTTATGCACTTAAACTATGTGGTTGGTAGCAACTGCACGTCAAGAAAAGTTGAGCACCCACGAACCCAAAATCCTGAATCTGCCACTGCCCGGGCAGTCTCCTTTTCTGAGGCCAGGCGATCCATGCTCTTTTTCCATCCTTCCGGCCTTTGCTTTTATTTCACCTACTTCTTCACGGAGCTGGCTAATCACATTGAGTTTTTATTGTACATGCGGGTTTGGATTATCAGTCACCATTCCCGATCCACCAACACGAACTTCAAATATTCTTTTTACATGCTCGGTTAGGTCGGCGAGTTCTTTCTGAGCCATTTCGAACTCAGCTCGAAGGTCTTAATCTTCTTTCTCTTTTAGATCACAAAGATGTTTGAAGGCGTCCTTCTTCTCGGTGAGGCCCCTGATTTAGACCTCGTACCAACTTTTCTCCCCGTGGAACCGGAGGAAGGCCACATGATGTAAAATCGAAGCCAACAAACATAAAAAGAGAAGATGTATAAGATTGGAGAAGTATTGAATCAAGAAATTAAGATTGGAATATGTGATACCTGATTTAGAGCATGTTGGGATTTGTTAAACATGCAGGGTATTTCTACTGGATTCATCTCGGCCTGATCCTCTTCGGTCCCCAAACATCGGAGGTGACCGTAGTATCCTCCGAGGATGAGATGACGATCGACCGTTTGTGCCCAAAGTCGACACTAGGGGCTGAATACTGATTGGTCAGTCTAAGACTCGAGGAAGCCTCACCCTATATCTTCTTCAGAACATCCAAGTCACACATACCGGTGACATCTTCTACCTCAGCAAAATAGCCACGGAAAAAATCTTCCTCCCTATGGGCTCTTTCCCCGTGACAAGCCTTTAAATCTTGAGCGTCACGTATCATCGAATTAGAAATTAGAGAAAATAAGGGGGAACCCCTGATATCTATTGCCCTAAGCGAGTCCTTTGAGGCACTGCCTCCGTTTTGGGGAGCCTCAAGCCCGATTTCAGCACCAATCTCCAGCGTCTCTTCAATGATCTCTTTGCCCCGAGGTAAAGCATCTTTGTTCCCTCTTGGCTCGAGGGTTTGGGCCGAAGTCTCCTCCTCGACCTCATTAAGCCTAGGCGGAGCAATATAGACTCCCACCGGTTCTGAGGTTCTCTGAAACTCAGTGCTAGCTAGAGCAGCCGTCATAGGCCCAAAATCATCTTCATTCTATTCATCTCCGTCTTTTTTGAGATTTTCCAATAGTCGACGGACTGAGTACATTGTTAAATGGACGTCTCCTCCCTTAGGTTCTCAGGTTGTTTCTTTTTGGTCTTCTGCCTCTTAGAGTTCACAGAAGTCGAGGCCCTCTTCCTATTCTTCTCCTTTACTAGCTTCAAAGCAGATACTGAGGAAGGAATTTCTTCACCACCGAACGGAGCCCTTGTCATCACCTCCTCCTAAGAGGAATCATAATTACGTTTCATATTCCATTTCTCAGGAAATGGCATGCTTTTGGCTAGGATCAAGTCCGAGGTCTTTACTTGAACGAATCGGCCTATCCATCCTTGATCATTGTCATCATCTATGCTTGAAAAGAGTGCCCGGGTGGCTCATCATTAATTTATTAGTCTCTCTCAATAGAATCAGGGTCTATATAGGCATATGAGGTGGTCGAGGGTGAAAGGAAGCCCATCGAATTTGCTTGAGAAGAAATAAAGTAATATCACTATCCCCCAAAAAGAGGGATGAATCTAACCAAGGGTCACACCGTACTTCTTACAAAAGTCTATGGCGATCGGATCTGGGGGACCCAACATCAAAAGGTAAGTGCAAACACTTAAGAACACTTCCACATGAGTGGTGATTGCCTCGTCTGGAGTAGGCACCACTACGTCTTTATTATCCCAGTTGCAATAGTATTTTACTTGGGGAACGAAGTTTTTCGATGATCGAGCATATTTATCTCGATACTGACTCACATCGACTTGGCGCCGAGGAGGTCTTTTCATTAAAATCAAAGTCGAGAACGCACCCTCATGGAAAACCTCTTCAGGGCATGGTTCCGCCGCCGATTCCTCGCCAGCTTACCGTGACAATGCATCAGTCTCCTTTCGTGGAACAGTTTCAGGTGTTTTGGTCATTATAAGTGAGAAAGAATAGATATTTAAACTTTCTGTATTTCGGAAGGAACAAGCAAAGAAATTCAAAGATATGAAGAATGTAAGGAACTATGAAGATAAGAATGAAAGATATTGAAAGTAAAGTTAGGGCAAAAGGAGGAAGATATATTTATAGATAGAAGACGATAGTTTAGAACCGGTAGTGCCCGACAAAACCTA
The DNA here is from genome assembly GCA_034376525.1 of Nicotiana benthamiana. NCBI lineage: Eukaryota > Viridiplantae > Streptophyta > Magnoliopsida > Solanales > Solanaceae > Nicotiana > Nicotiana benthamiana. Next base: position 72,293,934 of record CM067325.1, read on the forward strand.
ACTGGCATTTAATGCCTCGACATCCGAATCGATGGGACATTTCAGTAAACAGTTTTTCACTTACGCCACGATGTTTACATCATGATAAACCGAGGGAAAGACCGAAGACTTAATTTTGTTTCCTGTCATTGCACTCCAAAAAATAAGGTGACTATTTGTATACGGTCAAAATCGCTCTTGCTTACTTTTGTATGACTAAACGAAATCAGGGTGGCAGATCAAGACTTCGCGTCGATTATATCGGACCATGGAACAAGATGAATTGGAAAGCTCGTGTATCAATGCCCGACTGAGATCGAGACCAGCCATGATCGAGACTGAAGCGAGAAAGAGATCGAGCAAAATTAAATGAAGCCTTCTAGATCGAATAACATAAAGCCGAGATATCTATGATCGGGCAAGGATCATGGCGGGAATCTCGGCACGTACCGAGTCAAGACTGGAATTTTAGCCAATTATGAGATTTTCTTATGTACTTAGAATTGTACCATAAATAAAATTCCTCTACGATATAAAGGAGGTCTTAATCATGTTGTAATGGAAATACTCACGCATAAATAAGAAATGCACTATATTTTTCTCATAAGATCTCTTATAACTCGGATTTTAAGTTTATTTCTTTTTAGCATATTATGTTGTTCGAGGGCGATCTAGCTCGAGGACCATAGTTGTGCATCATATTCGTTTGCCTTATTATTGTTAATTTCTAGCATTAATTCTCATATTTATCAGTTTGTGCCAAGTGAAATCACGTACCTTAAAACCACTTATAAGTTTAATTGTTATCCAATTTTAAAGGTAAACATCCACGATGTTGTTAAACCAGATTATATATCAGCAACCTTGTAGTTGCTACTTGTTATCTTCTAGTTGGGTACTATTTTGTGTTAGTAATTTTCCATAGTCTATCGTGCGATAGTGATTGTGGTCAAGGGTAGTATAGTAAGGTCATATCCTCAAGGGTGCATGGGTGGGAAAGGGGTCAGAGGGTGGGACGGGAGGCAAGAAAGGTAAGGGGGGAAATAGAGCTTGTAGGTTAAGGATCGGGTCATGGAACATAGGCATGCCGATGGGTAAGTCTAAGGAGTTGGTGAAGATTCTCCAGAAGAGGAAGGTAAATATAGCTTATGTTCATGAGACTAGGTGGGTAGGGTCAAACGAGGAATGCGGACAGTTATAAGCTGAGATAGTCTGGAGTCCTAAAGGGTAAGAATAGAGTGAGTATCTTGGTAGATATGGATCTTAGAGAATCTATGGTAGAGGTTAGGCGGGTTAATGATAGACTAATGTTTACTAAGTTGGTTATTGGTGAGTACATGTTTCATGTCGTTAGCGCTTACGCACTTCTTGCGGGCTTGGATGAGGAGGTTAAAAGGAACTTTGGGGAGGGTTTGGACGAGATTGTGCGTACTATTCCACTTGCTGAGAGGTTATTTATAGGAGGAAATTTCTATGGACATATTGGGTCGACTGCTGGTGGCTATGGCGATATGCATGGTGGCTTCGACCTTGCGGATAGGAACAAATGAGATTCTTCGCTGTTAGATTTCGCTAAGGCTTTCGAGCCGGTGATTGCGAACTCATGTTTTCCGAAGAGGGATGAGCATCTGGTAACTTTCCAAAGTTCGGTGGTGAAGACTGAACTTGGTTACCTCCTTCTCAGAAGTTGTATTAGAGGTTTGTGCAAGGATTGCAAGGTTATCCAGGGTGAGACCCTCTCGACTCAGCATAGACTCTTAGTAATGGACGTCAGTGTTACGATAAGGAGGAAGAAGAGGTATTCTTGTGGTCGACCGAGGATTAGGTGGTGAGCCTTAATTAAGGATAATTCGTAAGAGTTGGAGGGCATATTATCGGCTATGGGAGCCTGGAAGAATAGCTAGGATGCGAGTGCTATGTGGTCAACGATGGTGAAATGTGATAGGGAGGCATCAAGAGAAGTGCTAAGGATATTGAAGGGTTACTTTGGTAGCCACCAAGGCGACTGGTGGTGGAATGACTTAGTCCAAGGCGAAGTCGAGACGGAGAAGGTAGCGTATATGAAGTTGGCAGGGAGCATAAGCGAAGAAGAGAGGAGAGCAAATAGAGAGAGGTACAAGGTAGCGAGGAATGAGGCAAAATTGGCGGTCATAGAGACTAAGAATGCAGTGTTTGACCGTCTATTCGAGTTATTGGGAGAAAATGTGGGGATAAGAAGTTTTTTCAACTGGCTAAGACAAGGGAGAGGAAGGCTCGGGATCTGGACCAAGTGAGGTACATGAATAACGAGGACGGGAGAGTATTGATGGGGGAGTCCCAAATTAAGCAGAGACGATAGACGTAATTTCACGGTCTTCTGAATGAATATGGGGATCGAGATATAGTGTTAGGGGATCAGTGGCATTCGGAGAGTCTCCAAGACTTTAGGTATTGTAGGCACATTAAGGTGGATGAAGTCGTGTGGGCTTTGCGTAAGATGAGTAGGGGCAGAGCGATTAGGCCAAACGAAATTCAAGTTAAGTTTTGAAATTGTGTGGGTAGAGCAGGCTTGGAGTGGCTGACTGGGCTATTTAATGTTATTTTCAAGATAAAGAGGATGGCGGATGAGCGGAGGTGGCATACAGTGGTAACGTTGAACACGAACAAATGTGATATTTAGTGTTGTAACAACAATAGGAGTATCAAGTTACTAAGTCATACCATCAAAGTTTGGGAGAGTGTGAGGGAGATCGGAAGACAGTGTCTATATCCAAAAACAAGTTTTGGTTCATTCCAGGTCGCTCAACTACAGAAGCTATCCACCTTATTAGGAGGTTGGTGGAACAGTACATGGATCTGAAGAAGGATCTGCACATAGTGTTTATTGACTTAGAGAAAGCATATGACAAGGTCACTAGGGAGGTGCTATGAAGATGTCTGGAGGCAAAGGGTGTGTCGATAACTTACATTAGAGCAATTAAGGACATGTATCATGGAGCTAAGATTAGGGTTAGTACTATAGGAGGCGACTTAGAGCAATTTTTGATTGTTATGGAGTTACACCAACGATCTGCACTTAGCCCGTTCTTATTTGCCTTGATGATGGATGCGCTGACACACCATATTCAAGGAAAAGTCCCATGGTGTATGTTATTTGTTGATGACATAGTTCTGATTGATGAGACGCGGGACGACGTTAACGAGAGGTTAGAGGTTTGGAGATGAGCTCTCAAGTCTAAGGATTTCATGCTGAGCAAGACTAAGAAAAAGTACCTAGAGTGCAAGTTCAACACTGAGTTGAGGGAAATAGGCATGGACGTGAGGCTTGAATCAAAGGTTATCCCCAAGAGAGGTAGTTTCTAGTACCTTGGATCAGTTATACAAGATAGCAGGGATATAGGGTGGGGTGGATGAAATGGAGGCTAGTATCTGGAGTCTTGTGTGACAAGAAAGTGCCATTGATACCCAAAGGTAAATTTTATAGAGCTGTGGTTAGACCGGCCATGTTGTATAGGGGAAAGTATTAACCGATTAAGAACACTCATATCCAGAAGATAAAGGTAGCAGAGATAATGATGTTGAGGTGGATGTACAGGCACACTAGTATTGATAAGATTAAGAATGAAGATATTTTGGGGAGAAGGTGGGCATGACCCCTGTGGATGACAAGATGCGGGAAGTGAAGGTTAGATAGTTTAGGTACGTGCGGAGGAGAAGCCTTCATGCTCTAGTGAGGAGGTGTGAGCAGTTGGCTTTGGTGGGTACGAAAAGAGGTAGAGGGCAGCCTAAGAAGTATTGGGGAGTTGTGATCAGGCAGGTAGTGGAACAATTGCAGATTTCAGAGGACATGTTCCTTGATATGATGGTAAAGAGGTCGAGCATTATGGTTGTAGGCTAGGAGCAGTCGAGCTTTTTCTACTTCATACCGGGGGTGAGGCGGTTTTGATAAGGTTGATATTAGACGTCTTGTGGTTAATATAGAGTCCACACTATCCTTTCTGTTTTTCATAGCTCCCAGACTTAATTGCTGGTTATTATTATTGCATGTCATCAATTTATGATTTTTATGATGTTATTATTTATATAGTTTCTGTTGACGATAATGATGAATTGTCTCTTGTTGTATTTCTATCTTTCTAAGTTGAGGGTATATAAGAAACAAGGCATGCGCAGATACTATCCTCCCCAGACTTCACTTTCTGAAATTTTACTGAATAGCTGTTGTTGTTGCTGCTAATGGTGGGCGCGGAAAATTTCTTTAAGCAAATTTTTAGTTTTTGATTGAGTCCCCCTTCTGTAGCATGCGTGACTAGTGTCTTTCAACACTGTTCATCAATCGCATCATCGGATTTCAACGGTGGATTGTCACAAAATTGGCGTCATTCGATCCCCTTCTCTACGGGATCATTTCCCAATTGAAATCTTCCCATAATTCATAACCGATCTTCCTACATCTTAAATCTAAGATTTGCGATTTACTGTAGCATCATTTCTTTGGCTTTGAAATTTCCAGTGCAAATTCACACCATGTTTGTGATCGATTGCGGCTGACGTATAGAGAATCCATGGAAGAGACATACTCTCCCCAGCTTTGTGCTGTGGTAGAGGATCTTCAAAATACTACAGCAAATCAATTCTGTATCTGTGTAAAACCAAGTTATGCATCGCTACTAGTTAAAAATCATTCTGCCGAGTCAGTTTTGAAACTGGATCTCTGTCCAGTTTCATTCGAAAATGGAACACCTACTGTTGAATTCACAGTAGACGAAGTAAATTCTTTCACCAGGGAGGAAGGTCTTCATCAAGCTGTTGTAATCAAATTTTCTTACGGAAAACCTGCGATTCCAGAGTTACGACAGATCTTGCCGAAACTTTTCAACGTCAGAGGATATTGCAACATTGGACAGTTAGAATATCGACACATTCTGGTAAGATTCGATCTATTCGAAGATTTTGCTAATGTCGTATCAAAAACATCTGGTTATGTTCAGTCGAAAGGAGACGAATTCTTCATTAGCACATTCCCATGGACTATGGGATTTAACCACCGCGAAGAAACGTCCAAAGCTGTCGTTTGGATTTCATTCCCAGATCTGCCAGCAAACTTTTTCGCAAGGAAATCAATAATGTCCATTGCATCTACTGTTGGGAAACCTCTTGCCGTAGATAAGGCTACTAAAGATCGTACGCGACCAGTACGGCACGAGTTAAAGTCTTGATTAACTTACTAGACAAACATCCAAAGAAAATCAAGATCAAAATTCTAGATACACAATCTGGAAAAGTGGTGGAATATGACCAGCAGATCATTATCGATAATCTTCCAAAATACTGCACTTTTTGTAATCACCAAGGTCATGATGTAAAATCGTGTCGTTGGAACACAGAAGAATTTAATGAAAAAGCAGCTCATGTTACTGAATCTGAAAGCCGGGCAGCTTGTCTAAAACAGGACGTGATGCCATGGAATTATTGAATGTGATTAGTGCAGGTCGACGAGTTGAGGTGGTTTCACATTCAGACAATATTGTCGTTGTCCAACAGATAGTGTCTGTTTCTAATGCTACTGCTGTAGCACCAATCCTAAGTCCAGTTGCAGTTTCTGTCCAGCATCTTACGGAGCAATCTCCTCCAACTTTGCAGTTGTCAAATAATGTGTTATCTGAAAAGAAATTGTCCAAGTTGCCTACAGAGACATCTTCATGCTGTCCTGTAGGTCGAAATGAATGTGATCATCAGGGTAAAGTTACTGAATTGCCCCAAAGAATTCCAAAGGAAGATATGGTCCAACCTGAACCAAATTTGACTTCAAATGAGGCAGTCCCTGTAATGTCAAAGATGTGGTCCAATGCATTAGTGCAGTCTCATTGTGAGGCATCAGATACATCTACAGATGGTAAGGCAAAATCTAGTGAACAGATGATGGCAAAACTGAATGGTGCATATGATGAGGTTGCAGATCACAAAGCAAATAGGATAGGACAAGTATTGTGTGAGAAGCAACAATTGGTACACAATGATAACAATAAGAAAACCACAATACTATGTCGAGGAACTCATCCAAATTTGGAGGTAATGGATCGTGCCACAGCCTCATCCAATCCAAAGGCTCAATGTAATAAGGTGGCATCAAATCTGACTAATGTTACTTCTAAAGAGAATGTTGAAACAGGACAAAACATGGATTCAGTTCCAGTCAGTCCAACCGCACAGGATCAAGTATTACTGGCCGCTGAGACAGATCAGATGTCTTCAAAACAAGTTACTGTTCCATCTAACTCTCATGATCCTACAAAACAGTTAATATCACAGCTGAATGATGCTTTTGATAAGACTGTTCATCATAGCAACAATAAGAAACCAGCACTAATTTTTCAAGAAAAGGATACTAAATTGCAGTCTATGGATTCTCCCAAACCTGTAACAAAACCTGCAGTGTCAAATGGACTAGTAGGGGATAAGTCGACATTGCCAAAAAGGATTGATCATTCAAACTTCACTGCAGGATATAATGAGTTAAATAAAGAAGCAGTGTTGAGTGCAGCTAATCAGTCCAGTTTATGCAAAGGGCAGCAGTACAAGTCCACAACAACTACTACACAGGATTCCAACACAGACAAAGGGACAGTAAAGAATGAAGCTTCTATTGATCGAGCTGAATCACAGCTTGACAATCATGAAGCAGTGAATAGAAACATTCACAGAACAACAATTCATACCGGTCTAGCTGCTTCTGCTGACGCTATCAATGATGCTACCTTACCTCAAGAAACTGCTGTTTTACAGCCTACAGATAATCGACAGGGACAATGGTCTATGGCTAACAAAGTAGTTGCTACAAAATCCAAAAATAAAAATCACTTCGCAGGAAACAATCCAGCCATACCTTCAACTTCAATCTCATTATCCACAATTGCCAATTCCAATGATGATGAAGGAGAACTTTTGGAAGAAAAAATACAGATTGTTAACAGTAAGCACACAGAGATGTCAACACTTTCATCAGAAAAAGATCAAAAGTGTGATCAAGATAGTTCTGGAGAAGTCTATGAAGATCCAGTCAAGAAAAAATGTCAAGGAAAATCTGCAGTGGAGAACTGTCATACACTTCTGCAACAAACAGCAACTCCAAACAGCAATATGAATGTAACGCTCCACTATTTGTTCCAAGAACAAAAGCAGTAACTCCAAATGCAGCGATGACAAAGTTAGAACAGAATGAGTCAGCACATAAAAGCTTAGTTGAAGTCGCAAACCAAAGGAGGCCATCCAGTAAGGTCAATGTATTAACTCAACAACCAACGGATAATCAACAACATTCAAGTGAAGATGGACAATGGACAATGGCCAATAAAGCAGTAACTCTTGACATTGCGTCACAGAATACAGACATATTTGCAGAATATAATGCACAAACAAGCCAATCGTGGAACCAATTTTCAGCGGTTCGTCAAACAAGTCTGCTTTATCAACTCATGTACAGAATCAGAAAACGAGGAAGCTCCCAACGAAAGTTGGAAAACAAAAACAGGTCGCTCGACTCCCTGGTTCATAATCCAGTCGAGCGAAAAACATACCATGAATTCTGAAGTCTTTTTAACAAAAATAGTGATCGAAGGCAGTAAATTACAATTTGGAGAAAGAAGAGCGAAGCTTGGCTTCTTCAATTTTCTAGATTCCAATCACATTAGTTTCCAACCTCTTATGTCATCTTGTGATTCACATCATAGAGTTTTGATACAACACTCTGTGATGAACATAGATTTTAGTCCTTGCAGGGCGCGTTTGTAATGAGGATTTAGATGCCTCAATAGGAGGAATACGTTAAGGTTAGACCGGTTGTGTTAATGGATAACAACCCCGGCGAGATCGACTCCCTTATCTGTATTTGCCTATTTGCTGTTGTAATTTTCTTTTCTTCTATTAATAAAAAATCTAGCCCTAGGCTATGTCTAGTGGATTGCTTAAAAAAAAAAATGGTGGGCGGCCATTCGTAGAGTTGAAACAGATTTTTTTTTCCTATAAGACGATAAATAAAGTACAGTGTAACAGCTATAACCTTTTTTCCTTTCTACTTTTACAATAATATTATAGTGTAACAATATTAACACGCTAAATTACTGCAACAAACAAGCAGCAACAAAACATCAGCTTGAAAAGGTCCAAAATCAACAAAAAAAAACTTCAGAGTGCCCAATATTGTTTAATAAAGTCAGAGACATCAAATTTGACAAAATTTTCCTCTTTATAGATCCACCTGCGCCATCGCGATGTTTCAATCGTTACTCAGTCAAAGCTTCACAACTTTTTCCCCAAGTGAAAATGGGGTAATCAAGCAAATGATTAATTCACGAAACTGAGCTCAATTGTCCTCCTCGGAACCAGGTTGTACAGACTGCTCAAACTCTGGATCCATTATCACCCCATCCATAACATGTACAAGTATCTTCCCTCTTCTCAAATCCACCATTTCAGAAGCTACTCGATTCACTAACAATGACCCGTCTGAATCTTTCGATATATATAGTATATATCCCGATATAGAATCATAATCAATCTCCTTCCCCAACTGTACATCATCCGAGTTAATCGCTCTCGGCACAATTGAAAACCTCATTACTCGAGTTAGTATTGCATATGTATCGTTCCCATTCTCGCCCATCAAATCATTGGGGCCCAAACCCAGGTCTCGCTCGAATGCTTTTTCCGATGGCAAAAATAAAGTGAATCCCAAATCTTGAGGCAGCATCCCGATTACCACTTCGCCCAACTTCCCTATTCCTCCTGCTGCTGTTGGATTGACTTTCAGTTTCTTAACTCCTGATGAATTAATTGCAATACTAGTTCCTACTGGTATTTCGTCAAGTTTAAGTACCGAAAGACACAGAACGAAAGCAAAAACAGTAGACACTAGAACGCATACAAATTTGATTGGATCACCTCGTCGTTTCATTTCTGGTTACACTGTTGTCAGACTAAATAGTAAATTCTGTGACTCCTTTCATCAAATAGTTAATATGCAATTAGATACAACGTCCCATCAGGAAAAGGAAAAAGAAATCAAAGAGGAGATTTTTCAATTACCTGAAGAAGGGGAAGCTTGGAAACCTTGGACAATTTTCGCATTTCACTGGCGCTGGAAATGATAAATATCTCTCGCTAACAAATTTGGAGTTCCACTGTAGTGCTCATCTCAGCGAGTTAATTAACCCAGTTGTTCTTTTTTCTTTTTTCGTTTTTCGCCTTTCCTTCATTACAGCGAAACGACGTGGTTCTTAAGATATTTACTTCTTCATTTTTCGGGGAAGCTCCTTGTTTTTTGTTTTTAAAATTACTTTTCTATTGATAGTAGTAGTACATTTTGTGAAAGTTATTGCTCTTTAAAGTTTCCTCTATAAACGTTAAAGCAACAGTTGACTTAACTAGAGTGGATATTGATTTTATTTTGACATAGTATATTTCGTACGAAGAAAATATTATTTCGAAAAATATTTTTTAATTTTGTATGTTTGATTGGCTTAAATGCTTTGGATAATATTTCTTTATATGATGTAGAAAAAATATTTACTTTTATTTTTAAAAAAATGAATACTTTTTTATATTGTAGAAATAGTACTTTATTTTTCTACCAAAAAAAGTATTTTATATATTAGTTATGGAGCACAAAGTTCAACACAATTTTTACGAGAAAAAATAAAGCAACATATTAATTATTTTGGGTTCGTATAAATTTTTAAAAGATAAATTAAATTTTCAAAGAAAATAGAGTCCTAAAAACTTTAGGTATTTACGACTAGGGTGGAAAGGGAGGGGGGGGGGGGGAGGGTTTCAAGGTGCATAGAAAAATGAAGACATTGGAGAGAAGCGCAACGTGTAGCATACAAATAAATTTTTTTGAGAAAGATATTTTCTACTCTCTAAATAAGTATTGAAAAATATTTTTATTCACCAATTAAACAAAAAAAAAGTAATAAAATTATTTATTTCATAAAAATATTTTCCTCCGTAACAAATACAAACACACCTTTAGTGCTCCAAAATTATATAAGGAGAAAGTTGGGAAAACAGTTTTGAAAAAAAAAGTTAGATCGGATTAGTTTTTAAGAAAATATCTTGGAGAAAAATGAAGACATTAGAGAGAAGCGCGACGTGGAGCATAAACAATAAATTTTTTTGAGAAAGATATTTTCTACTCTCTAAGTAAGTATTGGAAAATATTTTTATTCACCAAGTAAACAAAAAAAAAGTAATATAATTATTTATTTCATAAAAATATTTTCCTCCGTAACAAACGCAAACACACCTTTAGTGCTCCAAAATTACATTTGGAGAAAGTTGGGATAACAATTTTGAAAAAAAAAGTTAGGTTGGATTAGTTTTTAAGAAAATATCTTTGGTTTACGAAAATTTAGGTGGCCTGATTTCGAAAATCAAAATCTAATTTTAATTAAATGACTTTAAGGAGGCGTTTGGCCACACTTTTTTTCCTTTTTCGAAGTTGTTTTAAATAACGTGTTTGTCCGTGAAAATTTGTATATTTGTGTTCAGAATTTTTTCTGTCACCCACAAAACTTTATTTTTTTAAAATAAAATAGATATTTAAATACAACTTTAACTTCCAAATATAAATTTTCATCACAACTTAAAAATTTTGTTTCACACTTTTGGTATCTACGACCACTATTACAACAACAACAATAATCTAATATAATCCCACAAATGGGTCTGGGAAGGGTAATATGTACGCAGACCTTACCCCTACCCCGAGGGGCAAAGAGGGTGCTTCCAAGAGGCCCTCGGCTCAAGAAAGCAACAAGAGACGATATATTAATACTATCAATATACTCATAATAAAATAACATAAAATATATAATATAAGATAACATAACATAACATAAAATAACAAAATAACAGTAATATAAGAAAAATAGAAAATACGAAAAAGAAAAAGAAAAGGAAGAAGAAAGAGAAAAAGAAAAGGATGGAAGGTATACTAATATCCAACAGATAAAGCCTTACATGATTAGCTAATTAGTAGCCTCCTAAGACTAACTCCTAACTTGCTAGTATCACTCTAGTACATTGTGGAAATATTCACAACTTCTCCCTAACCTACAACCTTAATACTCGACCTCCACGATTCCCTATCAAGGGCCATGTCCGCAGTAATCCTATGTCCTGCCTGATCACCTCTCTCCAATACTTCTTTGGTCTCCCTTACCTCTCCTTGTGCCCACTACAGCCAGTCACTCACACCTTCTCACCGTGCGTCAGTGCTCCTCTTCTGAATGTGCCTGATTTATCTGAGTCTTGTTTCCCTCATCTTGTCCTCTATGGGTGACATGCCCACCTTCTCTCGAATATCTTCATTCCTAATCTTATCCATCATTATATGCCCGCACATCCACCTCAACATGCTCATCTCTGCTACTTTCATCTCTGGATGTGTGAGTTTTTAGCCGGCCAACACTCGGTCCCATACAACATGGAAGGCCTAACCACTACTATATAAAACTTAACTTTTAGTAACGGTGGCACTTTCTTGTCACACAGGACTCCCGTCGCTAACCTCCACTTCATCTACCCCACCCCTATACGGTGTGTGACATCCTCATCGATCTCCCGGCTCCCCTAAATAACTGAATCAAGTTACTTGAAACTACCCTTCTTAGGGATGACTTGAGAGTCAAGCCTCATTTCCACTCCTACTTCCATCGACTCGGCCCCAAATTTGTACTCGAGGTATTCTGTTTTCGTCCTGCTCAACCTGAAACCTTTAGACTCAATGGCGTGTCTCTAAACCTCTAGCCTCTCATTGACGTCGCGTCGTGTCTCGTTAATTAGGACTATGTCATAAGCAAATAGCATACACCATGGCACCTCCACTTGAATATGATGCGTTATGGCATCCATCACCAGGACAAATAGGAAAGGGCTTAACGCAGACCTTTGGTGCAACCCCGTAACAATAGGAAAATGCTTGAAGTCGCCTCCTACTGTCCTAACCCGAGTCTTAAATCCATTATACATGTCTTTAGTCACCCTAATATAGGTATTCAGGACCCCTTTAACCTCTAAGTAGCTCCATAAAACTTCCCTAAAGATTCTATCATACGTTTTTTCTAGATCAATAAACACTATGTGAAAATCTTTATTCTTATTTCTGTATTGTTCTACCATCCTTCTTCTACTGCCACTATTGAAAACATAAAAATATGCCACATTTGGGAACTTTTCAAAAATATGGCGTAAGTGGGTCCGTGCAACGAGATAAAATCCTCGTTGAGAAAAAAAAATCAATATTTCCCTTTGGTTGATGATTCCAGGTCAATGCTATGACAAAAATACGAGAACACTGCAGCCCTATCAAAGTTAAAAAAGAATTATTTTGTACCTCATACAATTAACATTAAATTCAAATATGTAAGATATAAGTTCATAAATATATCAGATAAAAAAAAATCTCACACAACTAGTGTAAATTGTGTGAGACACAAAATAAAATCACTCACAAAGTTATAGTTTGTTTGGCTAATCTTTTCCAAAGTTAGAATCGTTTTTTTTTTAAAAAAAAAAATCTTTTTTCAAACTTGAAGTATTTGGTAAAACTTTTAAAAGGAAAAAAGTATATTTGAGTAAAATGAGAAGCAGTTTTGGAGAAGCAGAAAAAAGTAGCTTCTCTTCAAGATACTTTTTTGAAAAGTATTTTTGAGAAAAATACACTTAAAAAGAAATTATAAAAATTTGAGCAAACACTAATTGCTCCTCAAAAGTATTTTTCAAATTAACTAATCAAACACAAATTAATTCAAATTAAAAATACTTCTTTTAAAAAGAAACTTAACAAAATAAATTAGTTTTTGCAGTTCGCCACACAGGCTATTGGTTAGGTATATATAGCATCAATGTAAGTATCTTTATTATAAAAAAAATAAGAGAAAGATGCGGCAGATGATTAGGCTAAAAAAAAATTAAGTTACATTTCAAGATGCGTTTAATGTTACAGACCATATGTTTATATATAATTTCAAGTGTCATTATTGTCATCGGCTGGGGATTATGGTTGTTAATACTTAATTTTTTCTCGCTTTTAATTCTCCTACAAATACTAATAATTGGATGCTTTTTAGTTATTTGTACATTTTATTTGCATTCCTTTATTTAAAAATACTAACAAAAAATATATTTTACCTTTTATTTGTATATTTTAGTTTCCATCTTTAAATTACATATATCAAAAAGATTTTCTTTATACTTGTATATTTTCTTTAGGACTAAATAAGATAGTTGGGGGTTAAGGGATTGAGCTAGTATATTTTAATTAAAATTGAGCCATAATTGGCCCAAAATTAGAAGCCCAAAGAGCCCAGATCCGGTTCAAGGGGGAGCTACCATATGAGGGTTGAAACGACGTAGTTTTACATCGAAACTACGTCGTTTTAATAAAGTATTCAAGATCAAATCTCAGCCTTCCATGATCTTTGATCCAATGGCCCTCCTTTATTCCCCTTTGAGGTATAAAATTTTTTTAAAATCTGATTTTTTGCCATTTCTCTAAAAAATCCAAACCCTAGAGACAACTCTCTCCCCCTTTTCAAGCCGCCGCCACCCTCCTACACTGCTACCACCATGCGCCGCTGCCGGTGGTGCTCCAAACACCACAAAATTTTCACCCCTGCTCATCTTAACTGCATCTTTTCGAATTCAACACTCAAATTTCCTAAATCTCTCTCCGTCCTCACGAATCCCATTTTTTCCGAAACCTTAGACCAATTTCTTTTGAGATTAGTCAACTTTTAGCCATCCCTTTCTCATATACACACATATTTGGACACAACTTTTGAAGAACTACAAACTCATGTTAGTTTTGAGACAATAAAACGACCCGACACCGTCGTCCACCACCCCATTGCCACAACCAACCAAGATCACTCGTGCTTCTCCACTATAGCTTCATCTCGACTTAAAAGCAATTATTTCCTTCTAGCACGATGTCAAAACTTGTTTATTTTTGTGCCTTCTAAAGGAAACATGCGTTTCAGTGTCGGACAGTTACGTCTCATTGTCTTTGGTATCTCTTTGGTCGATTTGGCACCGACTTCCCTCGTTTGATATAAGCCTACTCCTTTTTCTACATTTTTTTTATTTTTGGTTCTATTATTAAGACTAGGATCATATTTTGTTTCCTTCTCTTTTAATCTCACTTAATTTGGTAGTATTTTCAATTAGTTTCAGTTTTGCTTCATTGTCGTTTACATCATTTATAGGTTGTTTTAAGTGTTAGTTTTGGGTAGTCTGAATTATGCATTTGTTTCAAAGTTTAAGTCTTTTGTTAATATTCACTCGTTTAGTCTTGTTTGTATTAGTCATGTTATATGTTTTGATTGGCATATATTGAGAAACGTGATCAGTTCTGTTAGTTTACCCTGTTTTTATATTTTCATGTTTAACTAGATGATTGTTGCCAGATTTAAATCATGTTTTGCTTGGGACTAGCAGTTGGTAGTTTTGTTGTTTCATGACCATCGTTTGGCAGTTAGAATGATTGGCTTCTAGTTTTGTTTGTTAGTTATTCTATTAACTGATTGATATAGGATAATAAAGTACATTTAGTTTTTTTATTTGTGTTAATTGATCATTATTCAAAATCATCAGTGATCTTGATTTATTTTGAAATATGGTTAGTTTGTTTAGTTGAGTTATTGATCTATTAAACTCATGAGTTCGTTTGTTCTAATGAGTTGATAATCTATAGGCTGAATGCTTGATGATAGTCTATGTTGAAATACTTAGCATATAATCACATCAACAGTTATAAGTGTATTTTAGTAAGATTTGAGTAATATGAGTTATGTGTTTGATTTGAACATAGAATCTGATTTGAGAGACAGAGAGGAAAGAAAAGAAAGGGAGTGTACTTGAGTGTAGGATCCGTGTTTGATTTTATCGCTACTGCAGACTATTTTGGAGTATAATACTACAAACTTCTATCCGCAGTTGGTAAAGAAAACTGTTCATCGGATAGATTTATGGTTTTGGACAGATTTTTCGTTAAAAATCTATCATTATGGACAAATTTTAGCTAAAATAAAATCCTTCCCAAGAGTCCTTCACTCCTATAAAGGGAGGTCTTTCCATGTCATCTAGGGTTGGTCTGAACATCCTGGACACTCTATCTTACATTGAGAGATCAACTTTTACACTCTAAAAAAGATATATATCTTTGAGAAATATCAGCAGCTTAATACATATAGCAAGCTGAAATTTCAGAGCTTTGTGAGTTTCTTAGAGTAAACCTTTGAGAAAAATAAAAAGATCCCTTAGGCAATTTGTAAAGTTGTTTAGCTACTAGTTTCAAGCATCTTTGTTGGTTTTCTGGGCTGTTTTAACACTAAGGTGTTGATGTCTTTATTGCTATTTTTGCTGATATTCTTGCTGATCCTGCTGTTGGTTCTCACCCTGGATGTGAGCTATGTATGCAACCTCTATGGGTTCAGCCCACACGTTTCAAAAAAAGGCGCATAGAATTCTGCATGTGCATAAACTTTTCGAAAAAAACTATTTTGATCACCTTTTTACTGTTTTGCCCTTGTGCCCCTGCTGTTTAGCCAAGACAACCATAAAATCCTCCTGGGAAGTGTTGAAGGGCTGTTTTTGTAAATATAACTACTTTATTTATATTTATTCACCTTTTACCATTTTGCTTTTATGTCTGACCATTTTTAGTCAAGGCAACTTTAAACCTTTCTGGAAGTACTAAAAGGTTATTTTCGCAAAAATAGCCATTTTTTCTAGTTTTGTACTGTTATATTTTCTCAAAAAGCCTTTGAACCCCTCTCAGGAGTAGCGAAGGGCCTTTTTCATAAAAATAATTTTTATTTATGTATTTTGTATACTTTTTATCATATTGTCTTATGTTTGTTATTTTTGCCGAGACATCCTCTATGCCTTTTGTGGAAGTATTAAAGCGCCATTTTCGTCATAATAGCCATTTTTCCTGATTTTTCCATCTCAATTTTTGTGTCCGATAATTTCAAATAATATATACATATTATAATAGTAATAAAAAATAGATCGAGTCCTAAATAGGTAACAAAAAAAGAGGAAAAACAAGAAAAAAAAGAAAGATGAGAATGTGCAAATAGTTTAGGCAAGTTTTGGCCCCTCTTATCTTATTCATAAGTTCACCATGAGTTATCCATAAAGAAGCAGTCAGAAAAGAGTAAAGGACGAGACACCTCCTATGTTCTTGATTGGAGATAAGACCCCGAGTATCTGTAGCTGGTGAGCTAGTTTTGCTACATAGGAACGGAATCAAATATTTAAGCACCTCAAGTTCCTCACAAACATCATGAGAATTAAGCCTAACAAAGATTTAATCGAGGCTCTAATAGGGTTTTGGGACCCTGTGAGCAATGTCTTCAGGTTCAAAGATTGTGAAATGACACCTACATTGGAAGAATTAGGTGCATTCACTGGATTGGGAGAGACCTCAACGGGAAAAATCCTCCTGCTCCGAGAAAAGCTAGTGTGAACAGCTTTTTAAATAATTTATGCCTCCGTAAAATTCCAATGGTTTGATTAAACAAAGGTTGGGTTATGTTGGAATATCTTTATAACAAATTTAGTGGACGAGAATGGGTTTGAAAACTTCTCGGTCATAGAATTCGTCAACCAGTTAAGTTACGATGCTTGGAGGGAGTTGAGAATCTCCGAGTTCATAATAACATTTTTAGGGATCATGGTCTTTCTCGAGCATGGCGGGTGCATCAAATTGGTTGCGTTAGTCTCGTATTTGCAAAGTAGCGAGGATCATACCATTCTTCCCATGATTTTGGTAGATATTTTTTGAGCTTTGACCCATTGCCAAGATGGTGAAGATTACTTTGAGGGATGCAATATCCTGCTGCAGTTGTGGTTCATAGACCACCTTTATCATTATCCAATAGTAGTAACTTCCAATGATAATGGGCTGAATTACATTGGATGTCACCCAGATAAAGCTCCGAGTTGTAATATTCCATATGGGGTGAGGGCTTGGCGGACATTACTTGGTTCATTGAGTGCTGATAGAATCACTTTGAACTATTATTGGTTCCCTTCTGCTAGGGTTATGCATATGTCAACGTATCGCCCGTTCTTCATACTCATGGGTTTTAGAGGTTTCCAACCCTTTTTCGCCTCTACGCATAATGCGCCAGCTAAGGAAAGAGCAAAAGAGGCCCCCAATTGAGGACACACGTTCGTTCGAGTGGGAATTTAAGGGAGAAGAACCTCCGATGGAGTCATATGCACAAAAGGTTTGGTTTTGTAGTCGATTTTCTAATTTGGACGAGATGGTAGCTAATTGTGTGTGGTGGGAGGTAATCCTTGCATACCTTGAGTGGTTTCATAGCCAGGGTATCCCCGAGAAAAGGCCGAAAATATCCATACGGCATGTAGTTTATGGGGAGAAGGAGATCGAGGCTAAAGTTAGAGAAACCAGAAGGGAAGTGGCACAAAAGTTCCAATCTCGTATTAACATTTTACAAGAAGATAAGGGCATTTTAGAGACAACCATGGACATACAATAGGCTGATTTTGAGTGGGAAAAGGATTAGTGGGCACAAGAGAGGCGAGCACTCAAAGCTCAAATTAGGTAGGAAAAAGTGATCACTACCACTAAACAAGAAGAAGAAAAGAAGTCCAGTTTAAGGTGGTCCGTGATCATGAGAGTTGAGGTTTTGCTCCATTAATCCAAGGTCTAAGGGAGCAGATAGGGGGAGTTGAATTAAGCAAAGAGATCCAGATCATGGAGTTTGAAGTAGAAAGACATCACTATCAAAGTATGATCAATCGGTTGGAGGGGGAGTTACTAGAAAATTGGTGCCAGAGATATATAGCCTAAGATTGCGAGCGTGATGCACTGTATCTAGCTGAGACTCGTGGTCAGCAAAAGCAAAAGTTGAATTTGGCTTAGGAATACATTAAGGGAAAGATGCTCGAGGTAGCCATATATACCTCAAGAGCATGCAAGAGTATCCAGGGAATGACGCATGAGCGGTTTCTATAAGTATCGTTGAACTTTGCTCATCGTATATCTACAGACTTGGAGAGGATATACCACAATAATGGGGGTCAGCTGCAGGAATAAGTGCCTTGATTACAGTGACACTGGTGGATTCTACTGTAGAGATCAATGTCTTCATTTAGTTATCAGTCCCTTTCATTATTCTTTTGTTGTTTTTGAGTATGTAAGAATCTTTTGGTATTTTGAGTCTTGTTGTTTTGCTTTTATCCTAAAAAGTCTGTTTGAGTCAGGTCTATTCTTGTTTATCTTTATGTAATTCTTGGTTTTTATGTCTTGTACCAAAGACATATATATATTCGAAAATGATCTGATTCATTTATGAAAATATTACCAAAAAAATTTGTCATGTACCTGAATTATGTAATAATCTGATTCATGCACCGACATGATACGTAGGCAACCCACAAAAGGTTCGATCAAATATTTTTTAATGACCCTAAAGAGATGTATAAATATAAGGCGAGTGAAAGGAAAAATGAATAAAAAGTGAGAGAAGAAAAAAATAGTGTCAATAAGCAACAAGCTGATAAGCCGGAATGAAACATGAAGCCTTCCAAAAGCATGTTAGAGATGGTGATATTTTAGGAGGATAGCATATCTACGTGTGATTCCTATTTGTAAAATGCTTAACCCTAACACATTTTTTGCCTCTTATCTAGTAAGCTTATGGTGGTTGGTTTGTGGTGAAGCTGGCAACACATCATTACTTCACATGATCTAAGAGAGTGGTGGTAATGGATAATAGTGACGAAATTGAGTTGGTCAATGACAATCTGCAGGGCCAGTCAGTTGAGCAAGATTAAAAGGAAATAAAAAAATTAAGACAACAACAGTCATATGAATATAAATCTTGGGTTTCTGGTTGACTCCACCCCAAGGTCCCTTAGAGGGAGCTTCCACCATACCCAGGATACTCAACCACCGCTCCATGCAACGAGCAATAACAGTATACCACCAGGGTATGTTCCAAACTACGACCTCCATGTTGCCCCCAGTACCTCTAATATACGAGCTCCTGTCACACCGGTCAGGAACCCCCCTCTTGTCGTGTCTGGCGCACTAGAATATACTGTCCCACCACCACCTTCTATGATGAGCATCAAGTGGAGGGAGCAAGCGGCTAGATTTAAGACACCCATGAATATCCACTAGTTGATTACTATTTTTCTAGAGGATCAAAAGCGTGATTACTTTCAGAACATGATGTCCACAATAGGTAGACCTTTTGCAGAAGCAATCAAAATAAGGGAGCTGGTCGAAAATGACCTCAATACTGACAGAATTTTAAGTCAAACTTCTCTCAAAACCACCACCCAAGCTAACCAAAATGGGTCGTGTAAGGCCTCGAAAATTTTTGCCCAAGTAATCTAGGATTTTGTGATGCCATGTAAATATTTTACATGTTATTAACATGGTGGGCATAAATTGGATTTTTTAAATAGGTGTATAATCCTTATAATGTATAATGTTTGGTCTAACGGGGGGCCTAAGTCCAAGTCAAATTGGAAAATTTCATAATAGGCTAAAGTTACAAATGAGTTCACAGAAGTCTACAATTTGGACGATGACATCTATATGTATATATGGTTTTATGTGATGAGAAACCTATCAAATGAAAGATCATTGAGTCTAGTTTTCAACGCTTCAAATCGTTCGTCATTTGGACATTCCTACACAAAGTTATGATAAAATTACCAAAGGCTAGAAAAATGCGATCCTATGTCAGATATGCAATCTC
This sequence comes from Nicotiana benthamiana, assembly GCA_034376525.1. Lineage (NCBI taxonomy): Eukaryota > Viridiplantae > Streptophyta > Magnoliopsida > Solanales > Solanaceae > Nicotiana > Nicotiana benthamiana. The sequence goes on from CM067325.1 coordinate 72,313,700, forward strand.
AAAACCATTATGCGGTCCGCATAACCGATATGCGATCGCAAATCTGGTCACAAATTGGACCAGTGTAACCCAATTTTGGGAACCAAGTTTTTCGATGAGTTTGCGGCCAGCATCCTATTCTACGGTCCATTATGCGACCGCAGACCTGAATTCAGAGGGTTAATCTTCCTATTTTCATGACCCGACCCCCTTTCATTTTATTGGCTTTGGGTTCATTTTGGGGCGATTTCATGAGAATTCTAGAGAGAGGTGAGAGCATTTTCTAGAGATAAGGAGGAACCCAACATTCAAATCATCCAATCTTGCATCAATCTTCAAGAATCAAAGAACCGAATCACAAGTTATTCATCTAAGAGGTAAGATTCTATACATTAGACCTTAATTTCGAGTTTTGAGCATAAGATGGGATTGTTCTTGGGTGTAATATAATTATGTATACATGCCTGTATAAATTAGGTTTGTGGAAAGATTGTTGAACATAAATAAGTAAAGATTGGGTTGTGAATGAAGGAAACATTGAAAAGAGATTTGAAATTAAGATGCTCATCTAGTATTTGATAAAATTCTCAAATAAGATAAAACCATGAATACCTTCCTAATTGGTGATTCATTTTGTTATGTATCAATGTAGAATGTGATTGCTAGAATTTCCGGAATGATGATTGAGGTATATGTCCCAAATGAGGCAACCTGGACGATCGGATCGTGATTGGACTCCGCTCAAGATAGCGATGGTATTGAGAACAACGATGAAAATATAAAGAAATGCCCAAAACTAAGTCATGGAAATTATGTGAAAGATTATATGGTTCGTTTATTTGATGATGAGGTGTCCGGTTAAAATCTTTGATTTACTCTTGTGATTTTCTTGTTCTTGCTTGATAGTTCTTTCTAGTAAAATGGTGTTTAAGATTTCTTTGTTCTTTCATGATAGTTCTTTCTATTGAGATGGTGTTTAGTTATACATACTAGTGCTATTCGATGGCACTAACATCCCTTTTGTCGGGTGCGCTACGTATTTAAATGGATGTAGGTATTTCTATAGTAGGCAGTGTTGGTCGCAGCTAGTGCCGCATCATCCTTTCAGCTAACATGGTGAGCCCCACTTCGTTTTGGGGTATTATTTCATCTGTTAATTATGTACTTTGTATTTGCGTTATAGCAGGAGACTTGTTATCGGCATTTCCAATTACATTACTCTTCAGTTGTATTTATAGGCTCCGTAGACAGGTCGCGGGTAGGGTGAGGTATTGAAATTAAATAGAAATAATGATGTTTGGAAAAGATGTATAAAACTTGTATATCTTCAAAATTATGAACGAAGTTGCTAATGAAATTGAAATGGAAATCGTTAAAGACTTGTTTATAGAATTTGATTAATGATGTATATTTCCTCTTTATTCGAAGATTGGGTAGTATGTATGAAACCTGTCAAGCTTGCTCAGTCGGGTTTACTCAGTTGAGCACCGGTCGTGCTCCGTGGATTTTGGGGCGTAACATGTCGAGATTTTTGAAAATATAAAGAAGATAGATGAAGGGTCCATGATGGATTCGGGATCCAGGGAAGTTCAAAGAGAGAAATCACATCCTTATGTGCAATTTCAGCAGGGGTAATCCAGCCACCCTCAACATTATTATCCCCCACAAATTCTTCAATACTCTGTGGGACCACCATAATATACAGTGCTCAATGCTCAATTATATGCTCGGCTTCCTAGTCAGCAGGTGCGGGCACCAGCTCCAGGGGCCTCCCAACCTCAGCATCAAATTTTTTTGGCATCCTACATTTCTCATCCTAGGCAGATTATGGTCGAGAGTAGAGGCCGGAAGAAAAATTCACTCCATTGGTCGAATCATACTCTAGTCTATTTCAGAAGCTGAAGCAAATGGGCATGATTGGACCCATCGTTCCTATCATATACATCCTGATTCAAATGGATTTAAAGAAAATCTAGATGTGAATATCATTTAGGTGCCCCAGGGCATAGAATTGATTACTGTTGAACTCTGAAAAGAGCCATAGAGATTCTTATTTCTTAAAAATTTATTGTAATGACGAATGTCGAGGACCCTCCTAATGTGACAAAAAACTCGTTGCCAGCACACAGTGATGTTCATTTTGTGGGAATGATTGGTCGAGATCAAGAATACAAGTTGGTGGGTCGAGCGTAAATGAGAGTGGGTGAAATTCAAGAAGGAACATGTCTGGAAGTAAGTCCTAGTAGTGAGTCCCATTGATTGTGAAAGGCCTGGAGCTCAAAGAAGGCAAATTTATTTGTTCCAAAAATATCGAGGTTGGAAGTTCATTCCAATGATCCAAGCCCAAGGTTATGTGTACTTGGAGGCCACCCAACACAAGGCAGAAGCATGGAGGTATGAAAGGTATAATAGAGCCGATCATAATCTAACCTGCCATGTAACCCCTCGTGAGAAACACAAAAACCACTCCTTGGAACTACAATAAAACTGTGATCACCAACAAAGGCAAGGAAATCATAGAGGAAGAGGGGGAAACTAGAGGTTTGACTCGATCAGAGAGATGTTACTCTCTAGAAGAGTTGAGGAAGACCAAGCAAATTAGAGAAGGACAATTGCAATTAAAGAAACCAGTTACTAATGTAGAGGCTGAAGAGTTTTTGAAAAAGATGAAAGTTCAGGATTACTCATTCATTGACCAGCTAAGAAAGACTCTTGCCCAAATCTCTCTATTATCTCTGCTCATAATTTTAAAGAGCATGCCTGTGTACTAATCAATGTCCTGAATGAGGCACATATATTAGAGGAGACTAGAATGAATTAGTTCGAGAAGATGGATAATAGATTTTTTGAGGTGAATAGAATCTCCTTTATTGATGATGAACTTCCCGAGGAGGGAGCTTAGCACAATAGAGCTTTGCAATTGATGGTCAATTGTGAGAGGCATTATGTAATGTTATTCATGGTTGATGGAGGCTCAAGTGTAAATGTTTGTCCTCTCTCTACCTTTCAAAGCATGAAGATTAATACAGATAGAATCTGACCCAGCAATGTTTGCATCAGATCTTTTGATTGCTCGGCAAGAGATACCATTGGGGAGATCAACCTCACCATTACAAGTAGGCCGATTGACTTTGATATTGTCGTCCAAGTAGTGGACATGGCCACTTCATATAAATTTGTTCTTGGAAGTCCATGGATCCATACGACCCGAGCTGTGCCATCCACCTTGCATCAGATTCTCAAATTTAAACATGACATGCAAGTAAGTATTGTTCATGAAGAAGACGAGTCTTCCATTAATAAAGACCCGTTAATCCCCAGTATTGAGGCTAATGACGGTTGTGAGTCCATTGTCTATCAGGCTTTTGAAGTGGTTGCTGTGAACCATGTTGAGGAAGGAAAGCCCATTCTGCATCCTCATCTTTCTGCCACATCTGTAATGGTGGCTGCAGTTATGCTGAGACAAGGTTATGAGCCAGGAAAAGGATTGGGGGCATCATTTCAAGGAATTTCGGAGCCTATTTTTCTATTAGGTAACTAGGGTACTTTTGGCTTAGGCTTCAGGCCAACACAAGCAGAAGAAAATAAAGCCAAACGCCACAAAATGCATGGATAGGTTTTGCAACAGCCTATCCCTTAATTTCCTACACTTTTGTCAAGTCACAACTCTGAGAGGTCAAAATTCCTCGACGCATGCAAACATTGATGAAATTTGCCATGGCCTAAGCCATATGCTTTCTGAAGTGAATATGATCCAGGCTAGTGAAGGAACTAGTCATACCGATATGTAGCTAATTGACCCAGACACCATGTTCAACAATTGAGAAGTAATTTCTCTCCCTACAAGGAAAGAGTCTTGGTAGTTTGCATTGTAACTTCTTTTTGTATTTTGTGTTACTTTCAAGGTTGTAATTTAAACATCTCAATAAGATTTTTTTATTTTGATGTCAACCATTTTATCCTTTTGAATTCAATGAAATGCAGTTCAGTTTCCTATTAAGTTTTGTATCTTTTCTTTTTCCTAATTCCTATCATTTTATTTCCATTTAAGTTTTGTTAATGCCGGCTTTGATAACATGACATGCATGCAGAATTCACACCCAGATCTAAAAAAGCTGTCTAGTATTGAAATAATGCATTAAGAGGTTGAATATGAGGTTGTTGAGGAAATAAAAAAAGAGTTGCAACAATTTGAAAACATGCTTAAGCCCTAACTCAATGGGATTGATCCGATTAATATCGAAAGACATAAAGAAGTTAGGGAAACGAAGATAATCATTCACACTGAACAAAAAAACAAATATCCCTTGATTTAACTTCTATTTGAATACAAAGATGTATTTGTGTGAGCACGTTATTTTTTCCCTACATGAATTACTCCCATAAAGTCAAACAAAAGGTTCTTTTATTTCTTGAAATTTTATGGATTTTTGTGGTATTTTATGTTAATTGCTTGCATTTTGTTCGTGCATCATAATTCATAAAAAATACAAAAAAATGTATTGCATTTAGGGTTTAATTGTAAATATTTTGAAATTAATTAGTAATAAGGAGTTTTGCAAAAATACAAAAATCGCAAAAATAGTTTATCTTGCATTGTTTAATTTGCAGCTATGAATTTTGCTAGTTTTCATTTAATTTGATATTTGATCAGTTTGAGATAATTATTAGAATTAATTAATTTGATTTGGTGGTTTAATTTAGTTATTAGAATTAATTTAAGGCTTTAGTTTAATCTTGAAATAAGGGAATTAAAAGAAATAATAAAAGAATTGAAAAAAAAAGAAAACAAAAGAGAAGACCAGATTTGGGGCTGGAGGTATTTCTGTCCAACATGCCAAAGATTTTTCCCCTTTTAAAATACAATCCGCCCAAGCCCAACCCAGATCCCCTGACACGGTCTCCTCTACTAAAGCAAACGACCACATTTGGGATAATGAAATCCCAGCCCTTGATTCCCTTTCCATCCAACGTGCCAGAAGCCCCCTTCTCCTCTCATTAATATGTCTGAACATTTCAGTTTAACTAAGTCAAAACTTCTCTTTGTATCTTCTCTTCCAAAAACAGATACACCTAACCCTACAGCCATCTCTGTTTCTCCGCCATCTCCGGCCTGCGGCGAAGCTCGACCACCACCCAAAACCCAGCCGCGCAACTATCACCCCTCCCTACATCCTAATCCGTCACAATTTATCCAAAATCCTCCGCAAGTTAGACTCGTCTGTAATATGAAATCCAAGGAGAAGGAATCTCTCGAAGTCCTCAAGCTTTTAGGAACGATTAGGCCTGAAATCCATATTGTTCGATTTTTCTCTAGGAGAACAGGCGGTCAATATCAATTTTTAATCGAATCGAGGACGCCGGAGTTCGTTCAGGACAGCCTTTTGTTTTCTCTTTTAGGTATATTTCCTCGTTCTTTTTCTGGTTCTGTATACACTCCTTCCTTGCTCTTCTCCGTTTCTTGTATTGTCTAACATCATTGCCCCCTTCTCTTGTCTTTTTTTTGCTTGCCTGTTTTTCTTTTATTTTTCTTAAAGTGTCATTAAGATCGAGTCGGTTAATGTAGCAATTAGTATCGATGTAGGAATATAATTTTTATAATATCTCTGTTAATGCTAGTATTTAGTTTCTCTGAACCTTGTGTGTTGATTTGAGCTTTGCTGGATTTAAATTTTGTTATACTATATCGATTTTAAGTTAACTCAGATCATTTTACTTGGGTTTGTTCGTCAGTATGGTTTTCATTATTGGTTGCTCGATTGGGATTTTGTGCAAAAGAGTTTGGGGGGATAATTTTGGGAGTTTTCGGAATGGGATAAGATGTTGGGCCTTTGATTGATTTAACCCATCCCAGCAACAGCTTTAGAGCTCTAGTTTTTGTTTGGATTGACGTATTCGAGTGTAGTCACATAAGGGTAAATATCAGGGTCTGAGAGGATAGTTTAGGTATCTGAGGGTTAGGAATCTTTCACAACAAACTGAGAAGATTCTAGGGTGGGGTGGGATTGGAATTTCAGACTTTTAAGTAATGGAACTTGGGGAACAAGTTAAGAATCCAGGGACCCCTAGGCCAAAACAAGAATTAAAGGGGGCAAAAGGGTGAAAAATGAAATATAAAGTTTTGCCATATTGCTAAGCCTATATAAGATATCATTCTTGCCTTTCAAAAGAGAGAGAGCCAAAAAAAAAAAACAAAAGCAGAGGCGACTGAGAAAAGCTTCGGAAAATCACTGTTCCATTACATTTTGATTCTAGTTGTTAGGTTTCTTCCCTAAAACAATTCTGGTTCACTTTCGCAGTTTTGTTGAAGTTTACTGCTACATTGACTTGGGACTGGGTTTTAGTGGCTTTGGTTGCTGAAATTGGTTGACTTTAGTCATTTATTTAAAGTCATTTTCTGGACCCTTTTACCTCATTTCTATGAGTTCAAAATCATCCTGCTGTTCATTGTTTGACTGCTAGGATTGGAGATCGTTTTGGGTGGCTGTAGCTAGTGATATTTTGATGTATATTTGCTGATCAATCGCCTTTGTTTTTTTCCATTTTCCAGGAGTATTTTGGCCCCTATGGATATCATCCAAGTGTTACATGAATTCTTGATTCTTTAATACAAAATGAGTAATAACTTTGAATCTCCTTCCCTTTTTGATTTCTAGTTGTTAAACTTTGATTAGGTTGTAGTTGTGCACCTACATTTTTCTTAACAACGATTTTAATTATTTTTCATTCCTGCAGTCAGCTATTTGTCTTGTAATAAACGGACTCTCAATCTTACACTTAAATCTGATGTGAAATTAAAGTACTTAGTGAGTTGCTGGGTTGCCTTTTAATTAGCTTTTATATGGTGCATTCTGGGTAGTAAAGCTACTATTTTGTCCATTTAAGCACAAGTATGGACACTGTCTATCTAGTTAGTGTTTTAGTCTTAATGTTCATATGACTTTCATGTGCCTGGAGCTGACTGGAGTGGCTTTATCTAAATCGGCACTAGTATATCAGTAATTAACAAGCATAGATTGAATTATAACTCAAATTAGAGCTTGACTGATTTTCAGATCATGCAGGGATTCGTCCCTGTCTTGCCATATCTCTGATGTAAGCCCGTGCTTGCAGCAAAGTTGGGCTCCCTTTTTGGGCCCATGATTAGAATATTAATTGGTCTGTTAACAATTAATTGGTAGGCTTTGGGCCCTTCAAGTTAGGTAGTGGACTCGAACTAAGGATCTTTTTTCAGTAACAGAGGTTGTCTTTGTTCGATTTAGGACTTGAGCTTGGCGCCCACATGTCCTTGAATACCATGATGTTAGTTAATTCATGATGTTAATTAATTAAGTTTTATAATAGAGACGGGTCTTAATAGCTAATAGTAGTTTGTTTTTAGGATTACCTTTTAAAAAATAAATTGAGGTACGCTGCGCTAAACAAAAATAACAATTGCACGGCCCACACTTTATTTAATCTTGAATTAATCCTTAGATTCTGAGGCGTGCCATTTAGTAAATTCCATGACCCTCGCAAAGCTGCAAACGTATAATTGCGTTAGGCGTGTTAATTTAATAATCTACCTTTCCTAAATTCGAGTGCACATTTATGTGACCCAAATCTAAATCTCAACGAAGTTGAAATGTGTCAAAAACTACGGGTGCATTTATATGACGTGGTTCGAGACACGTTTTAACGATGTTGCAATTCTCTTCAAAGATAATAATAAAAGTGGTTAGAAAATTAAAAAATGCACATAGGTTCATAATTGTAAAAATCAGATAATTTAAGCCAAATATAACAATTGAGCGACCGTGCTAGAACCACGAAACTCAGGAGTGCCTAACACCTTCTTTCGGGTTAACAGAATTCCTTACCCGATTTTTCGGTTCGCGGACTGTTAAACAGAGTCATTCTTTCATTGATTCGGGATTCTAATCGGTGACTTGGGACACCATAAATTTCTCAAGTGGCGGCTCTGAAATTTTGTTAAATAATTGAATCCCGTTTCGATTGTCCTTTAATTGGAAAAACTCCCTTTATATATGCCCTTCACCGGGGTTATAGTAACCAAAAAGAGGTGTGACCATTTTCTTGCTCTTATGATGATATGCCGGGTTGAAGTGTTGATCTAGTGGTTCATAAGCTTCCTACGTATCTTGATTTTCAGCCAGTACAACAAAAGCAACAAAAATTAAAACAGAAATGAGTGACAAAATCAAAGAGGAAATAATGAAGCAACTGAGTTCCAATGTGGTAAGAGCTATCTGATACACCACCTGGGTGGCAAATGTTGTTCCTTTTCCAAAGAAGGATGGAAAAACTAGAGTCTTTGTTGACTATATGGACCTGAACAAAGCAATTCTAAAGGATACTTTTCCTTTATTGAAGTATATGTCGACGATGTCATCATAAAATTTAAGACAAAAGATGATCACGTGTGTGACTTGAAAAAGTTCTTCGAACGGCTTCGACTGTTTGACCTTAAGCTTAATCCATCCAAGTGTGGATTTAGCATTACATATGGGAAACTTCTCCGGTTTATAGTCAGTCGAAGAGGAATCGTAGTGGATCCATCTAAGATAAAGCCCATTCGAGGTCTTCCACGCCCGAAGAACAAAAAGGAAGTCATGAGTTTGCTCGGGAGGTTAAACTTCATTAGTAGGTTCATTTCTCATCTCACAACCACATGCGAGCCCATCTTTAAGTCATTGGAAAATGATGTTGCTATCAAGTGGATGGATGATTGCCAAAAAGCTTTTGACAGGATAAAGGATTATGTGTCAAAACCCCATGTATTGGTCGCACATGAACCTGGTAGGCCTTTGTTTTTATATATATCGGTTATGGATAATTCCTTTGGATGCTTTCTGGGGCAACATGATGGAGCAGGCAAAAAGGAACATGTAATCTATTATTTGAGCAAGAAGTTCACCAATTATGAGGTTAAGTACACCCTTTAAGAAAGGACATGTTGTGCCTTGACATGGGTCGCTCAGAAGTTGAGACATTATCTTTTGGCCTACACTACCTCATATCCAAAATGGATCCTTTGATGTACATCTTCCAAAAGCCAATACCCACTGGCAGACTCGCAAAATGGCATATCCTGCTCACAGAGTTCGACATCGTCTATGTCACTTGCACCGCGATGAAAGCATATGCTTTGGCAGATCATTTTGCAGAGAATCCAGTTGATGATGAGTACATGCCACTTAGCATATACTTCCCAGTCAAAGAGGAAAACTAAATAGAGGAAGTAGTTCCAGATGATAACCTTGTATGGAAAATGTATTTTTATGGAGCTGTCGATATCAAAGGAGTTGGGATCGGGGAAATCCTCATCTCACCTATTGGACATCAATACCCTGCAACGGTCCGAATTTGGTTATTCGTTAACAATAATACGATAGAATATGAATCTTGTATCATGGGTCTGAAAATGGCCATTGATCTGGATGTGCATGAACTATTGGTTTTGGGAGATTTCGAGTTGTTTATCCGAAAGCCCAGGGTGAATTGGAGACTCGAGACATCAATTTTATTCCATATAGACAATGTGTGCAAGACTTGAGCCAAATATTCAAATCCAACGAGTTCAGGTACATTCCTAGGTTTCACAACAAGCTAGCCGATGCCTTGGCTAATTTAGCCTCGATGCTCCCTTATCCAGGCAACAATCATATTGATCCACAAGAAACCAAAGTTCGAAATCAACATGGTTACTTCAATAAAATTGAGACAAAACCAAATGGTGAACTATGGTATCATGATATAAACCGATTCCTTAAAATACGAGAATATCTAGAGCATGCCAAATGAGATACAAAAAGAACTATAAGGCGGCTTGTCAGTGGTTTCTTCTTGAATGGGAATTCTGTACAATAGGACCCCAGATTTAAACTTGTTGAGATGCATAGATGCCACAGAAGCGGCACAGATCATGAGTGGAGCGCATTTGGGGATATGCGGACCACACATGAATGGATATGTTTTGGAATAAAAGATTCTGTGGGCAGGGTATTACTGGCTAACTATGGAGCGAGATTGCTTCAGTTTTGTTCGCAAGTATCACCAATGCTAGATTCATGGTGACCTGATTCACTTGCGTCCTTCAGAGTAGTATCCCATGTCCTCTCCTTAACCATTTGTTGCTTGGTGAATGGATGTTATTGGGCTAATCAAGTCAAAGGCTTCAAATAGGCATAGATTCATTTTGGTTGGAATTTATTACTTCACCAAGTGGTTGGAGGCCGTCACTTTCAAAGCAGTCACCAAGAAAGCAGTGGTAGACTTTTTTCATTCTAACATCATATTTCACTTTGGTATCCTAAAGACCATTATCACTGATAATGCAGCCAATCTAAATAGCCATTTGATGAAAGAGGTATGCGAACAATTAAAAATCATGCATCGCCATTCTACCCTTTAGCGGCCAAAAGCTAATAGAGTCGTTGAAGCGGCGAATAAGAACATCAAGAAGATTCTTAGGAAGATGATCCAGGTTTAAAGCAATGGCATGAAAAGTTTCCTTTTTTCTTTTGGGATACTGCACGATTGTTTGCACATCTGTTGGTGCAACTCTGTATCTGCTTCTATATGGAGCTGAAGCTGTAATACCACTGAAGTTGAAATTCCCTTTATACGAATTATTGTGGAATCAGAGATTGAAGACACTGAGTGGGTTAAGACCCGATTAGAACAATTGATGTTGATCAATAAAAATGACTAACACTAGTGTGTTTTGGCCAGTTATTCCAGCAGTGATTATCACACGCTGACTATAAGAAAGTTTGCCCACAGTAGTTTGAGGTAGGCTAGGTAGTTCTGAAAAGGCATTCTTCCGCACCAAGTTGAAGCTATAGGACAGTTCGCATGCGCCCAAGGCAGTTTGAGGTAGGCTAGCTAGTTTTGAAACGTATCCTTCCACATTAGGTTGAAGCTAGAGGAAAGTTCGCATTGAACTGGCATGGACCCCAAATCATCAAGAAAGTGTTATCAAAAGGGGCCTTGAACTTAGTAAATGAAGAAGGACGCCTACCAGACATCACTATTAATGCAGATGTAGTCAAAAGTTATTATGTCTGATATATGGACACTGTAGAACTTTCACGCATTGATTTTATTAGATTGAGATACGAAGGCTATAATTTGCTCGTTATTCCAAATAGGTGTCACTCTTTTATTAACCCTTTTAAGCCGTATTTGTCTTATTTGTTTTGCACCTTCTGGAACCTGTGTACTTGTAAAAAAAGAGACAAATAAAGGAAAAAAAGTCAAACAACAAAGCTTTGGAGTCATTGAACTAGATCCGACCTGATTCCGAAAGGATATTTAGGCAGCCTTACCTTAGTTCGGTCCCATCACAACAAAAATCCATATTCCCAATACTCCAAAACTGGGTAATAAGTTTATTTTATTTTACAGTTTTTCTGTAAAAACGGTTTCAAAAGTTGTAATTCAATTCAAGGTTCATTTCGCCTTTTTACCTTTCAAGAACTTCATATCGATTTTTTGAGAATGTTTGAAGTTCGCATGCCAAGGGAGTTGAGAAACCTCCCTTATCTTAGTCAAATAAAGAAAAAGAAAAAAAAGAAACGAGAGAGTCTTATCAGTTAAAACCTGTATGGGCACTATAAGGCAATAGTGAGCAAAGAAATGAGAGATACTTATTGGTGAAAACCCAAATTAGCACCATAAGGTGACGGTTAGTACAGAAATGAGAGAGGCTAGTTAGCGAAAACCTACAAAGGGCATTACTAGCCAAATAAGGGTCTTCTATTTTTCGGCATGAGCACAACCAAGACAATTTCAAGATGAACATTTGCGGCGGATTTTGAGAATTAGACAACTCAGACAGACCAAGCGTCCAGTCAAAAAATGCATTCATTAGTAATTGAAGTTGGCACATACCTCTTGATATGTCTCCCTATTCCTTTCCCCAAAAGGGAAACCTTTTGTTTAAGCACAATTCTTTTTAACTTCTAATTATTATTCTGTTTTTACCTATAATTTTTCTTTGAGTCAATTTCTGTGTAATCCTGCATCATAAGTGAAACAAAGAAATGGCTGCAAAAACCCATATGAGATCTCATTTGATAATACAAACAAAGTGTTTCAAAGAAATTGAAAAGTCGCATGAGTAAGACCTACTTCAAGAGAAATGTTGATAAGCACCGCGGACACAAACTGATACTGCGTGCAAGACAACCGAGTTTGATTTTAAAGAATAAATACATTGCCTTTGAGACAAGGGTAGCAGTACCATGGACATCTGGGTATGAAATAGATAAGGGCAACATTGGTAACCCAATGTCTCCAGTAAATGATACGAGGGGTAGAGCATCTCAGTACCACATAGACAGAATCGGTTCTTTGACAGACCAACCACATAGACAGAATCGGTTCAGGGCATCAAGGCCACAAACCAACCACCACTTTGAAAATTCATAAATGTTTCGTTGTTTGAAGCAGGAACAAAGCAGTGCAGAATGGTGATCCTAAGAGAACAAATGTAACCAAAAGTAAGCTCCTTAAAATCTCAATTTTTTCTAGCATGCATCACTATTGTTCACACATCCCATTTTTGTAGCTCAACACTGGTAGAATCCTTTCGCCTAGGGGATCCAGCTCATAGTTCTTGCAGAAGTACTCTTCGCTCAGGGTGTTTTACGTAGCTTAACTCAGGTAGAACAATTTCGCCTAGGGGGATCCAGCTCATAGTTCCAGGTGGAAGTACACTTCATTCAGGTTTTTTCACGTAGCTTAACTCAGGTAGAGCTTTTTTTCCTAGGGGGATCCGGGTCAAAGTTCCGAGTAGAAGTAATCTTCACTCATGCTGTTTAATATAGCTTAACTCAGGTAGAACCATTTCGCCTAGTGGAATCCAGCTGATAGTTCGGGGTAGAAATACACTTTGCTCATGTTGTTTTACGTAGCTTAACTCAAGTATACCCCTTTTGCCTAGGGAGATCCGGCTCATAGTTCCGGGCAAAAGTACTTTTAGCTCAGGTTGTTTAATTTAGCTTAACTTAGATAAAATCCTTTCACCTAGGGTGATCTAGCTCATAGTACTGGGTAGAAGTACTCTTCGCTCAGGTTGTTTTACGTAGCTTAACTCAGGTAAAACCCTTCTCATCTGGGGGTATCCAACTCATAGTTTAGGAAAGAAGTACTTTTTGCTCAAGGTATTTTACATACCTTAACTCAGGTAGAACCATTTCGTCTAGGGGGATCCAGCTCATAGTTCCAGGTAGAAGTACTTTTTGCTCATGTTTTTTAATATAACTTAACTCAGGTAGAACTATTTCGCCTGCAGGGATCTAGCTCATAGTTCCGTGTAGAAGTACTCTTCCTCACGATGTTTTACGTAGCTTAACTTAGGTAGAATCCTTTCGCTTATGGGGACCCATCTCATAGTACCAGGAGGAAGTACTCTTCACTCAGGTTCTATTATATAGCTTAACTCCGGTAGAATCTTTTTGCCTAGAGGGATTTAACTCATATTTCTAGGTAGAAGTACTCTTTGCTCAGGTTGTTTTACTTAGCTTAACTCAGGTAGAACCATTTCACCTAGAGGGATCCAACTCATAGTTTCGGGTAGAAGTACTCTTCACTCAGGGTGTTTTACGTAGTTTAACTCAGGTAGAACCATTTCACCTAGGGAAAACTAGCTCATAGTTCCGGGTATAATCACTCTTCACTCAAGTTGTTTTATGTAGCTTAACTCAGGTAGAATCTTTTCACCTAGGGGGGATCCAACTCATAGCTCTAGGTAGAAGTACTCTTCACTCAGGTTGTTTTTCATAGCTTAACTAAGTTAGAATCTTTTTGCCTAGGGGGATTCGACTCATATTTCCAGGCAGTAGTACTCTTTGCTCGAGTTATTTTACGTAGTGTATCTCTAGTCGAACGTTTTTCACCTAGAGGGATTCAACATTTTGTCAATAATATATGGTGCTAACTCCTGATTCTATTTCCTTCTAGTAAGACTAGGTACCAACCCTTGGTTATATTTCTTTCTAGTAAGACAAGGTACCAACCCCTGGTTACACTTCCTTTCAGTAGTACAGGGTACCAACCCCGGCTACACAATCATTCATTACAAATTTTATCTCTTTTAGCTAGTTTATACTATTGTTTTTGTCTTCCTTTCAGTAAATTAGATAATGTACAACTTTCTCTAATAACTCACAAAATTTTCCTAGTGCTAGAGTGGGGCAGAAAAATTTTGTTAGTTTTGTTTGTCTTTGATGGCTTTGCAGGACCCTACCGTAAAGAACATATTGTTGAGATTAAAGCTTGCAATTTCAGTTCTCATCAGGAGAAAAAAGATTGTTGATCATAAGATAGTTGGAGTTAGTTTCGATGAGGTGTCAGCAACTCGGCGTCTCAAGATTCATCTTCTGAAGTTCTAAGAAAGAAATCAAGCAATCGAGAGTAAGCCATAATCTTTTCTTCAAAAAGGCATCAAGATCCAATCTAAGGTCAACATAAACGAGCAAGTCAAGAATCAAGATTTGACTCTAGAAGACACATATATAGGAATTTCATACTCTTAGTTTGCAGACACAAGTAGTACTTTCTTTTCTTTTGATGTAAGAAGCGAGTAACAATAACAATAACAACAGTAGCAACAACATCAGTCATAATTCTAGTGTCTGGTAGACCTAGCTACCAAAAATTTCTAAATCTATACTGACCTGATTTCTTTATAGCCAAGGATATATCGGCAACCTCGGAATCAAGGCTCGATCACGTTTTTCACAATAAATGCTTTCATTGTAGTGATGTGTGAGCAAAGAATTAGCCATGACGTTTACTTTTTTTTGCACGAAAACTCTTCATGTTCTCTAACAAAGAGGGGCATCTACGATCACCTAATTTTTGCTCGCTTCTAATTCTTCAACAAATACTAATAATTGGATGATTTTTAGTTATTTGTGCATTTTTGTTTGCATTCCTTTATTTAAAAATACGAAAAATATAACTTTTACCTTTTATTTGTATATTTTAGTTTGCATATTTAAATTATATATATCAAAAAGATTTTTCTTTCTACTTGTATATTTTATTTAGGACTAAATAAGATAGTTGTGAGTTAAGGGATTGGGCTAGTATATTTTAATTAAAATTGAGACAAAATTGGCCCAAAATATAAAAACCCATAGATCCCAGATCCGATCCACGTGGAGGCTACCATAGGACTGTCGAAACGATGTACTTTTATGTCGAAACTATGTCGTTTTGATTAAGTATTCAAGATCAAATCTTAGCCTTCCATGATCTTTGATCCAATGTCCATCCTTTGTTCCACTTGAGGAATAAAAACCTTTCAATTCTGATTTTTTGCCATTTCTCGAAAAAAACCAAACCCTAGAGACCCATCTCTCCCCTTTGTCAAGCTGCCACTGCCTCCCTTCTCCACTGCCACCACAGTGCGCTGCCAACGGTGGTGCTCCAAACACCACCAAAATTTCACCCATACTCCTCTCAACCTCCTCTTTACGAATCCAACACTCAAATTTTCTAAATCTCTCTCCATTCTCATGAATCCCATTTTCTCTGAAATCCTATTGTAATTTCTTTTGAGATTGGTCAACTTCTAGCCATCCCGTTCTTATAATACATATATATTTGGACACAACTCTTGAAGAACTATTGACTTATGTTAGTTTCTAGCCAATATCTATGACCCGGTGCCGCTGTTCACCATCCCATTGCCATGACCACCCGAGACCACCTGTGCTTCTCCACTCTAGCTTCATCTTGACTTAAAAGCGTTCATTTCCTTCTAGCACAATGCCAAAACTTGTTTGTTTTGGTTCCTGCTAAAAGGAAACGTGCGCTTCAGTGTCAGACAATAATGACTCGTTGTCTTTGGCATCTCCTTGTTCGATTTGGCATCGACTTCCCTCGTTTGGTATGACTCTACTCCTTTTTATTCATTTGTTTGATTTTTCGTTTTGTTATAATGACTAGGATCATATTTTAGTTTCCGTCTCGTTTAATCTCACTTAATTGGGCAGTAGTTTTCAGTTAGTTTCAGTGTTGCTTCATTGTCGTCTACATCATTTGTAGGTAGTTTTAAATGTTGTTTTTTACTCATGTATATTAGTTTGAATTATGCATTTGGTTCAAAGTTTAATTGTTTTGGTGAATATATATTCATTTAGTCTTGTTTGTATTAGTCGTGTTATCTGTTTTGATTGGCATATATTGAGAAGCATGGTCAGTTCTGTAAGTTTACCTTGTTTTTATATTTTCATGTTTAACTAGATAATTTTTGCTAGGTATATATTGTATTTTTCTTAGGATTAACAATTCGTAGTTTGGTTGTTTCATGACCATCGTTTGTGTTACACCCCATTTTTTGTACGTGAGGGTACGTCGTAAGTCAACTGATGTAAGCTCTGAATTAAGATTCTATTGGAAGCAAATATAGTAAGTTAATCATGTTACCTTAGAGGTTTCAAATATTTAAGGTCATGAATAACAAGTACCGAGATGGTTGGAAAGGCTTAGAAGCTAAGCAAATTGAAGGAAATAAGTTTCGTCGAAAGTCGATAAATTTGGAATGTTATAACATGCACTTTGGGTGAGACTACGGTTCTTAACGTGATAAGAAGGTTATGTTATAAGTTATTTAAGGTTTATGATAGTCGTGTGTTACGTTTTGGAGTTAAGCGAGTTGTGGAACAAAAGTTGGCAAAGGTCATCACAAGATGCATTTATAAATGTGCTAAAAATTAGGTCAAATGTAGTGGAGCTTTTTGTTGCAACCCTTATCCACACTCGTTAGTTCTTGTGCGTTAGTTAAAAAAAATTCAAGAAAGAATGATCCTTGATATGATAAGAAGTTTATCCTATTGACCTTAAGTGATACAAGGGTATATAAGGGTTATTAACAAGTATTAGAAGTTAAACGAATCAACGATATCGTAACTCGTATTTTCGGGTAAACCTATAGGTGCTTAATACACTCAAGAGGTCATTTTTTAAGATATTTGTATCATATAATATCCGTTTCATAGTCTTCAAGTCAAACAAGTTATGAAACAAAGTTGACAAAAGTTGTCGCAACTTAGGTTCTTGGTTTTACTTAAACTTTATGTCAAATGTCATTAAGCTTTTCTCCCAATATGCTTTGAATTACGGGGTGATCTACCCACCAAATTTATGATCTATAAGTCTAGTTTCCAACGCATTAAACCGTTTATCAATACGACATCGGAGTAGAGCGATATAGGAATTATTGTGAGACTGCACAAGCTGCTAGGTGACAAGTAGGTGTGTCACCTACTTGGTAAAATGATAGCCCAAAAAGGGAAATTTTGGGTCGGATATTCAGACCATTTAAAGGGTTATCTCCTGAAATATAACCCTCAATATATCTGACAAATAATCAGACCTAAACCCATGCAAACCTCCTCCCAAAAATCCCACGCAAACCCTATTCAATTTTCTTTCTCTTTCATGTTCTAATTGAGGGTAAAATCAAGAGTTTGAATAACCAAGGGAAGGGCTTAGTTATCTAACGAGTAAGGTAAGTTTACTGCACTATTTCATACATTTTTTCTGCTGTGAACTCATGGTAATTCGTTCTATACATGTAAGAACTCACGCGATGGTGATCGGAAGCCGCTAGTTCGAGTTATTCACTTGTAACGGACTGTTTTACGGACTGTTTTGTGTTTCTGTTGGGATGCGTATTTTACTACTGTTTTTTGGAGTTTTGGAGGTGGAAGGGTGTGGATAAAAACCATATATATGTTGGGTTTTTGGCTGATAGTTGTTCGTAACATTTTCGGATTGTTTAACACGACTACGGTGGTTGTGGCATGTATGAAGTAATTAGATTGTGCATGGACTGTTTTGAGAGGCTCAATATGTTCATTATTGATGGTTGTTGGGCTGTTTGGTGATTATTTTAAATGGTTTGAAGTCATATATATAGGGGAGGTGCTGTCCGTTTCATCGTAAAATAGGTTGTGATCGATACATAATAGTTATGACGCTTATATGATAACGATCATATCATTTCTCTTATTGTAGACTACAGAGTTATGAAAATTGCATAGCTTGAGATTGGGGCAGTATATACAAGGTATGTGAGGCTATCCCTTTCCTTCTTTTGCACGACTCTGGTCGTACATAGTGTAACGAACGAGCTTCCAAATACACTCTACTCTTAGAAGCTAGCAATACTTACATTGTTTCCCTTCTTATGGAACGATTGATGTGATGTTGCTTCTCTTATTCTAATGTTATCAATGTCGTTGGTACTTCCTGATTCTTATAAGGTTCATAGTGAAGAGTTAATCCTAATGACTTTTACAGAGGATACCGATCTTACGTCACTCCGAAATGTCTAGAACGTGTTTCCATGAGTCGAGCATGCGTTATATATATGTATCTGATTTACTCTATCGAGCAATGCTATAGTCGGCCGGGTACGACAGCTATTGTGCAACCACAAATCAGTTGGGTTTTGCTGAGCACTACGTGGCTGGGTACGATTCTACCGATCCTTATGATGGCCGGGTACATTCTTTTTACCAAGCCTATTGCGGCCGGGTATGATTTCATGATGAAGATTCCCAAAGAGGCGTATGTTTTAACAGTTTATGTATTTATACATATGTATCATGCATTTCATGTCAGTAGCCCTCAGAGGTACTCAGATGTTACAGGTTTTATATTCTCTATCCCTGCTTACATTACTGTTCGTATTTATGGTTCCCTGCCTTATGTACTCAGTACTTTATTTGTACTGATGTCCTTTTTTTTGTGGATGCTGCATGTCGTGCTGCAGGTCCTGATAGACAGGCAGGTGCAGCTCCCCCACCATAGTTGGTTGTCCAGTTCAGTAGTGATTGGCGAGATCCCTTCTCCAGACTCGCCGTGGTCTTGGTATGCATTTTTGTTATAAACATTATGGGTATGTCGGGGCCCTGTTCCGGCTATGTTGCATAACTTATGTTGCTTTAGAGGCTCATAGACAGGTGTCGACTCATGTATTGTTTGGTATACCTTGTCGGCTGGTTTTTGTTATATAGTCTTTCATGGTATCGTGGTGGCTCGTACCTTATATATAGTTTCTTGATTGTCTGGCCACCCCATGTTATGTATGTTTATGCCATCATCTTTTATGGTTGGTTGTCCGTGATCCATAGATACCGTTTATATTGATCTCGTTGGCCCTAAAATATAAAATAGAAGGTTAGGTAAAATGTAAGTTGGTGCACAGCAAGTATGGCCGGGTGCTAGTCATGGCACTCCAGTTTAGGTCGTGACACTTTTCACTATATAATTGGTAATATAGGATTATCCACATATCAAATTGAGATCTATGAGCGTAATTTCTTATGCACTAAACGGTTTGTCAATACCATATCGGAGTAGAGAGATATTTGTAGTTTCACAAGACTGCATAGTTGGCAAGAAGGTATACCACTAAAGCTCTTTGAGCAATACATTTCGTGTGATATATGAGGTCTTTTTGGGACATATTATATATCAAATTAAAGGTCTTTGAATCTAGTTTCCTGTGCTCTTAACCACTCACTCGTACGACACCCGGATAAAAAGTTATAATCGTTGGAAGATGAACCAATGCTGGGGCGCCAAGTAGCACCTTTTGACTTTTCAACCAAAATGGATATTTATCTTCCTATGTCGTCTCTTTTCATAATTTCAGATAGCTCGACCAAATAAGACCCCTCACCTTCCCTTCAAGCTTTCCTCAAGGGTTTCCAACAAGATTATCATCCAGAGCACGAAATCAAGTAGCGATAATATTAAAACGATCCTTATGACGTAAGTATCGCTATATTTCCTCTCTTTTTCTGTGTAGTTTGAGTGTTAAATGGTATATAATAGCTAGGAAAATAACTTACTTCTGTATTTAAGCTTTTAATAGCTAGAACTCATGGGACGGTGATTAAAAGCTGTGAGTTTGAATTATTCGACTGGTTGTGGGCTGTTTTGTGGGCTGTTTCGTGTTGCTATTGGATAGTACCATTTGCTATTGTTTTCATGGAGTTTAGAGGAGAAATGGTGTGGAGAAACGCCACATAATGGAAGGGTGGTTTGCCGGTCATTCGTTGTAACATTTCTGCATCGTTTGACACTACTAAGGTGGAAAGTGATTAGGTTGTGTGGACTATTTTGGGAGGCTCAATATGATTATTATTGATGTTGTTTGGGCTGTTTGGTGATTGTTTTGACTTGTGTGAAGTAATATATATAGGGATAGGCTATGCGTTTCCTCATAAATAGGTTTTGTTCGATACATAATAGTTACGACGCCTAAACAAAAACGATCGTATCATTTCTCTTATTGTAGACTAAGGAGCTGTGAAATTGCATAGCTTGAGGTTAGGAAGAAAATACAAGGTATGTCAGGATATGCCTTTTCTTCTTTTGCATGACTCCGATTTTACATAATGTAATGAACGAGCTTACTAAGATATTCTAATCCTAGAAGCTAGCAATATATACATTGTTTCCCCTCTTGTGGAATGATTCATGTGATGTTGCTTCTCTTATTCTTATGTTATCAATGTTGTTGGCACTTCGTGATTCTCTCTTATTCTTATGTTATCAATGTTGTTAGTACTTCCTGATTCTTATAAGGTTCATGGTGATTAATTAGTCCTAATAACGTGTACAGAGGTACCGATCATACGTCACTCCGAAAGGTCTACAACGTGTCTTCATGAGTCGATCATGCATTATATATATGTATCTATTTTACTCTACCGAGCCGCGCTATAGTTGGATAGGTATGACACCTATTGTGCAACCAATGATCAGTTGGGTTTACCGAGCTCCACGTGGCCGGGCACGATTCTATCGAGCCTTATGATAGCTGGGTACGTTTTTACCGAATCCTCTTTGAGGCCGGGAACGATATGATGATGATGATACCCATAGAGGCATATGGTTTTAAAAGTTTATGTATATATATGTATCATGCATTTCATGTCAGTAGCCCCCAGAGACACTCAGATGTTATAGGTTGTATTTCCTGTATCTCTCTTTGCATTACAGTTCTTATTTATGCTTTCCTGTCTTACATACTCGGTACTTTATTTGTACTGACGTCCCTTTTGCCTGGGGACGCTGCGTTTCATTCCCGCAGGTGCCGATAGATAGGTTGACATTCCTCCTAGTAGGTTATCGGCTCAACAAAGGTGTTGGTGCACTCCACTTGCTTCGGAGTTGCCTATTTGGTCAGTATTCTTTGGATATGTATTGATTGGTATGGCGGGCCTTGTCCCGACGTTTATGATTTTATGTACTCTTAGAGGCTTGTAGACAGATATCATGTGTATGGATACTTGTATGGCCTTATCCGACTATGTTTTGAGTTTATAAATGGCCATGTAGGCCTTATAGGCCCATATGTCACATATATAAGTTTGTATATCATGTTGGGTATTCATATGTTGATTACTCCCTTATATTTTATTCTTGTTATCTCATGATGGGTTTTCTGGCTCATCTACTCATGATAGTATGATAAGAAAGGTATGTTACGTTGGTACTCGTTCGAGTAAGGCACCGAGTGCCTGTCGCGGCCCTTTGGTTTGGGTCGTGACAGTTTGACAGTTAGAATGAGTAGCTTCTAGTTTTGCTTGTTAGTTCTTCTGCTAACTGACCGATATAGGATAATGAAGTACATTTAGTTTGTTTATTTGTGTTAATTGAATCGTTCAGAATCATCAGTGATCTTGATTTATTTTGAAATATGTATGTTCTTAGTTGAGTTATTAATCTGTCCAAGTCTTCGTTTGTTCTAATGAGTTGATAATTTATAGTTGAATGCTTGATGATAGTCTATGTTGAAATTCTTAGCATATTATCACGTCAATAGTTATCAGTGTATTTTAGTAAGATTTGAGTAATATGAGTCATGTGTTTTGTTTGAACATAGAATCTGGTTTGAGAGTGAGAGGAAAGAAAAGAATGGAAGAGTACTTGAGTGTAGGGTTCCTTTTAGTTTCTACCTTTGTTGCGGACTGTTTTGGAGTACAATACTCCAAAATTTTCCCACATTTGGTTAAGAAAACTATTCATCGGACTATTTCTGGTTTTAGGACCGATCATTTTGGACAAATTTTTGGCTAAAATAAAATCTATCCCATGAGTCCTCCTCTCCTATAAAGGGAGGTTTTTCCATATCATCTAGGGGTGGTTTTAACATCCCGGAGACTCCATCTTACATTGAGAGATCATCTTTTACACTCTAAAAAAGACATATATCTTTGAGAATAATCAGCAGCTTAATACATATAGCACGCTGAAATTTCAGATTTGTGAGTTTCTTAGAGTGAATCTTTGAGAAAAATAGAAAGATCTCTTAGGAAATTTGTGAAGTTGTTAAGCTACTAGTTTACGACATCTTTGTTGGTTTTCTAGGCTGTTTTAACACTAAGGTGTTGCTATCTTTATTGTTGTTTTTGTTGTTGTATCTTGCTGATCCTACTAATGTACTTCTATTATTCTGCGACTTGGGTAACTCTTTAACCTTATGTTGCAGATATTTTACATTAACAAGAATATTTCAACTCATCTTGACTACTGGGGGCATATCCATCTAGATAAATGAATGTTGGATAGTTTCCTTGGTTGTTTAAGCATATCTTGTTGGATTCATATATAAAAATGAACCCTGAATGTTCAAATTGTGTTTATTCATGTGTAGCCGGTCTTTATTATCTAATATAGTTTCAATACATGTAAAATGAGATGTTTCAAGAAGGTTGTAGTGTGTTTAAGGACTGTTTTTGTACCTTGCATAATTCTTGCCAGTTTATGTTAGGCTATTCTTTAAAGAAAAGAAAAAAAAGTCATGCCTGAAAGTGTCATTTTATTGTGATAAATATTAGATTCTACATGTGAACCAAAATTTATTGTGATATATTTTAGGTTTTACATGTGACCATTTTTGTAAAAGATATTTATTTTTAGATAATGGTTAAGTCATTAAACAAGTGGTTGAGGTTGCAAATAAATTGAATGTTTTGGTTTTTGATTAAAATGGGCTAGACGAGTAATTTAGCTCAAGTAGGCTACCTGTGCTAATATGCAGCTGATGGCCATTGGTTTTTCAACTTGTGTCATTCCAGAAGCCTAATAATTGGCCGGAGTTTGTTTTTCCCAACAGGCCCAATGCCTTTTAAAGTTTATTTAGCTATTTTCCTTTTTAAGTCACTGCTGACCCATTTTTGCTTGAGTTACTACTAGCCCATTTTCATTTTAGTAATGTACTAGACTAACTTTTATAAACAAAGTTGGCCGAGTCAATAAAAAGCCATGTTTGCTCAAATAGATGTGAAGACCCGGCAGGCCGTCATAAGAATTAACGCCACGATTCCTTAATAAATACTTTTTCCAAGTTTATTTCTACTATTTTAATTTTCCGGGATGTTCGGTTTTAAGTTTCGGAGAGTTTTGGGACACTTACTCCCTAAATGAGAGCTAAGTATTAGAAAAATGATCGTAGTTGGAATTGTATAAAGACGGTCTCGGTATGGAAATCCGGTGGCTCCATTAACTTTTTTTGTGTTATTTCAGGATTAGCAGCATGTTTGGATTGTGTTTCAGAGGTCCGTAGCTAATTTAGGCTTGAAATACCGAAGGTTAAATTTTTGAAGTTCCGGTTCGACAGTGAAATTTTGATCCGATGGTCAGAATGGAATTATGAGAGTTATAGTAGTTCCATTATATTTTTTGGGACGTGTTTGTAAAATTTTAGGTCATTCGGATGTGTTTTGGTGGGGTTTTTTTATCAAAAGCGGAATTCGCAAGGTTTTAGAAACTTAGGCTTGAATTCGATATGTTTTGATTGTTTCGATGTTGTTTGAAGTGTTCTGACGATTAGTACAAGATTGAATAAGGTTTTAGGATATGTTGATGACTTTGGTTGAGGTCCTGGGGTCCTCGGGGTTATTTTGGATGGTTAATGGGGAGTTGAGGAAATGTTGCAGCTGTTGTATTTGCCGTTTCTGCCATTTTTTCATCTGCGATTTGGGAACAACAGAAGTAGCGCTGCAAAAGCGGCTAAAGGGTCATAGATGCGTATTTTGGCCATCTCTTCGGGAACCGCAGATGCGGTATGACTTCCGTAGAAGCGGAACCGCATATGCGGAAAGGTAACCGCAGATGCGGCAAGTGGGCCTTGAGTGAATGTCGCAGATGCGACCTATGTTCCACAGATGCGAGATCGCAGAATCGATCCCAAGACCGCATATGCGGAAACTACTGATTTTTATTTAAAGAGGCTCCGCGACTTGGAGGTTATTTCACTATTTTTATTTTGTCTTGGGAGCATTTGGGGAGATTTGAGAGATGGACTTCAAGGGAACTTCATTGAGGTAAGGAATTTGGACCTAAAATCCGTATGCTATTGTTTCATGGATTAGAGCTAGAAATTTTGGAAATTTGGGGTGGAAATTGAAGAATTATGGCTTGAGCTGAGGCCTTTAACTGAGGATTTGAGGGGTCATTTGGACTCTGATTTTTGTGTTCTTATTATGCATAGACTCGTGAGAGTATGAGGTTTCTAAAATATAAATTTTACTTGATTCCAAGATGTGGTGTTGAGGGTCGTTTTGGTTATTTTACCTAATTTTTCGTATTACTTTAGAAATTTATTATAAAATCAATTACTTGAGGTGTTATTTACAAAAAACAATTGAATTGAATAGATTTGGGCCATTTGGAGTCAGATACTCATTGCAAATGCGTGGTTTCGGGTTGACTTGCACTTGTTCGAGGTTAGTGGCTTGTCTAACCTTGTTTAGGGGCCTTCCCCTTAGGATATGATATTTGATAATTGAAATGCATTGTATGTGAGGTGACGAGCGCATACTTGAGCTAGTTTTTGAAAAATCAATTTTACTTTAAGTATTTAAGCTAAGTTCCTTTACTTCCAGTTTTACTCTACTTGCAAACTTAGCCTCTTGTTAGTTAGAAGAGCATGCCTAGTTGACTTAATTGCCTATTTGCCTAAACTGTCTTAATTGTATTCCATGAAGCATGTTAGGCTAGAATTAACTATTTTCTTGTAAGAAGTTGGTATTTAATTTTATATTCTTGTGTTGCTGCTATATGTCTTTAATTTGGAACTACGGGACAACATATCGGGAGATCCCCTACACGAAATTATGATTTGGACTGAGATGGGGGATAACAAGAGATCCCTGGCATATATTGAGGATACCAAGAGATCCTCGGGTTACCAAAAGATCTCTGGCATATATCGAGGATACCAAGAGATCCTTGGTGTATATATTGAGAATACCAAGTGATCCTCAGGATACTAAGAGATCCATAATATATATATTGCAGATACGAAGAGATCCTCGGGTTACCAAGAGATCCCTAGTGTATATACTCGGGATACAAAGAGATCTTGAGATACCAAGAGATCCCTGGTTATTATCCTTTTTGTGAGTGGTATTTTCTTGTGATTGCCTTATACTCTGTTTTTTCTTGTGATTGTCTTTATACTCTGTTTTGTTACTGTACGCTTATTATCTAGTATAGACTCTTACTGTAGATTCTGAATTATATTGTTACCTTATCCTATCATATTATTATTTATTAACCTCAGTAGGGCCCTGATCTTTCTCGTCACTACCCAATCAAAGTTAGGCTTGGCACTTACTTAGTACCACTATTGTGTACTCATGCCACTTCTGCGCATATTTTTCATGTGCAACTCAAAGTACCACTTATCAAGCCAATCATCCTTGAGAGAGGCGATCGCTTAGACACTCTGAGGTACATCTGTCGCATCCACAGACCAAGGAGCCCCTTTCCATTTCTGCTTAGCACTTAGCTCTTTTCTACTTTTCTATTTGTTAGACATTTCCGGAGTTAGAGTTTTGTAGCATGTACCTTAGCTTGTGATTCATGGGGTTCCGGGTCCTAGATTTAGATGTTGGTTTTGAGATTATATACATATGGTGTATGGCTAGGGGCACATTTAACACTATTATTGCTTTATTTTTATGTTAGATCGTTTTATTTCCGCAATTTGTGTTATCTTTTTGCAATTGAGGCTTACCTAGTCGTAGAGACTAGGTGCCGCCACGATGGTTCACAAAGGGTGAACCGGAGGTGTGAATAGTTGGTATTCGAGCTCTAGCTTCATAGGAGTCATAGTTCACAAGCCAATTTATTAGAGTTTCACCGATCGGCATAGAGACGTCTGTACTTCTCTACGAGAGGCTATGTACGTGTTAGGAAAATCTTCACTTCATTTTTGATTTCCTTGTCGTGCAATATTTTGACTTCACAATTCCAAACTTCTGTCTTCTATTCTCTCACAGATGGTGAAGACGCATGTTACTCTAGATGATCAGTCACTTGCGCCCCTTACTGCAACTGTCAGAGGCTGGGGCGGAGTAGAGGCCGAAAATACGTACGTAGTGCAGCAAGAGCACCTATGCGACCTGAAGCCGATGTACCACCAGCAGTTCCAACCGGAGTCTAGGCACCTGACATGCCTACTACTGGTACTACTACTTCTGCTCTTCAGGAGACTTTGGCACATTTTATGAGCATGTACACCATTTTGGCTCAGGCAGGGTTGTTTTCCCTTGCTGCAGCCACATTCCAGGCCACGGGAGGAGCACAGACTCTCGTCGCCCGCACTCCTGAGCAGCGAATGCATGTTGAGCAGGTCCCCAAGGTTATTTTTGTTCCTCCTACAAATCCAGCTTAGCCCGAGGACAAGGCATCAGCTTCCGAGGATGAGCAGCTCAGGCAGGATAGGTTCAAAAAGTACAAGCCATCTATATTAGGTGGTCAAGAATCGGAGGATGCTTTGGGATTTCTTGATGAGTGTTACCGCATTTTTTTTACCATGGGCATCTCAGGATCTAGCGGGGTTTCTTACACTATCTTCTAGCTTCGAGGGGCCGACTTTGAGTAGTGGCTCACCTATGAGTTAGACAGTCCAAATGATGCTGCTTCACTAACTTGGGATCAGCTTTCAGATCTGTTCGTGAGGGAATATGGTCCTCGGAGCTTCAGGGATGCATGGTCGTAAAGTTTGAGCATTTGCGCTATGGTTCTATGACCATTTCAGAGTATGCTGTTTGTTACACCAGTTTGGCTAGGCATGCACTAGTCATGGTTTCTACTGTACCTGAGAGGGTTTGTTGGTTTATTGAGAGCCTTATTCCCAGCATCAAATCTAGCATGGATCGTGAGTTGGAGATGGATATTTCTTATCACTAGTGGTGAGCATTGCTAGGAGGATTGAGGGTTTGCATGGTAGAGAGAGAAATGAGAGGGAGACCAAGAGGTCTCAAGAGTCGGGCCATTATTATGGTGCACGTACCCCAGTTGCTGGTCTTCATGGTAGGGGTTATATGAGTTTTCCTGTTCATTCAGCTCTTCCAACAGCCAACAATGCTCCAGCTCCTCCTAGATCTCAGGAGCCTTATTATGCACCTCCGATTTCTAGCATCCCTCATGCACGGGGTGCTTTCAGAGGTCATTACAATAGGCCTGGCCCTAGCTAGTCACAACTACCATGTCCTCCTAGAGCTTTTTTTGAGTGTGATGACACATACCACGTGGTAAGGGATTTCCCTAGACTTGGGAGATGTGCACCTCCACAGACTTGTCAGCCATAATGTGCCCCGCAAAGTTCTCAGGGGCTACGATTACAGCTCAAGTTGCTACCCCGCCTGCTCGGCCAGCTAGAGGTGGAGGTCGGGGAGGTAGAGGTTACCCTCGAGGGGGAGGCCAGGCTAGATACTATGCTTTTCCTTCTCGTACCAAGGTTGTTGCTTCTGATTCTATCATTACAAGTATTATATTTGTTTTCCATAGAGATGCATCGGTTCTATACAATCTAGGCTCTACTTACTTTTATGTGTCGTCTTATTATACTCCGTATTTGGGTGTACCTTGGGATTCTTTGAGTTCCCCTGTTTATATTTCTACTCCTTTGGGAGATTTACTTGTTGTAGACTGGGTTTATCGTTTGCGTTTGGTTATTCTTCGTGGTTTTGAGACCAACACCGATTTATTGTTACTCAACATGGTTGATTTTGATATTATCTTTGGCATGGAGGGGTTGTTGCCCCATTATGCTATTCTTGATTGTAACGCCAAGACCATAATGCTAGCTATGCTAGGTGTACTGCGTGTTGAGTGGAGGAGTAACTTAGATCATACTCCAAGTAGAGTTATTTCTTTTCTTAAGGCTCAACGTATGGTTCAAAAGAGATGTGGCGTGTATTTAGATTATGTGAGAGATGTTAGTATTGATACCCCTTCAGTTGATTCAGTCTCAATATTACAGGATTATCCCGATGTGTTCCTAGCCGACCTTCCAGGCATGCCGACTGATAGATATATTGATTTTCGCATTGATCCACTGCCGGGCACTCAATCCTTTTCTATTCTTCCGTATCGTATTGCTCCTCCTAAGCTGAAGGAGTTGAAGATCAGTTACAGGAATTTCTTGATAAGGGTTTTATTCGGCCCAGTGTTTCACCTTGGGTGCTCCTATCTTGTCTGTAAAGAAAAAGGGTGGTTCTATGCATATGTGTATTGATTATCGCCTGTTGAACAAGGTTATAGTGAAGAACCACTATCTTTTGCCTTGTATTGATGAGCTGTTTGACCAGCTTCAGGGTGCACGGGTGTTTTCTAAGATTGATTTGTGCTCAAGTTACCATTACTTGAAGACTCGGGAGCCAGACATCCCAAAGAATGCTTTTAGGACTCGGTGTGGTCATTACGAGTTTATTGTTATATTATTTGAGTTTACCAACAACCCAATAATTTTTATGCATCTGATGCACAGTGTATTCTAGCCATATCTTGACTCTTTTGTCATTGTCTTTGTTGATGACATTCTGGTATATTCCTTGAGTCGGGAAGGTCATGAGTAGCATATGAGGACAGTGCTTCAAACTCTAAGGCAAAAGAAGTTATATGCAACGTTTTCAAAATGTAAATTTTGGTTGGATTCCATGGCATTCTTAGGCTACGTTGTATCGAGTGAGGGTATTCGGGTGGATCTAAAGAAGGTAGAGACAGCGCAGAGTTGGTATAGACCATTCTCAGCTACGCAGATCCACAGTTTCCTTGGTTTGGCGGGTTACTACCGTCAATTTGTGGAGGGGTTTTCATTGATTGCAGCCCCTATGACTAGATTGACCCAAATGGGTGCTCTGTTCCAGTGGACGAAGGATTGTAAGGTGAGCTTTCAGAAGCTCAAGACAGCTTTGACTACAGCCCCAGTTTTGCTATTGGCTACAAGTTTGGGGTCTTATACTGTATATTGTGATGCCTCAAGAGTTGTCCTTGGAGCGGTATTGATACATGGGCGGTAAGGTGATTGCCTACGTATCCAGACAATTGAAGATACATGACGAGAATTATCATGTCCATGATCTTGAGTTAGTAGCCATTGTTCAAGCCCGTAAGATTTGGAGCCATTATCTATACGATATTCCCTATGAGATTTATACGGACCATCGGAGCTTGCAAGATTTGTCCAAGCAAAAGGATCTAAATTTGCGCCATAGGAGGTGGTTAATGTTGATAAAGGATTATGACATTACTATTGTCTATCACCCAGGGAAGGCCAATATGGTGGCCGATGGTTTTAGTTGCCGGGCAGAGAGTTTGGGGAGTTTGGCTTATCTACCAGCATTAGAGAGGCCTATGACGATAGATGTTAAGGCCTTAGCCAGCCAGTTTGTGAGATTGGATCTTTCGGATCCTAGTCGGGTTCTAGCTTGCGTGGTTTCCCGGTCTCCTTATTTGATCATATTAGGGAGCGAAAGTATGATGACCCTCATTTGCTTGTCCTTACGGACAAGGTTAAGCATGGTAATGCCAGAGATGTGACCATTGCCAAGGATAGAGTATTAAGGATGCAGGGTCGGGTTTGTGTTCCCAATATTGATGGGCTTCGGGAGCTGATTCTAGAAGAGGCCCATAGTTCGTGGTATTCCATTCATCCGGGTACCACAAAGATGTATCAGGACTTGAGACGACACTATTGGTGGAGGCAGATGAAGAAAGATATAGTTGGGTTTTTATCTCGATGCCTCAACTGTCATCAAGTGAAGTACGAGCACCAGAGACTGGGTGTATTGTTTCAGCAAATAGAGATTCCGGAGTGGAAGTTAGAGTGGATCACCATGGACTTTGTATCTTGGCTCCCACAGTCTTTGAAGAAGTTCTATGCTATTTGAGTTATTGTGGATCGGCTGATCAAGTCCGCTCATTTTATTCCTGTGTGTATTACCTATTCTTCGGAGCGGTTGGTAGAGATTTATATCAGGGAGATCGTTCGTCTGCATGGTATTCCGGTTTCCATCATTTTGGATAGAGGTAATTAGTTTACATCACAGTCTGGGAGGGTCGTTTAGCATGAGTTAGGTACTCGGGTAGAGTTGAGTACAACATCATTTCACCCTCAAACGTACGAGCATTCTAAGTGCACTATTCAAATTCTTGAGGATATGCTCTATGCGTGTGTGATCGAGTTTGGAGGATCTTGCGAATACTCTTGCCATTGGCAGAGTTTTCTTACAACAACAGTTATTAGTCCATCATTCGAATGGCTCCATATGAGGCTTTATATGGTTGGCAATGTAAATCTTCGGTCGTTGGTTTGAGCCGGGTGAGGCTAGATTATTAGGCATGGACTTAGTTCAGGATGCTTTGGAGAGAGTCAAGGTGATTCAGGATAGACTTCGTACAGCCAGTCCAGACAGGAGAGATATGCGGACGGAAAGGTTCGTGATGTTTCCTATTTGGTTGGAGAGTGAGTTCTGCTTCCAGTTTTTGCTATGAAAGGCTATATGAGATTTGGGAAGAAAGGAAAGTTGAGCCCGACGTTTATTGGCCCTTTTGAGATATTGAGGCGAGTTGGGGAGGTTGCTTATAAGCTTGCCTTACCATACAGTCTGGCAGGAGTTTATCTGGTATTTCATGTCTCGATGCTTTAGACGTATCACGGTGATCCGTCGTACATGTTGGATTTCAACTCAGTCCAGTTGGACTAGGACCTATATTATGTTGAGAAGCTAGTGCAATATTAAACATGCATAGTAGAAAGCCGAGGTCAACGAATATTGCATCAATGAAGGTTCAATTTCAGGGTCACCCGGTCGAGGAGACGACCTGGGAGATCGAGCGGGATATGCACAGCCGTTAACCTCATCTGTTCACTACTTTAGGTATGTATCTATGCTCGTTCAAGGATGAACGGATGTTTATGTGTAGGAGGATTCGATGACCTGGACGATCATCTTAAGAATTAATGCCCCGATCCCCTATTAACTACTTTCCCCATGTTTATTTATGTTATTTTGATTTGCCGGGATGTTCGGTTTTAAGTTTCGGGGAGTTTTGGGACACTTAGTTCCTAAATGAGAGCATAAGTGTAGGAAAATTTACCATAGTCGGAATAATGTGAAGACGGTTTCGGAATGAAAATCTGATGGCTCTGTTAGATTTGTTGGGTGATTTTTGGGGTTAGGAGCGTGTTTAGATTGTGTTTTAAAGGCCCTTTGCTAATTTAGGCATGAAATACCAAAGGTTGAATTTTTGAAGCTCCTGTTAAATAGTGAAATTTTGATCTGAGGGTCGGAATGGAATTCCGAGAGTTACAGTAGCTTCGTTATATCATAATCATTTTAGATGTGTGTGTAAAATTTCAGTTTATTCGGACGTGTTTTGGTTGAATTTTTTATCAAAAGCAGAATTCGGAAGATTTTAGAAACTTAGGCTTGAATCCGATGTGTTTTGATTGTTTCGATGTCATTTGAAGTGTTTTGAAGATTGGTACAAGTTTGAATAAGTTTTAGAATATGTTGATGACTTTGATTGAGGTCCCGGGGGCCTCGGGGTGATTTCAGATAGTTCATGGGGAGTTGAGGAAATGTCGCAGCTGTATTTTGCTGCTTCTGGTATTTTAACATCGACGGTTTGGGAACTGCAAAAAGCGGCACCGCAGAAGTGGCTAAAGGGTCGTAGAAGCGGATTTTGGCATCTCTTTAGGAACCGCAGATGCGGTATGACTTCCGCAGAAGCAGAACCGCACCTGCGAAAAGGTAACTGCAGATGCGGAAAGTGAGCCTTGAGTGAAAGTCGCAGATGTGACCTAAGTTCCGTAGATTCGGGACCACAGAAGCGGCCCCAGGACCACATATGCAGAAACTCTTGAGCATTTATTTAAAAGAGGTTCCGTTACTTGGAGGTTTATTTCACTATTTTTATTCCACCTTGAGAGCTTTTGAGGCGATTTTAGAGAGGGACATCAAGGGTAAGGAATTTTGACCTAAAACCTGTATGCTATTGTTTCAAGGACTAGAGCTAGAAATTTTGGAAAGTTAGGGTGGAAATTGAAAAATTAGGGCTTGAGCTTAAGAGGACTTTAAATTAGGATTTGAAGGGTCATTTGGACCGTGATTTTTGTGTTCTTGTTATGCATAGACTTGTGAGAGTATTAGGTTTCTGAAAATATAAATTTTACCCGATTCCGGGATGTGAGCCTGAGGGGCGTTTTGGTTATTTTTACCTAATTTTTCGTATTTGTTTAGAAATTAATTATAGAATTAGTTACTTGTGGCATTATTAATAATATACAATTGAATTGAATAGATTTGGTCCGTTTAGAGTCGGATACTCGTGGCAAAGGCGTGGTTTTAGGTTGACTTGCACTTGTTCGACGTAAGTAGTTTGTCTAACC
The DNA here is from genome assembly GCA_034376525.1 of Nicotiana benthamiana. NCBI lineage: Eukaryota > Viridiplantae > Streptophyta > Magnoliopsida > Solanales > Solanaceae > Nicotiana > Nicotiana benthamiana. Next base: position 72,346,407 of record CM067325.1, read on the forward strand.
TTGTGTGGAGGACCTTCCTCTTAGGATATGATATTTGATAATTGAAATGCCTTGTACTTGAGGTGACGGGTGCATACTTGAGCTAATTGTTGAAAACCTGATTTTACTTTAAGTATTTAAGCTGAGTTCCTTTCCTTCATGTTTTACTCTACTTGCAAACTTAGCCTGCTGTTAGTTAGAAGAGGATACCTAGTTGACTTAATTGCTTATTTGCATAAGCTGCCTTAATTGCATTTCGTGAAGCATGTTTGGCTAGATTTAACTGTTTTCTTGTATGAAGTTGGTATTTAATTTAATATTCCTGTGTTGCTACTGTGTTTTAAATTTGGGACTACAGGACGGCATCCTGGGAGATCCCCTGCACGAAATTATGATTTGGATTGAGGTGCGGGATACCAAGAGATCCTTGGCATATATTGAGGATACCAAGAGATCCTCGGAATACCAAGAGACCCCTAACATATATTGAGGATACCAAGAGATCTCTGTGTATATATTAAGGATACCAAGAGATCCCTAGTGTATATATTCAGAATACCAAGAGATCCTCAGGATACCAAGAGATCCCTAGTACATACATTGAGGATACCAAGAGATTCTCGGGATACCAAGAGATCCCTAGTTTATGTATTGAAGATACCAAGAGATCCCCGGTTATTATCCTTATTGTGAGTTGTATTTTCTTGTGATTGTCTTTATACTCTATTTCCGTTACTGTACTCTTATTATCCGGTATTTCCCCTTGCTGTAGATTCTCAATTATATTGTTATCTTATCCTGTCATTTTATTATTAATTACCTTAGTAGAGCCTTAACCTTTCTCGTCACTACCCGATCTAGGTTAGGCTTGGCACTTACTGAGTACCGCTGTGGTGTACTAATGCCTCTTCTGCGCATTTTTCATGTGCAGATCCAGGTACTGCTGATCAAGCCTATCATCCTTGAGAGAGGTGACCGCTTAGAGACTCCAGGTACATTTCCTGCGTCTGGAGATCAAAGAGTCACTGTTCGTTCCTGCTTAGCACTTATGCCTTCTATACTTTTCTATTTGTTAGACATTTTTTGAGTTAGAGCTATGTAACATTTATCATAGCTTGTGATTTGTGGGGTTCCGAGTCATGGATTTAGATGTTCGTTTTGAGATTATATACATATGGTGCATGCCGAGGGACACATTTAACACTATTATTCCTTTACATCTGTTTTTAGATCATTTTATTTCTATAAGTTTGGTTATCTTTCCACAATTTAGGCTTACTAGTCGTAGAGACTTGGTGCCGGCTCGATGATTCACGGAGGGAGAACCGGAGTCGTGACAAGTTGGTATCAAAGTTCTAGGTTCATAGGAGTGACGAATCACAATCCGATTTATTAGAGTCTCGTTGATCGGTACGGAGACGTCTGTACTTATCTACGAGAGGCTACTCAAGTTTTATTAAAATTACATTACATACCTAATTACAATTTATGCACATAATAAAGGAATTAATGATATTAATTAGTGTGCTAAAATAACTCTACCGTATATTCCCACTCCCCCAACGTTTCTCTCCACATCCCCCTCCTTCCGTGTATTTCTTTTATTTAAATTTTATTAATTAATTTCATTAAACAAAACTTTTTTTATATATTCATCCAATATAATTCATATTCCTTCCATACCATTTAATATAATTTATAATAAAATTAACTTACAATTTTATATAAAAATAAATATACAAAAATTAATTTATAAAAATCATATACCAAAATTAAAATGTAAAATTATATTGAACTCTTAAAGTAGAATTTAGTTGATCTAGTGGAAACACCCAATTCGAGGAAGCATTTTACCTACTAGCAATATGTATTTGATTTAGACCAACTAGCAAAATGGACAATCGGGGCTAATTAAGTTTGAAATGTGCATTGTAGAAACGTGTAGATAGTGAACTAGCAGACTTGTAGTTAGTCAAGTTGCTTATGAAGTTAGAAAGAGAATGTCCAACCTCTCACTACAAGAATCACCATCTACTATCACCAATATTCCACCAAAGTCACCGGATAAATCTAGCCACCAACTACAAAACTCTACTTCATACAAGGAAACCCTCCTAAGAGTATATTCACTACCAAAGTAGTAAATCCTCTACTCCATGAGTTAGAAAATCATATAGATATGGAAATTACCCAAATCCAAGTTGATAATCCATGCCAAAATGATTTAACTAGCTCATTTAGACAAATAATCCTCAGCCAACATGACCTTCATGAATGTACATGCCTTGAAAAAATTCGATCATCATCAAACTAATAGGGAAGAGACTTATGTACCACTAACTCAAAAAGAAACTACCAGACCTTTGGAAGCTCAGCGAAAATTTCCCTCTAATTGATCTTGGATAAGACTACTATACAGTCAAACTAACTAGTGAGGAAAACATGACAAAAATCCTACATAATGGACCTCGATTCGTTAATGGTTTTTTTCTATCCACTCAAAAATGGGTTCAAAACTTTGTTGCAAACAAAGCACAACACAACTTCACTGCCATTTGGATCTGATTACCACAATTACCCACTGAGTTTTATGATGGAATAGTCCTTGCAAAATAGGTAATTCAATTGGCAAACTTCTCAAAGTAGATGCATGCACCTCAACTACACTTAGCGGACGCTACGCCAGATTATGTGTTGAACTTCCTCTTGACCAACCTGTCCAACACCACATACTCATTGGACAACATAAACAGCCAATCGTGTATGATGAAAGTGATATATTGTGCAAATCTTGTGGCAGACTAGGACACACGACTGAATATTGCACACAAAAAAAGCTACGAATCACGGAAAGAGTAACCAATGCAAAGGAAATCCATGCAGAAAAGCAAGGTAACAACCAACAAAATTCAGAAGAAGAAGGAGAATGGATGACAGTCAAGTTCCCAAGAAAAGCTAAAGCCAAAATAACCAATGCCCACACAGCCACAACTAAACCAAATCCTCTTCCAGGTATGAATGTCCGCTTGTTCTATCCAAGATCAGGTAAGTACCTCAAAACTCAACATTTATACTATATTAACAAGCAACTATTAACCAACCCTTTTAAATCCCTACAATAATTGCCAATTCATCCGCTAGCATTGATCAAAGTTCATTCAATAATTGCTCGTCTTTGGACCAAATGGAGGAAGACAAAAGTAGTTTCAAAAACCCTCAAAACCAGCCCATGGTTTTGAATGATCTCCAACAAAAGAAATTTTTAAAAAATAATACTAATATTTTACATGCAAGCCAAGTGACAAATGGCACAAGAATGCCCACCCACCCATCTAACAATGTGCCTAACAAGATAATGCTTAATAACTTGGTAATAGACTCCACCCCCAATCCATCCAATAAGGTTGTTAATAACACTATCACTACCCCTAATAATATTAACCTATCTCCTAATGATCATCTTACCCCCATGCATGCATTTCTGTTAACCACTACCCAATCAAATGACAAACATTTGGATGATCTCCAAGGCCAAGTGGCAAATGACATCTCCATGGGAGATTTTGCTATAAGAAACACGCAAGTATGTACCTCACAATCACAAATAGAGCCAATCATTAGCACTACATTTACTTCGTCAACTACTCCACACCCTATAAACACTATCCCATCTTCAAACAATGGCCAGAACCTCCCTACCCCTTAGGAGAAGATACTGGCTCCTCAAACTATTCCGCCTATCATGCAATCAAACTATGAACAACCTTCCCAACTTCCCTCCCCATCCTCAACACAATCCGGCAATCTATGCCCAACCACCAACACAACCAAATAACCTTTCCCAGTCGTGGATAGAATTGGGACTTCAAGGTCATGCAATAACCTTCACTATGGAAATCAATGGCCAAGAATCGATCCTAGTGATACAAAACACTCACTTCCTCGCCCAGCTCATATCAGAAGGTATGAACTTAGCAATTAACAATTATGTTAACCAAATGTGGTTAAACAATATACTCCAACCATTAGCTCCCAATATGAACCAAAACTTGGTGAACAACATGCAACAAATGTGGAATATTCCACATCACCCGAACCACCAAGTATTAAAGAACCCTCCCCTCAATCTACCTTTCTTTGCACCGGAGGACATGATGCTCCTCGACCCAGTATTTATCCAATGGAATGCCCCAGTCTTCCTCAACCATCCAGACACATAACCAGATCCCATGGAAGAACAAATTCAACAAACAAACGTACAAATCACGTATGGAACCAAGAGGGAGACGAGGCAGTGGAACACTAAGCGCACTTGGTGGAACCAGCTGTGTCTCTTTCAAGTCTAAACGAGGTAAAATTATTGATATTCAGGGAGATGCACGACAGGAAATATATCTTCAGCTGCCCGATGACATTGTACAAGTGCTCGTGGGACATCCGTTCCCCTCAGGATCCAACAGTGGAAAAAAATGTAGTGACTATGATTCCATCCTAAAGAGTGATGCAAAACACCAATCCACCGAATAATATGCCCATGCACCAGCCCAACAACGTAGTTATTTGGTATGTTAGAGGTGCAAACAATGAAGAATTCACCAGAAACATTAGGGAACTAATGGACTCACATAGGCTGTGTCTGGTAGCTCTTCTAGAAACAAGAATGGAAAGCCACCTCTCAATATTGGAAGCTTTTAGTTTTACAGAGATGATAGAGTTTCCTTCCAATTGACAAAGTGGAGGTTTTGTGATCTTTTGGAACAACGAGGTGGTCACTGTCAAAAACATGAATAGAAATGGACTAGCTATTCATGCCATGATCGAGGTTAGACCTAAAAACTTAACTTGGCTAATTAGTGTTATATATGCTAGTAATGATGTTAATTATAGACATATGCTTTGGGATAACCTAAGGAAAATGTATGATAGTTACAAAGGGCCTTGGCTAGTAGGCGGGGTTTTAATTAAATTACTAACGTATCAGATCCGTTTGGTGGTAGGCCTATTAATCAAAGGAGAGCAAAACCCCTCCGAAATTGCCTAGACTGTTGTAACTATTAGATTTAGGTTTTAAAGAGTGCAAATACACTTGGACTAATATTAGGAAAAATAATAATGGGTTGATCATGGAAAGACTTGATAGGGTCTATTCAAATGAAGGTTGGCTAGAAGCCTACCCCAACGCCACTGTCACCCACCTCCCTAAAGTCCATTCGGACCATAATCCCATTTTGATAAACATTAACAACACCATTAATTCCATTAGAACTAAACCCTTCCGGCTTGAAAGTTTTTGGTGTAATCATCCAGAATTTAGCAACTTAATATCCGTCAATTGGGGTGACAAAGACTTACTAGAAGGCTCGGAGAGTTTCAGAGATATGGTGATAAATTGGAAAAACCAAACCTTTGGAGATATCCTTACTAGGAAAAAGAAGCTCCTAAGTAGAATCAATGGCATCCAAAATTCCCAAACTACCAAACAAGCTGTTTCCTCAGGAATTTGGAAACCAAACAAGTTGAGGAGTTTAATTCAATCCTGAGACTAGAGGAGGACTATTGGAAAATAATATCAAGAGTGGATTGGTTACGCGAAGGAGAACCTAACACTAGATTCTTCCACATCAAGGCCACAAACAGAAGACGAAGAAACAACATAGTCTTCTTTAAGGATGACTTTTGAAAATGGATAGAAAACCCTTTATTAATAAGAAGTCATGTCACAAATTACTTTAAAAGTTCATTCACCACCTCCTATGAGTGCTCTACCAAATGCAATGACACTGCTTATTACTCGCATTATTGTGACCTATCAATCCTTGATAAACCCCTCACAAACCACGAAATTAGAAAAGCTATCTTTTCTTTTAAACCATTCAAAGCACCAGGACCGGATGGCTTTCATCCTTTCTTCTTCCAAAAATTTTGGCATCTATTAGGAGGGAAAGTAATCATGCTTTGTCATAGTATATTTGCTACCAAAAAAAATTCCTCCAGAGATGAACCACACGTACATCTACTTAATCCCCAAAATAAACAATGCTAACATATTAAAAAACTGTCGTCCTATAAGTTTATGCAATGTTATTTACAAAACCATTACCAAGACAATTACAAATAGAATAAAGTCCTTCCTAGACCATCATATAAACATTGAGCAATCCAATTTTGTAAAGGTAAGGAGAGGAAGTGACAATGCTATTATAATTCATGAAATCCTGAGATACTTCAACAAATTTATGGGAAAAGGGAAAATGATCCTAAAGCTTGATTTAGAGAATGCCTTCGATGAGCTCGAGTGGTCCTGTATCTATCGAACACTAAGGTACTATTATTTCCCTAAAAACATTACAAATCTCATAATGAACGCTGTCACAACTAGCTCATTCTCAATCCTGGTTAATGGAAATAAAACTGAACAATTTACCCCTTCTCGAGGAATCAGGCAGGGTGACCCCCTATCCCCTTACCTTTTTATTCTTTGCATGAATATGTTATCTAACAATATTAAGGATGAGGTGGATATCAAGAAGTGGACTCAACTTAGACTAAATTCCTTGGCACCCAGTATATCCCACCTTTTTTTTTCGCGGATGATATAACTCTTACGGGAGAAACAAACTATAAGACCCTCACCAGCATTAACCATTGCCTAGAAAATTTTAATAAGCGTTCAGGCCTAAGAGTTAACAAAGCCATATCTAAATTAATAGTGTCCAATAATTGTTGCAACTACAGAAGGACTCTTTTAAAAAATACTCTGGGAATAACATAAAGTACTAGCTTTGTGAACTACTTAGGCTTTCCCATGCTAAATGTCATCCCAAGGCATACAGACTACCTTCCTCTTCTTGATAAAATGAGAGCTAAACTCAACAACTGGAATGCTAAATAGATAAGTATGGCTGGTAGATGTACTCTCATAAAGTCTACCCTTAACACTGCTCCCGATCACCTAATGCAAAATCCATTCTTCCCAAAAAAACATTAAAGGAAATGGACAAAATCCAAAGGAATTTCATATGGGGTACCACCCAGGACCAAAAGAAACTACACCTTATTAACTGGGACATTGTCACTAAGGAAGTTTCCAAAGGGGGGTTAGGTATAAGAAAAGCCTACCAAAAACACCAAGCCCTAATCACAGTCCTAGCTTGGAGAATCCTCAACTATACTCACTCTCTATGGCAAAAGGTACTAATTGGCATTTATGGGAGAAAAAATAAAACAATTGGCTCATTAATCACTTGGAAAAGTCTGTTGGAAGGATGAATATCTGTAAAAAAAGGCATTAGATGGCCTGTTCATAACAACTCATGTCACAACATTTGGGACACAAATTGGATCCCTAACTATAAGAACCTTAGGAGCAGTATACAAGGGCCCCTGCCAAAAGGAGAGGAAAAATATCAAATTAAGAATATTAGGGATAATAACACTCGGTGCTTAGAAAATATCTCCTTCGAACTACCAACCCCTATAAAGAATTGTATCAATTCCATTCCCTGTAATAATGAAAACTCAGTTGTCCTTAGTAATATATGTTGGAGTCTCACCTCAAATGAACAGTTTACAACATCTTCATCCTACCAGCTAATTGATAATAACAACAATAATACCTTAAGTAACATCTGGTTCTGGAAGCTCCAATGTCCTAACAAAATAAAATTCCTCCTTTGGAAAATATACAATGGACGCCTTCCCATAAGAAGCTTATTATCTAAAATTGGTATAAACATTGGTCCTTTATGCCCTAGTTGTAAAAATAACAAGGAAACTATTCGCCATATATTTTGGGAATGCCATATAGCAAAACTCCTTTGGCACAACTTTGGTATCAACACTATTGACAACCCTAGCAATAAACCGTGGATGGACTTCCTCTTGAACACACAACCAAAAATAAGCCCTAAATATGTACATTGGCACCAATTACTTCCTTTTATAATTTGGGAAATCTGGAACAACAAGAACCGAAATAATATTAATAATAATACCAACCCTATCAACATTAAAAAAAATATTTGATTACACAAATGAATATTACTTTTACACTATAAAAAATGTGATAGTGGAGATGACTATACTATTACAAGTAAAGTGGATGAAACCACCCTTCGGGTGGTACAAAGCAAATATTGACGGCGCCTTCGACATAAAAATAATGGAAGGTGGCATTGGAACTGCTATTCGTGACTCGAAAGGATGCTAGCATATAGCATCATCGATGAAAATTCTCGCAACATCAGCATTCCTAACTAAACTCATGGCTCTACGCCACAACCTTCAATTAATAATCAAGGAAGAATTCTTCACCGTGGAAATGGAAACTGATGCAACGGATATATTAAAGATAATGTACAATAACACCCTTACTAACGACAAACTTTCCTTTGAATGCAGATCATTAGTGGAGGAGGCAATCAAGCAGTGGAGGATATCATTCATGCATATCTTCAGACAAGGAAATGGCGTGGCTCACACTTTGGCAAATGAAGCTCTAAGAAACAAGACTTTTGACAAACTATGTATTTTTCCTAAGCCTCCTAATTTTGTAATCAATCTCTATGAAAGAGATATGGAGGACTATGTCTACGTAAGATCGTGTAGTACCAACAATGCGAAACTCTAGCTGCTCTAGGAAATATTAGTGTCATAGATGGCCTAATGGTTGGCAAAAGTAATGCATGTATAAACAATATCTATAGGTAGGAGACAACCCTCCCTTATTAGCCTTATGTAATATATACATACTTTTCTTCTCAAAAAAAAAAAAGAGAAATTGACCAAAGAGGAAGAGGGGGTGAGTCCTGGGCTTTGTTGACATGCTTGGCCTAGGCCTAGTTATTAGTGAGGCAAGTGCACGAATAGTTATTTTCAGGGATGCTATTTAGAGATTCGTCAATATTTATTTTGTTCTAAAAAATTAAACTAGAATTTTTAACTTCAAGACCTCTTAAAATATTTTTGTCCTAAAAATTTGAACTAAAGAACTAAAATTCAGACGCACTAACTAATTCTTAAATACAGCCTTGTGATAAAGATATGACATAAAATATAATTAGGTATATTAGGGATCTAAATGAAAAGTTTATAATATGTTAAATTAAAGTGTTATATACTCTCTCCGTTTACTTTTACTTCACATATTTTGACTTTTCACGCCCCTTAAGAAATAATAAATGAACTACATAATTTACCATAATACCCATATTAACTGATGCATATTTGATTGGATTTGAGAAAATGATTTAAAATGAGTATAAATAATGTGAGTATAACAGAGAAAAGAAATTGTCTTCTCCTGATATGCGTAAAGTGACAAGTAAAAACAGATAATTCTTTTTAGTATACATGCTAAGTAAAATTAAACGCAATGAATAATAAAAATTATTATTGATGAATAATAGTGGGGTTGGTGAATTGTTGTCACGACCCCAACCCCGGTCGTGATGGCGCCCGATAGACTGCTAGGCAAGTCCGACCAATTAAATAACCTCAATAATTTTTATACAGTTCATGAATTAATTAACACATATAAATTATTAAGTCATCATACTGAAATTCTGAAATAGACTTAAAACATGCGAAAATCCCAAATACCAATACTACTCCACAATCCGAAGAATCCGGTAGTCACAAGTTTGAGCTTCTGAGAATAAGAAATCATGAACAGGCACAAAGTAATTCTATAAATGCTGCAATATAAACCAAGCAGTATATAGTCCGTGAGCCAATGAAAACAATTAAAGAAATACTGCAACAGATAAGTAAGTAAATGACAGTCAAATATGAAATGCAACACATAGTCCGGTACACTCTAGTACCTGCTGCGGTGTGCAGCACACTCCATTTATTTATTGCCGACGGCGCTTACTGGAGGTGTGCAGACTCTTGGAGGGGCCCCTTACGACCCAAGCGCAATATAAGCCATCTCGTGGCATCAATCAGGCAGTCATCCTCATATCAATATCAATATAATACCGCTGCGGCGCATATCCAATGTCATACTCAGTCCGAAATCACCTAAGCCCCTCGGGCACAATAATATAGAAGTATTCAACCCAAACTTAAGTAAAAATATTAATTAAGTTTTCAAGTTTGAGAAAAGGTGGTTGACTTTGCAAAACAAAAGTAAATACTAGGACTGAGTTTAATAATATGTAAAAGGAAATAGTAAGAAACTAGTAATAGCAATCCCTGAAGGATTTCATTAATTGGCACGAAGCCCAAATATAGCAATCAACTTAAATAATAATGATAATAAGTGAATTTCAGCTCAATACGCAGTATACTCATCTTTCGGGATGGACGAAGTGACAATCCTCAATGGTGCTCTATCCCACGCTTGCTATCCGACGTGCAAGTCACCTCGATATAGCACTACGGCATGCAAATTCGGGGTTTCAAACCATCAGGATATCATTTACATCTATTACTCACCTTAAGCCGGCCAAAATCCTAGCTAGCTATGCCCTTGCCTCCCAAATCGACCTCCTCGCACATATAATCTGACCAAAATCACAACGAATACGTGACAATATGTCGATGAACAAAAACCAATTTGACACAATCGAAAAATAGCAAAAATCTCAAAATTAGCAAAACCCGAGCCCACTTCTCGAAGATCATAAAATTTTACATCAACGGATTCCTCATGTTGCCATGAGTCTATACATATAAAGTTTTCCAAAATTGGAATCCAAACAGCCCCACAAATCCTAACTTTTGTTCTCTTAAGTTTCAACCCCTAAACCACCATTTTTGCCCATTTTTTACTTGAGTTTTAAGCTCTAATCTATGTATATACACCATAAAATCGTGTTTTAAGTCCAATAATTGATACCCTATTGAAACCCCTTGAAATCTCACTTCAAAATCACCAACAATCCTCCAAGTCCGAGTTAAAAATATGAAACCCTTCAAAAATTTGCGAAGATAGAATTAAATAGCTCTGCCCAGGGATTACTGCATCTGTGGTCATAATGTCGCTTATGCGACTTTCGCTTTTGTGGAAATCTTCCGCTTCTACGGAGCTCTGATTAATGTATAGGACCGCTTCTGCGATCAAAATATCGCTTCTGCGACTCCCGCTTTTGCGGAAATATTCCATTTCTGCTGAAACAGGCTCCAAGGCCAAAACTCGCTTCTGTGGCCTTTCCCTTGCTTCTGCGGTAACGCTTCTGCGGTCCCAATTCAGTAGAAGCAAAAATACCGAAGCAACTGCATTTTCTTAGATTTCCAAAGCCAAAACTTCCCGTTAACCATCCAACATCACCCCGAGGACCCCTGGGACCTCAACCAAAAACGCCAACACCCCTTATAAAATCATTCAAACTTGTTCCAATCATTAATACACTTCAAACAACACTAAAACCATTATTTCACATCAAATTCAAGCCTAAGTTCTTCTAAAACTTCCGAAACACGCATTCGATCAAAAACCCAACCAAAACATCTCCGAATAACCTAAAAGTTTGCACATACATCCCAAATAATCTGGCGAAGCTACAAAGACTCTCGAAATTCCATTCCAACCCTCGGAGAAAAATCTCACCTATTAGCCAGAATTGGCCAAAATACCAATTTCGCCAATTCAAGCCTAATTCTACTTCGGATCTCTAAAATCACTTCCAATCACACTCCTAAGTCACAAATCATCCCCCTAAGCTAACCAAATCATCGGAATTCTCATCCAAGACCTCTAACTCATAGGTCAACATCCAGTTGACTTTTCCAAACTAAGCTTTCCTTAAAAAGACTAAGTGTCTCATTTCCTTAAAAAACCATCCAAACCAACTTGATCACATACGACTCTGATAAGCATAAAGAAGTTGAAAATAGGGGAAATGGGGTGGCAACTCACGTGATGACAGGTTGGGTCATCACATCCTCCCCAACTTAAACAAACTCTTGTCCTCGAGCGAGTCAAGAAACATACCTCAAGCCTCAAACATGTGGTGATATCTCCTCCGCATTTCCCGCTCGATCTCCCAGATAACCTCCTCCACGGGCCGACCTCTGCGTTGCACCTTCACTGAGGCAACATCTTTTGACCTCAACTTCCGAAACTGACGATCCAGAATGGTTGCTGGCTCTATATCTTAAGTCAAATCACCCTCCAACTGAACTGTGCTGAAATCCAGAACATAGGACAGGTCCCCAATATACCTCCAGAGCATAGAAACATGGAAAACTTGATGCACGCTTGAGAAGCTGGGTGGCAAGTCAAGCTCATAAGCTATCTCCCCAATTCTCCTAAGTACCTCAAAAGGCCCAATGAACTGCGGACTCAATTTTCCTTTCGTTCCAAATCTCATAACACACTTTGTGGGTGAAACCTTCAGAAAATCCTTCTCAGTAATCATAGAGGATACATCTCGACCTTCCGGTCTGCATAGCTCTTCTGCCTCGACTGCGTTGTACGGAGTCTCTCCTGAATCGTCTTCACCATCTCCAATGCATCTTGAACCAAATCTATCCCCAACAATCTAGCCTCACCGGGCTCAAACCAACCAACTAGAGATCTACACTGTCTCCCATACAAGGCCTCAAACGGTGCCATCTGAATGCTAGACTGATAGCTGTTGTTGTAGGAAAATTCTGCAAGCGGTAGGAACCGATCCCATTACCATCTGAAATCAATAACACTGGCGCATAACATATCCTCCAATATCTGAATGATGTGCTCGGACTGTCTGTCCATCTGAGGGTGAAAGGTTGTCCTCAGCAGTACCTGAGTACCCAACCCTCTCTAAATAGCCTACGAAAACTGAGAGGTAAACTGAGTTCCCTGACTGATATGATGGAAACTGGGACACCATGCAACCGAACAATCTCCCGAATATATAACTCTGCCGGCCGCTCTGAAGAATAAGTAGTACAAATCAGAATGAAGTATGCGGACTTGGACAGCCTGTCTACGATCACCCAAATAGCATCAAATTTCTTCAAAGTACTTGGGAGTCCGGTAACAAAATCCATAGTGATCCTCTCCCACTCCCACTCGGGAATAACCATCTGCTGATGCAAGCCACCCGGTCTCTGATGCTCATATTTCACATACTGATAAATAAGACACCGGGCTACATACTCCACAATATCTCTCTTCGTCCTCCGCTACCAATAGTGTTGTCTAAGATCTTGATACGTCTTTGCGGCACCGGGATGGATGGAATACCGCGAGCTATGGGCGTTCTCCAATATCAACTCCGGAAGCCCATCCATATTGGGCACGCAAATATGGCCCTGCATCCTCAACACACTATCATCTCCAATGGTCCCATTTGCGTCATCATCATGTCGAACTCTGTCCTTATGGACAAGCAAATGCGGATCCTCATAGTGACACTCTCTGATGCGATCATACAAGGAAGACCAAGAAACCGCACAAGCCAACACCCGACTAGGCTCTGAAATATCTAGTCTCACAAATAGAATGGCCAAGGCCTGAATATCAATTGAAAATGGCCTCTCCTTAGCTGGAATGTACGCCAAGCTCCGCATACGCACCGTTTTTTGGCTCAAAGATCGGCCACGACATTGGCCTTCGCCGAGTGATATAGAAAGGTGATATCATAATCCTTAAGTTACTCTAGCAATTTAAAATTAAGATACTTTTGCTTGAAAAAGTGCTGAATACTGCGATGATCAGTGAATACCTCACAAGATATGCCATACAACAAATGCCTCCAAATCTTCAATGCATGAACTATAGCGACTAGCTCTAAATCATGAGCAGGGTACTTCTGCTCACGGGGCTTCAACTAACGGGAAACATATGCAATAACTCTACCCTCCTGCATCAATACACAACCAATCCCAACTCGCGAAGTATCGCAATATACCGTATAAGAGCCTGAAGCTGACAGCAAAACCAATACTGGAGTTGTGGTCAAAGCTGTCTTGAGCTTCTAGAAGCTCTCCTCACACTTGCCCGACCATACAAATGAAGAAACCTTTTGATTCAACTTGGTCAAGGGCGATTCAATAGAGGAAAAACCCTTAACAAACAGGCGATAATAGCCTGCCAACCCAAGGAAACTATGAATCTCCGTGGCTGAGGACGGTCTAGGCCAACTCTGCACCGCCTCTATCTTCTTCAGGTCAACCTGAATACCCTTGCTAGACACCACGTGCACCAGTAAAGCTACTGAACTGAGCCAAAACTCACACTTGGAGAACTTTTCTCAAAGCATCGGCCACGACATTGGCCTTCGCCGAGTGATATAGAATGGTGATATCATTATCCTTAAAGAACTCTAGCCACCTCAAAGTAAGATCCTTTTTCTTAAACAAAGTGTTGAAGACTGCGATGATTAGTGAATACCTCACAAGATATGCCATACAACAAATTCCTCCAAATCTTCAATGCATGAACTATAGCCGCTTTTTGGCTCAAAGCATCGGCCACGACATTGGCCTTCGCCGAGTGATATAGAATGGTGATATCATAATCCTTAAGTAACTATAGTAACCTCAAATTAAGATCCTTTTGCTTGAACAAGTGCTGAAGACTGCGATTATCAGTGAATACCTCAAAAGATATGCCATACAACAAATGCCTCCAAATCTTCAATGATGAACTATAGCGGCTAGCTCTAATTCATGAGCGGGGTAGTTCTACTCATGGGGCTTCAACTAACGGGAAGCATAAGCGATAACTCTACCCTCCTGCATTAATGCACAACCAATCCCAACTTGCAAAGCATTGCAATATACCGTATAAGAGCCTGAGCTAACGGCAAAACCAATACTGGAGTTGTGGTCAAAGTTGTCTTGAGCTTCTAGAAGCCCTCCTCACACTCGCCTGACCATAAAAATGAAGCACCCATTTGATTCAACTTGGTCAAGGGCGATGCAATAGAGGAAAAACCCTGAACAAACAGGCGATAATAGCTTGCCAACCCAAGGAAACTATGGATCTCCGTGGCTGAGGACGGTCTAGGCCAACTCTGCACTGCCTCTATCTTCTTCGAGTCAACCTGAATACCCGTGCTAGACACCACGTGCCCCAGGAAAGCTACTGTACTGAGCCAATACTCACACTTGGAGAACTTTTCATAAAGCCTCTCCTCCCTCAATCTCTGCAATATAACCCATAAATGATGCGCGTGCTCCTCCTGACTACGTGAGTACTCTAGAATATCATCAATGAATAGGATAACAAACAAATCCAGATAAGGACGAAATACATTGTTCATCAAATGTATGAACGCTGCTAGGGCATTGGTCAGCCCGAAAGACATGACAAAAAACTCATAGTGACAAATTTAATGAAAGTAGTCTTATGAATATCTGAAGCCCGAAAGACATGACAAGAAACTTATAGTGACAAATTTCCTGAAAGTAGTCTTATGAATATCTGAATCCCTGATCTTCAACCGGTGATTACCCGAAAGGAGATCAATCTTGGAGAACACCCTTGCTCCCTGAAGCTGGTCAAATAAGTCATCAATGCGAGGCAGGGAATACTTGTTCTTCATTGTCACTTTGTTCAATTGCCTATAGTCGATGCACATTCTCATTGCGCCATCCTTCTTCTTCAGAAACAGAACTTGCACACACCAAGGTGACACACTTGGCCGAATGAACCCCTTATCTATGAGCTCTTGAAGCTGCTCCTTCAATTCTTTCAACTCCGTTGGTGCCATACGATATGGCGGAATAGAGATGGGCTGAGTGCCCGGCACCATGTCAATTCCAAAATCAATATCCCTACCTAGTGCCATGCCCGTAAGGTCTACAAGATTACATCGGGAAAATCCCTCACAATTGGAACATAATCAATGTTAGGAGTCTCAGCTCCAATATCCCTCAAGAATGCCAAATAAGAAAAGGCAACCCTTCCCAACCATACGCTGGGTCTTCAAAGAAAGAAATAACTCTACTAGGAACATAATCAGTCACACCAGAACACTCGATCTGCGGTACACCCGTAATAGCCAAAGTGACTGTCTTAGCATGACACTATAGAATAACATGACAGAGAGATAATAAATCCATGCCTAAGATAATGTTGAAGTCCACCATGCTTAATAGCAATAAATCAGGGTCTCCAGACCCCCAATAATCACAACACGTGACCGGTACACACGGTCTACAATAACAGTATCGCCCACCGGGGTAGACATATGAACATGTAAAGATAGAGGCTCCGGGGGCATACCAAAATTATGAGCAAAATATGAAGACATATATGAATACCTGTAATGACAACATCTATAACAATGGCATCTATCTTGCCCAACATAGCATTGAAATGAGCCCGAACACCGCTTGATCGGTCTCCACCTCTGGGGCGACCCCTGACTGCCTAATCTCCACCCCTAGCTGGCTGGGCGGGTGATGATGTAACTGGAGTAGAAGTCGAGGGTTGACCCATCTACTGATGATGTCTGCCACGAAGTCGAGGGCACTGCCTTCTCAAATAACCAAACTGTCCACACTCAGAGCAGCTGCCTGGTGTTGGAGATGGGGACTGAAGGGAACCCCTCGCACCGAAATGACTAGCAGATGCACTCGGTATAGAAGAACCTTGAGCTGATGGGGCATGAGATGAACTCTAAGCTGGGAGGGCGTTGAGTGAAAACTAGCCCTGCTGGGACCCATGATGACCACATCCTGAAAATCCCCCACGATACTATGGACAGGCCGACTGACCAGGCATTTAAGAACGACCTCTACCATGCTGGAACTGGCCCCTCGAAGGAGCACCACTGTAACTGCCCAATCCATAAGGCCTCTTGGCCTCTCTCTCCTCTCGCTCTCTACGACGAAGTGACTCGATCTCACGAGTGATATCCACAACCTTCTCAAACGTAGCACCCAATACTCTCTGTAGTCATTAAAATACAAAGATGGTAGATAAGGCCATCCACAAATCTCTTGATCCTATTACGATCTGACGGAACCATCCAAATAGCATGATAGGCCAATTGTGAAAACCTCATCTTGTATTGAGACACTATCATATCCCCCTACGTCAACCACTCAAACTGCCTATGCAGCTCCTCTCTGCGCGACTGAGATACATAATTCTCCAGGAAAAGAGCGAAGAATTGCTTCCATATAAGGGGTGTTGCACCAACAGGCCTACGCCTCTCAAAGTCCTCCCACCAAGTAAGAGCAGCATAGGTAAAATTAAAGGTGGTTAATGACACTCCACTCGACTCAAGGATCCTTGCCGTACGGAGCATACACTGACACCTGTCAAGAAAATCCTGGGCATCCTCACCCTTAGCACCACAGAATGTCGGAGGTTGAAGCCTACAGAACCTCTCGAGATGACGATGCTCATCATCTGGCATAGCTAGAACCACGAAGCCCTTAGCTGGTGCAACCTGCTGAGCTGGAGGTGCCTCTAGTGTTTGTAGTCCCTGCACCACCTACTCAGGTATGCGAGCAGTGGGGGTCCAATTGCCTCCCCTAGCCTGCGAAGTATCTGTTGTTACTGTTGTGGTGGCTGAAACAGCCTGAGCTAGGACAGAGCAAACTGATAATATCTGAGCCAAGGCCTCTTGAAGACCCGGAATCACGATGCGCACAACTATTTCCTGAACAGGTGTTGCTGGTATGTTTGTAGTTGGAGATTGATCCTGAGTTGGGGAAACTGGTGGATCAGTAGGCGTTGCCCTGGCTGCTCTACCTCTGCCACGACCACGATCGCGTCCACGGCCTCTTGTGGCCTCAATAGGTGGTACTAGTGGTCGTCCGTCACGTCCACTAACTCATGTCCTCACCATCTATGAGATAATAGAATAATAGAAGTTTACTTCTCAGTTCAATAAAGCCGCACGACAAGAATTTCAAGAATGTGAAGTTTTCCTAAAGGTTCTGCAGACTCATCATGATAAGTACAGACGTCTATGTACCGATCTGCGAGACTCTACTAAACCGGCTCATGACTCACGAGACCAAGTAACCTAGGCTCTGATACCAACTTGTCACGACCCCAACCCCGGTTGTGATGGCGCCCGACACACTGCCAGGCAAGCCCGACCAATTAAATAACATAAACCTTTTTATACAGTTCATGAACTCATTAACACAGATAAATTACTAAGTCATCATATTGAAATTTTGAAATAGAGTTAAAACATGCGGAAATCCCAAATACCAATACTACTACACAGCCCGAAGAATCTGGTGTCACAAGTCTGAGCCTCTAATACATCAGTATCAACCTACTACATATCATTATAAAGAAATGCAAAAATGAGTCAATAAGATAGAAGGGAAAATCAGGGTTGCAGGCGTCATGCATCTACCTTGATACTCCCGGATAAGCTGCTCGGCTAAGAAGTCCTCACTCAGCCTCAGATGCACCTGGATCTGTACACAAAATGCATAGAGTAATGTGAGTACTTCGACCTAGAGAGTAATAAACATAAATAAAGGATGATAATAAGAAATCCTAAACAGACACAAAGTAATTCTATAAATGCAGCAATGTAAGCCAAGCAGTATAAAGTCCGTAAGCCAATGAAAACAATTAAAGAAATACTGCAACAAATAAGTAAGTAAATGATTGTCAAATATGAAATGCAATATATAGTCTGGTACTCTCTAGTACACGGTACGGCGTGCATCCCGCTCTATTTATTTATCGTCGACGGCGCTTACTGGGGGTGTGCAGACTCTGGGAGGGGCCCCTTATGGCCCAAGCGCAAAATACGCCATCTCGTGGCATCAACTAGGCCCTCGGCCTCATATCAATATCAATATAATACTGCTGCAGTGCACAGCCTGATCCCATACTAACTCCGAAATCACTTAAACCCCTCGGGCATAATAATATAGAAGTATTTAGCCTAAAATTCAGTAAAAATATTAATTAATTTTTCAAGTTTGAGAAAAGGTGGTTGAGTTTGCAAAACAGTAGTAAATACTAGGACTTAGTTCAATAATATGTATAGGAAAATGGTAAGAAACTAGTAATAGCAATCCCTTAAGGATTCCATCAATTGGCACAGAGCCCAAATATAGCAATCAACTCACACTATAGTGATAATTAGTGAACTTCGGTTAAATACGAAGTATATTCATCTATGAGATTGGACCAAGTCACTATCCCCAACGGTGCTCTACCCCACGCTTGTTATCCGACATGCAAGTCACCTCGATATAGCACTACGGCGTGCAAATCCAGGGTTTCAAACCCTCAGAACATCTTACATCTGTTATTCACCTCAAGCCGGCCAAAATCCTAGCTCGCTATGCCCTTGCCTCTCAGATTGACCTTCTTGCGCGTCGAATCTTACCAAAACCACAACAAATACGTAACAACATGCCAATGGAATATTACCCAATCGGAAACAATTGAAAAATAGCAAAAATCTCGAAATTAGCAAAACCCGAGCCCCGGGCCCACTTCTCGAGGATCAGAAAATTTTACACCAACAGGTTCCTTATCTTGACACGAGTCTATACATATAAAGATTATCAAAATCGGAATCCAAATGACCCCACAAATCCTAATTTTTGTTCTGTTAGGTTTCAAGTCCTAAACCACCACTTTTGCCCATTAATTACTTGAGTTTTCATCTCTAATCCATGTATTTATACCATAAAATCGTGTTTTAAGTCCAAGATCCATACCTTATCGAAACACCTTGAAATCTCTCTTCAAAATCGCCCACATTCCTACAAATTCGAGGTGAAAATATGAAACCCTTCAAAAATTTGCACAGATGGAATAAAATAGCTCTGCCCACGCATTGCGGCATATGCGGTCATAATTTTCACACCTCCTTTTTTATACGGCTACCCCAAAGGATGACATGTATAAGGGAGTTTTTCCAATTGAAGTGACACTATTCGAAATGAGATTATTTATTTATTTAGAGTCGCCACTTGGGATAGGTTTGGTTTTTGGTGTCCCAAGTCACTGGTTTATTTAAAATCCCAAATCGAGGAAATTTCGACTGCCAATTGGAGTCTGCGAACCAGAAATTTCTAAGTAAGAAATTCTGTTGACCCGAGGGAAGATGTTAGGCACCCTTGGATCCCGTGGTTCTAGCACGGTCGATTAAACTCATTATAAATGGCTAGAGATCTGATTTGCTATACCTGTTTAAACCAATAATGCAATTTTAAATTATTAACCCCTTCTAATATACATTTTAGGAAAATTTGCAATGTTATTAAAACACGTCACGAATCATGTCACATAAATGCATCCGCAATTTATGATATATTTTAATTCCATTGAGAATGGGATTTGGGTCACTTAAATACGCACCCGTATTTAGGAAGGTATTTTTATTAATAATATTCGCGCCTATAGCAACAATGTCTGCAAAAATTCATGCAAGGCCAGGAAATTCGCTAAAAAACACTTCACAATTTCTATGTATTTTAATGAATTAAGGAGCCATCGCTGGGTATTGGATTAGATTAACGTGGCTCACCTTATTTTAAGGACGTTCTAACGCATGCTAAATTCTCTACTATTGCTGGTGTGTTAGTGCACTAAAAAAATTATATATAGGCAGTGTATTTGGAAAATAAAATCTGCATCTTAGCCTCATTCGTGGCTAATTATACAAACTAGATTGAAGTTTAGGCCAGCCCAGGACACACATCGTCTCTGGCAACTGCTGGGCCTCTCAATTAGGCCTAGAGTTAATTTGGACGGAACAGTTCATCATGAACGAATCTCAGTGATTTTTATTTTAGTTTTAGTTTATACACAAGCTTAACTACCAAATATATCTACAATGTTCACAAAAAAAGATACTAATGATTATTCTTATTAGTTTTCAATCCTAGACTGAACTAAATGATTCATATTCTTGTCAGTCAGAGTATACGAATCCAGCCCCCAAAATTCAATTATGATTCTGATTACACAATGATAAACAAATCTGAAACGAATCATTGCTAATGCGTGGAAACTTAAATGAATCAAAATCATACACAATATGCTAATCTTCAAACGATTATGATTATCAAATCATACTCATAATTATACATATCCAAAATAGTAGTCCGAATATCTAGATATTACAAAGTAAAACCAGTCCCAATGTCCAATTATTACAAAAAATGAGTCAGTCCAACATTTAATTACAACAAGATGACTATCTTATCATTACATCTATATTTTTTTTGGCAATCCACTAGGCAAAGCCTAGGGTTAGATTTTATTAATAGAATAATAAGACAACAAAGCAAAACAAATAAACACAAATTACCATAAATAGGGGAATTACGAATAAGGGAGTCAAATCGCCGGAGTTGTTACCCATATAGCAACCGGTCTAACCTTTTCTTATTCAACCTATTATGATAATATTACATAAATAAAGCTATTGTGATGGGATATAAAAAGGTTGAAATAAGGCTTCAACCTTTATATTAAATTACTCAATTGATTGAACTTTGAGACAGATGATTGCGCGACCTCTTTTCGTTTTGCATTTCTCATTGGAGGTCTCCTAATCTGATTCTTTGCAACTGTTGGCAATGGCGTTGCAATTCTATTAGCAACTGGGATCTCGACTGAATTTGTAGAGATCATTGGAGAAGAAACTGGATCGTTAAGGATCAAGTTTCTTATTGAGTTTGCTGTTGGTTTTGAATTTGCAGAACACTTGAATGTCACTGATTTTCTTTGACTCTTTGGCTTAAGCTGGACGTCAATGTCCTCTCCTTCACTGTCGTCATCTGAGTATGAGACAACCGGAGCAGCTGCCTCTGTCAAGTTGATGTCTCTAGCTTGAAGAACAGTTTGCCGAGAGACATCTTGATAAACCAATGCAGATGGTTTATTCAGATTTGCTTGACCAGACAGTTTAGCATTGTTGTTGTTAGCATTTTGTAGTATCTGCTGCTGCTCGATCAGTTCCTCTGAATTTCTTTTAGCATTGGCATTTTCTGGTGCAATATATGTTTCACTAAGATTCAAGTTTGATACCTTCTTATCTGAATCAGCATCGCAAGGTATTTTCGATGGAGTAATAGCTTGTATTTTGCATCTATGAGCAGGAAAATCCTTTTGCTATTGACAGTCTTCTATATGTGTATCAGTTGACTTAGGAACAAATTTTTGGATTCCTTTCTGATGTACAATGCCTCTGTGATGTTTTCTATCCAATTCAGCCGATTTCTCAAAGTGTGAAGTAGAAAGAATCTGATCTTTTGTAAGCTGCATTGCTTTTGCAGCATTCACATACATTGTAGGATCTTTTACTTCAATACAATGGTTAGAGGGTCTTTTATCCATCTTCAATGCATCCTCAAGATTCTCAACTGGTGCAGCTGCAAGTGATGCATCTGGAAAAGGAGCACTTCTAGATTTTCTAGCCACTAAAGGTTGATCTGCTTCACCCCCATCCTTCCCAGTTGATTCTGAAATCTCCAATGGTTCAGCTGACATAATATTCAGTTCTCTATTAGCATTCAATGAAACAGTGTCTTCCAAGCATGTATCATTTCTTTGTCTAGGTAATGAACTCTTATGAATGTTAGCATTCTGCACCAATTGTTGTTGTTCCTTATGTGTGCCTTGCATACAGTGTTGAATAAAATCTCGGCCTGAATTGTCACCTGATGTTACATTATCTGCAGCATTATGTTTCTGTTTTGACACCTTTTGTTCTAAATGTTGTTCACTTACTGCCATCAAACGACTTTGTGATGACTTAGGAATAGCTTCTACAGATGTAGCATTTGGAATGGCCATTTTTTTATTAATTCCAAACTGCTACACATTGCAATTGATACGTTGTCCATCACGTTCAACCACCTGCCCAACATGTGCACTAGTATATATATGATGTGCAGAGGACTGAAATATCCCAGCAGTATCCACATATGATCGTGCATAACTTGTAGAGGCAGGTACCTCCTTAGGAAGCTTAGGAGGTCCTTTGTCCAAATTCTGCACCTCCTTCATAGACTCCACTGAAAATGTTGTATGTGATGCATCTGATACACCAGCTATCACAGCAGTCATAGACACAACATGTTGATTTGCACCTCCCTTATCTATCACAGTAGTTTGTGTAGTATTAGAATCAGCACTCTGTTTCGAACATCTTTTACAATACCATTTTGTACCGCTGAGTCAAAACGACCAGAAACCTCCTTCACTACTGCATTCTTTTGTGAAGTCACTACATCAGCAGTTTGTGCAGAATACTGTGCGACTTTTGGTAATTCAAATCCTGACTTACCATCTTTATCTTGTAGATCCTTAACACCTTGTCCAGCTCTTTTACCATTTAGATAGTCCCTTGCATCCCCTTGTAATTTGTCAACTTCTTTCCATTCGCGACGAATCATCTCAGTGGCCAGATTATCCACTGTCACCACGTCTGCTCCATCTTTTTCTTTTTTGATTCTACAGTCCTTCACATCGTTTCCTTGGTATTTGCAATAAACACAATACCTAGGAAGGTTGTCGAACACAATTTGTTGATGGAACTCTACATATTTACCCGAAACAGAATCATAAATCTGCAGCATTACCTTTTTTGGATGCTTATCCAAAAGGTCCACTATAACCTTAACTCTTGTCGCGCTAGGTCTCATTCTATCCTGTGTCGCCTTGTCAACAGCAAGAGGTTTTCCCATAGCTGAGGCTATAGACATTAACAATCTCTTAGCAATGAAATTTGGTGGCAGACCTGGCAGCGATATGTACACGAATGCCATTGATATATCCTCCTTCGGATTGAAACCGAAAGACCATCGAAATGTTCTGAAGTATTCTTCACCTTTGGGTTTAAGATATCCAGTCGACATTGAAAGGAAACGAGCGTAATCATGAACATATGAAATTCTGATTAAGAGATGATGAAATTCCAACTGTCCAATGCTACATTGGCCTTGAAGATCGAATTGCGACGAAAAGATTCTTCGCACCTCCGCTAGATCAGGTCTGTCATAAGAGAATTTTAATACAACAGCCTGATGCAAGCCTTCTTCCCTAATAAAGTTGTATGCCTCTTCCATTGTGAATTGGATTATAGGATCATCATGATCGAAGATAACTGGACACTGCTCTATTTTGTCGGAGCAGGCTGTTTTGCTTGTAAAGTCGAAGCATGCGATTGCTTCGAATTATCATTTATATCAGATTTTATGAGATTTAGGATGTCCTCTCCCACAGCCAAAGGCTGGGGAGAGGTCCGCGCAGCCATGGCTGCCAAGATCATGAAGCGACGGCACAATTCTAGCGATAGAACAAGGATTGATCCATTGTTCTAACCAAACGAGAATTGATGAAAAAATTCTGAAAAATTCTTCGATCTACAGTTATTTGTAGTCAAATTATGATCTTGCAGTATAGGATAAGGATTTGGATAAGAAAACAATTGGAGATTGATTGCAATGAGAAAGGGGTTATTTTGACACCACGATTGCTACCATCCACCGCCGGATTCCGGCGATATAGCCGATGAATAGTGACGGAAATACTATTCACTGAATAGTGCCTAGAGAGAAGGTTAAAGAGAAGTTGCCTTACATCTATATTCAAACTAGAAAAGGGGAAAATAGGGTGATGATTAAAAAAGAATAGTGCAGATCTTCACACTTAGGAATGCATTATACTTGAACTCCATATATCAATGAGCATCAAAATGTACCTGGAATTTTAGCAAGGAAACTAAGCCTATGAGTAATGAGGTTAATCAACAAGCAAAATAGCAGCCAATCGAACAGTGTACCTAGTTTTTCAGCAGAATTTTTAGAGAATTAAAATCCCCAAAAAAAAGAGTAAGAACGGCTCTGGTTGTTTTTGACAGATATAAGAAGAGCTAATATGTATTGATATCTCAAGAATTCAAGAGAAAGGTTTAGCATCCTGCAAACTGTGCTCAGGTGGTCTTTTAGTAGTGGAGCCTTAGGGCATCAGTTTTTCCTATTTTTTCTTTTGTCCATGAGTTAGTTTTTAGCTTTTCTTAAATGATCCCTCATTTCCTGACTTGTGCCTCAAGTTGGAGGCAGAAATTGTGTTTTAATCCTCACTAGAATGTTCTAAAGGGTTATCACTATTCATTTAAGGTTCAAATTCCTCTTATACCCCTACTTTTATCCTAAATAACCAACCGGAAATTTTAACCTTAGTTTGTCAGATGGTCTTGTTATAATTGACCCAGGTCAATTGTGTTCAAGTTTGGGTCACATTTTAATCTTGGACTAACAAGCTTATCAAAGTTCAAAATCATCCAAACTAACCAAGTTTTAAAAAAAATGCCTTAATGTGGACTATTAGCAAACAAACATTATTCCAGATAACCATTCAATATCAAAAGAAAGGATCAAAATTACCAGAAGAATGAACATATCCATTAACACTTAACTTTTCAGAAATAGCTCAATCAAAGTACTCAGAAAAACTTTGAAAATGAAAAGCACATAGCAGGGAGTGAACACTTAGTTCATAAATTGAACCAGAAAAATAAAGTCTAACATTATCAATTAAAAGTTCAACCAAACAAATTAACCTAGCTATGCCAGTACTAAGGATCAAAAAATCACTATGACGATCAAACATTTAATAGCTTAAACGCCTAACCAAACTAATCAAAATATGAGATGAAGGCCATAAGAATCACACTACTGAAGAATGCACACACTAGGCTTTCAAAATAAAGGAGCTAATATTAACAGTATATCAAGTCATTCAAGAGACGAAAGGATTTCAAACTAATAACAACCAAAGATATATAGCAAAAGAACCTATTTCATATGAGATTATAGAAAAACAAATAAGAAATAAAAGCAACTAACCATTAACAAAAATGAAGCAAATATATACAAGTAAGGACAGAGTACATAGCTTTTACTACACATGCACAACCCCTTGAGACCATTCCGTTGGTTCCTGACTCCTTCTATAGGGGCTTCTAGCAACTTATTTTGGGCTGATGGGTTTTAGGGGTTCAGGACGGGATCTGGTAATTCTGAGACCCTGTGAGGTCTCATATTTGATTTTTCACGGTGATTTATGGTATTTGGGGGTTGTGTGGGGTATGGTTGGGGAGGGGAAAGGCCAAGGGTTGCCTGGGAGGAGTTTGACCAAGTTCCGACGGGGTTTGGGTTTTTAGGATTACACTTTAAATTGATATTCGAAGCGTTCTGAATGGATTCAAAGGGTGTAATGCATATGGTTGGAAAGAGGGTGTTGAGTTGTTTCAGGGGTGTAAGTTTGGAGGGGTTTGGGGTCAAGTCGTCGGAGATGGGGGGTTCCGACGACCTTTCTGTGAAGATTTGAGACGATGGGGGGTTATTTGAAGGGACTGGAATGCAAGACGGGGAAGGGGAGGTTCTAATGGTCCTACGGTGTAAAGCTGGGGAAGCTTGGAATAAGGTCGTCGGAGACGGTGGTTCCGACGACCTTATTTTGAATATTCCAGACGGAAGAGACCTATTTGACGGGAACTAATCACAGGATTGGAAAGAAGAGGTGGTGATGGTTTGATGGTGTAAATCTGGGGAGGTCTTGTGACCGGCCACCGCCGTGAGGCACTTTCCGGCGGCAGCGTTAGGGTGGTAGGCGGGTGGTCAAGGGGTGGTCAAGGGCAGTGTTATGCTGGTGGTAGATGGTACGAGGAAGAAGAGGGGTCTGTCTCTAAGTGTATAGAGGTGTTTGGACATATGTATATGAATTTTGGGGGGTTTCATGGCCGTTGGATGATCAAATGATCAACGGTTGTAATGAGCCTTCTCGAAACGGTGCCGTTTGAGTTAGTCTTGTGTGGACAGGAACGAGGTTGGCTGTTTGAGCTGGGGCTGTGTGTTTTAAAGGGAAAAAGGTTTGGGCCACTCAGGTCTGGCCCAACTGTGGCCGGCCTAAGTGGCTGCGCACATATGTATATATATTTATATTTTTTGTCCTTTTCTTTTTATTTTAATTTATTTTAATTAATTCCTAATTTTATTTAAAAATAAAAAATTCCTAATTAAAAAAAACAAGTTGAAATTAAACAAAAATAAATAAAAAATTCCAAAAATACTATTTGCACATATTTTTGTATTTTCTATTTGCAAAATGACCCTAATTAACAATTATTCTAGCAAAAACATGAATTTAAATCCTAAACGATTTTTAAGCAGGCATTGATGAAAACACACTGACGCACAATGAAATCTAAAAATTTAAAATCCTAAAATAAATATATTAAAGAAAATCTGAATCTTTGAGAGTTCTGTAGGAGCTATTTCAGCCGGGTAAAAATCATATGCTCACAGCTTCCCCTCTTTGCGCAGGAACACGAAGAGCTTTTGCACAAAGATAAGTGAGCAAATATGAGGGATTTTCGTTCGATTGAATAATCCATGTGAAGAATTTTGCCGAACCTTGCTTCAAAGGTTTCCTGCATATCCTTGGCAATAAAGGAATCATGTCAGTGTAGTTCTGGAAGTTTTGGTAGCTGGGACTACCGGGAAACTGTGCTTGACTGTTGTTGCTGCTGTTTCTTCCTACTAAGCTCCTTATTACACCAAAAGAAAATCAAAGCTAAGCTAGCTAACCCTAACAGCTACGAGGTACAAGATTCCTATCTGAGAGTCTCTTGAAGCTTGATCTTAAGTCTTTCCTAGCCCTTTTAGCATACTTTGATCTGAATCTTGATGCTCGTTAGCTGCAATTACTGGATCAATCTTCAGTTTTGAAATAAAGCAAGGACATGCGTAGCTTGTGACTTTGATTATATTTTGAGCAGTCTGCATCTTTGTCTCTTTTTCTTTTCTTATATTCTGAATTGTCACTCATGCTTTCAGTCATGCCAAATCTTGTGCCTTAAGGAGAAACTTGCTCAGACAACAACACAAACAAATGAACGAATTGTTTTTGCCCCAGTTTTCACTAGAAGATTTCGTGAGTTATTTGCAACACACATCTATGCTATTCTTTATTGAAAACAATATGAATCAGAATTATGTATGCCTTTGAAAAATTGCCAGGTTATGCTGGGAAAGAGAAAGGGTTCCTGCTAGGGATAGGAAGCGAATCCACGGGTTATATCGCGATAGGAATGAAAAGGAGACTCTGTGGGGATGTGATGAAAAGATCTGCGGGTTATGCCGGGATAGAAAAGTTCCTGCTAAGGATGGAAGGAGGTTTATGTTTTTATGAAGAAATTCCCGGGTTATGCCGGTATGAATGAAACATTCCTAGGTTATGCTAGGGAGATCCGCGGGTTATGCCGGGATAAAAAGAGATCCTGGGTTATGCCAGGGGAATCTGTGGGTTATGGTGTTATTGGAAGGAGATCCTGGGTTATGCCAGGGGAATCCGCGGGTTATGCCGGGATGAATGAAAAATCCTAGGTTATGCTAGGGAGATCCGCGGGTTATGCCAGGATGAATGAGAAATCCTAGGTTTTGCTAGGGAGATCTGCGGCCGACAGTGCCCTTTTTGGGTTTTCACCAATCAGTCTCTCTCACTTCTCTTCTCTCGTCGCCCGATAGCGCTCCTTGCGAGTTTTCTCTAAACGGACTCTCTCATTTTATTTTTCTCTGCTCATCGTCGCCATATGGTGCCCTGAGGTTTTCACTGTTAAGACTCTCTCATTTTATTTCTCTCAATAATTCGATTGGTGTCGAATCCCAGCAACGGTATTTTTCTCCCCGGGATCTATAACTTTATGACCATTCGGACGAATTTGTAACCGAATCAATACATTTCTTCCCCAGTTTTGATTCTCTTGGGTAAATGGCGTTTTTATTTTGATATGACTGAACCTCAAGGAGAGCACGAATCCTTTTAAAATTAAGTCAGACGTAGTTCAGGAAACTTGGTCGTAAACTAATTTTGTTTGCATTGATCTTTCCTTTTTTTCTTTTTTTCATATTTCTTTTCTTTTTCTTCCTCTTTTGTTTGCATTTTCTTTCCTTTTTCTTACTCTTTTGTTTGCATTTTCTTTTCTTTTCCTTTGAATTTTTATTTTCTTTTTTATTCTTTTTTTTATTGTTTTTTTTTCTTCTCTTTTTTTCCCAGCGTTGAGGGTGGGGGTAATAGGAAAGCAAAGTCTTTGTCATTTCAATCCACCGGGTTATTGCTGCAGGGGATTCAGACATAATACCTCTTTATTGCGTCTGCGTTTACCGCTGCCACGGGTTCATCTCCTTCAATGTCTCCCAGGTATAATGCTCCTTTCGGAAATATCTTTCTTATGGTGTAGGGCCTTTCCAGTTTGGAGCGTTGGCTTCCTGATGATGAGGAAGTATCCGTCTCAACACCAACTGCCCGACTTCGAAATTCCTGCGGCGCACTTTCTTGTGTAAGCACGGGCCATTATTTGTTGGTACAACTGCCTGTGACATACCACAGCCATTCGTTTTTCTATCAATTAATGCCAGCTGCTCCAACCGGGTTTTGACCCATTCACTATCTTCGATTTCTGCTTCGACAATCACTCGGAGCGAAGGGATTTCTACCTTGGAAGGTATAACAGCCTCAGTTCCATAGACCAGCAAATAGTGGTTGCTCCTACTGATGTACGCACCGTGGTGCGATATCCCATCAGTGCAAAAGGCAGCTTTTTGTGCCATTGCCTGGAGCTTTGGATCATTTTCCTCAAGATCTTCTTGATGTTCTTGTTGGCGGCTTCGACTGCACCATTAGCCTAGGGCTGATAGGGAGTGGAGTTTCTATATGTTATCTTGAATTGTTCACATATATCTCCCATCAGCTGGCTATTTAAATTAGCTGCATTGTCAGTAATGATGGTAGCAAAAATCCCGAAGCGGCAAATGATGTTGGAATGCACAAAATCCACTACTGCTTTCTTGGTAACAGACTTTAGGGTGATGGCCTCAACCCATTTTGCGAAATAATAAATAGCTACCAATATAAATCTGTGCCCTTTTTGTCTCGATCGGCCCAATGACGTCCATACCCCAGGCGGCAAATGGCCAGGGTGATGACATAGATGTAGCTCATTTGGTGGTGCATGAATCAGATCACCGTGCACCTAGCATTGATGACATTTTCGGACCAAGCTGAAGCAGTCTTTCTCCATGGTCATCAAGTAATATCCAGCTCCAAGTATCTTCTTTGCCAGTACATAGTCGTTCATATGGGGCGCACACACACCCGCATGCACTTCGTGCATAATTCTCCTGGCTTCTTCGGCATCCACACCTCTCAAAAAATTAAGATCTGGAGTCATTTTATACAAAGTGTCACCACTTAAGAAGAAATGCTCGAATGCTGTCGGATGGTTTTCTTTTGCTCTCCGGTGGCTTGCTCAGGGTACTCCTGTTTTTTTCAAGAATCTCAAGATGTCATAATACCAAGGTTGTGGGCTAGGCTCTACTTTGGTTGCATTGCAATACCCGTGTCTTTCTTTGATTTAGATTTGTAAAGTATCAACATAGGCATTCCTAGGGTATGGCAGCATGGAAGCCAAGGTTGCAAGTGCATCTGCTAACTCATTGTGGCAACGGGGAATGTACCTGAACTGTACCAATCTGAACCATTTGCTGAGGTCTTCCATATGCTTCCTGTACGGGAGGAGGTTAATGTCCCTTATCTCCCATTCTCCTTGAGCTTGTTGGATGATTAGATCATAATCTCCCATGATTAGCTACTCTTCGACATCTTGGTAAATAGCCATGTCCATGCCCATAATGCAAGCCTCATATTCAGCTGTATTATTGTGCAGAAGAACCGGAGTTTGGCTGTAGCTGGGTAATGCTGGCTTGTGGGTGAGATTAAAATTGCCCCAATCCCTACGCCCTTTGCATTTGCTACTCCATCGGAAAACATTTTCCAGATGGGGGTGTCTTCGGTTGCTACTTCAAATGAGTTCACTTCTTCGTTAGGGAAGTAAGTATTTAAAGGCTGATATTAGTCATCAACGAGGTTCTCTACCAAATGATCTGCCAGTGCTTGAGCTTTCATCGCAGTACGAGTGACATAAACAATGCCGAACTCAGTGAGCAGGGTCTTCCAATTGGCCAGTCGTCCTGTGGGCATTGGTTTTTGGAATATGTACCTTAGTGGATCCAGCCTGGTTATGAGGTACGTGGTATAAGCTTGCAGATAATGCCTTAACTTCTGAGCTACCCATGTCAAGGCGCAACACATTCTTTCTAACAATGTGTACTTGGCCCCGTAACTCGTAAAATTTTTGCTCAGATAATAAATGGCCTGCTCTTTTTTTTTCTCGTGGCATCATTCTACCCGAGAATATAATCGAAAGAGCCATCCAAGACCGCCAGATAAAGAAATAGTGGCCTTCCCAGTTCTGGCGGAACTAAAACTGGTGGATTGGACAAGTATTGTTTGATTTAATCAAAAGCTTCCTGACACTCGACTGTCCACTTAACTGCCACATCTTTCTTTAGTAGCTTGAATATAGGCTCACATGTTGAAGTCAACTGGGCGATGAACCGGCCGATGTAATTCAATCTTCCCAATAGACTCATTACATCCTTTTCGGTCCTTGGCGGGGGCAGCTCCTGAATGGATTTGATCTTGGTTGGATCCAATTCAATGCCTCTTCGACTGACGATGAACCCCACAAGTTTTCCTGACAGGACTCCAAATGCGCATTTTGCCGGATTCAATTTCAAATTATATTTTCGGAGCCTTTCGAAGAATTTCCTCAGATCCTTTACATGATTGCCAAGCGTCTTGGATTTGATAATCACGTCATCCACATACACCTCTATTTCTTGATGCATTATATCATGGAAGATGGTGGTTATAGCCCTCATGTATGTTTCCCCGACATTTTTCAATACAAAAGGCATAACTCTATAAAAATATGTTCCCCAAGGTGTGGTAAAGGCGGTTTTCTCAGCATCTTCCTCATCCATCAACACTTGGTGATATCCTGCGTAGCAGTCTACAAAGGATTAAATCATATGTTTGGCAGAATTATCGACAAGGATGTGGATGTTGGGCAGAGGGAAATTATCCTTGGGAGTCGCCTAGTTCAAATCTCTATAATCCACACATACTCAGGTTTTCCCGTCCTTCTTCAGAACCAAACCACATTAGCTAGCCATGTGGTGTACCGCACTACTCGGATTACCCCCGCTTCAAGCTGTTTCGTAATCTCCTGTTTGATTTTATCACTGACATCAGGCTTGAACTTTCTTTGTTTTTGTTGGGCCGGAGGGCATTCGGGATATGTTGGCAACTTATGAACAACCACATCTATACTTAAGCCAGGCATGTTGTCATAGGACCACGCAAGTACATCTTTGAACTCCAGTAGTAGTTGAACCAATGAATGCAGTATTTCTTTATTCACGTGGATGCTTATTTTAGTTTCTTTGATTTCATCGAGATGGCCCAGGTTAACCGGCTCAGTATCAATTAATTTAGGCTTAGGTTTGTTTTCAAAGTGTTCCAACTCTCGCTTGATTTCCTTAAAAGCCTCTTCTCTATCGTATTCCGGTTCTTGGTTCATTATTTCACAGATGGACAGCCAGTTTGGGTCGTGAAATGAAGTCCGCGAGCATGTCGTTCTATTTAAAGACGCATTATTAGGACTGAAAGAAAAGATAAAAATTTAAGAAAGACAAAAATCAGAGAAAGGCAAAGAGGTGTGAATGACAAAATATTGATTTTATTGCTTTGAATTTATAAGATAACAGGGTTTACAATTAAGATTTAAAGTGCTAGTAGGAAAACAAACAACCGAGCTACACTCTGAAATAGCTCGTGATGTGGGAAGAGGTAGCAAGGCAAGACTACCGGGTCTCCTGCCTGACCGGAAAAGGTGTGGCCTTCCAATTTTGAAGTTTGGCATCTGGCTTTATATACACCACTCCAGCGGCGCTTGAACCTTCTCCCGGTTGGACCATGTTTACTTCATAGAGCAACTCTCTCATAGCCCCGCGGATCTCATCAATTTCTTCTGTCGTGAAGGTTTCTTCTTCCTCCTCTTCACTGTACTTTGGTTTTATAAAGGTTTTGTACAAGTGAGGTAGGGGTTGTGGTAAAGCCCATCGTTTGCACTTTCTGCTATTAGCCCAAGTGATGTCTTCTGAGGTTGGATGAAAGCCTAATCCAAAGAAGTTTTCTATGGCAGGCAAGGCGACCGACTCGGTTATGCCCTGTAGGGTGATTCCGAGCCCCTTGCCTGGCTTGAAACCTTGGCGCGTCATTTTCTTCGCTACTATAATTGAAGCATTTGACAGGATAGGTTGAGGGAGCGGCTTGCCCTCTTCATGCTGATCAGCTACTACGACTTCAAAAGCTTGATAGACTATGTGTTCACTCCCTTCCTTGGCTTCTAGACAGGGAACAGATGGGTCCCGGTAAATAGATTGTTCGTCCTCTCCATGAACTACAATCTCCTGATTTTCATATTCAAATTTCAACATTTGGTGCAGGGTAGAAGGCACTGCCTCTGCTGCATGAATCCACGGCCTTCCTAGGAGGTAGTTGTAGAACGAGTCCATGTCCAATACCTGGAGTGTTACTTCGACGTCGACTGGACCAATAGTGAGCACCAAATCAATTTCACCTATGGTATCCCTTTTTATTCCATCTAAGGCTCGGACACATATGTTGTTAAGACGGATCCTCCCTGTCCCAATCTCCATTCTCTGCAAGTAGATAGTGGGTATATGTCTGCTCCGGATCCTCCATCGACCACACTCACTTGACATAATATCCCTCACACTTGACAGTGAGGTGCAAAGCCTTGTTGTGAGCAGCTCCCTCTGGGGGCAAGTCATTATTACTGAATGATACCTGGTTAACAACGAAGAATCTCTCCGCCATTTTCTATAGTTGCTCTACCGAGGTCTCAGTCGGCACATAAGCTTCATTCAGAGTATTGGTCAACACCTGCTGATGCTCGAGAGATTTCATCAAAGTGACAGTAAATAAATATGCTCAGGGGATTTTCAGAGCTGATCCACCGCTTCGTACTCCGACATTTTCATTTTCTGGAAAAAAGCTTCTGCTTCCTCAGTATTCATTGGCCTCTTTGGCAAAAATCGCCGTTTGGTAGCGGCGTTCACCTCTTGCATGTTTGAGTATTTCTTTGTGGGACACCCCTTTTGCGCTTCTCAGGAGACTTCTTTGCCCTTGTATGTAACGATTGTTTCCTGATAATTCCAAGGGACGGCTGAGGGGTTGGTCATGGGCTTCTGTGGCACGCGACCAATAACCACGGGCTCATTCACCACCAGTGGTTCAATCGATCCTCGTACAACATAGGCTTTCTTGGGTACAAATGGTTTTATTTAGCTTGAACCTTTTTGGACGGCTTAAAGTGAGCTATTTTTCTTTGCGTCCTCGTGCGATGTAGAGTATTGTTTCCTTGGTATAGGTCATCTTAGCTTCGACCTTAGCCTTCTTTTATGCTTCGGTGCATTTGGCTTCATTCATTTTCTTTTCTTCCATCTTGTTTCGAGTGACTTGTGGTTTTCTATCTTCCTCGGTGATGGTTATGATGGCTTTCAGTGCAGGATCAAATTCTTTGTCCTTGCAGATCATTCCGATGACCGGCCCCTTGTTGTGGGCCGGGAACGGGTTATCAGTTACATTTGGGACCTCGCCATCTCTTACTACTATCTTCTTCTGATCTTTCAAGTCCTCATTTTAAGGTGCAGCAATTTTCAGTATCATGACCCTATGCCCTAGAGTGGTAGGCACAACACACGTCCCTTTGGTAAGAAGGTGATTCGGGATTCTGTCTGTTTGGGGGCACATGCTAGAGGAGACCCATGTGGACAAACTTTGGTAACAAGCTTGTGTATGATTCTCCTATTGGGGTGAAGTTCTGTCTATTGGGTGGCTCCCTGGGACGATAATTATTTTGCTGAGGGCGGGGATTGTAATGATTATGAGGAAGTTGATTCCTTGGAGCTTGATTTCTATTGTTCTATTGTTGAGGTCGAGGAAAGGGCCGAGCGTTCATAACTGCACAGGGTTGAAGGACATAGTGCATGTCTATATGAGGATAGTAATGTTGAGGCGCTCTTTTAGAGAATGCATGCCTGTGAGTTTGTTGTTTTCTCATCCCTGAGGCTGCCATGGATGCTTCCTCTTTGTTCTTGTTCCTTGGAACTCCTCCTTCCCCTCCTTGTATGGCCTGGGAGGTTGCTATTATGGCAGATTGACTTAGAATCCTCCTTGTTTTGAGGCCATTCTCTACCATCTCCCCAATTTTTATTTCCTAAGCGAATGGTTTGCCAATTGCGGACATCATGTTCTTAAAATAGTCGGCCTCTTGTGCTTGCAAAAAGATGGTGACCATCTCCATTTCGCCCATAGGAGGCTTCACACTCGAGGCTTGCTCTCGCCATTTAATAGCATATTCTCTGAAGCTTTCAGCATGTTTATTCTTCAAGTTGGCTAGGGAGTTCCTATCCGGGGCGATGTCGATGTTGTACTGGAATTGTCTTAGAAAGTCACGGACGAGGTCATCCCATATGTGCCATCGGGTAACTTCTTGATCTATGTACCATTCGGATGCAATACCCACTAAAATCTCCCCAAAGTACGCCATCAGAAGTTCTTTCTTTCCGCCAGCTCCACGTAGTTGATTGCAATACTTTTTTAGGTGGGAGATGGGGTCACCGTAGCCATCGTATTTCTGAAATTCCGATATTTTAAACCCCAAAGGAAGATCTACATGGGGGAACATGCAAAAGACTCTTAGTTCTCCTTGTGATTTCATCTTGCTTGGGCGTTTTGGAAGTTTTTTCTTGGACAGGAGTAAAGTTCATATGCTCGCTAAAGGTAGTTGTATGTAGGGTACGGGGGAGGCTCATTTTCGTAGTTTGGAGTTTGGAATGTAAAGGTTGTGGGGTCAAACACGGGCCTCGATACTGCAGGCTGTGTGGTAGCTGCGCACGGAGGGGCCGTAAAATTGTTGGGAACTGGCCCGGAGGTAAACATTGGAGGGTGGGTTTCAGAAGGTGCCCCAACAAAATTGATTGACATGGTGGGCTGCTCAGGAGAATACTCGGGTGACTGAAAGGAATAGTAGAGGTCCCCCCTAACCTTGGAAATAGCTCGGGAAATCCAGGGATAGCGCTGGGAGGTTCTTTCCCATTGGTCCAGGCATCCCACATTTCCATGACCCGTAGCCGCAGGATCCTGTTCTCTTCAGCCGCTGCAGAATTAGAGGCTGCTACTCCTGTGATTGAGCTGTCCTCTGGAATAAGGATGGTGGGTAGAGTCATTTCAGTCAACATCTTTGTATTTCCCTTTGACCAGGTGAAGTATCCGTGTGAAGCCAGTTCACCGTAAACCAACCAGTGTTCTTAAACACCTGGACTGGAACACTGGAAATGCAGTTAGTTCGAGATAGATAACAAACAGGAAATCACACATTGGGCATGATGCACCTATGCAGATAATGGATTTCTATATGCTTGCCATAGTCGCATATGTCATCCCGGAGTTTATTTCAACTTACTTTTGTTTCCTACCTCTTATTCCGTTTTTCATATTAAAGAATACGCTCGAATCCTTTAGAGATTGCCTACGTATCATGACTTTTCATGAATGAGACCGACCGCAGTTCATGGAAACAGTAAAATATTTTTGGGATTTTCAATAGATATAAACTTCAATTACAATGGATAATAGAGTGAAAAGCAACTACCAGACTGGGATTTAATAACCTTACAATCTCGAAAAGACAACAAACAGACTCTTTTTCATAAAAATTCAAATCTATGAGCACATTAACATTTCAAATGCTTTTGGAGCTTGCGGGGCATCATTTGGCATTTTCGCAGGTTTGTGCGGTAGACTTCCTTGGATATAGGGGAGATCTTCCATTACTTGTCGAACAAATGTCATAGCAGCTGCAAAAAACATAGATTTTGTCATGTCTTCACAGTGATTGCATTTAGTGGTAATATATTCTGCAATTGCCTGAACCTTTTCTCTGATAACATCTTTTTCTTGTAGGAGACGCCCTATTTGCTCAGCCTGTGCTTCTAAAGTCCGTCAGCTGCTTGATTCAGCTTTTGAAACTACCTCAAATCTCTATCCAACCCCGCTATTACCGCATAGAAATGCTCTCTCTCGGCTTTGAAATCATTGGCTTGTTTGGCCATTTTGTTTTCAGCTATGACAACCCTCTGTTTTAAGCCAGCGCTTTCGTTGCCGCTTCCTTCTTTTTACTTCTCCAGTATGCGGGCCCTTTCTTCTGCGCTTTTCATTTATTGCTTCCGAGATCTAGACAGTTCACCCTCTGCCTTATTTAGGTCGAAACCGTATTCAATTGCTTTTCGAGGCAGGTTCTCTATGAGACTTTCATCTTTTATACTCCTCGGAGGATTTTCTGTGGCTGTCTTCAATTTCTGAATCTGGGCTCGTAGGACTTCATTTTCTTTAATCAATACCTTCTTTTCTCCCTCGGTGGCTGCGGATTGCAGGCTGATTCGAATTGCAATTCTTGAATTTTCTTTTCCAGCCTTCCGATAGTAGCCCGGTGTTCATTTTCTTTTTCCAACCAATCCCACTGCTCTTGTGAAGTCTCAGTAAATTCCTAGAGATGTGGCCTTTTTGCCGGCCTCCCAGGCTCTGTATCCCCCTTGTACCAAGTAACATACCCCGGTGCAACCTCACCCTTAGATACGTCACATACTCGAGTTCAGCTGTCAAGTATTGGCATTCGCTCAAGATTTGGCGTACCACAGCTTCGGGGAATTGACCATTCGGGCTTATCTCAACTGCATGGCTTATATCCTCGTCTCTGGGAATCATTTGGCATCTACCCAATTGCCTGAGTACTCTATACGGCGCATAGGGTTGGATGCTTCGGATGCCCATCAAAAGGAAATGAGGTCAGGTGGCGGGCATATACACAATCTCATCCTTAGAGAGCCAACTGAATGTCCATTCTATTTGATTTGCAGAAATAACCCTCAGATGCGACACCCACTCTGTGACACCCTCTGGTAATTTAAACCCATTCACCATGTTTTCAAATTCCTCTATCCAACCTTTTGCCGGCAGCCTGTAATTCTCGAACCGAGGCCTGTGACATAAAAGATCAATCAGCCAGATTTGCAGCAGCAAGTTACAGCCTTCAAAGAAATCCCCCCTTGTTTACAGATGGTAAGGGCTCGGAAGATATCAAACAGGATAATTGGAGCAAGAGTACTGTTTGCCTGGATCATCAAAGTACTAACGACCCCTGCTATCCATATGTCAATGTTCCCGTCCTTTCGCGGGAATACTAAAAGACCCAAGAAAGACACCATGAACGCAAAGCATAGATGCTCCTCCTAATTGGGCCGATTACCCTTGCTACAAATAAGATTTTCAGGGTTGTGGAATCCTACCGATGTGGCCATATCTTTGGTATATAAATTGCAAGGTACAAAAGCCAGCCAGTAAGTCAGGATTGTGAACTTTTCTGCTGATTTTCAGGGTATCCAGGAATTTATGCACAGTGAGGGCTATAGGTGCAATCAAGTATTGATGTCTCAACGGGATTGTATGGGTCCCGATATATCCACTCATTTATTCTAACTTCGGGGTTAGCTCGAAATCGTAGAAGTGGAAGACGTTGTGGGCCAGGTCCAGTGATTAAGGCCTTTATGATGTCTCCCATGGGGTTAATTTCCATAAACCAGTGAGGCCTCTCAGATGTGCATTGACCTTTTTCTGTCCTGCTTCCCCGAGATCATTCCACCATAGCCGCAGCTCAAGGGAATTTTGTTCATTATCGTGCTCATTGTGCATATTTATTAGGACGAATTAGTAGTCTCGAAACATTAAAACTGACATTTTATGAAATTTATTTTAAAAACTAAGACTGGCTTAGCGAATACGGCCTTTCGATACTTCGGCAAGAAGGTTTTTCTTGATGTGGTTGCTCACCAGTCAAAATAAAATTCAGAGGTGGCCACTTGCGCAAGATCAGCCTTCTGGTGTCCCTTGTAGCAACATTCAGCTATTATCGCAGTAATGGCACCATTCGAAAAACAAGTGAATGGACACGGGTATTTTTGATAGTTTTGAAAACAAGGGTTGGCCCTGGCAAAAATAATTTATCAAAACCCAAGGAAATTATTGAAATACTCCAAAATTTGGTGCATTTTCTTGTTAGTTTTGTTTTTTGTTTTATGTTTTTTTTTTTTTAAAAATCCGGCAGCATTTCGGCGCTATTTGAGCATTGGTTTTTATGGCGATTACCCTAGCATTGCTACTTTATAGGCCGGTCAACATGCAAATCTAAGGCAAATAAAAGCTTAAGTAGCACGTAAAAATTCATCAGGATGGTCTATTATTTCAGGAGACATGTCCTAGATGGACCCAACCCCTATGTTGAGTCCCCTAAGTCAAAATACATGATGCAAATAAACGTTCCTACTAGGGATCCGACATGAGGTTTTGTTATACTAAGTTTAGAACCTCGGTACTGGGTCTAGATTGTGTACCCGAGCGAACAACTCGAGTCGAGGAGGGGGCTACGTACCGGGAACCAA
This sequence comes from Nicotiana benthamiana, assembly GCA_034376525.1. NCBI lineage: Eukaryota > Viridiplantae > Streptophyta > Magnoliopsida > Solanales > Solanaceae > Nicotiana > Nicotiana benthamiana. The sequence continues at coordinate 72,385,767 of CM067325.1, forward strand.
AAGGCCATCCGACTTATTAACTTGTCCGGCCTCTTTCTTATTTCAGGGTAAGACACTAACAGAATAGGGAGTCTCAACCACTATGCACATCCCCAGAGGTGAGGAATAAAGGGTTTTGTAACAGTTTATATGTACAGTTCATATGATATCAAAGCGGTAAATCATGTGGCATTTAGCACAGAACAGGTAAGCAAATCAAAAGAAGCCAAATATAACAGTTATTCTAAGCTCGAATTCTTGAACCCTGAACCAGAGATTCAGGATCCTTCCACATTCCCAATAGAGTCGCCAGAGTTGTCACACCTCTTTTTTTACGCAGCTACCCCAAAGGATGACACGTATAAGGGAGTTTTTCCAATTAAAGTGACATTATTCGAAATGGGATTATTTATTTATATAGAGTCACCACTTGGAATTGGTTTGGTTTTTGGAATGGGTCTTCACACTTAGGAATGCATTATACTTGAACTCCATATATCAATGAGCATTGAAATGTACCTGCAATTTTAGCAAGGAAAAGAAGCCTATGAGTAATGAGGTTAATCAACAAGCAAAATAGCAGCCAATCAAACACTGTACCCAGGTTTTCAGCAGAGTTTTTAGAGAATTAAAATCCCAAAAAAAAAAAGTGTAAGAACAGCTATGGTAGTTTCTCACAGATATAGGAAGAGCTAATATGTATTGTTATCTCTAAAATTAAAAAAGAAAGGTTCCGGATCCTTCAAAATATGCTCAGGTGGTTTCTTTTATAGTGGAGCCTTAGGGCATCAGTTTTTCCTTTTTTGTTTCTTTAGTCCTGATAATGAGTTTAAGCGACCTTGAATCAACCTAACTATGCCAGTACTAAGGATCAAAAATCACTATGAAGATCAAACATTGAATAGCATAAACACCTAACCAAACTAATCAGAGTATAAAATGAAGGCCATAGGAATCACACTAGTGAAGAATCCACACACTAGGCTTTCTGAATCAAGGAGCTAATATTAACAGGATATCAACTCATTCAAGAGACGAAGGGATTTCAAACTAATAAAAACAAAAGATATATAACTACTGAACCTATTTCATATGAGATAGTAGAAAAACAAACAAGAAATCAAAGCATCTATAAATTAACAAAGATGAAGCAAATATATACAAGTAAGGACAGAGTATATAGCTTTTATTACACATGAAAATCCACTTGAGACCATTTCGTTGGTTACTGACTCCTTCTACAGGGGCTTCTAGAAACTTATTTTGGGCTGATGGGTTTTAGGGGTTCAGGACTGGGGTTCTGGTAATTCTGAGACCCTGTGAGGTCTCAAATTTGATTTTTCTCGGTGATTAGTGGTATTTGGTGGTTGTGTGGGGTATGGTTTGGGAGGGAAAAGGCAAAGGGTTTCCTGGGAGGAGTTTTACCAAGTTCCGACGGGGTTTGGGTTTTTAGGGTTATACTATAAATTGATATTTGAAACGTTCTGAATGGATTCGAATGGTGTAACACATATGGCTGGAAAATGGGTGTTGAGTTGTTTCAGGGGTTTACGTTTGGGGGGTTTGGAGTCGAGTCGTAGGAGATGGGGGGGTTCCGACGACCTTTCTGTGAAGATTTGAGACGATGGGGGGTTATTTGAAGGGAGTGGAATGCAGGACGGGGAAGGGGAGGTTCTAATGGTCCTACGGTGTAAAGATGGGGAAGTATGGAACAAGGTCGCCGGAGACGGTGGTTCCGACGACCTTATTTTGAATATTAAAGAGGAAGAGACCTATTCGATGGAAACAAATCACTGGACGGGAAAGAAGAGGTGGTGATGAATTGATTGTATAAATCTGGGAAGGTTTGGTGACCTGCCACCGCTGTGAGGCAATTTCCGGCTGCACCATTGAGGCGGTAGGCGGGTGGTCAAAGGGTGGTCAAGGGTGGTGTTACGTCGGTGGTAGAATGTACGAGGAAGAAGATGGGTCTTTCTCTAAGTGTATAGAGGTGTTTGGACGTATGTATATGAATATTAGGGGGTTTCATGGTCGTTGGATGATCAAATGATCAACGGTTGTGATTAGCCTTCTTGAGACGATGTCGTTTAAGTTAGTCTTGTGTGGACTGGACCGGGGTTGGCTGTTTGGGCTGGGGCTGTGTGTTTTAAAGGGAAAAAGGTTTGGGCCACTCAGGTCTGGCCCAATTGTGGCCAAGCTGAGTGGATGTGCACATATGTATATATATATTTTTTTTTTGTCCTTTTATTATTATTTTAATTAACTCCTAATTTTATTTAAAAACCAAAAATTCCTAATTAACTCAAATAAGTTGAAATTAAACAAAAAATAATAAGAAATGCGAGAACTACTATTTGCACATATTTTTGTATTTTCTATTTGCAAAATGACCCTAATTAACAATTATTCTAGCAAAAACACGAATTTAAATCCTAAATGATTTTTAAGCACGCATTGATGAAAACACACTAACACACAATCAAATCTAAAAATTAAAAATCCTAAAATAAATATTCTAAAGAAAATCCTAAACATTGAGAGTCCTGTAGGAGCTGTTTCATCCGGGTGAAAATCATATGCTCACAATAATGTTGCTTATGCGACTCCCGCTTTTGCGGAAATCTTCCACTTCTGCGGAGCTTCGCTTAACGTCCAGGACCGCGTTTGCGGTCAAAACGTTGCGACTCCTGCTTTTGCAGAAATGTTTTGCTTATGCGGAAACAGGCGCCCAAGCCAAAACTCGCTTCTGCGGCTTTTCCCTCGCTTCTGCGGTACTGCTTCCGCAGAAGCGAAAATACCATAAGCAGCTATAATTTCTTAGATTTCCAAAGCCAAAACTTCCCCTTAGTCATTCGACATCACCCCGAGGCCCCACAGGACCTCAACCAAAAACACCAACAGCCGCCATAATATCATTCAAATTTGTTCCAATCATTAAAACACCTCAAACAACACTAAAACTATCATTTCACATCGAATTCAAGCCTAAGTTATTCTAAAACTTCCGAAACACGCATTCGATAAAAAACTTAACCAAAACATCTCTGAATGACCTGAAATTTTTCACACGCATCCCAAATCACCTAAAAAAGCTACATCAACTCTCGCAATTCCATTCTGGCTCTCGGATCAAAATCTCACCTATCAACCGTAATTCGCAAAAATACTAAGTTCGCATGCTCAAGCCTAATTCTACTCCGGACCTCCAAAATTACTTTTGATCACACTCCTAAGTTACTAATCATCCCCCGAAGCTAAACAAATCATCGAAAATCACATCTGATTCCTCTAACTCATAGGTCAACATCCGGTTGACTATTCCAAACTAAGCTTTCCTTAAAGAGACTAAGTGTCTCATTTCCTTAAAAAATCCATTCAAACCAACTCGATCACAGATGACTCTGATAATGAATCATAAAGAAGTAAAAAAATGGAGAAAATGATGCGACAACTCACATAACGACAGGTCGGATCGTCATAATTATATTTTATCAAATTTGGTGTAAAAGTATTCACTCACCAAGATGGTGTTGGGTTTGAGTACCAAAATACTAAATATTACACCAAAATCGGATTTAGTGTAATACTGATGTAGGATTGGAGATAGTCTTGAAACATAAACGAGGAAGCAACAGAAAAAAAAAAAAAAAAAAAAAAAGATCTTGACGTCGGTTTATAATTCACGTGCTTCTGAGCATACTCATGGAGTTTATGGGGTACAATGCTATTCTGGAACGTTAATAACGGGACTTATACACACATTGCTAAAAATGAAAAGTTAGAAATGGGAACAGGAAAGAAAACTATAATTTGCAGATTTGTTGTGAACTTAAAGGGATTTAAATATTTAAGGTAAGTATTTTATTTTATTTTATTTTTTTCTTTTAAATTTTTGATATTTTATAATTTGATCATAAATACAAGTACAGGCGATAAATTTTAATCGTAGCTTTAATGAAGTTTGAAAGAAATCATAATTACACAAACTGATAAAATTTGTATACCTTGTCATGATCAAATTCATGTATGATTGTGAGCAAAGAATTAAAAATTCGTCGCATTGAAGTTGCTCCATTATTATTTCCTTAAGAGAATGTGATAGCATTACATGATAAGTCTGAAAGAAGACAAAATTACTCTATGAATGAAACAATAGATATGGACATGACAATAAGCGAAACTATAGTTGTCATCATTGTGGTAATGAGAACAATAAGGTTGCTCAAAATAATCCTTCACTTTGTGAAAGTAATATATGTCATTAATTTGACATGAGATTTTGTAACGCATATATAGATGATTATGGTCCATCATGACGTGAATGTGACAACATGATATTTATGAATAAATATTCATTCTTTCAAGAATATGAACGTGCTAGTGGTATAAATATACCACACACACCTATAGAATGAGGTTTGAAGGGAAATAAGAAAATCATGTCATTATTATGGTATGAATAGTCATTGGTCACATACATCTTGTACCCTAAAATATTTTGGCGACGTGATTATTAAAGAGCAACAGTAATGCTAGGAACATATCTTTTATTGAATTCTGACAATGACTATAATGATAACACTTTCTCTTTAAAAGAGATAATCATCATACGGATGTTGATGAATATGTGGTAGTACCAAATTAGTGGAGAGCTTTGAAAGAGCCAATTATTACTATTTGGAGGAATAAAATTGATTATCAAAAGCATTATGTTGTAGTAAGTTTCAAAGAAACTTATTTAGTTTCTAAGGTATTCGCGAAAGCGGTTGATTATATTGAGACTATAAATAAAGGAAAGACTTAATATCCTTTATTACTATAACTTATAGCGGGGTAATATGTACGTAAAAAAATTATCCGCTTTATTCTCCAGTTTGTACTATACAAATAAAAGCACACTACAATAAAGTGGGTGTTTATTGATATAAAAACTCATATCATAATAAACTTGAAGTTTATTGATAATTGCACATGTCATGGTATAAACCTAACTTTATCAATATTGATAATTTATTCAACTGACATAATTGATTTAGCCATGTTAATTTAAGTATGATGAGCAAAAAAAAAAATAGAATTCACATGGGTAAATATTAAAGAACTAGAAAGTTCTTTATATCATTTTAGAAACCTTAGTACCCTATTTATATTAAATAAATATCATTTTAAAATATTACATCCTATAAATGCCTTTTAATCTTTTTAGCAAAAATTCTAATTGTAGTTATATCCTACTTTTAAGGCATCATATATGCTAAATAATATCTTTCTCTCTCCTTTTTAGTATTTTCTTTCGCATAATCAGATATAACTTCTGTATACACGTTCTCTCTCTCTCTCTCTCTCTCTCTCTCTCTCTCTCTCTCTCTCTCTCTCTTATATACAGGTTACTCTCTTCTCCCACATAACCACGTTCTTAACTATTTTCCCACCCAAATTCACTGGAATCACTACGGAATCACTGGAATTGCGCCCAAACGATATACGTAAATTGCGCCCATACGACTGATAACTTTTGTTCTTCGATTTTGATATCATTTTTTTGTTCTTCGATTTTAGTACCATTTTTGTGTTCTTCGATTTTGATACCATTTTTTTGTTCTTCGATTTTGGTACCATTTTTTTGTTCTTCGATTTTTATATCAATTTTTTCATAAATTTTTGAAATAATAACCATTGGTATTGTTTGCTCACCAGGAAGCTTTAATTTTTCTCTCCAATGGCGGATTCAATGCCACACAACAGAGTGATTAGAGGTATACCCACCAAAATTCTCAATTTTGATGGGCCCTCTTTCTCGTCGCAAATAACTCAAGCGCAGTTAGATTTTGCAGGTTTATCAGCATCTCCAGTTGCTGAGAAAATAACTAAATTACGCAATGACAAGTTGAAAGAGGTCCAAGTTGAGAAATCTTCAAAAGAAACAAATATTCCAGTTGAAACAAAAATTCCAGTTGCTACAAAGAGGAAAAACCCTATGAATGATACATGATACCAAAAGGTCATTGCTATATGTATCAATATGCATTCAAAGAAACTTATATGTGTTCATAATTATTCAATCAAATTTTCATATATGATGTTATATTCATATGTATATGTATTTTTGTACTTTTTGGTATAATGTATTCTGTTTTATTTTAAGTATGTATATGTATTCTTATGTATTTTGGTAGTTTCTAACTCTTCAAATGGATTCATATGTATTCATGTGTATTCAGCTTTAGTTTTTCAACTATTTAAATTTAATATCAGTATTACTTGTATTCATATTGTATTCATGTGTATTCAGCTTTGGTTTCCAACTTTTCAAATCTAATATCAATTTTACTTGTATTCATATGTATTCATGTGTATTCAGCTTTGGTTATTTTTGTTTGCAACTGTTCAATCTTCTAGAAGTTTTCAAATGTATTCATATGTATTCATCTTACTTATTTTTTATGTCATGTGTGTGGTAGCTTTGGTTATTTTAATATGTATTTAGCCTGATCACTGTATTTAGTCTTCTACAAGTGTTTATAGTTGTATTGATATGTATTCAATAACTGATTTAATATGAAATATGCAATATATTCAACTCTATTAACATGTATTATTGTTAATTGCAGGAAATTAATTTGTTGGTGAAACACCAGCCAAAATTTGCACCCCATATTAGCATTTATACTAACACTGATATAGTCTCCCAGCTAAAAGAGAACCTTACTCCTTTTCAGTACCAACAATTTCGCAATGCATGCTTTGGCTCATTTCTTCAAATGAAGCTCTGTAAAGTTCAACATCAACTCTTCAGATGCTTCATGGCTCTCTAGTTAGAAGGAACTCCTAACAATTTATTTGCAGTACACGTCAATGGTACTGAATTACATTTCAGGTTAAGGGAGTTTGCGCTTGTGACTGGCCTCAAATGTGTTGGTAATGATGAAGATTTTGAGTTTAATGAAATGGTTCCTAACCGGCTTATTGAGGCTTACTTTGGGGGTGCTAATCTTATCAAAAAGAAAAATTTGATGAAATGCTTCTATGACAAGACATGAGGTCCCGACAATGATGGTGATGCCTTGAAGGTATCTTTGTTGCATTTCATACACACCTTTATTTTTTCATCAGAGAAAAATAGTAAAACTATACCAAGGCTACATTTTGACTTAGTAGAGAGTGGGCGCTACTATGAATATCATTAAGGTTTAAAAGCATTTGAGATGTTGACAAAATCGATTAGCAAGAAGATGGATGCTGATGACGTGGTCCCCAGAATATTCAATTGGAGAACCACCGAAAATCAGCCAACCTTTTCTTATCTGATGAACGGCATGTTCAATGACACCGGAAACATGGCAATATACAAATTGTATCACTCCTATTTTGGATTTTATTAATAATTAATAGTCATATGTTTGCATATAGAAGTATGCAGTCGCATGCATATACATTGTTTCTACTCTAATACCTGCTGTTGTTTTTGCAGTCACTTGCAAAATACATATATACATATACATACAGATGGAAATAATTGCATAATTAGCTGCATACAAATATTGATGCATACAGATGTATTCTTGCAGGTTTGATTCAATATTAATGTATACAAATGCATATAGACTAATAATCACATGCATAAACTTGTATACAAATCCATACAGATTCTGCATACAGTTGAATAAATCCACTGCATACAATACTATTCATATGCATACAACTATATACAGCTGTTATAGCCTTCATTATTAATTCTTCGTACATATGCATATTAATTCCAAATCATCAACTCTTCCTTATCTTAAATGTAAATATCATTTTGTATTTAATATCTGCATCTAGAAGTTTTACTTTGACTTTTATTATATTTCTTTTTCAAATTGTTTTCAAGGACATCAGTCCAAGCGATATAGAGCTTTCCGTTATTCAGATTCTTCTTGTAGCCGCCGATGTTGAGAACAGACCTACTCCAGCTCATTCAGACAAATCGGGAGAGGATTCAGATGACTTTTCTCCGACACCCGATCTTCCACGTAATAAGAAACATGTTGCAATTGTTAGTCCATTCTTCATCACCGCCCCATAAAAAGAGCAAGGAACACGAAAGTCACCATAATGAAACAGTATATCAGCCCAACATTCCCCCTGATTGTGTTTTTGAAATTGGATATAAAGTTTTTCATGACATTCAGATGCCGGAAGGCCAAAATGATGAAGTATCTTTTTTGAGGAAAGAGCTAAATTCATTCAAAGAATACGTGAGTATTTAACCACATATTAAATATTACAGTTTAATGCTTAACATTCATATATTTTGGCACAATCCTCTAACTATTTTTGTATTCTTAAGGTTGTGGGAGAGTTCAAGTCTGTAAGAACATTGATCAATGATAACTTCAAGAATCTTTCAGACTATCTTCAATAAAATAAGCAAACTGAACCCATAGGGAGAAGTGATGATGGCATTGACACAGATATCGGAGATAATGTTGATGTTTAACATTCTTAACGTATTGAGCATCTCTATTTATCTCTATTCATATACACTCTGTTAACCTTCATATGTAAATTCATTATTAACATAGTGAGCATCTGTATTTACCTCTATTAAGCATATCTATTCAGCTGCATTCATATCTTGGCTAACCTTAATATGTAAATGTAATTAACTTATGTAATTAAATGTATTTCAGCTTTATTTATATGTATTCTAATTTGTGGTTTAACATCCGTAACATATTGAGCACATGTATTTAGATGTATTCATATATGCGTTAATCTGTATATATAAATGTTGTATTTTAAAAAATTTCAGCTGTATGTAGGGGTATTCTGATATATAATTCTTAACATATTTAGCATCTATGTTTAACTGTATTCATATCTGTCTTATCTGTATATGTAAATGCAATTAACCGGTGTATTTTACTTTTTTCCAGTTGTATGTAGATGTATTCTGATTTGTTAATCTTAACATATTGAGCATATGTATTTACATGTATTCATATTTATGTTAATTTGTATATGTAAATGCAATTAACTGTTGTGTTTAAATTTTTTCCAGCTGTATGTAGATGTATTCTGATTTGTTAATCTTAACATATTGAGCATATATATTTACTTGTATTCATATTTATGTTAACCTTAATATGTAAAGGCAATTAACTTCTGTATTTAAATGTATTTCAGGTGTAATGTATTCTAGATAATTATATGTATTTAGAGGCATTCTAACATTAACTTACTACACTAACAATGATGCATACAACTACAAGAAAACTATATCAGAGGTACCGTCCAACATACCATCTACAGTTCAAGAGGGTGTATCTACAGAACTCTATGTATCTCCATTTGAACTGGACGACAAGTTTCTTCCCAATCAAATTCCAGAAACTAGAATTGTGATTCACTCCAGTGCAAAAAAAGCTGAAGCCACACCAATTCAATCTCATAAGAATTTGTGACCAAGTAGATGGAACTCTTTTCCTTATGAGTCTAACTTTGAATCATGATGTAACTTATTTTTCAAACTTAAGATTCAACGTTCATCTTGGCTTTTTATTTTAAACGTCCCTAATCACGAATTCAATGCACAACAGGTACCTTTGTAAAGTTGACCCCCATTTTTGAGAAAAGACACCCCTTTGAGGATGATATAATAACGGGGCCACATCCTATGTTAATCATTCAAGAATATGACAAATGGGTTCGTGATGGTCTTCTATCTAGACATGATCAGAAGTGAGTTTTCTCTTTTTATTACTTTATCGTATTGTTAAAAATGTATATTATTATTTTTTATATATTACTTGAAGAAGTAATTTGAAAGACCATTACAAGAAGAACAAGTCAGTACTTCACATACCATTGGATTTTGGAGTTGATCAAGTTAATTCAATAAATTGGTTTTACAATCTATCAATTGGCGGAAAGCTATGGGATGACAACGTAAGTTTTACCCCAAACTGAAATTTTTTTTTGTAAATAACAACATGCTGTTTCATTCAAATATATTTTGTTGTGTTTACTCAGCATTATTCAGTTATATTGTGGTGTATTCAACTGTAATCATCTACGGTCAGTTGCATTGAACTATATTAACCATTTAGCGTCAGTTGAATTCAATTGCTATATTCAGTATTATTCAACATATGTATTCATTTGTATTTAGGTATTTTTAATTAAATTCTGCTGTGTAATCCCGTAAATTCTTTTGTAATCAAGGGCATTTGCATACAGACTTATTAAACACATGTATTCATGTGTATTCAGCTAATTTCTGTATGCATTTGTATTCAGCTTTATTAAACATATGTATGTATCTATAGTAAATACATTTTCAGTTGAATTCAACTGCTTTAGTCAGCTGAATTCTACTGCATTTATCATAAGCGTTATTCAACTTCTAAATTCAGTAGTATGTCTAGACATCTGTATTCATCTATAGTAGATATGTATTTCTCTGTATTCAGTTATATTATTTCTTAGTTCAGCAGTTAAACTTATACTATCTACTAACCTTTTTTGCGTATAGCATATGGATGTAATATTCTATTATTTGAGAATGAAGGGAAAGTTTAATCAACATGTGGACTTCAAGTATACAACTGTTGATTGTATATTCAAGACAAGAATCGCTGAAATATACGACAAGTATGAAGATACAGATAGTGATGCTAATGTAGCCAAACAAGAGGGCGTAGTATGTGAGTATATGAGGGTCTATAGATTGCATGCTATTGTACCTTGGCGTACTATGGATAATGACTTGATACCATTCAACTTGAAGGAAAAACTACATTGGGTATTGGCTGTTGTAACATTCAAGGAGAGATGTATCAAAGTGTATGACTCGTACAGATCTGCAGGTCATGATGCCTATGTAGTTTCTGAGATTGATAAGCAAGCTAAGCTTCTACCTCTTTATATATCAATCAGTGTCTTTTACGAAGATAGTCAAGGCATAGATTGGTCTACTTATCCAGCATACACTGACAAGTCATATAACGATCCTTTTGAAGTCTGTTTCATTTCAGATCTGCCTCAACATAAAGTGGGCAGTATGTAAGTATGCAATCACCATTCTTGTATGTTGTATACAAATCTAATTGAATGAATTATTTTTAATTGTTTCAATCAATTATTTTTTAGGGATTGTGGAGTGCATGTTGCAGCATACGCAGAATTTCTAAGCACTATTGGAGAGATTCAAAAAACAACATATTTCACTCTACTCTGTCTAAGATATGGTGCTCTCCTCTAGGACTATGCTATGCATAAGATAGACGCTAATAAACGATAATGAAGCACCTTCAAATATTGCTAGGCAAATCACTAAGTCGGATGCAAAGATGCAAATAGTTTTGGAATAGCTTTACGTTATTTTAGTTTTGGACTATAGTTTGAGGAGGAAAAGGATACTGTTTTGAGTATTTTTGGGTTTAGATGCTACTTAGTTTGAAAAAAATGTCATTTATAGCAACAATGTTCATGTAGGACAATTGCAACTTTGCACTGACAGTTTCACTGTTTTTGTTCATAAGTATTTCTGCTTATACAGCTATATTTGTTTTCATTCCAGTTGTATTCAATTGTATTCAGCTGCATCCATTCAGATACATCTTTCAAGTTCAGATAATACATATTAAAGAACACAACTTCAGATGTATTAAGCAGGTTGCACTTGGTCATATATATATTCAGATGTACTCAATTGTATTTAAATGTATTATTCAGTATTAGCTAGATGTATTTAAGTGTATTATTCAGATGTATTCAGTTGTATTTTTCTGTAACCAGCTGCTGACCCAACTGTATTTTTTAAAAATTACTATTTTATTTTTTAATATTCAGCTGTATTCAGTTGTATTCAGCTTATGGCAGGTTATCTAAAATAATACAGCTGTATTATTTTTCATTCCAGTTGTATTCATTTGTATTCAGCTGCATCCATTCAGATACATCTTTCAATTTCAGATAATACATATTAAAGAACACAACTTCAGATGTATTATGCAGGTTGCACTTGGTCATATATATTCAGATGTACTCAATTGTATTTAAGTGTATTATTCAGTATTAGCTAGTTGTATTTAAGTGTATTATTCAGATGTATTCAGCTGTATTTTTCTGTAATCAACTGCTGACCCAACTGTATTTTTTAAAAATACAGTTTAATTTATTAATATTCAGTTGTATTCAATTATATTCAGCTTATGGCAGGTTATCTAAAATAATACAGCTGTATTTTTTTCATTCCAGTTGTATTCAATTGTATTCGGCTGCATCCATTCAGATACATCTTTCAAGTTCAGATAATACATATTAAAGAACACAACTTCAGATGTATTAAGCAGGTTGCATTTGGTCATATATATATTCAGATGTACTCAATTGTATTTAAGTGTATTATTCAGTATTAGCTAGTTGTATTTAAGTGTATTATTTAGATATATTCAGTTGTATTTTCTGTATTCAGCTACAGACCCAACTGTATTTTTTTAAAATACAGTTTTATTTTTTAGTATTCAAACATAATCAACTACATTCAACTATATATTTCATATATATTTATATATATAAAAACACTTCAACTACAAGTACTAAGAAAATATTAACGAAATTCATTTCAAAATATATTACTTGACAAAAAAGAATTTATTACACCTGATAATGTCATCATAAGTACTGACAAATTATTGAACCACAAATATTGTCAGAATACAACTATTTATTACGTGGAGCATTTCTACACATTCGCTTGTTATGTCCTCCATGCCCACATATGCTACATGAATGTTGATTTTTCGGCTGCAACAATTCACTTAAAGTTTTATCGCGCTTCTTCTTTGTCCTTCCGGGAGGTCTTTTCCATTTTGGTGGTAGTACAACCTCCTCTGCAACATATTCTGGTATATTCCAGTCATTTTTGTTTGGTAGTGGGTACACTAACACATCGTATGTCATTACAATTGTACTTGGTTTGTAATAGTTAGAGAAATATTCTTCCAGCATTAGAAACTTGGTCTTCAATATAGCCCAAGCATGTGGGCATGGCAATTCATCAATTTGGATCCTTCCACAAATACATTTTCTGTCTAACAGGCAAACAGTGTAATTCCTCCCATCATCGTTAACCGTATGTAAGTATTCAGTTGATATCACCTACATTTAAAAATAGAAATATATGTGTTGAACACATATACCTGAATTACAAAATGTATAATGCATAATTAATAATTTAGATACAATAGACCCCTATTGCATATATATCGATACAATATACATTATACCAACAAAATATTAACTGGAGAATTGAAAAACTTATCAAATGTCTTCTGTACTTTAGGCAACAGTATGATACCAAAATCATTAAAATTAAACGTATTCAGAATACATATTAACATTAAATATCATATAGTTAGTTATATTCTGATGTATTCAAATAGTTTTTTCAGCATGTAACTTAGTTAATATTCAGTTGTATTCATATAAGATCTATGGAAAAATATGCCTAATATGCACTTGAATGTACTTTTATTCATATATATTAATGGTAGTTCTACTTAAAAATGATTGTATTCAGTTGTATTCATATATGTAATTCTGAAAATAACTAAAAAAAATATACACAAATGACAGTAACAATTAACTTACAGTCATACGTGTACACATTGTCTCATTGAGCTCCAGCATCTCCTGGTATTTTTTGCCATGCGTCTTGGATGTATGTGTAGCTTCTTTGTGGTTACTACAATTCCAACATCCAAATATCTTCCTAACTTCTTCTAGGAAGTCGTATACTGGAAATTCCCTTGCTGAAACTAGTACGACATTGATTGACTTAACAATACTTGATGTCATTGTCCATCCCCTATTAACAGGGGCATAAAACCTAGCCCACATTTCATAACCAACTAACTCTAAGTATTCTTTCACCCTAATATCTACCTTCTCCACCTTCTCCATCAGGCTATCAAATTCAGCTTGTGTGTATACTTTTGCCATCGAGAAATATATCTCGCTCAACTTGGCATGGCTCTTTTTGAATTTCTTATATACGTTGCTCTATAGATGCCATATACAAGCCAAATGTCGTACATCCAGATACACTATCGGTACAGATTTAATGATGCTCTCATTTCTATCTGAAACGATGCACATGTTTTCCCTTACACTGTACGCTATCTTGAATTGCTCAAAAAACCACGTCCAAGCAGCATCGTTCTCTGAATCAACAACACCATATGCTAGTGGCAGTAAATCACCTGTAAATACAATTGAATATACTTATTTTTAAATAGTGTGATTTTAATTTTTGAACTAACAAATAATATTGCCAATATATAGAGGAATACATGTCTACTATAAATGAATACAAATGTTTAGAGATACTTCTGAATTTAGAAGTTCAATAAAGCTTATGATAAATGCAAAGAATTTAGCTGACTAAAGCAGTTGAATTCAACTGAAAATGTATATACAATAGATAAATACAGATGTTTAATAAAGTTGAATACAAATGCATACAGAAATTAGCTGAATACACATGAATACAGGTGTTTAATAAGTTTGTATGCAAATGCCCTTGATTATAAAAGAATTCAGATGATTAAAACAATTGAATTTAATTAAAAATACCTGAATACAGATGAATACATATGCTGAATAATACTGAATATAACAATTGGATACAACCGACGCTTAGTGGTTAGTACAGTGCAATGAAACTGACCATAGATGAATACAGTTGAATACACCATAATATAACTGATAACATAAAATGTTAACAGATTGTATTGTTATTCAGATACTAACCTGCACCATCCAACGTACTTGCCGAAACGAATGCCCCTGTGTAGTAAGATTTTAGGTGACTTCCATCCATGACAACAATTGGTCTACAATGATCAAACCCCCTTATAAAGGCATACAATGATATATACACGTACATGAATTCATTCTTTGGCGATTTTACCATTCATATATGGGAACCTGAATATGTCGTATCCATTGAATATAAGTATCTTGGTAATTTTTTGCATGAATCAGCCGGTTCACCTCTAAGAAAATTCATTGCCTTTTCTTTAGCCCTCCACGCCAACATGTAGGTAACATCTACACCTAAATCTAATTTTACATAATCAATAATGTCCCTCGGAGTGTATTTTCTCTTATGGTTTGTAAGCTTTGGCCTTATAATACTACCTATAAGGCTGCTACTAGCCTGCCGCTACTTGTACACCTTATCCTTTAGCAGACATGTATGGTTATCATTGAATTCTCTCACCTTGAGTATTTCTGATTTGTTAATGCTTGATGCTTTAAACCTCCATTCACAATCTTCTGAAATACATAATAATGCATAGCTGCAAAGAATTAATAATTTTATATTTGATTAGCATACTTGTTTATAAAAATTACCCCCCTTACATTAGACAAATAGAATCTGACATATATACATCATGAATACGTATTAACAAATTTACAAGTGTATAATTAATTTTCTATACTACTGAATTCCAATATAGTTACATGCGTTAAAACACGATGAATACAACTGAATACATTTGTATGAATATGAAAACACTTAATACCACAGTAGACAAAATAAGAAAATAATTAAAGCCACTGTTGTGCTTTTACACCAGTAAAATACATTTGAATACATGTATTTAAGCACCCTAAACATACATATGTTTTCATATGTGTTCATCAGGAGGAAACACACAAATACGCATAAATACAACAAAGTTAAACAAAGAGAAAACCTGACAGCATTAGAATGATTAACGTGGAATTGAAACCTTTGAGCTATAGCAGAATTCTCCATCAACTCTTTCAATGTAACCTTATCCTTATAAACTTGTTCAGCCATAACATCATTTCATTTGTTTTTGTAATTATCAAATCGTTGTGGAGTTCTAACTCTCCAACCATTTCTCCTGAATTGACAAATTCTATAGCTAGTGTATCATCTGTATCGCAATCGTACCTTTCAAGTACTTCGTCTATTTGCACAATGTCGCCTTGATTTACACTACCTCCAGATATAAGCTCTTTTTCGATTGTTATGAATAAAGTATACACCCCAAATTCTCTGTTCTCTTTTTTCAATTCTACATACACTATGTAACCCATATCATTGTGTATTTCCATTAGCGTGGGATTTCCTTCAACATTGTATTGTATTTAATGGTCTTTGAGCTCAAATCAATATCCAGTTGATTAGAAATTGAAGCAACTAGATCATTGAATGAGGCATACTCCTTAATCAGTGTTCCCTCAATTGAAGAATTGATATAATTTCCCTCATCGTTCCACTCACCAGAATGACGCATAAAATTGTTAAAGTTGCAATATGCATGCTACAACTATGCCTTATTTTGTATATAATTTGTATAATAGAAAAAAAAAAGAGAAGAGAATTGAAGAATTTCGATCAGCTGTTGCTCTTGTTTTTCCTTGTTTTCACGGTTTTTTGTTGCTCTCTTTGACTGGAATACATATTAGCGTTTAATCTTTTTGTTCTTTGAGTTAAATTAGGAGACTATCAGTGATTTGATTTCCTTCCGTTTTTAACAACATTACATTTCCAGAAATTGTGAAAACGTTACTGTATTCAACTGAAATTGCGCTTGAATACAGCTAAATACAGATAATATTTAGCTGGAAATTCCGTTTTTTCGCCTATTTTTTTTTCTTGTATTAATGAATACAACATCTTAAATACATGAAATACATTGAATAAAAACATAAAAGGTATCAATTAAATGTAATATAATAAAGGATATCTATAAATGGCTAATTTGGACTAAAAGATGGTGCTTTATGAAAAATTTCCTTAATTAATATACTAATTAAAATTAGGATTGAATCCCATGAATATTGGAAATATCAAATATGAATATGAGCCCATTCACCTGCCATTTAAACCACATAAGATACATATATGAGATGGTTACATGTGAGATTATTATTAACCTGCAACCCGGTGTTTGCGGATAACTTGCTCAATAATTTAATTTAGGGCATAATTTTCAGATTTTTTATTTAAGATAGTTTTATCTTGGTAAGTTGGTTTACATCACAACTGGTTTAGCAAGATGATTTATTGAATGCCTCCACTTATTAGTTAAACTATTCCTTATGAGAACAAAGTTATCTATATCAGTTTGATACATTATATTTGAAAGTATATTACATTTTCCCCTCACAAGTGCTTCAGGATCAGGAATCAAATAATTTCATTGTATTATTATTAATGTGCAGATTGTATTTTGATTAGCACCATAACACACAAAGATGAATTTTCAAAGTTGAGAAAGTAAGTTAGTTTTTCTAACATGATATGGCAGTTGAGAAAAAGTTACATGGAATGAATTATTATTTATACATCTAGATCCTCGAATAAGATAATATGAACTTGAAGTTCATAAAAAGATAAGTCATCTGCAATTATATTGCCAGGCATGCCAGACGCATTTACTGACCCAGAGAAAGTTATTATATCCTCACTGAAAATGCTCCTATTAGAATAAGTCCTAGAAAGTCAAAGTCTATAATAAACTTAAAGCATATAGACAAATCGGTTTCAAATAAATTTTTTGATAAGAAGATGAGCTAATGATCAAAATGATCATAATAAGAAGACAAGTGATCAAGAAGATCACATGACATAACGCTGTATAAAATCTCAAAAGAGGTTCGGTATTTGAAAATATAAATGAAAGGATCTCTATATTATGTTTTTATAAAAAAATATTTGAACCGATATATGATGTTTGTCGACGACATCTATCATAGTGCTAAGTATAGATGAGGACCTCAAATCTGTTGAATACGGACACAAAAATTGAAGAGATACAATTCACAATTGATTTCATATGTTTTTACCCCAAATAAGTTACCACTAAAATTTATAGTAATATCAGTAAAAAAATGTTCTACATTATAAGCGTGAATTCAATTGTCTCAACCCCCTATTTCTTTCCCTCCCTAACCCATTACGTAATTAATAGAATTAGAAAAACGCTGAATAAGTTTATATATACAGTTGCTGCCAAGCTAAATTGCAAAACAAGGGATTGCCTTAGGTGGTAGGTTTATGTCCTCCGACAATTGTCCAACAATTTCCTTCTTCGCGTGGAGCAATCATCTTGTAACAAATACTTCTCCACAATAACACCTATTTTAATTTGACCAATAAAGTACCAACAAATCCTAAGCAAAAGCCTTTGAGTCAATTACCAAAATTAATGAAATTTGTTGTGCTTATTAGTAGTAAAAACACAATGTTTTGTAGTCATACTGGACTTCCACCACTTGTGTCTTCATCACCCTTATCTTCGCTCCTACTATATTTCATTTTCTAATAATCGTATGGCAATATTGTGGAAACAAAATGATGTTGTCCCACGTGCGTTTAATTCCATAAAGCTGGTGGCAATTTGTTATAAGAAAAACCTAAAGGAGAGAAAAAGAAAAAAAGAAAGAAAAGGCTCTTCATCAAAATATCAACATATTTTGTTAGAGCAATCCAGTAATGAAGTTAAAATTTTCATTAAGGATATCAAAATACAAAAAATAAAGAAAAAAAAGAAAAAAAAGAGATTTAAAATATAATATATATATATGTATAAAACAAATTTTTTTACTTTGACAACAATATAAAAAATTTTAGCGAAGGGATATTAGTTGAGGCTACTTGGTTAAAGCAACCCTTATATCCTCCTTTAGTCTAATTGGCTTTTTACTGTTTCATTGGAAAATAGGTCATCTCATTATGGATGATGAAGGAATCTTAATAAAAAGAATGTCAAAAGGTGAAATAAATTCACTAGTTCAACCGACAAATTTTATTTTTTGTCCTTTACAATTTGATACTAATTATATGAGGTATTTCTTTTATCTCATAATTTTGTTAATTCATATTTTGTGAATCTAGAAATATACAATTTGAGAACCACAAAGTTGTAAGAAAAAAAAAAGCATCACGTAACTAATATAAATTATACAAGGCACCCAATAAAATTTGCCAGCTCCATTGTACTTTGTGATTCTTCCTAATTGTCATGACGTAGTATGAAGACAAGACTTGGTCGTCGAACTTACTTGGCTAAAGCTAGTGTATCGGGCGCCAATTTTTGTGCTGACCAGTGTTTGCTTTTTTGTTTCCTTTTACATCTAAATTTGGTAATGATGCTTTCTGCATCACATTAATTTGATGACAATATTGTGCATACAAGTAAGTATTCATTTTTTTAGTCAATTGGTTCTATACTGTGATCAATTTTTCATTTTGTTTACAATGTGTTTTAGTTGTTCTTTATTTTAGATATGGGGAAATCAAATTAAATTTTTAACTTGGTGAAATTCTTTTATTTCTGGCTTGGAATTTACAGAGTAAAAATTTGACCTTGCGCTCATACAAGTTAAGGGACCATGGAACTCCTGATTTAGGTCATAATTAAGGGATAAGTATCAAATTTTACTTTAGCTTTTGTTTTGTAAATTTTAAAATCTTTAGACACCTCGCATAATTTGAATTTGGTCCCAAAAATTGAGGATAAGTAGTATATGAATTGTGTGATCCAATGTTACGACACTGATATCAGATGATTGGTGTCGACATTAAATTAACTCCACAGGTTCATGTAGTAGTATTATAAGTCAAGTAGCAAAATAATCGACCTGTAAATAAACCTCTGATTATATTGGCAAAATAGTAGAACTCTCTTAAAATTTAACAGCTTTACAATACAGAGAACAATGGCACTATTTTGAAATGGTCCGTCAAGAAATTTTCCATAAAATCAAACTTATATTGGCTCCATACAACATCGGTCATGTACATGCAAAAAATAGAGAGGTGGAATCCTGTGGTTATCATTTCGTTCTTCAACGTTATATATTTCGATTGAGAAAAAACTGATCGGACATTGTCCCACTTGGATTATATATCTAGAATCCCGAGCAAAAAGTTTTATGGTGTGCTGCCTCTCTTTATTTCATACAATTTTGGATTCATAAAATTGATAAAAAAGAGAACTCACTCAATTAATGTGAGATATAAAATAATTTTTTTTTTTGTTAATGAGTATTTTATTACCGTTATCTGACTATGGATGAAGACAATTGTTAAAATAAATTAGACATTATATGTATTGGCATCAAAACTTCAAAGCACAATTTTTGTTTTACTAGTAGCTATAATGACAACAACGCCAAAAGAACTTTCCATTAGAATAAGTTTGGAAACACGATACTGTTTAATTATTGTAAAAGTAATAGTTAATTTTTTTTTGTGAAACTTATATTATTTATATATATATATATATATATATATATATATATATATTGTATGTTATTTATAAAAATTATATAAGTTTTATATATATTTTTGACTATCAGATATAAATAGTTTCTTGCGCGACCTAAATGTGATAATACACCACTCCATAAACGTCTCACACAAACCGGATTCAATTCTTCTCTATAAAACTACATATCTGGTCTTATAAACTTGAACTTATATTAATATTCATGCACAAAAGTAGTAAATTATTGCTTACTAAAATATGACAACAATGAATTGTTAATCGTTTTTATGCACTTAATCTAGCCATTGAATACTCATTTAAAGTGTGTTTGGCATTAACGTAAATTGTTACAGGAAAATATTCTGTAAAAGGATTTTTTTGTGTTTTTTTTAAGAAAATGTTTTCTATCAAAAGGAAAAATAGGATTCCTTTAGCTATGGCGGAAGTCATGTTTTTCTTACAACTACCCTAATTTTATATTACTAGCAGCTAGACATTATTATTAATCTTTAATACTCAAAAAAATTGTGCTAGGCGTCCCTTGTCAAAATTTTGTGTTAGGTGTCCCTTCTCCTATTCCTGGTAAATGTGGACTGCAGCCCCACCATGTAAACACTTCTACTTAAAGGTGCTGCTTACTGTTACATGCACTGAATACATCATATAATACGGCTGGACAATTGGACATGTACCTACTATAATACCATAGAGTTTCTGTTGGAGGAGTTTACTACGACCTTAGATAGGTCCCAAAAAGTATATCCTCTCAGGACCAGGGGGGCAAAAGAGGCCAAATGTGTTGGACCATTTAGAATAAGTGGCAGTTATATGTTTCAGGCTTTGATTGATTAGTAATATGAATGCTCCTCTTTCACCTTTAGATCGATATAATTTACTACTTTTGTCACACCTCAATGTACGTGTACACCAAAAGCAGTTAGCTAGTTTGATTTTTATTGAAACTGGGAAAAAGTATATGCGATGATATGCTTATACGTCCTTGACAATGAAACAGCAGAACATTTATGCAAACCTAAGAAGGCCAATTTGTATTTTAGTTTCCTGATTTTCCACTAACTTCAGTCCTCTAGGGGTGTACAAAGAAAACCGATAAATCGCACCAACCCGATAATCCGAGTCAAATTGAGAAAAAAACCCGACTATTGTTTGGTTTGATTTGGTTTGGTGTTGGAAAACAAAACCCGACCATAATTGGTTTGGTTTGGTTTTAACTAAAGAAAAGTCAAACCGAAACCAAACCAACCCGACATTACATATATAGCAATTTAGATATATTTAAGATATAAATATACTTATTGTAATGTAATTTATAAATATTTCTTAAAAAATTTCATAATTTTATCTTTTAAGGTATTATTTCAAGGTTTGATTTAGAACTTTTGAATGCTCCAATAAGTTTTATAGCCATTAATATTAGTAAATTAAATAATGCTAACAAAAGACATTCAATTCAATATACGAACGGGAATGTATTAAATGTCTATTTTTTATTTTTCAATAATTTAGATAAAAATACATAACCTATTTTTATTTTTCTTTAGCTTTTAGGCATATAATTATTACTCCCTCATTAGTCTATCTAGTTTAGCATGAATTAGTGTTTTTAGATTATGTTTATTTTTATTATGACTTTTCAATTAGCAATATTTATAGTACATAATTTTATTATTTTTTATTGTTGAATATTTTAGGATAATGTCATGAGTCATGACATATCTCATATTTTGTATTATTTTCTTCAAAAATACTTTATATAGTTGTATCTTACTAGGATTAAAGAAATATTTTGAGCATACATTATATATTTTGTTCTACGAAGATTTTACCGGAAAAAATGCGAAAAAACCCGAAAAGCCCGAAAACCCGAGAAAACCCGATATTGAAAAACCCGAATTTATTGATTTGGTTTGGTCTTTAGATTTAATAACCCGACATAATTGGTTTGGTTTGGTAATTGTAAATACACCCCTACCGTCCTCTATTAATTGTATAAAAAAAATGAGGCAGCAAAGCTAATAACTGTCATTGAGAAATAATTTTCTCTCCTCTTGTTTTAGGCTCGGATTAGAGTGCTTCTCTAATGATGAATTCACCACTTCAAGAATCAATTTGTATTTTAGTTTCCTGAATTTCCACTGACTTCCGTCTTTTTGCATATGCAGTATATTATTTGAGTCAGTTTATGCCTGCACCAAAAAGATCACGTTATGAAACAGCTCTATATATAGTGAAGTATGTTAAGAATCAACTTAAATTTGACTCTTAATATCAAGCACTAGTGTAGAAGAAGTTGTGGCTTACTATGACTTAGACTGGACTTCATGCCCCATGTCTAGAAAATTAGTTACTGGTTTCTGTATAAAGCTAGGAGCATCACTTATCTCCCGAAAAGGATAGAAGCAGAGTATTTTATTTAAAAGTTCAACAAAAGCTGAATATAAAAGTATAGCACATATAGCAATATAATTAATATGGTTGAAAGGACTATTGATGGAGTTGCAGGTGAATGCGAAGGTGCATATTGAATTATATTGTGATAACAAGGCAACCTTATAAATAGCAGCTAATTCTATATATCATATGAGAACAATATATATAGAGACCGACTGCTACTTCATATGAAAACAAATACAAAAAGATTTTGATAAGAACGACATATATATTCAGTCAAGAACAGCTTGCAGACATTTTGATAAAGGCTTGGCCATGAACAACATTCTACATTAATTATTTTTAAGTTGAGAATGAAAAACCATTGGTGGGTGTTAAAAATAAATTATTGTACAATTAATTATTTATATTGTACTTTTTTAGAAGAATAATTAATTAAAAGATAACTGCTTAGTTATCATAAAATTAGTTTGTGAAAATATTATCTTGTAATAGATATATAATAATGTACAATGTACTTCCGGTGAATCAAGTTATTGCATAACTAGGATTCTTCTCTAGTCAACAACCAGGATACCTTTTTAATCATTATCCTCCTCGTTGTTTGTGCTATTCCTTCGGTAGTACTTAATTTTGGCATTCACCATAAATGGACACCAACCTACTCTTCTCCGATTAGTTATTCACCACGTATCCCGCAAAGGCTGCCACATGTGGAGAGAAGAACTTTAGTGCAGAGCCCGAAACTTAAATATTATATTTTTGGATTTAAAATATATAAATAAATAAAATAAATTTAGTGATCAAATATGTAAAATTCAGTTTTGAATCACGTTTAACTTTAATATCCATTAAGGTAAAATGCCTATTATAAATACATTTTACTTGTTTTGTAGGCTCATCAATAACTCTTCTACACTTAACTAATATAATAATAATTTAAATATGTAACATTTTACTTCAGAAATTCCCCCCTTCCCCCTTTTCCCCCTCCCCGATTGGGCATTGTCTTATTTAGAGGCATTAAGGGTTTTGCAAAAATTCATTTAACAACAAGTTTCAACTCCTGATAAATTTTTTCTCTTGTCAAATTCTCAAATTTTTTTCATAATATCTTAAGAGCAAAAAGTAAGGGTTTCATTATATTGTGAGGGTGAGGTTTTAGTTGCGAATAACTCAGTGAGCTATAGTTTATCTCCAAAAAGTCATGTTAAGTTGCCATTTACAATAGATTACGATAGACTGGTATCGTTGTTATGCAATAAAATGAGGTTGAACGAATGTTTTGTGAATCTTAAAATAACCGAAAGACATTTGTATTCTATGACTCAGCAAGGGATTGCTAGTTACGCTGAGTTTAACATCGAGGATAATGAAACACAAAAATATTTTTTGGGGGCTCCAAATGAACTTATTTTGATAAAAATGATGGAAATGTACGTGAAGGTCGAAGACATTCACAATAATGAGGTTGCGTAAAGTAGGAATAACCCTCAATTATCGAGTAGTTATTCTTGAGTAGTATTAGCTGAACTGATTCTGCTTGAAGAGTTTGGCTGGATCCAAACTTATCTCTATGGGTGAACGAGGAGCAAGGAAATAATTTATGTCATACTTTACATAATCCACAAGATGACTGGTGTACTTCAATTTTTCTTTGTGTTACGATGTTTATTTTATTGTATTGAATTTGTATTAACACTCATATATTTCACAGGGGGTTCCGTCCAGATATGAAATTTACAAGTTATGAACCTGCGCCTAGTGGAGTATGTGTAGTTTTGGTCTGTTGGATCACGTGGTCCATCCGGGAGTCGTCACGAACAAGATAATATGCATCATAGAATGTCAACACATTACAACTTGTTGTTAGAAACTACGCTTTACGCTAGAGGGGGGTGAATAGCGTATTAATAGAATTTAGCGTTTTCTTGCGGAATTTAAACTTTGCAGGAAGTAAAATAAATGCAGAAAAATAAACTTACACAAAGATGTATACTGGTTGGCCACCAACGTGGTTAGTCCAGTCCCCGAGAGACTCTCTCGAGATTTTTCACTATCTTGTTAAGCTTAAGGGTGCTCAACAAACCGTTACACACTTGAGGACACAAGCCTCAAACAGTTGCTCGGAGATCGCAATCTCAAAGTCTTCACCCAAGGAAACGCAAGTTCCTTGAAACAAGAGAATCGCAATTCTCTTACAAGTATATCAAATACTTGGACACTCACTTAACTAAAGTACTCCTTATTGAGTAGATATGAGCAAAAGAATATGTTCAAGATCACAACAACTTTAAGCAATAATATGGCTCTCAAAAGCTTTATGAAATGAGTAGAAAATGAAGAACAATTGAATGAAAGCTTATAGCAATGTAATGATCAGTTTGTGTATGTTGTTGTTTTTAAAACACTGAAATGAAGTTGTATTTATAGTTGAAAAAGTTGGTTCAACCGTTGTCTAATTGCCAATTAAGAGTTGCTGAAATTACTCAGTGATAATCGATTATTAAGACCAAACAATCGATTATCTGCCAGTCAGTTTAAAAATCAATCCCAGATTTAACGCTTCACAATCGATTATACATAATCTATAATCGATTACTGGCAATATTCAAAATCAGATAATCGATTACACTAAGTTCATAATCGATTACTTTAGCAACATTCTAAAAATCATTTCCGGATTTTAAGCAAAACATCGATTATATAAAATCTATAATCGATTACTTCAGCAACGTTCTAAAAATCATTTCCAGATTTTAAGCAAAACATCGATTATATAAAATCAATAATCGATTACTTCAGCAACGTTCTAAAAATCATTTCCAGATTTTAAGCAGAACATCGATTATCTAGAATCAATAATCGATTACCTTATGGTATTTGAAAATCATTTGACAACGGCCAGCTTCAACAATCGATTGTCCTTTGCAACAATCGATTACTTGTTATTTTCTGAAAATCATAAAACTTACTGTCTCAGTGATAATCGATTATCTAAAGACATAATCGATTACTTAATTAAATTTAAAATCACTGGAAGACATCAACTCAACACAATCGATCACCATTAGTTCATAATCGATTATTTTGAGTATTGAAAAACTTTACCTCAACAACAATCGATTGTCATTTGTTCACAATCGATTATCATGCAGATTTGGAAAAACCTGATGTTCACTGTCTTACTCACAATCGATTACCATTAATTCATAATCGATTGTCATGTAGTCTTGGCTCAGAAACAATCGATTATCATAAGTACATAATCGATTATTTTAGCCCAGATTTTTGAGGCATGTTTAGAAAACATTTTGTCTAATGTAAATATGCATGATTTAAAATCTTTTTGACACAGAATTAAATATGCATGATTTTGGAAAATAGTTTTATGAGAGAGGCCATACTATGAGTCAAGTTATAGGATCGAGATTACAATTTAGAACAACTCAATAACAATTAAAAGCTATATCTTGAACTTCAATCTTATTCGCAACCATTGTGCGCTTGTACTTGAATTCCGTCATATATCAATTTTTGCTTCGTTTGTCATTCATCAAAACCTACAAAAGAGTACACGTTTAGTATATTGCATTGAGAACGTGTTTCTAACACTTGTAAGTGAAGTGATATATCTATATGTAAAGTATTTATCAATTTGAGTAGCTTATTATTTTGTTGTTTGTGTAGTGAAAACGAAAAATTTGATGGTCCTGTCCTCACTTAGTTAACCGTAAATGACGTACTTACTCATGATTTGGCAGATGCGCAGAGTCAGAAAGATAATATTGATTATGAAAATAATACCGACGAGTCTGGAAATGACGCACTCTTCCTTGGTGAGGGTTATGAGGAGGAGGAAGAGAATGTTGATCCTGAGGTGACGAGGGAACATGTTCCACCTCCTGTTAGACCGAGAATGTACGAGTCCTACGTGCCATTTAAAATTCAAGGCATATTCCCTACCTTGATTATTTTCCAAGTATGCCAGATGTAGATGCCCTCACAAGGGATCTTGATGAAATTCAGACAATAATGTGGGATTAGTCTAGACCAAAAATGCTGGCAAATGACATGCTTTTTCCTGATAAAGCTCATCTAACTAGGGCTCCAAAAATGTAAAGAATAAGAGAGTGTCGTGAGTAATGATATGGGAATCAAGTTCGGATGTATACAAGATTATTTATCGTAGATGGTTTACGAGTTTTCATTGGATGATGTGTGCGAGCAAGAAGGAAACATGATTGTGAAAAGTGGATAAATATATTGGCATCAACAATCGTGAACAACAACACATTATATGGGAATCACTTCAACTTGAATGTTAACTTGATTTCTCTTTAACTGATTCCATACATTTAAGCGTACATAAGGTACAAGATCAAAGAGTATATAACATCCGTCTACAAGGAATATGTGTGTAAAGAAAGGCATATCTCGGGCGCAAACATGCATTTGAAATTGTTTATGGTGATTGGATAAGTCTTTTGCATCTCTACCAAGGTTCACGACCATATTGAAATACTTTGACCCCAGGACTATTGTTGAATGGAAGCTTGAGCGGACAGCAGGAATACCAAAATATATATATTCAGATATGTGTTTTGGGCATTTAAACCGTAATTGATGGTTTCCTGCATAGACATTGATAATTTTCATAAATGGTACTTATATCTATGGAAAGTATGATATTAAGTTGTTGATCGTCGTTGTAGTAGATGACATTGGACAAATATTTCCAATAGATTTTTCCATATGTGCCAATGAAAGCTAAGAGACGTGGATGCTATTTTTTAACCATTTAAGGCAGCACGTTGTCAAACAACATTCATGTATTTGTCTAATATCCGATTGCCATGGTGGTATAATAAGTTCTGTAGAGCATTTGTTTGAGTGGCATGAACCTTATACATACCACTGTTAATGTGTGAGGCATTTCCAGAAGAAATATCACAACAACGACTTGCATGATTTAATATGGATGGCTGCAACTGATTACCAAGAGTGCAATTTCAGGAGGTGCATGTAATCGATCTGACAGTTAGAGGAAAGAGCCTATCATTGATTTATGCGACATGAGCTTCACGAGTGGACATTGCATGTGAATGGTAGCAGATAATGGGAAACCCTGACTAGAAATGTGTCGGAGTCTTTCAACAGGTTATTAAAGTCTGCACATGGATTGCTTGTCACTGCCATGGTGCAGATGTTATTCAAATAGATGGCAGAGTGGTTTGTTGAAAGGGATAGAGGTGCATCAGAATTGATGGATAAAGGTGTTGAATTTATGCCAATACCAATGAAAATATTTGAAAAATACAGGAGGCAAGCACATTGGCATTCACTTTTACAGTATTTCAACGAGCAAAATATTTTTGAATTTTGTATCGTTATCTACGGATGTAATGTGGGCCGGGCCCAAGCCAATGTACGCTAATTAGTCCCGGGCTTTGGAGGGCCCGACTCTAGCGGTCCCGGGCCAAACGGTCCCTTTTACCCAAGCTAGGGACCTGCCTAAATATAATACATATTTTTATTAAGCCCATGTGTCTAGAGTTCTAGCCGTGAAAGAGAATGCCCTTTAAAAAACGTCAACGGGCTTTAGTGTCATAGCTTGCTAGACGGAGCCACTAAGGCAAAGCCAATAAGAATAATATTATATTTGACTGTATCACCATCTTGGAACCAACTCAAGAAGCTTATGAAAATTCTCTTATATTTTGATATAATCTAGATCTTTCATGGTTAATATGCATGAGAAGCTAGATATTCAACATAGACATGAATATTTTAGCCGGACATAGTCACGACTGGGGAGAGAGACGAAGTAATTAAAATACAATCCGCAAAATTAATACCTCGATGGTTGGGAGGCCTGAATGTTATAACTTGGAACTTTATTTACTTCTAAGAAAGTGATTTACAAGAGAGATGTATATGAGAGAGATAATGCATTCTAAAACTGAATACTAAAAAAATAAACTTGCCTCCTCAAAATGAGTGAAGGATCCTACTTATAGAAAACAAAACATAAATATAAAGAATCTATGCACATCAAAGTGGGTCCCTTAGACATTGTACCATCCCCTTTCTCATTATATGGTTTTGTAATATGCCATTCCTGCTAAAGAAACCTGATCCGCGCATCTTGATACCAATCCGTATTCGCTTTCAGTTGAGGTGGAATCTTTGGGTGAAAGCCTTTCCCCAAACACTAACCTAACTTCGAAGAAAGCCGGTAACCTCCCCCCTCTCAATCTAAAGAAGAAGCTTTCCTCTCCGGCATTGCCATTCCCCTCGATCAGAACCATTTTAGTCTCGTACCAAAGCTCCTATCCCTGCCGGTTTAGTACCATCGGGCAAGCATCTTCTCTCTCTTCTGATATGAGATGGGGAGGATGCGCAGTACGGCCCAGACTCCTACGGGAGGCAGCAGTGGGGAATTTTCCGCAATGGGCGAAAGCCTGACGGAGCAATGCCGCGTGGAGGTAGAAGGCCCACGGGTCGTGAACTTCTTTTCCCGGAGAAGAAGCAATGACGGTATCTGGGGAATAAGCATCGGCTAACTCAATCTACCTCGTGGTTGAGAGAAATGCGCCTGACTCGATCGGTACCACTCCAACTGGCTTGGCTGGAAGGGGCTACAGGGCACAGAGAGGCAAGTGATGGGCACTACTCATCATAAGAAAGCAGTCATGCAGATAGAAAGAGTAAAACAATGACTCTGACTAAGTAAAGAGATGAGGTTCTTTCTTTTGCCTTTACGCGAGCCAATTATGCGTGGCGCTGAAGAGGAAGGCGTCATTTACTGTACAACTATCGGCCATACAATGATGGCATTGTGGATATCATTCGTATCCAGTTTTTTGGGCAAAGTTAGAGTAGTCATTTAGGGAATAAGTCTTTTTTAATTATTCTATTAGCATAGCATTAAGCTTCGTGGGAATCCCGGATCTCTGTCTTAAGCTTCCCGCCCTACTCCTGATTCCATTCCCGTGGCACCTTTATCCGGCCTAAGCCTAAACCTCTTCAAGCTTGCCTGCCCTCAGTCTCCGGACAAGCTCCATTTTTGGAAGAGCGTGGAATAGTAGAGTTCTTCTTCCTTTTATTCCAAAATGAGGGCTACGCAGCCGAATCCTTCAATCCGAGGCGATCGAAGTGAGGCAGAGTTTCATCCTGAGCAATGGAGATAGAGACCAATCACTTTGATCGTGGTTGTTCTAGCCAAGCCGCTTTGGGTCCGAAGCCGATAGGAAGTGAAAGTCGCTGAGGTAAGTTCCGATAGAGCTAGGTTCCGGGTATTCCTACCATCTTTTTGGTTGGCTGTTAGAGTATAGCTTCTCTCGGGGTTAGCGATAAGAGTACACCGGCCCGTGTGGTAGCGGGCGAACTAAGGATTTCGTACTTGCAACGAAGCGTGCAAGTGGGTGAATGCATCACCAGCCAAGCTAGTCACTTGGAACATAGGGGTATTCAATCCCCCAGCTTCTGGGCCTTGACAATCGACTTCAGATTTAATATTGAGGTTGTGTTAGTGAGCGCATAACTAAAAAAAATCCTTTACCTAATAATTTACTTGCTTACCTAAGAGGGTCTGTTCTCGCAACTGATTTGTCGGTAAATCACTCTTTGTTGTCTGTCAAATAATCTATACACTTACTGGAGTGACCGAAGTGCTTCCTGAAACAAGCACGATGGAACGGTCAGGAAATAACTCGTATCGGGAGAGGAGTAGGAGACACCCCGTATGAGCTTTTGTAGGAGCAAGCTGACCGAGTTTCAGACCCCGGATAGGAGGGAGCAAGTGGAATAAACGAGTTCAATACGCTGGATAAGAAGCGTAGTATACGAAGCGATCACTAGAGCGTCAGCGCGAAGAAAGGCAGATCCATACTAGATAAACGGTTTTCCTTTCTCTTACGAGATTTTCATTTCTAGTTAGAGGAGCAGACCTTCTTCTTTAGAACAGACATTCCATTCTTTGCTTTCCCAGCACTGACCTCTCTGGTCGAATGTTAGAGTCGGCTCTACTTCAACTAGTAGTCTTTAAGTCGGAAATCGCTTTCACATCTCAAACAGAAAGGGGGGATTGGTTTGAATAGCCCTATTGACCAGGAGAGTCAGTATTACCGCAGCTTTGACTCTGTTGTAGGTATGAAGTGAGTTCCATACCATGA
Organism: Nicotiana benthamiana; assembly: GCA_034376525.1. Classification (NCBI taxonomy): domain Eukaryota; kingdom Viridiplantae; phylum Streptophyta; class Magnoliopsida; order Solanales; family Solanaceae; genus Nicotiana; species Nicotiana benthamiana. The sequence continues at coordinate 72,416,641 of CM067325.1, forward strand.
AAAAGATTTCAATGGGACCAGGAAGACAACCCACCACCGGAACTTGCTTTGCTTTACTGTGGATATAGTATATCTATTATTGAGTGGGGTCCTTGGTGACTTTTGTTTTTGATCACAGTCCGTTTTTCTCTAATTCTTCAATCTGTTGGAGAAAATCTTCTGCCTTTTCTATAATTTTATCAGATCATATCCTTTCTTATTGCGTAGGTTGAGAATCATCTTCTGCAGTGTCGTTATTGCTTGTTTCACTTTGTATTGAAGTGTTAGATTTTTCATATTGATTGAGAGATCGAAGTAAATTTCTTTTTACTTCTTCCAAATATTGATTCATCATTTCATTCTTATCTCCTTCTTGAACAGAGATTCTTCTAGAAATATGTTTGACTGAGTTATTATCATTCAGTCTTTTCAAAGGAGTGATTGCATATTCTTGGATTTTCGTTTCAATGAAATCCAAAAGTTCTAGTCCATGTAACAATTTCGTTTTGGGATCATTTTTTATCAATTTGTCCAAGAAATTATTGTAAAATATTCTATATAAGCAAGGAATTTGTTCTTCGGTAAATCCCACTTCCCGGGTCCATTTATGAATCTATGAAATAGAGAATTCAATAAAGAAATATATTTGGTAAATTTTTTCCAAATAACAGATATGATTTTTATGGTTTTACTCGTTCAAGTCTGGTGAGATTTTAGCCCATTCTTTATATAACTTAAGAAATGGTTCATCAAGATTCTGATTGTTAGACCGTGGTAAGATCACGAATTTAAGAACCAATTAGGAATTGGTCCTGCAAATATATTTGCACATACCTTTATAAATCAAGTATGTTTATGTCTTTCATTATTATAATAAAATACTTTATCAAAGGTTTGGATTTACTACCAATATGTAAAATTCATAAGAGATTTGTTAAGGCTCATCTGCCTTTCTTTCATTGTGGAATTCTCCCAATCTTGAACAGATATAATCTGCTTAATAATAATTTTTTAGAAGTTATAAACTTTCTCATCTGTGTTTGGCGAAATGGCTTTCTAGCCACTTAAACTTATCGGGGTTTTAAAAGCCGATACATAAACTTATAGCTTTCCCATTTGAACATTCGAACTTATTTTTTCCATAACTAATAAATATATTTGACCATGCCCATATGGCGTCAGTTGGTACCAATTAGCAGTCCGCGTGAGGAACACCATGAACATGAGCGTGAAAACCTTCTTCCCAATGCACAACAGTACAAAATGGGTTTTGTTTAATTGTGTTCTTATTTATTCCTTCTAAAATACCCCTTCATCCATTTTTAAAATTCTGAAGCTCCAATTTCAATTTTTTTATTTTTTCAGACAGTGAAAATGGTGGAAAGTTGTATATTTTGTACCGTGAAAATTTTGGCCTTTGTGGCCATAACTTCATGCAATAAAAGTTCTTGATTTTCCTTTTTGCTGAGACATTTTGTTGGTGCTAGGTTGCTTCTACTGCTGGTGCTGGTGTCGCCGGCAGTAGTGGTGTCGGCCATGGATTCTCCAAACTTTAACCAAAAATGGGATACTTCAAATTTTGCCCAAAATATTATCAAATAGTGGTGCGCTATGTTATTTATTTATTTTCATACTTTCCTGTAACTTCCCCTTCCAAGTTTGTTGAACTCCTTGAATCCAATAATGGCATATTTCAATTCTGATAGCCAAAAAATTCAGGACGGCACCAACGGTCAAGATCAGGAACCAATGACCACGAACGAAACCTCAATCGGCAACCGAAACCTCAAACTTTCGAGTAATCAAAACTTTGCCGAAAAAATTGAACCACGACAAACCTCTAAGTAGCAGCCTCTGCTTTTGATTAAGGAAGAAAATTGATTAACTGGAGTGTTGTGTGGTGAAGAGAAGAAAAAGGAGCAGAGATAGGTCTTTTTGGAATTAGCTTAAAATGGTAATTCATGGGATGAAGAATAACGCTAATACAGTCAAAGAGAAGGAGTTTCTGTTTTCGCGCCCTTACGTGTAAGACATCCATTGGTCATTTGCTGACTGGATAGACACATATGTGTATGTGTAATACACGCGCACATGGTCTCTTGTTAGTTGTATTTATTAGTTAGGTAAAAAATGAGTTCGAGTGTTTAAATGGAAAAGTAATAAGTTTATGTTTCGACTTTTAAAACCCTGATAAGTTTAATTGGCTAGGAAGCCATTTCTCCTTTGTGTTATAACCAGAAAAGTGCTGAAATTCTGCACTACCTATACTGGTGAGAATATTCTCATAATAAGAATGTGTTTTATATGACTCACCGGGATAGTATTATCCATTAATCAAATACCTCTAGAATATCTTCTATGGCTCTTCTTTTCTCTGAATCTCAGAGTTTTCCAAAAAAATATATTATTTCTTTTTCGGGTAACATTTCTTAGGAGTAGATATCATCATTGTCCTCTTCTCTAGCGATTGAAGCAAAAGTATCTTTTTGCTTTTGAGCGGATAAATATTCTTGTAAATGTCTGTATAACGGTTTATCTTTTGGAATATCTTCCAGATGAATTGAAGCAGTTGACGAAGAATCACCTTTGAAAGAAAACTCGTGTATTAACTAAACTCTTTTTTTCTATTTGTATACTGTGGAGTTAGCCGAAGATCGATATGACGATCTTTGACTACATGAGTTTGCTGGGGATGATCTTTCCTCTTTTCCTCTGCCTCTTTCTCTGACCCAAGGAGGATCCATGCTGTAAATATAGCAACTTTATATTAATCAGACAAATAATAGTCTTTCGTATCATAAGAAATTAGAGAAAAATAATCATGTATGAAGATTCTTCTTCTATAATTTCATCAATAATTTATCAATTATAAGACTCTGTAGTCTCTATATAACACAACTACCTTTAAGATAGTGATTAATAATTCTTCATCTAGAAAGGTTGTATAGAAATTCATTGTCAGTATATACTAGATAATAATCAGGAAGAGAATTATCAATTCCTTTTATACTGAATTTCAAAATTAAAAGAGGCTAATTGAGGCTACCATCTTGCAAATATTAATTTCGAAGCATCATGTTTAAAATTTTTGTCAAACATATATTTAACACATTGAGCAATATTTTATTAAATTTTTTGATTTTATAAATCATCCAAAAATTTTAAAACACACTTAACAACGGTCAACATTTTATGGGCCACCGTAGCATATTTTTTCTAGACTTCGGTTTATTTTCTCGAATGAAATCTTATTAAATATTTACAATTATTGTTGGGATTAATTTGTTTTAAAATCCCATCATAGCCAATATTAGACGCATCTGTCTCAATGATCTTTTGCCATGCCGGATTAGCAACAGTAAAACAAGGTAAAGACTCAATATGTTATTTAATATTTTTAACTAACGTAGTAAGACTATCAGTCTAAGGATTTTCGTAATTCTTTTTTAGCATATCATATAACAGGGTTAAGTCTCAAGATAAATCTTTATGAAAAGGGGATATGTAACTTAAACTTCCCACAAAACTTTATAACTAAGTTATGTCAGTAATAACATTAAATTTTGATGAAAATCAATTGATCTTCGAATAGGAGTAATTTTTCCTCGACAAATATTCTGTCCTAAAAAGTGAACGTTCTTTTGAAATAAACTCATTTTGGTTTGGAAATCACTAAACCATTTTGTATAACAATCTTTTTAAAGATATCAAGATGCTTAATATGCATTTCAAATGTTATTAAAAAATACCAATATGTCATCAAGATAAATGATAATAAAATCCAATTACGGATTAACAATATCATTAATTATTTGTTGAAATTCAGAAGGGGCTTTTACCAAACCAAAACATCCAAAACATCAAATTGAGGAGCCATTGGAATTCTCTAGTGACGAATAAACTTGAAGCTCATTTATCTCTAATGTATAAATATCTATAAATATATGCAACTGTGTTAGCAATAAACATACATGTGTGACGTGAATTAATTATTCTATAAGAAATAATGCGCTATTGCTTTTTTCATTCCTCATCAATCTAATAAGTGGTAACTGTAAGATAATCACAGTCATTACCACTTCTACCAATAGCAGTAGTAATAGCAACACGACAATTTATATGAGTAAATAAATACCGCAAATATTATTCATGTTCATGTTTATATTCATAAATAACGCTCTTTACGGTTGTGCGAGGTCAGCCTTTATAAGTATGATTAAAAACTCTTCTAATATAATGCACAAAGTGAGGATTATAAGGAAAACTATAGGATAAGCACATAATAGTAACCATTTTTGTCAATTCTTCACGATTTTTATTTGGATCATTGTATAAAAGGCCACCAGTAGCAGTGTTAATTCCCGGTTGAACTAGATTTGACCAGGTACTAGGGTTAACCTCAGTACCTACACTTGACCCCTTTTTCGCAACTTTTATTTGAAGATATCTAGCTTTATCTGTAGGGTGTGTCCTTATGTATCTAGTCAAATTACCTGTACTGCTACGGTCTCCAGTTATTAATGAGCCATCAAAGACCCACAAGTTTTACACTTAGCCTTATTTTAAGCTATAAGTTGAGTAAAAAAGTGCCAAACAAGAGATGTTTTGGGCCATTTAGAAGGTTATATATTAAAATTAGGTATCACAATCCATTTCTATCACAGGTCATGATGGCGTCCAACACCATTGCTGGGCAAGCCAACACAGAAAATACTAACTAACTTTCATTTACCTTTACCCCAAAATAGTTGAAATAATTCTTTAAGTCTAAATAAAATCAGAAACAATTAATAAGATCATGATAATTATACAACCCCAAAATAATACAGTCTACTAATGTGTGTTCCAAGACCCGGTGTCACAAGCTGTGGACAACTAGTAGAATATATAAAAGAATCATATTGTCCTACTGTCTGAAACAAAATAGACACAAATATACATAAAAAAGACTTCTTCAGGCTGCTGAACAACATGGAAGGAAAACAGCTCACCATGGATGTCTCGAGGATGCTCAGAGATGCATACCCGACTGATAGCCAGATACACATGCCTCAGGCCCTATACTGTTAAGCACAAAAGTATAGTATGAGTACATAAATAATATGTACCCAGTAAGTATCTCATCTAATCTCGAATAAATAGATATGAGAGGTCGACTTGATACTTATTAGGGTAAAATAATGTGAGAAGAAATTATAATAAGAAGGAACAACACAAGTATTAAGCATTAATGAGCGTAGAAAACAGTTCATTTCCAAATGTTATCGTGGGTATATATATATATACATATATATATAAGCAAATATGAAGTCTAGTCCACAGAGAAAGACACTAAGAAAAAACATGCGCACGTAATACCCAGGGACGTATAGCCCAACCAACATAAAAATAAATGGTGCACTGCTGAGGGTTGAACGAATCGAATCATAGATGCATCTATTACTATGCTCTTGAATCAACCATGCAACGTGATCAAACATAATTAAACACAGCAATAAGCATACAACTGTATATAACTCTAGACAGTTATTCACATGTGTGTTCAATTTCTCTTTAAAAGGCCAAGGAAAATAAGGTTCCTACCACTAGTCTCATTTAATTTATTCAGCATGGCATATACGAATCCGAATTTAAGCATCAAGTTATAATGATATCACATAGAGCATGCTTATGGGTCCTAGACTACCCGGACTTAGCATAATAGCAGCTAAGCACAGATTCTCGTCACTTAGTGCAGAGGTAGCCCCCACATATAGTGGCAATTTATTCAATTATTACACCTACGGGGATAATTCCCTCTTACAATGTTAGAAAGGACGCTCACCTCGCTCCAAAGTGAACTTACAATACAGAGAACGAGTCAAAGGCCTCAATTCGGAGCCGAACAATTCCAATGTAATTAAATAAAGTAAGAACTAATTAATATAGACTCATAAGATCGAATTCTACCTATTTAAGCAATTTTCCAACCATTAACACAAGTTTCCTAAATTTTGACCCCGGGCCCACATGCTCGGATTTTTGAGATTTTTCGAAGGAAGTTTTTCTTTACTACCTAAGGGTCAATAATATATGATTTCTAATTCATTCCATAACAAATATTTTGGTTAAATCTAAGTATTATTAAAACCCTAGGTTTTAGAACTAACCCCATAATTTCACATTAATACTAGTATTTAATCTACCTAAGACAATGATATTAAACTAGAAATAGGTAGCACACACTTACCTCAAGATACTAGGTGAAGTCCATCTCTCAAAGCTCCCAAATCGCCCAATGGAGGAGTGAAAATATGATAAAATGACATATAACCTGTATTAAATGAACCTCAATGCCCAGCGATTTTGCATCTGCAGTTTGGAGACCACATATACGAGAGATGGGTCGTACCTGCGAAAATAGGACAAGGAGCTAGGACCGCATCTACGGTCTCCAGGCCGCATCTACAGAGCCGCTTGTACGACTTGGGAGTCGTTTCTGCAGTTACTGGCCTGCCCTGCCCAGGCCGCTTCTGCTATGGCACGACCGCATCTACGGTCTCGTACATGTGGTCCACCAATCACAGGTGCTGTTATGACAGAAGCAGCAAGCTTCAACTCCTTCTAAAAATTCCACTTCACTCGAGCCTCGTCAGATTAACCCTCGGGGCTCCCGAGTCCCACCCGAACATACCGACAAGCATGAGATCATGAAACAAACCTACACAAACCCTCGATACACATGAAACAATGCTAAATCTAGGGAATTGGATCAAACCTTTGAATCTTCAAGTTCTTAAGTTTTACTATTACATGCCCTAATGCCTTTAATCTGCTCGGATTGACACCAAATTTTACGTAGAAGCCCCAAATGATATTTGAGACCTATTCTAGGCTTCAGAACTAACATACGATCTTGATACCAATGAACTTAATCATTACTTAGTTTCATTAAATACTTAGAACTTCAAATTAATAATTTCTAATGAAAATTCATTACCCGGACTAGGGACTTCAGAATTTGATTCCTGGCATACGTCCATGTTCCATATTTTCCCACAGACCCTCCGGAACCGTCAAATCACGAATCCGGGTCCATTGGTTTAGAATGTTGACCAAAGTCAAACTTAGTTGTTTAAGAAATCCTATGGAATTGGGCATATCTCAGTAAAAACTCTTCCAAATATCGAACCAACCGTCCCCATAAGTCGTGAATTAGATAAAGAAAGCACAAGAAGTTTTATTTAAGGGAATGAGGTTCTAAAAGGCAAAACGATGAGGCGAGTCATTACATTCTCAACCTCTTAAACAAATGTTCGTCCTCTAACAGACATAGAAAAGTACCTGAGCTGCTAAATAAATGGAGATATCTACTCTGCATGTCCTCCTCGGACTCCAATGTTTCCTACTCAACTGGTTGGCCCCTTCTCTGGACCTTTACCGCATAAATCCTCTAAGATATCAACTGGCGATCATGTCTATCAATAATGGAAACTAGCTCCTTGTCGTAACCCAAGCTCTCATCCACCTATATATTACCGGAGTCTAACACATAGGACAAGTCATCATGATACTTCCGAAGCATCGACACATGAAAAAATGGATGAACTCCCGATAAGCTCAACTTGCTTTTCTTCCCGAACCTCATAATGCCCTTCATTGGCGAGACTTTCAAGAGAACCTTCTTGCCAACCATGAACGATACATCATGCGCCTTCTGATTTTTGTAACTCTTATGTCCGGACTGAGCTGTGCGAAGCCTCTCCTGGATCAACTTTATCTTGTCCAAGACATCTGATACCAAATCTCTACCGTATAACTTAGCCTCGCTAGGCTCGAACCACCCAATATGAGAATGACAACGACGACCATATAAAGCCTCGTATGGAGCCTTCTCTATGTTGGACTAATAGCTATTGTTGTATGCAAACTCTACCAAGGCCAAGAACTAATCCCATTGCCCACCAAAGTCAATCACACATACCCTGAGCATGTCCTCCATAATCTGAACTATCCGTAGTAACTTCCCGTAGGTCTGAGGATGAAATGGTGTGCTGAGATCTACACGGGTCCCCAACTCACTCTAAACGGCTTTCCAGAAATGGGAAGTGAACAGAGGGTCTCTGTCCGATATGATGGAAACATGCACACCATGCAACCACACTATCTCCCGAATGTAAATCTGAGCATACCTCTCCCTAATATAAGTAGTAGCCACCGGAATGAAGTGAGCCGACTTGGTCAACCTATCATTAGTGACCCACACTGAACCGAACTTCCGCAAAGTCCCCGACAACACAACTACGGAATCCATGGTGATATGCGCCCACTTCCACTCCGGTATAGGCATCTATTGAAGTAGGCCCCCCGGCTTCTGGTGTTCATACTTGGCCTGCTGGAAATTCAAACACTTAGCCACATACTCCACTATGTCTTTCTTCATTCTCCGCCACCAATAATATTGCCTCAAGTCACGATATCTTCGTAGCACCCTGATGAATGGAATACCGCGAACACTGAGCCTCCTCCAGAATCCTCTTGCTCAGACCATCAACATTATGAACACATAGACAACCCTAGAGTCGCACAACACCATCCTCACCAGTAGAAGCCTCTTTGGCACCTCCCTGAAGTAGTGTCTCTATCAGAACCGCCAAATGTGTATCATCAAACTGCCAGCCTTTATCTTCCCCAATAATAAGACTAAGCAACTACACACGCAAGAACTTTTCTAGGCTCTTAAATGTCCAAACTCACAAGTCTGTTAGCCAAGGACTGAATATTCAAAGCTAGTGGCCTCTTATATGCTAGAATGAACGGTAAACTACCCATACTCTATACCTTTCTGCTAAAGGCGGAGCCCTTGCCAGATGATAAAGAGTGGTGATTTCATAATCCTTCAGTAACTCAAGCCACCTACACTGCCTCAAAATAAGATCCATCTTCTTGAACTAATGTTGCAAGCTGTGATGGTCGGTATAAACCTCACATGACACCCCATACAGGTAATGCCTCCATAACTTAAAAGCATGAACAATCGCGGCCAACTCCAGATCGTGCACATGATAATTCTTCTCATGAACCTTTAGCTAATGTGAAGAATTTCCTCCTATATGAATATACATCCTAATCCAACGCATGAAGCATTGCAAGATACCGCATACATCCACGAGCCAGAAGGCAATACAAGAACTAGTGTTATTGTCAAAGCTGTCTTGTGCTTCTGGAAGCTCTCCTCGCAATCATCAGACCAACGAAATGGAATACCCTTCTAGGTCTATCTAGTCAAACGTGATGCAATAGATGTAAAGCCCTACACGAATCACCAGTAATAACCTTCCAGCCCTAGGAAACTCTTGATCTTGGTCATTGAGGTAGGATATGGCCAAACTCTGAACCGTTTCAATCTTCTTACGCTCCATCTCAATACCCTCTCCTGACATAATATGTCCCAAGAATGCCACTGATTTTAGCCAAAACTCATACTTGGAGAACTTAGCATATAGTTTCTGTTCCTACAAGGTCTGAAGCACTAGTCTCAAATGTTGCTTGTGCTCTCCCAAGCTACAAGATTATATCAAGATGTCATCAATGAAGACAATAACAATTGAATCAATATAAGGCCTTAACACCCTGTTCATAAAATCCATGAATGTTTCTGGGGAATTACTCTAGACAAAAAAAATCACCAAAAACTCATAATGACCATATCTAGTTTGAACTGCAGTCTTTAGAACATCGAAGTCCCGAATCCTCAGCTGATGATACCCTGACCTTAGGTCTATCTTAGAGAACACCCTAGCACCCTACAACCAGTGGAACAAATCATCTATACGAGGCAGCGGATACTTGTTCTTGATGGTGACTTTGTTCAACTGGTGGTAATCGATGCACATCTGCATAGTCCCATCCTTCGTCTTCACGAATAACACTGGTGCACCCTAAGGCGATATACTGGGCCTAACAAATCCATTCGCCAACAACTCCTAAAGTTTCTCCTTTAACTCCTTCAACTCCTTAGGAGCCATATGGTACGGTGGAATAGATAGAGGTTGGGTGCCTGGAGCCAAATCAATATAGAAATTAATATCACGGTCCGGTGGCATGCCTGGAAGATCAGAAGGAAACACATCAGCGAACTCTCAACCCCTAAAACTGAATCGATCGTTGGAGACTCTGCGGTGGTGTCCGGAACATAAGTTAGATAAGCCAAACACACCTTTTCAACCATATGCCGAGCCTTCATAAAAGAAATAACTCCACTAGGTGTATCAACTATGGAACCCCTCCACTCCAATCTCTGCAACCCCGACATCACTAGTGAAATAGTCTTGGCATGGAAATCTAGGATGACATGATATAAAGATAACCAATCCATGCCCAGGATGACCTCAAAATCGATCATATTAAGCAACAAGGGATTTTCGCTAGTCTCGAAACCACAAAATATGACTATACAGGACTGGTAGATCCGATCCACAACTAGAGAATCACCTACGAGAATGGATACATGGACAAGAGTTCCCAAAGGCTTAGGAGATATAACCAGGAATCGAACAAACAGGGATAATACATATGAATAGGTAGATTCGGGATAAAGTAATATAGAAGCATCACTACAACCAATGGAAATAATACTTGTGATAATGGCGTTTGAGGCTAATTCATCTAACCTGGGCGAAAGGGCATAAAATCTGGCTGGAGTACTGGCTGGTTGGCCGCCACCTGACTGAGCAGTAGGTGGCTGACTCTTCCAGCCTGGCCTCCACCTCAAGGTCGACCCCTACTAGCATACCCTTCACCTCTATGTGGTTAGGCAGCTGGTGCTGAAATTAGGGGCTGCTTACCCTGTTGCACTGCCTTGCCCAGAATTCTGGGGCAAATCCTCTTTAGGCGATCAAGATTTCCAATCTCGTAGCACACCCTCGGTACCATAGCATGCTGCCCTGGAGTCTGAGCCTGCTAACTCGAATACCCACTTCAAGAACCGTGGATGGCTAGTGGGCGATAGAAACTCTTTGGCACAACGCTCAAGTGAGCACTAGAAGAATTTTGATAACCAGAATACCCGCCAAAAGAACCCTGAATAGCTAGTGGGCGGTAAGAACTCTCCGGAATCGCGTTGAAATAATGTCTCACTAGAGCACCTTGGGGAGGGGGTGGTGGTGCTGAATGCATGGGTCTACTGGGATGACCCCTCCCGAAGTGACCTCTACCCCTAGTTGAGACACCTCTAAACTCTCCCAAAAATCTACTTCTCTTATCCTGCTGCATCTTCTCTCTACCCCTCTGATGATACCCCTCAATCCTATGAGCAATACCAATTATTAGATGATACTCTGTACCCATCTCTACCTTCGGGCAATACCAGATCAAATACCGGGGTGCAACCCCGCAACAAACCTCTGCGCTCTCTCTGAATATGTGGGAAGTATCATGAATGCATGGCGAACAACTTAGAAAACCTCGTCTTATAATCGGTCACAGACATTTGACCCTGCTAAAAATGCTCAAACTGATACCGTAACTCTTGTGAGCACGTGATTTTTGCCTCGCTCAAAATATTCCTATAGAATTCATTAAAATTAGGATTTTTCTTTTATTATTTGAATTTTTAGGAATTAATGGCATGATTTTGTGTTTTTTTTTGCATTTTTGTGCATTTTTAAATTGAGATAATTCATAAAAATACAAAAAATAGCATGTTTGCATTTAGGATTCAATTTTATATTTTTCTTAGGTTTATTAGTTAATTAATATTACAAAATAAGAAAAATTACAAAAATGATCATTTATACATTTGTTTAGTTTTCTTTTTAAATCTGGTATTTAGGTTATTTTAAAAGTTAATTAGTTTATTTTGTAGAATTTTAAACTTGGTTTGGTTTATTTTTTATTTTATACTTACTAAAATCTGGAAAATAAAATAAAAAGAGAAATAATTAAAAAAACAAAAATAGAAGAGGAAAAGAAAGAGGTGTAAATTTGGGCCACCTTCAATTAAATCCAGCCTAAAGCCCCTGAACCCGTCCAAATTGGCCCAAACTCGTCCCCCAACCCGGTCTCTCATTAGAGACATCCCAAAACGACGTCGTTTTGGGGCACATAATCCGAGCCCTTCATCCGTTACCATCCAACGGTCCAGATTTGACCTTAATTTTAAATAAAAGTGTCTGAAACTATTCCCAACCCAGAGACAAAACTCATCCTCCTCGCATCACTGCTCACTGGTGTAACACCACCGCAAAACCACCGCTCCTTCGTCGTCTACCGTCAGTCGGAAATCGCCTCCGACGACGGCCGGTCTCCAATTGACCCCAAATTAACACTGTTTTCTCCCCTTCTCCTCCTCTTTACAATAACCCAACTCCCTGCCTTCAAATCCTAGCCGATGTTGTCGAATAATTGTTTAAAAGGTTGGCTGCTCCGCCTTCCACGGTGGCGCCTGCTACAATTGCCACCGAAAACATACAATAAGTTCCCATTTTCCTCCTCTAACCAGAGCTGAACCCCACTTCATTCGAATCACCCACAAACGTCTCGAATTTCAGATTGAAACACTAACCCCAAACCCTAAACTTTCAAAGATGACCAGAGTTCGTTCGATTTTGGACTGTAATGGTCCTTAATCTTGTGTTCCTCATAGAAACATATGATTAAGGTGGCGAGGGAGCACAAGCGAGGAAGAATGGAGAGCGAACAGGGAGATCTACAAGGTGGCGAGGAAAGAAGCAAAGCTGGCAGTTACGAAAGCTAAAAATGCAGCGTTTGGTCGCATGTCCGAGGAACAAGGGGAGAAAGACGGGGTCAGAAAGCTATTCCGGTTAGCTAAAGCAAGGGAAAGAAAGGCGTGTGATCTTGACCAAGTTAGGTGCATCAAGGTCGAGGATGGTAGAGTTCTAATGGGGGAGTCTCAAGTCAAGCAGAGGTGGCAGGTGTACTTTCGAGACTTACTTAACAAGGAGGGGGATCGTATCGTAGAGCTAGGGGAGTTGGGGCATTCAAAGCAACATAGAGACCTTGGGTACTGCAGGTGCATTATGGCAGAGGAGGTCACGAGGGCTTTGCGTAGGATGAGTAGGGGTCGAGCGACCAGGCCTGACGAGATACCGGTGGAGTTCTCGAAATGCATGGGTAGGTCAGGAGTGGAGTGGCTCTCCAGGTTGTTCAATCATCTTCAGGACCAAAAGGATGCCGGAGAAGTGGAGGTGGAGTACAGTGGTGCCGTTGTACAAGAACAAAGGGGACATCCAGTGCTGCAACAACTTTAGGGGTATCAAATTAATAAGTCACAACATAAAGGTTTGGGAGCGGGTGATCGCGGCGAGGGTGAGGGAGATGACATTTATATCTGTGAACCAGTTCGGTTCCATGCCGGGTCGCTCCACTGCAGAAGCTATCCACCTTGTCAGGAAGCTGGTGGAGCAGTTGAGGGATAAGAAGAAGGACCTGCACATGGTGCTTATCGAATTGGAGAAGGCGTATGACAAGGTCCCAAGGGAGGTGCTATGGAGGTTCTTGGAGAGGAAGAGTGTACCGGAAGCCTACATTAGATTAATCAAGGATATGTATAATGGAGCTAAGACTAGGGTTAGGACGGTGGGTGGCGACTCAGACTATTTTCCAGTGGATATGAGGCTCCATCAAGGATCGGCGCTTATCCCTCTCTTGTTTACCTTGGTGATGGATGCTCTAACCGGACATATTCAATGGGATGTGTCTTGGTGTATGCTATTTGCTGATGACATAGTCTTGATAGACGAGACGAGGGTCGGTGTTATTGAGAGGTTAGAGGTATGGAGGCAGACTCTCGAGTCTAAGGGTTTCAAAATAAGCAAATATAAGACAGAATACCTGGAATGCAAGTTTATCACCGAGCCAAGCGAAGTAGGAAGGGACGTGATGATTGGATCTCAGGTAATCGCCAAGAGGGACAATGTCAGATATGTTGGGTCGGTGATTCAGGGGGACAGATAGATTGACGGGGACGTCACTCATCATATAGGAGCGGGGTGGTCAAAGTGGAGGCTTGCATCAGGAGTCCTGTGTGACAAGAAACTTCCACAGAAACTCAAGGGAAAATTTTATAGAGCTGTGGTTAGACCTTCCATGTTGTATGGGGCGGAGTGCTGGCAAGTGAAGAACTATCATGTTCAGAGAATGAAGGTTGCGGAGATGAGGATGTTGTGGTGGATGTGCAGGCTCACCAGGTTAGATAAGATTAAGAATGAAGTTATTCAAGAGAAGGTGGGGGTGGCCCCGGTAGATGAGAAGATGCGAGAAGCGAGGCTGAGGTGGTTAGGGCATGTGCGGAGGAGAAGTCCTGATGCCCCAGTGAGGAGTTGTGAGCGGCTGGCAATGGTCGGCATACGGCGAGGCAGAGGGAGGCCTAAGAGGTATTGGGGAGAGGTGATTAGGCATGAAATGGCTAGAATGCGGATTTCCGAGGACATGACCCTTGATAGGAAAGTCTGGAGGTCTAGTATCATGGTTGTAGGATAGGGACTCCTAGAGTTTTTTGTACTCCTCATCCGGGGTTGGGTGACGCTTGGCAGGGCTATCCATAGATTATTTGTCTATTCGATTGTGTATTCCTTATGGTAGTTATTGTCTGATATTATTGCATGCTATTTTATTTATGGTTCTTATGTTTAGATAATTATTTACGCTATTTCTGCAGGAGTCACTAAAGCTCTTTTGTTTTTGTTTTTATTTTTCCTTTCCTTTAATGAGTTGACGGTCGGTTGGAAACATCCTCTCTGCCCTTCGGGTCGGGGTAAGGCCCGTCTACATATTATCCTCCCCAGATCTCACTTTGTGGGACTATACTGGGTAGTTGTTGTTGTTGATAGACAAGAACACCCTAGATTATTCTAGAGAAGGTTAAAGTCACAATTCTAAGACTCTAATGTTAAGACTTGAGCTACAAGTCAGAAAAAGAGGGGCTGGTTGAGTAAATCTGAAGGGTTAAAAGGGGGAGTAAGGGGTAAAAAACAAATAAAAGGGTTGCCCTAAGTTTTGGTTATAAATAGGTGATTTTTTGCCTTCATTCACAAGTTTTCTAGCAGTCTGAAAATCCGTAAAAAATTTCCAAAGTTTTAAGTCTAAAAATATCCACAAAATTCCCTAGAATTTCCAGGAACTTCCTAGAAGCTAAGCAATTCCTAATGTTTCAAGCCTCTTAAAGTCCTTTAGATCTTAAACCTGCAGAAAAATCCAAAAAAAATATACTATTTCATTGGAGTTTTTGTGAGATTAGTTTCAATGCTCAGCTATCAATTCAAATTTTAGTGTAAAAGGATTTGAAATACAGGCGCTTATGGTGTTAAATTTCATAAGTTACTTGGGTTTCAATTTGACCCAGTTCTTGGTGAACTTGAACTGGTTTCCATGTGTGTTGGTTCAAGTTGATTTCTGGGAATTGATATTGCTTTTTCTTGAGCTAGTGAACTTTTGATCTGCTGGGTTTGCCGTTGAACTGCTACTGACCCTTCCTTTCTCTTTTGTTTCATCATAATACCAGGTACACATCTTCAAATTTATCTCAATGTAGCTTTTTATTTGGGTCTAAAATGCAACATCATAAGCTAACTCCTTGTTGTTTTGTTTAATTTGAATCCTTATGTAATAATAATCGATTATGCATTGGGTGATGAACATCTGTTCAAGGAAGTTTAATTTGAATTTGTATTCAATTTTTATTTGGACTGGACTTTACATGGACTGTATGAATTGCTTTGGATTTTGTTGTAGTTTGTGTTAATTAGTTCTTTGTATAACTCCGTGCATGGAATGTAGATATAGAAGCAGTAGTTAAATTAACATGACATTTGTTTGACGCCATATATGATCTTGCGATTATTTTGTTTTCAGTATCCTCATTATACAATAACTCTTGAAAATAGGTTCGATTGATTATATGGGTCAAATTGTTAAATTTGAACGTTTCCAATGTTTATTTTTGCAAATCATTCAATTATTCTTTGAACTATTTGTGATTAGAATCAACCAATTTTGAAGTTGGAAATCAGGAGTCTCATTTTTGTTAAATCAAATTTATGGTTAATGTTTCGGCTCAGTTGGTGGCCATACTACGATCTTTCAGTTAATTCATTGATCTAAATTCACAACTCATCTCTTGGGCTATCCGAATTGAGTGGTAATTTAATTTAGGAAGTTCTCCTTGTGTTTAAGTTTTAAACTTGAATCCAAGGCTTGAATGTTATTCATTTGGCCCATGTAGAGACAAATACAATAGAAAATTTTAGTTTGCCTTAGACTGACCTTTTAATAATAAAATAAGGTGCGCCGCGCCGAACGAATTACACAGCCATCTTTAAATGTTTATATTAAATTACTTAGGAATTTGGGACATGCCGTTTGGTGTACTTCACGGCTTCCAGCAATGATAATAACACGTTAGTCGTTTTAGGCGCGTCTTTAATAATTTTACCTTCCTAAGTACAGGTGCACATTTATGTGACTCAAATTCAAATCTCAATGAAGTTGACATATGTCAAAAACCGCGGGAACATTTATGTGACGTGGTTCACGGCATATTTTAACGACATTGCAATTTTCGATAAAAAATATTAAAAGCAGTAAAAAGAATTTTAAATTGCACTATAGGATAAACATGTATAAAAGCCAGAGTTTTAACCATTGATAATAATTTAAGCGACCATGCTAGAACCATGGGATCCAAAGATTCCTAACACCTTCCCTCGGATCAACAGAATTCCTTACCTAGAATTTCTAGTTAGCAAACTCCATTTGGGCAGTCGAAAATTTCCTCGACTCGGGATTTAAGCCGGTGACTTGGGACACCATTAATTATCCCAAGTGGTGACTTTGAAATCTTAAATAATTAAATCTCATTTTGATTGTCCTTTAATTGGAAAAAACTCCCTTATCTATGCCCTTCGCGGGGTTGTAGTGATAAAAAGGATGTGTGACAACTCTTCCCTCTCGGAGGGTGGAATGTACCTATCCAAGAATAACTGCGCGAACTGACCCCAAGTGATGGGAGGAGAAGACGCTGGCCTGCCAAGAACATAGGACTGCCACCATCTACGTGCCATGTCCTCAAGCTGAAATGTAGTTAAGTCAACTTAATGTGATTCCAATATCCTCATGTTGAGCAGTCTGTCCCTGCACCTGTCAATTAAGTCTCGGGCATCCTCATGACATTTGCCCTCGAAGATCAGAGGGTGAAGCCTAGCCCATCTATCCCATAACTTTTGCGGATCACCCTCGGCAGGTTGCCTGGGCTGGGGTTCCATTGCAGTAACTGGCTGAGCCTCGTCCGCGAGTAGTGCACCCGGAGTATGATACACTACAGCTGCATGCCTAGGAGCATAAGCAGTAGAGGTCTGTGCTCCCCCTCCTACCTATGAGGTAGCTGGATATGCTGGAAATAAACCAGTCTGAGTAATAGAATCCATGAACCGAAGCATACGACCCATAACCTCCTGAAATCCCGATGCTGTCATAAAGTCTGCCGTGGTAGGCTCAGCTGCGGGAACCTCTTCCTGCTCTTCTATGGTAGGATCTGTTGGTGGTGCTACTAGAATAGCTCTGGGACACCCTCGTCCCTTACCACGGGCCAGTGCCCTCCCCCGGCCTCTGAATCGGCATTCAGCAACCGGGGGAGCAACTCCACTCAAGTTTGGAACATCGGTCATGCGTGCCGTCACCATGTGTGAGATAATAAAAGAGGTGAAATTTAATATAACGACCACTAACGATAGGAAATGAATAAAGAGTAGTTTCCCTAGTACCCTATAGCCTCTCAAAGATAAATACAGATGTCTTTGTACCGATCTACAAGACTCTATTAGGTTTGCCCATGACTTGTAAGACCTACGTGAGCCTAGTGCTATAATACCATGTTGTTCCGACCCATTTTTATAACAGTCATGATGGCGGCCAACACTATTGCTGGGCAATCCAACGCAGAAAATACTAAATAAAATTTTATTTACCTTTACCCGAAAATAGTTGAAATAATTCTTTAAGTCGAAATAAAATCAGAAACGATTAATAAGATCATGATAATCGTACAACTCCAAAATAATACAATTTACAATGTGTTTGCCAAGACCTGCTGTCACAAACTGTGGGCAACTAGTAGAATATACAGAAGAATCACATTATCCTACTGTCCGAAATAGAATATGCAACAAAATACATAAGAAATACTTCTTCAAGATGCTTAATGGCATGGAAGGGAAGCAACTTACCATAGAAGTCTTGAGTCAGCTCAGAGATGCGCACCTGAGTGATAGCCAGATACACCTGCCTCAGACCCTGTACAATTAGGTACAAAAGTATAGTATGAGTGCATAAACAATATATACCCAGTAAGTATCCTGTGTAATCTCGAAGAAGTAGAGACTAGAGGTCTACTTGATACTTATTAGGGTTAAATAAAGTGAGAAGAATTTATAATAAGCAGGAACAACACAAGTATTAAGCATTAATGAGCATAAAATAATAGTTCATTTTCAAATGTTATCGTGGGTATATATATCTAGCAAATATAAGGTCCAGTCCATAGAGAAAAACAATAAGCAAAAAAATGCGCAATTAATACCGAGGGACGTACGGCCTGAACCAACATAAAAATAACTTGTGCACCGCCGCAGGTCGATAGCTCGAACCATAGATGCATCTATTACCTCACTCCCGAATCAACCATGCGACGCAGTTAAACATAAATAAACACAACTACAGGCAAACAACAGTATATAACTCTAGACAATTACTCACAAGTATGTTCAATTTCTCTTTAATAGGCCAAGGAAAATAAGGTTGCTACCACTAGTATCATTTAATTTAATCAACATGGTTTATACGAATCCGAATTTATGCATCAAGTTACAAGTATATCACATAGAGCATGTTTATGGGTCCTAGAATACCAGGACTTAGCATAATAGTAGCTATACATGGAATCTCGTCATATAGTGCGTACATAGCCCCCCACATATAGTGGAAATTTATTCAGTTATTACTCCTATGGGGACAATGCCCTCTTACAAGTTTAGAAAGGAGACTCAACTTGCTCCAAAGTGCACTTTCAATAACGAGAACGAGTCCAAGCCCTCAATTCGGAGTCGAACGATCCTAAACTAGTTAAATGAAGTAAGAATTAATTAATATAGACTCACAAGATCGAATTTTAGCTATTTATGAATTTCCCAACCATTATCATAAGTTTACTAAATTCCGACCCCGGGCCCACGTGCTCTGATTTCGAGATTTTTCGAAGGAAGTTGTTCTCTACTACCTGAGGATCAATAATATATGATTTCTAATTCATTCCATAACAAATTTCGTAGTAACAATCTAAGTAATATTAAAACCCTAAATTTTTGCTCTAACCCCATGATTTCACCTTAATACTAGTGTTTAATCTACCTAAAATAATGATATTAAATTAGAAATAGGTAGCACACACTTACCTCAAGATGCTAGGTGAAGTCTTTCTCTCAAAAGCTCCCAAATCTCCCAATGGAGGAGTCAAAATATGATAAAAATGACTTAGAACCCATATTAAATGAACCTCACTGCCCAACGATTATACATCCGCGGTCAGGGAACCACATCTGCGAGAGATGGGCCGCACCTGCGAAATTGGGCCAAAGAGCTGGGAATACATCTGCGGTCTCCAGGACGCATCTGCGGAGCCACTTCTGTGGCTTGAGTGCCGCTTCTGTGGCTTGAGAGCCGCTTCTACGGTTCCTGGCCTAGCTTTCCCTGGCCGCTTCTGCGATGGCACAACCGCATCTGCGGTCTCCCACCTGCGGTCCACCAACTCCAGGTGTGGTTATGACAGAAGCAACAAGCTTCAGCTCCTTTTAAAAATTTCGCTTAACTCAAGCCTCGTCTGATTGACGCTCGAGGCTCCCGGGCCCCACCCGAACATACCGAAAAGTCTGAAATCATGAGATGGACCTACTCTAACCCTCGGAACACCTAAAACAATGCTAAATCTAGGAATCACCTCTTAAAACAAATTGGATCAAACCTTTGAATCTTCAAGTTCTTAATTTTTCCTATAATGGGCCAAAATGCCCTTAATCTGCTCGGATTGACACCAAATTTTATGGACAAGTCCCAAATGATATTTTATACATGTACCAGGTTTCGGAACTAACGTACAAGCTGATATACTTGAAATCAATCATTATTTAGTTTCTTTAAATTCTCAAAACTTTAAATTAACAATTTCTAATGAAAATTCATTGCTCGGGCTAGGGACCTCAGAATTCGATTCCGGACATACGCCCAGGTCCCATATTTTTTCACAGACCCATCGGGAGTGTCAAATCAGCAGTTCGGGTCTTTTGCTAAAAATATTGTCCAAAGTCAAACTTAGTCTTTTAAGAAAATTCTAAGGAATCAGATGGCATATCTCATTCAAAACTCTTCCAAATCCTGAAACCAACCATCCCTGCAAGTCATGAATTAGCTAGTGCAAGTATCGGAAGTTTTATTTAAGAGAACAGGGTTCTAAAAGACAAAAATGACCAGGTGGGTCGTTACAGTAGGGGTTACTACAAGAGTGACAGTCAGGGCATCATTTTGATTATTATCACTTGGATTAACAACGGGACTAGTAGGTGTATCATCTAAATCCGGTTGCATTTCATGTAAATTATCATTTTCCTCATTATTTTCATCAATAATTTGATTAGGATAAAGCGCATTCATATATTCATTATTTACCTTTTGACCACGTGCAACATCACGGCAAAATTTACTATCGATAAATTGAAAACAAGGGTTATCACTATTAAGAATAACATGTAGAGGGGGAGGGGTAATAAGTCTAGGTTGGGGAACCGGAGGAGGAGTAGTATCTTGGCGACTAGATTCACCAATTTTAGATTTTCCCTTATCACCAAATATTTTTTTCAAAGGGAAGGCCATATTATTTATAATTATACAAACTAAACCGAACAAAACTATATTATTAAAATTTAAGAGTTGGAATGAGTTTACCGAATTGACGAACAACTTCTTGAAAATTATATATTGTTGAAGACTTGAATACTTCAATTCATCAACTTCACAATTTTTCATAAATTGCAATAATAAAGTAAGTAATTATATAAGAAAATTAGAGAGAGATTGAGGGAGATTGAGAGAGATGGGTAATTTTGTAAGTATTTAAATAAGAAAATTAGAGAGAGACTGAGGGAGATCGAGAGAGATTGATAATTTTGTGAGTAAAAATGAAAGAATGAGGGGGCATTAATATTTGAGAATATGAAAAAGTATAATTATAAAAAGATTGGGGCTAAAATAAAGTTTGGAGGCTAAATGACTATTTTTTTGAAAGCCAAGTGGCTAAATGAGAAGGCCAACAACTATTTTTTAAACTTCCAACTGTTGGCAAATTTTTAAATTTTTTTTGGAAAATAATTGTTGGACTCATTTGGCCCGATTGAACTGGCCTAGGCCCGCCAAACCGATCCCGAGCTAATATATCCTCGGCTCGCGGTCTCAACATGGAGGACCGACCCACTGCGGTCTCCTAAGACCATTTGAAACATCCCGTTTGGCCCGTGATCTCGCGGTCCCAGGGCGGTCCCGAGCTGAGCCTAGCCTACAATATAGCCTTATCTCTATCTATCAACACTGGTGGAATAATATACATATCGTAAATGAAGCCACTAGATTGTATTCATTTGGGAAATGGACCATATAGCACATGACGTGCTCGCATGCCAATAAAGTGTTTTCAATATAAAGGTTTAGGGGAAACCAACTGTGTTGATAGGCAATACAATATTGCTACAAACTTAAACACATATAGCGGACAGTTGCTGCCAGTGGGAGCTAAGCATTATCACCTGCCGGAACCATTTAAAATAGCGTGTAACAAGGACTATTTGTGTAAGCTACAAGTGCAAAAAAGAACACTATACAGAACCAAAGTGATATGGGTGATACCGTTTATGCACGTAAATGTGGCATATGCTCGCAAACAGGATACGAGCATCTAATATGGCCAACTATCAAGGATACACGTAGTATTTTATTTTCATAATATTTTTTGTAATAAGTATATGTACTTGTTTATGTTGTAATATGTATCAGATAGAATTATGTTTCCAATGTTGGTAAGTATTATTGATATTTAACAATATTCAATTGAGTAAATTAATGAATTACTCCCCCCCCTCCCCCCCGTTCATGTAATAAAAAATAGTATTGGATTAAAAAACGAATATTGTTTTACGTTCATTTCCGAGCTTTACTCTTTGATAATTAGAAAACTACATTGTTAGTTAAATACTACGTTGTGTATGAATATATATATATATATATATATATATATAGCGTGGTTAAATACTACGGTATGTGTGTTGTCTTGCTGATCCGAAAAGTTGTTCGCCTGCGTAAAACTGTTTTGTATCAGAAAGAATCTTTAACACGCGAAGCATAGCGTAGTTAAATACTATGTTATGTATATATATATATATATATATATATATATATATATATATATATATATATATATATATATATATATATATATATATATATATATATATATATATATATATATATATATATATATAGCGCGGTTAAATACTACTTTATGTATGTTGTCTTGTAAATCGGAAAAGCTGCATGCCTGCCAAAAACCTATTTTGTATCAGAAAGAATCTTTAACACGCGAAGCATAGCACAATTAAATATTACATTATATGTTAGCATAGCACGGTTAAATACTACATTATGTGTTTTGTCTTGCCTATAAATAACGGGCGCATTCTAGCTATTTTCCGCACTTAACCATAACAAATAGCAAAACCTTCCATAAAAGTAGGGTTTTTTTGGCTTTAACAAATGTCTGAACGCATGCATGCACCAATGTGCCAATGTGGAAAACATTGTATGTTGGCGGATAGTTGGGATGATGGTAAAGTTGGGTGCGGATACTGGATGCATGTGAACAGGGTTGGGGACAACACCGGAAATATTTGCAATTTTGAGGTACGACTTGATGAACCCTACAAGAAGCAATGCTACAAAGAATCTTTGAATTATTATCATTATTTGACAAAAAAATAGTGGGAATATGAACGAGAATACAAAAGAAATTGCATTGAAGGGTAAAATAAAAGAGGCGGAAAAAGAAAAAAATAAGCTGGAAGAGAAATTTAAGTGGTTGGAGCAGAGAATAATATGCACTCGTGACTAAATAATGACATGTATGTGTTTTAAGTTTAGTACTTTATCTTTATGTTTTCCGTGTCATGTATTTTCATTAGTCGTACATAATTTAAATTATGTTAAGTTGCTA
Source organism: Nicotiana benthamiana (assembly GCA_034376525.1). Classification (NCBI taxonomy): domain Eukaryota; kingdom Viridiplantae; phylum Streptophyta; class Magnoliopsida; order Solanales; family Solanaceae; genus Nicotiana; species Nicotiana benthamiana. The sequence continues at coordinate 72,439,922 of CM067325.1, forward strand.
TGTTTGTGTTTGTATTGTAGTATTAAAATAAAGAAGAAACGGGAAAATAAAAACATAATTCGCAAATTAAAGAAACATAAAATGTTGTTATTATTTACATAAAATACAAAAAACATAAATCAATGTGTCCCACAGCTTGTGTGCTTCAATGTAGCCGCTGGCTTGAGGCGCATCCCATCCCGCCCGGATACGCTATCAGGATCACCCTCATCACATCACCTCTTTATCGCATGATGATCTACGACATGATCATCAATAATACTGACGGGATTGGTAGAAGGGGTTGTCGGTCCATCAGCAACCTATAGAAGAATAAGTTAGCTCAGTATATAAAAATATATATTAGTAAGGTACGTGTTAAGTCAAAACAATTTTAAATTGTCTAACCATGGTCTCATCGGGCTCCTGGATGTAAGCATCCGTCACATCCTGGTCACCATCACAAAAAGTGGCCTCCGTAACGGGTGGGGATAAAGTCTTAATAAGAAAATTTAAAGTTACTTATAGCAAATCAATGAGATAAAAATAAGTGTAAATTTTATAGTAATAAGAACATACCTCCGCCTATGAAAGGTCCCCCGCACCGGTCGATGATGAGCCATAACTCAGCCGGCGTCCACCATCCACATCTCAGGTCAGCCAATCCTCGGCAACGGTCGATGGGCCTGACATGTACGGCTCCCAATCAACTTCGGAAATGCTTGTGCCCGTGATCAACAATGGATCTGACGGGGTCACCTGCGATGCTACTGGAGTGAACGACAACTAAAGGCTGAATGACGGCAGATCACCTCCAACATCATTGTCTAGATGATAGAGGTCACCCATAGGGAGATCAACTCCAACATCCTCAACAGGTGCCTTAACGCCCCCTTACTGGGGACCACCTCCTCGTGGGCCCATACGACCCAATTGAATAGCCCTTCCTCGTGCTTCCCTCGCTCGTAGGACAAGACTACCTCGATGGTAGTGCTTGGCGCCACATAGTCAGGCATGTTCACTAAGGGCTTGTCCTCTGAGGCTCGATGCAGTGTTTGCGTAGCCAGCTCTGTAACCTGCCATCTCTACTTGTGTGAAATAGCGGCTCTCTCGACGGTATGCTGCTGCATCTGCAGTCCCAACTGGTGCAATAAATGTAGGCCAATAGCATGCACATCATGTAAAATATAAATTACACAATGCTAGGTCACATTTTGTAAGTAAGAATACTAAACAACATACGAGTGCCTCATGCCTCCCGGCGTATGGAACATACCGACAACTTGATGAACTGGATTCCGGAAAAAAATTTGGGTAACCCTGTGGCAAAAGACCATATAATCATGCTTAGAATTTGGCCGACTCGATGAAGAGGGGGGGGGGAATCAGGTTAGATCGCCGGACCCAAGTATCGATCTGCTCCTCTAGCTATTCTAAATATGCGTCGTCCACCTTAGAACGATCATATCGCTAGTAGTGTGTGGTTTACCAGGTGCACGATATTGTTAAGATCTATGGGTGGCCAAACTGGCAAAGTACCCACTCGGTTCCATGATGCTCCACAATATCAAGGCAGATTAACGGGATGGAAAAGCCCCACATAAGTCAGTCGGCCGAGCAATAATCGGGCAAGCCAGCTATCAATGCGTCGTGGTATGGAATATGGATGAACTATTAAATAACAATAGAAAACGTGATTACACGCAAAAAATATACAGCTATCAAAAGTAAAATTAGACATTGTCACACCTCCTTTTTGCTAATACAACCCAGCGAATGGCGTAAATTAGGGAGTTTTTCCAATTAAAGGACAATCAAAACGGGATTCAATTATTTAAGATAATTTCAGAGTCGCCCCTTGGGAGATTTATGGTTTCCCAAGTCACCGGCTAGAATTCTGAATTGAGAAAAAGAATGACTATTCACAGTCCATGAATCAGTAATCCGAGTAAGGAATTCTATTAACCCGGGAGAAGATGTTAGGCATTCCCGAGTTCCGTGGTTCTAGCACGGTCACCCAACTGTTATATTTGGCTTAAATTATCTAATTTTAGAACATGTTTTAACTTATGTGCTTTTTGACTTTAAACTACTTTTATCGTTGTTTTTAGAGAGAATTGCAACGTCGTTAAAAGATGCCTCGAACCACATCACATAAATGCACCCGTGGATTTTGACACGTTCCAACTTCGTTGAAATTTGGATTTGGGTCACATAAATGCGCACCCAAATTTAGGAAGGTATTTCATTAATAAATCCGTGCCTATAGCAACTACGTCTTTAGAAATTCGTGAAAGGCCGTGAAATTCGCTAATCGGCTCTTCCAGTTTTTCTAAATGTTTTAATTGAATTAAGGAGCCTTGTGTGGTGCTTGATTTAGTTAACGAGGCTCGCTTTATTTTATAAGGACGTCCTAAATCATATAAGTTCTCTATTATTCTTATATCTACAATATCCTAGTCATTTATACGTGGGTAATATATTTTTAAAAAAGGCAATCAACACTTGCATTTTTGGGCCTCATTCGTGGCTGCTTTGGGCTTCACTTTTAGCCGGCCCAGGAGTGTGTATTGCTACACTACCGGTGGCATTTATTGGGCCTTCTAATTGGTCCCAGGGACATTTGGACTAATGAGACCGTTGTGAGTAAGTTACAACAAATCTGCTTTCAATTGTGTCTTGATTATCAAAACTATACACATGACCCTTATGAAACTGAAAATGACTTCGTATCAGATTTCAATCTTATGTTTGGAACAAACAATTTAGGATACTCATCAGTCGGAGTATACAAATTCAGTTATCAAACCTCCATTATAACTCAAATTACAATATGCTAAACAAATCTGAACAGACTATTTCTAAATGTACTGGAATTTAAATGAATTAAAAGGCAAAGTTCTAGCATCAGTCCACAATTAGTACACATCAATGTTCATTACAGTGCCCGAATATTACTAGAATAACTAACAGTCATTGTACGAATATTGAAAAAAAATGCTAATTTCTTTATCAACAGCTACAAATTCAAATGTACATGGTTATAACTCCAACTTTGAGTGAGGATTTGTACCTGCAATTCAACAAATGAAGCCTATGAGTAAAATCGAAGCAACTAGCAAGCATACAACAGTCAATCGACCAGTAAACACCTAGAATTCAAGAAGGCGTTTGAGACAATCAAAATTCAATGGAAATAAGAACAATACTAATGATTTCTGAATAATGTAGAGGAAACTAATATGTATTTATATATATATATCTTAATTCACTAAAAGCATAAGAAGAAAAGTCTGCTCGAAAAGAAATATCCCAAAGTCCCCCTAAATGTTCAGATTGTCCCCTTTTTATAGTTAATACCTTAGGGCATCACTTATTTCCTTGTTTTCCTTTTAGTCCCTTATTCAAATTGCAATTTTTCCTAAATATTCCCAAGTTTTCTGACTTGTGCGTCGAGTTTGAGGTTGAAATTATGCTTAAGTCCCTCACTAGAATGTTCTAGAGGCTGTTACAAGATTCTTTCAGGCTTAAATACCCTTTATACCCCTGTTTCCTTTCCTAGTTAACTAACCTAAGGTTTTTTACCCTTATCTTTCGTTTGGTTTGGTCAAACCTGACCCTGGTCAATTGTATTCACGATATGGGCCAAATTCATAGTCTGGACCACAGGCTTAATCAATGCAGCCCAAGTTCCAATCTAAGCATCTTAATGGGACCTTATTCAGTAACAAAGGGTGGAGACAATTATCCCAACTTCAGGACTATATGAATATTCGCGGCACAAAAAAAGAGACTCAATTGACAATGCAGGAACAATGGCCAAACTATAACACTTAACCAAAACCTAGAAGTAAAAATCAGGAAATTAAAACAAAGCTAATCACAATATTCAGAGAAGTAATGTATCCTAACATTAGCAACTACTAAAGATCACAATCAATAGGAAAGGAATATGACTGGTATGAAACTTCTTAAAAGAAAACACCCATTTAGAATCATGATATAACACAAGTAAGGACCACAAAACCGTTCAGAAACTCATAGGTGAAACAAATGCCGAGTCAAGATATGAAGATCAATTAAAACATGTAAATTTCAGAGATGAAACTACACGCCATGTAAAGTTTCAGAGGTGAAAACAAACTGACAAATCAAAAGGAAAAATATAATATCAGATCATTTTGAAAGATGCATTCAAACCATTGACCCCAAAGAATATATTGAGTATAACAAACAAAGAAGACTACTTATCATACTTTAGGATGAGATCGTCGAAAACAAACTAAAATCATAAAGGAAACAAAGCATATACAAACAACGATAATAACATAGAGTACTTAGCTTCTGCATGCAGCTCTAACTTGAATAAATTCCGTGGGATTCTGACCTATTTTGGTGAGGTTTCTAACCTCTAGGGCACTTTGCCTAGTGTACCGGAGAAGGCCAAAGGGTTCAGGAGGGGGATTTTTTATTCTGAGACCAAGTAAGGTCTCAGATTAGAGTTTTCTTTGTGGTTAGTAAGATTTGGGGACTGTGGATGGTATGGTAGGGGTGAGGGAGGGGAGACGATCATCTGAGGCCAGTTTGGCCGGATTCCAGTGAGGTCAGGTTTTAGGGTAAAGTTTGACTCAATATTCGAGCCATTTCACTTTGAATCAAAGGGTGTGGATGTTTGCAAAGAGGGGGAAGAGGTGTTTCAAGGGTTTGTTTTTGATAGGTTTGGGGTTGGGTCGCCGAAGATGGTGGTCTCGGCGATCCTTCTTTTGAATATTCGAGGATACTGGCATTTGTTTGAAGGAAACAAACTACTGGAAGGGGAAGAAGGGGTCATGGTGGTCAGGTGGTTTAAATTTGGGGTGGTTTGGTGGCCGGCCGCCGCCATGAGGAAATGTCCGGCGGCGGCGTTAGGGTGGTTTTTGGGACGTCAATGACGGTCATATGGCGGAAGGGGGTGGCATTACAACAGGGGTGTTTGGTACGAGGATGGTGATGAGTTTGGTCTATGAGTTTATACAAACGTTTGGACTTATTTATGTGATTTTGGGATAAGGCTTCAGGGCCGTTGGATGGTTTGTTGATTAACGCTCGAGATGATTTGCTCTAAATACGGTGTCGTTTGGGGCGGTTGTGTGTGGACTTGGTCGGGGACCCTATTTTGGGCTGGGTTATGGTATTTGTTATAGGGTGCAAGTATTTGGGCCACCCAGGTCTGGCCCAACTATGGCCAACCTAGGTGGTGATACATATATATTTTTTTCTTTTTGTTTTCTTCCCTTTTTTTTATTTAATTCCTAACTACATTTTAAAAATCCTTATTAACCTACTAATTGTCTATTATACAACACAAACAATAAAATGCAACAAATTAAATTAAACAAAATGATTTAAAACGACAGAAATACTACTTATATATTATGAATTTTATATTTGTAAAAATAACCCTAGTTAACAATTATTTTAGCAAAAAATATGAAATTAAATCCTAAATTATTTTAAGCAAGCTTTAATGAAAATACACTGAAACAAATATTAAATGGAAAATCCTAAACGTGAGAGTCCTGTTGGAGTCGGCCTAACAGGGCAAAAATCACATGCTCACAGCTGCCCCTCTTTGCGCGGGAAAATGAAGGATTTTCGTGAAACGACAAGTGAGCAAACATGAGCGATTTTCGTCGGACTAAATACTCCGGGTGAAGCATTTTGAAAAATTTCTGATAGAACGTTCTTTGAAGGTTGCCTACATATCCTTGGCGATAAAAGAATCAGGTCAATGTAGTTCTGGAGTGTTTGGTAGCTGGGACTACCGAGGCTGTGAGTTTATTGTTGATGTTACTGCTGCTACTGCTGCTAGACCCCTTTATTACACCATTGTGAAAAATAAAGAAGCTAGACTAAGCTATGAACTATGGATTACAAGGAAACCTATCTATATCTTCCGACTTGCTCTGAATCCTTGTTGCCTTGTTGTCTTGCATTTCTTGTTGTGGAACTTCTTGTTGCTTTATTAACCGGGGTTTCCTCCTGTGGAACTTCTTGTTGCCTTTTGTCTGGCATTTATCTTCCTCTATTTTTGATGCCGAATTGCTAGTCTTAAGATTTATCCCATTAAAAGCATTCCCTCGTTCTACAAGTGGGCGCCTGGTTGCTTGGACTCGCAATTTGAAAGATCTTCCCTTGTTCTGCAGGTGGTCACCTGATCATCAAAACTAAACACCTAATAAATATTCCCTTGTTCTACAGGTGGGCGCCTGATTGCAAAACTTGAAAATTTGATAATTATTCCCTTGTTCTCCAGGTGGGAGCTTGATTGCTAAAACTTAAATTTTAAAAAAATTCCCTTGTTCTACAGGGGGGTGCCTAATTACCAAAACTTGGATTTTGAAAAATATTCCCTTGTTCTATAGGTGGGCGCCTGATTATCAAAAAAATTTAAAAATATTACATTGTTCTACAGGTGGGCGCCTGATTGTCAAAAACTTTGAAATTTGAAAAATATTCCCTTATTTCACAGGTGGGCGCCTGATTACTAATACTTTGAAATTTTGAAAAATATTCTCTTATTCTACAGGTGGGCGCCTGATTGTCAAAAACTTTGAAATTTGAAAAATATTCCCTTATTCTACATGTGGGTGCCTGATTACAAAAACCTGAATTTTTGAAAAATATTCCCTTATATTACAAGTGGGTGCCTGACCTTCAAGACTTAAAATTTTGAAGAATATTCTCTTGTTCTACATGTGGGTGCCTGATTACTAAGACTTAAATTTTGACAAATGTTCCCCTATTTTACAGGTGGGCGCCTGATTTCGGAATTTTGAACAATATTCCCTTGTTCTCCATGTGGGTTCCTGATTGCAAAAACTTGCAAGTTTGGTGCTGGGCGGATCCGTGAGTGTTAATAAAATCCCTAAATATCTCTAAATCTAAGCTAAGTCCCATTATCCAAGAGGGCCCTGATAATTCTTAACTGATGACAGCCTTAAGATTATGCTGTGTTTTTGAAAAGGTATTATTTTTCAATATGTATTTCTATGAGTTATATCTGATGGGACCTGCTGGTGACCAATGATTAAAACTACCTCCCAATATCCAGGAGGGTCGTGACAGCTCTTAATTTGATGACAAAAGGGTGATAGCTGGGGGTTAGTACTTAGGGCTACATCCCGCTATCCAGGGGTCCTGAAAACTATTGTTGACTCTTGCTGGGGCAGTATCTAATCTAAGTCCCAATTTCAGGAGGGTCCTGATGACTCTTGCTGACTCAGCTGGGGAAATTTGAAATTTTCCTTCTAAATCCCACTTTCCAGGAGGGTCATGATGACTCTTCATGACTCTTATTGACTCTAGCTGGGGGAATATTTGCTCTAAGTTCTATTTTTCAGGGTGACTCTTATCGACTCTTGTTTTTGGCTCTAAGTCCCATTTTTCAGGAGGGTCGTGATGGCTCTTCTTGACTCAGCAGGAGAAGTATTTTGGTTTGACCATGCCACCCAGCTATTATGTTCTAAGTTAAGTCCCATTTTTCAGGAGGATCCTGACAACTCTTAACTGCATCCTTCTCAACATGCAAGTCAATTTTATGCCCTTTACTATACATGATTGCCTCTATCCTTTGAAAGAGTCCCATTTTCCAGGAGGGTCGTAAGGTTTCGACCATACCTGTCGTGTGCCTGCCTTCTCCTGTAGATGGCCTCCCTTAGGCTCTTCCGGAATTTTTGGCCCCTGTGTCAATCAAAGAAAACTTGTCAGTTTGAAAAGCGGTGGTTGGCTCGCTGAATTCTTGTTGGGAGCGGCCTCCTCGTTGTCATGTTCCTCTGTGTTAAAATCTCCATGTTGATGATGAGTTGTCTAAGTTGGTTGGCTGACCCCTTTGAACCTTTGCGACTTTACTTTGCTCCCCATAATTGTATTATATTTCTAGCCCATTTTTTCAGAACCCTTACACCTTTCTCGAGACTGCCAAGTCAGTATATTACGCTTGGCTGACCCTCTGACCCCTATGCCTTCACTCTGCTCCTCATCTTTGTGTTGGATTTCTGACCTTCTTCCAGAATTCTCCTTTGCCTCTTCCTTATGACTGACGAGTTGATATATCCCGCTGGGTCAACTCTCATGGCCATTTCTGCCTTCGTGTTGCGCTTTTGCCTCTTTTGCTAAAAGCCTTATACCCTTCTCTAACGATTGCTGAGTTAGAGTGTTATGCTTTAACCCTTGGGGCATTGCTTTGTCTCTCATCATGGTGATATATTTTTGAATCCCAGCAAGAAATCCTTATCCCTTTCCTGCGACTACCTGGCCCATTTGGGTTGCTCGGCTGACTCTTGACCTTATGCCCTCGCCTTTGCTTCTTACCCTATGTTGCACTCTCGATCCTTCGACCAAAATTCTATATGTCTTTCCCTAACGACTGACGTATTACGTTCGGTCAAACCTTGCGACTTTGTGACCCTTTTCATTATTGTGTTGTGCCTACTTTACGTTCCATCCGAATCGTTGTGGTTTCATTTTCATACCTTTTCTGGGTGGTATTCCTTCGCTTTGCCGATTCTTGTTTTTTTCCATTAATTACAATTTTTATGAATCCTTCCCTTTTCCGTTCCTCAGTTGTTTGTTACGCCATTAGCATTATGCACTTTTTCCCTTTGGGAGTTGACAATCGACTTTGAAATTCTTCTCGCTTGCCTAATCAAAACTCTATAGATTCGAGAGAAAGATTAAATGCGAAGACTCTAAATGGTATTTAGGGTAAAGAATTCCAGACTCGCTAAATAAGAGAAGAAAAGAGACTTATCTGAAGAGGGACAACTTGTTGTCATGATCATCATATGCACTTCGGTTTGGTCGACCCAATCCGTGTTGATGACCGACCTTCCGTCGTCGTGCTCTTGTTGTTGTGACCCTTCTAAACCACTTCTTCCAACCAAACCTAGCCCGACCTGCTCTACAGTGTTCATCCATCAATAAACCCTTTCTGAGTTTTGCTTTTGCCTTACCTTCGCTTCACGGTGCCTATGAAGCTTTTCACCGATAAGACTATCTCATTTTATTTTCTCTCAAACTCTCGTTGCCTTATGGTGCCCGTGAGGGTTTTCACCAATAAGGCTCTCTCATTTTATTATCTCTCTTGTCTGGCTCAAAGTGCTGTCCCTGACATGAATCCCTTCTACCTTCTCAACTCGGCATCTTTTGAAGACTGATAAGAAGGTCTTTCTTTGGACCGTAATGTGGGCTTTTGGATAGGGTTAGAAAAAATGGATATTCTAGAAATGATGCATATTTTAGACAAACTTGTGAACCTCCTAGAGCTCATAATAGGAGAAACAATGGTGTTCAAAGTAGAGTAAGCAACCTTCATTCATCTAGTTACTATGTACCTAGAAAAATGCATAATCCCAACGTGACTTGTCATTATTGTAGACGTATTGGTCATATTGCTCCCGCTTGCTTTACTCGTCGTAGACATATAAATCAACTGCATCATTATAACATGCCTAACCCTCAAGGACCCAAGATGGCATGGGTACCTAAAGAACATTAATTTGTTTTGTAGGTGTGCTTGAAGGGATCAAGTGCACTATGGTACCTTGATAGTGGATGCTCCAAACACATGACGGGAGATGAATCCAAATTCCTTCAACTAGAGCACAAAGAAGGAGGAAGTGTCACATTTGGTAATAACAATAAAGGAAAAATCATCGGCATTGGTTCGGTCGGTAAGGACGAAAACTCCTCTATTAAACATATACTACTTGTGAAAGGTTTGAAGCATAATCTCTTGAGCATAAGCCAATTATGTGACAAGGGAAATCTTGCTCTATTTAATTCGGATGAATGTCTTGTATTTAGACGTAGTGATTTCAAGATCATACTTCGTGGTTTTAGAATTGATAATATCTATATGGTTGATCTTGCAAACTCCTCATCCGAATATGTTGATTGTTTAGTAAGCAAAGAGGATAACTCTTGGCTATGGCATCGTAGAGTAGCACACATGAACATGCATCTTTTGAACAAGCTTCTTTCTCAAAACTTAGTAGTTGGTCTTCCCAGTTTAAAGTTTGAAAATGATTCTATTTGCGATTCTTGTCAAAAAGGGAAGCAAACCAAAGCATCTTTTAAATCCAAGAATATTGTTTCAACGTCTAGACCTTTGCAATTACTTCACATGGATTTATTTGGTCCCTCTCGTATTGAAAGTCTTGGTAAAAATAAATATGTTTTTGTAATTGTTGATGACTTTTCTAGATTTACTTGGACTCTATTTCTTGCAAATAAAAGTGATGCTTTTCAAAATTTCAAGTATTTCCTTAAGCGTGTTCAAAACGAAAAGGAATCGACCGTCACTTCGATTAGAAGCGATCATGGGGGAGAGTTTGATCACAATTTCTTTGCGGATTTTTGTGACGAACTCGGAATCGAACACACCTTTTCCGCTCCACGGACATCACAACAAAATGGGGTGGTGGAAAGGAAAAATAGGTGTCTCGAAGAGATGGCTAGAACCATGCTCGACGAAGCTAAGATTCCCAAATACTTTTGGGCGGACGCCGTGAGTACGGCCTGCTATGTTTTAAATAGAGTAGCAATTCGGCCGATACTCATGAAACCCCATATGAACTTTATAAGGGTAGAAAACCCAACATTTCTCATTTACGTGTTTTTGGTTGTAAATGTTTTGTTCATAATAATGGCAAGGACCAATTGGGTAAGTTTGATGCTAAATCGGATGAAGGTATTTTCATTGGTTATTCCTCACGTAGCAAAGCATATAGGATCTTTAACAAAAGAACCCAAATTGTGGAGGAATCCCCTCATGTTGTGTTTTCCGAAGATAATACTCGCTTGGCGAGAAAGGAATCCGGTTTGGATCTTGCAGGTATCTTGGATAGCTTGAAAGATAAAATCCAAGAAGAACCTTCAAAGGAAAACAAAAATGAAATTGGGGAACAACCAACGGAAGAAGCGCCACAATTGGAAAAAGGAATAAATACGCCTAACGAGTGGAGAACGATCAAGGATCATCCTCTCGAACAGGTAATTGGCGATGTTGGAGAAAAGGTAAGGACCCGAAACTCTCTTAAGAACACTCTAGGACACAATTCTTAAGAGTTCACGGCATTACTTGTTAACACTAGTGTAATTTATTAATTTCGCTATAAATTACTAACTTGAGCGTCGGAGACGTTTAAATCTATTTTGCAGGTACCAACCCAAAGGTAGGGGGAATTATGAAGTTTTAGCACAAAATAATCGACTATTTCAAGCCAGTAATCGATTATTTTCTGTGCAGTACATCGATTATCAGTATCAATAATCGATTGTTTATGACTGATTATTACTATTATGCATCTGTGTTTAATTTTTTACTTCCTAAATTGCATAATCGATTTCCGCCTCAGTCATTCAGCAATGCTTTCTACAACAATCGATTATTTTTTCATACAATCGATTACTTGACAAATTCTGATATTCTCCAAGTTCACTGTATCAAATTAGTTCCCTAAATAATCGATTACCAAGAATTGACAATCGATTACTTCATATTAATTTTTTTGTTACCGTTTGGCTCCTCAACGATTCCTGTCAGGTCTTAAATGCTCCATAATCGATTACCAAAATTTAACAATCGATTATTTCATTCAAATTTTTTACCGTTTGACTCAAGAATCGATTTGTCAGATTCAAAATCTCAATCAAACAGTAAATACAATCGATTATTTCAGTTCAATAATCGATTATCTAACGGTCAGTAATTTTAATTCTTACCGTTTTCTGACTGCTCCTAAACCAAAATCTCAGCAAATGTCTCCATTCAATGCTTGATAATCCTTTCCTCTATAAATAGGCATCATAAGAGCTCACACTCACCCACTCAAGCACTATCTCTAGTATTCAAAAGCTAAATCTCTTCTATTTTCTTTGCCAAATTCCAGCAGTCTTTCTCCTAACATGTCTGGACGATCTTCAAAACGTTCCCGATCCAAACATGGCGCATCAGCCTCAACCGCCCCTCCTCCTTTAAATTTTCCATACCAAGACGGTTCCGTCTTGTTCTTTGAAACTGAAAATAAACTCACAAGGTTCCTATCAAAATTTGAGAAACGCACCATTCTTCCTCCTCGGTTCTCAAATAGTAAACTCCTTGAGCCTTTCACCCCTGCCGCAAATATGTTAAAGGAGTGTCAACTATATGACTTCTTGCTTCTCACTCATCCTCACATAAACACAACTCTCGTTCAAGCTTTTTACTCAAACCTCCATAAAGATGAAGATGGCGAACTTGTCACCTCCATTAATGGGGTTCAAATTCTTCTCTCTGAAGAGAATCTCCACACAATTGCCCGCCTTCCAAATGAAGGTGAAGACCTTTACCGGTATATTGATAAGGCCGGGGCTCTCTTTGATGAAACCATCCTTCTCCACCAAGCCGGTATAACCTCCTATGATCCATCTATCTCTACCCGTCGTCCTACCATAACGGGAATGGATCCAAACTACCGGTTGATTCTTTACTTCATCACCCGAGTCCTCAAGCCTAGACGGCACAATCACACCACCATCTCCCAGGAGGATACCAAACTTCTGCATGCCATTGTCACCGGAGCAAAAATAAATTGGTGTCGGCTCATCAAAATTCATATGCTCGATGCCATCGGTGATGACATGCCTCTTCCTTATGCCCTCCTCATTATGAACTTCCTTGAAGCATCCGGATTTGTCACGGAAAATGGTCCTCTCAAAAGGAGTACCAAAATATGGGAAATCTCGGAGTCTTCTTTCCATCATGATGGTGATCATGCTCCAGCTCCTTCTTCAAGTCGTCCACCCCGTCGTGCTCGTTCGTCCCAAGAGCCTACTCTCCAAACCATATCCGACCAGCTTGCTCAACTCACTCATGAGATCCATGGATACTTTGATCATGTCAATTATCCATATGCAGCTCTCGTTCCTTTTGAAGCAGCGCCGGATAACGAGGCGGACAACGACGGAAATGAATAAATTTTTTTGTGTTTTGTGTGGTTTTTGCTGTTGTTCTCTTTGGTTCCCATTGATGTACCCTCTTTTTTTTTCCAATAAATAAACCTTGTTTATTTCATCTTTTTGCATCTTTCCTTACTATTTTTTTTGCTAATGGCAAAAGGGGGAAGAAAACGGGATATCGGGTATGCACCACCTCTTAATTCATTGATTGCTTATAAGCTAAAATTGAGGGGGAACTCTTAAATTGAGGGGGAACAAGAACAAAATTGCATAATTGTTACTTGTCTTGAATTGTCAATATCTTTTGCCTAAATTGCATATCCCGCTTAATGTTTGCTATTATCAAAAAGGGGGAAATTGTTAGAAACACGTTCTCAATGCAATATACTAAACGTGTACTCTTTTGTAGGTTTTGATGAATGACAAACGAAGCAAAAATTGATATATGACGGAATTCAAGTACAAGCGCACAATGGTTGCGAATAAGATTGAAGTTCAAGATATAGCTTTTAATTGTTATTGAGTTGTTCTAAATTGTAATCTCGATCCTATAACTTGACTCATAGTATGGCCTCTCTCATAAAACTATTTTCCAAAATCATGAATATTTAATTCTGTGTCAAAAAGATTTTAAATCATGCATATTTACATTAGACAAAATGTTTTCTAAACATGCCTCAAAAATCTGGGCTAAAATAATCGATTATGTACTTATGATAATCGATTGTTTCTGAGCCAAGACTCCATGACAATCGATTATGAATTAATGGTAATCGATTGTGAGTAAGACAGTGAACATCAGGTTTTTCCAAATCTGCATGATAATCGATTGTGAACAAATGACAATCGATTGTTGTTGAGGTAAAGTTTTTCAATACTCAAAATAATCGATTATGAACTAATGGTGATCGATTGTGTTGAGTTGATGTCTTCCAGTGATTTTAAATTTAATTAGGTAATCGATTATGTCTTTAGATAATCGATTATCACTGAGACAGTAAGTTTTATGATTTTCAGAAAATAACAAGTAATCGATTGTTGCAAAGGACAATCGATTGTTGAAGATGACCGTTGTCAAATGATTTTCAAATACCATAAGGTAATCGATTATTGATTCTAGATAATCGATGTTCTGCTTAAAATCTGGAAATGATTTTTAGAACGTTACTGAAGTAATCGATTATTGATTTTATATAATCGATGTTTTGCTTAAAATCTGGAAATGATTTTTAGAACGTTGCTAAAGTAATCGATTATGAACTTAGTGTAATCGATTATCTGATTTTGAATATTGCCAGTCATCGATTATAGATTATGTATAATCAATTGTGAAGCGTTAAATCTGGGATTGATTTTTAAACTGACTGGCAGATAATCGATTGTTTGGTCTTAATAATCGATTATCACTGAGTAATTTCAGCAACTCTTAATTGGCAATTAGACAACGGTTGAACCAACTTTTTCAACTATAAATACAGCTTCATTTCAGTGTTTTAACAACAACAACATACGCAAACTGATCATTACATTGCTATAAGCTTTCATTCAATTGTTCTTCATTTTCTACTCATTTCATAAAGCTTTTGAGAGCCATATTATTGCTTAAAGTTGTTGTGATCTTGAACATATTCTTTTACTCATATCTACTCAATAAGGAGTACTTTAGTTAAGTGAGTGTCCAAGTATTTGATATACTTGTAAGAGAATTGCGATTCTCTTGTTTCAAGGAACTTGCGTTTCCTTGGGTGAAGTCTTTGAGATTGCGATCTCCGAGCAACTGTTTGAGGCTTGTGTCCTCAAGTGTGTAACGGTTTGTTGAGCACCCTTAAGCTTATCAAGATAGTGAAAAATCTCGAGAGAGTCTCTCGGGGACTGGACTAACCACGTTGGTGGCCAACCAGTATACATCTTTGTGTAAGTTTATTTTTCTGCATTTATTTTACTTCCTGCAAAGTTTAAATTCTGCAAGAAAACGCTAAATTCTATTAATACGCTATTCACCCCCCCTCTAGCGTAAAGCGTAGTTTCTAACAACAACTCCTTTGGGCGATTTTTCCAAGAACAAGACCTCTTCCAATTCATATGTAAGTTGGTTTTTACTCATTTTTTTCAATCTTTAACATCATTTAACATGTTTTCCACTTAAAATCAAGGATTTTCATGGGTGAAATGGGGGGTTTTTGGGTAGAACCTCGATTTTTCTAAAATTGGGGATTTGGACCTCAATTTGACGTCCAATTTCAAAACAAATCATATATTTGGGTTCGTGGGGGAATGGGTAACCGGATTTTGATTCGAACCTCGGGTTTTGACCACGTTGGCCTGAGGGAAATTTTGGTTATTTTACCTAAATTTGCATCCTAGTTGTAAATTAAATAGTAGAATTAGTTTTTTGAGATGTTATTTACGAGATGTAATTGGAATGAATAGATTTGGGCCATTTGGAGTCGGATACTCATGGCAAAAGAGTGATTTCAAGTTGATTTCTGAGCTGGTTGAGGTAAGTGGCTTGTCTAACGTTGTGTGGGGGACTTCTCCCCTTATGACAAGATGTTTTGTATTTGAATGCCTTGTATGTGAGGTGGCGAGCGCGTACTTGAGCAAACTGTTCGAAATCCATGTTTACTTGAAGTATTTAAATTGAGTTTTATTGCTTACCTATTTATTTTGAATTTTAGGTTTATTCTATGCTAGTTTAGAGAAGCACATTTATTTGACTTACTGGCCTAAGTGCTTAAACTGTCTTGTGTGTGCTCTATGTAGTATGTTTCGCTAGGATTTTCTATTTCTTGTCCTAAGTTTATTATCTATTCTAATGTTTGGGTTGCTATTGTTTGTTTTTAAATTGGGACTACGGGTTGGCCTCCCGGGTGATCCCTCTGTACTTGATATGTTCTGGACTAAGGGTGAGGGATACCAAGAAATCCCTAGCACATGAAATTGTAAGATTTAAGGATACGAAGAGATCCTCGGGATACCAAGAGATCTCTAGAATGTGAAATTGTAAGATTCGAGTATACCAAGAGATACTCGGAATACCAAGAGATCCCTGTCACATGAAAATGTAAGGTTTGAGGATACCAAGAGATCCCTGACACATGAAATTGTAAGATTTGAGGATACCAAGAGATCCTCGGGATACCAAGAGATCCCTGGCACATGAAATTGTAAGATTTAAGGATACCAAGAGATTCTCGGGATACCAAGATATCCCTCGTCAATGTGGTGATGATGCCAAGAGATCCTCGGGATACTAAGATATCCCCGGTTGCGGTTCCTGTTGTGAGTAGTATGTACTGTTATGTTTTTCTGCTTTCTATTACGGTTTACACATTCATCTTGTTAAGATTCTCTAGTACACTTTATCTATTCTATTTTTCCCTCATCTTATTATTTATTATGTTATATCTTAGTAGGGCCCTGACCTTTCCTCGTCATTACCCAACCAAGGTTAGGCTTGGCACTAATTGTGTACTGCTATGGTGTACTCATGCCCCTTCTGCGTATGTTTTTCATGTGTAGATCCAGGTATTTCATCTCAAGCGCATTATCCTTGAGGTCAGGAGAGCTACAGAGACTTTGAGGTACTTTTGCAGCATCCGTAGACCAAGGAGTCTTCTTCGTTACTCTATCTGTAGTATTTAGACTTCTTGCGTACTTTTGCTTTAGATATTCTGGAGTTAGAGCCATGTATTACTTTTCATTAGCTTGTGTTCCCGTGAGTTTCTGAGTATTCGAATGATATTGCAGACTTCCGTATTTTGAGTTGTATATGCAGAGCGACATTTATATACAGTTTCTTTCAGTTATACAGTTTTAATTAATTATTCTGCAAGCTATGTTGTTTTTCTGCACTGTTAGGCTTACCTAGTTATAGGAACTAGGTGCCATCATGACATCTTCACGGAGGGCGAACTAGGGTCGTGACATTATCCAAAACATTAAAGAGGTCAGAAGTTGCTAAAGGAAATGGCTCAAAGATCTACCAGACATGTTAAGGGCATACCAGACAATGGCAAAATCAAGCACGGAAGAGACACATTTCTCTATCGTATACGGTGTGAAAACTCTGATCCTGGTTGAAGTAGGGGAACCAACCTTACGGTTTTATCCAGCAAACAAAGAGGAAAATAATGAGGCATTGCTAGTAAATCCTAATCTACTCGACGAACGTATAAACTTGGCATGTGTGGGGATGGTGGTTCAGAAGTAAAGGATTAATAGATATTATAATCGGAGGGAGAATATCCGTTACTTCAAAGAAGGAGATTTCATTTTGAGGAAATTGACTCAAAGCACTTGAGAAATCAATGCTGGGAAGAGGCGTCCAGTTGGGGAATGTACCTAACGATTTCATCATTCATCGCTAAAGGATCGCATGAGATGGAAAATCAAGATGGAGTCAAATTTCTCAGAAATTGGAACGTGACTCACCTCAAAAGGTATTAGTGCGGATGTATCATATCAATATTGAAAGAATGTACTGCACTTTTTTTTACCTTCGGCTAGTTTTTGTCCCAATTAGTTCTTTTTGGTATGGTTTTTAACAAAGAAACAACGGAAAGCATTCTATGAAGGGAGCATCATTGGCAAAGTTAAGACATTAAAATGACAAGGAACTGAAATCATAAACCACTATTGGATGGTTAAATAGTATTTGTCTTGATAGCAAGTTCCTAATAAGAAATAGAACTTACAACTGAACTAAAGACTACTCAAATGTTCACAAGTTGTTTCCGCTAACGAAGCAAAATTTCCAGCATTCCAATTTGCATACTTCACATTTGAACACTTGAGGGGAATAGTATTCGATACGACAAAAAAAATACCATTAAAATTGGGAACTGCGAGAATTGGGAACAATAATGTCTCATCGCGACCGAGGACTACGTGGCTATTCCTTTAGAAACAGGTTTTAAAATTAGCCACATAGCAAAGCTATTTATTGATGTCGATTTAGATATGTTCATTAGCCTGCGATTGATCTCATCGTCTGTATTCCCCCTCTTTCCTATTCATATATTGGCAGTTCCATTTTATTAGCAAATGAATGCTTATGTACTTTTGAACATAGAAGAAATAAAACAAAGTCCTTTTATTCTTATCTTTTTCATTGTCCAAACGGTGAGTTGATTTTATCATTTGAAATTTAATTAAAAAAACTACAAATACTTGTGCCGAAATGAATAGGAGACGTCCTCTTCAAGAGCACCATAAACATAAGAGGGAGATCTCTTATGAAACCCTTTTAGTAAAGGGTTGGTTCTAGAGGAATTTATGCCTGGAATCAGAAGCTATCAGATGAAAATGTGCCCGAAGCTTTATCGAATTCAATTTGAAAACATATCTTACACAACAATTAGGCAAAGTTCTTATTTATTTGTCAAAAGTTCCAAACTCGATGAAAGGTTAGACATAATTACAAAAGAACAAAAGAAAAAAAAAGGAAAGAGGAAAAATAACAAAAGGGAAAAATCTATGCATTGTTGCCGTGAGAGCCCAGGGAAATATAGACATCTACGTCCCCCTTCCCCCGTCCCCCATCCCCCGGTAGAAGTGGGCGCATCAACTACCGGTTTGGGGCTTGGGACTTCATCATCATTCTCTTCAATTTCATCCTTAGTTCTCGAATACTCAAAATTGGTGCTTGAAGAGTCAGTTGTGGCGGTCTTAGCAGGTAGAGGTTCTCGAGTAGTTAATTCCAGTGCTCGGGTCTTGGCGATGCTATCATTGATATCAACAATGCAACTTTGGCCTCTTCAAAGGTTATTTCCTTATTTGGAACAATCATACGTCTTTTCAAACATGAGGGAATCCCCTTGGTATTGGAGCTTTGCCTTAGTCAGTCAACCTTGGCTTGAAGGCATCCCTCTCGGATCACGTGGCACCGATGCTAGAATAAAGATCATGGACCGTAGATAGGTGAAGATCGTTTTTCTCCATGATCTTCTTGAATCTTTCCTCCATTTTGGCCCTCTTAACCTTCATGGCATTAGCCTCCTTAGTTTTGGAGCTCAATGCTACCTCCAAGTTATTCACTTTCTCAACAGAGGCAGACTCGCACTCAGCACCAACAAGCACAACATCTTTAAGCTCAGCCCACTTAGCTATAGCATCTTGGATATGGGCATGTAATTGAGTGGCTTCTTGGTTGTTGCCATCACTCCTTGCTCACAATGCTGCAATCAGGCCTCAAACTCGCCTGCCTTAGCAGCTTTCGCCTCCAACACCAGGAGGTGCGTAGCAAGTTGGTTTGCTGGGGATATAGTACCTTAGCGTTATGTTTTGATTACCTAACAAACTTACCGTTAAAGAACCAAATAAGGCACATAACACATTTGGTACATAACAAAATCAAGACACTTCAGCTAATGAGAGTTGCTACCAGCAAAGAGACCCGATACCCATGTGTTTCCCTGATAGCAGTATGAAGTTAACTGTCTACAGCTGGAAAGTGATTGCCTACACTGTACATAGAAACCATGCAACACAGTTTTGTAGTTACTTCTCATTTGACCTACCAAGTGATTTCATCATTCAAGTGATGTCATCCATGTTGTATTAAAATTAAACATTACACCTAAACATCACTTGAACACTTGAGAATTCATTCAAGCACACCAACCATTTATCTACAAGCATTCACTTCTCAAGTGCATCAAGAACAAAGAACAACACTACTACAGACCAATTCCTACATCAAGTATCTTATGTGTCCTTAGTTGAGTTGTAACTTTAGAATAGTTCTTCATTGTAATTCCTACTTTGCATATATAGAAGTATGATTTAAGAACCTATTGTAAAGCATAAACCTTTAGTGATTGTTTCATGACTAGAGTTAGTCATGAGTTGAAGTCATTGTAATAGGTGTATTACAAAGTGGCTTGTAATAGGTGTATTAGAAGTTAGTAAGGGATTAAGAGTTTTATTCCTAGATTGCATAGGTTGTACTCTACAGTAGATCAAAATAAAGATGAAATCCAACCTATGTAGGTCGTGATTTTTTATCCCCTTGAGCAAGGAATTTTCCCCGTAAAAGTCCATGTTCTCTTTACTTACTGTTACATTACCATTCTCAGTGGAAACGCCTATAGGACTTGGTATCTATATAGTTTGGTGGACTCATATATTCTATAAATTGGTTATCAAAGTGGGTTCTTTCTAAAAGTTTAACCCTAAGAAAGGATCCTCATGGCTGCTCCACCAAATTTTGAAGAGGGTTAGTCTACGTATAGACCACCCAGGTTCAATGGCCAATACTGTGGGTGGTGGAAGACAAGAATGTATGATTTTATCATGGCAGAAGATTCTGAGTTGTGGGATGTTATTTCTGATGGTCCTTATGTCACAACGAAGAAGGTCGTACATCCTCCATTGACACTGCCAAAAACCAGGAAGGAATACAACGATGTAGATAAGAAAGCTGTGGAGAAAAATTTTAATGCCGGAAAAATTTTGGTATAAGGCATAGGACCTCACGAATACAATGAAATATTAACATGTGAATATGCCAAGGAGATATGGGAAGCTCAACAAACGGCTCACGAGGGAACCACTCAAGTAAAGAAGTCCAAGATTGACATGCTCACCACTGAGTATGAACTCTTCAAAAAGAAGGAAGATGAGTCCATTCAAGACACGCATACAAGATTCACTTCCATCATAAATGAGTTACACTCGCTTGGTGAAATCACTCCTAGGAACAAGCTCGTGAGGAAAATTCTCAGTGTCCTGCCCAGTTCATGGGAGAGTAAAGTGAATGATATTACTGAAGCAAAGGATCTACAGGAGCTAACCATACATGAGCTATTTGGAAATCTAAAAACCTACGAAATAAAGAAGAAGAAGAAGAAGAAGAAGATGAAGAAGAAGAAGAAGAAGAGGAGGAGGAGGAGGAGGAGGAGGAGGAGGAGGAGGAGGAGGAGGAGGAGGAGGAGGAGGAGGAGGAGGAGGAAGAGGAGGAAGAGGAGGAAGAGGAGGAAGAGGAAGAAGAGGAAGAAGAAGAAGAAGAAGAAGAAGAAGAGGAAGAAGAGGAAGAAGAAAAAGAGGAAGAGGAAGAAGAAGAAGAAGAAGAAGAAGAAGAAGAAGAAGAAGAAGAAGAAGAAGAAGAAGAAGAAGAAGAAGAAGAAGAAGAAGAAGAAGAAGAAGAAGAAAAAGAGGATCTATATGAGAGTAAAGTGAATGATATTACTGAAGCAAAGGATCTATAGGAGCTAACCATACATGAGCTAGTTGGAAATCTAAAAACCTACGAAATAAAGAAGAAAAAGAAGAAGAGGAAGAGGAAGAAGAAGAAGAAGAAGAATAAGAAGAAGAGGAAGAAGAAGAAGAAGAAGAAGAGGAAGAAGAAGAAAAAGAGGAAGAGGAAGAAGAAGAAAAAGAGAAAGAAGAAGAAGAGGAAGAAGAGGAAGACGAAGAATAGGAAGAAGAAGAAGACGAAGAATAAAAAGAGGAAGAAGACGAAGAAGAGGAAGAGGAAGAAGACGAAGAAGAAGAAGAAGAAGAAGAAGAAGAAGAAGAAGAAGAAGAAGAAGAAGAAGAAGAAGAAGAAGAAGAAGAAGAAGAAGAAGAAGAAGAAGAAGAAGAAGAAGAAGAAGAAGAAGAAGAAGAAGAAGAAGAAGAAGAAGAAGAAGAAGAAGAAGAGAGAAGAAGAAGAAGAAGAAGAAGAAGAAGAAGAAGAAGAAGAAGAAGAAGAAGAAGAAGAAGAAGAAGAAGAAGAAGAAGAAGAAGAAGAAGAAGAAGAAGAAGAAGAAGAAGAAGAAGAAGAAGAAGAAGAAGAAGAAGAAGAAGAAGAAGAAGAAGAAGAAGAAGAAGAGGAAAGACAATGAAAGAAGAGAACCAACGAAAGAAAAGAACCTAGTACCCAAAGCTGAAAGCAATGACTCAAGTGAGGAGGACAGTGACATGACTTACTTATCCAAAAGGTTTCAAAAGATGGTCAAAAGAATTGGAGGGATACCAAAAAGAGGGAGCTCCATCAGACCAAAGAATTATTACATTTGTCATAAATGTGTAAAGCCATGGCATTTTATCAAAGATTTTCAAAGGTGAACCCGGTTCCTGACAAATGATTCAAAAGAAAGAGATCTGTTGACAATGTTATGAAGCAAGCTCTTACAGCATGGGGAGATTCCTCTAATAAGACTGAAGAAGAAACTGATGCAGGTGATAGCTCTATGATGGCATTTGAAAGTGAAGCAAATGAATATGATCCAATATTTACTTTGATGGCTCAATCTAACAATGATGTAGGATGACAATGATGAGGTAAACTTCAGGGATGTTTAGAGAAATCTGAAATTCTACTCTCCTAAAATAACTCATGTCATTAGCAAATATGTTAATTGATTCCTATCACAATCTTGTAGATGATAAGGATGCCTTAAACATAGAGCTAAAAGATTTTTAAAAAGTAGAGATGATTTGGTAGTTTGTGTAGTTGATCTGAAGGAAACCATAAGCAATCTGGAAAATGAAAAGGTGGTTCTACCTAATAAAATTGCTAGTGTAGAACATGAAAGAGATGATTTGATGGTAGTAGTTGTTGACCTAAGTGAAACCATTGAAAATTTCAGTAAAGAAAAGAATGACCTAGTGGATAAAATTGATACTTTAAAACAAGAATGATATGACTTCTTAGTTGTGATCATAGATAACAATAGTAGAACTCAAAGCAGAATATGTGTTTGGAAAGACTAATAAAGGAAAAGAAGTTGCTTGTGAAGCACATATCAAGCTACAAAATGAATTAAATGCTGTAAAACTCCAAGCAGATTTGGAAAGAATAAAAAATGACCTTGAAAAGGCTCATAAGTGGACCTGGTCCTCGAACGTTATTACTACCATGTATGTTAGTAATGGTGGAAACATGGAGGGAATAGGGTTTCAAAGGTAGAGAACTCCTTACAACCCCTATATCAAGTATGTTACTACACCTGATAATTGGCCATGTACCCACTGCGGGAAGAATGGGCATTTCAAAGAAATTTGCCAAGCTCAGCCTCTTTAGAAAAATAAAGTTTTTGTTGAAAGAGTAACTACTAAATAGGACAAGGTGCCCCTCATAAAAAATGCATATTACCTACATGAACTAAAAGAGTTCCTATTCATCCTATTATTTATCAAAAGGGATCCAAACTTGCTTGGGTTCCTAAAACTAACTTTTGATTTCCTTGTGCAGGGAATAGTGAGATAGTGGATGCTCAAAGCACATGACTGGGAACACTATAGACTTTATTTCACTAAAACCCCTGCAAGGAGGGAGTGTATCCTTTGTCAATGGGAAAAATGGTACATTCTTTGAGTTGGACAAAATTAGGAAATCACTCACTCACCCAATTGAGAATGTGTACTACGTCAACAGCCTTAAGTACAATCTTTTATTGTTTCTCAAATACATGATAAAGAAAAAAAGGTGGAGTTCTTGTCAAAGATATGCACAATTACTAATCAACTAACAGGTGAAGTGGTACTGGTGGCCAAAAGATACAAGAACCTCTACATTGCTGATTTTGAATCCTTAAAAAGTGTTGATCTGATTTGCTTGAAAGTAGTTGATGATGATGTTGAACTGTGCAAAAGATTGGGGCATAAAAGCATTTCTCTACTAAATAAGCTAGTTTAAAAGGATCTGGTTTGTGGTATACCTAAATAAAAGTTCATAGAGCCTAAATTTTATGACGCATGGGCCAAAGGGACGCATGTGAAATCTTTATTTAAACCAAAAAAAAGGATGCCAGCACCTCAAAACCACTTGATCTTCTTCATACGGATCTATGTGGTCCTATGAGATTGCAAAGTAGAGGAGAAAAAAGATACATTTTTGTGATATTAGATGACTATTCTAGATTCACTTGGACTCTGTTCCTTAGAACAAAAGATAAGACTTTTGAAGTTTTTGTAGAATTTGTGAAGAAAATTTAAGGAAAGATGGATTCAAACGTAGCATGCATAAGATCAGATCATGGGACAGAATTTGATAATGTCAAGTTTGATGATTTTTGCAACGAGAATGGCATCACCCATAACTTCTCAGCCCCTAGAACTCCACAGCGAAATGGAGTTGTGGATAGGAAGAATAGAACCCTTGAACAAATGGCAAGGACAATGTTTATCGATAGTCCGATTGCGAAGAACTTCTGGAGCGAAGTTGTCAACACTACCTGCTACTTAATAAACAAGTGAATGATCAGGTCTCTCTTGAACAAAACTCCCTATGAGTTGCTGAATTGAAGGAATCCCAAGCTGAGTCACTTAAGAACATTTGAGTGCAAATGTTATGTTCTCAACAATGGAAAGGATCAGCTTGAAAATTTTGGGCGCAAATGTTCTCAAAGTAAAGCCTACAAGATATACAACAAGCGGACTCACTATGTTAAGGAAAGTGTATGTGTAATCTTTGACGTATCATATCTCTCTAGTGAGAAAACTAACAAGGGTGAACAAGATGGAGAGCCTTTGTTAGTCCCAGGTGAAGTCATTTATAAGGCAAATAGAAAGGCAGACATGATGAGTCAAGTGAAGTAGCCAAGTAAAGACAAGGCAATATCTTACTCATCAGCCGGAGAGGAACCAGTTACCACAATTACAACTACTGAAATTAAAGAAAGAGTGGTTGATTCATTTCAAAGTACATCAAAGGTAGCTGAGAGAAGAATGCAAAGGAACTAGTCAGACTTACCCAGCTCCTCTAAGAATGAGGCTCAAGTGCCCAACTGGAAACACAAAAGCTCCTACCCTCTTGAAAACATAATTACCCTTCTGGATTCAGGAGTACAAACTAGATCAAAACCCAGAAATTCACTTGCCTTCTCAGCCTTTTTTTCAAAAAGAACCCAAAAATATCAAGGAAGCCTTAGAAGATATAGACTGGATTAAAACTATGCAAGAAGAGTTGCATTAGTTTGAAAGGAACAATGTATGGCACCTGGTACCTAGACCCTCAGATAGAACAATCGTAGGAGCCAAGTGGTATTCTGGAATAAGCTTGATGAACATGGAAACACTACAAGGAACAAAGCTAGGCTAGTGGTTCAAGGATACAATCAAGAGGAAGGAATTGATTATGATGAGACTTTTGATCTGGTTACTCCCATGGAAACTATCAGAATCCTTATTGCATTTGCATCATATATGGAATTCACTCTATTCCAAATAGATGTCAAAAGTTCATTTCTGAATGGATTCCTTAAAGAAAAAGTGTATGTAAAGCAACCTCCAGGCTTTGAATTTCGTGACCCTGAATATGTGTTTAAATTAGACAATGAGTTGTACGGGTTGAAGCAGGCTCCTCGAGATTGGTTTGAAAGACTGTCAAAGTTTCTCTTAATAAATGGTTTCACAAGAGGAAAAATTAAAACACTTTGTTTTTGAAGAAATGAGGGAGGAACCTGCTCATCGTTCTGGTATATGTTGATGATATCATGTTTGGGGCTACAGCTGACACTGTCTGACGAATTTGCCAAACTCATGGGAAGTAAGTTTGAGATGAGCATGATAGGTGAGTTGAACTTCTTATTGGGTATTAAAGTAAAGCAGTCCACAATGGGTATATTCATCAGTCAATAGAAATACATCAAGGAGCTCCTAAAGAGGTTTAATATGAAAGCATCAAAAGTGATTGACACTTCTATCGCCACTGTTACTCAACTAGACATGGATGAATCTAGCTCTCCTGTAAATCAAACCATGTATAGAGAGATTATTGGGTTTCTTCTCTACCTTACTACCAACAGACCTAATATTTTCTTTAGTGTGGGGCTATGTGCAATGTTTCAGTCAAATCCCAAGGAGTCTCATCTGAAGGATGCCAAGAGAATTTTAAGATATCTTGAGGGAACATAGGAATTGGTCCTATATTACCCTTCAGATGATAATTTTAATCTTATTGGGTATGTTGATGCTGACTATGCAAGTAATCTTGTGGACAGGAAAAGCACTTCTGGAATGGCTCACTTTCTAGGATCATGTCTCATATCATGGGGCACAAGGAAGAGAACTCAGTTTCTCTTTCAACAGCTGAAGCAGAATATGTTTTTGCAGCATCCTGTTGTGCTCAGCTCCTATGAATCAAATAGCAATAGCAAGGTTTTGGTGTACACTAACTGTGTGCCTCTTCTATTAGACAACATCGGTTCACTCAACATGGCTAAGAACGTGGTTCAACATTAAAGAACCAAGCATATTGATGTGAGACATTATTTTCTCAGAGACAAAGTGGAAAAAGGCCTTATCTATATGAAGTTCTACAGTACGAAAGACCAAATTGCAGATATCTTTACTAAAAAACTAAGAAGAGAACACTTTAAGAGAAATAGGCTGGATCTGGGGCTAATAAAGCCTATTTGAGAACCCGATTCCCATCAGTTGGCTATAAAATCACTTTCAGGTAACATTGGCTAAAGTGTTTTCTGTCCAAGTCTGACTCACTTCAATACAATTGCAGGTATACACGTATGATTATAATAGAAGATATAGATGCACTGTATGAGCGGTAAAAGAGGATGGGAATTTTTGAAAGACGGGTCAAGAACCTGGTTCATGTACCACAGGTTAGTAATCTTGTGTTTTTCCATGCATATCTTAATACGATGAAAAAAAATTGAGTGCCGTGTAATCAACCTTTTCAGGCCCTATATGTCACATCTTTTTATTTAAAATCCCTTCATCTCACTCTAAAATGTTGCAACTCCCAATAATAGTACCGTCGTTTCAGAACTGGTTTCTCTCCCTCAGAATTATCTCTTCTCCCATTAAAACTCCCCCATCTCTTTGAACGATCATATATTCCCTTCAGCCTTTCTCTAAAACTATCAAACTTCTTCTCTGCCATGGCTGAACCGATAATCCCCTCCTCAGTTGAAAAACCCCTTGATTCTTCTGCTTCTAGTGAAACATATCTCATCATTCCCTTTTCAACCAATACTGCAAAAGACATTCCCAAACCTCACTCTCCTTCTCCCTCTATTTCCTATATCACTCTCTCAGGCCTCTCCCTCGTCCAAATGGTGAGAACTCAGATACCCAAAAACCCGATACCCTTTCATCTCTATTGCCTAAGATTCTCACTTAATAAAGCAACAATGGAAAACACAGTAAATTTTTGTAGGTAGGAAAGGTCTCAGAGGTTTGTATTGATTAGTCTATAGTTGTTCCCGCTTGTGAGCTTGTGATACTCATAGAGTCTTAAGAGAAAGAGGTCGTAGAAAATATATTGGCCATATCTGCTGATGGAATAGTGTATGGGGTGATTTCTTCTGTGCCTGAGTCTTAGAGGAAAGAGACATAGTTGTCAGTGGAAGAAGGAGCTATGGTGCTCTTTGAAAATTCTGCACTAGCAGAGACTACTGGGACCCCTCTTTAAGGACTTGACCCCTCTCCTGAGGAAACAAGTTAAAGATCTTCTTCCCAGGTCAGTTTTGACTCCACCATCTCCACACTTTGATGTTGAGCCCTTGGAAATTTTGGCTCCTGATATGAGGTTCAGTGATGAAGAAGGTCAAGATGTTGTTGCTCTATATCTCTTCATTTCCAAGAGTAGAGCATTAACCACTTCTGAGCCTTGTCTTAAGAGACCTACTACTAGGTTACAAGCAAAGAAGTCTTTTGGGTCTACCTAGCAAAAAAGTAAAAGAAGTAACAAGAAGAAGAAAAAGAGCCTGGTGAAAAATGGAGAGGCTGTGTGTGACAAAAACATTCCTGTAGTGGAAGTAGATGAGTAATCAGCAGAAGAACCAAGTACCTTGGTGAAAGGGTCTCAGAAAAAGAAGCAAGAGGAAGGTGTTGTAATGCCAAGTTAAAAATCAGTGAAAATTGGTGGAAAGTTGAAATAAGTTGTGAGTGAAAAGTCATTATCTGATGCGGATTTGTTAATAAAGTTAAGTGGAAAGGGTAAATAGAGTGTAAAGTCTAGAAAAGGGATGGTGGAAACTGTGAGGGCTGCAAAGAGAGTGAAGCGTGAGAATATGTCTGCTAAGGTACAACTGAGGTACCAAAAGTTTCTGTGGGGTCGCACTTTTGACCCAAAAATCTCTAAAATAGCCAGAATGAGACAAATAATTATCATGGCCGAGTTTCAACAGTGAGGACATCTGTTCAAGGCAGATGTGCCCAAATTCTATAAGGATGTGGTCTAAAGTTTCTATGCAGACCTTTGAAATTGACCATATTTGTGCTTTAGTTAATGGAGTTGATATTGTGGTTGATGCTGCTTTGCTTGGGGACATACTTAATGTCCTTGCAAAAGGTCCCTCCTAATGGTATGTCCTCTGTCAAGAATGTGTGTGGGTCAAATTTTAGGAATGCTATTATGAAAGTATACACAATCCAACGGGGGAATGGGTCCACAAGAACGCTCTGTTTCTTGTTTATCAGCTATTATTTGAGCTGGTAAACAAGGCTCTTCTACCCCATGCTGAAAGAAGGTCCATTACTTCCAAGTCTGATTTGTACTTGACAAAAGCACTAGATGGGTTCCATGATATAAAACTGCCAGCCAGCATAATTGAATACATGCAAAATATGGCTACTTTCAAATATGGGAACCATGGTCTTCCTTATGGATTTCCTCTTATACATGTCATCAAGTTCTTTGATGTGCCTTTGGGACAGCCCAAGATAGGGACCAAGAAGCAGACCTTCTCTCAAACTACTTTGGAGGAATGCTAATGTGTTGAAAAAGGTGGATGAGTAGGTAGCACTTCAATAATCTCTCATCTCATCAATGCTCAAAATAGTGCTACTGAGGAGATACGAAATTTGAAGGCAAGGAATACCATACTAGAGAGTCAGCAGGCCCAAGGGGCACCGGAGTAAAATGAGGAGATCGCTCTTCAGACCAAAGAAAATGCCGATCTCTAACAATAAGTGGAGAACCTGAAGGAGAAATGGCTTTCAGAGCAAATATCGGTGAATGCCCGAATAGATCTCGTTCTCTACACCTTTGTTGCAGCCTCTAAGTCATCACCTCTTAGTGCCCCCAGGAAAATAATTTAGTGAACAGTTTTTGGATTATATCTTTTGCTTTTAATGACTATGGTGTTTGTTTTTGTTTTTCTTTTATGGTCTGGATCGGATGTACTTGTACTGCTTCCATTGATAATAGTCCAATTTCTGCCTTTGTTGTGATGGCAAAGTCTTATTTTTATAAAAACAATCCTTTTTTGTTGTTTAATGCTTATGTTTCTCTGTTTCTCTTTTCTATCATAATTGTGTGCACATATGTGGCATGAGTTAGGTAGGCTAGACTTTTATATGTTGATTGCTTTCTTGTGTATTTTTAATGATGTCAAAAGGAGGAAGTATAATTCAAACAAGGAACTAATTAAGGGGGAAGCATAAAGTCATGTGGAACTTGTAAAGTTCCTGTTACTTCATCTTGTTCATTTTGCTGTAAAACATGTGTTATAAATTTCTAAGTTTTTAATAATCAAAAAGGGGGAAATTGATAATGTTACAGTACCTTAGCTTTATATTTTGATGATCTAACAAACTTACTGTCAAAGAACCAGGTAAGGAACCTGACATACTTGGTACACAACACAAATCAAGGGACTCCGGCTAATATGAGTTGTTATGACTTTAGAAGATAGAGAATCAACACAAGGACTTGATACCCTTGTGTTTTCCTAACAGTAGTACGAAGTAAACTGTCTATAGCTGGAAAGTGACTGCTTACACTGTACACAGCAACAGTGCAGCACAGTTCTGCAGTCACTTCTCATTTGACCTACTAAGTGATTACATCATTCAAGTGATGTCATCCATGTTGTATTAACATTAAACATTACAACTAAACATCATTTGAACACTTGAGAATTCATTCAAGCACACCAACCGTTCATCTATCAAGCATTCAATTCTCAAGTGCATCAAGAACAAAGAACAACACTACTATGGACCAATTCCCAGAGCAAGTATCTTGTGTGTCTTTAGTTGAGTTGTAACTTTGTAATTATTATTCATTATAATTCCTACTTTTTCTTATCTAGAAGCTTGATTTAGGAATCCCTTGTAAACCATAAACCTTTAGGGTTTATGTCGTGACTAGAGTTAGTCATGAGTTGAATTTTTTATAATAGGTGTAGTGCAAAGTGGCATGTAATATGTGTATTACAATTTAGTAAGGGATTAAGAGTTTATTTCCAAGATTGTATAGGTTGTAATCTAAAGTTGCTCATAGTGAAGTTGAAATCCTACGTGTGCAGGTCGTGGTTTTTTAACCCCTTGAGCAGGGATGTTTCCATGTAAAAACTCCTTGTTCTCTTTAATTACTTTTACATTAGCATTCTTAGAAGAAACTCATATAGGACCTGGTATCTATATAGTTTGGTGGACTCATATATTCTATCAAGGTCCCTTTCAGCCAATTGTTGATCCCACTCGAAGGCAAGCCCTTGCTTATCAAGGATCAATTTTTATAGGCCTTTGGAAGCAAAAAAGTTGACCTGCAAAGAAGAATATCAAGGTTAGAAATCTAATTATAACACATTAATAGAGAGGAAGGCATAAGAAAGCTAATAAAGTACCATTGTCGCGTCATGCATCACATTTTGAACAAACACCCCCCCCCCACCCCACCAAAGGGAGAGTATGTTATTCTTATCTTTCTTTGATGCCAGCAGCTTCAGTTAGTTGGTAAGATCTACCAGATTGGACAATAGATGGAACCCCTTTAAAATTGAAACATTGATGTTCTTCTTCCCTTGGCTATCTGGGGAACGGGTAAGTAATTATGCCCCAAATTCCCATAGTCGGGAGACCAAGGACGAGAAACACTCGCCTCTCGAGTATATGTTACCAATGGAGGAGATGTAATGGGTGCATGTGGTGAAGGTGTAGGTAGTGTTGCGAAGCAGTTGCAGCTCAAAGACCGAAGGTAGAAAAACCTAAGGTCCAAGCTCCCAGGACTAGAAATAGCAACAGGGTGGATAGCAAGAATCAACATCCTCTACTATCTCCATTTCACCCCAATGTGCTCGGACCTCACCTTTGGTCGGAGTTTGAAGCTCTCCCAGTTGAGCATCCAGTTAAGTTGACGAAGATCATTTTCTCCTTTGAAGGGAAGCCTCTTCATCACTAGCTTTCCCATTATCTTCAATAATAATGGGTTTTCAATGTCTTGGACTCATTCTTATTATGTTTTGATGATCTAACAAACTTGTAGTAAAGAACAAGATAGAGCACCTGGATATACATTTCTTGTGAACTGGTCGAAGTCTGAAAATCAGCAAGTAGAGGAACGACTAGTGGATGGAACACGGCAGGGACCTAGTGACCTGGTCCCTTAGGGTTCTCTAACATAAGTACAAGTCAAGTACACAGCTGGAACGCAACAGAAGAAAGCAACTATCTAGCAACTGTCACAGAGGAGGAACACAACTAGAACCTGGTCCGCTGGTGTGTCCTGACAAAAGTACACAGTCCATTATCCAGATGGAATGCAACTGCCTAGAAGTGGTTGTGCAGACAGTACAACAGCTACTTCTCATTGGGAAGAAGCGTACACCAAGAGTTGACATCCATTGTGCTATCTTTTGTAATAAGACAACCTGCTGCAAGGCATACCATTCTTTGTGCATTCAGTGATATTCTCTCAACAAACAAAAGTATTCATCCAGCATTGAAGTTAGTGGTGTGTCAAGAACAAGAACACAACTCCATTAAGGATCAGTTTCTAAATGTTTTATGTACATCCATAGTTGAGTTGTAATCTTGTTATTTCTTCATCATGTAATTCCTAATTTGCTTTCTTAAAAGTGTTGTCTTAGGAATAAACTAAAATTCGTAAACTTTTGATTTATGTTGTGACTAGAGATAGACATAAGTTTAAATCTTTTATAACTAGGATAGTTATAGAGTGGCTTTTGTGGTTGCATCACAAGTTAGTTTGAAGTCTTTTCAATAGGGTTTTTGCAAAGTGTCTTGTAATAGGGAGATTGCAAGTTAGTAGAGTTAAAAGCCTACAAGAGTAGGTCATGGTTTTTTTACCCTCTTGTGTGGGATTCTTCCACGTAGAAAATCTGACGCCTTATTTACGTTCAGTCTTTACTACATTCTATGCATCATCTCATAGAGTACCAGGTACTCTATAGTGTGCTGGACTCATATAAACTAACAATTGGTATCAGAGAGGGTTTCTTCTATCAGACTAACACCTAGGAAGGATCCTCAATGGTTGTTCCACCAAACTTTGAAGAAGGACAATCTACCTATAGACCTCCCAGATTCAATGGTCAATATTATGGCTGGTGGAAGACCCGTATGCATGATTTTATGATGGCAGAAGATACAGAGCTATGGGACATCATTTGTGATGGTCACATGTTCCCATGAAGAAGCTTGAAGAAACAAGACAATTGGTGCCCAAAGGGAGAAGAGAGTACATCAAAATTGATAGAAAACTGTAGAAAATAACTATCATGCCAAGAAAACCATGATGTGTGGCATAGGACCTGATGAGTACAACAGAGTATCAGCTTGTGATACTGCTAAATAAATATGGGATGCTTTACAAACCACACACGAAGGAACTACTCAGGTCAAATAATCCAAGATCGACATGCTCACTACTGAATATGAGCTTTTCATGATGAAGGATGATGAGTCCATACAAGATATGAACACCAGATTCACCTCCATCATAAATGAGCTTCACTCACTTGGAAATGTCATTCCCAAAAACAAGATTGTAAGGAAAATCCTCAATGTTCTATCTGGGTATTGGGAAAGCAAGGTAAATACCATTACTGAATCTAAGATCTACAGGCTCTGGCCATGGATGAGTTAATTTGTAATCTAAAGACATACGATATGAAAGAAACACAGTTAAATAAGAGAGCCTAAGAAGGAAAAGAACCCGGTGCTTAAGGCTGAAAGTAGTGATGAAGATAGTGGCGTGGCCTTACTAAGAGATTTTAAAAGATGGTTAGAACAAATGGTGGTATACCAAAGTGGGACAGTTCAAGTAAAAAATGGAACAACAATCTCTGTCATAGATGTGGAAAGTCAGGCTGTTTCATCAAAGACTGCCCTCTCATGAAATAGGAGCAATACAAGAAAAATCCTGACAAAGCAGGAAAAAGGAACCTGGTTCCAGATAAAAGATTCAATCAAAAAAGTGTTGCAGAAAACATCGTTAAGCAGGCTCTTTCTGCTTGGAGAGACTCCTCGAGTGAATCGGAAAGGGAATTAATGCAGAAAACAGTTCCATGATGGCAGTGGAAACTGATGCAACAAAGTACGATTCATCGTTCGTGTTGTTGGCTCGGTCAGATGATGATGATGATGAAGATGAAGATGAAGACGATGCGGTAAACTTCAGGGATGCTTAGAGAAATCTGAAATCCCATTTTTCTAAGAAGCTAAAGTCTATCTAATTTCCTAATTGATGCCTATTATAATCTTGAAAATGATAAGGAGATCCTGACCATAGAACTAGGAGATGCCGAACAATCTAGAGATGATCTAGTAGTCTGTGTAATAGACTTAAATGAGACCATAGTTAATCTTGAACAAGAAAAAAAAAGTCTTGAATGAAAAAATAACCAGTGTGGAAAATGAGAGAGACGATCTGATAGTAGTAGTTCTTGATCTAAAAGAAACAATAGAAAGCCTTAACAATGAAAAACACACAAAAACTTGCATCTATTGAAGAAGAAAGGGATGGCATGTTAGTAATATGCACTGATCTAGAGGAAAACATTGAGGGACTCAATAGACAACATAGGTATGTAAGTCTTGGGAAAAGGAAAGAAGTAGCCAGTGAGACGCACATAATGCTTGAAAAAGAGTTAACTATTGTGAAAACCAGTCTTTGCAGTGAACTCGGGAGGAATCATCAACATCAAGATGAATTGAAAAAATTAAGAAACTATCTTGAGAAATCTCTAAAGTGGACCTATTCCTCAGATGCTATCAATGCCATGTATCTCATCAACAGTGGGAACAAGCAGGGCATCGGATTCCAAAGGGAGAGAACCTTATACAACCCGCACAGCAACTATGTCATTGTACATGATAACTAGCTATGTACCCACTGTGGGAACAATTGGCATTTTAAAGAAAATTTCCAGGCAGGGTTCAATCTACTTAGAAAAACAAAATGTTTTCTAATAGAGTTACTACTAACAAAGGACCAAATACCACACGCAAAAAGCGGATGTTGCTTGCATGGACTAGGAAATTCCTCATTCATCCTTTTTATCATAACAAGGGACCCAAACTAGTTTGGTCCTAAATCTAACCCTTGATTTGTATGAGTAGGATACAGTGAGAGGAAGCAAACTGTGATGAACTATGGACAGTGGATGCTTAAAGCATGTAGCTGAAAACATCACAAATCTCTTCCCACTGAAAGCCCTGCAGGAAGGGATAACCTTAAGAAGGAAGTAAAGGGTACATTGTTATTGAATGAAAAGGCAGAAAGGTTCTTTTGGCACTCAAGTGGGGAACGTGCACTATATGAATGGCCTAAAAAGTAAAGTCACCAATCTGACAATTCGCCAAGTGGTCTCAGTGGAAAAGGAAAACAAGAACATCCACTCTAAATAATTATGAATCTCCACAAACTGGTGGTATGAGATGAGTGAAGTCGCAACCATGGCATGAAGGATTTGTATATGCAAACGTTTCACCTCCGAATAAATTAACTCAGCAGGAC
Source organism: Nicotiana benthamiana (assembly GCA_034376525.1). Classification (NCBI taxonomy): domain Eukaryota; kingdom Viridiplantae; phylum Streptophyta; class Magnoliopsida; order Solanales; family Solanaceae; genus Nicotiana; species Nicotiana benthamiana. Next base: position 72,474,540 of record CM067325.1, read on the forward strand.
CTAGTCCATGGTCTGCCAAACTCAAGTGTCACCTGGACGTGAGTTCACAAAATGAAGGAGGAGAAAGAAGAAGGAATCACACACAATATCTCAACAATCAAGGACTCCACAGCAAAATGGTAATGCTGAAAGAAAGAACGAAACTAGAAAATATTGCATGGACAATGCTCATCGACTATGGAATCACCAAGAAATTCTGGGAAAAGGCAGTAAATACTGATTTCTAAGTGGAGAACAGTTGTCGGATCAGGTCCATCCTAAATCAAAACCCACCATGAGCTACCAAATGGAGAAAAGTGTCATGTTCTCAACAACAGGAAGGATCAGCTTGGGAAGCTCAATGCAAAAACACGATTAAATGAGTCCTTCTGGGGTGAAATCCACAAAATAAGACCACAAAGTCTCCAACAAAAGGCACGCTAAATGGTAGTAGGTGCTCATGGGGTATTTAACAAGACACTTTACCTTGCCAAGAATGAAACCATGATGATCAATATGATGAACCAACCCTGTCTCTAGGAAATATTTGAGGCTTCAAATAGGTAGGATGATAAAATGAGTAAGATGAAGGAGACTAGCGGAAGACAACGCAACATCATCCTCCGTGTCTCACAAAGAACCTGGTATGTCACCCACTACCACTGAAGCTGAAGGAAGAGTAAAGATTCAGCTCATGGCACTACACAAGAAGCAGAATACAAAGTGTGATAAATCAAATTGACCTCGACATCTCCATCTTCAATTAAACTTCTGTCTCAAATTGGAAAACCAAAGTCTCTCATCTGTGTGACAAGTCAATCACTCTCTTTTATTCTAGAGTTAGATAAACATGTTTTTATTCCTTCTATATCTCCACTCCAGAATAGTATCCCAAGTGTAAGTCCATAGGAATCCTACTTGAAGGATGCCCACAATAAGGTTAGAAATACCTAAGAGGAACGTAGGACCTGGTCATGTGTTACCCCTTAGGTGATAGTACTTTTAATCATGTTGGGCATAATGATGCTGACTATGCAGGTTTTTCTATAGAAAAGGAAAGCACTTTTGGAAAGGTGCACTTTCATGATTCATACGTCATCCTTTAGGAGAAAAAGAAGCAAAATTCAATGGCCTTATCAACTAAAGAAAATTTTCAAAAATATGATAATCAAGCACATTGAAGGGTTAGATCATCTTCTGATGGTCAGGTTAGTAATAATGTGCTTAATTTTGCATTCCCTCTCAAAACAAAAAAATAACAAAATTAACTCAACTGCCACATCATCCGACTTTTCAACGTTTGTGTGTCATATCTTGTCTTTCAAACCCTTTCATCCCCTTTGCACGATAACACTTTCCTACAAACGTACCGTCGTTCTAAAAACTATTCAGAACCTATTTCGATCTCCACTCATCATTATCCCTTCTTCCAATAAAACTTTCTTTCTCTCATGGCAAGTCATGAACCTTCATCTCTGTTGTGTAGCTAGGATCTTCTACTCATCTCTCTCTTTCTCTCTACTCATCTACTAAATACTCATCTTATGACGATCAAACAATTATCACATTCTTCCACCATTAACACTGCTCCCACTTCGTCATTATCCTTGAAATCATCCCAGAGCATCACTATTTCATGCCTTCTACCACCTTACCTACTCCTGGCTCCTCCTCCACTCCTACAGTTTTTCCATTTCTCATAAACCCAGTTTACCATCACTTTGAGAACTCTATGTCTAGTCAATCCTATGATATCATCAAAGAACACACAGGAGGCTTCACTCCTCAAGTGTCAGAATCCTCTAAGGATGATCTTGACTAGTATCTCAACTCCTCCATGTTGGACTTATTGACTCTCAAGAAGTCACCAGAAAAGGAAGCATCTCATGACATCATGGCAATAGTTTCAGAGAGTTTGATGAATGAAGGAGCATATCTCTCGTCTAAGTACCAGGGGGATGGAATTCCATTCCTAGGAGATTTAAAATCCACAGCACTCCTCGAATTCTTGGGTCATAAGATATTCTCATAAAATCCTTCTGATAAACCTGATTCTCTTCTATGCAAACTCACTCATGCATCTTCTGTTCACCCAAGCTCTTAGAGTCTTTCTCCAAATCACCCACAATCAGGTCACTACAGTAATGGAGTTATGAATCCTTATTGAAGCAAATTAAGAAGAGTGTCAAGATAAGGAAAAGGAGGAAAATGAATCCAAGAGATTTCATCAAGAGTGTGTCAGTAAATCAGATAGACAATGATGCTTCCAGGGAACCAGGTTCTTTAGTACAATAATCAATGATTATAGCTCAACAGTATATGGACTATGAAACTATTGAGGAACAGAAAGGGACATCCGTGAAATACAGTAGCAAGTTCAAACGAAATCAAACTGCTAGTCGTGTCTAAGGACAATACTAAGGGGATGGTAAGCTGGAAAGGAAAATCTGCAGAAGGGTCTAGCAAACAAAAAGGGGAAAATTTTGAGGAACCTGGTTCAATAAGGTCCATGACCTTTGATGGTGGTTTGTACAGCATAGATTAAGAACTTTGAAAGTGTTGTTGGGTCATACATTTGATCCAGCAATTTCGGAGATGGAAGGCATGAGACTAATTTTGGAGATTGTGGAATTTCAACAAACACTTGTTTGAAGGGAGCATGCCTCTGGTGTATGAAGATGTAGTACAAATGACACATCTCTTTTCACTATTGAGGGGGATCATATTTGTGCGCTCGTAAATGGAGTAAACATTGTACTCGATGCTTCAACATTGGGAAAGGTTCTGCGAATTCTGTGTGATGGTATGTCCTCAGTTAAGGGTGTCTGTGGAGTAAACTTTCGAAGTGTTATCATGAAAGAAAGATCTATTCAACATGGGGAACAGGTGCATAAGAAGGTATTGCTTCCTGAGTTCCAGCTTCTCTTTGGACTGGTCAATAAAATGCTCTTCTCCGCTCGGAGATGCGCTCTATTACTACAAGGTTGGATAAGGTCCTAATGGAAGCGCTTGATGAGCTTGTCCCAATCGATTTGCCAGCAACCATGATAGATCATATGCAGAAGGTGGAAAATTTTAAGGGTGGAAATCATGGGTTACCTTATGGCTTTCTCATCACTCAGGTGTTCAGATTCTATAAGGTTCCTTTACGGAATCCCATAGTGGTCACATGCAAGAAAACCTTCTCTAAGACCACTCTTGAAGAATGTAAATGTCTAGAAAGAGTTGGTATATGCATCTCAACCATTTTTCAGCTAATCGACGGTCAAAATGTAGCTTTTGAGGAAATAAGTAGGCTGAGGGCTCAAAATGCCATACTAGAAACTCAGCTCAGTCAAGCGGCTAAAGGAACTAATTCTGTCAATGAGGAAGTTGCACGACTGACAAAGGAAAATGATAGACTTCGGGCTCAATTATTTGAAGAACAACTGTCTGCAAATGCTCGACTAGACTTGATTCTCAAAACTATTGTTGTCTCTTCCTCCAAGCTTCCTTCCTCCAGTGTTCCCTAGGATCCTCTTAGTGTCCAGCAATTTTTGCTCTAAAATCTTGTGGCTTCTGTTTTACTTTTGCTTGTTTCTTGTGTGATGGCATGTTGTAACCATTACTGCTCCTGACTTGCTCAGTCCAATGTAAACATTAATCAAACAACTCTCCTATCTTTACTTGTACATTACTAATTTCCTTCAGCTCCTTTTTTTTTTGTCTTGTTGTGTGCACATATATGGCATGAGCTAACTGTGTTACAAAGAATGGTGTGCCTTACACAACATATCACTTATACAGACAACCTGGTGCAAGGCACACCATTCTTTGTGCATTCAGTGATATTCTCTCAAGAAACAAAAGTATTCATCCGACATTGAAGTCATTGGTGTGTCAAGAACAAAAAGACAACTCCACTAAGGATCAGTTTCTAAATGAGTTTATGTACATCTATAGTTGAGTTATAATCTTGTTATTTGTTCGTCATTGTAATTCCTAGTTTGTTTTCTTAGAAGCGTTGTCTTAGGAACAAACAAAAATTCATAAACTTCTGAGTTTATGTTGTGACTAGGGATAGTCATAAGTTTAAATCCTTTATAACTAGGATACTTATAGAGTGGCTTGTGGCAGTTGCATCATAAGTTAGTTTGAAGTCTTTGCAATAGAGTTTTTTCAAAATGGCTTGTAATAGGGAGATTGCAAGTTAGTAGAGTTAACAGCCTACAAGAATAGGTCGTTGATTTTTTATCCCCTCGTGTGGGATTTTTTCATGTGGAAAATCTCTTGCCTTCTTTACTTTCAGTCTTTACTGCATTCTACGTATCATCTCACAGAGGACTAGGTATGCTATAGTTTAACGGACTCACATAAACTAACAAACGACCACTATGATTGTGGCAGGCTCGGTTACAACCTTCTTTACTTTCTTATTTTGAGTCCCAGTCGAGGAAGAATGTTTCCTTTTTGATTGCTTGTTCTATGGCTGGGGACTCCGAGAAGAACACCTCCACAGGAAGTTGATCCGTGGGCACTGCTTCGAGCATGGGCACTTTGTAGCACCCTCACGGCATCCGTAGGGTCAGCCAAAACATCAACCTCGAAGCGGTTGACACTGTCCTATTGGAGTCCTAAATCAAGCAAAAAACGAAGTTAGCAAAGGTTACTTGTGTTCGTACAAAGATGAAATAAAGAAGGACTCGATTTACAATAGTTCTTTTCCTTCCACCCAAATTTGGTGCCATTTTCTTCCACCGGAAGGTTTCTGGCGTTGTAATATACATCATCTTCTGAACCCACTAGTCTAGGCCTTGAACCCGTGAAAGTGTCCACCGGGTAGTTGAAACAATGGAAACAAATAGGTCAACAATGACAGGAAACATCCATTTTACAAAGGAAAATGATGAATAAATTACAAACTTATGAGAACAATTCCATTATTCAGGAAAACATGGAGTTGTGGCCGAGATGATATCCCTAGTAACGATGATGACATACCGCACGGTCACTATCATCATCCACTCTACTGAGAAGGGCGTGATGGCTATGTTTGCTTAAATTTATTACCCCTCCCACCATGAAAGATTTTGGGGGAGTAGAGATCCATCTTATGTGCCCGGATTAGGGTTTTCCTAGAATCCGTGCACAAATGGCATAGCTAAGACACCATTCGCCATATAGATGGGCCTACTTATATCAAACAGATCTAGTATGGTGGCAAAACTCCAAAACCACAGGGTCTAGCCCTTCACCTAAGGAAAACAGACCCAAGGTGAAGGGATACATATAGGCATACGTAAAATCCTCCTTGGTGAAGGTAACCCCCTCTATCATATCCAGAGCAAGGATGTTAAGGTTTGGACAGTTGCAGTCCTTCTTCACAGCAGGAATACTAGAATAGTGAATAGAAGAAGGGTACCTGCTAAGGGCCCAAGTTCGTGAGGATGCAGATGAAAACATCTCGTGGAAGACAATGGATATGCTCAAGTGTTTGGGTATAATGGTGCTTACCGTATGAGGATCAACAACAACGTCAACTTCTTTATCTTTGTTTCTCTTCGGGCCTCCATCGAAAAGAAGACTAGAGATTCTAAAAGACTCAATAGAAGAAGACATGATAATAAAAAGGTAATAAAGTTTTTGGAGAAAGTCAGAAAAGATGAAAGTTTTTTTAGTAGGAGGAGATTAAGCGCACAGAAGATGATAACTTAAGAAAATTTTAGAAGTGAAAGAGATAAATTATGGAAAGAAGAAAAGATATAGACAGCAAAAGTCATGATCATGATTACCTCGAGAACCGGAAAAACAATTGTTGAATTATGGAGAAACACATGTCCGAGGTATAAAATGCGAGAAGCCGTGCATCCTTTCAAGCGTCGGAGACTGTTGAGAAGATTTTCTGGCCAAGAAAGGGGTCTTCACTAACTTCCCCGCGACAAAGATATGCCATCGAAAAGCATGGGGACTTCTGTATAGAGTAAAATTGGTTCATAATAAATGGTCGAATTATAGCATGCCACGTGGAACTTAAGACATGCAAAAGGCAAGCCAAGTAACTATAGTACTAGGAACAACAAACCGAAATTGGTATCAGATAAACCCGAAGGAACCCTAGTCGACGAGAGCTACCGAATGTTTGCCATCGGATATCATTCAATGAAGAATATCCTGTAACATTAAATGTGCATCCATTATAGAGAATATTTACATTATGGGCTGCCGTTACATATTCATCAATGGTGTCTTTATTGTCATTTAAGAGGAGCTTGATCGTATGATCTTTGTTTCCATATGTGTAGCTATAATTAATAGGCTCAATAACCATTGTAAAACATGAAATACTTGGCATAACTTATGGTGTATTCTACTTTCACTCTCAATCTAATAACTTTATTTGCTCTTTTATATTGTTCACATTTTCTATATGTATAGTTATAAATAGTAAATGCAATAACCATTGTAAAACATGAAATTCTTGGTATAACTTATGGTGTAGTCTACTTTCACTCTCAATCTAATAACTTTATTTTCTCTTTTATATTGTTCTCATTTTTTCCCCAAAGACGCTATTTTCGGAGCCAGGCTTTTCATTTTCTACAATCTTAATCGCCAATTCTTACTTTTAGTCTTGTTTATTTAATATTTTTGAATCAAATTAATTTGCTTGTCAATAAACCACGTAAAAAATTTAACTGTATCAATTTGTGGGTAAAACATCTCGAATCACATAAAATATCTTGCATCAATACAGGTTTGCCGATAATCTCAGCTTTGAAACACAAAAATTGAACCTCATATGATTGACGTGAACTTTTGGGAATTATGAGTCAAAGATTGTAGTAATATTAACTATTAATAGACTTGAGAAAGAGAGAAAGAGGGAGAGCGAGGGATACAGAAAATGGAGAAGATCAGATTGGAAGGTATAAGGTTTACCAAAATGGAGACTAAAATCGAGGAATACTTATCCACTTAACTATGTTTCGAAAATTATTGTTATTCTGAATAATTATTTGAAATTTCTATAAAAAGAGTAATATAGACCATATTTCGTCATGTGGTGTAAATTTTGCATAGTAAAATGTTCGGGCCGTGGTTGCTAGTTGGGCTCATTTGGTTCTTGCTTTTGTCGTGGATGCTGGCTCCGCTCACTTGGTCTTTCATTTTGCCGTTGAATGTTAATCCAGCAATATTTTGGCTCTAGGAGTTTTATGTTTACTTTGTTTCCCTTATGTTGAAAGACAAACGAGCCATAGCGATTTACTTACTAAATTCATTATTATTATTATTATTATTATTAAAATGATTGCAGTTGTTCATATTAATTGATGTGAATAATCTTGTCCAGTGATGACTCATCAAGATAAGTTTTGTGCTCTTATCCTGGGTTATCCATTCTAAGAACCAAACAAAAAGGATTTACTTACAAGTTTTACATCTTTAAACTGGTACTCCAATAATGATACTATTTGAAGAGTGTGTAAATTAAAATTTACGAAAATAACAAACTTTAACAACCCCATCTTTTACAATGTGTTAACAATGACAACCATTTATTTTTATGTCATGGCAGTACTTTAATTGAAGCATGGCTTTAACTACGTCAACATTTATTATCCATCTTCATATCAACCTTTTCTGTATCAATTACTAAGTGGCCTATTTCATTTTTTCAAATAAAATTCGAGGATAACAAAATGCGACCGTCACGTTGAAAACTTCGTAATACAAATAATTAGATTATATTTATAATAATAAAACCAAATACAGTAATTAATCACAACAACGTTAGCTACTATGTCACATCCTCATCATCCCTTTCCAAATACAAACAAAGTCCGTCATCTTCCCATCCCGATTAACGTAATCCAGCATTTAAGACCCAGTAACAAATTGCATGAATTCCGGGTCGGATTCTAATCCATCCATTGTTTCCGGTGCCAACACCACCTCCAAATCAACACTGCCGCCGCCTTCCCTTCCCGGAAACGCTGATATCTTGCCATCAAATTTATTGGCTCGTCCGCTCCGAACAGCGATGGGTCTGCCCCATCCGAAATCATTATCGTACATCGGAAATCTTGGGGAGCTTCCCATTGTGAGCATAGCTCCGTCGAAATTTCCTAGCGGGAAACACCGTGGGTCACTCTCCCAATCCTCTACGTACTTCCTCACCATATCGTTATCGTGCACCTTCACGTTCTTGTTCAATTGCTCCGCGCACCACCGCAAATCGTGAGCTAAAACGTCACCGGCCGACGCGTAAGTCGGAATGCTCTGAATTGCGTTGCCAAAATATAATGGATGGAGCTTTGGTTGGAGTCTATGCCGGCAATTAACGGCCATCCGAAATGTCGTCATTTTGGAAGCATGAAATTTCCTCGCACGTGTCACCGCACGCCAAAGCAATGCGCAAAGTGATTGAAATGATGAGATCTCAGCCGTTTGATTTTCAGTTATACCTTCCGTTTCTGTTTTCCTAACCGCATTCCTCAACCAAGTTAACGGCGTTATCTTGCCGTCAGATATTTTGAAGGGATCGTTACTCTGTTTCCCCATCAATTCAGCGATGTCGATTTCTCCGTCCACATTCCATTTGTGATTGTTGTTGGTCTTATCTTTAAGCCTTAGAATTGACTCCCTGCTGAAACTAAATATACTTTCCCTCAAGGGTGCGTCCAAAGAGAAGGTAACCTTGGGCCCCCCAGCCGGGATTTTAAGTACCGCCGGAGATATCAAAACAGAGTCGCGGCTAAAGTCCGGTTGCCTCGTAATCCTCTTCACGCCCCTAGTGACCTCAGCGAATGTATTGAAGAAGTTCCATAACGACGTTCCATCGATAACGGCGTGGTTGACGGAGCAACCAATGAAGACACCGTCAGCTAACTCCGTAACTTGGACAGCAAGAAGAGGCTTGAAATGGCCTTGATAGCTCACAGTTCTGTCAAAAGTGAAGAACTCCTTGACATGGTCAGGGACGTCAATTAAACCAATAACGTCACGGACAAAAATGTGAGTAGCGGCGGCGTGGATGAAATCAGCGCCAGCATCATTGCAAGAAATGTAAACGTAGCCGTCAGAGTCAGTGACAAGGCGACCGGCCAGTGGAGGAAATTGGGTAAGAGTTTGAGAAAGGCTGCGTTTGAGGAGGGAAAGGAGGTCGGTGATGGAGAAAGGAGGACGAATGAAGAGACCACCTTTCTGAATGTAGTGAGTAGAAAGCATAGGAAGGTCTGAAACAGAAAGTTTAAGGTCAGAGAGAGAAGATTTTTGTGAAGGGAAGATTGTGCATTTGGAGAGGAAAGTTACAGCTTCCATGGTTGAACAAGGCATTTTTAATGGCGGCTTTAATGAATTTGTTTATGGAGAGAAACTCAGCAAAGTTCTCACTTCGAATTAGGAGTGAAGTGAGGACTGAGGATGAATGAAGTAGGAAGAGAGGAGGCTTTATATAAGGTTGGGCGCTGGGGTCTTGGGACATGGTTCATGCATTTGATTAGTGGTAGTTGCTATTTATTGATTTTCTTCTCTTTTTATTTTCTTTTTTTGGTTTTGCTGATCTCTTTTCTCTCTCTTAGCAAATTTGGACGAGTTGACCCAGCGAGTAATTTGAGTTTATTTGGTCACTGATAACCAAAGATATACTATATGACTGGATGGCAGTGCCAAGCTATAAATAAGTGACAAATACTCAATTGGATGAAGTTTCTCATTAACTTTACCCCAACGAATCAACTTCAAATTAATTTATGTTAATAAATTAGAGGATATTCGGATTGACTTTAAGCTGATCAATTCGGCTTTTAAATTTTTTTAGCTTTTTAAATATTTGATAAAATTAAAAAATTAAAAATTATTAATTAAAACAAGCGACTAATAAGCTGGAAAATTTTGATGTGTTATTTTTTGGTCTATAAATTATTTCTTTGAAAAGCCATTTCTTTTAGGCCCATTCAAACGAATTCTAAATTTATCGGTAAATATAAATATTTAATAAACTTTTTAGTATATAAATAAAATCTGAACAAAAATTGCTTCATTTCATAAACCAGTACACCATACTCAATATCTGCCACTGAACTTATCCACAGTGATTTATTGGCATTTCGATTTAATCATATTATGAAGTGAAGCAGATATGGAACAAAGATTCTAAATAATTTTCTTGTGATAATACTTACAATATATACATAAGATTATTAATTAATTATCCAAGCAAAATGTAGCAGATGCAAAGGCATGGAAGGCTTTCTTTCCAAGTTGAGCTGTTCACATGTGGCACTTTAATGGGTGAATCGCTGGAAGGAAGGAAAGGTTATGGACACATGTTCGTTTCAGCGTATCACACGTACGTTTGTATACCCATTTCTCGGTTAATAAAGTTAAAACTGAAAAATGAGAAAGCACGAACAACGAGGAGGAAGATCAATAAAGAGGATCGCGTGGCATGCAGTTGACTAGTTGAGTTAGAATCCTGAAAGATTATGACGCAAATTACAAAAAAGACCCTCTTATTCCCGACATGCTATGGTGTCCCGGGACTGTCTCGGGAAGATCTTCGATCCGAACCTTCGTATCTATTCTCTTTTAGAGGATGAACCACGTCTTTGCTATCGCAAGAATATAGCACTCGAAGAGCTATGGCTCAGCTACTTCGCGTATTACACCGTATTGCCCGAAGGGGCCATGGAATTAGGTGCAAGTATATGCGTTCGTATCTTGAATATTCTGGTGTCCTCGAATAGCTCAATACCCTTGGCTCTCACTCGATAAACAAGAGATTAGCATAATTTTGAATAATAGAATAAGTAATTTCAACTATACGCGTGGATGGGTTTTCGAATTTTAACATTTGTACTTGTAGGTGTGCGTGTTTTCTTCTGAAAAAGATTTGTATCTCATAGACAGTAGAAAGGATAAAAAAAATAGGGGTTAATTAAGGAAGAAATCTGAATAGACGAAGGAAATGGTTGCATTGCGTGGAGTGGATGCAAAGGCAACTGATTTTGCGATCATGAAATGGGGAACAAGGCTTGATTCCCTCCTGATATTCATGTCTTCCTCTTCAATTACATTGAAGCTTCGACCTATGCAGAAAAAAGTAGCATTACCTTGGGATTTTCAGTAAAATATTATGGTTCTATAATCTTTTACTCATTGGGTTTTGATATTATATGTCGTGTTCTCTTTTATACGTCATTTAAAATTTATTAATTAAAAAAGAGATTACATTATTTTATCTTAATTTATATTTTAAGATATAATCTCTTTTTATTGAATATTTATTCTATTTGTATTATTATTATCACCTTCAGGAACAATTATTACTATATGTAAAAAGGAAATTTTTGGTGGTAATCAAGCACGGAGCGGGTTCTGTCTACATCATTTAGACTGACTAGGGTCGGTGTCTCTCTCTTCAGAATCAGACTTGTTTTATCTTAAATTTTTAAATGACAAATAATTGATATAACTATTTTTATTAACTACGACGGTTAATATGAGACGGAGAAAGTATATATTTTATATTTTTGGTGCTTATGGCGTTCTAAAGCATAGGTTACACATAGCTCATGAAAAAGTTAACAAACTCGTCTATTATTATTATTATTATTATTATATAATAGTTTTTTTTATTTTCAAAATAAATGGAATAAAAATGAAAATAAAATAAATTCTTCTAATAAATGAGTATATGTAAAGTTCAATCGAGTAACTATCTTTAAACATTTATCAAAGAGTAAACCAAATTTGGAAACAAAAATGCATCAGTTAATATCCTGGAGGCTCATATTTCTCCTTAAGACTGCATAATATCACGCCTCAAAGCAATCTCTTTCTTCTCCCTCGCTTTTTTTTTTTTTTCCAAAAAGTTAATTTCCATTTCATCAATAGATCAGAAATACATATTTATCCGGCAGCCGCTGACTAGCTACTTTCCACTCAATTTAATACAATATCACTCTCATATGCAATAAATACATTCATTTTGAAGAAAAAGACATATTCTAGGGGAAGTGATCCATTCTTCGCAAAGAGTTCTTCCAGTGTTTAAGAGATGTTCCCTGCGTATGCACGTGAACCGCTATCTCTTTGCAAGTATCATTTATAACTATAGATCCGCCTTGGAATCTAATTTTGTTCCTTTCTCGCCAGAGGCAGTAGACTAATATTCCGAACACACTGGTGGTTATTTCCGCTAGTCCGTTTCTCCTTTTTGCAATGTTGCTTATCCATTCTACTTTCACTGTTTCAATCACAGATGGTTCTCTGGTATTCCAGTCATATGAGTAGTCTATTCCATACTCCCCATGATGTCGGGCAGGTAAAAAACAGATGGTCAAAAGATTCGTCTACTTACTTGCAGAATACACATTGTTGCGGAATCTGTATTCCAAATAGCATTAGGCGCTCCACTGTTGCCAGTCTTCTATGTATAGCTAGCCAGACTATGAATTTGAATCGTGGGGGTAGTTTAGGCTGCAATACTATGCTTTTCCATTGTACTTTGGGAGACTGAGGGAGTTGGAGTCTGTAGAGTTTATTGATGTTGAATTTTCCACCCCTCTATAGCTGGATCAGTCTACATTTCAGGTCCCCCTGTATACCTTCTGTGTTTGTTGTCAATGATCTGGTCTCAAAAATCTTCCTCACAGCCCAGGCCGCTATTTTAGGAGTTGGAACATCCTCTACAGCATTGTTCTTAATGTAGTACGCGTGCAACCATTTGATCCATAGGCTGTCCTTTTTCATTGTTACTGCCCACAGATGCTTTGCTACCGCTGCCTTATTCCAGATGGATAAGTTCAAAACAATTAGGCCCCCAGCACTATACGGTAAACATATAGTTTCCCAAGCACTAGTGCCTTTTTGGACACAGTTGCTGTACCAGTCCACATAAAGGATCTGCATATTGCTTCAATCATCTTCATTACCTTTTCTGGAAGTAGGAAGATTTGAGTACAGTACGACTGCATACCAAATAATATTGTCTTGATTAACTGGAGCCTACCTGCATAAGATAGAAATCTTGACGTCCAGCAGTTGATCTTCTGTGTTATTTTCTCAACTATTGGCCAACATTGAGCAATTGTTAATTTTTTGGAGTCCATGGGGACCCCAAGATATTTGAAGGGTAGGGACCCTTCAGGGAATGCCAGTTCGTGCAAGATTTCCTCCTTTGTCCAGTTTGAGACTCCTGCTAAATAGACCGCACTTTTGTCTGTATTTGCTTGCAATCCTGAGGTTTCCTCAAAGTTTTGGAGGGTCTATTTTATAAGTCTTAAGATTGGGTATCGGCCTTGCAGAATAGTAGTAGATCATCCGCAAAACAGATATATGCCACTCCTAGCTTCTTACATCTAGGATGAAATCTAAAATCCTTCCTTGCCGTCATATTCTTGAGTTCCCTGTTCAAATATTTCATGACAAGTACAAATAGGTATGGGGACATTGGATCGCCTTGCCGTATACCACTTTGTCCTTTAAACGGCGTTGTCCATCCTCCATTGAGACTTAGTGAATATGTGACAGAAGAGATGCATTCCATTATCCAATTTAATTTTTTTTTGGGAAACCCATATCCAGCATCATCTCTCAATGAAACACCATTCGACTGTATCATAAACCTTCCGCAGGTCAACTTTTAATACACAGCGAGGGGAGACACCTTTCCGGGTGTAACCTTTAAATAATTCTTGTGTAAAGAGGATGTTGTCCGTTATGCTCCTGCCCTCAATAAAAGGTGATTGGGAATTGCTAACAAAACCACCAATGACTGTTTTGATTCTTGTTGTGAGTATTTTGGTGATTATTTTATACATTGTTGTGCAACAAGCAATTGGTCTGTAGTCTGTGACAGTAGTAGGATTCTGTATTTTTGGGATCAAAGATACTGTTGTGCTGCTGATTCCTTTATGCATTCTTCCTGTTGTAAAAAATTCCTGCACTGCACTGAAGACATTATCTGCAACTGTATTCCAGTGTCTAGTGAAAAACTCAACTGGGAAGCCATCTACCCCTGAAGCTTTGTCAAGTGGCATATCATTTATTGCATGAGAGATTTCCTTCTTTGTAATTGGCTTTATCAGTGACTGCTTCTGTTGTATACTGAGACATGGTCCCTGTTGAATTATGAGTGTGTTTGGACATTTACAGATATATTTTTTTCACCCAGTATCTTCCTGAAAGTGTCTAGTAACTCTGCTTCCACTAGCTCAGGATCAGACAGCCTCTCACCTGAATCTGTGTATATGGAGCCAATTGTGTTTATGTTTGTCCTTTGCTTCAATTGTGCATGGAAGTATTTTGAGTTTGAATCTCCACAGGTGATCCACTGTGCTCTTGATTTTTGGTGCAGAATCTGCTCCTCAATGTTGCTCCATTTTTCAATTTCAGTTAAGGTGAACCTTTCCTGATCTATCAACTGCTGGTCCAAGCTGTGTTTTCTCAAGTCAAACTGAATGGTTTCCAGTTTGTGTCTAGCTGCATTGAGATGGCTTCTATAGGCAGCTATGTGCATATTCAGCTCTTTCAACCTCCCTTGCTATTTCAAAGTAGCTTCTTTCTTCTTAATGAGATGTTTCTAATATCTTTTATTAAATATTTTATAAATTAAATCTGATTAAGGTAGATTAGTTTTTAATATAGATTTTGAATTCAAGTATTTAGTTTCATTTGATGAAACCAACATTATTACGTGACTCTTTTCTGACACTAGTAACTAGTAATTTTCACCTTAAAAGTCAACTATCACTCAAAAGCAAAAGAGCAAATTATCGTTACCAATCGGACAAAAACCGACTAGACTGGGTGTTTTGGTAAGGAAAATATTTTCTGATAAATTTATTTTCTTAAATTGGAAAAAATTATTTTTTCTATCAAGAAAAGAAAAAATATTTCGAAACTTCTTTTCAATTTTCCCTACCATATTTTCATTTTTATCAACTCACCCCACTCCACCTTTATTCAACTCCATTTTAAATAGAAATATTATTAATATCAATTTCTTTTCATATTATAGATAGAATACCTTTTTTCATTTCAACAATAAGTATTTTCTTTTTATTATATAAAAGAATTGGTTTTTTTAATGTTAACAAAAATATTACTTTCTTTTTCTGGAAAAAGTATTTTTTTATTTAAAAAAGAATGTGGTAAACATATATTCTTTCATTTCAACAAGATAATATAATAAAAAGTATTTTCTTTTTATGATGTAGAAAAAATATTTTCTTTCATTTCAATAAAATATTTTCTTATCATGATGTAGAAGAAGTATTTTCTTTCATTTCAATAAAGTTAATGTTTTGTTTTTCATGTTGTAGAAATAGTATTTTCTTTTCAGCCAAAAAAAAGAGTATTTTCTTTTTAGTTATGGAAAATAAATTTTGACATTATTTTTGCATAAAAGAAAAGACAAAACATTAATTCCTTTGAATTTGTATTAATTTTTAAAATAATAATTAAATTCTTGAAAGAAATAAAGTCATAAAAACATTGAGGTTATTTGTGGGGGGGGGGAGGGGGGAGGGGTAGAGCAGAGAAAACATGACAATTTGAGGAAAGCATAGCATACAAAAATATTTTTGAAAAAGATATTTTCTAATCTCTAGCAAAATACTAGAAAATATTTTCTGAAATAAGTTTTTTCATCACCAACCAAATAAAAAAATATGTGATAAATCATCATTTTTCATAAAAATATTTTTTTTTAAGTATTTTTCTTCGTATCAAACACACCCTAACAGGCATTTACCTATACGTCCACGAAAACCAAGCAAAATTGATATGCACTATTAGAGTAATTGTACAATTATTTTTGCACTAGCACAGTATTCAGTTTAATGAATGATATTGATCTACTTACCTTTTAAGGAACTCAAGAAGATCAGCTAATCGTAGCAGCACATTTAATCATAAACTGTTTAATTTTCTATGCATTAATGGTACAAAAATTATTTAATTACTCAATCAAATAACTTAAAACTATTATTGTAGTTAACTTCATTTAATAAATATTATAATTAATATCTATAATAAATAATAAATAACCTGCTAAAATTTAATTATATGTATAATATTTTTATATAAGCGGCTGGTAATTGTTTGGCGTTTGGCGAAGCAGAGGGAGGCCTAAGAAGTATTGGAGAAGGTGATTAGGCATGACATGGCTAGAATGCGGGTTTCCGAGGATATGACCCTTGATAGGAAAGTCTGGAGGTCTAGTATCAGGGTTGTAGGATAGGGGCTCCTAGAGTTTTTCGTACTCCTCACCCGGGGTTGGGTGAGGCTTAGCAGGGCTATCCATAGATGATTTGTGTTTTGGCTTGTGTCTCCCTTATGGTAGTTATTTATGGTAGTTACTGTATTATATTATTGCATGCTATTTTATTTATGTTTCTTATGTTTAGATAATTATTTACGCTATTTCTGCTGGAGTTACTAATGCTCTTTTGTTTTTGTCTTTCCTTTCCTTCACTGAGCAGGGGGTCGATTGGAAACAGCCTCTCTGCCCTTTCAGATAGGGGTACGGCTCGTCTACATATTACCCTCCCCAGACCCTACTTTGTGGGACTATATTGGGTAGTTGTTGTTGTTGTTGTATATTATTAGTATATATAAATTTAATATAAACTTTAATATATAAAATAATAAAAAAACATGTTGCGGAAGTGTATATGCAAGAAAGAGATATATTAAGAGACAATGAGGAAATCCTTGATCTCAGGTTTATGAATCATAAGCGCCGACTTTTAACGTTCTGTATGATGGCTGTCATTCTTCTAATTCCTGTAAAAGTCGGTCTTCCATATCTCCCTCTTACTAGTACTATTAATTAATTAATAGTTTCTAATATTGCATATCCAAACTGTCCTATGCACACTTGCTGATTTAATAATTCCACAGTATTAATTATATTGTTTTTATATACTTTTGCTTAGCTTGTGTATTAGATTACCCACTGATAAAGGTCGGTTAATTAATCCCCAAAATAATCCTCCAAGCCGTCTTTTCTGAATTGTCGGCATCTGCTATTATTTTAATCCAATCAACAACTGGCCTATATATAGACGAATTATCACTGCATATATTTTGGCACATTTTATGTTAATTATCTACTGCTATGTATTTGTTGGTTTAATTACTAACTTATGCTTTGACTCCGTTGGTTCACTAGCTTGTTGCTTTTCTTTTATTTAATCACTTAATTAATTATGGGAACTGAGTACTTAGACATTTAATGTTTTTCCAGTGTTGCACGTGTATGACAGTTCAAGATCAACCTTGAAGATTTTTATTTTATAATTACACTCTCGTTTGTTAGATCAATTAACGTTATATTGAGGAACTACTTGGAATTAATGTGCGTATTAGGATGTTGAAATGTATACTCTTTTTATGTTCAGTGAATCACCTAAAGTTAAGTTGGTTCATGTTGTGCATTTTATTCATCATGATGATTCTACTTTTTCGTCTTCTTGAACAGGTATCAGTAAATAAAATAATTTATTTAGGATTATTCTTAATTTTAGCATTCCCGATGCAATTTTTACATGTTTCTACAATGGCCAAGATTATGAATACAATTAAACTGATATTTATTGTGTTAAATTCTCTCCCTCGATGTTCTTGGTTCCATATTCGCTTAGCCATCTTAACTTGATGAAAGGATTTTGAATTTTGTTAGCCTGCTAATTTGATTAATCTTGAGTTGCAATTGCAAAACGGAACGGGGAAATCCTGAAAATCGAATATAAAAGAAAATTGGACAAAGAAATTAAAATAGAGAATTTCGAATTCTATTTCTTGCTATTTAAGCTTGAATCTTGCCTATTCGAACCCCTAGATTCGAATTCGACTTTATTGATGTGAGTATTTGAACTAGCAAAGAACCAATTAGTAACATCAAGTCATCTCATATTTTGAAATCTAATTATGTGATCTGAAGTGTTACAAATTACGTTTAAGCCTTCTCAATTTGTATATGCGGTCCGAACATTTTTCTAGTAAGCTTTATGTTTAAAACTGTTGAAAATAAAAAATTTTGCCTAAAACTTCATTTTAGTTGACTTCGGTCAACATTTTTTTGAACGAATCTGGATCTATATTTTGACGGTCCCGGTGGGCCCCTATCGTGATTTGGGACTTGGACATATGCCCGAAATCAAAATCATAAGTCCCTAACCAGAGATATCATACTTTGTCGAAATTTAAAAGTTAAAGGCATAATGAATTTGAAGTGTTTGACTTTTTGGATATCATGTCCGTATTTTAGTTCCGAAATTCGGTATAGTCCAATACCATATTTATGACTTGTCGGTAAATTTTGGTGAGAAACGAAGTTGGTTTGACGTGATTCGGACGTCCGATTGTGAAAATAGAAATTTCAAAGCTTTCTTGAAAACTTCATTTGATTGGTGCTAAATTTGTAATTTTAGATGTTATTTTGGCGATTTGATCGCGCGAGTAAGTCCGTATGATATTTTTAGATTAGTGTGCATTTTTTGTTTAGAGCCTCGAGGACTCGGGTGAGTTTTCCGATAGACTACGGAGTGAAATTTGACTTGGAGAGGTTGTTGGTGTTTCAGATTTTGTTGTAGGCCTCTGATCTCATATTTGCGAGATGAGACATTGTATTTGCAATATCTTAGGGGTTTAATTAACAAGGCTCCAATTATGAAATTAATTTTTAATTTTCGAAATTAATATATACCATAATTAATTACGAATTATTCCACTAAAATTCGTAATTGCACTCCTTATTCAATTTCGAAATTCATCCATCAAATCTTATTTAACTTCCCATATTAAAATTCAGATACTAATCAATTAAATTAAATTACTGATGATTTAATTTATTGGTTCTTTCCTCTAGACATTCGCTTAACTTATTTCATGTGTCAGATATAAAATTCACCGGCCGGGTTTACACATGAAAACTTATTAGCTTTCATAAAGGTATATCATCAATCTCTAAATCGAAACATGAATTCCATCAACTAACTATTATTTCGCCAATATACCTTATTATTATTATCCAATTTATCAGGTATACTGACACATGAAAGAATCTCATCTTTTAATAAATCAAAACAATAATAATATACACAACTAATAATAATTATATCAAAATTAAGAGAATAAGTACATTTAATGGCTAGAGAGTTTATTTTATTAAGTCAGTATAAAATACTTATCTCTACTTGGTCCGTTCAATACATACAAAATGTACTAGCACAAGAAGTTGCAATTAAACCATTCTCATAATCAAAATAAATTAGCATAATTAATCTTGTGCTACAATTATTCCTGATGGTTTGTCCAATTCCATATAGATTGTGAACTCAAACTTTATACTTATAAAAATCGATGATTTAATCTTTCGTGTATAAGCTAAACTATATACACTAATCATCTACTATATAAGCTAAGGACACCGACTAATATATGATCTATTAAAACTTTTAAAATTGAATGAACAATATTATCATAATAAATACTATATCTAAACCAAATTCATAGTTAATAGTATATATCTCAATAGGGCCATATTGTGGGTGTTAATGCACGAAGGGTGATGTCGTGCCATGTTATGAGAGAGTTAATGTACGAACGGGTGATGTTGTGCCGTTTCTATTGTATCATATGGTGAGGTTAAGAGTAAAAGCACGAAGGGTGATGCCGTGCATTTTTCCTTACTGTGTTTACTTGTTCCTATCTATTTAAGGTATATTGGTTCATCAGGTTCTTATTAGTGTTGTGATTCTTTATCTTGTGATCCTCTCAGCATGTCCCCCTCTCGATATTACCAGTCTAGCCCTTATTTGCCGTAATACTTGTACATATATTGTTAAATTACACAGGTTTATTTGTGGGTGTCTTGTCATAGCTTTGTCACTACTTCGTCAAGGTTAGGCTCGACACTTACCATTACATAGGTTCGGTTGTACTAATACTACGCTCTGCATTTCCTGTGCAGATTATGATATTGGTCCTAGTTGATCGAGAGACATAACAGCTCGAACCGGACCACTGGAGACTCAAGGTAGATTTGTCGGCGTCTACAAACCTTGAAGTCCCCGTCTATCTCTTCTGTTTTACTATTTCTTTTGTTCAAACAGTTGTATTTTTTTCGGACTCTTACTTGTAATAAATTTCTATGTGTTCGTGAATTTGTGATACCAGATTCGGGTTGTAATAGATGATGAAGATATTATATTATTCCAAGCTCGTTGTATTTTACTTTAACTTATTTACTGTTACTTGTTAAATTGAATAAAATTTGGCTTGTCCAGCAAGTAAAATATTAAGCGTTATCATAATTTTAATGATTAAAATTCTGGCTCGTCACAGACAGATGATTGGATGGTCTGATTTTAAAAAACAGACATATCTCGCGCTGTATAAGCCGAAGTCAAAGAGATCAAAACGAATGAAATATGAAGTTCTAAGCCACGAAAATCACTACGTGCTTACTCGATTAAAACAATTTCGAGGATGTTCTGATTCTTGAACTCATTCATCGACGATTAAACACTTAGAAGTCACCACTTGTGAGTTGTGAATAATTTACGTTTTTGCTACAGCAGCTGATGGAAAGAGTTGGTTTGCAATCTCTTATTATATTCATAACCTATTTTGTAAGGATCTGAAATTAGTGATAACATAATCAAAATCATGAGACTCTCTTATGATAGAGACACTTTTTTCTGACGATATTCACGCTCAGTAGAAGCTAGTAGGTTTTAAACATGTGAATTGAGAATCATAAAAGTTTTCATATTTAATAGTTAACCGACCGAAGTAGTGGGAGAATTGAGATTAAATTGGTAAATAATAATTGTATGTGGATGAATGAGTAGATGTTCAAATATTATGCTCAATTCTCAAAATGAAACTAGTTTATAGTTAGTCAATCCACATGCATTTCATCTATTCAACTTTATCAAGCTAGTTTTGTAGCTGATCAACAACTCCTTCAGCTATGAATCTTATGATTACTTGAGCAAGAAATTCACTCATCTAGCATTTGTCATCACAAAAAGAGTTAATATCCTATTAATAAGAGCCAAATACACCGCACTGGTATTTTCTGACATTTTCAACAAACGGCAGCCAACTTTTCTGAATTATCAAATGTTCATGGTATCTGTACGAAAACTTTTAACTCAGCTATAGCTCGTTCATGGCTTACTCCACTTGCAATAATTGTCAGCTATTGTAGTACTCAAATTTAAGAAAATATCACAATTTACTTTTAATGGATATGCGTTCAGTATGCTTACACTAATTAATCACTTTAATAATTAAAATGTAACATAGATTAATTATGTAAATCTTCTACTAAATTAGTCGTTAGCTGGCCACCAAACATATTCCACTCGAAGTCAACTCAAGCTTATTTTTTGCTGCAAATTGGGGGATTTGTCTCATTAATACTCCCTCTGTTCCAATTTATATGAACATATTTGTTTGGGTACGGAATTTTAGATAAAATGAAGATTTTTGGAATTTTCTAAACAACTCAAAAAGGGGTCCAGAGTATTTATGTGATTATAAAAGCTTCATATTAAGGGTACAATTGTAAGTTTAAGCTAAATTGCTTCCTAATTTAAAATGGGTTTATTCTTTTTGGAACGGACCAAAAAGAAAATAGATTCACCTAAACTGGAACGGAGGGAGTATTGTTTTAGTGCGAACATTCATCCGGGACAGCAAACTTGATAGTGATTTATTTCCTAAAGAGTGTGCATAGAACCTTTTAATAATGTTTGCAATGTTCTTAATTAGCAGAAACTAGCATTGTTTATTCGTAAGAGCAGGTGGGACTAGGATACATTTTTGCTTACATTAGAAACAAAAGGAAGTTTAGTAATTTGGAATATGTTTGTGCCTATGGTATGTAATGGAACCAAGATAACAAAAATATTATATGGTATAGAATAATGTGATAGTTTCATAGAAGGAGTACCTGTATATGGTCAATTGAGGTCACATCCATGTGTTAAAATAATTAGTGTTATTTCCTTATCTGATCATATGTATCTAACTATAGGTGACAGACTCTTTTATTTATTAGATTTCTTTATTTGAAGTGGTGAATTGATAAATAGACAAGCATTCTAATCCAAGCCTGAAACAAAAGGAGAAAAAGTAATTTCTCAATAACAATAATAAAACTATAGTTATAAAATATATACTTTCATTTTTAGAATAATTTTGTTGTCTCGTTTCTTGATAGTACAGTATTTGTATTGCGAGGACTCATCTTAAATTAGTAAATTCGACTATTATTGTCAGCGTAACGCAGTACTCCTCTTTTATCCGACTTCAAGACAGGAAGCTTGAGCAAGCCTACACATATAAAATTAAATGAAAAAAACGAAATCAACGAGGATTTTTTTTTTTTAGGAATGATATAATCTTTATTAATCACCAAAACAAACTCAATTATACACATAGTTCCTCCATCTACTTCCTTCTCTGTTACTGTACTATTTCAACATAGTATTATATGAATCTATTCATTTAATATTTATAATAAATTTTTTATCCATAATCTCCGTCTTCTTGAAATTGATTTCCTCTCCATGATTCCTTGCATTTTCGCCTTGCATTCCTCTTTCACATTGCTTACTACCTTCATTAGTATTAGAACTTTTTAATTCCATAATGCATTATTTCTGACTTTTCATATATGATATATAATTGCTGTTAAGACTGTGCTTATGATTGTGCTGCATGCTTTGCCTCTTATCTTCTTTGTCATTCTTCTCCACAATCCTTCCAATATGTATTGGTGTATTCATATCTAGCCATTCCAGTATCCCATTTAAACATTTTTTTGAGTAGTTGCAGTCAAAAAATAAGTGTTATGTCGTTTCTGTTGTCTCCCCACATGTAACACAATGATCCTCTTAGCATATCCCTAACTTGACCAACCTTTCTCTCGTTAGAAGTCTTCTGTGCATAGCTAACTAGCAAATGAAACTATGCTTTGAAATATTGTTACTGCTCCACACCCATTTGTTACTCTCCCATTTCTCTCTTCTTCCTTGTTTCCAATTGTATTCATTTTTTATTGTGTATTTTTCATTTACTGCCAACCAGTTTTGTTGCACATATACTGTAGCAAATTAATCTCTAATAGAGCATATCTTTTTTCAGTACCAACTGCAATCCTGTGGTGGTTTATACTATCACCTATTCCTCTTCTTTAAATATATGTGATTCACCCATTACACCCACAAATTATCAACTTTCTTAGCTATATTCCAAGCATATTTGGCTATAGCTCCTTGATTTTAATTTTCACAGTCAATAATCCCAAGTCCCTCCTCTATTTTAGGCCTGCAAATAAGATCCCAGATAACTAAAGGAACTCTATTTGTATTTACTTTCCCATCCCATAGAAAGTTCCTACAAATAACAGTAATATTCTTTAATACCTTCTTTGGAAGTATAAAAATAGAGAACCGATATGTATGATTATACAATAACAATAAATTTATTAGTAGCAATCTCCTAGCATAGGACAAGTTTCTTGAACCCCAATTTTTGATTCGAGCACACATTTTATCTATCAGCATTTCACTGTCCAACTTAAATTTTTTTTGCTGAAATTGACACTACCAAATATCTAAAAGGCAGAGCATATGTCATATACCCAATCAGTTCACACAGATTAACCGGGTCATACTCATTCATATTTGCACTATATATGTTTGATTTAGCAGCATTTATTCTCAATCTTGTAGTTTCTGAAAATGTAGCCAATCCGCTCAACATTAGCATCACTGATTCCATTTCTCCTTTGTAAGCAGTAGCACATCATCGACAAAACATAAGTGATTCAGTTTTAGCACACTAAGACATCAAATCAACACTTAAAAAAAATAATATTAGCAAATAAAAGCTTTAAAAGACTTAATATTAAATACAAATTTTCTCTTGATTTTTTTTTTTGGAAATTTGGCTGACTATAATAAAATCTATCAATGTTAACTAAATCTGCTTTTATTTTTTTAAATAAATGTTTAAAAATAAAAATATTTTTTGTCAGTTTTATGTTTCTATATATGTTCATGTTTGAATATGATTAAATAAATTGAATTCCATGACGAAATAAAATCTATGGATATATGATAAACTAATATAAAGTTATTTTAACTATAAGTAAAATATATAGGTTAAAATATATTATATAATATTTTTTCCGGTTCACAATAAGTGATCAATTTGTTTTTAGCACGCCCATTAAGAAAATATTAAATTCTATACAAAATTACCTACTATGACTAAACTATCCATAATTAAACATTTAATGTGAAGTGTAAGAAGACTTTTTAGGAATATGTACATAGGGGTTATGTAAAAACAAATTAAATTCTTTCTTGATTACATAATTGAATACTTATTTTGAACCCAAATAAAAAAGTAAATTGGTCACTTATTATGAACCGAATGAAGTATATAATATACTTCATCTGATTCAATTTACGTGAACCTGTTTGATTGTACATAAAATATAAGAAAAATAAAGATTTTTGAAATTTGTAATTAACTTGTCCAATTTGTATAAAATTAGTGTACAACATTGAGGCTTGTAGTTAACTTGTCTAAATATATCTACTAGTTATATATTATTAACCAATCAAAGCCTGAGAATAACTGCCATCTTATTCTAAATGGTCCAACACATTTTCTGTCTGGTCCTGAGATAAAGAAGGAAGAATTTAGGGGATATATACTAAAACCAACATTTGGGGACCTCTCTAAGGTTGGAGGATAACCTAACCTTCTCGAAAAGAAAATCCTATATATACCATGTATTGCATTATAGGTACGCCTATTCAATGCATGTAACAGGTGAGCTCTAAAGCGGCAAACAATAACAACAATCCAGTATAATTCCACTTAATGAGATTTGGGAAGAGTAGTGTATACGCAGACCTTAACCCTACCCTTGGATAGAGAGGTTGTTTCCAAATAGACCCCCGGCATCCTTCCCTCCAAAAACTTCCCACCTTGCTCTTGGGGACAACCTCTCGGTTCTAAGTGAGAGTTGCTTACCATCAGAGCAACCCCTCTTGTCGAGCTCTAATTAAAGCGGCACCAATACTTAATTAGGAGTTTATGTACTTAGTCTTTGGTTCGGTTGTCACTTACCAGGAATAGGAGATTATATTACTCCTTCATTTGTTTGATATGTCATGCTCTGACGGAGCTAGCAGTTAGTTTAATAAGAGTAAAAAATAAAATTAAAGTTAAATTATTTAAAAATAGAAATACAAAATTGTTATAATATGTTAATTAAATTTTGGATGGTTACGTTGTGAGTTAACATCGTTTGTTCCCCTTTTCTTCATAGAATTATAATTCGGGGGAAAATCGTTTCGTAGTGTCTCGATTAGTTTACAAAAGGCCGTTTTAAGAACCTGCTTTAACAAATAACTATCGTTTTTTATGCCAAGATAAATGTTTAATTTACGCTTAACGAACACTTATCTTAAGATAATGGCGCTGATTAATTAAGCTATATAATAAACAAGCAGTGGCAAAATATAAAAACAATACCAGATAACAAAAGGGTTAGTGGACGTGGCTTTTTCTCTTGATAAATATAAATATAAATATAAACTAGAGATACATATATAAAGTTTCCTATGGCAAGATAACAGATATTCATTGGGATTCTAGATTATCCAAGTGGGACAATATAATGTCATATCATTTTTTTTTCTCAATCGAAATCTATGACTATGTAGAAAGGAATGATGACCACAGTGCAACTAATTTTAAGAGCATATGTCACTTTTCTGAAACCCCACCACCTTTCCTCTCACAATATATACAACCCCCTAAGGAACTATAAAAAGAAACCAAAAGTAACATGTACTTGTACCTTGTAAGTATACATTGTCTTGACCGTGCGATCTTGTGTAGACCATATAAGTTTGACGGGCCATTTCGTAGCCTAATTGTTGAATGTGGTAGTCAAACTTATATTTCTTCAGAATTGCATAAAGCTGTTAGATTACTATACGTAACAACGTCCTACTTCTTCCTTTCAGTTTGGGTGGCCGGCATGGATATATGTCGACGATCTATTACATAATATGTACTTTAGAGTTTCTTGGGCTCAACTTATTAGAATATATTGCGTGTATCTTTTTATTATTGATATAATATTCTTTTATTATTGTACAGTCCTATAGTTGGTAGGATTTGATTTCTTTCATTATTGTACAGTCCTATAGTTGGTAGGATTTGATACCTCTCTGTACTCTATATGTACTTTTTTGAGCAATACGAGAAAATTAATTCTCCCAAAACTCTCTACATGGTATCATACGCCAGTGGCTTATCGCCAAAGAAACCCTAATTCTTCCCTACCCGCGCCGCCGCCGCCGCTGCACTAATCGGCAGCCCGCCGCCGCCGACCTCCTCGGTTCACCTCCTCTCTCCGGAGTCTTGCCGTGCCACCGCTGCACTAACCGGCATCCCTCTCTCTCTCGACGTTGATCAGCGCCTCCTCTGCCTCGCGCTTCATGGCCGCTACAACATCCTACGATCTTCTCCAGCCAATTGCCATTAATGCATCGGCTCAGATCCCGCTTAAATTGGGTTCCACTAATTACCTGGCGTGGAAATTCCAATTCCGAACCCTTCTTACGGGTTACAACCTCCTCGGCTTCTTGGACGGATCAAAGTCGTGCCCACCAGCCACTATCGTCGACAAGGAGGTAACTTCCCTCAATCCATCATATCCTTACTGGATTCGCCAGGACAATCTTATTCTCAGTGCCATCATCTCGTCGATCACACCGATGATCATCTCCTTTATTGCCGCTGCGGAAACCTATAAAGAGGCCTGGGACATCCTCGCGCGCACATACGGCACTGCTTCTCGTGGTCGTATCATGGCTCTCAAATAGCAGCTCCATAATCCGGTAAAAGGTTCTAAATCTGTTACTGATTTTATGCACGATATTCGCGTGATTGTGGATGAATTATCTCTCTTGGGTGTTACTGTTGATTCTGAGGATCTTGTCATTAAGGTTCTAAATGGCCTTGATGATCCGTATATGGAGCTCTCTCATGCTATCAAAACTCCAATATCTTTTGCTGAATTACATGACAAGCTGTTAAGCATGGAGGCTCAGATTACTGCCCGTGCGCCGGCCACCTCCACCGCATCTGATTTGCCTCCGTCTGCTGCCTTCGTCGCCGGAAAGCAGTCCGGCCGTAACCGCTTCGGTGGCCGCAGGCGCAGCCGTGGAAACCGTGGTTTATCCTCCGGCCGCGGTGGTTACTCCAACAATGGCCAATCTCGCGGGTACAATGGCAAGTGCCAGCACTGCAGTGAATTTGGCCACTCCCGTCCTATCCTATTTCCTACGCAAATCAGCCCCCTTACGATGGACCACTGCCGCGACCAGCATACGCTGCGTCATCTTATCCGGCTGCTCACACAGCCCATCACTCTCCATCTGATTGGATTCTAGACTCTGGTGCCACTCATCACATAACCAATGATCTTGCCAACGTGTCTCTTCACAGTCCTTACACTGGTTTTGATGATGTGGTTATTGGTAACGGTGAAGGTTTAAAAATTACACAGACTGGCCAACTTTTCAGTTATTCATCTCTTTATTTCCTGGGCCTCTCTGTGTTCCGCATATTCGTATAAATTTGATCTCTATTTCTCAATTATGTCGTCACAATAATGTTAATGTTGTTTTTTCTGATACTGATTTTCAGGTGAAGGATCGCCGCACGTGGGCAACACTCGTCAGTGGCCCACGTAGGAACGACGCCTACTACTGGCCGGCGGCTCCTGTCTACCGTCCGCCCTCACGGCACAAAAGCTCCCTGCGTCATTGTGGCATTCTCGGTTTGGTCATCCTTCAGCTAAAATCCTACGTCATTTAGTGTCTTCTAGCAGTATAGCATCCTATAGTGTGTCTGATTTTGCTTGTGTCTCTTGCAAGCTTCATAAGTGTCATAAGTTACCTTTCTCTGAGTCAAGTTTATCATCTATTGCTCCGCTGGAGCTTATTTTTTCTGATGTATGGACCTCTCCAATTATTTCTAATGAAGGATTTAAATATTATGTCATTTTTGTTGATTATTTTTCTAAGTACGTTTGGTTTTTCCCTGTACGCTGTAAATCTGATGTCTTACAAACCTTCCCCACTTTTAAGTCCATTGTCGAAAAATACTTCTCTACTAAAATCATTACTCTGTATACTGATAATGAGGGTGAATTCCTAGCTTTACGCTCTTTTCTTTCCTCCCATGGCATCTCACATCTCACTTCACCCGTCACCGTCATATTGTCGATACTGGTCTCACTCTCCTTCATTATGCCTCTGTCCCTCTCATTTACTGGCCTTATGCCTTTGCCACAACAGTCTATCTCATTAATCGTCTTCCCAAAACAAATCTCTCGATGCTCTCCTCCTTTGAGTCTCTCTTCCATAGGCGCCCCAACCTTGCCAAACTGCGTGTCTTCGGCTGTCAATGCTTCCTTTGGCTTCGGCCCTACACCTCACACAATTTGGAACCCATATCTCGTGCCTGTGTCCTCTTCGGCTACTCATCTACTCAAAGCGCATATCTATGCTTTGATCCCTCAACGTCTAAAATCTTCATCATGCGTCATGTCACCTTCCATGAAGATATCTTCCCGTTCTCCAAATTGTCTAACCCCGAGTTTCCACCCGTACCCATTCCGCTCACCCTAGAAGTCCTTCTGCTGCCTCCGCCAGTACCTGCCGCCGCTCCCACTAGCAATCCTTCACCGGACGCACTATCGGCGCCAACGCCCGAGCCACCAGCGCCTCTTACGGCACCGCCAGCGGCCCCCGCCGCCGCTAAACCCACTATGCCTCCACCTTCATCCTCTCAGGGTGGTCATCGCATGCAAACTCGCAGAAAAAATAACATCTTTACGCCCAACAAGAAGTTTGGTATGTCTGATGTATCCTCTCCAGCTGTTACAGAACCTCAGACTTTGTCTAGTGCTATGTCTGATGAGCGCTGGCGCGCTGCTATGTCATTGGAGTTTGATGCTCTGCTACGGAATGGCACCTGGGATCTTGTTCCACCTGATTCTTCACAGAATGTTGTGGGCTACAAGTGGGTTTATCGTATCAAACGAAAGCCTGACGGTAATGTGGATAAGTTCAAAGCCCGACTTGTTGCGAAAGGCTTTCATCAGCGACCAGGTGTCGACTTCCAGGAGACTTTCAGTCCGGTTATTAAGCCGGCAACTGTGCGTTTGGTTCTCATTCTAGCTGTATCAAAGGGCTGGCCTCTTCGTCAAATGGATGTGAACAATGCCTTTCTCCACGAGAGGCTTACAGAGGATGTTTATATGGCACAACCACCGGGTTTTGTTGACAAATCCTATCCATCTTATGTCTGTAAGTTAGAGAAAGCTATTTATGCTCTCAAACAGGCACCCCGGGCATGGTACAGTGAGCTCCGCCAATGCCTTTTGGCCATGGGTTTCGTCAACACTACCTCTGACACTTCGCTCTTCGTCTTTCAGCATTCTGGTATTACAGCCTATTTTTTGGTATATGTTGATGATCTCATATTGACTGGTAATGACTCTGCCTTCTTGAACCGTGTGATTGACTCTTTTGGGACTAAATTTTCTCTTAAAGACATGGGTGATCTAAGCTACTTTCTAGGTGTTGAGGTTCTGCGCAGCTCCAAGGGGTGTTTTCTTTCTCAGCGTAAGTATGTTGTTGATCTTTTGACTCGTCATAATATGCTGGAATTACAGCTACTTTTGGCCATGAGTTTCGTCAACACTACCTCTGACACTTCGCTCTTCGTCTTTCAGCATTCTGGTATTACAGCTAATTAGTTTGAAAAGCAGTTCTGAGCAGCATTTAATATTCAGCCAAGCTTTAAAAAACTACTTTTAAATGTTTTTCTCAAAAATACTTCTCAAAAAATGCTTTTGAAAAGAAGCTAACATTTACAAAACTAAAGCTAACATTCTCTATACCCTATTTATATCCGCAATCAGGGGTCAATTTTATGTATGGTCCCTAAATTTTACTCATTATAACTTAAAAGTTACGTAATTATATTTTATGACTTTAAAGTAATTGAACTATGAGAGATCATGAACAAAGTTCCTCATCCAGTTATCAGCTCTTACTCTATAATTTTGCAGAATTAAGATAAAATATTGCCATAAATTGAATGCAGAAAATATCGTTTTCCTTTGTATCAAATTACCAAATTTAGATTGAAACCGGAGCTATATTCATATTTTCCAGAGAGATGTGGTTATCAAATTCTACAGGAACTGTGTTTTCATTGATGCTCCAATATGCAAATAATATTTCATTCCGTGCCCCCACATATTTCAGAAACCGCTCGCTGTCAATTTTCACTTGCAAATACATGATAAACACATGATCTTAGCATTAGAATTTTCGAAGACTCGACCTTCTACTGCAAGCAAAAACCGGAGATATAGTGATTTTTTACCGGAAATATTTATATAATCAGATCATTATTTATAAGGTCGTTATATATAATATTTTTTATTAGCAAAATACCTTAAATCACTTCTAAACTTGGCTCAGATTATTAGTATATTTCCCGAACTATGCCCAGTCTTAATTACCCCCTCAACTTGGCCCTTTAAGAGTCATTAAACCCCTAGAGGCTGATGTGGCAAAAAGTGTGGATACACTCACATACCACGTGGATTTTTCTATCTATGTGGCTTTTTTTTAAAAATAAAATATATTTTTTTTTACCTTTTTAAGAATGTTACTTTTTAGATAAAATTTCCGAATATGATTTTTAATAAAACTTAGATATACTATATTATTTAGGCTAAATATTTTTATTTGACCAAAAATAATAAACTTTCAGTCAATCTTTTTTTAATTTGACCTAAAATTAAAGATTTATACAATTGAGATAAGTAGTTAAAGCATCTAAAAAGAAAATATACAGTTTGAATTTAATTATTTTGACTATAATTTTTTGTGTAACTCTAAATTACGGTTATCTAATATTTTTTTTATAGATTTTACCTATAAAAGTAAAAATACACAATTAAAATAAATAGTCTGTGTATGAAAAGAAGAAATAAACATTGCCTTATTTGAAGAAGCCAACAAAAACATGGCGCACAAATACACTGGCTTTACCCAAAGTAAGCTCAACGACTAGGTCTTATCAATACCACACATTTTGTTTTCTTTCTTCTATTCATATCTTTCATGCAACATGTCAATTAGGAAGAATCACAAAGTAATGGAGATGGTGAGTTTATTTCACCTTTTCTTATTCATTGGATGCTAATTAAGATAAGGCTGTCACGTCCCTCATCATCTATAATGGGATGACCTATTTTTCAAATGAAACAGGCGCAAACAGCCAACTAGACTGAATGTGGAGATAAGGGTTGCTCTAACAAAGTGCGTTGATATTTTGGGAAGAACCTTTTTCCTTTCCTTTTTTTTTTCTTAGGTTTCTTAATACATCTCATCATCTAGCAAAAAGAAAAAAACAAAAAAGTCGCCACGGTTATAAAATAATAAAAGAAAGAGAATAATGTTGCAAAGAAAAATAGGAAGAGAAAATTTTTATAAATTTTGGGTTGAACTACAATGAAATAGAACCCTCTATTTATAGGGAGAGGGTGACTTAGCCACCAATTAATAAATCATAGAATCCCTTTAGATATAGAAATTTACCATAAATAAAATTTTATTTATAACACTCTCCCTTGAATGTCTATTCAACAGATAATGTACCTCGTTAAAACTTTAATTAAAATAAAACTCAGCTAAAAAAAATCTAGTAAAGGAAAAATAGTACACATATCTAAAAATACGCCTTTTGATTGCCTCGTTAAAAATCTTGCAACGAAAATTCAGTGGGACAAAACCTTGTAAGGAAAAAAGAGTACAACGCATATTAGCTCCCCCTGATGAGAGCATCAATTCACATATTCGAGCCTTCACATTCCAATCTTCTGTACCATCTTCAAAAGATCTTTGGTAGAGATTTGATAAATAAATCACCTATATTAACTTGAATGAATATTTTTTACCTTGAGATCATCATTCTCGATAAATATATGATGTATTCATAAATATCGTGGAATGGCTCTTCAATATCTCCATAGAGGTACATTATCATGCATATAGTTATAGCAAGATGCATTTGTGCATAAATTGCACTGAGAATGTGATACTTCAAAATCAAGAATTGTATATGCTTTCAGCAATTTCAATCCTTTGGGGATTGTCATATAAATATAGTTAAATAAGCCATTTAAGTTGACTTTAGATGCATGTCAACTTTTCATGTCATACTAGACATATAAGATAAATAAAAGTGACTGCACACACTATTGACTTTATACTTTCAAGTGTTTGAACTGCAGTCCAAAACAACATGTCTTTCATATGAAACCAATTCAACTTGAATTGTTTCTCTAGACTTAATATCTTCATATATATATATATATATATATATATATATATATATATATATATATATATATATATATATATATATGTATGTATGTATATATATATATATATATATATATGTATGTATGTATATATATATATATATATCGTTATTATAGATATCATCGACAAATATTTTATATCGGTTCCAACCTCTTTATTTTTCTTGAAGACATAACATAGAGTCTTCATTCATATATTCGGGTACCTGAATCTCTCATGAGATTTTATGAAGTGTCAAGTCATGTGTTCTTCTAGATCACTTGCCTCCTTTATTATGATCATTTTCTCATTTTCTTTGTAAAGAATTTTATTGAGACCGATTGTCTATACGCTTTAAGCGTACCATAGACTTTGTCCTTCTAGGACTTAATAAGAGCATTTGCAATGAGAATATTATTTCTTTCTTTGGGTCCACAAATACATCTGGCATGCTTTGAAATATATTGCATGTAAATTATCTTTTATGGATTTTAAGTTCATATTATCTTATTCGAGGATCTAGATGTAGATATGATAATTCATTACACGTAACTTTTTCTCAACTATTTATCTTGTTCCCCTCATGTTAGAAAAACTAACTTGCTTCCTCAATTTTAAAAATCCATCTTTGTGCGTTTATGGTATTAATCAAAATATACACCGCACATCAATAATAATAAGATAGAATTATTTGGTTCCTGACCCCGAACCACTTTTGAGGGGAGAAAATAATGGGAAAAATTTCACATTAGAACAACTTGGCTCCCTACTTTTCACATTTACAACCAATTGGCCCAAAAATAATAGGCTAAGATTCAACATCCAACTTTAATGGGTTCTCAAAATTACTATTTAATTTTTAAAAAAGATTCCTAAATTTTTAAGTTAATTTTCGAATCAATAACTATGACTCAAATATTAGTTCAACAAACCAAATTCATTTGGGTGGTGAAAATTAGATTTTTAACAAGCTTAAGTATGTGGGTTTAAATTTCAAATTTGATTTTGTGAGAAATTTGGAGTGAGTGTTATATATATTTGTTAGAAATAATATAAGGAGATTGTCTATAAAATTTGAAGTCATTTAATAGAGATTTGGACTGGTTTTAGCAAAAATTACAACTGAAAATCGTTGAAAACATTCGTCTATTGACACTTGTATAAAGGTGTATAAATATGTATAATAGTGTATAAGGTATGTTTCTACATTATATACAATATTATACAAGATTATACATAATTATACAAAAAAATTGACTTCGTCTTCTTCCTAGCATCTTTTATGAAATTTAACTCAAATCTACTCCAAATCACTTTAAATTTATATTTTGAAATTCTTTTGATATTTTCAATCAATTACACTCAATCCAAACAACTAACAAATTCAAAAATACCCATTTTCGAAAGCAAAGCTTCGAATAGTCTTCAATGGTGGATTTCTACTCTTCAATTTCTTACATTGCAATCAAGTGATACAAGAGTAGAAGCATAAAATACACGGTCTCTTGAATCATATGTAGAAAATGTGAGAAGACGAGAGTGAAAGCAATGGTTGTGAGAACACAAATTTAGCTCCATAGATGTTAGAAGCAATGATTGTAATAACACTTATTTTAAATTTGCTAGTGCTTTCAAAATATGTACAATATGGGCCAAGTCGGGTAAAACTTAAAAATATGGGTCTTTTTTTATTATGGCGTGAATTCATGAGTATTTTCTTGTTATTCTTTCAAAATAATGTACTTTCATATAAAATGTATTTCAAATAGATATAAAAAATTTTATTCTCATATGAAATTGTTGAGTTATTAAGTGGAGGCACTCAATAAATTATTTTTCTAAACCAACTGTAATGTAAACCAACTATCAAGATGAACTATCTTGAATAAAAAATCTGAAAATTATGCTCTAAATCAAATTATTGAGCAAGTTACCTCGCAAACACTATGTTGCGGGGTAATAGTAATTGCACATGTAACCATCTTATAAATATATCTTATTTGGTATACATAGCATGTGAATGAGTCCTTATTCACCTTTGATACCCATCACTCATGTGATTCAGTCCCAATTTTAGTTGATTTATTAATTAATAAGAACAAGCAATATAAGAGAATTTGTAAAGAACTTTCTAGTTCTTTAATATTTACCCATGTGAATTTTCTAGTTTTTGCATATTATACTTAAATTGATATGGTTAAACCAATTATGCCAACTGAATAAACTGTCAATATTAATAAACTTCAGATTTGTACCATGACGTGTGCAATTATCAATAAACTCCAAGTTTATTATGATATTGGTTTTTACATCAAAACATCCACTTTATTGTAGTATTCTTTTATTTGTGTAATACAAATTGGAGAATAAAGCGGGTAGCTTTTTACATACATATAACCCAACTACAAGTTGTAGTAATAGAATATATTAAATCTTTCCTTTATTATTCTCTCAATATAATCAACCGCTTTCGCGTATACTTTGGAAACAAAATAAGTTTCTTAGAGACTTACTATAGTACAATACTTTATTGGTAATCAATTGTGTTTCTCCAAAATAGTAATAATTGGCTCTTCCAGAGTTCTCAATTAATTGGTACTACCACATATTCATCAACATCCATATGGTGAATATTTATTTTAATTAAAATTAAAGTTATACCATTATGGTTATGATCAAATTTATATGCAAAACCTGTTTCTTGCATTATTGTTGTCTTTTAATAATTACAATGCCAAGATATTTTGGCATACGATATATACTTGACCAATGACTATTCATGCCATAATAATGATATTATTTTCTTATTTCCTCTCAAATCTACTTCTAGATGTGAGTGTGGTATATACCACTAGCACGCTCATATTCTTCCAAAAATGAATATGTATTTATAAATCACATATTGTCACATTCACATCATGAATAGACCATAATCATTTATATGTGCTTTACAAAATTTCATATCAAATCGATGACAAATATTACTTTCACGGAGCGAATGATTATTTTGAGAATCCTTATTATTCTCATTACCACAATCATGACGATTATAATTTTGTCTATTGTCACGTCCACATCTATTGATACCTTCACGGTAATAATTTTTTCTTCTTTCAAATTTATCACACATTGCTACCGCATTCTCTTAAGGGAATGAGAATAGAGCAAATCCAATGGAACGTGTTTTCACTTCTTGTGCTCGCGATCATGCATGACTTTGAACATGACAAGATATAGAAAATTTACCACTTCAGGTGGTTATAATTTCTTGCAAAAATACTAGAGTTATAATCAAACTTTGCTGTCTAGAATTTCAAGAATTTAAAAGAGAATATAAAATACTTACCTTAAATCCAAAATTTAATCACGAAGAAAGTTCATGAAAAAATTGACAATTATTAAGCTATATCACAAAGCTTCTACTCAATTGGTAACAGTCTCATGCTGATAACGTGTTATAAAACAATAAAAGAAGAAGAACAATATTGCAAAGAAAAATAGGGAGAGAGAATTCTTATTAATTTGGGATAAACTACAATGAAATAGAACCCTTTATTTATAGGGAGATGGTGACATAACAACCAAGTAATAAACCCTAAAATCTCTTTAGATATAAATATTCACCATAAATAAAATTTTATTTATAATAACCACCATCTTTTTTGGAATTATAAGCACGTGGGACAACATCATTTTGTTTCCATAATATTCCCGTCGCTTGGTATTCAGACTAAACTATCCTAGGATTATAATTTCAAAACTAGTTTATACCACATGAGAAATAAGATAAAATAATCTCATATTTGATGGAATAAAATATGATATTTTGGATTAATTGTCGGATTAAATTTATATCTTATTTAATTAACAATATAAATTTATACAGTATAAAATAATACCTCTAACCAAATACAATATAAATATAATCCCATATCTTATTCCATCTTATCCCTTATATCACACGATCCCTGAGGTTATTAGAAAATGAAATAAAATAGGACGGTTGATATGAATGATGAAGACATAAGTGGTGGAAGTCTAATAGGAGTAGAAAGAAAGATCAATTTTTGTTTTCGAGGAACAAAAGATCATGTCTTACTATTAATAAGCACAACAAAATTGCATCCTTTGTGGTAATTGACTCCAAAGCTTTTGCTTATGATTTGTTGGTACTTTACTGGTCAAACTAAAATAGATTTAATTGTAGAGAAGTATTTGTGGCAAGATGATTGGTCCACAATCTAGTTGGACAATTGTCGGAAAAACATAAATCTACCAAAAGCAAGTTCCTTGTTTTGCATGGGTCCCCAGTTCCTCCAGGCTTCCATTTTAAAGCGGGTATAAAGGTGGGACATTTTATTTGATGTCGCCGAGACGTAAGCCTCGGATATGAGCGTAAGTTCATGAATCATTAAGTTTATTAATTTATAAATTAATAAAAAACATATTAACAATAAAAATTATATAAAGTACATTCAAAATTTTAAAAAACTAAAAAAGAACTAAATAGATCATAAAAATAAATATCTATCATATTCTTATAAATATAAATAATGCAATAGTATTAAAGTTGCTATGAGATAACAATCAACTATAATGTCTTATTTGTTTACATCGAAAATATAAGTGACAATTAAATTTAATTTGTGGTTTTAAAGATATATGATTTAGTTCAATACCAATTAATAATCAAGAAGTGTAACACATAAATGAAAGAAATGAATAAATCAAACAAGTGTTACTAGGTAGTATCAACCTCGAGCCCAAGAGACCTCGAGATTGGTCAAGAATAATTAAGCAAGTATAATAAAGCTAAAGAACAATTCTAATGGACAATGAGTGAGAAAAGTACGAAAGTATATTCTTTTCAATGATTACATGATGTTTACAAATGATTGGGGTCCCCTTTATATAATAGGGGAACCCTAAATAAGGTATATTTTTATTTACAGTAAAGAATCTTATTGAGATAATTGTCTAACCGCCTAGTACGAATTCGTACAAATCTATTCTGAGATGATGTCAATCTCGTGATGTCAGAGGCTAAAGTGATTGAAAAGTCACTTCCACGTGCTCCCAAGGTCATTAATTGGAAACGGTTGCTGGTCGGCTACTTGGCTCCCCCAAACTATTTAAGTGAACTCTATAAATAGGCCAACTTTACGATTTTTGCAAACTTTACTTCTCAAATCATTTTTAAAATCTCTTTAGCTCCTTCAACCTCTTTGAGTTCACCCTTCTCTCAATTTGATCTTACCACAACATCTACTCCTTCTCTTTTCTTGAATTTACAAATCGCAATGGCTAAAACATCTAAAACTGTACCTCAGAAAGAAAAAGCCTCTTCATCATCGCGGCCGATCAGAGGTAGAGTGGTAGTGCCACATCGTATCGAGGAGTGTATTTCCCGCCGTGCGAACTAACTTCCGATTTCCAAATCGATAAAACCTGCATCGACACCAGGCCAATGTGAGCCCATGTTCTGATACATCTTCTTGATAACCGAAAGTGAGCTTGAGCAGGTGCAAAAGGACTGCAACTAGAAAAACAAAATCTCTTTTCTCCAGCATCGATGAGGACAAGGACCGAGTATGGATGAGCCGGTTTGTCCAAATTAGGGTTTCCTACCCGATTCCTACTTAGAGGATTCCATTTTCCGAGGAATGGCACATGAAACGTAAGCACATATTTATCGATAGTGTCACACCCCAACCTTGGGAGGCGCGACCGTCGCTCAATCGAGTGATCTCAATTGGGCAAGCCGTTCTAGCACTTTCTACTCAACTCAATATAATTAGGGGAATACATGCCTTCGTTTCTTTAGGCAATAGGGAAAATTGAATACTCAACATTGATAGTTCATTCTATATCACAACCTTAAATCGTAGTTAAGTTTCCAAGATTCTATAATTACAATTTAGAGAAATAACAGTTTAAAATTACAACCTAGTTCATAGACCCATATAACACCCGTACATAGCCCACACAAACGTCCATGAAGCCTTTAAGGATGCAAAAGACAATTATGACAACGCCGTCAACAAGGCCCTGGCTATACCTCAAAAGTGGATATCTATAACAAAATATGTACAACATAACCCCTTGAAAGAGAAAGGAGCTCACCAAGACTTTGGGAGGAGGGTACTCCACTACGCGCGATCGGCAATGTCCGCTATAAAGCCACCTACATTTATTTAAAAATATAGCGCCCCCGACAAAAGGGGCGTTAGTACCGTAGAGTAGTACTAGTATGTATAACTAAACACCATAAATTAGAAATAACTATCATACGAGAACAAGGAAATCACAAGAGAAAATCAAAAGATTTAACTGAACATCATATCATCAAATAAAAGAATCATATAACTTTTACTTCCATAGCCTTAGTTTGGGGCATTTCGTACTGTTCATCATTATTCACAATACTACCGCTTTTTTGAGTGAAGTCCGATCACGATAAGATCGATTAGGTTCCTCACATAAGACATATACCTCAATCACAATTCATCCTCACTTTGTGCTGAATCCAATATCAACACAATACCACCGTGTGCGGCATGACGTCTGATCACAGCCCGATCAACTAGGCCACCTTACTAAGCTAAGGTGTTGTTCCTTTCTCATTAATCATCTCATTTCAAT
Organism: Nicotiana benthamiana; assembly: GCA_034376525.1. Lineage (NCBI taxonomy): Eukaryota > Viridiplantae > Streptophyta > Magnoliopsida > Solanales > Solanaceae > Nicotiana > Nicotiana benthamiana. The sequence continues at coordinate 72,513,650 of CM067325.1, forward strand.
ATTTATTTCGCATATATCAATTCATAGGCACTTAGGGCCACAGTTATCACATCATTTCCATTTTTAATATTAACCTTACAATTTGGGAAGTATAAATAATGTTTCACATAGTTGGCATAAAAACCTTAAGTTTAATCTTCGCTTGTAGCCAAGCCATTTCAATACATGGTTCTTGTTCCTTGCACAACTCTAAATATCAATAATAGTACACTGCGCACCTTGAGGCACCTTTCATGTGTATAAGTATGATTTCAAAACCAGTTCATGTGAAATAACAATCAATACATCAATCAACTTTTTAGCCTTACCACATTTGCACATACACCAACGGAGCTCAATTTCTAGCAAAAGGGGGTTTTAGCCATACATACCTCAATAAAGCTTTCCTTAATTTCTTACAAAATTTTGAGACTCTTAGCAACTTTAATCTATTTTATGAGAATTACAAATTGGACCAAGAATTAGAGACATGAATAAGATTCTAGCTCATTTAAGTAATTATCGAGCACTAAGTGTGCACTGTGATTTTACGACCCTTTTGTGAGAGATTTATATCATTTTACACCCCAAATGCTATCTTTTTAGTTCACAACCTCCCTCTACCCTATTATCTTTTATGCATGCAAGAAATTCATTCTTATACCCACGAACCCCTAAGCTAATTATTCATTCTTGTGTGAATTTTGAAACCAAAGGTTAGGGCTCAAGTTCTTACCTCTTGGGGTGAAGACCTAGCAAGTTTTATTTGATAATGGTTTAGGCAAGAATTGAGTGGGCATTTGAAGAAAATCATCCCCCACCCCCTCTCTCTCTCTTTCTAGAACTTCCTCTCACTCTTTTTGCAGAAACATATCGTAAAAGGGGTCTAATGAGGTATTTTTAATAGGATGGGGTCGGGTTTTAAAAGTTAAAAATAGGAGCCCCGACGCAATCTGCAATCGCATAATGGACATGCGACCTGTATGATGGACCGCAAAAATGTCCCCAGAAATCTGAACAAACTGCTCGAGTATGCGAAAGAAATGCGGTCTGCATATCTATTCTGTGGTCGCATAATACACCGCAAAACTGCACCTCACAAAATTTTCGAGGGGATTATGTGATGAATATGCGGCCCGCATATTGATTATGCGATCGCATAGTTAACCTCAAATTAACCATCAAACTTTCTGACTATACGACGACTATGTGGTCCGTATAGCTATTATGCAACCACATAATGGACCGCAAAAATACACTTTTCTGGAAAACACTATTCCTTAACTTTTTAATGCACAGATCGATCAAAAGGGTCCAAATCTTAGCTCACAAGCTCTTTGTGAAGAATTTGACAAGTTTCTAACACATATTCCTAATTTGGCACTACGAACTTTCGAGTTTTTGAGTAGGAATTTCACGGGGCCTTACATATAGTGACTTTACATTCTGCTTTCCTTACTCTTTCTTAACCTCATCTTTTTCTCGATCTAATCCCTTTCTGATGATGTGGCTGCTTCTTGGTTTCCTAGTGTAGTCCCAGACCTCGAAGGTTGGGTTCGGCAACTGGCTTCTACTTCTTTGTATGTGGAATGCAGCTGGCCTGACCTGGCCAAAGGTCGATGGAGGGCTAAAAACCATGGTGAGTTCTCTTGTTTGCATACTTATTTTTCTTAGTAAATACTTAATTTATCTTTATGCAGGCCTCAGAGACGCGTTGCTATATGGCCGCCCCCGCCCCATGAAGGAGAAATCCTAAAGCCCTCAAAGGAAAAGAAAAGGAAGAGGGGGTTGCCTGCAAATTCCCTAACACCAAAGATAAGCAACGCTCGAAAACCTAAGGCCAATACCATGATCCTATCTATAGAAACGGCCCAACACCTTTGGGATGAGGATGAAGAGGAGGAAGATGACGACTACCTGTTCGTAGTTCCGAAAAAAGGAAGCATAGACGCTTTAAAGACCACTGAACTGATGGTGGCTGATGCAGTTCATTCTTGAACTGAAAAAATCTCAGAGGGGAGTTCGAGAAATTCCCCGAGTCATCGGGCACCAAAATAGCACCTCTTTTTGGAGGTCATTTCGAGGGTCAGACCAAGGGCTCGGTTTCGAGGCACTCTAAAGGGAAGAAAGTGTCCCTAGTGGATCACTTGGGATAGTTTACGTAGATGAATCACCACATGGTCTTGAGTTCTCCGAGGGGAAATTCCAAGATGCCCAGAACACGAGAACTCCCCATGTGGGAACGAGCCATGAAGGGAATGGTATTTTTTGATAGTGCCTTGTAGGGGTCGAAGATGGTCCTGAAACAGAAACTTTATTTATTGTTTATGAGGCCCAGCGGATTTTCAAACAAGTTTTTGACTTTAAAATTACGTTTGCGCTTTATCCTTGTTGTTATGAGTCTAACTTTTCCTTTTTTTGAAGGCTGTGATGCTCTATCGAGAAGCATTTTCAAAGTCTCAAGCCGAGCTTCCTAAATGTGAGGCTGAGCTCAAGAAGCTGGTAGAAGAGAGGGATGGCCTCAAACGTCTTTACGTACAAAAAAAAGAAGAGGTCAGGGATCTTCAAGTCGAGTTGGCGAAGGCTCATCAAGAACACACAGAGCTTATTGAAAAGGTAATATAGCATTTGAGGGTCTGTTATTCATTTATTTGGTCTAGCGATTAATACTTCAACTTTGTAGGCCCAATAGAAGGGCGAGCTGGTGGAGCAGCTTCGAGAGGATCTCAAGATGAAGGATGTCGAGGCCCTAGGATGGAAGAAATGTATGGACTATCTCGCTGTAGAGAAAGGTACTCTTCAGGAGTAGCTGATTTTAATTCAACACCATCTTCAAAGTGTAAAGGAGGAAAGCCTGGCCCGAAGCCGCAAATCGAGGAGCTCGAAGCTAAATATGTCATTGTGCTTGCAAAGGACAAATTTGATACAGAGGCCTTTGTGTCGTTGTACCGATCTGACGCAGAATCCGCTAACACTCAGGCATATGAGATCTCTAATGCGGAAAAAGTTAAGTTACAATGTGCTCTCGACCATGCTAGGCGACACTCCTGGAGAGAAACCCTCTAGGAGGTGTACGCTCGTGGCTTCGACCTCTTAGCCGACATTGAAAAAGCAAAGACTTTGGAGGAAGAGGCTGCCGCTTTGCTATCTGATGCTGAGGATTATACTAGTGCCTCCGAGACTGGAGGAAATGAAGTTGAAGTCCCCGAGGAGGAGGTTCTCAAGGACACGACTCTCGAAGATGCAGCTCCCGAGGATGTGGCTTTCAGAGATGTAGTTCCCGCGGATGTAGGCCCGAAGTAGATTAGGTTCCTTTGTTTTGTTTTTATGTTTATGTGTAAGGGTCCTTGTGGGTAATGTAAATATCCTTTGAAAATATATTTTATAAATATAAATAATTCCATTGCTTCATCTTCAATTTGTCCGCATTGTCTTTATTTTGTGAGAAAATTTTATAACTCCAATGATCAATCAAACATCGGCTCGGATTCTGAATATGACAACCCTTAGGATTTTTAGTCCCCGAGTATGATGGCCTATGCATTTATATCGAGGGATGCCTACTTGAGGTCTTATGAATTCGAATTTTTGATGACTCAGATCTGTTGATTGTTAATGATAGTCCTCGAGTATTCGAGGTGTATTTGCACTCTGAACCTTGAGTCATTTCTCATAGAGTTATAAGTATGAAACTCGTATTATAGTAGAATTCTTTGAGGCACAAAGTGTTTTGATATAGAAAGAATGCTTATTTGAATAATTAATACATGCATACATATTTTGCCATCGGGGCTCGACTATTCTACATGGAAATGGTTCATCTGACCATTTGGCCCATTACAAAGTTCTCCTATCGAGGCTCTTCTTTGGCGTGAAGTATTTTCCTCGAAAATATAACCCCTGAGGGTGATGCCCCCAATATTTATGGTTTATTGAAAAGAAGCCTTGGATACTATTGAGTTCTTCTTAGGTAATACATAATTGTTGCCTCGCTAAAAACCTCACCGGAAAAACCCATTTGGGACAACATCCGATCTGATAGAAAAAGGGTGTAACACATGCTTTAAAACATAAGGCCTTCTGATCAAAAGGTGCCTTCGATACCTTCGACCAAACACCTACATAGGTTAGCTTAAAATTCAAATGGACAAAAGGAGAAAGTCATACCATAGCAATAGTATTGTTTGAGAAATGATACATTCCAATTGTTCGGCAATTGCTTGCCTTCCATCATGCTATGTTTGTAAGATCCTTTACCGACAACTCTGATGACTCGATACAGTCCTTCCCAATTGAGGCGTAGTTTTCCTTCATTCAGGTCTCGAGTATTGAGGGTAACATTTTGAAGAACTAAGTTCCCAATTCCAAAATGTCGAAGTTTGGTCCTTTTATTGTAGTTGTGAGCATGTGATTTTTGCCCTACAAGAATTACTCCTATAAATTCAAACAAAATAATTTCTGTTATTTGTTTGCAAATTTTGTGGAATTTTTGGCATTTTTCGTTAATTATTTGCATTTTATTTGTGCATTTTAATTAGTGAAAAATAAAAAAAATATGTTGCATGTGCATTTAGAAGTTGATTTGATATTTTTCAAGCATTAATTAGCAATAAGTCATTTTATAAAAAAGAAAAAAATAGCTTAATTTGGTCTTTTAAGTTTAAATTTGATTTTAAGTGATTTTTCTTTTAATTTTGTTCTAATTATTTGTGATAATAATTATGTATGATTGATTATCATTTTATAGGTAAATTTGGGATTTGTAATTAATTTAAGATTTCTAGTAATTTTTGAAAATGAAAATTGAAAGAAAAAAATGAAAAATTAAAGAGAAATCTAAAAATAAAACAAAAAGAAGACCCAAATTAGGCCATTTGAATTAAACCAGCCCAACACACAAACGCGGTCCAGCCAAACGTATACCCGGTCTAACCCCCTTGAGTCAAAACAACGTTGTTTTAAGCAAGATCAATCCCAGTCGTCGAGGTCTGATGATCGGACGAATGGGAAGCTTTTTGTTAATTAGTATATAAATGTCCAAACGACCCCCTATCCCCCAAATGCCCCGTCTCCAACCCCCACCAGAAACCCTAGCACCACCCCGTCTCTGCGCCTATTGTTGTCCACCGTCGGCCAGAAATCGCCCACGACGGCGGCGGAACCCCAATCACCGTTAAACTTACACCATTGATTACCCTTACCATTCTCGTTCCAAATCTATAACCACTTTCCTTCGAATCTTACCAGAATTCCTCGAATATTAGCCAGAAACATTGTCACCTCTGCTGTGTATGGCGGCGGCGCCACCCAAGCACCCCCAAATTAATAATAAATGACCCTTGACTATCCCTCATCCCAAAGCCCTACTCAATATCCTCCAAACATCGCTGTGTCTTCTCGAATGTTGATTCAAAAAGCCATACCAGAACCAAGTCGTTCCAAAACAGTCTCAAAATGGTACAAAGCCACTGCTTTGCCCTCCTCTTCCTAAATCTAGTCCTACTTCCGGTGAATCCTGAGTCCCATTCTATTTCTCATTAATATCTGGTTTCTTTTTAATATGCTTTCATATCTGCTTCTGTTTCTTCTTTACCTTGTTTGCTTTTGGTAATTTGTTCATCCGAGTTTTGTCAATGGATATTTGCATGTCTTTAAAATAGTCATGAAATTGGATTTTGTCTAAAGCTCGTTATTCAGTCATTTGGATATTGTTTTTAATTGCATGGTTTTAGTTCACTCGAATCATGTTTTTGTTTGTTAAGTTTGTTTCCCTAAATTTGTTCATTATCCTTCTGTTTTTGTATGTTTCTTTCTATCATTAGAATTGCACGACTTTAGTTTACAACAATTATGTCTAATTTGTTAGTTATTCTTTAATTTTGGGTCAGTATGAGTCTTTGAATGTCCATTTGGCTTGATTTGGGAACCAATTTTGGGCTTATTAAGGCATTTATGACCCAATTCAAGATGCTCGTTTGTTGAGCCCAAGGCTGTTTGGTTAGCAAGGTAATAACATGGGTATTGAGGGTAATTTAGGAAGTTTAGGATAGGGGAATCCTTAGTAACTGATTTCAAAAGCTTCTAATAAGGGTTTTAGGATGATTTTAGATTTTTAGGTGGTTTAACTTGGGTAACAAGTCAATAGTAGATGATATCTAGGCAAAAGGGAAAACTAAAAGAGGAAAGAAGTAAAAATCAGAATCTGAAGTCTGCCCTACTTGGCTTGCCTATAAAGACACCCTTAACTTGCCTTCGAAGGCATGACTTTTTGGGAGAAGAGCTGAAACTCAGAAAAATACAAAAAAGCTGTATAGAGTTTACTGTTCCATCAGATTTAAGAGTTAAAAAATCCAAAAAAAAACTTCAGATGGTTAAGAGACCAAATGGGTTATTGTTCCATTAGATTTATTTGAAATCGTTGAAGGTTTTTGACTCGTGAAACGTGTCCTTGAATATTCAAAAGTTTAAAAATAAATTGAACTTGTTGGTTTTAAAGTGTTTGGCTCAAGTTTTGGCTACATTTGGTAACTGGGTATCATTTGATTCTTTTGCTGGTTGAATTTGGGTTGTAAAACTGGTTTTCCTTGGTTATCCTGGGTTATTTCTACTGTTGATCCCTGTTGATCTCTGCCTCTTGCTGCTGCTCACTTCTAACCCATGTTTCTCTTAATCTTCAGGTATATACTCCTGACCTTTTAAAGCATGTAAGCCATGTGTCACACCTCTTCTTTTTTCCCAACCAATCCTATTACGTGGTTGGGATAGAAGAATTTTTCCAATTGAAGTGACGTTTCGAAAATGGATTATTTATTATTTAGAGTCGCCACTTAGAATTGAGTTTTGGTGTTCCAAGTCTTCTTTTATTCGAATCCCTTTCAAAAGGAAGGTTTGACTCTTATTTATGGTCTATGAAAACAGAAGACTGAGTAAGCAATTCTGTTGACCGAGGGGAAGATGTAAGGAACCCCTCGAGTCCCGTGGTTCTAGCACGATCGCTTTCATTGACTAATGTCTGGCTTAAAAGTAATTCTTGACTATTCTCGTATTTTATTGGTTATGGCTGATTTATTACCGCTTAATTAAATATTATATTTTATTAATTGGGTTTACCAAGATGCGGAATGCACACAAGGTTCTTCTTTGAGATTAAATGTTAAACCAAGGTACGGAATATATACATAGTTATAATATAATTATTTTAAATTTAAAGAATAAAGATGCGGAAATACGCACATAAACCCTTTATTACTTGATATCAACCAAGGATCATGCAAAAAGACATAATCAACAGGACAACTTAAATTATAATAATAATGCAAAACCAAATAAAAATGAGTCATGCTTTCAATAAAAATCCAATTTAAAATAAAACAAATAAACTAATACATTAAAGTATTTAATTACCTAATTATGCGAATGATGACAAAAGTGAAAGAACACTCAATTAAAGAAACCAAAAATAAATACTAATAGAAATAAATAAAACTTGAAGCATTCTCCGAAACTAGATGAAGCTAGCCGTAGTGACTTAAATAAAAAAGATTGTTACAACTTTAAATATTGGAAATAAAACCAAAATTTTTCTTTTAAATTCGATATATTTGGATGGACACATTTTCAATACTAACGATAAGAAAATTCTAGCTTTTCAGCAACATCATATCACCATAAGACTTAAAAGCATTCATATATTCATTTATGACATGATGCAAATCTATATAATGCTTCCCTCACCGTTTAGCAATTAAAGAGTCAAAGCAGCTTTAAACTTTAGAAAAAACTGAAACTTAATGACACTCAATGTGACAATGAGTAATAATTAATGAAGTAAAACACTTTATTCGTCTACTTATAAAAGAAAAAAGAAACATCCAACCAATGTAACGAGCTAATTTTAAAATATAATTAATATATAAGTACAAAGAACAATACTAAAAGAAATTAATTTAAACCATTTGAAAACGTACAGATTGAATGCAAAATAATGAGAGATACGGTGAGAGAAAGAGAGAGAAGTTGAGAGAACTCTGTGGAATATCCGAGAGAGTGAAAATAATCTCATTATCCAAAATATCTATTCCTATACATATATACACACATAACATAAGACTTGGGTCGGGTCAGACGGCGCAAGTGTAAAATGTAATAAGAAATGGGCTCAGAATATGCTAAGCCCAAATAGCTAACTAAGCCTACAATATACAAAGTATACAATGAATATACAACAAATATACAACTCAATCAACCAATATCAATGTCTATGTTTAGGCTTAGAAGCTAGATAATCTTGCAGCTCAAAACCCCCCCTCAAGTTGGAGGGGGAGACCACCTTCAACTTGAGCAGTAGAGGATGGAGGACAGTCCCAGGCAGAGGCTTGGTGAGCAGGTCAGCAAGCTGTCGAGAAGAAGGGACATGGGAGATGTAATGAGTCCACCATTCAGCTGATCCCAAATAACGTGACAATCCACCTCAATATGCTTGGTCCACTCATGAAAAACAGGATTCTTGGCAATATGAATGGCAGCCTGGCTGTCACAAAAAACAGAGAAGGGAAGAGCAACAGAAACTCCAATATCAGTTAGCAAACGAGAGAGCCAAGACAACTCAGCTACCACTTTACTAAGGGCCCTATGTTCTGCCTCAGCAGAAGATAAGGAGACTGCAGGTTGCTTTTTGGACTTCCAACTAATCAAACAACCACCCAAAATAACACAAAAACCAGTAACAGATCTGCGAGTATCAGGGTAGACAGCCCATTCACTGTCAGAATAAGCAGTAACAGAAAATCAGAACTGGAAGAATAGAACAGACCCAAAGATAAGGTGCCCTTAAGATATCTGAGGACATGGAGGGCATCATTCGTATGAGGGACTCTGGGACATTTCAAAAATTGACTCAGATGCTGAACAGCAAAACGGATGTCAGGCCTAGTGTGAGTCAAAAATAGGAGTTTACCAACAAGACTCCTATATCGATCAGGGGAGGAGAAAAGATCACCAGAATCAGCATGAAGTTTGACATTAATATCCAAAGGACTAACAATAGGAGAAACATTTACACAGTCAAACTGATGAAGCAGGTCAGAAACATACTTATGCTGATTAAGGATCACCCCACCAGGAACAACTAACACCTCTATGCCCAAAAAATAATGCAAAGACCCCAGGTCTTTAATCCTGAACCGATCATCCAGAAACAGTTTCAGGGCAGCAATCTCATCATAGTCATCCCCAGTAAGAATAATGTCATCCACATAAACTGCTACAATCCCTAGAGATCCAGGTTTACCTTTGATGAATAAAGAATAATCATTCAAAGAATGAATAGAGCCTCTGGAATAAAGAGCAGAAGACAATTTAGCATACCATTGCCTGGAAGCCTGTCTCAGCCCATAGAGAGACTTTTTCAACTTACAAACAGGAGGAGCAGAGGCAGAAGAAACAGAGGCAGAAGAAGGAGAAGAAACTGTCAAACCTGGAGGGAGCTTCATATATACCTCCTCATCCAAATCACCATGTAAGAAATCATTGATAACATCAAGTTGAAATAAATTCCAATTATTCTTAACAGCCACAGCAATAATATACTTAACAGTGGACATCTTAACCACATGAGAAAAAGTGTCAGCGAAATCAACTCCTTCAACCTGAGTATCACCTCTAATCACAAGCCTAGCTTTATGCCTCTCGACACTGCCATCAGCCTTATATTATTATAAACCTATTTGCAACCTATGGGATTCTTACCAGGAGGAAGAGGAACAACATCCCAGGTATGGTTGGGATCCAAGGCATCAAACTTCTTTCTCATGGCATCCTGCCATACTGGAACGATACAGCTTGGGAGTAATAGAGAGGTTCAGATTCCAGAGAAGAAGAAGAAGAGCCTGAAAAGGCAGGAAGTTGACAGACATAGTCCTTAAGACAGGAGGGAGGATTATGCTGTCTTCCAGATTTTCTGGGAGCAGGAGCAGATGTGGAAGAAGGAAAATCAGGAGGAGAAATATCAGGATTGAAGGGAGGAATGGAGGCTGGATTAGAAGAAGGAGAAGTGGTGGCAGAAGGAGGAGGAGGAGAGGAACAAACAGGTATGAACAAGTCAGCATCAGAGAAGGAAGGCTCAAGAGGAGGAACAGAGGGAAAGGAAGAAGGAGCAGGAGATGAAACATTTTTAAAAGGAAAGTAGGTTTCATCAAATATAACATCCCTGGAGACAAAGTATTCTTTGAAAGTGAGATCATAAAGCTTATAACCCTTTTTGGCAAAAGGATACCCAATGAAGACACAGGAAATGGCTCTAGGTTTCAACTTGTCCCTTTGAGGAATTGGAACAGTAGCATAGGCAAGGCACCCAAATGCTCTCAAATGAGAGTTGGTGCCTTTCCATGTAAAACTCCAAAGGGAGATTTATGATGAAGAAGTCTGGATGGTATTCTATTAAGGAGATAGGTGGCAGTTAGTAAGCAGTCCCCCCAGAAAGAGATTGGTAAGCCAGATTGAAAAAGTAAGGGTCTACATGCCTCAAGAAGAGTCCTATGTTTCCTTTCTACAACACCATTCTGTTGAGGACTATGAGGACATGTTGTTTGGTGAATAATCCCTTGGTTACTAAAGAAAGATGTACCCTCAATGCTAGACCCCCGTTCCAAAGCATTATCACTTCTAACAATTTGAACCACTCCATTAAACTGGGTTTTAACCATACAAGAAATGATTTAAGCAAGCAGAAGGCATTGCTTTTAGACCCCAGTAAGTGTGTCCAGGTAGCCCTAGGAAATCATCAACTATTGTAAGAAAATATCTAGAGCCAGAAGAAGTAGGAGTGTGATAGGGGCCCTAAGTGCTATCAGGAAAGGGAAGTCTAGTCTGTATAGCCATAGGACAGATAGAACAAGGGAAAGACTGCTTAGAAGCAAAAGGAAAAGACAATCCAGAAATGTGTTTCATGTTTGAAAATGAAGTATGAGCAAGTCTCAAATGCCAAATGTAATTCATGTCAGTTGCAACAATTACTACAGATGGAACTATTTACATTGGAAGGTAAAGCAACATCTTTATGGAAACCAGTAAAAGAAGAATTGTCATGATTACAAGAGTCAGATTTAGAGTATACAAAAGCAGATGAACAACCAGTAGAGCAAGAAGGGGAAGCTGGAGCCCAAGCAAGCTTGTATAGACCAGCCTCCTCTCTACCAAGATCCAGAGGCTTCCTCAGAGAAGGGTCCTGTATCATGTGGAGTAAGCAACAAGTTGCAGTGAACAAAACTATGCAATGCAACTGTTTCACTAACTTGTGGACAGAAATCAAGTTGTGTTTAAAAGAAGGAACTAACAAGACATTTTGAAGGGTGATGGATGGATTTAATGCAAAGGATCCTGTGCATGTCACTTTTACTTTATATCCATTAGGAAGAGTTACAAGGTAGGGTACAGTTAAAGGTGTTATGTTGAAGAGTAAAATTTTATCATATGTCATATGATTAGATGCCCCTGAGTCTATTATCCAGGTGGCAGAGTTAATATGGGTAAGCATGCAAAGCTTGGAATCAGAAATAGGGCTCTCAGTTAGCATAGTACCAGCAAAATTAGCAGCATACACGGGAGGAGGAGTCTGAGCAGTGGAATCCTCTAACTGGGTCTGTTGTAACAAGCTCATCAATTGGTCATACTGTTGTCTGCTCAATCCTGGTATCACAGAACTCTGGCCATCTATGTTTGCAACAGAGTGATGGCTTTCAGGAGGATTTCCTTGGGGAACAGACACATGTCCTTCAGAAGAAGGTAAATCCACACCAGCAGTTAGATGAGCAGCAGCAGGTCTCCTCCCCTTGTATTAAGTGCCCAGATTTTTTGCAGTATCTACAGAATAAAGATCTTCTAGCTTGATCAAAATTAACTCTTTGTATGAAATAAGGAGAAGGATTAGGCACTGTGACCTTATTGAATCCAACTGAATGTCTATTTGTGTGGACATTGAAAGACATAGAGTCTGGATTAAACTGAGAAGGGGACTGGACTTGTCTCTGCTTCTCATCATTGAGGACCATATTATAGACACTCTCTAGGGTTGGAGGTGGTTGCATCATCAATAGGTTACTCCTTACCCCCATGTATGGTTCATTAAGGCCCATTAGAAACTGAAACACCTTATTCTCATCATCTTCCTGGATTATACCATTTTTGGCAGCACAAACACATCTTTGCCCATGATTTGTACACATTATTTCTAATTCATCCCACAGATCTTTAAGTTTGTTAAAATATGAACATCTAGAGACCCTTGAGAAGTGTGAGAAAGCTCTCTTTTTAGTTCAAAATTTTTGGTCCTGTTGGCAGTGCCATATCTGGCCGAAGCTGGGACCATATACTCTGGGCAGTATCAGAATACTGCACACTTTCAGCAATTTGATGGACAGGGAGGCAGTTAATCAGGAAATTACCATATTATTGCATTTGTCCCATAGTCTTTGCTCCGTCACATTAGTGACTGGCCGGGGACATGTGCCATCAACAAAACCAATTTTGTTCTTAGCAGATAACGCGACAATCATTTTCCTCCTCCAACCCCATAACCACTGCCCGAGAAGGGAGTGGACACAAGAGAAACTCCAGGAACATCAGAGGAGTAAACAAAAAGGGGGCTGGTAGAGTCCACTGAGGAGGTATTGACATTCATATTAGAAGTCATGAACAATAACCAGTTTGAAATCAAAAAACAGTCTCAGTAAAGAGGCTAAAATTGAATCAGAACCCACATGCAAAATATACAACACTTATAACATGGATAGAGTTACCTTCCTTCTTCGCGACCGGAGAAGAACGATCTTCAATCGCCTGATAAAACCCTAGGTCCAACCACCGGAAACCGTAGGGTCTGGAAACTTACCGGAATAGGGTCAGGGACGTCGGAAAATCACCCAAAACATCCACCGAGTGAGGATCGAGCCATCGGATAGCAGTAAAACCCTAGGTTCAACCACCAGAAACACTAGAATCTGGAAAGTCACCGGAAAAAGGTCAGGGATGTCGGAAAATCACCCAAAAACATCCACTGAGTGAAGATCGAAGCATTAAACAACATTAAAAGTTCTGATTATCCGTTCAATACACATCGTTCTCTCGGTAAACAAAATCTCTCACAAATATCCAAAAAAAACCTTCAATAAAACTTCCAACACGATCGATAACAAGTAATGGAGAAGAATCCGAGGATCATCCTGCTCTGATACCATGAAAACGTACAGATTGAAGGCAAAATAATGAGAGATACAGTGAGAGAAAGAGAGAGAAGTTGAGAGAACTCTCTGGAATATCCGAGAGAGCGAAAATAATCTCATTACCCAAAATATCTGTTCCTATACAGATATACACACATAACATAAGACTTTGGTCGGGTCAGACGACCCAAGTGTAAAATATAATAAGAAATGAGCTGAGAATATGCTAAGGCCCAAATAGCTAACTAAGCCTACAATATATAAAGTATACAATGAATATACAACAAGTATACAACACAATATCAACCAATATCAATATTTATATTTAGGCTTAGAAGCTAAATAATCTTGCAGCTCAATACCCTTTGACTTAGCCTTGATTTTGGAAAACCTTTCATTAAGATTACCTGAGAAAGAATAAATATTGTTAACTGCCTAATTGTATCTTCAAAGAAAATCAGTAAAGGACAATAAGCTAATGAAGACTACGCAGATTAATGTCTATGAAGCTCAGACCCTATGCATAGGCCTCTTTTCAAATATCGAACGAACTTAATCACACAATTTTTTTTTATAATTCCATTGGAGTACCAAACCAAAGGCAACAGGTAAGCATATGAAGGAATAATTTATTGTCACATACAAAATAACATCACAAACAATAGGAAAGAGAACAGAGTAGACCTCTTAAGCAAATTCTTTCTCTATACACAAATCGACGGCGATCTTCTATAACAGTGAGTTTGAAACACCCTCGTCTTAATCAAATACCATATTCCAAACCCAAATTAAATAAGAAGAAGAAGCTCAAAATTTTTATCTCTCAATTCTCTGACATTCTCCTCTCTCTCTCCCTCACTCTATTTTTTTTAATCTTTTTGTTTTTCTTCTTTTTGCTTCTGACCTCTTTTATCTTTGCTTCGTTTATCTCTTTTTTCTTTTCAGTTTGCTTTTTTTTTTCTCCTTTCTTTTTCTTATGTTATTTTTTCTCTTTTTCTCTCTTTTTTTAGTTTGTGATATGTATTTCTTTTATAAAGGGAATATGGGTAATATGTGATCATATGCAAATGAGTTAGAATTGGAGTTAGAGCGGGAGAATGGGGTTGAAAAGATCATGATAAGTAGTTAGGATACTTTTTTTTTTGAATATTTTAAGATTTATCCCTTTTTTTGTTATATTATTTACTTTTATTTTTATTTTTTTTAACCAACCCCTTTTACCGAATAAAATTAAAGTAAAATATATACATAGATACAATGTGTGTGTGTGTATATATATATATATATATATATATATATATATATATATATATATATATATATATATATATATATATTAACCAACTTACTCTTAGATTAAAAAAAAATACTATATAAATAAGAGGATCTAATATTTACATTATACTTTAAATTATAGTAAATAAAATACCATAGCTTACTTATTAAAATTCTAATAAAGTAGAAACCATATATATATAGAGAGAGAGAGTTAATTTTCTTCGTCCCTTTATAAGTAGAAACAAAATTTGTACTATAAGTATGTGAATATTTTTTGTAATTTTTTTATAATAAACCTATTAAAAGAATGAAAAAGTTTAAATAACAACATTAAACCTAAAAAGAAATATTTACATGGAAATAATATAAAATTTGAGTGTGGTAAACAATTAGGTGTTCACACCATGATTCATGGAGTGTTTGTTTTGAAGAAAAACGAAGAGGGTGCTATTAGATGTTATGGCTTTCGGTTTTCTCTCATTCAGCGTGTCTTGGGCTCATGTTAATACTATAGCAAGGCTCTTATGTAATGTGCGTTGATTTGCTTTTGTCCAACTCCTGAATTCTGTTGTTATTCGAGTTGGCCATCAGAGAACATTGTTTTGAAATTAAGATTTGTTAGAAGGCTATGCTAATAGTCAAAATTAAGCATGTGCTAATAGTTAGTAAGTTAGTATAGAAATCTTTAAAAATTGAGGCGCGCTATACCAAACAAGATCACAAATGCGTGTCCCTCTTCAATTATATCTTTAAATCCCTTAAAATACGGTACACACCATTTAGCAAACTTTTATGGCCTCCCGCAAATTTAACAACGCATTAGTTGCTTTAGGCGCGCTATTTAATAATTTACCTATCTAAATACGGGTGTGCATTTATGTGACCTAAATTCAAATCTCAATGTCAGGTAAAATGTGTTGCGAACTACGAGTGCATTTATGTAACGTGGTTCAAGAGGCGTTTTAACAACGTTGCAATTTTTTTAAACTTAAATAAAAACGGTTAAAAAGTTAAAATTTGCACATAGGTACAAAATGTATAAAAATCAGACAATTAACCCAAAATATAACAATTGAGCAACCGTGCTAGAACTACGAAATTCGGGAATGCCTAGCACCGTCTCCCGGGTTAACAGAATTTCTTACCCGAATTTCTGGCTCACAGACTGTATTACAGAGTCAAACCTTCCTCAATTCGGGATTTAAGCCGATGACTTGAGACACCATTAGTTATCCCAAGTGGCGACTCTGAAATCTCTAAATAAATAAATCCCGTTTCGATTGTCCTTTAATTGGAAAAACTCCCTACCTACGCTCTTCGTCAGGGTTGTAATGTAAAAAAAGGAGGTGTGACAGTAGTATCTCTCGATTTTTTGTTTCAGCCCAGCCATCTAAACAACTCCTGTCTCTCATTTTTCATTTAATGACTCGAGGCTAGTATTCATAGCCTCGTGATTTGACTCCTCCAATGCATGTTGAAATTTGGTGCTAGGTTCTCCGACCTCGATAGGGATAAACAACTCGGAGCCATATGATAAAGAGAACATAGCCATATAATAGGACCGAGTGGAGTTGTTCTCCAGGCTGATGGATCATCAGTGCAAACCGTTAGCGCTTATCACATTTTTTGAGAAACTCCTTAATATCTTTTTCCATGCTGTCCTAGTAATACCCTGCTCAAACAAATTTTGCGAATCAAAGACTCGGAACTAGAGTGATTCCCATAAGTACCTTCGTGGATTTCTCTTAGAACATAATTGGTGTCCCCCGGCCCAAAACATAATGGTCTATCGAACGTCTTCATGTACAATGTTCAATCTTTATCTAATGTGAACCTATTAGCCTTGGTTCGTAGAGCCCTCGATTTTTTGCGGTCCGATGGGAGTTTTACGTTTTTCAAATAATCAATATACTTACTACCTCAATACCAAGTCAAACTTGTAGAATTTATCTCGGCATGACCCTCTTCAACCACAAATCTCGATAATTGGATGAATGTCCCCTGCTCGATATGATCTTCTTCAACCGAGGATCCCAAATTAGTAAATGCATCGGCCTCACTATTTTATTATCGAGGCACATGATATAGAGTCCACTCCTTGAAGTGGTGCAAAGTTACCTGTAGCTTATCCAAGTACTATTGCATCCTATCCTCTGGAACTTCAAAACTTTTGTTTACTTGGTTTGCCACCAATAGTGAATCACACTTGGCTTCAATGACTTCTGCTCTCAAGCTCTTAGCTAGCTCGAGACCTGCAATCATGGCCTCACACTTGGCCTCATTATTAGTCAACCAAGAAGTTTTGATTGATTGTCTAATGGTACTACCTGTAGGTGGCTTCAAGACAATGCCAAGCCCGGACCCTTTCACATTCGAGGCATTGCCCGTGAAAAGGGTCAAGACCCTCGATGACGTACCCGATATCAGTAGGAGTTCTTTCTCCACGTCGGGTAAGAGGGTCGGCATAAAATTGGCCACAAAGTCAGCTAAAATTTGAGACTTGATGGCTGTTTGGGGTTGATATTTGATATCGTACTCACTAAGTTCGACGGCCCATTTGGCCAACCGGCCGAATAGTTCGGGCTTATGCAAAACATTTCAAAGGGGGTAAGTGGTAGTACACATATGAGATGACATTGAAAATATGGCTTTAGCTTCGTAGATGCGCTTATCAATGCAAGTGGTAATTTTTCTAAGTGAGGGTATCTAGTTCAGCATCTCCTAGAGTTTGACTACATAATAAACAAAGAATTGCGCACCTTGCTCTTTTTGAACTAGTACCCCACTTACCGCTATCTCGATGAGTATCGCTTCAATTGTTCTAAGGCTTGCTGGCATTCTGGGGTCCATACGAAATCCTTTTTCTTTTTGAGCAAGGAAAAGAACCTATGATTTTGATTTGAGGACCTCAAAATGAATTGACCCAAGGTGGCTATTCGTCCAGTTAGCCTTTGCACGGCCTTCACACTATCCATGATCATGATATCCTTGATGGCCTTGATCTTGTCGGGGTTGATTTTGATACCACGATTCGATACCGTGAAGCCTAGGAACTTACCCAAGCCAACCACGAAGGCATATTTTTCCAGGTTATGCTTCATATTGTACTTTATCAAGATTTTGAATATTTCCTGCAAATGAGTTAAATAGTCCTCTACGCGCAGGGACTTAACCAACATATCATTAAACTTCCATCAACTTACCTATCTGTTCCTTGAACATCTTATTAATTAGGCGTTGGTATATAGCTCTAATATTTTTTAGCCCGAAGGGCATTACATTGTAACAATATGTTCAAAACTTAGTGATAAACGATGTCTTATTTTGGTCCTCGGGGTTCATCTGAATTTGATTGTACCCGGAGTAGGCGTTGAAAAAAGTTAAGATCTCGTATCTGGCTATAGCATCGATCATAAGATTGATTTTGGGCAATGGGAAAGAGTCTTTTGGGCATGCTTTGTTTAAATCATTGTAATCTACACACATTCTAAGTTTGTTTCCTTTTTTAGGAACAACAACTATGTTGGCTAAGCATTCGGGGTATTTTACCTCCTGAATAGACCATATTTTAAGAAGTTTGGTTACCCAGTTCTTTATGAATGCATGCTTCACCTCAGATTGGGACCTCATTTTTTTCTTTATCAGTTTGTTGGCCTAAGTAAAGTTTAGTTTTGAAGACTGACAAAGGAACTCAGTATGAACCAGCTCCATCGCTCAGGTGCACAAAAACGGGCAGATTCGATCATGTGGGTTGCACGTGAAGGAGATAAGCTTAACTTGGTGTATTTAATATCTCCTGATCGAAAAGGTTGCATAATTGATAAGGAGAAGAAGTCCTTAATCAAAGAGAACACTATGCAAGATAGTGAAGAAGTTAGAAGTTGCACTAACCTAGAACTCTTTCACCAAGGAAGAGTTGCATCAGAACTCTAATTATTTCTTCATCTAATAACTCTATAAATTGTAGGATGTTCTCACATTAAAATCATTGCACAAAAACGCAGAAGCTAAACGTGAATTGAGAGAAAAATAGCAAGTCTTTTTGCAAGCAGTTTGTGTGTGATTCAAGTGTGGAAACCTGAAGCTACATGAACCAGATTGAGGAACCAGCTCCATATAGAGTTTTATGCGTCTTTCTTTATTTCTAGTTCAATTGTAATAGGTGTTCTCATATTGTACCTTTTAGCTTTCATAGAAGTAATTGTATTAGGTACCTAGAGTGTTCCAGTTAGAGTTAACTTGAAGTTGTCGCAACCGTTAGAGGCTAGTTGCCACAATGGGATTAGAGGTAATCCTTAGGTTTACAAAGAGTTTTGTAAATGCTATTTTGCCTTAGTGATTTAGTGAAGTGTTGGGGAAAATCCTACTAAGTGGTAGGTCGTGGATTTTTTTTCACCTTTTGAGCCGTGTGTTTTCCACGTAAAATCTTTGTGTTCTTTATTTTCTATATTTATTATTCCACAATAGTGGTAGTTGGAACATATAGAAGAAACAGGTCCTTCATAAGTAGTTTAAGCGAAAAATTGGGTACCACACAAATCATCCCCCTTATTGTGTGGTATTGACGTTTAGAACATCAATTGGTATTAGAGTGGGTTATCCTTGAAGAGGCTAACACCTTAGGAAAAGATCAAGACGAGTGCACCTCTTGGAAACTAGGAAGGGCTATCCACTAATAGGCATCCACACTTTAATGGCCACTACTAGTCTTGGTGGAAAAACAAAACGAGAGATCGCATCATCGGAGAAGACTATGAGCTATGGGACATTGTCACTAATGGTCCCCTGGCTACCATGAAGAAAACTGCTGAAGGAGTAGAAGTGCCAAAAACAAGAGATGCCTGCACTATTGAGGATTTGAGGAAATGGGAAAAGAATGCTAAAGTTATGAAATGGCTTGTGTGTGGACTTGGTCCAGACGAGTACAATCGAATTCAAAGATGTACCACTGCTAAGAAAATCTGGGACACTTTGCAAGTGGCTCATGAAGGAACACCTCAAGTGAAGAGATCCAGAGGAACACTACTATATTCTCAATATGTGAATTTCACCATGAAGGAAGGAAAAACCATCCAAGAGATGTATATAAGGTTCACCGCACTAACAAATGAACTTAAGTCTCTTGGAAGGGTTATTCTTGGAACTTACTTCCAATCTCTTAGGAAAGCAAAATCACAGCTATTCAGGAATCAATGAACATTGCCACTCTTAAGTTGGATGAGCTAATTAGAAATCTCAATGCCTATGAACTTAGAAGGCAAACCATGAAGATGGATGCACCCAAGAAGGAAATGAGCATGTCATTCAGAATCTCTGAAGGTGCTGATCTAGAGGAGGATGAAATGACCATGATCACAAAGGATTTCAAGAAGTACCTAACGAGAGGAAATGGTCCTTCAAGAAGTGGAAGCTACAACAAACCAAGGGTCCTGAAAAACAAACCAATGAGGGGTGTTTCATGTGTGGGAAGACTGATCACCACATCAAAAATTGCCTCAATGGGAAATTGAATAGAAAAAGAAAAGAGCTGCACGAAGGAATAGGAAAAAGGAACAGGTTTAACCCTAGAAGAACAAAGTATCAACAAAGGCTATGATTGCTTCTTGGGGAGAAAGCTCAGATGAGGACTCAGAGGGTGAAGATGAAGATGAACAAGCACTCATAGCAATTGGAGAATCTGATGAGGAATCAGAGGAAAGTATAATTCATCTCAAAGACAAGATTAATCTTTTGTCTAAAGAAAGGTTATCTGAGTTACTTCTAGATTTCATTGATGAATTTGAGGTTATAAATAATGAAAAGGAACAGTTGGCTTAGGAATGTGTGATTCTGAAAGCTAAGTGCAAAAACCTGGAACTTACGGCTAGTGAAAGCGATAGTAAAAATGTGAGTTGAAGAACCAGGTTCTTGAACTTGACACCACTCTTCTAGAGCTTAGATCTGAAAATCTAAAACTGAAATTAGGAACAGGTAAAAAGAAAGCTGATCATACACAACTCACGTTAGAAGAAAATCTAGAAAAAATAAAAGATGAGTTGTACAAAAGAGATGAGCAAATAAGTGTCCTAAAAGAAGATCTAGGTAAGGTGAAGCACGAACTAGATAGAACTTGCAAATGGAATAACTCCTCTTATGCACTATCCTGGCTACAAGAGCACCACAATAGCAACAAGAGAGGACTTGGCTATGGGACCCAGCACCTAATTGGGATCCCAAAAGCAAGTACCCCACACTTCCTGAAAACATAATTTTCACACACTGGTAAAATCAGTCACTATAAATATGAATGTATTGCAAAAGAAAATGCTAGTCAAAAGAATAAAGAATTTGTTCAAGGGAAAAATAGGTTGCCAGGTTGGGCTAAAGAATCTGATTCACCCTTTTGCCTATAGAAAAGGACCTAAACTAGTTTGGGTTCCTAAGACTAACCCATGATTTCCTTTTGCGGGTCCAAGTGAAGGGGAGCGGCCAAATATGGTACATGGATAGTGGCTGCTCAAAGCATATGACAGAAAGCAAGAACCAATTCCTTTCACTTGAGAACCTCAAAGGCGGTGATGTCTCCTTTGGAAATGGGAAGAAAGGTGAGATCATTGGGGTTGGAAAGGTAGGTAAGACTGATTCGCACTCTATTGAGAATGTATACTTGATAGATGGCTGAAAGTACAGTCTAATAAGTGTATTAAAATTATGTGATAAAGGTAACTTGATAGCATTCACCTCTATCAAATACTTTATAATTAATCTTACCACTAAAAAGATTGTTTTATAGAAAAAAAGGAGTAAACAATACATATATTGTAAATCTGTTCATACTTTCAGAAAGTGAATTCACTTGCTTAAGTGTGTTGGACAATGATCCCCTCCTTTGTCACAAGATACTTGGACATGCAAGTTTGAGTCAACTTAATAAATTAGTCTCCAAGAACCTGGTGATAGGGCTGTCTAACATCAAGTTCAAGCAAGACAAAATTTGTGAGGCTTGTGCAAGGGGAAGCAGGTAAGATCCTCTTTTTAATGCAAGAAAGTGGTAAGCACCACCAGAACGATCGAACTGGTCCATCCAGATCTCTGTGGTCCAATGAGAACATTAAGCAAATGTGGTAAAAGATATGTGATGGTGCTTGTTGATGATTATTCTAGGTTTACTTGGACATTGTCTTTAACATTTAAAGATGAAGCATTTGACGTGTTTACTTCTTTTATTAGAAAAACTCAGAAACAACTAGTTAATCAACTTGCATCAATTAGGTCTGATCAAAGAATTAAATTTGAAAATGCTAAGTTAGCTGAATTTCTGGATGCTACATCGTAAATAGTTGCATGACTAGACCTCTTATTAAGAAGATTCCGATGAGTCACTTAAAGAGAGAAAGCTAAATGTATCCCATCTTAGGGAAATTAGATGCAAGTACTTTGTTCGCAATACTGAAAAACATTCCCTAGGTAAAAATAATCCCATAAATGATGAGGGAGTTTCTTGGATATTCTTTACATAGTAAATCTTATAAGATCTATAACAAAAGAACTATGTGCTTAGAAGAAAGTGTACATGTGATTTTTTATGAAACTAACACTCTTTCTAAGAAAAAGGAACGTGAAGATAAAGCAATTGGGTCTGGTAAGAAATTTAAATTAAATCGCATCCCAGACTGAAGCTACAATAAAAGAAGGAACATGTGATGGAACATGTCCTTCTACCCAGGGAAACATGATAGGGCGAACTGACTAGAGAGGAACTGATCCTCAAACCTCGAAGGAACCTAACCATGAGCCTATTCCTCAGTAACAAAACCAGGAAGGAACATCCAAAGAAATTGACACTCCTATTGCAACATCCACGAATTTGGATATAGATAAACCTGGTTCATCTGTTAATAAGAAGTTTTATAGGGGAGTGATTGGTTCTCTTTTATATCTAATTACTAGCCGACCTGACATTGTGTGCAGTGTAGGTCTTTATGCTCGATTTCTGGCAAATCCAATGGAGTCCCACTTGATTAATATAAAGAGAATATTAAGATACTTGAAAGGCACCACTAACCTTTGCCTTTGGTATCCAAAAGGTAGTAATTTTAATCTAGTGGGATATGCTGACGCTGATTATGCAGGTTTCCTGGTGGATAGGAAGAGCACCTTGAGTATGTCGCACTGAACCAAGTGTGACATACCTGATCTACTCAGCTTTAGTTTGATCTATGATGATTAATCCATATTTGCATTTGAAGTAGCCCCAGTGGCCATGAGTAAACTTTAAAATCTGGTAATCTCATATTTGTTATGCAACTTTTCGATGATGCCAAAAGGGAGAAAAGGTTGTGCTTTAAACAAGTGGTGTTTGCAGTTTGAAAAATGATGTTTATAACCTAATGTACCTGGTCCTTGATAATAAGTGATAAAAAAGAAAAAATATTTCTAACATTGTATCGATGTTGAGCTGAGTTGAAATAGGGCCTAAGCATATGAAAAGCACAGAGTTTGTCATCATCAAAAAGGGGGTATTTGTTGGCCTTAGTAAAGGTTAGTTTTGAAGACTGACAAAGAAACTCAGGATGAATCAGGTCCATCACTCAAGTGCACGAAAACGAGCAGATTCGAGCATGTGAGTTGCACGTGAAGGAGATAAGTTTAACTTGGTATATTTAATATCTCTTGATAAAAAATGTTGCATAATTGATAAGGAGAAGAAATCCTAGTCAAAGTGAACACTATGCAAGATCGGGAAGGAATTAGAAGTTGAAATCAACTAGATCTATTTTGGTTCAGTGATTTAGTGAAGTGTTGGAGAAAATCCTACTGAGTAGTAGGTCGTGATTTTTTTCATCTTTTGAGTCAGGTGTTTTTCACGTGAAATCTCTATATTCTTTATTTTCTGTTTTTATTATTCCACAACAGTAGCAATTGGAACACATAAAAGAACTAGGTCCTTCATAAGCAATTTAAGCCCTCCTATTGTGTGGTATTGACATTTAGAACATCAAATTTATATAAAGATATTGGATATGGT
The DNA here is from genome assembly GCA_034376525.1 of Nicotiana benthamiana. Taxonomy (NCBI): domain Eukaryota; kingdom Viridiplantae; phylum Streptophyta; class Magnoliopsida; order Solanales; family Solanaceae; genus Nicotiana; species Nicotiana benthamiana. Next base: position 72,537,131 of record CM067325.1, read on the forward strand.
ATGAGATTGTTGTGTTAATTTATGAAATGTTAATATCATACTACGCAAGTGAGTTCGTGAATGAAGAAGTTAAAATGCGCCAACTAATTACCTAGCATTTAGATTAATTATTAAGGAAATTAAGTTATTAAAAAAATATTCAAAAGAAAATGCTATAATTTTACTACATTTGTTTAACTAAATATATCATTTAAACTTGGACTAGCTTATCAATGATTGGTATTGGGCCTATTGAAGTTATTACAAGAAAATTAGCCATCTTTGCTGAAAGTATGGGCCTACTATATTTAAAAAAATGGACCAGTCAACTTTGTTGGAATTGGGCTGTAGAAGTTCGTATTTTATTTGACCAACATGATGATTTTTTATATAAAAAAAGGGGCCACCTAGTATGCCTAACATGAAATGGGCCAAGCAGAAAATATTTATGGGTTTTCTACATAAATATGTCATATAGCAAACCTTATTATTATTATTATTGTGCCTTATTTGGTTATTACCCGCGTATTCCATGTTTTCGTTATAAAAAATGTACCAAACCATATCTGGCTGATTTTATAGCCTAAAATAGCGCCAGATTTTAAGCATCCCAATTAATGTTTGATTCTGTCTTGATTAAATGATCTTTTTAAAACCTTAAAAGATCTAATCCCAGCGCAAATCTCTCTGCGTGAATCTCTCATACGTAGCCATCAGTTTCGAAAATCTCTCATTCTTCTACATCCAATACCGAAATTAGAATTTACAGTGTGATAGTCAATCAAATTGTAGTTCTTCCAGATTTTAGTTTCGAAAATCTCTCATTCTTCTACATCAAATACCGAAAATCATAATTTACAGCGTGATAGTCAATAAACTTTAGTTCTTCCAGATTCCAGATTATTCAAGCTAGGTTTGTTTATACAAATTATAGTTAAATTGTAGTAAGTTTGTAGTTAATTGTAGTCCGTTTGTAGTTACTTGTAGTCAGTTTGTATTTAATTATAGTCAATTTGTTGTTAATTATTTGTAGTTAATTGTAGTCCGTCTGTAGTTACTTGTAGTCAGTTTTGATTTAATTGTAGTCAGTTTGTAGTTACTTGTAGTCAGTTTGTAGTTAATTGTAGTTAGTTTGTAGTTAATTGTAATCAATTTGTAGTTAATTGTAGTTTTTAATAAATATGTCTGAAAATTAGATTTTTTTGTAGCTACTGGCTTGTATGTGTAGCTGAGAACTGCAAATGGCATTTCAAGGCAACGTCAATTCATGATTCTTCATTGTTTAAGATAAGAAGTTTTAGACGACAACACACATGCTGCTGAATGGACGAAACATTCATACAACGCAAATGTACTGCAACAATAGTTGGTAGCATTGTCGTTCCAAAGTATTGTGATCCTAAGACTGTTTACACGCCAAAGGACATACAAACTGACATGTTATCCGACTTCAAAGCAGAGAGAGAGAGAAATCGGTTTGGTAGAGGGTTTCTGGCTTTGATACAATTTTATGGACTGAAAGTATGGTGGATTGAGAAGAACTTCTCGATCTGAAACTGTTCAAGCTTCGACAATGGCGGATGAAATTCAAGCAGAGAGAGAGAGAAATCGATTATGGTAAAAAAACGTAGGGGCAGGGTAATTAAAAAAGGAGAGAAAATCGTGGGTTTGTTTTGTAATAGAGAGAAGAAAGGTGAACAATAAAATCTGAAAAGATTTCCAGTTCCACAAATCAAGCCTATAATTAATAAGTTGATAATTAAACCTTAAATAGAATTTTGGTACATAAATTAAAAGGTGGTATATTTAAATGTAATAAACACAAACCTTAAACATGGGTGGTAATAAGGTTTGCTATATGGTATGTATATGTAAAAATCCCAATATTTATAAAGAATGGGTCAGCTGAACTATTATTTTCAAGGGCATGGTTAATTTGGTTTCATTCAGCCCAAATAACCTGTAATTCCCAGTTTACTAATGCGGCCCAATAAGATTAGTCATGCACAAATTTATGTATCATATTTATTCAATGCAGCTACTCTTTTATTACTTTAAAAAATCTACCTCTATTAATCAGAGACAAACAATAAAAGAGATAAAGTATGGCCTTTGGAACTTTAAAATGACACTTGTTTAATCCTAAAATTTAACAAGACAAACAACATTATTCTCATGCCTTTTAAATTAGAAAACAAGTCCATAGCGAAGTGATCTTCAATACAACATGATTCTCATTTGTTTTTATCACAAGTTATATTACAAAGCATAAGAGAAATACTTAATTTGCCGAATTTCAAGAATACAACAATAGAGAAAATGAAGCTCAGTAACGAATGGACGCAGAAAAACAACAATAAATAGCAGCAAATCAGTATTTTTATATCCGAGAAATAATCTAGAAAAGACCCTTAACTTAGTAACTTTTAAAGAAGTAGGATCCCAACAATCAAATTCAACACCCTTATGCTTCTGGAAGGTCTTTCACAAACTCACAAAGTTCACAATTTTCAGCTCTTAAATGATGCTTTTACTGAAATATTTTTCTCAAAGTTCTCTCCTTTTTTTCTCTCCAGAGAGTAGAGATGTCTTGAGCTACTCTAAAGATGTATGTTTTATAGGAGAAAAAGCCAGGCATTTCATGATTGAGAATCTACTCTAAAATTCAAAAGGCTTACAAGTTCAATTTTTTTCCAAGCGGGAGTATTTTCAACCAAAATTTGCTCTTCAATGATGTAAGACAGACTTTTGGTTCAAAAGCTGTCCAGAAGTAATATTTTTTATACAAAACAAATGACTTTTTGTGTTTTGTACTCCAAAAGTCTCTGAAGCAGTAAATAAATAACAAAACAAGTAACCCTATAATCTAGGTATTCCTTCACTACCTCACCTTTCATAAATAAAAAATTATTCTACTACTTTAACAAGTACAAAAATAAGAAATTTAGCATTTCAAATTTTAAAAATTAAACTAATGATAAAACAATCAATCAGAGACAAACAATAAAATCTAAAAATATAAAAACATACAATCTATGGGAAAAAAGATTCGGAATTTTACCATTTTTACAATAAATGAAGTGGCCGAAACAATGGTCGTGTGCCAACTCGGTAGAACTTTGAACTTCGCACACGATTTTTTTATTGATAAATCGTGACCGCAAACTCCAGTGATCCAAAGATCATTCGCAATATCATCATCGACAAAGTTGCGCTTTGAGTTCGAGGCTACCTTAAGCAGAGGTGAGGTAGTGGAGGCGGTACATCGACAGTGGCGACGATTCAACAGCAGTGGTGAAATTGGTAGGAGTAGATAGATTTTCTTGAGATTTATCTATTTATGTAGGTGTTATGGTGTAGGTGAGTCCAAAACTTGAAAAAGTTCAAGAACAGAGTAAACTAAGGTTTCGGTTAAAGCTAGATTCAAGGAGATTAGTGAGGATTTAGAGGATTTGAGGCTTTGATACATGAAAAGGAGGTTGAACTTGAAAGGGAGAAGTGGGAAAATTTTGGGGTAATTTGGAGGATGCTGGATAGATGCCGCCAGTGGGGCACAGAGAGAAGAGAGTGAGAGATAGAGGAGGCTCAAAGGGGGTAAATGGATAAGATTTAATGTTGATTTACTTGATAAAATGATGTAATTTTAGCTTGCCGGAAGCCTACATCAGAGTAATCAAGGACATGTACAATGGAGCTAAGACTAGGGTTAGGACGGTGGGTGGCGAATCAGACCATTTTCCGGTGGTTATGGGGCTCCATCAAGGATCGGCGCTGAGCCCCCTCTTGTTTGCCTTAGTGATAGATGCTCTAACCCGTCATATTCAAGGGGCTGTGCCTTGGTGTATGCTATTTGCTGATGATATAGTATTGATAGATGAGACGAGGGTCGGTGTTAATGAAAGGTTAGAGGTATGGAGACAGACTCTCGAGTCTAAAGGTTTCAAAATAAGCAGATCTAAGACAGAGTACCCGGAGTGCAAGTTTAGCGCCGAGCCGAGCGAAGTAGGCAGGGACGTGATGATTGGTTCTCAGGCCATCGCCAAGAGGGACAGTGTCCGATATCTTGGGTCTGTGATTCAGGGGGACGGAGAGATTGACGGGGACGTCACTCATCGTATAGGAGCGGGGTGGTCAAAGTGGAGGCTTGCATCAGGAGTCCTGTGTGACAAGAAAGTTCCACACAAACTCAAGGGGAAATTCTATAGAGCCGTGGTTAGACCTGCGATGTTGTATGGGGCGGAGTGCTGGCCCGTGAAGAACTCACATGTTCAGAGAATGAAGGTGGCGGAGATGAGGATGTTTAGGTGGATGTGCGGACACACCAGGCTAGATAAGATTAAGAATGAAGTTATTCGAGAGAAGGTGGGGGTGGCCCCGGTGGATGAGAAGATGCGAGAAGCGAGGCTGAGGTGGTTCGGGCATGTGCGGAGAAGAAGTCCCGATGCCCCGGTGAGGAGCTGCGAGCGGCTGGAGATTGTTGGCGGTCGGCGAGGCAGAGGGAGGCCTAAGAAGTATTGGGGAGAGGTGATTAGGCAGGACATGACTAGAATGCAGGTTTCTGAGGACATGACCCTTGATAGGAAAGTCTGGAGGTCTAGAATCAGAGTTGTAGGATAGGGGCTCCTAGAGTTTTTCGTACGCATCATCCGGGGTTGGGTGTGGGTCAGCAGGGTTACCCATAGACGATTTGTGTTTTAGCTTATCTCCCCCCTATGGCTGTTAGTTATGGTAGTTACTGTATGATATTATTGCATGCGATTGTATTTATGTTTCGTATGTTTAGATAATTATTTACGCTATTTACGCTATTTCTGCTGGAGTTACTAATGCTTTATTGTTTTTTTTTGTCTTTGTTTTGTTTTACTGCTGTTTTTCCTTTTATCCTATGAGCCGGGGGTCGATTGGAAACAGCCTCTCTGCCCATTCGGGTAGGGGTAAGGTTTGTCTACATATTACCCTCCCCAGACCCCACCTGGTGGGAGTATACTGGGTAGTTGTTGTTGTTGTTATTACTTGATATAATGATGTAGTTTCAAGACAAACTACGTCATTTCGGACCATTTCAATGATAGCTTCCCTTGCATTGCACTTTTAACCATCCACTTTCAATTTTGGCATAATTTTCTTAATCCTACTTATTAAACTAACTTTACTTAAATAAATAAATTAATTAAAAAAAAACTTATTTAAATGATCAATTAGCTAGATTAATTCACCAATCAAATAGTTAGTTAATAAATATAAGACACAAAATTTTAAAAATAATTAAATAACAAAACACTAATGACTTTAGGACGTGTTAAAAATAGAGCAAAAATTAGATTTTCATAAACATCGCAATTGCTAATAAGAGTTCACACTTGCGATACCTACAACTTGGTAAAGGGTACATATTTCGGGATTTAGCTCATTTTATTTCATCTTTGAGATTATTGACCCCACGTAGAGGAGATTTTGGAGAGAAAGTTTTTTTTAAAATTTTATAGGCTAGTAAATTTAACTTTTTTTTGTTCAATTTCTATTACCTTTTATTGGTCTTCACAATTAAACCTAAAATTTCATAGAGTAGAAATAAGGTTTTTGGGTAGAATTTTATAATTTTAAGATTTAGACCTCGAATTGAGATCGGATCTCGAAACAATCACATACTTGGACTCGAGAGTGAATGTGTTATCGGGTTCTGATTGTAATTTAAGATTTCGACCATGAGATCTCGATTTGACTTTTGATTACTTTTCTAAATATATTAAAGATCGAACATTGTTTTATACTAGGGTAGTTTCTAAATCCCTTTTTACTTATTTAAGCAATATTTAACTAGATTGGGGTGGTTTAGGGGATTGTTAATTTTGTTCCGAAAGAGGTAAATATTGTGGTTAACCTTGATTTGAAGGAATCAGAATATAGATCATCTATTTATGTGTGAGCTATGTGTGGAAAATGATGTATATACAAGGTGATGAGTGTATATACATTCCATTGGATTAAGTATGCAGGGTGTTTTAGCTTACTTCAAGACTTAAATTATACCATGTCTTTTCTTACATTGTGGGTATCCTTATTTTCCGCCCTTACTTGATACATGTCTTTACTTATGTATATATGACTTCACTTATTACACGTTTTCATTTGTTACATGCTTCCATTTGTTTTATGCCTTTAGTTATCATATGCCTTTACTTATTACATGCTCTTACTTGTTATTAGATAAATGTTTTACTTACTTTTTGTCGTCACTTGCCTTATTACCTTTACTTGCTTCCTTGTTTTACTCTATGGTGTTATTTCGTAATTGTGACCTTAGATTGTTCTTATGTTATGACTTGTTGAAGTCTTTGTTGACATGTATTTTGAGGCTAGTTCTTGAATTTGAATTGTTTGGACTTTTTTCCTCGTGCTCATATTTACTTGGTGAATTATGCGTTATGGTTCTCATATATGATATATTGTGAGATTTGTCATATTTGGTTATTATTGGATATTATTATAAAATGAACTGATATATCGATATCGGGTTGCATGCTGCAATGACATTATTATTGACAATTAAGATCGGATAGCGTGCCGCAGTAGTGGTAATTATTGGTGGTATTAATGCTGGGATCAAGTTGTGCACTGCAACATACAGGATGTCTTGAAATTAGTCCTGGTTATTGTTCTCCTCTACACTATTGTGTTATGAGGTTATGCTGTGATCTTATTATGGATACTCTGTTATCTATTCTCTTATTGTGCTCATTAGGTTCTTATTTCTTTCTCTATATTTCTATGGATTTTCTTCCTAATACTTGTACAGGTTTACAGTCGGTATCTTATCATAGCCTTGTCACAAACCTCTTCAACATTAGTCTCGATACTTGCTGAGTACATGTGGTCGGTTATATTCATCTATACTCCTGCACTTATTGTGCAGATCCTGGTGTTGGTCCCAAGGAGAGATGATTTGTTTATAGTGCTACTTGGCATTTACAGGTCCTAGAGTGTTCTTCCTATCTCTATTTACCATCTATTGTACCAGAGATTATTGTAGTTTTCGTTACAGACTTGTATTTAGTAATCCGAGTGGATCATGCACTTGTGATACCAAAAATTGGGGATAGTTTTAGACAACGTTGGTTGTAGCTTTATCATGCATTTATGAGATTTCACACTTAATCCTTATTATGATGTCTTTAACTACTAAACTTCTTTATTTATTATGGTTAATATTGACTTACATAGTAAGCGATTTTGGGCTCCATCACAACCCTATGATTGGGATTTTGGATCGTGATAAGCTAGTATTAGAGCCCTGGCTTGCATGGGTCTCATAAATTATAATCAATCTTGGTGGGGTCTTGAAGATCAGTACGGGGACGTATTTACTTTCTTCTAGATTCTATAAGGCTTTAGGAAAGTTCATTTTCTTTCTTTCTCTATCTTGAGACTTTGTTCTATCATAAAGCTTAAATCTTTCTTCTCTTACTCTCACAGATGGCGATGACACATGCTTCTTTCGTAGCTGACCAGGAGCCGAAGCCCCAGATTGCAACCACTAATAGGGTTATGGGCCGGGCAAGGGTAAAGGTAGAGGTATAGACATAGCTCAGCCTAGAGTACGTTGAAAAATACCAATAGTCGTGCCCAGATAGCCTAGGATAATGAGATTCTAGTTCAAGTCAAGCCAATAGGACCGACTCAGGTGCTAAAGGGGTCCATTTCTACCCCAGTGCTTCGGGACGCCTTGGTCTGTATGGTGGGCTTCATAGAGAGTATGCCTCAGACCGATGTGTTTTAATGGAACCAATCACTTCTCAGGATAGTGGAGGAATTAAGACTCTCGCTACCCATACTTAGAGCAGATGTCCCATATTTATTAGACCCCAAGAGTTCTACTAGTTGGGGTGGTTTGACATATTGTTGCTACACAAACCAGGGACAAGCCCACAATTTTAATTTTTGAGCTAAAGAGGTTGGATAGGTTCACCAAATTGTTTCCCATCACTTTGGTAGTGCCCCTTCAGAGAAATCCTAGGAATTCTTGGACCGTTGTCATGACACATTGTGCAACTTGGGACTAGCTAAGTCCAATACAGTTAATTTCACAATATCTTAGATCCATAGGTCAGCCAAGAGGTGGTGGCAGGTTTATTAGCTAGACAGGCCAGTGAGATAACCTCTTCTTACATGTGATCAATTTTTGCAGTTATTTTTAGAGCAATTTATTCCTTTCACTCAAGAAGATGAGGTGTGTATCTAGTTTGAGCACATGTAGTAGATAGCATGGCCGTTGCTCATTATGAGGCTAGATTTGTTGATTTTACTTATCATGAAGCTATCCTTATCCTTTACTGGGAGGGAGAAGGTGTTAAGGTTCATAGAGGGTCTTACTTATGGCATCAGACTTTAGATGGGCAGAAAGGTTGAGATTGAGATTTTTTTTCTTAGGTAGTGGAGATTGCTAGGCGGATTGAGCTTATTAGAGGCCAAACAAGAGGGATAACCACTGATAAGAGGCCCCATCATTTTGTAGGATTCAATAGTGCCTATTCTGGAGGCACGATTTCCTTTGGTAGAGGTCATTTTATCCGGACGGTACAATTAGAACTATAGGTCACACATGGTAAATCAGAGAGCTTCTGTGCTTATGGACCGTGTTCCAGAAGCTAGCGTTCAATGCATCTCCATCACTCATTAGTGCACTACTAAATCAGAGCTATTACAATGGTCATTAAGATCGTCAGGGACAACCTCAGATTTAATAGACTCGTTAGACGATGAGATGCTTTGAGTGCAGAGATACGAGTTATATCAAGAGGTATTGTCCCAAATTTTAGAGTTGTATACCACAACATGGTACTCTTTCCATAATTCCAGAACCAGTTGCTTCACCACCCGCCTATCCAGCTAGATATAAGGGTTAGGTAACCCGATATGGAGGTTAGTCAATTAGAGATAGAGGCTAGACATTGAGAGGTCGTCCTAGAGGTGGAAGATGGGTTGCTGGGGCTCAGCCTCGCTATCATGCATTTTTGGGTAGGCCTGAGGCGGAGTCATCAGATGTAGTTATTAAATATATTTCTCAGTTTGTCATAGAGATACTTCCGTGTTGTTTGATCCAGGTTCTATATATTCCTATGTATATTTATATTTAGCATTGAACTTGAGTATACCTTGTGATTCTCTTGATATTTCATTTACATCGGTTAGATATTCCATAGTAGTTGATCAAGTATATCGCGTTTTGTTGTTACTATTAATAATTTTAATACTATAGTTGATCTTTTGTTGTTGGATATGGTGGATTTTGAAGTCATTCTTGATATCATTGGTTGTCCTTGTATCACGTTGCCTTGTATTACCATGGACAGGCTGTGACTCTAACCATGCTGGGTGGTCTCATTTTTTAAGGCTCGACGTATAGTTGAGAAGGGTCTCTAGCATATTTGGCTTGTAGCCGAATTTCTAATGTGAAGGTTTCTTTTGTGGATACAGTACCGGTCGTGAGGGAGTTTCTTGAGGTGTTTCGTGCATACTTACCGGGCATACCAACTGATAAGAATATTAACTTTTGCATTGAGTTGGTTATAGACACTCAACCTATTTCCATTCTACCGTACATTATGTCCCCAGTCAAGTTGTAAGAATTGAAGGATCAGTTGCTGGATTTGCTTGACCAAGGATTCATTAGACCAAGTCTTTCACCTTGGGGTGCTATAGTATTATTTGATAAGAGGAAGGACGGATCGATGAGGATATAAATTGACTATCGGTAGTTGAACAACGTTATCATCAAGAACAAGTATTCATTTCCTAGCATTGATGATTTATTTGACCTGCTTCAGGATGCCAAGGTGTTTATAATATAGACTTGAGATCAGGGTACCATCAGGTGAGGATTATGGAATCAGATATCCCTAGGGTAAGTTTTAGAACTCGTTATGGTCATTATGAGTTCTTGGTGATGTCATTTGGTTTGATTAATGCTCCACTAGTCTTCATGGATTTGATGAACCGAGTGTTAGAGCCGTATTTGGATTCCTTTGTGATTGACTTCATTGATGATACTCTCGTAGTAGACAGCAGCATGAGCAACACCTATAGATTATACTTTAGACTTTAAAGGATCGTCAACTTTATGCCAAGTTCTCGAACTGTGAATTTTGGTTCGACTCTATCACATTTTGTGTCATAGTGTGCCTTCTAATGGTATCAAGGTGTATCCTAAGAAGATTGAGGTAGTTTAGAATTATCCTAGACCTACTTCAGCTACAAGATTTAGAGCTTCCTGGGATTGTCGGGCCACTATCATTGTTTCATGGAGGAGTTTTCATGTATCTCAGCCTCGTTGACTAAGTTGACTTAGAAGCGTGCTCATTTTAGGTGGTTTGATGAGTGTAAGAAGAGCTTTCAGAAGGTCAATATTCTATTGACTACAGCCTCAATGTTGGTGTTGCCCATAGGTCGAGGTCTTACATTGTGTATTTTGATCCATAACATATTGATTTGTCACGATACTAATGTAGGATAATAAAGTGATTACCTATGCTTCTCGTTACTTGAAGATCCATGAGAAGAACTACCTCGTGCCTAATTCGTTAGCAACCATTGTGTATGCGCTTAAGATTTGGAAGCATTACTAATGCGGCATGCCATGTGAGGTGTACACTAATCATCTGAGTCTCTAACATATAGTCAAGCAAAGTATCTGATAAGCAACGATGGTTGGAGTTATTGAAAGATAATGATGTTACCATATTGTATCATTTGTGGAAGGCTAATATGGTAATTGATGCCTTGAGTAGGAAGGCGGAGTACATGAGTGGCTAGATATTTATATTGGTAATGGAGAGACCATTGGCTAATAGGTTCATAAGGTTTGATATTTCAAGCTTTCTTGCTTGTGTTATAGAGCAGTCATCTTTGTTAGAGCTTATCAAGGCTCGTCAGTTTAATAATTTTCACTTGTTAGTGTTATAAGGTGCAGTGCAACGAGGTTGTGCTAAGAAAGTTGTGATTATGGATGATGGTGTTATGTGGTGTCAAATCTACATTTGTGTTCCAAATGTTGATGCTTTGAGAGACGTAATCCTTGAAAAGGCTCACAGATCATGGTATTCTATTTAGCTAGGTGTCTCAAAGATGTGTCGTGGCTTGAAACAACGTTATTGATGTCGTAAGATGAAGAAAGACATTGTTAGACATGTCTCTTAGTGTTTGAATTCTCAGCAAGCAAAGTGTGAACATAAAAAACTAGATGGTTTGACTCAAACATTGGTGATATATAGTAGAAGTTGGACGCATCACTTTGGACTTTGTGGTAGGCTTATCATGGACTTTGAGAAAGAATGATGTTGTTTGGGTCATTGTGGACCGGTTGACCGAGTCCGCACATTTCATTTCGGTGTGACTTCCTACACTTCATAGCGGTAGGCTTAGATATACATCAGGGAGATTATTCTGATGCATGGTGTGCCCATTTCTATCCTTTCAAATCATCGCACACAGTTCACTTCACACATATGGAGAGCTGAGATAGGCATGAGGGTTGAGTTGAGTACTGTATTTCTTCCTATGACGGAGGGGAAGTCTAAGCGAACCATTCAAATTTTTGGAGATATGTTAATGGATTGTGTGATTGATTTTTGAGGCCAGTGGGATAAATTTCTCTTATTAGTGGAGTTTTCATACAACAAGTTATTAGTCAAGTATCCAGATAGCTCTGCATAAGGCCTTATATGGTATGTGATGTCATTCTCCAGTTGGTTGGTTTTAGCCTTTGTTGGGCATAAACTTAGTACTTGATGCATTGGAGAAGGTGAAATTGATTCAGGAGTGGCTTCGTACAACACAGTCCAAGCAAAAGAATTATGTTATGTAACGACCCAACCAACCGTTTTGAGCATTACTTTCTATTCAACTATTTGAAGTCCTGATAGCTTTATTTGATGTATTATGTGTGAATCATCGGGTTTGGTTTTCAACTATTTTCAGAATTGATTTGGAAGAATGATTCTTAACTAGGGAGCTTTAAGTTGGAAGAGTTGACCAAGTTTGAATCTTGTGTATTACCTCGGATTGGAATTTTGATGATTCCGTTATGTTCGGATAGTGATATTGGAGGCGTATACCTAATTTCATTTGGACGTTTCTAGAAGGTTTCGACACTATTTGGCAAAAGTAAAATATTTGAGGGTTTGGAATATTCACAAGTTTTACCAAGAGTTGACTTTGATGATATCGGGTTTGAGTTGTTGTTTCGGTAGTTGGAATAGCTTTGTTATGTCATTTTATCTTGTATGCTAAATTCGGGTACATTCCATATTGCATAGGCTTGTATCGGTTGCTTGGTTCGAAGTTTGAAGTTTATAAACTTAAGAGATTGATCTTGATCGATGATTTTGTTTTGATGTTAATATCCATGATTTGAGGCCTTGAGTAGGTCCGTAATATATCTTGAGACTCATTGGTATGTTTGGAAGTGATGCCGCGGGGCTCGAGTGAGTTACGGGGTGGTTTCAGACCATTTTTAGTTATTGGTTTTTGGCAACATGAGTGTGCATCGTGATTGCGGACTTTGGGTCATGTTCACAAAGAGAAAGATGGGAAAAAGGACATGTGGATCATGTTTACAGAGAGATCTTCGCATTCGCAAAGAAGAAATAATGTTGTCAGTTAGCTGGCTTCGGAAGCTTATATTTTGTAATCTTTGAATGTGGAGATGATCCAAAATAAAAGGTGTAGCCCTTTGTTTTTTTGTTTTCAGAAAGTCAAACCGTTGGTCATTTGGAGTTATGTATAAAATGTTATGAATGATACACTACATTCTCTGAGAAAGGTTTTGGAAGGATAATGGAAATTTGGTCATCGCGATCGGGGGAAAATGTCTGGGATCACGAGGGTAAAATCTGTGTTGAATAATTTTTTTTGAATCGACAGCGCGAGGTTGGTGACCGCAATCATGAGTGGTACCTCAGGAGAAGTGTTTAAAGTACTCTATTTCGAAGTTGTTGGTCCTTTTATCATATTTTGAGCTATAAAGCTCGGATTTGGGCGATTTGGCGGCAATTTTAACCACATGGAGTGGGATAAGTGTTTTCTACTAGGGCTTGATTATATTTCATGATTATATCTTCGATTTTGGTATTTGGGTTATGAATTTTAAAGAGAAATTAGGGTTTTTTTTTATCTAAACCTTTCTAACGTGACTTTTTCAGTTTTGAAAATCAACTAAGACTCGCATTTGAGGAAATTAGTATTGTTCTACTCGTAATTGAATGTGTTATTGGATTTAGTAAGTTTTGTGGGGTTACGAGGTGTGGGTCTGGGTTTAAATTTTTTGTTGACTTTTAGTAGATGTGTAATTTGACCTTTATTATTTGGAATTGTTTTTAGGCATTATTTGATATTTTTGAGTTGATTTGGCTATTTCGAGTCGTTCGAAGGTTGATATGAGCGCGATGGCATTTCTGGAGTATTGTTTGGCTTGCTCGCTATTGAATTTGGCTTTTAGAGGTAAGTAACATATCTAAACTTTGATTTTAGGGTATTTAACCCTGGGAACAATGTTACAATAAGTGTATTGAGGTGGCGCGCATCCTAGGTGATGAGTGTGTGGGCGTGCACCGAGGAAATCATGATTCTAGTTGACTATTAGACTATGAACGAACTTGGTTTGCTCTTATATCTTGTTGCATCATTTTTCTCCCAATATTCTGAGGACAGGTCAACACCTACTAGGATATAAAATAGACAATATGATACATATATATAATGGAAAGTGAATAAACAACTAATACGGAAAGCTAATAACATGAACTAGTACCGAATACCAACAATAGAAATAACACAAAAGAGCAACTAAATTGCTACAATGATCATGTACGGACAACAATTTCGAGAAAACAAAGGAATGACATAACAATATATATATTATCCACCAAAAACACCTCGCAACATCAAACGAATAGCAAGAATCACAACCATGTATCACCTCATGTATAATGAAATCAAAACTAAGGTACCGCCTCTTATTCACTTTTATCAATTTCAATCACAATCTTTCCTTATACCGCCGCGCGAGCCTTACATTTAAAATAGGTTTTAAAAATAGTTTTCTCAAAATAGCTACATGCACTTTAGCCCACCTTTTGATGCCACGTGGCTTCACGTAGTTTCCCTACAAGAAACATGCATAAAAATCCCACCTTATACCGCCACATACACATCAACCAAGACTTATACGGCCACATGTGCATCAATATCATATCGCAATAATAACTCTCACCACAAGTTCCCATATATCCTAACGTGTGAACAACAACAATATCAATATTTCCACAACAATAGGCCATGACTCCACCCCAACGTATACGATAATATCAACAACAACAATGGATGAAAAATGCTAAATAAGATAGATGTTTCAACAATAACCAACATCGCCTCAATGTATTAGCGATTTCCATAACTTCAGCACCAAATAACTCAACAATGAGAGGAATAATGTATAACCACAATATTAGATAAGACTAGCTTCATAATAAAAGAGATAATATTCAGCAATGAGTCTCAAATAATGGAAATCAAAAAGTAAAGGGATAAAATGAAAAATTACTTCAACAACAATAATTAACAGTGAAGAGATAACATGTAACAATAAAGGAGACAACAAGTTCAACTAAAGCATGAGAGAAATTTAGTGAGTAAGATGTACAACAAAATAGTAAACAAGTCAACTAAGGCATTTAAGGATAGTCTAAGACAACTAAGGATAATTTGACTTTGAGATTTAGAACATAATATGACATTTCGATTAAAGCATGGTGTCATAACCCAAACCAAAGGGATGTGACGGGCACCCGGTGCAGTTTGTCATAACCTAAAACGAAGGGTCACGATGGGCACCCGGTGCCTTACTCGCTTGTCTTTAAATGTAATTAATTACTTGATGCATGTGAACTTGGCTTATCATAGTGCCATGAATACTGGAATTCCCTCTAACTCGTATGATCTCATATTTTTCACCTTTAACTTCCCTATTCATTAGTCATGATAGGTGCCACTTTTTTATGGAGTGTATACAATGTTGTAGTGAGACTGTTGTTACAAGAGCATTTCTTCTTCAAGTTACTATGCTTAGGATGAAGCCTTCTTCCTTGTTTCCTCAACTAATATTTCATTATATTACTTAGGGAAAACCCTCTGACTCTTGTACCACAGTGAGTGATACCAAAAATCTATAGTAAAATGAAGAAAAATACAAGATGTGACAAGCCTTGATATAATAAAAGAGTATAGGCAAAAGATTATATCCTTATTTCTAGAAACGTGATTACTAGAAGGTTAAGTTAGACCCTCAGAGTAATAGAAATCAATATGGTCTAGTAAACAAGATAAAACCAAACATGAATTGTGGATTGAAGAAATTGGTAATTATCAGCATCGTGAGAATTTCAGAGATCGTGTTCTGACAATAATAGAATGGACAATAGAAGAATAACCTTTAAAGGTCAATTTAGGAAGACACTTTCCTAAAGCAATCATTGTGAGTAGAGTTAAGCTGAAGGGACTAAGTGTGCCAGTTTCACTAGGAATCATTTTTTGTCACGACCCAAATTGAAGGACCGTGACGGGAACCTGATGCCTAACTCAAACGACTACCAACATAATATGTCCTTCTTATCATACTAAGAAGTGTAGTCTTTACCCCAAAAGTATAAGTTATAACTTTCCTCGCTTTCCGACTTACAGTGAAACTTATTTCTTCAATTCGTTTTACTTCTAAGCCTTCCAACACTCTGGGTACTTGTTATTCATGAACTTAAATACTTGTAACCTTAAAGGTAACACACTTAACTTACTTTATGTACTTTAAAAGACTATTTCATTTCCGAGCTTACATCAATTGACTTACGATGTACTCTCACGTACAAAAATATGGGGTGTAACAACTTTCTGGGATGCTATACAATGGTGATATCATAGTCCTTATGTAACTCTAACCACCTACGCTGTATTCTCTTTGAAGAAATGATGTAGATTTTGGTGGTTGGTAAAGAACTTGCGAGAAACACCGTATAAATAATGCCGAAAGATGTTTAATGTATGAATAATGGCTTCCAACTCCAAATCGTGGACTAGATAATTCTTCACATGTGTCTTCAACTATTAAGACACACAGGCATTCGACCTACCTTCTTGCATCAACACCACACCTAGACCAACACGTGATGCATCATAATATACACTATAAGACCCCAAGCCTGTAGGAAACACCAACACTAGGGGCCTGTAGTGAAAATAGTCTTGAGCTTTTGAAAGATCGCCTCACACTCCTCTGTCTATCTGAAAGGAGCACCTTTCTTGGTCAATCTTTTCATAGGTGCAGTAATAGATGAGAAGTCCTCTACAAAACAAATATAATACCTGCCCAAACCAAGGAAACTCTAGATCTTAGTAGTTGAAGAAGGTCTGGGCCAACTCTACTCCACCAGACCAAATGAATCCCTTATCAAGAAACTCTAGAACCTATTCTTTTAACTCCTTTAGCTTTGCTAAGGACATGCAATATAGTGGAATAGAAATGGGCTAAGTACCCGACAATAAGCCAATACCAAAATCGATGTCTCTGTTGGGTGGCATGCCCGGAAGATTTGCTAAAAATACATATGGAAAGTCCATCACTGCCGGAACTGGTGTGAGAATCAACACTAACATCTAGGACAAGGCTAGATAATAATTTCACCCTTCTCAAACATCTGCAGAGCCTTTTAGAAATGAGGTATCCGTGCTAGGAACATAATCTAATGCACCCCTCCACTGTAACCATGGTAAACCTGGTGCCAATGTCACTGTTTTGGTGTGCCAATGAAGGATAGCATGATAGGGTGACAACCTGTCCATACCCAAGATTACGTCAAAGTCTACCATACTAAGTAATAACATATCAACTCTAGTCTTAAAACCACCAATAAAAACTAAACGCGACCGATACACATGGTCTAAAACAATAGAATCTCCCACAGGTGTGGACATATAAACATGATAACTCATAGAATCACTAGATACATCCAAATATGGATTAAAGTAAGATGACACATAGGAATAAGTGGATCCCGAATCAAATTGATGTATCTTTATGGAAAATCGGAACTATACCTATAATGACTGAGTGTGAAGCAGACGCCTCTTTCCCACTCGAAAGAGCAAAATATTTGGCCTCCCTTCCCCCTCTAGGGAAATCTCTACCCACCCGTCCCCCACCCCTAGTTGGCTGTGCAGATGGAGTGACAATAGGGCCAACAATCATTGACTAAGAAGTATGCGTATATAACTGAATCCGCGGAGCCTAAATAGTCTTGGAAGGTTCACCCCTCCTGAGTCTAGGGCAGTCTCTTACTATGTGGGGGGGGGGGGGGTATAGCCACACTCAAAGCAAGCTCTTGATAGGCGTGGCGACTAAGAATGGTTTATTCCTAGTCGGTTGGACATACGATTAAAGGCACCCCGTTAATGAGGTGCACTAGAAATTGGTTGAGAAAAGTGTGCAACCTGATACCTCAAAACAACCGGAGCACCACTAGAAACTGGAAGTGTTGAATGAACTGGAGGATTCACATAGCCTCTACCATGATGGGCTGTAGCTTTGGAGTGACCATAACTAAATCCTGCCATACCACGAGACCTCTTGGTCTCCCCATTATCTCTATCACTATCTTACATACCCTCCAACCTCTATGCAATATCAACCACCTATTGATACGGTGTGTCCGACTCCAACTACCTATCCATGTTGAATCTAATACTTTGGTTGAGCCTATCTATGAATCGATGGACTAGATCTCTAACTGTAACAACCAAGGCTAGTGCATGCATGGACAAATCACTGAATTGAGTAGCATACTCTAACACAGACATAGTACCCTAGAGCAGGTGCTCAAACTCAACGTGCCAAGCTTCCCTTAGGGTCCGAGGAACAAAATCTCTGAAGAAAAACTCTAAAAATCGATCCTATGTAAGTGAAGTTGTGTTGGCTAGGCTTCCCACCCTGTTTGCTCACCACCACTCATATGCCGCTCTTTTTAGCTGAAATGCAGTAAAAGCAACCCTACTTGTCTCCACAATGCCCATAGTGTGAAGAATGCGGTGACACTCCTCAAGAAAACCATGTGCATTCTCTGAAGCCAAACTACTGAAAGTAGGACAGTAGTACTTCTTGATTCTCTCAAGCCTAAGCTGCTCTTCCTCAGATGCTACTGCCCTAACCATTGATTGAACCAAAGAAACAGGCTGTAACGGTATAATCTCTAGCCTAAGCAACCTGGATCCGCTACCTTAGGGTATGAGTCGCAAGAGTTTGTGCTCCTTCCCCAGCCTTAGATGTGGCTGGTAAAGGTGGGATCAATCCCGTGTTGAGATAAGGTACTGAACGAGTGTAGAGACATACCTGAAGTGGTAAAGAGATTAGGATAATGGCTACGCGTATCATGCTCGATCTCGCAAGTTGCCTCCTCGACTAGCTGACCCCTCCACAGATCCTTTACTGAAGCAATGTTCTTAACCTCAACTTCAGAACTTGCCTGCCCAAAATGGCCACCGGCTCCTCAATGTAAGACAAATCCTTTTCCAACTGGACCAAACTGAAGTCCGACACATGATACGAATCACCATGATATTTCCTAAGCATAAAAACATTGAATACTGGATGAACTGTAGCTAGACTATATGGTAGTGCAAGCCTGTATGCCACATCTCCAACCCTTTCAAGTATATCAAAAGGTCGAATATACCTAGGGCTAAACTTTCCCTTATTTCCTAACCTCATAACACCATTCATAGGCGATGCCCGGAGCAATACTTGCTCCCCAACCATGACTACCACTTCGCGAACCTTCCTATCTGCATAACTATTCTATCTAAATTGGGTTGTACAAAGTTGATCCCGAATCAATTTAACCTTTTCCAAAGCATCCTGAATCAAGTTTGTACCCAATGGCCTAGCCTCACTTGGCTCAAACAGGCCCACATGGGACGAACATCCTCTACCATACAAATCCTCATACGGAGCCATTTTAATGCTTGACTAGTAGCTATTGTTTTAGGCAAACTATGCAAGTGGCAATAACTCATCCCAAGAACCCCCAAACTCCAACACACATGCACGAAGCATATCCTCATCTATATAAATAGTGCACTCAAATTTTCCGTTCGTCTGAGGGTGAAATGTTGTATTCAACTCAAATCACATGCCTAACTCATGCCGTACAACTCACTATAAGTGCGATGTAAATTGTGTACCCTGATAAGAGATGACGGATACTGACACGCGATGAATCCTGACAATTTGCGAATATGAACTCGAGCTCAGAAGTATATGTAGTCAGCAAAAGAATGAAATGAGTTGACTTGGTCAATTTATCCACAATCACCCTTATTGAATTGAACTTCGTCAGAGTGTGTGGGAGCCAAGTAATAAAATCTATAGTAACCCGCTCTTACTTCCACTCGAAAACCTCTAACCTCTAATTAAATCCACATGTTTGCTGATGCTCATACTTCACATGCTGACAGTTTATGCACCAAGCTATATACTCCATTATGTCCTTATTCTTTCTCCTATACCAATAATGTTATCTCAGGTTCTGATACATCTTGGCAGCACCCAGATGAATGGAGTACGGTAAACCATGAGCCTCCTAGAGAATCAACTCCTGCAAACCATCTAAATTGGGCACACATAACTTGCCCTGCATCCGTTATAGACTATCTTGCTTAATAGTGACCTCCTAGGCATCGCCATGCTAAACTGTGTACTTGAGGACAAGTAGATAGGGGTTGTATATTGATGCTCTCTGATATAATCAAGAAGAGAAGACCGAGCAACCACACAAGCCAAGATTTGACTTGGCTTCGGAACATCCAATCTATCAAACTGATTGGCCAAGACCTGAATATGTAATGCTAATGGCATCCCCTCTACCGGTAGATATGCTAAAGGTCCCAAGATCTACGCCTTGCGACTCAAGGACTCGACCACCATATTGGCCTTTCCAGGATGATACATAATCGTGATATCATAGTCCTTAATCATTCTGTTTGAACATATGTTGTAGACTTCGATGGCCAATGTAGACTTTACAAGGTACACCGTACCAATAATGTCGATCTGTTGTTTTTTTATCGTGGAGTATATATTTCTACATTCATTGGGAACAACTCATTTCCTTTCAGAAATTGGGTATTTGAATTTGAAGAGTCGCCACCTAACAGGTTTAGAGTATGTTAGAGCACCTAGAGTAAATAACTCATGAAACTAGTTTGCATTACCAGAGACATGGTAAGTTCTCGAAATAACCTTGAGGAGAAGGTGTTAGACACCCCTCGAGGTTCACAATGGTGGGCCGTGGTCAAACTCAATTATGTGAATTAGTAATTTAACAGATAGGAAGTCTGAGAACACATACAAGATAAAGGAAATTTGACAGTTAGGTAGTCTGAGCATATATGTACGATAAAGGAATTTTAGCAAATAAGCATTCTAAGCACACATATGTATATAAGATGAGGAAAGTCCTAGGTTTGTTAGCCTATATGATTACATCTCTACAATACCCGATAAGCTTACACGTGGAATTGGGGCATATGTTATCATATTCTTTTACTGCCCAATTTCCCTCCCCTTGGTATTAGCCTAAAGCGATCTAGCAACCTTAAGAGTATCCTATGCATGCAATACTTGTCCGTTCGCTTATAGTCCTAGAGGTATTCAGAACTTCTAGTTAAGATGGATGTAGATGCTCCTGCATTAGTTAAAAGGAGAAAACTCAAGGCGGCAAACAAACCACGTAGGACTGAACCAAGGATAGAACAATTAAAATGCTCACATTTTACCTCCAACAAATTTCAGATATTTCAGAGAGGTCCTAGAACAGGAAATCTTGGTGAACATGATAAGCAGAGAATATGCAGCATTAAGTGAAGGAAAAATATTAAATACCTGATCAGTTCGCCTACTGATTTTAAAACTTATTGAATCTGGGAAGTAACAAGTAAACAAAGCATATTTTCACAATTTTTTTGACCTTGATTACCTAAAGGATAGCCTAGGCGTGGATCAATAGTACTATGTCAATTAGACTAAGACCATAACTCTAAATTAGTATTTGCCATACAGATTTTTTTCTGACCTATATGTTGTCTAGGTGCTGAAGAGTGATCACAACCGTTAGAGAACTGGTTTTAGATTTTATTTCTACGAGCATGATGTCAAAGTGTTGAGATGGTTTTTATGCTTATTCCTCATAGCCTAGGGGACAACAATGATTTTTATGTGTTTAAAATACAGGCATGGTATTTAAGAAAGTGCAGTAACATCATAGAAACATGATCTCTATTGTGCATAGGAAAGTTTGTGAACATTATGATTAAGGAACAATTGATAAATGACCTAAGGATCAGATTTTCAATGCACGTGTGAGAACGTAGAAATTTTCTTAGAATGGAAACTTAGAATAAATAGCATAAAAAGCCTATAGACATGTTTTCTATTGAACACAACGATCATGCTAGCAAGGATTTTAATTCATCTAGATAATCATAAAAGTCCTATGAGTATGGTCTCTAATGCGTGTAGACAGTCATAACGATCCTATGAGCACAGTTTCTACCCGATTCCAACAAAAGATATATGGAAGTCCCCCCCATTTTACTAATATCCCCAATATCTGCTTGTGCAAAAGTTATTATTAAAGACCAACACTAATAATGAATTATAGAAATGAGATTGATACAACTACATAGAGCTTGAATATTGGACCAAAAGATAAGATAAACCTGGCAGACCAGGCCTTCAACTAGTTCATAATGCCATAATCTCATAGTGCACCCAATAGGATCCTGGTGTGTCAAAGTTCCCAAAGGCCTCAGGGACCTCGGGTAATGCTCTCACCAGAAAACATTCAAAGTAACAATTTGTGAGCAAATTTTGGAATGGTAACTCTAGTGTGTCAAAGTTTAGAGGAGCCTCAAGGACTCCTGAAGTGCTTACACAAGAGAGGCAAGACCCTAGATGTTCTAAGAGAAGGAGTTAAAAAATAATGCTTGAAAATAGAAATAGTTTTAAGAAAACACTTTAGAAATAAACAGTTCAGAAAAAAAATAGTTTAGAAGTGAAAAAAGAATAGAAGTGAAACATGAATAAACAGAGTTATTGCAGCCCTCTGTGTTCAAACAATCAAATAAGAATAAAATAGGCTCACAACCATTTCAAACAAGCTTTGGATTGCTTAGATTCAACTCAATCCGTTATTTATCACTAAGTGGGGCACATAACATGCAGGGAGTAGAATAATAATAAAGAGAAAATCATACAAATAAGGGTAGAAAGGGTTGAGAACATAGAAATCATTAGTCCGGAACACATAAAAGAGGCCAGGAAGGAAAACATACTAGTTAACGCAAAGCAAGTTGATAGCCAGATTCCATAACACTCAATAGGGGATAGACATACTGATCAGAAGCCAAAGAAACATGAAGCACATAAACTTAATAACCAGATTACACAATACTAGATAGGACAAAACAACTGAAGTAATCATGCTAATTTAAAGTACTAGACATAAAAGACATAGAGCTAAATATAGAAGTAGTCATGTTTATTGAGATCAAGGAAGATGTAGTTCAATGACACAGAAGTAGCCATACTAATTGTAGTCGATAAATAGGAATGGAAAAAATAGTCATGCTAAGTGAAATACAGAAAAGACATGGATTCAACAGAAGTAAACAAAAGACAAGAAAGCACATAGGTTTAAGATTCATAAATTAATGAATGAAATTAGGAATGGAAAGATACTAGTTAAAGATAGCAAACAGAAAGTGAAAGAGTGCAGAACTTAGTGATCTAGCATTGACTTTTAGCTGGCTAGACAGTGTATTGTTCACAAGTACGAGAAAATTTTTAGTGAGAGCAATATTTTTATGTGTGTTGTTCTTGAACTATTGTTGGTGTAGAAGAATCACAATGAGAGTGTATGTATAGCGCTTAGTAATGTAGCCAAATAAGGCAAGAATAATTAAAAATTCATAAATAATGAAATTAAATATAATCAATCAGTTAACTGGGGGCTAAACCCAACCAATCTGAATAAATAGAATCCAGGAAGGACACAATAGCACAAGGAGAACCAATTACTAGCCCTGATTGGGACTCAAATAAGGTAAACAAGTCACTTATTGACCATAAATTAACTAATTAGTTGGAATAAGGCAAGTAACACCAATTAAAGGTCACAAATATGGAAAGTAAGTAAAAATCCCAAAAAATACAGATTTTAACAAGAAAAAATTATTCTAGTCCCTAATAGAAATCAATCAGTATATTGAGTTGAGAGAAATAAAAAAATAATGGGACAAATTTTAAGTAATCGATGTAATAATCAGAAACGTCTAGGATTTAAGTATATACATGAGAATCAATCAAGTTAGTAAAGAATAGTCAGATTCAACTCTTGAAATTTTGAAATAATTTGAAGAGAATTTAGGACAAACCCTAGTTCTTAAAAATTACTGAAATCAAGTAATGATACAAGGAATAGAAATTTTTTCGTAGAAACTTACCAAATAATACTCAGAATGTTTCAGATCTACAAGGATCTGAACAGAACCAAGTAGTCATAAGAGTAGGGTTTTGGAACATGATAGGGACGAAAACAAAATCAGTCTAAACCCGTAGATTTGAACCAGAAATTGGAAGAAAAAAATACTTACAAATGGAAATGGCCATAGACAGGTCTGCGAAAAGGTTTCGAGTAAACCCAGGTTGAATCTCTTTGAGATTCTCTCATAGATCAATGAAGTTGAACAACCAGAAGATGTAGCAAGGTGGCCAGGGCTAAAAAATACAAAGAAACCCCATAAACAAGGAGTTTTGCAAGTGACGGCAGTTAGGCTTTAGGGTTAGGTTGAGAGAGAGTTTGAGATACATGGGAAGGAAGGGCGGCAGAAATGAAAGAAATGAGGGGTTTAAGGGGTCATTTGGGAATAATATGGTATGTTTAATTGTGGACCATTGATCCAAAAAATTAACGGCCATAATTAAACGGAGTGGCTGGGTCGGGTAGGTTTAATTGGGTTAGGGTCAGATAAAAAGTTGCGCCCGGGTAGATTTGGGCTAATTTTAATTTAATTGGGATTGAGAATGGGCTATTTTAGTTAGGCTAGGTCCGAAAATAAAAAGGGCCATTTATTAAATATTCATTTAATTAATAAAATATAATTTTAAAAATAATTAATGGATTACCAAAAATGATATTCATAACTAGAAATATTTTTAAATAATCTCCTAGTATTTTAAAAATATTAAAGGATGTTTTCTGGTAAAGTAATATAATAATGCATGCATGTGCAATAATTGCAAAGCAATTGCAATTGTAACGCCAAAAATGTAAATATGACTATTCGTGCAATAATTAAAACTTAGTGAAAACATAAATGATAAAACTAAACTACCAAATTATTATAAAATTATTTATGGTGAAATTAGCATCTGTTAGCATAAACAAAATGTTGGAGTAATTAACTAAATCCTTAAAAATGAAAAAATTATAAAAAGAATATTAATTGATGCTAATGCACGGTTTTGGAGGTGTATATGCATTTTTAAAAAAAATATTATAGGGAAAAATTGGGTATCAATAAATAGTGCCGCCAAATCTTCAAGGCATAAAGAATAGTTGTTAACTCAAGGTCATGTACATGATAGTTATTCTCATGCACCTTCAGTTGCCTAGACGCGCATCAACACCACATCAAGGCCAATACGTGACACATCACAGTACACAAAATAAGACCCCGAACCTGAAGGCAACACCAATACTGGGATTGTAGTAAAAAAAGTCTTAAGCTTTTGAAAACTCTCCTCACACTCCTTGGTCCACCGGAAAGGACCAGACTTTTGGGTCAATCTGGCAAAAGGTGCAGCAATAGATGAAAAACCCTCAACGAATCGATGATAATACCCTAGCAAACTAAGAAAACTCTAGATCTCGGTAGCTAAAAACAGTTTGGGCCACCTTTGCAGTGCTTCAATCTTCTTAAGATCTATCTTGATCCTTTCACTCGACACTACATGGCCCAAGAATGCGACTAAATCAAGCAAGAATTCACACTTTTAAAAATTTTCATATAATTTCTATTCTCTTAATGTCTAGGGCACGACCATCAAGTGTTGCTCATGATCCCCCGGCTTCAGGAGTACACCAGAATGTCATCAATAAACATACTGATGAATGAGTCAAGATAGGCCTAAAATACTCTATTCATCAAGTGTATGAATGATTTGGGGGCGTTGGGCAGCCCAAATGACATCACAAGAAACTCGTGATAACTATACTGAGTCCTGAAGGCAGTCTTCGAGATATTTGGCTCCTGAATCTTCAACCGATGATAGCATGAATGCAAGTCAATCTTTGAGAACACTCTGGCACCCTGCACATGATCAAATAGGTCATCAATGTGTGGCAATGAATACTTTTTTTTTTTGGTAATTAAAATTTTTATTAATCACCAAAAGGTCTTTACATATCAAAGACAGTTTTAAACTCAACTGCCTATCTAATAAAAACACGAAATCTATGCTACTCTAATATTCAGTATTCATATCATGAACTGCTGAATATGTATACTAAGCCTAGGATGAGCTCGAACATTACAAATATAGGCTATACTACTTAGGAGTTTGTCACAATTACAGTAAGTGTTTTCAAAGATTCTTGCATTTCTTTCCAACCATATACTATAGAACATTTCTGTGATGGTCATCTTGAATGTGAGAGCTCGGACAGATTTCCCCTTGGATTGTAGAATGATCCAATTGCAGAATTGCATCCAGTTATGTCCATTGAAGTCATCCATATTCAGCCATTGTAGAACTTTGTGTCTCAGTTGTGTAGCATAGATACAATGTAGGAAGACATGATCTCTAGTTTCCTCTTCTTGCTGGCACATAACACACATCCTTGAGATATTCAATTTCCATTGCAGCCGTCTATTTTTGGTAGGCAGTCGATCCTGCAGCAGTAACCATACGCTAAAGATAGCCTTTGGTCTAGCTGCATTTTGCATAACCAAATTCTTCCATGGAACTCTGGCTGAATCTCCAAGCAGCTGCAAGTACACCTTCCTTATAGTGCAGGCAGTTTCATTGAGCAAATTATGAAGTTGCAGTAGCTTTACTCCTTCCACAATCTTCCTTACCATCCAGCTAGCATTATTTGGAATAGTGAGGCTGTCCAGTTGTTGTTGTTTAACATACACACTGTGAATCCATTTGACCCATAGCAGGTCTTTCTTGTGCGCTAAATCCCATCCTAGCTTAGCTATTGCAGCTTTGTTCCACAATGAGATGTTAGTTAAGTTAAGTCCCCCAACAGATTTAGGCATACACATTTTCTCCCATGCTACATATGCTTTCTTGTTGATGGTCACAGACCCTGACCAAATGTAGGTTCTGCAGATAGATTCCAATAGCTTGACAACTTTAGAAGGCATAATGAATAACTGAGCCCAATAAGCTTGGACTCCAAGAATAACAGATTGAACCAGTTGGCATTTGCCTGCATAGGATAGATATCTTGCTGTCCAGGATGTTATTTTTGCTGTGATCTTATCAACCAAAGGTTGCCATTGAGTAACTGATAGTTTCTTGGTTGTTAATGGGACTCCCAAGTATTTGAAAGGAAGATCACCTTTAACATAACCAAGAAGATTGAGGATATGATGTTGATTTTCAATTGCAACCCCACCAAAATACACTGCACTTTTGTTTAGGTTAGCCTTCAACCCAGTAGCAGCTAGAAATTGAGAGAAGAAATGAAACATAGCACTTACTGATTGAGTTTCCCCTTTGACAAATAATAACAAATCATCTGCAAAGCTCAAATGAGTGATTCCCAGCTTCTTACATCCTGGATGATATGTGAAGTTCTTAGTATGCTGCAATTGTGCCAGAGCTCTACTAAGATATTCCATAATGATAGCAAACAAGAAGGGAGATATTGGATCTCCTTGTCTCAATCCTTTAGCAGCTTGAAAGGGCTTTGTTGTTTCACCATTAACTACAACAGTGTAGCTAACAGTTTGAACACATTCCATGATCCATTTAATAAACCTGCTAGGGAAATCAAGTTCTTCCATAATCTGTTGTAGACTGCTCCATTCCACAGAGTCATAGGCTTTTTGGAGATCAATCTTGATCATGCATCTGGGAGAGATGTGTTGTCTGGAGTACTGTTTTATTAGCTCATGAGCTAATATCACATTATCTGCTACTCTTCTTCCTGGTATAAATCCTGCCTGGGAGTTGCATATAATACTACTCATCACTTTTTGGAGTCTATTAGCCAACAGTTTGGATATGATCTTATACAAGACTGAACAACAAGCTATTGGCCTAAACTCCTTCACAGTTTGGGGATTGGGAACCTTGGGTAACAAAGTAATTGTTGCACAATTGACAGGACTGTACATTTTGGAAGTTTGAAAAAAATTTGTAACTGCTAACATCACCTGCCTCCCAATGATATGCCAAGACTGCTTGAAGAACATGGCATTGAACCCATCTATACCTGGAGCTTTATCATTTCCAATAGCCTTCAAGCTATCAACTATCTCCCTTTCAGATATATCAGCTATAAGCTCCTTCCTTGAATTTGAGATAGTTTTGGTCCATTCCTCATATATAGCTTATTTATTGCTGGAAGTGTGTTGGCTGCTGTTCCCATCAGAGCTTGATAAAAATCCCTGATCTCCTTCTTCAATTCTTCAGAATCATTTATCTTCTGACCTCCTTCTGTGGATAGTTCAATGATCTTTTTATATTGATTCCTCTCCTTCATAACTGCTGAGAAATATTTATTGTTGGTATCCCCTAGCTTGATCCACTTAGCTCTTGATTTTTGTTGTAAGGCTGACTCTTCTACAAGTGACCATTTCTCCAGTTGCTGTACCATTTCCTTTGCTTTTTGTTGGAGATTGTCTGAATAAGAAAGATCCAGTTGATGCTGCATATCTATCAATTCTTTCCTGCTGCTTTCAATCCTTTGGGATATGTTTTTAAAGTCTCTAACATTAAGAGATTTTAAAGGCTGTTTAAGTGCTTTAAGATTATTCCATACTCCTTGAAGGTTGTGTTTCTCCTTGCTGCTCCAATACCTTGAGAGAATACCATGATATTCTTTATGCTGGATCCAAGCATTGAAAAATCTGAATGGAGTTTTCCTTACTGCTGTATCAGTTGCAAGAGTTAGTAGCATAGGGTTGTGATCAGATATAAGTGGCTGACCATATACAGTATGTACATGATTCCACTTCATCTGCCACTCAAAATTGCTAAACACTCTATCCAATCTACTGCATACTCTATCATTACCACTTTGCTGATTAGACCAGGTGAAAAAGTTCCCCTTCCAAGGTAGTTCAATAAGCCCTGATTGCTGAATGCAGTTATTAAAGTCCACCAATTCCCTTTGCTTCACTTGTTGGCTGGATTGCCTCTCCTTAGTGGATAGAATTGCATTGAAGTCCCCTGCAATGAGCCAAGGATCAGTAATACCAGATGATAGATTCACAATAGAACTCCATAGTAGCTTCCTTTGATCACAGTCATTGAAACCATAGATTACTGAGAGCCAGCAGATAATCTCCCCAGTGATGTGTTGGACTTTACAATGAATGATCTGAGCCTCCTCTATATGACCAGACACCACAAGTTTTGAAGGATCCCACAAGATCCAAATTCTACCATTTACTGCACTGTTGTAATTAGTGAGCATACTCCAGTTAGGTAATAGAAAACTAGCTATTCTATTTGCATTGTGTTGTTTAACCTTTGTCTCAACTAGTCCAACCAGGTCAAACTTATTATTCCTAAGATAATTCTGAGCTTCTTTTTGTTTGAACCTTTTATTTACACCTCTAGTATTCCAAAAGATCCACTTCATTGGGTTTTACTTGTTCCCCCTTCATCTTGGGGATGATCAGACCATCTAACTGACCCAATTTCATACCTATTGGACAAAACAAGAGGGGACAATGGAGGGAAGTTGGTTATATTGAAAACTGGAGAGTCATGGACAACTTGCTTCTGTTTTTCCTCAATCACAGTAGGAGGTTGAATGATCTCCTTACTTGCTACTTGACTCTGGGTGTGAAGCTCCTGGCAGCTTTGGCTTGTTGTAATTGGTGCTTTCACTCTCCATTCTTGGGTTACCTTGGCTTTTTGCATAGGTTGTGAAATTTTGGTTAGACAATTATGTCCAACCTCCAAGCATTTCTCACAGTATAGAGGTTTCCACTCATAGAGTACATCCTGTATGAAACTCCTTCCATTTGGATCTAGAATCTCTATTTCACAAGGCAGCTGTTTTGATACATTTACCTCAATGAGCATTCTAGCATAAGAGATTCTAGTCTGTTTAGTAGTACATTCATCAGCATATATTGGTTTCCCAAGAACACTAGCTATCCTACTCAAGGACTTGCTACCCCAACAAGACATTGGTAAGTTAGGGAATTTTATCCATAAAGGAATCTCAGTAGGAAAAACTGCTTTAAAATCAAAATCTGCAGACCATTGTTTCAAAATCATTGGTCTATTAGCAATCGTATATGGTCCTCCACACAATATTTCTTTAGCATCTTCAATGCAATTGAATTTGACAATATAATACCCCTCCTCATGATAAAACAATTCAGGATCAGGCACATGCGACCAATGGAGATTAATAAATCTCTTCATTCCATTGAACCCAGGGCTATTGCCTAACACAAATACCACCAGAGCAATTTTCCATTTCCCTTCTTCCTCCTCTACTTCTTCCTTTACCAATTGACCAACTGGTTTCCCATTGACTAGTATAGGAGGAATATATTCTAATGACATACCATTTGTAGCCAATCTGTTGCTTTGGAAGAGGCTATTCCACTGTTTAGGTGGATTTGAGATTTCCTCTGCTGCAGCTTTAGTAGAATCTGCAGTAGTTGGTTGTTGCATGCACGTCTTTTCCCCATTTTCCTTCTCCTTTGGGCCTTCCATAGGTATGACTGGATGTACAATACTTCTCGCAGGAGCTGTTTGTAACATAGGGACATTAGATGGTTGTGGATCTGGAACTGATTGAGCCAATGGAACAGTAGTTGCTTGTAACATTGTGACTTGTGAATCTGAGACTGGTTGAGCCAATGGAACAGTATTCACAGATGAAATCGATGGAACAGTGATGCCAACCGATGGAACAGTATTCACAGATGAAATCGATGGAACAGTGATGCCAACCGATGGAACCGTGTTAACTGTTTTTTGGAAGACTAAATCACTCGCATAAATTGGAACTGTGGCAATGAATACTTGTTCTTCACTGTAACCTTATTCAATATGCGGTAATCAATATATATGCACATAGAATCATCCTTCTTCTTTACAAACAAGACTGTAGCTGAATGAATCTCTTATCAAGCAACTGTTTCAAATCCTCCTTTAATTCTTTCAACTCAACTTGACCATACGATAGGGTGAGATAGAAATGGGCTCAGTGCTTGGTAACAAATCAAAACCTAAATCGACATCCCTGTTGGGCAGCATGCCCGAAAGATTTTCGGAAATATATCTGGATAATCCCTCACTACTGGAACTGACTCCATAGTAGGAGTATCAACACTAACATCCCTTACGAAGGCTAGATAATCATTACACCGCTTCTCAACCATCAGTTGTGCCTTTAGAAATGAGATAACCTTGCTAGGAACATAATCTAAAGAATTCCTCCCTTCTATCAGTGTAACCCTGGCATAGATAGCGTTATGGTCTTGGCGTGACATTGGAGAATAGCATGATAGGGCGACAACTATTACATGGCAAAAATAATATCAAAATCTACCATACTGAGAAACAACAGATCATCTCTAGTCTCAAAAAAAACCAACAACAACTAAACACGACCGATACACACGTTCACAAAAATAGAATCTCTCATAAGTCTGGACACATAGGTAGGAAAACTCAACAAATCATGGGATACACCCAAATATGGAGTAAAGTAAGATGACACAGAGGAATAAATGGAGCCTGGATCAAATAAGACTGATGCATTTCTATTACAGACCATAACAATTGTTGTGACGATTGAGTCAGATACAACCGCCTCCTTCCTAGAAAGAACGACGTAATATCTGGCCTGGCCCCCCCCCTTCTAGGGTGACCTCTGCCTCCCCGACCTCCACCTCTAGTTGGTTATGCAGGTGGACTGGCAACTGGTGCAGTAACCATGCCATGATTACTCGGTGTAATATGCGGAGCCTGAGTAGTCTGTAAAGGTATATCCCTCCCGATTCTAGGGAAACCCCTTGACATATGACGAGTGTCACTGATAACTAGGGATTCTAGCCTATCTTATGCTCCTTTTGCTTAGTCTTTGGATAAAAACTCCGTAGAAATATTCTCGAAAACTAACTTATTGTGCGTGTTTACAGTGTTTGGTCAAAATGAGGCAAGAAAGTCACAACAAGTTCATGAAGGAGTGAAACCTGCATAAATTCAAAGCTGAGCCAAAAGAGCTGATAGCAAAGAAATAGTGCGGCTGTGGATGTTGAACCCCAGAGGCGACCATATTAACGCTTGGAAGATTGAGGTTCAGAGAAGGCACTTTTGGGCTCAACAGACACCACTAACCACGGTGAAATAGCGAGGCAATAGAATTACCTGACACAACCACGATCCATATTACACTGTGGGCGAAATTTAAAATTAGAGGATTAGAGATTTGACCTCAAATGAAGAGCGTGGTCCGTGAAGATATTTCACGGCTGCGGTTGAAGACTATGTTGAGTGTGAGCACGTGATTTCTTTTCTGTATGAATTAATCCCATAAAATATCGAAAAATAATTTTTCCCAATTATTCCAATTTTATAGGATTTTTTGTAAAATTTTATTAATTATTTTCATTTTTGAGCATATTTAATTTCCATTAAAATAAAAAAAATGCAAAAATTACCATGCATTGCATTTAGATTTTGGGTTCATATTTTAGGATTAGATAATTAATTAATTATTTTATTAAAAATAAAGATCGGAAAAATGGCTCTTTTTTACATTCTTAGCTTTAAATTTTTGGATTATTTAGTTTTCTCTTTAAATTTAGAATCAATTAATTTTATAAACTTTATAGTTAGATAATTAGCTTAATTTCATAATTTGAATTAATTTAGGAATTTAATTTAGGTTTTAATAAATTAAAGAAAGAATAGAAAACAAAAAGAGAAAAGGAATTGAAAAAGCTTGTTCTTAAATTCAAATTGGGCCAAACATTTTAGAAGCCCAAATTTTCCCCCAATCCAGTCCAAACCGGGTCGACCCGACCCAATACCAAACACCCCCCTAAGACCTTGACTTATTAACCTAGACACAAAAAATATACGGTTAAGGGTCAGATTTGCCTTTGTACTATGAAAAATAGGCCTTATTTATCCTCCGTTTGAGTTTCTTATCAAAAATATATATGCTGTTATACTTTTGGGTCAAATTTACCCTTCAACCGTTAAATATAACTTACAAGTTTATAATAGACACGTGGCAGCATGTCATTGGACCCGATTAAAATTTTTTAAAGCATTTTTATTAAAACTAGAAAAGAATTATAAAAAAAAAATTTTAACAAAATATTTTCATATTTTAAAAAACTGAAAAGATATTTTCAACAAAATATTTTCGTTTTTAAAATTTATTATTTTATTTGTTTCATTTTTATAGCATTTCGTTTTATTTTATTTTTTCATTTTTTTAAAAAGAAAGTATTTTTGTTTTTAAAAAAAATAAAATGAAGAAAACAATTTTTTTTAAGTTTTTTTAAAAAGAACTGAAAAATGGTTGTTATTCTTCACAAAAAAATGGCTGTTTTTCAGTTTTTTTTGTGAAGAATAACAAAATTTGTTTTTTGTGAAGAATAACAAAAATACTTTCTTTTTAAATAAACTGACAGTTCTTTATAAAAAAGCAGCCATTTTAAAAAGCTGATTTTTTTGTTTTCTTCATTTTATTTTTTTAAAAAACAAATATTCTTTTTTTTAAAAAAAATTGAAAAAACGGAATAAAACGAAATGCTATAAAACTGAAAAAAATAAAATAAAAATTTTTCAAGACGAAAATATTTTGTTGAAAATATTTTTTTCAGTTTTATAAAAAATAAAAATATTTTATTAAAATAATTTTTTTCTAATTTTCAATTCTTTTCTAGTTTTTTAATTAAAATGCTTTAAAATTTTTTAATCGAGTCCAATGACATGCTGCCACGTGTCTATTATAAACTTGTAAGTTATATTTAATTGTTGAATAGTAAATTTGACCCAATAGTATAACAGCAGGCATATTTTTGATAAAAAACTCAAATGAAGAATAAATAAAACCTATTTTTGATAGTATAAGAGCAAATCTAACCCTTAATTGAAAAATATAACGCTTAAGGGGGATAGGAGACCCCCTCCCCCCTCGCGAAGTGGTATTCTTCATCCACCGCAAATGATCCCTCCACCAGTCAACCCGACTTCACACCACCACCCCTTCACCAAAACTCGCCACTGTTAGCCCTTATGCCACCAAACGATCAGTCCAACGTCCCCAACTAGTAGCGCCGCCGGACAGACCATTGTTGAACCTCTCCGACGTCATCCAGCCAACACTAACCACTGTTGCTTCACCGGAAATCACCAGACCCTGTGCCAGACCTCATGCCAACCACCCAACGACCACCCTTGAACTTCATCTCCTTCACATTCTAACACCCATAAACCATCACAATTTTACCCCAAATTATCCCTTTTCAGCTTTATCGTTTTGGTTTAGCTCGAGTTGTCCGACGAGTTACGAGTGCGATTCGGAGTTGAGAAAAATAGAATAAGATTTTGAGGTTAAAATTCTGCTTCTTCTCACTACAAAAATGGTTTGAGATTTGGGTTGTTGAAGTTGATTTCGATTATCCGTTTTCGAGTTTTGAGGTCTGGATTTGAGTCCATTCAGCGTCCGTTCAATTACGTTCGATATTCCGGCTTGGTCTTCGGTCAGGTCTATCCACGTTCATCATCCATGACATTCTCTAGGATTGATTCTGGCGTTATTGTCTTGCAATTGAGTATGTGATACTTTCTTGATTGTTACTTGACATATAGATGAAGATCTGCTGTATATATATGCCTAAATCTTCTATACTCACTTTGTTTTTCTTAGGTTTTTTCTAATGAATTCAAACCATGTTGTGTTGGTTCCTTCTGAATGTTCACTGTTAATACATATTTGGCTTATTTGAGCATATGTCATTGAGGTTTTAATTCTCTACTAAATGTGTTTTGTTATCTTGCTCATTTTATGTGAATAATCATGAATAGCAGTTGATGTTCATATGCTGATGGTTTTTGATAAGGTGAAGAAGAGTATGTGATGTTCTTAATTGAAAGCAAGCATGGTTGTGGTTTTAATAAAATGATCACTATATGTAGTTTTTTTTTGTATATAGTTTCATCAACACACTAATTTATTTTACTACATCTGTCATGTCACTACTTCTGTTGTTAGTTTATTTTTTCAATGATTTTTTTTATTCCAAGCGCAAAGTCTTCCTAAATAAATGTGGTCATATTTGGCCAACGCTAGCATTTCCATATGCTCATATTACTTCAACTCCTTTGATTGGAATATTTATGTGACCCAAATCTAAATCTTAATAATGTTAGATAAAATATGTCGAGGACCGTGAGTGTATTTATGTGACGTGATTCAAGATGTGTTTTAGACGACATTGAATTTTTCTTAAAAATAATAATTCAATAAAAACGGCTCAAAAGTTTAAAATTGCACCCCAGGTTAAAATATGTATTAAAATTAGATAATTAAGCCAATTATAAAAGTTGAGTAACCGTGCTAGAACCATGGAACTGGGGAATGCCTAAAACCTTCTCCCGAGTTAACAGAATTCCTTACCCGGATTTCTGGTTCGTGGACTGTAAAATAAAGTCAATCTTTTCCTTGATTCGGATTCGAACCAATGACTTCGGACTCCATAAATTATCCCAAGTGACGACTCTGAATTTTTCGAATAAATAAATCTCGTTTTGATAATCCTTAAATTAGACAAACTCCCTTCTACACCATTCCGTGGATGTAGGTAAAAAAGGAGGTGTGACAACTTTGTCGACTCTGCTGGGGACAAGAACCCAGAACTCTGGTTCATGGTTCAGAATTCGAGTTTAGATGAATTGTTATATTTGGCTTTATCTATTATCTTATTTTGTTACATGTGTGGGCCTAATGTGCTAAATGATATTTTTACCGCTTTGATATTATTTTAATTGTGTATAAACTACCGCGTAGCCCTTTTCTTCTCATCTTCGAGGATGTGCTCGCTGGCCGAGACTCCCTGTTCTGTTAGTGTCATACCTAGAAATAATAAAGAAGTTCAGGCAAGTTACAAAGCCGGCCTTTTGGTTCACGGTACGTAGCCCCCTCCTTGACTCGAGTTATCTGCTTGTGTACGCAGTCTAGAACACATACCCATGTTTTGAACCTAGAATAACACAGCCTCATGGTGAATCTCTAGTAGGAACATTTGTTTCAATTGAGACCTTATAATGCAATCGCATTCTCTGGTCCAATTGCTGTTTTTGTTAAATGTACTTTATCTGTTGGGTTACGGGCGAGCATTTTACTAGAGGTTTCTAATCTACCCTTGTGTGATTCCTGTTGAAGCATATACTCAGGGGTGGGTGCAGGGCGGACGATTTTAAAGTGGACTCCCCAATAAGAAGCGTTTCAATTTTTCAAATGACAATGACCTATTGATTCTAACAACTGATTGCAGAGTTCATCATTCGGGTCTTTCAATTCATAAATGTAGATCTCGGACCTATGAATGAGGATATTTCCGAAACTCACACAGAAAAAAGGAAGTAATTTTATTTGTCCTTTTAAAACTTTTAGAGTTATAAAATATTTTTTTTGAATTTTTCAATTTTTTTCGAGTTCCATTCATGTGCACTTGACTTAGGGCACACAACACAGGGTTGGGTCCGTCTAGGACAAGTATACCCCAAAAATAAAAAATCATCCTGATGCATCTTATGTGCTACATGTTGCACTTATTCAAGGGTAAAAGGATCATTTGGCAGACCAATGATAGCTAAGGATAAAAAAAAATTAAAAAAAATTGAAAAAGAAAGAAGAAAGAGAAAGAGAGGATGAAGTGACAAAAAAAAGCATGTAGGGCCTTGTTATGTTTTTATTACATTTTTATTAAGAAAAGACAAAAAGTTCATGAAAAATTCAAAAAGATTTTGTATTTTTTTATCATTAAAAAATCAAAAATTAAAAAAAGGAAAAAAAATCCAAAAAAAAAAAAAAGATTTTACATGCTTCATCTTTTTCAAGGATAAGACAAAAATATATCTTTCATTAAATTAATTATTTTTTTTATTTCTCGCCCGTGTCCAATCAGCCCGAACTACGTAAACCTGATTTTCGTCTTTCGGGGCATGATACGTAGGCTACCCACATAGGGTCCGGTCTTCCTAGTAAATTTTAGGTTCTTGGCTTCGCGGGGTCTTAGCCAAATCTTACACTTTTAGCCACCTTTTGGCTAAATAAGTCATTTTGCAAAAAATAATCGCAACCATATCTTGCATGTATCTAATAGGAAATGTTATTGTCTCACATAGAGTTGATTTCAGTTTTCTCATACAAGTATGGATTTACTTACCGGAGTTTGAGTATGACAGATACCCCAAGACCACTGCATTTAGGAGTTGCTTAAGGAAGTTTATTTTTATTTTATTTTTTGAGTATGATTTTTTATATCGTCTTTTACTTTCTAATTTTTTACGGTATTGTCAAGTTTTTAGTTGTTGTACCTTTTATTTTATATTTGAAAGATGTTGTGTAACTCAAAAAAAAAAAAAGAAGAAGATATTTTGTGTTTTTACATTTCCGTTAGAATTTTATTTAGAAATACTACTCCTAAAAATCAAGAGAAAAAAAAGAAAGTTTGAGGTGGTTTTATTTTAGGAAATTAGCATATAGAAATTTTAAAAAAATTTTGTTTTTATATTTCATTTAGTATATTAGGACTAAAAATTCAAAAAGAGGAGAATTTTGTTTTAGTACCTCTTTAAAAGGTTTTCTTTAAGGTATTAAATTTCAAAATTCAAAAAGATTTTCTTATGAGGTGTTTCGTTGGGAAATTAGTGAAAAATAAAAAAAAATTCTTTTTGTGTTTATTAGAACTTTTGGATATTATATATCGAAAATATACTTTATATTTATTTATCATTAGAGTTTCTCCTTTAGGAAATCAAAATTAAAATAAAAAATATTTTATTTTATTTTGCTTGTTTCGAAATCTCGCGTCAGTATATCAAATGAAAATTCAAATACTTTTCTATGGTTTACTCTTTAAATTTTCTTCCTAAAAAGAAGGAATCAAAAAAATATTTTTTCTCTTCAAGGGATTTTCCTTAATAATTTTTCATATACTGTTTGTTTCAAAAAGAAAAAAGAAGCAAAAAAAAAAAAGTAGAAAATAAAATAAAAGAATTATGTGCTCGTTAAGCTTGAGTTTGGAATAGGTTATAGAATATTAAGTCTCGAAAATTCAAAAAGGAAATTTCTTATTTTATTTCTCTTTTCTCATCAGAGCAACTATTAAGGTAAAAAGAAAGGAAAAAGAAAAAAAAAAGAGGACAACAATTTGTTTAATCTATTCTCGATTTTTCCCAAACTATGCAAAGATCTGATTCATGCAGGGTCATGATACGTAGACAACCTACATAGGGTTCGATCGAATCATTTTTTTATTATTAAAAGAAAAAAGAAAAAAGGGTGAAATTATGGGACGTGAGAAATGAGAGGGAAGAAAAGAGCGATAATCAGAAAGAAAAAAAAAGGAAGGAAAATGAGCAAACCAAGAAATGCGAGAAAAGAAAAGAAAAGAAAAGAGAAGATTCAAATGGACAAATTAGGATGATGCCAAGTGACCTTGTGACCCTCGAAGTCATTCTTATATCGTTAATTGTTGCTATGTATTGCACGGAATGTGATATTTTTAGTTGCTAAAAGCCCTAACGCTAACATGATGACTCCATTTTGTTCCTCTTTGTTCTTCTCGTTATAGTTGAAGGTTGGTTGGTTGGTGGTTCTTAAGGTAACTCATCCGTACAACACAAGGTCAAAGGGTAAGGTAGCCATGGCTAACATAAACTTGTGCACAAGAATTGTTGACCCGTCAAGGGAGTTTGCGGAGTCGAAGTCTTAATTGAAATAGGAGGTCCAAATTATGAAACAGCAGATGGCAGGAATGTATCAGTTTTGGATCAGAGGGTATCCTCTACCTTCATTCCTTGCTAACTACCCTGAAAACCCTACAACTACCTGAGCACTATCACAAATTCGGATTCCCACTTTTGCTGATATTCACGCTCAACCTTTTTGCACTCTACCCGCCAAAGATACCTCGTATCCTTCTCCTTTGGCCACTCATGTTCTTGTAGCTCCTCCTCTAGCTACGTTTCCTCGATCCTCTAGCGAGGCTGTGTTCAAAGTCCTTGATGCCCAACACTATGCTCCAGAACCAACTTTCAAAGTTTCGAATCCATATTCTCACACTCCTCATTTTGAGTCTCCTGGTGAAACTGAAAAGCCTGCTAAGACAACGGGAAAAGATGAGGTATCCAGGAAGGTGAATCTTAGAGCAGTCTTTTAGAAACATGCAAGGGATAGGGAGCCAGAAGAGCGAGTTTTACATAGACTTGTGTTTTGTTTCCTGACGTCCAACTACCTACTGGATATAAGATGCCAAAGTTTGATTAATCTGACGGGCATAAAGATCCTGTGGCTCATTTAAGAGGTTACTGCAGTAAGATGAGTGGCGTCGATGGGAAAGACAAGTTATTGATGGCGTATTTCAGTCAGAGTCTGAGTGGGGCATGTGAGCATATGATTTTTACCCGGTCGAAACAAGCTCATACATGACTCTTAAAGTTTAGGATTTTTCTTTAAAAATATTAGAATTTTAATTTTTAGGATTTAATTGCATGCGCATGTTCATTACTGTACGTTTATGATTAATTTTTAATTGTTAAATAAATTTGTTTTACAAGTTAAAATACAATAAAAATATATACATGTCCGGCATTTGAAATTATTCTATGTTTAATTTCAACATAGTGTAGGTTTTATTTGTTATAATTACAAATTTGTGGTTGTAAATAAAGTTAGGAATTGTTTTTAAATTAAAAGAAAAAGATAAAAAAATACATATGTGTGTATATATACACAACCACTCAGGCTTTCCACAATTGGACCAGACCTGAGTAGCCCAAAGCATGTCTCCCTTTTGAAAAACACATGAACCAGCCTAAACCACCGACCCCTCTGATATAGTCCACGTCCAAAGACCAAATGACGATGTTTCAAAAAAGAAGGGCTCATCGCATCCGTCCATCCCCATCTCATCCAACGGCCATTAAACCCTCTCCCAAATAGTATATATGTCCAAATGTCTCTAATACATATAGAGACCAAACCCCCTCCTCATACCGTCTTCTCCGTTTGTAACGCCTCTGTTGACCACACAACTACCACCCCTTGGCCACCGGCCTACCACCCTAATGCCACCACCGAAAATCGCCTCATGGCGGCGGCCGGCAACCAAACCTTCCCAGATTTGCGCCACTCAACCGTCGCGATCTCTCTTTCCCACCCTACAATTATTTCCCATCGAACAAGCCCCCTCCATCTCGAATCTTGATTAGGTTCAGTAGTTACATGCCTAATAGTTTGAAGTTCTTTTATTTGATTTTTCTTTTGGTTGTTTGTCTCTTTGTCCTCAAGTTCATCTCAAATAGATTTCAATATTCAAATGCTTTGTTTGACATTAATCTGGAAGTCTCTTCGTCTCTTGAATAATTGCATATCCTGTTAATAGCAGCTCCTTGATCTTGAAAGCTTAGTTAATTCTTCAGTACTGTTATTTTTAGGGCTTAATTGACATCCATCTTCCGATTCTTCATTTAATCTATGACTTCTAGTTCGCCCCTAAGAATTTGATTGCCATAATGATTTTGAGTTTTCTGTATTGATATTGGTTTAAGCTGATTTGGGTGGTTAGGACCTTTAATTATTCAGTGGTAGCCTTTTACTTGCTTCCTAAATTGATTCCTGAACTAAATACTCACCCTTCGCTGTGTGCTTCTCGTTTTAAATATTTCTGAAGCATTTTGATTGAGCCATTTCTGAAAACTAAGTGTTGACAAATGTTTTCAATCTTCTAGTCCTTTATAGTCCTGTATAATGTTTGGATGTGAAAGTCTATATTAAGGCATTTGTGTTGAACCTTGTTAATTTTGGCGGATTCTGAATTTTCATGAGCCTACTAGTCTAAGATTAAAAGGTGACCAAGTTTGATTGACCATGGTCAATTGTAACTAAACTATGGTCAAGGAACTGACTAAGGTCAAAACTTCAGAGGGGGAGGGGTAATTTAGGAAAGTAGGTGAGGGTATAAGAGGGATTTGAACCTTTAAAAATCTGATAGTAATCCCTTAGAACATTCTATCAAGGACTCAAGCACAATTCCTACTTCAAACTTGAGGCACAAGTCAGGAATTGAAGAACCATTTAGGCAAAGTGCAAATTTGAAGTAAGGACTAAAAGGAAAACAATAGGAAAATCTGATGCCCTAAGGCTCTGCTATAAAATAAACTATCTGGGCATTTTTAAAGGATCCAGAACCTTCTGTTTGAATCCTAGAGATAAAAATACATCTTAGCTTTATCTATATCTGTGAACAACTATTAGTACTGTTTGGATCATTTTTCAGATAGAATTCCCTCAAAAACTTTGTTGAAAGTCCTGGGTGTACTGGTTCATTGGCTTTTGCTTGCTTTTCCTTATTTTTTCCCCTACTCATAGGCTCCTTTTCCTTCTCAAATTACAGTTACCTCTCAATTCTCCTTACTGTATAAAGTGCAATTATAATGTATCCTCCAAGTGTGAAGATCCACGTTGGCTATTCTATTTTTTGAATCCCCACCCTGTTTCCTCGTCCCTAGCTCAGCATATGTAAGGATATGATAGCT
This sequence comes from Nicotiana benthamiana, assembly GCA_034376525.1. Lineage (NCBI taxonomy): Eukaryota > Viridiplantae > Streptophyta > Magnoliopsida > Solanales > Solanaceae > Nicotiana > Nicotiana benthamiana. The sequence goes on from CM067325.1 coordinate 72,578,259, forward strand.
ATCCTGTTATACTCAGTTGTTTGGATTTGTTTATTTGTGTAATAACTGGACATTTGGAACTGTTTCAATATGTAATAACTGGACATTTGACTGAGTTTTCTCGTTTATACGTATAATTGATAGTAAGTTTTAGTTATTAGTCTGGCTGGTTTAAGTGCAGTTCCTTTTGTACTTAGAGCTACCAGATTTAAGAAATATTAGTTGAGATAATCGTGTAAAGGTCAAATGCTGTGTAATACCTCAGCTCATTTAAATTTCACTATGTTTAGTAATAATTTGTTCTCAGATTTGTTCCATGTAGCGTAACCTGAATCGCACTTGAGTTCTAAAGTTTGTATTCGGATATTCCGATTGATGAGTATGCGAATCATTTAGTTCAAATCTAATGCTAAAAATGGATATAAAAATGATAGGTCATATTCTTTCATGAATGTATTGGTATGCAATTTGGTACATAATTTCAAACCAATGAGTTGTTTTGAAATGTACTCTTTCGTCCAAGGCCAAACTGGGCCCAAATGAGAGGCCCAGTATGCATAAGGGGTATGGTAACCCTATGTGTTTTCTGGGATAAAATATTAAAAGCCCAGGATAGTCGAAATAGCTACCAGTCACATCCTAGGCAATATGTGCTCTTGAGCTGGCCCGAATCTGAGTCAGTATGTGCAGTTAGCCATGAATGAGGCTAAGATGCATAAAATGCTTTTCCAAATGCACAATTTTTACACAAAACAATTAGTGCATTTAAGCACCCGCAAAAGTAGAGGATTTAGCATGTGTTAAGATATCTTTATAAAATAAAGTGAGCCATGTTAATTCAAGCAAATAATATGTGATGGCTCCTTCATTCATTAATGCACATAGAAAAATAGGAAGTGCCGTTTAGCAAATTCCACGGCCTTTCCACGAATGTCAAAGACGTAGTTGCTATAGGCGTGTGTTAATAAAATACCTTCCTAAATTCGGGTGTGCATTTATGTGACCCAAAATCCCATTCTCAATGGAACTAAAATATGTCTAAAATTTCGGGTGCATTTATGTGATGCGATTCACGACGTGTTTTAATAACATTGCAAATTTTCCTTAAAGATTTTAAAAAGCGGTTAATAATCTGAAATTACAAGTTAACAGGTGTAGCAAATCACATTTTAGCCACTTATAATAAGTTTAAGACCGTGCTAGAACCACGTGACCCGAGGATGCCTAATACCTTCCCTCGGTCAATAGAATTCCATACTCAAGAATTTCTGGTTCGCAGACTCCAATTGGGTAGTCAAAATTTCCTCGATTTGGGATTTTAAATCGGTGACTTGGGACACCAAAAGCCAAATCTATCCAGAGTGGCGACTCTTGAAATAGATAATTAATCTCATCTAGAATAATGTCACTTTAATTGGAAAAACTCCTATACACGTGTTGCTTTCGGGGTAACCATGTGTAAGCGATAAAAAGGAGGTGAGACGGCTCTAGCGACTCTGCTGGGGATCGAACCCAGAATCTCTGGTTGATTGTTCAAGAATTTGAGCTTACAATAACTGTTATATTTGGCTTCTTCTGATTTGCTTATCTGTTCTGTGCTAAATTCCACATGTTTTACCGCTTTGATATTGTCTTAACTGTATATATAAAGTGTTACATAACCCTTCATTTCTCACCTCCGAGGATGTGCTTACTGGCTGAGACTCCCTATTCTGTTAGTGTCTTACCGTGAATTAAGAAAGAGGCCGGACAAGTTACAAAGCCGGACGATCTCGCGGGTCCGTGGTACATAGTCCCCTCCTCGAGTCGAGTTGTCCACTCGGGTACACAGTCTAGATCCTATACCGAGGTTCTCAACTTAGTATAACAAAAATTCATGCTGGATCCCTAGTAAGAACTTTTATTTCCATCATGCTTTTTTGACTTACGGACTCAACACAGGGGTTGGGTACGTCTAGGGCAGGTGCCCTGAAATAAAAGACCACCTTGATGCATTTTTACGTGCTACTTGCGCATTTATTTGCCTCGGCTCCGCATGTTGAACGGCCTGTAAACAAAGGGAATAATTGAGAAAAATAGGCAGTGCTAGGGCAGTCACTTTTAAAAACCAATGCTCTAATTGCGTTGAAATGCTGCTGGATTTTTCAAAAAAAAAAAAAACAACAAAAAAAACCACAATGACAAAACAGAGGCACAAAATTTGGAAGTTTTTTAACAATGTCTACGGGTTTTGATAAAATTATTTTTGGCCGGGTCCAACCCCTTTTTCAAAATGTCAAGAAATGCCCAAGTTCATTTTCCTACTTCAAAATGAGTTGGATGGTGCATTATTGCGATAATAGCTGAATGACGCTACAGGGGACGCCGGAAGGTAGATCTTACGCAAATGGCTACCTCTGAATTTTATTCGAACTAGTAAGCAAGCACATCATGGAAAACCTTCTCGGAGAAGTGTTGAGAGGCCGTATATGCAAAGCCGACCTCTGTTTTAAAATAAATTTCATAAACGTGAGTTTCAAAATTTTGAGAATAATAATTCGCCCTAATAAATGTGCAGAATGAGCACGATATGAACAAAATTCCTTTGGAGTTGCAGCTGTGGTGGAATGACCTCGGAGAAGCCGGGCAGAAAAAGGTCAACGCACATCTGGGAGTCCTCACTACTTTGCTGAAAATCAACCCTAGGGGGGACATCATAAAGGCCTTAGTCACCTTTTGGGACCCGACCCATAACGTCTTCCACTTCTCAGATTTTGAGCTAACCCTTACTTTGGAGGAAATGACCGGATACATCGGAACCCATACAATACCTTTGAGACATCAATACTTCATCGCACCTAGAGCCCTCGTGTGCACAAATTTCTGGATGATCGAAAAACTAGTAGAAAGATTCACAACCCTCACCTGTTGGCTGGATTTTTCACCCTCCAGTTTACATACCAAAGATATGGCACATCGGAGGATTCAACAACCCGGAAAACCTCATTTGTAGCAAGGGAAATCGAATCAAATGGGAGGAGCATCGATGCTTCGCATTCATGGTATCTTTCTTGAGTAGTATTCCCACGAAAGGACGGGAACATCGATATACAAATTGCGGAGGTTGTTAGTACTTTGATGACTCAGGCAAAGAGCACTCTTGCTCCAATGATCCTGTCTGATATCTTCCGAGCCTTTACCATTTGTAAAGACGGAGGGGATTTCTTTGAAGGCTATAACTTGCTATTACAAATCTAGATGATTGAGCATCTATGTCGCAGGCCTCGGTTCATGAATGGTGGGTTGCCAGCGAAAGGTTTCAAAGAAGAAGTGGACAACGTGGTAAATGGGTTTAAATTACCAGAGGGTATCGCTGAGTGGGTGTCACATCTCCGGGTTATTTCTGCAAATCAAATACAATGGATGCTCAGTTGGCTCTCCGTGGACGAAGTTGTGTATATGCCCGCAAAAGAACCTCATTTTTTCTTGATGGGCCTTAGAAGCATCCAGCCTTACGCCCCACATCGGGTCTTGAGACAACTCGGAAGATGCCAGATAGTGCCAAAGGACGAAGATCTTAGCATCCGGGTAGTCGAAATTGGGCCTGGTAGTCAAACCCCGAAGCCATGGTTCGCAAAATCTGGGATGAATGCCAATACTCCGCCGACACTTGTGTACAAGATGCTGCCAGAGGTGAAGTGTCTCCAGGGCACCTTGCTTGGAATAGGAGAGAAATTTAGCACGAAAGACCTTCCAAAAGTCCTCACCTCCAAGAGTTCGTCGGAACATCACAAGAGTAGTGGGATTGGTTAGCAAAGGAACATGAATACCGTGATACCATAGGAAGGATGGAAAAGAAAATTCAAGAATTTCAATTCAAAAACAACTTGCAAACCGTTGCTAGAGAGGGAGAAAAGAAGGTATTGGTTAACGAAAACGAAGCCCTGCGATCCCAGATTCAGAAAATGAAAATAGCTGTAGAAAACCCCTCGAGGAGTATAAACGATGAAAAGCTCATAGAGAACCTGCGATGAAAAGTAATTGAATATGGTTTTGACCTGAACAAGGCAGATTGTGAATTGTCTTCGGAGACAATTAATTAAAATTGCTGAAGAAAGGGCACGCATATTGGAGCAGTTAAAAGAGGGAATCGACAAAGAAATTGCTGGTCTAAAACAGAGGGTTATCATTGCTGAGAGCAAAATGGCCAAGCAGGCCAAGGATTTAAAAGCCAAGAGAGAGAATTGCTATGCGGTAATAGCGGTGTTGGAAAGAGATTTGCGGCAGTTTGAAAAGCTAACTCAGGCGGCTGAACAGACTTTAGAAGCACGGGCCGAACAAATAGGCGGTCTGCTACAAGAAAAAGGGGTTATCAGAGAAAAGATACAGGCAATTGCAGACTATATTACCACTAAATGCAATCACTATGACAACATTACAAAATCAACAGTTTTTTGCCGCTGCTACGACCTTTGTCCGACAAGTAATGGAAGATCTCCACTATCTCCAAGAAAATTTAGCGCGCATACCCGCAACAAGGCCGAATGATGCCTCGCAAGCTCCAAAAGCATTTGAAGTGTTATTATACTCATAGATTTATATTTTCCTGAAAAGAGTCTGTCTGTTGTCCATTCGAGTCAGTAAGGGTATTAAATCCCAATCTAGTAGTTGTTTTTGTTCTATTAGCCATTGTAATCAAGGTTTATATCTTTATCAAAATTGAAAATCCCAAACATATTTTAGTATGTACTTCACCGTTTATTTCCATGAGCTGCGTTCGGTCTGATTCATGCGAAGTAATGATACGTAGGCAATCTCTATAGGATTCGACCGTATTATTTTAAAAGCAAAACAAAAAAAAAACAAAAAGAGAGGAAATAAAAGGCAAGAAGCAATGGGAAATTGAAATAAGTGCCGGGATGACACATGCAACTATAGCAAGCATATAGAAACCCATTATCTGCATAGGTGCATCATGCTCAACGTGTGATTTCCTGTTGGTCATCTATCCCGAAACTAACTATGAAATACAGAATTACAGTACAGGTGATTAGAATAGTGGTTGGTTTTACGGTAAACTGGCTTCACACGGATACTTCACTCGTTCAAAGGGAAATACAGAGATGTCAATTGAAATGGCTCTACCCACCGTCCCTATTGCAGAAGACATTCCAATCAAAGGAGTACCGACCTTTGAATCTTCAGCAGCCGAAGAAAATATGATCCTGCGACTTCAGGTCATGGAAATGTGGGACGCATGGACCAACGGGAAGGAATCTCCCAATGCCATCCCTGGATATCCGAAGCTATTTCCACGGTAAGGGGGTACCTCTACTATTCCCATTAGTCACCCGAGCATTCTCTTTGGGCAGCCCACCGTTTCCACCAATTTTGTTGGGGTGCCTTCTCAAAATCCACCCTCCAATGTTTGCATCCGGGCCAGTTCGCAATATCTTTACGGCCCCTCCGTGTGCAGCTACTACACAGCCTGTAGTGCCAAGGACTGTGTTTGACCCCACAACCTTTACCTTCCAAACAACTAATTACCAAAATGAGCCTCCCCCGTATCCTACATACAGCTACTCTCAGCCAACATATGAACTTACCCCTGTGCCGGACAAAACTTCCAAAGAACTTGAGTAGGATGAGATCACAAGGAGAATGAAGTGTCTTGAGCAAAGCCTGAAGAATATGCAAGGGCTGAGCGAACAGAAAAGTGTAGCCTATTCAGACCTGTGCATGTCCCCGCATGCACATCTTCCTTTGGGGTTTAAAATTCCGAAATTCGAGAAATACGATGGCCATGGAGATCCCATCGCCCATCTGAAAAGGTATTGTAATCAATTACGTGGAGCCGGTGGGAAGGAAGAACTCCTGATGGCATACTTTGGGGAAAGCGTTGTGGGTATTGCATCCGAATGGTACATAGATCAAGACATTACACGATGGAACATATGGGATGAACTTGCATGGGACTTGTACGACAATTCCAGTACAATATCGACATCGGCCCAGATAGGAAATCCCTAACTAATTTGAAGAAGAAACCTGCTGAAAGCTTCAGAGATGCTATTCAATGGCGAGAGCAAGCATCGAGGGTGAAGCCTCCTATGGATGAAGCAGAAATGGTCACCGTCTTTCTGCAAGCACAATAGGCAGACTATTTTCAGAACATGATGTCCGCAATGGCAAAACCATTCGCCGAAGCAATAAAGATTGGGAGATGGTGGAGAATGGCCTCAAAACAGGGTGGATTCTAAGTCAATCTGCCATAAGAGCCACCTCCCAAGCCATACAAGGAGAGGGGGGGGGGGGGGAGGAATCCTAAGGAACAAGAAAAAAGAGGAAGCATCCATTGCAGCCTCCGGGATGGGGAAGCAGCATACTCACAGGCATGCATTCTTTGAAAGAACGCCTCAACATTACTATCGTTACTGAGACATGCACTATGTCCCTCAACCCTACGCAGTTATGAATGCTCAACCCTTTCCCCGACCTCAACAACAGAACAATAGAAATCAAGCTCCAAGGTATCAACTTCCTCAGAATCATTACAACCCTGCCCTCAACAAAATAATTACCGCCCCCGGGAGCCACCCCTGAGGCAGAACTTCACCCCAATAGGAGAGTCCTACGCCAGCCTGTTTCCTAAGCTAGTCCATATAGGTCTCCTCCAGCCTGTACCCCTAAATAGACAGAATCCTGAATCACCGTCTTACCAAAGCGGCATGCATTGTGCCTACCACTCTGGGGCAGAGGGGCATGATACTGAAAATTGCTGGACCTTAAAACGAGCAGTAGAGGACTTGATTGATAAGAAGACGATAGTTTTAAGAGATGACAAAGTCCCAAATGTAACTGATAACCCGTTACCGGCTCATAACAACGGGCGGGTCATTGGAATGATCTGCGAGGACAAGGAATTTGATCCAGCTTTGAAATCTATCATAGCCATCGCCGAGGCAGATAGAAAACCAAAAGTCACCCCAAAGAAGATGTAAGAAAAGAAAATAAATGAAGCCAAATGCCGTGAAGCAGAAAAGAAGGCTGAGGTTGAAGCTGAGACGACCCTCCCAAGGAAACAGTACTCTACATCCCACGAGGACGCAAAGAAAAGCAGCACACTTTAAGCCCACCAAAAAGGTTCGAGCTGAAAAAAACTATGCACATACCCAAGAAGGCCTATGTGGTACGAGGATCGATTAAGCCACCGGTGATGAATGAGCCCGTGGTTATTGGTCGCGTGCCTCAAAAGCCTATGACCGACCCTTCAGCTGTCCCTTGGATTTATCAGGAAACCATTGTTACATAATAGGGCAAAGAAGTCATCGGGGAAGCCCAAAAGGGATGTCCCAACAAGAAATACCTGGACATAGAAGAGGTGAATGCCGCTACCAAACGGCGATTTCCGCCAAACTAGCCAGTAAATGCTGACGACGTAAAAGCCTTTTTCAGAAAATGAAAATGCCGGAGTACGAATTGGTAGATCAACTCCGAAAATCCATGAGCAGATTTCTCTACTGTCACTTGATAAAATCTCCCAAACATCAGCAGGTGTTGGCCAAAACACTAAACGAAGCTTATCTGCCGGCTGAAACCTTTGTAGAACAGCTAGAGAAAATGGCAGAGAGATTCTTTGCTATCAATATGATATCGTTTAGTAAGAATGACCTACCCCCGGAGGGAGCTGCTCATAACAAGGCTTTGCACCTCACTGTCAAATGTGAGGGATAGTATGTCAAGAGAGTGATGGTCGATGGAGGTTCCGGAGTAGACATATGCCCACTATCTACCCTGTAGAAAATGGAGATTGGGACAGGGAGGATTCGTCCTTACAACGTATGTGTCCGAGCCTCCGATGGAATAAAAATGGATGCTATAGGTGAAATCAATTTGGTGCTCACCATTGGCCCAGTCGACTTCGAAGTAACATTCCAGGTGTTGGACATGGTCACCTCCTACAACTACCTCTGGGAAGGCCGTGGATTCATGCAGCACGGGCAGTGCCTTCAACCCTTCACCAAATGTTGAAATTTGAGTATGAAAATCAGGAGATTGTAGATCATGGAGAAGAAGAACAATCGATTTACCGGGACCCCTCAGTCCCCTGTCTGGAAGCCAAGAAAGGCAGTGAACACATAGTCTATCAAGCTTTTGAAGTTGTAATAGTTGATCAACATGAAGAGGTCAAGCCGCTTCCTCAGTCGTTTCTGTCAAATACTTCAATTATGGCTGCAAAGGAAATGACGCGCCAAGGCATCAAGCCAGGCAAGGGACTCAGAAGCTCCTTACAAGGCATAACCGAGCCAGTCGCCTTGCCTTCCACAGAAAAGTTCTTTAGACTGAGATTTCATCCAACCTCAGAAAATATCACCTGGGCTAATCGTAAAAAATGCCCAGGATGGGCCTTACCACGATCCCTGCCTCACTTGTACAAAAACTTTATAACACCAAAGTACAGTGAAGAGGAGGAAGAAGAAACTTTCACGGCAGAAGAAATTGATGAGATATGCGGGGCTATGAGAGAGTTGCTCTATGATGTAAACATGATCCAACTGGGATAAGGGTCAAGCGTCGCTGAAGTGCTGTGTATGGGGCCAGATGCTAAACTTCAAAATTGGAAGGCCACATCCTTTCCGGTCAGGCAGGAGACCCGGTAGTCTCGCCTTGCTACCTATTTCCACATCACGAGCTATTTCAGGGTGTAGCTCGGTTGTTTATTTTCCTTTTTAGCACTTTATATCTCAAATTGTAAACCCTGTTTATCTTTCAAGTTCAAAGAAATAAAATCAATGTTTTGTCATTCACATTTTCTTTTCCTTTCTCTGATTTTTGTCTTTCTTTATTTTTCATCTTTTCTTTCAGTCCCAATAATGAAGCTTTAAATAAAATGACATGCTCGCGGACTTGTTGCCATGACCCAAACTCGCTGCCTGTCTGTGAAATAATGAACCAGGAACCGGAATACAATGAGAAGAGGCTTTTAGGGAAATCACTCGAGAACTGGAACACTTTGAGAACAAACCTAATCGTAACTTAAATGATAGTAAACCAGTTAACCTGGGCGATCTCGATGAAATCAAAGAAACTAAAATAAGCATTTACACAAATAAAGGGATACAAGATTCATTGGTTCAACTCCTCTTGGAATTCAAAGACATATTAGCGTGGTCCTATGAGTACATGCCTAGTCTGAGTATAGATTTGGTGGTTCAAAAGTTGCCTACATACCTAGAATGCCCTCTAGTGCAACAAAAGCAAAGAAAGTTCAAGCCTGATGTCAGTGATAAAATCAAAGAGGAAATTACAGAACAGCTTGAAGTAGGGGTAATCCGGGTACTGCGGTACACCACATGGCTGGCTAATGTGGTCCCGGTGCCGAAGAAGGACGGGAAAACCCGAGTGTGTGTGGATTATAGAGATTTGAACAAGGCGAGTCCCAAGGATAATTTCCCTCTTCCCAACATCCATATCCTTGTCGATAATTGTGCAAAGCATGAGATTCACTTCTTTGTGGACTGCTACGCGGGGTATCACTAAGTGTTGATGGATGTGGAAGATGCCGAGAAAACCGCTTTCACCACACCTTGGTGAACATATTGTTACAGAGTTATTCCTTTTGGATTGAAAAATGCCGAGGCAACATACATGAGGGCTATGACCACCATCTTCCACGACATGATGCATAGAGAAATAGAGGTGTACATGGATTACGTGATTATCAAATCTAAAACTCAGGGTGATCATGTAAAGGATTTGAGGAAATTATTCGAAAGGCTTCGCAAATATAATCTGAAATTTAATAAGGCAAAATGCGCATTTGGAGTTCCGTCGCGCAAAATTCTGGGGTTCATCGTCAGTCGGAGAGGCATTGAATTAGATCTAACCAAGATCAAATCCATTCGGGAGCTGCCCCCGCCGAGGACTAAAAAGGATGTGATGAGTCTATTGGGGAGATTAAGTTACATCAACCGGTTCATCACCCAATTGACTTCAACATGTGAGCATATATCAAACTGGTGAAGAAGGATGCGGCAGTTAAGTGGACGATCGAGTGTCAGGAAGCTTTCGATAAAATCAAACAACATTTGTCCAATCCACCGGTTTTAGTTTTGCCAGAACTAGGAAGTCCACTATTTCTCTATCTGGCGGTATTGGAAGGCTCTTTCGATTGTATTTTCGGGCAGCATGATGCCACAGGCAGGAAAGAGCAGGACATTTATTATATGAGCAAAACGTTTACTGGCTACAAGGCCAAGTATACATTGTTGGAGAGAACGTGTTGTGCTTTGACATGGGTAGCTCAAAAGCTAAGGCATTATCTGTAAGCTTCTACCACGTACCTCATAACCAGGCTAGACCCACTAAGGTACATATTCCAAAAACAATGCATGCAGGACAGTTGGCTAAATGGCAGATCTTGCTTACCGAGTTCGACATTGTTTATGTCACTCGTACGGCGATGAAAGCTCAGGAAGTGGCAGATCAACTGGCAGAGAATCCCGTTGATGACGACTATCAGCCTTTAAACACTTATTTCCCTGACGAAGAAGTGAATTCACTGGAAATAGTAGCTGAGGACACCCCCGTCTGGAAAATGTTCTTCGAAAGAGAGGCAAACGCAAAAGGTGTAGGGACCGGAGCAATTTTAGTCTCACCAACAAGCCAGTGTTATCCAGCTACAGCCAGGCTTTGGTTCTTTTGCATTAATAATACAGCTGAATATGAGGCTTGCATTATGGGCATGAACATGGCAATTAACCGAGATGTCGAAGAGCTGCTAATCATGGGAGATTCCAACCTAATCATCCGACAAGCTCAAAGAGAATGGGAGACAAGGGAAATTAAGCTCGTCCCATATAGACAACATGTCAAAGACCTCAACAAATGGTTCAGGTCGGTACAATTCATGTACATTCGCCATTGCCACAATGAGTTAGTGGATGCACTTGCAACCTTAGCCTCCATACTGCCGTACCCTGGGAATGCCTATGTTGATCCTTTACAAATCCAAATCAAAGAAAGACATGGGTATTGTAATGCAACCGAAGCAGATCCTAGCCCACAGCCTTGATATTACGACATCTTGAGACCTAAAAACACAGTACCCTGAACAGTCCACCGGAGAATAAAAGAAGACCATCCGACGGCATGCGAGCAATTTCTTCTTAAGTGGTGACACTTTGTATAAACAGACTCCGGATCTTAATTTGTTGAGATGTGTGGATGCCGAAGAAGCTGGGAGAATTATGCACGAAATACATGAGGGCGTGTGTGGGCCCCATATCCCCATATGAATGGCTATGTATTGGCAAAGAAGATACTCTGAGCTGGTTATTATTGGATGACCATGGAGAAAGACTACTTCAGCTTTGTGCAAAAATGTCATCAATGCCAGGTGCACGGTGATGTAATTCATGCACCACCGAATGAGCTGCATCCTATGTTGGCACCCTGGCCATTTGCTGCCTGGGGTGTGGACGTCATTGGGCCAAACGAGCCAAATGCCTCAAATGGGCACAAATTTATATTGGTCTCCATTGATTCACAAAATGGGTTGAGTCCATCACCCTCAAGTCTGTCACCAAGAAAGCGGTAGTGGATTTCATGAATTCCAATATCATTTGCCGCTTTAGGATCCCGGCTACCATCATTACTGACAATGCACCTAATCTAATCACTCGGCTAATGAGAGAGATATGTGAACAATTCAGAATAACACACAGAAACTCCACTCCCTATCGACCTAAAGCTAATGGTACGGTCGAAGCAGCCAACAAGAACATTAAGAAAATCTTGAGGAAAATGATCAAAGCTCGAGGAAATGGCATGAAATGCTGCCTTTTGTATTGATGGGATATCGTACCACAGTATGTACATCCTTAGGAGAAACTCCCTATTTGCTAATCCATGGAACTGAGGCTGTTATACCAGCCGAGGTGGAAATCCCTTCGCTCCAAGTAATTGTCGACGCAGAAATCAAAGATAGTGAATGGGTCAAAACCCGTTTGGAGAAACTGTCATTAATTGATGAGAAAAAAATGGCCGCAATATGCCACGGGTAGTTGTACCAACAAAGAATGACCCGTGCCTACAACAAGAAAATGCGCCCTAGGAATTTTGAAGTCGGGCAGCTGGTTTTGAGAGGGATACTTCCCCATCATCTAGAGGCCAAAGGAAAATTCGCCCCGAATTGGAAAGGCCCATACATCATCAGGAAGATGTTGCGTAGAGGGGCGTTGTACTTAAGCGATGTTGAAGGAGATGAGCGCGAGGCAGTGGTAAACGCCGACGCTGTGTAAAGGTATTATGTTTAAATTCCCTGCAGCAATTACCCCGGTGGATCGAAAGGACGAAGGCTTTATTTTCCCGCTATCCCCACCTTCTTTGTAACCCAAAAAGGAAAAGAAAAAAAATAGTAAAAGAAAAAAAAAGAGAGTACAAAACAAAATTAGTTTCGGCAAGACTTCCTGAACTACGTCTGACTTGATTCCAGCTCTCCCTAAGGTTCAGTCACATCAAAATAAAACCCCATTTACCCCAGAAAATTAAAATTGGGGCAGAAATGTATCGATTTAATTAAAAACCTGTCCGAATGGTTACAAAATCATAGATCCCCGGGAAAGAAAATACCATTTGTGGGGGTTCAACACCAATAAAGTTTGTGAGAAAATAAATAAGAGAGTCTTATCGGTGAAAACCTTCGGGCACCATAAGGCGAGGGTGAGCAAATAAAAACAAAATGAGAGAGTCCGTTTAGCGAAAACTCGCAAAGAGCGCTATCGGGCGACGAGAGAAGAGAAATGAGAGAGGCCGATCGGCGAAAACCCGCAAAGGGCGCCATCGGCCGAATAGAGAAAATATTGATGCCCAGGTCTGAGTAAGTTTCTTTGGTGTTTGGAAAGTAGAAATAAGAAAGCAGAAATGGATTTGGGCCGGGTATCCTGTCCAAGAAGCATGTTGTCACTATTTAAAGCCGACTCGTATTTTCAGATAGGTTCCTTATTTTCCTTCAAGGTGCATACCTCTCTAAATCCATACTTCACTCCTTTCCGCTTTAATTTCCTCCAATTCCTTAAAGAAAGGTAGCAGGGCCGGCTCCGCAGTTTCTCCTGGCAAGAACTGGGGGAATGACCAACATCGTCAAGTACGCTTGGCCAATCCTGGTTGATCATGATAGTTAATGTCCCGAGGGTAAGGAAATAAGAAAAAGGAAGTTCAAAGTCAAAAGTGTTTGATGTTGAAGCAAAATCAGGGATTGTAAGCCGAACAGGTTTGATTCCTATCAAAACCCATATGTAAGCCCAAGACCGAAGGCGGGACAAAGTTCACAACCCAAGGCCCCAGAAACAAAGACCGATCCGAAATGAGGACCCCCTCGCCAATTAAGCAAGGACGGAAAACCGAGGGTTCACTTTTGAATACAAAGGAATTAGAAATCAAGCGTCACAAGGCCGCAGAACCAATCATTGTTCAAACTAATAGTTTGTTTTGTTCTTGAGCTAAAATAGATGCAGGTGCGACTTAGAAAAGCAAAAAGGAACATGGGGCAAAAACAACCAAAGGATAGGCACGAGGGCCAAAGATGGCGGTGCGTCAATGACAAAGGTAAATTCTCTTTCCATTTTTCTGCAGACTCGTAAATGAGCACGACAGCATGAGATCCCAATCCTTACTTCCCCTTTGTACAGATTGTGGACTTCCTAGGCATTACCTAAGGATTGTGTTCTACCCCCTCTAACATAAATCAAGGAAGTTTCCCTCCACATCCCCAACATAATTTGAAGATTCTCCCCCTACACTTCCCACTCCCCAGCCTGGTCTAGGAGCTAACACTCCCCTACCCTTACCATAATTTAAAGGTTGTTCCTTTCCTCTTCTACCCCCAGCAAAGTCAGAAGTATCTCTGCGGTCCTCCATTGCCATGTATATTCCCCTAGCATAACCTAGGATTTTTCTTTCATCCCGTCATATCACGTGGTTTCCCCTGACATAACTCATGATCTTTTTTCATCCCAGCATAGCCGCGGATCCCCCTAGCATAACCTAGGATTTTTCTTTCATCCCGCCATAACCCGTGGAATCCCCTAACATAACTCAAGATCTCCCTTCATCCCAGCATAACCCGCGGATCTCCCTAGCATAATCTAGGAATGTTATTTCATCCCGACATAACCCGTGGATTCCCCTGGCATAACTTAGGATCTCTTTTCATCCCAGCATAACCCGTGGATCCCCCTAGCATAACCTACGATTTTTCTTTCATCCTGGCATAACCCGTGGATTCCCCTGACATAATTAGGATCTCTTTTCAGCCCGGCATAACATGCGGATCCCCCTAGCATAACCTAGGATCTTTCTTTCATCCCGGCATAACCCGGTGATTCCCCTGACATAACTCAGGATCTCCCTTAATCCCGGAATAACCCGCGGATATCCCTAGCATAACTTAGGATTGTTCTTTCATCCAGGCATAACCCTTGGATTCCCTTGACATAACTCAGGACCGATTTTTATCCCGGCATAACCCGTGGATCCCCCTAGCATAACGTAGGATTGTTCTTTCATCCCGACATAACCCGTGGATTCTCTTGACATAACTCAGGACCTCTCTTCATCCCGGCATAACCCACTGATCCCCCTAGCATATCCTAGGATTTTTATTTCATCCCGGCATAACCCCTGCATTCCCCTGACATAACAAAGGATCTCTTTGCATCCCGACATAACCCGCGGATCCCCCTAGCATAATGTAGGATTTTTATTTCATCCCCGCATAACCCGTGGATTCCCCTGAATTAACTCATGATCTCCCTTTATCCCGGCATAACCTGCGGATCTCCCTAGCACAACCTAGGATTGTTCTTTCATCCCGGCATAACCCGTGAATTCCCCTGACATAACTCAGGATCTCTTTTCATCCCGGCATAACCCGCGGATCCCCCTAGCATAACCTAGGATTTTTCTTTCATCCCGGCATAACCCGTGGATTCCCCTGACATAACTCAGGATCTCTTTTCATCCCGGCATAATCCGCGTATCCCCCTAGCATAACCTAGGATTTTTCTTTCATCCCGGCACAACCCGTGGATTCCCGTGACATAAAGAAAGATCTCCCTTCATCCCGGCATAACCCGCGGATCTCCCTAGCATAACCTAGGATTGTTCTTTCATCCACCCATAACCCGTGGATTCCCATGATATAACTCAGGATCCCTTTTTATCCCGGCATAACCCGTGGATCCCCCTATCGTAACCTAGAATTGTTCTTTCATCCCGACATAACCCGTGGATTCCCCTGACATAATTCAGGACCTCCCTTCATCTCGGCATAGCCCGCGGATCCCCCTAGCATAACATAGGATTTTGCTTTCATCCCAGCATAACCCGTGGATTCCCCTGACATAACTCAGGACCTCCCTTCATCCCGGTATAACCCGTGGATTCCCCTGACATGGCTCAGGACCTCCTTTCATCCCGAATAACCCGCAGATTACCCTAGCATAACCTAGGATTTTTCATTCATCCCGGCATGACCCGTGGATTCCCCTAGCATAACCTAGGATTTTTCATTCGTTTCGGCATAACCCGCGGACTTCCCGGGCATAACCTTGGAGGTTCTTCATAACCTATCCTCAGTAGGAACTTTCCTATCTCGGCATAACCCGCGGATATTTTATTTCCCTCCCCACAGAGACTTTTTCATTCTTATCCTGAAATAACCCAAGGATTCTCATCTTATCCCCTAGCAGGAACCATTTCTCTTCCCAAGCATAACTTGGCGATCTTTCCCAGGGATACACAATTCCGATCCCTATTGTTTTTAATAAAGAGTAGCATAGATGTGTGTTACAAATAACTCACGAAATTTTCCAGTGACAACTGGGGAAGAAAATTTTGTTCGTTTGCTTGTTTTGCTGTCTGAGCAGGTGTCGATTTAAGGCACAAGATTCGGCATAATTGAAAGCATGAGTGTCAATTAAGAACAGAAGAAAAGAAAAGAGACAAAGGGTGAATTCAAAGTGAAGAAGCGGGCTGCTCAGAAAATAATTGAAGTCACAAGCTCAGCATATCCTGCCTTATTTCAAGATTCAAGACTGAGCCAACAGCTGCAATTAACGAGCATCAAGATTCAGATCGGAGTCTGCCACAAAAGATAGCCGAGACTCAAGATCAAGCTTCAAGAGACTCACAAATAGGAATTTTTTAACTTGTACTTGAAAGGTTTAGCTAACTTAGTTTTTTTATTTTCTTTTGGTGTAACAAGGAGTTTAGCAAGCAGAAACAGCAGCAACATCAACCAATCACAGTGTCCCGGTAGTACAAGCTACCAAAATTTCCAGAACTACACTGACATGATTCCTTTATTGCCAAGGATATGTAGGCAACCTTTGAAGCAAGGTTCGGTCAGAAATTTATCAAAATGCTTCACATGGAGTATTCAATCGGACGGAAATCGCTCATATTTGCTCACTTATCTTTGCACGAAAACTCTTTGTGTTCCCGCGCAAAGAGGGTCAGCTATGAGCATATGATTTTTACCCAGTCGAAACAAGCTCCTACATGACTCTTAAAGTTTAGGATTTTTCTTTAAAAATATTAGGATTTTAATTTTTAGAATTTAATTGCATGCGCATGTTCATTACTGCATGTTTAAGATTAATTACGAATTAATTGTTAAATAAATTTATTTTACAAATTAAAATACAAAATAATATATACATTTCCGACATTTGAAATTATTCTATGTTTAATTTCAACTTAGTGTAGGTTTTATTTGTGATAATTAGGAATTTGTGGTTGTAAATAAAGTTAGGGAATTATATTTAAATTAAAAGAAAAAGACAAAAAAGACATATGTGTGTATATATACATAGCCACTTAGGGTGGCCACAATTGGGCCAGACCTGAGTGGCCCAAAGCTTGTCTCTCTTTTGAAAAACACATGAAACAACCCAAACCACCGACCCCTCTGATATAGTCCACGTCCAAAGACCAAACGACGCTGTTTCAAAAAAGAAGGGCTCATCACATCCATCCATCCCCATCTCATCCAACGGACATTTAACCCTCTCCCAAATAGCATATATATGTCCAAATGTCTCTAATACAGACAGAGACCAAACCCCCCATCCTCGTATCGTCTACTCCGTTTGTAACGCCTCCGTTGACCTCTCCACTACCACCCCTTGACCATCGGCCTACCACCCTAATGCCACCGCCGGAAATTGCCTCACGGCGGCGGCCGGAAACAAAACCTTCCTAGATTTACACCACTCAACCGTCACGATCTCCTCTTTCCCACCCTGTAATTATTTCCCATCGAACAAGCCCCCTCCGTCTCGAATCTTCAAAAACAGGGTCGTCGGAACCACCGTCTCTGGCGACCTTGTTCCAAACCCTTCCACCTTTACACCATAGAACCACTAGGACACCCCCTTCCCCGTCCTGTATCCCACTCCCTTCGAATCCCCCCATCATCTCAAATATTCTCCGAAAGGTCGTCGGAAACCCTATCCTTGGGGACCCTGTCCCAAAGCCCTCAAAATTTACACCCCTAAAGCATCTCAATCTCCTCATTTCAACCGTGTAGGTCACCTTTCTCGAATCTGCCCGAAACCCTTTGAATATCAATTCAAAGGCTAACCCTAAATCTCAAAACCTGCCGGAAATGCCTCAAACTCCTCCTAGGCAACCCCTGATCCTTCCTCTCCCCAACCATACCATCCATGAGCCCCAAACATCCTCAACCACGGAATAAATTCCAATCTAAGACCACACTGAGGTCTCAAAACCTTGAAAGCCCCTCCTTGAGTTCTCAAACTGGTTGTACACCACCCTAGAAGGTTTGGAACCCCTGTGGGAAGGGTTAAGAGCCAATTGAAATGGTCTAAATGGACATGCGTGGAAAGAAGCTAAGTTTTCTATATTTTCATTTTCTTTAGCTGTTAAATACTTGATTTCATTTAATAATTGATTAGGTTCAGTAGTTACATGCCTAATAGTTTGAAGTTCTTTTATTTGATTTTTCTTTTGGTTGTTTGTCTGTTTGTCCACAAGTTCATCTGAAATAGGTTTCAATATTCATATGCTCTGTTTGACACCAGTCTAAAAGTATCTTCGTCTCTTTAATAATTGCATATCCTGTTAATAGCAGCTTCTTGATCTTGAAGCTTAGTTAATTCTTCAGTACTGTTATTTTTAGGGCTTAATTGACATCCATCTTCTGATTCTTCATTTATTCTATGATTTATGGTTCGCCCCTAAGCATTTGATTGCCATAATGATTTTGAGTTTTCAGTATTGATATTGGTTTAAGATGATTTGGGGGGTTAGGACCTCTAATTGTTCAGTGGTAGCCTTTTACTTGCTTCCTAAATTGATTCTGAACTAAATACTCACCATTTGCTGTGTGCTTCTCGCTTTAAATATTTCTGAAGCATTTTGATTGATCCATTTCTGAAAACTAAGTGTTGACAAATGTATTCATTATTCTAGTCCTTTATAGTCTTGTATAATGTTTGGATGTGAAAGTCTATATTAAGGCATTTGTGTTGAACCTTGTTAATTTTGGCTGATTCTGAATTTTCATGAGCCTACTAGTATAAGATTAAAAGGTGACCCAAGTTTGATTGACCAAGGTCAATTGTAACTAAACTAGGGCCAAGGAACTGACTAAGGTCAAAACTTCAGGGGGGGGGGGTAATTTAGGATAGGAGGTGAGGGTATAACAGGGATTTGAACCTTTGAAAATCTAATAGTAATCCCTTAGAACCTTCTAGCAAGGACTAAAGCACAATTCCTGCCTCAAACTTGAGGCACAAGTCAGGAATTGAAGGACCATTTAGGCAAAGTGCAAATTCGAAGTAAGGACTAAAAGGAAAACAAGAGGAAAATCTGATGCCCTAAGGCTTTGCTATAAAATAAACCATTTGGGCATTTTTTAAGGATCCGGAACCTACTTTTTGAATCCAAAAGATAAAAATTCATCTTTGTTTTCCATATATCTGTGAAAAACTATTAGTACTATTTGGATCATTTTTGAGATAGAATTCTATCTAAAACTCTGCTGAAAGTCCTGGGTGTGCTGGTTTATTGGCTGTTGCTTGCGTTTGCTTGTTTTTCCCCTACTCATAAGCTCCTTTTCCTTGTCAAATTACAGTACCTCTCAATGCTCCTTAATGCATAAAGTTCAATTGTAATGTATCCTCCAAGTGTGAAGATCCACGTTGGCTATTCTATTTTTTGAATCCCCACCCTGTTTCCCCGTCCCTAGCTAAGCATATGTAAGGATATGATAGCTATCTTGTTATACTCAGTTGTTTGGATTTGTTTATTTTTGTAATAACTGGACATTTGGGACTGTTTCAATATTTAACTAGACATTAGACTGAGTTTTCTCTTTTATACGTATAATTGATAGTAAGTTTTAGTTATTAGTCTGGCTGGTCAAGAGTAGTTCTTTTGCACTTAGAGCTACAGGATTTAAGGAATATTAGTTTCGATAATCGTGTAAAGGTCAAATGCTGTGTAATAGCTCAGGTCAATTAAATCTCAGAATGTTTAGTAATAATTTGTTCTCAGATTTGTTCCATGTAGTGTAACCTGAATCGCACTTGAATTCTAAAGTTTGGATTCAGATACTCCGACTGATGAGTATGCGAATCATTTAGTTCAAGTGTAATACTAAAAATGGATATAAAAATGATCGTTACTATTCTTTCATGAATGTGTAGATATGCAATTTTGTACATAATTTCAAACCAATGAATTGTTTCGAATGGACTCTTTCGTCCAAGGCAAAACTAGGCCCAAATGAGAGGCCTAGTATGCATAAGGGGTATGGTAACCCTATGTGTTTCCTGGGCTAAAAGATTAAAAGCCCAAGATAGTCGCAATAGCTACTAGTCGCATCCTAGGAAATATGTGCTCTTGGGCTGGCCCAAATCTGAGTTAGTACGTACAGTTAGCCATAAATGAGGCTAAGATGCATATAATGCTTTTCCAAATGCACAGTCTGTACACAAAATAATTAGTGCATTTAAGCACCCAGAAAAGTAGAGGATTTAGCATGTGTTAAGATATCCTTATAAAATAAAGCGATGTTAATTCAAGCAAATATTATGTGATGGCTCCTTCATTCATTAATGCATATAGAAAAATAGGAAGTGATGTTTAGCAAATTTCACGGCCTTTCCACGAATGTCAAAGACGTAGTTTCTATAGGCGTGTGTTAATTAAATATCTTCCTAAATTCGGGTGCGCATTTATGTGACCCAAATCCCATTGTCAATGGAATTAAAATATGTCTAAAATTGCGGGTGCATTTATGTGACGCGATTCGTGACGTGTTTTAATAACATTGCAAATTTTCCTAAAAGATTTTAAAAAGCGGTTTTATAATCTAAAAATACAAGTTAAGAGGTGTAGCAAATTACATTTTAGCCACTTATAATGAGTTTAAGCGACCGTGGTAGAACCACGGGACCCGAGGGTGCCTAACACCTTCCCTCGGGTCAATAGAATTCCTTACTCAAGAATTGCTGGTTGGCAGACTCCAATTGGATATTAGAAATTTCCTCGATTTGGGATTTTAAATCGGTGAGTTGGGACACCAACAGCTAAATCTATCCCAAGTGGTGACTCTTGAAATAAATAATTAATCTCATCTCGAATAAGGCCACTTTAATTGGAAAAACTCCTATACACGTGTCGTCTTTCGGGGTAACCACGTGTAAACGGTAAAAATGAGGTGTGACAGGGAAGCTCTGGAGTGGTGTACCCCCTAAGATGCTAATAGGTGGTACACGTAGGATAATATGGCTCAGGCCTTTGCCAGGCACTTTCAGTATAATATAGAAATCGTCCTGGATTGCATGTCCCTCACCAAGATGGAAAAGAGGCGTAATGAAAGCTTTAGGAATACAGGCTCAGATAGAGAGCGCAAGCTGCTAGAGTTATTCCCCCGATGGGAGAAAAAGAGATGGTCGAGTACTTTTTTCAAGCTCAAGAGCCAAGTTACTTTGGACATTTGATCACGGTTGTGGGTAGGCCTTTTAATGATGTGGTATAAATGGGAGAAATGGTAGGAGATGGACTGAAGTCAAGCAAGATCGTGAGCTATTTTGCATTAAAAGACACAACACAAGAAATTCAGAACGACACATGAAGCTTGCTGGGTCAGAAGAAACACGATGATGTTGCCATGGTTGATTCAGAGTCATGACATGGACCAAAAGGTCTGCCTCACCAATATACCCAGCCTTAACTCTAACCCCAGACCTATCCCCAAGCTCCAAATAATCCACTTCAATGTTATCCTCCGAACTAGTCTGGTCATCTGTCCAACCACCAGGTCACTCCCTATGGCGAGCGCCAGCACCGTAAAGTGCATTCTTGCCTTCAAAACATTTTTGAGCGCCCAAAAATCCTAGAAAACACGACAGGGAAGACAAAAAAGGCAGAGAAATAATTTCACGCCGATTGGGGAGTCTTACACAAGCATGTTTGAAAAGTTAAAGCATTCTGGCCTAATTGAGCCGCTCCTCAGCTATACTCCAGACCCATATGCAAAAGGCTTTTATTCTACTGTACGATGCATGTACAACTCTAATGTCCAAGGGCATAGCATTGAGGATTGTCGTTCTTTGAAAAGGGAAATAGAAAGAATGATTCAAGAAGGGGTAATTGTGATCAATGACAGTGAGAAGGAGCATACGAATCCTCCTGGGAACTTGTTGACTGAAGTTAATGATATTGAAATTGCTAATGGTCTTGGAAATAGTGATGCAGAACTCAGTGGCTAAGATGCCGTGTTTGGCAATTGGAAAGACATTCCATTTCTTGGTCATCCGGAGAGGAGTTTTGGTGGTTTATTTTGTTGTCATTTCTATTGTCGGGGTTATTTTTAGGGTTGTAATCCGGATATTGTCTTGTGACTCAAACCCTTCAATCCTTTTATTTTCCTAGTTTGTTTAGTTGTACTAGCTTATTTAGTGTTGTTTAGGTTTGTTCCAAGGTTGTAACCCCAGTTGAGTTTGCTTGTTTTGTTGTTCAAACCCTTTCACCATTTTTCTAATGCAATTTTCCGTTTTCTGTCATTTCTAATCATTTTTGGTTATTTTTTTTCCATTTATACTTCTTTTCCTATTGACTTTAGTGACATGACTTGCACGCATAATTCCAAGCCTGGTCTTAAAAGTTAATTTAATCATGAAGCAATGGAACAATTTTGAAGATGATAGGGACATTTGAGGGAAATAAGTAATGAGATTTTGAGATCACTTCAAGCCCGAATTGTGTGAAACTGGGGCATATAAAACATAAAGAAACACTACTAAAATGCATCTTGCCGCATCAGGTTGAAGCTAATGGTAAGTTTGCCCCTAATTGGTAGCGGTCGTTCATAGTCACGAAAGTGTTTTACAATGGTGCTTTGTGTTTAACAAATGTAAAAGGAAAATGTGTGGATATGACTACCAATTCTGATGCAGTCAAAAGATATTACGCGTGATTTCTTTGGTTTGTTTAATTGTGTTTTTGTACTTGGCATGTTTTGATGGTTAGAATGGTGAAGGCATTTTGTTATGCTATTTAAACACTTTATCCTTTGTTACCCCTTTGAGCCTTATTTATTTCCTTTTGTATCCCTCTTTTGGAATCAGTAGCAAAGATCATAAATGTGAGCGCGAAAGATAAGTGAAGGAACAGAAAAATGAAGAGGAAAAAGTAAGTAAAGAAAAAAAAGAACAACAAAACAACAAATAGAGAAAAGGAAGAAAGAAAAAAAAAAGAAAAAAGAGAAGAGAAAAAAAAAGAAAAAAGAAAAAGAAAAAAAAGAAAGAAGAAAAGAAGAGAACGAAAAGAAAGAGAAAAGAGAAAATCGCAACAAAACAAAGCAATTCTTATGTCAGGAACTACGTTCGACCTGATTCCTTTTAAGGATACATAGGAATCCTCACAGTTTGGTCCATCAAAATAAAAATCCAAAAGCCACCAACAAATAAACCAGGGTAAAAGTTGTGGTTATGTAAAAGATCTGATTCCAAAGGTTGTAATTTTGAACCCATCCAAGTTGTTTTGAGCCTTTGTGATACCCTTTATTTCTAACCCTATGCAAAAGCACACATTACAGTCCAAAATGGATAATGGGATTTAATTTTCAAAAACCCTTTCATGACCCTCCTAGATAATGAGATTTGATTTAAAATTTTCAGAACCCTTATGGATAATGAGATTTAATTTTTTTAATAAAGTTCCCAGGACCTTTTTAGAAATGGGATTTAGTTAAAAAAAAGTTCTCAGGACTCTCCTGGAAAATGGGATTTAAATTAAAATTTTCAGGACCCTCCTGGATAATGGGATTTAGTTAAAATATCTTAGGTCACTCTTGGATAATGGGATTTAGTTTTAAGTTTTCAGGACCCTCCTGGATAATGGGATCTAATTTTAAGTTTTAGTGTAACTTCTCCCTTTAGAAAATATAATTTAGCTTTAATGTTATCACTCTTAAGATGAGATTTAATTTGAAGTTTCTAGGTCCCTCCTTGATAATTGGATTTAGCTTTCAAATTCTTAGAGCTCTCCAGGTAACATGATCCAATTAACACTCACAAATATGCCAAGATTGCAAACTGGGCAGAAAAATTTCTTTTGTTTTGTTTGTTTTGTTGAAATGTCAGGCGCCCACCTGGATAACGAGGGAATATAGTTTAAATTTTTAGAAATCAGGCGCCCACCTGGAGAACGTGGGAATACAGTTCAAGTTTTGGTTATTAGGAACCCACCTGAAGAACACGGGAACACAATTCATGTATTTGCAGTCAGGCACCCACCCACAGAATGAGGGAATGCAATTCAAGTTTTGGTAGTCTGGCACACACCTAGAGAATGGGGGAATATAATTTGAGTTTTGGTAATCAGATACCCACCTGGAGAACGAGGGAATATAATTCAAGTTTTGGTAATCAGACACCCACTTGGAAAACGAGGGAATATAATTGATGTTTGGTAGTCAGGCACCCACCTGGAGGACAAGGGAACACAATTCGAGTTTTGGTAATCAGGCACCCACCTGGAGAACAAGGTAATACAATTCAAGTTTGGTTACCAAGCACCTAAAAGGAGAACGAGGGAATACAATGCAAGTTTTCGGCAATCAAGCGCTCACCTAGAGAACAAGGGAATGCAGTTTAATTTTTGGCAATCAGGCGTCCCACCTAGAGAAAAATGGGAATATAATTCTGTTTTTATCAATCAGTCGACCACATGGAGAACAAGTTTTTGGAAATCAGGCACCCACCTGGAGAACAAGAGAATATAGCTCATGTTTTTTTCAGCAATCAGGCACCCACCTGGAGAACAAGGGAATACAGTTCAAGTTTTCCTCAATCAAGCGCCCACCCGGATAACAAGGGAATACTGTTCAACTTTTCGGCAATCAGGCACCCATATGGAGACTAAGGGAATACAGTTCAAGTTTTTTGCAATCAGGCACCCACCTAGAGAACATGGGAATACAGTTCAAGTTTTTAGCAATCAGGCGCCCACCTGGAGAACAAGGGAATATAGCTCATGTTTTTGGCAATCAGGCGCCCACCTAGAGAATAAGGAAATACAGTTCAAATATTATCAATTAGGCACTACCTAGAGAATAAGGGAATTTACTTCAGAATATAATTCAAGTCAGCAACAAAAGAAGCTCGTGGCAAGAATGCGAGTCAACAATCCGAGGTGATCAACATAAGTTAGTCACAATAAAGAAAAAAGGAGAAAAAGGCAAAAAGTTAATCCAAATGTAGAAGTTGATGAAAGATGTGGGTTGCTCAAGACATGGTTGAGGTCACAAGCACTACATGTCTGGCCTTAATTCAAAAATCTAAAGAAGAACGAGCTAGCCCATGCAGTTAATAAACGTCAAGGTTGAAATCTAAAGTCTGAATGAAGAACCACTCAACACTCAAGATCAAGCTTCGGAAGACTTATAGATAGGAATTTTGTAACACGTAGTTGACAGGCTTAACTAGTATTTTTTATTTCTTTTGATTTTGATGTAATAACAAGACCACGGATCGGAACCTCGGCGGAACAGCACCTCAACCGGCTCTTCACCTTGGAATACTCCATCATTTTACTCACTTCCGAACTATACTAACCTGATTCCTTTATATCCAAGGATATGTAGACAACCTCAAAAGCGGGGTGTGGTCAAATCTTTTCAAAAGGCTTCCCACGGAGTATCTAAACGTGCAGAAATCGCTCGTAACTTTGCACAAAAACTCTTTGTGTTTTCAGGCAAAGAGGGGCAGCTATGAGCACATGGTTTTTGTTTGAATTACTCCCATAAAATATCAGAATATAATTTTTCCAAATTTTGCAATTTTATAGGATTTTTTGTAATATTTTATTAATTTTTTGTATTTTTGTCCATATTTTATTTCCATTAAAAATAAAAAAATGTCAAAAATATCATGCATTGCATTTAGATTTTGGATTCACATTTTAGGATTAGATAATTAATTAATTTCTTTATTAAAAATAAAAAAATGGCTCATTTTTACATTCTTAGCTTTTTTTTATTAAGTTTCTCTTTAAATTTAGGATTAGCTAATTTTTATAAACTTTATAGTTAGATAATTAGCTTAATTTTACAATTTGAATTGCTTTAGGAAAAGCTTGATCTTTAATTAAAATTGGATCAAACATTTTAGAAGCCCAAATTTTCCCCAAATTCAGTCCAAACCGGATCGATCCGATCCAATACCCAATACCCAACCCTAAGAACTAGACCTATTAAACTAGACACAAAAAACATATATCGGTTCCTTTACTCAACAGTTTGTCAAGTCAATACTTATACTCGCAAGTCAGGGAGTTCTCTCTTGGCATATGGAACCCCAACCCTATGTTCCACAATAAGAAAATCCAATCCCCCTAAAACCCCTAGATATTGATCAAATTAGCACCAAGCCTAGCTTCAAAGAAATGCTTATCACAAAAAATCCAATGTTATTTGCAACCCTAGGGAATGATCATGACCAAAACTCCATATTAATGGATCAAGATGATTAGTCAATTGATAAATCCTCCTTGTCAATCTCAGAAGGCATCAAGTGTATCTTCTTATCCACTGAGGATAAAACATGCATCTATGAGCCATCGAAGCACTCTATCATCATCACACTAGTGGGAAAACACATGCTACATCACTACCTAAAGAATAAAATACAGGAACTATGGAAGCCAACAGAGGGTTTCCAATTAATTGATCTAGGAATGGACTACTACATCATTAAATTCAAAAGAAAAGAGAATATGGTCAAAGCAATCCAAGAAGGTCCTTGGTTAAAAAACGAGCATTTTCTCTCCATTATTCAGTGGAAACCAACTTTTTTTGTTTGGATTAGACTTCCTCAGTTACCCACTGAGTTTTATGATGGAAAAATTTTGGACAAAATTGGTAATGCAATTGGTCGACTACTTAAAATTGACGTATGCACATCAACAACCCTACGTGGTCATTATATAAGATTATGTGTGGAATTACCCCTTGACCTGCCATTTCAACCTTTCATCTATGTTGGCCATCACAAACAAACAATTCATTATGAATGGGATAACTTCCTTTGTACAAAATGCAGTAGATTGGGACATATAGCACAAAAATGTCCCTTCATACTTCAAATTAATAAGGACAATCCAAATGAAGTCACATACAAGGAATTACCATTCTCAAAAGCAGGTGATCAAGAAGTATGGGCAACAATATCTTTTTCGAAAAGGAAAAATCATGCTATGAAAACCACCCCTAAAGCACCCCAATGTGAATAAACACGACACTGGTCCATGTATTTCTTATAAGCTTTTCAGTGTTACCACTGGTAAGTGTTTGGATACTAAATTTCTTCAATACAAAACAAATGATGTTAATTACTCCATGTCTTCTTCTCATTTTGTGCTTAGGGACCAAACTATTTTTTCAACCAAAAATAAATATTCTATTCTAGACGACCAGCTAATGGTTTTGGATAAGACCACCAATGAAACTAATAATCAAATTTCCTCTAAAAATAATACAAATCTTCCTAATGAAACAAATGTCCAGTTTTACTACTAATACTGGCATGGAGATGACAAACGTGTCAAGAACCTCTAATCCTACACAACAAATGACCAAGGTGGCCATGCAAGATAACATAGGAAAGGACACTACTACCCTTACTAATAATCAAAAGATTACTATTAACACTAACCTTCCTAGTGGAGAATTTAGCAATCAACCATTTGTTAACCATAACCCCAAGAAAAATCCTTCAACCAGATCCGATTATCATCAACTACCAAAGCATGTTAGCCAAATGGCTATTAACATAGAAACCTCTTGCCAAATGGCCATTAATCTTCCATAAACGAATCAGAAGGACAACCTATAAACACTTCTCTTGGGGACACAAAAAACCTACAAAAGTTTTTCCCAATCATTAGCCCTCTAACCAATCCTCAACAATTACTCAAGATTCACCCCCCACGCGCGACTTAGGTCTAATGAATAGTTCAGTTTCTGCCCAAAATTCCAACCATTGCTTCAACCAGCGGGAGAAGACAAAGACTTCTCCAAATCCTTCGTCAAACTAGATTAACAATAGCAAACCTACCACTATCTCAACCTCAATTAGTAAATCCCCAGATCGTCTATGTCTAGCCACCTCAAGCACAAAACTATCAACCAGTGTCATGGATGGAGATGGGTCTTATGGTCCATGCATGCATTTTCAACATCCATGTAAATGGCCAGGACACTGTGATCATCCTCCACGACACTCAGTACCTAGCTCAGCTAGTTTTGGAAGGGATGAGGTTGGCCATGAACAACTTCTTGAACCAAGCCTGGCTACACAACATATTTTAACCCCTAGCCGGGTCTGTGAACCCATAATTGGTCTATGCAATGAGGAACCAATGGAATCTTTCCCCCCATTCAAATCCAATATATCCCCAAACTGCGCTAATCGATATGCCCTTCTTCATGCCAGAGAACATCTCCCATCTAAACCCCATTCTGTTGCCATGGGAGCAGCCACAACCACCACAGGCACCTCCAACACCACCACTACCCCCCTGTCCATGACACAATCTAGTAAATGGTCAAGAGCCAGTGGAAGAAGTAATAGGAGAAGTGGAAGAGCCACTACACCTCCTCTTAGAACGAGTCCTAGAAATCCCAAGGCTAGACGGGGTAAAAGTGTTTTTCTTTTCAGAGGGGCAAGAGAAGAGGCATGTTCTCAGTTGCGCACTGGAATTTTACAAATGCTCGATGGACATACGACCTCCTCAGGATCCAATCGTAGGAAATCGAACAATGATCCTTGTACCATCTCTTTGGAGGAATCCTGTGATGGGGGAAGTAAGGGAGAATGGGAACCCAACCAACCAAAGTTTTAGCTTATCCATGAATAGACTCACCAACATTATCATTTTGAACATTAGATGAGGAAACAACGATACCTTTAGATGGAATTTTAGGGACATGGTGGACACTCACAAGGAATGTTTGGTAGCTTCGATAGACACTAGGATGGGTAATCACTTGGAGCTATTGGATGATTGTGGGTTTACTGAGTTTGTGGAAGTTCCAACGCAGAGTCAAGCTAGAGGGATTGTTGTGCTATACAATCATGAAGTAGTCACAGTGCAAAATTTCATGCATAGAGATCAAGAGATTCATGCAACTATTGAGGTAAACCCTATCCGCCAAAAAATGGCTTCTTAGTATTGTTTATGCTAGCACTAACATTTTAAATCGTAATAAAATATGGGACAATATTCAACGTATTATTGATATCTTTAAGGGACCTTAGCTTTAAGGAGGAGACTTTAATGACATTTTTAGTTCAATGAAAAATATGGAGGTAATCCTATTAGAGATAGTAGAGCAAAATTCCATTGGTCAAAAATTAATTATTGCAATCTAATTGATTTAGGTTACAAAGGTTCAAAATATACTTGGTCCAACCTTAGACACGAAACTAGAGGTTTTATTATGGAAATATTGGAAAAGGTATTAGGTAATAAGGATTGGACTAAATTATTTCCTAAAAGCTACATTATTCATGTACCTAGAACTCATCGGACCAGAACCCTATATTAGTTGAATTAATACCCAAAAGAAATACCATTAATAAACCTCCTTTTTGACTGGAAACCTACCGGTGCAAGCACCCCTCCTTCAAACCACTAGTTCAAAACAACTGGTCTATAAATGACTATATTAGGAATAGTAGTTCCTTTAAAGACAAAGTCATACAATGGAAACACCTTACTTTTGGTGATACCATGGGAAAAAAAGGAAAATTTTAGCCCAGATTCAAGGGATAGGAAATTCTAAGCACTACCCTCATAGTATTTTTGTACAAGAACTTCACTCGAGCCTCAAAAAAGAATTCAATGATTTATTGCTTATAGAGGAAGACTATTGGAAATTAAGGTCGAGAATTCTCTCGTTGAATGAGGGAGATGCCAATACTAATTTTATCACATATTGGCCACTAATAAAAAAAAAGGAATAAAATAAACTTCTTCAATGTTAATGAAGGAAATTGGATAAATGACCTTAATCCAGTGACCTCCCATGCTTGTAACTACTTTTCTAATATTTTCACAACCTCTCATGGTAACTCTAGTAGAATTAGCTCCCTAACAAATGTCACTCAACATGCCCTATCTCTGCAAAACCTTGATAAACCTCTATTAGATATTGAGGTCAAGAAGTCTATTCTATTTCAAGCCTTTTAAGGCACCAGGACCAGATGGTCTACACCCATTCTTTTTTCAAAAGTATTGGGGCTTAGTAGGCCACTCTGTCACAAAGATGTGCCATGACATCTTTCAATCCCAAGAGATCCCCCATGAACTTATCAAGAACTATCTATGCCTAATCCCAAAAATTCCTAATGCAAATCACCTAAACAACGTTAGACCAATTGGTCTACGCAATACGGCCTATAAGGTCATTACCAAAATTCTGGTAAATAGACTTAAGCCATTTCTTGACCATCTTATTTTCCCTTAACAAGCAAGTTTTATTAAGAATATGAGAGCTTCGGACAATGCCATAATTATTCAAGAAGTTATTTCCAAAATTCACAAACAAAAAGGGAAACAAGGTCACATAATTCTCAAAATAGACCTTGGAAAAGCCTTCGATCGGTTAGAATGGTGTTTTGTGCACCATACCCTAAATTACTTCAATTTTCGTCTTAAATTTAAGAAACTCTTATTTGCATCTCTACAAGATCAATATCTATTTTGATAAATGGCTCTACTACCAATTTCATTCAACCTAGCCAGGGAATTAGGTAAGGGGACCCTATCTCTCCTTATATCTTTATTTTACGTCTAAAAATTCTATCAGGATTCATAAATCACCAGGTGGACATCAGGAACTGGGACCCTATTACTTTAGGAAGAAAGGGCCATTCTTTTTCTCACCCATTCTTTGCAGAGATCTAACCCTTATGGCTAAAGCCAATCTTAAATCAAGACATACCCTTATGAAATACTTTTGTACTCTCTCAGATCAATCTATTAATACAAAAAAAATCTAAAGCCATCTTCTCCAATAATTGCCAATGGCCTCTTACAAAAAATATTACAACCATTATTGTTATAAAGAGGACTAACTCGTTTGGGATATACCTGAGATTTTCCATCCTAAATAAAAAAACATATCCCTAAGGACTACCAATTTATAATTGACAAAATAAGAGCAAAACTCGCCTCCTCGAAAGCTAAATTCCTAAATATAGCTGGACGAACTACTCTCTCTCACTCCTGTTTAAATACCAACCCAAATCAATATATGCAATATACTCTCTTACCTATGAGTATTCTAAAATAATATGATAAGGTTCTAAGAGAC
Organism: Nicotiana benthamiana; assembly: GCA_034376525.1. Classification (NCBI taxonomy): domain Eukaryota; kingdom Viridiplantae; phylum Streptophyta; class Magnoliopsida; order Solanales; family Solanaceae; genus Nicotiana; species Nicotiana benthamiana. The sequence continues at coordinate 72,609,133 of CM067325.1, forward strand.
TTTATATGGGGTAGTACTACTGAGAAACGAAAACTCTACTATATTAATTGGTCTTCAATGTGCCAACTTAGAGATAAAGGAGGCTTGGGGCTTCATAAAGCAAAAGATAAGAACGTTTGTACCTTAGCTAATCTAGCTTGGAGAGGAATTACCAACACCACTACTCCTTGGGATAACCTTATCATTAATACTTATGCTAACTCTCAATATACTACGAAAAATTCTTTTATATGGAAGGGTATTTTAAAAGGGTGGGAAGTTTTCTCTAAGGGTATTGTTTGGCATTTACATCATATTTCCAAACTAAACATTTGGGAATCCAATTGGATCCCCAACCTAGGCAGCCTTAGAAATACAATACAAGGCACTCTTTCCAAGAATGATCATAATCTTAAAATTGCTAATATCTTTGATGGAAAGGAATGTCACCTTGATAGAATATCGCTCAACCTACCCAATAATATTAAGGATGCCATTTTAAAAACAGAAATACGTATCAAGCCTCCTATTAGGGACACCCCTATTTGGTCCCTTAACACTAAAGGCATTTTTCTAACAAAATCTTGCTACACTTTAATACACACAATAATGAGAATAACTTAGACTTTCAATATATTTGGAGCCTACCTTGCCTTAATAAGATAAAATTTTTTCTTTGGCAATGTCTTCAAAATAAAATTCCATGTAGACAATACTTGACAAACATTGGCCTCAACATAGATCCTCATTGCCCAGTTTGTAGAAAACAAGTAGAGGAATCTATCTATCATATCTTTCTTGAATGCCAGGCAACTAACCATCTTTGGGATACCTTTGGTTGGAACAATTTCTATAAGGATAATGGTAAACACTGGCTAATCTAACTAAAAAACCTTAGCAGAAATTTCACAAACCCCATGTTAAGCTGGAACCTTTTCTTTCCCTTTGCAATTTGGTATATTTGGATAAACATAAATATAACAATCATAACATACCAATTTATCCATAAATATCAACCACATCACTAGTACATCTATGGAATTCAACATTCTAACGAATCCTAATATCCTACACGCACCAGAACTGCTTATTAGGGTTAAATGGCATAAACTTCCAATGGGTTGGTACAAACTCAACATTGATGCAGGCTTCTCTAGAGATAAACAAAAATGCGGTCTAGGTGGAGTCATAGGGAATGACAAAGGATACTGGATCATCGGATATACTAAATGTGCCAATGCATATGGATACCTTCAAGTAGAAATAAAGGCTCTATTAGAAGGACTAAAAACAACTCACGAATGAGATTTGTTTCCACTTCAGATTGAAACGGACTCCACGGAGGTGATTCAATCCATACAACAAGGGAACCACCTATCTACTAACATCTTATTAAAATTCAGGTTGTTAATGCACCAAGGAAAGTAGGTAATCCTCAAGCACGAGTTCCGGAAAGGGAATAGGTCTGCTCACAAGCTTGCATGCATTGGATATGATAATACAAGGAAGAAGAAGAGAGTTTTTGCCGCCCCACCGGAAGAAGTGATAACCTTACTACATAAGGATGTATTAGATAAGCCTGTTGTTGAAAAACTTTTGTCGTATGATGCTTGCACTTGTGAGCAAGCCTAGGTAATTATAGTGTCCTATGTGATACTAACTACTACTCTTATGTAATGGATGTTCCTTGACTTTTAATATATTTACTTCCTGTCTGCTAAAAAAAAAGACACAAAAAATATAACGCCTAGGGGATGCCACCAAACGATCACTCCAACGTCCCCGGCCAGTAGCACCATTGGACAGACCATTGTTGAACTCTTCGATGTCGTCCAGCCAACACCAACCACTGTTTCTTCGCTAGAAATCACCAGACCCTGCGCCAGACCTCACGCCACCACCCAACGACCACCCCTGAACTTCATCTCCTTCACCTTCTAACAACCATAAACCATCACAATTTTAACCCAAATCAGCTGATTCAGCTTTATCATTTTGGTTTAGCTCGAGTTGTCCGATGAGTTACGAGTGCGATTTCGAGTTGAGAAAAACAGAATAAGATTTTGAGGTTAAAATTCTGCTTCTTCTCACTACAAAAATTGTTTGGGATTTGGGTTGTTGTAGTTGATTTGACTGTCTGTTTCCGAGTTTTGAGGTCTGGATTTAAGTCCATTCAGGGTCCGTTCAATGTTGTTCGAGATTCCAGCTTGGTCTCCAGTCAGGTCTGTACACGTTCAGCTTCTGTGACCTTCTCCAGGATTGATTCCGGTGTTATTATCTTGCAATTGGGTATGTGATACTTTCTTGATTGTTATCAGACATATAGATGAAGATCTACTATATATATGCCTAAATCTTCTATACCTACTTTGTTTTCTTAGATTTTAGCTAATGAATTCAAACCATGTTGCGTTGGTTCCTTCTAAGTGTTCACTGTTAATACATATTTGGCTTATTTGAGCATATGTCATTGAGGTGTTAATTCTCACTAAATTTGTTTTGTTATCCAGCTCATTTTATGTGAATATTCATGAATAGCAGTTGATGTTCATAGGCTGATGGATTTTGATAAGCTGAAGAAGAGTATGTTATGTTCTTAATTGAAAGCAGGCATCGTTGTGCTTGAATAAAATGATCACTGTATGTAGTTTGTTGTATATAGTTTCATCAACACACTAATTTATTTTACTGCATCTATCATGTCACTACTTCCATTGTTAGTTTATTTTTCCATGAATTTTTTTTCTTCCAAGCGCAAAGTCTTTCTAAATGAATTTTGTCATATTTTGCCAATGCTAGCATTTTTATATGCTCTTATTACTTCAACTCCTTTGATTGGGATGTTTATCAAAAGGTTAACTTCATATTTTTTTAAACGATTAATTGCAAATTTCATTACAGAATGGATGCCACAAGTTGAATTGATTAAAATAAAATATCAAAACTAGACTAGAATATTAATATTGAAATCTCGAAATTTGCTGTAGTTGCGTACAATCCTTTGAAATTAGAATCGATGTGTGCCATCAGTTGAATTTTCTGTGGCCCTCGCAAACTCAAAAGTCCGTAGTTGCTTTAGGCGTGTTATTTAAAAACTACTTTCCTAAACCCGGGTACGCATTTATATGACCTAAATCCAATTTTAAACAATGTTTAATAAAATATGTCGAGTACGACGGGTGCATTTATGTGACATGGTTCAAGATGTGTTTTAGATGACGTTGAATTTCTCCTAAAATAATAATTCGATAAAAGCGGCTCAAAATATTAAAATTGCACCGTAGGTTAAAAACATGTATTAAAATCAGATAATTAGGCCAATTATAATAGTTGAGCGACCATGCTAGAACCACAAAACTCAAGAATGCCTAACACCTTCTCCCGGGTTAATAGAATTCCTTGCCCAGATTTCTAGTTCACGGAGTGTAAAATAGAATCAATCTTTTCCTCGATTCGGAATTTGAACCAGTGACTTGGGACAACATAAATTATCCCATGTGGTGACTTTAAATCTTTTAAATAAATAAATTCCGTTTCGATTGTCCTTAAATTGGAAAAATCATTTCTACTCCCTTCCGTGGGTGTAGGTAAAAAAGGAGGTGTGACACTGAGGGGGTTGCTTTTTCCACTCCCAACGCAATCAACTCTAGACCAAGATCAAAAAAGAAGAAACGGGGTCCACACTTTCTTTTTCATGGCTACGGAAGTTAAAGTGCTGAATTGCTCATTATTACGTTGTCAGCGTAATCTCTGTAGGGGCATTTTAATCCAAAATGTTAGCTGTATATAAATAGTTCATTTTCAGATTTTTAGGGTATCCGTCATTTTGGGGAGCACGTGAACAACCACTTTCTGTTTTTAAGAGTAAATTTAGAGCATTGTTAACTATTACTCTTATACTTTACTCTTGTAACTACTTATTATGGCTTATATTTCATCTGAATCTTTTATTGTTACCTTGATTATGAGTATATAAACCCATTAGCTAGGGTTGTGACGGAACCCTTGTGTGGTTATTTTATGAGTCTTTAATTTTAGGGCTTAATTGTTTATGGGTTAATGATATTAAGCTTGATTCATGCTTTAATTGTAGAATTGGTAGTTGCAAACACTGATCTGTGCCTTTTTGACTTAGGCTCTTCTTAAAAAAGAGAGACTAAGTCTAGGAAACTTAGGCTAATAAGGAATTGGGGTACATTCAAGAAATTTATAGCATTAGTTAAAGGGTTAAACCTAGAGATAGTAATAACCGACTTGAGGCAAGTTTGTTCTTGCATTGTTTGAACACCCAATTGGGCTTGAGAAAGCCAATTAGCACAAAGTGACTCAATCTACCAAGAGGTATAAAGTGAGTAACTATGTGTAATGGTTATATCATGATCCCAATTAAAACAAGTTTTCCCTAAGTTTAGATCGCGTTAGATACCCACCTACGTGTAAATCACTTCCCTAGTTCCTTTTTTCCAATTGAGAAAACCCTTACAAAAATATTGTACATAGATTATTTTCAACATTCCTTCGTATTATAAGTAGAATAGAAACCAAACGAAGCATAGTTAGAATTGCAATTAAGAACAACACACGTAGCTAGATTAGATATAAACTCAAGTCCCAACCAATCTTAGATCCTTGTGGATATCGATCCCAACCTTTTGGGTAAAAGCTGCATCGACCACTCTTGCCATTTTATAGTGGTATAGGGTTGGTACCAATCACTTTTTGTGCCATTGCCGGGGAGCTAAATGATTTTGGCTATCTATCTGTCTTTTATGTATTGTTTTTCGCTCCTTCTGTTTTAATAACTTGTATGAGTTAATCAAGTAATGTACAACATAGAAAATAATGATCATATTGGAAAAGTTATTCCGTGGGAGGAAGTATATGATAATGGTGAAGATGAGGTTCCTCTAGTACCTCAAGCTCAAAGAAGAGGCCGCCAAGCCTATAACAATATTTCGGACTCCCAATTCCTCTGAGGGTTGTTCCTGGGGTGCTTCCAAATGAAGGTTACATAAGTGCAATTGTGCCACCCCAGATCCGGGTGCGCAATTTCTAGATTACAAATGTTATATTGACTTGTTTGGAGCAAAGAGGGTACTTCACTGGAGCTCCCCATCGGAATGCATATAAACATCTTAAAGGCTTTGTGGATACCTGCCAGGGAAGCAAATAGACAAATGTGTCAAAGGATATATTGAGATTGATATTGTTCCCTTTTACACTTAGAGGGAAAGCTTTGGACTGGCTTGAAAAAATTCCCAACCATTCCTTCATTACCTGAGATGAGTTCGCTGACAAATGTATAGCTATGTTTTTCTCGCTAGGGCATATGGAGACTTTGAGAGATGAGATCCTGGCCTTCAAATAGGAACCTAATGAACCACTTCATGAGATCTGAAAAGGTATCAGACAATTATGAAAGAATGTTTGAACAATTACATGACCGAAGAAATGAGTCCAGCAAACATTCGACCTTGGCATTAACATGAGCAATCAGTGTGTAGTTTTAAACCTGCTAGCAGGGGGAAATTTTATGAACACACCTTATGCTGAGCCGTGATAGATATTGGATGAGATAGAAGATACTTCCTCTGCTTGGAAAAGTCGAGATAATGTTCCACAAGGTGATCTCACTATCATTCACCTTCACAAAGAGCTCCACGACCATGGCCAAGCTGTAAAAAGCTCAATTTCAGCATGTTCAAGCAGCAAGACAAGTAAATGCTATGGAACGGGTAAATATGTTGATCAACAACAGGCAACAAAGAGGTCAACAAATTCAAGGAAATCCGGATCAATATGAGCACAGTAGTAGTGGTTTGAACCAAGATGATGGGTATGATGAACAAAGTGAAGAAGTTCAGTATGTGAACAACTACCAAGGTCAAAAGGGAAATGCACCTAACCAACAACAACAATGGAGATCCTAAGGAAATTGAGGAATTAAAACCAACAAGGAAATAGCAATTGAGGGAACAACAATCAGAATTGGGGCAACCAGAACAACCAAGGCAACTGGAGTGGGAACAATGGAAATTCGAGAGGAAACAACAACCAAAGGGATTAAAATAATAGCAACCAAGGGAATAGGGGGCCAGGCTTTCAAAGGCCTCCGATGTATCAAAAACTATACAACCTACTTCCATTTCTATCCAAGGTCCTAGCTCATCAAATAATGAGATGGTAGTAAACTCCAAGGGTGGGAATAAGACTGTCCATACTATAGCGGTGAGCACAAGGAGCGGTAGAGGTGATAAAGCAAGTAACTCTAAGAAAAAGGAAGCTGTGAGTGATGCAATTGATGTCCAAGATGATGGTGTTCCAATAGTTGATGAGCAAGTGAGTGAAGAGAATTTGGTTGCTGAGGTGATAATTGATATATATGAAAATGAGGTGGAGACTCAAAATGATGTGAACCCGTATAGGGAACACATGATAAACATACCAAAACTAGTAGTTCCCAAGGCTATGTCTCCCTTGACAAGGCCTCCTCTACCTTACCCTCAAAGACTTATGAAGCAAAAGAATGAAAACTAATTCAAGAAGTTTATTGAGATGATGAAAAATTTGTCGATCTATGTTCCTTTGGTAGAAGCTCTTGAGAAAATGTCTTGATATGCCAAATATATGAAATACTTGGTGAAGAAAAAGAGATATAAGGATTTTGACACCATCAAAATAACTCATCAAATGAGTGCGCAATTGTGCACCCGATGGCTTCAAAGCTTGAAGATCCCGGTGCTGTCACCATTCCGTGCACCATTGGGAGTGCAAATTTTTCAAAGTCCTTGTATGATTTGGGAGCAAGCATAAATTTGATGAATTACTCTGTATTCAAAACTTTGGGTACTGGTCAACCAAGAGCTACTTAAAGGAGATTGCAAATGGCAGATAGAATAATGAAGAGTCCGTTTGGTATTATTGATGATGTTCTTGTCTAGTTGACAAGTTTATTTTTCATGTAATTTTGTGATTCTATACTGTGAAGTCGACTATGAGGTGCCTATTATATTGGGAGGGCCTTTCCTAGCAACTGGGAAGACATTGGTTGATGTGGAATCAGGGGAGCTCACTTTCCGGGTGGGTGGCAAAAAAGTTATCTTTCATGTGTGCAAAACAATGAGGCAGCCGGATAGTACTAATGTTTTCTCTTTTGTAGATCTTGTAATAGAGGTGATAGTTGATGACACGAGTGCCATGATCAATGTGGAGGATCCTTTAAAAGATGTATTGTTGAACCATGATGTGACTGAGGATGAAGGTAGAGTGGAGTGTATCAATGCTTTGCACAGAATAGGTTCTTACTCTTATGCGCCTCGTATGCTTTCTTTGGATCTTGAGAACAGAAAGACTTCACCAACAAATCCCTCAATTGAGGAACCTCCTATATTGGAGTTGAAGAATTTTCCTTCACAACTCAGCTATAAATTCTTGGGACCTAGTTAACCATTACCTGTTATTCTTTCTTCGTGTCTTAGTAATGTGCAGGCAGATGCCACGCTGTGTTTCAAACAAGGAAGAAGGAAATTTGATAGACTCTAGCTGATATTCAGGGAATAAGCCTCGACTTTTTCATGCACAAGTTTATACTTGAAGATGATTCCAAACCCTTCGTGGAACATCAAAAGAGGTTGAATGAGACTATGCAAGAGGTTTTCAAAAAGGAGGTGATCAAGCGGCTAGATGTAGGGGTGTGTACCCCATCTCAAATAGTTCTTGGACTTCAGGGGTACAGTGTGTGCCGAAAAAGGGGGGTATGACTGTGATCACTACTGAGCAAAATCAGTTGCTTCCCACCAGGAGTATCACTAGACGGAGGTTGTGCATGGACTACTAAAAGCTAAATAAAGTAACTCATAAGGATCATTTTCCCTTTCCCTTTCTTGATCAAATGATGGATAGAATTGGTGGGCGTGCCTACTATTACTTTTAGGATGGGTACTCAGATTAAAACAAGATTTATATTGGTCCAAAAGACCAAGAGAAAAACACCTTCACATGCCCGTACGGGACCTTTGCATTTTCATAGATTCCATTTTATTTATACAATGCACCTGCTACCTATAACGATGTATGATGGCTATCTTTAGGGACATGGTGGAGGACTTATTGGTAGTGTTCATGGATGATTTTAGTGTTGTGGGTGTCTCCTTTGATGAATGTTTGAAGGATCTTCACAAGGTTTTGGCCCGATGTGAAAAGACAAATCTAGTGCTTAATTGGGAAAAGCACCATTTTATGGTCGAGGAGGGCATTGTCCTTGGCCACACAATCTGAAAGAACGGTATTGAGGTGGACAAGGAAAATATTGAAGTAATTTCAAATCTTCCTCCTCCTACCTCCACCAAGGGGGTTAGGAGCTTTCTTAGGCATGCGGGGTTCTACCGAAGATTCATAAAGGACTTTCTAAGGAAGTGAATCCCTTGTGCAAATTGTTGAAAGATATGCGAAGTTTATATTTAATGATGAATGCATGAAAGCTTTGAAAATTTTTAGTACAAATTGACCACCATTGCCATTATTAGCACACCCTATTGGAGCTTACCTTTGAGATCATGTGCGGTTTTTGGTCAAAAAGTAAACAAGATGTTACACCCGGTGTATTATGCAAGAAAAATAATGAATGATGCTCAGGTTAATTACACGATGACAGAAAAAGAGTTTCTAGCAATTGTGTCTACAATGGAAAATTTTAGGCCTTATCTCATATGTGTCAAGGTGATAGTTCATACTGACGATGCGTCACTCTACTACTTGATGACAAATAGGGATTCCAAAGCTCGGTTGATGAGATGGGTTCTATTTCTTCAAGAGTTTGACCTTGAGATTATTGATTGTAAAGGATGCAAAAGCCAAGTGGCAGACCACTTGTCCTGCTTGGAAGGAGGAGAGGAGACCTTGTGACAGCCTCAAAATTAATGATTCGTTCCCTAATGAGCAACTCCTCTCCGTACATGTGAATAACATGCCTTGGTTTGTGGATGTTGCCAATTTTATTCTTACCAACATTTTTCCATGTGAGATCTCTTCTAACCAAACAAAGAATTTTAAACGGGATAGTTTGGACAAGTACTGGGACGTGCCTTATCCATTCAAGAATTGTAATGATAGTGTGATTCGGAGATGTGTTCTTGAAGAAGAGCAAATGAGTATTCTTGATTCTTCCCATTCCTCTCCCTACAGTGGTTATCATGGTAGGGAGAGGATTGTTTCAAAGGTGCTTACTTGTGGTTTTTATTAGCCTATATTGTATAAAGATGTAGTTGAGCTTGTTTAGAGATAAGATGAGTGTCAGAGAGCTGGTGGAATTTCAAAGAAGGATGAAATGAATCTCACAACTATTCATGAGGTTGACATACTTGACATGTGGGGCATTGACTTCATGGGGCCTTTTGATAGTTCATGTAGCAACACATACATTTTGGTAGCTGTTCATTACGTTCCAAGTGGTTTGAAGCCGTGGCTATGCCCAACAATAAAGCTTGACATGTAGTGGTGTTCCTCAAGAAGAATAATTTTACAAGGTTTGGCAGCCCTAGAGAAATCATCAGTGATGGGGGTTCTCACTTCTGCAACAGGGCATTTGACACTTTTCTTGCAAAGTATGGTGTCAATCACAAGGCATCAACCCCTTCCCATCCTCAGGCTAGTGTACAAGAGGAGGTTCTAACAGGTAGATAAAGAGTATATTGTCAAAATTTCCAGCAAAACAGGACTGACTGGTCAAATAAACTGGTCGATATTTTGCATGCTTACAAGACTCCAATTGGTATGTCTCCGTATCGGTTGTTATTTGGGAAAGTGTGCAATCTTTTGGTTGAGTTAGAGCACTAAGGTTATGTAGGCTTTGAAAAAGATAAATCTTGACTAGGATGTTACAGCAAATTTTTGGGTAGAGAAACTCAATGAACTTGATGAATTTAGGTTCCATACATATTCCAGCTCGTCCTTGTATAAGGATTACATGAAAAGTATGCCCGTAGCAAGGAATTCAAGGAAGTGATTTGGTTCTTCTATTTAATTCTCAGTTATGATTTTTTCGGGGAAAGCTCAAGTCAAAATGGAGTGGCCCTTATAAGGTGGTGCATGTAACTCCGTTTGGTGCTCTTGAATTAGTTTAACTAGGGTTCATTAGTGTCAAAATAGAGTTGCCCTTCTTTTAGTTTAACTTCTTCCTCTTTTCTTCTAGTTTCAACTTGGGCTAAATAGTGCTAATTGAATTATGCTTAAATAGTTAGGGTTAATTAGTTGATACCTAGTAGGTATTAGTGTTATATGATACCCACTAATGATAAGTTAAATTGAAACCCTAGGATTGCTTATCTAATTTGTGAATTTTGCCGCCGTGGATGTAATTCCTCGGAAAGTTTATATGTGAAAATTTGAGTTTGAATTTGTTTGAAATCTACAGTCAATGATGGAAATACCGCTGACAGTGGCCGTCTTTATGAGGTCGAGCTTCATTTTTCGTGGATAGCAAAAAATAAGTTTAGAGAAGTACAATATTGGGTCTGTGGCCGCAATTGATTTTTCAAGGACAGTTGCTGTAACTTCCACGGACGCGCCCTAAATTCTGCACTCAGCGGTTATTTAGTTTTAGAGGATGGGTAATCTGATCCCTATTCCTCCATGGCGGCGGCCTTTTTTTTTCGACGTCAGTTGTAACCATTCCATGGACGCCCTATTTTATCCGCTGTCAGCGAATCCTTATTTGTGAAACACTGCCAACTTTTCATCTGTTTTTATTTGTTGATTCTTTTGGAACCAATACTAATGATCTTTCATTGATTGCATATGCAGACAATGGTAAAATCTAGAGGCAGAAGCGAGAAACAAAAAGGGAAAGCAGAGTCCTCCCGAGATAGGGAACGAGGTAAAATCAAATTACCCTTCGCAGTACGACAATCCATTGGGAAAATGCGGAAGGATATCAAAGCTGTGGATAAAGCCGCATCCCACTCTGAGGGTAGTGACTATGTTCCTACTTGGGAAGTCATAGAGGGTGATTTTATGTCTATCCATGTACCAGATTTCCCAGGGAGATTTCAGTTGAGATACGAGCCCACACCCCCAGCTTCCCCTACTTTTCCTGCTTCTTCTAAGTCATCTGATGGCTCAGATGGATGTAGTGAATCTTCAACATCAGCATCTGCTCTAGTTTTCCACAAAGACAAGAACAAATTAATGTAGATGCTGTGATCCCGAATGATGGTATGGGTGGTGACACTCAAACAAGAGGGTTGGAGAACCATATGGTATGGAAAGAACGATTTGTCAGTGAAAAATCCTACCACAATTTTCGGGAGTGGTGGCCTTAGAGGTCACTTACACTTGAAAGGCAATTTATAGAAAGGGATCTTCTGCCCCACAACTCTAATCTGAAGAGGCAAATTGATTTAAGAGTGGGGTTGAAACACTTTACAAGCATGCTACTTGAGGCTAATGAGTATTTAGTAAAGGAGTTTATGCCAATGTCGCCCATATTGTTTTACAAAATTCCGGAACAAGAATATCAGATTTTATGGCAAAACTCTGAAAGATTATGCTGGGTTCGATGACGAGGACAAGTCCTTGTATTTGGAGAAGGTGGCAATAGATGAGTCAGTCCGCTCGTGGTTGACATAAGTGATTGCTTTTCCGAGAACTAATCCTGCTTGGTTGACACCTGGGGTACCAATCTACATGAACCCATTGAGTTTTTAGGTGAAGGGTTAGAAGACGTTTGTGTGCAACCAATTAGATTCCACTACTCATGATAGTGATATACCAGTCTCCCGGGCCATTATAGAGGGGGCCATCATGGTAGGATACCCTATCAATGTAGGGAGTATTATGTCTAGGGTAATCACCAGAGTGGTCAACCAGAATGAGAATTCATACCCTTTCTCTAACTTCCTCACCATGTACCTAGAGGATCAGGAAGTTGAGGGAAGTGACTTTGAACAAAGGTGAAGCCTAAGAAACCATTATTACAGTACATCCTTCAGGGTCCAGGCAATCCCAATTCAAAGGGCAAAGCCTCCACTTCGACTAGCCAGTCTAAATATCCAGGTGTGGTGGCTAGTGGTTCCTAGCCTCCCATTATTGTATCTCGTCCTCCTTTTGGAACATCTACTTCATTGCTCTCATCAGTGCCTTCTTCATAAACTTACCCTCTCAATGTACTGAGGGTTAACTAGACTCTGTCCAACATAAATAACTGGATACAGTTAGCTATATCAAAGATGTCTGTCATATCCAACACAGTGGTATCTCAGTCATATCAGGTGCAAGCTTCCTTGGAGGAATAATTGAAGGATCTTCTGGACAACTAGAAGCTGTTTATGGGAAATTTGGAGGCAGATGAAAAAGCTATCATTGTCCTAAGCAAGCAAACAGACAAGATGAAGAAGACTCGTGCTTCTAAGGATTCAGTAAAGCTTCTAATGACGGAGGTTGAAAAGATTAGATTAGCTGGGGACATTCCATTGGAGCTACTATGGAGAACCCAGCTCTGGCAGCCCAAAAAGTACAGGTACAGAGCAGGATGCTGACAGAAAGCTTATGAGGAGAGGCGTGATTCCCCAGATAGGTGACTTGGAGATTTAGCTGGAGGACCCCGAGGGAGGTGACCCAAGGACCCTGCCATAGAACCCCATACAGACAGAGGATCCATAGAGATTTTTGTGTACTCTATTATCCCTCTTTTGTCTTATTTTTGCTATTAACATTGAGGACAATGAACTTGGGGGGGGGGGGGGGGGTTGTCCTCTTGTGATTGATACTAGAATGTAATTATGATACTTATTTTTATTTATTGTTATTTTTCACTTTTGGTATGTATATAACTTTACAATTTATTTTTCACTTTTCATTATTTTTCAATTTCGGTATGCATATAAAGTTACTTTTCCATGTATGTATTCATTCCCCTTCTATTTATATTCATTTTTCAATTTCGGTATGCATATAAAGTTACTTTTCCATGTATGTATTCATTCCCCTTCTATTTATATTCGTCCCAATCCCCAATTGTATATATTCAATTTACTTTCTGTATTTTACTTTCAAATTCTTTTGCAATTTCCCTTAATAGCATAGATTCTTATTTCATTTAGTAGATTCTTTTTCAATTGGTAGCTTCTTACCTTTGCAAGTTTCTGTGATTAATAAGCCTTTGGTTTTCTTAATTCCACTTTTCTTCCAAAGGTTGAATTTGTGTGAACCGCGTGGCTCTTTCCGATGATGGATGGCATGGAAATCTTCTTAAGGGTTTGAGTCTGTTTTCTTTTTATTTTTGTGTAAATAGTATCAAGTGAACAAAAATGTCTCAGGAAAAGCTTCACTTGGGTCTAACATGTTTACCTTTGACCTTATTGTTAGAAACAAATAGATATGTAAAGTATGGTGATAGTTGTGACCTTTAGACTCTTATATTGACTAAACAATCATCGAGTGGATTTTCAGGACCATTTGTGTCGCTCAAATCTTAGTAAGGTTTTTGTGGGCCCTTGACTCCGTCTCTTTAGCAATCTAATAGCTTGTGTGGTGAGGTATTGATTTGCAAGTCCAAGTCTCGTGCCAATAAGTCTAGAACTTCCCTTGAATGTTTGTCTAGGTGAAATCCTAAGTGTAGCTCGACTTGAGAATTATAGGCTCTCCTTGATAAAAATTGTGACTTGAAAACATTCATAAGCCACCAAATATTCTATCCCTAGTCAACTCCGTTGAGCCATAACACTTGTTCTTTCAATAACCATGATACAAATTTCTAAAATGACTTCTCTTGTAACCCGATCTTTCCTTAGCACAAATAGCAAGAGTATTAGTTTGGGAAGAGAGAGGAGCAATGAAAAGTTGGTTAAAGGTACAAAATAAAGAAAAGGGAAGGCAAAGGAAAAAGAAAGAAAATCCAAATAGTCAAAAAGAAAGTGAACAATGTAGAAAAAATGAAGGGATTCAATAAAAGAAAAGATGTAAGGCTTGGAATGATTAGAAAGGATAAATATCATTGACATGAATAAGAAGGAGTGACAGTCTTTCTCTTTAGTCCCCTATGGAAGAAGTAAAAGACTCAAAGAGTCAATAAAATGTAAGCCGAATTGAAGAAAATACAGTGCATAAGGAAAGATGAAACCTTCATAGACTAATATATCCTACCCTAAACCAAAATCCTTAATTACATTACCGAAAAAGCCCCATATGATCTTTAGTTGAGTAAGCTTACATTAGTGGTGATTCACATGAGGGGAATACTTATGGTACGTAGAACCGGACTTGTGACTCTCCTTTGAGAGAGATGAGTGTAATTTTCCTCAATCCCTGTTCTAAATGTTGCAATCTAAAGTGAGGTTTCCATATGGAGAGTCGAGGAATGCGGGTTTGGGTTCTACAATGACCAATGTAGTAAAAAGAGTTTTCTTGATGAGTTGAGTCAACTCTTGATGCTTTTGTGTCGCACTAAAGCCATGGTGCTAAAGATGTTGTGTGTTATTAATAATGCATTTGAGTTGAGGGTAATTGTTAGTCCCAATTGATGCTTGATGAAGTTACCTTAGGAAAGCTCAAATTTCCCTTCCTTTTATATTGAGGAGGTGGAAATTACTTTGTTTGCTTGAGGACAAGCAAAAGATTAAGTTTGGGGAAGTTGATAACTAGGGATTCCAGCCTATCTTATGCTCCTTTTTGCTTAGATTTTGCATCAATAATGTGTAGAATTATTCCCGAAAGCTAACTTATTGTGCTTGTTTGTAGTTTTTGGCCAAAATGAGGCAAGAAAGTCATAACCAACTCATAATGGAGTGAAACCTGCACAAGTTCAAAGCTGAGCAAAAGCATTGACAGCAAAGAAATAGCACGGTCACAGAATTTAAACCTCTGAGGCCACCATATTCATGCTCTTAGCAGATTGAGGTTCAGATAAGGCACTTTTGGGCTCAACAGACACCAGTGCCCATATTAATATGGCGTGGTAGCAGAATTACTTGACATGGTCACATTCCATATTACGCTGAGGGAGAAATTCAGAATCAGAGGGTTGGAGATTTGAGCTCAAATGAAGAGCGTGGTCCACGAACATATTTTATAGCCGCGATTGGAGACTACACTAAGCTAGTTTTTTTTCGCTCCCAGCCGGATCAAGTCCAAACCAAGCTCAGAAGAGAAGAAACACGGTCCGCGCTTGCTTTTGTGCGATCGCGGAAGTCTAAGCAGTGAGGCACTCAATATTACACTATCAGTGGAATCTTCGCAGGGGCATTTTTGTTCAAAAATATCAGCTATGCATAAATAGTTCTTTTTCATATTTAGGGTATCCTTTGTTTTGAAGAGAACGTAAACAGTCGCCTTTTGCTTTTAGAGTAATTTTAGAGCATTGTTAACTACTAATCTTACATTTTGCTCTTGTCATTTCTTCATATGACTTATATTTCATCTCAATCTTTCATTACTACCTTGATTATGAGTAGCTAAATCGATTAGCTAGGTTTGTGACTTAACCCTAGCGTGGGTCTTTAATGGGTCTTTAATGTTAGGCTTAATTATTTATGGGTTAATCATATTTAGCTTAGTTCATTCTTTAATTATTGAATTGGTGGCTGGAAACACTGATTTCTATCTTTTTGACTTAGGCTCTTCTTGAGAAAGAGAGACTAAGTCTACGAAACTCAGGCTAACAAGGAATTGGGGTGCATTAAGAGATTGATAGAACCAATTAAAGGGTTAAACCAAGAGATAGTAATACCCGACTTGAGGTAATTTTGCTTGGATTGTTTGAACACCTAATTGATCTTGAGAAAGGCAGATAGGGAAAAGTCACTCAAACTGCCAACAGGTATAGAGTGAGTAATTATGTGCAATGGTTGTATTATGATCCTTATTATAACAAGTTTTTCCTAATTTTTAGACCCCATTCGATACTCACCTAGGTGTAAGTCACTTCCCTAGTGTTTTTTTCCAATTGAGAAAACCCTTACAAAAATATTGTATATAGATTATTTTCAATATTCCTCAGTATTAAAAGTAGAATAGAAACTAAACAAAGCATGGCTAGGAGAGAAATTAAGAACAACATACATAGCTAGATTAGATAGAAATCCAATTCCTAACCGATCTTAGCTCCTAGTGGATATTGATCCCAACATTTCTGGTAAAAGTTGCATCAATCACTCTTGCCATTTTATTGTGGCATAGGGTTGGAATCGATCAGTCACCATACTCAAAACAAGCTCTCGACAGATATGGCTGCTGTGACTGGCTCGGACTTGATCGACTAGATTGACTATTGAAAACACCCCATAGAAGAGGTGCACTATACAATGGCGGAGCACAATGGGAAACCTAAGGCCTAAGAGTGGCTCAAATATTGCTGGAGGTTGAAAGTGTTGCATGAATTGGGCAACTTTCATAGCCCCTACCGGAGGCCTCTCGACCTCCCTCTCCTCTATCTAGCGGGCCCACATAACCTATAATCTCCTAGATATCTCCACTACCTACTAGTATGCAATATCCATCTCCAACTCTCGGGTCATGCTAAATTAGATATATGGGTTGAGCTCCCTAATAAATTAATGAACTCGATCTTTAACAGAAGCAACCAAGGCTCATGCATGCTTGGCCAAATCACTGAATCGAACCGCTTACTCCGATACGGTTATAGAACACCTGTGCAAGTGCTCAAACTCCACATGCCATATATCTCTAAGACTCAATGGACCTAAGTGAGAGAAGCTGACTCGATAGTACTTCCTATTTCCTACGCTCGCCACCACTGATAATCTTCTCTCTTAAGTTGGAATATAGTGAAAGCAACCCCAGTAGAATCCACAGTACCCATAGTACGGGGGATATTGTTGTACTCCTCAAGAAAATCATGGGTATCCTCTGACGCTAAACCATTGAAAGTAGAAGGGTGGTACTTCTTATACGTATGGACTGTAGGATCTGGTCAATCTCGACCCGCTACTCTAGGGTACGAGTGACAGGAGTTTATGCTCGTCTCCCATCCTGAGATGTGGCAGGAGATTGTGGAATCAACCATGCCTGAGCTAAAGTGCTAAACATGCTCAGAAATTGCACAAGCGTCTCATGAAGTTCTAGGACACAAACATGTGTTTCAAGTGCCTTCTCTCGAACCGGAGCTACTGATGGCTCCTCTATAGCAGCTCGTGTAGGTGCTTGGGATGCACCATGTGGATGTTCTCGGCCTTTATCCTAATCGATGCCTCTCGCATATCTAGTAGGGGGCGCAGGTGTCTAATCTTCCAATCCATCTTTTGTGTGTCCTGACTACATATGAGAGAATCAAAACACAGAAACTTAGAATCTCGAAGACAACAATTTTTCTCAATAACGAATCAAATAAGTGAAGAATTTCATAATATTTTCATATCCTCCTAAAGATAAGTACAAACGTCTCTGTACCAATCTACCATACTCTACTAAACCTGCTTATGACTCGTAATACCTATGAAAGTAGAGCTCTAATACCAACTTGTCACGACCCCAAATTTCTCTTCATAGGATGTCATGATTGTACCTAGTGTATAAGACTAGATAAGCCAAAAAAACATGCAGAATAAGTTAATTAATGATAAATATCAGTCTCAAACTCAGCAGTTGTATAAAATAAATGTTACAACTCATCACAACAAATCTGGAGAATCGATGAACTACAAGTCACAAGATCTAAGTACCAATATTGGATAATCCTATACATCATGTTTATATATAAAAGATAATGAATAAAGAGTTCCAGAGATAGGGGACTCTGAGCCCTGCGGATACTGGCATGTATACCTTGAAGTCTTCGTAATATGATCCCAACTAATTCCTGAGCTGGTAAGAAGTACTTGGATCTGCACAAAAACATGTGAAGAAGAGTACAATGAGGACATCATAATGTTACCTAGTACGTGCAAAGCCTTATATCAGTAGAGTAGTGACAAGGTCAAGTCACGCCCTATTATAAAAAAATAAAAGACCGAAAAAATATCGGTATTGTAGTAATGATAGTAATGAAATTGAAATAATAAATAGAATATCAAGGTTAGATACATAGAACTAAAGCAAATAGTGCAACATAGAGAAAGAAAATTACTAATATGCTGCAGAAACAACGATCAAATACAAGTGCAAAATAATGGGGAAATGTCAACAAGAATCATTAGCGAGGTACATTATCGTACTCTCAAATCACACAAATAAATCACAATCTTTCTTTATATCACCACAGAGGCCTTTACATTTAGTTTTAAATTTTTTTTCTGAAATAACATCCCACATTTTAGCCCAACTTATCACACTGCATAACTTCTAGTAGTTCCCCCACTAGCCACGCGTATCAAGCCCGCGTTATCTCACTGTAGCATTTCACCCCCAATACCTTATACCACCGCATGCTTATCAATCTCAATATCGCAAATTGTTAAGGAAACCAAACTATAATTGAATTTCACAATAAGGGGACTGTGGCTTAACCACAGTTTACACAAAGTCTCAACAATAACAACTAGAAGAATAACTGAATAGAATGATATTTCACTACTTAACACTTTCAAGATGAATCAGAGCCTTTGCAACTCATTACGAATTTCAAGAACAAGATCTATGCAACAAAATTAGAGGACTTAATTTCTCGCTATCGAGCCACTTTGGAAGAATGCCTCGAGACCTCGAGGACATGGAGCCATTACCGATTCCTCTCCCTCAGGGCTTGTCGAGGCCCAACTGGAAGAAGACAGAGGTCAAGGCTAGAGCAAAAGTGGAAGTTCCAAGGCACACTGCTAAATTTGACAGAGTCGACCTATCCAGAGCCTATGCCGAAGCGTTACCTATAGACATCCCATCTCCATACTTTACAATTAATTCATGTTGTACTATAACCGGTCCTCCCCTCCTATATAAACAGAACCCACACTACTTTGTAAGCAGTTGATGTGCTCCAGCTATTTTTCCCTAGATCAATAATCTCTCTCTCTCTAACTTGCTCATTCTTTTTAGCCCGAGGCCACCCTTAGAGCTATTGCCTCCATACTTGTTCTTCTTTTATTTCTTGATATTGGCCATAAAGAGCCTTTTTTAATTATATCTTAACCATTCTTGACTACCCCCTATAGCTCGAGATGGATCTCGGATACTGACCTTGAGGTCCTCCATTAACTAGTCCAAAGCTAAGGTAGCAAGCCCGTCGGTTGGATAACTGTACCGTCTTAGCTTATATTTTATTGTTAAACTTCATATTAGTAGCATCATCTGCTCTAACAACTTGCATAGAAATAGATTTCGTACTTTTAAAATTCCATTTATAAATTAAATTGTTATTACCATTTTCATAGTAAACAAAAAATATTCCAAAAATAGCAATTTCAAGTAAAGTATTCAACATTTAAGTAATGAATAAGGAATAACGGAAATAAGAACTTCAACTAAATAAGTAGAGCAATTATCAAGTAAGAGATAAAACAAGTAGATATGTGAAATTATACTCAAAATTATGATTATAACATGTTAAGGTAACCCAATTAAGGCATTAAAGTAATCCACATGGCTAAAAACTGATAATTTCCATAGTTAGCCAATGTACACACTCGTCACCTTGTGTACATGACTCTTGAACATCAAAATTATCACAAAAATTTACCAATCCTAAGAGGAAATTTCCTCACACAATGATAGGCAAGATACGTACCTCAAATCACGCTAAATCAATCAACTAGAAGGATTTTATCTCAATTATCCAACTCTAAAAGACTCGAATCTAGCCAAAATAATTCCATTCTATTAATATAACAACAGGAAACTCATTCAAGAAATGAAATTGCGATCCTTGCTTAAAAAGTCCACTCAAAAAGTCAACCCTGCCCCGTGACTCAAAACCCGACCAAAAGTTTAGTATATGAAGTCCTACAATTTTTCTCCAATTTCCAACTTAAAAACACTAGTTAAATGATGAAATTAACAATAGATTCATGGAAACTAACTAAAACCTGTGATACTGCTTCTTCGGAAAAAAGTAGCTGCATGTGCGGTCCAGCCCAAAGCCTTCTCCTAAAATTCCGATTCTGCGAAAGATGGTTCGTGCCTACATAGGCACACCTGCGCCCCAGACTCTGCACCTATAAGCCCCGCCGTGGATCTTGTTTTATCTTTTGCACACCACCATTCACACCTATGGTTCCACGCTTGTGGACAATCCTTCTGCAGGTGCGATTACACTAGAAGGCTGGTAACTTCACCAATTCACGTCAGTCTAAATTTCGATCTGAATTCGATCCAAATTACATCAAGGGCCCTTGAGACCCCATCCGAATATACCAACTAGTTTAGAAACATCTAACGCACCTACTTGAGGCTAAAAAGCACATCAAACAACATAAATTCTATGAATCTCAACCTAAATTCAAGCCTAAACATATATGCATTTTTTAATTTGAAACTAACGCTGGTTCATACAAAACTAACTTCGATTGAACTCAAATTTTTTTATGCAAGTCATAAATGACATTACGGACCTGCTTAAACTTCCGTAATTGGGATTTGACCCCGGTATCAATAAACTCCACTCTCGGTCAAACATTCCAAAATCTTCTAAGATTCGCCAATTCACACCAAAATGACCTGGAACCTCAAAATCAACATACGGACACGCTCTTAGTACAGAAATCACTATATGGATCTATTGGAACCATCAACACACCATTACATAGTAAACTTCATGCAAGTGAATTTACGGTCAACTCCTACGTCTTTAACCTCCAACTTAGGGACTATGTGTCACTTTTCACCCTGAAACTATCTAAACTCGGAACAAAACACCCCAGCAAGCCACATAACCATAATATATCTTAGAGGTATTATAAATTAGGGGATCGGGGATAAGATATTCTAAATGACCCGCTGGTTCATTATAGGCAAGATTCATCTCCCCAGAGTCTAATATATAAGTGTGAGCACATGTACCCCACAATAATGAGTGATTGTGTTTAATGAGTATGTATTTGTGATAGACAGATTGAGTACTCTGAAAGTGTGAGTACTTAGGATTATCACTATGATGGATTATATTTGAATTGCATACTTGGCATGTAGGTATGTAGATGCATTTTTCTCATGTTATACAGTGTTGTGACATTCATGATCTGGCATGTATATTTGACATGCAGGTATTCAGATCTATTTCTCTCATGCTAGACGATATATGATAAATAATGACTTGACATAGATATTAACAGATAAGCATAGAGGTGTACTTTCCTCATGTTATTTATAGTTGAATGTATAGGAATATCATAGTTTTCTCATATACCATCATATTTTGATGATTTCGGTGAAATATTTGGATTTTACTATTATACTTCAAAATTATGTCTAAATTTTTATAACAGTGAACGAGCCGAGCCTAATATCTTTTGAGTTATTATTTGTGCTTCTTTCATTATATTGTTACGGGTTTCTATTGGCTATTGGTTTTGGACCCTGACCATTTTTTGAGCATGTAAATGCTTTCAACCTAAGGTTATGTCTGTTACTTATTGAGTACATGGGGTCGGTTGTATTCATACTACACTTTTGCACCTTGCATGTAGATTTTTGAGCTGATATTGTTGTGTATTGTGGGAGCAGGCATTAAAGATGTATCTAAATTTTGTTTATTACTGCCTCTTATTTTTGGTAGGTTTAGATTTATAAATTTTTTTATCTATATCTCGAATAGATGGTGTATTTATTTCATACCAGCTTTATAAACTTTAAGTCCTAGAAGATTATAATTTATACTAACATTCTTTGGGTTATTGTATAAAAGTTAGGTTATTTCGTCATTTATCTTCTTAGTAAATCTCATTATTAGATTGATGTTAATTGGCGCACCTAGCAATTCGGGTTAGGTGCCATCATTACTAGTATGATTTTTAGATTGTGACGTTATGATAGGAAGTTTCGTGATGTTGCTTACACGTGAGGTGAGAAGGTTCCTCTCCAAGTATCTCCTATAGGCTCACATTGCTTCCTTTGCTAGTAGGGATACATCAGGAATTTCATGTCTTTATGCTTCAAGAGTACCAAAAAGATACATTGTGTGTTTTGGACTTCACCACAATGTAATTTGATGAGGATTTAATATATGAAGAAGAAACTATAACTATTTCTGATCGGCATGTTCATATATTATGATATAAGAATATTCATTATATGAAAGAGCATTGGAGTGGTCAACTGATTAGGAGGCTACGTGCGAATCTGAGCCCGATATGTTGCATAGATATTCACCTTATTTTATCAATCCAGGTACATTTTTATGTCCGTTCAAGGACAAATATTTCTTTTAGAAGTATAGAATATAACGACCATATAAGTCGTTTTGAGTACTAACTTCCCATGTTTAAGATTTGGGACCTACCATAATGCTATATAATCATATATAACATACGTCCGTGGTTCGTGTTGATTTCACAAAAGTTTAAAGACGAACTTTTAAAGAAATATTATTTTAAGTATGAAAATAGTTACAGTTTACTACGATCAACATTGTTGGTAAACAGCCTTGGATATGTGGTTTGACAATCCGTTAGGTTCGCATGATAATTTTTAACTTGTAGGTATGATTGGTTGGGCCCCATATGAGTCGAGGACAAAGTTAAAATTTGGAAGAAAAAATGATGAAATTCATTGAGCTTTGGTGTTTGATTCTTGTTTTAGAGGTTATTTTGAATATTTGAGCTTATGAGCGATTTTGAAACATGTAATTGTACTTGTATAAATATTTGGATTGGAGTCAAAGAGGCTTAGGTGAGTTTCGGATACGTTCTGGACTGGTTTTTTGAAGAACTTGAATTATCAGTAATGCAGACCTCGCATTTGCGAAGGTCTATTTGAAAATGCAAGCCGTGCATTTATGAGTGCTAGCTCACATCTGTGATACTGGAAAAAGTTGGATAGATTCACTTTTGTCAATATTTTCGAGGGATCTGCCTTTGCATTTACGAATCTCTTGTCACATTTGCGACTCTTGGTAGAGAAGGAGCAATTTACCTTTTGCCAAGTCTAGTTTGCATTTGCATTTGTTCCAGCCTTCACAATTGTGAAGGCAATGTCGCATTTGCTAGATTAGGGGGCTTAGGTATTGGTTCGCATTTGCAACCAGTTGTTCGATTTTGTGCACGTCACAATTGCAAACTCTGTTGGATAAAAGGTAGGGATTTCACGATTTAGCTCATTTTATTTCATATTTGAGACCTAGACTCCACATAAATGTGATTTGGAGAGAAATTTCTTTTCAAACATAGGTTAGTAAATTTTTGTTATTCTTTGTTTGATTTTCATTACTTTTTCATGAATTTTCACTATGATCTCATAAAGTAGAAAGAGTAATTATGGTTAAAAGTTTAGGATTGTATCATTTTGATATTTAGACCACGAATTGAGGTCGAATATTGAAACAAATAACATACCTGAACATGGAGGTGAATGGATTATCAGGATTTGGTCTTCATTTCGAATCTGATCATGTGCATCTGGGGTTGAGTTTTTGCTTACTTTTCCAAATATGTTAATGATCAAAACTTTTTAATATTTGGGTAGTTTTTAAAGCCCCTTTTGACTTATTTGAGTAGTATTGGAGTAGATTCGGGGTGGTTTAGAATGGAAAAGCTGTGTTAAATTATTGATCTTGTTCCGGAAAGAGATAAGAATCGTTGTTAACCTTTACTTTACAAAATTATAACATAGTAGATCAATTTGATACATGATTTATGTGTGATGATGACGTATATACAAGGTGAAATTAGCCTCACGAACTACTAAAACTAATGTTCGCGTAGCCTTTTTTTTGTGCAATTTCATCATAGGCTGTCGGAACTTGCTTCTTAGCGCTACATGAGAAGAGAATTTATCTATCCCCCCCCCCCCCGACTTCAATTACAAACTCTTACTTCTCGGTGTAGTCGACACTTCCACTAAAAATGAAATAATAATTAAATTGATGGTATGCCGCTGGATTTATGAGTAGGAAATACCACCTTATTTCAAACTTCAACTCTACCAGTGCTTTGAACACCAAGTCAATCTTCATGAATCTATTCTTCCAGTTCTCATTCATCTATGAACTATTGGACAAGCGTTACCACACTAAGCAGAAGTATATATGAAGTTTTATGGGTATAAGGATGCGGGGTGTTTTATCTTAATTCATGCCTTAAATTATACCATATCTTTTCTTACTTAGTGAATATCCTTATTATGTGGCCTTACATGATACGTGTCTTCAGTTACATATATATGCCTTCACTTGTTACATGTATTTATTTCTTACGTGTTTCCATTGATATTATGCATTCAGCTATCTCATGCCTTTACTTGTTCATTTTAGATAGATGCTTTTACTTGCTTCATGTCTTCACTTGACTCTTTGCTTTTGCTTTTTTCCCTGTTTTACTCTACGGTGTTATATCATATTTGTGATCGTTCTAGTATTATGACTTCTTCAAGTCTTTGTCGATATGTATTGTGAACTAGTTCTTGAATATTGAATTGTTCGTCCTTCTTTGCCCCTGTTCATATTTCCTTGGTGAATTATGCATTTTGATTCTTTTACTATAAATCCTAAGATTTAACGTATTTGATTATTATTGGGCATTATCAAATGAGTTGATATATAGGGATGGATTGTGTATCACAACGGTATTGTTATTGATAATTATAATGGGGTTGCATGCCACAACATTGATAACCATGGTATTGATGATGGGATCGGGTTGCACACGACACGGATATGTTTTCTTGAGATTGCTCACGGTTATTATTATCCGCTATAGTGTTGTGTTATAAGGTCGTGCTATGATGAAATTTAGGGAAATCTGTTAACTAGTCTCTTATTTTGGTCATTATAGTTTTACTCATTTCTCAATATTGCTATTATTTTTTCAACTAAATACTCATACAAGTTTACAGTAGGTGTCTTTTCATAGCCGCGTCGCTATCTCATTGAGGTTAGACTCGATATATATTGATTATATAGGGTTGATTGTACTCATACAATATTTCTAATTTTATTGTGTAGATTACAGTGTTGGTTCCAACAGCGTTTAGAGGTGATTTGCTCGGATCCTTTTATCACGCCCCAATCCTGAAAAGGCATACCACTTTGTAACTGTGAATTCTGGAGGGGTAACTCTCATATTTGGCCGATGAAGTCATATTTTGAATCATCTATAAAAAATGTCTCTCTCATCTGAGAGGTAAACATATCCAAAAGCTGGTATACATAAATGTGCAAGTTGACGAAACCTCCATAAAAATCTACTGCTACACAATATATAGAAGACTCGTCTACAAGCCTCTCGAGATAACTGAATAATACCATGGTCGAGAGCAGGCCTCGACCTACCTATTAAACTTGTATATATAAATGCACTCTAAGGTCTACACCTGGTAACATCGAGGAAATGAAGCTTACCAACAAAGTTGATGTTTGACTCTGTCTGCTAAGAGGGTCTGTCCAACTGTCAACTAGGACCTGCAACATGAAATGCAACATCCCCAGGCAAAAGGGACGTTAGTAAAAAATAATGTACCGAGTATGTAAGGCAACAGAATAATTAAAAGCTGAAATTGAACTGATAATATAATAACTAAATGTACATGGCAGCAGAATAATTTGAAAATATGCTTACATGCTGATATCAACTCAACTCTCTTAATATAGTAAGTGAAATACCTGTCCAGCTTTATATGACTCGGTATACGTAACAACTCTATCATAATAGGCTCACTCATAGGTTCCCGGCCATACTAGGCTATGTATCTTTGACATTTCGGGCTCGCTCATAGGTGCTCGACCATAGTATGCTCGGAATATAATATACCATTTGATCATAGGTTTCCAATGTTGTCCATCGATTATTGCTCGATGTTGGTGAAAATACCGTAATACTCTCTCTCTCTCTCTCTCTCTATATATATATATATATATATATATATATATATACACACACACACACACACACATACATATACATACTCTCTTCTCTCTTGACTGGAAGAAGATAATACTTAATGAGCATAAAGTCTCGATAAAGGGGAAATACTGTAACTTCTTAAGGTAGGATAATGTACATAACTTCAGGAATACAAACTTCTCTTTATGCCTCGTTATCGAACTTATGTAGTTACGGGTGTGAGCACGTGATTTTTGCCTCGTTTGAAACGTTCCTATAATTCGTAGAATAGGATTTTCTTTTATTATTTGCATTTTAGCGAATTAATTATGCGATTTGTGTTTATTTTCATTAATCATGTGATTTGTGTTGATTTGCATTTTTCCTTATTAGTTGTGTGATTTTGTGTTTATTTGTGTCTTTATTTATTATTTGAATATTTTGGGAATTTAATTGCATTAGAGTGCATGTTAATGAAATACAAAATATATGCATTGCATTTAGGGTTTAACTTTTGCATATTTTGGAATTAATAAGTAATTAGAAGTTCACGAAACACAAAATCACAAGAAAACGGTTCACTTTCCCTTTTAATTTTAATTTTGGAATTTTTAGTAGTCTTTCTTTATTTGTGGTAATTGTCATTTTGAGCTAACTAATATAATGTGGTAGGATAATTTTCTAGAGCCAATTTAGAGTTTGGTTTTTAATTTTAAAAGAAAGAAAAGTGATTCAAAATTGGGTTTCATTTATAAAGACCCTAAATTGGGCCAAGATTGTCCAGGTCCAATGCAAAACTCGCCCAAAATTGCCCTGATAAATGCCCAACATTAATCCCCAATGCGGTCAAATTATAATAACCACAAAATGACGTCGTTTGGCGTCGTTTGATCCTGGCCGTTTATCACCTCTGATCCAATGGCCCAAATTAGACTTTACATTTTAAATAAAAATGCCCAAAGCTGTGTAATAGCTTCATAGACAAAATGTGTCCTCCTCGTACAGTTCCACCGACAACCATCAAACCACCGTAACACCACCGTCTGTCGGCAGCAGCAGCGTAACTCCAATGGCACCCAAGTTTACACCGTTGATTCCTCTTGACCTCCCCTACCCGATTCCGAGCCCCCCAACTCTCAGATATTGCCCAGCATATCGAATCTTCGTATGTTTGGATGCCAGCTCCTCCATCTACGGCGGCATCATCACCAAACGACCTCAATTTCACACCCCACGACCCCTTCAACCCCCCTTTACTAAATCCCAAGCCTAAACTCTCCAAATCCCAGTACAACCCCTTAAATCTCAGATGGAGGGTTCGAAGTTCCAACCTGTTTTAGGAAGCTTCAAGGATCTGAACTCGATTTCAAATTGATATTGTATGTGTGTGTCGGACAAAATAAACATACAACATCAAATGAAAATCAAGTTCGAAGGAAATCCAGTCAAAAGACCAGAATCAGTGAGTCCATTTTTCCTTTTTTTGTTTTTTTATTATTTTTGTTTTTCTGCCTGTTTTAGTAATTAGGTTGAGTTTATTCCAATTAAATTAATATTTGAATGGCATCTTAATAAATTTCAATCTTGTTACTTCTAATCTAATTGCATGAATGGTTGTTAACTTCGTTTGTGAAATTGGACGATAGGTTTTGTTTGATCTCAAAAGTTTCCTTGATTTCAGCAATATCATTCTTGACCTCTGAATCTAAACATTGGTTTAAATTCATGCAATTAGGAAAGGGTCTTGACTGTTCTGATTCTCATGGTTGTTCATTAGTGTCAGTAATCTCTTGATTATTTTAGGTTTAAAAGGTCGATTAATGGCTCATATGTTTTGAAGTACCAATTGCTAAGTTTTGAATAATAACTTCCCATGTATTGGGTTTGATTTCTAATTTTATTGTTGAAGTTGGATTGTTATTTATCCTTGAGTAGTAATATTTGGATAGGTTATAGCTGTTAGGATTAGGAAATTATCTTACGAATTAGCTTTGGCACCAAATAGATAAGTTGAGGGAAGTACAAGATTTTCCTATTCAATTTTGATAAATTTAGGACAATTAAGGGTTATATGGAGTTTTCGGTTTTTTTGGTAATATTGGGAACAAATAAGGGTGATATAGGTAGTATATAAAGGGTAGAAAATGGTAGAAGTCTTTAGACCCTTCTAGAAGGGGTCTTCAATAAAAATTCAGTAGTACTACTGCAGTAACTTGGGAAACAAGTATAGAAATGAGGATCAAAATAAGTAAAGTCTGAAAAATTAAATATGGACTTTGGATTAAAACAAAATAGAAGTGATGCCCTAGCCTTTAGCTATATAAAGGGGACTAAAAATAATTCAAAGGGGGGTTGAAAAAATCTTAAGAGGATCTATACAAACTTCTTAGACTTTCAAAACTACAAGTCTCCAAAATCACTTCTGAAACCCCAACAATCCCATATTCGTTGTTCCCTTGAATCCATTGTGGCAAAATACCCTTAAATTCAGCAGTCAAGCAAGGATCATAGGAAAGAAATTTGGTCTGATTATTCAGAGAATTTTGAGTGGACTTGGGTGATATTGTGTAGTATAAAGGTCATCTAAATCCCTGCTTGAATTTTCTGGGTTCAATAGAAAGATCTGAACAAATATTGCTGCTTGTTTTTTGAGTTTGAGACCTTCCTGTGATTTCCTGAAGTTCTCTGGGATATTAACTACCTCTGAGCTGTGTTATCCTGTTGAGCACCCTGTTATTGCATATTTGCTGACTCTCAATTTTATTTTGTGCACAAATCTCAGGTATGCTCTCAACTACTAATGATGTATCAGGCTTGGATTTAATGGATGTTCAAGTTGAATGAGTTTTGTTAGATATTGCTTTACTAGTTTTGTTAGGGTAATTTATGCATAGAATAATTGGTTTGTAATAATAGGATATTACAGCAGGTGCTTGTCACTGTTTCATAAGCTCGATTTCAAACGAATTTTGATCTGTAATAGTAGATTATTCGACCTTAGTGCTAGCTGGGAATAATTTTCTATGTGTTGCTGTAAAAACGAGCCCCCTTCCCAGGAATATGCATGCCAAATAAATTTTAGTTATGCTATTGTTAGTCTCTAATTTTGTAGTTATCCCAGGCAGTTATGTGAGCTAAAACGATGGCTATCTAAGAAATTTGGATTTAGAAAACGTGTTTTGCATCAATTTTAATTTTGCGTGAATGTACTGCGTCTGAATACTAAGAATCTGGGAATTAGTGCTCATTCCAATTTGTTACTCATTCCGCTTTGTCCAGTGTTCATGAATATAGCCTTAATGAGGCCATTAGCCCAAATAAAAGGACTGTCTTAGGCATCCAAGGGCTGGGTTGCCAAGCTGGGCTTCGCAAGAGGCCCAGCTACTACATGAAGTGAGTCCATTTAAACATGGCATTAACAATGAACCCTTATAGATACTTGTTAGAGTCATTAGAAATAACAAAGAGGTCTTCTAGCAAATTTTCACGGCCTCTCGCAAAGATAATAGCGCGCTAGTCGCATTAGGGTACATCTTTAATAATTCTATCTCCTTAAACATGGGTGTGCATTTATGTGACCCAAATCCAAATCCTGACGCATTTATGTGACGTGGTTTGAGACATGTTTTAACGATGTTGTAATTCTCTTTAAATAATAATAATAATAATAATATAATAATGATAATAATAGTAATAAAATCGGTTAAAAAATTGAAATTGACACATAAGTTCATAATTGTTTAAAATCAGATAACTTAAGCCAAATATAATAGTAGAACGACCATGCTAGAACCACGGAACCCAGGAATGCCTAACACCTTCTCCCAGGTTAACACAATTCCTTACTCGGATTTTTGGTTCGCGGACTGTTAGACAGAGTCATTCTTTCATCGATTTGGGATTCAAAACGGTGACTTGGGACACCATAAATCTCCCTAGTGGCGACTCTAAAATTCATTTAAAAATTGAATCCCGTTTTGATTGTCCTTTACCTTGAAAAACTCCCTTAACTACTTCCTCCGCCGGGTCGTGGATTGTCAAAATGGAGGTGTGACAACTCTGGAGACTCTACTGGCGAAGAACCCATAATATCTTGTTCAGGGTTCAAGAATTCGACCTTCGAATAATTTTTGTGTTTGGCTTTCTTTATTATATGATTTTACATGTTGGCTTAATATGCAAAATGATGCTTTTACCGCTTTGATATTATCTGAACTGTAGATATAAACTTCTACGAAACCATTCACTTCTCAACTTCGAGGATGTGCTTACTGGTTGAGACTCCCTATTCTGTTAGTGTGATACCTGAAAATAAGAAAGAGGCTGGAAAAGTTACTATGCCGGATGGCCCTTTGGTTCCTGGTACGTAGCCCCCTCCTCAACTGGAGTTGTCCTCTCGGGTACACATTCTAGACCCTATACGAAGGTTTTAACTTAGAATAACTTGACCTCATGTCGGATCCCTAGTAGGAACGCTTATCTTGATCATGCATTTGACTTAGGGGACTCAACACAGGGCTTGGGTCCATCTAGGACAGGTAACCCGAAATGAAAAGACCATCCTGATGCATGATTATGTGTGCATTTAACTGCTTAGGATTTGCATGTTGACCGGCTTGAATAGCGCCGAAATGCTGCCAAATTTTCGAAAAAAAAAGTAACAATAAGAAAAAGAAAAGCAAAAAAAAAAAACAAAAGAATAGGGGGCTTTTTAAAGTTTTGATTTTGATAAATTGTTTTGCCCAAACTATGCAGGTTTGATAAATTGTTTTGCCCATTGGGTCCAACCTCTCTTTTGCAAAAAATAACCAAAACAAGAAAAAAAAATGTCCGATATTATTCATTTTCCCAAAATAAATCGGGCGATGCCGTTTCTGCCAGAAATAGCCGAACGATTCCGAAAGGGACGCCAGAAGGCTGACTTCGCACAAACGGACACCTCTAACTCTTATTTTTGCCAGTGAACGAGCACAACCTTAAAATATTCATTCGGAGGTGCTGCAAGGCCATATTCTCAAAGCTATGCCCTGATTTTAGAGAATAAATTTCATAAAAGAAAATGCCGATTTTAATATTTTGTGGAGTCAAATAGTCAAAATTTTGAGATACTAATTCGCCTTAATAAATGTGCAGAATGAGCACGGATCGGTATTTGTTGAAAACGTTCATGAACAAAATTCTCTTGGAGCTACACATGTGGTGGAATGACCTAGGAGAAATGGGGCAAAACAGGATCAACACGCATTTGGGAGGACTTACTAGGCTGCTTAAAATTAACCCAATGGGAGATATCATAAAGGCATTGATCACGTTCTTGGACTCGGCTCACAATGTCTTCCATTTCTCAGATTTTAAACTCACACCAACATTTGAGGAAATAACTGGATATATTGGGACCCCTATAATTCCTTTGAGACACCAATACCTGATTGCACCAAGAGCCCTTGCCGTGCACAAGTTCCTGGACTCCTTAAAAATCAATGGAAAGGTTAACAATCCAGACCTGTCAGCCGGCTTCTGTACTTCGCAATTTATATATTAGAGGTACGGGCATATAGGGGGATTTGGTAACCCGAACAACTATATTTGTAGCAAAGGGAACCAACTCAAACGGGAGGAGCATCGATGTTATGCATTCATGGTATTTTTCTTGGGTCTTTTGGTGTTTCCACCTATGGACGAAAATATTGACATATGGATAGCAGGGGTCATCAGCATTTTAATGACTCGGGCCAAGAGCACCCTCGCTCCTATGATCTTATTTGAATATTCTGTGCTCTCACCGCCTGTAAAGCCGTAAGAGATTTCTTTGAGGGGTATAATCTATTGTCATAAATATGGATGATTGAGCACTTATGCCACCAACCTCGGTTCATGAATTATGGGTATCAAACGAAGAGCTGCATAGAAGAATTCTACAACAAGGTTTATGGGTTTAGGTTACCTGATGGTGTCACAGAATGGGTGTTACATCTCCGGGTTATTACTGCAAATCAAATAGAGTGGATATTCAGGTGGCTCACCGTGGATGAAATTGTGTATATGCCTGCCACCAGACCTCATTTCCTTCTAATAGGTATCCGAAGTATCCAACCCTATGCGCCATGGAGAGTGTTAAAGCAATTAGGTAGATTCCAAATGACTCCCAAGGACGAGGATATTAGCCGAAATGCGGTTAAGATTAGCCCTAATTGTCAATTCCCTAAAGTCGTCGTGCGCCAAATCTGGAGCGAATGTCAATATTTGACAGCGCATACCCGAGTACGTGACATATCTAAAGGTGAGGTTGCACCGGGGGTACATTGCTTGGTACAGAAAAGACAGAGAGCCCGGGAGGCCTGCTAAAAGACCGCATCTCCAAGAATTTGCTGAAACATCACAGAAACAATGGGATTGGCTAGACAAGGAAAATGAGTATAGAGCCACCATAGGAAGATTAGAAAAGAGAGTTACGGAACTTCGATTTGAAAATGGTTTGCAAGCCGAAGCAGACGAGGGAGAAAAGAAAAGATTAACCAAAGAAAAGAAAATGTTGCGAGCCCAAATCCAAAAGATGAAAGCATCCGTAGAAAATCCTCCCAAGAGTGCGAAGGATAAAAAACTCATAGACAATTTGAGGCAAAAAGTGACCAAACATGGGTTTGACTTGAACAAGGCGCAAGGCGAGCTATTGTGGGTTCGGAAACAATTAGCTAAAAGCATAGAGGAACGAGGCTGCATTAATTAAAGGAAAAGCATGACGGTGAGGCTGCTGGGTTAAAATGGAGAGTCATGCTGGTTGAGAACAGAGTAGCCAAGCAAGCCAGGCACCTCAAAACGGAGAAATAACATTGTTATACAGCAATAACAATGTGGGAGATGGATTTGAGGCAATTTACGGAACTGAATCAGGTAGCCGAGCGAACATTACAGGCGAAAGCTGAAAATATTTGGCGTTTGTTGCAAGAAAAGGGTGTTATTAAGGAAAAAGTACGGGCCATCATAGACTACATCAAAACAAAGTGCAACCATTGCGAGGATATGAAAAGATCCACGTTCTTTGCCACCGCCATGACCTTTTTCCGGCAAGTGGTGGAAGCCAGCGGCAACGCCGAACGATGCCCCACGAGGCCCAGGAGCAGTTAAAGCGTTAATATGTTCATAAATATTGCACTGCCTTTTTGTCTATTAGTTTAACCATGACTCTGTATTTTCTTTATGCATAGTTAGTTGTTTTTCGAGTCTGTAGTTCATTTTATCCAAGCTAGATAGCTTCTTGTTTAATCTGACACCTTTCAAGTCCTTGTAATTGCAATCTCTTGTTATGAAAATAGGAAATTTCCCTAATATTTTATGATATGCTTTTTACTTGCAAGAACTACGCTCGGTCTGATTCATGTAGGGACATGATACGTAGGCAATCTACATAGGATTCTACCATAATTGAATAAAATAAAAGAGAAAGTGAGTGAGATAGGAAAGAGGGAGAAAATAAGGTTAAAACAAACAGAAGCTTCGCAAATAAAAGCCAGGATGATGCAAGAAACCAAAGCATGTAGGGACCGACCGTCATCCAAGTGCATGCCTTCCCAATATGTGGTTGCTTATGTGTTAGAGCCTAACGATTAATAAGTTTTTGGTTCTGTAATTCCAGCTTCAAATTAGATAGGTGGTTAGTAATCGGGGCATTCTAGTAACCCATTCCTACAACACGCGGTCAAAAAGCAAGCAAGTCATGGCCGATCAGAAAGCCAATATCAGCATCATTGACCCCTCGAAGGAACCAGAGGAATTAATCGTTAATGCTATGAGGGAGGAAATTTATAAGCTTAAGAACCAAATGGCCGAGATGTACATGGGCAAGAGGACAGCTGCCCCCGACCTATCCTGCCAATCCAACATTCATCCCGCCACTGGCCCAAGCACATGACCAGTCTGCCACTGATCTACCTCCAAGTTTTCATATATATTCACAGCATCAGGGTACTACCACCCAGCCACCAACCCTAAAACCCAAAGTCACTCCTCACCCTCCCCCTCCAATTGCTCCTATCTATGTGGCACCTCAACCCCCCACACTTCATAGGTCATCAAGTGAACCACTGCTTCAAGCTTATGACTCTGAATATTATCCACCAGAACCCACTTACAAAACCTAGAAACCTTACTCATATGCTCCCTGTCCTGAAATCCCGACGGGAATGGAAATACCGATCAAAAACTCCGAGCATGAAGAGATGCTTAGAAAAGTACGGAGTCTAGAACAATCCTTCAGAGACATGCAGAGATTAGGTGCTCACATGAGCATGGCATTCAATGATCTTTGTCTATCCCTAGACATGCAGTGGCCTCCAGGTTTCAAAATGCCTATATTTGACTTATATGATGGTCACGGCGATCCAGTCGCGCATTTGAGAGGGTTTTGCAGGAAAATAAGTGGAGCAGGGGGAAAAAATGAATTGCCAATGGTGTACTTTAGCCAGAGTTTAAGTGGGTCAGTACTGGAGTGGTGTACTCGACAGGATCCCAATAGGTGGTATTACTGGGATGTCTTGGCACAAGCGTTTCCATGCCACTTTAAATATAATCTCGAGATTGTCCCAGATCATCTATCTCTAACAAAGCTGGAGAAGAAACATACGAGAGTTTCAGGGAGTACGGTTTTCGGTGGAGAGAACACGTAGCTTGAGTCGATCCTCGCATGAAGGAGAGTGAAATGGTCGACTATTTTCTACAGGCTCTGGAACTTACCTACTTTGGGCATTTGGTGTCAGCAGTGGGGAAGTCTTTCATCGAAGTGGTCAAGATGGGAAGTATGGTTGAGGAATGCCTCAAATCCAATAAAATCATGAGCTACTATGCAATTAAGGAAACTACTCAAGTCATCCAGGCTGGAGTTGGGGGAGCTTTCTGGAAAAAGAACAAGGAGGAAGTAGCGACAGTGGAGTCGAGAACTTGGTTTGGGCCTCGGGACCATCTCATTATGTCCAGCCCCGTCCTCACCACCAAACATACCCACACACTCCATATGGCCCACCACAACATTACTATCCGCAACCAGAACCTCGCTTCTTTGTCCATCATGCGCAAGCATATACCCAGCCTCCCTCTCATGCACAATGGCATGCGCCACCCCCGCAAGACGCTTACTCAACTCCACAAAATCATTACCCACCTCCGAGAGCTTACCAACAACCTCCGAGGACCGATTTCCAAGGAAATCCAGTCTTGAGAAATGAGAGGGTACAGAAAAAGAATACATTCACTCCCCCGGGAGAATCTTACAGTAGCTTATTCCACAGGATGCGACAACTGGATATGTTGAGACCAATTGAAGCGAAACTGCTGAATCCTCCCCTAAACAATTTAGATTATTCTGTCAGCTGTGAATACTGTTCTGGCGCACATGGGCATGAAACCAAAATGTGTTGGCAATTAAAGAATGCTCTCCAGTAATTTATCGACTCCGACAGGATTGAGGTGCAGACTCCAAGGGCGCCCAATATTAACCAAAACCAGCTACTGGCCCATCAGGAAACTAACATGATTGAAATTGTGGAAAGAAGGGGAGAGTCCAGAAGGCATTCACAAACAGTAATGATGATCAAAGCCAGTGAGTGTAAGCCAACTGAGATTGCAAGCAGCAAGAAGCCGGCGATCGGGGCAAAAGATGGCAGGGGAGCTCAGCATGAGCGTTCGCGCTAAAGCGGGAACAAGAAAAAGTAAGGATAAATGGGGCAGCTAGAGAACTTGTCGTTGTTGTGGAAGGTGTCTGCATCGAGCCAGTTATTGTGAAACCAGTGATCCAGCTATCCGTAATAAACAGCAAAGCCGGCGATCGGGGCAAAAGACGGCAGCAAGCCTGTCATAGTTCAGGGGAGCTCAGCATGTGCATTCGCGCTAAAGCGGGAACAAGAAAAAGTAAGGATACATGGGGCAGCTAGAGAACTTGTCGTTGTTGTGGAAGCTGTCTGCATAGAGCCAGTTATTGTGAAACTAGTGCTATCCATAATAAACAGCAAAGCCGGCGATCGGGGCAAAAGACGGCAGCAAGCCTGTCATAGTTCAGGGGAGCTCAGCATGTACGTTCGCGCTAAAGCAAGAACAAGAAAAAGTAAGGATACATGGGGCAGCTAGAGAACTTGTCGTTGTTGTGGAAGGTGTCTGCATCGAGCCAGTTATTGTGAAACCAGTGATCCAGCTATCCATCATAAACAGCAATGCCGTTCCTTTGAGATATGAACAGGCAATAGTGATGTACAAGGGGAAAGAAGTGAGGGATGAAGTGTGTGAGGCATGGGGTTTAACTCGTTCAGGAAGGTAATTTGCCCTAGAAGAATTGAGGAAGGGAATAATTGCTAAAGATAACCCAGAACCAGTGAAGAAGGTTGTGTAAGAAAAAGAGGCGAAAGAGTTCTTGAAGAAAATAAAAACGCAGGACTACTCCATCATAGAGCAGTTGAGGAAGACACCAGCTCAGATTTCTTTATTGTCCTAACTAATACACTCAGATGAACATCGACGAGCGTTGATGAAGATTCTGAATAAAGCTCATGTCCGAGACAAGATAACGGTGAATCATTTTGAAAAGATTGAAAACAAGATATTCGAGGTGAATCGGATCACATTCTCTAACAACGAATTGCCCATGGAGGGCATTGAGCACAACCAAGCTCTTTATCTAACTGTGAAATGTGAAGATGCTGTGGTCACCCGGGTTTCGATCGACAATGAATCATGTGCAAATATTTTCCTGCTATCCATATTGAGGCTTTGACGGCGGAGGCAACGACACCATAGGGGATATAATGCTGAATGTAACTATAGGGCCCGTTGAGTTCACCATGGAAGTCAAGTGCTGGATGTAGAAGTCTCTTATAATTTGTTATTGGGCAGGCCTTGGATTCATTTAGCCAAAGCAGTGCCATCTGCACTGCATCAGATGGTCAAATTTGAATGGGATAGGCATGAGATTGTCGTGCATGGTGAAGATAATAAGTGTACTTCAGGTGACGCGATCATACATTTTCATTGAATCTGAGGACATAAAAAGGCCGTGGGTCTACTTGGAGTTTGATACGGTGTCAGTGCAGAAAATCCCAGAAGGTGAAGTTGTCATGATCCCAAAAATAGCAACTGCATCTGTCATGGTGGCATCAGAAATGTTGAAAAATGGTTTCAAGCCCGACAAGGGGTTGGGGGCTTCTTTGCAAGGTATTGTGCATTCAGTGTTCCTTCCCAGAAAACATGGACACCTTTGGCCTAGGGTTCAAGCACAAAACCGCAGACATACAGCAAGCCACGATGCTGAGACAGAAGGCATGGGTTCTCCCAAAACCCAACCCAAGGTTGTCTAAATCATTTGTCAAATCCACTTCTAGCAATGGCCCCAGACCAAATATTTTCGGCCCACTGATCGACGCGGATGGAGATCTTGATATAGGATTGGAAAGACTATTCAATGAGGTGAATATGGTCGAGCAAGAGAAGGATCAAGCAGGGCGGATGTGTAGTTTGTGGGAGCATGCGCAAAAATAAATAACTGGGAAGCCACTCCTCTTCCCACCCGTAGAGAGTCGTGGTAGTCGGCTTTGATTTTCCTTTAAGTCTAGTTTGTATTAGCGTCAGGGTTGTTAATTCAGTTGTTATTTCCATCAGTTTGGATGTGTAAACTTTGTTATCTTTGAGTCTAATGAAATGCAATTTCCCTTTCAGCAATGGTGATAGTTTCCATTTCTCTTTACTTTTCTTCCTTTTCTCTTTTGTACAGTTATTTTTATGCTGGTTCCAGTGATCTTACATGCATAAGGACTCTTTGGTTGAGTCCTCCAAACAGGTCTAGTTCAGAAATAATAATTCAGGAAATAGAACATGAGGATGAACCAGGGTATGATGAGGAAGGGCCATGGGAAGAGATTAATAAAGACTTGACCCAGTTCGAAGAGAAACCCAAACCAAACCTGAATGACACAGAGGCAATTAATTTAGGAAGCCCTGATAATATCAGAGAAACAAAATTTAGTGTCCATCTGGAGCCGCAACTTAGGGAAGAAATAATTGAAGTGGTGCTTGAGTACAAAGATGTCTTTGCATGGTCCTACGACAACATGCCTGGATTGAGCTCTGATTTGGTGGTCCAAAAATTACCCACTGATCCAACTTACCTGCCTTTCAAGAAAAAGTTAAGAAAATTCAAAATTGATGTGAGCGTGACAATTAAAGAGGAAGTGACCAAGTAGTTCGAGGCAAAAGTCATCTGCGTCACACGATACCCCACTTGGTTAGCTAATGTTGTGCATGTACCGAAAAAGGAAGGCAAAACCAGGGTGTGTCTCGACTACTGCAACCTCAACAAAGCA
Organism: Nicotiana benthamiana; assembly: GCA_034376525.1. Classification (NCBI taxonomy): domain Eukaryota; kingdom Viridiplantae; phylum Streptophyta; class Magnoliopsida; order Solanales; family Solanaceae; genus Nicotiana; species Nicotiana benthamiana. The sequence goes on from CM067325.1 coordinate 72,647,360, forward strand.
AGTCCAAAATAAAACTTTCCCCTACCAAACATCCACACATTGATTGACCATTGCGCGAAACATGAAATTGGGTCGTTCGTGGATTGCTACGCGGAGTACCACCATATTTTTATGGATGAAGAAGATGCGGAGAAAACAACATTCATCACACCGTGGGGGATGTAGTGTTTTAGGGTCATGCCTTTTCGTTTGAAAAACACCGGGGCAACATAAATGAGGGCCATGCAAAACTATTTCTCACGATATGATACATAAGGAAACCGAAGTTTATGTGGATTATATAATAATCAAGTCCAGAAAGCAATCCGATCATGTCAAAGACCTGAAGAAGTTCTTCCAAATGTTCCGCATTTATGACCTCAGACTCAACCCGGTGAAATGTGCATTTGGGTTCCCCTCAGAAAGTTGCTAGGGTTCATAGTCAGCCGCCGAGGCATCGAGCTAGACCCATCAAAAATCAAAGCTATACAGGAGCTTCCGCTGCGAAGGAACAAAATAGAAGTAATGAGTCTACTAGGAAGATTGAATTGCATCAATCGATTCATCGCTCAGCTCACAACCATCTGCGAGCCCATCTTTAAGTTGTTGAAAAAGGATGTTTCGGTAAAATGGATAACAGAGTGTCAGGAAGTTTTTGATAAGATAAAGGAATATTTGTCAAACCCACCTGTATTGGTCCCGCCGGAACCAGGAAGGCCTTTGATATTTTATTTGACAGTCCTGGACAACTCATTTGGGTGCGTGTTGGGTCAGCACGATGTTACCGGAAGAAAAGAGCAAGCAATATATTACCTCAGTAAGAAATTTATAGCTTACGAGGTTAAGTATACTCATCTCGAAAGGACATCTGTGCCTTGACGTGGGTAGCCCAAAAGCTGAAGCATCACTTGTCATCATATAATACTTTTCTTATCTCACGTCTGGACCCATTGAAATACATTTTCAAGAAGCCCGTGCCCACAGGAAAGCTCGCGAAATGGAAAATCTTTCTCACTGAGTTTGACATTATCTACGTGACTAGGACTGCTATGAAGGCATAAGCATTGGCAGACCATTTAGCGGAGAATCCAACAGATGAAGAATATGATCCCTTAGACAGATATTTCCTGGAAGAGGAAGTAATACACGTCAATGAAATGGAATGGGATGAGAGGTCGGAATGGAGATTGTTTTTCGATGGGGCTGCCAACATGAAAGGCGTCGAGATAGGAGCGGTGCTCATTTTTGAAAAAGGGTATCATTACCTAGTCACAGCTCAACTCCGTTTCTATTGTACCAACAACATGGCAGAATATGAGGCGTGCATTTTGGGTTTGAGATTGGTAGAGTATATGGGTATCCAGGAAGTCTTGGTCTTGGGAGACTCGGACCTTCTGGTAAACCAGATTCAAGGGTAGTGGGAGACAAGAGATTTAAAACTCATACCGTACCGGCAATGCTTGCATGATCTCTGTCAACAATTCCGGTCAATAGAGTTCAGGCATATCTCCAGAATTCACAATGAGGTAGCTGACGTCCTGGCTACTTTGGCATCAATGTTACATGACCCAGACAAGGCTTATGTTGACCCGATACATATCTGGGTCCATGATCAATATGCTTATTGAAACATGGTGGAAGAAGAGCTTGACGGCGAGCCTTGGTTCCACGACATCAAGGAATATATCAGGAGAGGTGTGTACCCGGTACAAGCCACGAGTGACCATAAAAGACCAATCCGTCGTTTGTCAAGTGGGTTGTTTCTTTTGTGGAGGAATATTATACAGAAGAATGCCAGATCTTGGTTTTCTAAGATATGTAGATGCTAAGCAGGCAACGACCATCATGAATGAGGTGCATGGTGGCGTCTGCGGGACACACATGCGCGGATATGTTTTGGCAAAGAAGATTATCCGGGCAGGATATTATTGGCTTACTAGGAGCGTGATTGTATCAGCTTTGTGTGCAAATGCCACCAATGTCACGTACTCGGAGACCTAATTCACTCTCGTCCGTCTGAATTGCATACAATGTCGGCACCATGGCCTTTCATTGCTTGAGGGAAAGGATTTCATCGGGCCCATAAGCCAGCAACTTCTAACAGACACATATTTATCCTGGTTGCTATTGACTATTTCACCAAATGGGTTGAAGCCAAAACATTCAAGGTAGTGACAAAGAAGGCCGTGGTCGATTTTGTGCACACAAACATCATTCGCCGGTTCGAACTCCCCGAGACACTCATCACTGATAATGGGGCAAACCTCAGTAGTCACTTAATGAGAGAAGTATGTCAGCAATTTAAGATCACACATCGAAATTCTACTCCATACAGCCCCGAGGAAAACGGAGCTGTTCAGGCGACCAATAAGCACATAAAAAAGATACTTCGTAAAATTGAGGAAGGGTCCAGGCAATGGCATGTGAAGCTACTTTTGCATTGTAAGGCTATCGCACCAGTATGCTGCACTTCAATGGGGGCCACTCCGTACTCTTTGGTGTATGGCACAGAGGCAGTAATCACGACTGAAATCAAAATCCCCTCTCTCCGAATCATGGCCGAAGCAGGAATCGACGATGAAGAATGGTCAAAGCTCGTTTGGAACAATTGAGTCCGATTAATGAGAAAAGATTGGCAGCAGTCTATCATGGCTAGTTGTATCAACAAAGAATAGCCAAGGCATATAATTAGAAAGTGCGCCCCAGGAAGTTCAAAGTAGGTCAACTGGTACTAAAGCTCATCCACCCTCACCAAGCTGAGGCAAATGGCAAGTTTGCTCCAACTGGTAAGGATTGTTCATCGTATCAAGAGTGTTGTCCAATAGTGCATTGTATCTGACGGATGTGGAAGGGAAATGTGTGGAGATGGTCGGATGCTGTCAAAAGATATTATGTATGATTTTCTTTAGATCATTGTCTATACTCGACATTTTTTTGTATTTGGCATATCTTGAAAATTGGAATGACGAAGGCATTTTATTCTGCTATCTAAATACTTTATCCATTTTTAAACCTTTTCAGCTTTAATCATCTTCTTTCATACTGCTCTTTCGGAATAAATAACAAAAGTGAGAAATGCAAGTGTGGGAAGGCAGTGAAAGGGAAAGAATGTGAAGAAAAAAAATGAAAAAAAAAGAAAAGAAATGAGAAAGGAGAAAAGAGAAGAGGAAAAAGAAAAGAGAAAGAAAACAAAAACAAAGAAAAAAAAGAAGAAAAGAAAAACATAAAAAAAGGAGAAGAAAACCAACAACAACAAAAAAGGAATCGGTACGAACTACGTTTGACCTGATTTCTTTTAAGGATACGTAGGTAGCCTCACGATTCGGTCTCATCAAAATAAACATTCAAAAGTCCCCAAGCAAGAAACTGGGGCAGAAGTTGTGCTTGTTGTAAGAAATCTGATTCCAAAAGTTGTAGTTTTAAACCCATTTAAATTGTCTTGAGCCTTTGATACCCTTTCTCTCTATCCCTATCCAAAAGCCCACGTTAAGGTCCAAAGAAAGACCTTCGGATCAGTCTTCAAGATTTGCCAAATTGAGCAACTAGAGGTGATTCATGTCTGGGAAAACACTCCAGTCCAAGCTGGAAACATAATCAAAATGAGAGAGTCTTATTGGTTAAAACCCTCACGGGCACAGTAAGGCGACGGGAGCTGAGAGAAATAGAAAATGAGAGAGTCTTATTGATTAAAACCTTCACGGGCACCATAAGGCGACGAGAGTTAGAGAGAAAATAAAATGAGAGAGTCTTATCGGTGAACACCTTTACAGGCACCGTGAGGCGAAGGTATGGCAAAAGCAAAACTCAGAAAGGGGCTATTGATGGATGAATACTGCAGGGCAAGATGAGCTAGGGTTTGGTTGAAAGAAGTGGGTTAGAAGGGTCAGAACAATAAAAGCACGACAACGGAAGATCCGTCAGCGAAACGGATTGGGTCAACTTGGCCAAAGTATATGTCATGATCGCAAAAGCCAGCAGTTCCTCTTCAGATAAGTCTCCTTTCTTGTCTTCTTGATAGTCAGCAAGCCTGGAGTTCCTCACCCTAAATAACATTCGGATTCTTTGCATTCATTTTACTTTCGAGTCTAATATCTTTGTTTAATCGATTGAAAGGAATTTCAAAGCCGATTATCAACTCCCAAAGGGACATGACCCCCAAAGGTTTAACAAAGATAACAAGTGTGGAACGACAAAGGGAAGGGTGCATAAAAAACTGCAATTGATGGAAGAGACAAGAGTTGGCAAAGTGAAAGAGTACCACACAGAAAAGGGCGTGCAAAGTAAAACCGAAAAAGGTTCTGGGGTCCGCCATGCATCATACATCGGTCGGGCTATCCCAGAAGGGACACAAATTTATCACAACACGAAGATGGGGAAGAGTCGCAAGGTCGCAAAGTTCAAGCAAGAGTAATATATCAGTTGTCAAGGAAAGACATAAGAATTCCGGCAAAAAATCAAGAGTGCAACACAAGGTGGGAGAGCGAAGTAAGGGCACAAATATCAAGAGTCAGTCAAGCATCATAAATGGACCGGGTAATCTCGGGGAAGGGTGTAAGGAATTTGTGTAAGGCTTGGAAATGTAACACCAAGATGAGAAACAAAGCAAAACCGCGAGGATTAGAGGATCAGGCAAGTATAGCATCTTAACTCAGCAATCGTCCGAGAGGGGTATAAGGATTCTAGCAAAATAGTCAAAAGCACAACACAAAGGTGGAAAGGGTCATGGGAGTTGACCCAGCGTGATATGGCGACTCATCAACCATCAGGGAAAGACATAAAGAATTCCAGAGAAGGGTTGAAGGTGAAACACAAAGTAGGGAATGACATAAAGGCAAAAAAGGCGAAGGCCAACCAAACACCATAGACAGACTAGGTGATTTCAAGAAAGGGGGGCAAGGATTTTGACATAGGAATGGAAAGGTAACACAAAGATAAAGAACAAAGTGAAGCCGCAAGGATGGTAGGTTTAGTCGAAGCATGATACATTAACACATCAATTATCGGGGAGGACACAAAGAATCCCAGTAAGGGATTAGTAGTGTAACACAATGATAGGTGGGCAAAATAAAGCCTAGAGATCTTGAAGGGTCAACTGAGCAGCTCGAGAAACTTATTTTCAATATGGGCAAGGGAACACAATGAAACATGACAACGGGAGGCTGTCTTCAACGACAATGTCGCGAGCCAACCATCACTTTTCAAACTGACAAGTTTTCTTTGGACAACACAGGGGCAGAAATTTTCGGAAGAGCCTAGGGAAGGCCATCCACAGGAGAAGGCAGGCACACGACAGGTATGATCAAAATATTAGGGCCCATCTGGAAGTGGGACTCAGATAAAATTCAAAAGGGTCATAGTCCGTCATAAACACCCTCCCCAGCAAAGAGCACAAAGGGACAAACTTTAACTAGAAAACCCCCAAAAGGAGCTGTGAAGAGTTAAAAAACGCATAGAAGTTGAGATGGAACGCAGTTTGGAACACAAACAGGTCCGGGTAACAAGGGTAAGCACCAACACCGTCCCCTAAGAGTCACAAAACCCTTATGGACAATAATCACTTGCAGAAACAACCAGAAGTTAGGATTAGCACTTAAGTTGAAACCATCAAGACCCTCCTGAAAAATGGGACTTAGATTAGATATTTCCCCAACCAGAGTCAACAAGAGTCATCAGGACCGTCCTGAAAAATAGGGCTTAGAATAGATATTTCCACAACAAGAGCCATCAGGACCTTCCTGAAAAACGCGACTTAGATTAGATATTTCCCCAACATTAGTCTATCATCAGGACCCTCCTGAAAAACGAGGCTTAGATTAGATACTTCCTCAGCAAGAGTCAACAAGAGCTATCAGGACCCCCTTGGATAATGGGACATAGCCTAAATGCTAACCCCCAGCAGACACATTTTGTCATCAAATTAAGAGTTGTCAGGACCCACCTGGATAACGGGAAGCAGTTTTAATCACCAGCAGACCCCTCAGCAGATATAACTCACAAGAAGACATATTGGAAAATAACACCTTCTGAAAAGGATAACATAATCTTAAAGTTGTCATCGGTTAGGAATTGTGGACTCTCCTGGATAATGGGACTTAACTTAGATTTAGAGATATTTGGTAAGGGAATTCTGTTAACACTCACAGATCCGCCCAGCACCCAATTAGGGCAGGATGATTTTTTGTGTTTGTTTGTTTTGTTGTGATCAAGTACATAGGCAGCGGTCTCAGGGAACATTTTTCAGGTTTCAAACATTCAAATTTTTGAAATCAGGCGCCCACCTGTAGAACAAGGGAATATTTTTCAAAATTTCAAAGTTTTGGCAATCAAGCGTCCACCTGTAGAACGAGGGAATATTTTTCAAGATTTTAAGGGTTGAAAATCAGGCGCCCACCTGTAGAATAAGGGAATGTTCTTTAGAGTTCAAGTTTTAGTAATCAGGCGTCCACATGTAGAACAAGGGAATATTTTTCAAAAATTTAAGTTTTTGTAATCAGGCGCCCACCTGTAGAATAAAGTAATATTTTTAAAAAATTTAGATTTTAGCAATCAGGCGCCCACCTGTAGAACAAGGGAATATTTTCGAAATTTTAAGTTTTTGAAAATCAGGCGCCCACCTGTTGAACATGGGAATAATCTTCAAAGTTTTTAAAATTCAACTCTTGGTAGTCTGGCGCCCACCTGTAAAACAAGGGAATACATTTCAAAAGGGAATAATTCTTCAAATTTTATGCTTTGGCAATCAGGAACCCACCTGGAGGACAAGGGCATATTCTTCAAAAGTCAAGTCTTGGCGATAAGGCGCTCATCTATAGAACAAGGGAATATTTTTCAAAATTCAAGGTTTAGCAATCAGGCGCCCACCTGTAGAATAAGGGAATATTGTTCAAAATTTCTTGTTTTTTTAATCAGGTGCCCACCAGTAGAACAAGGGAATATTCTTCAAAATTGAATGTTTTGGCAGTCAGGCGCCCACCTGTAGAACTGGGGAATATTTTTCAAAATTTAAAATTTCAAGTTCAGGCGCCCACATGTAGAATAAGGGAATATTATTCAAAATTTAAGTCTTGGTAGCACCCACTTGTAGAACAAGGGAATATTTTTCAAAATTTCATGTTTTTGTAATCAGGCGCCCACCTTTAGAACAAGGAAATATTCTTCAAAATGTTATGTTTTGGCAGTCAGGCGCCCACATGTAGAACAAGGGAATATTTTTCAAAATTTTAAATTTCAAGTTCAGGCGCCCACCTGTAGAATAAGGGAATATCTTTCAAAATCAGGCACCCATGGAGAACAAGGACATATTCTTCAGAAGTCAAGTCTTGGCGATCAGGCGCCCACCTGTAGAACAAGGGAATATTTTGCAATTGCAAGTTCTAGTAGTGAAGCACCCACCTGTATAACAAGGGAATGCTTTCAACGGAATACATGTCAAGCCTGAAAATTTGGCATCAAATATGAAGTAAGAAAAGGCAAGCAGTCAGCAACGCTACAAGGAGTTCGCAGAAAGAAATAAAAGGCAAACGAAGCAACAAGGATCAAGATTGAAGACGTAGATAGGATTTTCCTTGTAATCCGTAACTTATAGCTTGGTCTAGTTTTCTTGTTACTTTACCTAAGGTGTAATAAGGAGGTCAGTAGGCAGTAACAGTAGAATCAGCAGTGTAACCACGGCTTCTAGTAGTCCCAGCTACCAAACACTCCAATACTACACTGACTTCGTTCCTCTTTAGCCGAGGATATGTAGGCAACCTTTGAAGCAGGATTCAGTCAGACGGTAATCAAAACGCTTCTCATGGAATGCAAAACACACAAAAATCTCTCTGTCGCTCACTTATCTTTGCCCGAAAACCCTACGTGTCTCGAGCAAAGAGGGGTAGCTATGAGCACGTGATTTTTGCCTCGTTTGAAACGTAGATTACGATTTTGTTTTATTATTTGCATTTAAGGGAATTAATTTTTTGATTTTTCTCTATTTGCATTAATTATGTGATTTGTGTTGATTTGCATTTTTCCTTATTAGTTGTGTGATTTTGTGTTTATTTGCATCTTTCTTTATATTTGAACTTTTTTGGAATTTAATTACATTTGAGTGAATGTTAATGAAATAAAAAATATATGCATCGCATTTAAGGTTTAATTTTTTCTTATTTTGGAATTAATTAGTAATTAGAGATATACAAAATACAAAATCACAAGAAAACAGTTTACTTTCCCTTTTAATTATAATTTTGGAATTTTTAGTAGTCTTTCTTTATTTGTGGTAATTGTCATTTTGAGCAAAGTAATATAATGTGGTAGGATAATTTTTTTAGAGCCAATTTAGAGTTTGGGTTTTAGTTTTAAAAGAAAGAAAAGAGATTCAAAATTGGGTTTCATTTATAAAGACACAAAATTGGGCCAAGCTTGTCCAGGCCCAATGCAAAACACACCAAAAATTTCCCTGATCCATGCCCAACATTACGCCCCAATGCGGTCAAATTATAATAACCTCAAAATGACGTCGTTCTGCAACGTTTGATCCTGGCCATTTATCACCTCTGATCCAATGGCCCAAATCGGACTTTAAATTTTAAGTATAAATGTCCAAAGCTGTGCAATAGCTACAGAGAAACAATATGTCCTCCTTGTACAGTTCCACCAACAACCATCGAATCACCGTAACACTACCGTCCGCCGGCGGCGCTGGAGTAACTCCAATGGCTCCCAAGTTTACACCGTTGATTCCCCTTGACCTCCCCTACCCGATTTTGATCCCCTCACCTCTGAAATATTTGCTCAGCTTCTCGAATCTTCGAAAGTTTGGACGCCAGCTCTGCCGTCTACGGCAGCGCCACCACCGAACGACCTCAATTTCACACCCCACGACCCCCTCAACCCCCTCTTACTAAATCCCAAGCCTAAACTCTCCAAATCCCAGTAAAACACCTTAAATCTCAAATCTAGGGTTCGAACTTCCAACCTGTTTTGGGAAGCTTCAAGGATCTGAACTCGATTTCAAATTGATGTTGTATGTCTATTTTGGAAAAAATAAACATACAACATCTGTTGAAAATCAAGTTCGAAGGCAATCCAGTCAAAAGAATAGAATCAATTAGTCCATTTCTCTTCTTGTGTTTTTTTTTATCTTTGTTGTTTGCTTGATTTAGTAATTAGATTGTGTTTATTCCAATTAAATTAAAAATTAAATGGAGTCTTAAAAATTTTCAATCTTGTTACTTGTAGTTCAATTGCATGAATGGTTGTTATTTTCGTTTGTGAAATTGGACGATAGGTTTTGTTTTATCTCAATAGTTTCCTTGATTCCAACAATATCATTCTTGACCTATGAATCTGAACATTGGTTTAAATTCATGCAATTGGGAAAGGGTCTTGACTGTTCTGATTCTCATGGTTGTTCATTAGTGTCAATAATCTCTTGACTATTTTAAGTTTAAAATGTCGATTAATGGCTCATATGTTTTGAAGTACCAATTGCTAAGTTCTGAATAATGACTTCCCATGTATTGGGCTTGATTTCTTTTTTGGTTGTTGAAGTTGGATTGTTATTTGTCCTTGAGTAGTGTTATTTGGATTGGTTATAGTTCTTAGGTTTAAGAGATTAGTCTTAGGAGTTAACTTTGACACCAAATAGATAACTTGAGGGCAGTACAGGATTTTCCCATTCAATTCTGATAAATTTAGGACAATTAAGGGTAATAGTGATTTTTCAGTTTGTTTTTGGTAATAATTGGAACAAATAAGGGTGATATAGGTAGTATACAAAGGGTAGAAAACGGTAGAAGTCTTTAGACCCTTCTAGAAAGGGTTTTAATACAAAGTAGTACTACTGCAGTAACTTGAGAAACAAGTCAAGAAATGAGGGTCCAAATAAGTAAAGTCTGAAAAATTAAAGAAGGACTTTGGGTTAATAGAAAATAGAAGTGATGCCCTAGCCTTTGGCTATATAAAGGGGACTAAAAATCATTCAAAGGGGGGTTGAAAATATCCGAAGAGGATCTATAAAACTTCTTAGAATTTTAAAACTAAAAGTCTCAAAAAATCACTTCTGAAACCCCAGAAACCACATATTCACTGTTTCATTGAATCCATTGTGGCAAAATACCCTTAAATTCAGCAGTCAAGCAAGGATCATAGGAAAGAAATTTGGTCTGATTATTCCGAGTATTTTGAGTGGACTTGGATAATATTGTGTAGTATAAGGGTCATTTGAACCCCTTCTTGAATTTTCTGGGTTCATTAGATAGATCTAAACAAATATTGCTGCTTGATTTTTGAGTTTGAGACCTTCCTGTGATTTCCTGAAGTTTTCTGAGATATTAACTACCTCTGAGCAGTGTATCCTGTTGGGCACCCTGTTATTGCGTATTTGTTGACTCTCAATTCTACTTTTTGCACAAATTTCAGGTATGCTCTCAACCACTAATGATGTATCATGCTTGGATTTAATGGATGTTCAGGTTGAAGAAGTTTTGTTATATATTGCTTTACTAGTTTTGTTAGTGTAATATATGCATAGATTAATTGGTTTGTAATAATAGGATATTGCAGCTGGTGCTTGTCAGTGTTTCATAAGCTCATTTCCAACGAATTTTGATGATCTGTAATAGTAGAATATTATACCTTTGTGCTAGCTGGGAATAATTTTCTATGTGTTGCTATAAAAATGAGCCCCCTCCCATAGAATATGCATGGATTTTCAGTCATGCTATTGTTAGCCTGTAATTTTGTAGTTATTGTAGTTAGCCCAAGCAATTTTCTGAGCTTAAACGATGGGTATCTATGCACTTTGGATTTACAAAATGTGTTTTGCATCAATTTTAATTTTGTTTGAATGTACTGCATCTGAATACTAAGAATCAGGGAATTAGTGCTCATTCCGGTTTGTTACTCGTTCAGCTTGGTCCAATATCCACGAATACAGGCTTAATGAGGCCATTAGCCAAAATAAAAGGACTATCTCAAGCATCGAAGGACTGGATTGCCAAGCTGGGCTTAGCTTGAGGCCCAACTACTACTTGAACTGAGTCCATTTAAACATGGCATTAACAATGAACCCTTATATATAGTTGGTAGAGTCATGACAAATAACAAAGAGCTCTTTAATTGTTTTTTAAAAAAACAATGAGTTTAGAATATTTAGAATTTGAGATGAGTTGTTTAGCGAATTTTCACGGCCTCTCGCAAAGATAATAGCGCGCTAGTCGCTTTAGGGTACGTCTTTAATAATTCTATCTCCTTAAACACGGGTGCGTATTAATGTGACCCGAATCCAAATCTCAACGAAGTTGAAATGTGTCAAAACCACGGGAACTTTTATGTGACATGCTTCGAGACATGTTTTAATGACATTGTTATTCTCTTTTAAAAAAATTAATAATAGTATTAATAAAAGCGGTTAAAATTTTGAAATTGACACATAGGTTCATAATTGCTTAATATCAGATAACTTAAGCCCAAATATAACAATTGAGAGTACGTTCTAGAACCACGGAACCTGGGAATGTATAACACCTTCTCCCGGGTTAACAGAATTCTTTACTCAAATTTCTGATTCGCGGACTGTTAGATAGAGTCATTCTTTCATCGATTCGGGATTCAAAACAGTGACTTAGGACACCATAAATCTCCCAAGTGGCGACTTTGAAATTCTTTTAACAATGGAATCCCGTTTTGATTGTCCTTTAATTGGAAAAACCCTTATCTACGCCATTCGTCGGGTCGTGGATAGCCAAAAAGGAAGTGTTACAACGGGATCATTCAAAAATTATGGGAAGTTTTAGCCTTAATATAACTTAACATCCTTGAGTCCTTAATAGCTTCCAAGAAACTTCTCAAATGACTCAACTCAGTCTACCATAGTATAAGGAAATTCAAAATCAGTGTTGAGTAAAGACTAAGTCTATAACATAAGCTAGTTGCTCATTTTATGTATATTTGGGCAGCATCTCCCTGGTAACAAGGGGCTTCTCCTTTACCATATACAAACAACAAAAACTAGATCAATACAATTAGAACAACATCAACAAAAAGGTAAAAAATATTTCATTAACAAGAGGTCAGCATATCGCGATGAGCGGCAAGCTCGAATTGAATCCCATCAACACGTTTCAACCCTATTACCACCCCTAATAGACTTCTTGCATTTACTTATAGAATCATTAACATGATACTGAAGTTATTCATCAATGATTCCATCCATATACCATATATTTATATCAAAGGAAACAATACACAACTCCAACTATCACCAATTAGCAACTTTATTCACTAGTTCATGTCTATTACATCCATTTAACTTAATCAACATCAGGATAACATTAAGAACATGAAATAACAGAATACAAATACCTCCTAAAATAGCTTCAAGTCAAAATTCAAGCTATATTTAGCTTACAACAGTCCTCAATGGTAATACAACACCATAGAAGTGAGTTAAGCTAATCCAAGTATTATCATGTAGTTTATCATCCTAACAACTTAATGAGCATACAAGCAAGCTTAAGCAAAATTGGTAGTTTGTTATACTCACCATAGCCAGTTCCACCACCTTGAAATTTTAGCCAAACACAGCCGACAACTACCCTCAATGATAACATAAACTCAAAGAGGGTTTGTTCTTAACTAGAACTAACTTTTAATGTTGGAATATGGTGTAATCCATTTGCAAGATTTGAAGTAACCTAGGGTATATTTGAACACCTATGGAGAGTTTTTGAAAACCGAAACCACTTAAAAGAACCTCCGACATGAGCTGGAACAACGAAACAATCAGTAACAACAAGAATAATAATAAACTTACTAGTGCAGCGGGATTACCGACATGTGATTTGTGTTGTTTGCCCTTTGTTTGGGTCTTGGATCATGAGAGAACCTTGACAGAGTACTTTTAGGTGTCTAGGGTCTGAAGATACTGAAAATTAATGAGTTCAAACGGGATTGAGGTGTCTTATATATATGAATATATCTCAACCGCCATTGTGGGGTCCATAGAGAGCTGCTTGGTGCAATCTTGCAAAAAATGCGAATATCTGTCTACTATGATATTCTATAGATGAACGGTATAATGTATTAGATACTAGACTCATATATAATCTATTTTGTAGGTAGATCATCCCATAATTCGAAGTACATTCGGAGAAAGTCGCATATGTGTTCGACCTAATGTTCAACACATTTATGAATGTAACTTGTGATGACCTTTGCCAACTTTTGTTCCACAGTTTGCTTGACTTAAAAACATATCAAACAGTTATCATATGACTAAAACAAATCATAACATAACCTCCTTATCTTGTTAAGCACTCTAGTCTCATCACAAAAGTACAGATTCTCTTGTCCAAATTCGACGAAACTTATTTTCTTCAAATTTTTAGCTTCTTAGCCTTTCAACCCTCTTGGTACTTGTTATCCATGATCCTTAAGATTTTGTAATCCCCAAGATAACCTGGTTAAACATACTTTATGTGCTCTCAAAGATGATCTCAATTTTTAGCTCACAGCAATTGACTTACGAATACTCTTTCGTATGAAGATATAGGGTATAACATCATTCCCCCCGTTTTTGACATTCATCCTCGAATGTAGACTAATTCACTTATCAGTATCATAATATATATCTCTTACAAATACTTTATTGCTTCCCTTTCCATCTAGGAAACTGTTTTGTAAATAAATCCAAAGGCAAGGGCATATCCCCCTTTAGGCATCTTTCTCACACCATGACTTGTGGTTAGAATTCTTCCAATCTCGTAACAGTTGATATCTCATGTCATGCAGCCTGTATGACACTGTCCATATATGAGATCCTATGTGACTCTCCTTCTTCTTTGACTATTAGATTTTATCTATTATCTAGGCCTCGCTTTGTGAACATATACAAAACTATGACAAGTCCCTATGGCAATCTATAGGTGTACTAATTTTTTCGCTCGGTTACTACCAAACTTACAACTATTTCTACATCTTGTTTTGTATCCTTGGTTAGCTATGCTTATGGATTTACTCTATCTAGGTTGCTTATATTATACCACAACACTTATTTTGATTTATTATGGCTAACGTTTTCTACCTAAACCTAGGTTACTTGCTCGTTGCTTATTCTATATATATAAACTTAAGTCCCTTAATGCTTTCTCATTTTGTATTCATCTTAAGAATGGCTGTTTAATCCCATCTCACACTTTGGAACATTCCTCCTTCTATTGTTAATTCACCTTAATGTTGATCTATGATCTACCACCACTCACTGGAAACCTCTTATATAATATTTCGTCACTAGGGCTCACATCTCATATGGAGTTATTTGTCTGATCCCTTTAGGGTCAATATTATACTTTAATAGCCATATTTAATTGAATCCTAATGTCATTGACCTTATGGGGGTATTTAATCATGTTCAATTCATAAAATCCCTTTTCTTTAGATCATTACCCAATCAAAGGCCTAATGTCATCCTCTTATCTATCACAATGACACATTTATTCTACCTCTAGGGCAGTATTACATGTTTTCTAAATTCTCCTAATCTTAATATCTTATGATTTCACTCATGCTATACTGAGCTTTTTATAAGTTAGGGTAACCATCAACTCACTTCTTGTGTTGGGTTTAATCTCGAGGACTTACCTATTCTTGTCGCCTTCTCACTCACCTTTTCTTATCGTTCCTGTCTACCTTAAACCTAACTACTTAAAACATACCTTTAACTTGCTAGAGCCATACATTTCCTTATGTTATTCTAGAACCTCAAGCGAGACATTATAGCGTCTATAATTCTTCTTTACTCTCCTAACAAGACCTCTCTATACCTGGAATCCATAGGCTGGAGGATATGCCACTAACAAAAACATTATCATTTCCTGAACTGAATTACGATGCTTCCTGCCCTCTATATGATATCTCGATTATTTTTAATCTTCTGCACTTTGGCATCTCGTACATTCTTCACATGTACCTTACTTACCTTTAAATATTGCATCATATCATATATCTCTTTCATAACCTCCCTTCAACATAGGTGGAATTCACATCTGTACCTTCAAGTTCTACTATAATTCTTACACATCACGTGCATACAGAATCTGACTAAGGCTTTATACTGACTTCTTATGAGGTTGGAATTGTTCTAACTATATTTATTGTAGAGCCATAATAGAATATGGTCCTTATACTATCGTTTTTGTACCTATGATATTTAGAGTGATTCTATAATGTTCTGAATCATAATTTCTATACTCATCTGTGTCTAATAATCAGACTCCGAATTCACATAGCTCCTGTAACTCTTTAGTTCCTCTTTTATCTCAATCTATAAGAAGGCTTACTTTATGTTCTTATCTGTGGCTCAGGGTGTTAGTTAATATTTTTGCTCCCCGTGGATGCTATGTAATATCCATGATATAGTCTTTTAGAAATTTAAGCTTTTGTATGTGAAGTGGACACAATTCTTTCTTTTAAATTATACTGAGTATCCTATGAATGTATCATTGTCAACATATATGATACATGGATAAAACACCAAAATCTTAAGTACGTTCATAATGTAACTAACTCTAACACATATATCAAATAATTCCTTTCGTACCTTCTTAGCATTCGTTAAAGGTATGCAATTACTTTTCTTTGTCGTTCTGCCACTTGTTGCGTGAATACTTAGTGCCCATATATATTAAAATTTTGTGAAACTCATGTGATCTGGAATATTACTTTTGATTTTACTTCTCGTTCCTAATCACAATAGGTACCCCTTTCTTATATAGTACATACGATGTTGTAGTGAAACTATTGTTACACGAACACTATTTATTTAGGTCACGATATTATAGTTTGAAGCCTTCTTCCTTATTCATCAGCTAGTCTTTCATTGTAGCATTTATGGAAGACTCTCTGACTTTTGTAAAGATGTAAGCTTATCCCATCATATACTTGATGGATGTTTTGTTGTTCTTACTCACCTATAAATATCCTTTGTAACATACCTCCATGCCCTTGTTTTTGTAGGGTACTTCTGAACTCAAAATTTTTTTTGTCTCCCCCATAGCACTCTTTGTTATTTCCGTAACTCTTTTACGGCAACTATAAATACCTCAACTCCTATTTAAATATTTCTCAAGGATAAAAATGTCGTATTTGCAAGACAGAATTCCCTATGCTACTATATTTATCTTGCATGATCTGTTGATTTATCTTTATCCTCTTGTCTAGCAATAACTAGGCTCTTCATAAATAAACTACTAAATACTCGTTGGTCCACTCTCATATCTATATTCCTCATAATATCTCTTGGGTTGTTTCCTTTTGTCTTAACTTAACTCTCGTACTGGCTCCTTATGTATCAAAGGCTCATTCACACTTATTTATCAATAAGATCCTGGGAGGGAAACCTTACTACATCTTCCCGCAGACAAGCTGGTATAATGTTCTTGATTTATAACATATATGTAGGATGTGAATAAATTCATTCTCCCCCATTTGCCTTTTTATCTTATTCCTTCTTTACTAGTCTATAGTTACCTCTTCATCTTTGGCATCTTTTCACATATTCACTCATTATTACTCACCTTGTGATAACCCCTTCTTTACTGTGGATAACTGTATTTCTTACGCGCGAGGGTGACACCTAATGTATTTGAAACATTTAGTCCCTTAAGCATAACTCTGCTTACATTTCTTTCTTTAGGAAAGTGTCTTCCTGATTGACCTTTAAAGGTTATTCTTCTGTTGTCCATTCTATCATTTCCAGAACACGTTTTCTGAAATTCTTACGGTGCCGGCTATCATTAAATCCTTTTGACCCTAAATCATGTTTAATTTTGTTTCTTGTTTACTAGCCTATGTTTATTTCTATTACTCCGAGGGTTCTAGCTTAGCCTTCTGGTAATTACGTCAGAGTCGCCAACACATTTTCTCAAAATGAGGATATGACTTTATTGCTTATACTCTTTTATAGTTCAAGGCGTGTCATCTCTTGTCTTTTCCTTTACTTGACTTTAGACTATGGCATCCTGTCATATTATGATTTATTGTTACCACCCTTTTGTAACATCTTACTCATAATGATTTATTTACTCTCTTCTTATTCTCATTCTAATATCAATGTTTATTACCTTATTCTAAAAACTTCAGCAAAACATTGTTTCACTTTTATCTCCCATTGCTTCATTTCACTAGCTTTTCGAGTCTCCTACTATTCTCTTTTACGATAGGCAGAAGTCTCACTAAAGTAAATATTTATCCTTTCTAGGATGCATATGTATTCTAATATTGTATAATGTTCTAGTGTTCATATATGATTATACTATTCTAGAGTGCATCATCTGGTATGCACGATCAAACAGGGCCACGTCGTCAAGAATTCTCTCTCTACTAATTCCCTTACATGCTGTTGTCATCTATCTCGCTGTAATTTTTCAAATTGAAAGCACCTCTACAATTAGCAAATATAAGTCATGGCTCGAACTCTTATGACTCAGCTCTATTTCACAATGTGGATTTAAAAACATGGCTTTAGTAGACATGCCTTGTAGACACCTTAAGAGAAAACTACTTTGATACGAAGTTTGTCATACCCCAAACCTAAAGAGGCATGGCCGTCGCTCGGTGCCATACTCGTCCCGAGCATACCACTCTGTAATTGTGAACTATGGAGGGGTAACTCTCACCTTAGGCCAATGAGGTCATATTTTAAATCATCTGGAAAAAAATGTCTCTCTCATCTGAGGGGTAAACATACCCAAACCTGGTATATATAAATGTGTTGTTCGATGAATCCTCCATGAAAATCGTTTACAATACAAAATATACAAGACCCGTCTACAAGCCTCTAGAGATAATTGTATAGTACCATGGTTGAGACCAGGCCTCCACCTATCTATTAAACTTGTATAAATAAAATGGACTCCAAGGTATACATCTGGTAACACCGAGGAAATAAAGCTTACCAACCAAGATGATGTTTGACTCTGTCAGATTAGAGGGTCTGTCCAACTATCAATTAGGACCTGCGGCATGAAATGTAGCATCCCCGGCAAAAAGGGAAATTAGTACGAGTTAATGTACTGAGTATGTAAGGCAACAAAATGACTGAAAGCTGAAATTGAACTGATAATATGATAATTAAAAGTAATTGGGAGTCATAGATAACCTGAAGATATGCTTACCTACTGGTATTGACTCAACTCTCTTAATATAATAAGTAAATTACCTGTCCAGCCTTCTAACGCTCGGTATATGTAACAACTCTATCATAGTAGGCTCACTTACAGGTGTTTGACCATACTAGCTATGTATCTTGGAAATTCTTTGTTTTATCATAGGTGCTCGGCCACAGTATTCTCGGTATATAATATACCATCTGATCATAGGTTTCTCAATTGGGCCTGCCCATAGGTTATAGCTCGATGGGGATGAGACATCATAATACTCTCTCTCTCTCTATATATATATATCTCTATATATATATATATACACACACACACATATACATATACATATACAGATGCATACCCTCTTCTCTCTTAACTGGAATATGACAATACTTAATGAGTATAAAGTCCCGATAAAGGGGAATACTGTAACCTCTAAAACTAGGATATGTACATAAGTTCAGGAATACAAACTTCTTATTATGCCTAGTTATCAAACTCATCTAGTTACAGGATCATCCAAAAATAAAGGAAATATTTAGCCTTAACATACCTTAACCTCATTGACTCCTTAATAACTTCCAGGAAACTCTTCAAACAACTCAGTTCAGTCTACCATAGCACAAAGTGATTCAAAATTAGTGTTGAGTAACGGCTATAGCTTAAGCTAGTACCTCATTTTATGTAAATCTAGGAGGCATCTCCCTTGTAACAAAGGCCTCCTCCAATAACAGATACCAACAAGAACAACCAAAGCAATAGAATAAAAACAACATCAACAGTAGGGTACAAAATAATTTATTAAAATATCGTCAACATATCACGACGAATGACAAGCTTGGATTGAATCCCTTCAACCCAATTATCACCCCTATAAACTTTAAAATTTAACTTAAAAACATAATTAACATGAGAATAAATTTATTCATTAATTATTCCATCCTTATACCATCTATTTATATCAAAGGAAACAATCCACAACTCAAACTATCTTTAATTAGCAACTTTGTTCATTAGTTCATGTCTAGTGCATCAATTTAACTTAATCAACATCAAGATAACCTTAATATCATGCAATAAAACAATACAGATACCTCTTATTGTTGCATTAAATCGATGTACAAGTTATTTTTAGCTTATAACAGACCTCATTAGCAATACAACACCATACAAGTGACTTAAGTTAATCCAAGTATTATCTTGTAGTTTGTTGTCCTAACAACTTAACCAGCGTACAAGTAACTCAAGAACAATTATTAGTCTAATATACTCACCTTATCTAGTAGCAACACCTTGAAAATTAAGCCAAACACAGCCCGAAACTATCTTCAATGACAGTATAACCTCAAAGAGGTGTTGTTCTTCACTAGAACTAACTTTTAGTGTTCAAATATGATATAATTCATTTGTAAGAATTAACCTAGGAATTGATATGAAAACCATGAAATAATATTTTACATAACTTAAAACGCATAAAACAACCTCCCACATGATTTGGAACCACCTAAAAATAAGCAACAACGAGAAGAACAAGAAACGTACTAGTGCGATGAGATTCCCGACACTTGATTTATGTTGTTTGCCCTTCATTTGGGTGTTGGATCATAAGAGAAACTTGAGAGAGTATTTTTAGTATTCTAGGGTCAAAATATGCTAAAAAATGAGTTCAAACGGGTTTTAGGCATCTTATATGTATCAATATATCTCAACCGCCATTGTGGGCTCCATAGAGAGGTGCTTGGTGTAGTCTCGCAAAAATGCGAATATCTCTCTACTACGATATCATATCGATGTATGGTATAATATTTTAGAAACTTGCCGCATGTATATTCAATTTGGTAGATGGATAAAGTCGCATCTATATTTGACCAAATATTCAACACATATATGAATGTAACTTGTGATGACCTTTGCCAACTTTTTTTTCACCACTTGCTTTACTTAAAAATATAACACCCAAATATAATACTACTAAAATATATAATGAGATAACCTTCATATCTTGTTAAACACTCTAGTCTCATTACAAAAATACACGTTTATATTTCAAACTTGTCGACATTCGACGAAACATATTTTCTTCGATTTGTTTAGCTTCTTATCCTTTCAACCGTCCTTGTAATTGTTATACATGTTCTTTAAGATTTGTAATTTTCAAAGTAATATGGTTACTTTTTTTTACTCTTAAAGATGATCTCATTTCTGAGCACACAACAATAGACTTACGAAGACTCTTTCGTACGAAGATATGGGGTGTAACACCTTTTCCAGGAGAGTTGGGTTAGTGTTTCTTGGCGTTCACAATCCCCAGTCTTACTATCTCTATTTATTATGTATTGTACCAGACTGTATTGTTCTTTTCTTTCCAGAGTTGTATTTAGTACTCTTAGTGGCATGTGTACTTATGAAACCAAATGTTGGAGATAATTTTAGACAAAATTGGTTGTAGCTTTATTATACATTTATGAGATTTCACATTTTTTCCATATTTTGATATCTTTAACTGCTACACTACTTTATTCATTGTGGATAATGTTGGCGTACCAAACAAGCGGTGTTAAGTTTCATCACGACCCTATGGTTGGAACTTTAGGTCGTGATAATATAACTATTTATTGTTTTTTGATTGATAGATTTCTAATATATAATAATTTTTGGGGTTAATTTTTCTATAGCTTGTAGAAGGAAAAATACATACTTCACCCGTAGAACATATGGCCAAATCCATATGACACACTTACTGTGCACGATTGACCTTTTACTCCCTTAACTTTTCCAAATTGTTTTTAAGAACACCATTCTTTTATTGATTAGTTTTCAAAATATTTATAATGTTATGCACCAATAAGACCATGATACGTTTCATTAAGTAGAAAAATAAAATGAAATATTTAAAAGTACTCTTATACCGTTTAAATAAATACCCTCTCACATCCAATCTTCTTTTGCCCGCTGCTGCCTCTGGGGACTCCGGAAAAATAAAATAGAAACACATGCTAAACTTCACACCAACTCAATTTTGCAATGATTTCTCCCATAACAAACCATAGACGAAGAATTACAGACATAAAAACTAAAATTAAAATTGCTTGGACCTTTATTTTATTTAATTGTTGTAGCGATCAAAGATTCAACTAGTTGTGATGGAACCTGACCCAACCCTCGAGGTAAAAGAATTAATAACTATCTAATTTAATGAGATTTATTAAGATAAGAAATGATAATACAACTTCTTTTATACAATAATTTCCTAAGGAGTAGTAGTACAAATCATGAGCTTCTAAGATTTAGATTTTGACAATACTGAAATGAAACAATTACAACATCTGTTTGAAATGTAAATGAACAGAATTCAAATATAATGCTGTCAAGGACAAATGATTTCCATAACTGGAATGCAGGTACATCTTCAGATCTAGCTCCCGCTGTACATAGCTACATCATCATACAACATTTGCACGCAAGGTGCAGAACTGTAGTATGAGTACATTTGACCCCATGTACTCAATAACTAACAAGACTAACATTAGGTTGAAAGTAGTGACAAGTTGGGATAAGGGCTAGAGTCCAACTCCAATAACCAGTCACAATTCACAATAATATCATAAAACAATACAAGAAAATAACTCAAAGATATGATTCTCAAATTGTTCACAACTACGGAAAATAGCATGTTTTTCAAGTATAATAGTAGATCCTAAATCTTTCACCCAGAACACCAAAAACTTATGTGTAAGCTTGAAAACTGCTATTTTCCAAGAAAACTTTGAATAATAAATAAGATGTTTCACTTTCAGATAACATGATGAATGTACATCTCTATGCCTACGTGTCAATATGCAGGTGCAATCATGCATGTAATTCAAGTACACATGTCAAATACAATGCATCTCAATGATGAACTTATGTATTCACATTCTTAGAGTACTCAATCTCACTATCTCGTATTCTCACTTACCATGCTCAATACTCAGCATGTTCAGTCACTTAATATTATACATGGTAGATCCAGCTCAATGCAAATGATTCCAGGGTACATCCAACCCAAAAATCAATAGTAACTATGTCCACTATGGATATGCAGACTTCGGAGGGATAGATCCAACCCAAGAGCTATTATAAGCTAAATCCTGGCCTGAATCAATAAAGTTGTTGCGACATGCAACCCGATCCCTTAAATATCACTCATAATAGGCCCTCAACCTTACTAAATAATTAATCTCTCTAGTCCCCCGGGCTCACAATACTAATGCTAAGTAGCCCTAATCAATTATACGAGATCTGACAATATAAGATAATAGAGGTTGAGATATGATACATACTAATAAATGTGACTGAGTATATAAATGAAACTAAACATATAGCCTAAACATGATTTCTAGCACGAGTCATAGTTCAAGCGCTCTAATATAGCGTGAAGTAAAAAATTTAATATAAGATGGCTATGTAGTTCCACGGAATTTACTAAACCACAATTACTATGGTGCAAGCCCACACATCAGTTACATAGCATACGCATCACCTTAGCATCAATCATATAACATTTAATTCGGGGTGTCATACTCTCACTAGCTAGTTTATAAGTGTTACTTACCTTACACAAGACAATTCCAATACTGAGTAAGCCAAACGATGCTCCTAAAATATCATCCCATGTGTACTGACCTCAAAATGGCTCCAAACTAGCCAAAAGCAACTTAAAGACATCAGTAATAGTAAAGGAAACAAATCCAATTTATAAAGGTAAACTCGGGTCTACACCTCAAACCTGTCAAGACGCCAAAAATCTTACAACAGGTTCAATTACAAGTCCAACAACACTAGTTTCAGTCAAATCCAACTCTGAATCGATGTTCAAAACACAAAAATTCAATCTATTAAACTTTAGCCAAAAACCTCCAATTTTCTCTTTAAAATTTATAATTCTGATGCCAAAATTGCAGATTGATTCATGAATTATAACCAAACCCGAGTAAAGAAAACTTTCCCTAATATGTGTGGTGAAAGTCACCTAAAAATTTGCCTAATTCGAAAGTCTGAAACTCAATATGTGATCAAACTATCCAACTACAATATGTATAGAATCTGCGAAGTATTTCCACATTTGCGGTCACATTGCCGCATCTGCGAAAATTTTTTTCTTTTGCAAAGCCCTCTGAAGACCAGCCTTCTACACTTGCAGAGCTTTCCCCGCTTCTGCGCACACGCAAGTGTAGGTGTCACAAAAAACTCATGTTTTTGGTCCATACGTTGCTTCTACATCTCAAAATTACTCTTTTGTAGAAGCACAAATGCTCTAACCATTCCTCTTTACAGCTCACATGATAAAATCTTGAAAACAAGGTGATAACCAAATTGAATGGCTAAGAATTAGGGCCTTGAGCTTGCTTATTCGAGAACTTGAGGTCAATTCTTATTTCCCGCTGAGGGTAGTCGATGGACAATTAACAACTATAATAAAATCAATGAGGGTACTTTTTGGCCAATAATGAGCAATAAATGAAGAACAATAAATATAAGTAATAAATAAAGTAATAAGAGCAAAATAATATGTTATGTTAGAGAGTAGGGAAAATGTTCTTGTGTTGAATATTGATTATTATATATCTACAAAATGAAAAGGATCCCCTTTATATATAAGGGGGAATCTCAACATATTGCAAATCCATTAAATACAAAGATGTGGGGCTAGTACAACCATTCAATGCCTTGATAGGTTCTTGGACTAGTCCACTAGACTTTGTCAGCTCCATTTATGTGCCATGGGAACTCCCCACTTTCTCACCACAACCATTGGTCTTTACTTCCCTAAGGTCGAGCGTTGATAGACCTCGGGGGATGAACCTCGATCGTAGTATCGAGCCTTTGAGATGCACTTACGAGGCGTCGTAATGATGAAAAATTGGACCATCTTATTTTACCGTATATAGCTAGTTCTGTGTTTCTTAGAGTGGAATGAGAAGAAATAACTTTTATATCCATCTCTTTGAACTTCCCGTGATGATTTCATAATGATGATGTCATACATATGATGCAAGCCTTTGTGATTACTCAGATGTCCCGTCGGTCTATCTTTCTATTATTATTCAATGCACTACCGACTCTTATTCTCTAAAGATTGATGTTAGTCTAGCTCCCAAAAACATATTGATTGCATCTACTGATACATCTCTCAAAGACATTGATCGCTCCGTCTGTTATGTTTTTCAAAGAGTATTGATTATGCATGTTCATTGAGCTACCCTTTCTCTATAAATGGGAGTTTTCTCGAATCAAACTTTGCTTAGTTAGTCATTATAATTTTTCAACTCCTTTCTCCTCATCGCCCCCACCCTATTTTATTTCTTATGTCTAATGCATGTGGCTTTGGGGTTATGCGGCAGCGGTTTAACCAGCTACGACAATGGCTTTTCCTCAAAGTTGTCTTTCTCCGGGCAGGATTGTACTAACTTCTGTTGTCCTCGTCGGCTCGAGGTGACGAGATAGGGGTGTTGAATTCCTCCAACTAAGGAAGATATTTGGCCTCTACCCCGCTTCTCAGGATGATGTCGGACTTTACACCACCATTCACCTCCCTAATCCAGCCTGGTGTGGCACTTCATCCCTTTTGCTTTTTTTGGGGTGAAGTGGCACTATCGGCCACAAACTTGTATGGAACAATTTACAAGAAGTGGACTCAAAGTATCCGTGCAGGTAAGGCCGATGCTCACCAAGTCCTCTATTGGACGGTGATTTTCTTGGCCTGGTAAATGATTTTGCTTTTGGCGGGCTACAACTTTTTCTTCATCTTTTTCAGCCTCTTCCACATCGCTTTCCTATTTTTCATCTTCTCCATTGAAGATACCATTTTGGAAGACCAAGATGAGGCCCCGAAGAAATGGTGCTAGAAGATGCTGCCGCCGGGGATGCACCCCTGAGAACGGATTAGACTCATGGCTCTTATTATATATGTATTTTTTTTGCTTCTTTATTTCTGTGTAAGGACCCTCTGCAGGCTTTTGTAATCATGTGTAAGGACCCCGCATGGGCTTTTGTATTCGTTCTTTTATTGATGAAAAAAGTGTTTTTTCGATTTGCCTCTGATTTATGATTTACTTCCCTTTATTTGCATTTGTGAAGAATCTAAATGTATGATTCTACCGATCGGTACAAACCCCAAGTCCTGGTGTAAGTATTTCTCTAGCTCTTGACTAATAATCTGATTCCCCGAGGAATATTTTGCTGTTCCTTGGATCACGTCTGGGTTGGACTGACAAACTCGGGTTGTCGGGACCCCGACTTTGAGTTGAATGAGAGTGAGGCTTCAAACTTTCAGAATGAAACTTAGCTCTTGAAACCCCCTGATAGTTCCTCGAGGGGGAATTTTCTCGGGTGTCTGAGAATGAAGATAGCCTATAGGTTTTTGAAAATACTCGTTGAGTTAGAGTTCACTCACATACGAATGACTTGGAACCTGTTTTGAACTTAGAGAGAATATAGCCCAAAAGCTTTGAAGATAGACCCCGGATGAGGGCACCTAGACTTGAATATCCCCCAAGTTAAAGTAATCGAGAAAATATTTAACATGATCCGAAGGAGAAAGATAGCCCTAAGGCTTTATTGGTAGCTTTTTTTGCAGGAGTTTGCTCGAGCTTAGGTAGTTCGAGGTTTAGAAAATCAAGTAGACGATCCTCACTCGCAAAGCAGAGATTCCCAAGGTAGGGTGCTGCCTCGAGGTCAAACCCATATGAGTAGGTTCTTAGAGCTTATCTTTTTCTTGTTTGGCAAAATTCCTTGAGATTGGGTACCATCTCGAGGCTTGTAGTGATATAAATGTCTTTCTGAGCCTATCTTCTTTTTGGAAAAAGTCGTAGAGATCAGGTACCATCTTGAGACTTGTAATGATACCAATGGCTTTCTGGAGCCTATCTTCTTTTTGGGAGAAGTCTTCGAGGTTGGGCACCAACTCGAGGCTTGTAATGATGTCAATGGCTTTTTGGAGCCTATATTCTATTTGTCAGAAGTTCTCGAGATCGGGTACTATCTCGAGGCTTGTAATGATGGCAATTGATTTTTAGATCATATCTCTTTTTAGTAGAAGTCCTCAAGATCGTGTACCATCTGAATACTAGTAATGGAATTAATTACTCTTTGGAGCATATCTTTCTCTTGACAAAGGTCCTCAAGTTCGGGTACCATCTAGAGGCTTACAATGACATTAATGACTCCTTAGGCATTTTTTCTTCTTGGAGAAGGTATCAGGTTACCTAGGCCCAGGTTCTCCCATCCCTTTGGAAGATAGTGTTGATGATACGGTACTTTGTTGTCAAGGCCGGGATCGATATAACCCTTAGTCATATTGTCAGGTTATATCGTCCATTGCACTACCAGGCTTGATTACATTGTGACATCGATCCACCCGGACCCTCTCCATTAACGATGAAGAGGATGAGGACCACAGGTGGATGAGTCAAATAGTAATAACACGGACAACCGATATTATCCCTGGAGAGTGTATGCAAATGGAATTTCATACGTAAGTCGTACACTTGTGCTTTTACTATTTTTGTACATAGTGGAGGCGAGATTTGTGAGGATGTTCTTCTTTTTGATTTCCATAGCGGTCCCTGTGCTACCAAACGAGGTTCCTGATCTAGTGAAATGGTCTCATAATCTGGCAGCTTGCTCGACTTATGACACGTGCAAATGGTGTGACCTATCCAAAGGGAAATGGGAGGCCAAACACCATGGCAGGTGCATAATGGCTCGTTTTCTCATAATGTACTTTCTTTACAGTGCACTGATTTTGCCCATGCAGTTGTTGGAGAATTTTTTTAGATGAGTTCGCGTCCTCTAGGAGATGAGGAGAGATTGCCGACCTCGAGGTCGAGGGTTGATAATACACAGAAGCAGATTTCAGGGTGAGGGGATGCTCGCATCGAGGCGAGTCCTTTTCTGCGGCTCAGAAGTGATGAGCTGGCAAAGCATCTGGCGGTTGAGGCCTCTATTCTTGAAAAATAGTTCCATTCTTACACCCTTTTCCATCCCCGTCGAAGCTACTTCGAGGGAAAATGGTCATCAGGTGTATGCTTGACATTTAATGAGGTTCAGTGGCTTAGCTTCTTAGTAAGATTTGTTAGTCTATGTAGACTTCCTTCAGTTTCACATATTCCTTTTCTTATTGAGCTTTCTTTTGAAGGATTTTGACTAGCTTAAGTCCGAGCTGCCTCGCCATTAGGCCAAGTCGCGGAAAGCTTTGGATGGGGAGAAATCCCTTAGGCTTCTTTTCAAGAAAAAGGAAGACGAGCTCGTATAGCTGCGGTATGAGGTGGATCGAAGATTGAACTACGAAAGCCATCTCAAAGGACGGGTAACTTTTATTTCATGTCGATGTATGCTCCCTCTTCTACTTCGTAGATTAATATTTCGATATTGCAGTTGTAAAATAAAATGGAGGAGCTGGAATGACTTTGGGGCAAAGTAGGCCGAGTTAAACATGAGTCTAACGGCTAAAGGCTCGGGCAAATGCCAAGCTGCGACCAAGGAGGGTGGTTTGGCCATGTCTTCCACCCTCAAGGTGCAACATCGGAATGCTTGTGCGAATAGTTCTATCCGAGCGAATATGCTTATGATTCTCGATTAAGAGCTTTTGAAATTGAAGGCCGAGGTTTTGGATGCCCCAGTCGAAGCCATAATGAGCCACACTAAGGTTGAGAAAAAAGTGACATCTATTTGAAACACGATGTTGATGCTTGAGCTAAGCTGAGAAGGGCTCTCGATTGTGAGAGTAGACGCTTGGAGTATGCATGGTGCAAATCTCAAAGGGAAACCATTGAAGAGATCTATTCTAGGGGCTTTGATCTCTTGGAAGAGATAGAGCACGAAAAGGCGGACAAATGTGACGCTAAGTCCATTCTGTTTGATAGCGAAGATAACGAGAAAGAGATCGATAGGTAGTAGACCCTTAGAGGGTATATGATGCCTTTCCTTTTCCTATTTTGAATATAGTACTTTCAAACTATATTGTATATGGAGCTTGAATTATTTAACATATGCATACAAAAAGAAATCTTGCGACTTCGTTTATCATATACCTTTCGATGTTTATTAGCCATCATCAATAAGAACTGGTTTTTGAGGTAAAATTAATTCTTAGATTCACAGTATGGC
Organism: Nicotiana benthamiana; assembly: GCA_034376525.1. Lineage (NCBI taxonomy): Eukaryota > Viridiplantae > Streptophyta > Magnoliopsida > Solanales > Solanaceae > Nicotiana > Nicotiana benthamiana. The sequence continues at coordinate 72,675,631 of CM067325.1, forward strand.
CCTAGGGCTTATTAGGCTGGCCCGTAGTCTCTTATGCGCTTTGGTCTTTATGGCCTTTTAGTATAAGCTAGCGTTCGAGCTCTTATGTTTTTTCTCCTAGGCGTATTCATTTAACTGCTTCAGGATCAGTCTCCGAGTCGGGTTTTTACTCGAGCTCATTTGAAACTTAAGTTTTTGAATTTAAAGTTGGCCCATAGGCTCTTACACGTTGGGTCGTTACGACCTCTAGTATGGGCTAGCGATATAGGCTCTTATGTATTGGGTCGATACGACCTCTAGCATAGGCTTTATTTATCCCTTGTTAAGGACTTTTTCAATTGTGTTTGCTAGACATTTTGACGGCTTGATAAAAACCTATATTTTGAGTCGTTATATGGAATGATTGAGCACCTCTTGAGGTTTTGCTCGATGGTTATCTTGAAGCCTGTAGTTAGGATTTGACATAGTCGAAGCTCTTTTTCCTATATTGATGGTAGCATGTCTCACCGATTCTTTCCGAAGTATATTCAAAGTAATATAAAGCCTGTGATTTTACAAAACCATTCAGGCATCCCCGAGTTGCATTAGTTTGGAAGGTACAGCCTCCTGACTGTAGTCATTGTGTTTGGCTAGAGCCGTTCAATCCCCCAGTGAAGTAGTTTCATCGTCTATATCGAGGGTATGCCTTATTAGGGGTCTTACAAGTTCGATATATAGCCTTAACTTTAAGATTAAGATTATGCCTATTGTAAGGTCCTACAAGTTTTACATGCCTTTGAGGTCTTATTGTTTTTGATTACTTTGTACAAGTATGGTTCATCCCTTGCTTGAGGTCTTACAGACTTTTATTACTTGGTACAAGTATGGTTCATGCCTTTCTCGAGGTCTAACAGATTATGATTTCTTTGTACAAGTATGGTTCATACCTTTCTTGAGCTTTTACATGTTTTGTTGTTGCCTTATATAGGTCATGCGAGACCGAGGCTGCCCACTTGGGGTTTTACGGCCTCGGATTTTTTATGAGTTGAAAGGGGTGGCTGTTGGCGGTAGTCCCCGAGTCATCGAACATTTCCATACTTGGTAGACATTTGTTGTAAACTTGGTATTGCCTCGTTGATGGCTTACCAATTCGGATCTTTTCACCCAGAGATCGTGTGGCTTTTGAGTTTTCGACGCTAGTCCCTGAGTGTTCGGAACGTTTTTGGATTCTGGGGATGTTTATGTAGACTTCATGTTGCCTCATTGAGGGATTATGAGTTTGAAGTTCCGATCTAGAGGCCATATAGCTTCGAATTGTTGATGCCAGTCCCTGAGTGTCCTGGACGTTTTTGGCTCTGGAGCTATTTTTTCAAAATAATGGACTCTTATGGAATTCGAATTGCTTTGATGGAATGTATTCTTTGATTACTTGGTACAACTATACATGTCTTTGTTGTTATGAGCTCGGTTATTCTATATGGGCACGGTTCATTCGATCGTTTGGCCCCCATACATTATTTTCCTATCGAGACACCATTTAGCGTATCTTGGCCACTCTGAGTAGGTGACCTTCCAAGGGGATGCCCCATGGTATTCGAGGTTGATTGCAAAAGGAACCTTGAATACTTGTCGAGTCTTTCCTTGGGTAGCATATATATATATATATATATATATATATATATATATATATATATATACCTGGTTAAAACTATGCCAGTAAAATCCTTTTTAGGATAAAAATTTGATGGAAGGAAAATAGTGTAATGTATGTTCTGAAACCTTAGGCCTTCGAGCTGGAAAGCTCTCCGGCCGTTTCGAGTTAGAAACCTTATCCTTACTTGCATTCAGGTTAGTATAAAGTATATTCGAAAAAGGGAGATGGCCATACCTTAGTGTTGACGATGCTTCAGATCTCGATGTGATTCAATTGTTTGATATAGTACGGTCCTTCATTATTTTAGTAAGGCAAAGCCGAGAATGTTGCTTGTTCTCACTATTTTACTGTCTGCTTAACCTTTGGCTCTTTTGAAAGTGGATGTATTTGTGTCGGCGTCACATCGTGCACTGCAAACATTTCTCTTGCCGCATGTTGTTCCCTATAGACGGTTTTAATCCCATCCTTTGTCGGGAATTTCAACATTTAATGGAGGGTTGATGGTACTGCTCTCATGTAGTGAATCTATGGACATTCCGAGCAAGGCATTGTATCTCATGTCTCCTTTGATGACATGGAATTTGGCATTTTGGGTTGTGTGGGCCACGTTTACTGGGAGGCTGATTTCCCCTTTCGTTGTTTTGCTCACCATGGTTGACCCGTTTAGGACACAAGAGAAGAGCACAATTTGGTCAAGAAGTCTGAGCTACTCTACCACCCTCGACCTGATAATGTTGGCTGAGCTGCCAGGATCCACAAGTACACATTTAATTTGAAATGTATTTACAAGGAAAGAGATTGCCAGTGCGTTGTTGTGCTAAGACAAGTTCTCGATGTCCTTGTCCTGAATGTGAGAGCATCCTCGGGTATGTGTGATCGGCAATATCCGCTTTGGAGCCACCTATATTCATTTAAAAATGTAGCACCCCCGATGAAAGGGACGTTAATATCATGAAATAGAATTAGTATGTATAACTAAACACCATAATGTTAGAAAGAACAACCATATAATAGTGATGAGGAAATTGTAAATACAACAAAATTTCAAATAAGCACCATGTCAACAATATAAGAAAGTTCACATCATTTTCACATAGTGTCTAAAATTTAAGATTGGAGTATCCCACAATGTTGCATCATTATCCATATTTTCACCGCTTCCTTGATTGGAGTCCGATCAAGGCTTGATCGGCTAAGCCGTCTCCTGAGATATTACCATTATTTCATTCACTCTTTCCAGTTTTCAATCATCAATTTATTACCACCATATGTATATATCATGGCGTCCGATCACGGCCCGATCGGCTAAGTCGTCTCCCCGAGACGTTACCATTTTCCATTATTCATCTCACTCCAATGCCATGTAGGCTAATTATATTACACTATGTGCTATTAATATGGTGGGTATCAATTGGATTTGGTAAACAATTGTATGAGTCATATATTAAGTAAAGTGGGCCCAAGCAGAGGCCTAAGTGCAAGCCAAATTGGAAAAATTTCATAATAGGCTAAGATTCCAAATGAGTTTTCACAAGTCCCTATTATGAACAAGCACATCTAAATATGTATAAGTATTTATGTCGTGAATATCCTATCATAAGAAACGTCTTTGAGTCTATTTTCCAGTTCTTCAAACTGTTTGTCATTTGGACATTCCTACACAAAGTTATGATCAAATTACCAAAGGCTAGAAAAATGTGATCTTGTGTCGAATCTGCGATCGCATTTATGTCACATATTCAACTTTGCGATCGTAGATCTGCCACAAATTGGGCTAGTGTTGGCCAGTTTTGGGCACCTATTTTGCGGTGCATTATGCGGCCCAAATTCATGTTTTTCCATTCATTCTGCAATCGCAGACTCGACGTCAGTGGCTTATTTATCCAATTTTTATAACCCGACCCATTTTAATATGTAGTCTTTGGGGCTTCATTTGGGGTCCTTTTATTCTAATTTTAGAGAGATATGAGAGCTTATAAAGAGATAAAGGAGGGGCCTAACTTCATAACCATCCAGATCTTGCTCAAGTCTTCAAGAATCAAGGAAGATAGCGATAGATTATCCTCCATTCAGGTAAGTCCTACTTCTAATACTTCATGCAATAGGTTAAAGGTTCAAATATGTTGTGGGGGTTAGAAATAGGCCATGCTGATGTTAAAGATCTAATATGGGTAGTTCATTTTAAAATTTGGTTGACGGAAAGAAGGAAACCTTGTAAAAGAGATTTGAAATCAAGATGCTCAACTAGTATTTGATAAAATGCTCAAATGAGCTGAAACCATGAATACCTTCCTAATTTGTGTTCAGTTTTGTTATGTAACAAAGTAGATTGGAATTCCTAGAATTTCCAGAACGTCATAGTAACTTAAGGGAAGCTTAAACGAGGTATGTATGGCTTTAACCCCGCCATTTAGAAATTGAGCTCCGTCATTATTTGTGTAAATACGATAAGATTAAAGTTAAATTGTTGTATTAATTGTTGTTTAACATGAATTTTGGAATTTAAACCTTACATGCGTGAAACATTTGTCTCAATATGATCAATGTGGTATTCTTAATAACTTGAAAAGTTGCAAGAAATATGAATCATGTATTTAAATGCTTAGACCTTAAATTGAGATTGAAACTACATATTTTGTGCCATCTATGTGAAATCTCATCTATGCTTACAATTTTGGGCATCTTCATATTTCGGCAACCTTAGGGCATCTTCAAAAAACAGTATTTACCTGAAGTTGTCTATGTCACTTATCATTCCTGATTCAAACGGGTTGTTAAAAAGAGTCCCTAGGCCACTACTAGGTCATAATTTCTAGGTATAAAAGTTTGGTCTGTTTCTACATAGTCACTTAGAGATCCTGCTTTAGGATTTTGATTAATAAAGACCTTAACTGTGTTTGAATAGTGCTGCTTATATGTTTGTTTGAGGAGGAAACATTGAGCCTCTTAATTGCTCCCATTTTGTGTGAAAGTCCTAAATATTTTGTGCAACAACATGGCGTATCTACTGGGGAATTTTTTTAGGCTCTTACCATAAGGAATCTTTCTTTATAAATTCGTCCAAGCATGGTAATCCCGTACCCTTCTCCCTTATTTGAATATCAACTTTTTTTTTAAGCATTTATGATTTATTTATTACCCTAAAAATTGAATTGTCTCTTTTTTCTCCTTTCTTTGTAACTATCTTTTCAATTATTTAAATATTGTATTTATTTCTTCTTACGTGAAAATACTTGCCTACATGTTATTAATTGTTGCATAAATCATGCTCCACATCATATTCGACTCACGCATATCAAATCCTATGGCAACGCTTTAATGAGTGCTTATGCTCTTCTTATTTACTACCCTTATATTCGGAAAGGCTTATTTGAGGTAAAATTAGTCGACCAGCAGTGCAGTCAATAGTTTCGTGCCTTCCCCCTCTAGTTGTCCGCTTGGGGTACCAGTCTAAAACCCAAGAAGAAATCTTACTCTATTTAAATTTTGCATGCATTATGGCCAAATCTAGTCAGATCAATTATGTTGTCCATATAATGATCCTTTGATATAAGCCTTATAAAAAGTCCGTCGAGTTTTTCATAATCCCAATGAAGCAACCAAGTTTTGTGCATCAATTTGGAGAACTAAATGCATATATGTTGATCATAAATGTATAAATAGTTGTGTTCGCTTGGGGTAAGGACTAATCCTTTTGTTTTGCAGAAAATGAGGCGCGAGGTCCCCAGATTCAATATGGTTAGCAATATCCCTCCATTGTTTCTAGATTGGTGGGAAGATCTTTCCTCAAGTGACAAGAAGCATGTGAAACAGTATCTGGGTAACATGCCATCACTGCTAGATATTGAACCAAACAACAAACTGATCGAGGCCCCTACCCAATTCTGGGATAGTGAAAGAGATGTGCTCCATTTTGGTGACATATAAATGACACCGCTTCTAAGAAATAGGAATACATGCAGATTGACTTGGGACAGTTCTAGGCTTTTGCTGCCGAAACACCGTATGGGCAAGGGATTTTTGAAGATGATGGGGATATAAAAGAATGTCGAACTAGTGTGCCTGAAGAATTCCTGTATAGATTTCGAATATCTCTACGAGAGGTATGGCCATAGCAAGTCATTCTGCACTTATCATGATGAGATCGCCCATACTTCACTGGCTCACATCCACCGCAGAGTGTTCGTGTTCATTGTGTGCTTTCTAGAGCTGATAGTGTTCCCAATGAAGAAAGGAAGAATCCACACTAAGTTGGCCATGGTCTCCAAAACTCCGATAGAGGGGATTGATGGACAAACATATACCATAGTCTCCATGATCATAGTCGACAAGCGCTATTAGAGAGGGGTCAAGCATTTAAAAAGTATTGCAACTTCTTGCTACAATTATGGTTGTTGGAGCATATCCAAAAGGGTCTCTATTGTAAAGAAATTCCGCAAAGAGCTTGGAAAGATCACATTGCTTTCCATCACCCTAAGCAGATGACTTATATTTGGTGCAGATTAGCTAAATCGGGAAGTGCCAGTGAATGTGTAGAGTTCTTCGACAATCTGACCGAAGGACAAGTGCAGTGGATGGTTGAATGGTTTCCAACAGACGAGTTTATTATCAGGTCTAGGGATATATCCATATGTCCCTATGCGAGTTATGAGGCAAGCGGGTAGAATAGAGGTTGTACCAAGGGTTGCAAAGATGAGCCACTTATGGGCAGACTTTAAAGACGACGATGTCCCTTAGAAGTGCCAAGCTCAACATATGTGGTAATGCAAGAGGGATATATACATATGTCCTTATGCGATTTATGAGACAAGAGGGTAGAACACAAGTTGTACACAGCTCACCAAGATGAGCCTCTTATGGGAAGACTTCAAAGACGATGATGTCCCATAAAAGTGTCAAGCTCAACATATGTGGTAATGTAAAATCATTGTGGAGAAAAATACCATTGAGTCGGACAGATATCATGCAAGGTGCGAGCCTTTGTACCCGGCCTTGTTAGGACAAGATTTCAAATGGATGGTGACACCAGAGACCGGTCGAGGAAACAGAATCATAGATGGGGAAGCTGAAACCCAAGTCAAGTACAACAAGCTACGGAAAAGGGTTCACCACTCTGAAAATGAGCACTGGCAAATACATGATAACAACGCAAGGTTGACTGAGGAATGGAAAGAGATGGAGGTCACTTCCAATAGGAAACTTGAATACCTTAGCATGGAATAGTGGAGCTCGAAGGCAAAGTCATAAAAAAGATTTAAAACTGTTAGAATGTTGAAGGAGCCGAGGGAGGACATCTGGCCCGAGCCTACTTGCTGCTGGGACTGTGCGAGCTGGGAGATCTATTTGATGGGGTCCGGAAGATCGAATCTAGGACAGGTCCTTCTGGGACCAAATAAATTATATTTACTTGCTTTTCTTAAAATGTAATAAGGCCAAGTGCTAGTAGTGACTTATCTTATTATTATCGTTTTGGGATTCGTTTATTTTTATATTATGAAATGAAGCATTTATTGGCATTTTAAGTTCTTAAAATATTTTTGTCGCTAGTCCTACCTTGGGCACAACGAGGCTCCAAAATTAGGATACGAGTCGATATCTTGTAATATATGTTTAAATACTGCAAATATTTTAGGATCCTCACAAAATTGTTGCCTTTTGTTCTTGTTTATTTCTTATTATTCCCATCCCCATAGGTTGGTTCGTCCATTCTAGCCTCGTTAGCATATCATACCAGATCTAGAGGCCTCCACTTCCTCCTCCTCTAAGCAACACAAAAAGCAGAGGAAAATCAAAGATGGATGACTTATGTGGAATCAGAAAGGAAAACATTGAAAATGGAGAGACTTCCAACGGCCGTAGTACTCCAACCCAAAATGACCTGGTTTTGAGACTTTAACAAAAGATACTAGAACTGCAAGGAGAACTTGAGCAGGTCCACAATTTGGCAAACTTGTCACTCACCTCAATACCCAAAAAACGCAAAGAACCCAACACCTCCTCAGAACACACAAAACCAACAGCCACAAAATCCTAACGCACCAAATCAATACACAACTCCACCTCAAAATATCAATCCACTGCCATTACCAACTCCATCATAACATCATCATCAATCAATTCCAACCACCACTTACCACACTCCCCAAAATACACCACCACTCATTCCCGATCCACAAAAATCTACCAATGACCATCACTATACCCAAGCCCCTGGCACCCATCACAGCAATCCTATATACGTGGAAACTGTACCACATTCTACCCAACAAAGCTCTTGTGCACCAGAACCCTCTAAAAAGGACATGTTCATTAAGAACATGGCCGACTCAAGATGTTAACAAGCCGAGTCAAGGTGTTGAAGGCGATAGAGGAATAGAAGGTTTGAACTACAAAGATCTGTGCATACAGCGAGATGTGGAAATGCCAGAAAGATAAAAGCCTCTTATGTTTGAAATGTTATATGGTACAGGTGATCCTAGAGTTCACCTAAGGACCTATTGTGACAAGCTTGTCGAGGTTGGAAAAGATTAAAATATTCGAATAGAGCTCTTTATAAGAAGCCTTATCGGGGACGCGTAATCTTGGTATATAAGCCAGAATCCTAAGAAATGGTCAAATTGGGTAAACATGACATCATATTACATGGACCGATTCAGGTTCAACATGGAGAATGCACATGATGTCTTCTACATTCAGAATCTTCAGAAAAAACCTACTGAAACTTTCTTCGAATATGCTACTCATTGTGTCGGAAGCCGCCAAGTTCAGGCCCACTTTGGATAAAGAATATATGAATAAATTCTTCGTCAGAGAATAGAATACACAATATTATGAGAGACTGATGGTCATCAAAGATTACGAATTCTCTAATATCATCAAGCTTAGGGAAAGGATCGAGGAAGGAATCAAGAGTGGGATGGTAACAAATTTTGAGGTACTGCAAGCAACGAATAAGGCATGCCAATTGAGTTGCATATCGAGAATAGAGATGTTGGGGCAGTAATGGTGGCCTAGGGCTCAAAAACTCCACTCGCCTACCAGACTCCTCCACCTACATACCACGAATCACCACCTACATACCAAGCATCACCACCTACATACCAAATATTTGTGCATGGCCCAAAAACTCCACTCACCTACCAGATACCTCCACCTACATACCAAGCATCACCACCTACGTATCAACCTTCATCTCCCAGATATTCTCAACCAGCAACTGTCCATCACACATTTATTTCCCAACCATCCTACTTCCAATCACCACCAACTTGCCACAATTATCCAAGACCAAGACCCAACTTCGACTACAAGCCGCCCAGACAATAAACTGCCATTGCTGAGTCCATCGACCAATTGTATGAAAGGTTGAAGTTTGTAGGTTACATCACTCATTTTCCCGCTGTGAAACTAGAAAATCCATCCCAATTGTGACCACGTGATTTTTGTCTCGCTTGAAATATTCCTATAGAATTCATTAAAATCAGGAGTTTTCTTTTATTATGTGAATTTTGAGTAATTGATTGCATATTTTGTGTTTGTTTGTATGTTTTGTGCATTTTTAATTAATATAATTCATAAAAAACAATAATAGCATGTTTGCATTTAGGACTTAATTTTTTCATTTTTTTGGTTTATCAATTAATTAATATTAAAAAATAAGGAAAAAAATAACAAAAACGGTCATGTTTTTACATTTGTCTAGCTTTCTTTTAAAATTGGGATTTAGGATATTTTAGAAGTTAATTGATTTTGTTTGAAGAATTTAAATTAGGTTTTGGCTATTTTTATTTTTATACTTACTAAAATCTGGAAAATAAAACAAAGAGAGAAATAATTTTTAAAAAAAAGAAGAGGAAATAAAAGATGTGCAAATTTGGGCTACCTCCAATTAGATCTAGCCCAAAACCTGTGAACCCATCCAAATTGGACCAAACCCGTTCCCCAACCCGGCCTCTCACCAGAGACGCCCCAAAACGACGTTGTTTTGGGGCACGTAATCTTAGCCATTCATCCACACTGATCCAACAGCCCAGACTCAATCTCACATCTTTAATAAAATGGTCCAAAATTCTCAAAAACCATAGAGACATTTTCCATCCTCCTCGTACAAACTGCTAAGTGGTGTAACACCACCGCAGAACCACCACTCCTCTGTCGTTTGCATTTGGCCGGAAATCGCCTACGCTGGTGGCCGGTCTCCAATCGACCCCAAATTAACAATGTTTACTCCCCATCTCCTCCTCTTTCCAACCCTCCAAAAACCAATCTTCGAATCGCGGACAAAGTTCTCGAATATTCGTTCAAAAGAACGATTGCTCTGCGGTTCATGATGGTGCCGGCTCCAATGGCCGCTAAAAACACACCCTAGCCTCCCCTTTGCCTCCTCTACCCAAAATGGAAGCCCACGTCCTCCGAACACCCCTGAAACGGCTCAAATTTTAGATCTGAGAACTGACTAATTTTTTTAGAGGACTGTCAAATCTCGATTTGAATTCCCAAATGAAGTTATATGTTTGTTTTTACGAAGAACAAATGTATAACTCTATTTGAGGATTCCATTTGAATCCATTCGAGTTGTGAAGAGCAAAATCAGTGAGTTTTACTTTTCATTCAATTATATTTTTATGTTGTTTGATGATTCTATTTTGCATGATTTTTTATTTTTAGTTTCCAACCATATTTAGTTCCTGGTTCTTAAATTATCAATTTTCTATTAGTTGGCTTAATTAGACTCGATTTTTGAGTTCTGTTTATAATGTTCTACTTCTTATTCGATTATATTTGTATTTTTTCTTTGATGAGCCTGTTTTGCATTATTGTTTGATTTTTCAGTAAGGAATTTCTGCTTATATTTAGCCCTTGATTCTTTTATGATTCATCTTTCTTAGTTAGTTTAATCAAACATGATCTTCATTCTTGTTTATAGTGAAATGATGTTGGTTTAATTTGGATTCATGACTTTCAGTCTGCTTAGTATAGTTTTTGTTACAGTTGAACCTCTAGGTTTCACTCATTTTAAGTTTTAGTAATTCCGTATTTCTACTGTTAGTTCATGTTAGTGTGTTTGGATATACCTATTATTTTTGGTTAGTGTAAGCTAAAATAATCAGTTTTTGAGAGTGAGTTGGTAAAACTGGTAATTTCAATAGATTGAGTAGTAGTCTAGGTACTTAGAACTGGATAAAATGATATAGAATAAGTAAGAACACTCTAGACCCTTCTAGAATATGATTGAAGTTATAATTCTAAGGTTTCAATGTTAAGACTTGGCCAGCAAGTTAAGAATTCAGGGACTAAGTGAATAAAATTTGAAAATAAAAGGGGGACTAAGGGGTAAACACAAACGAAAAGGGGTTTCCCTAAGTTGTGTCTATAAATAGTCAAGTTAGTGCCTTCATTCAGGGGAGAACAGTCTAAAAAATCCATAAAAATTTCCCAAGGTTCCTACAAGACTAAAAATCCTTGAAAAACATTCGAAGCTTTTAACAGTCTATTTTGAAGTCTCAAAATCATAAAAAATTCCTAAAAACTTCCAGAAATTCCAAGTCTGAAAAATCTTAAAATTCTAGAGGTTTTACTGTTCCATTAGCCCTTTTTTCTTCAGAATAACTCCAATTCTCTGCTATCAATTATAATTTTTAGCTATATAAGTTGAAAACAACTTGAAATATGTGTGTTTGAAGTGATAAACTCTTCAGAAACTGTTCTGGGTTCGATTTTAAGATGGTTTGGGGTTTATTCAAGTTGTTTGAGTTGGTTTCCTGATATTGGTTTGGTATTAAATCTTCCTGGGTTATTTGATGTTATGTCTGGGTTCATGATATGAGTCGAGCTACTGATTGTTGTCACAATAGTGCTATTTGAGTTTGATGGAATACTGCTGACTCTTTTCTCCTTTGATAATTATAACTCCACGTACACTTTAAAACTTCAAGTGTTGGGTGAATTGGATTCATGTATACAACTATTTTGTATTGAAGAAGAGTATTGAAGAACCTGTTTTTTCCTCAATTATGTTATTTGAATCTGTTCCGATGGGCATTTGTTTTAGACCTTTAATGTGACATCATTAAATAGACTGTTACTTATTCTGTATAACTTGGGTTGTATAAACAATTGTTTTTGGATTCTATGAGTAAAGTAATAATAGTAGCATAATTTCCTTAGGTGTTAGAGTAGTAGTACAATGGATTTGTAGTTCAAATATGATATCAGCATTGGCATGGTAGCATTCATGGGTTAGTTCATGTGTTCATATCACTGTTAAATTCAGGGTAAATGAGTATTTGTAACAAGTCCATTTAGGATTATTCCTGTAAGACATGATAACTTATAAAATTATTGATTACATTTGAACCTGAAAGTTGGTTTTAATTCTGCATGTCACTTTGCATTATCTATCACTTACATGTAAAGAAAAATTAAGCTGAAGCTCAAGTATGGTGTAATGTGAAATCTGGATTTTTGAAAGTTAATTTGCATATCTATTAGACCTTGCTAGCTTGGGCTCATTAGGAAACAATATTAAATCCAATTTTGACCCATTCACACAGTAGTGAAATTCAAAATGCCATCTGAGTGATCATTTCGGTTGTTGTGTCATGAACCCTGTTTTTTATGTGTCTTTCAGTTTTGGGCTTGCTTTATGGCCCAAACACAAATAGTCATTACCAGTCAACCTTAGTTGAAGACTTGACTGAGTTAAATTTGGGCTTTTCGAACTAGATAACACATTAAAATAAAGGGAATTTTCTTCTTATTTAAATATGGAATTGAGTCTGAAAGTCTGGACCCCAACGCTAATTAGCTAAGTAGAGACCAACCTTAGAGAGAATAATAGTTTGCTCTAGGATTGACCTTTAAAATAATCAGATGATATGCGCCGCACCAAATGGAACCCATAAATTGCATGGCCCCCTTTAATGTTTATATTAAAATACTTAGGGACTTGGGACATGCCGTTTAGCGAACTTCATGGCTTCCCGCAAATATAATAACACAGTAGTTGCTTTTGGCGCGTCTTTAATAATATAACCTTTCTAAGTATGGCCGCACATTTATGCGACCCAAATTCAAATCTCAATGAAGTTGAAATATGTCAAAAACTGCGAGTGCATCTACGTGACCTGGTTCGCGGCATGTTTTTAACGACATTGCAACTCTCTTAAAAAATGTCAAAAGCAGTATAAAAATAATTTAAAATTGCACTATAGAACAAACATGTATAAAAAATAGATTCTTAGCCAATTGTAGTAGTTTCAGCGACCGTGCTAGAACCACGAGATTCGAGGGTGCCTAATACCTTCCCTTTGGTCAACAGAATTCCTTACTTGGTATTTCTGGTTCACAGACTCCATTTGGGCAGTGAAAAAATTTCTTCGATTTGGGATTCTAAATAAATCGGTGACTTGGACACCAAAAGCCAAACCTATCCCAAGTGGCGACTAAAATAAATAAATAATCTCACTTCGAATAATGTCACTTAAATTGGAAAAACTCCCTTATACGTTTATCCTTCGGGGTAGCCGTGTAAAAAGGAGGTATGACAGCTCTGGCGACTCTGCTGGGGATCAAACCCAAAATCTCTGGTCCAGGGTTCAATAATTCGAGCTTAGAATAACTGTTATATTTGGCTTTTCTGAATTTCCTACATGTTCCATGCTAATGTGCTAAATGCTTTATCACGTTGATATTGAATGATTTATATATATAAACTATTACGAAACCCTTCTGTTCTTACCTTCTGGGATATTCTCGCTGGTCGAGACTCCCTATTGTATTAGTGTTATACCTTGAAATAAGAAAGAGGCTCGGACAAGTTACTAAGCTAGACGATCTTGCAAGCCCCCGGTACGTAGCTCCCTCCTCGACTCAAGTTGTCCGTTCGGGTACATAGTCTAGAACAAATACCTAGGTTCTGAACCAACAAAGCCTCATGCCGGATCCCTAGTAGGAACGTTTGTTTGCATCACGTGCATTTGATTTAGGGGACGCAACACAGGGGTTGGGTCCATCTAGGACAGGTGACCCGAAATGAAAAGACCTTCATGATGCATATAATGTGCTACTTGCGCATTTATTTGCTTTGGGTTTGCATGTTGACCGGCTTGTGAATAAGGAGCGAAAATTGAGAAAATAGCAGTATTAGGGCTGAATAAGAGAAACCACTTGTTTCACAAAACCAATATCCAAATAGCACCGAAATGCTGTCGGATTTTTGAGAAAACAGAAAAAATAAAAACAAGGAAAAAGGGACTTGTTTAACAAATTTTTGTTTTAACCAAATGATCTGCCCGAAATATGCCGGTCTGATTCTCACCAGGTGAGAGATACGTAGGAAACCCCCATCGGGTCTAGCCTCCCTTTTGCAAAAATAGCCAAAAGGAAAACAAAACAAATGTCAATTTTATTTGCTGTCCTAAATATATCTTGTGATGCCGTTGTTGTCAAGAATAGCTGAATGTTCCCGAAAGGGACGCCGAAAGGCTGATTTTGCACAAGCGGCCACCTCTGAGTTTTTATTTTATTTCTCACCGGATAGCGGGCATAACCTTAAAATATTCCTCTGGAAGTGCTGAAAGACTCTATTTGTAAAGTTGGGCTTTTGGTTTTAAAAAATAAATTTCATAAAAGAAAGGGTTCAATTTTGATTTTTGAAGTCAAAAGGAATAAAGTCATAAGTTACTAATTCGCCTTAAAAAATGTGCAGGATGAGCACAATCCAAAACAAACCTTTTTCTGTCCTAAGAAGAATCCCTTTGGAGTTGCGGTTGTGGTAGAATGATCTAGGTATAGAAGGACAAGATGAGGTAAAGAAATAATTGGAGGGCCTTCCCGGGTTATTGGAAATTGTACCCCGAGGAGACATCATAAGAGCGTTGGTCACGTGCTGGGACCTGGCGCACAATGTATTCCACTTCTCAGATTTTGAAATTACCCCGACCTTAGAAGAAATATCCGGCTACATTGGGGATTATGAGCTTCCCTTGAGTCATAAGTATTTGGTTGCCCCAAGTATTATAGCTGTGCACAAATTCTTAGATACCCAGAAAATAAGAAAAGTGGTACACGACTCAAACCTGGCAGTAGGGTTTTGTACTTTTCATTCCTATGTACCGGATATGGTCAAATATGGGGGTTCAACAATCCAGAGAACAAAAGCTACAGCAAAAGAAAATCCCGTTAAGTGGGAAGAACACAGACGTTTCACTTGTATGGTGGCTTTTCTAGGGCTCCTGGTATTCCCATGGAAAGATGGGAACATTGACATAAAAATAGTAGGGGTTGTCAGCACTCTACGCACCCAAGCCAAGTGCACACTTGAGCCTAAGATAGTTGCTGAGATCTTTCGTTCCCTCACAACTTGCAAGGCAGGGAATGATTTCTTTGACAGGTTCAATCTATTGTTGCAAATGTGGATAACTGAACATTTTTGCCACCTTCCCCAGTTCATGAGCTATGGGTCAGCGTAGAAAACTTGCATAGAATAGTATAACACAAGAATTGAATGGCTCAGTTTGCTCGAAGAAGTAATAGGATGGATAACTTACGTTTGGTCTTTAACCGCCGGTCAAACAGAGTGGACGCTGGGATGGTTGTTCATGGACGAGATCATATACATGCCTACAAAGGAGGCTCACTTCCTTCTGATAGGTCTTAGGAGCATCCAGCCTTATGCCCCGCATCGGGTTTTGTGACAACTTGGGAGATTCCAGATAGTGCAAAAAGACGAAGATCTCATTATCCGGTTAGTCGAGATTGGACCTGATGGTTAGTTCCCCAAGGAAATAGCACACAAAATTTGGAATGAATTCCAATACCTAATAGCAAACACCTGTGGTTAGGATCGGTCCAAAGGCGAAGTATCGCCAGGATACCTTGATTTGTACAAGAGAGAAATTGAGTTCGAGAGGCCATCCAAAAGGCCCATCTCTAGGAATTCGTCATACTATCACAAGAGCAGTGGGACTGGTTGGCTAAAGAACACGAGTACAGGGCTACGATAAGTAAACTGGAGAAGCAGGTCATGAATTTGCAATTCGACTAAGATTTGCAGGCTGCCGCAGTTGAGGGAGAAAAGAATAAACTGGTCAAGGAAAATGAAGCCTTTCGGGCCCAAAAACAGAAAATGAAAGTAACAGCGGAAAACCCCGTTCAGAGTGCCAAGGTTACAAAACTTATAGATGACTTGAGACAGAAGGTGGATGATTACAGTTTTTATTTGAACAAAACAGAAAGGGAACTAGCCATGTCTCGAAAACAATCGGCTGAAAATGCGGCAGAACGAGCACGTCTGGTCAGGAAAATAAAAGAAGAGTTCGACGGTGAAGTGACGAGTTTAAAGAAAAGGGTCATCATCACATAACAAAAATGCTCAAACAAGCAAAAGAGTTCAAAATTGAAAGAGAACATTGTTATACAGCCTTGGCATAATTAGATTTTGATGTGAACAACTTCAAAAGCAGAATCAAGTAGCCGAACAAATTTTGGGAGACAGAACATAGCAGATTGGGAGGTTATTGCAGGAGAAAGGTGTCATACAAGAAAGAATCAAAAGAATCACTTACTACATCACAATGAAATGTAACAGCTGTGAGGACATGCCTAGATCTGTGTTCTTCGCAACCACGATGCTTTTTGTTCGCCATGTAATGGAAGATCTTCATCACCTCCAAGGGGATTTAGCTGGTTGACCTGCGGCAAGGCCGAACGATGCCTCACAGGATAAAGGAGCAATAGAAGCCCTAATGTATTCATGATTTCTTGAGTCTGTATTTTTCTTTAAAGCCTATCAGTTTGTCTTAGAGTCTGTATTTTCTTTTGCTCAAGGTTAGTTGTTCGTCGAGTCTATAGTTCATCTTTTATCAGAGTCTGCCAGTTTTTCGAGTCTTTGTAACAAAAGTTTGTTATTATGAAAATATAAATACCAAAATATTTTATTCTTCACTTTTATTTGCATGAACTACGCTCGGTCTGATTCATCCGGGGCATGATACGTAGGTAATCTTCATAGGATTTGATCGTAATCTAAAAAAAACAAAAAGCCACAAAAGGAAAGAGGGGGGAATGAAAAGAAAGAAAGAGAGAAAAGTCAAAACAAACGAAAAACTAGAGAGGAACAAGAATAAAAAGGGGGAAAGCAAGAAAAATAAAAAGTGGAAATAAAAAGGGAGAAAATTGGAATAAAAGCCTGGGATGATACATGCAACCATTGCAAACATGTAGACATCTGTTAAATGTATAGGTGCATCACACCTCGATGTGTGATTCCCAATCTTTTACTTGTCTCAAACTAACCATTTGTGGTTGTTACAAACTCCAGTCGACGTTTTAGAAATGGCGGTTGGTTTGTGGTAAGCTGGCATCACATCAATATTTCACCAGATCGAAAGGAAGCATAGAAATGTCATCAGAAATGACTTTGCCAGCAGTTCTCGTCTTAGAGGATATCCCGATCATAGGCGTCCCGGCCTCAGAGTCTGCGACAATCGAAGAAAATAGGATCCTACATCTCAGGGTCAAAGAGATGTGGGATGCATGGACAAATGGAAAAGAGCCTCCAAGCATCGTCCCGGGATTTCCTGAGCTCTTCCCAAGATCGGGAAGTGCTTCTACTGTCCCCATTAGCCATCCAAACATCCTTTTGGAACAGCCTACCATACCGACCAATTTTGTCGGATCACCTTCTATAGCCCACTCTGAGGTTTTCACATCTGGCACAATCTCCAACATTTTTATGGCTCCCCCATATGCGGCCACCACACATCCAGCAATGCCAAGACCCATGTTTTATCTGATGTCTTCTACATTTCAAATTCCCAATTACCAAACTGAGTCTCCTTTATACCCCACATACACTTATCATCAACCACCATATGAGTTCACGCTAGTGCAGGATAAAACTCCTAAAGTGCATGAACAAGATGAGATAGCAAGAAGATTGAAGAGCCTTAAGAAAAGCTTAAAGAACATGCAGGGCTTGAGTGGGCAAAAGGGTGTCTCTTATACAGATCTATGCATGTTACCGCATGTACACCTTCCCATCGGATTTAAAACACCAAAGTTTGAAAAGTATGATGGTCATGGAGACCCAATCGCTCACCTGAAAAAGTATTGCAACCAATTGCGTGGGTGGTGGAAAAGAATAACTGTTGATGGCATACTTCGAAGAGATTGTGGTAGGTATTGCTTCAGAATGGTATTTGGACCAAGACATGTCACAATGGAATATCTAGGACGATCTTTCCAGAGATTTTGTATGGCAATTTCAGTACAATATTGACACTGTGCCATACATGAATTCCTTGCCTGATTCTAAGAAGAATCCTTTAGAAAGTTTCAGAGAATATGCTATTAAGTGGCGCAAACAGGCGTCGATGGTGAACCCGTCCATAGATGAGATAGAGATGTTCATTGATTTTCTTCAGGCCCAGGAAGCAGATTATTTTCAAAACATGATGTCGACCATGGGCAAGCCTTTTGCGGAAAAAATCAAGATTGGCAAGATGGTAGAAAATGGTTTTTGAAATGGAAAGAATTTTATGTCAGTCAACAATCAGAGCAACCTCCCAAGCCATCCAATGCGGGGCAGTAGGAATGGCAAGGAACAAAAAGAAAGAAGAAGCCTCGATGGTAGCATCCGGTATGAGAAGACATCAGGCTCATAGTCTGATGTTCTCGGAAAGGACCCCTCAACACTATTATTCCCATCAAGACATGTTTTATGCTCCCCATCCTTACGCAGTTTTGAATGCTCAACTATTTGCACTACCACATCAGTAGGTCAACAGGAACCAGGCCCCGAGAAACCAGCCTCCCCAAAACTACTATAATCCCCGCCATCCTCAAAACAATTTTCGTCCCAGGGAGCCACCCAGAAGGGAAACCTTTATGCCAATCCGGGAGCCCTATGCTAGCCTATTCCCAAAGATAGTCCAGTTGGGTCTCTTGCAGCCTGTGCCTCCGAACAGACAAAACCCTAAGTCACCTTCTTACCAACGGGGTGTCCGATGTGCTTATCATTCAAGGGTTGAAGCGCACGACACACAACATTGTTGGACTCTAAAGAGACCTGTGAAAGATCTAATAGAACAAAGGAAAATAGTGTTGAGGGATAAACATGTCCTGAATATGACTGGCAACCTGTTGCCGGCCCACAATGACGGACTAGTAATCGGGATGATCTGCAAAGACACAGAATTTGACCCAACTTTGAAAGCCATTATTGCTATTGCTGGCGCAGATAAAAAGCCAAGACGACCTTCAAGAAAGATGAAGATGAGAAAACGAATAAAACCACGCACCCAGAAGCTGAAAAGAAGTTTGAGGATAAAACTGAGGCGGCACTTATCAAAGAAACTGTCCTTTATGTCCCACGGGGTCGTCGGGAAAAGCAGCCGACTCTGAGTCCCCCAAAGAGATTTGAGTTAAACAGGACTATGTACATACCCAAAGGAACCTATGTGGTGCGAGGACCAACAAAACCGCCAAGGCTTAATGAGCTCGTGGTGGTTTGTCGCGCACCTCAAAGGCCTATGACAGACCCATCTGCAGTCTCTTGGAACTATCAAGAAACGGTGGTGACATATAAAGGCAAAGAAGTTACTGGAGAGATTCAAGAAAGCCACCCTACAAAGAAATGCTCAGACTTGGAGGAAGTAAACAGTGCTACCAAAAGGTGATTCCCACCCATGAAGCTAGTAAGCACCGATGAGGCGGAGGTTTTGTTCCGGAAGATAAAGATGCCGAACTATGAAGTAGTGGACCAGCTTCAAAAGTCATCTGAACAAGTCTCTTTATTATCCATGCTGATGGATTCTTCGGAGCACCAGAAGGTGTTAGCCAAAACTCTCAACGAGGATTATCTGCCGGCTCAAACCTCTGTGGGAAAATTCGATAGGATGGTGGAAAGATATTCGTTGTTAATCATATCACATTCAGTAAGAATGATTGTCCTCCAGAGAGAGCCACCCACAACAAAGCCCTGCATCTAACAGTCAAATGCGAAGGATACTACGTCAAAAGGGTAATGCTAGATTGAGTCTCCGGGGTGGAAATATGCCCACTTTCAACATTACAAAGAATGGAACTCAGGACGGAGAGGATCCACCCTAATAATGTGTGTCCGAGCTTTGGATGGAATTAAAAGAGACATAATCGTAGAGATTGATCTGGTCTTGACTATTTGCCCCGTTAATTTTGAGGTAACATTTCAAGTGTTAGATATGGACACATCCTACATTTACCTCCTGGGAAGGCCATAGATTCACGCGGTGGGAGTTGTGCCTTCAACTCTACACCAGATGTTGAAATTTGAACATGAGAACAAAGAAATATTGGTCCATGATGAGGATGAACAGTTAATTTTGCGTGATCCCTCTGTCCCCGACATCGAAGCTAAAGAAGGAAGTAAGAATATAGTTTATCAGGCTTCTAAAATCATGGTAACTGATCAACATGAAGAGGGAAAACTCTATCCCCAACCTTTCCTCTTCAATGCCTCAATCATGGTGGGTAGAGAGATAATACGTCAATGATTCAGGCCGGGGAAGGGATTCGGAAGTTCTTTTCAAGGGATAGTTGAGTTGATTTCTTTGCCAACTACAGAGAAGTTTTCAGGTTAGGCTTCCACCCAATGCCAGAGGATATAACATGGGCGCATCACAGAAAACGTAATGGATGGGCTTTATCTCAACCCTTACCCCACTTGTACAAGATGTTTGTGAAGCCGAAGTACAGTGATGAGGAAGAAGATGAGACCTTCACAACAGAAGAAATCGAAGACATATGTGGGGCCATGAGAAAACTATTGTATGAAGCTAACACGGTCCAGCTTGAAGGATGCTCAAGCATCGCTGAGGTGCTATACATGGGACTGGACGCCAAATTGAAAAATTAGAAGGCTACACCTTTCCAAGTCAGGTGGGAGGCTCGGTAGTTCTGTCTTGCCATCTTTTCTTGCATCACAAGTTATTTCAGGATGTAACTCGGATGTTTTCCGTTTAGTGTTTCGTTCTTTTAATTTCCAAATGTAAACCCAGTTATCTTACAATTTCAAAGAAATGAAATCAATATTTCATCATCTATATTCCTTTATTCTTTCTGATTTTGTTGTTTTCCTTTTATTCATTTCTTTAAGTTCCAATAATGCAGCTTTAAATAATATGACATACTTGTGGACTTCATGCCCTGATCAAAACATGCCGCCTAATTGTGAAATAATGAACCAAGAACCGAAATATGAAGAAGAAGAGGCTTTTAGGGAAACTAATCGAGAATTGGAACATTTTGAAAATAAACCTAAGCCAAATCTAAATGATACTGAACCTGTTAACTTGGGTGGTCCCCGCAAAACCAGGGAACCAAACTAAGCATCCATGTAAATGAGGAAATCCAGGACTCACTAATTCAACTTCTTTTTTAATTCAATGACGTGTTTGCTTGGTCCTACGACGATATGCCAGGGTTGAATGTTGATTTGGTGGTTCATAAGTTGCCTACATACCCCAAATTCCCTCCAGTCCAACAAAGACAAAGAAAGTTCAAACCTTATATCAGTGATAAGATCAAAGAAGAAATCACAAAGTAGTTGGGGAGGTAGTAATCCGAGTGGTTCGATAAACCACATGGCTGCCAAAGAAAGACGGGAAAACCTGAGTGTGTGTGGACTACAGAGATTTGAAGAAGGCAAGTCCCAAAGACAATTTCCCTTTGCCCAATATCCACATCCTTGTTGATAACTGCTCCAAACACGAGATACAGCCTTTCGTGGACTACAATGCAGGATATCTCCAAGTTTTGATGGATGAGGAGGATGCCGATAAAACTGCCTTAACCACACCTTGGGGTACTTATTGCTACAGGGTCATGCCTTTTGGTTTAAAGAATGCTGGGGAAACATATATAAGGGTTATGACTACTATCTTCCACGACATGATGCATAAGGAGATAGAAGTATATGTGGACGATGTGATTATCAAGTTCAAGACTCAAGGTGATCATGTACGGGACCTAAGAAAGTTCTTCGAAAGGCTTCGCAAGTATTAATTGACATTAAACCCAGCCAAGTGTGCATTCAGGGTCCCTTCGGGCAAGCTCCAGGGGTTCATCGTTAGCTGGAGAGGTATTGAGTTGTATCCAACAGAGATAAAGTCCATTCGAGAGCTACCTCCTCCGAAAACTAAGAAGGATTAAATAAGCTTGTTGGGAAGACTAAATTACATTAGCCGATTCATCGCCCAGTTGACTTCTACATGTGAGCCCATATTCAGGTTTTTAAAAAAAGATGTAGCAATTAAATGGGCTGATGAGTGTCAAGAGGCTTTTGACAAGATTAAAGATTACATGTCCAATCCACCCGTCTTGGTCCCGCCGGAACCGGGAAGGCCATTATTTCTATATCTGACAGTCGTGGAGAACCCTTTTGGTTGCATTCTCAGGTAGCATGATGTCACTAGAAAGAGGGAGCATGTCATCAATTGCCTGAGCAAGAAATTCACTCGTTACGAGTCCTAATACACATTGCTAGAAAGAACTTGTTGTGCCTTAACCTGGGTGGCTTAGAAACTGAGGAATTACCTGAAAGCCCACACCACCTACCTTATAATCAGGCTGGATCATTTGAAGTACATATTCCAAAAACCGATGCCAACATGGAGATTGGCAAAAGGGAAAATCCTGCTCACCGAGTTCAATATAGTCTATGTCACTCGCACAACAATGAAGGCCCAAGCATTAGCAGATCATCTAGCTGAAAACCTAGTTGACAATGAATATCAACCCTTGAATACTTATTTCCTGGATGAATAGGTGAACTCGGCAGAGGTAACGCCTGAAGAAATCACTGCTTTGAAAATGTTCTTCGATGGAGCAGTAAATGCAAAAGGCGTAGGAATTGGGGCAATCTTAATCTCACCCACTGGTCAACACTATCCAGCCACAGTACGGCTTAGGTTCTTCTTCACCAACAATACAGCTGAATATGAGGCCTGCATCATGGGCATGAATATGGCTATCGACCAAGACGTCGAGGAACTATTCATCATGGGGGATTTAGATCTAATCATTCGGTAGACCTAAGGGGAGTGGGAAACGAGAGATGTCAAACTCATCCCTTATCAACAACATGTGGAGGATCTCAGCAAATGTTTCAAGTCGGTATCGTTCAGGTACATTCCTCACTGTCATAATGAGTTAGCAGATGCACTCGCTACTTTGGCCTCCATGTTACCTTACACCGGAAACGCCTACATTGATCCCTTGGAAATCCAAATCAGGGAAAGGCATGGGTATTGTAATGTGATCGAGGCAGAATTCAGCACTCAGCCATGGTATTATGATATCAAGAAATTTTCGAAAACACAAGGGTATCCCGAGCAGGCAAGTGGATTCTTCTTGAGTGGTGATATCTTATATAAGAGGACCCCGGATCTCAACTTGCTAAGATGTTTTGATGCCAAGGAAGCCGGAAGGATTATGCACGAAATACACACGAGAGTGTGCGGGCCTCATATGAATGCGTATCTATTGGCGAAGAAAATACAACGGGCAGGGTACTACTTGATAACCATGGATAAAGACCGCTTTAGCTTCGTTCAGAAATGTCATCAATGTCTGGTGCACGGTGACTTGATTCATGCACCACCGACTGAACTGCATCCTATGTCATCATCTTTGTCATTCGCTGCCTGGGGCATGGACGTCATTCGGCAAATCGAACCATAGGCCTCAAAGGGACATAGATTCATATTGGTTGCTATTGATTACTTTACGAAGTGGGTTGAAACCATCACGCTTATGTCGGTCACAAAGAAAGTTGTGGTAGACTTCGTGCATTCCAACCTCATTTTCCGCTTTGGTATTCATGCAACCATTATCACAGACAATGCCGCCAACCTGAATAGTCGTTTGATGGGATAAATATGCGAACAATTTAAGATAACACAGAGAAACTCCACTCCTTACCGGCCCAAAGCCAAATATGTGTCGTCGAATCAGCAAAAAAAGACATCAAGAAGATTCTGAGAGAAATGATTCAAATCTCCAGACAATGGCACAAAAAGTTGCCTTTTGCATTGCTTGGATATTGCACCACGCTACACGAATCGGTAGGAGCAACCCTATACTTATTGGTTTATGGAACTAAAGTTGTTATACCCGCAGAGGTGGAAGTTCCTTCACTCTGAATAATCGTCGAAGCAGAAATTGAGGATAGCGAGTGGGTTAAGACTCGACTAGAACAATTGTCTCTAATCGATGAGACATGAATGGAAGTGGTTTGTCACGGACAGTTGTACCAACAAAGAATGGCCGTGCTTACAACAAGAAAGTGTGCCCCAGGAATTTTGAGGTCGGACAACTTGTATTGAGGCGTATTCTCCCTAACCTTCAGGAAGGGAAAATTTGATTCAAACTGGAAAGGTCCATACATTTTCAAAATGATACTGCCCAAAGGAGCATTGTACTTGGGTGACGTCAAAGGAGACAATCCTGAAATAGCATTGAATGCGGGATGTAGTAAAAATGTACTACGTTTGAACTTTTTGCAGCAACGATTCAGTCTGTTTGAAATGACGAAGGCTTTCCTTTCATGTTTCCCCAAACATTATCAACCCTTCGCAAACTTTTTGATCCGGTTACGTTTCTTTGATCACCCTCTTTGGAATCTTGAAGTGCTATTCAAGGAAAAAACACAAATAAGAAAAAAAAATAAAAAAGCAAAAACAATAAAAAAAGCAAAAAAAAAAAGAAAAAGAAAACAAAAGAAATAAAAGAAAAAGAAAAAATGAAAAAAGAGAGAAACAAAAAAACAAAATTAGTTTAAGAAACACTTCCTGAACTACGTCTGACTTGATTCCGAAAGGATACGTAGGCAGCCTCTACCTGAGGTTCAGTCATATCAAAATAAAAACTCCAATTCCCTGAAATTGAAACTGGGACAGATGATGTAATGGTTTGGCCATGAACCCGCCAAAATGGTTCCAAAGTTGTAGTTCCATCCGAGTGCCTTTACCCAAAACCTGGCCCAAGTCCTTTCGATCGATTGGCAAAGGCAAGGAAATGACAAACGTCATTGTTGGGATTTGGCACAATTTAAATTACGAGAAATAAAATGAGAGAGTCATACCGGTGAAAACCTTCGGGCACCATAAGGTGATGGTGAGTAGAGAAAATTAAAATGAGAGAGTCTGTTTAGTGAAAACTCATAAAGAGCACTATCGGGCGATGGGAGAAGTGAAATGAGAGAGGTCGATTGACGAAAACCCGCAAAGGGCGGCGTCGGCTGAAAAGAAGATATAGCACCATCAAAAGTCCGGGTAAAGTTCCTTGGTTTCGAAAGGTTGAAATACGGTTCACGAGAAGCTGGGAATGTTGCACGAATCGGACATCCAGTCCGAGAAGCATGTCATGACCATTTGAAGTCGGCATGCACCCCTGAATAAGTCCTCCTGTTTTCCCCGAAAAAGACGCTTCTCTTTAGGCCCATATGATTGCTTTTGTATATTGCTTCCTTGAATCATTTTTTACTTAACTTTAATTTCATGACTATTCCACAGGAAAAGGTGGTAAGGTCAATTTCTCAGGTCTCGCCTGGCAAGGTCTAATGAAAATACCCAGTCACAGCAGGCGCATTTTGCCGATCCCAGTTGGCCATGATGGCTGACGCTTCAGAAGCAGAAAGGTTGAAAGAAAGAAAATCGAAGTCAAATGCCCACGAAGAAAAAATGAATATTATAAAGGTTAAGCCCGAGTGGGATAATTGTCTCAACATAGCTTCAAAAGGCAAGATACCTAACGGTTGTGAAATAGAAATTGGGGCAAAGAAATTGCAACCGAAAGGCCTACGAAGGCGAAATAAATCTGAAAGATGAGTCCTCCCGACCAACCAACAAGGCAAAGTCTGGAAAGCCAAAGGTCTTCTCAGCACAAGTGAGGTCGGGATCGAGCAATCAAGGCAAAAAAATTGACCACCGTTTTGAACTAACAATCGTGCTTTGTTTGAAAATCTGAAATAGGCATAATACAAAGCAATGGGATAAATAGCAGATGCAACCAAAGGAAATGCACAGGAGCTAAGAATAGCCTTGCAGCAATGATCAACCAAAAGGGAAGTTCTTTTTACATCATTTCCCGTAGCTTACATAAAAGAAAAGAAGAAAAGGAGAATCACAAATCATGGTATCATAGGGCCACCAATTCTTATCTCCATTCCTCCAAATCTAGGACCATATCCTCTAGCTCTCCCCAGCATAACTTGTGGACCTCCCCGGCAAAACCCGAGGGTTCTTTTCTCTCTATTCCCCAGCATAACCCAAGGACCAGTTTCCTTTTATCCCTAGAACCTGAGGGTCTTTCCTTTCTCTCTATCCCAAGCATAACCTAAGGGACCTTTCTTTCTTTCATTCCTCGGCATTCCCCAGCATAACCTGAGGATTCCTTTCCTTCATTCCTCTGCACAACCCAAGGGTTCCTTTCTCTCTATATCCAGCATAAACTTATGGAACTTTCTTTCTTTCATTCCCCAGCATTCCCCATCATACCTTGAGGATTCCTTCCTTTCATTCCCCGGCATAACTCGAGGGTTCCTTTCTCTCTATCCCTAGCATAACCATAGGGTCTTTCTCTTTTCTCCCCCAACATAAATACCAACCTTGTAGAAAATAATAGTTTGCTCTAGGATTGGCCATTAAAATAATAAGATAAGGTGCGCCGCGCCAATTGGAACCCATAAATTGTGTGGCCCCTTTTAATGTTGTTATTAAAATACTTAGGAACTTGGTACATGCCATTTAGCAAACTTCACGGCTTCCCACAAAGATAAAAACACGTTAGTTGCTTTAGGTGCGTCTTTAATAATCTTAACTTTCTTAGTATGGGTGCACATTTATGTGACCC
This sequence comes from Nicotiana benthamiana, assembly GCA_034376525.1. Lineage (NCBI taxonomy): Eukaryota > Viridiplantae > Streptophyta > Magnoliopsida > Solanales > Solanaceae > Nicotiana > Nicotiana benthamiana. The sequence goes on from CM067325.1 coordinate 72,702,137, forward strand.
AAATCCAAATCTCAATAAAGTTGAAATATGTCAAAAACCGTGGGTGCACCTATGTGACGTGGTCCGCGGCATGTTTTTAACAACATTGCAACTCTTTTAAAAAATATTAATAGCAGTATTAAAATAATTTAAAATTGCACTATATGATGAAGATGTATAAAAATCAAATTCTTAGCCAATTGTAATAGTTTGAGCGACCGGCTAGAACCACGGGATTCGAGGGTGCCTAATACCTTCACTCGGGTTAATAGAATTCCTTACTTAGAATTTATGGTGCGCACACTCCATTTGGGCAGTCGAAAAATTTCCTCGAATTGGGACTCTAACTAAACCGGTGACTTGGGACACCAAAAGCCAAACCTATCCCAAGTGGTGACTCAAATAAATAAATAATCCCACTTCGAATAATGTCATTTAAATTGGAAAAACTCCCTTATACGTTTATCCTTTGGGGTAGCCGTGTAAAAAGGAGGTGTGACATCAATAGGTCAATCCGAACAAAACATATGCATACTACTCCTCTATGAAAGGGCACAACACTGCTGAGTGCCGAACAATGAACTATAAGATACAGACACTCATTAACAAAAAAGTCATACAAGAAAAGGAAACAACACCTAATGTCCGAAAACAATCCCATCCCCGATCATAGAGGTGACAGTGTACATATTATAGAAACAAATAAGGAATGGGACCTTGAGGGGTCAATCGGACTTATCCGAGAAGGCGATGACTCTAAGGTTGCAGTTACACTTGCTCATACGTGGTTCAGACTCAGGCACCTTCTGATGTTGAGGTAACTACATCATTTCCATTCAAGGTGGAAGTAGCTCTGCCCGAAACCACCTCCGCTCTATTTGAAGTAGAAGTGGTCACACCTTTTACTGTGCCGGTGTCAACCACACCCACATTCAAATCAAATGCAATACCCTGGGTTTATGTCATCGAGGCTCGGCAAAAAGGTAAGACTAAGATAGAGGAATCTGATGCCGCAGAAAGAATGACTAGAATTGGAAGAGTCTACACACCTAAACACCCAGGAGGTTCAAATAAGGATGCCACTGCTAGCAAACATGTTATTTAGACCGTGCCGGATGATCTATGGAGGAAAGTACAGGCAAAAGACTATTTTGTTGTTGATATTTGAACAAAGTCCCTACTCAGATATCTATCCTGTCACTATTACAAAATTCATAGGCACACAAGAATGCCTTAATGAAAGTACTAAGCGAGGCTTATGTAAACAATAATATCACTGGTAGAGAAATGGCTAACATGGTGGGTCAAGTGCTGGAGAGCCATAAGATTAACTTCCACAAAGATAAGTTTCTGCTTGAAGGTTTGAATCATAATTTAGCATTTCATATTATAGTACGATTTGATGACCAGTTCATTGCCAGGGTCCTGCTTGATGGAGGTTCTAGTCTGAATATTTGTCTATTGGATACACTAAAAAGTGTGGACAAAGGTTTCTACGAAATCCTGACCAGAAACATGAATATGAAAACTTTTGATGGGTCTTAGAGGGCCAAGATCAAGGAAATCAACCTTTGCTTGCAGATGGGGCCAACTTGGTACGAAGTTGTGTTTCAAGTGCTTGACATACCAGTCTGATATAATCTTTTGTCGGGTCACCCATGGATGTATAATGCTGGAGTCTTGACCTCCACACTATATCAAGTCGTAAAATTTGAATAGAACCGTCAGGACGTAATCATTCATGGAGATGGGAGTAATCCCATCTACACTTGTCAAGCCATCCCGGTCATTAGACATTGAAGGCGGCTAGGAGGAGAAATCTATCATCACGTTGAATGGGTTAATGCCGTCGAGAATGATAAGTAGTGGAGTAACAAAATAGAAAGCATGCTAGCATGGCCCGAATGTGAGCCCGACAAAGGGTTAGGAAAGAACCTTCAAGGTATCACCAAGCTGATGCGGCTGAAAAATCATGGTATCACCTTCGGGCTCAGATATCAGTATACATGGAAAGAATACAGGGAGTGGTAGCCTCCATAGCGTTGACCATTTTACCTCGTGAGAAACTGGTACCACATTTGGAACAAGCTTTTCATCACGCATATATAATATGGGGAACTATTGAAGAAGAAGCACTAGCTAGGCTAAAGGACTCGTTCTTGAAAGATGAGGATATGGACTATATTGCCATAATTATGAAAGGGGAGGAAGAAGGCCTCACCATCAAGACTCTGGCAAATGGAGCTATTCTCAAAAACAGGACCGCCACAGCATCGCGAGCCCGCCGAGTCACTAGGTAGCTTGGAAGAATTTATAGCTATTCTAGAAACTTAAACTTTTTTAGTAATTCTATTTTAAGATTTATTTGTTTCAAAATAAATGCTCAATTCACTGAGCCAAGCTTTATTTGAACAATTTTCTCACTTTTAACCAAATACACTTATTCTTTATCTCTATTCATTCTATTTTATACTCTCCCCTTTTATAGTGTCACTATTACATTTCCTGATGAACCAGTAACTGTGACATGTAATAAGCAATGCAACAGGAGAATAGTGACTCAGAGGGAGAAGATGAGGTACCCGAAAAAATTATCATAGAAGTTGAGAATTTTGATAACAAGCCTAAATCCAGGTTGGACGAAACAGAAATAGTAAATTTGGGAGACGCCGAGACCGTCAAAGAGGAGTGCATCAACATACATTTGTCACCAGTAGAAAAGGAAGACTACGTCCATTTTCTAAAGGAATATGAAGATATCTTCGCATGGTCGTAAGACAATGACTGGGTTGTGCATATCTATGGTGGCTCACAAGTTGCCTACTAATCCCATGTGTCCGCCAGTCAAGCAGAAACTCAGAAAAATTAAAACTGGACATGAGTTTGAAAATCAATGAGGAAGTTACCAAACAGATCAAAGCCAAAGTTCTTAGTGTAGTGGAGTACCCAACCTGGTAAGCTAACATTGTGCCAGTTCTGAAGAAAGAAGGGAAGGTTCGAGTATGTGTTGATTATCAGGATTTAAATACATCAAGCCCCAAAGACAACATCCCACTGCCAAACATAAACATCCTAAACAATAACTGCACCAAGTATGAACTTTAATCCTTTGTAGATTGCTTCGCAGGATATCACCAGATCTGGATGGATGAACAAGATGTCGGGAAGACAACTTTTGTTACTCCTTAGGGTTTATACTGTTAAAAGATGATGACATTCCGTCTAAAGAATGCTGGGGCTACTTACATGAGAGTCATGACAACTATATTTCATGATAGGATACACAAGGAAATAGAATTGTATGTTGACGACGTCATTATCAAATCCAAAAGGGTCGAAGATCACATAGCAGCCTTGAGAAAAATTTTCAATAGCCTTATGAGGTACAATTGAAATTGTACACCGCAAAGTGGGCATTCAGGGTTCCTGCAGGAAACGTATTCGGATTCATTGTCAGTCGCTAATGGAGCGAGCTAGATCTGACTAAAGCCAAACTATTCAGGAGTTACCACCATCTAAAAGCAAAAAGGACGTGATGAGCTTCCTAGGACGGCTAAACTACATCAGCCGATTCGTAGTAGGTCCATAGTAATATGTGAATCCATCTTCAAGATGCTGAGGAAAATTGTCGAGACAAATTGGACCGAGGATTGTCAGAAAATCTTTTGCAACATCAAGGAATATTTATCCACACTGCCAGTCCTGCTCCCACCAGAACCAAGATGAACTTTTCTACTTTATTTATCTGTGTTAGATGGAGCCTTCGGATGTGTTTTGGGACAACATGATGAGACAAGAAGAAAGGAGCAAGGAATATATTACCCGAGTAAGAAATTCACACCTTATGAAGCACGATATTCCATTCTTGAACGCACTTGCTGTGATTTGACCTAAAAAGCTCAAAAGTTGAGGCATTATTTTTGTGCCTACACTACATACCTCATATCCAGGATGGATCCTTTGAAGTAAATATTTCAAAATCCCATGCCTATTGGGAAGTTGGCTAAATGACAGATACTACTGAGTGAGTTCGACATTGTCTATGTAACTCAAAAGGCAGTTAAGGGACAAGCATTGGCAGATCACCTCGTTGAAATTCCAGTAGGAGGAGAATATGAACCCTTGAAAATTTATTTTCCCGATGAAGAAGTATCATTCGTAGGAGAAGAGAATACTGAAATATATGACGATTGGAGGATGTTCCTTCATGGAACCGCAGATTTAGAAGGAGTAGGCATTGGAGCAGTTTTGATGTCGAAAACAGGTCAGCATTATCCCGTATCTGCTAATCTCAGATTTTCTTGCACCAACAACATGGAAGAGTATGAAGCATGCATACTAGAGCTCAACATGGCACTCGACATGAACATTCAGAAGTTGATGGTGACCAGCGACTCAGATTCGCTTTTACACCAGGTACAAGGAGAATGGGCTATTAAGAATTCCAAGATATTTCCATATCTGCACCATGTGTAGGAATTGAAAAGGAGGTTCACAAAGATGGAATTCCGACATGTGCCCAAAATTCAGAATGAGCTCTCCGACACATTAGCTACTTTTTCATCAATGATACATCATCTAAATAAGAACTATATTGATCCCATTCTAGTAAGGATCCACAATCACCCAGCATATTGTGTTCATGTCGAGGAGGAAGAGGATGGAAAGCCTTGGTTCCATGATATCAAGGAGTACTTATCAAAAAGAGAATAACTGGAGCATGCAAATCGCATTCATAAATGCACGCTCCTGAAACTGTCAAGTCACTTCTTCCATAGCGAAGGGAACTTGTACGGAAGAACTCCAGATTTGGGTTTTCTAAGGTGTGTCAACACAAAGGAAGCTCCTAATCTACTTGAGGTTGTGCATGCTGGGACATATGGCCCGCACATGAATTGTTTCATTCTAGTAAAGAAGATACGGAGGGTAGGTTACTTTTGGATGAAGATAGAGATGGACTGTATTCAGTATATCTATAAATGCTTTCAATGTCAAGTGCATGCCAACACGATAAAAGTGCCACCAAACAAGCTCACCTTGGCCATTCACCACCCGGGAATAGATATTATTGGTCCGATTGAGCCTACGACTTCAAACTTATATCGATTTATTATGGTAGTAGCCATTTATTACTTCACAAAACGGGTAGAAGTTGTATCTTACAAAGATATAACCAAGAAAGTCGTCGCAGATTTTGTCAAGGATTGTATTTTCTGACGATTCAGTGTTCCCGGGTCCATTATTACTGACAATGCTGCCAACCTCATTAGTGATTTGATGAAAGTTATATGTGAAACTTTCAAAATCAAGCACAAGAAATTCCACTGCCTATATACCTCTGATGAATGGAGCCACAGAAGGCGCCAACAAGAACATTAAGAAGATACTAAGGAAAATGGAAGAAAATCACAAGCACTGGCATGAAAAGTTACGCTTTGCTCTGTTAGGGTACTGAACCACGGTTCACACGTCAACCAAGGTAACCCCCTACATGGTGGTTTATGGTACCGAGGTTGTTATCCCAGCCGAGGTAGAGATTCCTTCTTTAAGAGTGATACATGAAGTAAAACGCAGCGATGCAGAAAGGATAAGAAGTTACTATGAACAGTTGGCCTTTATCGATGGAAAGAGAATGAATGAAGTATGTCGCGGCCGACTATATTAGAACAGAGTGTCAAAATCTTTCAACAAAAGGGAAGAAGATTTTCCCACACCAAGATGAAGCCAAAGGGAAATTCTTTCCAATCTCGCAAGGTCCTTATGTGGTTCATAGGTACTAACAGGAGGAGCACTCAAAGTTACAGAGATGGATGGAGATTTCTAGCAAAAACCATCAATTCAGACGCAATCAAGAGATACTATGCCTAAATTATTTAACATTTATTTTCTGATGTAATTGAACTACGCTTGACCTGATTCCCATTTACGAGCAAATACGTAGGCAGCCTTATAGGTTCGGTCATATCATAATAAAATATTAATTTCCCCCAAAATCAGAAACTGGGGCAGAAAATTGAGGAGGGTCCTCAAAATAACGGAACAGGTCCAGCCAATGCCATCTCATGCCATGAAGTCAGTCGTCAGCCAAAAACTAGGGCAAAATTTTGAGAAATATTCCCAAATTTCAGAAGATGATTCAGCAAGGACTTCCATCTACACACGGTTAAAAATCATACACCAGACTGGGGCAGAATTTTGAGAAAGGACCTCAAAATTCCAGCGTAAAAGAGCCGTAATGCCTTTGGAATGTGTCACGATCGATGGTTCATCAAAAGTTACTTGATATATCAATAAACTTCCAACATAATTCTACTTTATCAATGAATGCATAATTTTTTGAAAATTCTTTTTTTCATAACTGCCAACTGCTGCCTAGGGTAACTCAAAGGGGGACTTCCATAGCAAAGCAAATTAAGACCGGTATATGAAGTAAGAACCAACCTCCCCTCATGAAACTTAGATTTTTCTTTGAACGTAGGCACATTTTATGATAGCATTCACACACAAAGCAAATTCACCATCCATCATGCCGTTAGAAACTGAACTTATCCTAGCTAAGATATACTCTACCCTTATCTGCTATTTTCTCTTCGCATAAGTCTAATCTCTAACTCCATATTTGCAAGAGTCTAATCTCTGACTCCATATTTTCAAGAGTCTAATCCTTGACTCCATATTTGCATGAGTCTAATCCTTGACTCCATATTTGCATGAGTCTAATCCTTGACTCCATATTTGCATGAGTCTAAGCCATGCCTCCATTTTGCATAAGGCTAAGCACTGTCTTCCCTTTGCATGAGTCTAATTTCTGACTCCACGGTTGCATGATACTAAGCTTTGTCTCTAATATAGCATGAGGTTAAGCTCTACCTCATATTTGCATAAGGCTAAGCATTGCCGCCTTATTTCATGAGTCGAAGCCCTGACTCTAATCTTGCATGATTTTTAAACTTAACTCCATAAATGTATCACTCTAATCGCTGACTCCATATTTGAATGAGACTAGGCCTTGTCTCCATACCTGCATAAGTCTAAACCCTTACTCCATATCTGCATAAGGCGAAGCATTGCCTTCCATTTGCATGGGACAATGCCCTGTCCCAAATCTTGTATGAGTTTAAGCTCTACATCTAATATTGCATGAGTCTAATCCCTGACTATATATTTGCATGAGGTTGGTCCTTACCTCCATATCTGCATGAGTCTAAGCCCTGACTCAATATTTGCATCCTTGCATCCCCGTTTTCATAAGGCTAATCCCTGCCTCCCCACATGCACGGGACAAAGCATTGTCCCTCTTTGCACCAATATTGCTCTATTTTTGACTATTATCTACCTGTTTTCCAATCGGACTAAGCTCTGCCCTGTACTTCGCAAGACTAAACCTTGTCTTGATACATCATATTATGGCATATCATGGGCTCAAACATCACCAATCTTTCCAAAGGTGTCATAGTCTAAAGGCACCATCCTCATAGCTGGAAGACACCATGCCATGGCTTGAGGATCTCTCAAATTTGCATATCATTATACAATGGAATCATGATTCGGAGGAAGCATTTTCATAGCCCGAGAACAACATTTTATGGGCTATGAATCCCTCACTAAACAAGTTATGGACCTGGACGTTATGGTCCAAGGATGTCATCTTTAACCGTCCAAAGACAATTTTAATGTCCAAAGGGAATTTGCATCATGTTTAAATTTTCGCAAGTACATTTGTGGCATCTTTTATCTATAGGTAACCAATAAGCAATCACTATCATAGCAGGAGCAATCTCGCTCCGATTCAGTCCAATCGTCCCGAGCCTTAACCGTTCACTATTGCTGCTTCCACATCTCGTGTACGTTCTTACAATAATTTTATCGCCATACTCCGTAGGTGAATCCAGAACTACACATGACCTGATTCATGTAAAACTAGGGATATGTAAGAAAATTGAAAACTAGAGTTTGGCCTCCGTCTTTCAAAATATCCCATCCGATCAAAATTGGCCATCATTTGTTTACCCGAAAACTCTTTCATCCTTCCTAGGTAAAATGGGGCAGTTGTTGATACCCAATTTTTTCCTATATATTTTTATATGCATAAATACCTTTGAACAGGCATATATATATAAGCATGCACAAGGCTTTTATAATTTTTTTTCATAATTTTAAGAATTTAAATTGATTTATTTTCTTCCATTTTATTCATAAAATCCCCACTAATTATTTTCCAAATTATTGTTATGATGAATTATTTTTTTGATTTCAATACTTACGGCAAAATATGACTAATATAATTTTTATGCCTTTTTATTATCACATTTGGTATTTTTCAAGCTAAATTGCATATACTGTAATGTTATCCCTTTTAATCATAGAAAAATTATTTCTTATAAAATATTAATTACTTTATTAAAATTAAAATAGGAAAATTGGCTATTTAAATAATAGCAAGATTTGGCAATCAACTTTATTCAAATTGGACCCAATCCCCAACCCAATTTCCAATTAAATAACCCAACCTAGAACCTATAAAACCCCTACGCAAACCCAAAACCCACCTACCCGATTGAATCATGACCGTTGATCAGAGAGATCAACGGTCCACACACGCCCTTTCCTTTTTAATTTCTAAACGAGCCCCTAACTCTACTCATTTCCAAACCCCATGGCTCTTAGATGCTCTCGTCTCTATTCGCTCTCAACATAACCATAATCATTATTCGACCGCCGCCTCCTTCTCAAATCATCTCTGGCGACCACCTTTCAACTCCAACCCTCCAATGGGTTTTCCATCACCTTTCTTATCAGCTCTAAGGCCTTCAAGGGTCTTGGTCCATGCCGATTGGGATCTAGGATTCCGGTTTCTATTGTTAATGGCTTCTTCGGAGTGATTTTAGGTAAAATCACACCATATATGTTACGATCTATGAAGTTTACAACAGGTTCTTTCAATTCCATTTGGATTTTCTTTGAAACACTAACTCTCATTCGAATCTCCTAGATCTGTGTTATTTTTAATGATTTAAGTCTATTTCTTCCTATGATTTGCACTATTGTCGAAATTCTTCTAAAATATCCTCAACTTTAAAGCATTTTAATTCCTTAAATTTTGGGCTTCTTGAAGTTTCTTATACACTTGTATTAACTGATTTTTTTCCTTTACGATTAAACCTCTTTCCTTTATTATTTTGACTAATCTCATGTTCCTACTGCTTTTTAACTCGAGTCTGTTAGAAAGCCCTAATTTTAAGACCTTCTTTTCTTTGGATCTATGTGTTAGCGTGACTTTGTTAAGATTTTGTCGGTTATCATGCTTCGAATGGGTTTTCTACTGAGTTTTTAGCCTACTTATGTCACCTCTAAATGACTGTGTTCATTTTGTTTGTTCATCTCTTCCTTCTTTCTGTCAATATGGTTGGTACATATTGCTATGTATGTTCGTTCTTCTTTATTTATGTGTTGAAATATAGAATCATGAATCTCTCTTGATTTGATTCTGATATCCTTATTTGATTGTTTACTTGCAAGATTTTCTTTCAAACCCTAAATTCTCCTCCTCTACTTATATTGACTGATTTATTTTCTTATTCATTGTGATACTTCATTCTCAACTGATTTTCCTTCCTTGGTTATACCTGTTGGTATACGTTTAAGCTATGATTCCTTGATTAAAGAGAAATACATGTATTAATTGGATTCTAATTGTGATTATTTCCATAATTGTGCTAAACCTTTACTTGTTACCTTTTTTATTCCTATTTTTAAAATTATAAATACTCTAAGTTTTTCATTAACAACATGAACACTTGGTTTCCAAAATTACCTCTCTTATTAAAAATCCTTGCTTTCCTTCTCTTTAGTGCTATTTGCTACCATTAGCCAACTTCAAGCCAAGGATAATCATATGTGATCTCCTATTCTTTCATTCTGCGAGCTTCTCTCTTCACTGGTATGTCCTAGTTTTAATTTAAAGCTCCAACAGCAATATGTTTCTCTTATTGTTTTAGTTTGTCTTATTTCTAGTTTGCTTCTACTTGTGACTTTGTTGTGAAACTTGTAGTTAATTTACATTATCAGCAGGCTATTATGTCTCTCCTTCTATTTAGATTAATGTATTCCCTTATATGTGTCTCAAAGTATGCCTTGTTAGCTGTCATTTACTTCTTATATGTGTACCATCCTATGAATCCCCACATCCTTATCACCCTTTCTATGAGTTAGTGTTCTTCCCGACTGGTTTGTGACTATGCCAATGTCTACTATTTCCGAGCATATATAAATTATTCTTAAAACCTTTGATGCGTTATGCAGCCAAATATCTATGTATCCTAAGCCCCCTTGACCCTTGTGGAAGTACCAGATTCATTAGGATTTTGTATACTAACTGTATGTGATCCTATCTTAGGCAATCTCCGTTGCCTTACTAATTGCTTTAAAAATAGACTTTCCAATACAGTCCTTAATAAACCTTTTTCAACTTGTGTCCTACACTTTCACATTACTCATAGTCAATACGTTCTGCCCCATCTAGTATGTGTACTGCCTTGGGATCCTCTTGAGAGCCCTCTAAACTCTGGCGTACTGAGGTTGGCCTTTCCACACTGAACTGGTTAAATTCTTGATTGCTACGTCTAGGTGTAAGCATTGCCTAGGGTCCTTGAGACTCTTAGGGAACTTTGATGTACCAAGACACTTATTTGTCTATGGAAATGAGGCTCATGAGACCATAGGAGGCTTTGGGGATATTTGAGCCTAATTGAAGGCTCCATATATAATAACTTCTTAATTTTCCATTTTGCTTATGTAATTCATTCATTGGCTTGTAATAATTTATAAACAGATATTTGGGGTTATTTAGTAAAAGGGTGGGTAGATGCATATTTTAAAGGGGTAATACGGGTAGAAATCCTGCTCTTGTGACCTTATTTTTGAATTCTAACTACTTGCTAAGTAGACATGCTCATAGATTTGCTCTTTTGTATCTGATTCCTTTTGCCTAATAGAAATCATGCCTATAAAATTTCACTTCTATTTTCGTTTGCATCAAGCAGAAATCATGTTCCTAAGGTTCTGCATTTTGTCATGTTAAAAACCATGTTTATAGGTTCCAAACAATCATGTCTTAAATCAGTTCAAATATAGATGGTATGCCTATAGGATTCGACTTCGATTCAGTTCTAATGAGTATTTTTGTATGTTGCTGCAAATTGACTAAAATTAGTAAAACGCATATATATCATCCCTATAGGGGTCTCTACACGCAATTCTGTCTGATAATTTGGTCTAATAAATCAATTTCATTACGCCTAGTTCATCATTTAAAACTAGTCTATTAAGTGTCAAATATTTCCTGAAACAAGTTCTTTCAAAATTGCCTCGATCTCGTTAGATATCATGCCTATAGGTGTTAAAGGAGCCTATTTCGGAAAACCTATTTTGTTTCGGCATTAACACAGATACTAGTATTCTCCATATAGGCAAGACTTAGGGCGTCTTCAAAAAAAGGCATTTCCCTGAAGTTGTCTATGTCGCTTAACATTTCTGATGTTAACAGGTTGTTAAACAGAGTCTCTAGGCAACTACTACGCTATAAATTCTGGGTATAAAATTTTGGTCTGTTTTTGCATAGTCACTTAGAGATCCTGCTTTAGGATTTTGATTAACAAAGACCTTAACTGTGTTTGAGTCGTGCTGCTTGTATGCTTGTTTGAGGAGGAAAGCCTCTTCATTTCTCCTATTATGTGTGAAAGTCCTAAATATTTTGACTTTCGCCTTAGAGTTTTTGCCTTTATAAACCTTAGGGGTACGTGTAGAACTACCTATAAGTAAAGGTCCTAACTCCCTCTGGAACTATTAAGAAGGGAGAGGTAGCAGCACACAATAGGAATATGTGATCAAACACTTGCTTTGCATGACCAATAATGGGATGGGAAGGATAGACATGGGATATAATATCTACGCTTTAATGTCATGTGTATCCCCTTATCGAGGAGTGTTTACCGAACATTACGTGGGGTGATCCCATAGGAAAAACAACCTAATACCCCTCTTTATCAAATCCTCTCTTTAACTTTCGTCTTTTACAACGTGTTCAAACTTTTATATTACTGCTTGAACTCTCCAATGTGCCTTACTGGCAACTTATTTGATTGAACCATTTATGAGAACTAATTTGGGAGTTTATGTTCCGTCGAGACCCACAATTGTGGACCAATGGGGTTCCTAACACCTTCCCCTCCAGAATACTTCGAACCCTTACACTAATCTCTAGTAATGTAAACCAACTCAAGAGTTAATCACTCTACATGCCACCATAATCCGTTTGGTGGCAACTCTTCAACTACCCAATTCCCAAAAGGAAATGACTCATTACACCCCGTGAATGTCGAAATTCAGAATCCGCGAAGGAAAAAAGGGGTGCAATAACGAACCTGCTCCTCTCTAATACCAGTTGTCACAAGCGCGTTTTCAGTCAGCCATAAAATAGTCTGAGCAACAGCCAAGCCCCACACTTGACTTCATCCTTCACACAAAACGCAGGAAAAACTACAGCATCTCTGGACTTAGAATAGTTTTAGGCAATTTTAACGTAGTAAGACTTTGGATTGATTTTAGGCAACAAAAAATAAGTAAAGAAATCTAAAATTTAGATAAACACAAGACACAATATACAGGAATTGTTTTTCCAATTTTGTATTTAACTCAAGCAAAGAGAGAAACTCAACTTAAAGTACAGACGTGTACAAAAGAAGATCACACTTTACCCTCAGATACCCTTAGTCCTTTTGCGGTGAATGAGGCTGCTACGGCAGCCTTACACTTGGATATGAATTATGATAAGATTGTGGGATTTTCTCAAGCCACAAAGGCTAGAAATTTGAAGATACGGGCAGAAAGGGAGAGTAGCAGCAGGGTTTGATCAGTGGGTCACTCAGGGAGACCAGTTCAGGGGAGGGCTCAGTCTTCAGCGAGCGCATCACCATCTATGCACAGTTATCAGTAGAGAAATCACTTGAGACTAGGTTTAGACAGTAGGAGACCCAATAAATGTGGTCGTCCAAGAGGGAGATTGCAGCAGTAGGGGAGGGCTCCATGCCCCAAGTGTGGGAGGTTTCATTCCGAGACTTGTTGTTTGGATATCCCAGTGTGCTATCGATGCGGGGTGAGAGGTCATATCCAGCGGGACTGTCGTGCACCCAGTGAGGGCATGGGTAGGGGATTTGCTCAGTCACCCGGTTCTTCGGTCACCCCATCACTCATGCATCCTTCAGCTCCAGCAAGGTGTGGTGCAATTAGGGGTGGAGCTCGTGGTAGAGGAGGACCCATCCAGTTTTATGCTTTGAGTGGTCGCTAGAGTGCAGAGGCTTCTCCAGATGTTGTTACAGGTATCTTGTCTATTTAGGCCATATATTGTTATGCCCTTATTGATCCGGGTTCCTCTTTGTCTTATGTCACCCCATTCATTGATTCAAGTTTAGGACCCGAACAGCTTCCTGAGTTGTTCTCCATATCGACTCCGATTGGTGATTCTATTTCAGTCGCGCGGGTTTATAGGAATTGTGTTGTCACGGTATGTGGTCGTGTTACCACAATAGACCTTATCGAGCTTGTAATGGTGGATTTTGATGTGATTTTTGGAGTGAACTGGCTTTATTCTTGCTTTGCTAAACTTGAGAGCCGAACGAGAGTCATGAGGCTCGAGTTCGCGATTGAGCCGATTGTTGAGTGGAAGGGGAATGGTGTGATGCCAAAGGGTAGGTCTATTTCTTACCTTAAGGCTTCGAAGATGATTAAGAAGGGGTGTATTTATCATTTGGTCCGGGTGGCGAATACCACATCAGAAGTGTCTGTCACTGAATCTGTGCTAGTCGTGAATGAGTTTCTTGAAGTGTTTCCAAACGAGCTTCCAGGGATTCCGCAAGATAGGGAGATTGATTTCAGGATTGAAGTATTGCCAGATACGCAGCCAATGTCAATTCCATCATACAGAATGGCGCCACTGGAGTTAAGGGAATTAAAGTAGCAACTGAAGGATTTATTAGAATAAAGGTTCATATGGCCGAGTGTGTCGCCGTGGGGTGCTTCAGTTCTTTTTGTCATAAAGAAGCATGGGTCGCTCCGAATGTGTATTGATTATCACCAGCTCAACAAAGTCACCATCAGGAATAAATGTCCTTTACCTCGGATGGATGATTTGTTCGACCAATTGCAAGGTGCAAGGTTCATCTCAAAGATTGATCTACAGTCTGGGTAGCACCAATTGAAGATCACAGAGCAGGATATTCCTATCACCGCTTTTAGAACTCGCTATGGTCATGTTGAATTCTTGGTTATGTACTTTGGGCTAACCAACGTTCTAGCAACTTTCATGGATCTTATGAATCGGGTCTTCAATCCATTTCTAAACTCCTTCGTGATTGTTTTCATTAATGACATCCTTGTTTATTCTCTCAGCCCGGAGGATCATGCTGATCACCTCAGGGTAGTTCTGCAGACTTCTCATCAGCACCAGTTATATGCAAAAAATTTAAAATGTAAATTTTGGTTGGAGTCTGTTACCTTTCTGGGTCATGTTGTTTCAAGTGAAGGAATTCAGGTGGATCCTTAGAAGATTGTAGTAGTGAAAGATTGGCCTCGACCCACGACCCCGATGGACATCCGTAGCTTCTTAGGTTTAGCAGGGTATTTTCAGAGGTTTTTGGAGGGATTCTCTACCCTCACCTCCCCATTTACTAAGCTGACGCAGAAAGCAGCTAAGTTCCAATTGTCCGATGCTTGTATGAAAAGTTTTCAGGAACTGAAGTCGAGGTTGACCTTGGTGTCGACATTGACCTTGCCAGAAGGCACGAAAGTATTTGTGGTTTATTGTGATGCCTCGAGTGTTTGTTTGGGGTGTGTATTGATGCAACATGGGAAGGTTCGTATTGATCAAGGCAACTCAAGAATCACGAGAAGAATTATCCGATGCATGATTTGGAGCTTGCGCCAGTTGTGTCTGCCTTGAATATATGGTGGCATTATCTTTATGGGGTCCATGTGGATGTTTTCCCAAACCACAAGAGTCTCTAATATATGTTCAAGTAGAAAGAGTTGAATTTAAGGCCGCGACAGTTGTTAGAATTGCTCAAGGATTATGATATGAACATTTTGTACCATCCAAGGAAGGCGAATGTGGTGGCCGACACTCTTAGTCGGAAGTCTATGGGTAGTTTGGCTCACTTGGGAGCGGATCAGAGGCCCTTGGCTCAGGGGTTTATCAATTGGCCAGTATGGGGGTTTTATTTCAACCTCAGACGAGGGGAATGTTATGGTGCATAATGGACAGAATCGTCACTTGTAGCAGAAGTCAAGGAAAAGCAGTTTACTTATCCACCATTGGCACAGATGAAGTAGGTAGTGTGAATAATAAGACTTCGACATTTTCACTCGGCGGCGATGATGGTGTATTGCAAAGTCAAGGTAGGCTATGTGTTCCAAATATGGGTAATCTTCACGAGAGGGTAATGGCGGAGGCTCCTAATTCTAGGTATTTTGTGCACCCAGGTTCTGCGAAGATGTATCATGATCTCAAGGAAATTTGTTGGTGGAACGATATGAATAGGGGTATGGCGGACTTTGTATCTAAATGTCCGAATTTGTCAAAAAGTAAAAATTGAGCATCAGCGGCCCTGTGGGTTAACTCAGCTAATGGAGATACCATTGTGAAAATGGGAGATGATCAACATGGATTTCGTGGTAGGATTACCTCTCACTTAGCGCAAGTTCGACTCAATTTGGGTAACAGAGGATCGACTCACAAAATTAGCTCACTTCTTGACAGCCATTCCACCGATACTGTAGAATAATATGCTCAGTTGTATATAAAGGAAATAGTAAGGCTTCATGGCACTCCACTTTCTATTATCTCGGATCAAGGGGCCTAGTTCACAGCTAACTTTTTGAAGAAATTTCAGCCAGGTTTGGGTACATTGGTGAATCTCATCACGACTTTCCATCAACAGACTGATGGTCAAGCGGGGTGGACTATTTAGACTTTTGAAGATATGTTGTGGGCTTGTGTCTTTGATTTCTAGGGTAATTGGGATGATCACTTGCCACTTAAAGAATTTGCTTACAATAACATCTTTCATGCTAGTATTCATATGGCCCCATTTGAGGCATTGTACGGAAGGAAGTGTAGGTCTCCGATTGCATAGTTCAAAGTAGGTAAACCAGAATTGATAGGGCCATATCTCGTGGACCAAGCTATGAAAAAGATTAAAATTATTCAGGAGAGGATGAAAACTACTCAGAGTCTCTAGAAATCCTGTGCTAACATACGTCGAAGAGAATTGGAATTCCAAGTAGATGATTGGGTGTTCTTGAGGGTATCTCCTATGAAGGGGGTCATGCGATTTGTGAAGAAAGGGAAGTTGAGCCCTAGATATGGCGGGTCGTATCAAGTCGCTCAAAGGATATGGCAGGTGGCTGGAATTGCCCTTTGAAATGTCACTAATGCACCCGGTGTGTGTCTATGTTAAAGAAAGTGGTTAGAGATCCATCCACCATCGTGCCGGTTGAGACTATCGAGGTTAATGAAGAGTTGTTGTATGAAGAAATTCCGGTTGTCATTCTTGATAGGCGAGTCCGTAAATTGAGAAACAAGAAAATTGTTTCAGTTAAAGTATTATGGCGAAGTCAACGAGTCGAGGAATCCACGTGGGAAACGGAAAATTAAATGAAAGAAAAATATCCTCATCTATTTGAACGAGTCTAGTAGTGATCGTGCGAACCCTTATCTCTAAGCAAACTGACGTCGTGTTCAATTTGGTGCAAAAACACCTCATTTTCCCCTAAATGCTTTACTATTATAATTCCTCAAGTTGTGCAAGAATTGTATGTGCTGTGATTATTTGAGTCATGTGCTAGCCCTTTTGATAAATGGAAGTTTGGTAAAAACTCATGTGGTAAGTGAACCATTTATGGTAGTGTAGATTGGTAATGATTAATTGAAATGCATATAGTGTATTGAAGTGGTTGATTTGTATGGGACTCATTGAAGTGGCCAAATTATGTGCAAAAATGTGACAAGTGATTAAATATATGTCCAAGTGCTGAGGTATTTAATTGTATACATTTGTAGGGATAATATGAATTGTGTAATGGTGCTTGAAAATACCTTTCGGGGGTTCTCTGACAGGTAGAAAATTCTAATTATAGGAAACTCTTGCGAAATTTTCTAACAAAATCCTCATTCGAGGACGAATTATTTTTAAGTGGGGGAGGATGTAAAGACCTGTAAACATTTCTTGCTTAAAATAATGTCGTGTAGGTCCCTGTATTGTTATAACTAGAGCAAATGTATCCCAGATATTAAAAGATAAAATTTTCCAGAAATTAGGCAATATGCGACGCACTATGTGATCACATAACGAGTATGCGGACCGCATAATGGTCGAATACTTGGGAAATCCACTGCCCAATTTGAGGACAACTATGTGATCCAGAATGCGATCGCATTTTCGTTATGTGGACCGCATAGTTGTCCCATTTTTGCCCATTAACTTTGGTAAGGGAGGTTATGCGACGGACTATGCGGCCATATAATGTGTATATGCACCGCATAATGGTCGCACACCTGCACAATGTGTTTTAATTTTGGCCCATTATTTAGGGCCATTCTGCGACAGGTCTGCGATTGCATTCCTGACCGCATTCCGTGTCGGGGCTCCTATTTTTCTAATTTTTCAACCCGACCCCTTTTTCAATAAAACACGCTAACCCTTCATTTAATACATTTTCTAAACAAAACTAGAGAAAGGGAGGAGAGATTTCTTGAGAGAGAAAGTCTTTTCTCCATCAATTTGATTTTTCAAAGTCAACCAAGCTAGAAAATTTCGAGTAGTTATCTTCTTCATCATTCTTAAAGGTAAAATTCCTAACCCTTTTTCATTGGTTTTCAGAGTTAAACGAAAGGGGGATTCTCATGCATTGATTCTTGAAAATATAATTTGAAACATACATGCATGTACTTTAATACCTAAAAGTAGTAAGAGAAATTGGGTAGGAGTAAAGATTTGCAAAAAAGAGTGGTTGATAAGCTACGTGAGTTCGGGTTGTATTTTTGAGCGATTGACGCTCGTAAGATATATCTGTTAACTTGTGAACTAGATTGATGGTACTGGGCAGTTGGTGAATTAAGAGTAGAAATTAAAAAGGAAATTCGGCTCCAGGTATGTATGGCTAACTTTAACCTTTGTAAAGTCACCCTATGTGGTGTATGAATAATTGGTATGTGTTACTTATGTGGACTATTTGTGAATTTTAGTTGTTTCACGGGTGTTAAGGCAAGATTTCCAATTTCATGAATTCTTGTGATCAATATGCCTTGAACAATGTTGGTTAAATGTCACGATATGATGGTGTAAGTAAATGGAAACAAACCAAGTGTGTGTGTAAATGTGTTGATGTGGTAAGGGTTGTGTAATAAATGATGGAAAGAAGTCGAAATTGATGCAAATGAAAACTCTTCGTGAATTGTTATTGTTATTGTTAAATGATATCTTGGATGGCTGGAAGCCATGTGATTGAACTAGGAACTATTGTTGTTATGTGAAATGTGATTGCCCGGTGGGATTAGATGGCACGCCGAAACACGAAGTCATAGGTGTGGGTTATGGTGATAAGGGTGGCAAGGTAATAAGGGTGTAAAAGTGATCATAATCATTATTGAAAAAAAAAGATATGAAACTCTTCAGTATGAAATGATGTTGAAAGGGGAAAATGAGAGATTGTGAAACTTGTTGGCATTGGTTGTTCCTTTCATATGCATTTGATTGTTGATTCTATTACTGTATGTTATATGTGTATTGATTGATTTTACTTGGGGAAAAGTTTGTTTATACGTACCAGTACAATTCAAATGTACTGACGTCCCTTTTGCTGGGGGCGCTACATTCTTGTTATGATTGTATGTGGTTCTATAGCAGGTACTCTAGTCCACTGACAGTGGCACCCCTCCACTTTCCTTCAGCTATATCAGTGAGCCCCTTTCCTTTCGGGGCCCTTCGTGGCTCATGCCACTTTTTCCTCCCGGAGTTTTATTTTGGTATTTGTTCAAGTTATAGCCGGAGCCTTCCTCCGGCAAGTATCGTGACACTCTTTTGTATCCCTAGAGGCTCCGTAGATAGTAAGTGTAGGTTATAATTTATGTTGTTTGTATTTGGGCCATATAACTTGTAGACCACGTAAAGTAAGCATAAATGTTATGTATATTTCATAAGAATGTGTTTAATCATAATTGGCTATTTCACTTGAATAATGAGTATTGAAATCACGGGGTAACACGTGGGATAGGAAAGGCACCCATTTTCGCTTGGCTAGGGCCACCCGGTCGAGCGCCAGTTGCTTCCCTCAATTCTGGGGTGTGACATGGACCTCTCGAAGGTCAAAGCCGAACAATTGATGCTCGTATGGAGTCGGCGCTGAATCGAGCATAGGCCGATCATGAGATGGCGGTTTGTGTGAAAAATGCCGCTGACGCACAAGCTGAGTTGAAGCAGACCCTAGGCCGGGAGCGGAGGATCGAAGAATATGTCCGTTGCAAATCCCAGAGGGAGGTGATCGAAGAGATTATTGCAAGGGTCTTTGTTCTCTCAGAGGAATTGGCTCAAGCACAGATGGATGAACGCAATGCTCATTTGCTTCTCAACGATGTCGTGGAGGCGGATTTTGGCAAGCTATAGCCCTTTAGTGTAGAGTGTATATTTTTATATTTTTGTAGCTTTTCTCCGAAGGGCATGCCTGTAGATGGAGAATATGCTTTTTCTTCTGCACATAATATATAAAGAGAGGTTTTGATGTTTTATTTCTTTTGCACCTTTTTCTCGTTGTTATCTTCGATCAGGTAGGCTGGCCTTGGCGCTTGGCGAGGTCCTTCTCAGTTCAAAATTGATCGAACGGTCCTGGGGACCCTTTAGTGTGATTCTTGCAGGTGTAGGGCCTCCATGCTTGGCCTGGTTTTTTAGGCCTTGTTTTCGAATTTGGCTTCGACTTGAGCCTTCCTGTCTTTGCATTTTTCCCTTTATTTTTGTGTGTGTGTGCCCGTGCTTGCGTGTGATAGTAGTATTGTGAGGACCCGAAGGGTTATCACCTCTGCTCTTACTCTTTCTGTGTCTACGAGGCCTTGAAAACCTCATTTAGGGTTGCCTCAATTTGCATGCGCAGTCCGCGCACATATGAATTATGTGAGAAAAATGATGAATTTTGATATTAATATGATTTATAATGACTTCAATCAACATTTTAGGTAAAGAACTCGGACCCATGATTTGACGGTCCCGAAGGGTCCGTAGGAAAATATGCGACTTGGGCATATGCCCGGAATCAAATTCCGAGGTCCCAAGTCGAAGAAATAAATTTTTTATGTGAAACAGCTTCCTGAAAATAACTAAAGAAATTGGAAACAAAAATTGATTAATATACTATGGTATTGGGCTCGTATTTTGGTTCCGATGCCCGATACAAGTCTTATATGTGATTTAAGCTCTTTTTGTAAAGTTTGGTTAATGTCAATTGACGTATTGCGGACTTAAAGTGGAAAATTGGTGTTTCATGAAAAACTGAAAGAAATCTTGAGTTTTGAGGCTTCATTCTATGTATATGATGTTACTTTGGTGATTTGATCGCACGAGTAAGTCCATATGGTGTTTCTGAGGAGGTGTGTATGCTTGGTTTGGAGCCCCGAGGGTTCAGGTGAGTTTTGAATAGGTTCCAAGAGGTCTAAGACTTAAAAAGAGCTGGTGTTGCAAGTTCAGGAATTTGCAGGCTCCAGCACGCCACGATCTCCCTAGCGCGGTCCGCGTAGCCGATTTCAGAGAGCCAGCAGTATTCCACGTTAACCAGCGCGGCCGCGTTCCCTATCAGTGCGGTCCGCGCTGGAAGAATCGAAGAATCGTAATGTGCTAGGTTCTTCAGCGCGGTCGCGTCCATTTTTGTGCGGTCCGCGTTGGAGGGTTCTGAGAGTGGCACTTTTGTCAAGTCCTCAACGCGGCCGCGGTCCACTTTAGCGTGGTTAGCGCTGGGCCTTCAAGGGGGGTATATAAAGACGAAAATTTCAACTATTTTTCACATTTTGAAAAACCCACAACATAAGAGGTTATTTTTTGAAAAATTATTCCTCTTAAAAACGCCTGGTAAGTGATTTCTAACTCATTTTCTTCACGCCTTAATATCTTTTAACTTAATTTCAACTTCAAAGCAAAGATTTAATGGGGAAAATTAGGGAATTTTTGGTAGAACCTAGGTTTTCTAAAATTGGAGGTTTTTGACCTCAATTCGAGGTCTAAATCCAAAATAAATGATATATTTCAGTTCATAGGGGAATGGATAATCGGTTTTTGGTTCGAACATCGGATTTTGACCAAGTGGTCCCGGGGGTATTTTTGACCTTTTGGGGAAAGATGATGAGAAAGCTATAAGTGACATAGGGTTTGATTTGTTTAGCATATATTCATACTCTGAAGTCATTATTGCATAGATTTGGTTGACTTTGATATCATTTTGGGAATGGACTTGTTATCACCCTATCATGCTATTTTGCACTGCCATGCCAAGACTGTGATCTTAGCTTTGCCGGATTTCCCCCATTTAGAAAAGAGAGGCACTCCAGTTCACTCTATCCACAACGTCATTTCGTACGTAAAAGCTCGACACATGGTCGAGAAGGGTTGTCTGGCCTATTTGGCCTATATTCGTGATTCCAGTGCTGAGGTCCCTCCTATAGATTATGTGCCTATCATCCGCGAGTTTCCAGATGTTTTCCCCTCAGACCTGTCGGGCATGCTACCCGATAGGGACATCGATTTCTGCAGTGATTTGGCTCCGGGCACCCAGCCCATTTCTATCGCGCCATATCGTATGGCCACGCTGGAGCTGAAAAAGTTAAAGGACCAGTTGGAGGATTTGTTGGAGAAGGGTTTCATTAGACCCAGTATTTCACCGTGGGGTGCGTCGGTGTTATTCGTAAAGAAGAAGGACCCAGTATTTCACTGAGGATTGATGATTTGTTCGACCAGCTTCAGGGTGCCAGGGTATTTCCCAAGATTGACTTGAGATCTGGCTACCATTAGTTGAGGATTAGGGCATCTAATGTCCCTAAGACAGCTTTCCGCACTCGGTATGGGCATTATGAGTTCTTGGTCATGTCATTTGGGTTGACCAATGACCCAGCAACATTCATGAAGTTGATGAACCGAGTGTTCAGGACATATTTGGACATGTTCGTGATAGTCTTTATTGATGATATTTTGCTGTATTCCCGCAACCAAGAGGAGCATGAGCAGCACCTTAGGATGGTTCTTCAAACTCTAAGGGATAGTCAGTTATATGCCAAGTTCTCCAAGTGAGAGTTCTGACTGAGTTCAGTAGCGTTTCTGGGTCTTGTATTAGAAGAGGGTATCCAGGTGGACCCGAAAAAGATCAAGGCAGTCAAGAACTGGCCTAGACCAACATCAGCTATAGAGATTCGGAGTTTCTTAGGGTCGGCAGGCTATTATCGTCAGTTTGTGGAGGGGTTTTCATCTATATCAGCCCCGATGACTAGGTTGACCCAGAAGGGTGCCCAGTTCAGATGGTCGGACGAGTGTGAGGCAAGCTTTCAGAAGCTCAAGACAGCTCTGACTACGGCACCGATGTTGGTTTTGCCCACGAGATCTGGGCCTTATACCTTTTATTCTGATGCTTCCCATATTGGACTTGGCGCAGTGTTGATGCAGGACAGGAAAGTTATTGCCTATGCTTCGAGGCAGTTGAAGATTCATGAGAAGAACTATCCAGTGCATGACTTAGAGTTGGCAGCTATTTTTCACGCTTTAAAGATTTGGAGGCACTATTTGTATGGCGTGGCATGTGAGGTGTTCACTAACCACAAGAGTCTTCAGTACTTATTCAAGAAAAATGAGTTGTATTTGAGTCATAGGAGGTGGTTGGAGTTGTTGAAGGATTATGATGTCACCATTCTAAATCACCCGGAGAAGGCCAATGAGGTGGCTGATTCTTTGAGTAGGAAGTCAGCCACCATGGTCAGTCTAGCTTATATTCCAGTCAATCAAAGGCCGCTTGCAGTGGATGTTAAGGCCTTAGCTAATCAGTTCGTGCGGCTGGATGTTTTCGAGCCAAGTCATATATTGGCATGCACGGTCTCTCGTTCTTCATTATTGGAGCGTATCCATGATCGGTAATTTGATGATCCCCATTTGTGTGTCCTTAAAGACACGGTGCAGTGTGGAGGTGCCCAGCAGGTTACCTTAGATGCGGATGGAGTGTTAGGATTGCAAGGGCGAGTTTGTGTGCCCAATGTGGATGGACTTTGAGAGTTGATTTAAGAGGAAGCTCATAGTTCCAGGTACTCGATTCATCAAGGCGCCGCAAAGATATATTAGCACTTCCGGCGGCATTATTGGTGGCCTAGAATGAAGAAGGATATTGTAGCATATGTGGCTCGTTATTTGAACTATCAGCAGGTTAAGTACGAGCATCAGAGGACTGGTGGTCTATTTTAGAGGATTGAGCTTCCCGGGTGGAAGTGGGAGAGGATTACTATGGATTTCATTACTGGACATCCGTTGACTCAGTAAAAGTTTGATGCAATATGGGTTATTGTTGATTGGCTGACCAAGTCAGCGCACTTCATTCCTGTGGCAGTCTCCTATTCTTCTAAGAGATTCGCCGAGATCTATATTCGAGAGATTTTCGCCTTCATGGTGTGGCCATGTCCATCATTTCAGATCGAGGTACGCAGTTTACCTTACGCTTTTGGAGGGTAGTACAGTGGGAGTTGGGCACATGGTAGATTTGAGCAAAGCATTTCATCCTCAAACAGACGGTCAGTCCGAGCGAACTATTCAGATTTTGGAGGATATGCTGAGAGCTTGTGCTACTGATTTCGGAGGATCGTGGGATTAGTTCCTACCTTTGGCGGAGTTTTCTTACAACAACAGATACCAGTCGAGCATCCTGATGGCTTCTTCTGAGGCTTTATATGGTAGGCGATGTCGGTCTCCGGTTAGATGGTTTGAGCCGAGAGAGGCTCGATTGATAGGTACGGATTTGGTTCAGGAGGCCTTAGATAAGTTCAAGATCATTCAGCATAGGTTTCGTTCAGCTCAGTCTAGGCAAAAGAGCTATGCAGATCATAAGGTTTGAGATGTAGCTTTCATGGTTGGTGAGCGAGTATTGCTTTGAGTGTCGCCTATGAAGGGCGTAGTGAGATTTGGGAAAAAGGGAAACCTTAGCCCTAGGTACATTATCCCGTTTGAGATTCTTTATCGAGTGGGAGAGGTGGCATATAGACTTGTATTGACGCTAGCTTATCGGTCGTGCATCCAGTTTTTCATGTATCTATGCTTCTGAGGTATCACGGTGATCCAGCGCACGTGTTAGACTTCAGTACTGTCCAGTTGGACAAGGATTTGTCCTATGAGAAGGATCTGGTAGCTACTCTAGACTGGCAGGTTCGTCAGGTGAGATCCAAGAGTTTTTCTTCTTTTCGTGTTCAGTGGAGAGGTCAGCCTCCTGAAGCATCGACCTGGGAGTCCGAGTCCTACATGCGGAGCCGTTATCCATCTATTTTCCGTCTCAGATACTTCTTTCTTTTGTTCGTTCGAGGACGAATGGTTGTTTTAGAGGTGGAGAATGTGACGACCCGAAGGGCCATCACCTGTGTTCTTAGGGAGACTCGAACTCACAACCTCTTTGTTGGAAGTGGAGGTTGCTTACCATCAGAGCAATCTCTCTTTTCTTCCCTGTGATCACCTCCCTGTGACAGAACCATCTCAACTCTGTGGGCCACATTGGCCGCCTCGTTTAAGCTCATCTCACTATCTGTCTCCCTAGCCATCTGAAAATGAATCGGCTGAATCAAACCATCAATAAACCTCCTCACGCTCTTCCTCTTGGTGGGAAGTATAACAAGAGCATGGTGATCTAGATCGATAAACCTGGTTTCATACTAAGTGACTATCATAGAACCCTACTGGAGGCACTCAAACTACATTTGATAAGCATCTATTTGAGTAATAGGGAGAAACTTTTCCAAGATCAACTCTGAAAACTGATCCTAAGTTAAAAAACGGTGACCCTGCTGGTCTAGCTAAACAGAAATCCATCCACCAAGTCTTGGCGGATCCAGATAGGCGAAATGCAGCAAAGTCCACTCCATTGGACTCGACAATGCCCATGTTCTGAAGAACCTCGTGGCAACTATATAAGAAATCACGGGGGTCCTCAGAAAAAGCATCGCTAAACGTAGTAGGGAAGAGCTTGGTGAACCTGTCCAACCTCCACAAAGCATCTGTGGACATAGCCGCTCCATCGCCGATCTGTGCAACTACCCGCAGCTGAACTGTCATAGCTGGCCGAACCTCTGGATTCTGAGCTTGGGGAGCTACCTGCTCCAGGGTACGTGCAGCAAGAGTCTAGGCTCCTCTGCCATCCTGAGAAGTGGCTGGTGCTACAGGAAGCAATCCTGCCCAGGTGACACTCTCTATAAGGTCCACAGACCAGACCAAAGCATCCTGAAGAACTGGGATAGCAATAAATCCCTCTGGGACCTGAGCTGGGCTCACTAGAGCTGTTGCGGCTGGGGCCGGAACCTCCTCGTCAATGTCAACCTGAGGCTCCAATGTTGGTGCTGCTACTCGGGGCTGAGTTCTTCCCCCACCTTGGCCTCTAGCACGACCTTGTCCTCGGCCCCTTTGCGGGAACTGCCTGGGGCTCGGACTTCTGACAGAAAGATGAGGAATCGCGTGTTCTCGTCTTTTGCAAAAGAACAGAGTAGAAACTCAATTAGCATTGAGAAATAAAACTGCACGACAAGAAAGAACAAATGTGAAACTTCTTCTAACTATGTAGCCTCTGGGGATAAATACAAACGTCTCCGTACCAATCCCTCATACTCTACTAATTTTGACCATGAGCTGTAAGACCTATGTAACCTAGAGCTCTAATAACAACTTGTCACGACTCATATTTCCCGCCATCGGGAGTCGTGATGGCGCCCACTATTAGGAGCTAGGCAAGCCAATTATTAATTACCTATTTTAGATAACATCAATAAATTTTATTAAAAAGCAAAGCATGTAATGATAAAAGTGGAAGTCTCGAATGTAAATAACTGAAAGGAATGTGAAATCCCAATACAAAACTCTACCCAAGATTTGGTGTCACAATACTCACCAACTTCTAAGATTAGTAAATACAATAGACTGAAAGAAGTCATAATATGTTTGTCTCGGTACAAGGATAACAAACTGAAATAAAGATAGAGGAGACTCCGGGCATGCGGACGTCAGCAAGGCTACCTCGGTGTCTCTGGACAAAACAACATAACAACGGAGCTGAGCCCTACGACCCTGAACTAAATCCCTAGGTCGATCTGATGCTAGTTGACATCCGCCCTTGACAAAAGGTCTACTACCAATCTACTGTTGTTGTCTGAAAATTGCTCCAACACTGTGATCTATGCAAAAGAGAACAGAAATGTAGCATCAGCACAACCAACCCCATGTGCTGGCAAATGTCTAGCCTAACCCCGGCGAAGTAGTGACGAGGCTAGAATGGACTACCACATAAACCTGTTCATTTATATATATACAGGGGAACCGAAGATACAAGACAAGTAAATAAGGCTGTAGGGGGAGCATGTTGTGCGGAGGTAACAATATTAATAGTAAATCCATAATAACAATCTTAGGGAAGCTTAGAATTTACAGCGGACAAGAAGCAAATACCTAAATAGACACACTTGTATCAATAAATGTTACGGCACGGAACCCGGCCCTAATATATAACAACACTGTTGCAACGTGCAACCCGATCCATATCATATCATTGTTGCGGCGTGCAACCCGATCCATATTATATCATTATTTCGGCGTGCAACCCGATCCATATCATATCACTGTTGCGGCGTGCAACCCGATCCATATCATATCATTGTTGCGGCGTGCGACCCGATCTATATCATATCATTGTTGCAGCGTGAAACCCGATCCATATCATATCATTATTTCGGCGTGCAACCCAGTCCATATCATATCATTATTGCGGCGTGCAACCCGATCCATATCATATCATTGTTGCGGCGCGCAACCCGATCCATATCATATCATTGTTGCGGCGCGCAACCCGATCCATATCATTTAACATTTAATATTTTTGCGGTGTGCAACCTGATCCACAATTATCATTCAATGCACGGCATCACCCTTCTTGCTTCAGCACTCTTCCTCACCCAATCAACAATCACAGACAAAGGGGCAAGGGAATTGAAAATTTATAATAGGAATCCCGATAAGGGAACACGGTTAAACAATAATCCCGGCAAGGGAATACAGTAACACAATAATCACGGCAAGGGAGCAACTCAGTAACTCATTCTCTTCTTTCACTTTCATCTCAAAATTTATTTTATCACTTGAGTTATTGCTCCAAGGATTTACTTATACTATGTAACTCATAATTCTTATTTCAACTCGAGCCAATGCTCCACGAAATTTAATATCACCATTTCCTTTCTCTTACCCTTTACAACATATAGAAGTCATCGATCAAACATGGAAGTTATAACCAAAACAAAATATCCGCGACATAAGGACTCACGGTCATGCTAGACACCAATGTGTAGAAACTCGTCACCATGCCTATACACCGTACTCGATCAATTAGAAAGTAGCAAACAAGACTCAACTCTTATTCCCTCAAACTAAGGTTAGACCAAACGCTTACCTCAAACTTCCACGGCCAATTCAATCCTGAATAATCGCTTTCCCTCCCTAATTCGGCTCCGACTCAACCAAATCTATGCAATAATGACTTCACAGTATCAACATATGTTAAACAAATCAAACCCTATGT